>OX383963.1:16675950-19175950 GCA_947532105.1 Athrips mouffetella
TTTAAAAATCACAAATTAAAAATTACTATCAGTGTAGCTTTAGTAATTTTTGTTGTTGATATAATGTAGTTTGATAAGAATGACAGCAGGACAGAGCTATGCGTGAGAGTGGGATGGAGCTATATGTATCTATCACACCAATATCTTGCATGTTGCTCTGCCCTGCTCTCACACTGCTGGTCAGGGCCGTCTTAAGCCATGTTGAGGCCCTTGGGCACACAAGATTTGGGGCCCTTTAAATAAAATAAAGAAAAATTATGATACAAAGATTTTTCTCCAGTTATCTAATACCTATTTATTATAGTTATCTCAAAATCTTAAGTCTAGTTGGTACTCATATATTAACAATTAGATAAGCATTCCTGTGCTGCATTCTTCAGTAGTATACTGTGCAATTAGTGATTTAAAGCGAGGGTCAGAGATGAATCACGAGCAAGTGAAAGATTCTAACAACTGAATCACAACCCCAGGGAGTGTTAGAATCCTGAGTGACGCGAGTGATTCATGGTCCTCGATTTGAATCCCTTTTGTTCAAGAGTTGCATACTATACTTTATACTGTGACTACGAGAAAAATAAAGATTTAAGCGAAAATATACATTTTAGGAGGTTGTGAGCATTGGGAGGTTGAATATATTGGTGTGTTCTAAATTTAAACACCAAAATAGTAATTAAATGAAAAAATGAACATATTTTTTAAAAGAAAAATCTATATTCAAAATTATTTCTCCTCGTTCAGACCATCGAACCGTGCGGACGTGTGTTTTGTTAATTAAATTACTGCTTTGTAAGTGAGTGACATACTTTTTAAAATTGCCAGCTCGTGGTTCTAATGTTTGTGCAATTAAAAATTAATATGTTCGGCGCTAAGGCAAAACTGTGTCATGGCTGTGAACCGGGCATCAAGGACGACACCAGCGTATCCTGCAATGGGTGCAAGTCGCGGTTTTGCTTTGAGTGTCTTAACTTAAAATTCAAGAGGAAGAGTGACATCACTAATGACATGTTGCACCAGCTCAAGTGTCCAATCTGCATGAATGTGAATGCAGCCCGTAGAAACCGGGATGAGAACTCACCGCTGAAACACCAGCAGCCTACACCGAGCTTCTCCCTCCCGGCCTCACCAGCAACCGGGACCGTCACGCTACATAGCATGGGAGAACTCATGGACAGCAAGCTGAGCGACCTTCATTCAACTCTTCTTCAAGACCTTAAAACTGCCCTAAACAAAGAAGTTAAAAAAATTATTGAGGAATTGAAGGAAGATTTTTCAAGGACAACAAATTTTATCATGGGAGAGGTGAATGATCTAAAAAATATAATAAAAGAAAAGGATGAACTTATAGCTTCGCTTCAGGCGGAGCAAGCAACTCTAAATAGGAACTACACTCTGCTGAACTCTAGGATAACGGCTATAGATAAAATCTCTCGGGATCGCAATATTGAAATACAGGCAATTCCTGAAAATAAACATGAAAAGGTGATAGAAATTGTCCAAAACCTATTTAAAAAAATTTACAAGCCCATCGAAGTACAAGACATCCATGCGTGCCGTCGTGTGGCTAAAATGGACTCCACCACCAACAGGCCCCGAAATATTCTAGTTTCATTAACTTCTCTGCGTCTCCGTGATGAGGTACTATCCGCAGCAAAAATGTATAACAAAAACGCATCGAGTAAGCTTAGTACAGCGGACGCTGGATTCAGCGGCGAACCTCGTTCTGTTTATATCACGGAACATCTAAGTCCAGAGTGTAAACACCTCCATGCCATAACGAGAAAATTTGCATCGGAAAATAAGTACAAATTTGTATGGGTCAAAAATGCCCAGGTCTATTTACGTCAAGCTGAAAATTCTGTGATCATTCGAGCAAAAAGTAAAGACACACTAACTAAACTATCTACGCATAACTCTAGTTCTTAGGTACAAAATATCACTATATTTTCTACTACTTAATAGCTCCATTAATTACCTAGGTATTTTAAAGTTTGAAAATCGTCGTCCCAAGTTTTAGTACCTCTTATCACCCATATTTGCAATCTCGCTATAAAGCCCGCGTCACACAGAGGCGGTAGCGGAAGCGTTCCGGGGCCGGTATTTTTTGTAAACTATGAGTTCTTATGCACCCTGTCACATTGAAAAGCGGTCGCGGCGCGGTATTTTGTTCCCGCCAAACCGCCCCGGACCGCTTTCGCAATCATACCGCCTCTGTCTGACTTGAGCTTAAAGCCCAAGTCACACTGAGGCGGTAGCGGTAGCGTTCCGGTGCCGGTATTTTTTGTAAAGTATGAGTTCTTATGATGCACCCTGTCACATTGAAAGCGGTCGCGACGCGGCGCGGTACGGCGCGGGGGCGGCCGGGCCGCTAATACAACCCCGCGGACCGGGCGCGGCGCGGGGCCGAACTTTCGGCGGGAGCGGGCGCTGTATTCCATTGCGTTCAATGCAACCCGTCACACAGAGCGGCAGCGGCGCGGCGCGGTGCGGTGCGGTCCGGGCACGGACTTTGACGTTGTATTTTTTTTACAAGAATTTTGCGGCTTTGCTTAGACTTTTTTTTAGGTTATCAGTTTGGTTTTTTGTTTAGAGCAAAGGATTTACGTCTTTTGAATAATCACAGATAAATAATGTCACACCGACCGCTACCGCCCCGCTGTCCCGCCGCGGTTTCCGCGCGGTACCTCTGTGTGACCGGTCCCGGAACGCTTTCGCTTCCCGCAGGTCCGACCCGGACCGCTTTACCGCTTGTACCGCTCTGTGTGACTTGGGCTTAAATCAGGGAGTTTTCCCACGAGGGCTAAAACAAGCTATAGTTCATCCTGTTTACAAGGGAGGTGATAAATCTAATGTTAACAACTATCGGCCTATTTCCGTCCTGAGCTCATTGTCAAAAATCCTGGAACGTATTCTAAACAATAGTCTAATAAACTATTTATCTAAATATAATATATTAGCTAAAAACCAGTATGGTTTCAGGCAAGGAATCTCGACTGAAGATGCTGTCGCCGACTTAACAGAAACCGTAGCTAGAAAACTTGATGAACATTACAAATGCTTTGGTATATTTCTTGATCTGTCCAAAGCTTTTGATACAGTTTCTATTCCAATACTTATTTCTAAGTTGCAAAATATAGGAATACGAGGAATCACTTTGGACATTTTTAAAGACTACCTTTCACAGCGCTCCCAAAGAGTTAAAATTGAATCATATTTTAGTGAAGATGAACAACTCAGTTTTGGGGTTCCACAGGGAAGCATCCTGGGCCCTACATTATTTCTGATTTACATCAATGATCTTTGCCTACTACCCTTAGAAAACTGTCGTATTTTCACTTACGCGATGATACTGCTTTACTGATATACGATGAAGATTGGGCAAAAGCAAAAATCCGCGCCGAGCATGCGCTAAAGCTAGTTATGGAATGGCTATCCACAAATCTACTTACTCTTAACTTAGAAAAACCAAACTACTTCGCTTTAATATATCCAACACATGCCCTCCCCCCCATTTCAGTAAGATCTATGCACACACTTGTAGCTCTAACTTAACGAACTGTGATTGCTCTTCTTCCCATTTCCACTTCCGTGCGGTACCTGGGTGTCTATGTTGATCAAAAGCTTGACTGGTTCTCACACATACTTAGATGTTCTCTGTGGACGTGTTAGAAAATTAATATTTGTTTTTAAAAACCTACGCAACTGCATTGACACTGAAACTCGCATTTTGGCATATCAAAGTCTTTGTCAGTCTATTATAGCATATTGTATTGCTATTTGGGGTGGTACATACAAGACTCCCTTATTACTTCTTGAACGTGCACAGAGGGCAGTTCTAAAAGTCTTACTTTTTAAACGTAGAGACTACTCTACATTAAGACTTTATAAAGAATCTAAAGTCCTTACAGTGAGGCAGTTATATATTCAACGGTCTGTTCTGCGTCGTCATGCTCATCTATCACTAGACCCAGTATTAGTAAAAGAATCTTCTCTGAGGAGGAGAGCTTTGCCAGTCTGCAAAATCCCTTCCTGTCGCACATCTTTCGCACATAGGCAATTCTACGCCCTAAGTGCTAAAATATATAATAAGATTCACAAACGGCTTCTGATTTATACTCTGACTAAGTATGAAGTCAAAACAAACCTATCCAAATGGTTACAAAAACTATCATACGAGGAGACTGAAAGCCTCCTCTCTAGTACGGCCCAATAATTATATTTAATAATCTATAGTTTTAATATAATTAGTTAGCTAGTTAATTATAGGTATATATATATATATATAAGTATACAATCAAATCTATGTAAACACCACACACGTCCGCAATTGACTGCACTACACCTAGCCTCACAATAAAATATTTTTAACAACATTTTTTGGAGATCGGTTCCCTATATCACAGGTTACTTTTGTACTTAGTTTAGGGAATGTACTTCATAAAATTATGTTATAAGACTCATTATAAACGTACTATGGGTAATGTGAGAGTGAAGTGGGTGCAGGAGCACAAGGACCTGGCAGAATAACAGCATCGCAGTGCTGCTGCGGTCCATGCTGAGCCAGGCAACCTTTTCGCTCCCACAGTACACCACAAAAATATAATTATACTTTAGACTAAGACTAGTAATAGTATTATTTTGTAACTAGTAATTAATTTGTTTTATACTGTGTAAGTGAATAAATGATTTTTATTATTATTTATTATATTATTAAAAATTAAGAAGGATGGTTATGAAAAGTATGGTCATGAAAAGTCGCTAAAAATCGCGATTTAAATTTTTTTAAGGTCTAAGAGTTGAAAATAAGCCCCTAAAACCCTTAAAAATCCGCTAGATCTAGCGACAAAGTCGCTAAAACAGCAACACTGGCTGTTTTACATAACTTTCAGGGGTTCCCCTGGCCCTGTGGGTGCAGGCCATATACAAATTGTACAGTGCCAACATGGTATTTGATGTGTGAATCGTGCAATATGCGCAAACTCGAATGTGGATTCGAAACGGTTAATATAAGTAGGTAATCGCTAGATGGTGATGTAGTTAGTTTGAATACACTCGTAAATATTCTTGTACAGCCTAATAAAAAGTTAAAATGCGGTACTAAGTACTTTTTAGGAAATAGAAATGTGTAAATATATCGGTCTTTCGGGGCCCTCGTGAGAATGGAGGCCCTGGGCACGGGCCCCGTGTGCCCTTATGGTAAAGACTGCCCTGCTGCTGGTACAAAAAAGTATGATGATCCTTCCTAGACTAAGAGCACACAGTTGGCAATCCTACCTCATCGGGTACCAAACAGCAACCTATCTAGGCTGCTGCACAATGAAATGGTGAATCTAAAAAACAGGGTTGCCTGGGCGCAACCTGGCACGTTTTGTACAGTCAACAAAAAACTGTTTATTTTTTTATCAAATCATGTACCAAGTAAGCACATTTTTAGACTGAAATGGTCAGTCTATAAATGTGCTTACTTGTATAGCAGCCTAGATAAGTCGCTGTTTGGTACCCAATGAGGTAGGGTTGCCAACTGCGTGCTCTCCGCCTATTCTAAGGGGTGATTCTACATCACTAAATAATAATAATAGCCTTTTATTTCCCAAATTCATGGTCACAAATTACATCATCATTCAAAATTTTAAATGTACAATTTTAATTTCATTAATTAGATTATTATAACATGCAGATAAAATAAATTAAATGAATTCAACAATATTAATGTAGTTTCATTTCATTTTATATATAATTTCCTTTATGTTATTTTGGAGGCCCATTGTTGGGTGAAGGCCTCCTCCAACTCGTTATGTGCGATTCTTGATCATGTATTTCTAGCTATCCTTACAATGTTGTCTTGCCATTGCCTTCGGGTCTCCCACGATAGATTGTAAAAAATATAAAAATAATGCCTTTCTTAATTATTTATAATGTTGTCTTGCCAGTGCCTTCAGGGTCTCCCACGATAGATTGTATAAAATATAAAAATAATGCCTTTCTTAATTATTTATATTTTATCACGGGTGAACATAAAATTAGATTATGTTTCGAATTAAATTGCAGTTATTTATTGAATATTATAAAAGGTAAGTACCTAGTTTTACCTTCTTGAGGTAAAACTAGGTACTTTTTTAAGAGAAAGCTTACTAGGTGGCAGCACCAACATTAGTACAGCTAAGGCTTAATAGGTGGCTGCACTAACGCAACGTTGGAATGCGTATAGAGATCAGGCAGGATCACAGTAGCCTAGTCGGTAGAGCGTCTACGGTACTGACGCAGAAGACGCAGGTTCGAATCCTGCCTGTGATTGTGAAATAAAATCATTTTTTAAGAGATTTTATTTCTATTTTTAGGGTTCCGTACCTCAAAAGAAAAAAACGGAACTCTTATAGGATCACTTTGTTGTCTGTCTGTCTGTCAAGACCCTTTATCTCACGAACGGGTAAATGTATCAGGTTGAAACTAATACCATATATTAGGATCCATGAACCACACAAGATCTGAAAATTTAAATTTTTTTACAACGACGCAATCAAAAGATATGGCATTTCATGTCCTCATCTCCATACATTTATTCAAAAATGCAAAACCTACAGGGTACTTCCCGTTGACCTAAAATTATGAAATTTGGCAAGAAGCTAGGTCTCACAGTACAAATAATGGGAAAAGTTTGAAATCATTAAATATTTCAACTTTTCTCCCAACTAATGGTAACCAATTATGGTGAGCTCCCGTTTCAAGAACTTTCATATAAGAGAGGGGTCAAGTTGGATGGTCGCTGAGGCGATTTTTGTTTTAGTTCTATTTAAAAACGGGAACACTTACAAACTTGATAATTGGTATGTTTATAGTGCATAAGCTATAAAATAACAACAAATAATAAAATTTGGTCAAGCGCGTGTCGGACTCAAAAATCTAGCACATTAACTTACTGAAATTTCAACTAATACAATTATGTTTATGTGGTGGTACGGAACCCTCAGTGCGCGAGTCCGACTCGCACTTGGCCGGTTTTTTATACAATCTATTAGTGACGTACATACTTTTTTACAGCCTGTATAAGGTAAATGCTGAACATGTCGGTGTAATTAATTAATGAAACACAAAAACTTTTAAATTAATAACGTTTTATTCTTTTTATGACAACCTAGGCAACGGATTTGCTGATGCCATGTAGGTACTTAAAATAACAGTTTCCTGCAACTATAACCGTTTCAGTTAAGCCACGATCACACATAGCTGAATTCAAAGACTAATTCGGCATACATTGCTCTTTGAAGTAAGGATATTGCAATTAACATAACCAAGCCTCCCAGGAATGTATGCCGAATAGACTTTGAATTCAGCTAGGTGTGACCGTGGCTTTAATATTTTTGTTATTTATAGGTACATTTTACTTTTGCCTTTGAATTAAACTAAAAGGTATTATTTGTGAAATACAGAATGCAAAGGCTTAAGAATTTAACCATTCTATGAACCGACTGAACAATTTAAGTGCCACTTTGACGACTCTGTCCCAGAAGCCTGTCTCATCTGTCTGTTCTTCAAATGCTGTAGTGGTTTGGAACTCATCAGGTGCTGTGTCCAAGTTCTCAATTTCTCTTTTTGTTCTTATGATATTGTCCACAAGGTCACCTAAGTGAAAATAATTACTTGTATTGGTATTAATAGTTACTATATACAGTTGCCATGTGTTGTGGGGAATCTACACCACTGAGGAATAGTAAGTGTTTGAATGAACCGTAACTGATCTAGTAGCTCAATGGAAGCGTTGGAAGGGGAAGGCCTCGGCGAACGTACCAGGACCAAATTCAGGACGTTCTGAATAAAGGCCAGGTTATAAGTACCCTAAACCGACGAGCATGTATGAAAGGATTGATGAAAGTACAGGAAGCAGGGGAAGTGTGTCAAGATCGTAGCAGGTGGAAAGCTGTGGTCTCTGCCTACCCCGACGGGATCAAGGCGTGATATTATGTATGTATGAACCGTACTTATTTCCGAGGCAAATCTTAGATGGCGTGGTAGTACCATGTGTGCCAAATCGGTCACCTATCGCGGGATTTTTGGGACTTGTTCACGGACGAATAAAATGATTCAGTTACATGTTCAGAGCGACTCCTTAACATGATCATCGTGTTTTTAGGGTTCCGATACCAAAATGGTAAAAAAGGAAACCTTATGGTGTGACTTTGTCTGTGTGTCACACCTGTATATCTCAGCAACCACTCATGCTATCGACTTGAAATTTGGAATAGTTTTAGAATATGGTTGCCCTATTTAATTGCACATGAATAAAAAAAAAAAGTGATTATTTATGTAGAGGGGCGCAAAATTTCAAATTGTCGTTACTAGGTCGAGTAGGGTATCATATGAAAGGGCTTTACTTGTACATTCTAAAATATACTTTTGTATTTTTTACGACTCATAGACCTCATAGTTAAAAAGAAAACTCTTCCTCCCGGCCCCTCCCTTATCTTTGAAGTTTGTGAAAGGAAAAATCTGAAATAATTACCTATATAAATATTACAGAAAAAATAAAACAATCTTTCTAAAGTGCACATTTTTTTAGAAATCTGCAAAAACCCTTTACAAACAAATTTAGTTTTGCGGTCCTAAAAATGGTCTTTATTGCTTCCAAAAATACTATAGGTAGGTATAACGGAACCCTCGGCACGCGAGTCCGACTCGCACGTGACCGGTTTTTAGGGTTCCGTACCTCAAAATAAAAAAACGGAACCCTTATAGGATCACTTTGTTGTCCGCCTGCCTGTCTGTCTGTCAAGACCCTTTTTCTCACGAACGAGAAGAGGTATCAGATTGAAAATGATAACGAATATTAAGGTCCATAAACCACACAAGATCTGAAAATTTAAATTTTTTACAACGTCGCAATCAAAAGATATGGCTTTTTATGTCCTCATCTCCATACATTTATGCAAAAAAGCAAAACCTACAGGGTACTTCCCGTTGACCTAAAATTATGAAATTTGGCAAGAAGCTAGGTCTCACAGTACAAATAAAGGGAAAAGTCTAAAATCATTAAATATTTCAATTATTTAACCAATTGAGGTGAGCTCCCGTTTCAAGAACTTTTCTATAAAAGAGGGGTCAAGTTGGATGGTCGCGGAGTTTTTAAAATCAAAGAGCAAAAGCTTTTAGTACCTATATCATATGGTAGATAGGTACGGAACCCTTAGGGCGCGAGTCCGACTCGCACTTGGCCGGTTTTTTTAATTTCCTCTTGCTAATTTGACGCAAGCGAGAGTGGTAAATAGTATGCATTTCCATATTTTCTGATCCATTTTTTCACTAAATAACTGCCACTTGCATTGAGCGTCTTTAAAGTTAAAGCTCATTTTTTTTTTTGTAGCATTCTGTGTCATCAAAATAAAATGTGACAAGTGTAAGTACGCTGTAGCGTAATCTATATATATAAAAGAATAAGGTGACTGACTGACTGACTGACTGACATATCAACGCACAGCCCAAACCACTGGGTCTAGAGATTCCAAATTTGGCATGTAGGTTCCTTATGAGGCCTAGGGGTGCACTAAGAAAGGGTTTTACAAAATTCCACCCCTAAGGGGGAAAAATAGGGGATGAAAGTTTGTATGAAAGTCCGTCAGTTTTGAAGTTAGGATCTTCAAAATTTGTATTTAGGCTGACGACTAAAAATTAATAATTACGTGTCTCAGGGTTTTTGAAAATTCGACACCCTTAAGGGTGAAAAGGGGGATGAAGTTGCAAATTCTTTATTCTTAAAGTAAAATCCACATAATTTATTATTTAGGCATTATTGATGTAATTCTATTCAACGTTCATCACTGTTATTGAAATTTTACCCCAAATTCAACCCCTAAAAAAGGGAAATGGGGTGAAAAAGTCTAAAAACCAATATGGGTATCGTTTGTATGGTTTATCGGGTCGCTGATTACGAAAACTACAACAATTTTGAAATCAAACGTGGTGGACGTGAAATACCATCATCCCCCTGGGGATGGAGTTGGGGTGCGATAGGTTTGAAATGTCTAAAAATCAATATGAGTGTCGTTTGTATGGTTTATCGGGTCGCTGATTACGAAAACTACAACAATTTTGAAATCCAACGTGGTGGACGTGAAATACCATCATCCCCCTGGGGATGGAGTTGGGGTGCGATAAGTTTGAAATATCTAAAAATCAATATGGGTGTCGTTTGTATGGTTTATCGGATCGCTGATTACGAAAACTACAACAATTTTGAAATCCAACGTGGTGGACGTGAAATACCATCATCCCCCTGGGGATGGAGTTGGGGTGCGATAGGTTTGAAATGTCTAAAAATCAATATGGGTGTCGTTTGTATGGTTTATCGGGTCGCTGATTACGAAAGCTACAACAACTTTATCCAACGTGGTGGACGTGAAATATCATCGTCCCCTGGGGACGGGGTTGGGGTGCGATAGGTTTGAAATGTCTAAAAATAAATATGGGTGTCATTTCTTTGTTAGGGATAGGGACAGGTAGAGGTAGAGTGGTAGAGAGGTAGAGACGTAGAGAGGTCGAGAGGAAGAGAGGTAGAGACGTAGAGCGGTAGAGAGGTAGAGAAGTAGAGGGGTACAGGTAGAGGTAGAGGGAGAAGGAGGGGAGGGGGTGAGAGAGGGAGTGAGGGAGGGGGAGGGGGTGATGAAAAGGGAGAGGGCAGGGGGAGAGGGAGGAGGGGGAGGGGGAGAGGAAGGGGGGAGAGGGAGAGGGTTTCTTACTTCTGCGAATTGGCTCTGTTTTGAAATATTACATAAAGGTGTCTCTCATCTCTCTCTTGACATTTGTTAGGATACTGCTGCTAAGTTCCTCTGTTCTGAGTAATTTATGAGTAACGTCTGTAATATTATATAAAATTCAGCTGTATCTTGAATTATACTCATTGATTTGCGCAGGGTTTGTCCTGTTTTTCCTCAGTTTAAAATTACCCCGAAATGAAGGAAAAATATCTCATTGCTTCGGAAAACCGGTAACAACATAATTTCGAAATCCACGCGAGCGAAGCCGCGGGCAACAGCTAGTATTATATATTCTTTGGTGTAAGTTTCAACCTTGGAGGAGCTTTCAACAGAGCTTTTACGCCAAAAAAGCTTTGTGGCCGCTATCATACCTTCCTTAAACGACTTCGGCATAGATTGCTCGTTGAATTAAGGATACTGGAATTAACAAAACCAGTCTATCAGCAATGTATACCGAATTAGTCTTTGAATTTAGGTAGGTGTGATTGCGGTAGTGCAGTGTGTATATTGTGTTACGAGTTCATCATAACATCCCATGAAATGTCCACTACAGGACAGGGAGCTACCCTCCAGAATTCTAGCTTTTGCTGGAAAAATGTGGAGGGGAAGTACCATAGTCATCTCGTTTGTCAGGGTTACGGCTGGCACCATGGGCCGCGTTTGTAGGTGACCGCAGTAAGTAAGATGGTATGATGCACAGGAGGATGCTGCTGCCCATCCTCCAGTTTATAACCCTTAGTCGCCTCTTACGACACCCACGGGTATGTATGGGATGGTACTATTCTTTGCCGCACCACACGGGACCTACGTGTCACCTACGTTACGAGTTACCTACATCCAAATCATTTCATTAAGTAAGTACCTAAGCTGAATATAAAATCTTTAATGCTAGTAGTCTAGGCAACGAAGCGGATCGTTGTATGAAGACCCCCGCATTAAATCCTCAGTCGATGAAACTTTGCTGGGGTATTACACTATATGAGACAAACCTTCACATTCTACATTTTTTGTAGTTTTTGTATGGAAAAATTAAAAGTACCGATTTTTTGTATTTTTTTATAGAAGGTTTGTCTCATATAGTGTAATACCCCAGCAAAGTTTCATCGACTGAGGATTGAATGCGGGGGTCAACTGCTCCGTTGCCTACACTAAGGAAGGAACCCCGCTACTGATAATTCTAATTCTTTCTCCACAAGCCACAAGTTAACAGAGAGTATTAGTATTACCAAGATCTACACTCATTCGTTTCACATGCATCATGTCAGTAAGGGAGATGTAAGGGAGGGTGTACCGAAATCTGGAAGGGCGTGCTCAGACAACGAAACTGTTCGACCAGAGTAAGCAATTTGTATGGAGATTTTTTTTAAATGTTTTCTAAGTATATTAGTTGTTCAGTTCAGTCACTGGTAGGTGTGCGGCTCCAGAAGTAAGCTCTCTCACAGAGCTCTCTAAATCTTATGGGGCTAAAAATGTTAAGAAGTCACTTACTTCGTAAATTCGCACCATCAAACGAGACCTGTAGACATAAAATCAAAAGTTAAGTACCCAGGTCATGCGTAATACTTATAGGTATCTAGGTATATTTTCAGAGATAATAACACTTGAACGTAAAACTTACATGATATCCTGATGAACATACAAATAAAAGAGTTGTAAATGCGATAATAGCTAATAAGTGCAGGTACATGTTAAAACCCATGGTTTTCGCGTGTGTCAACACGGCTTTGGCTCTCCATGACTGTGAACTTGCGTTTTATACGAGGGCGTGGTTATGGTCTCCGCGCGATTGTAGCGGAAAATGATGCCTTGTAATGGTAGGAGTCAGTAATTACAGCCAATTGAACAAGTGTTTATCGTGTGTTCTCTTTTGCTATAGGCAATCAATCAGTCCTGTTGAGTTTATGTAATAATGTGAATAGGTGCGATCTCTTTCTTGTCGTGTTTTAAGGCACCGGTATTCCAAACTGTTCCATAAAAAAATCTTTAAAATTAATACTCTTTAAACATGCTTTAAACCTATTTTCGACACAACTTTGTCCATTAAATCAATGCATTAAACAGAAAGAATCAGCAATATGAAAATTAGAGTTAGGTAGATTCAGTACAAATATAGTAAAAAGCTAAGCATTTTGTCATCGACTGTACAGTCCGCACCTTACATTCATGCAACATGGTGTTTTTACAGAAGTGACCTTGTCGATTCAGCTGAATGTTCCGCACGAAAGCATGTGCACAATGGGAGCCGGCCGCCGCGCCGCCGGTGAATGAGATAGGCGTGTGGCACGCGGGAAAGGAAGTCAACCCATCTTCGTCATTTTGTTTGTTACGCAACTGATAGATAGTGTATCATGACTGATAGAACGGATACACCGACACACATTCTCATCTCCAAATAATCTAGAAAATATACAGGGTGTAAGGACATCTCCTGAAAACTGAATTAAGATCATGAAACAGAACAACTTTCGCCAGGGAACATACATACAAATGCACTAGACTACACTAATGGGACCGGCCGGTGGCATGGAGACAACTTATTGAGGTCCTCTGCACCAGCGGGGTGCCATAAGACTGGGCGGGGTGACTATAACAATAACAACATACTAATGCACTATCAATTATTCAATTTGCAAGTTTTTTTCATTGTCCTTTGTCCTATTTTGCTTGGGGAATGTTATTGCGGTCTGAACAAGAAGCAAATCGAATTTGCGCGGGTCACGTGACGCTCCAAGGCAGTGGTCGGCAACCGGCGGCCCGCATGCGGCCCGTGGCCCGTATCTCGGTGCGGCCCGCAAGCCTGAGGTCCGTAAGAAAAAAATACCAAAGCAAAGGGCCATATAAATTCACTAGAATTTATACGGCCATGCTGCTGGGCCATGAGAGTATTCTTGAAAGCTCGCTCCCACGCGGGGTGATAAAAATGTACCTATTTCATTTCTTAAGAACTGTTATGTTATGTATTGTTTCTACCGAAAATAAATATTTGCTGTATACTTATTCAATTCTTGGCAATTTCTTTTGCGTTTATCCGCCGCACGTGGCCGTCGGCGGCGGGCGGCTCCTTTCAGACAATAGGCGGCGGCAGTCTTTGATTAGACGCAGGTGTGCGGCGGCGAAAAAATTCAAAGCGACCGGCTTTAGTTAAAAAAATCACAGCCGCGCGCGGCTCTCGCCTCATTCGGTTGTGGAAATTCGCCGGAAACTCAAGTCTCATCTGGTTGCTAGCTACGCGTTTCGTTTCACCTTTCTTCCCTTCGCTGATAGCTTCTCACGCACGACGTATGAGGTAAGTACGTTGTATGCACTCGCGAGCAATTTGTTTTATTTTATTTACTGCTTGTTTATGTGAACCTGCAGATTGATGGGTAAATGTTATAAGGACGGGGATAGTAGTTACATGACATGAAGTTAGTTACGGGTATGTCATGTTTTAATTCTTTTTTTGAATGTGAATTTGTAGGTGCTAACTGGAACATATAATTTTACAACGAATTTAATTTTTTTCATTATTGTTACAGAATAATTAAATAAACATGGCTTCAAGAAAAAGGAAGATAGAAGAAGAAAAAAGAGGTTTTAACGAATTATGGACAGAATTATACTTTTTCATCGAGTTTAAAGGAAAACCGGTATGCTTGATTTGTCAAAAGAGTATTTCTGTAGTAAAGGAATATAACCTGAAGCGACATTACGACACTGAGCACAAAGCTAAATTTGACTGTTTGAAGGAGAAATACGAAAAAGGAAAATTTCCACTTTGAAATCGTCATTACAAAATCAACAAAACATATTTAAGGTTGTGGCAGACAACAGCGAATCGAATGTTCGTGCCAGTTACAGGGTAGCAGAGATTCTAGCAAAAAGTGGACGTCCGTTTACCGATAGTGAATTAGTAAAAGAGTGTGTCTTAGCTATCGCAGAAGAAATATGCCCAGAGCAGAAAAAAATGTTTGAAAGTCTTAGTCTCTCTGCGAGAACTTGCACCCGACGTACTTAAGACTTGGGTGCTAATTTGTGTGAACAACTCAGGGATAAGGCGCAGTCTTTTGACTGCTTCTCTTTAGCGATGGATGAAAGTACGGACGTGTCGGATACAGCACAGCTACTCATATTTGCACGTGGCATTGACGAAAACTTTACTGTTTTTTTTTTTTTTTTTGACATCGTTACAATATATCATTTTTACAAAATAAAATTGAAAAAGCATTTCATAAACCCTAATTGGGTTTGTCTCAATGCTTACGTAATGCCAACTTACATCGAGCTTAACATTTACATTAAACAATATTTAAATAAATTATAAACAAACATATCTCAATTTGTATACTAATTGTAGTTTGGTACAATTTGATGGTTTACGAAGAGCTTGTAAAAATGTGCAGTTTGAAAGGTACAACTACGGGAGAAGATTTATTTCACCCTGTGGAACAAGCTCTGGATTCATTGCAATTGAGCTGGGAAAAGTTAACAAGTGTCACTACCGATGGAGGCAAGAACATGAGCGGTCAAAACAAAGGTGTTGTTGGGAGAATCATCAGCAAAGTGAAAGATTCTGGATCTACTGTGCCATTGATTTTTCACTGTATTGTCCATCAAGAGGCATTGTGCTCCAAGGTTATATCCTGGAAAGAAATAATGGATACTGTAACATCCACTGTTAATTTTATAAGAAGAAATGGGCTCACACACCGTCAGTTCCAAAAGTTTTTGGAAGATCTGGAAGCTGATCATGGTGACGTGGTTTACTACTGTGAAGTGAGGTGGCTCAGTCGAGGTGCCGTTTTGGAACGGTTTTTTGATTTGAGGAAAGAAATTGGCAACTTCATGGAGATGAAAGGAAAGCCAGTGGAAGGAGCTTACTAACAAACAGTGGATTATCGATCTTGGTTTTTTGACAGATTTGACTAAGGAACTGAATCAGCTCAACAAACGCTTGCAGGGAAAAATAAATTGATTTGCTATATGTATTCAGATGTAAAGTCATTTGAGATGAAACTGAAACTGTTTATCAAGCATATTGATGAAAAAAAGCTTGACCATTTTCCTAATTGCAAGAAAGCCGTGGAAGAAGCTGGAGATAATTTTGTTTGGAAAAATATTACAATGAGAAACGTGTTAACACAACTACAAACTGAGTTTGTAAATCGATTCACCGACTTTAAAAAGAGCTCCCTTAACATGGAAATATTCCAAAATCCTTTTGCAATTGATATTAGTGAGGTGCCAAGCAATTTGCAAAGTAATAGCACACTTAAAACGGCATTTAAGGAAAGCATTGACTTGATACAGTTCTACGGAGCGGGTTTTTTTATATGTATTTTTTATTTATTTATTTGTGTATATTTTGTTTTTATTGTAGTTGTATTTACATTAAATATTATCTATATATTGGCATTGGCACACTACTACAGTTACTATTTACATTTTCCTACAAGCAACTAAGGTTGTCTGGAAGAGATCGCTTTAAGCGATAAGACCGCCTTTGTCCACCCTAGTTTTAAGAGTCTCCTGTGTATTGTTTTGTTTTTGTGTGACAATAAAGAATTTATCTATCTATCTATCTACGGAGGTTTGAGTTCTGAAAACTTCAAAGAATTGAAAAAGTTTGCTCAGCAGATAATAACTATGTTTGGTAGTACATATTTGTGTGAGCAGACTTTTTCAATTCTCAACTACCTTAAAAATAAGAATTGTTCGCGGTTAACGGATGAACATTTAGACGCGATACTGCGCGTGTCTACTACTAAAATGAAAGCAGACGTTAAAAAACTTGCAAGTCAAATGCAGCCGCAAAAATCTCACTAGTTCTTACTTTTATTTTTATGTTAGTATAGTAATTCAATTAAAATAGACATGATTGTATGAATATATATGCGTTTTATTTCAAATATTAAAAATACATGCCCGAACATATAAATAAGTGCGGCCCTGCACTGATACTCTGGCAACATATGTGGCCCTGCTATAGCAAAAAGGTTGCCGACCCCTGCTCCAAGGGATTGAATGAATCCACGCTTTCAGGAGATGTCATAGACACAGACTACTTAGATGATACTACCGGTCATAGAGTAACTTATATATTGGGGGGGAGATGTCTTCTTTCTTATAATACATCCTTTAAAGGTGTTTTATACATGGATTTAAAAAATTTAAAATTACAGATATAAACTAGTAATTTTCGTTACTAATAAATTAGGTAACGACAGAAAGTTAAAATTGACATTGTTAGTGCAGTTGAGAGTACCAAGATAGCACCTAGGTACATGTGCTCACTTTGTTGGGTTCGCAATTTCGCATTGATCACAAAAAACAGGTAGATATTAGTTTAAGTATTAGTTTATTAAAGTATTTATTAATCCTAATTACAAGTGTAATTCTAATTTACTAGAGTTACAATTTATTTTTTGCCTCCTCCAAATCCTGAGAAGCCCATAATTTGTGCAAGTTCTGACTGTGCTGGTGTGTCTTCTGGTTCATCGTTGTCTTGCAATTTGCGTTTTTTGTCGCGGCGTCTTTCACGACGAAGCTCTTTCACACGCGCCTCTTCTTCAGCAGCCTCGCGGAGTCTACTATCTAATTCATACTCTTTCTTCTTCTCCTCCAGTTTTCTCTTGTTGTGAGCAAATCGGGCTTTGACCTGTAAGAGGAATAACATTTTAAAATACACTATTTATAAACCAGCCAGTGAAATTCTTGTCTGAGATGCTGATTGATTTATTTGATTTTATGTTATCAAATTGTTGGTCTGTGAGTCTTCAAATTATTTAAGTTTCAACATCACTATGCAATGTCTATCTAATTTATCGCAACTTTCTTCTGAATAATAACTTTTTTAATATAATAATAGGTTTGTCTCGAAATTGTAGAATATACAGTGTGGAAAGTTGATGGGGCATGCATAGGTACTATCCCTAACTTCTGGAAATATTTTGACCACATACACAAGATATCAGAAATAAATATAGGTACACTCAGGGCTGGGCATAATACACATCAAGTAGGTAGTTGAAATACAAAATACTTATGAATGATGTATTTAAAATATTAAATACTGAATACTTTCCATAGATGTATTGAAAATTTGGAAATACAAATAACAAAATACTGTATTTTAATATTTTTATTTACAATTACTGAAATTCAGAATTTCCTTATAGTGAATGAATGTTACCTGCTTAAAAAACAGCCTCTCCTTTCACATGGAAGCGCAAGGCTGGGCTTAAAACAACCGTATTTCGTTTTGAAACACTTCGGGATGTTTAAAATAGATTAATTTTACAACTCCTACACTATTTTGAACAATTTTCTTGTAAAAAGAGATTGATTCCATATTTTTTTGCTTATGCCGCCCAAACAAAATACAGCACGAGAACATTCTTCACAAGACTTAGGTAAGATTTAATTAAATTCGAAGAAAATAATACAGTATTTTCAATTAACCAGCTGAGTCAACCACTTTCAATCCGTAAATTGTATGCAGACAGACAATGTGGCCAATATTGGAAAAACCAGGCAGAAGCACGATCGGGCCATGCCTCAATATTTTTAACACAAATTATTCAAAAACATGCACTACATGCACATCTGCATTCTTCTACATCAAGATGTTCACAAGCATACAAAAAGTTGACTTCACTTCGGAAAGAATTTTTTTTTTATAAAAACTCAAATATGACAAAATTTTTGACAAACTAGTTGTTAATGCTTTTTGTAACCTGTCTTTAAATACCCAGAATTTTTATTTTGACCATTTAAATATTTAAGTAAGCAATCAATCAAACATACATAATGCCTCTTTTCCGTCAGGGTAGCAGAGGCCACAGTCCTCCACCTGCTACAATCTCGATATGCCAATCACTTGTGCTTGTTGAAAAAGTTATCAACATTGGTGCCAGCTTGGTGCTTTGCCCATTTGATGACTCTTATGTATAAAGTTTTGTTGAACTACTGAGCACGCACAGAGCCTCTGTATATCAAACTTATAGGTATAGTTTACCTGATCTAAAGAACTTCTTTCAATCTTCATGGACATGCCCAGATTCCTTTGATGTTTCTTGCCATTGATGTGGTCAAGGAAATTGATGGAATCTTTGACAACACAGTCACACACATTGCAGTAGTATCCTCCAGATTGTGATGTTGGAGTGTTCTTAGTGATGACTACACTTTTACCGAGTTTGGAATCTAAGTCAACCTTATATTCTCGCTGTTTAAGTAGTTCACGTTTGACTGGAGGGGCTGCAATCAAGATAGTTAAATGAATGAGCGTCGTAGTAAAATAGTTACTAATGCTTCTCGTGAATGTGTTTGAGGCTGTATTAAAGTCAAGATCATAGTTATTTTGATCATAGGTCCTTTGATAACAAACTCAGATACTTGTATGTCAGACCTTCTAACTCTGGATTGTCGAGTATACAGGAAAACAACGAACAATACCTTTCTTTTTAGATCGCTCCTCTTCATCGAATTCCTCCTGGATACGTTCTGCAGCAATCCTTTCGAATTCCTCTTTGTCCCATTTTCTTCGGTGGTCATCTGGTCTCATACTCATTTTAATATCCTCCGTAAGGCTAAGACTACGGAATATTTCACAAAAATATTATTATGAATATTATGTAGTTTGAATTCTATTTTCTTTTTTTTTTTTTTTTTTTTGGTTTCATTCTTCCTTTCGGAAAGGCAAAGAGTACAAAGCCCATACAGCCATGTCTGATGTATTTAACTGTCTTTCTTTTTGCTCCCCTCGTAAAGCGATAGTGAACTTTACGAAGGAAAATGTTCGTGACTTTTTGGGACAACACAAACGGGGCTTAAACACGAGATCACTTGAAATCTTCATCAGCTGCGCACTCCGTAGTAAATTAACTGCATAACACACTATCTTTATTATCCACTAAATCACTAAATGTACAAAAAAACAAAATTTCAATTAAGCAGGCAAACGCCCATGTCGAGTTCCCGCCAAAAATCCTTTTCTTTTCTACTTTAACTTTCAATAAGATGGCAATCGGCCGCTTCAAGATACTGCCAAGTGCCAATGTATTGTTGGTGGCATACAATGTGCAACATATAATGTGCAGCAAATAGTACGCACCTCGATAATGTGCAGCTGATATTTGGCATCGTGACGTCAACTATCCAGTCGCACAATATTTGCTGCGTAGTATGTGGCACTGGTTATTGCGCGCTCGAATAATGCGCACCTGATACTCGTAGTTCACGTCACGTTTGGAAAAGGTTAAGTTCTTTATATAGGGTGACTTTTAATTAGTTCTTGATAGAAAGAGGTATGAATGTACTCATGATACTGAACAACTTTCCCCAAGGAACATAGGTCGAAATACGAAAATCATGTTTTGACCTTCCATAGAAAGTGCATCAGCTGAAAGTGCATTTTGTATGGGAGGTCAAATTTGGTTTTTCGTATTTCGACCTATGTTCCTTGGGAAAAGTTGTTCAGTATCATCAGTACATGCATATCTTTTGCTATCAAGAACTAATTAAAAGTCACCCTATAGAGCTGTGTATCACCTTGGCCTATTTAAGTTGATAAAACTGTATTCTATATTTTTTGGAGTTTTATGTAGGTAAAGTATTATAAGCCTAAATTTCACTTCTGGCACTCGCCGGCTGCTACCGTGGCACACTCGCTGCGCTCGCTCGGCTCGTGCGTTGTGGTCGCAAGAGAGCCTAACACAACCTAACCGATCCCACGGGATCGGTTAGGTTGTGTTTACTTTACCTAACGGACTTATGGAAATCATATCAAATCATATCATGAGCAGTAGATAAGAACTTCTGCATTGTCCGTCATTCGGCTTCTTACCTCCGGTCTGAGTGTTCGAATGTGTCTCTTGCCTATGCGTTTCACCGTAAAAATTTTCGTTGAGTTATTCGTTAAGTTTTTGGTGGTGAAGTTTTGTTTTTGTTATACCTTGTTATTTGTTAAAACTTCTGTCATGGATCCTGGCCCAGGAACCTCAAGTGACGGTAGCTTTTTATCTCCTAGAAAAAAGAGACCCAAGCGGCGTCTTTCCATTCTATACAAGGCCAGAACGCAACCATAGGAAACTGCTCGCGTATATTTTGTAATGCTGTTTTTAAATCTGTTATTACAAAACATACACGAATTTTGCGTACTGATCGTGTATAGTTTGTATCGTGGATGCTCGTGACGTCTTTCCATTCTATACAAGGCCAGAACGCAACCATAGGAAATTGCTTGTGTATATTGTAATGTAACGCTGTTTATATATCTGTTTCTACAATGCATATGTCACAGGAAAAGTGTATAATTCGTCATTTAATATTTTGGCTTGGCATTCTACAAAATGCTGAGATATTTTTAGGGTTCCGTACCCAAAGGGTGAAAAACGGGACCCTATTGATATGCCTCCGATGCTTGTCTGTCCGTCTGTCTGTCAGTGGGCTGTATCTCATGAACCGTAATAGGTAGAAATTTTCCCAAATTGTGTACACTGTTGCCGTTACAACAACAAATACTAAAAATAAAAAAAGTTAAAAATGAAGGAGGGCTCCCAAACAGCTAAAGGGCATAAAAAAAGTTTGACCTACCCCATCGAGTGGGGTATCGTTGTTTAGAACTTGTTGTGTAGATAAATACTGTATTTTTTGTTTTAAAATATATGTTAAAACAGAATAAGATGCCATCAAAGTCAGCTGTTTTTACACAATTTTGTTTGAGCTCTTATATCATGAACAGTAATAGCTAGACAGTTAAATTTTTCACAGATTATGTACTTTTGTTGCCGCTACAACAACAAATACTAAAAATAAAAAAAAGTAATAAATTAAGGGCTCCCATACTAAAGACCGGTTTGTATTGACATTTTTTGTTTTAGCTCAAGCGCGTAGCACAGTAACTTACTAAAATTGCGTGCGTGCGCGAGTCCGACTCGCACTTGGCCGGTTTTATATATTTTATTACGATGGATGCTGAAGCTGAAGGTCGGCCTGCTTTTATTCTATTTTTTGTTCCCTTGTTCTTCATGGTTCGTCTTGATATTAGATGTCGGCTGTACACGTATATTGCGGGACAGTCCTTTTTTAATGTTGTTAAAAATAAAATTTTGTTACATGTTTTAGAGGATTATTGAAAATAATAATGGCTATTTAATGACAATGGACGTGCTTCTTAAATAAATGTGAATTTGTTGAAAATTTCTTTCATTTCAGTCACTGCTTTATTGTAAGTGATATAAAAAAATGGTCAAGTGCGAGTCGGACTCGCGCTCTGAGGGTTCCGACATACCTATATAGTACCTACTTTTTATAGCAATAAAGCTCACGTGAACGAGGTCAGTAGGAAATTGCATTTTTCATTGCATTCTCTCAAACGCCTTCAAAGTTTTTTACCTCTGAAGACTACCCTTGCCCAATCTCTCCTTTTACCAATCCTTGACTACGCCGACTCATGCTATTTGGACGACACCGAGGAGGAATTAAATAAGCTTGAGCGCCTCCAAAACTTGTGCATTCGATTTATCTTCGGATTGCGCAAGTACGACCACGTGTCTCACTTTCACTCACAGCTCAAGTGGCTCCCAATTCGTTTTCGCAGGAATACTCATATCCTTTCTCTCATCTATAACATTTTGTACCATCCCTCTTGCCCGTCTTATTTACGTGAGCGATTTTGTTTCTCTCGGTCACAAGTTGAGCCTTGCCGCCCCAGCGTCAGGACTAACTTGTCTATCGCCTCCCACCACTCCGATTTCTATTCCTACTCCTTCACTGTTCATGCGGCTAGGCTGTGGAACTCCCTCCCATACACTGTTCGCGATAATCCCTCTATCGCTATCTTTAAGAAACGAGTCAAAGAGCACTATCTTTCCCTGTCTTAGGTATTATTTATGTATAATATCATAACATAATATGTATTTTATATATACAAATATATATCATATATTTATTATTATTTTATTTTTTATTTTTGTAGAAGGTTTATGTATTTTAATTAGATACCTATGTGTAATTTATTATTGTAACTTTTATGTATAATTTTTGAGTTTGCGCAATCTATCTGCCTTCTCCAATACTATTTACGCTCGCCTAGGTCTGCTGGAAGACATTTCTTTATTGAACCTGTTGTTTCGTCTTTTTATATGTATTGCCCATTGTGTTTTCTTGTGTGCAATAAACTATAAATAATAAACAAAAGGTCAATTTTTAGGACCGCAAAACTAAATTTGTTTGTAAAGGTTTTTTGCAGATTTCTAAAAAACTGCAACTTAGAAAGATCGTTTTATTTTTTCTCTAATATATACATAAACGTCTATCGACTGTAATTAATTCAAATTTTTCCTTTCACAAATTTCAGAGATAAGGGGGGGGAATGGTATTTTTTTGAAACTTTTCATCAAAGCTTTAAAACTAACAGTCGTAAAAAACACAAAAATATACCCTTTACAGTAATAATCATAATATTTTTTTAAATCTTACATGTGCAATTAAGTTGGGCAACCATACAATTTCAAGTCGATAGCATGAGTGGTTGCTGAGTGAGATATAGAGGTGTGAAAGACAAAGTCGCACCATAAGTGTTCCTTTTTTTTACCATTTTGGTATCGGAACCCCAAAAACGGGATCATCATCATTGATGCATAGGTAATAAATTGGTTGGGGACTCTTCTGATGTTGTCATGTCTATGGGAACATCGGAAAAATTAATGTTGTTTGCGGTATTTTCAACGATAAAGATGATTCAATGTTTAAAATAGACACGCCGCCGATATGAATTACCAACAAATAGAAAGAGAGGTCATTACATCAAAATGGCGAGCATGCAACTGCTCGCGTACAAATTGTAATCTAGAGTTTAGCGCGCTTATTCCAATACATACACGATTAGTCCGTATGCGTACTGGCGCTGTACATTATGGAACGAGATATACTTCTACGTTTTTACGAAGTATACGCGAGTATTTGCGTACTGCTCTTGTATGGATTGGAAGAACTTAGTAGAAACAGTATTTCCAATCTATACGCGATTAGTTTCATACCCTTGCGTTCTGGCCTTGTATAGAATGGAAAGACGCACCCAAGCGTGCTCTAAGTGTAACTGAAAAAATCATGGTGCAAAATGTTTATCAGTATGTTTTCAATGAACAGTCTTCTTCACTTCATCGAGGCAAGCTTTTATGGAGGGTTTGACCACGGGCCTCAAGTCCCCGACGGGTAAAGGAAAACGGCTTATTATAAATTAAAATACTGCCAGGATAATCAGGAGCGAATTAAAATGAATATATTAGTCACGAAACATAAGAATAAAGATTTTAAAGGATTTTGGAAACAGACAAAAAAGTTGAGCCCAAAGCCTAGCGTCCCGGTGAGTGTTAATGGTATAAGTGAAGCAAAGAGCATAGCAAATATGTTTAAATGTCATTTTCAGGTGGAGTCTCCGCTGCATAATGTGCCAACTAGGGATGTGGGGGCCGTGGTGTCAGGAGTGCCGGAACGTGTTTCAGCAAAACAAGTTGCACTGGTAATAAAAGGCATGACACGAGGGAAGTCACCCTGACACGACGGCCTCAGCATTGAACATTTTCAGTATGCGGGACCCCACCTTCCGAGGCTTTTGGGGTTGTTGTTCACGCTCTGTATTAGACACTCCTATCTGCCCAAGGAGCTAATGAAGACGGTGGTAGTGCCTATAACAAAAAATAAGACTGGAGATACTTCAGATAAGTGCAACTACCGCCCAATATCATTGGCTACGATCACATCCAAGGTTCTTGACGGCCTGCTTGAAAGACAGCTTAAAAAACATTTGCAACTACATGACGCCCAGTTCGGCTTCAGACCCGGACTTTCCACTGAATGCGCGATTATGTCTCTCAAGCAGACCGTGAGGTACTATACTGATAGGAACACACCTGTGTACGCAGCTTTCCTTGATCTCTCTAAGGCATTTGACCTGGTTAGGTATGATATTCTTTGGCGTAAATTAAAAGATACAGGTGTGCCGGGTGAGTTGATCAATATTTTTAAATATTGGTATGATCACCAAACTAACCAGGTCAAGTGGCTTGGTGAACTTTCTGATGAGTACAGGTTGGAGTGTGGAGTGAGACAGGGGGGGTTAACGTCTCCTTCACTCTTCAACCTGTACATGAACGAGCTGATTGTTGGGCTGAGCGACACAAGGGTCGGCTGCTCGATAGATGGTCACTGCATTAACAGTGTCAGCTATGCAGACGACATGGTGTTGCTTAGCCCATCAATCGCTGCGCTCAGAAAATTAATAGAAGTGTGCGAGAAGTATGCGGCGGAACACGGCCTCCTGTACAATGCAACAAAAAGCGAGCTCCTAGTTTTCCAAGCTAGGCGACGAAAGCTAGTGAATGTGGTACCAGTACTGCTTAATGGCATTGCGCTTCGTAGGGTGACAGAGTTTAAATACCTTGGTCATGTTGTCACTGAGGACCTAAAAGACGATGCTGACATAGAAAGGGAGCGGAGGGCGATGGCGGTCCGCTGTAATATGTTGGCTCGCAGATTTGCACGATGTAGCATAGAAGTAAAGATAACTCTTTTCAAAGCCTTTTGCCAAACCTTGTACACGTGCAGTCTGTGGGTCAACTACACGCAGCGGGCTATCAATGCTCTCCGTGTACAATATAATAATGCATTCAGGGTGGTGTTGGGGCTCCCGCGCTACTGTAGTGCATCAGCGATGTTTGCACACGCTCACACAGACGGCTTTCACACCGTGCTGCGACGCCGCATAGCATCGCTGATGTACAGGGTGCGCGGGAGCACCAACACCATCCTGAGGGTCCTCGGTGACAAGCATGACTGCCCTCTGCAGCGGCACTGGGTTCATGTCCCTCAACACAGAATCCTCAGAGAAAAAAACTGCATAAAAACTTATTTTGACGATGCCAAAAAATAGTCATGAAATAGTCATAAATAGTCACCATAAGGAAAAAAATAGTCGCGTTACAATTCTAGAGTTATAGCTATGGTTTGCTGAGGATTATGGGCATAGGCTATATACAGAATCCTCAGTTCTGATGCAAGCAAACCGTGGGGACTATCGACTTGGTTTTTATTTAAAAAAATAGTCATGAAATAGTCGTCTTGACTTCCAAATTCTCAAAAATAGTCGTTCAAGGATTTCAGTGTTACAGGGGTAGCTTGCTGAGGATTCTGTGCATAGCATTTCACGGACGCAGATTCCAGCAGAACGTTTAGGTTTTTCTGTTTGATACTGATGTCAAAAAATAGTCAACAAATAGTCGTCTCAAACCATAATCACTTTGGTCAGGTTTACCTTGTAGAAGTATGTTAAAAATGCATGTTAACTTCGCCATACATTTTTCAACTCAAGTACAGTCGTGTTCAAAATGCATATCATCTTTGATGGTAACTATTTAGTAACTTTTTTTTTATGTATTTGGAACCCAATATAATTAATTCTGTAATAAAAAGCAAAGTTTATTTGTTTTCATGTTAAATAATATAGCTTAATAAACTACAATAATTGGTTTTAAACTAAAATAATAAAAAAATCTTCTTTATGAATATATTCAGTACCTAAAGATTATTTTTAAGTTAGTTTTTAGGATTCCGTACCTCAAAAGAAAAAAACGGAACCCTTATAGGATCACTTTGTTGTCCGTCTGTCTGTCAAGACCCTTTATCTCACGAACGGGTAAAGGTATCAGGTTGAAATTAATACCACATATTAGGAACCATGAACCACACAAGATCTGAAAATTTTTATTTTTTACAACGACGCAATCAAAAGATATGGCATTTTATGTCCTCATCTCCATACATTTATTCAAAAATGCAAAACCTACAGGGTACTTCCCGTTGACCTAAAATTATGAAATTTGGCAAGAAGCTAGGTCTCACAGTAAAAATAATGGGAAAAGTCTGAAATCATTAAATATTACAAATTTTCTCACAACTAATGATAACCAATTGTGGTGAGCTCCCGTTTCAAGAACATTCATATAAGAGAGGGGTCAAGTTGGATGGTCGCTGAGGCGATTTTTGTTTTAGTTCTATTTAAAAACGGGAAAACTTACAAACTTGAAAATTGGTATGTTTATAGTGCATAAGCTATAAAATAACAACAAATAATAAAATTTGGTCAAGCGCATGTCGGACTCAAAAAATCTAGCACATCAACTTACTGAAATTTCAACTGATACAATTATGTTTATGTGGTGGTACGGAACCCTCAGTGCGCGAGTCCGACTCGCACTTGGCCGGTTTTTTGTATAAATCACAGTCTTCGTACTTATGTCCGTTAAATGGTTAAATGAGTAATACAGGGTAATAATTTTATTGCGTGCCATAGCTTAGGGGGTGTTTCAGTAACGATAAAGGAACACAAAAAAAAATCTACTTTTAAAAATTCTGAAAATTTGAAAATTAGCCCTACGCAGAGGGCAATAACCCGCAGCGCAATGACCCAACTGAGGCTGCGCTTTTAACGAGCTGCTGTTAGTTTTAGAATTTACATTCAATTTTTAAGTAGGAATATTGAAAAAATGGAAATCCTAATTTGGAATAAATGCGTAGGCAAACAACATTGATCAATCAAGAAATTAGTAAAGTTAGTATAGTTAATTTAGTAATATTTGCGAACCTACCAATTATTATTAAAGTATTTTTACTTACTGAATGCATCTGGGTTTAAGCCCGATATTCTAGTTTTACCTTTCCTTAAACGTGGAACCTACATTATAAGTTTTTAGACCAAAAGGTTGGGTCTGTGCACTGATATATCAGTCGGTTTATCCTCTTATTTACCTAATAAAAATAGATGACACAAAAAAAGGTCTGCAACAATATATAAAAATAAAAGCCTCTATCAAAATCCATTTTTTTTTGACAACTTGAAATCAATATCAAATAATTTTGTGTACGCGACTGTACAAAGGAAAAATGTATGGCGAAGTTCACATGCATTTTTAACATACTTCTTCTAGGTAAAACAGACCGAAGTTATTATGGTTTGAGACGACTATTTGTTGACTATTTTTTGACATCAGTATCAAATAGAAAAACCCTTAGACTATATGGAAAAACCTAACCGTTCTGCAGGAATCTGCGTCCGTGAAATGCTATGCACAGAATCCTCAGCAAGCTACCCCTGTAACTCTGAAATCCTTGAACGACTATTTTTGAGAATTTGGAAGTCAAGACGACTATTTCATGACTATTTTTTAAAATAAAAACCAAGTCGATAGTCCCCACGGTTTGCTTGCATCAGAACTGAGGATTCTGTATATAGCCTATGCCCATAATCCTCAGCAAACCATAGCTATAACTCTAGAATTGTAACGCGACTATTTTTTTCCTTATGGTGACTATTTATGACTATTTCATGACTATTTTTTGGCATCGTCAAAATAAGTTTTTATGCAGTTTTTTTCTCTGAGGATTCTGTGTTGAGGGACATCTGGGTTCGAGCGCACGTGCACGTGCCTGGCGTCGCACAGGGCGGTAGGTATTTAAATTAAATAAATGAATATTTTAAAATTTAAAATTTTAATTTATTTAATTTATTTTACTTATTTTATTTAATTTTATTATTTTGACATGTTTTGATCTTTATTTTAATTGAAATTTGAATTGAATTGTTTTAATTGGATATGTATTTTCTAACATAGATTATAAGTTACTTACTAACAAAATATGGACAATTGTCTGAAATAAACTGATTTTATTTTATTTATTTATTTTATAAGCCACATCGGGGGAGAAGAAGGTTTTGTAGAGAATGGGTTAATGCTTTTTGAAGCAAAGAAGGGGAGTGAAGGAGTCGAGGACTGGTTCCGAGACATTTTGCCGAAATTGAAAAAAGATTCAGTGGTAGTGATTGATAATGCACCCTACCACTCCCGGAAGATCGAAACTCTGCCAACAATGTCATGGACTAAGTCAAGAATACAAGAGTGGCTCACAAGTAAAGAGATACAATATGAAGAAAAAATGATTAAAGCTACTCTCATTGACATTGTACGGCAGCATAAAGACCAGTTCCCCGTTAAGTACGCTGTGGACGAGATGGCAAAAGAGCAGGGAATCACAATCTTGCGACTGCCTCCTTATCACTGTGAGTTGAACCCCATTGAAATGGTTTGGGCTCAATCAAAGGGGCATGTCGCAAGAAACAACAAAACATTTAGAATAGATGAAGTGAAAACCCTGTTCGAAGAGGCTCTTACCAACATCACACCGCAGAAATGGAAGAGCTGTGTGACACATGTAATAAAAGTAGAAGACGATATGTACCATCTTGATCCACGCATTGACGGCG
This sequence comes from Athrips mouffetella, assembly GCA_947532105.1. Taxonomy (NCBI): domain Eukaryota; kingdom Metazoa; phylum Arthropoda; class Insecta; order Lepidoptera; family Gelechiidae; genus Athrips; species Athrips mouffetella. The sequence goes on from OX383963.1 coordinate 16,704,994, forward strand.
TTGTTGATAGATTGATTATTAATGTTACTGAATCCGATAGTGATGATGATTATGACAGTGAATAAAATTTTATTTTTATATGAGCCGTTTTTTCTTAAACACCTTCCCTAAAACAATGCACCGCCTTAAGTAGAAAATATAACTGCCTATATTCTTGAGCCACTTAACTTCTTAATTTCTTGATTTAAATAGTCTTTGTAATGCAAACAAAATGGGCTCCCATAGTTCAGCTGAGCTCTCAGAGTTCTTCATCGGATACTCCAGATCTTCATTTTTTAAATTTCAATAGAAAAGTCTCACCACGTTTAATAAATGTTGTGAACACAGCATGCCGAAAATTTTAATAGTTTGGCTGGTCTGTTAAGGTTTCTTCTCAGGGTCATCAGGTACACCAGATCTTCCATGATCCTAGTTTTGATACTTTTCCCTATGTATGGGCACTAAACCCTACCTCTGTGCCAAATTTCATCTCTCTAGGTTTAAGAGAAGCACTATTTTCTTATTGATGATCAGTTCGCGCTCGACTTGCTCAGATTGAGCCATGTTATTGTTCGAGTAGGTATTTACGTAATTTAATAAGCTTAAAATAATCACTTTGATATTATATGAACATATCACTAGATGAGTGATTGAGTTATATCTTTTTAGCACATCACTATTTATTTTTCCCAAAAAAGCGGCAACCCTCCAAACGTCAGTTTACTGCATTGAATTAATTTAGTCTAAAAGTGGGAAACAACAAAGATTTCGGACCTCCTTGCTTCGCTCGGAATAGATACCTTGCTAATTTATTTTACTATGGGATGACATCTGCCAACGTGTCCCAAATTTTTATGTCAAATCATCAATGATCACTAGGAAATATTCAAAATAACCCGTCAAATCCATAGAACGTCGCCTTCACTACCTTGTGACAAATTATTTCTTTAATCCTCCTTCTAATTACCCTTATTTTTCTATGGGAAACAACAACTTTCACAGTCTTATAGAAAAATGGAGGTATAAACCTTCCAAATTAAGTGACACCTTACAGGAGGGGTTTTGTTCTATGTTTATGGATCCTGCATTTTTAGTCGGATTATACTTACCTATCATTATAATCCGACCAAAAAATGCCTGTGGCGGGTAGGTGGCGGGGGACAATCGAGTATAACCAGACGTTATATTTCTAGCTCTTTCTATTACGATGAATCACTTCTAGTTGAAGTGAGATAAAACGTGGTTATGAACACATGCTCAATACAATCTGTCTTTTATATAGTCTAAAAGTGGGTTTACATTCAGCCCCTGCCGCTGCTCCCCGCGCTGCCGGAAATATGTCCCTGAATAATGCCGCAGCAGGATCGAGAGAAGTGCGTGTTTACATACTGCCCTACCACTCACTTCGCTTCTGACCACCGGCAATGGCAGACGTCGAAATAATTGAATTAAATAATTTTCTCCTCCGGGCGCTCGACGAGAACTGGGCGACAGGGCTGAATGTGAACACGCACTGCCACTCGCGCTGCCCGTCTTTTGACTTCCGCACAAAAAAACCGCCTTTTTGGAGAGCGCCGGGCAGATATCCTCTTAGCCGGGCAGCGGCAGTGGCATGAGAAGTATCGTGTTTACATACTCGTCCTCCCCACTTCGGCTGAAAGTAAACGTAGTGTTAAACGCCCCATACAAAGCCCTGCCTGCAGGGCCCTGCTTGCAGTGCGCACTGCCAATCGTACCGTGTGTGGTGTTGCAGGGCCGATGTAACGGCCATTTTGTCGGCCCTGCATGCCCACACAAAGTACGATTGGCAGTGGCACTGCAAGCAGGGCCCTGCAGGCAGGGCTTTGTATGGGACCCTTTAGGTAGTATCATCTAAGTAGTCTGTGCGTCTTCCGACTCGACGATAGCGACGACGTGATATTGTCAAGTGCCTGATACACGGTCGCCTCGGCAGCATGGGTCCCGATCCAGACCTCAGAGTCCATCATATTCTGTATGAGCTAGTGAAATATATCGCGTAACCCAGTCGTATACTAGTCGGTCAAAAAACTCAGTTAAGTTTTACAAAAATCAAAAAATCTTTAAAAATCTATTGTTTTAGTATAAACTTTGTTTGCAAAAGTAAAAATATATCTTTTTAGGGTTCCGTACCTCAAAATAAAAAACGGAACCCTTATAGGATCACTTTGTTGTCCGTCTGTCTGTCAAGACCCTTTTTCTCACGAACGAGAAGAGGTATCAGGTTGAAATTGATAACGAATATTAAAGTCTATTAACTACACAAGATCTGAAAATGTAAATTTTTAACAACGACGCAATCTAAAGATATGGCTCTTTATGTCCTCATCTCCATACATTTATGCACACGACCGAGAATCGGTGGGCGATTATCGGCCAGGACAAGGACGGAAGATTCAGGTGATACACGTCAGAGCGAGGTGCCGACAAAAAAAATCGGTCACCGATTCTCGGTCGTGTGCGGGAAGCCTTAATAGTGTTACACCAACCCCGATGCCAGCCCGACCATCGGCTGGCCAGCGCCCATAAACGGAAATCCAGAGCGCCACCTACGTCCTCGCGCCGGAAGCTCGCCGACAACGGTCATTTTTTTTGAGTAGGGTTAGGCGCGAATCGGTTGACATAAATACGGTCGATTGCCACGCGCGCTCTCAGTTATTTTTTGAATTTCGTTTCGGACGGTACAAAAGAATTAAGTCTACCACGCTGCCGGTTTGCCTCGTTAATAGATAAGTGATTTGTGAAATTTGTGTGCTAAATTATACTAGAAATAATTATATTTTGTGTCTAGATATAAAGAGGTGAATTTAGTATTGATTCTTGCTCTTAAAATTTTTGATTATGTGGAAGGAAAATAAAAGATGAAGTTATTTTGTGATATTTTATTGTGTCTGCTGATCCATCTAATCTTCATTCGTATCAGTTTCAGAAGTGGGATTGCAATGAAGAGGGCACGTAGTGTAAGGAGAAACGACAGTGATGAGGATGAGGTCGTGGAGAGGGCGACAAAACGTGCTCGAGGACCGAATCGCCCGCCGAGCGAGGGCAGATGTACACCGCCGCCTGACATATTGGAGCGTATGGTAACAGAGAAACTGGAAGGTATGGTGAATAAATTTTTGGATACTAAGAGAGAGTGTGGCCGGTCTGACAACGTAAAAGGTGATGTAATTATTCCTCTTTTCGACCCCGATGATCGTGAGAATAATGTGTTCAGTTGGTTAAAGAAAATTAATCAGTTGGGGGATATTTATGGATGGGACGATTCGAAGCGGGCATATTACATGCAAGCGCGTTTAGACGGCTCTGCCCGCAGATGGTACAACCGATTAGAAAATTATGATTTATCTTGGAGTGAATGGCAGAATCTTTTGAAGAGTACATTTCCTAGAATGTTTGAATTCTCCGAATTGTTAGAAGATTTAGTTTCTAGAAAAAAGGACTCTAAAGAACCCATGAGCAAATATTTTTATGACAAGTTGGCCATGTGCCGTAGATGTAAATTAAGTGACGAAGCATCTGTGTCGTGCATTATTCGTGGCCTACCCACCGAATTGCAAGCCAGCGCTAAAGCTTTGAAAAGTACTCGACCTGAAGACCTTTATTGCGAGTTTTTGGTTTCTCTCGAAAATTACCAGCCTTTACTGCTCAAAAATAGAGAGATGGATGATCGAAAAGCAAAACCGTTTACACCTAATCCAAATTACAATAAGAATCTCAGCAGTGACCGATCCGCTTCAACCAGTAGTGACCGTGCCGCTTCAGCCCCTCTTACAAATACTTTAAAATGTTACCGTTGTAATACTGAAGGCCACACGGTCAAAAATTGCCCAAAACCTGATCCTAGAATTTGCAATACCTGTGGTAAAGCCGGACACATAGCGCGGTTTTGCAGGACAGACCAGACCGATATGATAAAGGATATTAAGATTGTACAAAACTTGAATGACGCTTATTTTAAGACAGTTACTTTAGGCAATAAGAATCTGACTGGCTACATTGACACGGGGGCACAAAGCAACATAATCACCCTGGATGCCGTTAAGAATCTTCAACTCGAAATAAAACCTTCCAATAAATTCCTGAAGGGTTTTACTGGCATGCAAGTGCCTGCTTTGGGTGAAGTGCAGATGAATATCACTATTGATGGTATTTCGGTTGAGACTTGTGCTCTGGTTACTCACCTAAATTTTGGCAGGATGGATCTGTTAATTGGGCAACCCGTTGTAAATAGAGATGATGTGACTCTGTTAGTGCGGGGTGACGACGTTAAAATTAAGCACAGAGAGGATTCGCCGATTACCCAAATCGAAGTTGAGGCTGATAGTAGAATTGACATTTTATCAAAAGTTGATGTAAAACTCCTGGCTAATCAAGCGGCTATGGTCGAAGTTGAAGTCCAAGGTTCTTCTGGTGGAACCATAAGCACTCAACCGCGGTATTTTAATTTCGCAGGGCTAGAATATATCATCCCAGCTACAATCCTGGAGGGTGCCGGTGGCGTGGTCAAAGTCTATAACCTGGGCGCCAAGGACGTGGAATTTAAAGCTGGCCAAGTTTTGGTGAGAGGACAGAGCTGTACAGAGGTATTGAATAAGACTGAAAATGAGATGGTGAGTCAAATTTTTTTATGTTTTTGGTCCAATTTTGATGCAAATAAAAATTTGGCTGGCTCCGTACCGTGCTGTTCTGATGCTGCTGTTGGCTCCGTACCGAAATTGAACAAAGATTATGTTGATGTAAAGACTGTCAGTAGTAAAGTGAATTCATCGCTTGGAGAGGAGACTGTGGGAGGGATGAAGCTAAAAGATATAGACGTAGGCGAAATAGATGTTTCAGATTTGTATCAGTTATATGAAATTCTTGTACGACACCGATCTTCCTTTGCTTCTAGCACGGGCGAATTAGGTCTTACGCATTTAGCTGAAATGGATATCAAATTGAACTCCGATAAACCCGTATATCACCGACCATACAGATTATCATTACCTGAATTGAATGTCGTGCGTGCTAAAGTAAAAGAACTCTTAGACGCAGGAATAATACGCGAATCGTGTTCGGATTTTGCTTCACCGGTCGTACTAGTTAAAAAGAAAAATGGCGATATGAGGCTGTGCGTTGATTATAGAGCTTTGAATGCTGTCACAGTAAAAGACAGATATCCCCTGCCTATCATAGAAGACGAACTGTCAAAACTAGCCGGAAAAACATATTTTACCAGTTTGGATCTGTCGCAATCATATCATCAAGTGCCATTGTCTGAACAGTCAGTCCCTAAAACTGCTTTTATAACACCAGACGGCCAATACGAGTATCTACGCGTTCCGTTTGGTCTGGCCAATTCACCCGCGGTCTTTCAAAGATTAATCAACAAAATTCTAAGCAAAGTTAATAAATTTGACGAACCTAATCAGATTTTAGCTTTCATGGATGACATTTTATTACCTACCGACAGTATATCGTCTGGACTACAACGCCTTAATTTACTCCTCGATACTTTAAAAGAAGCTAACCTAAAATTAAATATGAGTAAATGTTCCTTTTTGAAAACCGAACTAAATTACCTTGGCCACCACGTTAGCAAAGATGGAATCAAGCCTGGCGAAGGCAAAGTTAAGGCGGTCCGCGACTTCCCGATACCAGGCAATGTTCATCAAGTGAGACAATTTATCGGGCTGTGTTCATTCTTTAGAAAATTTATTAGAAATTTTGCTTTAATTGCCAAACCGCTAACAGACCTAACCAAGAAAAACTCTGTTTTTACCTGGGATACAAATCAAAATAGTGCATTTGATGAGCTAAAGTCTAAGCTAGTTTCAAAGCCGGTTTTGGCCATTTACGATCGTAGACTCCCCACTGAAATACATTCAGACGCAAGTCGCTATGGCGTAGCAGGAATACTCCTGCAGTGTCAGGATGATAAAGCGTTAAAGCCTGTAATGTATTTCAGCAGGACAACCACGCGTGAGGAACAGAATTATCATAGCTATGAGTTGGAAACTCTTGCGTTGGTAGAATCATTAAAAAGATTTAGGGTATATGTGCTAGGCCTGAAAGTGAAAGTTGTGACTGATTGTTCTGCTTTGAGGTACACCTTTGTGAAGAAGGACCTAGTTCCAAGAATAGCCAGGTGGTGGCTGCAGGTACAGGAGTTCGACATAGAAATTGAGTACAGGGCCGGAGATAGGATGAGACATGTTGATGCCTTGAGCAGGAACCCGATAGAGACCGATGACATTGAGACTGACATACTTGCGTTGTCTACCGAGGACTGGTTTTTGACTGTTCAGATGCAAGACGACCGGCTAAAGAATATTGTCTCTCAGCTGCGCGGTAATGACCCCAACCCGGATTTAGTTAATAATTACAAGATTTCTGAAGAAAGGCTGTACCGGAAAACGTTGAATGGGGACCGATTGGTCGTACCGGACAGTGCTCGTTGGAAGTTACTACAAAAGTACCATGATAATACCGGCCACATCGGCCTAAAACGTTGCGATGATCTAATTAAAAAAAAGTACTGGTTTCCGAAAATGACAAAATTTATAAGGAAATATGTAACTGCATGTCTAGATTGCGCTTTTCGAAAGGGTCATTACGGCAAGCTAGAGGGTGAATTATACCCTATTCCCAAACCAGATATTCCCATGCACACAGTTCATATGGACCATTTGGGCCCTTTTCCCAAATCGAGTAAAAATTGCCAATATATTTTGGTTATCACTGACTCATTCTCAAAGTTTGTTATCGCGCGTCCTACACGAACTTTAAGCTCAGCGGAAACTGTCCAAAATCTAAGAGATGTTTTCAGCTTGTTCGGCTATCCCTCTATTATAATATCTGACCGGGGTCTTGCTTTCTGTAGTAGACATTTTAAAGACTTTTTAGTGGAACGGCAAATCAAACAGGTGCTAAATTCTGTTGCAACTCCCAGAGCAAATGGACAGGTAGAACGTGTAAATAGAACCATTTTAGATGGACTGAGAGTGACAAGCGAGGAAAACACTTGGGATGCAAAGTTACCAGATGTAGTTTTTAGCATTAACAATTCTTTGCACGATACCACACGCCACGCCCCCTTTAATCTTATGTTCAAACACAAAAGTAGAATACTTTGTGATCTAGAAAGAAGTGAAAACAATTTGGATCTTGATAACTTGAGGCAAGAAGCTTCTAATAATATAAAGAATAAACAGGCTAAAATGAAACAGCGTTTTGACAAAACGAGAAAGCCATGCCACGTTTACAAGAAAGGGGACTTGGTGTTGTGGAGAAATCCTAAAAATTGTAGTCAAGCGGGTGTTAATAAAAAACTAGATCCTTCTTTTGCTGGACCATACAAGGTGTTTAAGGTTCTTGGGCATGACCGTTACTTGATTCAGAGCGTGAAAGGCTTTAGAGGATATAAACATTTTAATACTGTGGTTGCTGTAGATTCGCTGAGGCCTTATGTGGGCGCTGCTGGTTCAGGAACTGAGGCTGATAATGATAGTGAGATGGATGCTGAAGACCTCATAGATCTTCTTGAAAGTTAAGTCTCTGAATCTACTAATGATTTTCGTGTGGTCACTCTATTCCAGGATGGCCGAGCTGTTACACCAACCCCGATGCCAGCCCGACCATCGGCTGGCCAGCGCCCATAAACGGAAATCCAGAGCGCCACCTACGTCCTCGCGCCGGAAGCTCGCCGACAACGGTCATTTTTTTTGAGTAGGGTTAGGCGCGAATCGGTTGACATAAATACGGTCGATTGCCACGCGCGCTCTCAGTTATTTTTTGAATTTCGTTTCGGACGGTACAAAAGAATTAAGTCTACCACGCTGCCGGTTTGCCTCGTTAATAGATAAGTGATTTGTGAAATTTGTGTGCTAAATTATACTAGAAATAATTATATTTTGTGTCTAGATATAAAGAGGTGAATTTAGTATTGATTCTTGCTCTTAAAATTTTTGATTATGTGGAAGGAAAATAAAAGATGAAGTTATTTTGTGATATTTTATTGTGTCTGCTGATCCATCTAATCTTCATTCGTATCAATAGGTTTATTTTTAAATCACTAGTCGTTCGGTGATTTTCAAGAATAAAGGCAAGTTGCATACTGTAGGGAAATGTGGATTTTTATTTAATACGTTTATTTATTTAATGAATAAATACTCATCAAATTATAATAACTTTTATTAAAAAAGCACATTACGAAAATGCATTTGAAATAAAATTAGGTAAACAAATAACAACAAACAGGCAAAAGTTTTAAAAATTGACTTAGATATTTTTCATCTAAATGGCAGAATAAACATTTGAATACAACAACAATTGTAACAGATTTGAAACACTTTAAAACATGCCTTTTATGTCGTTTCTACTTTTTTCTTACCGTGACATTACTTCGTTTGTACCGAAGGTACCTAAACAAGAGTTTAACAGTTAATATGTACTAAATTATTATGCTTAATAATAAAATTAACAACTTTTTAACAAATTTTAACTATATTATAAATAATCTCAAAAACATTAGCCTGCTCAACATGATCACTTTTCTAAAATATAACCTGTGCTACTTAACTAAAGATTTACAACGAGTATAATGCAGTAACTTGATAATGATTACTGCTAACTTGCCTTACAGCACTTTAATATGGCACTCGAAAAAGTATTAAGGAGTCGTCCATTAATTAATTACATGACCTAAAATCACCAAATCTCATTTAGAGATTCAACGATAATCTCACGTCAACCTCTACTTTAAATTCAGGGATTCAACTATAACAGATTTTTAAACAAGTCCAGTGTAAATCAGGAATGTACTTTTTTGAAATAACGCTTTCGACCGATTTCTTTTTAAATTCATATACTAAACAGGTTGTAAGAAGACATCTCCCGAAAACTCAAACCGTGGATTTAGACTATGAAACTGAACCTTTTTTACCAAGGAACATATATGTCAAAACACGAAAACAATTTTTAGTCTTCCCACAGAAACTGCATCACGTGCATTTCATATGGGAAGTTAAAACGTTTTTGTTTTGCGTTATATCTGTTTCTTGAGGGGGAAGTGGTACAGTTGTATGGTCTGAATCTACGGTTTCAGTTTATGCTTTTTTACGTAATTAATTTATTAATGGACGCACCCTCACCAATACAGCGTAGGCAGGCAAGGCGAGCTTGGCTGGGAAGCGAAGCTTTACGCGAGGCTGAGGAAGTAGAAGGCGATAAGGGCGAGCGCATAGAAGACGCCGCTAGCCGCGAGAAGCGTGCGGACGGCGCCGCGTGCTACCTCGTGCCGCCCCCCGCTGGCGCCGAGCGCGCGCCGCGCCACCAGCGGGGCCCACTCGCCGTTGTTGTAGCGCTCGGTGTTGAGCACCTTGCGCGCAACCGCCCTCCCGCCCGCCTTCTCGTACAACTTGTCCACGTCGGCGCGTGCCACGTTCACCGCGCTGATGTGCGGCGAGCGCTTCGCCAGCGCTGACCGAGCCACCGAGTACACGCTCTCGTACGGGTCCTCTTGAAGAAGGTGGGTTTTCTCTCCTGCCGCCTCTTCAGCCAGCGCGAACTGCGGTGTGGCGCCTACACTGCCGGGCCGCGAGCGGACGGGGGCGCGCGGAGGGGACGAACCACGAGTTGCGTAGAGTGAGGTCGGTAGCGCGAGCACCTGCCACCCGAGCGCCGGCTGCCGGTAGGGCAGGTCCCGCGTCGGCCGCCGCCCCTCTTCGTGTAGCATCATCGTAAAGGGCTCGGCTGTCGGCGCCATGAAAACTATCCCCGATCGATTCCCGTCCGGACTGGCAGGCCGCGGCCGCACCGCACGGGAGCGGAGGGCTCGCTCCATAATAAGCTCCGTGTCGGGCAGGTGGAGCACGCCGGCGCCGCGCGGGGGAGGGGGGCGGGTGCGGAGCGGGACGTAGTGGTGGGGAGTGGTGAGGGTAGGGCCCGCGAGCAGCTCGGGGGGCGGCACCGGGCGCGCGCACAGCGGCAGGCCGTAGCGGAAGTAGCGGTCGCTGTAGACGACGGTGGCGAGCGCGGGGCGGGCGCGGGGCACGGGGCGGCGCGCGCGGCGGAGCAGGCGGCGCACGGCGGCCAGCGGGCGGCGGGGGGCGGGGGCGGGGCGCGGCGCGGGGCGGGGCGCGCTGTGGCGCAGGCGGCGGGCGCGCGCGGGTCAGTCGAGCGGGGTGCAGCGCCGCGCCGCGCGCGTCTCCTCTATCACCTCCAGGATGACGGCCGAGCTCCAGGCCTGCGAGCGGCACGAGTGCGGGCAGTAGGCGCCGCCCGCGTTGCTCAGCTCGGGCAGGCCGCGCCACACGGACGCGCACACCTCGGCGGCCAGCGGGCCGAGCGCGCGCAGCACGGCGCCCAGCGCGCGCGCCGACTGGCCGGCCGGCTGCGCGAACTGCAGGCGCGCGCGCAGGTAGAAGCCGAGCGGCCACAGCCACTCGGGGCCCTGGTGGTAGTTGAAGCCGTGCGCGACGGTCGGGTCGTCGGAGTCGTTAGCGTTGTCGTAGTCGGGGCGGTAGTTCCAGTCGGCGGGGTCGAGCGTCTTGAGGCCGAGCGGCGCGAGCAGGTGCCGCTCCACCTGGTCGAGCGCCAGCCACGCGTGCCGCGGCTCGAACAGCTCGGGCGCCGCGCACATGGCTACCACGTAGTTGCAGCGCAGCTGGTAGTCGGCCCAGGGCCGCGACGCGCCCACCGTGTCCTTGTAGATGTTGCGGCGGTGCACGAGGTCGGGCCGCTCGTCCGCCGCGCTCGGCTCGCCGGGGATCCAGAAGTGGCGCTCGAAGTTGCGCTTGAGCCGGTCGGCCCACTGCGCCCACGTCCAGGCGGTGGCGGCGCCGTCCGGGTGCGCGCGCGCCACGCCCGCGTGCGGGTACCGGCCGGCCGCGTGCTCGCCCGCCAGCCACGACACGACCGCGTGGCACAGCCCCACCAGCTCCACGGCGCTGCCGTCGCGCGGGGTGGCCGGCTTGCCGCGGTTGCCGGCGCGGTCCGAGGAGCCCATCTTGTCCATCCAGGTGCCGGCGTTGTGGTCGTTCCCGCCGAAGGGGAAGCCGGTGTCGGGGCGCACGCCCAGCTGCACGGTGAACCCGGCGTCGCTCATGTGCGCGTCGATGGCGCGGCCCGCGTTGCGCTCGCGGAACACGCGGCCCTGGAAGTGTGCGTCGAGCGCCTCCTGCATCACGTCGCGCAGCGGCACGGTCGGCGGGGACTCAAGCGCCGGCTCGCTGTCGTCGCGCGGGAACAGCCGGCCCACGGGCTCGCCCAGCAGCCGGTGCCCGCCCGGCACGGCGGCGCAGTACTGGCGGATGCTGTAGAGCCACCACCAGACGGCGTCGCGGCAGTTGTAGCGCGGCCGCGTGCCGCCGTCCAGCAGGTTGGGGATGAGCCCGTGGCGGAGGCACGCCGCGAACCCGAGGATGTGGTTGCGGGCGTCGGCCGCGCGCCCCGTCAGCAGCAGCAGGCCGCGCAGCGTGATGAAGGTGTCGCGCCCCCAGCAGCGCATGTAGCCGGTGGCGAAGTGCGGCAGGCCGGCGGACAGCGAGGGCGCGCCCGCCGGGGCGCCGGCCAGCGGGGGCAGCGGGGCGGACGGCACGCGCCCCACCAGCTGCACGGAGGTGAGCGCCAGCGCGCGGGAGAACGAGTCCGCGCGGCACGAGGGCGCCAGCCGGGACAGCGCCGCGCGCACCGCCGCACTGTACATCTAAAAGAAACAAACGACAGGTTACGTACCTAGGGACGATTAGCAAAGAATGCCCGCCCGGCTTCACCTCGGATCGCAATTCACGTGTGATCTGAGCATCCTTTATTTAGTTCCGTGGTCTCTGCGAGCTAGTGCAGGGTGCATACCTCCGCTACAAGTGCGTCGAAGTAGGCCGGCTGCAGGAAGCGCGGCAAGTCCCGCAGCGGGGCGAGGGCGCGGCGCACGGCGGAGGCGGTGGCCGCGAGGCGGGGCTCGCGCTCCAGGCGGCGCCACACGAACTCTGCGAGCCAGTCGCCCGCGCGGAGGTTGGCGCACACAGCGTGGCCCAAGTCGTCGCTGAAAGAAAAAGGGCAATTTATTCAATTTACGACGCAAAGTGTTACAAGGGCATATTTAGGTTTATTTATTTATTAATTTAATTTTTGGAGAACCAACAGCTAATAATAAACATACTAATAATACTTATAGCTACAAACAGCCAATTAAAGGTTTTCACAACTAATGACAAAATTTGACAAGCGAAAGACAAACATACAATCAAACGCTCACATAAACCACAACGCAAATCAACTTTTAGATAAACAAACATACAAATAACAATTACACATTAAAGAACCTGTCACTCAACCGGCGCGGCGCCTAGCACTCGCTATACTAGTGTTAAACAGATCAAGATCAAGCACCTTAGATAACTTGGTAAAGTTATTACTCGTTAGTACCCCCAGGGGGCGAGCGAATCGTTCATTGGCTCTCCGCCTGTCACCCACGCGCACAAATAACCGTCATAGACAGACTTGTTCTGAACGCGCTGTAGTTGTTAATAATTATATTTCAAACTGGGTGACTATATCAAGCGGTGTGCCGCAGGGATCATTGCTGGGTCCGTTGCTTTTTTTTACTTTTATTAACGACATTGACCAATGTTTCCTTACTTCTCGTGTCCTTTGCTTCGCATATGGAATAAAAGTCCCTAGCATTAACCTACGTAATAATGCACATATGCATCTCCCGTCCGCTTTAATAAGGTACAGGCAAAATATATTCCTTTGGCGAGCTGTGAGAAATTTTAATTGTTTATGCGAGATTGTTGATCTAGACCATTTTAATACTGGGTGTGAATCGGCGAGATGCTTATTTAGTCGTTTTTCAACAATGATTCCAACACTGTAGGCGAATAAAATAGAATTAGGTTTAATTTTGTTAAGATTAGTTTCATGTTGTTATTATTATGTGAAGACCTGTCATTGGCTTTGTTTTCACCTAATTAAGCTTTTTAATTTGTTTCGTAGCTGTTGGTCTTCCGAACATTAAATAAAATAAAAACTAAATAAATAAATGTATGTGCTGTATTTCTACGCCTTAAAATCTGTGTGTGTGCGTTAATTATTTTACAATCTAAATATATAAAAGAGCTTGTCCTGACTGACTGACTGACTGACTGTTTCATCAACGCCGAGCCGTAACCGCTATAGATACAGATCTGAAATTTTGTACACAGGTTCTATGCACGTCAAAACTACCTACTAAGAAAGGATTTTGGAAAATTCATTTCCCAAGGGGGTGAAATAAGGAATGAAAGTTTGTATGAAAGTCCTGTTTCAAGCTAGATTCACACAAATTTGAATCTAAGCTTTTGTCAAAAAATAAAGAAATATGTTTAAGCATTTCTTAAAAGTCACCCTTCAAGGGGGTGAAAAGACATGATTATTTTCCGTATGGTGGTCTGTAAGTCTTTCAATTGTAAAGGTAGAATTATAGAAATTTGGTTTTGAACTCTTGGTATAAAACAAAAAAGTACGTGTTAAAGAATTTTTCAAAATTCATCCCCTATGGTGAAATAAGGGATGAAAGTTTGTATGAAAATCCTTAGTTTCTTGAGTTAGATTCACACAAATTTAACTTTAAGCTTTTGGTAAAAAATAAAGAAACGAAAAGAATTTCTTAAAAATCACCCTTCAAGGGGGTGAAAAAGGGGGATGAATTTTTTCCCGTATGTTGGTCTATAAGTCTTTGATTTACAAAGTAAATTCCACTAAATTTATTATTTAGGCATTAGGGTTGTAATTCTGTGGAACGTACATCGCTGTTATTGAAATGCCACCCCAAATTCAACCCCTAAAAGAGGGAAATGGGGTGAAAAAGTCTAAAAACTAATATGGGTATCATTTGTAGATTTATCGGGTCGCTGATTACGAAAACTAGAACAATTTTGAAATCCAACGTGGTGGACGAGAAATACCATCATCCTCTAGGGATGGGGTTGGGGTGCGATAGGGTTGAAATGTCTAAAAATCAATATGGGTGTCATTTGTATGGTTCATCGGGTCGCTGATTACGAAATCTACAACAAATTTGAAATCCAACGTAGTGGACGTGAAATACCATCATCCTCTGGGGATGGGGTTGGGGTGTTAAAATGTCTAAAAATCAATATGGGTGTCGTTTCTATGTATATATTATATAAGGATAGCGGTTAAGAGCGCGTATAAAGCCAGGAAAAAATCCGATTTCACCCGCGCGTCTTGCATCCCCCGCGCCGCGCAGCGGGCAGGAAATGATCGCACGGCGCTCGACACTTATTATCATAGTTCGCTCGATTTCATACGACGCGCATAGTATATAAGCCAAAAATAAGAGGAATCTGCTACACTGTAGGATATTTTAAACGGATCACTACGGGTCGGGTTCATATTTAGCATTTTGTAAACATCATACACGCAATCTAAATTTAGTAAAAATAATGTAATTTAGATTATTTGAACAACAACAAACAACTACATCTAACGTAATGAGCTATGCCAAAAGGAGAATAGGCATTTTGGCCTATCGGCGGCCATTGATCTTTCTGGTACTGTTCTTTCTCTTGACAGCTCGTAACAATATTATTATAATTTATTTTACCGGGAAAATGTTGTAATCGTAATAATATTAATTTAAAAAAATGAAAAATCATTGGTCACTAATATTCGGTATCGCAGTTGACCCTGGTAAATGCCAATCTATTATTTTAGGTAGTTCATATTAATGTTGGTTGTACAATAATAATGTTATTGAACTCTGTAAAAGCGTGAAGGATCTTGGCTCAATTCTTGACAACACCCTCAGTTGGAAAGACCAACAACATTAGCCGCAGGGTCATAAATTCTCTTTAACTTCTTTATAGATTTAAAAACTTCAATCCAAATCTTTCAATTGAGACAAAGCGTATGCTTGTGCAAGCCCTCTGCGTCCTGGTCATTTATTATGCAGACACATGTAGCCTCGATCTCAACTTGGGGTTTCTGATTATTTTTTTAGTCAATGGGCTTATTCTTGACCTCGATCTAGTTTTGAGGACAGAGATGAGGTCGACGATGGAACGAGCTTGCCCAGAAGAAGCCTTTTCACTCGCGACTTGAATAGATTAGGGTTATATGAACTCGGGAACACAGACGCAGACAGAGAGTACCACTCTTTAGCCGTGCGTATAAAAGATGTTTAAAAGCGCTTTGTGCGAATGTGCAGAATATCAACCAAGTATGTGTGAATTCCCGCGGTGCGTCTGTACTCCCGATGGTAGAAGGGAGATGGTGGAATAAGCTCATAGAGCTCTCGAGCATACTCTCCGAATTACAATCTATAAAAGACCGACAGACATGCAACCTTGCGACGGTGGGCCAGACGTGAAACTTGGTTTTCACTAGCATCTCATCTCATCATCTCTCATCACCAACTAGCTTCTTGGCTCTGCGATCTATCGAGTCTAGTGCTTCAAGTTGGTATTAAGCTGAGCCATCCCAAAGGTGACAGCAATTCTCCATGCAGGATCGGACTTGGGCTTTGTATAAAACTAGAAGCTAACCAGGAATGAAGTATCGTATCGTTTAACACCATTGAGGATGTCCAGCTTTTTTGCCGCAGTTTGGGCTTTTGAATCAACGCTAGCGCCGAAGGCTCGAGGCTGTCAGTAAATGGTACAGTTGTACCTCGAAAAGTAGGAGCCATATTGAACGGACTCCTTTTGGCGGTGAACAGACTCGTCTGTGTTTTGGTGGCGTTGAAACTCACCAGATTTTTGTCACCCTACTCGGAGACACGACTTAAGGTCAAGTTTATTCGCTCTAACATAGCCTCTTTCGAAGAACGTATGACGTCACTGCTGGATCTTGTGCTAGACATATATCTCTCGACGGCAGTACTGTCATCTGCGTACCCAACAATACCAGGACCAAGAAGGTAACCGTTCACAGGACGCATCACTCTTTCTGTTCTGCCTTTAGGTTGGCCGGTAGATAATGCTGCGTGGCATCAGGCCCGCCCTTTGTACGTTTGTGCAATTAATTTAAATTCTCATTATTATCACTTGAATTTACTTCGTTTTCAATACGTAAATCATCAAACATTAGACATTCTTTTCTGGACATTGAATCGTACTTAAAAAAAGCAAGAAACAAAAGTATTTAAATTAAGCTAAAAACATGCCTTTCATTTGAGGAATTATCAACAGTGTGGGTGGGTACTATTTGGACCAAAATTATCGTTATTTTTCTGCCTTACTGTTGAGCTAAAAAAGTTATTTATTTAGGCATAATTCATTAGGCATAATCCATAAGAAAATCAAAGTCCGGTAAATAAAGCTTAGTTCAACATTATAAAGAATAAATTGGGGTCTAAGATATTTGCCAAGTTACCAAAAAGACCACAGATAAGTGCACGGTAACGTTTCTAACGACTGCAAAGACTCCATGAAGGTGACGTGGGTTTATTGCCTAGGAGATAACAGGCGAGAAAGAGACAGAACACTTGGCTGCGATCCTGTTTGCGTCATTACTCATTACTCAGACTAGACATAAATGCTAGTGTGTATGACAGCGGTATCACGCGCACAAAGCATGCGTGCGCGATCTACAAGCGAAGTTCGACCGACTCGTTGTGACTTTTAACTGTTTTTAGACTTTCTATTTCTAACGAGCTTATTTTATTATTGAATATTCCACGGGCGACGGGACTTTTTTTCGAGCCACTAAGAAAAATGTGTATGCATTTTCAAATTGTTTATGTTAAGACTAGCATAGGGTCAGGGTGTGAAGACCCTTTGGTTTCTATTAATGATACCAATTATTACTCCGAGTTAGATGTTTATGGGAAAAAATATATTTTAACACTCTTCTTCTTCTTGTTTCGTGTCGGCAAGAACACGGACTAAATCTTACTTGCCCAGAAAGCGGCTACCGTGGTAGCCCTCTGGTTACCGTCAAGTAAATCCTCACGCGAGCATGTGGTCGGGCACGCGGGACAATTAGTGAGGTGCGCCATGGTTTGCAGGGGTTCTCCACATTCACAGCTGGCGTCTGCGCTACTTAGGAACCCCCACCGGCACAGGTTATCCTTGCTTCGGCCAACCTGGGTCCTTAGCCTATTTAGACTTCTCCAGGTTGGCCAAGGTTCCTTATAGCCAGGAGGCAGGTGTTCGTTGGGGGGGTACAGTGAATGTGGGTACTCGTTTGCCCATAGGCTGCATCTCACGTCGGAAGGGTTTTGGTCGGTATGCTGTGTAGATCGCAGGAAGCTTTTGCGGCTTCGCAACCGACCTGCGGCGGGAGAGAGCCCGTAGAGTGGATGTCTCGGCTTTGTTATCGTATACAAGGTGTAACAGAAAGGGTATATCAACCCTGAAGGATGTGATTCTGCCCATGAAACTGAACAACCCCTAAGGAACATAGGTCAAAATACGAAAAAAAAAATTTGTCCTCCCATACATAATGCGCTATCAGCTGATTCAGTTTCTATGGGAGTTAAAAAAAAAATCGTATTTTGACCTATGTTCCTTGGGGAAAGTTGTTCAGTTTCATGGGCAGATTCACATCCTTCAGGGTTGGTATACCCTTTTTGTTACAGCCTGTATATTATTTTTACTTATTTATTAGGCACAGGAGTTGAAATCATGTGTTATATGCTACGAAATTCAATAATTATTATGAAATCACATATTTCCTGAAATTTGCAAGGTCGTAACTTTTTTTCACCGGGACCTATATTTTTTGTGCTATAGTAAAAGTTGTTAGTAATGATAAAGTCTATCATTTGAAATAGGTTTCGCTCTTGTACAACACCTTTCAAAATGTTGGACCAGAGGTCTCTGGAAAAGTAGCATTGTCTTTTGTAAGGTGTTTGTTGTTTTTTTGTGTTGTTAGCAAAGTTGAACAAAAGCTGTTCAGATTGATCCCATCAATACAAGGTAAAAAAAATATATAAACCAAAAAAACTAAGAATACATTCACAGCCCCTCACAAAAAGATTTGTTTTCCGTATTTATTCATGCTTTCTTTGTTGGTTATGTTTATTTTTACCTTGCGGTGCACACAATCACAGTCTTCCCGTCTCAACGGAGCGAACAAGACTGATTCGTGAAACAAAACACGCTTGATGCCTGCCGTTAGCTGCGACGGACGATAACTTGCTGCGCGGAATAAAAATGTCGTAAGCGCCGAATGTTGTTTATTTTAATAACTCGTAAAATATAATTTCTTTTGTAAAATCGCTAATAGTGGCGCTCGATAATATGTTAAGGATGTTATTATTAAATAATGGCTTAATAATATGCAATACAACCTGAGAAAAACTCATTTTAGATGAAAATAAGAGGTTACTTTAGGATTTTTTTCTATCAAGATAGTTTTATTCTACTGTGAATTGAATCAATTAAAAATCTTGCAAATACGATGTTGTAACCATATATATTTATTATTTATTAATTGGATCTTATTTTTTCGATATTAAATTCAATCTAAGATAGGTAATTTGCCTTTATACCCGCTCTTAAGATGGCGTTAGGGGTAGGGATTGGGAAGGGATAGGGGTAGGGGTAGGGATAGGGGCAGGGATAGGGATAGTGAGTGGGAGTGGGGGCGGAGGGGGAGACGAGGAGCAAGGAGGGGGAGGGGAGGAGAGGTAGAGGGAGAGACTGCATACTACAGCAGATTGTCTGAATTCCACGCGGGCGAAGCCGCGGGCACAGCTAGTACTACTATACGTGAGGACCTGTAATTGGCTTATATGTCTATTTATTTTTTTTCATGTATTATAAGTGCTGTTGGTCTTCCTAAATCCTAAGATTGAATAAATAAATAAAAATTACGAAAAGTTGTGGCAAGTCTCGTAATTCCATTTTCGTGTAGCTGTAACGATTAAGTTCACTTACTGTCCCATCTCAAAAATCCACCCTGCATAGTATCCCAGCAATACTATTTATTTTTATTTATTTATTAAGGTTTGCCAACAGGTAATACACATAGACTTAACTCTACTAACATCTTTTACAGGACTTACATATAGGTACACCCAATTACAGGCAAACACAACATGCAATTTGAGTTTTTAACGTAAATACGCTACACTAAGAAACACAATTTAAAATTTAGTTAACCTAAAGATTACAATTTGGTTTTGAGTTTTAGTTTAGAGAATATATTTTTAAATTCAAGAAAAGAGCAGTTAAACATATCGACATTTTCGTTGACAAATAAAGTGTTGTATTGTCTGCATATCCGATTAACGATATTATAGAAGCCGAAGTTAGTTCTAGAGTACTCGGTAGCAAAAGGTTTGTAGTTACACAAACGAGATCCAGAACGAGGAACAGTAAAGTTTATTTCAGCCAATATATGTGGCGTGTCCACAAGGCCTGTTACGATCTTATAGAGAAACAGCTGGTCGTTTATCCACCGCCTGTCCTCCAATGAAATCAGTTGGAAATGTCCTAACCTTTTATCGTAAGAGTTGAGGTCCAGTCTTTTGTCATGCACCGCAAGAAAAAAGAGAAAACGTTTTTGTTCTCTTTCGATCCTATCGATGTGAATATGATAGTGAGGACTCCAAACACAGGAGCAGTATTCTAATACACTACGCACTAAAGCGTAATAAACTATTTTCAATGGAGTGGTACTTTTAAATTTTTTACAGTTACGCCAAACGAACCCTAGCACTCGAAGAGACTTTTTTATGATTTCGTCGATATGGTCATTGTAGGAAAGCTTGCTGTTCAAAGTTACACCAAGGTCTCTGATTTTCGTGACTTCTTCTAGTTTGGAACCGTTAATTTGGTAGCTTGATTTGATTGGATACTTTTTTCTACAAAATGTAATAGCTTTGCATTTTTTACTATTAAGTGGGAGTTTATTTTTAACAGACCAAGCCAATATTCTATCGAGATCATTTTGCAATAGTTGTGAATCTAGAGAGCTGTTAATAATTTTGAAAAGTTTAAGGTCGTCTGCGAAAAGAGAGAATTTAGAATGGCGTATGACGGAAACTAAGTCGTTAATAAAAACTAAAAAAAGTATTGGGCCCAAGTGGGAACCTTGAGGCACACCAGAACTAGCTGTGAAGAGCTCAGATTCATTGCCACAAACAACAACTTTTTGGGATCTGCCACTTAGATACGAAGCAAACCATTTCAAAAGACTGCCATGGACGCCTACGTTATATAGCTTGTTTATTAGCAAGTAGTGATCGACTTTATCAAAGGCTTTGCTTATGTCTGTATAGATTGCGTCTACTTGCAAACCTCTATCGAGTACAGAAGAAATTTGTGATGTATAATTGGCCAAATTTGTTGCAGTAGACATTTTGGAACGAAATCCATGTTGCTCGGGTATAAGTAATGGCTTTAAATGAGACGTCAGTACTGGACAAATGAGGGATTCAAATACCTTAGCTAGAGTTGACAAAAGAGAAATAGGCCTATACTCTGTGATGTCCATTGAATTGCCGCTTTTAGGAATGGGTATAATATTGGCACATTTCCATAAAGAAGGAAAGACTCCGGTCTGAAGGGAATAATTAAATATTGTGTTTAATGGGTGACTTAGAGCTTTGGCACAGTTGGAAATAAAAATTGGTGGTATACCATCTGGTCCGCATCCCTTACGGCAGTCCAGCTTCTTAAGCTTTTTTTCTATTTCTTGTTTGGAAAATTTAAGTCTCCCGATGACATTGTAAGACAAAAAATTGTTTCCGGGTAAGTGTAGGATATTATCAATAGGGCCGCTCATACAAGGATCAGAAGGTGAGAAAACAGACGCAAAATGATTAGCAAATCCGTTGCAAATTGAATTAGGAGTTGTCAATTTTTTATTATTTAGCGTCATTTCGGAAGGAAATGAGCTATTACGCTTACGCTTGGAGCTTATGTAGGACCAAAAAGAATTCATATTGTTTTTAGCTATAGATGCTTCAATCTTACGTCGGTAATTATTGTAACAGATAGAAATTTGAATGTGACATCTAGTTCTAGCATTTGTGAAATCAAAATCATCTAAAGGGTTATTGAATTTTTTAAATCTCTCACGATATTTATCCTTTTCAATGAGGAGTTTAATCAGGTTTCGTGTGTACCAGACTGGATAACAATTTCGTTTAGGTTTACACATAGGCGTGTGTTTCTTCACAATATAATTAACTATTTCGTAAAATTTGTCAATCATGCAGTCAACTGTAGGAATAGCCTTCAGTTCATAGTCCCAATCTATCGAGCTTAATTCTTTGTTTATTTCTTCATAATTAGCCTTGTAGAAGTTGTACCTGGCTATTGTTTCTTTTTTCAGGAAGCTTGAAGGACTTGAATTATTTAAACTGATTATAAGTGGAGGGTGATAGGACTCGACCTTTGTAAGAGCATAGTCAGCCTCGCAAACCTCGCAGTTGGAAGAGGTAGAGAATATAAGATCTAATAGATTACCATCGCAATTAAAAGTGTTATTTTTCTGATATAGGTTATGCAGAGATATGAAATCGGACATCAGATGAACAAAGCCGGAGTTTATATTAGTGGAAGGGTGAACTGAACTCGACTGCGATTCAGCAAAAAGTCTAGACGTTTGGTGGAGATTAAAATCTCCAAGTATAATTATTTCATCACTGC
Source organism: Athrips mouffetella (assembly GCA_947532105.1). Classification (NCBI taxonomy): domain Eukaryota; kingdom Metazoa; phylum Arthropoda; class Insecta; order Lepidoptera; family Gelechiidae; genus Athrips; species Athrips mouffetella. The sequence goes on from OX383963.1 coordinate 16,726,581, forward strand.
TGGCTAGTGAGAGAGATTGACTAATAGCGCCTAATTGACCGTCAAGCTTGGTATGGGTTACAGGAGGTGGAATATAGACAGCACATATGCAAACGGACTTTTTTGTCCTACCAGACCCTGCAGATACAGAGACCCAGAGATCCTCATTATCAGGACTTTGGAAATGAGACATCTGAACTGCAGAAAACTGTTTGGCAACGGCAATCATGACACCACCTCCCTCAGACTTAGCTCCAGCAACACTGCTACGATCGCGGCGAAAGATGTTGTAATTAGTGTTTAAAATTTCGCTATTCAAAACGCTGTCATTTAACCAAGTCTCGGTGAAAACTATGACGTCATGATCGCTGTTGAGACTAGTAATATGCAGATCGTGTAGTTTACCTCGGATACTTCTCACGTTTTGATAGTAGATAGTTAGATTAGCCATTTAAATAAATAAATTATATTAATCGTTATTCAAAATACTAAATTCTAATTAAGCTGAATCAGAGCCACCTTTCGCAGCAAGATCATCCAGAACAACGCTGTTCTTAACCCAGATAACCGAAGTAGAATCGTCCTTACGGAGAAATACGCGACCGTACCGCACCCACACATATTTGTAATTATTGTCTTTTTTAAACTTGCGAGATAGCGCATGCAACGAGCGATTCCTCGGGGAGAGATGTTCCATGACGTAAATGGGTCGTTTCTCTCCTCCTAGTCCCAGGTGAGCAGTGCTCAATTTGTCTGTTTTATTGTCTTTGTTGAATTTTAAGCAGGCTGCCAGCAGACTATCACGCACTATGGACGAAGATAACTTTATAATCACCGACTTTGGTCTAGGCGAATCGGGGCTAGACTTGGCCACTCTAGAGCAAGATGCTATATCGGTTTCTGTCAAAGGGTAAGATACAATTTGGCCCAATTGAATAGCGACATTTTTTAATATTTCGTTCTTGTGTTCAGGCAGGCACTGGATTTCTATGTTGCAATCGCGGTTCTTTTGATCTATTAGGTCCATCTTGAAATTTAGTTCTTTAACTTGCTCATTTAATTTTGAGTTCTCTTTTCGCAGTTCTGTAGTTGCTGAGCGCAGATCCTGTAGCTCCTTTTGCACTTCGTCATAATTAGCCGACATGAACTCGACCGCCTGAATCAATTCGGGAAGACATTTAATTTCTTCGCGCAAAGATACAAATTGTGCTTGTAGTTTAGTTTCTATAGACTCATTTATCATTATCTTAATTTTTGGTAACAATGTAGACTCGAACTGTTTCAGGTGAATGTCAAGCAGCGCAGAGAGGTCAGGATCAGTATTAGTAGGCCTGGAGGTAGTAGGCGTAGACTCTCCGCCGCCCTCCAACGACTCTGTGTTCTTGCGTGGGCCTTTGCAGTTGTAACACTTCCATGACGATTTAGCTTGGGTACTAAGTTTAGTGTAGTTGGTTTTACTCATTCCCACACATTTAAAATGGAAATTTCCCGTGCACATTGAACAAATAAGTTTATCTGTGACACTTATTAGCAGTCCACACTCGTGACAATCACTCATGGTTACTAGAAAGCAGTAGTGCAAAGTTTATACTTAGCGAAGCGTTAAAGTCGCAATCTAACGTGGTACAGGGGCGACCGGCGCAGGCGAGTAGTGGTCGACAATTTCACACACCACGTCACTGCTAGTATAGCTCAGCCGTCAAGCGGCCGGCCGACTCATGCGGGTCGCGGGTTCGATCCTGAGCCCGGCAGTGGTCACCAAAATCAATTATTTATTCTTTAACACTATTTTCACTCTGCACACTGTCACAACAAGGATGGAGAATCCAAATTCAATATGGCGACGACGTTAAATGGTAACCTCCCAAAGATAGTAAGAGAGGTAACGTATCTATGGCGCAAATGTCAAAAACTCATGCAGCATGTAAGTAAACGTACCTAGCTCTGACCGTCGCCAGTAGCGACTCAATGCCTTGCAGCCCCGCGTACACTAGCGGTCCGTGGCCAGGCACGTCGTAAGCGCCGCCGCCACCCGCTTCCCGCTCTTCCGAATCGATGCGATAAAGCAGAGCATTGAAGTCAATCAGGTCGAGCTCAGCCAGCGGCGCGGCTAGAGCCAGCGGGTCACTCCCAGGAGCGGCAGGGAGTATAGCGTGCAAGGTAGCGAGCGCGGCGGCAGTGCGCGGTGCGGGCGATACTCTCACGCATACTACCGCGCCGGGCGGCAGGTGGCGCCAGCGTAGCACGGTGTAAGGACCGTCGCGACCCTCGCCCGCGAACAACCCAGATTGGGATAACTGCAGTCCGCGCCGCACCGAGCACTCGTAGCCTGACAGGCCGTTGATGTAGCGCGGGTCACGGGTGAACGATTCCGATGCGCCACCGCTTCTGTTTAAAGTAATAAGATTGTTACATTATTTTCTAAGTAGTCATGCTACATTCATATTTTATTTTTATTTTACTATGTATATGTAGCATGATTATTTAGAAAATGTTCACTTTTGCCTTGAAAAGATTTGTATTTTCGGGGAACAGATATATATACTAAAACACGATTATGAAACAGATATATTAAAACACCTTCAATGGGTCAGTTTCGGACAGAGAAATATTTCGCCAATTTTCTGATTGAACTAAAAAATAACCGTATCATTTAAGCACGAATTTAAGTCTGGTCTTCAAATATGAACGAGTACTGACTTGTCAGTGGGCCGCAGCTCGGCCTCTAGCAGGATCTCGTCGAGCGAGCCCTCGAAGCGCAGGTCACGTGGCGGCGGCGGACTCTCGCCGGGCGCCGGGGAACGGAATGCCGTTCGAGCCACCAGTATCACCGACTACAAACAAAAATAAAATAAAAATTTATATAAAACCTAAAATTACATTTGATTCAATTCCAAAAACTCTATTGCATTAAAGTATACCATACAATGTAACTTGCACAATCAATCTGATAGAGTAGGAGACAAGTGATAATTAAATTTCCTCAGAACTTAAACGGGACCATTTTTGACAACAAAGGTTTTATGGGGTTTTGGACATCACAGAATTCAGAAATCAATGTTGTCAAGTCGAAATCTTACCAGCTCAACAACTAGGACAGATTACGACCTAACGTTTCTTTTTTTAAAGTGTTCCTTAGGGCCACCCATTCAGTTTCTCGTCGTTCTCGTGTACGCTCCCGCCTCCGCTCCGCCCCCTCAAACACGTCCCTTATTTTAGTCCTTTCTAATTATCTAATTTATTATATATAGGGTGACTTTTAATTAGTTCTTGATAGAAAAAGGTATGCATGTACTCATGATACTGAACAACTTTCCCCAAGGAACATAGGTCGAAATAAAAAATCAAGTTTTGACCTCCCATTGAAACTGCATCAGCTGATAGCGCATTTTGTATGGGAGGTCAAATTTGGTTTTTCGTATTTCGACCTATGTTCCTTGGAAAAAGTTGTTCAGTATCACGAGTACATGCATATCTTTTGCTATCAAGAACTAATTAAAAGTCACCCTATATACTAGGTTATTTTTTTGGACCTGAGTTCCTTTTGCCCACTTTTTAGTGAGGTCAAAAGCAACAACTTTTGTTCTAAGACTCTGCTAACAAGCACGAAAAATTTTCAACTTCCCATACAAAATGGGTCGGTCACGTGACCACTTTAGTATGGATAGTCGAAAATTTTTTGTGCGTTGTTAGCAAAGTCATTGTACAAAAGTTGTTGCTTTTGACCTCACTAATGTTCAATAAACTCTTTTAACCTCACTGTTTTTTATGTGCAATAAACGATTTTTTTTTTTTTTAATAAGAGGGCAAAAGGAAATCAGGTCCAAAAAAAATAACCTTGAATAATAAGAAGAAAGTCTAGTCCTGCTTTCAGCTAGCTATTTTATTTTTTCGGAATGTTATTTCAAAGTTATCCAATGTGAATTTCAGTTTTATTCGCTGACTAGCTTTTGCCCGCAACTTCGTCCACATGTTAAATTAACATGTGGACGAACTTAAGTCAAACTTTTAGCTATCAAACAAAAAAGTTCATGATGTGCATGATTCTCGAACAATCAAAAAGGCAAAAAGTCCGAAAATCAGTGATTTGGATTCAGGGGCATCAAAATAGCATAACGATATTTTTTTATAAATACGAGTATGTTTTTTAAATTTTATAATACAAGAGATTCCTCAGATTTTGGGTCTCAGTTTTCGAAAGACATCTTTTTACGTCCTGCGATAAGGCCAAAAGTTTTCCAAACAACATAAAATAAATACAATCTTTAGCAACATTACTGACCCGACGTTCTTTTGGATGATGGCGGGTGACGGCCACGGTATCAGCGTCCATCTGATCTACATACACTTCACTATACCTGCAAATTGAGAAAACTACATTGTTATTCGTTTTAAGCTATTTTGATCCAAATTGGAGAATAAAAATCTTAGACTAGCCACTAAGAATTCCAGTCGGTCGCGTAATTTCTGCCGGGCACCACTTCAACCGAAATTGAGTTAGCGATGCCGCCGACAGACACATCAGTGTTTCCGTCACGGGAATTTTCACCTGATGTTGGAATTTAACTCCTCATCTTAACAACCGCAAATAGATTTGTCGTCGGTTTCAAAAAGCGTCTATATAGCTAAAGCTCCATTAAATGTAATGCCAACCTGTTTTTGGTCAGTTAAATGGAAAGTGTAAGCAAAAGGTTTATAAAAATATCTCCATTTTGAAACTAAGAGCCAGTTGCAGAAACCGTCTTTAAAGTTAAAGCTCCATTAAATCTAATGTCGATCCGTTTTTTGACAACTAAACGGAAAGTCCGACCAATAGCTGTACTAATAGGAATACGAATATGAATAGGAATTGGAATGGGTATTTATTTATTTAATGTTCGGAAGACCAACAGTTACGAAACAAATTAAGAAGCTTAATTAGGTGAAAACAAAGCCAATGACAGGTCTTCACAATTAAAATCACAATAGATACTAATAAGATATACTAATAAGAATACAAATATGAATACGAATAGGGATACTAATAAGAATATGAATACGAATAAGGGATACTAATAGGAATATGAATACTAATATGAATACGAATAGGGATGCTAATAGGAATATGAATAGGGAACTAATAGGAATACGAATATGAGTAGTGATACTAATAGGAATATGAATAAGAATAGGGATAGGAATAAGAATACGAATACCTGTTTCAATTAATTTTTATACATTTATTGTATCTGTATGTTTCCCTTAGCTTAAATAAATAAATAGGGATACTTATAGGAATACGAATAAGAATAGGGATACTAATAGGAATACGAATAGGTACACTAACAGGAATACTAAAAAGAATATTAATAGGAATACGAATAGAAATACGAATAGGAACATGAATAGAATCACGAGTAGGAATATGAATAGAAGTACGGATAGGAACACGAATGCGTTTAGAAATTCGAATAGGAACACAAGTAAGATATGAATAGGATTTTGTTAAAATAAGCAGTTTGTCCCTAAATTAAATTAAGTAGTCGCGCGCTTGGCCCACAGTATCCCGGAGAGAGCGCGCACTCGCTCCTCCCCTCCTCCCACTTGCAGTGCAGTCTGTACGTACCCCTGCGTGGCAAGTTGCGCATGTAGCATGTTGAGCGCGCGCTTGGCCCCCAGTATCCCGGAGTGAGCGCGCACTCGCCCCTCCCCGCTCCCACTCCCCTCCTCCCACTCGCAGTAAAGACGTTCTTCATCCACCACGTGGATCTAAAAAGAGAAGTACAATCCAATTTAGACTAGCCAGGAAGTGGAATTCCGTGTCTGAATCAGAATTTTATTTATCGTATACATCATTCCGAATTCTATTTCGCGAGTGAATGACATTTGGGTGATCTCGTTCTTTCGTCCACCTCATCGCTCTCTGTTTTCTGGGCTAGGTTTTAACAAAATTTAATACGTTTTCACAACATTTATTTGTTACATTCGATAAGGTTCCTGAGTAATAACAAGTTTTTCGAAAAGTCTGTTAGTCGACTAAAACTAAAAAAAATAATAACAAAATGCAAAACTGTGTAACAAATACCTAAGAATTCTTAAACATAGTCGATGACTCCATAAACAGACTTTCCTTTTATTTGTCTTTGGCTTATTTACTTCGAACTTTGTAGTTGAATTGAGTATGAATGAAATTATTATCGTAATATATTCTTTATTGCGCACAAATAACATAAAGTTTTAAATGAAAATTGTTTACAAAGGCGAGCTTATCTCTTTAAGAGATCCCTTCCAGCCAACCTATCAGGTGTGGAAGAATGTCATTGAAGCGGGCACAAGGATGCGCATTAGTAAACGTGATAAGAAAGTTTAAAATACAATTTAAATTAAAACAAATTTTAAAATACAGTGTAATATAAAATAGGGATAAACCTACTTAAACTACACACGAATATACTTATATACCTAATCACAGTATTAATATTAAAGCATATATAAAAATTGATAAACTTACTTATAAAATACATAAAAATAATATATAGATATAATACGTAAAATAAACATATTACTCAAGATGATTGCGATAAGTAGTGCTCTCTTAATCGCATCTTAAACGATGTTATTGATGGACTGCTTTGTATAGCCTTTGGAAGTTTGTTCCAAAGTCGCACAGCTTGGGAAGAAAATGAGTTTCTTTTTGTGAGAGTCTGGTGTCCATACTAGGATGTACCTGTGTTATAGAGCACCAGGCTCCCACCCCATTACCAAGATTGCAATTGTAGTTATAGGCTAATACAGATATAAACAGTACATATTTTTAAATTTTTGTGCAAAATAAATTTAAGTTCTATAGTAAATTTAAACTTTAAGTCAAACTAAATAGTCTCGAGTTTATATTCTGTGTGGTGTGTGTGTGTGTGTGTGTGTGTGTGTGTGTAAGTGTGTATGTGTGTGAGCGTGTGTTTGAAAAAAGAATTTGGTGTTCCCTCTAGGACACTCCAACATCGTAATGATGCAGTCGCGCCTAGAGCGGGGATCAGGAGGTAAAAGTTGGAAGCGGGAGCGAAGATAGTCAGGAGTCGCAGGGTCATTCAGGATCTTATACAGGATAGAAAGGATGTGCACATTACGACGAAGTCGGATAGGAAGCCACTTTAATTGAGCGCGAAATTCGGAGACATGATCAAATTTGCGAAGACCAAAGATGAAACGAATAGCCAGGTTTTTTAGGCGCTCAAGTTTGTTCAGCAATTCTTCAGTCACATCAAGGTAGCACGCATCAGCGTAGTCGAGAATGGGAAAGAGTAGAGCTTGTGCAAGCAAGATTTTAGTTTGAAAGGGAAGGAAGTACTGGAGTCGCTTAAGGGAGTGAAAAGAGTAGTGCATGCGCCTACTCACCTCACTAACCTGCGCTGACCATGATAGGTCGCGGTCTATGATAATCCCTAGATTTTTTGCCTTCTCAGTGTAGGGAATACAGACTCCGCCGTATAACACTTTTGGCAACACTAAATCCCCCAACCTACCCCTTAGTCTGCTGCTACCAACTATCATGGCCTGAGATTTGGTTAGGTTTACTAGAAGCCCAAAATCCTCAGCCCATTGCTGAACAGCAGCAAGATCGGAGTTTACTGCACTCACAGCCTCTTCAGATGGAGAGAAATGTCTATAAATTTGCAAATCATCTGCATACAGGTGGTAGGGAGAAGAAATAACACGCGAAATATTATTTGTAAAGATAGAAAATAATAGAGGAGAAAGTACACCGCCTTGTGGTACGCCAGTGGTAAGATCTAACCAGGTCGAAGACAAGTCATCAGTCTCAAAACTCTGCTGGCGTCTATGAAGATAAGAATGGAACCACTCGATCACTGGAGAAGCAACGTTAAGAGAGCGGTGGGAGCCAAGAAGTATGTCAAAATCAACAGAGTTAAATGCGTTGCTGAAGTTCAGAAGAGTTACAATAGTAAGCTTAGTATTGTCCATAGCATAACGGATATCTTCCGTGACATTCAGCAACGCACTAACCGTGCTATGGGAAGGGCGGAATCCGGACTGGAAGGGACAGATGAGATTATTGGAAATGAGATAGGAGTAAAGTTGCTTGTGGACGACACTTTCGAGAACTTTCGAAAGTACCGGTAGGATAGAGATAGGACGATATTGAGAAAGGGAAGTTGGGTTAGAAACTTTAGGCAGTGGGATAACATAAGTCTTTTTCCAAGTGGATGGGAAGACATTAGCCTCCAGTGAAAAATTTATAATATGTGTAATAAGAGGTGTGACAACTCCCATTATAGGTTTAAACATGTCTAGGCTCAGCTCATCGCTACCCACTGCCTTTGTGGATATGGAAAGGATACTTCTTGACGTCGTCCTCAGTAACCGGTTGAAAAGAGAAAGGGGTACAGTCAGGTAGAACAAGGTTCAAAAGAGAGGAGACTTTAGTATTTTCACTAAGAATTACGGGTGGAGTTGAGAAATGCCTATTTAGATAATTGACATCCGTGGTACTTTTACTCGTACAAGCTACCATGACCTTGCCTACCCCAAGCGACTTTAATAATCTCCCGGTTAGAGCCTGAGAGAGGTCTTCAAGAGTAGAATGAATATAGCGGCGCTTTGCATCCCTACACATCCTGTTGCAGATGTTCCGAAGATTTTTGTACGTTGCTAGGATCTCATCTGTCGGGTCTTTTTTAAATCGGCTTTTAGCCCTATTCCTTTTTCATTCTAAAAGCAGCTACTTTGGCATCCACATTATCAGCCATCAGAACCGGGGACCAGTCGATATTTTCGGCATCATCCCTTAAGCGATCCAGATTCATATTGCGAAAATTACGCTGAATAATAACTTTACTTTTGATTGTAGGAGGACGTACTTTATAAGCAAGGAAAATAAGATCATGTTAAGAAAAGGGAGCATTCATTTGCCCATGTGTGATGAATTGATGATAGATTCAGGTTTAGAAATCGATCAAAGAAGATCTACAATTAGTGAAATGATGTGTTGGGGAGAGTGGAAGTATTTTTAAACTAAGTGAAGATGAAAGTGACAACAATTTACGTGACCTATGGTCGTCCTTTAGGGTGCAAGTGTTAAGGTCACCCATAGTAATAAAGTGTTCATATAGTGAGCTATGATGCTCAAGAGTTTTTTCAAAAGAGCCAAAGTAATCAACTTTATCATTAGGACTATACACAACCCTAAGCATAATTTTCCTATGATGGAGAACCACTTCTAGGAAAAGATGTTCTAGAGAACCAGTATATTGAGAGGGAGAAGTACTGATCACGGTGGCCGGGATGTACTCCGCCACCACCCGCACCCACACGGTCATTACGGAAAAGCCGATAACCCGGAAGAGAACTAGAGGTTAAAGGAAAAGAGGGCTTAAGCCACGTCTCAGAAACTAAGATGGCATCGACCACGCTGGTGGTTAAAAGATGTGAGAAGATCAGAGTAGTGAGCGAGTATGCTCTGTGCATTAATGTGCACCAAGGAGAGGAATGGCGAACTATGGTTAAATACAGATACAAGTTTCTCATTTAATGGCTCGAAATCTATAAGAGAGGAACAGTTTCTTTCAACGCTTTCAAAATCATAATATATATAAGATAAAATAAAATAAATAATATAAAAATAAAATAAATAATAAAAGTATTAAACTACTGACTTCTTTCGCGACATCTGCACAAATTGACTGAAAATATTGAAATTTAATTTACATATACAATCAAACACTAGTAACTATTCTAATAAATAAGTGTATAACTCTAACATACTTAACTATTCATTATAACATACAACTACCTACAACCTTGATTACAACATTTACAACTATATAAACGCTACACTAAAGTATACTAAACAGCTCGTATTTAGGCCAGAAAAAATAAATAAACGGACGGACGTTATAAGTGTTAAAATCTTAGACTATTATAATACTAACGTATTAGTTAAAATACATTTCTAAACGAAAACACTCACGTCATCATAAAACTGTTGCATAGGGGCAGTTTCCGTTACCATGCGACAAAGTGCTGAAATAACATACCACCACCAATAAGAAATTCATTCTCTAAATTCAGTTTTAAAAGTAAATTTAAATCTTAATTATTACAAAACCAAAAACTAGGTATTCCAGATCACTTTGTCGCTTGTGTTGCACGCTGATTCGACTTCTCGGGCATATCTGTTTTATTATTACTTATTACTATTCCCTTATCTTAGGTATAACTACTTCTATAACAAATACATTACACACTATTTATCCTTATATATAACATTAATCAGTTACAGGATACTTTTTGTTATTTTTAAACTCGCACACACACACACAAATTTACCAACTTTTTTTTTCTCGCGTACTCGCGGCAATCGCGTTTCCTCGTAGGTTAGGTTATAGGTAGTAGCTGAAAAACGGTGTTTTGCCCTTCCGGGCGCTATAATACACTGAGCTACGGCTTTTTTGTACCGTTGCGGCACACATGTACTCGCGCCAGTTTTAAAAATGTAGAAATTTGTATCTTTTGTTTATGTCTTTCATAGTTTACTGTCCCTTGTATACTGTGTGTCGAATATGTGTATGAATAAATTTTTTTATCTATCTATCTATCATCATGATAGATAAACAACCTCAAAACAAAGAATAATGATAATACGTACGTGATGTGGTACTAATTCGTCATATCCTCTTGTAGAGCCGGTAGCACAACACGCCATAGCAACTAGTGCCGCCGTCGGCAGCAAGTCGTACACGCTCCTGAAACAGAAAAAATTGAATGATTTATAAATAAGATTGCATCAATTCTTCTTCTAATGGCATGTTCAACTTATCGGCTTGGCTGGGTACCTCTTCACAACAGAAGAGGGGGGTGAGTGTGGTGGTGTAAGTTGCAGAAGGTACCTCTTGTCTATAGGCGAGGGGTTGTCGTGCGTCAAGTCGAGCAGCATGGCGTGCGCGACCCGCGCGGCGGCGGCGCGGCGCGCGGGCCGGAGGAAGGCGCCCACGGGCCGCCCGCCGAACCGGTGCACCAGCCGGCCCTGCTCGTGAGAGTCCCACGCCGACTGCGCCTCTGAAATAATACGCTACAGTTGAGATACTGTAGCTCGATTAGAATGACAGCAGTGTGACTGCAGGACGGAGATACGCTCCGTCTTGCTCTCACGCATAGCTCTGTTCTGCTTTCATTCTAATCTACGTTACTTGAGTGACAGCTAATGTTGCGTGCCAATTTGAAATAGCGTCCTTTCACAGTAACAACATTGTTCTGTGCTATGGTTATTGCGATACACCTATTGCGTAGAGCGCCAAAATGGCGTCGATCAAGTAGTCATGACTGCAACTTGACAAACGCTGATCAAGGAGTTGAGTATATTTCCAATCAGTGGCCTCCATAGAATACATGAATGCGTCGAGACGATGAAACAGAGTTAGAAAGGCAGTGCTGAAAATCTTGTACGAGTACCGGTGTCGCCAGTTTGCACACATTTACACGATGAATTATATTTTCACTCCATAAAAAAACCGCTAGCTATTTGTCGTCTACTGGTGAATCGAAAAAGTCAAAAGAGCCAAATCCAAGCAATCAAAAATTTACCGTATTACATTACGTTATAACATTATTTTCAAAAACGTCAAAATATGACGTTTTTGGTTGAGAAAGAGACGAAGATAAAATTTGGCCATACTAATAAAGTTTGCACAAAACGGTTCAAAAAGTATCCATTGGACCTTTCTTTGTTTTAACTTTCCTTTTAAATATTTCCCTAACAATATATTTATAAATGTGTGCAACATTATGCATAATACATAAAAAATAATTTAGATTTTTCTTCACTGAAAATAGAAAGTTAGCGATTTTGAAATATTAAAATGTTGTGTTATACTGGTATCATTATTGTGCAAATGCTTGGGATGTATGTTTCATTGGGCAAATTTTCGATAAAATGGATTATTGTACTCTGGATTACAACTTTTCCACGAAACATAGGTTTGTTTTAGATTCGTACAGCTTGCAATAACTAACTCTAGCGATGGCGGTTAATGCGCAGAACACAAAAAACGAGTTGCGGGGGTGCGCGGGGTATGGTGGGGGAAGGACTGCGAAGCGTTCATTGGCTCTCCGCGTGTCACCATGCACAGAAACTAATCGTCACGCTAATGTTAGGTTAGCCATTGCTTTTTCACTGATGTTTCAGGCAGGTAAGGGGGGGGGGGGGGGAAGAGAGGGAAGGAAAGGGTGCGTTCGTAATTAGTTTTATTGTGTTGTGTATTGCCTGGAAAAGCATCATAATAACTTTTGTTTGAGAAGCCAAGTATTTACTTACACCTTGTATACGGGTTTTAGTTTTATACTCATTCTTTATTAGTAGGGTGAAAAACGATACCTATTGATATGCCTCCGATGTCTGTCTGACTGTCAGTGGGCTATATCTCATGAACCGTAATAGGAATTTTGAAATTTTCACAAATTGTGTATATCTGATGTCGCTACAACAACAAATAGGGGGGAGCGTAAAAAAAAGTTTGCTGAGAGCTTGTTGAGTAGATAAATAATGTATTTTTGTTTTAAAAAATACTTTAAACAAAAGGAAAAAGATGCCACCAAAGTCAGCTGTTTTTACAAAATTTTGTTTGAGCTCTTAGTATCTCATGAACAGTAATAGCTAACAGTTAAAATTTTCACAGTTTATGTATTTCTGTTGCCAATATAACAAAACATACTAAAAATATATAAATTAAGTGTGGCTCCCATACTAAAGACCTTTTTTTAGGCGATTTTTGTTTAAGCTCTATCTTAAAAACGGGAACACGTGAAAATTGCAATGTTTATAGTGCATAAGCTATAAAATAACAAAAAATAATAAAATCTAGTCAAGCTCGTGTCGGACTCAAAAAATCTAGCACAGGAACATACTGAAATTTCTAATACAATCGTGATTATGTGGTGGTACGGATCCCTCGGTGCGCGAGTCCGACTCGCGCTTGGCCGGTTTTTTATTAGAAGATCCCTGCGTGTAAATAATCTTCAAAAATAAAATAGATCATGAAGCAATGTTTGGTTTTATTATTTACATGATACTTAATTTTTTTTTATTTATATCTCACTAATATTATAAAGATAATTTATTTTAGTTTGAATTTTTGTATGTTTGGATGTTTGTTACTCTTTCACGACCCAACCGCTCAATGTGGACTTAGACCTAGAAAAGCATAAAATCTACTCTTTTTTCGAATCCCACGCAAATGAAGTCGTAGGCAACTACTAGTCAGCAATAAGCAGAACCAACAAATTAAATTAATATACCAGTAAAGACGTGTGTGGTAAAGTTGGTGTCCCTCCGGGAAGTGATTTCGGTTTCTTACAGGTATAGCGTAAAGCAAGAGGCTTCAAATGTCTTCTTTGTGCCGAAAAGATGAAGTCACTCTCCAAAAAGTCTTATCTTTTCGCGCTGTGGCGTCGATCCATCTTTACTTTTCTTTTGGATCACCGGGTAGCTGCCAAAAATCTCTTTCCAAAGTTGGGATTTACATACATACATACATAATGTCACGCCTTATTCCCGTCGGGGTAGACAGAGACCACAGTTCTCCAACTGCTACGATCTTGAATACTTCCCTTGCTTCCTGAACTTTAATCAATCCTTTCATACATGCTCGTCAGTTTAGGGTACTTTTAACCTGGCCTTTATTCAGAACGTCCTGAATTTGGTCCTGGTACGTTCGCCGATGCCTTCCCCTACCAACGTTTCCATTCACTCTCGCCTTGTAGATCTCCTTCATTCATCCTCTCTACATGACCAAACCATCTCAGCATCCCTTTCTCAATTTTAGTCACTACGTCTTCTTTTACGCCACAACGTTCTCTTATCACACTATTTCTAATCCTGTCACTCAATTTCACACCGATCATACTCCTCAACGCTCTCATTTCTACTGCATTAATTCTACTTTCATGCTTTTTCTGCCATACCCAGCTTTCACTGCCGTACATCAGTGTTGGTACCAAAACGCCCCTATGAACAGCCAGACGAGCCTTGTGAGACACCTTCTGACTCTTCATAAAAGCATGCAGGGCACCATTCACCATGTTTCCAGCATTCACTCTTCTTTCGATATCACTTTCACACTTTCCATCTCTCGTAAACTTAGAACCCAGATACACAAACTCCTTCACTTGTTCGGCTTGTTCACCACCTATTAATATATTAGTACACTCTGTCATACACTCTTCTCTTTCAAGTACCATTACTTTCGTCTTGCTTACATTTATTTTCATTCCTTTCCTATCAAAAGCAACATTCATCTTTGTTACCATCTCCTGTAACTCGTCAGCAGATGACGCAAGTATAACTTGGTCATCAGCGTAGAGAAGACATTTGATGAGTAACTCGTTCATTCTCAGTCCACACACACTCTCTTTCAGATCAGTCAAACAATTATCCATGAATAGGTTAAACAGCCAAGGTGACGCTACACATCTCTGCCTAACACCTTTTTCGATGCTAAACCATTCAGTGTACGCCCCCTTTATTCTGACGCAAGCACTGGAATCCTCAGAGAGAGATTTCAGTGCTTGAATCAGATGACCGTTCACCCCATACATAGACAATGCCGACCACAATTATTCATTCCTCACCACTCGGTCATAGGCCTTTTCCAAATCCACAAACGCGCAGTAGACTTTTTGGTTTTTGGCCAAAAACTTTTCAGCTATGCACCGCAAGGAAAAGACCTGATCTGTACATCCCGTTCCCTTTCTAAATCCTGCTTGTACATCCCATATTTTTTCGTCAGTATCTTTCATCACTCTTTCAATCAAAACCTTTGCATACAGTTTGCCGACGACACTGAGAAGACTTATCCCGCGGTAATTTTTGCAGTCCTGTTGTGACCCTTTTCTCTTGTACAGCGGCACAATCACAGCCTTGCACCAGTCACCTGGTACTTGGCCGCTCGTCCAACACAGGTTGAAAAGGCGGTACAGCTGACGAGCCACAATGCCTCGCCCAGCCTTCAACATTTCGACCGATACTCTGTCATACCCACCTGCTTTACCTGATTTCATACTTTTCATTGCTTCCATGATCTCATCCATACTTATCTCACGTTGGGATTAAGTATGAGTGCAAACAATTTTTTATTTTTTAAGCATTTAAATAAAATCATTGGTTAACTTCAAAGCTAAAAAATATATACAAAGTACGTATTCAACATTACAGGAATAATGCAAGTATACAGAAATTTATCGATATCGATGTATTTTTGGAAGCACTTTTGCTCTGGTTTCGACCGGCTAAAAAATATTTTTGTTTAGTGGATAAAAAGGTATTCTAAATGCTTATCGGTGGTACGATAGGCCTCCATTTTGCAAATTTTTATGTTTGCTGTGAGCTCGACGTGATAATATCTCACAACACGGCATTTTCTTAAAAAATACGTCGCAGCTCTTTACGCCATTGAGTCGGGCAAATGACTGAAGGGGTCATTTTGAAGTTTTGACGTTTATTTGTCCTATGGACCTATCCGTGGCACGCGGGGCCCACCTACTTCGCCTTTCTAACTCTGTTTCATGTATTCTATGGTGGCCTCTGTTAACGAACATAAGTTTCCTGTACTGGGTGACAGGCGGAGAGCCAATAATAGATTTGCTCGCCTCCCCCAACCGGCCAAGCTCACCCCCTCGATTATTTTGTTTTGAGTTCTGTGCATTCATAGAGTTATTTTGTACGATATGTAATGAGAATGACCAACATTTTAGTTGTAAAGTCGTTTGATGTTTTTGAGTATTGATAGCTTATTTCAGTACAAGGATGGTACCAAAAACTTAGGCCATAATATTAAGAAATGTACGAATAATGAGGTAAACAGCCAGTTCAGCAAGGAACTTGAAAATTGAGAAAATTTTTAATTTAATAGATGCCATTGAACAAGCCGAGTTTGAACAAGTTAATCACTCTCCCCACTTACTATATTTAACTGACAGTCTTCAACTCATAGTAATTTTTATCTGTTCCCCAACACCGAAGGAGAAACAAATGCGGAAGCAAAATCGAAGTCATGGATCCCATACGGAGAGCTTTGATAGGACCAAAAGAAAAACTTTACTTTTCAAAGGGATCGAAGCTTTGGAAAACTGCGAGATTCAGGATCCAAGGAGATGTCGAAGGTACGTCGAAAAGTGCATTATTAATTTATAAATAGTCGCTTACTTTCTGGGTCATTCTCACAACTTATTGAAGGCCGTAGTAGGTATACTAACCGCGTATAAGACTGGTGATGCCGAGCCGGTTGACGAAGATGTTGTCGACGTGGTCAGAGTTGGTGAACAGCTCGCCCACCACAAACAGCTCCGGTTTCACGTTGCGCGCGCAGTCTAGCAGGTACTCTGCCACCTGACATCGACAAACATACAGTTCAAGGTATTCGAAAATGAATAAATCTTTTAGGAATGAAAAAAGTGTGGTAGATTTTTGGAGATGTATTTAAGTCCCGAAGAGTAGTACCAACCCATATCTACCCGTGCGTGTCCTAAGAGGCGACTAAGGGCTCATGAAGCGGAGGATGGGCAGCAGCATCTTTCTGTGTATCGTATTATTTTTCATACTGAGGTTACCAACAACAGCGGTCGCCAGCCGCAACGCTTACAAGCGTGGTGACTGTGGGAAATCCCCTCCTGAGTATCACGTATTCTTGCTGGACTTCTGGAGCGAGCTCCCTGTCTTTTAGTAGGGGGACGTTTTCATTGGATGCTATGATGATTTCAGTCACCCCGATTAGATCTTTGCGGCTGGAGAACGCGTTATTGGTGCCGCAGTACGGAGGTAAATTACGCAGAAGAACGCTCTTGATTATCCTCCGGTTCAAAATGCAAAAATAGGGATGCATGCAGATTTTAGTCATATATTAGGGTAGTGTGGAAGGTAGATATATTTTACAAAATTAAGGATAAGGGATAGTGTAATCATACATTTATTTCTAAAATCCTATTTCTTATTTATCATCACATCCATTGCAAGACAGGGAGCTCCCTAAAGAATTCCAGATTTTGCTTTGACAATGTGGAGGGAAAGTACCTACGCTTGTTCGCGTTACGGCTAGCACCATGGACCGCGGTTGTTGGTGAATGCCGAATTTAAGATGGTACGATACACTGACGGATGTTGGTAACGATCCTCTGGTTCATAATCCCTTAGTCTCCTCTTACGACACCTACGAGTAAAACTATTATTTGCAATCACCACATGGGCCATTTCTAATTTACAGGCGTCTAATCCAGTCGAAGCTATTGAAATAAACTTACGTGTAGCGGCGTCGAGTGACAGTTATCGAGCCTTACTCCGTCAAATATCTCGGCGGTAAGTTCGACGTAGTCCCGCATGTGAGCCCAGAGGAAGGGGCAGTCCTCCGGCCGCGCGCCGTACCGCAGCTTGACGCTGTCGCCCCACGCGATCAGCTCGCGCCGCACGTACACGCGGCCGCCCGCCGCGCGCGCCGCGAAGTCTTCCAGCGGGTCGGCGGACATCACCCACCCGTTGTGTGCCATCACACGTGCACCCTCTGCGCCCCATATCAAAGCTTCAACCTCCCGCGGCGGAAGCGACTCAGCGCCGCGCGGCCAGGTGAAGTATCTATTAAAAACAACGAAAAAGTAAAAAAAAAAGCAACAGGAGTAGGTATTTATTTTCAATTATTTGGAAAACATGCAGCGAATAGCATTAAAATAAGGCTGTATTTTACTTAATCACCAAATTGAATAAATATTCACCAAATTTTGTCACGCAAGTTTGCTTCTGGCGTTGTGGTCGAAAGACAAGCTAACACAACCTGTTCAGATTCAGATTAATTATATTCAATGAAGTATAGAGCGAGTCTACCTCCGTTTCGGATCGAGCAATGGCAGCGTACAAGAAACAGCAAGAAACCACTGCAGCAGAGTCGGCTTTTTACAATGTATTTCTTGTGTTACGCTGGAATATCAGAGCACCATGCCTCTTTGTCATTGATATAGTCATCTAATCTATAGTAAGCTTTTTACATAACATTTGCTTTACATATTCTTTAAACTTTCTCTCAGGTAATTACACTGCATTGTCAGGTATTTTGTTGTAGTTTCTGTTCTAACGGACTTATGTAAAACCTAACCAAATCTATTAATTTTCACTAACCATTTGCTGATCATTTATAAATTTTGTCTGTAGTGTATTGGGGTATCAAAATATTTTTTTATTATTTTAGATTATATTTAGTTCCTTAAAACTATGTAAAACAGTGACTGGAAACGTATGTAAATCTAAATAAACAGAATGAAAAAGGTAAACATTATTCATTACATTTTGTGTGTATTCAACCGTTATCTGTCAGACCAGTTTAGAGTGAGTTGACTCCAAGTCTCCACATACTTTGTCTTTTCGAAAAAAACAAAATTTAATAGGTTCGCCAAAACTAAAAGTCAAGGAAACTGAACGGCTTTCCACAAGGACTATATCACCAGAAATGAAAAATAAATCAGCTCCTACACTATTGTCCAACCATTTTTTTATTGAATGACCATTCCCTTTCAGTCTGTACAACCTGTCCCTTATGCTCTCTAAAAACTCGATTGTCGGATTTGAAGTAAAACAACAGATGTCCAGTATTGACCAGTTTCAAACCAAAGAATGCTTTAAAATGTACAAATAATTACCTAGGAACGAGTGGATTTCTTTCGCTGACTTCGGCTATCTTAGGACCGTCGGCTTGAAGTCGGAAGTATCTGCAAAACAAAAATGCAAAAACACAACTCATTATTAACTGATTGACTAAATAAGCTGATGGATTGGGCCGCGTTTAGATCTGCAAGTACCACTAGGTACCGTTTGTTAATTATTTGGTAATTTTATCACTAAACGACTCGAGTTAACGACAGGTCAAGCTTGACACTCGCAGTTAGCGCGACTAGCCCGTACATCTATTGAAATAAGAACGATACAATGTCCAATGTGTCAAGCTTGATTTGCTCGACAGTACTTATACGAACTCACGTTTTATATTGAAGGCATAGAGCCGACAAGTTTTGATCCTATTCGCGGATCTTCTTTAGGGGCGTCAGCAATTTCACGGATCGCCGTCAGCCGCGTCCCGCCGGGAAAGCTCGGGAGGGCGTGGGGCGGTAGTTTAGGTTCGTAGGTAAAATTGCAGGGGTCACCGTACTATGCCGTCAGTATAAAACGTGAGTTTAAAAAGGGTGTAAGGGACGGTGTACCGAAAACTGAAAGGGCGTGCTCAGTCAATGAAACTGAACAACTGTCCCAAAGATAACTTTTTAGGTAATGTAAAAAAAATTTTACCTCCATACAAATTGCTCACTCTGATCGAACAGTTTGTATGGAGAGGTAATTTTTTTTTCATTTCCCAGAAATGTTTCTTTGGGAAAGTTGTTCAGTTTCGTTGACTGAGCACGCCCTTTCAGTTTAAGTACATAATAATCGTGTGGTAATACTGACCGCATGCCAGCGATGCAGTTATCAATGGCGGCTCTGAGATGGCCGCCGGCCTCAGCCGCGGCGGCCGCGTTGAGATCCTCCAGAGCCCGCTGCAGGTCTGCGCCGCACGCTCGCACTCGCGATTCTTCGTCGCCGCATTCCGCTCTACGTCATAATGAAAGATACTTATGGTTAAATAATTAGATTGGAAGATAGACTGAGATATAAATGCTTGCTTTTTACCTCAGTGAGGACAAAGATTAGGTCGACGTTGCAACTTACATTTTATCGTTTCGCTAGTTAGTTATAACTTAACAGAGAGTTAACCCTCTCTCTCTTCATACCATAGGTGTATTTTTTATACTGTGTATCTCATAGAACTAAACACAAAAAACGTAAAAAATAAAAATCGTTTCAAATAATTTTTATTTCTTCAAATTCATTATATTTGGGGGATCGAAGGAAGCCCTTGTCCAGCAGTCGGAATAAATTAAAAAAATATTTACGTACTAACCTTCACCAGAAGTAGAAGTCTAAAAAATAGTATATTATCATGACAAACAATCACAAATAATCTACTTTCAAACAAAAAAAAATATCCGTCATATTTATAAAATGTAAACCTACAAAAATTTTAATAGGGAATATGCATAAATTTTTTAATCGCATTTATTAACTAAATATTAAAATACCGTATAGTAGAGATGACCAAAAGCAAAAGTGAAGTTTAAATCGGTAAGAATAATTACAATACGCGCCATTAGACAGAGATCCGACGTGGACAGTGACTTCACATGTCACTACGGCCATATAAACTGTGTTAAATTTCGTTTTGCTAGAAAGACACAGAAACAAATCTTCGATGGCTTATATCTTTTTTAATTTCGTAGTTATTCAAAAAATAGTTTTACTAAACTGTTTATTTCATGAATGAGGATACTCTTTAAAAAAAAAAACATTTATTTCCCTATTATTAAAATCTATTATAGTAAAACAACTTCGTGCTAGATCATCGTGTAGTTGACTTCGGAGGAGGTAGGTACTCAGACGTTAGAGATGTCATAGAGATGTAGCGCGACTTTCGTATCGCCTGAACTGAGAACACACCCTTACCTGTGTACATTATAGAGCTGTAGCGCGACCTCTAGATCCACAGTCGCGGCGTGTCTTCTCCTCTGCGGGTCGGGTGTCAGTTTGAGCGTGGGTTCAGGGTTGGGGCGCGGCGCGTTTGGCGGCGGAGGCAGGCGGACTCTCGCCAGGCGAGCGAACTGCTGCACGATCTCGGAGACGTCGCATTGGAACATCTCGTGGATATGCAGCTCGGGCACGCGACGCTCTAACTCGCGACGTACCGCCTGTTATGTACACAACATTACTTACCAATCAATAGAACTTTGAACAGTTTTCGGAAAGTGGGAGTCTGTCGATTTCTCAAACTCTGACAGAAATATGCAAGAGCATGAAGTATTTCGTTTTATTAAAATCACTCTCGCAGTGTAAAGTTGGGATCCGAAATTAATCAGAATGAAATTAATGGGTTACAAATTATCGCCGGGTCGCCTGTCAGAATTTTGAAGCAAAACCATTTTGGTCCAAAAAAAATACAACTATTCTCGAGCCTCTTCGAAGAGGCAACCCTTAAGCACAAACGTCTCCGCGGTGACCTTGGCCAGGGCCGCATCCAGTAAGCAGCAGCAGCACTAACCTCCAGTTGGTCGTTGGTTGTAACGCAGGGCGGTACTCCCCTCGAGCTGAGGTCCCCGCGGGCCGTGTCGGCGGTGAGCCGGGCCAGGGCCGCATCCAGCAGGGCCGCGGGCCGCAGGTGGGGACAGTCGCGCGCGTTGTACGTGCACTCGGGGTGCTCCACCAGCCAGGGCGTCTCGTTGGCCGTGTGGTTCAGCACGATGTCGCAGATCGACAACATCTGTGAGACACAATGTTTTATGGTTTACGTGCCTGCGGCAAAAATTGGTCACTTAAAAATGAGATATCGGTAGCCGCAATAAGCACTCATTCACTAAGCTAAAATTAATTTCATTTACAAATGTCGTAAAATGGAATCGATCTCGTTAGAGAATTTTTCTCATTCTATTACTAGATTCTCACCTTCCACTCGTTACGAATGTGTGCTAGAACATTCTCGACGTCTGCGAAGGTGGCTTCTCGACCTTCGCTGCTGAACTGCGGGTTGAGACGAAGTTGATGCGCCAGACTGTACGACGAACGGGAGCCGCCTAGCTCCTACACAAAGCAACGGGGAAATGTTAGATCATCATCAATCATCATATCATGTGGGTGGCAAGGTCGAGGACCGATCTAACACTCCCTTGTGTTAAAGTTGATGACCAGCCAAAGGCCTGATTACCGAACGCTTTCGTAGATTGTAGCCGGCACTAGTAGAATCATCTTACCTTTCAGACAATCAGGTGAT
Organism: Athrips mouffetella; assembly: GCA_947532105.1. Classification (NCBI taxonomy): domain Eukaryota; kingdom Metazoa; phylum Arthropoda; class Insecta; order Lepidoptera; family Gelechiidae; genus Athrips; species Athrips mouffetella. The sequence continues at coordinate 16,748,438 of OX383963.1, forward strand.
TCATCCTGCAATTTCCTATCCAAACTGAGGAAATCCCGAAAAGTGATTTTTGTTTGCCAGTGTCCCCACCGAGGATCGAACCCAGAACCGTCGGACCACTAGACCACGGTGGATGTTCAAGGTCTGTAAAAAGTCCTAAGCTAGACAAAGGCCTCTATAGTTCACGATTAGCCTGAGAGTCCTCTAGAGGCTTTTTGGCCTATTGACCGTTATTAGTTCCTCGACGATGTGTTTCACTCAATAAAGATTAAAAAGTAAAGGTATTTTTTGAAAACCCACTAATGACGTGTATTTCAGGTTGCGCAGTCTTGGCAGCGGGTCCAGAAACTTGGCGAGAACAATCTGACACAGCACGGCATCCAGCGGGATAGGATGGAAGCAGCATAGTTTTCATAAAATTTTAACTGCTCACCTGAATAGGCGTGAAGTGTATCATGTTATAGGCGGCCTCCTTAGCGACTCGCAGGACGGGCAGCCATCTCGGCAGCGGGCCCAGACACTTGGCGAGCACGGTCTGGCACAGCAGGGCGTCCAGCGGGACCGTCTCCCCGCCCGCGCGCAGGGTGGGCGCCACCTGGAACCAGCCCGACCCTTGCGGGCCCGCTGGACACTCGCTGCCAAAATAACAAGTATTAACTTGCGCAGAGAACAACTCATCAACTTCTATCATATTCAACCGTACAAGACAATTCAGTGACAAAAATTTATTGTCAAAGAGTAGTTGCTAGTGCTACGAGATCCCGAGGAAAGAATCGCTTAACACCCCAAGTTGGCGTATCGGGGTATCCAGACTTTCTATAGTCGCAAACGTTAGTAGAATATAATGAAAATGTATGAGATAACACGCAACATATATTCCGATAGTTTTATACTATTCCGCCGGCGTTAACTAAAGCAGAAACCACACGACCCCTGGTAGAGCACATTACTTGCTTGCAAAAACACCATACCGGCGAAACGCAATTATCTGGTATCGATTTGAAGCCCATACTATTGTCAAACGCAAATACCATAGTAAGTTCAGTTACATTTATGGCATAGATGGGCATCAAAACGGTACAGTAACAGCCGGTACAGACTCTAGCTGCTAGAGTCTTGTAAGATTCTTTATGCATTCATCAAGTTTCCAGTTTTTACGTGTGTAGCCGCCTTAAAAATAATTATACAGAAGAGATAGGCACTTACGCGGTGTCATAGACGAAGTAGTAGTGGAAGGGTCCAGCGCGATTGAGCCGTAGCTCGCAGACGACGTCCGTGTCGGTGATAAGAGCTCCAGCGCCGAGTTCTTCCCCGCGCTCCCTCTCCGTGCCCCCCTCTACCCCGTATTCGTCCGCCAAGCGTCGCCACTCCAGTCCGTAGTACTGGCTGCGGACGAACTCTGCGCCGCTTTCTTCCGCTGTATGAGAGGTTAGTTAGCCCTGCGTCCACTTTGGACCTGTCACTGTATGACTTGCGATATGACCTGAGGGAACGAAGCGAGCGTGCTGCGTATGTCAGCAGTCGGCGAGTGCAATTTACCAATAGTTTATAATTTCGCGTAGATAGATGATAACCTAACGATGTTCACAATAAAACGGCGTCAGATCCACCATGCTTCACCGTAGGACCCAAACGCAGTCGCGGAGTTTTGATTATGAAAAATACGAATTAAAGCGATACTCTAAGGACCAGAAATTATATAGATAATTTGCATCGCATCACGATTCTATGTTCGGACGTGGTGTGGTTCGATCACTTAGTTTTTGCCAGTGCCTAATACCATACCAACCCGTTATCTGAGGCACTAGTCAGTCAGTTCTAACGTTCCTTCCGAAGGACGGAAACGCTGGAGGTAGTGGTTATGCCTCTAGCGGTCACCTAACCGGGTTCTGGCCTCGGCCAAGTTGCTTAACTCCCGTGATCGTTATGTAAGAGCGATTACCATTTGGCTTCGAGCGCTTAATGCGATTTTAGCGGCAACTGTACAAAGTCCAATGTTTCAAACTTGACGTGCTTTTTCCCGTACAAGTTGCTCGTGGGTGCTACGCAAGCTGTGCTACATCTGCAACTACACAATCGAATACGTACGTAATACGATGTACTCATCATTATCATCATAACATCCCATGAAACGTCCACTATAGGACAGGGAGCTCCCTCCAGAATTCTAATTTATGCTGGAAAAATGTGGAGGGGAAGTACCATAGGCACCTCGCTTGTTAGCGTTACGGCTGGCACCATGGACCGCGGTTGTAGGTGACCGCAGTAAATAAGATGTTAAAGGAGGATGCTGCTGCCCATCCTCCAGTTAACCCTTAGTCGCCTCTTACGACACCCAGGGGTATGTATGGGTTGGTACTATTCTTTGCCGGCACCATACGAATCATACGATGTACCTACTACGACGTAGAAAATTCATCAGATCGAAAGTCTGGGTAAATTAAATTAAGAAATTAATTTTTATCGTAATTTGTAACTGTTAGCATACTTACAATCGTCTGTGATGACGTAGTTTGTGTAGAGGAAGACCTTCCGACCGAGCAGGCTGGGTCCAGGGCAGAACTGCAGAATGCAGCCTTTCTCAAATCTGGAGAAGCAAGGGTGAAAAACACGAGTATACACATTTGATTTTTCATTTTATTTGAGACAAAACGTGAGCTAGAACTTCCAAAAAAACTTTTCCGCTTGTTGTCGGGGTGCATTTTGAAAATTCCTTTCTTATTGCTCGCATTTCGCTCCTAGACCCCTATAGTTCCATCCATTTAGGCTGTGCGTTGTCTGTCAGTCGGTCAAATAGAGACACGAATAGAGGTTTATTAAATAGAAAAGATAGTATGGTTGTGAGGTAAATGGTAAGATGCAGATACTGACCTGTAAAGCGTAGAGTCGTTGTGTTCACCATGCTGCAGCGTGATCACCCGCGTGCGAGTCTGCTGGGAGGCTGTATGGTTCGAGGCATGGTGGCCCGTAGCGACGCCGGGCGCTGGTGCTGGGTTGACCACCGCACCGGCGCTGGCTGCGCGCTCTATAGCCATCGGCTTCTGTGCACCAACAATATAAAAAATACACCACCGACTTTTAAATGTTTGGTAACCCTAAAAATTAAGCATAAAGTATCTCGATTGCGACAGTAATGGCGGAGCTGTGTGGTCGGTAGCGCGAGCAGCAAATGTGCGCGTGCGCGACGTCCTCAGTATAAGAGCGCGACGTCGTCACTCATCACCGCCCCTGGTACATGACCTGAGCTAAAGTTACCTTTTGTTCCCGTTGCCCAAAACAATGCACGAGTATCGCATGGCCAGCGAACACTTTGTATGTTTAAAGGTATTCCTTGTGGCCTGCGTATTATTTTTTTTACAGAGAAGCAAAAAATGGCCCTGTGCTGTACCCACACCTGTTCTCTAATTGTACTTTAATACTTTATCTACTTACTCGTACCTATACCTTTTTGATTTAGGATTGATTAAGATCTGTCCAGCGTCAGATGCTTAGAAATAATTAATGAGGCTTGTTACTTTTCACTTATTAAACATTTTCGTCAAGACGTCCACTGCTGCACAAATGTCCTTAAAGGTATCCACGACAGTCGGTCCGCAGCGTAGGCTTTCTTCATAGTACCTACAGAACTATCGTTATGTTGATACCCGTGAGACATTATAATGACGACACAACAAAAACAATTCACGAACCTGTGAGCATCCTAGCCCAATAAATCGCGATATACAACAGAACATTGGTTGTGTCCCAAGAACATGAACTCTAGAAGAGATAACAAAAGGCAAACTGGTGAACTTGTCTGCTCAAAGAGAGAATTGTTATCAAGATAAGGCGATGCAGTAGGTAACGGTCCAGTTGAATTCAATCTTTAAGTTTTATTAGCGTGTTTAATAAGTGTAAGGGGTTTAAGTATGCAGTCGGCAGTTTTCGTTATCCATTGTTGCGTCAATTCGTTTAGGAGAAGTGGTTCAGACGTTGTCACCTAAAGAGACATCGCAGATTGTGGACTATCGATCGGTTGATAGGGTACAGATGCTCATCCCAGCAGACTTATTGTATTGGTTGGAAAAAATGAAGCAGCCCATTTAACTTAAAAGCCTGTCGACAATCAGCTGATTTCAAATCGCTGTAATGTTGCGTACCTGCACACATTATCATACCGATTAAGAATCAGATTTATTTAAGCTGTTGTAATTCAAAGTTTGATTATTATATCGATAAACTAATAGATAAAGCGGTGACCGTATAGACACACCCATAACAAGGAAAGAACGTGGAAAACTTAAAGCTACTTACTTGGATAACGAACGTTACAAAGATCTGAGAAAAAATAATTTTGACGCCTATACTATAACTGTAGGTATATAGAACCAACGAACAACAGACTTGAATGGAGAAGACGAACATGGAACGCCGACCCCAGAAAATGGAACATTGGCTTAGGGCCTAAGCCAATGTTCTATTCTTCTTAGCCTAAGCCTTAGGCTAACAAGAAGAAATAATTTAAAGAAGGATTATGTTATCTCGCAATAACACAACTAGTACAGTAAAATTACCCGGTATTGTAAAAAATAATGGAGTGGAAGTAATTAAAAGCACGAATTGAATGTTTTCTTTTTGCAGTATATGGCTTGAAAATAACCTTTTATAATAATTTTCAACAAACTCAAAGTTCGCAGAAGGTTCTTTTAATATCCGTAACTCAATGGGGGAAATTCTGACACTTTATTTATTTATTGTATTTGGACAACCAGTAGTAGTTACAATCTAGCTTAACAAAATTTACAGATTTTTAAAAAATTTCGCTATTGTACTACCTGCAATAGCACATATTCTTTAAACCATTGTTATCTACATTCGCACCAAGTATTTTTTTAAATCTGACTTACGGATTTTTTTTTTTATATCTTGGCTCGAGGGAAATTATTGCACTCGGTGCAAATTGACAAGATGAAAAGAAAAATAGTCCAAATATGTATACGGATCAGCACCTGCGAGAATCATAAGGAAGTTATTTTTGCGTGTTATTTTGAAGTGTTTCGGTGTTTGCAGAAGGAGTGCAAAACTTACAAGTGTTTATTATACCTATAGAAGGCCTGTGTAAGTTTGCACTAAGTGCCATAATTTTCCCCTTGTCACAAATTAAAAAAAACGAATGGCTAATGATTCCTACCGTGCACGTAGTTTTAATTAAAACTCTTAATGCAGTAAGACAGTCTTTCAACTTGTAAATTGTTGTCAAGTACAACTTGTCTATTCAAAATTTACGCCCACTCAAAGTTTAATCTAATATTAAGGAACGTTCTATATGCACCAGAAACGATGCAAATCAGGCATAAACTCCTCTTTTTGTCATTTAACGATTCCATAAGAATTTGCAACTGTCAGAATTAATTCCACACTTTTTCTTATTACCCGACTGCCCCAAAACAGGAGGGTTATGTTTTTCGAGTGTATGTATGTATGTATGTATGTATGTATGTCGATTTCTTTGTTGCGCTCTGCAGCCTAAACGGCTTGGTAGATTTCAACATGTGAGGTGTCGTTAGGTTCGTATTCGTTGTAGGAGTGTCATAGGGTATAAAAAAAATAAAAAAGTACTAAATAAAAAAACTATTTCAAAAAATAAAATACCCGACTGAAAAGAGAATCTTAATCGGTTTCCGATTGAGATGAAAATTTGCATGCGAATGTCAATCGGATGACAATGCAATATTATTGTAACTTGGAGCTGATCTGATGATGGAGCCGGAAAATATCCATAAAAAGCCGGCCAAGTGCGAGTCGGACTCGCGCACTGAGGGTTCCGTACCACCACATAAACATAATTGTATTAGTTGAAATTTCAGTAAGTTAATGTGCTAGATTTTTTGAGTCCGACACGCGCTTGACCAAATTTTATTATTTGTTGTTATTTTTTAGCTTATGCACTATAAACATACCTATTTTCAAGTTTGTAAGTGTTCCCGTTTTTAAATAGAACTAAAACAAAAATCGCCTCAGCGACCATCCAACTTGACCCCTCTCTTATATGAATGTTCTTGAAACGGGAGCTCACCACAATTGGTTAGCATTAGTTGTGAGAAAAGTTGTAATATTTAATGATTTCAGACTTTTCCCATTATTTGTACTGTGAGACCTAGCTTCTTGCCAAATTTCATAATTTTAGGTCAACGGGAAGTACCCTGTAGGTTTTGCATTTTTGAATAAATGTATGGAGATAAGGACATAAAATGCCATATCTTTTGATTGCGTCGTTGTAAAAAATTTATATTTTCAGATCTTGTGTGGTTCATGGATCCTAATATGTGGTATTAATTTCAACCTGATACCTTTACCCGTTCGTGAGATAAAGGGTCTTGACAGACAGACAGACAGACAGACAGACAGACGGACAACAAAGTGATCCTATAAGGGTTCCGTTTTTTTCTTTTGAGGTACGGAACCCTAAAAAGTGGAGATATTACAGCGTTTCAGAATCTTACAGCGCCATCTGTTGGTGGGTAGCGTCGCTTGCTCACCTGGTAACATTTTATTGATAAAACAACTCTGGGAGGTTTCTTTATATAATATTTGGGCTTAGCTAGTAGCCGTTTGGAATAAAATCACTTAGTTTTATCATACAAAGCAATGACTAAATTTCCCGTGCAAGATGCCCCATTCATTACTTTTGTAATATACTGTAGTTTTTCTACTCCATACCAGAGGCGCTGTTTTTGTTACCGCGTTTCAGAAACCTACAGCGCCATCTGTTGGTGGGTAGTGTCGCTTGTTCATCTGGTAATATTTTATTGATAAAATAACTCTGGGAGGTTTCTTTATAAAATATTTGGGTTTAGCTATGCCTTTTAGAAATAATTTTCTAAGTTTTAAAGCAATGACTAAATTTCCCGTGCAAGATGCAGCATTAACTACTTTTGTGTTATACTCGTACTGTAGCTTTTCTACTCCATACCACAGGAGCTCTTTTTTGATGACGACTACCCAAGGAGGTTTTAGCCTACGCTTCGCCAAAGCGAACCACTAGCGACTAAAACCGCTTTGTTACTACCAAATTCAACCATACCTTACGTACGGTCAACCGAACGTGAATGGAAAGATTTGCAACTCTATTACTATGTCACAAAGTTCGAAGTGTTTCTACTGACGTGCTGTTGGGTGTATGTAGAAAAATACATTTAGCAGAGAGGGACTATATATCGCTCTTAACTACATCGGGTGTCCACGAAAGCTTCTTAGTTTAATAAAGAGCTTCCACGCAGATATGAATGGCGCTGTCGTTGCTGTAAAACAAATGAAAATAATGAAATAAAAATAAAACTTGATCCATGAAAACAATTTTTCCCCAGGTGGCATTACATCTGAGCCGTTCAAAATGCGCAGAGGTGTCCGCCAAGGTTGCGTATTAGCACCCACCCTGTTTGATATATTTTTCTCATTGCTATTAAGAGAAGCATTCGGCAATGACTAGCAGGGTATATCTACATACAAGATCTGATGGGAAGTTGTACAACATAATTTCACTTCTTAAGTCCAAGCGCCATCGCGAGGACATATTTATTGACAGCCTTCTATTTGCTGATGATGCAGCCTTTGTGGCCAACACTACAATTGATTTACAAATCATCGTCGATAAGTTTTCACGGGCATGTTCCTTGTTCTCCATGTCTATAAACGCCAAAACGACAGTTGTGCTGATGCAAGGGAAAACAGAGAAGCCGGTAATAACCCTGGATGGTGGTGGACAAGTTTGCGTACTTAGGGTCGACTGTGTCGAACAATCTCTCACTTGACCTGGAGATCGATGTTCGTATTGGCAAAGCGGCGACCATGTTCGGCAGGCTGAATACAAGAGTATGGCAAAACAAACATCTTATGACGAACACCAAGATGATCGTTTACCAACCATGCATTTTAAGCATACTGTTGTATGGAGCAGAAAGGACGACGTACGAAAAACAAAAGCGTCGAATGCCTTTCATAGGTGCTGCCTCCGAAAATCCTAGGCATCTTCTGGAAGGACAAGGTAACCAACAAAACGGTCTTACAATGAGCACAGCTGCCCAGTTTCCTTGCATTGTTGAAGCTGAGACGATTACGATGGTTGGGGCACGTGCACAGCATGGAACCAACCCGTCTACCCCAGCGTGTATTGCTTGGTGCTATAGCGCTCGCAAAAAGAAGTGTTGGTAGGCCAATGCTGCGCTTTAAAGATTGCGCCAAGCGAGACATGATCACTTTTGGTATTGAACACCTAGACTGGGAGCAGACAGCAGAGCTGAGGACAGAACCAAATGGCGTAAATCATTACTGGAGGGACGCAAGGTACAAGATGAAGCCTGGTTTTGTGCCCTTGCCGAAAACGCGAGAAACGTAAGAAAAATAACGATATAACATCAGGTTATTGATAACACAAGCTTCACCTGCAGAGCGTGTGGCAGGACCTGCCGCTCCCGAATAGGCTTATTCAGCCACGAAAAACGGTGCAATCGACATAATGTTGCTTAAATCGTCTGATATAGACGGCTAAGGCATAAGGATGATGATGTATGTATGTATGTATGTCGATTTCTTTGTCGCGCTCTGCAGCCTAAACGGCTAGATAGATTTCAACATTTTAGGAGATGTCGTTAGATTTGTATTCATTGTAGGAGTGTCATAGGGTATTTATATTTTAGTACGGCCCCTTTGTAGAGAAAAAAAAGGGTGAATTTTTTTTTAAATCACTACATTTACAACGTGGGTATCAAACAATAGCTGGTAAAAACCTGATTCAAAGGTTTAAGCAAATGTTTTAGTATAACTTGACGTAGCAAATCTGAAAACTAAAAAGTTTAAAATAAAAAATTATTAAATAACAAAAAACCCAACTGCTTAGCACAAGAGAGGAAAACAAGCTTAAATCTATTGGATTTGGTAACTTGAATTGTATAAGATACTGCGGGCGGGGACGAACAAAATAGTCGTAAACATCCACAAAACGTTTTATTCGTCCCCGCCTGCAGTATCTTATACAATTCAAGTTACCAAATCCAATAGATTTAAGCTTGTTTTCCTCTCTTGTGCTAAGCAGTTGGGTTTTTTGTTATTTAATAAAAAAATTTTTGACTGGAATAAACAATCACAACCTCACTCAGCAATTATACATACTTATGATTATTTTTATTTTTGGCAAAGAATTTCACTCAATATTCTTTGACCTGCGGCCTGAGGCTTGCTATCTGTCACGTAGAAGGAAGTTGCTGTACATCCTTCGGCTCAAGAGGCGACACCCACCACGGTAAAAAATGGCGTGGTGCGGTACTATTTAGCCGGCACCACTCGGACAATAGGGAACATGCACGATTTTTTTTTATTAAAGAAATTTATTCTCATTCATATAAACAGACTTGTAAAACTATTTTTCGAATAACTATAATATTAAAAAAGATATAAGCCATCGAAGATGAAGAGAAAAAAAAAGAAAAAAAAAGATTTGTTTCTGTCTCTTTCTAGCAAAAAGAAATTAATTATGGAGTTTATATGGCCGTAGTGAATTTTGACGTCACTATTCATGTCGGATCTCTCTGTCTAATTAGTAGTTTTAAATGATTATATCGGCCGTATTTCTTGGCCGATTTAAATTTTAATTTCACTTTTTGTCATCTCTACTACGGTATTTTCATATTTTATTAACAAATGCGACTAATAAAATTTATGCATGTTCCCTATTGCTCCACTTCTTCATACATGAAATGTAAACTGTACGCAGGGGAATGGTGCATCAACGGCAGTATGAACATAACATAGGTGTTCATAACTATCAAGTTCGAGGTAGCATGACGAATAGTATATGACGAAACCTCATCACCTACGTAGAGTGGTAGATAGCGTATTTCAGTGGACGCTGCATCAGAGCACACACGATGTGACTTATATAACTTTTTTGTGAGACTTGCTTTGTATCGTTATATACGTACTGAATAAATACATACTCGTACAATAGGTACTTACTCGTATATTACTGATATCATCATCATTGTGAAATGAAAACTGTGAGCCAATTTTAAGAGTATTTACGAGACGTTACTAATAAACTAGATTAATGGTATGTAGCTCATTTATTCCTAATAAATTTTAAGCACTGGATAATTTAAAAGTTTTTTCTTTGCTTATTAATAGTAAGCAAAAGAAAATAAACAACAACTACAAGCATGATTCAATTTATAATTATGATTTAAAAAGTTTTATTTGGTATGTTGTGTGTATTTATTGCACAGAAGAAAAGAAAATCAGAAAATCAATCAGAATAAAATAATAGTAAAAAATATTTTTTAAACAAGAATGTAGCTTTTTTTAAAAACGTTATCACAGTCTCAGGTTTTCAAATAAAAGCTTGTTACATTATATAGAGAGGATGAATGAACGAAGATTGACGAAAGAGATCTACCAGGCGAGAGTGAATGGAAACGTTGGAAGGGGAAGGCCTAGGCGAACGTACCAGGACCAAATTCAGGACGTTCTGAATAAAGGCCAGGTTAAAAGTTCCCTAAACCGACGAGGATGTATGAAAGGATTGATGAAAGTACAGGAAGCAAGGGAAGTATGTCAAGATCGTAGCAGGTGGAGGACTGTGGTCTCTGCCTACCCCGACGGGAAAGAGGCGTGATGTTATGTATGTACCTATGTATGTACATTATATATAAAACAGCAAGAGAAAACTAAAAAACTGCTAAAGTGGGTGTCGGACTCGCGCGCATAACTAAGACTGTATTTTTGTCTGTGGTACGGAAGCCTCGGTGCGCAAGTCTGACTCGCACTTCGCCGGAGTTTTTCTTTCTGTTTTATAGTAAGTCTTTTATTTGAAAACCTGAGACTGTGATAACGATTTAGCTTTTCTACGTCTAATAAACTCTGTTATAAAAAATATTTTTTACCATTATTTTATTTTAGATTTTTTAGTATTTATTATGTGGCATAGTAATAGAGTTGCAAATGTTTGCATTCACCTGCGGTTGACCGCAAGGTATGATTAAATTAGGTAGTCGCAAGAACTAAAACTTCCCATGCCGCATCTTGCACGGGAAATTTAGTCATTGCTTTGTATGTTAAAACTAAGTGTTTTTTTTTTTCAAAAAGCCTAGCTAAACCCAAACATTTTACAAAGAAACCTCCCAGAGTTGTTTTATCAATAAAATATTACCAGGTGAGCAAGCGACGCTACCCACCAATAGATGGCGCTGTAGGATTTCTGAAACGCGGTATTATCTCACTTTTATATGGCTATTTTCCGGTTCCATTATCAGATCAGCTCAAGTTGTGACAGAATTCATCCGATTCACATATTTTTTTTCTTAGCCTACTAGATCCCACTGCTGGGCAAAGGCCTCCCACGCGGCTTTCCATTGGTTACGATCTTTACTAACCTCTTCCCAATTCTTTAAATGTATGCAAAATTCCATCTCAATCGGAAACCGGGAAGTGGGTCAAATTTAACTTGCAAGTTTGGATTACCGACAGACAGACACCGCGACAGGTAAAACTAAATAAAAGCTTTTAAAAAATGTATCATCTATTTTGAGTTGTCTACTGGGGTGATATCACAGACAGGGTAATAAAATGTCTTCTTACTACTTCTTATGACAGCAGTGTGAGAGCAGGACGGAGCGATGCGCTACTCATTGGAGCCACAGAGACACGTGTCGATACGACCTGGGCTGTGTTCCAAATTGTACAAACGCTGCTAAAAGCGTATACAGTACTGACGGACGGTCCAAATTGATTTTGCACGCTCACAAAGCTATCACTGCTTTAATGGCTCTAGTCAATTTGGAATGGATTTAAGCGCGCTCACGTGTTCATCTGTCAAAATGTCAGTTATTTTTTTATTTTCTTTAACAAAGCCTAAGCTAATCGCTGAAAAATGTGCGCCAAATCCACTCTCATTTCCATTAGAGACAAACTCATTAAAATCAAAACTTAAGAGACATCAGCTGGCTGCAAATGTGTGGGATTTTATGTGTCAAATCGATTTTGACATTAGCGCTTTCACTACTCCACCTATTTGACTAAAGCACTGATAGCAGAAACGATGACGTCATCAATGACGTAAGGCGGTGAACGAGCGAGTGCTTTAGAGCACGCTTTAGGTCAATTTGGACCGACTTAAGCGCGCTCTCAGTGCTCTAAAGCAGTCTGTTAGTGCAATATGGAACGCACAGCTGCTCTCACGCATAGTTTTACCTGCTGTCATTCCAATCATTCAAGCTAGATATCAATTCGACAGCAGGATAGGATAGCGAAAAAAAATTTGAAACAATTCATAGTCTGAAAAGAGTTCGTACACCCAACAGCACGTTAGTGGAAACACTTTGGACTTTATGGCTTGGCAATAGAGTTGCAAGTGTTTCCGCTGACGTGCGGTTGACCGTACAAAAATTCAGCTCTATAAGTACGGTCAACAGCACGTCAGTGAAAACATTTGCAACTCTATTACCATGTCATAAGGTCCAGTGTTCCTACTAACTTGCTGCCCGGTGTACATTGTGTACAAATCCTAAGGTGGCACATTAGGTCTAAAATAATGGTGATGAATAAATTCTATAAGTGTAAACAGGATTGAATCATCATATTTTACCATTAACGTCTTAAAAATGCTTTTAAAACTGAAAAGCAACCAAAACACAAAAACTTGTACCTACTTTTCTCAGAAATTTAAACACCTAAAAAGCTGAAAATTTTGCATGAAAACTTCTAATATAATGAATAATTGATTGATGATTCAGGAATAAAATTATTTAAAAATTAGGTCTTTTCCCACTCCACCCCATACTCTTTAATACTTTTTGATAAGATAAAAATACAAAATCAAAGAATATACAATGTGTCCAGTAACCGAATGCACAAACTTAAAAGGAACATTCTAACCATTAAATTGAATAACTTTTCCCAAGGAACATAGGTCGAAATACGAAAAAAAAAATTTGGTTTCCCATAGCATATTTTTTACGGCAGGTCGAAATTTGTTTTTCGTATTTTGACCTAAGTTGCTTGGTAAAAGTGGTTCAGTTTCATGGCAAGAATAGTGCATTCGGTCACAAGACACATGGTATAAAATAACGCTAATAAATGTGCATACTCAACCTGTTTCCAATTACCGGCTTTAAGAAATAAAGACAACTTCTCAGTACTTTTATGTGTAATAATAATGTAAAGTAAAAAAACAGAAAGTAGATTATATTATTAATATTATTATTAATTACCTATTAGGAAAAATATGTTTTGATTATCTTTGAACTTGGATGACATTCAAAGAGATGTTTACCATTTGGTAGTATAAACAAGCTTGTAGTTTATAGAAAATAATAAAGAAAATCCTGTACCTACTGTGAAGACATGCTCAAACACATCTATAGGCAGATTAATACTCAGAAACTTATTTGAATTTCCCGCTCAGAGCAGTAGGCAACAGAATCGCTCATTTTAGTGAAAAACTTAAATAAAAAGGAAAACAATTTATTTTCCAGTGCCAACACAGTTCTCTTAAAGTACAATCAGTGAAAGTCTGTCGAGTTTGACCCTGAAAATTGTACCATAGATAGATGAACACTTTATTGCACACTAAAAAACAAATTCAAATTTAACAATAAACTACAAAAAGTTAGCAAAGGCTGCCTTACCATCAACCAAATTAATTTAAATATCTCATCTTATTTCAATAAATGGTCTCGAGTTGCACTGTATTTCTCAAGTGACTTGCTCATATAGTTTCCTGAAAACACACTTTCTCTTGAATCCAATTTTTAAGCAAGTTTGCAGGTTAGGGTGGTTGGCCATAGTCATTATACATAGAGGCCCATATTCAGATGTAGTTGAACAGAAAGCTAATAGCTAATACCTACTTGTTAATTTTGTAAGATCAATCGATGGTCCTACAAAATTGTCTTTTTGGTCCCAATTCACATATTGTTAGTTATTAAAATATTTAGCCTTTTGGGTAGGTATGTAAAAACTTGAACAGCTGACAATCTACACATTGTGATCTAGAACACCGAACTAACACCGAAATATTGGTCTCAACAAGTCAAATAAGAATGGCGAGTGTTCAAAAAAGATCATCTGACATAGGTATTTCTACAGATGCAGGGGTTGTATTAAATAAAAATAGTTTGATAATGATAACATTAAAAACAACAAATTCATAAACTGATACTTACATAGTTCTATTCAGCGTTGTTCTTAGCGCGCCAACTTCAGCATCTATGAGATATAATTTACAAGACTGCTAACTAGGTTAATTAACTAGCTGTTATCTTTTTTATGGAGAATTAACAATTTCGTTTAAAAACTCGCTCGCAAGTGAATTACTGTACTGCCACTTTGACAGTTGTCTCCTCAAAGCGACCTTCAAAGCTTTTAGGGTTCCCATAAAAATATGACTACAATATGAGTGACCCACTTTTTACCCCCCCACAATACAGATCGCGAATCGCGATCCGGTACTGATGAAGCTAAGACAAAGGACCCTCGACTTGACGTATACGACTAACAATTTAACTTACTAATTAAAACTAATTTTACCTAATGTAGTAATGTATAACTATCTATCGGATCGCGATCGATGATCCAACAAGAATGCAGCTACAAGAAAGAAAGAGAAAGCTATAGGACCATAGACTTGTTTTTTTGTTTCATTCTTCCTTTCGGAAAGGCAAGGAGTAGGACCATAGACTAGGTGTATATGACTATTTCTATCTTTCCTATAGCTGCATCCTTGTCAGATCATACATCTGATTGACCATCTGCGGGCACCCATTAGGCCATCATGAATATTGTACAATATTTCCCACCGACGCGAAAATCGCTCTGTTCGCAGACGACACCGCTATCTATGCCTCTTTCCGCAACCACAACCAGATTCACCGGACCTTCCAATCCGCAATCAACTCCCTCGGGAGTTGGTTCAGGAAATGGAGGATCGAGGTGAATCCGGATAAAAGCTCCGCAATTTTCTTCTCGAAGTTTAATGCGGAGGAACCTCCCGGTACCATCAGGCTTTTCGACCGTCCCATTCCATGGGTAAGAACGGTCAAATACCTTGGCGTCCAATTGGACAGAATGCTCACGTTTAACAAACACATCCAAACAGTTCGCAACCGAGCAGCCTTTGTGCTCGGTCGTCTCCATCCTATGGTAGGACCAAAGAGTAAACTCTCCCTCCGTAACAAAGTCAGGCTCTACACAGCTTGCGTCACGCCGATCATGACCTACGCTTGCGTGTCTTTTTGCCATGCGGCCCCCTCCAATTTGAACAAACTCCAAGTCATCCAAAACCGCTTCATGCGACGTGCCACCGGGTGCCCGGGGTACGTTCGCAATCGCGAACTCCACGCAGACCTGGGCCTTCCATCCATCAAAAAGTATATCCAAGACACAGCTAGGCGCTTTTTCGACTCTGCTCCTCACCACCCGAACCCTCTGGTGGTGAAGGCAGCCGACTACTTCCCCCATCCTACGTGTAAATTCAAAAGACGTTCTAAGAACGTCCTTTCCGATTCTGATGACTCCATCACCCAATATGTCAATTTAGTCAACAATATTAGACTCCTCTCTCAAACCTCAATCTCGAACACCCGCTCCCGCCGGCGTGGTCATGGTCGCCCCCAGTTTCGTTCAGTCCCATACTTTGGGAACTCCCGGCATGTCCCAGGCCGATTCCCTCCGATCCCCGGCCATTACCAAAGCCGTGATTCGAGCCCTTCGAGGCGCCCTTAGGCTTGTTGCCTACTTAGGTTAGTTTTCTGGGTAGAGCCTTTGGCTCCCCAACCGTCCGGTGAAGTTGTTACAGCCACTCAGGCTAACAACAGAAGTCCTCATCTAAAAAAAAAATTTTACAATATTATTGAAGGTGCGTGGTGGGCATTCAAAGCGCGACTTTAACCCCAAAAGCAGAGCTATAGAATTAAGTACGGCTCAAACAAAGTACATTGCTTGAAGTGCTCTTGACTGTACAACTTTTGGAAATTAAGAAAAAATAGTCTTCGTCAAAATGAGAATCTGATTTATTTAATTTGTACGACGAATCATGTTTATTTTCCAATCAAACAAAAGTTGTTTAGTACATGAGTGGAACTATCACCAAAGGTTTTTCGTTATTTAACCGTCGCCATATAGGTAAATACGAGTACCTACTTTTTTTTTTATGGAACCCTTGACTTTTTTAAATTAAGAACAGGCAACATTTTCAAAATTTAAGGGCCCCATACAAAGCCCTGCCTGCAGGGCCCTGCTTGCAGTGCCACTGCCAATCGTACTTTGTGTGGTCATGCAGGGCCGATTTTTTAATTGTTCACCCTGCCGCAGGGCCGCAGTGGCATTCTGCAAGCCCGACCAGACGATTCTCCCCACTCCACACTGCAAGATCGGGCCGATTTGATCCGCCATTTTGTTTGGGTTGCGTTCCGAATCGGGTAGAAATTACCCTGACAGCAGGATAGCGTTATATGACGTCCATCAGTGTGGTCGAGACAGACTGATGTCAAAGGGTAACTATTACCGTTTTGGAACTCACTCTTGTTTTCGTCATAAAAAGTTGAAAATCTCTTCTTTATGAGCCAACGGGAGAAAGATGTGTGGAGGGCTTGGAGGAGCTGTGGAGGGACATATTCGAACTATATCGAGATTTTCCGTGCCTCTGTAAGATAAAAGGGCCCCATACAAAGCCCTGCCTGCAGGGCCCTGCTTGCAGTGCGCACTGCCAATCGTACCGTGTGTGGTGTTGCAGGGCCGATGTAACGGCGATTTTGTCGGCCCTGCATGCCCACACAAAGTACGATTGGCAGTGGCACTGCAAGCAGGGCCCTGCAGGCAGGGCTTTGTATGGGCCGTTTAACAACGAGCAATGCCATAACAAAGACATGCGGTCCCAAAAATATAAGACTTTTAATAATGATGCTACATTGTCGGCTTTCAAGATTTTTTAAAGCTATTTTAAAAAAATATATTTGATAAAGCTATTTTAAAATTTTAATTTTTAAAAATTTTTTTTTTTTTGTTTTCATCGGGGTCTAACTCTCTCAGTAAATAAGCGTGACCCAACGTCTCTAGCAGTGGTTAGGTACATACACCATTGTTTTTTTCGTGTTCTTTCTGCCACAAGTACAGCTAACGCAATTTTTGGTGTTTTGATAATGATGGAGCCATTTTAGTATGGGTAATTGTATGGGAAAGACAGCACTGGACACGTCTGAACGCAACAGCGCAACGCGCTCTTATGACTTGCAGGGCTTTGTGTGGCAACATCCTCTGCGGCAGTACTGCAAGCAGGGCCCTGCAGGCAGGGCTTTGTATGGGCCCTTTTAAGCATCGGAGAGGTCGGAGACCGTTCCAAATCGTGTTCTATTTTGCTCCATGCAAATTAGATATAGACCTTATGAGTTAAAAGCTGCACCTGGGGACGATTAGAAGCCGCTTTGCACAGCGATAGAGGGGATAAATATAAGCAATTTTTCCGCAGCAGTGGAGGTTTCAGTCGTGCGGAACAGAGATGGCGCCACTTTAAAAAAATAACTTCAAAAATTCTACAGACCTACCGGGTGCACCGATTTCAATGATTTTGATGGCAGTTGAAAGAAAATGGCTTAATATATTATAAAAAAAATATTTAAAAAAAAAAGTTTTTATTACTACAGACAGTCTAGCTTTTTCTGGTTTTTTTTTACTTATTAGTATGATTTTACTAAATAACGTAAAAATAACGTAGGAAGAGGGTATTTTAAAATAATATGTATTGTTGCTTAGTAAAAAACTAACCGACCAAGTGCGAGTTGGACTCGCGCACAGAGGGTTCCGTACCACTACGCAAGTACAAAATGTCAGACAAAATTTCAGTTGTGAGTTCAAAACAACTGAGACAAATTTTATTGAGTCCGACTCGGACTAGACCAGTTTTTTATAATTTACTGTTATACTTTAGCTTCCGTACTACAATTATACCAAGTTTGACGCTTGTGTTTGCTACAACTTTTTGTAATAGAGCGTGAACAAAAATCGCAAAAAAACACCTTTCTTGTATGGGGGGCTCCCCTTATTTTATTAATTGTATTTGTTTTTAATTATTTATTAAGTTATATTTTTAAATAATACATGCTATTTAAAATTTTGATGAGCTGGCTATTACGGTTTTAAAAATACGGACTTTTAAAGGTCGTGCGAGAGACACATTTTATCAGGTTGGTTTAATTTTGAAGTTGTTACCCCAAACTGCGCTGTGTATTGCAATATTAGGTGAATTTAATTTAAGGTTTTGAAATGCAATAGACATATACCTACATGTTTCTAGCACTTTAATTAGTAATTTGTAATTAAAAAACTACTACCTACTCTTCTTAAATTTAGACGCAATAATACCATGTCCTTCTTTCTGGGGATGGAACAAGTCCTCCCAAGGTAAATGGACACCACAATGGACAGACATAACGGCGATTTGGTCAGAATTGACCCTTCTCTACCAATGCGCCTGCAAATCCGGCTGTGACTCGATGCGCTGTAGTTGCCGACGTGTCGGTTTACCTTGCACTTTACAGTGCAAATCATATAAAGGAAGCTGTGGTAATCAAACGTTACCTATATGTATTTAATCGTAAAATATAATATTTTGTGATATTATAGTTTACTTGATTGTGACATTTGTGACATTTATCTTGCTATTCTTTTCAGATCCATCAGTACCTTTGAAATGGAAGAAGAGTAGGTAGTAGTTTTTTTATTACAAATTACTAATTAAAGTGCTATATGTCTATTGCATTTCAAAACCTTAAATTTAATTTACCTAATATTGCAATACACAGTGCAATTTGGGCTAACAACTTCAAACTTAAGACCTTAATAGCGCTCAGCGTTACTTGATCAAATTAAAAATGCACTCTTATCGTATGTGCACGCTAAGATGTCACACGCTTACAGTTTTTGGTCGGGTTTGCGGCCGCATGCGCTCAAAAACTCGGTTTTAGCACTTTTCATTAGTATTATGTGAAATAAAAATAAAACATTCAAGTAAAAATATTGATACAATAGATACCTTTTTTGTGTGTAAAAACTAACTAGTGAACTTTTGCGGTTTTGGAGAAATTTGGCAAATTATCACAAAAAAAGGTGATGCTGAGGATTTTTTTCCTAAAACGTGGTTAACAAAAATACAATTATGTTTAAGTAGAAACCTTTTTAAAATCTCGATATATCACCCTGTATTTTTTTTTTTCAATGATTTTGATGCCATTTATTTTAATATTTCAACGTAAAGTTAGGCATTTGACCGCTATTAGCGCCTTAAATCAACATGATAAAATGTGTTTCTCGCACGGCCTTTAAAAGTCCGTATTTATAAAACCGTAATAGCCAGCTCATCAAAATTTTCAAATAGCATGTATTATTTAAAAATATAACTTAATAAATATTTAAAACAAATAAAAGTAATAAAATAAGGGGAGCCCCCCATACAAGAAAGGTGTTTTTTTTTTGCGATTTTTGTTTAAGCTCTATTACAAAAAGTTGTAGCAAACACAAGCGTCAAACTTGGTACAATATAATTGTAGTACGGAAGCTAAAGTATAACAGTAAATTATAAAAAACTGGTCAAGTCAGAGTCGGACTCAATAAAATTTGTCTCAGTTGTTTTGAACTCGCAACTGAAATTTTGTCTGACATTTTGTACTTGCGTAGTGGTACGGAACCCTCTGTGCGCGAGTCCAACTCGCACTTGGTCGGTTAGTTTTTTACTAAGCAACAATATATATTATTTTATAAAATACCCTCTTCCTACGTTATTTAGTAAAATCATAATAATAAGTAAAAAAAAAAAACAGAAAAAGCTAGACTGTCTGTAATTTTTTTATAATACATTGTCATTTTTTTTCAACTGGCATCAAAATAATTGAAATCGGTGCACCCGTTAGGTCTGTAGAATTTTTTGAAGTTATTTTTTAAAGTGGCGCCATCTCTGTTCCGCACGACTGAAACCTCCGCTTCTGCGGGAAAAATTGCTTATATTTATCCCCTCTATCCTTAGAGCAACGCGTCAAACCGCGCACGAAAATCGTGTTACTCTATGCCTCTATCACTGTGCAAAGCGGCTTCTATCCTTCCCCAGGTGCAGCTTTCCAGTCAAAAAGCTCCTTAAGAACTATGGCTAAATAGCCCTCTACCAAGGAGGTTTTAACCCACGCTACAAAGCGAAGCATAGTAAAACCTCCTTGCCCTCTAAGGTGTAACAGAAACAAGAACAGAAAGGGTATATCTTGGAGGAGCTGTATATCAACCCTGAAGGATGTGATTCTGCCCATGAAACTGAACAACTTTCCCTAAGGAACATAGGTCAAAATACGAAAAAAAAATTGTGACCTCACATACAAAATGCGCGATCAGCTGATTCAGTTTCTATGGGAGGTCTGTTAGTCTATGACCCGTGGAACCTCCTGTCGTCTGTCTACTGTTGTCAACCGTTTTTGTGTGAATTTGAAGATGTGCGTAATATTTTAAATAATATAGCTATCGCCTCTAATACGATGTTTTTATTGCGTTGATACGATCCATAACGGCTTTACAAATTGGTAGCAGAGCGCTAAAATTGCAGAAACATTTTCGCCAAAAATTGAAAGCTGAAAAATGACTTTGGTGTATTCGACGTAAGAAACAAAAGTGAAGTGAAAATATCAAAAAATGGCTACTTTTCGTATCGAGCCTCTACAAAAAGATAATTATGATACCTGGTGTATACAAGCACAGGCATTGCTTATCAAATCTGAATTGTGGGATTATGCTAGTGGAAAAATAACGCTGGCAGCCGATGCGAAAGAAGAAGCGAAGTCAAGCTTCATCCAAAAGGACTTACTGGCCCGAAGTGAGCTACTTCTTTTAATCTCACCGTCTGAATTAAAGCAGGTAAAGTCTTGCAATACTTCAAAAGAGGTGTGGGATAAATTAAAAGATGCGTATCAAAGCCAAGGACCAGCTAGAAAGGCCACTTTATTAAAACAATTAATTTTGAAGAAAATGGCTAATGATGAAGATGTAAGAGACCATTTAAACCAGTTTATGGACGTTGTAGACAAGTTGGCTAATATGGGTATCGACCTAAATAATGACCTACTCTCTATAATTATGTTGTATAGTTTACCAGCAACATACGAAAGTTTTAGGATCGCAGTGGAAACGCGAGACCAACTTCCTGCTCCAGAAGACCTAAAAATAAAAATTATAGAAGAAAGTGAGGCAAGGCGACAATCTACAAGCGAATCCAGAGAAGGTGCTTTGTTCAGCAAAAAGAACCTGAAGTGCCAGAATTGCGGAAAAAGAGGTCACCCAACAGAGAAATGCTGGAGCAAGCCTAAGCAACATAACAACACTACGAAAAATCCGAATTATAAAAAGAAAGGCGGTCATACGAGCTTAAATACATGCTTGTCATTAAATGATAAATTAAATAAAGAAGAGACATGGTGTTTAGATAGCGGTTGCACGTCTCACATGAGTGGACATAAAGAAAAGTTCGAAACTCTTGAAAGTGAGAATGGATCACTAAAGCTAGCTTCTAACTCCCTAACTACGAATATCAAAGGAAAAGGGAAACTACCGATCTCAATCAATGACCAAAGTTATGCCTTACTTGATACTTTGTATGTGCCTGAGCTGTCAATAAATTTAATGTCTGTCAGCAAACTCACTGATAAAAACTTCACAGTTATTTTCAAAAGTGATAAAGCATATGTCAAAAACGAGGATGGAAGTACTGAGTTTACTGCTACAAAAGAAAATGGTTTATATTTCGTAAAACCTAACAAAAACGAAACAGTATATAATGTGACAGAAACCAAAATCATGAAATGGCACAAGAAGCTTGGCCACATGAATGAAACTGATATGAAAACAGCAGCAAACAAAGAGTTACTTTACGGATTAAAATTAAATAACCAAAGTTTAGGAGAATGCGAAACGTGCATTAAAGGAAAGATGACGCGATTACCCTTCTCCAAACATGAGCCAATTAAAACAAAGGAGCCGTTGGAAATCATACATTCCGATGTATGCGGTCCTATGCAAACCGAATCACTGGCTGGTTCTAGATATTTCGTAACGTTCATTGATGATTATACGAGATACTGTTATATATACTTCATGAAACAAAAAAGCGAAGTACTAACGAAATTTAAGGAATATAAAAATGAAGCTGAAAACTTTTTAAATAAGAAAATTAAATTCTTACAATCCGACAACGGTACGGAGTACTGCAACAAGGAATTTGACGAATATTTGAAGTCAAATGGAATCCAACGCAGATTGTCATGTACATACACGCCACAGCAAAACGGCGTAAGTGAGCGGAAAAATAGATCCCTCTTAGACAAAGCGAGATGCTTAATGATTGACGCGAAATTTCCAAACGAATTATGGGCTGAAGCAATTTTTACTGCGAATTATCTCATTAATAGAAGTCCATCAAAGGCTGTGAATGGAGAAATTCCTCACACATTGTGGTTTGAACGCGCTCCATCGGCGAGTCATCTGAAATTATTCGGATCAAAAGCTTTCGTACTAAAGAAAAAACGAAGTGGAAAATTCACTCCGAAAGCCGAAGAAGGCATTTTTGTCGGTTACGCAAAAAGAGCAAAAGGATATAGAATTTATATGCCGAATCTGAAACAAGTCATTGTAACTCGAGACGTGAAAGTTTTAAATGAGATATACTATGACGGATCAAGCTCAAGCATTAATACTGATGAATTTTTCGAAGCAGCTCTGCCGTCACCCTCAATATCGATGGATGAGCCTAGATCTGAAAAAGAAAAGAAACAAAATAATATTAAAGTCAACAAAAAGAAATCAAAGAAGAAAAATAAACAGATTGAGGTATTATATGATAGAACAAATAACTCACCTCCACCGCTTCTGTCTAGAAATGTTCAAACAGAACAAATTCCAATCCATGATATTTCCACATTCTCAAATGATGATTTTCAAGATATAGATGATGATGTCCAGCAACAGGAAATCACAAATGAAAATTCTATAGGTGAAACTTCGTCTCGTCCACAAAGAGAGAGAAAACAACCCCAGTGGATGAAAGACTTCATCACAAATATTACACATGAGGATGAAGAAGAAGATGGAGAAATGGTATTAAAGTGCGACGAAATGCATGATGAAGAATGGCAAGAAGCAATTAAGGCGGAAATAAGAGCACATATCAAAAATGGTACCTGGATAATTTCCGAGAAAAAGGATGCCATGAAATTAATTGATTACAAGTTGATTTTAAAAATTAAAGATGGCCCAGAAGGCAGCAAAAGGAAGGCACGATTAGTGGCGCGAGGTTACACCCAGCGTCCAGGCATCGATTTTGATGAAACCTATGCTCCTACTACAAGACTGAGCTCTATAAGAACAGTTTTAGCGCTGTCAGTCAAAGAAAATCTAAATCTATGGCAAATGGATGTCACAACTGCATACCTGAACGGAGATCTGAATGAACAGATTTTCATGAAAAAGCCGGACTATTTAGAAAAATATATAATTGATATTATGACGTCAGAAACAGATCCAATAGTTCTGGAGAAAACCAGAAAAATGTTAATGGACTGTACTAAGAAACGAGGAGAGAAAGTGTGCGAGTTAAAAAGATCACTGTATGGATTAAAACAGTCCGGAAGACAGTGGTTCCTAAAACTTTATGAGAAGTTACAAAGCATGGGATTTGTTGCATCACAAGCCGATCCCTGCGTGTACCTACTTGAGAAAGGGTCAGATAAAGTCATACTTACTGCATATGTTGATGATTTGCTCCTGGCATATTCCAGTGAAAAAGCATTGAATAATGTAAAATCCATGCTGAAAACTTGTTTTGAGATGAAAGACTTAGGACGACCGAAACAGTTACTTGGAATAAATATCGATATTCAGGAAGACACAGGCACAATAAAAATAAGCCAAGAAAGCTACATCAACAAATTGCTAGAAAAATATAAAATGACAGATTGTAAACCCGTTGCTACGCCAATAGAACCAAATCTGAAATTGGAAAAGGCGACTACCTGCAGCGAGCTCCCGTACCAAAATCTCATAGGCGGATTAATGTATCTTGCAGTAGCTACTAGACCCGATATTATGTATACCGTGAGCTACTTATCGCAATTTAATAAGAATCATGGTGAAGATCATTTTAAATATGCAAAGAGAGTGCTACGTTATTTAAAAGGTACAAAAGACTTGGGCATATTTTATAAGAAAACTCAAGATGAGCTATATGGCATGGTGGACGCTGATTGGGCTTCATGTACCATTGACCGAAAGTCATACACAGGATATAGTTTTGTTTTGTGTGGAGGATGTGTCAGTTGGGAATCCAAAAAGCAAAAATCGACAGCCATGTCGACGGCTGAAGCAGAGTACCTGGTTTTGACGGAGGCGGCGAAAGAAGCTATCCACTTAAAAATGCTTTATAATGATATCGCCAAACAAAAAATATCTGGCGTAATATTGTACAGCGACAGCCAGGCGGCGCTGGCCATATGTAAAAATGAAGTTCGCTCAAAGAGAACTAAACACATGGATCTTCGGATACATTTTTTGCATGAATGCAGAGAAATGCATGGACTAGATATGATATATCTTAGGACAGAAGATATGGCAGCTGATCTGCTGACTAAGGGCCTGCCATATCCAAGGCTGAACAAGCTGATGCAGACGTTAGGGCTTCAACGTGAGGCGGCGTGTTAGTCTATGACCCGTGGAACCTCCTGTCGTCTGTCTACTGTTGTCAACCGTTTTTGTGTGAATTTGAAGATGTGCGTAATATTTTAAATAATATAGCTATCGCCTCTAATACGATGTTTTTATTGCGTTGATACGATCCATAACGGCTTTACAAGGTCAAAAATTTTTTTCGTATTTCGACCTATGTTCCTCACGGAAAGTTGTTCAGTTTCATGGGCAGAATTACATCCTTCAGGGTTGATATACCCTTTTTGTTACACCTTGTATACTAATCTGTGGTTCCAAAACTTCACAACCTCGTCGTAGGTAGGATGGCCATAGGTGAGTATTATAAAGGAGAGCGTCTCCTTGGATAGGGCCAATCTTACTGCGAGGTAGTCCATCGAATTTGTATGTTATTGGATTTGACAATCCAGTGAAGAGAACATTAAGAGAATATATAATATTACATTTTGGAAAAGGAGGTACAAAAAAAAAATATTCATGTAACAGCTTTTATTTTGTTTGATTTTGATCATATAAGAGCAAGTAACTCTGAAGCTGAGAGTTATTGTCTGCGCATGGGTGACACGCAGGGAGACAATAAGCAATTTAAAAGCCTGCCCCATGCTTACCTCGATACATTATATAGTTCCACACATCACGGTCAGCATCAGAGTCACATGTCGCATATTATACTTATTATTATTAAAAATAGCTTATAGATAAGTACATTTAAAAGTTAAATAGATTATCTTCTATTGCTTTCTCAGAATCCCAAGTCTCAGCAGATTCTTTTTCATGTTTCACTTTCTTAGACTTTTTCCGCACTGGCTGGTCGGAGTCAGCGTATGAGTGCCGATGCTTTCGTTTGCCACCACCCATGTTCTCACTGCCTTCATTGTTACTTGCAATCACACCATCCACCACATCTTCACTATTATCTACCTGTTCATACTTTTTTTTCTTTTTCTTTTTACCTTCAATCACTGTTGTTGATAAGGGTTCAAATTGAGTACTGTGCAAACGAGCCCTTATAGACGATGGTAATTTTATAGCTTTTTTATAATCTGGTCCAAAAAGTGGATGGCGACATTTTGTTTCTGGTAGAGGTATAAAATCTGTTTGATTATTTGCCATGACATTATCCTGTATAAAATGTGCTTTTGGTATTCTTTTATGTAAATTAACTACTCCATTCAGTTTAAAGTTCTTGATTATGGGCCTGCCATGTTGAAAAGTCATTACAGCAGCCCTACTCATTTCATTTTCCACATTACCAACAAAGGTTTGGCTATCAGTTTTAATTTTGCATTTATTGTCAAGTGATATATCACTATCCTTGAGAGAAAGTATATTAACTTCATAGGGGCAGTGGAACAACCAAATCTCATCATCTTGGGATACTATAGAATCTCCACCTGATGTACTGGGGAAAGACTGGAGGTGTGGATTGGCTTTAAGGAACCGTTTTAGTTTAGATGACTGATTATTGTTATCAGCAATTTCATTACAGGCAGCAAGCAAATCTTCACCATCTTCAAATTGAATGCGGTCTGAAAACTTATTTTCTTCTCTACCAATCAATATTTCTCTTTCGTAATGGGTTGTGTCTTCTTGTGTAACAACCTCACTTACTTCATAACATCTTTCAGTGTCATGTTGTACTGAGTCATTGTTTAGTGAGTTACTATCTTGATTTCTCTTCTTTTTCTTCTTGTCTTTCTTTTTATTTTTTGTAGAAGACTCATCTTCCTGTAAATGTAATGTCATTGAGGACTCACTGTTTCTTTCAGGTCTTGTTTCTACAACAGTCTCTTCTGCACTAAACTTATCCTCTATAATCATATCACTGCTATCTTGCCTCTCCTTTTTTCTTTTCAATTTCTTTTTCTTGGTTACTTGGTCCGAAGAATCCATCAATTCCTGAGAGCTCTCTTTATCTTCCTGTAAATGTAATGTCATTGAGGATTCACTGTTTCTTTCAGGTCTTGTTTCTACAACAGTCTCTTCTGCACTAAACTTATCCTCTATAATCATATCACTGCTATCTTGCCTCTCCTTTTTTCTTTTCGACTTCTTTTTCTTGGTTACTTGGTCCGAAGAATTCATCAATTCTTGAGAGCTCTCTTTATTGTCATAATATTCTTCTGCATGTTTGACTTTTGATTTTTTAGGTTTAAGATCTGGACTATCTAAGCCTTTAGGGTGATGTTCCTTTTTAACCATTCCATCAAGGTAATCAGTGGCTTGTTCAGAGTCGGAGCCAGGAGTATGCTCGCGTTTTCTTTTCTTTTTTTGTGGGGAAGTGGATGAAGGTACATCACTCTCAGGTTCACATTTGACACTATGACCATTAAGTAGCTCATGTTTAACCTCAGATTCAGTTCTAAATGAATTTTTTGGTAACTTCTTTTTGTAGCCTTTTTCCCATTCGGATTCATTATGCTTATCATTCATTGTTTCTTCAATTCTGGAAAGTAGGGAATGTTTTAGTTATAATATTAAAAAATTAAATAGGTATCGAAGAAAAGGCAAGGGCAAGAAAGAATTTTATACAAATTGTTTTTTTGATAACAGCATCAAAGCACTTACGACGTGCTGTCTCCACTATCTGGATGCGTGCTTGCATCAGTCCAAGCAAAAGAACTATCGTCTGATGAATCCATTCATCGATGTCGCACAAAAGGTATTTTATTCATTCATAGTTTACACGTACATTTATTACCACGAATACACCGGAAATGTTTTATTTAATTTAATCAATGAACAAAACAACATAACATACATAACCTAAAAAAATTGTGGTGGTCGCAGTATATACGTTCAGAAATTGAACGAACTAAAGGTCTCTTTATACGTCGCTGATTTAGCTCAAACTACTAAGACGAGAACACAAAGTCGCGGGTAGTACGGACTTGTGTCAATGTTCATATAGCCAAAGTACGTGAGGGTCACAAACTAAAAGTCCGCTGGTGCACTGTGGTTACTGCTGTAAGGCTTCCCGCACACGACCGAGAATCGGTGACCGATTTTTTTGTCGGCATCCCGCTCTGACGTGTTATCACCTGGATCTTCCGTCCTTGTCCTGGGCGATAATCGGCCACCGATTCTCGGTCGTGTGCGGGAGCCCTAATCAAAGAAATTTGACCTCATATAGAAGTAATATATAAGAAATAATTCGTCACAAGTAGGGATGTGGGCATGCTTTCATGTATCGATAGTCGATAAGTTACACAAGGACAAATCGATGTCGAATTTTTGACCAAAAAGTTGAAGTACTAAACTTTAAAAAAAGGCAAATCTGTTAAAAGCAGTGATTAAATCCATTAAAAAAAATTCTTTTTGCATTTTCTACTACAGGTGATTTCTTACGTAGGTGTTTTAATATTAAAGATACCAAATTTCTTACTTACTTACTTACTAAAAGTAATGGACGGTAGCGGTGGAGGCAAGAGGCGTAGGAGGTGTAAAGGTTCTTTTTTTTTATTTTCATGAATATCTCTAACTTACATACAAATTATGTAGGATTTTAAAACAAACTTTTATCCCTCAATTCAATCCATTTGGGATGGTTTTACAAAAATGCTGAAATACGGGTTTGTGTTTTTCTTCTAAGTAGCTCAAATAAATTTTCAAGCGAAATTTCGTGTATCTTATCTTGCCTTATAACGTGGAGCTGAGTTCCTTATTGGACCTTAGAGCACAAGGAGCCTGTAGTCTTCTGGTTTCGGATAAGCTTGACCCAGAATCTTCATACGCTTGTGAGCCAAAGCGTTGCATGAGCACAAGAATTGCTTGTCAGTATTGTTTGTAGCGAAAAACTTTCAAACCTTTTTTGTAGAGAATTTTATGTAGATTAATTTAGTATTTTATTAATTTTCTTACAATTTGTTGATTCAGGATGATTCATGCTGATTGCGACATTTCAATTTGGCGAAGACACACAAAGTTATATTTGTTTGACAGTGTCCCCATCGGGAATCGAACCCAGAATGAAAACAAAACGCGTTGAATGTTGTAAAATATAATAAATGGTACAGCAGCACTGCACTTACTTTCTCGCGATATGCAATTAGAACTGTCAACCGCAAACTTAAATTTGTAATACCATACCTACACATAGTATGGAATTACAAACGTTTATTAAGGTTTTTCTGAAAAATTTTTTACCACATGAATTCGGAACTCGAATTGTAAAATATTAAAACAAAACAACCGGAAACGATTTCGAACAAATCACATGTTCAAATTTTGGTAGTACTGGAACACCTTTTATATGAATTTTCACAGATTTTTAAATTTCAAAACTCTGTTTCTTATGAATAGTTGTTCAGTTATTTTCGACTGTAAAGCTCTTTCAGTTTTAGGTACATCCTGTGTACAAAATTTTCACAAAATCCAATCAAATTGAATATCCATTCAGGTAGATAACCAAAACAAAATTAAAATTATAGAAAATAATACAAACTTAATGTAGTCAATTAGGGTCAATGTAGGTACCACTAGTTGACCATTTAAGCGGTTTTATGACAAAATTCATAAAAAAACTAAATTATTAGTTCTACTTTCAGAGTCACTTCTAAAAGTTCGACTATGAATTAGTTAGGCTTGTGATATAATAAGTGTTAAGGACTTTACAAAATATGCTCTTAAAGTTTTTTTTTCAAATGTTACATTGCATGACCACTTCGAATAAACATACTAAAGTACTAGCTAGACAAACCCATAACTTTATTGTAAGACGCCAACATAGTTAAATTCTATATAAAATCGCGGTATTTTTAAATTTTCTTACTTTCAGTTCAAATTTAAGTTTTGGTCAGCTATTGGTGCTTGGTCATCTAGTGGTGCACTGACCCTATGAGTAAATCACAAGTTTACGTTTTGGTAGTACAGGAACACCCCTTATATGGAATCACACAGACAAACTGATGATGGCGCAAGATACCTTGCATAGAGATGCTTAGTCAAGCAAAGTTTCATAAAAATAATTTGAACCGTTTTTAAAAACAATTCAATTCTTCATTTTTGTTGAATGACAGCTACCCTCAAAATGAGAGCCAGCAAAAAACCATTCGGAAATAAAAGTCTTAAATTAAAAATATGGTGTTAATAGGACCATTCGTTTAGCCACTAGGCCAAAGCGTGACGGACAGACCGACCAACCGACAGACGGATATTTTTAGGGGACTTGCTTAAGTGATATAGAACATATTTTTGAGAAAGTTTGTGCAACTTTTTTCACGAATACAATTACTCGCTCTCGCTCAGCTCGAAAGTAAAAATACTACTATCGATAAAAAATACATCACTCATAAACTCCAACATGATCCCACAAACGCTGTGTTCCAAATTGTACAAACGCTGCTAAAAGCGTATACAGTACTCACGGACGGTCCAAATTGATTTAGCACGCTTACAAAGCTATCACTGCTTTAATGGCTGTAGTCAATTTGGAATGGATTTAAGCGCGCTCACGTGTTCATCTGTCAAAACGTCAGTTTTGTTTTTATTTTCTTTAACAAAGCCTAAGCTAATCCCTGAAAAATGTGCGCCAAATCCACTCTCATTTCCATTAGAGACAAACTCATTAAAATCAAAACTTGAGAAATATCAGCTGGCTTCAAACGTGTGGGATTTTATATGTGTCAAATAGATTTTGACATTAGTGCTTTCACTGCTCCACCTATTTGACTAAAGCACTGATAGCAGAAACGATGACGTCATCAATGACGTAAGGCGGTGAAAGAGCGAGTGCTTTAGAGCACGCTTTAGGTCAATTTGGACCGACTTAAGCGCGCTCACAGTGCTCTAAAGCAGTCTGTTAGTGCATATTGGAACGCACAGAAAAAACGATAAATTACAGTAAAATACGTAACAATTTCCATATTATCTGACTGTAGAAATGATAAGTTGACATTTTTTTATGCAATATTTGTGATAATAATCCACAAACATGAAAAATACTGAATAAAACTTACAGATGAAAAGACAAAATTTCTTTGCAATTTTCGTTTTGTTGTTTTGAAGATGTACAGCCATCAACTACACACGTTATTATTAAAAAGAACAATCACTAATATGGAGAGCAACTTAAGAATAAATTCACGTTATTTTCAAGTTATTCACTACATGTTTTTTATAATTTACACAATGTTTACAACATATAATTTAGGAAATATTTTCAACCGTTAAAATCCCAACAAGTTACAATAATCCTATTAACTTTGTAAATGCAATGAACGCGTCGTTCATCTAATTTGGTAGGATGTGATCACTGACGACTTGACATGGCATGAGACATGCTAGCAGTTGTCATCCCATACTGAAAAAAAAATAGCATGGTTTCTTCTCCGAGCGAAGCAAGGAGGTTTTTGTTCTGAGGCTGTAATGAACAAAAAAAGTAATGTCAGTTTGTGACGCACGTGAAATGTTTGTTTCAAGGACGTTTCAACCCACGCTACGCTCTAGGAAGGATTGAGGAATGGCCAAAAAAAGCGTGATGACGAGTATACCCAATAGTCTGGGTCGCATCTCTCTCACACAGTAGGGTGACCAAACTATTTTAAACTTGGGGATGTATTATTATTGACACTCTCTGGAACAGCTTTAATTTCAATATTTTATTTGGCAAGATTTTATCCTTTCGTTTCTACCTGAAAAGTTGTGTTTCGCTCGGCAATAAAGTAATTTGCGTCTCGTGCATTGAAACCCTCGCAACGCTGAAGATTCATCTTTGGTTTGGGTCGTGGCTCAATCATAGAATCATAGAGGTCAATCAAGTCAAGTCGGTGTGGTGCCGGAAAGAATAGTGTCAACCCATCTGTACCCGTGGGTGTCGTACGAGGTGACTAAGGGCTTATGAACTGGAGGATGGGCAGCAGCGTCCTCCTGTATGTATCGTCTCATCGTACGTACTACAGTCACCAACAACAGCGGTCGCCAGCAACAACACTTACAAGCATGGTGACTATGATAAATCCCCTTTAAAGTAGTTCTGAAAGGAGCTTCCTGTCCTGTAGTAGACGTTTCATTTGATGTTATGTATAACATGAGAATATTATTCAAGCATGATATTATTTGCATGTCATGAATATTATTCAAGCATGTCATGAGTACAAAGTACATCACCCGAAAGATTAAAAATTACAATCTTTTCTTTACAAAAGTACGGTTTGATGGGATTGATATTCGTTGAATATAAAGTACTGATGGATTATTACTGTTCATGGTTTATATTTTAACAGATTATCAGAGTACATTAATTTTTGATGTCTCAAAAATTATATTTTATCACTCGGTGATATTCAACAATTGGATCAGAGTTTTTTCAGCAGCAGCATTCTTTTTGTTTGTTTCCAAAGATACAACGCGGTCAAATTAACTTGACGCTTCGCTGGAATGCGAAACCCCCGCCCGCTTCCCCCGCATTCCCTTAACTCGCCCGCATTCCCTTAACTCGCCCGGCAAACGCCAAAATGACGTCATCAAGCCAAGCGTCAAGTTAATGTGACCGCGTTGTACCTAACCTTTTTACATTGTTTCTTCTTCCTTTCTTGCTTTCCAGAAAAGTCCGAGTACGGTGCGTCATCATCAGAAGCAAAGCAATAAATAATATTTGACTTTTATTTTATGACTTATTGTTTATTGATAAACAAATTTTATTAAAGGTACGACATGTAACAAAATTATCGAATAAATAAAAGGTTTTAGGTTAGGTTTTTTTTCATGAAATAGACATAAGTAATACCAAACCAAAAATTTTTGTTTGTTTTAATGTCATATTTCAGGAGAAAATACTTTTTTTTTATAGGTCACCCACCACCGGAAAATGAAAAAAGGTAAAAGCCCTGACTGCTTGCTCACAAAGTTAAAATGAATAAAAAGTAAACAACAGCAGATTGGTAGAAACTTTTTCAACTCTATTACTATGACATAAGATCCAAAAGTGTTTCTACTGATGTGCTGTTGAATGTACCTAGCTTATAAACCAGAGGATGGGCAGCAGCATCTGTCTGTGTATTGTACACTCAACAGCACGTCAGTAGAAACACTTTTGGACCTTACCTTATTGGTAATATTAAGTAACTGTAAGCATTGAAATAAAAATATTTTATTTATTTATTTTATTATTATTCAATAGAGTTGAAAAAGTTTCTACCGACGTGCGGTTAACCGTACCATCTTACTTACTGCGGTCACCAGCCGCAACATGGTGACTGGTAAATCCCCTCCAAAGAACCACTCGTTTTTGCTGGAGTTCTGGAGGGAGTTCACTGTCCTGCAGTGGATGTTATGATGTTGAACAGAAAAAATTACGATTTTATATTTGCATCTTATGAGTTATGACATATATTTTGCAACTATTAAAAAAAATTTATACACTTAGCGGCACGGAATTTAACCCAAACTTTTTTTTTCGATTTAAACAAAATTGACATAACATTTGTTTTATATTTTTATGTGTTTTGATTTCTAACGTTATTCTTTGATTTATGCAGTCTTTTTTTTTTGTATCCAAGCTTATTTTCATGGCAAAATCATGGTTCGATTGGGTATTCAATAAAAATCATACATTAAAGATTTTTCTTTAATTTTAAATCAAACATTAAAAAATAAAATTTAAAAAGAGCCGGTAGAAATTAATATCGTGTATTACCACCTCTTGCTCTAATAACTGCCTGCATGCGTTCTGGCATGCTGTGGATTATGTTTTTAATCTCCACTTGTGGGATTTCATCCCAAGCAGCTACCAAGGCAAATTTTAGTGCACGAAGGTTCTGTGGTGGGTTAGGGCTAGCCTTGACCCTACGTTTTAGCATGTCCCAGACATGTTCTATTGGGTTCATGTCCGGGCTTCGAGCTGGCCACTGTAGTTTGCGAATGCCAACTTCTGCAAGGAAGTTTTCCACGGTCTGTGCAGTGTGTGCACGAGCATTATCGTGCATTAGTAGAAAATTTTCGGCTCCGATGAAGTCCACATATGGCACAACGTGTTCTTGGAGAATCTCTTCGATGTAACGTGCTGCAGTTTCTCGGCCTTCCACAATAACCAACTCTGTGCGAGCGTCGGAACTTATGCCACCCCATACCATTACCGAGCCTCCATGAAAACTTTCTGTCTGTCGGGTAGTTATTGGGAGAAACCGTTCGCCACGTCTCCTATACACGCGCTCTCGACCATCTGGAGCTCTCAAAGCCACTCTACTTTCGTCCGTAAACAAAACGTTGCCCCAGTCCTCCAAACTCCAGTTAGCGTGCTCTCGTGCAAATCGAAGGCGTGCTACTCGATGATACCTCTCGAGTTTTGGAGCTCTGGCTGGCCTACAAGCATGTAAGTCGACTTCCTCTAATCTTCTTCTAACCGTGCGCTCACTGACGTTTACATTTCGAACCATTTGTAGACTCTGCCTCACCTCAACAGCAGTGAGGAAGCGATTTCGCTGTACTTGCAACACGACAAAACGGTCATCGCGGGCTGATGTGCATCTTACCCCACCACTGCCTGGTCTCCTTGTGTACAGGCCAGTCTCGCGGTATCGTTTTATGGCATATTTCAAGTTGGAACGCGCAACATTTAATCTGGCGGCCACTTGGCGCTGAGTCAAGCCCTCGTCGATTAAAGCGACAGCTTGAGCAACTTGTGCAGGAGTAAGCGGCATATTGTAAACCTAAAAATCATAAAAATTCAATTAAAAACAATAAAATTTCAATTTAACTCACGCTATTAGCATTAAATTTAATTTAACTCAAATTAAATTTACCTGTACTTAGCAATAATTTTCCGGGAAACCGTTTCCCGCCGCAAGTTTTGAAACTGGTATTGACAGCTTGCATTTTTTTTTTCATGATACTGCCAAAAAACAGCCAGCATTAAATGAGGTTTGAAACCGAAAAGGAAGTTTTTAAAAAAATAAGTTCTATTTTGCGTAAGCTTAAAAATAAAGTTTGGGTTAAATTCCGTGCCGCTGAGTGTATATCATTATTCTGTGAGCTATGACCATCTGGAAGATATAATAGTTCAATGTAACAGGGCAGTCTGGAAAAGAAACAAGCAGATACAAATAGCACTACTTTATTTTACTTAACACATTCTAAAATATTATTAAATAAGTATGTATTGTTCCCAGAATGTTTTTGCTTCTTGTAGCAAATCTTCCACATAGTCTGTCGCAGTCAACCCAGATCTTAGTGATGTTTTTATTATCCTCAAAGTTGGGATCTGCTACACAAAAAAGCCCTTTATTCCTTTGCTACATTATTTGGATTTTAAATTTATCTTTTATTGTTTTGTTTTCTGTGATGTAATTTTTTATTGTACTTTCTTGGACACTTTATTTCAACAACATATTGTTGTGTAAGTCCGTCATGGGTAGCTCCTATAATTCATGTTAGGATCTTCTTGGAAGCAACATGGAACTATGTTAAACGCACTGTAATCTACTAAACTATTTTCTTTATGCTCAACAGTAAAGAATCTGTCACCTTCCTTTTTCTGCACTCTTCTAGTATAAGGTCCATTCTAAAGTTGTAGATATTTTATTGAACACTCTTTTTTTACCTAATTCTGCAGCAAGGAATGGGTTTCCAACTGACATTGCGTCACTTAGCTTAGGTTTCTTCCAGTAGCAAGTCACAGAAGTTACTGATGGCTCCTCAGTTCTTTTCATCAACCAGTGGACAAAACAAATCCCATGCTTGCAGCCACCTGCAGAAGCAGCACAGTCATCGCAAGTCACTTGTTGGATTGCTTTAGTGTCTTCATTGATTTCAACCCCAACGGTATACCTACATTTTTGGTCGCACTTGTTCCGGCGTGATTCTTGCTTTCAGCTTAGGTACAAATTGTATTTTCTCTTTTGACTTCCACATAACCAATGGCTGTGTCCACGTAAGAGTCTCGAGATGACATGAAGACTCCAATTTCCGCTGCATTGTATGCATCGTTATTTATGATGCATATATTCCTTCGGTAGATTTCCACTGTCGGCACGAACAAATCTCTCTGTAGTTGCATTTTATATAGGTAGACATCGTGTAAATACCTTTTCAATAGAATAAAATGATAAATTTTCAAAAATCCTGATTGTTTTGTATGTTTACAGTACTATCATATCACAGAAATATCACACTGTGCGTTCCAATATGCACTAACAGACTGCTTTAGAGCACTGTGAGCGCGCTTAAGTCGGTCCAAATTGACCTAAAGCGTGCTCTAAAGCACTCGCTCTTTCACCGCCTTACGTCATTGATGACGTCATCGTTTCTGCTATGAGTGCTTTAGTCAAATAGGTGGAGCAGTGAAAGCGCTAATGTCAAAATCGATTTGACACATATAAAATCCCACACGTTTGCAGCCAGCTGATGTTTCTCAAGTTTTGATTTTAATGAGTTTGTCTCTAATGGAAATGAGAGTGGATTTGGCGCACATTTTTCAGGGATTAGCTTAGGCTTTGTTAAAGAAAATAAAAACAAAACTGACATTTTGACAGATGAACACGTGAGCGCGCTTAAATCCATTCCAAATTGACTAGAGCCATTAAAGCAGTGATAGCTTTGTGAGCGTGCTAAATCAATTTGGACCGTCCGTGAGTACTGTATACGCTTTTAGCAGCGTTTGTACAATTTGGAACACAGCGACAGAAGAATCTAAGGGTTGCCAGCCTTCCCGTCAACTTTTTGTACAAAGTTACGACATCATAAAATAGAACTCCGAATGTTGACAAAAACGTTCATCTGTATTTCAAAATTATATACCATAAATTCACAAACAATAAAAGCTTAACTTATAAAAAATATGAATAAAAATAGATAACGTTTCAATTTTAAAAGTTAGCGGCAGACAGATACAAAAATGTATTTTTCTCATTTGTCTGGCAATGCTCTAAGTTCATTTGCATGACATAAGCTTTGGATACACTTTTTTAAATTGGAAAATGGCCGTGTGCACTATTCAGCCAATTCAGCCGCGATGTGACGTCATCGCCATATTTTTGTTAATTTATTGTTTTCTCCGAAATACAAAAACTAAATATTCTTAAAGTAACTTTTATGTAACTTGCAAAACATAATCTCGAAATGGTTTTCTAATTAGAGCTTTATTTATACTTATATGAAAAGTTGTCAATTCCTGACTTATTATTTATTCGTAGTATACAGCCATATAAAAATGTGTTCATAAATTTTTAAAAGGTATACAGGTGGTATGCAGATACTGTTGAAATGTTAAATATAATATGACTGTATATTTCTTTGACTGTGTCAAGTAATGTATACATTTGTAAGATTTATCTATAATAAAGGCAATTTAAAAACAAACAAAAACAATATCGAAAGATAAAACTCTGTTAAATAAATTCCAATCCAAGGTAAAAAAAAAAAAAAAATACGTGTGGCACTCGGGGACTGCCGCGGTAAAGCTATTGCACAGTTTCTTTTTTTTATCATCCGAAATGTAGATCACATCGAGACCTATCAGTTGTCTCAGCACACAAATAGTCTAGGGTCAGTAGTTTTTGATTTTTAGTTTGACAGGTGTCATCCGAAATGTAGAACTCATCGAGACCTATCATTTGTCTCAGCACACGAGTAGTCTAGGGTCAGTAGTTTGCCGTTTTGTTTGCATAAGCACGCACAAATATCTCCAACAAATGAGCGCCTAACATTAACATCGCTAACGTGTGCAATATTATTCGATTTAGGAGCAGCTCGTCTCACTCAATCCGTGCGAGCTTCGTACAGTCTACACGCGTACGTCTAGTCGCACGCACACAAACACCGTGTCGAAGTCTGCCGAACTTAAACGATGTTAGACGATGTGTTAGTTTTATTTTCGATACGGAATTTCTTGATTCGGTCGCCGCGCTCAAAGCCCGCGATAAGAGCTATGCAATAGCTTAAAAACTTCACATAATACGTCTCAATAATGACGGCACAAAACTCCGATGCTGACCGTAAATGTGGCTCGAAATATGTATCGCGAGGGAGGGAGCGCAGGGCAGCCGTGTGAATTGTTCATTGGCTCCCCGCGTGTCGTCCATAATGTTCTTTGGGACTAGTCTATCATAATGTACTTTGGGACAAGTTGTTTAGTTTTATGGGCAGATTCCGTAAAATTACATCCCGCAGTACGGATGTGGTTGTACCTTTTCCTTTATGTTCAAACATCGTACATTATAGCCACCCTACTTCATACGTAAAACAATTCGTCTTTTTCATAGAAAAATAAAAGGAATAAATATTCCGCAAATAGCATAGCTATCAATTTTGCAGCCATTTACGCAACAATATTTCACTGTTTTTGCAGAAAAATGCGTGATTTTAAACAACATTTAGCATGACATAAAAATATGTCAAAGACGGGGATACCAGTAAAGTTTAAAAAAATATTACCAAAAAGGTTGATGATCAATGAAGAAGTATGACGGCGCTTCACTAGCGCCATCTATTGGATTGCGCCGGAACCAGATTGACAGCTGTCAGTCTTGCGGAGCGTCGTGTCGATGGTTGGCGCGGCCATATTGAATCGGGCAGTCTGCGAGCCCGAACGGCTAGCGCACCACGTTTTCGACGAAGCTACGCCAAACGTCAAATTAGTACTGAATTTCCGTACCAGTGTAGATTGTCGATGTTGGACGATGATGTTGGCAATGGTGGCTTTATTTAGATCGTGAGGTTGGTACTACTACAACGAATGGCGCGTAAAGGGGCGTGGTTTGTGTCAGTTTAGCCAACACGTTGCAACGTGAAGACGAGGCCGCCATTTTCAACAGCTCATTCTTGTTCGAGATTTTACCACGTTAAGTTCTAAAGTGATAGTTGGCCGCGAGATGAAGCCTGCAGCCGCTGGCGGATAAGCCGTGGCAATTCTGCGATGACAGGAGCGACCCTTTAACGACAGCTAAGTGTTTATGATCTTTTCTGCCCCAGACTGTGAGATTTTAGGTTATGATACGCGAATACCTTTTGTGATAGTAAAACACGGTGCACTGTGAGTTTGCTGTAGTTGAACATGTGAATAGAATCTTAGAATAAGCCTCCAACGTTTCGGGTTGACAGGATTGTGCCACTTAGTTAATTTTACATTAAAACAACAGGTGGCACAAGCAGTCCTGCACACCGCTGTGTTTACCGACGACGCGATTGAGGAGAATACCGTATGAGAGGTCAATGGCAAGTCA
Source organism: Athrips mouffetella (assembly GCA_947532105.1). NCBI lineage: Eukaryota > Metazoa > Arthropoda > Insecta > Lepidoptera > Gelechiidae > Athrips > Athrips mouffetella. The sequence goes on from OX383963.1 coordinate 16,787,320, forward strand.
GGATGAATGATCGTTATGCAAGTAAGTTACACTCGATTGAATTAGGCGATTGTCAAAGATGTTATCGATGTCTACTACAAATAGTTCGGCCAATATCATGTTCTCTGCTATTCCTGATGTCTATCCCTTGCCCACATAGTGCCATCCCTCTTACACCCCAGTTCGTGTCTTCGATAAGTACATAATCTGCTTGACCATAAACAACACAATTAGAGCAAAAATATTTTTGAGAGTTTCGTGGCTCAATCACAGAACCAAAAGCACCCGAAAGATATTAAATTTTGACGATTTAGCTGTAAAAAGGTTTTCTGTATAAAACCAAGCATAACTTGTCAAAATATTTTTTCTACCAACCCGGTATTTCGTTTTTCTATGGCAACTGTGTGAGCTTGACACAACCCAGACTAATTGGCCTCTCGCTCGGCACAATTTCTCTTTTTCGCGAATCACAGGAATTTATATTTTATTACAATATACGATTGACTAAATTTGTGTAGCAAGATTTTTGCATTAAACTCTCCTTACTAAAGCGAAGCGTAGTAAAACCTCCTTGGTTTGTTTATTTATAATGTTGTTAGCTGACCGGCGCAGACCGATCTGGAAGTCTTTAAATAGACTACGGACACAGGTCGGTAGCTTCAAAGACAGCATGTGTATGTGGGATTTCACCGATAGCTCCAATAACAAATGTGAATGTGGTACCTACCCACAAACAATGGAACACCTAACCTCCTGTCCCGCATGTCCCGACACATGTACGCGTGATGACCTTTTGTGGCAATGTTCTGGGCTACAAAAATTTAAATATTTGTAATTGATCGACACGCTAAGGAGAAGAAGCTAAATAAACTGTGTAAAACCAAATAGCCAGTCAAAAAACTTGAAGACATCCAGATAGGAGAAATAAAAAATCCAGATACAATAGACACATCAACTAGATGGAAAATTAAATGTTTTTTCATTAAAATTTCTTTGTCAAATTTGGAATGTGGCTTGGGAGTCAACCAATTTTGAAATAGACTACAATATCCAGTCAACACAAAAACCAGCTTTGGAATGTGAGAAAATATACTAAAGTAGTGTATACAGACTATGGAATGCTGAAGAAAGAAGTATAGAGAAGATAGCTAGAGATATAACAACAGTAAAAAATCAGAAAGAAGAAACTTTCTGTTTCTGAACAGAAAAACTTTTACATTAGAAGACAAAGAGACAGAAAAAGTAGAAAAATAAACAGGAAATCTAAGAAAAACAAATGTTTTGAGAATTACAGATCCAGAAGAAACAGATAAAGAACCAGAAATTATAAAAACATTTATGTTTTGAGAGACATAGATCCAGAAGAAACAGATAAAGAAGAAACAGAAGCAGATAACAAAGGAAGAACAGGCGGGATATAGACCTTGTTTTTCAACAACAGACCACCTATAATCCATAAACCAGATAATAGAGAAGTCTACAGAACACAATATACCCATACACCTAGCGTTATTTGACTTCATCAAAGCCTTCAATAGCCTTCATCACACTGCGATGATTGATGCCTAGATCTAGAGACCACCTTCCTAGACTTGATAAAAATTATTTACGCCAATAGCAATGCCAATATTAAACTTTAGTCATCTGGCTCTACATTTCCAATCCTAAGAGGAGTCAAGCAGGGTGACCCGCTCCCTCCCAAAACTTTTTACAAGATTTTTTGAAGAGATTTTCAAAACCCTGGCAGTGTCATGAGGTGGAAAGAGCGTTGACGTGGGTGGAAACAGGTTAACAAACCTTCGTTTCACCGATGACATCCACTAACAAAAATAAACTAATCCACTAGAAAAAAACACCAGCCACTAGAGTTTGGCCAGCGAGTTATGGCACAACAAAACCGCGGCAAATTTAAAAATAACAAGTTTTAAACCCTGAAAATACTACAAAATAACAATTTGATACTTTTAGTTGATTTTCAAGACTACAAGTTACTACCTGAAAACCACCAGTTTTAGTGGATTTTCCACTAAGCTGGCATCCCTGACTGGGAGCTTGTGTTTCGCACTCAAAAACGTGCCATGCGAGCGATTGCCTGAGTCCCCAGTGATGTTTTGGCATGACCTTTCTTTTAATAAATTCAAAATAATGACTATCCCTTGTTTACTTTTTTTTTTAGTATGTATGGGCTTATCTTGACCTCAATCTAGCCTTGAGGACATAGATGAGGTCGACGATGGAACGAGCTGGCCCAGAAGTAGCCTATTCACTCGCGACTTAAATATATTCGGGTTATAAGAACTCGGGAACACAGACGCAGGCAGAGAATTCCACTCCTTAGTTGTGCGCATTATAAAGGATGTTTCAAAGAGCTTTGTGTGGATGTGTGGAATATCAACCCAATATGGGTGATATTCTGCGGTGCGTCTGGATTCCCGAAGGTAGAAGGGGGGACTTGTTTACCATGTCGCTCCATATGTGTTGGAAAACAAAGAATTATATGCGCCGTGACGTGATAGAAGTGAAAATGATGCACGCAATGCAAAGACACTTGATGTAGTGAAGCACTCGCTCGAAAAAACAGCTCGGATAATCCATGTCATGAGTCCGGAAAGAACTACCTGAATGTATAAGGCGCTTAGCAGATGAAGGGGCGGGCAGACACGGACATTTATTTATTTATTTATTATCACAACAAGCGGTTAACAGATTTTGAATCCAAAGCACCAGCAAGTCACACATAGTCATAAAAAATACCTAAATTATTAGGTACAGAGACTTACAAACTAACCTAAGTTATAACATAGTAAGTAGATCAATAATTATTATTCAAAAATTTGTACACTATTGTCAAAAAATTTCTAACATTGTTAAAAAATATGTCTAACTCGGTATACTGGATACTGATGTCAGATAGAAGGGAGAGTGCTCGTGTGGTGGGCGCGTTATCCGCTCTACGCGTGCTCATATTGGGGCGTGAAAAGAACCTATGATGGCGGCGCCGCGGAGCAACGATGCCATCGCAACTGCGCGTCCCCCCTTTTGGCACGTTGAAACTGATCAGCTCCAAAGCCGACATATTAAAGTTCAAGTTCAAGTTGTTTATTGCAAATGTACAAAAGACGCCCTGTTAGGGCACGCAATACAGAGCTTAATAAAAATAATTTTAAAAATTATGGTAATATAAATATAATAAGTAACATATTATATTGCACAGGTATGGAAGGATATTATTTTATAATAGACTTTTAAATGTTATTATATTTTAACTTTAATATTATTTAAACCTATCATGTAGGTATTCGTTTATACTATAGTAGGCTTTGGTAATGAGGAACTGTTTTAGGTTTTTAATAAATTTATCGTATTCTGTTTCTTTTTTTATGTGAGTGGGTAATTTATTATATATTTTAATTGACATTACAAACGGGCTGGTAGAATGGCTAGTGAGATTAGAGGTAGGCAACATAAGTCTATTTTGGTGGCGTAATGAGTAATTTGTTGGAACATCTTCTCGTGTTGTATAGAGGTTTGGATGGTTTTTGACTAATTTACATATTTCTAATATATATATGCAAGGCAAGGTTAATATTTTTAATTTTATAAAATGCGGTTTGCAGCTATCTGTTTGTTTAATTTTGATCAATATTCTGACTAGCTTTTTTTGTTGCGTAAAAAGGTAGGGCATATCCGTGCTATTACCCCACATTATTATTCCGTAAGTGAGCCACGAATGAGCGTATGCGTAGTATGTTGACAAGGCAGATTTCAAGTCAGTCGATTTTTTTATTTCTAAAAGTGCGTATGTGAATCTAGCTATCTTAGTTCAAATTTTTTGTACATGAGGTTTCCAATTTATGTGGGTATCAATTTCTAAGCCGAGTAATGTAAAATTATTAACTATTTCTATTTGAAGAGCGTTGTAAGTGAAATCTATATTAAGCAGGGTTTTTTGATATGGGTGGAAAGTAATTATTTTCGTTTTATTAAAATTAATTTCTAGGTTATGGTTATTCATTCAATCTGTTATGTTATCAAATAGTGTGGTAATTATCGACCTTGTTGCGCAGAAGGGAATAATAATGAACCAATAGTAATAGTTTCCGCCTTAATATAAGCGTGTCAAGGCTCACCATTCCAGAGACTAATAAAGATGGATATAAATACGGATAGTAACCGTAAGACTTCTTATACAGCCATCGAGCAAACTTTCGCTGTATTTTTTCAATCATTAGAGAATATTTGCTCTCGTAAGGGTCCCACACTATTGCCCCAAACTCTAGCTTGCTACGAACGTAAGCATTATATAAAATTACGGCCACTTTGACGTCCTTAAAGTTGGCTGCAGTTCTCATTATAAAACCAAGTGTTTTATTGGCAGCCTTACAAATTGCCTCTATGTGAGAACGAAAATCAAGCTTTGCATCCAGAATTAATCCCAAATCACGAATTTTGTTCACTCTTTCAAGTGTCAGACATAGTCCGTCAGTGTGGCCGGTATTGCGAAAATTATAGTTTTTATCAGAATAAAATTCAAACATGTTTCAAAACTGCTCTACGTTTTAAACTAAATAACAATCAATCTGAACCACCTTTTCGACTAAATAACTCTGTGAATTGAACAACTATTCAAGCTGTTTTCCTTCCTAACAAGCTGTTTTCCAATAATCCGCGCATTTTCAACCAAACATATAACACCTGACCAAGGAACATACTACTCTCTAACCGAGAGAATAAAACAAAGTGCCGACCAATCAGAAGCGAAATACACGTTTACTACAGTGCCGCCGTAGTAAAGAAGTGAACTAATTTAAAAGCGGGAAATTTAAATGAGCGTTGCTTATTGCAAGAAAATTATGAAAGTTTGAGATATAAGGGGAACTTGCTCACGCGAATACCTATCAACAGTACGAGTTAAATAGATATTTACGAGAGCGAGTTCCTCTTATATCTCTTGCTTTAGTTTATGTTTTAAAATAAAACAAGTCTTTTTCAAACACTCGAATTGTTTTTATTTTGCATATTTCCTGTGATTTATTTTTTCAAAATTAACGTGAATATACCATGTTATTTGTTGCCAACAAAACGTCATCATAGCGCTTTGGACCTGAAACAAACATTCAATAAAGTTCATTTGTAAACGCCAATTATGGCCATATTCCTATTGCTAGCAGATCTAGATTGATTTACCTACAATAAATCCCTGTTAATAAATACCTGATAATCCCTACAGTTCAAGAATATAGTGGAAATATGAAATGGCAGGAAAACTTACCGCAAAATATTTGTTTTTCTGGGCATCGGAAATAAACTCTAAATTTCGTAAAAAAAAAACTTTGTAAATTGATTCCAGATTGGCGTGATTCCAAACTTTGAGCACTTTTGAAACAAATCACTGCACATTTTATCAAAAAAACACACAATTTTCACCACAGATCACATGCTCAAATTAAGGTTATGTTTTTATGGACCGGTAGGTTGTTAAAAATTCTTTGTGTTTTTGTCATTTGTTAGTGTTGCCTGCCGGTGAAGATTAAATTTCCCTCTTCCTCTTCATTATCAAGGGGATCATGACTATTATATTAAATTTATCATGAAATAGAAAAAATAAAAGTAATTTCAACTTAATATATTTATTTCTTAAAATTAAATTATTGTTCATGTGAGTCGAAAGTTGTTGCCGTTTCCACTACTTTCGTTTTTGTTTCACGTGCTAAACAACACTGGTTTTTTATCTACACCTACCTTAGACTATATAATACTAACACACCTACATTCTTCTTCTTTTAAATATTTGATGGCTTCCATCGTTTTTATTAACGATGATTCCGCCAGTGACAAAGTGCAAAAGATAACATTATTTACTGGCAGATAATCGGTCAGACGGAGTAACAAGTTTCGGACTTCCACTGATTTAAATCCAGTAACTACAAGGAATAGAGACATACACCTACATTAAAAATTCGTAGGCAACGTCATTTGTATGAGACCCGTTGCACCTGACCTGACTGACAAAAACAAACATGGCATTAACAGTTTTTTTCTTTTTTGACCTGGCTTCTTGCCCTTAGGGCGCTTTTCCTGTCATACGGATTTCTCTCCGGATATGGACCTCGTACGCATACGGACCGTCCGGAGAACAAACTAGTCGCTCCGCATCACTTCTATCCGGACCGCCATTGAGTAAAGTCGTGTAGAAAAATGGACTTCATAAAAAAAGTTATTATAGCGTACCCTTTTTTCAAAATAAATAAAAATAAAAAGCGATTCATGGTTGACCCCTATATTGAAACCAAATTATTTACTGGAATGTTTCATGTAAATTATCAAAAACTGAGAAGCAATAAATAATAAATTAAAATAAAAGTTTTATTGATTCAGGCAACTGGGACCCACATTAAATTACATAATATCACAAAAAACATAGAATTGAATTTAAAAACAAAATTAAAGTTAACATTAAAATTACACATAAAATTAAAAACATAAACGAAGTCAAGTTTAAGAATTACTTCCGAATGTCCATTCGTTGTTTTTACCCCATGCGGAAAAAATCCTGGGGGATTATCAGTGTGGCTTCCAACAGAATAGGTCTTCCTTTTCAAACAAATAATGTAGGGTTACCAGATCAGCAAAAATATTACCCCAATACCAAGGTATCAATACGATAAGTCTAGAGTCAGTAGTTTCCAAGTTATGGGGGTTTTTAGTTTGACAGCTGTCATCCGAAATGTAGATCTTATCGAGATCTATCATTTGACTTAGCACACGAGTAGTTAGTCTAGGGTCAGTAATTTTCGAGTTATAGCGATTTTTAGTTTGACATACAACAAAAAAGCCGAGACTATGACCAAGACAAAAAAGATGTTTTGGTCTTTATCACACTAGAACTTTTGTATATATTGAGCCTGCTCTAACTTGGTATGATTATTTGCAAATCCATTTCTATACTTATACTTCATCCGAGATTTGACGCGACAAAGACAAAAACGATGTTTTGGTCTTCATCACACTTTAGAACTTTTGTATATATTGAGCCTGCTCTAACTTGGTATGATTATTTGCAAATCCATTTCTATACTTTATCCAAGATCTGACGCGAAATCTGACGTGACATCTGATTTTCCCCATATAAAAACCAAGCGCCGCTAAAGAAGTTTTCACTTCAAATATATTTTAAAACTTAGGCCGGCGGTAGCCCAGTTGGTACAGAGAGACTTCTCCGGTCCAGATAAGACGAGGGTTCGAATCTTGCTTGTAGTTACGAATTTTTGATTTTATACTTTAAGTATAGAAAAATCCGAAAACAGACACGGTTATAATAAAAATATTTATTAGCCTCTTTACTTATGTACTTGACTGTACACACGCATGCGTGTAACCTGCGCTAGAGTAAAAACAACACACGATCTCGTCTGATACGGACGGTCCGTACGGACTATAATCTGATCGATTGTAATCGTATATTACGGGACATTTTTCTATTAATTCGCAAAACGCGATATTAAATTTCATATCGTCACGAATTTTGATAATACTGCGGACGGAGCTGTGTGCATTCGTATGGCGTGCCACCTCAAACTGCAGCGCGGTGCGGGCGGGAAGCGGCGCCTGCGCTGCGCCCTCACCCCACCACCTCAATATGCACGGGCGCCATATCACTTCTATACATTTTGTATGAAACGAAGTGATGGGCAGCGCGACCGTGCCATACCCTCGCCTCGCCCTCGACCGACGCCATATTGATATGTCCCGGGCTTTACCTCCGTCACTGGCAGTGAGCTGATTTAGCGAAGTGTACAAAACCTTCGTTCAGAAATTCATCTACGCAATAAAACGAACGTGCCTCTAGACGTTTGACATTGACAGATCGATCAGTCAGTTTCAATTTTTCAAATTCTTTCTGTCAAATTTTGTGTCCAACATGGTGAGTTTTTGCTATATTTTTGTGATAAATCCATTGAAATCGCGAAGTGTTGAGCGGTAAATTGAATAAAACTACGGCTTTATGCGGTTTTGACCACAGTTCTTTATATGGAGTACATATTTTGCATGAAAACAGCTTAGGCTTCTAAGCGGCTCAGATTTTCCTTTTCGGGGTTAGTTTTATAGGATAATAACGGGGAATTAATTGTAAAATCCACTGAAAGAGCTCCCAGAAGAATCTTGGTCAAGTTTTCTTTAGGCGGCTGTAGTTGGGGCCCCTTCGCTTGTAGAATAACGATGAGTTGTAATGTTTTGTGTACGTTCAGGCTCGCGGACCTAAGAAGCATCTGAAGCGTCTGAACGCGCCGAAGGCATGGATGTTGGACAAGTTGGGAGGCGTGTACGCGCCGCGGCCGAGCACGGGCCCGCACAGGCTGCGCGAGTGCCTGCCGCTGCTGGTGTTCCTGCGCAACCGGCTCAAGTACGCGCTCACCGGCAACGAGGTGCTCAAGATCGTCAAGCAGCGCCTCATCAAGGTGGACGGCAAGGTGCGCACAGACCCCACCTACCCCGCCGGCTTCATGGGTGAGTTGACACTCTACATAAACAAACCAGTCTTCACTAAAAATCATCATCATAACTTGCCATTCAGCATCAATTACTGCACAGGGAGCCCCCTCTTTCTGCTTCTATGTATGCATAATACAAAGAAAGAAGATAAGAGACATATCTGCTTATCTGTTGTCTTGTTAAGGTTATTTGTTATTTGCAAATTATAGGTAGCTCAATTAATGTATATCTGCCATTATCAGTTTTCTATTAATATTTCTCCACCGCACCACACGCAGCAGGGAAAAATTCCATTTGTTAATTTGGACCCCTGGCGTTGCAATACAACGCGGTTTGTGCGATCATGTCTCTTGCACACATGTAGGATGTGGAATGAACTTCCCCCTGTGGTTTTCCCTTGTAGTTACGATATGGGGGCTTTCAAAAAGCAGGTTAAGAAATTCTTAAAAGGCCGGCGACGCACTAGCATCACCTCTTCTGGTGTTGCAAGTGTCTGTGGGCGGCAGTGACACTTTCCATCAGGTGAGCTGTCTGCTTGTTTGTCTGTTTTGACAAGTGGCAGTAGCAAGAGATTTTTTTAGGACCAAAATAACAAACAATATTGGCATACTAGTCAGAGACCTGCCAAATCCAGCCAACTTCCGAACAAAAATAAAACATTTACTTCTCCATACAATTTTTTTTCTCAAAAGTTGTCTCAAATCAAAAATTGGAAAAGAGTAAAAGTTGTTAGGATAGTCATTACCAATCATTTAAAAAATAAATCAGTCCTCTATTAAATAATTTGAACTTTAGTGCCTACCCCTTTTTTTTGCGTCCGTAAAGGTACTGTGTAGAGTATCATATTATCCTTGAATCAGCCATCCTAATGATTGTTTATTACTAAACCATACAATTATTTTTAATTATATTTTTTCTTAAAAGTTGGCTGAAATCAAAAATTTTGAAAGAGTAAAAGTTGTTAGGATAGGCATTACCAATCATATAAAAAAAAATCCGCCCTCTATTCGAACTTAAGTTCCTCCCACCTTTTTTTCCAAACGGCTATATCTACTAAACGCACCAATGTATCATGTCAGTTTTTATACTGTGCGTAAAGTTACTGTGTAGAGTATGATATTATCCTTGAATCAGCCATCCTAACGATCGTTTAGTTTACTAAACCATGACACATGTTTCAATGGCTGTACCTACCAAACGCACCAACATCAGACGGGCTCTATCCCATTCCAATAAGTGATCTACACACTATTGATACTAAATCAGCCATCCTAACAATAGTTTAGTCAATCCGTTGCCGCCTCTTGGAATATTACCTTATTTCAATAAAGTAGCATATGAGTAAGGCCATCATAATAGGTCTTTTGTATCAGCTGTCAAACATATGAAAAATTATGACCAAAAAAATGAACCCTGTGTGTTGGTGTTAAGAAAACGTCAAAACGGACTTCTTAAATTGCCCTATTTTAGAAATAATGTTTATATTTCGCTAATGTTTTACCTGAATGTATTATGAAAAAATTTATTGTACCTACTTAATGTTAACCTCGTTTCTGTTTTAGATGTGGTGTCCATTGAGAAGACAAATGAGCTGTTCAGGCTGATCTATGATGTGAAAGGACGTTTTACTATTCATCGCATCACACCTGAGGAGGCCAAGGTATTTATTTGCATTAATATTACTAGTTGAAAGTAAAAATATGTTTTTAAAAATTAGATTTTATGCCAATCTAGGCCATACTTTATCTTCTTGCCAAATTATGAAAAAACAACCATTCAGGCTTCAAAGAGTTATGTGAACATACTGTTAGTGTGATGTTATGGTCATATATAGTGTGATAGGAAACTTATATTATAACAATGGCTGGTATATCATGCTTGAGATTATAGCAATCAGATTTTTTTCTGCTTTGGCTATGTTTTTGGAGTATAACAATTTAACCAAATTCAAAGAGACTGTTGATTGCCATTAAAAAAGTTCAAGCTGAAGTTTAAAGAAAGTAAGCTTTACTTTTCCTATGAAAGTTCTCTCTAAACCAAAAAAAATTCTAATGGACTTGCAAAATTTCAAAATCTTCACAACAATATTTATTGAAAAAATAACTGATTAATATTAAAAAACCGCCGAAGTGCGAGTCAGACTCGCGCAACGAGGGTTCCGTACCACCACATAATAATTGTATTAGTTGAAATTTCAGTAAGTTACTGTGCTAGATTTTTTGACGCGTGTCGGACTCAAGCGACCAGATTTTATTATTTGTCGTTATTTTATAGCTTATGTTCTATAAAAAATACCAATTTTCACGTTTGTAAGTGTTTTCGTTTTTAAGATAGAGCTAAAACAAAAATCGTCTAAAAAAAACAGGTCTTTAGTATGGGAGCCCCCTTTAATTAATTATTTTTTTAAATTTTTTGTATTTGTTATAGCGGCAACAGAAATACATAATCTGTGAAAATTTTAACTATTAATGTTCATGAGATACAGCTCAAACGAAATTTTGCAAAAACAGCTGACTTTGGTGGCATCTTATTCCTTTGTTTTTAAATATTTTTTAAAAAATATTTAAAAAAGAAAATACAGTATTTATTTACTCAACAAGTTCTAAATGTCAAAACCCCACTCTTAAACTTTTTTTACATGTTTGGGAGCCCCCCCTTAATTTTTAACTTTTTTTATTTTTTGTATTGTAGCGGCAACAGATATACACAATTTGTGAAAATTTCAAATTTCTACCTATTACGGTTCATGAGATACAGCCCGCTGACAGACAGACAGCCATATCAATATGGTCCCGTTTTTTACCCTTTGGGTACGGAACCCTAATAAATGGTACAGCAGCAATGCACTTACTTTCTCGCAATACTCAAGAGAAAAACTCAACCGCAAACTTAAATTTGTAATCAGGGTGTCCACATTCTTGAAAATCAGGGAAAGTCAGGGAAGCTCAAGGTGGTCAGGGAAAGTCAGTGAAATCGAGGAGCCACATGGAAAGTCAGGGAAAAATTAAGAATTTACAGTTTGCTTTCCAAAATGTCCCAGTGATTGTAAAATAAGGGATAAATCATTCTCTAGTGACTAGAGTCTAGACTCTTAATCCAGACTGTTGAAGCATAATTTTTCAGGCATTTTTTTTTCTTCAAAGAGTGACCTACATTATGACATTGTTTTTGATCCTAACATTTTTTCGAAAATATATTCATTTATACTTTATTTTTATTTAAAATGAATAAAATTGGTCAGGGAAATTTTTGAAAATGGTCAGGGAAAGTCAGGTAAATTTTTTGGGCATTAGCTGTGGACACCCTGGTAATGCCATACACATAGTATGGAAATACATACATACATAACATCACGCCTTGTTCCCGTCGGGGTAGGCAGAGACCACAGTTCTCCACCTGCTACGATCTTGACATACTTCCCTTGCTTCCTCAACTTTCATCAATCCTTTCATACATGCTCGTCGGTTTAGGGTACTTTTAACCTGGCCTTGTTTCCAGCATTCACTCTTCTTTCGATGTCACTTTCACACTTTCCATCTCTCGTAAACTTAGAACCCAGATACACTAACTCCTTCACTTGTTCGACTTGTTCACCACCTATTAATATAGTACACTCTGTCATACACTCTTCTCTTTCAAGTACCATTACTTTCGTCTTGCTTACATTAACTTTCATTCCTTTCCTATCAAAAGCCACATTCATCATTGTTACCATCTCCTGTAACTCGTAAGCAGATGACGCAAGTATAACTTGGTCATCAGCGTAGAGAAGACATTTGATGAGTAACTCATTCATTCTCAGTCTGCACATACTCTCTTTCATATCAGTCAAACAATTATCCATGAATAGGTTAAACAGCCAAGGTGACGCTACACATCCTTGCCTAACACCTTTTTCGATGCTAAACCATTCAGTGTACGCCCCCAAAGATTTCGGACCTGCTTCGCTCGGAATAGATACCTTGCTAATTTATTTTAGTAGGGGATGACATCTGCCAACATGTCCCAATCTCATCATCGATGATCACTAGGAAATATTCAAAATAACCTGTCAAATCCATAGAACGACGCCTTCACTACCTAGTGACGAATTATTTCTTTAATCCTCCTTCTAATTACCTTTATTTTTCTGTGGTACGCCCCGTTTATTCTGACACAAGCACTGGAATCCTCATAGAGAGATTTCAGTGCTTGAATCAGATGACCGTTCACCCCATACATAGACAATGCCGACCACAATTCATTCCTCACCACTCGGTCATAGGCCTTTTCCAAATCCACAAACGCGCAGTAGACTTTTTGGTATGGAAATACAAACTTTTATTCACGTTTTTCCTATAAATGTTCGAATGAAATATACAGATCAATTCAAAATTCAAATTGTCAAACATTAAAACAAACAAATCTCAAACGATTTCGAGTAAATCACATATTTAACTTTTGGTAGTACTGGAACACCCTGGATACTACCGTAGGATACTTGCATTTTTTGGTACCCTTTCAGTTTTTGGTACCCTGTGCACTGAATTTTATTCAACAAAATCATAAAGATTATCCAGTCAGGTAGACAACCAATCCAGGATTAATATTATAGAAAACTTTTATAAACTCAATGGAATAAATTTTAGGTAAATCACATATTTACAATTTGGTGGTGCAGGAACACCCCTTATATGAAATTACACAGATCAATTGATACTGGCGCAAGATATCTTACATAGAGATGCTTGGTCATGCAAAGTTTCATCAAGATTCTATAAGCCGTTTTTGAGACAATTTAAATTTTTCATTTTCGTTGTATGACAGCTACCCTCAAAATGAGAGCCCCGACGGACGGACATTTTTGGGAGACTTGTTTTTTATGATGTATAAGTGACTTAGAACACATTTTTGAGAAAATTAGAATTTTTTTTTTTTCACGAATACAATACCTTACTCGCTCCGCTCGAAAGTAAAAAATGAAACAAAATGGTTACATTGGTTGAACAAAATACTTATTTTCTTCAACTACAGTAAAAAAAAACTACTTACAAATATTTTTATATTTATTATTTGATTTAATGATATTATGTATGTGCCTGCCACTAACTGGACGCAGGCAAATTGTATAGGAAATTCGCCATTTTACATAATGCCTACCTCGGCATTTTACAAAACCGTGCGTAATTTTTTTCTGGTACTTGCCGCTTGCTGCCCTCGATCGTCTCGTGCGTTGTGATCGCAAGATAACCTAACCATTGGGTTTGTCTTACCTAATCGAACTAAACTCGTTTAGAACCTACCAATGCCGTTTGACCATTTGCCGACCATACACAATTTGCCATCCTTTTGTAAATGGCGAATTATTCGACTTGCCTGCTACATACATATAATGACCAGAAGTAAACCTTAGAATGATCGTTTAACGCAGCAATTCACGGCCCTTTTGATGCTGTCTTTTCTTTTTCAGCCTAGGCATGCAAAGTACTATACTTATTTAATTTTTTTAATTTTGTTTTATTTCAGTACAAATTGTGCAAGGTGCGATCAGTGCGCACAGGCCCTAAGGCTGTTCCATTCCTGACGACACATGACGGACGCACCATCCGTTACCCTGACCCCCTCATCAAGGTCAACGACTCCATTCAGCTGGACATCTCGACTAGCAAGATAATGGACTTCATCAAGTTCGAGTCTGGCAACCTCTGCATGATCACGGGAGGCAGGAACTTGGGGCGAGTCGGTGTCATCGTCAGCCGCGAGAGACATCCGGGATCCTTCGACATTGTCCACATCAAGGACTCCATGGGACACACCTTTGCTACTAGGTGAATATCTGCTATCTTTTGCGAGCGTATATTGTTCCACTGCTAAGTAACGTAAATAACATACCCTTCAGTCCTCCAACTATCTTCAGAAAAAAAAAAATAGGTTGATTCTGCCCACGAAAAGAAACAACTTTTTTCAAGGAACCAAAATAAAAACATAATATGACCAGAAACAGTATCAGTTGCCGAGATAGGTCGAGGAATACCGAAATATTTCTTGGGAATGGCTGTTCAGTTTCGTATGTTCCATTTCTAGTAAAGTTAAGTCACTGTGTATTGTGGGTCAAGTGCGTTTTTCATCGAAGTGGATGGGAGCAGAGATTTGCACATTTCTGTTTATCAAGTTTGCATGCCAATTACACGTCACCGCGGTCAGTGATCTGATTAGTTTCCCACATCTCCACTCTGCTCCACCTTAGTGGAAAAGCACACACACAATAGAAAATCAAATACTGAAAATCGAATATTAGGTTCGGTCGGGCGCGCATTTCGATCGCGCACGTACGTACAGGGTACTTAGACAAGTGGCTTTTAAGTGAATAGAATGAAAATGTATGGAATTGACATTAGCTGTCACGTAATATTTCGTAAGCTTATGTCAGCCTCATACATTTTTATTTCATTATCGTTTACGATAATCGAAAGCCACTTGTCTCTAGGCCCAGCGATCGGGCTCTTGCCGCGCTCGATCGGTGCATACTAGATCCTCTGGTGTGGACCCAACTAATAAATATGTATGTTTGTTTGTTTCAGGTTAAACAACGTGTTCATTATCGGCAAGGGCACGAAAGCGTACATCTCTTTGCCGCGCGGCAAGGGAGTGCGACTCACCATCGCCGAAGAGCGCGACAAGCGTATCGCCGCTAAAGTCGCCGGACAGTAGGATATAAGGTGTAAATAAAAACCGAAAAACTCTATCCACATCTTTTATTTCAATCACCAGAATGATTTTTCATCAAAGACTTCCAACCTTATGCAAGGAAAATATAAAATATATGGACGGACAGGACCAAACAAACGAATAAAGATTGCGCTTCAAATTCCCACCGAGAGAGCTAATTAAAATTTTATCGGCGCGAAAGAGAACGATAGACAAATTATTGAAGTGAAGAAAGCCCAAGTGTTCGGACTAGTTTTGTGAGGAATGTGGAGCGCAGCTTTTTCGAGTTCATATCTATGATTCTAAACTTTGTTGCTTGTCTCAAGCTTTGAATGACGGAAACTAATGAAGGCCACGTACGGTTAGACGTGGGATACTTTCAGCCGGCGGGCAGAGCCGGGGATGGGGATGGCAACACTGGCGCGCCATGCCGAGCACGCACGTGGCGCTCAAGATCGCGCCGCCTCGCGAGCACCGCCCCGCACTGCGCGCACACATGCCTCGCCGCGAGCGCCGAGCCCGCCGAAGCCGCGTGTAGACGCACGTGTTTATTCAGGTTGCTCGGGTCGCCGAACCGCCGCGCGCAATGAGCGCAGCGCAGCGGCTTGTATCCAGTGTGTGTTCGAATGTGTATCTTGAGGCCGTACTTCCGAGAGTAGAGTTTGCCGCAGTAGAGGCACGCGTGTCCTGCGCCGCGCGCGTTCCAGGCGCCCCAGGCGGCGGCGAGGGCTTCCAGCGCGGCGGGCGAGGGCGGCGGCGGGGGCTGCGCGGGCGCGGGGCGGGGCGCGGCGCTGGTCACGTGGGCCAGCAGCCGGCGCCAGAAGGGGCCGGGCCCGGGGGGCGCACAGCCCAGGTACAGGTGCATCTTGAGCGGGTTGGGCTGGTCGAAGCGCGCCCCGCACACGTCACACCGATAGTCTGCACCACCTGCACAAATACATTTACAAGACGAAAGAAAAAGCACTTTGGAGCCTGTATGAATCTGCCCATGAAACTACAAATTTTCTTAGTGAATGTAGGTTTAAATGCGAAAGCAAAATATTAACTTTCCATACTAATGCACCTAACCTAAGCTGCGACTAACCCATGTGTATGGGAAGTTTTTTAAGAAAAATCTTACTTGACTGATTATAAAGTATAGGTACACAATGTTTTTGGAGATAGCTATACATTTGCAATAGGTATAAAAGTAAAATATATCGATGGCTTTAAAACTTAGTTCTACCTGCTTGGGATTCAATTCTTGAATCTTACCAGTCCCTAAATTATAATTTAAAGGTCAGATTGGAAGAGGGATTTTACATGTCGCAGGCAAATCCTATAATTATAAATGGTCGGCAAATTCTAAAAAAGCGTCGGCAGGTTGTATAAATGGTTTATTGTATTTTGGATTCGTTAGGCAAGGCAAAGATAAGACAAGGTGTAAGACAGGGGTGTCCACTATCACCGTTAATATTTAATGTGTTTATAGAGCAGGCCATACAAGAAATAATAGACTCAGACAGCGGAGGAATTAAAATTAATGGGCAAAAAATTCAGTTTATTAGGTTTGCAGATGATATAGCAGCAGTTGCTCAAAATAGTCAAGACCTGCAAGATCTTCTTACA
The DNA here is from genome assembly GCA_947532105.1 of Athrips mouffetella. NCBI lineage: Eukaryota > Metazoa > Arthropoda > Insecta > Lepidoptera > Gelechiidae > Athrips > Athrips mouffetella. The sequence continues at coordinate 16,804,087 of OX383963.1, forward strand.
AAAATGGATAAAACTTTCTTACAATTTGGTTTGAAAATAAACACTGGAAAGACCAAAACACTTATAGCATCTAAACATACCCCAGATCACTGTCCAATCAAACTGAATAACGTTACAATAGAACAGGTTTATAAATTCAGATATTTAGGAAGCTTAATCACCAGTGACTCCAGATGTACACCAGATATCGTTCAAAGAATAGCTATGGCTAAAAAAGCCTTTAATAACAAGAAACACCTCCTGAAGGCCAAAATATCTAAGAAGGTAAAAAAGCGCTTAATCAAGGTGTACATATGGAGCATTGTATTGTACGGAAGTGAGACATGGACACTGACACAAAGAGATAGAGAAAGGCTGGAAGCATTTGAGATGTGGTGCTGGAGGAGAATGGAAAGAATTAGCTGGACGGAAAAGAAAAGAAACGAGGAGGTGCTAGAAATAGTCAAAGAGAAAAGAAGTTTACTAAAAACAATAGATAGCCGAAGAGGGAAAATGATAGGTCACCTGATACGGCACGGCAATTTCCTGAGAAACATAATGGAAGGAAAGATTGAAGGAAAGAGGGGACGAGGAAGACCTAGGCGAAGCTACTTTGACCAGATTAAAGAAAAGGTCAATGTCGTGTCGTTTCAGGAGGTAAAGCAGCTCGCGATACAACGTGAGGACTGGAAGTTACTCCATCGACAAGAGCCAAGCTCTTAAATTAAAGAAGAAGAAGAAGGCAAGGCAAACCCAATGTAAACCTGGTTGGGTTAGTTTATCTTTAGACCACAACTTACGAGCCGAGCAAACGAAGTAAGCGTGCCGTGGCAACGGCCGGCAAGTGCCAGAAACGAATTACGCGCCGTTTTGTGAAATGCCTAGGCGTTACGTAAAGCGACAAATTATACAATTTGCCTGCGATATACAATACACACCTCGGATATGTATGGGCGCGAGCACAGGCACGGCAGCCGTCGCTAACAGGGCGTCATCCGGCCACAGCAGCAGCTCGTCATGCGGCGCCAGCGCGCGCACGCAGCTCAGCCTGAGAGCGCCCCCCTCCCCCGCCGACCCGCCCCCCGCGAGCTGCAGGGCCGCGGTCCGCGCGGGGGGGTGCGGGGCGAGGCGGGCGCACGCTGCTGCCAGCTCCACGCTCGCGCCACCGCAACCCGCCAGCCGACCTGCTCCATCGCGCTCTACGTACACCTGTAGGAAATCGCATCAAATTCCATCAATCATCATATCGTACCTATTGGCTGTAAGTCAGGTCATGGTAGTTATTAATTGTCTCCAAATACCTCTTACAGGACTCATTTTGACTACTTTCGTACAAAGTAGCCGGGAACCTCCGAGACCAACGGCTTTCGAAGCACAAAATCGTCTTTTTTCGGACTATCAGGTTATTCAGGCCTAATGCTCGAAAAAGTGCAAAAAGCATTCTTAAGATACTTATTTAAGCGCCAGTATGGATATTACCCGTTCCTTTACCCCACACCCTTTCTACTCGGAACTCTGGGCTTCAACTCGCTAAATGTCCGTAGGGCTTGTGGACAGATTAATATTGGCCTGAAGGTGCTTCGTTACTGCATCGATGTACCAGACTTGCATGATCAGCTGATGAGGTTGCAAGTCCCCAACTGTGGGTACCACAATGCATCGCTCGGCTTACGACACCGCCCCCTAGCGTTCGCGCTGCCACCGAGCCGCACCGTGGCTCGTGCAGGATCACCTGTCTGTAGGATCCTGCGATCTCTCAATGCCCTCTTGGACCAAAGGCGTGAATGTGATGTCTTTGTGGATGAATGGAAGATAATTACGAATGAGTGTTTGATGTTCTGTGAGATGAGGGATGATTGTCCGTCCTCTCTTGTGCAAGTGCAGTAGATTTGTATTTTTGTTGAATATTATGTTAGACTTTTACGTTAGACGTTAGATTTTATTAATGTATTGACAAATTTGACTGAACAATTAATATAATTGGTATACCGTTTTAATTGTATTATAATAAATAAATAAATAATTCATCCTATAATACCTAACCACGAAGTCGCAGAAAGAAATTTATGTTAGACACTGTCCCCTCCAGACTCCTCGAACCCACAATCATTGACCTTAAGGTAGACTAGTCAAGAGCAGGTCAACTTGAGACTTGCAGCGTGACTCTAGTCGTAACGTCGATCGAAATAAGAACTGTACGAAGTCCAATATGTCAAGCTTGACGTGCTCTTGACTGTACCTCATAATAATATCGGAATAGGTAGTGTCTACGAAAGCGTAGCACTGCTACAAAGTGCACAGACCAAATATTTTAGGCGTTGCCTTTTAGTTAACCTTAGCTTAAGTTTATCTTTGCCTTAGCCAAAGCTTTAGCTAAGTTGACCATAATATGTGGAGTAAATATTTATTTACTATCGGAAAATTTGTAGGCAGTGTCTACGAGAGCGTAGCGTGCTACTACCAGACCATAAATTATAGGCTTCGCTGGCCTAATAGTCTGGGTTCAGTCAGTTGAAATGGGGATATTTAATTACCACATTGACATCATAGATCTAAAAAACACGACTAGAAGACGTATTCTGTAATTTTTGTAGTTGCTACGAGAGTGCCTAATAATACCGTAAAATTCTTAGGTAGTGTCTACAAAGGCGTAGCATTTATTATTACATAGTAAAGTTGGTAACCATAAAAATATCTAGAACCTACTTCTTCATTGGTGATTGCAACCATAGGTAACAGCCAGCGTTTTTCTGCAAAAGATATTGAATGCTTTTTAGGGTTTCATACCCAAAGGGTGAAAAACGGGACCCTATTGATTATGCCTCCGATGTCTGTCTGTCTGTCAGCGAGCTGTATCTCATGAACCGTAATAGGTAGAAATTTGAAATTTTCACAAATTGTGTATAATAGGTCTTTACCTATGAAATTGCCGAAATTTTCTTACAGATTCATGAGATCATAAGTCCTATAATACTAATCCAATTTTTTTCATTTGTCTTATATTTGAAAGTTGACTTCAAGGTTGTTAATTTACGCATAAAATAAAGTTTTTATTTTTAGTTTGATATATAAAATTTAAGGTTCGAAAATTGTTCGTCTTAATTGTCGTCCGATTTCATCATTAGATTTGTTATATTTTTTTACAGATAATATTTTCCGAAAATCAAATTTAAGCTTGTGTTAGCTTAATGTCTTCCCAATAATGTTTAAAAAAATTAAAAAGATTGGATTCATAATTCCTAAGAAAAATGCAAAAATGTTAGTACTGAAAATTGAGTTTACCTAAAATTCGCCATACAAAACGGCAATTTCATAGGTAAAGACCTAATATCTGTTGCCGCTACAACAACAAATACTAAAAAAAAAAAAAAATTAAGAGGCGCCCCAAACAGCTAAAGGGGGGACCGTAAAAAAAAGTTTGACCTACCCCATCGAGTGCGGTATCGTTGTTTAGAGCTCGTTGAGTAGATAAATAATATATTTTTTGTTTTAAAAAATATTTAAAAACAAAGGAATAAGATGCCACCAAAGTCTGCTGTTTTTACAAAATTTTATTTGAGCTGTATCTCATGAACAATAATAGCTAGACAGTTAAAATTTTCACAGATTATGTATAAATTCATAAAAAAGTTATAAATTAAGGGGGCTCCCATACTAGTAATAAAGACCTGTTTTTTAGGTGATTTTTGTTTTAGCTCTATCTCAAAAACGGGAACACTTACAAACGTTAAAATTGGTATAGAGCATAACCTATAAAATAACAAAAAAAACCGGTCAAGTGCGAGTCGGACTCGCGCCCTAAGGGTTCCGTACCTATCTACCATATGATATACCAAAAGCTTTTGCTCTTTGATTTTAAAAACTCCGCGACCAACCAACTTGACCCCTCGTTTATAGAAAAAATCTTGAAACGGGAGCTCACCTTAATTGGTTACTATTAGTTGTGAGAAAAGTTGTAATATTTAATTACTTCAGACTTTTCCCATTATTTGTAATGTGAGAGCTAGCTTCTTGCCAAATTTCATAGTTTTAGGTCAACGGTAAGTACCCTGTAGGTTTTGCTTTTTTGCATAAATGTATAGAGATAAGGACATAAAATGCCATATCTTTTGATTGCGTCGTTGTAAAAAATTGAAATTTTCAGTTCTTGTGTGGTTCATAGATCCTAATATATGGTATTAATTTCAACCTGATACCATTACCCGTTCGTGAGATAAAGGGTCTTGACAGACAGACGGACAACAAAGTGATCCTATAAGGGTTCCGTTTTTTTCTTTTGAGGTACGGATCCCTAAAAATAATGAAATCTGGTCAAGCGCGTGTAGGACTCAAAAAATCTAGCACAGTAACATACTGAAATTTCAACTAATACAATTATGATTATGTGGTGGTACGGAACCCTCGGTGCGCGAGTCCGACTCGCACTTGGCCTGTTTTTTTGGAATTCCTGACTCGCATCGTTTATTTTTACATCCTCAGGACCAAACAAAGGATCGTAGTGCTTTTAAAGCTTGTAAATAAAACATCCCATTAAAAGTTCACTGCCGGATAGAAAGTTGAAAACATCCCATGAAAACGTCCACAACAGGACAGGGAGCTCCCTCTAAAATTCCAGCTTTTGCTGAAACAATGTGGAGGGGAAGTAACATAGTCACCACGCTTGTTGCTGCTGGCACCATAGACCGCGGTTGTTGGTGACCGCAGATTGTAAGATGGTACGATACACAGATGGATTCTGCTGCCCATCCCATGGTTTATTAACCCTTAGTCGCATATTACGACACCCACGGGTATAGATGGGTTGGCACTATTCTTTGCAGAGGATATGTTGCAAAAGATAGATATTTGACAGCGCGCGCAGTTTTTTCGCTTGAAAGAAAGGGATAAAGTGCGCAATCCGCAACGCATTAGATTGCGACAGATATAGTGTGCGTGTTACCAAAACTAATTGATTTTTTGTAAAAACTAAGTAATAAATTAAAATTTTAGGTTGGGCAAACCCTAGCAACTACAAATACCTTTCTGTATACTTAATTTTACTACTTAAAACACCTCAGATTCAACAAAAAGAGGAATAAATGAAAATTGAAGAGGCAACTTTGGATTTTTATTTTGTCGAGTCGATTTTCACTAAGTAATCATGTTTTGGTCTTGGTGATTCCCTCACTTGAATGGTCAAGAAACACATACCCGAAAATCACGGCAAGATACTGAGTAAATAAAAAGATATTTGTCTTCAAAATACCCAAAAAACATCACATAGGTAACTCTGAACCCAAATGCCTTTTAAAGCCTTTTTTTTTTGCCTATATCAAGTAGATATGTACCTACTTTGGTAACAGTTTCCTTAGTTTTGTGATACGATACGTGTATTATGTATAAAATTGATTTAAAAAGTGAAACGACTTACTGTGAGAGGCCGGTCCGTGGCTAGCAAAGCGTCTGCGAACTCTGCCAGTGAGAAGACTCGCGAAGTGCACCCTGCCGGCAAGCCGCAGCGCGCCACTGTACACGAAGTCCCTTCGTACTCCATGTCTGGGGCATACAGCGTTCCTTGTTGCAGCGGTAGTCTCGGGGCAAGACGTTGTAAGTAAGTTTTCTTCAGGTTTTATCTGTGTCAACTGGTCTAGTACAGGACTAATCACCGCTGCTGATTCTAACAGTTAAGGCGTAGATGCAAAAAAATCTTATTTAGCCACTGGCTTGACGATGCTTGCACGATAATTTAAAGGTGGGTTTCCGACCCACAGTCAACGAAAGCTCAGTACCAATTACAAGGTACCGGCGCCCGCGCGGCTTTATATGGGGATGAGAGGACTGGGGTCCTCCTGCGACCCTCCACGCGAGAGGACCAATGAGGGACCATCCCGTCACGGTGATCGGATCCTAATCGCCACACATTCACAATTACAGCCCATTCATAAATTAATTTGCAAAATTTGCAATCGTTTGTTATCATGTGATCATTTTCAAAACATACGTACTTACTAAGGTATCACTTTCAACTTAAGCGCATGCTAGGTAACTACATTCTAGAAATTTATTGAGTTCATGTATGAACCTTCTGTCATACCTAGTCTAGTGTGCGTCTACCTATACAGGGTCTTTGGTGTGTATATTTGCAAACCTCTCAGATTTTTGCTCTAATGAAACTGAAAAACTTTAAATTTGCAAATTTTTTTTTGTTTGTCAAAGAAATTGACCCGGTCCTCCTGTAATTTTGTATGGAAAGGCAAAAAAGGCATGAAAAGTAAACTCACGAGTCGTAGAACATAAGTTGTTCAGTTTCATGGGTAGAGCAAATCCGAGAGGTTTGCAAAGGATACCAAACACCCTGTATATTCTTTATTGCACAACAATTAAGATGGTTTGTGTCGGGTGTGAGATCATAGTGCTAACACTATGAGTACTTGGGTATCTAATTTATGAATGTTTACCTAACCGTAAATGAGTAAAAAACAAATATTAAATTAGTTACCTGTTTAATTTATTCGAATAGACTAATAATAAATAACAAAATTCTATCAGAATCAATAAACTACAAATCTACACAATATACAAAACTAGGCTTCAGCCCATATAGGCGACACAGGTAACTCGGTCAAACATCATGTAAGAAACGCGATGATAATCAACTTATAAGTATCAAAATATATGATTTATTTGATTTTGATAGAAAAAACAATGATAAGTAAATATTGTCGGTATTAATTTTATAACAGGTTCGAATTTTCATCCTGTTCTCAGAATATTTTCACCGACTGTAGTCTGTTAACAAATCTGTGACGATTTCATTATTATTGCCTTTGAAAAGTTTTTGACCGAGGCACCTGCATAGTGAATCTTCTCTAAATATATTATTAATTTTACAAGGCACAGTTCCTGTCCTCTAATACTTATATTTGCTGTATTGACGCGTAGTATTTATGAACTAAGTAGGTAGGTAGTAGTTAGAGTGGATTCTTCAACTGCTACACCTCTAGGCACGTTGCCGCCCGCCCAGTTGTATTAGAAGTTGCTTGATTCCTCTATTCTTGTTTCTCTTCTGTAATAGAAAATACACATTAAAGAAAATATATGTAAAGTAAGATTCTTATCAGGATTTGGCTTTTAACGTATCGGCCAATACTGAACGAAGCGCTGAAAAATCGCACCTTCCTCACGTGAGCGATAAATCAGGTGAGCGGTCGGAAAAAGAAAAGGTTGAAAGTCGAGAGAGCTTTCCAGAATACCGCCACTTTTACTTGCTCGGCTTATAGATCGTCTTATTAGTTGGTCAACATGCCTAAATTGTTATTTAATGGACATATTTTGTTCATTCCAGTTTCGCACTATCTAAACACGGACGCGAGGGTACTCGTATAATAAGTGCAGTATTGTATCCTGCACCACTTTTATTAAGTGTACTAAATTGTAACATTAAGCTCTTTACATCATTACTGCATTGTACGGAGGTGATGTAAAAAATATATTTACAAATTGTTCGCGAGTGAGGAAGGGAGTAGGGTGCGCAGTTTTGCAGCTGAATAAACAGCGTACTGCCAAAGTGACGTTTAAAATGCGCCCCGCTTGTAATCGTCCTATACCCTCATGAGTGGTGCGGCGAACAGCACGCGCGCACTTGTTGAATGAAACAGGTGTCGGTGACATCGATGCAGGGCATCAGGATGCGCTGCAAGTCTGGTAATGGTTTTTTTTCGTCCAAAATATATTGGCATTTCAATGACATTATCGTCAGAAAAAATATCAAGCCTGCGTTTGCTACGCTTCAAGCCACATAGCATAAGTCGTTGCTTCACTACAAAATATTTCCTACTTAATGTCGTTTCTTCCTTAAAAATGTGGAAAATTCTGCAAATAATTATAACTTCTCAGAACAATTAAAAATAAACGGTATTTACAGTACGTGTTTTATTATAATATTTTTTTTAGGATTTAAATAATTGCGCAGCCATATTGGCTAAGCTAGTTTATAATATAAGGGACGGTGTACCAAAAACTGAAAGGACTTGCTAAGTAGACGAAACTGAACTTATGCGTTTAACGTAGGTGTGCGAATTTGTTAAATAAACAGCCCTACAGCGTCCCGCGTTGCTTGCCTTGCGGTGGCGGCTGTGTAGCCACTCCGAACACTCAACTTGATTGCGGCACGATAGCATCTGTAATCCGCTTGCATCTGATAAGACAAGGCCGATAGTGGCCAGCCAGGACCACGTGCGCAATCTTTCAACAAATTGAGTTTACCCGATTGTTGTGTTATTTAAGCGTAAGTATTATTATTTATAATTTTTAAGGAGCTTTTTCTTGTTATAAAGTGTCTCGAGTTTGATGATATAAGATTGCATGTTGCTTGCATTTACTTATATATAGTTGCTTGCTAAATTTATACAGCTAAATTCTTTTCATCCTTATGGCATAAGCCTGGCTGGCATAGATAAAAATCTTTCTTGAGCTCTTGTCATTGCAAGTAACACGAATGTAAAAAGCAAAATAAAAATATTAATAATATGAACGTGTCGCACCGGTGTCGGATTAAGCACATGTTTAAAAAAACATGAAGTATTTATTTGACACTCATTGAAATGTCGGTATCGTTTAGTTAAATCTGGACCTGCGGGGAGGCCTTCATAGCGCACGTGCGCAAGCGCTCTCCACATGCGTTTAAAATATTAGCGACAACAAATAAAGCTCTTAACGAATGCAACCGCGCCCCGCATCAAAACGATATTATAACGTCATCACACCGTATCAATCTTAATCGGCCGAGACCGCAACCGGGTGGACCGCACCCCATAAATCTGCTGCACTCTTGCGCACTTCTACACGCACCCTTATTTCTTATTACATAAAGTTGTAATTATGTCACGCTGCTTATGTTTTACAGCTAGTGAATTAGATACTTTTTGGGTTGTGATTTAGGGTGGCTATTCGACTGGGCTGGGATAATGCGAATGGCATTGCTTGGTAATGGCAGCATCCGCGCGGCGTGGCCAATCGGTGGCACGTGCGTCGCGCGGCAGGTGCCTGGCTTGCACTGCTCGCAATATGCAACACCATCGGTTTAGCGAGTATCTTTGCTAGTATCTAAAGCCGCTGCGATCGAACAAACAAAAAGTATGGTTCGAGTCTTTGACTGTACAGTTTTTTAACAAATTCGAGCCAAACCTATGAATTGCTTGTTCCGGCGACGATAATAGCAACCAAAATTATTTTAAATTATAACAAAAACAATTACTTAGTACAAATTCAGCTGATTGGTTCAATTATTATGAGATGTAATTTTTTTTTAATGCAAGTAAGTATTTCAAGGAGTCAATATTGCATTTAGCGTCTAGTTACTAGACTGTAGTATAACACTTAAAAGTTAAATAAATACTTTTCATTCCCTTTAGTTATGTTTTAATACAAGTCGTCAACGGGAGCGTAGACATTCCGTAGCGTTGTAGCCCGAGGTTGTAGCCTGGTTGTAGCGTTACAATTTGAATGAAAACATACTACGGCAGCGGCGTAGCACTCAAAGCTACTTTTTATTTACTCAGAAGTGTATAAAGAATTTTGGCTCAACTGCTGATAAAGCATCATCATCTCAAATAGTGTATCTATCTCAAAAATCAATAAAATCTTTCATGTGTTACAAATTGGAATGAACTTCAGATTTCTGTATTATACTAAAAATAAAACCGGTCAAGTGCGAGTCGGACTCGCGCACTGAGGTTTCCGATTCGATATTGTATTTTTGGAAGCAACAAAGTCCATTTTTAGGACCGCAAAACTAAATTTGTTTGTAAAGGATTTTTGCAGATTTTCAAAAAACTGTAATATAGAAAGATCGTTTAATTTTTGCTGTAGTATTTACATAAACTTATATCAACTGTAATTAATTCAGATTTTTCCTTTCACAACTTGAGAGATAAGGGGGGGGGGCAGGGGGGGGGGGAATGGTATTTTTTTACCTTTTTCACCATAACTTGAAAACTAAGTTGTAAAAAAATACAAAAATATATTTTAGAATGTACTATAGTAAAACCCTTTCATATGATACCCCACTCGACTTAGAAACGACAAAATCATGTGCAATTAAGGTGGCAAGTATATTGTAAAACTATTCCAAATTTCAAGTCGATAGCATGAGTGGTTGCTCAAACAGACAAAGTAGCACCATAAGGGATCCATTTTTTACCATTTTGTATCGGAACCCTAAAAATAATGACGTTACCTTCCTCCTCGCCCTCTCCGATGATGGTGGGCGGCGTGATTGACTCTTCAGGCTCGACGCGCTCCCAAATGGCCTCGCCCGCTGACCGGTATAGCTCATGGCGCGCCTCGACCACGTCTCGGACAATCTCTGCACATAACAATTATATCAGTTTATGTAGATTGGCTAATAATTTGAAGTCAGGAAGATAACTCGGAGCGTCAGGTTTTTTCCATGTTACAAGTGAGCCAACAAGCAATCCTATCCTGGGACCTGGAGGCTGATATTGTCTTAGGTACTTACGTGATGTACTGATAGCACAATGCGATCCTCGTGTTTGGAAATAAGATAGAATGTCTTATGTGCCGTGCAAGCATTGCTGTTTTATAGCATAAATTACGCTAGATTTTTCTAAGCCAAGTCTTTTGTAAACCTTTTAAGTTTCTATGAGTTCTAAATCCTTACTTTCGTATGCTTTGTTTCTCAAGCAAAAGACCCTTTGAAGATATGTTTTTGATGACTCACCGGTGATGACGTCACGGCTTGTGATGATGGACTCGATCTCCTGCGTGACCTCGTTGATGAGCCAAGGCATGAACTCATCGTCGACACCGCGCTCAATGCGTTCCATAAGGTAGCCCTGGTCGCGTAGTCCAGCGAGTACTGAGGGTAGGAGTTCAGCCACGTAGCCTTGGACGAGGACTGCAGCGGCGGCTCGCTCGCGCGCTTCGATGGCCGCGATTTGTGCCACGCGTGCCTCTGCCACGCGCCGCTCCTTCTCCTGGTTGAGTCGGATATCCTGCGCGTGCAAGCGTGCTCGCTCGGCGCGTTCAGCGTCGCGCAACTCCTGGTAACGGCGCTGTTGTTCGCGCAGAGTGGCCAGCTCTTCTTCTTGCGCCACCTCCGCCAGCGCCTGATCGGCGGTCTTGCCAACAAGCACCTCCAAGATCGGTTGTACTTCTAAGTCGAAATCAAATAGCTGTAAAAAAAAACATTTGTAGGTACATATAGGTTTTCCAAAATGTAAAAACCCTCTAAGTAATTACACTTACTTCACCGGGGTAGATCTGTGTCCAGGCGTCAGCGCCAGTCTTAGCGGGCACGTAGATAGGCGTTGCGGGCCTGTCTACAAACAGGTCCGTTTGTACGCCAACATCCATCTCCACCCCTTTATCGAATAGCTGTAAATCACAACGTTTATAAGAACATTATTAAAGTTAATTGTTGTAATTTTACGAGGGCCAGTTGATATACTCGTATACTATTTCTGTACTAGATACCTACCGTAGATTTTCCACTTATCTTTACCGGTAGCAATATGTATCTACTATTTTATGGTAGCGAGTTTAACCTAAACCTTAGGCCATAGATTCACAGTAAGATCCATAAGGACCTTGCGTCGTGGGTAGTAAGAAACGCAATAAACGAAACAAACATGACTCAGGTAAAACATCCATATTCATGATGTCCGCATTTGATACCTTCGGCTTAGCAGAAAGGGTCGCTACCAATACCGACCACACCATTCTGGTCGTCAAAGACACTTACTGCTGAGATAGGGCATATTTGCGGGTGTGGCACACTGTCGATAACTTCTTAAATATTTTATTTTTTTAACTGTTTACCTTTTCTTGTTGTGGAATTGTGCTGTACCTACTCACTACGAATTACTCGTAATAAACGGTTCTTCTATCTGTCTAAGTAGAACTGGTTTGCTTACCTCTTCGAGGTAGTATTCTGTCTGTATGGGATGGTGCTTGCGGCCGGGTGCGGGCGGTGGCGTGCCGGGCCGGGTGCGAACCGCCGCCGCTCGTCGTGCCAGGGCTCTCCGGCGCGTGCGAGCTGCGCGGGCGGCTGCGCTCTCCACGCCATCGCCCTGGAAACATACATTAAATAAACATCACGGCTCTTTTACGTAGCGCTAGACGAAACTACTTCCTTCCACCTGCTGATCTGGACAAAATTTGCTCGTTTCATGAATAGTCAATAGCACGTTAAGCTTGACACATTGGTCTGTGTACCGTTCTTGTTCCAATCAGACTGTGAACTATGGTAAATTCCGACTAAAATATACTTTTATAATTAAATTTAAAAACTAGAGGAGGTCCTTGGAGTCTGTAAAGAAAAACTTTGAGGAGGCTTTCTGCAACTATTGATAGATCAAGAACACACCAAGATCTCGGCCATAATGTGGGAGCTGTCGATCCCAAGTTGCAGTTGGGCTATAAAACTACCTAACCAGTACTAGTCAGGAGTTAGCCACTATAAAATTTAAGCGATGGTCCTGATGATCCTGCTCATACCTGCTAACCTAAATTAAGAAATGCAGTTTTAAGATCAGCTGAAGTAAAGGTAATGCAGCCGTATTTACACAAGGCATTAACTGAAATGCATTTTCCCAGAATTGTTTTTGTCACAGGCAGTGAGTCAGTCATGTGCTTACCTATATTATAGAACCTATATCGATCAGAAGAGAAGCGGTCGTCGGCCGACAGCTATAACCCGTCGGTCAGCGCCACATTAACCCTGTTCTAGCAATTACCCTCCAAGGCTCCAACTTTAGTACCTATACTAATGATGACTATTTTTGCGTGGCACACATATTATGAGCTGGGCGGGATATAGACGGTTAATCTGCTTAGCCGATTTTCATCAAAAATATTAAGATAGTTTGGACTACGACATAGGCTACTTTTTACCGAACTCCATGCGAACGATGTCGCGGGTGACAGCTAGTAGATAATAATAGGTGTTTTCTCTAACAGGTCTCCGTTTAACAAGAAAAAAATCTATAGGTACGTCCAAAAACTGAGTGTTGACAGAAAAAAAAATACATACTGCCAATAGAAAACGGAATCACGTGATAGCGAATTCGGATGAGATTTTTTTATCGTATTGTGACATAATATATGTATATTATGTCAATTTTATGGACATACACCTTATGGCTTCTTGTAAGAAGAGTTTTAGTATTCTTTACCTTATGGACGACTACTCTATTTGTAAATTAGTTTTAATTCTGCCTTTGGGGAAGTTAATTTATTGTTTCAACCGTTTCAATATAGTACAGGGTGTCCCAGGAAACACTGTCAAGCGGTGGTCCAGAGGTGGACCACCCCTTTGGCTACCCGAATCACCCCCATGTATGTTCCGCAATTATTTGTAGTTTTCGAGTTATAAATTATTTTATTAATTTTTAAAATTTGCTGCCGAAGGAAATTTAAGAATTCATATTTGTTTTTACTGTCCATTTTTCCAATTTTCTTTTTGTGTCATGATTGCCATGAACGTTACTTTCATACATAAAATAATAAACCTCCTAACATACCTACTTGTTACTCAAAAAGTACGGTAAATAAAATTTTCGAGAAATTTAATGGGCAGATTAAAATTTTGATCATCAATTTAAAAATACAAAACGGATGTTCCATAGATTGAACTTGATTTTAAAAACTTTTCAGGTCTCTAGTCTACCTAAAACATAAAAAAATTGGTGCTAAATGGGGTATTTTTCACTGAAATTGGCGTTAAAAAGTTGAGAGGGAAAAATCCCTGAATGTTAATTTAGGCTCCAAATAAATAATTTGCCTATTTTGGTGATTCCTATTGCAAATTATGACGGTGGTAGGGCTTCTGTACATAGTACGTCTGGAAAAGTACAGCCTTTTGCCTGTTACTATCGTAAAATAGCAGTGTTTGCACTATTGTGTTTCGATAGAAGTTTTAAGACAGCTGTTAAAATTTCAGGCACATGAGCGATTCTATTATTTCTTAGGGTGGGCCTTCAGGGTTTGGTTGTTTTTTCCGTAAGAATGACTAATTGATAGGGTATTTGAAAGTATTTTGATACTTTTAATGGTATTTTTCTTCAGGATTTGGTTGTATTTTCCGTAAGAATGACTACTTGATAGGGTATTTTGAAAGTATTTTGGTACTTAAAATGGTATTTATCGCTGAAATTGGCGTTTAAATTATGCTAGGGAAAAACTTGAATCTTAATTTAGGTTTTAAATAATAAATTTTACAATTTTCGTTATTCTTGTGGCAACTTTGAAGGTGGTGGGACTATTCTGCAAAGTCTGTCTCACAATTATCAAAATTTGCCAAAAGAATAGGTAACTAAAATTATTATTTAAAACTAACTTAAGATTCATATTTTTCTCAAATGTTTTGAACGCCAATTTCAGCGAAAAATACCATTAAAAGTATCAAAATACTTTCAAATACCCTATCAATTAGTCATTCTTACGGAAAAAACAACCAAACCCTGAAGGCCCACCCTAAGAAATAATAGAATCGCTCATGTGCCTGAAATTTTAACAGCTGTCTTAAAACTTCTACCGAAACACAATAGTGCAAACACTGCTATTTTACGATAGTAACAGGCAAAAGGCGGTACTTTTCCAGACGTACTTTGTATAGAAGCTCTACCACCGTCATAATTTGCAATAGGAATCACCAAAATAGGCAAATGATTTATTTGGAGCCTAAATTAACATTCAGGGATTTTTCCCTCTCAACTTTTTAACGCTAATTTCAGCAAAAATACCCCATTAAGCACCAATTTTTTTTTATGTTTTGGGTAGACTAGAGACCTGAAAAGTTTTTAAAATCAAGTACAATCTAAGGAACATCCGTTTTGTATTTTTGAGTAACAAGTAGGAATGTTAGGAGGTTTATTATTTTATGTATGAAAGTAACGTTCAGGAAAATCATGACACAAAAAGAAAATTGGAAAAATGTTCATTAAAAAAAGATATGAATTTTTAAATTTCCTTCGGCAGAAAATTTTAAAGATTAATAAAATAATTTATAACTCGAAAACTACAAATAATTGCGGAACATACATGGGGGTGATTCAGGTAGCCCAAGGGGTGGTCCACCTCTGGACCACCGCTTGACAGTGTATCCTGGTACACCCTGTAGAAACAACATTAGGGGTGCCTTTAATCGATTAGAAGAAAATAAAGGGTGCACATGTATTTGAGTGCAGATATTTTTTTTTATTGAGTGATGTGTAGGCAAACTAGTTATTTTTTACTTGAACTACACTTTTTGCTTCATATGCAAGTAATATTCTTAATGTAGATTTACATACGAGTCTGTAACAAAGTTCTGGAGGATAAATGCAACAGCTTTTATACAACAACGCATACTTTTTATTAATACAAAATTATCGTTGATATCTTTAGGTAGTTAATATCTTTTTTGAAAATTAATAAAGGTCGAAGCACAAAAGTTGTTGCTTAAGTCTGTACAGTGTACAAAAAGTTCTAAAAGTGTTTATCATGTTTACCTTCCGAAATTTTGTCATCGGTATGGCATAATAATTTGTTGTTTTTAGGGTTCCGTACCTCAAAAGAAAAAAACGGAACCCTTATAGGATCACTTTGTTGTCCGTCTGTCTGTCTGTCTGTCTGTTAAGACCCTATATCTCACGAACGGGTAAAGGTATCAGGTTGAAATTTATACCATATATTAGGATCTATGAACCACACAAGATCTGAAAATTTCAATTTTTTATAACGACGCAATCAAAAGATATGGCAGTTTATGTCCTCATCTCCATACATTTATGCAAAAAACCAAAACCTACAGGGTACTTCCCGTTGACCTAAAATTATGAAATTTGGCAAGAAGCTAGGTCTCACAGTACAAATAATGGGAAAAGTCTGAAATCATTAAATATTACAACTTTTCTCACAACTAATGATAACCACTTGTGGTGAGCTCCCGTTTCAAGAACATTCATATAAAAGAGGGGTCAAGTTGGATGGTCGCTGAGGTGATTTTTGTTTAAGTTCTATTTTAAAAACGGGAACACTTACAAACTTGAAAATTGATATATTTATAATGAATAAGCTATAAAATAACAACAAATAATAAAATTTTGTCAAGCGCGTGTCGGACTCAAAAAATCTAGCACATTAACTTACTGAAATTTCAACTAAAACAATTATGATTATGTGGTGGTACGGAACCCTCTGTGCGCGAGTCCGACTCGCACTTGGCCGGTTTTTTTTTTAGGGTTCTGTACCTCAAAAGGAAAAAAACGGAACCCTTAAAGGATCACTTTGTTGTCCGTCCGTCTGTCTGTCTGTCTGTCACGACCCTATAAATAGAAACTCCTTGCACCTTGCAGCTGTAAAAAAATAAAAAAATAAAACACTAACCTGCAAAACAGCCTACTCCCTTGTTATTTAAAATTTAATACTAATGTTGTTCATTTAAAGACAAAGTAGTAAGTTTGTTGATTAATATAAATATTTTCATGTAATTAACACAGTTTATTTATTATGAAAATATTATGAATGTTATAGATATATAAACTCCTTCCATCTTGCCGATTAATAAAAACCGGCCAAGTGCGAGTCGGACTCACGCACCGAGTGTTCCGTACCACCACATAATCATAATCGTATTAGTTGAAATTTCAGTAAGTTAATGTGCTAGTTTTTAGGGTTCCGTACCTCATAAGAAAAAACCGGCCAAGTGCGAGTCGGACTCGCGCACTGAGGGTTCCGTACCACCACATAAACATAATTGTATTAGTTGAAATTTTAGAAAGTTAATGTGCTAGATTTTTTGAGTCCGACACGCGCTTGACTATATTTTATTATTTGTTGTTATTTTATAGCTTATGCACTATAAACATACCAATTTTCAAGTTTGCATGTGTTCCCGTTTTTAAAATAGAACTAAAACAAAAATCGCCTCAGGGACCATCCAACTTGACCCCTCTCTTATATGAATGTTCTTGAAACGGGAGCTCACCACAATTGGTTACCATTAGTTGTGAGAAAAGTTGTAATATTTAATGATTTCAGACTTTTCTCATTATTTGTACTGTGAGACCTAGCTTCTTGCCGAATTTCATAATTTTAGGTCAACGGGAAGTACCCTGTAGGTTTTGCATTTTTGCATAAATGTATGGAGATGAGGACATAAAATGCCATATCTTTTGATTGCGTCGTTGTAAAAAATTGAAATTTTCAGATCTTGTGTGGTTCATGGATCCTAATATATATTATTAATTTCAACCTGATACCTCTACCCGTTCGTGAGATAAAGGGTCTTGACAGACAGACAGACAGACAGACAGACAGACAGACGGACAACAAAGTGATCCTATAAGGGTTCCGTTGTTTTCTTTTGAGGTACGGAACCCTAAAAAACGGAACCCTTATAGGATCACTTTGTTGTCCGTCTGTCTGTCTGTCTGTCAAGACCCTTTATCTCACGAACGGGTAAAGGTATCAGGTTGAAATTAATACCATATATTAGGATCCATGAACCAAACAAGATCTGAAAATTTCAATTTTTTACAATGACGCAATCAAAAGATATGGCATTTTATGTCCTCATCTCCATACATTTATTCAAAAATGCAAAACCTACAGGGTACTTCCCGTTGACCAAAAATTATGAAATTTGGCAAGAAGCTAGGTCTCACAGTACAAATAATGGGAAAAGTCTGAAATCATTAAATATTACAACTTTTTTCACAACTAATGGTAACCAATTGTGGTGAGCTCCCGTTTCAAGAACATTCATATAAGAGAGGGGTCAAGTTGGATGGTCGCTGAGGCGATTTTTGTTTTAGTTCTATTTAAAAACGGGAACACTTACAAACTTGAAAATTTGTATGTTTATAGTGCATAAGCTATTAAATACAAAAAATTATAAAATTTGGCCAAGCGCGTGTCGGACTCAAACAATCTAGCACATTAACTTACTGAAATTTCAACTAATACAATTATGATGTGGTGGTACGGAACCCTCGGTGCGCGAGTCCGACTCGCACTTGGCCGGTTTTTTTTTTTAAGTCAGACATGCGCTTGACCAAATTTTATTATTTGTTGTTATTTTATAGTTGTGAGAAAAGTTGCAATATTTAATGATTTCAGACTTTTCCCTTTATTTGTACTGTGAGACCTAGCTTCTTGCCAAATTTCATAATTTTAGGTCAACGGGAAGTACCCTGTAGGTTTTGCATTTTTGCATAAATGTATGGAGATGAAGACATAAAAAGCCATATCTTTTGATTGCGTCGTTGTAAAAAGTTTAAATTTTCACATCTTGTGTGGTTCATGGACCTTTATATTCGTTATCAATTTCAACCTGATACCTCTTCTCGTTCGTGAGAAATAGGGTTTTGACAGACAGACAGACAGACAGACAGACAGTCAGACAGACAGACAGACAGACGGACAACAAAGTGATCCTATAAGGGTTCCGTTTTTTTATTTTGAGGTACGGAACCCTAAAAAGACAAAAAATAAAAACACTTGGGCGGTAATATAATGAAAAATTTTCGTGGGTTTAATTAGCTAGATTATGGACCTTAATGCAGTGCAAATAAAGCTGTTTTATGAGCAAATGTGTTGAAAAAATATTTTAAAAAATTTTAAACTTACTACCCTTTTCCTCATAAACGTATAAAGGAATTAAATTGAAATTAATATCAAATACTCAGGCCTATAATACCTTTAAGCTGTAACAAAATCAAACTTCTATGTCATGTCAAACCAATAAAAAGAAACAGCAATTGTGATACTCGCCACTTGCAAGGGAATCAAAACGTAAAGGATACTTCCAGTCGACCTAGAATCTTGAAATTTGGCTTTAAAAACGCTTTTTGGCGAAAAATAATTTTAGTTACATCGCATAATAAAAATTTTTAGCAATAAAAATACCATAACTTTTACTTATACGGAACCCTCGGTGCAGGAGTCCTACTCGCACTTGGGAGGTTTTTTGCACAGATTGCGCGGCAGCAGCAATAGCGCGCTCAACGCGATAGCTGGGACGATACTTTTACGATGTCCAATCAAATATCCCGTCAAATACCTGGTTTTCCCGATTTCGCCTCGCTGATAAACATACAACGTCTGTCATGTGCAGATTGTGTCTAGGGAATTCGTGTACTCCTCTTCATCTAATGGGTATTATTCAGTCTCCAATGTGCGAATGTAATCTGGGGAGGGTTCTACTGACCACATATTTTTCAATTGCCCTGACCGACATGTTTCTTTATACGAAATTCTTCCCCCCTCTATTCCAAAACTTATGAACATGAAAACGCTTCTATTCCTATATAGGTCAGGGGGTACACATCTCAACTACCCTCTCCTTGGGAGTTGTAGTATTGTATACGGGTACGCGACCCCGGCTCCCCGAGCTATTACTAACTCATCCCGATCCTTCCGAGAAAGTAATATCCTTCTTACCCGATTCCTTTCCTACACCAATTATTCCTGTCCCAAGAAACCTATCCCTCCCGTTCCTTTTATTCCTGCCCATTCCGCCAATCTAAGGTTGACCGTGCCGATGGATGCGTGGCTAGAGGCGAGTCTAGTCGATAGCGGTCACAACGCCCTGGGAGCGGGCGAACCCAGAAATAGGCTAGCCTTGTCCTGGTATGTGGGGCTCTGCCAGGATGGACCACCTGAATATCCCTTACTGCTCGTGTGAACGCAATGGATTCATGTAAAATTAAAAATTCAAATGGCGGCGATGTGATTCGCAACGCATCACGTCCCGTTCCTCGCGGGGGCGAAAAGCGGACTACGGAGAGCCGCTTTGCTACGATGAATGTCAGAGGTGGAATGAATGGCAAAATAGATGAAGTATGTCAGATGATGGATGAAAGGCGTATAGACGTACTGTGTGTGAATGAGACTAAACGGAAAGGTTGTGACACCACAGAACATGGCCCTTACACAGCGTACTGGTCTGGTGTTCCCAGTACCAGCAGAGGCTGTCAGGGAGTCGGTGTCATACTTTCCGAAAGAATGGTAGAGTGCGTGAAAGAAGTCGAGTGTGTGAGCCCAAGACTCATCTGGGTCAGGCTAAAAGTCGGACTGACTCGAATCTTCGTTCTGGGTGCATATGCACCTACGGATGTGGGTTCGCGAAGGTCTCCAAAAGCCCAAAAAGAGATAGATGAGTTTTGGGAAAATATGAGAGATACATTAGGGAAATGTGAACAGAATGAACGAGTTATCATGCTAGGTGATTTTAATGGATGGGTAGGAAGAAAGCGTGACGGTTATGAAAGAGTTGTTGGTAAGTTTGGTGATGAACGTGTGAATGAAAATGGTGTAAGTCTGCTTGAGATATGTTTGGAATGGAATCTTTTTGTGGCAAACACTATGTTTGACCACAAAAGGATCCATATGTATACAAGAGGGTGATGCGAGAAGTATGATCGATTTTGTAGTTGTGGATGAAAGATTGAGGAAAAGGGTTCTGGACGCTAGCACATATCGTGGAGTCGGCATTGACACAGACCACCACCTGGTTGTAACCCGAATTGGTGGTCTATTTAATCGGTGGCGGCATAAAGCACAAGAGCAGACGAGCGTTTTGGAACGAATTAAAGTGGAGAGATTGCAAGAGGAGGATGTCAGAAGTGAATACTTGAAAGGCTTGAGTGAAAGATTTGAGAACCTAGATAAAGTGAATGATATTGAATGCTTGTGGAATGAATTTAAAGATGGATTAGTAGGAGTAGCTGTCAATGTTTGTGGGGTGTCGAAAAGGAGAAATGGTGGAAAGAAGAAGAATGTGTGGATGGATAAAAGTGTACAGGCAGCTGTTTGTGAAAAGAAAAAAGCATGGTTAGATTGGTTAGCTGTTAAAGCTAATCACAGAATGCAGAAGGCCACAAGTGATGATGTTAGTGTAGCACGAAAGGAATATAAAAGAGTGAAAGGTATTGTAAAGGATGTTGTTGAGAGAAAGAAAGAGGAGTGTAAAGATGAGTTTGACAGAAGGTTTTCTGAGGATTTCCAGTCAAACCAAAAGTTTTTCTGGAAATCCATACGGACAGCCCGAGGAAAGTTTGGATCATCGGAGCTGAGTAAAATCAGAAGCCAGGATGGAAGTATTATAAAAGGTGAAGAATGTGTGCTGAAGAGATGGAAGGAATATTTTGAAAGTTTGTTGGAGAGAGAAGCAGAGGCTAGCGTACCGAGGTCTTCTGTGGAAATGCATGAGAATAAATATGATAGTAATGCAAGTGAGATAAGTATGGATGAGATCATGAAAGCAATGAAAAGTATGAAATCAGGTAAAGCAGGTGGGTATGATAGAGTGTCGGTCGAAATGTTGAAGGCTGGGCGAGGCATTGTGGCTAGTCAGCTGTACCGCCTTTTCAACCTGTGTTGGACGAACGGCCGAGTACCAGGTGACTGGTGCAAGGCTGTGATTGTGCCGCTGTACAAGGGAAAAGGGTCACAACAGGACTGCAAAAATTACCGCGGGATAAGTCTTCTCAGTGTCGTCGGCAAACTGTATGCAAAGGTTTTGATTGAAAGACTGATGAAAGATACTGACGAAAAAATATGGGATGTACCTGCGGGATTTAGAAAGGGAATGGGATGTACAGATCAGGTCTTTTCCTTGCGGTGCATAGCTGAAAAGTTTTTGGCCAAAAACCAAAAAGTCTACTGCGCGTTCGTGGATTTGGAAAAGGCCTATGACCGAGTGGTGAGGAATGAATTGTGGTCGGCATTGTCTATGTATGGGGTGAACGGTCATCTGATTCAAGCACTGAAATCTCTCTATGAGGATTCCAGTGCTTGCGTCAGAATAAACGGGGCGTACACTGAATGGTTTAGCATCGAAAAAGGTGTTAGGCAGGGATGTGTAGCGTCACCTTGGCTGTTTAATCTGTTCATGGATAATTGTTTGACTGATCTGAAAGAGAGTATGTGTGGACTGAGAATGAATGAGTTACTCATCAAATGTCTTCTCTACGCTGATGACCAAGTTATACTTGCGTCATCTGCTGACGAGTTACAGGAGATGGTAACAATGATGAATGTGGCTTTTGATAGGAAAGGAATGAAAGTAAATGTAAGCAAGACGAAAGTAATGGTACTTGAAAGAGAAGAGTGTATGACAGAGTGTACTATATTAATAGGTGGTGAACAAGTCGAACAAGTGAAGGAGTTTGTGTATCTGGGTTCTAAGTTTACGAGAGATGGAAAGTGCGAAAGTGATATCGAAAGAAGAGTGAATGCTGGAAACATGGTGAATGGTGCTCTGCATGCTTTTATGAAGAGTCAGAAGGTGTCTCACAAGGCTCGTCTGGCTGTTCATAGAGGCGTTTTGGTACAAACACTGATGTACGGCAGTGAAAGCTGGGTATGGCAGAAGAAGCATGAAAGTAGAATTAAATGCAGTAGAAATGAGAGCGTTGAGGAGTATGATTGGTGTGAAATTGAGTGACAGGATTAGAAATAGTGTGATAAGAGAACGTTGTGGCGTAAAAGAAGACGTAGTGACTAAAATTGAGAAAGGGATGTTAAGATGGTTTGGTCATGTGGAGAGGATGAATGAAGGAAGATTGACGAAAGAGATCCACAAGGCGAGAGTGAATGGAAACGTTGGAAGGGGAAGGCCTCGGCGAACGTACCAGGACCAAATTCAAGACGTTCTGAATAAAGGCCAGGTTAAAAGTACCCTAAACCGACGAGCATGTATGAAAGGATTGATGAAGGTTCAGGAAGCAAGGGAAGTATGTCAAGATCGTAGCAGGTGGAGAACTGTGGTCTCTGCCTACCCCAACGGGAACAAGGCGTGATGTTATGTATGTATGTATGTATTCCTCGCTTCCAATCACCCTAAACTTCTACCCGAGATTTGCAAATATGTATATATTAATAATATCAAATTATATAAGTTTGCCAGATATAGGTACGAGTATGTTTACTTTCTGTGATGTTTTTGTAATCCGTTTATTTCAGGTGCCATCTCCCGGCCAAGTGCTAGTCGGACTCGTTCACCAAGGGTTCCGTACAAACCTGTAGGTATATAAGTAAAAGTTATGGTATTTTTATTGCTAAAAAACTTTATTATGTGATGTAACTAAAAATTTAAGGTTTTCGGAATTTTCTCTTTATGTGTGGTATAAAACGTTGCTTCATGCCAAATTTCAAGATTCTATGTCGACTGGAAGTTTCAATAACGTGTTACTTTTATTCTCATTAGCTTAATCTAAACTTGAAAGCATCTCATGTTAAAACTGTAAGATTTTCATACAAACTTTCTTCCCTTATCTTACCCACTTGGGGGACGATTTGTCAAAAATGCTAAGACTTGTATTTCTATTTAGGGTTCGGTACCCAAAGGGTGAAAACCCTATTAATATGCCTCCGATGTCTGTCTGTCTGTCTGTCAGCGGGTTGTATCTCATGAAACGTAAACAGTTGAAATTTTCACAGAATATGAATTTATGTTGCCGCTATAACAACAAATACTAAAAATAAAAAATTAAGGAAATTACCCCCTACCAAATATGTGTTCTTAGGCGATTTTTGCTCGATTCTTGTTTTAGCTCTATCGTAAAAACGAAAACACATACAAGCGTGAAATTTGGTACGTTTATAGTGCATAAGCTATAAAATAACAACAAATAACAAAAACTAGTCAAATGCGTGTCGGACTCGCGCGTTTTCAATATACTTCTGCGTGACTGCGAAACCAAAACTAAGACTGTATTCATACCTTCTTCGTGGTACAGAACCTTCGTTGCGCGATCCGATTCGCACTTGGCCGGTATTTTCTTTTCACTAGTTCTAATCTAAATATTAATGCATCTTGTGTCAAAAATATAGGATTTTCATACTAACTTTGATCCCTTATTTCATGGGAGATGAATTTTGGAAAATCCTTTCTCATGGTTTTAACTTGCCTCCCGTTTTCAAGAAACCTCTGTACAAAATTTCATATCTGTAGCTGAAGTGGTTACGGCTCTGCGTTGATGAATTCATTTAGTCAGTCAGACAGACAAGATATGTTATTTTATATATTTAGAACATGGAGCTCCCCATTTGCAGCGTTTTTGCAACTAGTTTGTGAAGTCCCGACTCGCCATGTTTTCTCTACTGTTTTCTTACTGATGAATGCAAATAATACCTACCTGTGCAAGTGGATGAGCAGCAAATGTTGAGCCACGAACCACGCGCTTGTCATGCATCAAATTCGCGTAAGGCAAGTTGCCGCTGAAACAAATTCAGATGTTAGTGTTATCGTATAAAATGAAAATATATTTACACCAGACTTATGCGAGGAAGCTGAAAGTAATTAATCAATAATTCAGTTTGCTAGCTTAACAAAATGAGGTGGAAATGCACTTGCACTGCTTGCTTGATTTTTTAAATCATAAACCAGTCGATCGAAAACTTTATTATTGGCACAAACATGTCCACAATTTGTAAAACTGGTTTTTGGGATAAAACCCACATGAAAAAAAAAAATATAATGATTTTTTCAGTTTTACGGCTATTGCATCTACGAGAGAGCTTTACAGAAAATATAGGTTATATTTGGACTAAGAATGGTACGGAAATTAATTAGAGTGAAGCTCACAGCTGTTCTTTCCGGTATTATTCTGGTTCTTGTGTATAGTTAGGTACACCAATCATGTTACACATGTCGCAGGTTTTAAAATATTCATGTGTTCTGATTTTAGATAAATAGTCCAACATAAGATCAATGATTTGTTAGAGTAGGATGTTTCTGGTGGTTATACTAGAATGTCCTACTATTTTGCCCCTTGCCATGTGTCCTAAAATCAGGTTACGCTGGTAACATATTAGTTCTTTCGAGAACATGCTGACTAGCTAATTCGGTGAAGTTATGGAACAAAGATAAAGCATACGGTTGTGCACGGAAGCCCATTGAGGCAGTAGCAAGCATCCGCACGTTGCCAAGGGCCGCGCCGAGCCGAGCGCGAGCCTGCCCGCCCACACGAGCCACGTCGGGGACATCATCGTGGTGCCTCGTTTCCGCTCCCTCGCTCGTCGACCGCTTGCTGCGAGCCACCGGCCTCGGCTGAGGAGCTACGCGGGCTGTCCGCGCTGCCACAGGCTTCGGTCGGCTCGAGTAAGAATATACCACCGGCTCCCGCGGCGACGGGTATAGCGACTCGAGCCCAAGGAGAGTCGCTAGCTCCGGTGGCGGCAGCAAGAACTGCCCCGACTTTACTGTTGTCACGAATCGCGGCCGCTCTTCCTGCGAAGCCTGTGTGCGGGCACGGCGTGGTGCGGGGCCATTTTGGGGAGCATTAGCAGCTTGCAAACGGCGCAGCTTGCGATCCAGCGCGCGCGAAAACTCAGGTCCAGGAACGGACGGCGGCGGTGAGCGCTGCAGCGGTCGCACGGCCAGCACGTGGCGCGCGCGGGGAGCGGGCGGGGCTGCCGGGGTGGGCTCGGCGGGCTCATCGTTGTTGATGACGGTGAAGGCACTAGGCTCCTCGGTGGCGAGCGGCGGCATCGCACCGCATCACGTTGCTGCTGGTGGCGGAGTGGCGCGGCGGAGGGTTGACGGCGGTATGGTGGTGTGGTGGTAGTAACGATCACTGCCCGCCGGTCAGCGGCCGCCGCCCGCCGCCACCACTGCGGACGGTCCCGCGCACGCGCCCTGCTAACACGGCCGACTGTCCGCTGTCGGCCCAGGGCCCGCCAGGTGATGAATGCCCGCGGGGTTGCGTGCCACGCCATGGTATCAATTGTACGAATAATATTACTCGATTGACTCGATTCGAAGCAGTATGAGTTAATTATATTTTTTTTAAAATTCGGGGTATAATAAATAATAAGTTTCAGCATGGCTACAGAAATCCCAGCATAGTAAATAGGCTCCTGCTACGCCGTAGCCGTTGCTACGAATGCTACTGCACTATGATTAAGAAACACATTTGGTTACAAATTGTGTGATAAATACGAGTAGATGTTATTGAATTTTTCAAAATCTTTATTTAGGTTTTTCGAATATAGTCAAATTAACGACAATCTGGTTCTTTTGAAACAAAAAAAAATGGGGACATTTTCGTAAATCGATTTGGATCCGTATTGTGTTTCCTGCAATGTCATTTACATTACAGAAGTTGTTTGCTTTGGTCAGGTTTTGGAGGAATTCGTGTTGAAACACTCAGCCGTAACCTATTAAACATAGCATGGGTACGATCTACTGAACTGACCACTCACTTCTCACAACCTCCTTACAAGTTCAAGAGGCGCTTTTTGAGTATTAGTGACTTTAAGATTAGTGCTTTATAGTAGATTAGTAGCCAAGGGCTGTAAGGCATCTCGCTGCGCTCGTGCGCCTAAATATCTCGGGCTGCAATTGATGCTTACACCCGAGCTAACTACTCTGCCTTACATCTCGTTTGTGAGGTAAGTAGGTCCTTATTACCACCAAATTGTAGGTGACTAATTAGCGCTCTAGGGTAATAATGTAGCTAGAAAGGCCCTAGGGCGGTAAGTAATAAAAAAAAAACCCTTCACTCTTTCAAAACTCAATTACTTACCGCCGTAGGGCTTTTCTAGCTACATTATTACCCTAGAGCGCTAATTGGTCACCTACAAGCCCCATTTGGGGGTAATAAGGACCTACTTACCGAATATGAGAGATGTAAAAGTATTTTTGCATGTTTCGCGGGAAAATTGTGAAATTCGCCACTTTACCTAAGTATACAAAACGCCTGGGCATTTTACAAAAGGTGAGTAATTCTTTTCTGGTTGCGTTGCGGTCGCAAAAGTCATAATATACTTTGTTCATATTATAGGATTCTTAAACTAAAAGCTCACGTCACTTCACAAACAAAGTGGCGCCATGAGAAAAAAAAAAACCGGCCAAGTGCGAGTCGGACTCGCGCACTGAGGGTTCCGTACCACCACATAATCATAATTGTTTAGTTGAAATTTCAGTAAGTTAATGTGCTAGATTTTTTGAGTCTGACACGCGCTTGACCAAATTTTATTATTTGTTGTTATTTTATAGCTTATGAACTATAAACATACCAATTTTCAAGTTTTTAAGTGTTCTCGTTTGTAAAATAGAACTAAAACAAAAATCGCCTCCACGACCATCCAACTTGACCCCTCTCTCATATGAATGTTCTTGAAACGGGAGCTCACCACAATTGGTTACTCTTAGTTGTGAGTAAAGTTGTAATATTTAATGATTTCAGACTTTTCCCTTTATTTGTACTGTGAGACCTAGCTTCTTGCCAAATTTCATAATTTTAGGTCAACGGGAAGTACCCTGTAGGTTTTGCGTTTTTGCATAAATGTATGGAGATGAGCACAAAAAAGCCATATCTTTTGATTGCGTCGTTGTAAAAAATTTAAATTTTCAGATCTTGTGTAGTCCACGGATCTTAACATTCATTATCAATTTCAACCTGATACCTCTACCCGTTCGTGAGATAAAGGGTCTTGACAGACAGACAGACGGACAACAAAGTGATCCTATAAGGGTTCCGTTTTTTTCTTTTGAGGCACGGAACCCTAAAAAAAGAAGTGGCAAGATAACCTAGCCTACCTACTCGTAACCTGCCTAAGAGCCTGTCCAGGTGAAGCGTTTTACGAGCGAGTCAACTCGCGCGTTGACACTCGCGCGTTCCTGAGAGACTAGCGCTACATGTAATCCGTCCAGGACTGGCTCTTACGCGCGAGTAAGGAAACGCGCGGCATCATCTGGACGGAATATATATACGAGTATGTAGTAGCTCTAGTATCTCGGGAACGCGCGAGTGTCTACGTGCTCGCGCGTAAAACGCCTCACCTGGACAGGCCTTAACCACCTAACCTAGGTTTGTCTTGGCTAACGAATGTAAAATTTACTTGAGAATGACCTGAACCTATTCAAAACCTCCCGACGCACTTTTAAATAGTGTCGGCCTTTTGTAAAGGTGATTGATTGGTGATGTGTAGAAATATCTGATTTGTTGTTATAATTGGTCACATTTATAGTATTTGTGTATGTATGTATTTTAAAAGTATGTTTATCCTTCTTTTTATATATGCTTTATTATTTACATTATAATTTTAAGTATATTAGTGTGTAATACGCCTAGACGATAATTACGCCTATGCTCCAAAAATCCTTATTTACAGTATCGATAAAATAAAACTTAATATTTACGCACTACGGTTAATGTGCCCCGCATCGCTAACCATGCGCGTGGTGCTCTTTTCTCGCGCCGCAAGCTAGTAGTTGACCGATATACCCAAAAGCACACGCTGCGAGGATTTTTACTAACACAAATCAAGAAGTTCGCGATAAGTTTATATACTTTTAGGGTTCCGTACCTCAAAAGAAAAAAACGGCACCCTTATAGGATCACTTTGTTGTCCGTCTGTCTGTCTGTCTGTCTGTCTGTCTGTCTGTCTGTCTGTCAAGACCCTTTATTTCACGAACGGGTGAAGGGATCAGGTTGAAATTAATACCATATATTAGGATCCATGAACCACACAAGATCTGAAAATTTCAATTTTTTACAACGACGCAATCAAAAGATATGGCATTTTATGTCCTCATCTCCATACATTTATTCAAAAATGAAAAACCTACAGGGTACTTCCCGTTGACCTAAAATTATGAAATTTGGCAAGAAGCTAGGTCTCACAGTACAAATAATGGGAAAAGTCTGAAATCATTAAATATTACAACTTTTCTCACAACTAATGGTAACCAACTGTGGTGAGCTCCCGTTTCAAGAACATTCATATAAGAGAGGGGTCAAGTTGGATGGTCGCTGAGGCGATTTTTGTTTTAGTTCTATTTAAAAACGGGAACACTTACAAACTTGAAAATTGGTATTTTATAGTGCATAAGCTATAAATAATAACAAATAATAAAATTTGGTCAAGCGCGTGTCGGACTCAAAAAATCTAGCACATTAACTTACTGAAATTTCAACTAATACAATTATTTTTATGTGGTGGTACGGAACCCTCAGTGCGCGAGTCCGACTCGCACTTGGCCGGTTTTTTTTTTAGGTATTCATTTACCTATAATATAAGCAAACTGAAGTGTCTTAAACTTGAGTTCCAGTTTATAAGGTAAAATAAAATCGTGCAAAGCATACTTAACTTTTTAAGAGTTTTGTAAAAAGATGTGAGCCCAGTTCGCTAACGAAACTATTATTCTCCCTACCCGTAGTTTTTCTTAAGCGTAAGGCGATCGGTGTTAATTTATTTATTAAATTTGCTAGAATTGTTCTGGACGGGTAATTACGCCTAGGCGATACCACACGCACGATATGGTATCTTAGGCGCTATTAACTATCATGTAGGCGTAATTATCCCTATGAAATAACCTCATGTTTTAGGTGTCCTCATAAATAGTAATAAATATTATTTATTTATTTATTTTTTGTATTAATTTTAGCCTTTTGATAAGAATTTTTGCTGTTTTTAAAGTTGTGAATTGGTCGCAAAATGTAAAACTTCGTTTAAGAATGCGTCATTACCTGAACCTTAGCATAATAACGCCTAGTGGAAAATCTTGTCTTAGAAATTTTTTTCTGTTAAAAAATATGTCTTATGATGGCTTTCTTGAGATTCTACTATGTGCCATTGATTTTTTTTGTGTAATTTAAGCCATTTGAGCAATTTAAGATTATTGTTACCTGATTCTGTAACTGAAAATACGTTAAAACAATATTAATACTGCTGATTAAGTTAGTATTGCTAAGATGGATAATATTTCTAAATGAAGAAAATTATAATAACTTCCGAGTAGAAAGTTATTATAAGAAAACTATGCTAGGCAAATTAAACCTTAGTAGTTTAATTCCGCCAAAACCACTCCGTTTGAAATTTGAATTCTTTTTCTTTGTTTTTTGAAAATATTATTATTGTCTTTGATTAATCTAAATAATTAATAAATGACCCTTTGGTACAGATACCTTTTTATATTTCCTCATTTAAAATACTAGAGATATTTAACTTGAACCTTAAGTAGGCGTAATTCGACAGACCTGCCTTATAAGTAGGTATTTTTTTTTCTTTTTCTCCATATTTTATGCTAGTTTGCTATTTATTAAAAACATATCTATTTTTTTTATTCTCTTTTCACACTGCCCCTTTTCATGTCATTCTTTCACACCAGCTAGGTTGGCTGGAAGAGATCTCTTATAGAGATAAGCTCACCTTTGTAAACAAATTTAATGTTACAATTTTATGTAATTTGTGCGCAATAAAGAATATATACATATTATACAGAATTTTGAAATGAAGTCTGGGAACAAAATGAAATTTGGAAAATTGGTGCTAACGTAAGTTTTCAAAATAAATTTTAATGTGTTATATTTCTCTTTACCTCTGTTGAGTAAATGTACTAAGAATTCTCTTAGGACCAGCCGTTGCTGTTGCATAAAGGATGAATTTTTTCTGGTTTGTTGCGTATTTATTTCTAAGACTAATCCTTCCCTGAAATTAGCAGCTACACGCTCGTCTATGTTAATTTTGACCACATTTACACGCCAATAACGTTCACATAAGCGTCCCTTGCAACGCAGCCGTTACGACCAAGGGTGACCCCGAAATTCACAAAAATGGGAGAAAAGTATTTATTTTAAAAATACCAAAAAAGTAAAACGACCACATCATTAAATATTGTTTTGTCTAAAATATTGCAAGTTTTTTATTAAAAATACAGCATCTCAAGGTCATTCAGAAAAGATTTCCTTTAAGTACTTTACTCGGGGTATATTGGGTACTTTGATTATATTGTTCTGCTACGCACTTTGGCCGGTTTTCTTTGTTCCCATTGGAGTGCGTGTGACCTCTGTTAACTACCTCTACTTCAGTTTCGTGCCTCCAAGAGTGTATTTAAAGTCGACCTTGAGCTGTCCACGTCCAGCGGAGTCTTATCGTGATTCCACCGAATTGGAGCCGTTATTCAACGCGTTAAAATATAAATGGACTCTAAATAACGGTTAGAAACTTCTGTTATACCTAGATGGTGAGTCACACAGATATTATGGTAAAATGCGAGAGACACTTGACATAAAATTTTAATCAAACTAGGTTTTACATCTGCATTACTTGCTAGCCACCAATATCAAAGAAAACTTGGAGCGTTGTTACTGAGCGAACGTTATCTTAAAAAGTTCTTTAAAAAGTCGCAACCAGCGTAATTATTTCTCATAAGTTTTATGGGAAGTCAAGTTTTTTATAGAGAGTTATTTTGATAGTTTATGTTCTGAATGCTGAATACACTTTTGGTTTGAGCACCCAAACATAATCTTTGCCGTCTCTATCTCAACAAATAAAAATTACATGTTTTAGTATTATAAATATATATCGATACTTATTCTACAACGTTTCAAAATAAGCACATATTATGTATTATTTTCTCTTCATACAGAATTGTCTCGAGCTAGTTAGTATAATAGAGAAGGCATTTGATTATGTTAGCCATGACATACTTTTAAAAAAACTGGAGAACTATGGTATTCGCGGTAATGTTCTATCTTTGCTAAAGTCCTATCTAATTTGTAGATTACAACGCACGGAGATTACAAAAATTGACACATTGACAAAATGTGAAACTCGGTATCAATCTTTGAGTAGAGAGGTTAAGTGTGGTGTCCCTCAAGGCAGCGTGTTGGGACCTTTGCTTTTCCTACTCTATATTAATGATTTGCCCCGCCACATCAAACATCCAATGGTCCTTTTTGCAGACGTCAGTACTGTTGTTATAGAACATATAAATGGCACTAACTTTGAAACC
Source organism: Athrips mouffetella (assembly GCA_947532105.1). NCBI lineage: Eukaryota > Metazoa > Arthropoda > Insecta > Lepidoptera > Gelechiidae > Athrips > Athrips mouffetella. The sequence goes on from OX383963.1 coordinate 16,835,798, forward strand.
GAAATCAACGAAACGCTTGAACAAATTATAGCTTGGCTCGCTGGCAATAATTTAAATGTAAATATTCAAAAGACCAATGTAATGTTTTTTAGACAAAGGGAAAGTATCATTTCTAATGATCCCGAAGTACAATATAATGGCGAGAAAATTGTATCTGTGAATTCTACAAAATTTCTGGGTATAACAATTGAAAGCAAGGGTACCTGGGAATTGCATGCCCAAAACGTATGTGGTAAGCTTTCACAATTTTCATACGCTTTGTACAAGCTGTCCAAGGTCGCTAATAAAAAAACCTTATTAATAGCTTACCATGGGTTTGCTACATCCACCATGCGCTATGGCATAATATTCTGGGGGAACTGCTCACAAATGTATCATGTTTTTGTGGCGCAAAAGAGATGTATCAGAGCTATCTGCAAACTTCATCCGCGTGACAGTTGCCGGCCACATTTTAAAGAGTTAGGCATTCTTACTGTTTTCTGCCTGTATATTTATGAGTCACTAGTTTTTATAAAGAATCATCCACAGTTGTTCACGCTTGTCTCGGAAACAACTACTCTCAATTTGCGCCACAGGAATAGGTATTGTTTGCAACCTTCGAAATCCACTTTGTTGCACAAAAGCTTCATTTGTATGGCGCCAAAGCTTTATAACAGTTTGCCTAAGTCGCTACAGGATGCGCCACTTAATAATTTCAAAGGCAAGCTAAAAAAGATTTTAATTGACAAGAGCTACTACAGCCTTTCTGAATTCTTTAATGATAAGAATTTTTTGTAATTATACTTCGACTAATTTAAATTTGTTGACATTACTTACCTTCTCAATTAACATTTTAATTACTTGAATCTGTGTAATTAATTATTGCTTTTTATTGTTATTATTTTATTGTTTTTAACGATGAATATGAATTGTATGCTTAAATTTTTAATTTTGTTAAATTTCCTATTTGCCAAATAATATATTTAATTAATACCTACCTATATTTACACGCCTAAACTGGCAGAATAAAGTTAAGTGCATGCTAAATTTTAAGACCCTATTGTAAAAACCTTTATTCGTGAATAAATTATCTGAATCTGAATCTGAAAAGAGAAAAAAAATATAAATTCTTAAAAGCCGTAAGTAAAACAAATACCTACCTACATATATTTTATATCAGACGGCGGTGATCTAATGGCTGAAAATGTAATCCATTATTCCACAAAGTAAAGACTTAACTCTCAAGTCATGCTCTTGTGTCAACATGGGGTCAAGTGTGGAACGGAAGCAGGCTGGGTTGCCATGGTGACGTGTGGCAATCCACACGGCATCAGCTAGCTAAGAGCCAAGGTGAAGGGCGGTACTCTCGCCCGAAGCGGCGGTCGCTGACCACACGTTTCTTCGAGAATTAAATCGTAGGTAGAGTCCATATTTACATACGTTATATAGGTACTTATATTTATATAGGGTCTTAATGAAATAGTGAACTTAGCACGTTACTTAGACCATGGAACTGAACAACTTTCCCAAAGGAACATAGGTCGAAATACGTAAATCCGACCTCCCATACAAAATGCGCTATCAGCTGCTATGGGAGGTCAAAGATTAATTTTCGTATTTCGACCTATGTTCCTTGGGGAAAGTTGTTCAATTTCATGGTCTAAGTAACGTGCTAAAATTATGTTTACTATTTCATTAGGACCTTACATTTATTTTAAAGGCTGATTTTCTTTACGTGGACTTTTTCTGATGTATAAAGTCTGAAATACTCTTATGACTCCTTAAGGCAAAACTGATTATTGATTTTTTTTTATGCGACAGAGAGAGAAGTTTAATCTTTTTCGTAGCGGTTTATACCAACTTCAAAAAAAGGAGATTATTAATTCGACTATTTTCGCGTACGTTAGTCTATATGAGCCTACAAACAAATGCATCAAATTTCTACAAATCGACAACTTCGAGCGTAGAGTCTCCAACTTTGAGTGGAGTGGGTACAACAAGGGCGATAGACATAATTTTCGTCTTATCCATGTTCATTGTAAGACCCACTTGTTGTCAAACTCTACTGAGGTTACTGAGCATCGTGCCGAGATCTTCCAGGGTCTCAGCCATTACGACAATATCATCGGCAAATCAAAGGTGGGTGGGAAGTCTCCCGACTGATATACATACATAAATAGATAAATAACACCCAGACACAGAACAAACACTTGCGTTCATCACCAAATGTTTACCCTGGGCGGGTATCGTACCCGCGGCCCACGGCGTGAAAGGCAGACTCACTACCAACCACACCAACGGGCTTGTCCAGAGGAGAAGGGCTAACCGAAGAAAGATACATCAACGACATTTTGCTAAGCCATGTGCTCAAAATTTCATTTTACATTTTACTAGACAGTACATGGAACAAGTTGGGATTGCCACAATAGACTATCCAGCTCATAGTCCCAATTTGAATCCTATAGAACATTTGTGGGACGAGCTGAAAAGGCGGGTACGAAGAAGGTGTCCAGCTCCGGCATCGATAAAAGAACTGAAAAGTGCTTTAATCGAAAAATGGCAAGAAATCCCACATGATTCCATCAGGAATCTCATTCGGTCAGTTAAAAACCGTTTACAAGCACTAATTAGGGCACGAAGGAGTAACACAAAATCCTGAGGGGAAATAACAGTAGAAAGAAAGAGAAAGTTATAACACCACAGACTAGGTGGATACGACTATTTCTTTCTTCTCTATAGCTGCATCTCTACCAGATCGCGATCAGATTGATCTTGTGCGGGCACCCATTGACGCTTCATTTGTTCTAGGTAGAAGATGTAGGTAGATAATGTAATATTTTAGAAACCCCACACTATAGAACAGTAAATGGATGCCCGCACACAGCCATTCTTGATCGTGATGATGTATTTTTAGATAAGGATGCAGCTATAGGAAAGAAAGAAATAGTCATATACACCTAGTCTATGGTCCGATAGCTTTCTCTTTCTTTCTTATAGCTGGATCCTTATCTAAAAATACATCATCGCGATCAAGATTGACTGTCTGCGGGCACCACGGAGCAAAATGTGCTCCGTGGCGGGCACCCATTGTGCAGAACTTGTTATGTTACCCTAAAATCAGTTACAGTTTTGCTGTTTCTCAACCAAATGAAAAAAAATAAAAAGATTAATACAGCTGAGTAAAGCCCAATTCTTTGTTTGTCATATTATTCTTTTGTAAGATTTCATTTACTGCCTGAATTTAACAAAACCAATAACGTCTATTGTTTAAAATCAGCCTTTTTCTAAATAATTCAATAAACTATGGTATTTATCAAAACCGTTGTTAAGCATGTTATATTAAGCATTTTATCACCTACCGTATGACACTATAACTGTTTAAATCGGATGAGTGATTAATGAGATATTAACTAAAATTGATACCCAGTTTTTGCATGTTCCCCCTCCCCTTCCTCCCCCATCCACCACTATAGAGTGCGACAACCAGTCCATAATTCTTTGGGTGATCATGCTGAACACAATGATACTAGTTGTCGGTGGAGGAATCTTCGGTCCAACGGGACATGTCATTTCTCAGCCTGGCATCTCCACTAGATAGCATGAGTGGTTGCTGAGATATACAGCCTGTACAGGTGTGACAGACACACAGACAGACAAAGTCGCACCACAAGGGTTCCTTTTTTACCATTTTGGTATTGGAACCCTAAAAACCGGCCAAGTGCGTGTCGGGCATGCACAGTGTAGGGTTTCGTATTTACCGCAGAAATCATTATTGTTAAGCAAGTTTAAATTTTTTATTTGATAAACATCCAGGTGATTTATCTTTTTCTTTTAAAATAATTACCTAGTCGTATATATTTCACTAAAAGTTTTTAAGGTTCTACTTTACTATTATTTAATCTGTGGTTCTACAAGGTTTTCTTTAAGTCGGAATAAAATAAAATATTTAAATTCAAGGGTAACAACGGTTTTTCTGATAAGCTAAACACGTTATAGGGCAGTGACCGAATTCAGGGTTACATGTAAAAAAAAAACCCATGAAAATAATATGAAAACGTTTGTTTGTCACAACTTACGTACCTAGTAACGAATAAAAAACAAAGTTTCAACAGAAGTATGGGTAGGGCACTACTTGTTGTCTCACTGTCTTGGATTTTATCACGGAAAGCTATTTTATAATTCGATTTAGTTTTAGGTTTTCGACAAAGCTCTTAAAACAAACCATTTTTGCCTAGCTGGCTATTAGTTATATGCCATCCTATCGCATTTTGCTCCTTCAAAAATAAACCTAAAAAAATATAAATGGTTTCGGTAGGCTAGGTAATCTTTTGACACTCGCACCCAGTCCGTCGCTAGTTTGGCTTCGGCAAAAAACATGCGAGAGGTGTCGCGGGAGAAAAACTCGTAAAGTACACAACATACCAAACACGCCACTATTACTGCTCAGTTCCTTTCACCGCCCATATCCAACGATCTCGAATTATACAATAAAAATATTTCTAAGAATATAAATGTTTCTTTTTAGTCTAGCTAGTTTTACATCGTGCTTTGCTTTTAGCAACAATTCTCGCAGAAAAGATAACAGTGTTGTGATGTAAATACATACCGTAAAATGCTACAACTTTGCACGGATTTTTTGGTTTTTTTAAAATATATCATGAATTATTTATAACCTATTCCTTTTTTTACAATAGTATGCAAATTTGAAATTTATTGCTTATAATAATAAGGTTCGAAATGCCATAACGAACTTGAATCAACATTTAGCAACGTTCAAAGTTGTAGGCAAAGTTGTGGTAAAAATGCACAACATTGCCTGGAAGACTACTAGAAAAAATACTTGCTGTATTTAAAAACTGATTTTGTTTAAAGCTAGAATCACTAATTCACCTAACATTGTGATGTCTAAGGCTTGCAACAGCTAACCATTTTTTTTTCTAGCTGGCAGGCAAAGTTGGGCAATTTCAGTTAATATTTTCGTACTAACTTATAAGCATGGCAAGGGTTGTGGACGAAAACACCACCATTTACACCACCATTCGTAACCATGCATCACCCGATACCATACACGACATTACAGTACCTCACAAAAAACCATACAACACCCGAAAAGACAAATTACAGTCTATTCTATCCTATTACATTTAACTCTATTCATTGATGTGGTGACAACCCTAACCCTAGGCAAAGTTGTATCAAAAATATCCAAACAACTTTTTAAAAATTGTTTGATATCATTTTAGTCGTTAATGATTGTTAATTACGAGAAATAACATTAAAACCAATAGAAAACGTTCTATTTCTACGTAAAATGAAAAGTTTTGAACAAAATCACAAAACAAGCGCGCGCCTTCACACCTTTTACAGGTGAAAGGAAAAAATGTGATAGTGCTACCACTTTGAATAATTGAAAAATATGTAGCCAATTTAATGTTACCCAATCTCCCTTTTTTAGAAATAGAAAATAGTTTTTAACGAATTAGGCAAACTTGAAGCATGTTCGCAAAATTGTAGCATTTTATGGTACCCATCCTTTCGAAATAGTTATGTTCTAAAGTAAGTACCTATTTAATTAGAAATTAAAATAAAGAAGGAAAGAAAATCACCTTGGCTTCTATTCATAAGTAACTCATGTCATGAGGTACTCGTACTCGAAGTCATGGTGAAGTTACAATAAGGGTTCGTAGTGATAAATTCTTTTAAGAACATGTTTTTCTTCAGAAGAATTTATCAATACTAAGGTTACGAAACCTACCTTGCCGACGAAACTTATTTCCATACAAAGGGGCGATGAACAAACTATGTATAAATAAATGGAAAACAATACAATAAACTGTGCAACCACTGTAAAAACTTTAGCAAAATAAAATACTCACCAGGAAGGGTTTTTTTGGAATTTCGTGTTGTTGTAGAGCGCGCGTGGCGTGCTAGCATAGGTATAGGGCCCCTTCGGCCGTTGGGGGGGCTGCACGCTCACCTGCTGCACGGAAACACTCATTGTCCACGAGCGTCTTCTCTCCCAGCCACAACCGTGCAACCAGAAGGAAGCACTTCTCTACCGCGGCCGTGAAAAAGCAGCACATTCAAGCACCAGCCGCCACTTTGTCAACAAAGCGAGGACGTGATAACTGTGATAAGTCAACTAGACATCCGACACCTCACGTTACCACTGACAATGACACACTACGCATATTCAAAAATCGAATGTGAACACGGGCTAATCGATTGTTGATTGTAGGTACTCCGTCCGTTCACATACACACATGATTATTTTATGTCCATCTTCAAGAATCATTACCCTTAGAGTCACTGTCCCGCCCTACGGTTCACTGTTATTATTTTGGACATTCCTCTATCTATAGCTGATAGTTATCTGTTGCTATGACAACGCGTAAACACGCGCGTTTCCGGTCATCAAACTTGAATAGCCAGATAGTTTCCTAGGTGACCTAAACCAACTTCGACATAAACACGTTTTTAATCCTTTTCCTCCGGAATATTTCAAACCGTTCAAAATTATGTTTTTTCTAAAAAAAAATCCGTTTCCCCGTTTTTTGATTCAAAACAATCATTGACGTAAGAAAAACGCTGCCGTAGTTTCCAAAATCTTTGAAAACAATAAATATGTAACTTAAAAAAAATTGTGTCAAATACATTAGCCGCGTGGGTAAAAAAAAAACAAAGTATGTACGTACATGGTAAGTACAGAGCTATCGACAGGTCAGGAGTACGGGCGAAACGTATGGCGCGCGATACAATTCGTCCGCATTTCTGATTTGTCGCGTACTTTAAAAGTGTCTGTTCTATTGGCAAATGAATGATGGTAACGGGAAGGCGCTGCTGATTATGTTCAATACTAGCTTTTGCCTGCGACTTCGTCCTTGTGGATTTCAGTAGATTCATAAGGGGCGTGTATTTCACAATCATTTACTATAACCTTTCTAAGCGGATGTCTATAATATGTAAAATGTTTTTGAACAGTGTTAAAATTAAAGAGCAGAATTAAAATTAAAGGCTACAGGAGTTCAATTCTTGAAAATCACCGGGTGATAAGATGGTAAGATCATTTATGAAACTTTGATAAAATGTTGAAAGGTAAATCATAAGACATAGAAATTAACAATCAAACACTACTTTAGGTATATTTAACGAAAATCAATCTTTAAGTTTGACAAGAAACATCAGAGATTCTGAATATTTTTGGTGATATTTTATGCCTCTATTGTAGCGACAGGCCAAACAATCCTTGACGCTCTGTGAAAGTGGGTTGCACCGTAGTAGGCTCGATTATTTAAAATATCGCTGAAATCTGGGGGCACGGCAGTGCCCCCGCCAAGTCGAGCGCAAAGCAAACACTGCCGTACCATCCTTTACTGGAACCATTTCGCTGCATTTTCAAGCCCCTATTTGAGAACCTCTGGATAAGACCAGAACTCAGAAATGTTCTTCATCCAGTAAGCTATAATCACATACTTAAAATCCAAAATTTCAAGTCTGTAGGTCATTTAGTTCCGAAGTAAAGCGAAAGCAAAGTTTCGCATTTATGACACACACTCACTCATGATCATCAAAAAGAACTATATAGTACTTCCCATAAACTCAGAGAGCCGAAATTTGGTACAGAGTTAGGGTTTAATGGCCATATAAAGGGAAAACTATAAAAACTAGGATAATCGAAAAAATACCAAAAAAAAAACATAAAAATAAATCAATATATAATGTAAAATAGTCAATAACGTGGGCACGTTTCTACAAAAAGAAGTGAAATCCCATTGGAAATCCCTCCAAAAACATTCTGTAAAAAACTAGCCAAGTCTCGATGGAGCTGCTTGTTTATCTCTAAAAAGTAATGAAATCTAGACAAAGTCGTACCAAGTCTAAGGTTCCTTACTGCGATTTCTTCATTATTATAGTTAATTTTGTGTGACTTGGCCGTTGAAGGGTACAAAACCAGGTGCTCCATGACACCATTGCACCAATCTGTCGCCAGAACCGCTACCCATTGACGATCAACAACAGCCTAAAATGAGACACTAGCGTCCGATTACCAATACCAGTATGGGCTATTATCGGTACTAGGTTGAGTGGGGTATCATATGAAAGGGCTTTACTTGCACATTCTAAAATATATTTTTGTATTTTTTACGTCTCTTAGTTTTGAAGTTGTGATGAAAAATGTCAAAAAAAAAATGGAAAAATCTAAATTAATTACAGTCGATAGAAGTTTATGTAAATATTACAGCAAAAATAAAACGATCTTTCTAAGTTGCACAGTTTTTTAGATATCTGCAAAAAACCTTCACAAACAAATTTAGTTTTGCGGTCCTAAAAATTGACTATATTGCTTCCAAAAATACTAAAGGTATATCGGAACCCTCGGCGCGCGAGTCCAACTTGCACTTGACCGAATTGATAACGATACCATACGAAGTAGCTAAAGTAAACAACCCTTGCGGTAGCTAAGTAAGCTGTCTGATTTTTCTGACAGCATATACAGCCGAGCTCAATCGACCAGAAAGAGCCGTTATATGAGGGCCCCATTAAAATTTATAGTCTAGTCTATAATCCTAAGAAAACTGTACTACTAACATCTAATCGAATCTAATGTTTCATTATTCAATACTACATTATGTGATTCAGACCTTACATTTGGTAGAGCAAAATTAATACATTTAGTTGTTTTGGGGTTTAAGTGTTCTTTAAATTAACGTTCGTTTAATTTGTTGTTCTTTTAAGGTACGGACATACCGTCAAAATGAAATAATAACAGTTACTATTTAACTGTGATTATACCTATGTTTTTTCTCACACATTTTTGTTATTTGCAATATGTTTGCTGCAAGAATAATCCCACCAAAAACATTCTGTAAAAAACTAGCCAAGTCTCGATGGAGCTGCTTGTTTATCTCTAAAAAAACCGGCCAAGTGCGAGTGGCACTCGCGCACTGAGGGTTCCGTACCACCACATAATCATAATAGTATTAGTTAAAATTTCAGTAGGTTAATGTGCTAGATTTTTTGAGTCCGACACGAGCTTCACGAAATTTTATTATTTGTTGTTATTTTATAGCTTATGAACTATAAACATACCAATTTTCAAGTTTTTTAGTGTTCCCGTTTTTAAAATAGAACTAAAACAAAAATCGCCTCCGCGACCATCCAACTTGACCGCTCTCTTATATGAATGTTCTTGAAACGGGAGCTCACCACAATTGGTTACCATTAGTTGTAAGTAAAGTTGTAATATTTAATTATTTCAGACTTTTCCCTTTATTTGTACTGTGAGACCTAGCTTCTTGCCAAATTTCATAATTTTAGGTCAACGGGAAGTAATCTGTAGGTTTTGCTTTTTTGCATAAATGTATGGATATGAGGACATAAAAAGCCACATCTTTTGATTGCGTCGTTATAAAAAATTGAAATTTTCAGATCTTGTGTGGTTCATGAACCCTAACATATGGTATTAATTTCAACCTGATACCTTTACCCGTTCGTGAGATAAAGGGTCTTGACAGACAGACAGACAGACAGATAGACAGACAGACAGACAGACAGACGGACAACAAAGTGATCCTATAAGGGTTCCGTTTTTTCTTTTGAGGTACGGAACCCTAAAAGTAATGAAATCTAGACACAGTCGTACCAAGTCTAAGGTTCCATAATGCGATTTCTTTATTATTATAGTTAATGTTGTGTGACTTGGCCGTTGAACATTCTTTATACGTTAGTGGGTACAAGTCAATTTTGTTTACACGTAATGTTATATCTGTTGTAACTACCTGTGTTTGTTAAGCGAGATAATTTGAAATTTTGCCCCCCCTATTTAGGCCCCCTTTACATTAATAATCATAATTTTTTCTTAATTTTTTTGAGTGCAATTAAGTTGGACAACCATATTCTAAACCTATTCCAAATTTCAAGTCGATAGCATGAGTGGTTGCTGAGATATACAGGTGTGACAGACAGACAGACAGAGCGGCACCATAAGGAATCCTTTTTAATACCATTTTGGTATCGGAACCCTAAAAACCGGCCAAGTTCGAGTCGGACTTGCGCACTGAGGGTTCCGTACAAACCTGTACGTATATAAGTAAAAGTTATGGTATTTTTATTGCTAAAAGACTTTATTATGTGAAGTAAGTAACTAAAATTTATATTTGAGTTGATTGAATGAAAGGTAAACTGCGGCACAGTAAATATATAAGCTAAAGCAGTATGGAAACTCCTAACAAACGTCCAAAACAGGCGCACTCACACATGCGCACACCGCTACAGGAAAATAAGCAGTTTTCGCGCTGAAGTAAGTCGTGGGTGCTAAAACTATAATACAAACAAATGGTACATAGAGGCTGAATTTTAATTAGTTCTTGATAGCAAAAGATATGCTTTTACTCATGATACTGAACAACTTTTCCGAAGGAACATAGGTCGAAATACGAAAAACCAAATTCGACCTCCCATACAAAATGCGCTACCAGCTGATGCAGTTTCTATGGGAGTTCAAAACTTGATTTTCATATTTCGACCTATGTTCCTTGGGGAAAGTTGTTCAGTATCATGAGTACATTCATACTTTTTTCTATCAAGAACTAATTAAAGGTCACCCTATATAGAGTCCCTATAAGTATGTCCCTGTCCTTGTGCGATAAAAGGCGACTAAGTGTCTTAATATTTCCTTGCGTCGTAAAAAGCGACTAAGGGTTTCGGAAAAATTTGTTTAGTTTTACGGCAATGATATTACAATTATATAACCGACGTTTTACGGTCCGAAAACATGCTGAAAGGAACTAAGTTGATAGAAGCACCCCAATATTTGAGTTCATCATACTATTCTTAATTTCAAATTTCTGGGTTACAACCCTGACGCTCTGACGCAGAATAGTTCTTTTTTTTCAAAAAAAGGCCCGAGTTTCCATACTGCTTTAGTTTATATATTTACTGTGACTGCTGCGGTTTACGATTTATGACGTATTAAAAAAAAAACCGGTCAAGTGCGAGTCGGACTCGCGCGCCGAGGGTTCCGATATACCTATAGTATTTTTGGAAGCAATAAAGTCCATTTTCAGGACCGCAAAACTAAATTTGTTTGTAAAGGTTTTTTGCAGATTTCTGAAAAACTGTGCAACTTAGAAAGACCGTTTTATTTTTGCTGTAAAGTTTACATAAACCTCTGTCAACTGTAATTAATTCAGATTTTCCCTTACTCAAACTTCGGAGATAAGGGGGGGGGAATGGTATTTTTTTTGACATTTTTCATCATAACTTGAAAACTAAGAAACTTAAAAAAATACAAAAATATATTTTAAAATGTACAAGTAAAGCCCTTTCATATGATACCCCACTCGACCTAGTAGCGACAATTTGAAATTTGGCCCCCCCTATTTTGGCCCCCTTTACATTAATAATCATACTTTTTTCAAAAAAATTTCATGTGCAATTAAGTTGGGCAACTATATTCTAAAACTATTCCAAATTTCAGCTCGATAGCGTAAGTGGTTGCTGAGATATAGAGGTGTGACAGACAGACGGACAGACAGAGCGGCACCATAAGGGTTCCTTTTTTTTACCATTTTGGTATCGGAACCCTAAAAACTACTTACTAGATCTTGTTCAAACCAATTTTCGATGGAAGTTTGCATGGTAATTAATGTACATCATATATTTTTTTTAGTTTTATCATTCTCTTATTTTTGAAGTTACACGGGGGGGCCAATTTTACCATTTTGGAAGTGTCTCTCGCGCAAACTAATCAATTTAGAAAAAAAAAAATTCATGAAGACCTATCCATAGACCCCACACGTATGGGTTTGATGAAAAAAAAAATTTTAGTTTCAGTTCTATGTATTTTACTTTCGAGCGGAGCGAGAAAGGTATTAAAAAGTTTTTCTAATTTTCTCAAAAATGTGTTCTTATACATCATGAAAAACCCAAAAATGTCCGTCCGTTGGTCGGTCGGTCCGTCGGTCGGTCTGTCCGTCACGCTTTGGCCTAGCGGCTAAACGAATGGTCCGATTGACACCATATTTTGAATTTAGGAGTTTTATGCAAATCCATCAAAGGGCTCTACGTGGTTTCTTGCTGGCTCTCATTTTGAGGGTAGCTCTCATACAACGAAAATGAAAAATTGAAATTTTCTCAAAAACGGCTCATTGAATCTTGATGAAACTTTGCATGACCAAGCATCTCCATGTAAGATACTCGTATCTTGCGCCAGTACGAGTATCAATTGATCTGTGTAATTTCATATAAGGGGTGTTCCTGTACCACCAAATCGTAAATATGTGATTTACCTAAAATTGGTTCCATTGAGTTTATTAAAATTTTCTACTTATAATATTAATCCTGGATTGGTTGTCTACCTGACTGGATATTCTTTATGATGTTTTTAGAATAAAATTTAGTACACAGGGTGTACCAAAAACTGAAAGGGCTTGCTTAGTAGACTAAACTGAACAATTATCCATAAGGAGCATGTGTTGGGAAATTAAAAAGATCTCCATGTAACTATCCTACGGTAGTATCCATTGATCTGTGAAAATTCATATAAAGAGAGTTCCAGTACTACCAAAAGTTAAACATGTGATTTACTCGAAATCGTTAATTTGAGGATTGTTTGTTTTAAAATTTGAATTCTAAATTGATCTGTATATTTCATTCGAACATTTTTTTGGAAAAACGTAAATAAAAGTTTGTATTTCCATACTATGTGTATGGCATTACAAACTTAAGTTTGCGGTTGATAGTTTCACAGACGGTTTACAGAATACATCTACTTGCCAAGTTTTAACAGTATAGTTCTTATAGTTTCGGAAAAAAGTGGCTGTGACATACGGACGGACAGACAGACAGACATGACGAATCTAGAAGGGTTCCATTTTTTGCCATTTGGCTACGGAACCCTAAAAAGTTTACTATAGATTAGATGACGATATAAGTGACAAAGAGGTATGGTGCTCTGATATTCCAGCGAAACACAAGAAACACATTGCAAAAAGCCGACTCTTAAAGTAGGCCGTGCTGCAGTGTTTTCTTGCCGTTTCTTTTACGCTGCCATAGCACGATCCAAAACAGTGTAGACTCGGTCTATTTGCATTGTATTCTGCATGACATTCAATAAGTATTCCGTAAATAATATACATTGAATAATATTATTGCGACCACGTACCGGAAGACGAAGCGTTGGCAGGCCCCCCACAAGGTGGACCGACACGATCTGGTCAAGGTCGCGGGAAGCCGCTGGATGCGAGCAGCGCAGGTCCGGTCGTCATGGAGATCTTTAGGGGAGGCCTATGTCCAGCAGTGGACGTCTTTCAGCTGATATGATGATGATGAATATTATCTGAATCTGAACATAAATTATTAACGTTCCCTTGCTGTGGCTTGCCTTGCGGATATTAGTAGCGCCATCCTTGTATAAGAACTGGAGAGCGCCCTCTATACCGCAGAGAATGAAATGGCACGCTCTATCCTGTTAGAAGGGACACGAGTCGCGACACTCACGACACTGCTGCTCGGATAAGGGTAAAGTAAACAGGAGGGTGTCGCTTCGGAATGGCCTATTGCTTCACTTGTATGACGCTAGGTGGCAGCAAAAATGTACATATTTCAAAGATTTTGGAAACTATGCCAGGAGCGTTTTTCTTATAATGACATATTTCCACAAACTTGTAATAATTCTATTAAATCATCATATGGGTAAGTATATTTAGATTCATTGGTCACTAGTTCACTACACATCGTCTATCATTTTTGTCTTTTATGCTGTGATCATAACATCCCATATTGGGGCATGGCGCCACTTAGTTTGTGAAGCGATGTAATTTAGCTGACGTCACAAAGTGTTATGAAAATAATATTTGATGTGATTGAAATTCCTCTGTACGAATGATTTACACGGGGTAAAATTTAGGCGCCTCTTAGGGATGCAGCTATACGAAAGAAAGAAATAGTCGAATAGCTTTCTCTTTCTTGCGTATAGCTGCCTCAGAGGCGCCTAAATTTTGCCGTCGTGTAAGTTCGGCATTAGACAGGGAGCTCCCACCAAAATTTCACAGCAAGAATGGTGTATTTTGGGGAGGACGTATCTTAGTCACCACGCTAGTTAGCGTTGCGGTTGTGGTTGGTGACCCAAAACGTTTTTCAAATTTTCTAAAAAAAAAACTGGCCAAGTGCGAGTCGGACTCGCGCCCTAAGGGTTCCGTACCTATCTACCATATGATATACTAAAAGCTTTTGCTCTTTGATTTTAAAAACTCCGCGACCATCCAACTTGACCCCTCTTTTATAGAAAAGTTCTTAAAACGGGAGCTCACCTTAATTGGTTATTATTATAGTTGTGAGAAAAATTTAAATATTTAATAATTTTAGACTTTTCCCTTTATTTGTACTGTGAGACCTAGCTTCTTGCCAAATTTCATAATTTTGGGTCAATGGAAGTACCCTGTACGTTTTGCTTTTTTGCATAAAAAGCCATATCTTTTGATTGCGTTGTTGTAAAAAAATTGAAATTTTCAGATCTTGTGTGGTTTATAGACCTTTATACTCGTATTAGTTATCAATTTCAACCTGATACCTCTTGTCGTTTGTGAGAAAAAAGGTCTTGACAGACAGACAGACGGACAACAAAGTGATCCTATAAGGGTTCCGTTTTTTTATTTTGAGGTACGGAACCCTAAAAACAATCCATATCATATATATATATATATGTATGTATTATATGTTTATGTAATACTTTCACATAAATGTATAAAGATTTAATAAATTTATTTTATCATTATTTATTTAAGGATGTCATAAACAATGTTTACTTTAACTGTTTTTGTTGTCTTTTGATTCCGGAACTTTGACTGGACTTGTAAAGATTTGTATGGTGTCCACGATACAGGCTTGCCTGCCTAGTGTGGAGACCATAATTTAACCTGACACTTTTTAAAGTAGATAGTCCTTATAAAGTGTGCAATATTTGCTTAGTAATCAATGGTTTAAAATATTTTGTAACTTTGTAACTTATATATGCACATTTAAATAAAATATTTTAGTATTTTTTTTGTACTTGAAAAAAATATCCGTCCAAAAGTCCGTAAAAAGTATCTCCCAAAAATATCCGTCCGTGTCGGTCGATCGGTCTATCCGTCACGCTTTGGCCTAGCGGCTAAACGAATAGTCCCAATGTCACCATATTTTAAATTTAAGATTTTTATGGAAATTCATCTAAGGATTCTGAGTGGTGTCTTGCTGGCTCTCATTTTGAGGGTAGCTCTCATAAAAAAATAAAATAAAAAAAAATTGCGCAAAAACGGCTAAAACAATCTTAATGAAATTTTGCATGACGAAGAAGAATCTCTTTGCAAGGTATCTTGCGGCAGTATTCACTGGTCTGTGGACTTACCTACCACTAAAATGTCAAAAAGTGATTTACTCAAAACCGGTTTCTTTGAGCTTATTATTATTATGTTTGGATTCTGAATTGGTTATATACCTGACTCGGTATTCCGTTTCATTTTTTTAGCGAATATCTATACAGGGTGTAACAAAAACTGAAAACACTTGCTCAGAACACTAAACTGAACAACTTCCTGAGACAGATGTGTGGGTAATTAAAAAAAAACCGGTCATTAGCGAGTCGGACTCGCGCACCGAGGGTGCTATAAAACGTTGTTTCATGCCAAATTTCAAGATTCTAGGTCGACTTGAAGTATCCTTTAGGTTTTGATTCCCTTGCGAGTAGTTGCGAGTTTCAAAATATATGGCTTAAATTGTTGTTTCTTTTGATTGCGTTGACACAGAAGTTTGATTTTGTTACAGCTTAAAGGTATTATAGACTTGAGTATTGATATGAATTTCTATTTAATACCGATACGCGTTCATGAGGAAAGTGGTAGTAAGTTTAAAATTATTGTTATAAAAATATTATTAACTGCCACTTTAAAATGTAATACATACGTATCCAAGAGTCAAGTAAGATCAATCGATCAATCAGTTCAAATAATTCAGGGTTATTCATGGACCCCTGGCCACATTTTAGTATGTTACTCAGAATACGATTCTGAACAACTTTCCGAAAGGAACATGGGTCGTAAAACGAGAAAAAATTTTGGTCTTCCCATACAAGTCCCACTTCTGTCAGCACAAGATTTGTATGAAAGCACCAAAATTTTTTCTCGTTTTTCGACCCACGTTCCTTTAAAAAAGTTGTTCAGATACATGCTATACAAAATTCGGCCAGAGGTCCAACAATAACCTTGTATAGCTTGATTGGAATGGCAGCAGGAAAATTATGCATGAATCAATACGTGTGTCTCATTCTGCCACAGCCGTCATCCTGCTCTCACACTGCTGTCATTTTAAACAAGCTACATTACTTCAACTGTACCGCATACAGAATACACTTTAAGGGCACTGCATGTTATCCTACGTCATCTAGTACACGGAATTTGCAACTTTGTAGCGATAGTAGTGGCCTACTATGGCCACAAAACGTTAGTCTGCCAATCCGAAACCTTGCAGGTTTTGTACAGTCGGAGCGCATAGTGGTTAAGTGACAGATTACACGAATGAAATCTATTCGTAGAAATAAAAGGTACCTATACAAGTAAAAAACAACAGGTCTGCCTTGCATCCTCTTGGCAGTTTCACCAGTCCGACCAAATCCGACTAGCGAAACTGCCAATAGGATGCAAGGCAGACCTGTTGTTTTTTACTTCTTTAGGTACCTTCTATTTCTACGAATAGATTTCATTCGTGTAATCTGTCACTTATTCACTTTGCGCTCCGACTGTACAAAACCTGCCAGGTTTCGGATTGGCAGACCAACGTTTTGTGGACCTATTAGGCCACTACCTACTATCGCTACAAAGTTGCAAATTTCGAGTACTAGATGACGTAGGATAACATGCAGTGCCCTTAAAGTCTAGAACGGACACTCTCCGCTCCCCTTGCAATCTACCCCGCACCCCCGCGCGCACCCGCCCGCGAGATTCCTCGTTGTCCTTCTGAGGGTCTTTTGTACCTACTGAATATGCGGGCCTACGCGACCTTCCAATTTCAAATTTCCAATTCGCGCTCGATGTAGTCTCCGGGGTTTGACCGTACCTTGAAATGTACCTTAAGTCAAAAGATTTGAAAACACATAACCCTCCTTCTGGGTGTCGCCGCAGTCGGGTAATAACGAAAGAGGACCATCCCTACACCCTCAGGAGACAGCAGCAAGCAAAAGGACGAAGTTAATGATCTGTACTTAATGTCCTTGAAACATAACTTCCGCACTCTTTTGTGCGAATAAAAAAATAAAAAAGTCCCTTTTGGTCGCGTGCCCTCGATTGCTTTTTCCGTTCACGGATATTATTGTTTACATTAAGTACATATTTGATGTTGGTAAAAAAGTGGATTCTCATGCAGCTAAAAAGTTATAGAATTAGAAAAGTTTTACTATTTTAAGGGTACCGTACCTCAAAATAAAGAAACGGAACCCTTATAGGATCACTTTGTTGTCCGTCTGTCTGTCTGTCAAGACCCTTTTTCTCACGAACGAGAAGAGGTATCAGGTTGAAATTGATAACGAATATTAAAGTCCATGAACCACACAAGATCTGAAAATTTCAATTTTTTACAACGACGCAATCAAAAGATATAGCTTTTTATGTCCTCATCTCCATACATTTATGCAAAAAAGCAAAACCTACTTCCCGTTGACCTAAAATTATGAAATTTGGCAAGAGGCTAGGTCTCACAGTACAAATAAGGGGAAAAGTCTGAAATAATTAAATATTTAAATTTTTCTCACAACTAATAGTAACCAATTAAGGTGAGCTCCCGTTTCAAGAACTATTGTATAAAAAAGGGGTCAAGTTGGATGGTCGCGAAGTTTTTAAAATCAAAGAGCAAAAACTTTTAGTACATCATATGGTAGATAGGTACGGAACCCTTAGGGCGCGAGTCCGACTCGCACTTGGCCGTTTTTTGTTATTAGAAGCAGAAGAACTAAAGTAACTGAGATAGCCCTGAGAATCGTTAAACTAAAGTAGCAGTGGGTAGGGCACATTGCAAAAAGAACCGATGGCCGATGGGGCGTAAGGGTTCTTAGTGGCGACCACGTACCGGAAGACGAAGCGTTGGCAGGCCCCCCACAAGGTGGACCGACGATCTGGTCAAGGTCGCGGGAAGCCGCTGGATGCGAGCAGTGCAGGACCGGTCGTCATGGAGATCTTTAGGGGAGGCCAATGTCCAGTAGTGGACGTCTTTCGGATGATGATGATGACTTTTTTTTATTTAGGTACCTATGTAGTATAGCGACATACCTGCGGTAATTCCGCTTCGGAACGATACGCGACGGATCTTTTCGTCCAGTCTGGTCCGCAAGGTCTTGAAGCTTTGACATTTGCTTTGTGGTTCCGCTCTAGTGTGTTAGACTTGACGGAAAGAGCCGTCGCAGATCGTTCCGACGCGCAGTTTTCACCGGTGAGTAGCTACACTAGACTGGAATAGTAGAACTTTTCTCCTGTGTAGTCAGACAATTCCAACTATGAGGATTTCTCGATGATTACGAATAGACAATATTTTGAATGAGAAAAATATTAACATGTTTTTTAAATTGGTTTAACAGATTAAAAATTAAGATTAAAAACGACTTCTTTATCCAACAGTTCCTCCTACTTTTGTAAATAAAACATAATATAATACTTACAGGAAAGCTCGAAGAAGTGTAATTCTCTGCCAGCGTCTGTGTTTCCTAGTTTATATAACCCGAATCTATTCAAGCCGCGAGTGAATAGGCTTTGTCTGGGGAAGCTCATCCCATCGCCGATCTCATCTCTGTCCTTAAGATTAGATCGAGGTCAAGGGTAAGCCCATTGACTATAAAATAATCGAGGCCATGAGTAAGACCGTTGCAAGTAAAAAAAAATAACACAAAATACTAAAACCATCATTATTTGAAACACTGCAACAGTACCGATGGTGCGGTAGCCCAAAAAGTTTGCTTTCTTGGACACGTGATATTCAGGGAGATCAAAAGTGATTGCCGGTAATAGCTTAAGCTGATACTAAAAAAACCGGTCAAGTGCGCCGAGGGTTCCGATATACTTTTTGTATTTTTTGAAGCTATAAAGTCCATTTTTAGGACCGCAAAACTAAATTTGTTTGTAAAGGTTATTTGCAGATTTCTAAAAAATTGTGCAGCTTAGAAAGATCGTTTTATTTTTGTTGTAATGTTTACATAAACTTCTGTCAACTGTAATTAATTCAGATTTTTCCTTTCACAAACTTTGAGATAAGGGCGGGGGGGGGGGGGGGGGGGGGGGAAATGTTATTTTTTTGACATTTTTTATCATAACTTGAAAACTAAGAGACGTAAAAAAATACAAAAATATATTTTAGAATGTACAGTCAACGACAGGTCAAGCTTGACACTCGCAGTGCGACTCTAGCCCATACGTCGACTGAAATAAGAACGGTACAAAGTCCAATATGTCAAGGTTGACGTGCTCTTGACTGTACAAGTAAAGCCCTTTCATATGATACCCCACTTGACCTAATATTGACAATATGTAATTTGGCCCCCCCTACTTTGGCCCCCTTTACATTAATAATCATAATTTTTTCAAAATTCTTTCATATGCAATTAAATTGGGCAACTACCTATATTCTAACACTATTCCAAATTTCAGGTCGATAGCATGATTGGTTGCTGAGATATAGAGGTGTGACAGACAGATGGACAGACAGACAGACAAAGTCGCACCATAAGGGTTCCTTTTTTACCATTTTAGTATTGGAACCCTAAAAACATTTACTGGACAAGAAAGTCGGGGGCTTCAGCTAAAACAAACCAGCTTGTAAATCTGAAAAAGGCCTTCTGAACACCGAGTTCCGAGTCTAAAACATCTCACATGTTTCTTTATGATCCTCTAATCATCTCCCATCTACTAAGACATTTCGTTTTCGCCCAAATTATTACTTGAAAAAAAAAAAAAAAAACTTCTCGGCTCCCGGACCACGAGTGTTTTTTATCGATTTTACCGGTTTCGCCATTGTTTATGTCGTTCTTGTGTTCGATACGCTAAAAAGAAGCTGTCGTAACACATTTTCATATTATTATTGGCACATAGAGAGATTAAGTTGCTTCACTTGCTACAGCGGAAGCCCGGCGCGTGTCGTCCGCGCGGCTCGTACGCATCGCAACAAAACGCGCGCTTTTTATGCGCTTGCCGGAACCGCCGAGCGTAATGACTCATTAATTTCCGCCAACGTGATTTACTGCTGGGGTGAAATGATGACTTTATAGAAATATCGCATCCGCAAATAGAAATGACAGTAATTTATTTGCAGATCGTTTTTACTCTGATTACAGCTAAATTTTATAAAAATACATTATTTATATGTAAGTAGTGTAGGTATATTTTCCTACTATTATTTACTACTAATAATCGTGTACACATTCTTGTCCCTGTCTATTTCTTGTTGTCTGGAAGAGATCTCTTCAAAGAGTCCAACTTTCAGCTGTCATTGTCATTATGATTACGCTTCTGGTTTGGAATTATTTGTGGTCGCAAGAAGACCTTACACACCTAACCTTGTTTTTGCCTTAACAATATGGCTTTAACTAACGGACCTGTAGGAAGGAAATAGACCACTTAATGATCGTCTTGAACTTCTCGGTAGCCAGGCCGTCAATCTAAAATTAAAGTAAGATGAGATGCATTATGCTATGCAGCTGAACGTCGCGGCGTCGTACAATTGTTTTACAAAACGGCTGATTCAATAATCCATCTGTGTCATTGAAGTAGTTGATGAATACGTAACACATAATTTTCAATATATTCTTAACTGAAATCTTTGACATATAGCTTGTATGTTGCAGTTGTAAAGGTCAATGATACCAAAAAGTGAAAATTCATATTAAAATAATAATTTAAAAGTTTCACTTCCTTCTCGTTTTGTTCTGCCCTCAGAGAGTCATCCGCCTAGACATCATCTGCCATGGTTGACCTGGAAGTCTCTTAATAGACTCCGGACCCAGGTAGGCTATACTAAATACAACATGTCCTGGATTTTTCCTGTAGGTTTAATTATTTTTATTAGACAATAATGTTAATGCGTTTTACTTTTGAACTATAGGACAAAAAAATGTATTGAAGTACCTGCTTTATAGCAATTTTTATGTTTTAAGTGAAAACTTTTACCAAATGTTGATATGAGATGAAGTAACTACCTATCTCATTGAGTATGTGGAGTGTTCTGGATCAGTCGAGGCGATTCTCGATCCCGGTGGATGTTACTTGTAGGTATCCATCTCACGTGGGGCCACGTGAGCATCTCCACAAATTAGCATTGAGTGACAGCGCGTCCGCTGTGCATAATCTGGTAGGTGTCCCTTCTCTGCGCAAGCGCTCATACGGCTGCCTTCACACTGACTATCTCATTTGACTATCATTGAAAAAAAAAAATAGTTGTTAGTATAGCAGTGATTAAATATTATTTTTGGCTCTTCCATACGTATCCATACATTAATCGTAAAAATTAATAGTCGTGTAATTTTTTTCCATTCCAAAATATACCATGCATTTTTGCTATGAAAGTCTGGTGGGAGCTTTGATTTTGGCATTGTACTTTTTATGTATAATGCTAGTATCAAACTATAATGAAAATAAAGTGAAGATCTTGTACGTGTAGTCAGAGGGAAGGTTATCATTATGTGTACTTAAGATTGAACGTACTGTCAAAATAGTGTATTATTTCTATTGATCAGAGGTTGCGTAGTTCTCAATAAAATAAATATATTCGGTTTACGAAAGTTCTTGTATATGTCACCACAAGTTGATCAATTTCCCAGTAGGTTGATCAGCTTTCAAAATATCATAAACGGCAGTTGAAATGTGTTATTTTACATATAGATTTCAGATAATTTTATTGATCAATATACGGAGTCTTGCGGTGAAATGATCCGACGAACGCGAGGTGTACGCTGATTGGTTAAAAGTCGATTGTTAACTCTATGAATAAACACTTGCCACATGATTGCCACTAATGCCATCGACCATCAGAGAACAGTGCATTATTTTACGGGCGTCAGTTTAACGTAAAATTGTACACTGAGCAGTAATTGGGCCACACGTGTATAATTTGACGTATAGGTATGGCAAATCGTTAGTTTATCAACTTACCACCAGGCAGCGTAAGTTGATCAATTAGCTGAAATTTATTGCGTTAATTAATACATTTTAACTGCCGTTTACGATTTTCTATGAAAGTGATCAACTTACGATTCTTATAATTTATCAGTGACATACATATTGACACAATTTAGATGAAATTGATCAACTTACCATTCTTATAATATTTCAGTGACATACATATTGACACAATAATTTAGAGCAAAGTAGTTACGAATCAATTTTTTTCGTTTATTCCAACGCTTGCCAACACATTTTGCAGCTATGTCAAAAGCAATCATCTAAAGCTGTCAGAAAAAACAAGTTTGTAAAAGAAATAATTCTTTCCGTCAAATATACTATATGTGCGTTTATGTGCTTTTAGTAGGTGCGGCTACATCTGGGTAACGAACGACGCGATGTGACTGGAGCGTCCCGGCCGCGCCGTTCCGAAGAATGCAGCGTAAGCATTTTAGTAGGCAAGTTCATGTGTCCCTAGAATCGAATAAAACATTATAAAATGTTACAAAAGCCATGTCTATAAACAAGAAATGTCCCATTTTTATAGTTAATTTTCCAAGCTATCTTATAGAATATTACAATGAAAAGCTTAAAAAGAGGGTCCTCCCATAAAAGACGCGTAATTTTAATCTGCGTTAGCTCTATTGAGTTGTGAAAACGGAAAAATTACGATAAGTAGTTTAGAAGTTATGAGGGAATAGATGAACGTACCTACATTCATCATACCGGACAAAATCATATCCCTCTTTTTTGCCGCAGACGGGTAAATACACAGTAATACATACCTACAAGCCACGTGAAACTAGTGGGCAACAGTACTTTGTGCACATCCTGAAAAGATTCATGCTCCAGGGCGGTTAAGTGGTACTCGTAGTATTAAAATCCTTTTGTTTGCAAACCTTAAAGAAATTTAGTTCTCTGACTGCAGTTCTGCACAGTCTTTTTTAAGTTTATTTTGTAAACTGTATATGAGGTTTATATGTGTTTGGGTAATGTCTCGTGTTTGTGCATGTGAAGTGGGACGATGTTATTGAATGACGTGCCCACTGTCCTTTATGCTTCTCATGAAAATACATGCAACGCCGCAATAAATCACATTACCAACTCAGTAGGTATTGGATATATCAAGGATGTATCAAATAATGGATTCATTCCAATCAGAACTTTATAAAAAAAATTCTATACAGTTACGGGGTGTAAAAATACATTTCACGAAATCTAAAAATATTGGATGTAGACCATGAGATTAAACAATTTTCCTCTAATGGTATAAGAGGTAACAGGAAAATTGAGAACGATCATGGAAACGGGAAGATTTGTTTTTATGAGCTGTAGAGTGGTTTCACTGAGAGCCGGCAGACCAACCTTTTTGAGTATCGAAGATGTCACTTTTCGAATACATACCAAAAACTAACTATTTCCATTTGCTTTTTTTCGTTCAAGAACTTTTTCTTGAAAATGTAACCACTGAGAGCCGGCAGACCAACTTTTTCCAGTATCTGAGATGTCACTCTTCGAATAGCTACCAAAACTGTCCATTTACGTGACCGTTTTATTTTTCACAACGATAAAACCTCTTTTATGCGCTATTTCTCAAACACGCAACCACTGAGAGAAGGCAGACCGACGTAAATCTGATCAGGGGACGACTCCACAGACCGTAAAAACAAATCTACTCGTTTCCATGATGGTTCTCAATTTTCCAGTCACCTCTTATATATAATAACTAAAGTAGTTCATTATCGAAAATCCTGTTGAATCGTTAAATATGTTCAGTTGTTTCAGGTATCCGTAAAAGCCCAAACTTCACGCGGACAAAGTCTTGGGCACAGCTATTAGACACTGAAACTCCCTGCTCCTTCTCGACATTAAAAAAGAACAATTTAATAAGGTGTTTTCCAGCACCTCTTGAAAGTTGAACTAGTTGGAGCTGCTGATCATCATTGGGAAAATGAAAAATGGGAACACTGATACTAAACGGTCAGCCAGTATGAAAATATTGCGTCAATTTAATTGCTAATGTCAAATGCCTGTAATATGTATATTTTATCCTAAAAAGATTTCATTTATTTTACAAAACCATAAAAAACTAAATTATCAACATAGATGAGCGTGCTACCTATCGACACTTAAAAAAACTGGGCAAGTGTAGGGGCGGGTTTCGTAGTTTTTTACGATTTTTTTTTTATCGCAAAGCAGGTTTTGATTAAGTAATATAAAATCGATCATAATATAAACTAACTACTGGAGGATGGGCGGCAGCATCCTCCTGTGAATCATACCATCTTACTTACTGCGGTCACCTACAACCGCGGTCCATGGTGCCAGCCGTAACGGTGACAAGCAAGGTGACTATGGTACTTTCCCTCCACATTTTTTCAGCAAAAGCTAGAATTCTGGATAGAGCTGCCTGTCCTGTAGTGGACATTTCATGGGATGTTATGATGATACTACTACTTTGAATTTTTACTTGGTGTAGACGAGAAAAAAGAATCACCCACACTTTACTTGTAGGGAAAGAAGCCTAAAAAAGTTTTTTTAATTATTTTATATTACCACTTCGTTATCATGGATAAAATGTATATCCGTACTAAATTACAGCTTTCTAGTACTAAGGGTCTCTGATCTAAGTCGCGGACAGACAGACAGACGGACATGACGAAAGACGAGTTCCTTTTTTACTACATACATACATAATATCAGGCCTCTTTTTTGACTACGAATCTCTAAATACGTTGTTGAAAAACATGATAGAAAATTGCCTATTATCGGGATTTTTTTTACACCCTGTATGTGTCATGCCAAACAAATATTATAGTTGCCTACCTTCACGTTTTAGTTATGTATTCAAAACCCATTTATTTCACCAGTATTCCTAAATATATTTTTTATTGTTTTATTTGTTGACCCCTTGTCGTATTAACGTTTCCTTAATGCGCTCTTATAAAAGACTTCAACGAGAGCTCTTACAAAATATTTTTACGAGACTTAACTAATTCGTGTAACGGCCCGAATTGATAAAGCTTGACTTATCTGAAACTCAGGTTGAACTCAACCTGATCCTAAACTCAGCCTGAACTCAGGGAGGGAATCTGTGTAAACAAATGTAGTAGAAATAATTTGACAGATTTTACGTCAAGAGGACTAAACGCTCGACTAGAGTCTGCGTTCGGTTACTGCTTTGAGTTGAAAAAATTTTTAACTACAAAACATGATAATACTAAGCTGAAACAAAATATTACTTAAAATTTCCTCAAGTGTTTTGCTCAGCGTACACTAATTACTAAAATACATCAAAATTGCAAAATAATGCATGTAAGAAAATATTCTTTAAACCAAGACTTTAAACCATTTTTTCCCAAACTAAACGCAGTTTAGTATGCCATAGACAAATAGCTCTACTGAGGGCCAAAACTTGAGTTCGGCTCAAGTTTTTGACTATCAATTAGCACAAAAATTTTACCGTGACGTCATGAATCTTTACTCACGAACCTGTCAAAGGTTAGTCATGGTCGACCCTGACTTGAGGATGTCAGTTAAACGTCAAAAGGAGAACCTGCACAATGTAATTCAAATCATACAGGGTATTTTGATCACAAACTTGAAAAGACCCTGTATACATATTTTTTATCAAAAATAAAAAAAAACGTGAAACATTTTTTTGAACATAACACTTTTGTAAAACTCATATTTGCAATTTGGGTACCTTCACAATACCGATAACATCCCACCTAACGTTCATAATATGAATTAGTTATCGGCCCGTTGGTGTGGTTGGTAGTGAGCCTGCCTTCTACGCCGAAGGCCGCGGACGGGATTCCCGCTAAGGGCAAACATTTGTGTGATGAACACGAGTGTTTATCCTGTGTCTGTGTTATTTATCTATTTATGTATATTAGCCTCTGTTACCCAAAGTACAGACTTTACTTTACTTTGCCTAGTTTGGGATCAGGTCACTTTTTGAGAAGTGTCCACCGATTGTATACTGGGTTGTTCCTCGTGTCCGTACCACAACCGATATTATTTGTATCACGATTTTATTGTTTTCAAAAGAACACCATTCTGAACTTGCTCTTTGAACCATTACGACCTCGTATGACCCATTGCTACTGCATTATAAAATTTCTATTGAAAAAGAAATTATGAGGAGAAGTTCCTTGTTGATTTGCTCAAAGTTGAATTTAAATTGTATGGCTCAAAGACACACAATGGCTTTAGTGTAGCGTGGATATCGTCGCCTGCATCAAGTTTAACGCACATCTTCAATCTGCCGAAATGGTGCACCATAAGCTTAAGCCGTTCCTTTCCTGTGCGACCTGTTTCGTGTTAGAAATAAGAATAGGTAGTGCTCTGGCATCATCATAACATCCCACGAAATGACCACTACAGGACAGGGAGCTCCCTCCAGAATTTTGGCTTTTGCTGAAAAAATGTGATGGGGGAAGTACCTTAGTAACCTCGCTTGTCAGCGTTATGGCTGGTACCATGGACCGCGGTTGTAGGTGACCGCAGTAAGTAAGATGCGTCGATACACAGGAGGATGCTGCTTCCCATCCTCCAGTTTATAACCCTTAATCGCCACTTACGACACCCACCGGTATGTATGGGATGGTACTATTCTTTGCCGGCACTACACGAGACTATGGCATCACATCACCCTAATATAAATGTGGGCAACATTTGCTTACTATACCTATATTGAACATTGAAATAAATAATAAATCCGGCGTAAATCTAACGAGTAGTTTTATTGTTATAAATATCAACTCATATAACCAAGTTTTCTATTTTCGTGCTTCAAATATCCCCTACCCTTCCCCCTGTAAAAAAAACCGCTGGATGCAGGCAGCGCAGTTCTGGTCGTTGAAGATAAATGGTTGAAGAGAACTCCAGGGGAGGCCGCGACAGCAGTGGACATCTTCCGGCTAGTAAGTAATGACGAACAAGTATACTCGCAGGTACGATCTTCTGACAATAATCGAAACTTATTCGTTTTTTAGCAATGCTTTTGCCAGGTTTAGTCAGCTAGGCTTTGGAAGCTGCCGTTATTCACAATCTAAGGGACTGGCCATGTTACACATACGTTTCGCAAACATGTATGGAATTTTGCAACAATGCTGAAAAAGAGAACATTATTTATTTAACCTAATATAATACATACACACAATTAACCAAAAATCGAAACAATGATCGGTTACCTAGAGGTGCCTACCAATTATTTTGTTTAGATAGTTAAATAATGTTTAGTTTATAATTTTATTGATTTCAAAAAAATTTACCACTTCGTATTGTATTGTATATTTATTTAATGGCATCACATCTCATTACAAAACGTATTTTGCCATGACATTGTTTGTTGACAACGTGGCAGCATGCTAGACCACAGATTAATTATATTATGCGTTCAGTTCTTGAGAGTACATTGAGAAGGATTCGTCACATAAAGGTATTATACTTTTTTGCAACGAAAAACTTATAGAGGTTGTTCATTTGCTGAACCATTTTACCTTTTGAATAGGTAAATTAATATCTTTTGTAATGCGATGTTTTCCCCATATAAAGCTTGAGAATGGAAAATACGAAAAGAGAAAACAACATAAACAACGGCCGCAGTACAATCAACGGTCAGAAGGAAGCATACTTCTGAAGGGCGCCGCGCTGCTCTATCTTTCACACTGCTGGATCCTTCGCTATACCTCCCTGGTTTTACTGATGCATCACCTTGTGGAATCTACCTGAACACACTAAAGTCTGAATAGACTGAATTGGGCCCGGCCACAGATGAAATAATATTAAATGCCCGGCATGCAACCGGGTAAGGTATGGATTCCAAAAGGGGCGGAAAGTTTCTGTCTTGTTTTCTAAAATCATATAAATAAAGAAGTCATAGAAAGCGTTTATTAAAATTCATGTAAAAAAACCGGTCAACTGCAAGTCGGACACGCGCGCCGAGGGTTCCGATATACCTATAGTATTTTTGGAAGCAATAAAGTCTATTTTCAGGACCGCAAAACAAAATTTATTTGTAAAGGTTTTTTGCAGATTTCTGAAAAACTGTGCAACTAAGAAAGATTGTTTTATTTTTGCTGTAAAGTTTACATAAACTTCTGTCAACTGTAATTAATTCAGATTTTTCTTACACAAACTTCGGAGAAAAGGGGGGAATGGGATTTCTTTATGACATTTTTTATCATAACTTGAAAACTAAGAAACGTAACAAAATACAAAAATATATTTTAGAATGTACAAGTAAAGCCCTTTCATATGATACCCCACTTGACCTAGTAGCGACAATTAATATTTTGGCCCCCTTTACATCCTACTTATAATTACTAGCTGTGCCCGCGGCTTCGCTCGCGTGAAATTCAGACAATGTGCAGTTTCTCCCTCTCCCCCTCCCTCTCAACCTCCCCCTCCCTCACCCCCTGCCCCTCCCACTCCCCATCCCTCTCCTTCTCCATTTCCCTCTTCCTATCCCTGCCCCTAACCCAACGCCTACCCCTATCCGCTATCCCTATCCTTACATAAACATAGAAACTAAACCCATATTGATTT
Source organism: Athrips mouffetella (assembly GCA_947532105.1). Classification (NCBI taxonomy): domain Eukaryota; kingdom Metazoa; phylum Arthropoda; class Insecta; order Lepidoptera; family Gelechiidae; genus Athrips; species Athrips mouffetella. Next base: position 16,864,501 of record OX383963.1, read on the forward strand.
TTAGACATTTTTACCCTATCGCACCCCAAACCCATCCCCAGGGGATGATGGTATTTCACGTCCACCACGATGGATTTCAAAATTGTTGTAGTTCTCGTAATCAGCGACCCGATAAATCATACAAACGACACCCATATTAATTTTTAGACATTTCAACTCTATCGCACCCCAAACCCATCCCCAGGGGATGACGGTGTTTCACGTCCACCACGTTGGATTTCAAAATTGTTTTAGTTTTTTTAATCAGCGACCCGATAAACCATACAAATGATACCCATATTGGTTTTTAGACTTTTTCACCCCATTTCCCTCTTTCAGGAGTTGAATTTGGGGTGGAATTTCAACACCAGTGATGTGCGTTCCACAGAATTACAACCCTAATGACTAAATAATAAATTTAGTGGATTTTCAACTTCATCCCCCTTTTCACCCCTTGGGGTGTAGAATTTTCAAAAACCCTGAGACACGTAAAACTTAATTTTTAGTCGTTAGTCTAATGACAAATTTTGATGATGCTAAATTCAAAACTGACGGACTTTCATACAAATTTTCATCCCATATTTCACCCTCTTAGGGGATGAATTTTGAGAAATTCTAAAACACGTACTTTTTTTATTTTTTACGGAGCTCAAAAATTTTTTTTACAATTCTACCTATAAAAATGAAAGACAAAGTTATAAACCAACATACGGCAACTAAACATCCCCTTTTTCACCTCCTTGAAAGGTGATTTTTAAGAAATGCTTAAGCACATTTCTTAATTTTTACCAAAAGTTTAAATTCAAAATTTTGTGAATCTTACTTAAGAAATAAAGGACTTTCATACAAATTTTCATCCCTTATTTCACCCCCTTAAGGGATGAGTTTTGGTAAATCCTTCCTTAGTGGGTGGTTTTGAAGTGCAATAAACCTGTGTACAAAATTTCAGCTCTGTAGCTATAGCGGTTACGGCTCGGCGTTGATGAATCAGTCAGTCAGGACAAGCAATTTTATATATATCATAATAAAAAATATATAAATATATATATATATTTAGATAAACGCGAAAGTTTGTAAGTATGGATGGATGTTTGTTACTCTTTCACGTCAAAACTACTGAATGGATTTTAACGAAACTTGGCACACATATAGGTTAGGTCCTACAATACTCGTAACACATAGGCTACTTTTTACCGCATGAAAACCCTTCATTCTAACGGGAAAATGCATTTAATGTTAATTAAGAAGGTGACTGACTCACTGACTGACATATCAACGCACCGCCCAAACCGCTGGGTCTAGAAATTCCAAATTACGCATTTAGGTCTCTTATAAAGTTTAACGGTGCAATAAGAAAGGGTTTTGCAAAATTCCACCCCTAAAGGGGTAAAATAGGGGATGAAAGTTTGAATGAAAGTTTGTCAGTTTTGAAGTTAGGATCTTCAAATTTTGTATTTAGGCTAACGATTAAAAATTAATATGCACGTGTCTCAGGGTTTTTGAAAATTCTACACCCTAAGGGGTAAAAAGGGGGATGAAGTTGAAAATCCTTCATTTTCAAAGTAAAATCCACTAAATTTATTGTTTAGGCATTAGGGTTGTAATTCTGTGGAACGTACATCACTGTTTTTAAAATTCCACCCTAAAATTCAACCCCTAAAAGAGGGAAATGGGGTGAAAAAGTCTAAAAACCAATATGGGTATCGTTTGTATGGTTTATCGGGTCGCTGATTACAAAAACTACAACAATTTTTAAATCCAACGTGGTGGACGTGAAATACCATCATTCCTTGATGGGGTTGGGGTGCGATAGGGTTGAAATGTCTAAAAATCAATATGGGTGTCATTTGTATGGTTTATCGGGTCGCTGATTACGAAAACTACAACTTTGAAATCCAACGTGGTGGACGTGAAATTGGGGTGCGATAGGGTTGAAATGTCTAAAAATTAGAGATGGGCCGACTATACACCGACTAGTCGGTAAAAACTGCGCCGATTATTCGGCAGTAATAGTATGAAATAAAAACACAGGATCTTAATATTTATTATGTTCTGTCCTTAGCCATGACATAAGCAGTGCATCACTATCATCGTTGCTCAAGGAATCTTTAAAACTTCTAGTAAAAATTGTAACCTCATTGTTAATATATTTTGCAGCTCAAAAAAAAAAAGTACGAAATAAGGATGATCGGCACTGCCGACTAGTCGGCTGACTATCCGGCAATATCAAAACCGACTAGTCGCCTAGTCGGCTGATCGGCAAACCCCATAGTCGGCCCATCACTACTAAAAATCAATATGGGTGTCGTTTCTATGTTTATATGAAGATAGGGATAGCGGTTAAGATGGCGTTAGGGGTAGGGATAGGGGAAGGGATAGGAATAAGGGTAGGGAGAGGGAGTGGGAGAGGGACAGGGAGAGGGAGAGGAAAAGGGAGGGGGTGGGGGAGAGAGGGAGAGGAGCAGGGCCAGGGATGGTTTGACGGACGGTTGGACAGATGGTTGGACGGACGGACGAAAGGACGACAGATAGACGGAAGGGAAGATGGATGGAGGGTCAGATAGAATCCCTCGCGAACGAAGTCGCGGGCAACAGCTAGTTAAAAATCATAATTTTTTCAAAATTTTTACGTGTGCAATTAACTTGGGCAACTTCTTATATTCTAAAACCATTCCAAATTTCAAGTCGATAGCATGAGTGAAAAGAGATAGCTGAGATATAGAGGTGTGACAGACAGACAGACAGACAAAGTCGCACCATAAGGGTTCCTTTTTTTACCATTTTGGTATCGGAACCCTAAAAACGGTAAAAGCATGAATGGGTCGTGCGTGATGTAACTGTTGCAGGCATATAGTATAATTCTTCATATCACAGTTTGCCTTGGTAATCTGCCGGTAATTTTACTGGTTCCTTTGCCCTTCAATCAAACCGAAACACAGCAGTGCAAACACTGCTGCTTCACGACAGACAAAAGCAAGGGGGTGGTACTTCCCCAGACGGACTTTCCACAAAAGCCTTATCAGGTAAGCAAATGTTACCTGTTTTTATTTGTAAATGTGTTGAAAAACGTCGTAAGAAGCGCATGCGCTTTGGTCTTACACTCTCGGCTCCATTACGCCCTCGCCTGCGGCTCGGGCTGCAATTCTCGAGCCTCGGGCGTAATCAACAAAATAGCGCACTTGCATCTTAATGCACTATTATCAATTCGTTAAAATTATTGAAAATATAACAGCCCTTATAATGATCACGTTTTTTCCATAGATAATACATTTTTTTTAGTCCAAAGCAAAAACCAAACGTGAACTCAGGGAGGGCCATTTCTTTACTCACCCTCTTCTCACCCTTTACTCAGCTCAATTTGTTTATAAATTAGCCAAGATCTCAACTTAATGAAAGAAAGAGATAGAAATATAAATCTTAACTCAGGTTGAGTCGAGTTTCCTGAACAGGTAGACGGGCGTTTAAAATTTTAGAGAACTGATTTTGCAAAAGGACAACGGAGATTATGTGACACATTTTTTTAACTCTCGAATAACACTCGATCATCTTGAATCACTGGAAAATTTATCCCAAAACGTGCCGAAAAACCTTCTCAATCGTCCCGAGTACACACGGCCGCACATCGGTAGAGACACTTTTGGACCTTATGGCGTGATAATAGAGTTGAAAAAGTTTCTACCGACAAGCGGTTGACCGTACCTATTTAGATTTACAATTCAATAGAAAACCGGTCAAGGGTGGTGCCGTAGTACACTCAACAGCACATCAGTAGAAACACTTTTGGACCTTATAGCGTGGTAATAGAGTTGACAAAGTTTCTACCGACGAGCGGTTGACCGTACTCACCCAGTACGTAAAATGATAGGTTGTAGTAGTTTAACATACATGTGTACAAGATAGTGACTTTTGGACGTCAATATCTCAAGAAAAGGTAATGGTTTATACTTACATGAAATTTAGGAAAAAAATAGGATTCTATAGGCGGGTCTTACTCTTCGACCAATATAAAGAGTTATGGGCCTTATCCGTACAAAACGCTAATAAAAAACAAGTCTCGCTACAACTACATGTAAACGCACACCCACGGTTACAGTTTTCCTAATCACATGCACACACAGTCCCTAACAGAGATAGAAACACGCGCTCGCACCGTAGCGCGAGCGAGATAGCGAATGTTCGTCGAGATGCCGTCGTTTCAATCACGCGTCGCTGAATAATGGCGGCAAGGCCGGCGAAGGTTTTTTATCAAGAAAATTATCAAATAATTAGATTTTACTAAAAAATATATTAACAAGTGAAATGTGACGCCTAAATCTTCGATCGTATTTTCTTGAGTTATTTGAATACTTTGAAAAGCACAGGACGGCTTTATTTTATTAGAAAGGTGGGAAGTTAATTATTTGCTCACACGTGTTACTCGTTGAGCATCCGAACACCGACTAAATCAAAGTGAGTGACCTCACTCACTTGATCGGTTTTCAAACGATGTTCCATATGGCCCGTCTATAACTCTTTATATTGGTCGAAGGGTTACTTTTTAGTTTGGGTCTTACTAACCATGCAAAATTGCAAGTTTGTAGGTAAATAGATTTAATTTTAAGGGGAGAGGCGGGGGTCGACAGTAGCCTCAAATGGTTCGTGCTGCTCTTACGTTGTGGACACATGTTCCGCAGGTAGAGTTATTACAAACGAGTTGATGTTTTGTAAATCCATCATGTAAATCCATCCGGTGGCTAATATATATGTTTGCGGTATCACTTTAGTGTATTTTTTTTTCAACCTGTATATTCTGGGTGCACGCGTGCGCATACTCCATTTAAAAAAAAGGTCCTCCGTTTTTTAGAGAATCTATCCAAAAACACTCCTATTTATCCATTTATAAATTACCGCTAAAACCGCTCATCAGCCGCTCGTCTGTGTTTCCTTTACTTGTCAAATGGTCATTTTCTCAGAACAAAAACCTCCTTGCTTCGCTCTTTGGTCATTTTACTGAAAGTGACCTCTATGAAATTTTCAATGAAGTTTTCAGTTTATGAGGACATGGACAGTGTTATTTATCAAGAGATATCGCACAGATGTCACTTTCTGATACAAATAACTTTGAAAAGGTAAACGCAGACATGACAAACGTTGCGACATTGTATTTTTAGATACATCAACAAAATTGCTAACTGCTTATTGAGGACGGAACAGAGAAAGCTTATGTGGTAATGAGGACATTGTAAAAAACCGGCCAAGTGCGAGTCGGACTCGCGCACCGAGGGTTCTGTACCAATTGTATTAGTTGAAATTTCAGTAACTTACTGTGCTAGATTTTTTGAGTCCGACTCGCACTTGACCAGTTTTGATTATTTGTTGTTATTTAATAGCTTATGCACTATAAATAATACAAATCATCACGCTTGTAAATGTTCCCGTTTTTACGATAGAGCTAAAACAATAAATCGAGCAAAAATCGCCTACACGCGTTTAACAACACGTTTGTAGCAGGGATGCCTGCCTTAATTTTAAATTTTTAGTATTTGTTGTTATAGCCACAATAGAAATACATAATCTGTGAAAATTTCAACTGTCTACCTATTACTGTTCATGAGATACAGCCTAAACAAAATAAAAAAAAAAACGAAAAAGACTTTCGTAGCATCTTATTCCTTCGTTTTTAAATATTTTTTAAAATAAGAAATACAGTATTCCTCTGCTCAACGAGCTCTAAACAACAATACCCCAATCAATGGGGAAGGTAAAAAAAAATTTTGCGCCCCTCTTCAGCTGTTCATTTTTAGGGTTCCGTACCTCAAAATAAAAAAACAGAACCCTGTCTGTCTGTTTGTCAAGACCCTTTTTCTCACGAATGAGAAAAGGTATAAGGTTGAAATTGATAACGAATATTAAAATTTATAAACCACACAAGATCTGAAAATTTCAATTTTTTACAACGACGCAATCAAAAGATATGGCTTTTTATGTCCTCATCTCCATACATTTATGCAAAAAAGCAAAACCTACAGGGCACTTCCCGTTGACCTAAAATTATGAAATTTGGCAAGAAGCTAGGTCTCACAGCACAAATAATGGGAAAAGTCTAAAATCATTAAATATTTCAATATTTCACACAATTAATAGTAACCAATTAAGGTGAGCTCCCTTTTCAAGAAATTTTCTATAAAAGAGGGGTCAAGTTGGATGATCGCAGAGTTTTTAAAATCAAAGAGCAAACTCTTTTAGTATATCATATGTATAGTAGATAGGTACGGAACCCTTAGGGCGCGAGTCCGACTCGCACTTGGCCGGTTTTTTTTATTTTTAGTCTTTGTTGTTGTAGCGGCAACAGATATACATAATTTGTAAAAATTTAAAATTTCTACCTATTACGGTTCATGAGATACAGCCCGCTGACAGACAGACAGACAGACATCGGAGGGATATCTATAGGGTCCCGTTTTCACCATTTGGGTGCGGAACCCTAAAAATCAACGAAAATTATTTATGGAGTACAAAACAGTTTTGGCTATGTGTAAGGCTTGATCTTCTTATCAACGACTCACAAACAAAGGTCCTTTTGAGGGTCCTTTTTCTCACGAACGGGTAAAGGTATCAGGTTGAAAATGATAACGAATATTAAAGTATATGTAAACCACATAAGATCTGAAAATTAATTATTTTACAACGACGTAATCAAATGATATGACTTTTTATGTCCTCATCTCCATACATTTATGCAATAAGCAAAACCGAGAGGGTACTTCCCGTTGACCTACAATTATGAAATTTGGCAAGAAGCTAGGTCTGACAGTACAAATAAAGAGAAAAGTCTAAAATTATTGAATATTACAGTTTTTCTCACAACTAATAGTGGTTACTAAGGTGGTTAAGGTGAGCTCCCGTTTAAAGAACTTTTCTATAATAGAGGGGTCAAGTTGCATGGTCGCGGAGTTTTTAAAGTCAAAGAGCAAATAGATAGGTACGGAACCCTTAGGGCACGAGTCTGACTCGCACTTGGCCGGTTTTTTTTTTAGGTTTTCCGCTAGCAACTTGAAACGTTTGAAATGCTTTGTCTTCTTTAGGCAGTAGGAATGAGTGTTGCTGTCTGTATATCTCTTGCGGTTAAGTGAGAGCTCACCTTTAAATAAAACGAACATTGATTGATTTTGTAGATTTTACAACAAGTGCACAAAACGAACCATTTTTCTGAGACTTTTAGCAGCCCGAGCCGAAGGCAAGGGCTGATGATAGTAAAGTCGAGGATAAAATGGTTTTGTGGACGAGTTATAAACTTTGCTTTTCACTTGGATTGCGAGGAAATAAAACGTAAAAGGACTCTCTAAATGTAAATGAAGAATGACTTTCAATTGACTATTTCAGACAAGGCAATACATAGATAGACTACGATCCATATATTTGTATGTTTTCTTTTGATCTAGATTAGCGGTTTTCTTCTTCTTCTTTTCGAGTCATCGGCAAAACTGACTATACAAGCTTAGCCCAAAAAGTAGCCAAATAAATAGCCTTTTAGTTGCCTTCAAGAAGGTCCCTCCGAGTGCAGGAAACTGGAGAAGTAGGGTACTACAGCAAGTGTGTCATAGTTTGCAAAATACTGCATTCACACTTGTCGTTATCAGAGAAGACCTCTTCATGAGTTCCCCGCACCTGCCAACGCCCGATCGCAGTCTGTTCAGTGACTTCCATATGGACCAGGGAAGATCGTGACCTGGTGACAGCTTTTCGGCGGTAAGATCTTCAGACCAACGTTTGGCTACGTATTTGAACATAACATTAACATGTAGCTGAAGCTGCACATCTAAATTACTTTATATTGGTCGTCAGCTCAGACTTTTTATTGGTCAACTTTATAGTTCGTGCAAACAACCTGAAAAATAAAAATACTTATTTAAAAGTTTTGACTAAATAAAATAAAATTGTTCAGTTAAACTACAAAAGCATTTGTAAGCAAGTGGATTGTACTCAGATCAAATTGTGATCCATTTTATGGAATGTAAATACGTATTATATAGGGCATATAGGCCACGGGTAAACACCCATATTTCTCCACTTTGAACGCAGGAAAATTTAGCGAAACTGGCCAAGCAGTGTTTTATAAGATATTCAAAGTTTACAAAAGGCTACCAAGCCCTTCATCTTCTGCTAAATCTTTGAAAACAATTTGAAAATATATGGAGAACTAAAATCATGTTTCACTTACCATTATTACATTATAATTGAATAAATTTATATCGCTGGTCGCTAATGCACATTGCATATGATTATTTTCGTTCTTTCCAGTAGGTTCCTAGCTTGGTACATACTAATTAAATACTAAATAAAATGAATATGTAAAAAATTGTTGTTTTCATATCTCATAATGACATTTCTTTGACGGATTTGTGCGATTTGTGCCCTTCGAAAAAATTTCTACTAGAGATTTGATGACAGTTATGTCAGATAATCTTTCTTTTCATACAACTCCAAATAAGTGAAAGAGACAAATATAGACTTTACGTGTTCGTTATAATCCTCCCGGTCAAGAATCGACCCGACTTACCCTCAACTCAAATCAGAAGGAAAGGCAACGACTATCGAATAGCTGAGTTTTAGCTGAGTTCCTGATGCAACGTGCTGCGCATGCGCTAAGTTATACTTAGGGTTGAGTCGCGACTATAAATTCGAGCCAAGACCTTTAAACTTTTCATACTAAGCGCTAAAATACAACAATTTCCGTTCTACGACTTTTGGAGATTCGCAAATAAACAAACCCCTACTTTTTGGTGAATTTCGATAAACCGTACAAGAAAGGTTTTGTTTTAGCCCCCTGAACTTTCAGAGCCCTGTAATATATCGTCTATAGAGTTCTCTGATTACAATTTACTTCGGCAATTTACATATAGATACTTAATATGGTTTTACTTAGTATTTTATTGAATTATAACAAAAAAAATTGTTATATTTTGAGTTATTGCAGAAACTAACTATCAAGCAGCATTATTTTAGATTTACATTATATCAATATTGTATAGAAATGCGTGCGTGGCGGCTAGGCTATTCTAGTAGTAGAGCGTAAGTACTATCGTAGTCTCATCTGCCTGACCACCAGCTTATTTTCGCTTGTTCAGCCGACCGCACGTCAGCAACTCTATTACCATGCCGTAAAGTCTACAGTGTTGCTACTGACGTGCTGCTGGGTGTCTAAAAAAATAGAAGCGCACTCTATCTTTACCCTGCTGGCTTTGAAAAGACCAAAAGTATACCTAGAAAACCATATCAAAGGGCAATGACAATAAGAAATTAAAGAAAAAATCATCTTGCTTTATCTATTTCCTATCGGCGAAATAGAGATGCTCAGCGTCCACGTAAGATCCAGACAAAAAAATTCTATACTGGGCAGGCGGCAAAGTCCGCGATAGTACGTATACCGCGGTGCGCAGGAGTCGATGCGCGATATGCTAATGTCTTGCGTTCCGTGTAACTTATGGCTCTGGCTGGTGGTGCGCCGGTAGCCGCACAATGACCGTTTTGTTCAATAACGTTTTATTTTTGCGGCTATTGTCGATTGTTCACTCAGTGTGTGTTTATAAGGCGGCTTGCTCTTCTACCACGCCGCCGCGGGCGCAAGGCGAGTCTCGCACCGCACGATATCCACTCCCGATACCTACTCGAATGCTATTGTAAAGAATAGTTTTTCGATTTTATAAAATGTATTTATTGCACAAAGAGAGCCCTGCACATTTTTCCAGCAAAAGCCAGAATTTTGATGGGAACTCCCTGTCCTGTAGTGGACATTTCATGAGATGTTATGATGATTTATTGCACATTGCCTTTGTGTTGCCAACCCAAAGTAGCAAGCTCTTGAGTTTTTTATCGTCCTATAATACGTAATTGCATATTATCACCAGCAATAATATCTCTTGTTTGATACACAGACTTTTACCTGTTTCAAATACGGGGAGGTTGTTCAGTTTAGTAGTCTGAATGCACAGTAACCCACAGTTTAATTTTTCGGCAAATGTTTGTCTACTCCCAGTAAAAATTATTCATGACGCCGACAATAGTCAAAATTACCTCCCTTTATAACAAAGGACAGAATGCGCGTGTTAGAACAGAGCGGACTCGCGCTGTTTTACGTTTTTCTCTAATTATCGATTTTTTTTCGAAATCTGTATTCATTATGGAACAGCCATATGATAATGCATAATGTATTCAATAATGTGTAAGGATATTATCATCATAGACTAATGGGAACTTGAGATAAAACATTGGCGACATAGCTTTGGTATTTTTTTGGCGTATAAATTATTTTTGATCGTAGTCCAGAGTCAGCCATATTCTAGGAAAGATGATCACTTATCACATAGGTAATTGTTTTTCACGACAATATATTCAACACTTCATGAAAAACTGCTCAAGTAAAACGTATTTATTTGTTATCAGTAGAGGTGTAGATTTTCGATATTGGAATGATATAAGTCTTTGTTTTCAACAAGATAACAGATTATTTTGTTCTACAATAGTACCAACGATACATCAAAAGACCCTTTTGCTCCTTTTCTTGGTCACAAAAACGGTATTCCGCGTAAAAAGCAGCATCAGATAATAATAGCATCAAATACCGCGATTAATCTAAAGCGCAGGTAATTCAGGTACAACGGGACCGTTTTTTTTTACTTTCCCGAAGGTCGCTTTTTCCTGGAAACAGCGCACTAGCGTTTTGGGATAATGGCACTTCCATTAATTTAAAAATTACGCGCGTATCCCTTAAAATGCGTTACATATAGCATAGATCTCATTTTGATTCTTATCATCGTGAATAAATCCATTGCAATAAAAGTTCACTACGCACTTACCTTTTGTTTTCCACTGATTTGTCAGTAATAAAGTACACAGTAGCCCTGACACATTCAATCCAAGTTCTTACGAAACATGAACACTATTATTCCATGTATAAGAAAAGGATCTTTATGGATAACGAGGGCAAAGTCGGGAAGGTTTTCTAGTTATAGGTGAGTAGGTACTAACATATACAGTAGCGGTTGCGTTAGGTATATTCCTCCAATGCTTTGACAAACAAGAATAACAATGAAGCTGCCAACGTCAACTCCCAATGATCTACAACACAAATGGGATCAAATATTGATGAGTTCTCGAAATCTTACCACCGTTACTCTGGCCAGTGCATATGCTCTACATACATTTTCAGATATTTTTTCGAAACTACGTAATTGATATGCGTTTGACCCGCGGTAATAAGGCTCCTGTCGTCACCTCCACAACACCCGTGGACCCGGCCGTCCGTCACTGTTCAAAACATGTCAAGTTTCATGGTTGACTTATAATACTATTAAATATTAATTTGTAAAAGTTTAAAATTTGATATAGTCGCCGGGGCTAAACGAACAGCTCTACAATGTGACCTTCCACATAAATCAAAAGCAAAGATTTGTATAGAAGTATAGCGCGGTGTCGATTTAGTCCTCCGTGGAGAATCGGCCAAAGGGTTTTGCTAGAAGCTGGATGGTTATAATAGCGGGATGATTTAGAGCGGTCGCGACAAAAACTAGCGAGCACAGGTGGCAGGTCTCCATCGTATCAATACAAGCAGAATTCTATGAAAAGATAGTATCTATTATGGGGTAGCGAGTATTAACACGTCGCTACTAACCCATCGACCTCAGTAGTCAGAGCAACGGCTTCTCCTAAGAAGATTTATAACTGGGCGGCTCGTTTTAATTTGTCAGTTGTCTTAAAAGCTCCGCCTAAAAAACTACTAACAACCAACACTTTATGTTGTTGAGTTGTTAAAGATATCTTCGTATACGTACTACAAAAAAAAAGGACGGGTTGCACTCCGGGAGTGCCGGCAGAAGTGAAAACTTGCATTTTTGAATATTATGCTTTTTGTAAGGGTAAATCGTGCCATTCCTCGCGTATTTCTTGATGTCACTGTTTGGTCCTCCAAGTGTCAGAGTCTTGGAGGAGCTACAAGTATTGTAATAACCAAGTAAAGACAGTCAAATGATACAATTGGTAATAACAATACGGTTGACAGTTGACGCTTTTTCGATCAGGCTACGGAGATCTGACGTGACATCTAACGCGAGTTTACCATTTTTTACCCATCTAAAAATGTGCCAAGCGCCGCTAAAGAAGTTTTCACTTCAAAAATAATTAAGAAGGAGCCGTACCGTTAGCTTCGTTTGACACAGAGAACTTCAAAATGTAATACTTATCCCCATCAATTTCGACTGAACATTGCATTAGTTCACGAACGTATGTTTGTTTGTTGGTGCAACGAGAAGTTTGGAGCGTGGCTCTGACGTAGAGAGCCCTCGGGTGCGCCTCGCCGCCTTTTAATTACAATATAACAACAACAATATCACCGGGTTCCCTGGTTACATGACACGTGCATGCTAGGTGAAGTTTCATTACGCGTTCATTGCAATCTTACTATTATTCTGTATAACATCACCAGTTGCATAGGCAGTGATGTATATGAACAAAAGAGAACGTACCAATTCGTTTCGTAAATGTGCTATGCTTGCGGCCCTTTCATCGTATGATTTGAAGGGGTGCAGGGTGACGATGCTGACGCAATTATCTCCATGACGTGTTTCTTTATTGTCTCTGCGGATTTGTACGTGGACAGTGAGGGAGTTATTTAGGTTTTAAAATTTAATTTATATTTCACTATACCAACTTTATATTTCAACTAGCTGTTACCCGCGGCTTCGCTCGCGTAGATTTCGTATTTAGGTTGTTATCGGTTTTCCGAAGCAATGAGATATTTTCCCGTCATTTCGGGGTAATTTTAAACTAAGGAAAAACAGGACTAACCCTGTGCAAATCAATGAGTATAATTCAAGATACAGCTGAATTTTATATAATATACAGAAGTTACTCATAAGTTACTCAGAACAGAGAAACTTAGCAGCAGTATCCTAACAAATGTAAAGAGAGAGATAAGAGACACCTTTATGTAATATTTCAAAACAGAGCCAATTCGCAGAAGAAATAGAGAAAAACTAAAACCCTCTCCCTCTCTCTGCCTTTCCCCCCTTCCTCTCCCCCTCCCCGTCCCTCTGTCTCTCCCCCTCCACCATCTCCCCCTCCCCCTCCCTCTCCCCCTTCCCCTCCTTCTCCCTCTACTTTACCTTTACCTATATCTCTACCCCTCTACCTCTCTACCCCTCTACCTCTCTACCTCTCTACCCCTCTACCTCTCTACCTCTCTACCTCTCTACCTCTCTACCTCTCTACCTCTCTACCTCTACCTCTCTACCTCCCTACCTCTCTACCTCTCTACCTCTCTACGTCTCTACCTCTCTACCTCTCTACCTCTCTACCTCTCTACCTCTCTACCTCTCTACCTCTCTACCTCTCTACCTCTCTACCTCTCTACCTCTCTACCTCTCTACCTCTCTACCTCTCTACCTCTCTACCTCTCTACCTCTCTACCTCTCTACCTCTCTACCTCTCTACCTCTCTACCTCTCTACCTCTCTACCTCTCTACCTCTCTACCTCTCTACCTCTCTACCTCTCTACCTCTCTACCTCTCTACCTCTCTACCTCTCTACCTCTCTACCTCTCTACCTCTCTACCTCTCTGCCTCTCTACCTCTCTACCTCTCTACCTCTCTACCTCTCTACCTCTCTACCTCTCTACCTCGCTACCTCGCTACCTCTCTACCTCTCTACCTCGCTACCTCTCTACCTCTCTACCTCTCTACCTCTCTACCTCTCTACCTCTCTACCTCTCTACCTCTCTACCTCTCTACCTCTCTACCTCTCTACCTCTCTACCTCTCTACCTCTCTACCTCTCTACCTCTCTACCTCTCTACCTCTCTACCTCTCTACCTCTCTACCTCTCTACCTCTCTACCTCTCTACCTCTCTACCTCTCACCTCTCTACCTCTCTACCTCTCTACCTCTCTACCTCGCTACCTCTCTACCTCGCTACCTCGCTACCTCTCTACCTCTCTACCTCTCTACCTCTCTACCTCTATACCTCTCTACCTCTCTACCTCTCTACCCCTCTACCTCTCTACCTCTATACCTCTCTACCTCTCTTCCTCTCTACCTCTTCCTATCCCTGCCCCTATCCCTACCCCTAACGCCAATTTATCTATTTAGCTATCCCTAACAAAGAAACGAAACCCATATTTATTTTTAGACATTTCAAACCTATCGCACCCCAACCCCATCCCCAGGGGATGATGGTATTTCACGTCCACCACGTTGGATTTCAAAGTTGTTGTAGTTTTCGTAACCAGCGACCCGATAAACCATACAAACGACACCCATATTAACATTTCAACACTATCGCACCCCAACCCCATTCCAAGGAAATGATGGTATTTAACGTCCACCACGTTGGATTTCAAAATTGTTGTAGTTTTCGTAATCAGCGACCCGATAAACCATACAAACGATATCCATATTGGTTTTTAGACTTTTTCACCCCATTTCCCTTTTTTAGGGGTTGAATTTGGGGTGGAATTTCAATAACAGTGATGAACGTTGCATAGAATTACAGCATTAATGCCTAAATAATAAGTTATGTGGATTTTACTTTAAAAATAAAGAATTTTCAACTTCATCCCCCTTTTCACCGTTAAGGGTGTCGAATTTTCAAAAAACCTGAGACATGTAATGATTAATTTTTAGTCGTCCGCCTAAATACAAATTTTGAAGATCCTAACTTCAAAACTGACGGACTTTCATACAAACTTTCATCCCCTATTTTACCCCCTTAGGGGTGGAATTTTGTAAAACCCTTTCTTAGTGCACCCCTAAGCCTCATAAGGAACCTACGTGCCAAATTTGGAATCTCTAGACCCAGCGGTTTGGGCTGTGCGTTGATATGTCAGTCAGTCAGTCACCTTTTTCTTTTATATATATAGATATAAACCGCCCAAAGGCACTTAAGGTATCACCGAAGCTTTGGAAAACCACGCGCAGGGCGAGCGCTTTTTTTATTTTTAAGTCTCGAAAATCGCTCTTTGAATTCAATAATTTTATTGATACCCCAATAGTCCACTTTTCGAACGGAATATGGAATTTTCAGATTTATTCCTATTTCGGTAAGAATATTTAGAATTTATAATTTGTTATAAGTATTATAAGAAATTTGAAAGGGCTTTTGTGGAAAGTCTGTCTGGGAAAGTACCACCCTCTTGCTTTTTTCTGCCGTGAAGCAGCAGTGTTTGAACTGCTGTGTTTCGGTTTGAAGAGTAAAGGAGCCAGTGAAATTACCGTCACATGACACATACCATCTTAGTACTACTTGTTGTAAACTTTAAACTGTTTATTTATTATTTAGTTGTCAAAGTAAGCAACGCGCTTTGCTGTCTTATTAGTGTCAAAATATGCCATTAAGACAGTGGGTGCTATGGGTGGTGGTGACCATTTACCATCAGGTGGCCCACCTGCTCGTTTGCTCAGTTGTAACATAAAAAAAAAAACTATTGGAGCTAAAAAACAAGCTAGTTCCTAGTTATAAGCATTACTTGCACAGTCCAAAACAATACGGCCAGTTAAAATAATGTATTCGTAAAATAGTTTAATTTAGCGGTGACAACACGGTCGGGATTTATCAAGACACCCGGGGCGTGTCCTCAGTTTCATTACTTTCCCAGCTTACTAGCCCTATCCGGGTCCAGTCAGCCCCAACCCGGTCAATTAAAAACTAAAACGAGATTTGTACGTCACCGATCAGTTTTCATTAAATTTTATAGCCGTTGCAAGTCCGGTAAATCGAACCCTTTGTGTGCTTATTGATCTGTGTATTCAACTCTTTTTATTGGTAAAGTTTGCATTGAAAAGTGCATAATAGCGTTTTCTAATAATGCGGTTGAAAACGGTGCAAATGGGCATCCCGCGGCGCGGCGCGGTCCCACGCGGGCTGCGTCAGCGTCGTCGGCGCCGCGATCAAAGGACAATTGTTTACATTCGCCTTGTTTATTGACAAATCACTCATTAAATCGACACGCGACTTGTGCAACGAGTGATTGATTGACACTCTGCCGCCCTGTTCCATTCACTCCCTTGAACCGTTGGGGTGTGCGAAACGGATCTCGCCAGTGCTAAATATTGCACCATTCTTGAGCTAACAATGAGCAAACTAGTAAGCCGTAGACTGGATCGACTTCATCTGTTTTTGCTATGTTCGTGGTGTTGCGAGGGTTTCCGGTTGGATGAGTGTACACTAGTGCGTATTAAGTATTAGCAATTGCACATCGCCTTATAAAGCTTTTCTAGTTTGCATTCAAGTTTGTTACAGTCAGAAGCACAAAAAGCCGATTATATAAGACGCAGTGAATAAAAACGTAACGACTTAAATTGTCATGCATGAAGCTTATTTTTTACAAAATTTCTTCATATCAAGGATGCTATTATTAATGATTATACCTATTGCTTTACATGGAAAAGTGGCTGTACAGATTTTGTTCCAAAAATTTTAATTACTTAAAATTCAATTAGCGATAGAAAGTATGTTGTATGGAAAGCAAATTTCAAGTGGGAAGGCTTTTACTGGATCGTATCGCAAACAAACGAGACAATTACACGGTACAGGTGTCAAGTAGTCGCGCATCCGAATTGCAAAGCAGTTGTTGGAGGTAACGAGCTGTGCGGGGCGGGGTGCAGGGGAAGCTAGGACTTGCGAGGGTTTCTTTGAGGCGCGGCGAGTGCTGAGAGCTCTCCGCGCGATATTAAGTTTGTTTTGTCTCGCGGAGGGTGCCTGATTTAAATACGAGTGCCCGCGACGCCGCTGCACCGCGTTGTCCTACACTTTCAGTCTCATGCTCGCTTAACAATCTGGCGTGAGGATGCGGAAAGACGTTATACAATGCTGTTTGCTATCAAAGACCGTCTTACTTATACCGCTTGAAGTACCGATGTAAACCAATTTGGCGCTTCACAACACGATAGTGTAGTAAGCACTAAGGCAGAACTCCGTACTTTCGGGAGCTTTTATTTTTATTTGCACCGGTAAAGGCCTTCTTTGCATAGTCAAACAGCAATTTGACATTATTTCGAAAGAAATATTTGCATTGTGAGTTCGCCGAAGGAGCTTTGGAGGGCTTTAACGAGCGGCGAGATTGTCGACAAGTGGATTTTATGTTTATCTCATTCTAATTATTTTCTACGCTGCCAGTAAGAGTTATCCCGAAGTAACACTTTAATGGATAAGTATTCTGAAGTGGGAAAGGGCATTGATGGAGTAGGTTGAGCTTGGACTCGTTCTTGTTGGCACAATGAGTGGCCATATTGTAGCTACTTACTGTTCGTGTTGTGTGGTACTTGGCGGTGCGGGACAGCGGGTGCTGTTATGGACTTTTCGTGCGCGCTTCGCGACGCCTCCGTCACGCAGACGCCGCCACACGCCGCGGCACCGACCAACTGTGAGAACCCACCCTTATCTGATATTCCTTCAACAAAACGCCATATCCGGTGCTTATGTTGAGAAATGAGTTTTTGTGAGATGGATGAGACCCAAACATAATCTAAGCATCGACTTCCATAGATCATGGACTTGGCTACGTACGTCTAATTAAGTTGATTACTTTACAGGACCTATGAAAGTACTTATGATTGATTCCAAAAACAAACAACGCAACCTCACAGCATGGCGAAAAGGCGAGAAGAGCTGGAAGTTGCGCCGCCCCCGCTGAGCCCGCCAATCGAGAGCGCGCGCGTCGAGGATTGGTTGCTAGCGTCGCGCGAAAAAACGTCGCGGAAAACAATGGCACTCGCGAGCACTCACTCTTTGTAACCGTCCAGAGTACTTAGACCCGCAAAGCCTTGTTCATGTCTCCTGGACCCTACAGTTGTGTTGAGTAACTGCGGGTGACGACACGGCTCTACATCACTGGCGCAGAGTGAGCCACTGCTGTCAATGTGTTGCGGTTGAGTGATATCACCGTGTCGGCTTGCGCGTGCGACTGTGTGAATCCAATACGCAGTATACGCACCTTGGCAAAACCTTAGAGGATATAATCAAAACTTTTAGTTCGATGAGTGAAAATAGAAGGTTATAAAAAAACCGGCCAAGTGCGAGTCGGACTCGCGCACCGAGGGTTCCGATCACTAAGGTAAAAATACCGTCTTGGATATGGACGCTTAGTCACGCAGAAGTGTATCAAATTTGCGCGAGTCCGACACGCACTTGTCTAGAATTTATTATTTTTTGTTGTTCTATAGTTTATGCGGTCTATAAACGTACCAATTTTTACTCTTGTAAGTGTTTCCGTTTTTACGATAGAGCTAAAAGAAAAATCTAGCAAAAATCACTTAAAAACAAATTTTTAGTAGAAAAGCTCGCCTTTACTTATTTTTTAAATTTTTATTACTTGTTGTTAATGCAGCAACAGAAATACATAGTTTGTGAAAATTTCAACTGTCTATCTATTACGGCTCATGAGATACAGCCCATTAACAAACAGACAGACAGACATCGGAGGCATAGGTATAAATAGGGTCCCGTTTTTCATCCTTAGGGTATGGAACCTTAAAATTAAGGCTAATGTGGGTTTGGTATAGAAAACGGATTCGTAAGTTAAAATAAGAGCAATAAAAACCCTACTGCGTAAAAATAATTCAGTTTTTTTTTCATTTTTTTATGTAACTTTTTGGTTCATGTTTTGTACTCCAGTACAGTCTACAGCAGGTCAAATACAACGAAACTCTAGCCTCAACAATGATGACACTAAGATCGGTACAAAGTCCAATGTGTCAAGCTTAACGAGCTCTTGGCTGTACCTAAGCAAGTAGTTTTTGATAAAGCAATCGACAACCAGTGCATTGGCCATGCCATTGGCATTGGATATCTACATTAATTTCACATAGCCATGCACTTCGCGCCGGCCAACGCTCGCGTAACTCCTTTAAAAGGGAAACTGTAATACATAAATCATAATTTATAATATGTACAAGTTATTATGATTGATGTTACCATGTAATACCTACATATTATGCGAGTGCTGTGGTGCAAGCTGATCTAATGATCAGTGCTCGGGTTATCTCGCTAGCTTAAGTGCAAAATGTTCTGTATCTCACATAGGAAAATGGTGAGTATGTCTATTTTCAATTCCTGATAAACCTGATAATATTCACACGTGTCTGGTACACGAGGTGGAACAGAAAGGGTAGACCAACCCAGAAGGATGTGAATCTGCCCATAAATTAGGAAAACTTATCTTAAGGAACGTTTAACCAAAATACGAAAAATATTTTTTTCCTCCCATAAATAATAACGAGGAGTTTATTTATTTTTCCGTTATTCAGTTTTATGAGCAAAATTCAAGATGGTCATACCCTTTTTGTTACAAGTCGTACACACCGTGATCCTGAGGATATGCATTAATTTTAAGAGCACGTTCAGATAACGAAACGTACAACTTTCCCAGAATATAGGTTGAAATACAAAAAAAAGTTTGCCCTCCCATACAAAAAATTCGTATTTCAACCTATGTTTCTCAGGGAAAGTTGAACAGTTTCATTAACTGAACGTGCTCTTAAAATTAATGCATATCCTCGGGAACACCGTGCATAGGCTGAGACTACGGAGCTACGGAGGTAATTCTCAGGTAATTAATAATTACTATTGTAGCTATATCGAACTCCCTCGATGTTAGGTTTGCTTCTTGCTGAGCAAAGTTTTGTGGATCTACAAACTAAAATTTAACTCGTCGTTTAACTAACCGGCACAGACACAGGATGCGGCCATGTACTTGCGGGCCCCGCACGGCTCACGCACGAGGCGAAGCACGCTGGCAAGCAGACGAGGTCTAAAAACGCGGCGAGTGACATAAATATTGTATAGACGAGCGCGGAATGCCTGATGAGGCCGTGCACTTCTTGTCGTCGCCAGCGCCGCTTGCGCCAGCAGATGCTTTAACTGATACCTGCTTTGTGCTTGCTACCTACGACATTCATATTAGTCTTATTCTGACCATTCTGACATAAAGCAGGGTGTAAAATCATATCTCCTCTAACTGGTTCCAACCATGAAACTTCAAAGTATAACGCTAATAAAGCAAAATTCTTGGCTGTGGTTCTACGAATTCTAGTAAATACAAAAACTTTTTTCGTTACTTATAGATTTAAATTTTGTCTGCTGGAAGGAATGATCCCAATATTTATTTTAATTCGTGTTTTGACTTACGTTTGTTCAGTTTTATGAGCAGATACACAGATGTGATATAGAAATTATATAACGCAAACGTGAAATCTTTCATTATTGTTATATTATACAATTCCTATATGACTCAACCAGTTCAGTGAAATCTATCACTGATATACCGTTGCATCGTCTCGTGAAGAAGCTCATTTAATGAAGAAATTACCAGCGCAGCGTTCGAACGCCACGAATTCATTTTGCATTGTAAGACCAGCATTTGAATTACCATTGTATAATACAACATCTTTTTGTCTCGTCGCCATTTGGTCACCTAAAACTAAGGCGAAATCTTGCACATTTGCATACTTTAAGTTTATGGGAATTCTATTCTAACGTAGTTTGGGACATACTCGTAAAAAGGGGTTTCTGTAAAAGTAATAAGTAAAATAAGTTCAGTGTGAAAACAGAGTGCAGTTAGGACTGTAGTAGTGCTTTGACAGCTTTCTACACTTTTGCTCATAGTAACCAGTCTGGTAGCAGGGTGGGCAGGAAGAAGTAGGCCGCTGCTGGCTGGCGATGACAGTTGGTTGGTTGACGGCTGGAGCAAGCCGCGCATTCCTGCGCGCCGGCCGCCTCGTTGGTATTCCGCGACTGCGCCGCGCGCGCAAACCTTACGCGCAAAAAAAAGACAATGACTTCGTATTTTATATGTCCCTAAACGTTCCATCAACGTATTGATTCGATTCGTCTGTCTGTCCTTAAATGACGGGCGGATGTTTTCGTTTTTGAAGGATTCATCGTTCGGTCCCGCTATTTTTTAGAACGGCTCTCCAAAAAGTGCATTGTGAGCGAAGAAATAATTTACATTTTTAGGCAATTTAGTCCACTTTGATTTAATGATCTAAACTTAAACATTTTCGGAAAATGATACCTTGCAGTAGTAACATGAGTGGTACAGTCAACGACAGGTCAAGCTTGACACTCGCAGTGCTACTCTGTCCCGTACATCTATTGGAATAACAACGATATAAAGTCCAATATTTCAAGCTTGATGTGCTCTTGATTGTACATTTGAGTCGTCGGCGCGGCGGTACGCTACCAGGAACAGCACTGTTTGTTCGCTTCTTGTTCTAATATTGGAGAACTTTGTCTCACGGCGATGTTTGCCAAGCAGCACTGAACGGTACTCGTACTCGCTTACCACCACAAATCCGAAACAACCAATGTAACGATTTAACGGAGTATCTTACGACCTTATTGCCTCTTGAAATACTCGTGATCGCCATCGGTTACAAAGTAGTAAGCTACTAAAAGAAGAGGGCAGTATTTACTTTTTTGAGGTGCACAATGTAGTTGACAAATATGTGTCGGCCGGCACAGAAGGCGTCACATGTGAGTGTAGATGTGCTGACAATGGGACTCTGTTAACAAATAGCGCTGGTACCACGTAGCAGCCGCTGCTGGACTGCTTGTCGCGGCGGGCCGTGAAATTTCTATAGATTTGTTATGGTCTTTACACCCCCTTGTATTCACCGGTGGTGCTTATAGAAACAAGTAGATATGAAAATCTCGAAACGCTTTTTAGGGTTCCATACCCAAAAGGTGAATTGGGAGTCCCAATTCACAATTTGGGACCCTATTAATATGCCTCCGATGTACGTCCGTCCGTCTGTCTGTCTGTCAGCGGGCTGTATCTTATGAACCGTAATAGGTACCGTTACAAATTTTCACAGATTATGTATTTCTGTTGATAAAAAAAAAAAAAAGACAAGACTTAATTTATTAGAAATATTTCCATTACACGTCAAAATAAACAATAATAATAATAATAGGTCTTTACCTATGAAATTAATAGATTAATGAAATCATAATTCCTATAATTCTAATGCAATTTTTTTCATTTGTCTTATATTTGAAAGTTGACTTCAAGGTTATCAATTTATGCATAAAATAAAGTTTTTATTTTTAGTTTGATATATAAAATTAAAGGTTCGAAAATTGTTCGTCTTAAATGTCGTCCGATTTCATCATTAGATTTGTTATATTTTTTTACAGATAATATTTTTCGAAAATTAAATTTAAGCTTCTTTTAGCTTAATGTCTTCCCAATAATGCTAAAAAAATAAAAAAAATTGGATTTATAATTCCTAAGAAAAATGCAAAAATGTTAGTACTGAAAATTGAGTTTACATAAAATTCGCCATACAAAACAGCAATTTCATAGGTAAAGACCTATTATAATACTATTATTACCATAATTATAATTATTTAATTCTCATTTTAACCACCTATATCAGCGATAGTTAATAAATACCTAAGCTCTAAGTATCGTAAAAACGGAAACACTGACAAGAGTGAAAATTTGTTTGTTTATAGTGCATATTAAGCTACAAAATAACAGGAAATAATAAAAACTGGTCTATTATTTGCGAGTCGGACTTGCGAGCACTTTTGCGCAAATGCGTGCGCGTCCCTGACTAAAACGCTATTTTAACCTTAATGCGGTATTTAACTCTCGGTGCGTGAGTCTAACTCGAACTTGGCCAGTTTTTTGTAATACCAAATTATTCAAATAAATTATGATACATTTAGCGTCGGCATACTCCCTCGTAGAGTTGCGAATTTGGTACGAGCACAGGAGACGCATTTTTGAAGCGTTCGAACTTCGATTCGCATTCGAATTGGCAAGATTCGTATACGAATCCGTAAAATCGCAATTTTTGAATATTCATACCTGTGAATTCTACAACGAGTGGTCCGACCCACTCGTTTTGCACTTCTACCGCTCGAAAGTATATATAATCTGTGATGAGAACGACATTGACGTTTCCTTCACATATGACATTATACTGACATATCAACTTTTTAATTTGCGTTCCATTCCACCGCAATTCATTACCGGTTTTTAAAGTCAATGAGTAATTGCTTTCCGGTTTTTATTTTTTCTGCGTGAAAAGAAAATTGTTCAAAGATTTGAATTTAATGGCAACACTGCTTTCGAATGATTCAAAAATGCGTAAAATCGAGAGCATTAGAAATTGAATTCGCACACGATTTGTTTTCGTATGCGAACTAAAGATTCACTTCGAACGCTTCAAAAATGCGTCTCCAGGTCGCGTCGCTTCACCGTTACTTTCATGGCACTGTAGGGAATCTTTGTTTTGCAATCCTAGACAAAAACTGAACCTTGTATTGTTGTAGCATACCTCGACATTCCACGGACATGTGCGAAATCACGATCTGGTGACAGAGTTCTCATGTGTCCGTCTCCGTCAGTCTGTAGTAAAGTATCAGACCCCAGCGATGGCCACGTAAGGTGCGGGGAAGGTGAGTTATCAAAATGCGAAATATCTATCCTTACTTCTTCTGTCGAAATAGTCTGCATGAGTTACATACCTATAAATCATTGTCCCTAGGAAATAGTGGAGCAGTTACGCGTAATTACTTACGCAATTACGTAGCCATAAGATCAAAACGTAGCGACTTTCCTTAGTGTGTATATTTTAAATGTGATTGTAATTTCATGTTATCACTCGCGTCCACAGAATGGGACGGTCGCAGCAAGTGTGTGCGCCAGTTCGCGGCGCAGACGAGACTCAAAGCGGCGCGTATCTCAAGACAGATCTAACAATTACACGGTTATGATTCATTTGGTGCATAAACACGTCCACGGCTACGTGAGGGTAAGACCGGTGGTTTGCTAATACGCACTAACTAAATTTAGTTACTTACCAATAAGTTATAGTATTACTCAAGAGTGATAGTGCTAGTTGAAGGTACCTATGCCATGCCGCATCAGCGTTAAGTTTTTAGTTAATCAGTCGTTGTGATCGTTGGTCAGTGTCGGCGCCAGCATGTCGCGGGCGTTGCTGTTCTGTCACGCGGAGACGACACGAGCCGAATGTGCCGTGGTCACATTACCGTGAGGAGTGTGGAGTGGAGGCTCTCACGTCTCACAGTAGCGCGAACCGCACCGTTAATCAATTGACCGTGGGAGCTGCCCGCGTGCTTACACAGTAGCGGCGTTTCTTCGCCTCCGATGGCGTCCTCGACATCCGTCATCAATCCCTATAGTATACACCAATTATTGATGGATATTATGCGTACAATAAGAATGATTCAACGGTCTCAGACGCCGCAAGTAGGTGTGAAATACGAAACAATAGCGGTTTAAAATACAATGAGTACGCCCTGAAATACATAACATCAGCGACATTCCCGTCACGAGCGCTTACCTTTTTTGACTATTTTGTGCGCTCGCGTCTGCGCCGATCACGAGCCAGGGCTCTCTCTTTATTAATAACGTGGTTTGAATTGGAAATTCCTTTAAAACAATGCAAGTTTGGGTGAATCTGCCTGCGACACCTACGCATCATTATAATGGTCCAAAAAAGAGATGTCTCCAGCCAGATTACTCTGTTAACCATTGTTAAAATTCAAGTGACGCGTATCTGCAACTGTAGCATAGTAGATGTTGTCGTGATTCAATTAAGTCATCGATGCAGCAGCAGCGGGCTAATTGTGCCGCGGTCGCAGCGTGGCAGCCGCCGCCCTAATGAACGTGGTCACCCGTCTTAGCATAGCATTACAATGCGAATCACCTAATCCGCAAACGTCTTATAGCGCTACCTAGCCCGGCTTCCTATTTGACAAGCAGAAAGCTGTCTTAATATATTGAAACTAAGGCTTTTCGTGTTCAGCATTACAAAACTATTCAGTTGTAATATAGTCGTACATTGGATGACCAACCAAGGTACGCAAATTGTGTGATTAGTGGTGTGGTGAAGCTAGTTAGAATATGAGAATACTATTGTGGATAGACTTGTTGTATTGGCAAGATGTTTGATGAGGTGTTGTATACGCGGGGCGAGTCGCGACTCGACGGAAGACTCCATAACGACCGTTCGGGCGATGCGGCTGACGATCAACGACACACATTTTTTGTACTATATTTCGCAGGTGCCATCTTTATTGCCTTCTGTTCGGTGCTTGAATTGTTTAGCGATAATCAACGTCGATGTGAATGCAAGTGACGTACACAATTATGCAATAAAGTTTTCTTTGCACTGAGTTCGTATACGGTTTAATAAATTCGTCTAAAAAAGGGAGTAAATTCGTGTCATTCTGGAGACTGAATGGAACTACCTACCTCTTTGTAAGATTTTTCGATGTGTGTTGTGAAAAACCTTGGTTGTGTGTGAAATTCTGTTCGCAAGTTTGCAACAGTGGTAGAGTTTTTGCAATGAGTTCTTGACCCTGTAAGTGCCGAAAGCAAATTATAAAGGACGTTTGTTTGTTAGAGTTGTTTTAAAAGTAAGGGAACTTCTACAATTCTATATGTACATGTACGCTATACTAAGTAGTCTAAGATAATCTATTTCCGCCAGCAGTAGGACGAGTAAAGACGTCTACTCGTACATCTAAATACAGTATGAATTTTTATGCCTTTTCTTACGAAGCCTAGTGATTGAAGACGCGCAATTTTCCTAAAAAAGCCTTACTATTTTGAGGAGACTAACAAATGAATCGGCAACTTACAGTCGGCATCCAATAAATTAATCTGGCAGCGATAAAATACACTGAAAAAACGGAGATCCAACCAAGATCAATTTTCTCTTGTTTGGCATTTTGTGATTAAATCGAAAAAGATATTGAAAGATTCAATAAAGCATCTTAGTCAATTTAAATTTGTTATCTTTAATTCAATAATCAAAAAAGGTCTTTGCAAGCTCAAATGGTGTCAAGATGTTTGTCTGAAACTATCAAAATCTTGATTGAATCACAAAATTATTTTTCAGTGTATTTCTGTGACAGGCCTCTGCTACTTAAATGTAGCAAATTTAGTTATACAAAACGAGCCTTGATTCATAGGTAAGGAATTATAAATAATCTCTTGAACAAGCATATAATAACTTTAAGCATACCAAGGCAAAATCATGGATTTTAAAGGGAATGAGAGTTTTATTAATTTTTTTTTTTGTAAATCCCACGTAGACGAAATCTTGAGCAGATTAATAAATAGAAACTCTTTATAGCACACAAATTTACAATAATTACATCAGAACAATACAATAATACAAAGGTGCCCTTATTGCTCAGAGAAATCTCTTCCAGGCAAACTTAGAACTGGGAATCGCTGAAATGAACACGAGTAGCGCAGAGTTTGCTTAAGGCGATTATACTCCTCAAATTAGAAGCTACGCGATCGTCAATGCAATTATTGACCTTATTAACACGTTAATAGCGTTTAGATAAGAGTGTTTTTCAACGTGGCGGTTACGACCAACGATGAGCCGGAATTTTGGCGAAAATGAGGAAAAACTTACTTTTTTGTTTGAAATATAACAGATTAAAAAATCGTACGTTATTTAAAGATTAGAGGCTTTTTAATTTATTAGTGTTAAAATATTTCCAAATAATATAGCGCTTTAGGAACAGTAGGGAATTCATGTAAAAAATCAATGTACCGTAGTTATTTTGTTATACGAGTATATAGAATAGACAAAAAGAAAAAAAAACCGGCCAAGTGCGAGTCGGACTCGCGCATCGAGGGTTCCGTACCACCACATAATGTGCTAGTTTTTTGAGTCCGACACGCGCTTGACCAAATTTTATTATTTGTTTCTATTTTATAGGTTATGTACTATAAACATACCAATTTTCAAGAGTGTTCCCGTTTTTAAGATAGAACTAAAACAAAAATCGCCTCCGCGACCATCCAACTTGACCCCCCCTCTCTTATATGAATGTTCTTGAAACGGGAGCTCACCTCAATTGGTTACTATTAGTTGTGAGAAAAGTTGTAATATTTAATGATATTAGACTTTTCCCTTTATTTGTACTGTGAGACCTAGCTTCTTGCCAAATTTCATAATTTTAGGTCAACGGGAAGTACCCTGTAGGTTTTGCTTTTTTGCATAAATGTATGGAGACGAGAACATAAATTTTCAGATCTTGTGTGGTTCATGAACCATAATTTATGTTATTAATTTCAACCTGATACCTCTACCCGTTCGAGAGATAAAGGGTCTTGACAGACAGACAGACGGACAACAAAGTGATCCTATAAGGGTTCCGTTTTTTTCTTTTGAGGTACGGAACCCTAAAAAACCGGCCAAGTGCGAGTCGGACTCGCGCACTGAGGGTTCCGCACCACCACATAAACATAATTGTATTAGTTGAAATTTCAGTAAGTTAATAAGCTATATTTTTTGAGTCCGACACGCACTTGACCAAATTTTATTATTTGTTGTTACTTTATAGCTTATGAACATACCAATTTTCAAGTTTGTAAGTGTTCCCGTTTTTAAATAGAACTAAAACAAAAATCGCCTCAGCGACCATCCAACTTGACCCCTCTCTTATATGAATGTTCTTGAAACGGGAGCTCACCACAATTGGTTACCATTAGTTGTGAGAAAAGTTGTAATATTTAATGATTTCAGACTTTTCTCATTATTTGTACTGTGAGACCTAGCTTCTTGCCAAATTTCATAATTTTAGGTCAACGGGAAGTACCCTGTAGGTTTTTCATTTTTGAATAAATGTATGGAGATGAGGACATAAAATGCCATATCTTTTGATTGCGTCGTTGTAAAAAATTTAAATTTTCAGATCTTGTGTGGTTCATGGATCCTAATATATGGTATTAATTTCAACCTGATACCTTTACCCGTTCGTGAGATAAAGGGTCTTGACAGACAGACAGACAGACAGACAGACAGACGGACAACAAAGTGATCCTATAAGGGTTCCGTTTTTTTCTTTTGAGGTACGGAACCCTAAAAACGAATGTACCAAAATCCTTAAACTGATGTGTCACATATACTTTTTAGGGTTCCGTACCTCAAAAGAAAAAAACGGAACCCTTATAGGATCACTTTGTTGTCCGTCTGTCTGTCTGTCTGTCTGTCAAGACCCTTTATCTCACGAACGGGTAAAGTTATCAGGTTGAAATTAATACCGTATATTAGGATCCATGAACCACACAATATCTGAAAATTTCTATTTTTTACAATGACGCAATCAAAAGATATGGCATTTTATGTCCTCATCTCCATACATTTATTCAAAAATGAAAAACCTACAGGGTACTTCTCGTTGACCTAAAATTATGAAATTTGGCAAGAAGCTAGGTCTCACAGTACAAATAATGGGAAAAGTCTGAAATCATTAAATATTACAACTTTTCTCACAAATAATGGTAACCAATTGTGGTGAGCTCCTGTTTCAAGAACATTCATATAAGAGAGGGGTCAAGTTGGATGGTCGCTGAGGCGATTTTTGTTTTAGTTCTATTTAAAAACGGGAACACTTACAAACTTGAAAATTGGTATGTTTATAGTGCATAAGCTATAAAATAACAACAAATAATAAAATTTGGTCAAGCGCGTGTCGGACTCAAAAAATCTAGCACATTAACTTACTGAAATTTCAACTAATACAATTATGATTATGTGGTGGTACGGAACCCTCAGTGCGCGAGTCCGACTCGCACTTGGCCAGTTTTTTCATTTTTTCTTGACCAGCTATAAATGAGGAGTAGGCTTTACAAAATGCCCATTTTTAGGGGTATGTTTCCCTTTACTTACAAGTAGGTACTTACTTATTTTAAAATTAATAGGTACGCACGGCAGCAAGCAGGTAGAAACAAAACCAGTATAAGCTGAACCAGCAGTACGCTACAAACGCCTGAAACTAGAGTCCGGCTCAAGCAAAGTGTTTCCACAGACGTGCGGCCGTGTGTACATAGAATTGACAGCAGCATAGCAGTAGTAACATCTTATATTATGATGAAGTAAGAAAAACGATCTTTCAACTATGGATAAATAAAACTGCAGATATATTTTTTTGTCATTGGGCTTTACTTGCTTTCATAGCTCGCGCGGCATTGCTGTTTAGCTGCATCGACTCGGGAAGTCGGGAACTCGGGGTCGCTGGCGATGTCGGTTCGTGCGCAGCCCTTATCTACCGGAAACGGTTTACGTCCGCGAGACGTGCGCATGCGCGGCCGTACGCACCGCTGCCGTCGCGTCGTCGACCGAACGACACACGTGACGGGAATCGCATTACCCTCACTTTGTTTGTTTCTCTACTTTCTTCCCTATGCTGTCTCTATACCTAGAGACAGCACTTTAAAATAAGTATGATAGTACCTGGGACCGAGCTTTGCTCTGCATAATCTTAAAAAAAAGCACAATAATACGTGGTGCTGTAGGGTTTCTGAAACGCGCAAACGTTTTTAAACATTCACTGAATATAGCGATATTCAGTGAATGTTTAAAAAACGGAGAAAACAAATTATCCCAGACATAGCTAGATCGGTTTTCGCCCTCAAAAAACCTTGTATCGTAAATTTAATTGAAATGGTTAGAGCCGTTTTCGAGAAACCGAAAATATACCAAAAAAATGCTTTTTTTTAAATTATTTTTTTGTATTTTTAGGGTTCCGGTACCAAAATGGTAAAAAAAAGGAACCCTTATGGTGCCGGTCTGTCTGTCTGTCTGTCCGTCTGTCTGTTACACCTCTATATCTCAGCAACCACTCATGCTATCGACCTGAAACTTGGAATAGTTTTAGAATATAGTTGCCCAACTTAATTGCATATGAAAAATTTTTGAAAAAAGTATGATTATTAATGTAAAGGGGGCCAAAATAGGGGGGGCCAAATTTCAAATTGTCGCTACTAGGTCGAGTGGGGTATCATATGAAAGGGCTTTTTTTGTACATTTTAAAGTATTTGTATTTTTTTGAGTTTCATAGTTTACAAGTTATGATGAAAAATGTCAAAAAACAGAAGTTTATGTAAACTTTACAGCAAAAATAAAACGATCTTTCTAACTTCCACACTTTTTTAGAAACCTACAAAAAACCTTTACAAACAAATTTAGTTTTGCGGTCCTGAAAATGGAATTTATTGCTTCCAAAAATACTAAAGGTATATCGGAACTCTCGGCGCGCGAGTCCGACTCGCACTTGACCGGTTTTTTTTTGGATGATCATTGAATTTGATGTTCTTACCTATTACATTACAGTTAATTATTGAAATGGATAGTTACTTGCTAGCGACTGGATATTATAACTAAAAAATCTTTGTCTGGACCACCAGCTGATCATAGAGGTCATATTGAACCCTCCAGGCGCTTCACTGCCTCTTGAGCTAAAACTACTTTTTTAAGAAAAAGTATTTATTTTTGCAATCTATTAGTGATGTAGAATCATCCCTTAAAAGGATCATCGTACTTTTTTTTTTTTTTGGAAAAACGTAAATAAAAGTTTGTATTTCCATACTATGTGTATGGCATTACAAATTTAAGTTTGCTGTTGATAGTTTTTCCTTGAGTATTGCGGGGAAGTAAGTGCAGTGCTGCTGTACCATTTATTTATTTTATCAAGGTATGTACCGAATGTTTGACCATATACGTTTAGTGCATATGAAAGTATCGAGTCCACCAGAGCATAGTATACGGTACTCGTATACATCGTTGCTCTGTCTATGGAGAAACTGAGGCTGTGAAACAAGCACCATTCTTAGCTTTTCACAAACTACTTCTAAGTGATTTCCCCACGAAAATATAGGTACTAAATTGTTATTTATACTAAGCTCTCGATAAATATATGACGTGTGTCGGTTGGTGCTTGTTTACCTCAGGCAGAACAGCAGAAGCTGCGCCCAGATAAAATGTAGAGCTATACGGACAAACTACGATCAGAAAATCTCTTACGCTGTGCTAGTACTCTTTAGCTGACCAAAAACACATTTTGAGGTTTGGGGGAGCGAAAAATCGATCTGACTAGCTTGGTTGTCCAGGTTCTAAAACTCACTTCAGTTATTAGAGAATCTATACAGGCTTTCTATGCGTTTTTTCTACCCCCATGAGGTGTGCCGTGGTGTGACGTGAGTGAGTTATGAGCACGCACGCGGCTGCCCTCGGCCTCGTCGTGCGACGTGCTTCCTGCCGCCCTCCGGCACTAGCTTCCCTTACCTTACTGTGGGAATCCACGTCATGTTCCCACCTTTCTTTTCCTACTACTCGTATATCCTTTATGCTACTTTCTGAATAACAATTAGGTCTATTAATGTTTCGTAACTTACCTGTAGTTACAAAATAAAAAAAATATTTTGGTGGCTAAATGCAACAACTTTTTGCACCATTAGAATTGTCTGATAGTAAAAGCCTCTGAATTAAGAATACATGGGCTTATAAAATTTAATAAAATTAATACGGATTTAACTTTATGTATGTTGACAATGTTTTTATGAACTCTGACATAAGTTTGCTTTTTAATATAGGCACATTATCCAAGGGTCGTAATGTGTATGCCTATCTAAATACTGTTAAAGCCGCTAGCACACCTTCCTTAATCAGAAACTAATTCAACATACAATGCTGATTGACGTAAGGATATTGGAATTAACAGAACCAAGCCTCCCAGCAATGTATGCCGGCTTAGTCTTTGAAATTAGACAAAAGCACGCTTCACACAGCAGTTATAAAAATAGATATTGATATGTTGTTATACTGGCGTGGAGAAAATGTTACGTAGTACGGTAGTAAGTAATTGTTCAACGACTGCTGCTCCCCCACACAAGCTGATAGGCAAGACAAGAGCGAGAATAAAAATGAATTAAAATATTCCGTTTAGATGTTTTTGCCGGCTCGGCCACCTGGATCGGCATTAGCATTGTATTGAAATGCTCCGGAGTGTCCACAAAAAACCGATTAGTTGATAAGAGAGGCAAATTAATGAATTATTTAGCGATCGACTTCTCGCACACGCGCCATTCGCCGTTGCCGTAGGTACAGTCGGACACAAGTCAGTGGTTACACTTTGAACTTGAGCGAGTCTCAGGTTCCGGGTGTTTGTACCGTAGCGCTGGATTTTATTATTTTTTATGTCACAAGTGCGCAAACGAGCAGGTAAGCCGCCTGGTGGTAAGTGGTCACTACCGCCCATGACACCCACTGTCATATTAGTGACATAATTTGACACTTATACTAATAAGACAGCAAAGCGCGTGATCCATCAAAAAAAGAACTAAGATGGTATGTCTCATGTGTTTACTTTGTTTGGTTTCGTTACCACTTACTTGCTGCCGTGCGTACATATGATGACTTTTGGACGGATATAAAAACTATAAACGAATAGCCAGGGCGCTGTCAAGATAAATATCGTATCCGTTGTACCGATTTACACTAGAATAACTTCGTCCGTGTGGTGCCGGAAAAGAATAGCACCGACCCATCTCTACCCGTGGGTGTCGTAAGAGGCAACTAAGAGTGTATAAACCAGAGGATAGGCAGCAGCTTTCTTTGCATCTTACACACTGCGGTCACCAACAACAACGGTCGCCAGCCGCAACGCTTATGAGCGTGGTGATTATGGTAAATCTCCACCAAAGTACCACGCGTATTTATTGAAATTCTGCAGGAAGCTCCTTGTCCAGCAGTGGACGTTTCATAGAATGTTACTGGTTGAGAATACTATACTAGTACAGATGCCTCACGTCATAGAACGAATTTGTGCCGAAAATTGTTCGGGCTACTTTTTCCATAAGGTATTCTTAGAATAAATAGATATCTGGATGTTAAAATTGAATTAATGTCATAGTTTACACCTTTACC
The DNA here is from genome assembly GCA_947532105.1 of Athrips mouffetella. NCBI lineage: Eukaryota > Metazoa > Arthropoda > Insecta > Lepidoptera > Gelechiidae > Athrips > Athrips mouffetella. Next base: position 16,897,214 of record OX383963.1, read on the forward strand.
TACAAACCTAGTAGTAAAATTTAGTTTAATTATTAGAAACAAAAGGACCAAATGAATTCGGGCTATTTACTCCGTCGAAAAAACCGTAGTACGGAATGAGACCCCATGTTGAGGTCAACTACTTTGCGATTATTTTGTGGAAAGTTACAGCAAGCAGCGTGCTGTTTCAGCAGTTAGTTAATACTTAGGTAGGTACATAATAATACCATTACATTTAGTCATTACATTATATTTAACTCCGATCGGAAGTCCTTATTAAAATAGATCACTGTACCTACAAGAAGAAGAGCTGTACAAAATATAAAAGCACAAATAATAACAGTCAAGCTAACAATTTCCCTCGAATCACTGCATCAACAGCTTTATTTTAACGTGGGTAAATATTATTCATTTATTATAATGGCGTATTATCGAGTGTGAACACGAGTTTATTTAGCGGCAATTGTAATAAATTTAAATAAATACATATCGATGGTCTCGTCGCAGCCCCATTACTATGGATCTAATAAATAATGTCTCAGCCCCCCTATTTCCAAAATATATAAAATTTGGTAAGATTTGAATATTATCATTGAGTGGATTTTGATTCTATGAGCGCTGTGATTGACGGCAGTGGAGATAATGCGCGCGTAAAGTTTTCATGAATCGCATGAATATCAATGACGTTTTGCTCTTATTCAATATTTATTTATATATTTTTTCTAATGCCATTGTTACCTACATCGTCCAGATAGGTGTTGCTGATCGGTACCTAGCTCAGCAATAGAGTGTACTTGGGTTATAGGTTATTATAAGTACTTATTGAGAGTCGGCTATTCTGTTTGGTGCCGGCTAGGACTGTACTACCTTATCTCTTTCCGTGAGTACCTGAATATCGTACCTCTAATTACCGCGGTCCATAATTTTGTACCAGGCATAATTGTATCAAGCGTAGTAGCTACACTAGCTATGGATTTTCTTCAATTAGTATTTAGTTGTAATGTCAGCCGAAAGACCTTGTTGGACATAGGCCTCCTTAAAGAAGGTCACAACGACCAATTTTTGATTTGATAAATTATTGGCAACAACTGCTACGAGTTTACAACGATTTGGTATGGAATTTCGATTATAACAATAATAAGCAAACCAGACAGCAAACAAGCCAGACCATATTAAATTTCTATTGCTATGATGTTCGACCTTCGGCATCAAGGTTTTTAAAGACAAACCGTGAGCGCAGCACTTTGTGGTGCTTGCGCAGTGGCAGCTACTTGGCGATTCCTGATGCTGCGCGCGCGACGAGTTATTACCGCCGTCAGTATTGTGATTCCGGCGGCCGCCGCGTGCCCCGCCCCGCATAGCAAGCAGCAACCGACGTCCGCGTTCGACCACCACTCCTAAATGACTTTCGATGACCGCTCGCCGCATGGGAAATCATCGACGCGAGAAACAAGTCATGGCTGCCAGTTCGCTGGTTGAGCCGACACAATGTTAGAAACTTGAGGTACTGTACGTGCCGGTGCCAAGTACGTGAGTGCCGTCTTACTCGCTTTACCTGGTAACTAACCCATGTAGCCACTAAAGTATTTCAAGTTCTTTAAAATGTAGAGTTTACAAAATTAACATAGCCAACACTACTCATCTGTATTATATATATAAAATATTATATTACTTAAACAATGGAATGGCATAAGTTATGGTGTCCTTAACCCGCCAGTCTGATCCTGATGACCTCATTTGTGGTTTTGGTACTCGTGGTTAAGTTTGCGCGGCGCCGGCGCAACTTGTTATTTCGGCTTCGTCTAGCTCCGTGCGTGATCCTGCGACAGCGTCACGTGTGTGTTATCGGTGCACATCGCTCCCACAATCCCCCCGTGCCCCCTCGTCGTGCCCCCGCGCTGGCGCCGCTCCATGCAAATCCTTCATCCAGCCATCACGTCGCGCATGTGCGGAGCTTTGGTTTCCGCATTCGCTCCCAGCGCCGCTGGCTTGACTACTATCAACTCGTTAGTAAGCTTCCATCATCCTCTGACTGCAACGCGTCACGTCTCTTCTCAAGTACCTACGTACTACAATATGGTGTGAAAATTGTGTAATTATTATGAAGAGTATAAAACGTAAACCAAAGATTTCGGACCTCCTTGCTTCGCTCGGAATAGATACCTTGCTAATTTATTTTAAAATGGGATGACTGACATCTGCCAACATGTCCCAAATTTAAATGTCACATCATCAATGATACCTAGGAAACATTCAAAATAACCCGTCAAATCAATAGAACGACGCCTTCACTACCTTGTGACAAATTATTTCTTTAATCCTCCTTACCTACCCTAATTTTTCTTTGACGCAAACACTGATCTGATGACGTTTACACGACAACAAATTATTTTGGTTCTAAAATCAAGAGGTTCTGATTCTCCAAGCTCAAATGTTAAGATCGTTCAGTTTAAGACGCGAAACAATTTCATAAACAATAAATTGGCGGAGAAGCTTCGGTGGGCCGGTGATCAGTGCAGATTAACGGTGCTGCGGAATTAAATTACCGGGTCCCATCTTTGAACGACGTAAGCGCCTGCGCCTACACATTGTTAAGACACGTTTTATATGCGAAAGATCCAAAACGCCGGTAGCAAGCCTCGATATGTATCGCATATAATATTGCTGCTCGGCTTTGGTTTTGTTCTTCTGAATCATTGTTCTATCTTTTTGTGTGCTAAGGTTTGACGTGGTTCGTAATACGAGTAGGACACTGTTGGTGTAGTTTTCATCTTTAAGAATTTTTAGCCACTGTATTCAGGATTAAAGCATTGAAGACTTTTCTTGACAAACAAGTAAAAATTACTAAAATTTAAAAGAGTTTATAAAGATTTGTTAATCTGAAAGTGCCACAGGGAAACAAATTTCCTGTGACACTACTGGAATCAGAGTAGTGTCATAGGAAATGTATTTTTACCTTTGACACTACCAGTAGTGTCATGGGAAAGGAAAATCCCCCGTGACACTACTGGTAGTGCCACGCAGTAGTGCCACGGGACACAAACGAAATTTTTTTTTAATATATTCTGCTGGGTTTCAAAATTTTGTTCCTATCTAGGCGAAGACCAGCGTAACAATGTTCACAGTAAGCTTGCAGTTCATCAATAAAGCAGCGTACTGTATCGGTGCGGCCGCAACTCAGTGAACCGCCAATTAGGGCCATAAATAATAAATGAAAAACCGCGGCAGACGGGCAGCGTGTGCGCAAAACGACCACTAGAATATTACGTACTTTTTTAATAACGTAATTACCGTACCACGCCGCCGGCAGCAGCGGACCCTGGAGTCGAGCGTATCTTATCCCTACAATATACCTAAATGAAAATAAAGTATCAAACAATATCTATCACAGACGTTTGTGTTAGATAACGTAGTTTCTCCCATATACGAGTATTTGACGTAGAAAAAATATTTTGAAGTACCTTTTTGATGTGTAAAAAAAATTGTACGAGTACTCGTGGCCAAGTGGTTGTGCTTTTTACTTTCGAGCGGAGCGAGAAAGGTAGGTATTGTATTCGTGAAAAAAAAAAGTTTTTCTAAGTTTCTCAAAAATGTGTTCTATATCACTTATACATCATAAAAAACAAGTCTCCCAAAAATGTCCGTCCGTCGGTCGGTCAGTCCGTCGGTCGGTCGGTCCGTCGGTCGGTCGGTCCGTCGGTTGGTCGGTCAGTCTGTCGGTCTGTCCGTCACGCTTTGGCCTAGCGGCTAAACGAATGGTCCGATTGACACCATATTTGGAATTTAAGAGTTTTATGCAAATCCATCGAAGGGTTCTACGTGGTTTCTGGCTGGCTCTCATTTTTAGGGTAGCTGTCATACAACGAAAATGAAAAATTGAAATTTTCTCAAAAACGACTCATAGAATCTTGATGAAACTTTGTATGACCAAGCTTCTCCATGTAAGATATCATGCACCAGTATCAATTGATCTGTGTAATTTCATATAAGGGGTGTCCCTGTACCACCAAAACGTAAATATGTGATTTACCCAAAATTGGTTCCATTGAGTTTATTAAAATTTTCTATAATATTAATCCTGGATTGGTTGTCTACCTGACTGGATATTATTTATGATTTTTTTCAATAAAATTTAGTAAACAGGGTGAACCAAAAACTGAAAGGGCTTGCTCAGTAGACCAAACTGAACAATTATCCATAAGGAACATGTGTAGGGAAATTAAAAAAATGTGCATGCAAGTATTCTACGGTAGTATCCATTGATCTGTGAAAATTCATATAAAGGGTGTTCCAGTACTACCAAAAGTTAAACATGTGATTTACTCGAAATCGTTTGAAGTTTGTTTGTTTTAATGTTTGACAATTTGAATTCTGAATTGATCTGTATATTTCATTCGAACATTTTTTTGGAAAAACGTAAATAAAAGTTTGTATTTCCATACTATGTGTATGGCATTACAAATTTAAGTTTGCGGTTGATAGTTTTTCTTGAGTATTGCGAGAAAGTAAGTGCAGTGCTGCTGTACCATTTATTTTTGTTTCCGATCACGAAAGTTTTGCAACGTTGGCCGTGGTCCAAACTCGGGAAGGGTGACTACTAGTGGTACTAGTATAACAAGAACGTTTCCGTGCTTTGGAAGGCAAGATAAAGCGTTGGTCCCTACTGTCAGAGGCCATTTGGCGGCTTGAGAATTCTGACAGCCCGGTCGGCCACTAACCTGTCAAAACCTAAAACTGCTATCACACCTTTCTTAATTCAGAAATTAATTCGGTTTAGATTGCTCGTTGAAATAAGGATATCCATTAGTTTATTAACTACGATGGTTATGAATTTTATTAATCACTTTATTTCCTAGTGTAACGTAACCTTACAATTTTAACGTAGTTTAGTTAGGAGCTACAGTGGTTCATCCGATATTTGCTCACATACATAGGCTCCGCGTAGTCGTGTAAAAATGGAGTAAGCCACCCTAGCCTAGATTTGCAAAATGTGAATGTGATTTTACAAAATTTAGTTTTCAATAGTAGGAGACTGATAACAATAGATGTTAGTGGACAATGTACAAAGCTCATATTGATAGAAAGCCGCAAAACGATGTATGGGATTGCCGTTTGGTACACAGGTTCTTTAGGTTACAACAAAAAAAAAATCCGGAAGCCCTTAAAAATATTCCCGGGGTGGGGGGCAGCTATGACGTCATAAATTTTTTGTATGGGATTTGAGGCAGGAGACGGCTTGGTAAGTTTTTGTAAAACATACGCCAAATGTCTTGTAATATACTCATGTCTAACTTCAAAAACGCAATTTCCATAATATTAATATTTACTATTTTTTATGATTTTTTTTCTTCAGTAAAAAGTTGGGCATATCTCTGAGATTAAAATTTGGAACTCTTCTTTACTGTACTGGCTGTTATTGTGTTCTATGGTAGTGGAAGTTGAAAGGAGAAAGTTAAATGTCTTCTTCTTCGTCTTCTGTGTAATTTAGAGAGCAGCAGCAGTGGGAGAGATCAAAGAGAGTGTCTTTTCACTTTTGGCTCGCACCGTGTCATCAGGTCCTCTCACAGGTGTAGTAAGGAGTGGGGTTCGGGAAAGAAATCGTGAGAAAAACAAAAAGTCAAACAAAAGTCTGTCCAAATTTTTACTGAAGAAAAAATTCAAAAGAAATAGTAAATATAAATATTTTAAAAATTGACTTCTTGACGTTATACATCCGTATATTACGAGACATTTAGCGTATGTTCTACAAAAACTTACTGACCCGTCTCCTGCCTGGAGGAGCCCAAACTTGGTATGTTTTGAAAATATTTCTAAGAATTTTACAAAACAGGTGGCCGAAAAGTAATGGTGTAGTATATTTTTGGAACCAGCATAAGAAGCCCTTTCATTTGACACACGATAAGTTTCTAAACAAAAAAAAAAATCAAATCCCAAATAAATGCTAAAATGATGACTAAATGCACTAATTTTGTTCAAATGCATGAGCCATTGCATTGCATGATGCACAGACAAAGTTAGGTTCACAGATTAGACGATACAAAAATGTTTATTGCTTACCTAGTTTTCGTACAAAATTTGTGTTAAGTTTCCTTTTAGGCATGAAGCCTGTGTCAGGAAGACTCCGCTCCTCCCTCGTGGTTATTTTTATCTTTGAACAACTACTTAACATAGGTAAGTGAGATTAAACAAGTGTGGTGAGTGTGAGTGTAAGTTTGTGAGAGTGAGTGTGTGTGTATGATTGTGTGTGCATGCATTGTATTTATTCAGTACCAGTTTTTGCCCTTTTGCCAGCGACTTTATACGCATATTAAATGTATGTAAAAAACTAAACGAATTATTAGACTAAAGTAAAATACTTTCTCTAGCTATCAAACTAAAAAGTTTCATTAAAATTAGTTTTAGAAGTTTTTGCGTGATGCTCGAAAATAAACCAGACAAAAATTTGAAAAATTCAGGGGCATAAATAAAAATAGCATAACGTGATATTTTTTTATAAGTATCAATGTACAGACAAAATCAATTCACAATGATAAAATGGTAGAGATGTAACCAGCAAGAGAGGAATCAGAATTTCAGGTAATAACTTGAATGTTGGCACTTAGAACCCACAGGGTCTATAGAGCTGTTGGTTAATGCTACCTGCAATGGCGAGCCTTGTACACACTGCCGCACGTCGGTGGAAACAACGTACTAACTACACTTACATTTTATTGCCATCGGCGAGTGGTGTCGCAATATATCGCCACCATACACGATACGCCATGAGGCTACTGGACTAGTCCTAATCAATACACTGAATGCAAAAGCGTGTTCGTCTGTTTGTCATTTCTTTACGATGTGCAAGCTTAAACTTCATTACAATTGAAGGAATGTAGAATGACAGGTGATGTTTACACTGCAAGAAAGCGTTTTAATTATCATTGGAATAAAAGATAATTAAGTAGTTGGAATAATATACGATGAATTATTTGTTTGTCTGCTAAGGAAGAGGGTTGCGTGCTTTATACAAACTCTGATTCTAGACAATAGCCAGCACTCATATCACCAGAGTTCCATAGATTGGGACGTCATTTACATTCGTTATAACAGTACAAAAAAAGTCAACTGCTGGACCAGGTGCTACCCCAAACTTCACAACAAAAGTGGATGGTGCAATATATGAGGAGGATTTACCCACTGGTAAGGGACTGTAGTCACAAACCTTGTTAGCATTACGGCTATGACACAATGGACAAAGATAGTTAAAGACTGTAGTATGGTAGTACGATACGCAAAAGGACGCTGTTGCATATCTCTTGGTTCATAATTTCTTTGACGCCTTTTACGACAACCCATAGCAATTAGAAACCAAACCAGTATAAGATGAATCAGCACTCCACTAAAAAGGCCCGACACCAGAGGGCCGCCCAAAGCCAAATGGTTACCACTGACGTGGGCCCGTGTATACAAATTCTTAACCAGCACCACACAGGCATTGAATAACAACTCACTCAAAAAGAAGAAATGGCGAAATAGAAAATGATGCAGTCAAATCCACAAGCGAAGCTAGTCACACATACCATAACATCGGGTAGAACGGTAGCGGGGGGCGTTTCTAATTATATCTGTACAGGTTGGACCGACTGCTCGACAAGGTTCGTTCCAAGATACTACTATAGGTACCTACTTGTAAGTAAAGCTAAAGTGATCTTGTAATGCCTCTGTCGTTGCTAACAGATTAAACTTATCTTAAGGCGTAGGCGGCAAGTTTCAGAGGCTACCTCAATAAAACAACTTTTGAATTATTTAATACGGGAATTGCCTTGCCTCCGTTAAGACCCCGAAAAAACAAAACCCCCTACAAATACTCTGTTTTGACTGTTTCAGTTAAAACCCCCATAAAAACTACTCACTAAAATATAACGTGACAAATTTTGTTTCCTTTTGCCAAATGTATGACTGACTCATGATCTAGCTCATGATGATGTTTATTTTGAACCTACAACATTTTGATAAAATATATTATCACATTCTCTATATAAAATACTTAGCCGATCGGTGCAAATTACCTTTCTGTATAACCCCCTTAAAGGCTTAACACGAATTTGTAAAAACCTTGTTTTTAATTTAGAGCTTGATAATGGCGGCGGGACACTTTGAAGTTGTACCGACTTACATGGCCTTTCAAACTATAGTCTGTGGTATTTAGCAAGATTTGGACTCTGGAATAAATGATACTGGTTATACAACTAAATGCTGCAGATAATCTTTACTAACATTTGGATTTTTTTTTTCACCAAATTATTACAACAGCAGGGCTTGTTTCATCCGTACAACCTACATATTGCAGAATGATAAATCTCTTTCGTTTAAACCACTAAACTGATTTTGAGGTTTGGTATGGAGATTTTTTTTTAGTCTTCGGGCTTTCTCTAGACCTGAGGGCAGATGATGGAACGAGTTTGCCCAGAAGAAGCCTATTCACACGCGACTATATGAACTCGGGAACACAGGTGCAGGCATTTACTTATACGTGGGACACTCAGAAATATTTGCGACACTAAAAAAAATTGTTCTACAGGTACATATATTTTTATTAAATCTTTTCAAAGTACTCTCCACCAGCCTCTATACAAAGATTCATGCGTCTGAACCAGTTTTCAAAACACTTTTTCCAGTCCGCCGTAGACACCTCGTTTACAGCCTGCTCGAACGCAGCCAGCGCATCTTCCGGCGACGAAAATTGTATCCCCTTGAGCTGATTTTTTATTTTTGGAAATAAAAAGAAGTCACACGGTGCTAGATCAGGGCTGTAAGGAGGGTGACCCAGGAGTTTGACTGGTGTGCTGTCCAGGAAGTCCCTCGTTTTGAGCGCGGTGTGTGCAGGCGCATTGTCGTGGTGGAGCAGTAGTCCGCGGAGCCCTGTGTTTGGTCGCTTGTTGCTCACAACAGAAAAAACTTCTGGTAAACATTTGGTAGTATACCATTCGGCGTTGATGCTTCTTTGATCTCGTAAGGGAATTGAGGCCAAGTGGCCAGTCAAATTAAAAAAGCTGGCGATCAAAATCTTCCCCCCGCTTCGAGATCGCTTCACTTTGGTAGGCGTTGGTTCATTTTGAAACACCCAAACTGTCGACTGGCGCTTGGTTTCTGGATCGTATTGATAAATCCAGGACTCATCACCTGTTACGATGTCGTAAACACGCCGAGACGAGCCTGCTTCAAATTTGTTCAGCATATCACGGCACCATTCCACCCGGGCCTGCTTCTGAGCGTCGGTGAGGTAGTGCGGCACCCAGCGCGATACTATCCTCCTCACGCGAAGATGCCCGTGTAGAATCTCGTGAACGCTTCCCGATCCAATCTTTAATATGTGCTGAATCTCCTGATATGTAATTCGCCTATTATCTTGGATTAAATTTTTCACTGCTAGCACGTTTTCTTCCGTAATAGCCGTCAAAGGGCGACCGCTTCTTTCTTCATCCCCCAAGGTTGGTCGACCGCGCCTAAATTCGTTATACCAACGATACACGGTTGCCTTGGAGGGGCCTTCATCCATAAATGCCATTTGAAGTCTATCGAACGATTCATCCGGTTTCAGGCGACACTTGAAATCGTAAAAAATCATAGCTCTAAAATGTTCCCGGCGCAGATCCATTTTTCAGTAAGACACGATACTTTGAATTGGCTCGCAAAAAATGTGGAGGGAAATTTTGAAAATGGAACACACATATTTTTACTTACAAGTAATCATATTTTCGAAAAAGATTCTGACCGGCCAGTCTCCCATATATAAAAACTATTTTTCGCAATACTTTCTGAGTGGCCTGGTATATAGATGCAGGCAAAGAATTACACTCCTTAGCTGTGTGCCTTATAAGGATGAATTTTCAGCAGTGCTCTGCGAAGAAGCTAAGCTGTGAGCTGGTAAATTCCAACCAAACCAAAGGATTGGTCCATTTGACAGCGCATTTGACATGCTAGGAAAATGGCGCCATCCTATTATTATATATATTGGTTGGAATTTCCCCAGCTCACAGCTTGGCTCCCTATTGGTGGAAAAGCTGCCAAGCAGATGTTTTAAAGCAAAGCGTTTAGTACGATTGTATGGAATATTAACCAAGTGTGGGTGATGCGGTGCTCGCCCGGACCGCGTTAGCGTAATATTATATATTCTTTGCCCGGACTATAGACTATTATATAAGGTCCTAATGAAATAGTGAACATAATTTTAGTATATAACTCAGACCATGAAACTGAACAACTTTCCCCAAGGAACATAGGTCGAAATACGACAATCAATTTTTGACTTCCCATAGAAACTGCATCAGCTGATAGCGCATTTTGTATGGGAGGTCAAATTTGGTTTTACGTATTTCGACCATAGGGAAAGTTGTTCAGTTTCATGGTCTGAGTAACATACTAAAATTATGTTCACTATTTCATTAGGACCTTATATATATAGTTTTTTAAGCAGGGGAATGACATAATGGGATACTGAATTCCAAGCGGAAGAAGTTGAAGGCAACAGCTAGTTTGCTCGATTTAAAAAAAGTTCTTGGCTCCAACAATACGATTCGGTACTGATGGAAGGGTAATCTATACTAGAGTAATGGAAGTTAGCCGTTTGATAAAACGAAATAAGCAGCATTAGGTTAGCTCGTTTTACCATAATGGAATAAAGAATGTGACAAACATCTGCACTGCGTATAAGGTAAATGAGATCGAATTCCGAAAACACCATAATGAGTTTAAAAGCCGTTAGCTTAAGTGTATTTCTTAATTTATTTCTTTATATGGATCTGCTTCTTAGTGACGGTTAAGCGTTTCCTACCACTTTTTTGTGGTACGTCTTTTAATTAAAAGAAGTTAAGCCGACTAACTTGTATTGATATGATTCTAGCCTAGCAATCGAACAGTATACAGGTAACCATGTCCACATGAATGCTAGTAAAGATTCACTAGCACACGCAACGAAATTGCATCCGTGGTAAGCTGTGGTAGGCGGCGCAACGAGTGTACCAGATGCGCCAGCGCGAGTCCCTAGATAAAAGTTATATCTAAGGCCAAATGTAACTTTTTAACTTTTAAAGAATGGAGCAAATGTAAAAAAATTACATTTAACCTTAGATATATTTTTATCTAGGGCATCGTGCTGAGGCTGCAGTCCTTATCACGATTAGTCTTCTTATCACGACTTGTCGTGATAAGAACTGCATGATAAAAAATTCTCGGCTCAAGGATAGCTTGTTGTGCCCGTTGGACATTATACGAGTATCTTGTAAAATTAAACATGATAATGTTGGCTCCGCGCTGTATTGTTAGAGACGCTATAATGACAATGATCGGCAGCGATCTAAACATTTTCCAGTAATTTGTTGCAGGGCCGGTGCAATTACCGGCGGAGGCTTCGGGCGGGTGCAGGGTTAGCGCAGGGGAGAGCGTAGCGGTTAATATTCCTAAATCATAGTGCGGGTAAGACGGTAGCTGGCCAATTTCGCGCGACATGCGCCTGCGCTGGCCTCCGCCCCCGTCCCGCATGCTACCGCGCACCGCCCAGTAATGAACCTCCGATTACGCCCCGCACTGCAAAACTAAACTAATATGGGACGAAACTAAACTAATATGGATTCTAATTCTTATATTACATGAGAGTTTTTAATACGTAGAATAGCATATTTTATAAGACAGCCGATTGTGAAGACAACACGGAGAGAAGGATACTCTGTGTAGCTCAAACATATTTTGAAAAGTACGATTAGCTGCAATCTTGTACGTTTATAGAAACAAAATTATGGGAAGATCTACAATTCTTGACGACGTTATGTAACTCTATAACATTCGCATAAATAGAGCAGCTAAGTCTTTTGGCTAACACGATGTCGAAGAAAAAATAATTCTTTAGAGATGCCTACATGCCTACTTACGTAAAAATGTAATTATAAATGTAAATGGGGAATTTAATTGTTTCGACCTGTACAAAAAACAGGCGTTATGAATGAACAGCGTATTATAGTGAACATGGAATTGAAATAAAAGCAGAACATGCGGAGTCGCATCCGAATTCCGTGGGCCGCGCGCGGGTCGATTTATTTTGCGGCGGCCGGCCGGCAGCCGGGAGCTACACCGACTATTTGATTGAACTCCACCCACTAATTATATTCTTATGAAATAAACTCTGCATTTAACTTCACAAGTTTCTTAAAACAAAAGAACACAACTCGTTTTTATCTTCGCTCCGTTTAGAACTTAACCCTTTGCAAGAGAATCCAGTTTAGGTTGTCAACTTTGGAAGAATTTGGCAGCGTCTCATCTTGCCAGATGATACAGTAGCAGCCGGAGATCCAGCAGGAATGTGAGGGAATAATAGGTGGCCACCATCACCTTACATCGTTACTTCTTAGAAGTTTACAAAAATTGTGAATGTCATTGAAGATAATAATAATAATAATAAAATTCATTTATTCGCTAAAACAATACACGACAAATCATTTTGTCAGATTTGGTCATGCAACGTGGATTTTTAGAAATTAATGTGAAATCGATGTTTAAACAGTTTCATCGATGTAAAATTCCTAGTATCCATATATTTTCGAAGTAATATTGATGAATAGAAAATTACAGTAATTGAGACACCGGTCTGAGTATTAATAAGTTGTATCATCGGTGCAATTTGCCGGCGGCTAGCGGCTTGCGATCGTGGTACACGGTGCAACTCCCGCACATACACATTTCGACTCAGCAGAATTGCTGACATTAATCGTCGTGAGCCGATATTAATGCTCCAATATGTTTTGTATTAGAGCCTTCATCTGATAACGAAGGTTTTTTACCATCCAACGAACGCTTCGACACTGTGCTGCGAGTGTTCGCTACTTTAAATAAAATTCGAAAATGAACATGAGTTGCGCAGCGTTGGAATACGACCGAGAACGTTTTGTCAAACGAGCATACACGCCTCTTGGAAGGATGATAATCATCAAGATGGACGCGGGAAATAATCGGCTTTCATAACTGAATATATTGAAGTAATCGTTGTCGATTCGATGGAGACACCAATATATTAAAGAGATTCCAATTATTTTGGAGTATTTAAAGAAGTTTATATTAATAAAAAGCTTTGGTGTTTTGTCTAAGAACACGAAACGAAATAAAGCTCGAGGCCGAGTAGTATCTCTTTCTTTCCGATCACGAAAGTTAAGCAACGTTGTCAGGGGACAGCACCCGGATGGGTGACCGCTAGTGGCACAAAAACTAGAGCGTTTCCGTGTTTCGTACGGCACGTGTAGCTGTTGATCCCAGTTACTGTCAATGATAGTAGTCGTTTGAAAACTCTGATAGCTAGGTTGCCCACTAACCTTGCAAATTCTAATCTAGGATTGGGTTTGATTTGCCCTCGGGCTTGTGGAAGTCAAATGGCAGTCGCTTTGTGTAAAACAAAAACTCAGTGCCTACATCAAATCCCTTAGGTTAGCTAGCCGATTCCGTGAAAACCACTGGAAAAAAACCGGCCAAGTGCGAGTCGGACTCGCGCACTGAGGGTTCCGTACCACCACATAAACATAATTGTATTAGTTGAAATTTCAGTAAGTTAATGTGCTAGATTTTTTGTGTCCGACACGCGCTTGACCAAATTTTATTATTTGTTGTTATTTTATAGCTTATGCACTATAAACATACCAATTTTCAAGTTTGTAAGTGTTCCCGTTTTTAAATAGAACTAAAACAAAAATCGCCTCAGCGACCGTCCCACTTGACCCCTCTCTTATATGAATGTTGTTGAAACGGGAGCTCACCACAATTGGTTACCATTAGTTGTGAGAAAAGTTGTAATTTTTAATTATTTCAGACTTTTCCCTTTATTTGTACTGTGAGACCTAGCTTCTTGCCAAATTTCATAATTTTAGGTCAACGGGAAGTACCCTGTAGGTTTTGCATTTTTGAATAAATGTATGGAGATGAGGACATAAAATGCCATATCTTTTGATTCCGTCGTTGTAAAAAATTGAAATTTTCGGATCTTGTGTGGTTCATGGATCCTAATATATGGTATTAATTTCAACCTGATACCTTTACCCGTTCGTGAGATAAAGGGTCTTGACAGACAGACAGACAGACAGACAGACGACAGACGGACAACAAAGTGATCCTATAAGGGTTCCGTTTTTTTCTTTTGAGGTACGGAACCCTAAAATTGGATGGATTTCGACAGTTTGACTTTAATTTTAAAGAAACTTTTAAAGTTTAAGCGGCACGAATATGTCACGTTTTTAAATCGCTGATGTTTGTGCCAAGGTATTGGGTGTCATTGTGCCCATATTGAGGACATGCATGACACGATTTTGAAAACGTGCCAAGGGTGTCATTAATACCTAGCTTGGTTTGTGAGATAGAATAAGAATTTGCTTGAATACGTAAGAGTACGTATGTCTTGTATAAAAAATTGCAATTAAGTATAAATTGACAAAGAGCATATTAAAAACGGGTGTTTCTCGTTAGAGCTCTTTTCGCGCTTTGAGTGAAAGAGTTTTAATTTACCTAAAACTACCTTGATATCGTCATTTAATTTTTCTTTTTCGAAGAAGAAGCTACAAATTCATTTTATTGCCCCCTTTTCAATAGTCAACTACAATATATTATACTAGCTCTGAATTTTGAGAATCTGAAAACTGAACAACTTTTAGTATGGAAAACGGTGCGATCTATATGTCGCAGGCAAATTGTATAATTCGCCACTTCACATAATGCCTTGGCGTTTTACAAAGCGCCACTCACCGGCCGCTCCGACGGTATGCTCGCTTCGCTCGCTCGGCCTGTGCGTTGTGTTCGTAAGATATAGAACCTAACCCTCTGCCAGAATATCGAGAGAAATTCTGTCAACATGGCCAAATAGTAGTCTGATACCTAGTACTAGATTAGTGTGTAATGTTGAAATCTACGTATTTTTCAGTCATGTTTGTAAGGGTTATTATAATGCCTGATACTAAAAGATTTTTTTTATTTAAGCATTATGCAAATACATTTATTATGGCATGTGATATTGCAGATTGGTACCGGTAAAGCCGGGTGCTGGGTATAGCGGGTGTCGCGTGGGGGCGGAACCCACCGCACCGCTCCGCCATGTCCCTTACTGCATCTAGTTCGACCAGCATGCTATTCTGTGACGACAAACCCACATTTCAAGTGTGAGACCTTGGTTGAAATCTTAAATTAACCAGCAGCACTTTGTTGAGCTGATCACCCTTTCAGTACCGATTGCAAACTTTTTGTTCGGTATTTGTTTTTTCTAACTAATAAGTTCTTTCTGTTTGGACTATTTATATGTAAAACTGTTTCAACAGAATTTTTTGAGAGTTTTACCGTCACTAAAGTAGCAATAAGGAACGCCTGAATTTGTTAGTACCTATTGGTTTGAAGATAAATTCCAAAATAATTACAGTCCTGTCGATGCCTTCACGATAACTGACTTTTCTAAATATGTAGTTTTTAGGGTTCCGTACCTCAAAAGAAAAAAAAACGGAACCCTTATAGGATCACTTTGTTGTCCGTCTGTCTGTCTGTCTGTCTGTCAAGACCCTTTATCTCACGAACGGGTAAAGGTATCAGGTTGAAATTAATACCATATTTTAGGATCTATGAACCACAAAAGATCTGAAAATTTGAATTTTTTACAACTACGCAATCAAAAGATATGGCATTTTATGTCCTCATCTCCATACATTTATTCAAAAATGCAAAAGCTACAGGGTACTTCCCGTTGACCTAAAATTATGAAATTTGACAAGAAGCTAGGTCTCACAGTACAAATAATGGGAAAAGTCTGAAATCATTAAATATTACAACTTTTCTCACAACTAATGGTAACCAATTGTGGTGAGCTCCCGTTTCAAGAACATTCATATAAGAGAGGGGTCAAGTTGGATGGTCGCTGAGGCGATTTTTGTTTTAGTTCTATTTAAAAACGGGAACACTTACAAGCTTGAAAATTGGTATGTTTATAGTGCATAAGCTATAAAATAACAACAAATAATAAAATTTGGTCAAGCGCGTGTCGGACTCAATAAATCTAGCACATTAACTTACTGAAATTTCAACTAATACAATTATGTTTATGTGGTGGTACGGAACCCTCAGTGCGTGAGTCCGACTCGCACTTGGCCGGTTTTTTTTTCGAAGTGAGTTGCGAGATGATAGTGGCAGTTTAAATACGGAATAGCAACCTCAGCTTACAACGCCGCGCCCGCAACCCACTCGCATCGCAACTACTCGTATCATTTCTGTCTCAATATTCTTGTCAGTCAATTTATCATTGCATTGTACCCAGGAATGTTAAAGCTGTTTTAGGCTAAACTACAGATCATGTCTCATGCCAACCAGCTGTCCCTCAAAATATTTGTGGTTAACCGAAAATTTTAAATGTAACTGAATCAAAAAAATACATTCCATGTCTTACAAAGGGCTTTAAAAATTCTGGCTTTGTTCTACGACTTATTCAAATTCGCAAAAAATTGTCTTTTCATCGAAATTTTACTGATAGGCTGATCATTTTATATGGATAGTATTTTTTTTGCAAACACCAGAAAAAAAGTTGCATGAAAGCTGTTGCATTTAGCCCCCAGAAAAAGCCATTGAAAGGTTTTACAAGAATTTATGGTGCAAAATTATCATTTATTTAAATTTAAGCTTACTGTAGGTACATTAAACTTTTGTTAGGTTTAGTTCTTCCCACTTTCCTTATTAAAAGTTTCTGGCTATAAAACTGTGAATCGGAGTTGATGAAACCTGCACGATAGTTGTTAGTTAAAATATAGCTATACTCGTATTAGTAATGTTTTTCATTTGTCTAGAATAGTGCCCCACGTACACACCCATACGTCCCCTTACGTCAGTGGTAATGTTTTGACTTTTAAGCGGGTCTCTGGCTTCGGGCGTTTGTAGCGCAGCGCCGGTTCAGCTTATAATGGTTGTGTCACCAAGTCAAAGCACACGCAGACAGAATACTCCGGACGACGAACGATGTGAAACGTTCGTGTAAGAAAGTGCAATGACCATGTTTTACATGAGCCAACAAACCAAGAATGGATATTATAAATGCTCCCCACCGCCGCTCATAGCTATCTTATTTGTTGCATATTTTGTCACTAATAAAACAGCAACACTAAAGCCGCAATCACACCTTCCTAAATTAAAAGACTAATTCGGCATACATTGTTGGGAAGCTTGGTTCTGTTAATTCCAATTTCCTCACTTCAACGCTCACTTCTACAATTGCAATGTATTCGGAATCAGTTTCTGAATTAAGGAAGGTGTGATAACGGCTTAAGGAAGATGGAATTTTTCATATCCTGGTACATTGGCTCTCTTATCCTTCGAACCGAAACACAGCAGTGCAAAAACTGATGCTTACGGCAGAAATAGGTAAGGGTACTTCCCTAGACTAGACAGACTTTGCACAAATGTTCCACCACCTTTAAAATCTTTAAACACTATGCCTCAAGCGCTTAAACTTAGTATTTAAAAAAATCGATCGACAGTACATTTTCCGAAGAGTTGTAAGCATCACCTTGGTGTCAGTTCGTGTGCGGTCAGGTCAGATGGACGGCAACACGCCGCGAGCCAATTGATTCGTCGCAATCCGCCCACGATTACTGCCGGACAAAACTTTTTAGGAGTAACAAAATTATTCCAACTAAGCTTATAAGAAAATTGTAAGTAGATTATGAAATAATGTGTTACCTAAACACAACGACTAGAATAAGTATAATCGATTATACAGCTTTCGGCAATGGCTTTGATCACAGACGACCTTTTTTCACCCCACAAGAAAATAAATAAGCCGAGCAATATTGGTGTACAAAAATTTGTAATCGGTGTCTCGAAAATTGGTTTCTCTATTTTTACCCTACTTTAAACCCTACAGCGCCATTTGTTGGTAGGCTTTGGTTATGATTCTTCAGAACGAAGTTCAGGTACTAGTAATTTATAAATGCAACTGTCATATTATAACACGGGGTTTAAAACAAGTGTGGGTTTATGGGATGCAACCGAGCGAAGCGAGTGTTTTAAAACCTAGATTACTAAGCTATGGCATGGTATGGTTACATAATTGAATGCGAAAATTAATGTAGTGAATTCAATTTTTTATTGAACTAGTATTAGACTTTTATAGGTTTTATGTTGACTAGTTACACGGTTTCCATTTCAATTTTATCCTAAATCCTTTGTAATGTGTTTTTGCTAACTGGAATACCAGGCCACTCAGAAAGTATTGCGAAAAATAGTTTTTATATATGGGAGACTGGCCGGTCAGAATCTTTTTCGAAAATATGATTACTTGTAAGTAAAAATATGTGTGTTCCATTTTCAAAATTTCCCTCCACATTTTTTGCGAGCCAATTCAAAGTATCGTGTCTTACTGAAAAATGTATCTGCGCCGGGAACATTTTAGAGCTATGATTTTTTACGATTTCAAGTGTCGCCTGAAACCGGATGAATCGTTCGATAGACTTCAAATGGCATTTATGGATGAAGGCCCCTCCAAGGCAACCGTGTATCGTTGGTATAACGAATTTAGGCGCGGTCGACCAACCTTGGGGGATGAAGAAAGAAGCGGTCGCCCTTTGACGGCTATTACGGAAGAAAACGTGCTAGCAGTGAAAAATTTAATCCAAGATAATAGGCGAATTACATATCAGGAGATTCAGCACATATTAAAGATTGGATCGGGAAGCGTTCACGAGATTCTACACGGGCATCTTCGCGTGAGGAGGATAGTATCGCGCTGGGTGCCGCACTACCTCACCGACGCTCAGAAGCAGGCCCGGGTGGAATGGTGCCGTGATATGCTGAACAAATTTGAAGCAGGCTCGTCTCGGCGTGTTTACGACATCGTAACAGGTGATGAGTCCTGGATTTATCAATACGATCCAGAAACCAAGCGCCAGTCGACAGTTTGGGTGTTTCAAAATGAACCAACGCCTACCAAAGTGAAGCGATCTCGAAGCGGGGGGAAGATTTTGATCGCCAGCTTTTTTAATTTGACTGGCCACTTGGCCTCAATTCCCTTACGAGATCAAAGAAGCATCAACGCCGAATGGTATACTACCAAATGTTTACCAGAAGTTTTTTCTGTTGTGAGCAACAAGCGACCAAACACAGGGCTCCGCGGACTACTGCTCCACCACGACAATGCGCCTGCACACACCGCGCTCAAAACGAGGGACTTCCTGGACAGCACACCAGTCAAACTCCTGGGTCACCCTCCTTACAGCCCTGATCTAGCACCGTGTGACTTCTTTTTATTTCCAAAAATAAAAAATCAGCTCAAGGGGATACAATTTTCGTCGCCGGAAGATGCGCTGGCTGCGTTCGAGCAGGCTGTAAACGAGGTGTCTACGGCGGACTGGAAAAAGTGTTTTGAAAACTGGTTCAGACGCATGAATCTTTGTATAGAGGCTGGTGGAGAGTACTTTGAAAAGATTTAATAAAAATATATGTACCTGTAGAACAATTTTTTTTAGTGTCGCAAATATTTCTGAGTGTCCCACGTATAAGTAAATTCCAATAAGCTTATATTAAATTGGTATCCACTAAGCAGTCTGTATGCTGTTATTGTGTTAGTACGTTTTTAGTATAATGTATGTAAATTACGGCAGCGCTGCGGCGGCGGCCAGCTGACTGCCGCCAAACTGCGCTCGCGCATTGCGGTGCGCCCGACTTACTAACACCAATTTTATACATTCCAATAAGATTTAAAAATAATTTTACGAGTAAAAAAAATCGCTAATATTTTTCGTTCATTTTTCGTATGAAGTAAATTGTTTGCCTTTTGAGTTACATTTACCTTCTAGTACCTAGAATTGGTTTCTCAAAGATGTTGTAAAGGGGGCTTCCTAATCAACTGCATTTCTTTTCGGATGTTACTTGGACCAAAAAATTTAACAACTTTTCCTGAGGAACAATACGATACTAAAAAGGTCGAAATGGCGCAGGCAAATCGTATAATTCGCCGTTTACAAACGGCGGACAAACTGTAAACTGTCGGCAAATTGTAAAATGGCGCAGGCAGATTAAAAAAACCGGCCAAGTGCGAGTCGGACTCGCGCACTGAGGGTTCCGTACCACCACATAAACATAATTGTATTAGTTGAAATTTCAGTAAGTTAATGTGCTAGATTTTTTGAGTCCGACACGCGCTTGACCAAATTTTATTATTTGTTGTTATTTTATAGAATATGCCCTATAAACATATCAATTTTCAAGTTTGTAAGTGTTCCCGTTTTTAAAAAGAACTAAAACAAAAATTGCCTCAGCAACCATCCAACTTGACCCCTCTCTTATATGAATGTTCTTGAAACGGGAGCTCACCACAATTGGTTACCATTAGTTGTGAGAAAAGTTGTAATATTTAATGATTTCAGACTTTTTCCATTATTTGTACTGTGAGACCTAGCTTCTTGCCAAATTTCACAATTTTAGGTCAACGGGAAGTACCCTGTAGGTTTTTCATTTTTGAATAAATGTATGGAGATGAGGACATAAAATGCCATATCTTTTGATTGCGTCGTTGTAAAAAAATTAAATTTTCAGATCTTGTGTGGTTCATGGATCCTAATATATGGTATTAATTTCAACCTGATACCTTTACCGGTTCGTGAGATAAAGGGTCTTGACAGACAGACAGACAGACAGACAGACAGACGGACAACAAAGTGATCCTATAAGGGTTCCGTTTTTTTCTTTTGAGGTACGGAACCCTAAAAAACGGATTCAGATCACTGCCGGTGCATTTTAGGTTCGTTAGCCACGGTAAACCCTAGGTACCTAACCGATCCCGAGTAGGGATCAGTTAGGTTGGGTTAGGTTATCTTTCGACTACAACGTACGAACCGAGCGAGCGAAGCGAGTGTGCTGCGGTTGCAGCCGGCGAGTGCCAGAAACGAATTACGCGCCGTTTTGTGAAATGCCGCGGCATTATAAAATGACGAATAAAAATTTTTTCGGCATTTTGTTGAATGCCAAGCCATAATGTGAAATGACGAATTATACAATTTGCCTGCGACAGAAATATGAAAATGAAATACTGAGCTCCCATAGAAACTGCATCAATTGATAGCGCATGGAATGCCAAATATTTTTTTTTTTACAATTTCGACCTTAGGGAAAGTTGTCAGTTATATGGTATGAGTAATATACTCAAAAGAAGGCAGTTGAGTAGCAAATACCCTATATTCTACTTACGTACAAATCAAATCAGTAGTACTTTCATGTAAAGGTACAATAAATACATGGCTGCCGCACTAGCACATCTGACAAACTGCTGAAAGGTAAATCATAATATTTATGTAAATTAACAATCTATTTCGTATGAAACAATTAATTAAATTTGTATAAGTAAATGAATGAAAAGGTGTATATGATTTTCTCTTTTGGGTGACTTTTAACCACTTACTGCCTCTCAGAGTCCGTTTTGGCGGTGTAAAATTCTGGCAAGAGGGTCTGGACTGGAGTCCTATTCCTGAATCACATTGGATGTAATATATCACCCAAAACATTCACAGATTTTTCTTTTCAAAAGTGAAGATCGATATTCGTTAGATAGAAAGCAGCGTTTGATTGCTAATTTTCATGTATTTTGATTAGCCTTTTAACAGTTTATCTATCCCAGATATAATATAACCCGGTGAAATTCCCGGTGAAATTCCGAATTGGGTCCATGTCAGGTGTTCCCCTGGCCTGACAATGCCCACGCGATAGTTTACCAACAGTTAGTTTATCTTCAAAGCATCTCTGGAGGCTGTAGCTATAGCAATGTCTTGGTTCGCGTAAAATTTGATTACTGTGAGGTCGCGATGGTATCTGCGCGGAACGAATCGATCCCATGCGCCCGCGCCGCCGCCGCCCGCGCCGCGCAAATTGAAAACAACCTCGCGTTATATTCGCCATATATTGCGAAAAACATCGGAGAAACTTGAAATATTCTTACATATTCGAAGAAAATAAAATGCCAGTAGGTGAGATAAAGTGAAACTGCCTAAAAGATTGATAGATAACGGAGAATTTATGTCTTGACAGCACTTCACAACACAACTAAATATTATCAAAACTTTTAATGTTATGTTACTCGTATCTATTAGTAAACAATGCACATCCCTTTTGATAAATTAATTGAAAATTAACAGGGTTTTAGTAAATTCTTTTAATAGGTCTTTTGAGAACTTGCAAAAAAAGAATTTGAATTTTTATTTAATTTGGAACAAAAAATATAAGTACATGATGTGACAGAAAAGGAAACTGAACCACTTTCCCTAAGAAACAGATCGAAATACTTAAAAAAATTATGGTCTTCGATACAAAATGCACTATCAGCTGATACAGTTTCTATGGGCGGTCATATCAAATCAAATCAAATCAAATCAAATCAAAATCGTTTATTCATTGTTGGATATTAAAATCTCTTACTGACGTCAGCTAAACTACATCGCTTCACAAACAATGTGGCGCCATTGTGGGAAAAAAAAGAAGCGACAATAAAAACCCACGCGCTCTTTTAAATATGTTTGAATGTACAAGGTTGATATACAACATACATAGGTCAGTTTTAATTTTGAATTAGCCTGTTAGAACCGTAGTCTAATCCCATGGATTTTTCTCTTCTAGATAATCTGATATTTTATAATAACCCTTCTTACATAATTTCTGCTTGATTACAGTTTTGAATTTATCTAACGGTAAACTTTCAATATCAGTGGGTACCTTATTATAGAAGCGTATACATTGACCTTTATATGTTTTACTAATTTTGTGAATACGGCTGACATGAGAAGCAAGTTGATTCTTGTTTCTTATGTTGACACTGTGCCTGTCACAATTTTTATCAAAAATATATATATTCCGTTTAGCATATATTAAATTCTCATAAATGTATTGCGACACAAAAGTCAAAATGTTGATTTCTTTAAATTTATTTCGAAGAGATTCTCTAGGCTTCATTTTATAAATTGCACGAACAGCTCGCTTTTGTAGTAAAAAAATGCTGTTTGCATCCGCAGCATGACCCCATAACAAAAGGCCATATGACATGAGACTATGGAAATAACTGAAGTAGACTAACCTCGCGGTGTCTACATCCGTCAGAGCTCTTATTCTTTTCACTGCGTATGCTGCAGAACTAAGTCTGTTCGACAATTTATTAATACGAGTATGCGGTCCCCATTGTAATTTGTTGTCTAAGGTAATACCTAGGAACACAGCTGATTCCACAAGACTCAATTTATCGTTTTTCACTAATAGGCTTGTAGCAGTTGGCTTTACATTAGGCAAAACAAATTTAACACACTTAGTTTTCTTTTCGTTAAGTAAAAGATTATTTACGGTGAACCACTCAACTACATTAGAGATTGTACTATTTACGTCGTCAAAATTTGATTGTTGTCTTTTGACTTTAAAAATCAAAGACGTATCATCTGCAAATAGTACTATCTCATTCTTGTCCTTTACAAGGTTTGGCAAATCGTTAATGTAGACAATGAATAGGAATGGTCCCAGGATTGAGCCTTGTGGAACGCCCATAAAAATTTTTGATCCTAGTGACCTTTTCCCATTTACATCAACCTTCTGGATCCTTTCACTTAGATACGACTCCAGAAGGCTTAGAGCCTGGTCTCTAATTCCATAATGGTGTCTAATTCTCTAACATTTCTTTCGATTTTCAACCTATGTTCTTTAGGGAAAATTGTTCAGTTTCATGGGTATCCTTCAAATTTGGTATCCCCTTTTTGTTACACCTTGTATATTATTATTATATTATTTTGCGTGGGGAGTAAAAACTAGGTTTCGAATTTCAAAAAGAAGTGGAGCGAAAGTTGTTGCATATAGCCCCAAAGGCCTTAACAATTAAAACACATTAAACACCAACTAAACCAAACACATTTAACTAACTGTTTACCCAAAATGGCAATATTGAAAATATTTTTTTTTATTTCTTAAAGATCATTGTGAAAAATTTTATGGTAGGAAAAAATGTTCGCCTACAATTTTTTTTTATTGTCAATGGGCCAAATCTTGACCTCGATCTAGTCTTGAGGACAGAGATGAGGTCGACGATGGAACGAGCTTGCCCAGAAGAAGCCTATTTACTCGCGACTTGAATAGATTCGGGTTATATGAATTCGGGAACACAGGCGCAGGC
Organism: Athrips mouffetella; assembly: GCA_947532105.1. Classification (NCBI taxonomy): domain Eukaryota; kingdom Metazoa; phylum Arthropoda; class Insecta; order Lepidoptera; family Gelechiidae; genus Athrips; species Athrips mouffetella. The sequence goes on from OX383963.1 coordinate 16,921,362, forward strand.
AGAGAATTACACTCTTCGAATAAAAAAGAAATTCACTCGATTAATTATAATATGTAGGTAACACTCACGAGTCATGTAGTACCTACGAGTATTAAGATTCACTCGACTTTTCACCCGAAGTCGTAATAATAATATTTTTCTCTTAGACATGTTTAATTAGAAATGTTTTGTCTTTGGGTAGACTGGAGTCCAATTCTTCTATGAATGGGTATTTTTGAGATTTTAAAATAAAAGAAAAAAACAGAAAGGCTCTTAAAGGGTTCATCATAATAAAGAAAACTACGCTGTATTAAATGAATAACATTGTTCACTTTTGAATAAAATATACCTCGGTTTCTTTTGTTTTCTTTTATTTTTACAATTTATAAATGCACATTCTTGTGCCCGCTGTGACTTGCTTTCACACCAGATAGGTTGGCTGGAAGAGATCTCTTATGGAGATAAGCTCACCTTTGTAAACATAGTTAATATATCAACTTTTTGTAAATATTTGTGCAATAGAGAATATATTTACTCAATTAAAATTTTTTTTAGGTGATTTTTATCATGATATCCAATAATTGGGCCCCTATATCTTCTCTACATGTAATAAATAAATAGTAGTAGATAAAGCTTCAGGTAATACTCTGGTTTCATCTGTGCGCAATTCGCTAAGTGCGTGTCCCCATTGGCAACCGTCTAAACACACATTATCGTAAAATAAACTGACCCTCAGCCACCGATGAAAATGCTACGCTCAGTGGCTACACCATATTTAATTTCATGCTAATACAAAAGTTACATAATATACAAAACGTATTTAAAAAGAAAAAGATTATTTTAAAATGGAAACACAAGAGCTGGCTTAATGAAACATTCGGCAAAAAAAAAAATTTTTAATTTTGTACGGAGTCGAATATTTTTTACCATTTAGCCCAAAAAAAGGTTTCACACGTACTTACCTATAGATTAAAAAACTGTTAAGTTATGTGTAAGTTTTGCTTTTACGGACCAAGCCAAGATTTATTGCCCGTGTACGTTGGTGGCGCTAACGTTGCGAACCCCTACTGCGCAACCCCAAACAACCCTTAGCTTACTCATAGTTCAGCTATTCGCCGCTAGATAGAGCATAACTAAGGTATTTTTTTAAGTAAGGGGTGTCCACCAATATGAAAACAAATCTACCTAGTTGTAAAAACATCTTTTTATTAACTAATATTCGCATTGGTATTTAGCTCTATCATTTTTAATAAATAAGTAGTTGGTACGTAAAATTAAGTACTTACTGGAAGTACCCTGTTACAGTTGTGTGAAGCTCGTGAAGTTGAGACGAACTAAATAAAATATTATAAACACATTTAATTTAAGTAATCAGTTGTATAATTGAGCTCATAACATGTGAAGTTTTAAGAGTCTCTACACTGGTCTCTACATTTATTTTAACTTTATTTAGTTCCTCTATTCGATACTAGATGGCGCTATCAGTGTTACGATGATATCGAATAAAAAATTTGTAAGGTAAGGTTTGCACAAACTTGAAATTTTAAATTAATTTGTGTTTTGTTTTAAGGGCATTAATGCAGCGACAGTGATTAAGAGAGCGTAGCCTAGAAACTTAATGAGCTAAGTAGCTTAGACCTAATCCTAACGTGATTGTCCTCGTTACATTCCGTACAATTTATGTGTTATTTTTCATGGTAAGAAAAAACAGACTAATTGATAGGTATCTTTTAATAGGTGGTGCTTAAAAATGTCTTTAGATTTTTTAAAAGATGATACTGCCAATATAGAAATATTACAAATACGAGTACCTCTACGTAACCGAATTTCACAATCTTAAAAAATATGTTCACATGAATCTGTTCATACATTTTAAATAAGGGTACCTATCCAACTCTGAACAGCTGGTATTATTCGCAATTTCAGAGTTGATAAATAAGTAAAACTTTTTCGTAGATGCAAGTTAATTACTTACTTGGTTTCAAGATTTTTAGTAAGTAAGTACCTACCTACCTCTAAAAACATTTATATTCTACTTATTCCTTATATTCTAAGGGCTAAATAAAAACAAACATATTAAAGTAGGTTGCAATTTTTTTTATAATATTAATTATTTTAATTTATAATAATGATTTATCGGCAGTAATCCACCCCTCTTATAATTTTTTCTTTGTTAATAAATCTTTAAGGCATGTAGGTGAAAAAGTATTACGTTGATTCCAATGGCACACGCATAAAAAATATAATAATAATATTATATATTTATAATCCGACTTAATTTTTACATGCCTTTATGGTGTAAAATTGAAAAAAAAAAGGTTCTTCTCAGCATCTTGTTGATAATTTAAAATAATAAAAAGTTTTTTCATAAAAACCTAAGTTGTACAGAAAAGCGGCAAGTGTCATATGGGGCCGTAGAGAGCGCGACGGCCGTCGGGCAGTCGCCGGCGCGCGGCGTGTCGGTGCGGCGGCGTGCGGGGCGAGCGGGGGGCGCGGGGCGGGCCGAGCAGGCGGGGCCTGGCCGCGCCCCCGGGTCCGGCGCGGAGCGAGCGGCGCCGCGCGCAGCCAACCGCCGCCTCAGTCCGTTCCGTGCTGCCGTCGAGCACGCACGCGCATGTCGCTCGCATTCGAATCCGGTGATGTGAGGTGGCCCCCGCCGCTGCCGCAGCGCCGCGCGACTTACGCGCTAGTTTCGCGAAGTATTAAGCCAGTTGAAGGCTCGAGAGCCTTCGAGCCGGCAAGACGCCGTCCACCGTGGATTTAAGGTACGGCGCCATGGCGGCGACCACGTATATGCCCGGGGGCGAGCTGGACCTCGGGAACCTCGGCGGATATCATGCCGCATCGCCGAGGAGTGCCGAACCCGCCGATATGAAATACCAGCACCACTTACAAGCCGGAGGATCGCCGTCACCAGGCGCCCCGGTTGGCATTAATCCGTGGGCTTCTTTGCCACCTGCTGACCCGTGGGCTATGCATCAGCACCACGCGCACGCGCATCAACCAGACGTAAAACCACCATCTGCACCACACGAGCACCGTCATCTACAGCATGGCCATGGCTGGCATGCACCAGTTGTGTCTCCGCACTACGGCGCTGGATCGCCTGTGACGTTGCATGGTGGTTATCCTATGCCTATGCATCATCAACATTTGATGCGTGACATGCAACCCAGTCCGCACCCGCTACATCACCATCATGCATTAGAACGTGATCAACCTGAAGAGGATACCCCGACCAGTGATGATTTAGAAGCTTTCGCAAAGCAGTTTAAACAACGGAGGATCAAACTTGGTTTTACACAGGCTGACGTCGGTCTTGCGCTTGGCACATTATACGGAAACGTATTTTCACAGACAACAATTTGCCGATTCGAGGCGCTTCAGCTCAGCTTTAAAAATATGTGCAAATTGAAACCTTTGCTTCAGAAATGGCTCGAAGAAGCTGACTCAACGACAGGAAGTCCAACAAGTATCGATAAAATTGCAGCACAAGGCAGAAAAAGAAAAAAACGCACATCTATAGAGGTATCTGTTAAAGGCGCTCTTGAACAACATTTTCATAAGCAGCCAAAACCATCTGCACAGGAGATCACGTCACTGGCCGATAGTCTTCAGCTAGAGAAGGAAGTGGTTCGTGTATGGTTTTGCAATAGGCGACAGAAGGAAAAGCGAATGACGCCACCGAATACCATGGGCGAGCAGATGATGGAAGGCATGGCACACGCTCACTATGGACACGGTGACGTGCACGGATCGCCACTGCAACACTCCCATTCTCCACCAGGGCTGTCGCCCCAGCACGGTTTGGCTCCCGGCGCCCACACGTTGGCCGCGCACTAACAGTTCGCCCCGTGGGCGCCGCCGCGGCCCTACTACGCGGAGCCGCACTAGCACCCCCGCCCGCGGGATCCTGTACATAGCGTGTACATAGCGCCGCGGCCAGGACGTGCCGCGGTGCAAGTGACAATGACGATGATTTCGGACGGGTCACGCACTGTACATACACCCGCGTTGACTCGTCCTGTGGACCTCCCGATTAAGTTTAAGTTGTTCTTTATAATTTTGTCGCGCGACCGCCAGGTCTCAGTGAAGTCATTTAATTATGTGAGTAATGTTAAGATTGAAGCCAGTAATCGTTTATACTTTATCGATGCGCCGAGGTTCGAAGTGATCGCCGAAATAACGTTTAGCTAGATAGTCTAATTGATAAATAAGAGCTTAACTCGGAAGAAGAGCCCGGCGCGGGCGCCCTACGCACCCTCGCCGGCGGCCGGCAGCGCCTCGTCGGTGGTGAGTACGGCGACACATACACCTAGACCCAAAATCTAGACCCCTGCTCAGCCAGTCTGCGCTGCACCCACAATATCCCTCTCACAAACTGTTGTTGTTGCGCAAAGATCGGCCGCTCCTGGCGAGGAGTGCGTAGCGCATTCATTTTGTAAAGGACGATTTCATCGAATTTATTTATAGATATTATAAATTAATGATGTTCATACATGCCTACCTGTCAGTAGGGAGTCATTGTGGTGTGGATTAAATTTAAATTGTTGCTATTACTGTAAATTTATGATTAGTGAAGATGACGATGAGAGTAAAAAATATGAATCGGGTCGAAGCTTTGTTTTGTAAGGGAATACGAGTGAGTCAATAGGTGCAATTTCTTTTTATTTTAAGTGTTTAAACTATGCCCTGAGTGGCGACCGATCGGCGGTCCGTCGGCGGCGCGGCGGTGACGTGCAGTGTTGGTGTTACGCGCGTCACCGCCACGCTGCGACCGTCGCCACTCGCATTCACTCGACACAGACCTAGGTCCCACACATAATTTATTTAAAAATATTATAAAAAAGAATGCAGACACGATGCCAAAATGGTTTTATTCCTGTTTTTTACTTGTTTTGTTGTTTTTTTGGTTGTATGTATTTGTGGCCAACCTCGGTACTTAATACTTGTAAAAATAGGTATTTTTTCTATATAAAATAATGTACCTACGACGTATATGATGATGATATATATTAAAAAAGTTCTTTATAGAAATTGAAATAATGGAAATGACTTTTATTCACATGTCCTACTATTTGCTCAAAAATGCGCAAGAAATGTGTAGCAATGTAGAGTCACTATTAGATTTTGTTTGAATGCTCAAAGAAAAATAACATTAAAATGCTAACACACCATAACTTCATATTATATATTAACGTGTTTTGAATTAGATTTGTGTTCATCAGATTGGATGTTTGTAAAATGATTAAATGTTTTTTTACGAAAATATGATGGTGTAGGTAGGTAGAGTCCAAACTCATAAGACAGCAAATATTTATAAGTCGTTACAGTACATAAGTAATAGAATAAAATGAACTAAATATTTTCAATCATAGTGTTTTTTCATAATTCCTTATACTTTGTTACGTAGGTGCATAAAAAAGGAACACTTTGGCTTAGTTGATATTCTTTATTTTATTTATGAAGACAGCGGCAGGTAGGGACCCAAACTCTCTCACACAAAACGTTTTGAACCCAAGGCTTTGAATTAAATAAAAAAAAACGTTGATTTGGTAAACTATAAAACTGACACATTTGTTGTTTCGCGTGCTTACTTTGTCTTGTTGCTAGTAGGGTCAGGCCGAACAGGTTTCTAGAATAATACAAAAAGTTGCCATGATTTTAATGTAGTCTCAAATTACTAGGTAATAATTAAGATTTCTCTAACTTTCGCTCAAAACGTATGTAGTAAATTTATAAACTTACTCCTGTTGTCTTAAAATGAACGTACTCAAAGAATAATATTATGTGTAAGGTCCTTATGAAATGGTGAACTTAATTTTAGTATGTTACTCATACTATGAAACTGAACAAACAAGGAATATAGGTCGAAAAACGAAAGTAATTTTTTGACCTCCCATAGAAACTGCATCAGCTGATAGCGTATTTTGTATGGGAGGTCAAATTTTGTTTTTTGAATTTAGACCTATGTTCCTTTCAGAAAGTTTTTCAGTTCCATGGTCTAAGTGATATGCTAAAATTATGTTCACTATTTCATTAGAACCCTACTATACATTTTTATACATTTTCTATTAATGTATTGTTATGATAATTTTGAAATTTATATTCTTACTCTTGAACATAATATATATTTATAAAATTTTAAATTGAAGTTCTTAACAAAATCTCTTACTGACATTTTTTTTGTAGACGTGACATGATAAGTAATTGCAGGTACGATCCACTTTAACCTCCTGCCTACCAGAGACACTTTTTGTAAGCTATTAATTAGAAAATTTATTATGGTAATGTTGGTACATTAAGACCTGTAGGAAAAATAGTAAAAAAAATCTAACAATAGGAAAATCAGTTTTTCCCTATGTACTATATATAGGACAAAGTGACGCTATTACCATGTGCTTTGTATAGGACATAAAATAGTTTTAGGGTACGAATACAGATTATTGAAGGATTAAAAGCAATAGAAAATTAATATTAACGTCTGACATTATATTTGTTACAAAATTGAACCAAAAAAACAGAAAATAAACGTTTTTCTACAACTAAATGATCAAATTAAGGATTTTCTCCAACAACAAAAAAAAAACTGAACATAATCCATAAAACTTTATAACTGAAGTAATAATTATCAGTCGTGAATTAAGTTTAGTAATGCATATAGTATAAAATTATCTTTATCTTGATGAAAACCAGTATTTACAATTATGATCTGGCAGGAAACAGAGGTATATGTCACATTTTTTGCTGAAAACTCTGGTTTTATAGGTGCATTCACTTTTCTAACAGCACGATTATTTTGCTTCATATTCTTGCAAATAGGCAGCAGTCTTTGTACGGAGTTCCTTGAAAAGTATTGGATAGATAAGGAATTTGCGTTTCTTATGTTTTGGTTCCAGTTCATCATATTCCTCACCTTCATTTCCATCGACACTTTCTTCATTATCGGCAATAAGTTTAGTACCCAAACTTAACTTGGATTCGCGAAGCTGCTTAGTGTAGTTTCTTGCGTATTTCTTTTTCAGCTTGTACAATTCTGTATTGCAACCATGCATTTACCACTGCCACGTCGACAAGATGTGAAACAACTCGAATCGTCCACTTTTTAGTCCGATTGTGATCTAGACAGATTGAAAACATGCGGTATGTTAGGTCCACACCACCCATATTGTGGTTGTAAGCCTTATTAAGATACTCCTTCTGACTTTCTCATATCGTTTATCTTTTTTGGACCATCGCTTCGCTGGCACTCGTCATGGTCTTGATCACAATAACATGTGGACATCATCAACACCGATCAATTCATCAAAATTTGGTATTACGCAGTGGCTGGACAACCAACCAGGCACTGCGTAATAACAATTTTACCGTCCTTCCTTGATGACGAGAAGACATCGTAATAACTAAATAGCGCTGGAAAAGCAGCTGGAGTAACCAACATATTATTCTCTTCATTTAAACTGCTAAACTCGCTATTCTGTAGGTCATTGGATCTTCGGGATATTTCTACGGGGAAATACTCCAGATTAACATCTGAGTCTTCTCCCGAGAAGTCCAATTCAGAGTCAATTAATGCTTCTGTTAGGTCCTTATCTCTTAAAGCTAAAACAACCATAAATGATGGTAGAAAACTTACTATGTACTTTACAAAGTACATTGAGAGTTAAACCATCAAAACTTTCATTGCCTACAATTGTACTCTGAAAAGGACATAGAAAATAACCTTAACGCATCTTCCACTTTATTTGAGATTTTTGCTAAAATAACACGGTACATTATTATTTTAGAGTTTTATTACTTACTAATCATGATAAATCTAATAATTTTTAAGTTTTCAATAAGATTACAAACGATTAACTTACGACTGCGCAAGAGCGCCTTTACACGCCTATCCTCCGTCGCCATTTTTTATAAAATTTCAGATTGTAATTGACACCTTTACTTTTTAATACAGCTTTTGACAGTCCGTAGACGGTACTACCAAAATCTTTTGGTGTTTCCATTCATAGAAACGGTAACGTAATTTTTTTATTGTTATGTACTTTGTATAGGACAGATGTAGGTAGGAGGTTAAATTACTTACTTTAATTCACCGGTTCAAAACATCGGTTTTGATTGAAGTTTTGTGGCACCAATAGCTTTCTTTTCACGTAATAAGTATTTACTCGTCGTCGTTTTTATATACTCGTTTGATTTTTAGAGCCGTTGCTTTAAAAACCTAGGAATGTCTGTTGCACTTGCATTAGGTGCGATATTGAACTGTTTTTTTTTTTTGTTAGAATGCGTTCATAAACTTTCTAGTGTCAATATTAACCGATTAAAAAATGAGCCGTTTGAAACGTTTATCACGTCAATTTAACGTTTTATGTGTGTCGTCATAATGTAGTCGATCAATGTTACCGCAAAAAGTTTACGTGCAGCACCTGTGCGGCCGTCGGCAAGTAACCAACCACCACGAACAAAATGACATTCTTACCAGCTAATGAAGCGTTGTACGTAAAGATATATAGAGAAACGGCGTCAATCATGTAAAAACTAGTCTGTAGTTCTGTACAACAATTTCAAAGAATTATTTATAAATGTAGAACGATAAAACTCATTACCTACTGTTTTACAAATACCATTCATTTACTTTCGATCATCTTATATGTACTTTACTTTTCGCTGTTTTATAAATGTTTAGTTCAATCCACGGTAAAACATTGCAATTTGCGTGATCATTGATATTTTGTGTAAAAAAATAAAACAAAACTCAAACCACGTGAAAACACAATGTTTATTCGTACCGTCGAATATTTCTGTCGACCTATTTGCATAACAGTCCCGGCATGCAAATTACTAAACAATATCGAGGCTTCGTTTTTGCTTGCATACTAGTATTTTACCACTGTTGTTTAGATGGAACTAACAATCATAGATTGGTTGTATTTTCATTTGGTACCGCATTTATTAATTCATCGTTGCATCTGCATGAATACACTATACACGCAAAGACACAGATCACTTTAATTTAATAGTTGTTTCTACTTGCTTATAAAAAATCCCCATATAGACATTTTGAGATATTTAAAAGAATACCTGAAAATTAAATTATTCTGTTATCGATTTAAAAAAATTTAAAGTTTTTCAATACTTTGTTTTTCAACAAGTGCGAATAAGGCTGTGTGCCTCTGCTTATTTCGTTACAAACTAATAGATGCAATAAGTATTATACCTAAGGTAATCTAGTCACAAAAAATGAGACTGCATAGATACGGGATAAATTCGCGTAAACAAGCAAGTAGGTAAGTTAGCCGTCAGTTTTTCTGCGTTTCGCCGTAAAATATGTTTTAAAAACGGCGGGTTGCGGCAGGTGCGGCGAGGCCACCTTTATCAGCGGGCATGTAGCATTAAATTTATAGGCCCCACGGTTTTGGTAGCGCCGCGAGCGGTCCCTGGCGCGCCGCGCGGCAACGCTGCTGTTAAGCACTATCTTGCCCTTCGCTATGTTTTTCTGTGACATTCCTTTTTTATTTTATTTGTGTAGGTGAGCGGCGGAGGTGTTGATAAGCTAGATCGATTGGGTCAACTATATTTTTTGTTTTGTCGGTGTCGAACAAAATAAAATTCAATTGTTAAATTAAATCATTCTTAAAACATAGACCATTTTATTTTAGGTTTGAAATACACAAATCAATAAAGTATTGTTGGTTAATCATAATCGAATCTAATTTTGTGTAACTTAAAGAAAAATTTGCTGTTTTTGCAACTAAAACAAAATCTGAAAACCTTTAAAGTAAAAGAATGGAATCCACGCGCAAAAATCAAATAAATTATTTTAAATCTTATTTTTTTGTTTCATTTGGCTCTTATTAATATTAACAAATGTCACAATTCATCCTCAAAAAACCAAATTATGTTTGAATTTCATTTCAAATACACGATGACCCAATACATTTGTATAGGAATTTAAAAAAATGTGATTTGACCTAAGTATGTTCCTTTGGGGAAGTTGTTTAGTTTCACGGTTTGAATACACAGTTTCAGTTTTCGGGAGTTGTCTTTTTACACCCTGTATACAGTCCTTTTGAAGAATGTAGTGTTCTTAATTTATATTTAAATTATTTTAATATGGTTCTCTGTTCATAAATTAACAAATATTTAAAAAATATATACTTTTAAATACCATTTTAACTATTTTCGTATTTCGAGCTAGCTTCTTGGAAAAAGCTGTTACAATTTTACAATTACAAATACAATTCATTAATTTCTCAACTCAATTATTACATTATAGCATTTAAAAAATAAAAACATATTTTGAGAAAAAAGGTATGGGCACAGCTAGTAGCTGGTTTTAAGCCCACCCAGAGTCAATAAGAGAGGGACTTAAGTATATAATAATAATAACTAAGAAGAATTAGATAGAGGAAAGAAACAGAGAGAAAGAGAAAGAGAGTTATTTTCGTATTTTAACTCATGATCCTTTAAAAAGATTCTGGTCTGACTAACATGGTTACATTATTTTCGCAAATTCAGAAGGACCATATTATTTCATAAAACAAATAATTGAAACTAAATTTTAAAATAGTCTTGATTAAAAAAGTTAAATAACATAAATCATCAAAATATCACTACGTACTGCATATAATATTTCAAGGAGCCAGTCTCGTTGTACTTTACATAGTTAATTGCATGTACATTAGATCACAGAAACAAGGGAGGTGGGGTGAATTCATGCAGTGGGGGTGCGATAAGGGCGCGCGGGATGCGGGGGCGGTGTGTACGTAATGATAGTGTGTGCGCGGCGGCGGCGGCGGTGTGTTGCGTGCGGTTGACGCGCGGCACATTACCGCCGCGCGCCGCTGCCGACACCGCCACGCTGCACCACACACAGCACCGCTCCGAGGTCCCGGCGGTTAAAGGGTTAACTTATTTTGTTACACTCTGAAAGGCTTTTCGTTTTTAATAGTGATTTTATACTTAGTAGTAGTGGTAACACGTTTCAGTGGTGGTAACACGATTTTCCCTACATTTCCTTACTTAATTTATTAAAATTCAACCTCTAAACAAAGTAACGAGCTAAACAAAAAGTTACTAATACAACACCTAGTAGTGCCACAATAGATCGTAGATAACACTTAACCGGGGACGTCTGACAGTATCACACAGCCGCCATATCGCTGTATTGTACAAGTATAAAACAAACAATACGCAGAGTACTAAGGTATTATGCCATGGTATACAATGCATCTCACATAAACAATACGCAACTGATGCCAATTTGTGGACATGGTTATGAAGAGTCTAGCGTAAATGCAGGAACACTTGTTTTGTGTGGTGGGCAATTTAAGCATAAAATATATAGCAGGACCAAATGGAAAATAATGATACAATACTACTTAAATTGGCCTTTACCTAAGTACGTTGTATGAATATGTAGTTCGGCGCATATAAACGTAGAAAAGCTGTGTGTTTCAACGCAAGGAAATAAAATTCAAGTATCGTAATAAAAGAGAATTATAATAAAAATAATAACTGAAAATAGTTAATTATGTATAATATTAATAACTATTAAAATGTTTACATAACTTACTACGATCGAACTAAACAAAAATAGGAACATGAAATAAAATTGTTTAGTACGACTAACCTATTCTTTAACTTAAATAATGAAGACTTAAAATAAAAATTAGAGATCCTGTTAGTCCGGCAAAAAGAAGGTATTAATGGTACTACTAGCTTTATACTTAGCTTGCGTGAAGTAGACGTGTTAGAAGTCGATTATGAGCATCTAATAAGGAGTCAGGGGTCGTGGCAATTGGCACACAATTTGTCGGGAGCGAAGGGCACTGGGACACTCGGCCCCGGCTCACAAGACAGCTAATTCACACTAGTTGTGTACCGCGCATACCTACACTTTCTCGAGCAGTTGACAGGTTAATATAATTTTATTATACTCTCAGATTCTTAGTAGTAATAAATTGTTCTCATGAAATTAATTAAATTTACCAATACATAAAAAGCTTCCATACAGAACGTTATGTGTAGGTCTTTTGTAAATACATTCTTAATCATTTTGAAAAATTGTAGAGTTTGTTAGTTTTGTTTTGAATTAAAGCGGAAGAAGCTGCTCTAAGGGTAAAATAAAAGTTCAGAAACAAAAAAAATATTAAAATATTCTAAATATAATCCCTGCATACACACAAGGTTTGCTTATTTGTTTTGTTTTTTACACAAGTGATAGAGAAAACTTTGTCTGGTATCATCTTTATCGTAAGTATTAAAAAAAAAATATAACTGCATAAGCTTAAATTATTACTTTGGTTTTTTAACGATGTACGGGTTTAAGATAAATTTTTTTTTTTGTGTTAGATGTGGGCAACTAGAATTAATTCAATTAACTGAATTGACTTAAAAAATATGTTCTTGGTACTTGGTTATTTGAAACTGCTGGACTATAGATAACATACATTTTCGTTTACGGGCTGTTATAAATTTCATTACATTACGCTACAATACGAGAATAATAAAACATTATCCTATACTATTAAACGAGCAATATTTGTATATATATATTTGTAATCGGTTTCTCGAAAACGTCTCCAACGATTTCGATGAAATTTAGTATACAGGGGTTTTTGGGGGCAAAAATGTCTAGCTAGGTCTCATGCCTGGGAAAATTCGTTTTCACAGTTTCTTTTTTAATATTTTTTAGTGCGTTCAAAAAAACTTACAGCGCCATCTGTTGTTGAGTAGCATAAGCTTGCTCACCGAGATGATATTTTAATGTTGAGGTGTCTACTAAAGAGCGAAGCTCGGTCGCCCAGGTACTGTTCACAATGTGTGCAAGGGACAGGGTGTAATTACAGCTTTCCAAAAGAAAGAACTTTAATTTAATGAAACTTTAAGAAATAAAAAATAATACGAGTATATCCACATCTTCATACAAAATTGTGAACTTGATTGGACAGTTAGTATGGAGTAGCTGATTTTTTAAATTTCCTCAAAGTTTCTTTCACTGAAAGTTGTTTCTACATTTGATACGCTCAATAAAATTATTGACAGGCGGAATGCTGTTATTAAAGGAGAAATGCAAAAGAACATGATACGAAACATGATATGAACATGGTGCGACTTGAAACGCTATTTCCCTGACTGCGAAGACAAAATTATTCAAAAACTGATCCTCAAGCCTTACATTGTCAACATTTTAAAGGTGCCTGATGAAATTCAAGAAGAAGTGATTGAAATGCATCACGACAATAACAAGATACATTCGAATCAGGAATTAATCTTGAAGATTTTTCGAGCCAAAAAGCAATCGCTTTACAAGTTCCTAGTTACTAGGTGGTCCATGGCAAGACAGAAATTTTGTCAAATGGTCCCTCATGTGTAAAAGGTTAAGAACCACTGTTTTAATCGATGAATAAATAGAATAGTAAATGTTTGTTGTTGAAGTAATGACACAAAAAAAATCAATTGCATATATTTTCAAAACCTCGACCAAAACCTAATAAAAGTTGCTTGTAATCATGAATTAGAAAGAATAGGTATTTTGGTTTAGTATTTGCAGTTCCTACATAGTTTTAAAATTTCATGGTGAATTATGTTTTCGCACATTTTTATGTTTCTTATATTTTTTTTTTTCAAAATTTAAGAATGTACGAAACATTAAGGGTTTCAAAATAATAGGATTAAAGGGTTTAATCTGTAGGCTGATTCAAATTCACATTGCATTTCCTAATAAAAAAGTGTTTCTCATACAATTGCACAGGTCATTTTAAACATTTTGTAGGAAGTATTAATTGTTTCCAAAAACCATAAGACAGTTTGTTATAGTTAACTCCAAAATAATTAATGATCTTACAAGACTTTACTTACCCTCTATCTTCTATCGTAGTGTCGAATCTGAGAAAAGGTTACCTTCTACGAGTATGATACAAAATATAGGGTTCTAATGAAATAGTGAACATAATTTTTAAAGACCATTAAACTGAACAACTTTTCCCATGGAACATAAGTGGGAATACGAGAAAACTAATTTGACCTCCCGTACAAAATCTACTATCAGCTAATGCAGTTTCTGTGGGAGGACAAAGTTATTTTTCGATATTCGACCTTATGTTCCTTGAGGAAAGTCGTTCAGTTTCATGGCCTGAGTAATATATACTAAAATTATGTTCACTATTTAATTAGGACCCTATATTTGTATTTTATAAGGTAACCTTTTCAGTTCCACCAATGTAACTAAACAACTTTTTTTTACAACTTTTGAAAAAAAGAAAAAGAAAATCGAATCATCATACTATTACAAAATGTAAATCTGATCCGGTCAATTTGAATGAAGATCCAATTTCTTTTATTTTAATTTCCAAAAGATGTAGACCAAAAGTTGTTCAGTCAGGTACATAGGTAGGTAGGACTACTATCCGAGAGGTATTGCGTATTCAGACTTACACGTTGTATAAGTAAGTAGTAGGCTAGGTTAATAGATAGGGACTCACTTCATGTTCCCAAATGCACGGCATGCGTTACCTTGACCACCGTGGGAGTGTTACATGCATTAGCTCTTCATTGATGTACCTACCTTCGCAGTGCTTGTACCTTGTGATAGAATCCTTATATGTACTTGATAAATCGTATACTGCTTTTTTGTGTATTATTTCTTACAGAAAATAGATTCGCAAAAAAACAAAAAAAATATTTTCATCAAGTTTGATTCATTATTCAGATCATAAATAAATAACTTATCACAAAAATATAAAAATGTTGATAACCTTTTTAAAGCTTTTATGTTTGGCGGCGGAAGATTTGTATGGAGCAGTAAGGAAATTTTCCAGTTTTTTAACCGAAAATTTGTTCTGTTTTATAATCTGAGTTACAAAAACATGATTGCACTTATAAAAGCCCCGTAAAAATATTTTTAAATTTTGAAGGATAAGAATCACATCATATTTAATACAAGATTTATTCGATATTGTATTGTATATTGCTGTTTTTGCAATAACTACCTAAACTAATAGTTCGTATCTGTAGGTAAATCATTGGTAATGATATCGGTAGGTAAATCGTTGCAAATTTTTTGGTTGTGTTCTTAAGGCACAATCATACCTTCCTAAATACAAAGACTAATTCGGCGTACATTGCGGGGAGGCTTGGTGTTGGTAATTGCAATATCCTTATTACAACCAGCAATGTATGTCGAATTACTGTCTGAATTCAGGAAGGTGTGATCGAGGCTTTAGCAAAAACAAAAACCCAACACAAATAACATAAAATGATGATCAATAAGCAGTGTTAAAATATTGCAGTTTCATTAGTTTTGATACTAAAAAAGATTCTAAACCAGATTTCTTTTCTACTGACTTAATAATCAGAAAATGGGAAAGGTCAGCGGCGGAACTATTATTTGTGAGATTTTTTTTTTCATTTTAAATTTACTTTTCCACAGCTTTCTTTGATTGAACTACTGAGTTTTGAGAACTGGATAATAATTTTAAATGGCGAGGAAATACATTTTTCTATCTTGCACACGAATAGAATTTTAATAATTATTAAATTATTTTGCCGAGTTTTGCACCTGTTAATCTGTTTCGGCTGCTGCCCACTAGGTGTCGCTGCGAGTCGTCAGTACGGGTGGTGGTAACAAACAAGCACTCCAACAATTTTTTGCACTATAAAACGTCAACAACACATTTTCAATTTATAACTAAGGCAATTAACAAGCGTTCGATTATTAATACCTATTATTATTCAAGGAATGGTCGAGCCGATTAAGAAAATTAGGAATACTAAATAAAAGATGAAGACCAATGGGGACAGACCAGTAGGGATATGTGGAACGGGCGAAAAAAACCGCGACCAGTGAGGTGGTTGCTGAGCAGAAGTGCTGCCACTTTGAGAAATAAATTTATTGCGTCATAAATACAAAACATTTAATAAGGATTGTCTGATTGGCGGCAATTTGGGGTAGTTCTATATTTTATTATCCATCACATCACATCTTAGCTTATCATGAATAGCTTTGTATTGTAAAAGTGCCAAAAACGGCCACTTTTAGCACTTTACCAATACAAAGCTATAAATGATAAGCTAAGCTATGATGTCATGGGTTATAACATATATAACTACCCTATATTGCCGCCAAACGAACAATACTACTGAAAAGTTTTGTATTTGCGACGCAATAAATTTATTTCTAAAAGTAAGGTGCTGCCACCCGGCAACCGCCTTAAACTCGCGCGCCGACGGTTTCGATTTACTTATAGTATTTTAGAAGCAATATTTTTTTTTTATTGAAAATGGGCTTACTCTTGACCTCGATCTAGTCTTGAAGACAGAGATGAGGTCGACGATGGAACGAGCTTACCCAGAAGAAGCCTATTCACTCGCGACTTGAATAGATTCGGGTTATATGAACTCGGGAACACAGACGCAGGCAGAGAATTCCACTCTTTAGCCGTGCGTATTATAAAAGATGTTTCAAAGCGCTTTGTGCGAAATTCCCTTTTTAGGACCGCAAAGCTAAGTTTGTTTGTAAAGGTTTTTTGCAAAATCTGTGAGAGATATCGTTATGTCTTTGCGGTAATATTTACATAAACCTATATAACGACTATAACTAATTTATATTTTTTTTAGCAAATTCCGAAGATAATGAGTGGTATTTTTAAGACAATTTTGATCATAACTTTAAAACTAAGAGTCGTAAAAAATACAAACCCTATTTTGGCCTAGTTACGAAAATTTAATGATTGGCTCACCCCCTCCTAGTAGGGCCGCATTTACAATCATAATTAAAATTTATATTTTTTGGATCTTTTGTCAGTTGCAAGACATTTATGTTTTAACTCATTAAAGTGAACAACTTCACTATGGTCCTACAACTTTAAAAAGTAAGTAAAAAGAAACCGTTCAAGTGCGAGTCGGATATGCGCGCTGAGGGTTCCAATATTCCTGTAGTATTTTTAGAAGCAATAAAGTTCATTTTAGGACTTCAAATCTAAGTTTGTTAGCAAAGGTTTTTTGCAGATGTCTAAAAAACTGTGCTATTAAGAGTGATCGTTTTATTTTTGCTGTAATATTTACAAAATCAACTTCTACCGACTGCAATTAATTCAGATTTTTCGTTCAGAAAACTTCGGAGATAAGGGGGGAATGGTTTGTTTTAGTAATTTTTATCATAACTTGAAAACTAAGAGTCGTAAAAAAATACAATGAACTGTTTTGTAATGTACAAATAAATAACTTTTGTGATATCCCACTTAAATAAAAAAAAAATTATCAGGCACA
The DNA here is from genome assembly GCA_947532105.1 of Athrips mouffetella. Taxonomy (NCBI): domain Eukaryota; kingdom Metazoa; phylum Arthropoda; class Insecta; order Lepidoptera; family Gelechiidae; genus Athrips; species Athrips mouffetella. Next base: position 16,938,609 of record OX383963.1, read on the forward strand.
AGTCCCAAAAATATACAATTAAATAATTACAATATCAAATTACCCTACTTAACCTACTATACTTAACCTAGAAAAGACAATTTTGCGCCCCATTTACTAATAAAAACAACAGTAATAAAAACATTTTTCTAATTATTTTGTACTAAAGTTGGCCAAGCATATTCTAAAGGTATTCCAAATTTCAAGTCGGTAGCGTAAGTAGTTGCTGAGATTGACACACGAAGAAGTGAGACAGACAGACGAAGAAGTGAGAATGACAGACGAAGAAGTGAGACAGACAGACGAAGTCGCAACGTAAGGGTTCCATCCACGGACGAAGCACATCTTTTCCATTTTGGTTCGGAACCTAATAAAAATGCCAATTTTTAAATTTGTAGAAGTTCTATGCCTAATTAGGTCTAAGTTCTTGAGCTTTTTTTCGTCCATACATTCAAATACAAGTAGGTTGAACTTGGCGTAAACATTAATGAGCCACTTTTTAAAAAAGAAAAACTAGTTTATATTTCTTGATAGATAGCGTTGTTATAGGAAAATTTAACTGTCAACTTATTTTTCCTATCTGTTGTAAGTGTTGCGTAAGGAAGTTTATTTACTTCACGCTTCATCTAAGTATGTATGACAGATTTATTTTATGTTCTTTAGCAACTGCCTTCAGAGCCATCTATCGACACCTTTGAATACTCAGTTGACGCTTAGCTGCGAAACCGGCTCATTCAAAATGTCAAAGAAGAAAACCATATTGTTTTGACAATAAGGTTTGTTTTCCCAATAATGCCTAAAAAAAAAAAATTGGATTTACAATTCCTAAGAAAGATGCAAAAATGTTAGTACTGAAAATTGAGTTGACCAAAATTCGCCATACAAAACGGCAATTTCATAGGTAAAGACCTAATATCTATCTACATAATGATTATCTAAAAACATTCATTAAGTTAACCGAAAGCAATAAGCCAAAAGACTTATTTAGATATACTAAAGACCCCTAAAATATGTTGAAAACTAACCAAAATAAAACATAAAGGATATGCTACAACGTTACTTATTTGTACCTTATAAATAACTCTAAGTAAGCGTGACTGAAGAAGTTCTCCTGTGTCTATCCGTTGCCATTCCCCTGCCAATTATTCAGTCGTCTGTCCTCGATCAGATTGAATCAAGAAGAAATGGCTGCATTGATAGGTTGCAATGTCTAGAGTATATTATGAGTGACGGACAGACAGACAGACGGAGGACAAGCTAACGACTTCCTGCGATATTCTGTCTAGACGAAACTTCTCTCCCCCCTTCCCTCCGCACCTCTTCGCACCCGTCAGTCATAGGTAGAAGTGTAGAATAAGGTGTCATTATTCTATTATTCATATCGATAGATATTCTATGCAACTATTCCTTGCTGTTAGTAAGGGTTTTGTAAGTTTTACATATTGCTTTTTCTATACAGCTACATTTCTTTTTCATAAGTTTCATCAACTTTTGTTCCTCCGACAAATTTTCTGTAAGCTATTTGAAATTCTAATGTATAATAACAACATTATAATCCATTCAGATTTTTAATTTTGCACTAAACGAGCCATGTGCCCAATTTTGTAATCAATTAAAAAAAACCGGTCAAGTGCGAGTCGGACTCGCGCGCCGAGGGTTCCGATATACCTATAGTATTTTTGGAAGCAATAAAGTCCATTTTCAGGACCGCAAAACTAAATTTGTTTGTAAAGGTTTTTTGCAGATTTCTGAAAAACTGTGCAACTTAGAAAGATCGTTTTATTTTTGCTGTAAAGTTTATATAAACTTCTGTCAACTGTAATTAATTCAGATTTTTCCTTACTCAAACTTCGGAGATAAGGGGGGGGGGGGGGAATGGTATTTTTCTTGACATTTTTCATCATAACTTTAAAACTAAGAAATTTAAAAAAATACAAAAATATATTTTAAAATGTACAAGTAAAGCCCTTTCATATGATACCCCACTCGACCTAGTAGCGACAATTTGAAATTTGGCCCCCCCTATTTTGGCCCCCTTTATATTAATAATCATACTTTTTTCAAAAATTTTTCTTGTGCAATTAAGTTGGGCAACTATATTCTAAAACTATTCCAAATTTCAGGTTGATAGCATAAGTGGTTGCTGAGATATAGAGGTGTGACAGACAGACAGACAGACAGAGCGGCACCATAAGGGTTCCTTTTTTTACCATTTTGGTATCGGAACCCTAAAAATCGTTCTTAGTCTTTACTTACAATAAAACGTGTGATTCTAAATACGCAAAATCTCTCGAGGGGTTGTCCTCATGCAACTGAACCACTATTGGTACACGTATTTATTACGAAAAACTTCTGTAATTTACATGCACTATGTAAGTATGTGTGTCCATAGAGAGAGAGAAAAAGAGAGATAAAAAATAGGATATACTTAGTTAAGTTAAATTGCTTCACCAGTTTAATCGCCTTTATATCCTTTAGCCTCAGGGGGATTTTCGTTGGCGGTAAAAAAAATGTCATGTCGGCATTGAGAGTTCGCCGTTGGCTGCGTAGGAGTCAATTAAGACAAGAACCGACCAGTCCTTCCCTTCCGCGTGCGCAATTAACGAACCTGTATCATATGAGGTACAAGTGTGCACTATCACAAACATTCGTAATGTATGTATGTATATATTCTTTATTGCATCACAAATAAAAGGAGACAAATTACAAACAAGAATAGAATGCAAAGGCGGACTTATCCCTAAATGGAATTTCTTCCAGCCAACCTTAGAGAGGCTAAAGGAGTTGACAATATTTTTGCAGAATACCTACATATAAAGAATTGTTAAGATTAGTTACTAAGTACAACGGATAAATAAATAAATTAATGCATAAATACAAGAAATAAAATAACCTACCTACTTATGTAGTGCACGTCAAGATGTACAGTCAGTGTCAAAAGTAGCTAAGCATTTAATTTTCAGGTGTCTTTATAGTGCCAAACATTTAAAATGACCATAATAATCTATACAACAAAAAAAAAAATCTGATTGTTATGAGCACCCAGTGTGTGATAGGAAGCTAACAATAATTTTAATATTCATCATAAAATCCCATGAAACGTCCACTGCTGGACAGGAACTGCCACAAGAATTCTAGTAAAAACGCGTGGTACTTTGGAGGGGATTTACCATATAGTCACCACGCATGTAAGCGTTGCGGCTGGCGCATGGCGGCCGCTGTTGTTGGTGACCGAAAGGATCAGCATACTTTTTCTGATGCTGACTGTAGCATCATAAAATTCCCCACAACAGGTACTGAAAATAAATAGAACTCCTCTCCTAAAAGAGTTCCTTCAGTCTTTTAATTAAACACACTTTAATTAAACAACATATTTTTTTTATTTGTGACTTATGCAGGTACGTATCTACAATTAGTTTCAAACTGTTCTTAGATGTTAGTCAATATTTTGAGAATAACAAAAACATTTTTGATGTCTGCTTTTAAATCTTAAAACATCCTTAGCATGGAAAAGAAAAGTCATATCTTGAAACAAAGTACCTACGTGAATCTTGTGCACGAAGCATATAATATTTGTTGCAGTAAGGTAGTCATATCCGTAAAACAGTTATATCTCTAGATTGGTTAGAGTTAAGTGTTGTAGGTTTAGATAAAAAAAAAACCTACGGATGTAACTTATATTCCCTTAAAAGTACCCTAAACCGACGAGGGTGTATGAAAGCGAGAGAAGAGTTTCAAGATCGTAACAGGTAGAGGGCTGTGATCTCTGCCTACCCCGACGGGAATGAGGCGTGATTTTATGTACTTATGTAAGTTTATAGCTATCTTACAGACATGACCATTTAACTGCAACATATGCTTATTAGTGTAGTCCCAAAACAAGTGGCAAGTCATACAACTCACTACTCCACTCGGCCCACACCCAATCACAATCAATTGGCATGTCAGCCCGCGGTGATATACATATCAACAACTATCATTAATTAACAACTAATCATTCTAATTCTTATCAATCGCATAACTCAACATATCGAATTAATTATTCCCATTTTACTTATGATTTTCTACTTTTGATTGTTGATTTAAAACAAACAAAGTAATTCAGTTACATAAAACCTCATTTTGAGGGAATATCTGTTGCTGACAATATAACTACATAAAAAACAAAATCAAGAAAAGACAGAGTGATAAACAAATTAATGAGACGTGTTTTTTTTTTCACTACAAAGCGCTCAACAATCAGGTGCTGCAGTAGCAACCCAAAGAAGACCGAAGCCTGTGTTAGGGTTGGCTACAGACTAATAACATTGAACTGTGCAGAGAGCTTATGAAATGACAATTAATTCTTACTTAAACTAACATGCGAAAGTATTTGACGGTGAGAGAGATTTACTTCTCTAAAAAAATTAAGGCTCTTGTTACTCAAACCTTGAAACCGAATAATTTTCACCCTAAACAAAGAGTAGAAAAAGTTTTGTTTGCAATGTTTTTTGGCGAAACCATAAATAGGTAATTTGAAACGAAGTATAAATACCACTTGTCGACAAAAATATGTTTTATAAGAAATCGAACACCTTTTAAAAAATAAGCCTGTACAAACTCACATAATTATTGAGCTATGTATTCCTAAGCAATAGAATCGATTCATCTCGATTGTTTTAAAATCGGTTTGACGACCCAATTAGGGCAGTCCCGTTATATTGTCTGAAGCATTGAGGATGGCGAGTAGGGCCGCATAATGCGATGTAACTCGTTTATTTGCATCCACTAACAATGTCATTATGTAAATCATAGCCGGCGACCGATCAATAGAGATGGAGAGTGAACCGAGATCGACTTTGATCGGTTAATTACTACGATTCCGTATTCGAGTGATGGGCTCACAGTAATCGATTTCGTTGTACGATCCTATGATGATATGAATAACGGTAGCGGTCGGTAGCTACTCGCGCGCATATAATTACAGGTTATTGTTAATTGTTTATTTGGGAGAGCGCGTAACATGAGATGCGGCCACTTTAATCAAATATAGTTTCGATAGACGTACTACACTTGAAGCATGATTTGGATACTATACTTTTCAAACATTTTTGTGTTGAGTTACATTATCTAACTTTCAAATTAAAAATATAGGTACTAGTTAATCTCGTTTCCGTATTTGCAAGAGTGAGACTAGTACAATGTTATGTTATTTTTAAAGTTAGGTGGTGCAACTCACCTACCAATCTCTTCTGCAGGGTCTTTGGTATATCTCTGATAACCTCACTGATGGTTGCTCTATACATGAGACTGAACAGCTTTTCTTCTCCAACTTTTCAAAAATAGCAAAATAGTTTTTGGTTTTTCATACAATTGACCCTATCTATATTACTTGTCATTTTGTATGAAGGAAACAAAAACAAATTGCCATTTCTTAAAAATCTTAAGACAAAAGTAGTTCCTTTTCATGGGTTGAGCAAGGACCCGAAAGGTTTGCATCGGTATACCATGGTCCATGGGCTTGTAGCAAATAAGTATTAACTGTAAACCATAAAAAGTTAAGTGCCAGTAAACGTACTTGTGTGTATGTTAGTTGAGGAAAAAGTATTTTTTTTGGATTTGTTTAAAGCAAGTATTTGCAATAAATAAAAATAACCCGGAGCAGGACTATCAGACCACGTCAACTGAAACAAAAACTAGCTCTGATAAAGTAACATTACCAGCAGGACATTCTAGAATGACTACCAAGAAACACCCTTTATGATGGCAAATTGTAGTTTATAGAAGTGCTGTTATAAGCTAATGTTGCACGTTATGAACTTATAATCAACAATATTTTATTAAATAGAGTATGGTTAATGGTACTGTCGTAGACTATAAAAACTATAGGTAATATTCTGTAAAAACTATTCAAGTATTTTTATATAATCCTTACGTTTAAAGCCGCTGTCTTCATTATCGTATTAGACAAAAGTATATTTTCAAATTTCTTTTTCAGTTCTCCCTACTATTTAATGCAAAATTAATCCGTTTCCAGTTAACTTGACTTGTCCGCCTACATCAAGGCTTTACATGTAAAGAAAAGTAGGGTATATAAAGCAAAGCCTTGGGATTGGGGGTTTTCCATGCGACGTTGTATAATTTGCAAGACGAAATGGGTCACATTTGTACTATACAACATACGATGTACGATGGAAGTAATTAGGTGGCGCTATAATGACGGTAACTAATTGCCACATGGCGTTTTTCTAATCCTGCGGCGCAGCGTGAACGGCGGCGGTGCGACAACATTACGGCAAGGCGACGTGACTACGGCTAGCAACTACGGTGGAAACGAAGACTGATGACGATATATTGCAAATAATAATAGGTAGGTATTTTCAGTTTATTTTACACAACAAAATTACGAAAAAATACACAATTCTTATTTCAAATTTCAATGACAATGTGAACAATATGATACTACGACCTTTTCGATTCGGTACTTGCCTACAAGGTGTAACAGAAAGGGTAGGTATAGTATAACGAGTGCGAAGCATGTAATTCTGTCCATGAATCTGAACAACTTTTACAAATGAAGTATTTAACAGAAAATTAAACCGCCGAAAAAACTGAAAAGCAAGAAATAATAAAACTTTTTTAATTAACCTTAATAACAAAGTTCTTAAACTAATGTAAGTATACCCGAGTATTTTGAGTCGGCGCCAAACAAGCAAATTAATTAATTACGTAAAGCGTGATGCACGGCGGCGGCGCCGACTAAAAATTACTCGGGTATACTTACATTAGTTTAAGAACTTTGTTATTAAGGTTATTAAAAAAGTTTTATTATTTCTTGCTTTTCAGTTTTTTCGGCGGTTTAATTTTTTTGTTAAAAAGTTTTTATTTTACAATTTTTTGTGACTATAAATTTTATTTTCCTACCCTTAGGGAAAATCGGAATACTCTGTAAAATTTATGCGTGGTCATACATTACAATCAGTCAGTGAACAATCAATCATCCCCTGTTTTCCTGATTTTTTTTTACAAATTTATATGAGACCAACTTCGGGGTATACCCTTTCCAATAAAAGAAGAATTATCATAATCGGACTACTCTGTAAAAAGTTATGCGTGGTCATACATTAAAAAAAAAAATACACGCGTTGACTTGAGAACCTCCTCCTTTTTTTTCGTCGGTTAAAAACAGTACACGCTAGCAACTAATTTATAATTTCTTTTATGTTCCCTGGAAAAATTGTGTATGGGCAGGTTAGTACCCTTCAAGGTTTTTGTTACACCTTGTTTATCTATGATAGATAAATGTGTTCATGCCTTGGTCATAGTGAATAGGGATGGTAACTGCGGTGATGTACACTCAACAGCACGTCAGTAGAAACACTTTAAGGCGTGGCAATAGAGTTGTTAAAGTTTCTACTGACGTGCGGTTGACCGTATAAGGTGTAACAGAAAGGGTACATAACAAGCCTGAAAGGTACGAATCTGCCCATGAAATTGAGCAACATTTCCGAAACACATGGTAAGAATTTTTTTTTACATCCAATAGAAACTGCATCAAATCATCGCATTTTGTATGGGAGGAAATTTTATCAAATTCTTAAATGTTCTATAAGGAAAGTTGTTAATGTTTTATGGGCAGATACACCGTTTTTGTTACACCACCGTTTCATTTTTGCTTTTAGATTCTAACTTATCCAATACGAAATGAAAGAAAGTCTATTGAGTTGACTGTCGAAATCTTTCATCGTTTTTTGCACGATGATATGTTAAGATACTCGTATGGTGGATAGGTGGGCCAAACGCGACACGGAATGGGTACCACACGATGGACGCCGAGGCAGAGGAAGGCCCAAGAAGCGGTGGAGAGATGATCTGGATGCTTTTAGAGACCAGTGGCCCATAGTCGCAATAAATAGGGAGGAATGGAAACGAATGGGGGAGGCCTTTGCCCAGCAGTGGGACAGTATAGGCTAGTAAAAAAAAAATGTTAATTATATACGGGGTGTGAAAAGACATCTACCGAAAACTGAAACTGGATTCAGGCAGTCAAATTCCCATCAAAACTGCGTGACATAAAAAAATTGTTTGGGACGACAGATCTATAAGGGCTCCTTGCTGACTACGGAACTCTAAAAAGGATGATTTAATATGACTTTAATGCTATTTTTAAATTTTCAATCTTTTATTCAGTTATATATAAACAAAAAGTTAATTTAATTTGAGCACCTTGCTGCGTTAAATTATGCAATGACATGACACGTCATCAAAAATCCATTAGTTTTGATTATCACCCAACACATACATTATGTATTTCATGAGTTTTGTATGCAGATGAAAATTGTCTTAAAAATTTTATTCATAATATAGACTTTTTAAGCGGATTTGTTACTTCCTAAGGTAATTGTTTTGTATTAAATACTTCCCGTTTTTTGTAAAACAATGCCTGCTCACTGATTTCCTTATACGAGTAGCTAGATTAGCTAGTAAAGGTCGTATCATAATTAGGAACACTATAACATAATTAAAATTAACTTGGATCCACGATCAAATCCTGTCTTTATTATAATTTCAAGTTAATTAATTAAGTTGCGTATACTATTTTTGAGTAAGTAGATAATGCTAGGTAAGTACATAATGCAACAAAATTTTGTAAGGATGGAATTGCAAAGTTTTGTTGATATTGGAAAATAGTTATTCCAAGATTATTTATCATTTTACGACGGGAAAGAAGCGTGATGTTTGTTCAGCATTATTATAATTCCCAACCAAAATGGTAAAAACGGAACCCTTTTGGTGCGACTTCGTCTGTCTGTCTGTCACGCCTGTTTATCTTAGCAACTACTCTAGACTAGGATGAAATTCAGAATTTGGCTCTCCTTTTTAGGGTCAGAACTTAAACTGGACCAGATCTGACAATAAAGTTTTTCTGGTTGTCGACGACGGAGGTTGCCTGCTAGCCTGATGCTGGCAGGCTTCTGTAAATATGTATATTTAAACTTAGACGTAAGCAAATTCCAAATTACGACATTTATTAGTTTTGGCAGTCCCTCAGTCTCTACTTGGTTTACTTGTAAATACTGTGTGTTTTACCGTTTTTAATTATATCTTATTAACCTGAGGAGCCGTCTTCTAATTTCGCAGCCAACCAGCGCAATCAGTAATACTGGTCATTGATTTCTGGATTCTGTGATGTCCAAAACCCCATAAAACCTTTGTTGTCAAAAATGGTCCCGTTTTAGTTCTGAGAAAATTTAATTATCACTTATCTCCTACTCTTTCACGCTATCGACTTGAAATTTGGAACAGCTTTAGAATATGCTTGCCCAACTTTATTGCAAACAAAAGAGATACTAAAATATTGTTTAGGTGGTTCTGAAACTTAACAACTTTTCCTTAAAAAACGTAGGTCGAATAACGAAAAAGAAATCGGCCTCTCATAAAAATGTGCAGTAGTTTGTCATCATCGTCATCATGACATCCCATGTAACGTCCACTACAAGACAGGGAACTCCCTCCAAAATTTCACCCTTTACCGAAACAATTGTGGAGGGGAAGTACCATAGTCACCACGCTTGTTAGCGTTGCGGCTGGCACCATGGACCGAGGCTGCTGGTGACCGCAGAATGTAAGATGATATGATACACAGAATGCTGCTGCCCATCCTCTTTCATTAACCCTTAGTCGCCTCTTACGACACCCACGTAGAGATGGGTTCTTACTACTCTTTGCCGGCATCACACGGGGTATTCTTTGCCGGCACCACACAGTTTGAATGGGAAGTAAGTTTTTTTTACTAAGTATAAAAAATTTAAATAATTTATTTAGTGCAATATTTTTTATAATTTTGTATTCCCGTTATTCTAAAGTGTTTCACATAATACATCAGTTTAAATGTGTACTGTAGTGTAGTGTTTTTTATGGTTTCATCTATTGCACATTTTATGAGGTTTAAAAGCCAGGTTTATTGATACTACACAATAAAACCGTAAGGAATGAATCTCTTACTTGAAAAAAGTTTTTCTTTTTTGTATACTAACAAGTTAGCTGATTATAAAAATTAAGAAAAAAAACATGTTTTTTTCGAAACATGGCTTTCGTGGATAAAATATATAAGATCCTAATGAAATAGTGAACATAATTTCAGCATGTTACTCAGACCATGACACTGAACAACTTTGCCCAAGGAATATAGGTCGAAATACGTAAAAAACATTTGAACTCCCGTAGAAACTGCAACAGATAGCGTATTTTGTATGGGAGGTTAAATTTTTTTTGTTACTTTACCTATGTTCCTTAGGGAAAGTTGTTCAGTTTCATGGTCCTAGTGACATGCTTAAATTTAGTTCACAATTTTATTAGGATCCTATACTAGGTGTAGCAGAAAGGGTAATACCGACCCTGAAGGATTTGATTCTGCCCATGAAACTGAACAACTTTCCCCAACTAAAATAGGGCGATATACGAAAAAAATTTTTTGACCTCCCATAATGCGCTGTCAGCTAATTCAGTTTCTGAGAGTTCAAAACTTTTTTTCGTATTTCGACCTATGTTCCTTAGTGAAAGTTGTTCAGTTTCATGAGCAGATTCACATTCTTCACAGTTGGTTTACCCTTTTGGTTACACTCTGTATATCTGCTTTATGTATACCTACCTGTATACCCTGTAAACAAACAGGCATGTATAAAACACGGCGTGGTTGACAAGATTGCAAGACGAGCTAGATGCACAGTCAAGAGCACGTCAAGTTTGAAAACATTGGATCTTGTGCCGTTCTTAATTGAAAGCTTATGCGCTGCGTTATCAAGCTTGACCTGCTTTTGATTGTATGGTCAACCGCACGTCGTCGGTAGAAACTTTTTCGACTCTATTACCACGCCACAAGGTACAAAAGTGTTTCTACTGACGTGATGTTGAGTGTACATGACAAGCGCTAGCCCAAAACAGGGATGTGTGGAAGGACGGAAGGGTGGCCTTTGCCCTGCAGTGGGACACGACCGGCTTCTAAACAATAAGCAACAAAATTATACAAAGCTAATCAAAGCCATGGCGGAGGTCATCAACAGGTGTTTTGAAGCAAGTAAGGTTGTATTGAGCAGGTGAGTTGTGTTAGCTTAGGTAAGGCCATGGTCCTTCAGTTTGAAAACTGAACATTTTTCAGTGAATGAAACTTTCAGAAAATGAAAAAAATACTATATTTCCATACAGACTGTCCAATCAAGTATGTTCCAACTCAGGTACTCGTATAGGCAGGCAGGTGTGTTGCTGGCAATCTGTTTTTGGCATACTACAACTTGTAACAGAAAGGGTAACAAATCAACGTAAGTATACCAACTCTGGAGGATCTGCATCTGCTCTTGAAACAAAACAACTTAGGTCGAAATACAAAAAAAACATTTTGGACTTCCTACCTTTACAAAATGCGCTAACGGGTGATGCCGTTTTTATGAGAACTAAAATATTTTTTTTCGTATTTCGCACCATTTTTGACGTGTTCTTGACTGTACTTTGCCGGTACCATACATATAACATTACATAGGGCTTAAACTTTGGCAGAGTCTCTAATCACCGGGTGCCAAGCCGGAGGTGGAGGCAGGTGCGTCTGCGCAGCCCCGTGACGTCACGCGATTACCTCGCACGCTGGTTTCACGCTGACCGTGGCGTCTTTACGGTCTTTTGTACAGGAAGAGGGACCGAAACTATCCTTAGAAGAATCTTATACTAATTTGTATTAGAGTCAATGGTAGGTATATGAAGATACGTCTGCGGGGCTACCATTTTTATCGTTATTTTTGTTGGAGAAGCAAAATAAATGTACCTACTATGTCAGTAGTTTCTTATTTTAGTTTCTTATGCACAGCTTATCTGTCCGTGCATAGATGGAATAAAATTTTGATTATTAAATTCTGGGTATTTTTGGGATTTAAGGTCAAAATTCAGTATGATACTCAAAACACCAAATTTAACAACTTTCCCTAAGAGATAAGCGTCGAAAAACGAGAAAATTTCACGTTTCAGATTCAACTATCGCCGGCGCTAAAGCCATTAAAAATATCGTTTCTCTCCAGTCAATCTACGAAAGTTTGTATGGTGAGGGTGGAATAAATGCACTTTAAGGGAAAATTATTTATATAAACAGTAAAAACATAAAAAAAATTAAAACCACATTAATTCCCGACAAAACGTTGATATTCTACAAACCAGTATAAGGTGAATTTAACCTGTATTATATTTACCGTGTAGCATAGGTCAGCTTATACTGGACCCTAAACAATAAAATGTGTTTTTAAAAAATTGCCAGATTTAATTCTTTTTAGCTTCAAATAGCCTATATACACTATTTAAAATTAATTTCTCTAAATGTGCATTTAATGCAACCTCATATCGTAGATCAGTTCGGGAAAGTTTTTTAAGATTTCTGTTTTGAGTAACACATACGTACTACAATTTTACTAGGAGTCTAATGCAAGGTGGAGGTACTAGGAGTCTAATGCAAGGTTTTGGGGTGGTAGGGGCCTACCTCCTAGCGGTCCACCCCGGGCAACGGCGCCGCGGGACACTATGTTCTGTGGCGGCGGCTGAAGGTCCCTCACAGCGGTGGTAGGCTTTGGCCGCCTGGCTCGCGACCACCCTCCTGCCGGAGCCCGACGCCAAACAGCTTAGCTGTGTTCCGTCGGAGTGCGGGAGTGCCAGTGCCATTGGGGGATGGGAGGTGGTCAGTAGCGCGGCTCTGATTCGGTCTTGGTCTCTAAGCAAGTTTGTACCGGGTAACTCATACTGGAGGGTAGCGGGATCCGAGGCACGGTCCCTGCCGTTGGCCGACCGCAGGTAGTAGGGGGCCCAAGTACCACGAAAGCCGACGAGGGAAAGGCTGCCCCGCCAACTAGCGAAAAATCCCGAAATGCTCCATCGTGCCAGCTGGCGACTGGACGGGAGGACCCGATGGACCCATTTCGGGGAGGCTCGGGCGTCCCCGCAGTCTCCAGATGAGTTCCCCACAGGTCAAATGAGCTGAAGCGTCCAATTGGAAAAAGGAGTAGCGTCTCGACCATTCTTCCATTTCCCCACCACACACTCCTCAAAATGAAAAAAAGTAAGAAAAGAAATAAGTTTACCAAACGGCGGCACTTCCTCCCGCTTAAAGTGCACCTTACAAACATCAGGGGGTTGCACTCAAATATCGACCCGGTCCACCATCATCTCGAGACCGAGAAGCCGCACTTATTCTTTTTAACGGAGACGCAAATAGGAACACCGTCAGACGCGGCGTACCTCAACTACCCAGGATACTCGTTGGAACACAAGTTCAAAAAACGAGCTGGGGTCTGTGTGTACGTTCGCGATGACATTTGCTATCGGCGTCTCCGTTGCTTTGAGGATTCCGGGTTTTCTACAATCTGGCTACTGGTGGACACCGGGGTTGAGAAATCTCTCTACGCCGGTGTCTATCGGTCGCACAGCAGTGACGAGGAGACATCCAGGCTCTTTGAACAGCTAATGGAGAAGGCGGATTGTGCCCAACAACGGTACCCAACAGCGCAGCTTCATTTTCTGGGGGACTTTAATGCCCACCACAGCGAGTGGTTGTTCCCATACCAGAAAACTGACCATGCTGGGAGAGAGGCGCGCAAACTAGCACTGTCGCTAGATCTCACCCAGCTGGTGAATGTTGCTACGCGGGTGCCAGACGTTGACGGACACACGCCCAATTGCTTGGACTTGCTGCTGACCACAGATCCGGACAGGCACTCCGTGTCGGTATCAGCCCCACTGGGAACATCCGACCACTGTCTGGTGAAGTCCGTGTCAATCATCTCTCCTCCGGATGATAGCCCAAGAGGCACGAGGCGAGTTTGGCGATACGAGTCAGCAGACTGGGATGAGATGCGGCACTTCTTTGCGTCCTACCCATGGCAGCCGGTGTGTTTTTCTTCGGGCGACCCCACCTGTTCAGCTGAAGCGGTTGCAGATGTGATACGGCAGGGAATGGAATACTATATTCCATTCTCCGATATACCGCTCGGTCACAAAGCCCGACCTTGGTTCAATGCAGACTGCGCTCGCGCTGAGGCTCGAATGCAGTCTGCATACCAAGCCTGGGTTCAAGCCCGTGACCGCAAAGTTCGAGCTCGGCGGGTTCGCGCGAAGAAAAGAGCATTTAATGCTGCTGCAAAGTCCTGCAAGCGGGTGATCCGGAAGGCCCGTTACGACCACGTCAGTCGCATAGGGACCAAACTTGCATCCTACCCCTCTGGTAGTAAACAATTTTGGTCTCTTTCCAAGTCAGTCGAAAACAACTTCTGCCGTCCTACATTACCTCCCCTGCTGAAACCAGACGGGTCACTAGCCCACTCCGCAACAGAGAAAGCAAATTTATTTGCATCTCTATTTGCGAGCAATTCTCGCCTAGATGCAGACTCTAATCAGCCACCGACGATTCCTCGCTGTGATTCTTCAATGTCGGAGATCACAATACACTCAAAAGAGGTTCGTAGAGTACTTCGAAGTCTAGACGTGAACAAAGCTAGCGGTCCTGATGGAATACCAGCAAGAGTCTTGAGGAACTGTGCGCCTGAGTTGTCTCCTGTGCTGACGCGTTTGTACCGCCTCTCTCTTAAAACAAGAACGGTGCCTAAACCTTGGAAGGTTGCCAATGTACAGCCAGTACCCAAGAAGGGTAGTCGTGCCGACCCCACCAACTATCGTCCGATCGCCATCACCTCCATACTCTGCAAAGTTATGGAAAGGGTACTAAATGGAAAATTGCTGACTTACCTAGAAACTAACGACCTACTCAGTGATCGTCAGTATGGCTTCCGCCGGGGACGATCAACTGGGGATCTTCTAGTGTATGTTACGCATTTCTGGGGCGAGGCCATCGAGAAACACGGCGAAGCCCTTGCCGTATCACTGGACATCTCGAAGGCCTTTGACAGGGTATGGCACGCAAGTCTGCTGAGCAAACTTCCTGCATACGGCATTCCCGCTGACTTTTGCTCTTGGATTTCTGACTTCCTGAGTGAACGGTCGATCCGAGTAGTCCTTGATGGCTGCTCCTCTGACCTCATGGCTATTGACGCCGGGGTTCCTCAGGGGTCTGTTCTCTCTGCGACTCTTTTCCTGCTGCACATCAACGACCTACTTGGTCCTAATATTGTTGGGTACGCAGATGACAGTACTGTCGTCGAGAGATATATGTCAAGCGCAAAAGCCAGCAGTGACGAAATACGTTCTTTGAGAGAGACCACGGTAGAGCGTATAAACTCAACCTTAAGTCTTGTCTCCGACTGGGGTGACAAAAATCTGGTGAGTTTCAACGCCACCAAAACACAAGCGTGTCTATTCACTGCCAAAAGGAGTCCATTCAATCTGGCTCCTACTTTTCGAGGTACATCTGTACCGGTCACCGACAGCCTCGAGCTTCTTGGCATGAAGCTGTGTGCAAACCTGAACTTCGGCGCAAACATTGAGTCAAAAGCTCAAACTGCGGCCAAAAAGTTGGGCATCCTCAATAAGGTTAAGCGTTACTTCACTCCTGGACAGCTTCTAGTTTTATACAAAGCACAAGTCCGATCCTGCATGGAGAATTGCTGCCACCTTTGGGATGGCTCAGCCAAATACCAACTAGCCGCACTTGACTCGATAGATCGCAGAGCCAAGAAGCTCGTTGGTGATGAGATGCTAGTGAAAACCAAGTTTCACAGCCTAGCCCACCGGCGCAAAATTGCATGTCTGTCGGTCTTTTACAGATTGTACTTCGGAGAGTGTGCCCAAGAGCTCCATGAGCTTATTCCGCCATCCCCCTTTTACCATCGGGAATCCAGACGCACCGCAGGATATCACCCATATCTGGTTGATATTCCACACATTCGCACAAAGCGCTTTGAAACATCCTTTATAATGCGCACAGCTAAGGAGTGGAATTCTCTGCCTGCGTCTGTGTTCCCGAGCTCTTATAACCCGAATCTATTTAAGTCGCGAGTGAATAGGCTTCTTCTGGGCAAGCTCGTTCCATCGTCGACCTCATCTCTGTCCTCAAGGCTAGATCGAGGTCAAGAGTAAGCCCATACATAGTAAAAAAAAAAAAAAAAAAAAAAAAAGGTAGTTTAGCCGCAATCCCACCTTCCTAAATTCAAAGACTAATTCGGCATACATTGCTGGGAGGCTTGGTTCTGTTAATTCCTATACCCTTACATCAATCAGCATTGTATGCTGAATTAGTTTCTGATTAAGGAAGGTGTGGTAGCGGCTTTAACAGTATTTAGATAGGCATACACATTACGACGCTTGGATAATGTCCCTATATTAAAAAGCAAACTTACCTATGTCAGAGTTAATAAAAACATTGTCATCATACATTATAGCAATGTGTGCCGAATTAGTTTCTAAATCATAGAGTTTCTGAATTAAGGAAGGTATGATAGCGGCTTAAGAAACACATCTTGAACCAGGTTAGCTTGGTGACTGCAGCAGCAGGCGAGCAACTGTCGCGCGACTGTCGTGCCCGGTGCGCGCGCAGACATGATTTACGTGCAATGCGCGCCACGGACACCGCGGGACCGGAAACAGGGTTCATGTGACACTCCATATTTACAATGGTTTTATGGACCAGTTAGATTATCGATTGGAAATACACAGGCTATAAATTTTTAAAGACATAAAAATATACTGTTAAACGAGCGCAAGAAAAGAGTTGTATGGATTAGATGCTTGATCAAAATAAAATAAGAATTTAGTTTTCCAAAAAAGCCGCTAAATGTGCAGAACGTTTCCGTGTAAATGCGATTAAACTAGTAACAAGTCAATAGCACCGAAAGTATCTGTCTTTTGGCACTAATATTGTAACTTGCTGCAATCTCAGCAGCGGCAGTAAGCTTATTTCTTTGGTTTCTTTATTACATATGCATTAAAGAATACTGGAAGTTCGAAAAATTTTTAGTGTGGACTCGGTTGTATGAAAACTGGCACTGGGCCCATGAAAATTTCTCTAGTTACACCAATCGGTTATACCATAAAATGTCACCTGATGTTCTATATAATTATCTTATTTTATTTAGCCATTACTGTCCCACTGCTGGGCAAAGGTAAAAAAGAAATGTTTTCTTTAAAATGAAGACTCTCGTTTTCAATATTTCATAATGACAAATCGCAAAACAAATATTGTGGACCAGTGCACTTGCCTTGCACCGCCCCAAGCTCACTATACGACCAACCGCGGCCCGGGGGCTCGCGTGTGCTTCATTTGGTAATGGCTTCGACCGAAGCGGCCGTAATCGACACAAATACCACCTTTACGCACTGCGCATGCGACCACCTAAATGTATACTTCGATACTTATAAACGCCAACTTACATGAAAGCTTCATTAAGCCAGTTGAAATGAAGTATCTTGGTTGAGGGTTTTGTGAAACATAATATTTGCGACTGTTTTGTCTGTCATCTTGCGCTTGACCACAGCTACCAAAATGTATAATTTCTTAACAACCAGTTTTTGTGAAAGCGTTATGTGGCATGCCATCAGTAATAGGTCCTGATGAGGATTTGAGATTATAAGGTACATATGTTTAGTCAGAAGTTGCTTATGTTGTGTAGTTGTGAATCACTAGTATCATCAACGGAGCTTTTACCTAAAGCAAATATGACAATACATACTTATGGAGTTCCATAAATTGTAACATACAGTTATGACATCGAAAAAAATAATTATCTGAATTCGGCAAGCATCTTGATCTACCTGTAATAAAGGTTCTTGAGCCAAGGGTCATCAAAAAGCTAAACCAACTCCGACGCAGCAAGAATTGACACCTGAAGTATTGGAAGAGGTCAGACGACTAAATAGAGAAGGCAGGGGGTCGTCTCGCGCAGTAGGCGCTACGCTACATACGAGCACATATTTAACACGAGGCCATTTGCTGTCAAACTGAAAGGAATGTAGTTGTTGCTCTCAGTCGTAAAAAGAAATTTCAATCAGTAAATTATACTCTACATCAACTCTACAAGTAAAAATAGACGTTGGATTAGCAACCGTACCAATACCATTAAGACGCGATGCCAATAAAAAAGTATGCCCAAAAATTAATAAAATTTATACTTATTACCTTAGATCTACAAGTTATTATTAGTTAAGGGTACCTAAGTAATTTATGAAAAAAATACCACATTTCTTTAAAAAAACCGGTCAAGTGCGAGTCGGACTCGCGCGCCGAGGGTTCCGATATATCTATAGTATTTTTGGAAGCAATAAAGTCCATTTTCAGGACCGCAAAACTAAATTTGTTTGTAAAGGTTTTTTGCAGATTTCTGAAAAACTGTGCAACTTAGAAAGATCGTTTTATTTTTGCTGTAAAGTTTACATAAACCTCTGTCAACTGTAATTAATTCAGATTTTCCCTTACTCAAACTTCGGAGATAAGGGGGGGGGAATGGTATTTTTTTTGACATTTTTCATCATAACTTGAAAACTAAGAAACTTAAAAAAAAACAAAAATATATTTTAAAATGTACAAGTAAAGCCCTTTCATATGATACCCCACTCGACCTAGTAGCGACAATTTGAAATTTGGCCCCCCCTATTTTGGCCCCCTTTACATTAATAATCATACTTTTTTCAAAAAATTTTCATGTGCAATTAAGTTGGGCAACTATATTCTAAAACTATTCCAAATTTCAGCTCGATAGCGTAAGTGGTTGCTGAGATATAGAGGTGTGACAGACAGACGGACAGACAGACAGAGCGGCACCATAAGGGTTCCTTTTTTTTACCATTTTGGTATCGGAACCCTAAAAAGGATGAATAAGATAGGTTACCTATCTACTTTCTTAAAATTGGTTGAATAATGAAAGTGATATTTCAGAACTAAGAACTTTAATATAGTTCAATCACAACGGTAATCAAAAACGACAAGTTCAAAAGTATTTTAATGACATCCCCCATGAGCCCGATCAAACAAAGCGTTTGACGCGTCAAAACCCAACAAACTATAACCTGACCGAGCACGGTATTAATTTGACAGATACCGCTCATCTATACTAACAGCAGGTGTTCCTAAATTGTCTATGATAAATATACACCATCAATATTGAAGTCGGACGGCCACCCTTTCACGGTTAAAATATAAAAGGTAATTGTGGTCACGATGTTTTCCGGGCGCTTATTAGTTGTCCGATTACATGGTGTGAGAGGGGCCGCCGCCACTCTAGCGCATGCTGCCAGCAAGGATCGGCGCCCACGACACTACGTACGACAAATACAAATAAGGAGAGAATCGCTACTAATGGTAAGACCGCGTAGACTGAAAAATTATAACTCATGCTACATTAATCGCATATTAAATTGACTTAATCATATTTAACATTCTTAAAACTATTTTAATGGCTGAACAAAGTAGGTAGTTCATTAAGAGAAAGGTTTTGAAAAAGCTTAAGTAGTCTATAATCTCAAGTTAGTGGACAGTTATGCGCGATATCGGCTCGATCCGGAATTGAGTTGTAGATACCGCAGTCGCGCATATAAAACCTCCGATATATGATTATTCCGCGCGAGTGGTCGTCGCCGCTGCTGGGCAGCAGATACCAAATTAATATTTCCAAAACTCGTTCTGGGATCGTCGAGTCCTTAATTGATTTTAGAAAGGCAATTAGCGTGAGGGATATATAGATATTACAGGTGGCTACTGGTGATTGATAAAGTTCGCTTGTCGGTTGATCCGGAGTGCACGTGGCGGGGCAGAGATAACTAATGGACGTGTTCATTAAAGCAGGCAGAATGCCACGTCACAAAATAGTCTTGAACGACTTGAGATTATCTTGACCTGTACAGAAGACGAGTACATCCACTAGTTTTTTGCCATAAGTCACGAGCTTAGAACAGGTTTGTACTGTTCCAGTACCTATCTGGTTATATTTTAAGTGCTCTATGCCTAATAATTTATGTCAACGAGATTCTTAATCCGCGGCAATAAAGTGACAGTCTAAATAAATTTACGAGATAAGACGGAAGGTCGTAAGCGGCAGGCTCGCTGCGGGTTCCATGCGGCGGATCCCACGCGCCCGCAGCCCGCGCCAAACTGGTACGTCGGCTCTTGCGCAACGCTGACACTACAGTTGGTTTCCAATTTTATGTTGACCGGTTCCAAAGTTGCCTTAGCCTTCTAATTTCGGCTCGTTTAGATTGGAAAATACGTCTCCGAAGATATCGAAATGAAACTTTGCCGAGTGAGAACGACCACAAGTTTCTCTGGCACAATACCAGTATCTCTCCTTTCAATGATTTGTTCTTATGACTATGCCAAACTGTCTCCTCATTAATTATTGACCAAAACAAATAGCCCATGTCTTTAAAGTACTGTCGGAATTTTTTATAAAGAATCTTTGACCTCAACATTTGTCATAAGCTATCGGATTCGCTGGATTCGTGATGATGACCATTGATCAATGTATACGTCTTAATTTACTGCTAAGTCAACAGCATCATATCGCCGACAAGTGCTATCAGCCCTTTTGACAATGAAAGTATAATCATAGTACAAAATATAGTCCCTTTTGTTTGTCAAGTTTCCATATCTAGAGACACTGTTTATATTTATCAACTTATTCACATTATTCATTAGGTACAGTCAAGAGCACATCAAGCTTGACACCTTGGACTTTGTACCGTTCTTATTTCAATAGACGTACGGGCTAGAGTCGCACTGCGAGTGTCAAACTTGACCTCTCGTTGACTGTACTTACTTATTTAGTTTTTTGTTTGAAGATTTATTATATTTGCTGTGCCCATGACTTCATTCGTGGTTTTACGGTTTTCATAAAATAATGGACATCTGGGCCATTTATTAGATTGATCGCTTATACAGGGTGTAAAAAAAATACGACGATCCTTCTAAGGGGTGATTCTACATCACTAACATATTGTAAAAACTCCAAATTTTTAGACCTGTACAAATTTGACCTATATCGATATCAGAACTTACCTTTAAAAATTGTCTAATGTCTTCAAAGTCACCCTGTGGAATTAGTTGCCTCATCACTTACAGTATCTGTAACTGGCTTTGGTAGGTATAATATTAGTAGTGCTAGTTTACTATTATCTAATCTGTGGTAGTGCCCCTGCCTTCTGCACCGTAGGTCGAGGGTGTGATTCCCGCCCTGGGCAAACATTTTTTTGTGTGATGGATGAGTCTGTGATGAATGATTTATCTATTTACGTACTTTGCCTAGTTTGGGATCAGATGACCTTGTGTGAAATGTTTATAAAGCATGATTTTCTTTAGGGGATGTCAAAGCGTTGAATGGGGTTTGGCACTTGCAGTTCAGCAGGTTACGAGTAGGCATGTAGGTGCGGTGTGTGCTCTGTCTCCGAGTGTCGCACCCACGCGGGCTATGGCCACTCGCCGTGTACAAATACTGCCCGCGGGAGTCCGCGCACAAATCAACGCGCCGGATGCGGTGGACCCCCGGAGTCTTCCAGCCGCAGGGTTGCGTAAAGAGTAGTTACTCCTTAAACTTAATCCTACTAATATTATAAACGCGAAAGTTTGTAAGTATGGATGTTTGTTTCTCTTTCACGTAAAAACTACAGAATGGATTTTATTGAAACATTACTATATAGCTTATACATCAGAATAATACATAGGCTATAATTTATGAACCTGCGCAGACGAAGTCGCGGGCACCAGCTAGTACTTCATAATCCAAAACTCCTTATCTCAAAGTCTTCAACACTTCTTTATCACTCACTAAAATACTGGGTGTAAGGAACAGCCTTCCGAAAACTAAAAGTTCATCAGTCCACGTA
Source organism: Athrips mouffetella (assembly GCA_947532105.1). Classification (NCBI taxonomy): domain Eukaryota; kingdom Metazoa; phylum Arthropoda; class Insecta; order Lepidoptera; family Gelechiidae; genus Athrips; species Athrips mouffetella. The sequence goes on from OX383963.1 coordinate 16,960,356, forward strand.
TAACTGAGTTTGCAATTCTGTATTGAGAAGCCGATTATTTTTTATTTTTTTATTTTTTATTCACTGAAGTTACGTTGGCTGATCATGTCCTTTCAGTATTCGGAAGGCTGTCACTTATACTCTGTATAGTATGATGTTGTGCTGGGGCCTAATAGAATCAGTCAATGTATGCACGACAGCAAGTAAGTAGAAACAAAACCACTATAAGGTGAACCAGCGCCACGCTAAGAACGCCCGAAACCAGAGACCCGCTCAGGGTCAAAATGTTCCCACCGATAAGTGTCCGTTTGCAAGTCCTGACTGGAGTTGCAATGTTAGGAGTTTGGTAAAAAACAAACACTCAAGTCAAAAGCCCCAAGTTTAGATCTTCTATACATGAAACAGGTTTCCTAAACAAAAGTAAACTTTTTCTTGAAATAGCCAAAACTTGACCCACAATCACCCCAGGAAGGCTCACGCATGGACGTATAGAGACGTGATGGACAAACAACTTCAACATTGACGATCTACACTGCGAGTGGCTTTCTGTAATCGTTAACGCTAGTAGAAAAAAAATGTATGGAATTGACATTATTTTTCAGTAGATATAGAGGAAGAAAAATTTGACGCGAGCCGAAACGACATTATAGCTAACGAAATGTTGCGTAACAGCTAATATCAATCCCAGTGCCTGGGCGACCGAGCTTCACTCTATAATAACCACATCAACATTAAAATATCATCGTGTGAGCAAGCTATGATACTCACTAATAGATGGCGCTGTAGGATTTTGTCTAAAACGCGGTATTTTGAAAAAATACTGAAAAAAACGGGGAAAACAAATTTTCCCAGACCCGTTTTTCCCGTATGGTAAATTTCATTGAAATCGTTAGAGCCGTTTTCGAGAACCCGATTACAAATATACACAAAAATTGCTCGTTTAATAGTATAGGATATTTTTTTAATCTATTATCTAGCGAAGCCACTTGTCTCTGGGCCTAACTCTAGAATGTGCGTCGCAGCCCTGGCACCCCGCAGTGGCAACAGCGCCGACATCTCTCACCTCGGCCGTAATGAACAATATAAATGTGCCATTTGCTGAGTGCACTCTGCGCTGCGCCCGCGCCGCCTCCGTGCTGTGTGCTGTGCGTGTGCGCTCGAGCCCGTCTGCTGCATGATGGGCCCTTGAACATACCGACAACAAGAAACTAGAGCTATGGGTTATTATTAGGTAGGTTACAGACCGTATCAATAATACCGATTTAAAATTAATTTCTTTACTTAAATTATTTGACTTTTTATGGAGCTAAAAATTAAATGCCGCACATTTTTCTGATTCACAAAATATGGCTCTCCATGTATTCTTTGTCGTCGCACTCTTCATCTCTGAAGGTCGTGTCTAACTAGGTCGATTCCTGTTGTTGTTGGTAGGCAACGGTGGTGTTCCTGATTAGTGTTCGCCATGAGTTTCTGTCTTCTGCCCGTCGGAGAGCGGTGGTAATAGGCAGGTTGAGTACGGCTTTGATCTGGTCTGACCAGCGGTGTGGTGCTCTACCTCGAGATCTACTCCCCTCTACTTTGCCCAATAAAATAAGTTTTTCAAGTTTATCTGGGCTTCTTCTGGCAACGTGACCGAAATAGCTAAGTAATCTCTGGTAGCATATTGTTGAGAGTCGTACGGTTAGTTTCAGCTAGTCAAGAATTGAGTTGTTGGTTCTTTTTGCCGTCCATGGAATACGGAGCATGCGGCGCCAACACCACATTTCAAAGGCGTCTATCTTTTTCCTCTCAGATGCACGGATTATCCATGATTATCCACGGATCTCCATGTATACTGATCAGGTAATCTGATCCGATTGGACTTATTAGTATTTTTATTTTATTACTTCTATGCAAAATTTTTATTTTAATAGTACCTATTTCTTTTTTTAATTTTCTATGCAAAAAGATCAATCAGCCATAAGAGTGATTCATTTTTGTTTTTTCTATCTCAAATTAATTTTCTTTTAAGGTAAGCTAAACCAGCACTACGCCACAAACGTACGAAACCAGAAACCCAGGTTAAAGTGTTTCCACCAACGTGCGGCCGTGTGTACCACACCATCTCTTTCAGTAAATGTTGTAAAAGACGACTTAAGTAAGTATCTTGAACCAGAGAATGGGCAGCAGCATTACACTTCGATCACCAACCACCACTGTCAAATGTGCCAATCACACCTTCCTGAATTCAAAGACTAATTCGGCATATATTGCTGGGAGGTTTGGTTCTGTTAATTTTAATATTCTAACTTCAATGAGCAGTGTATGCCGAATTAATTTCTAAATTAAGGAAGGTGTGATAACGACTTTAACAACAAGCATTTTTGCTGTGAAATTCTAGGATTCTATCCCTGTTCTGGACTTTTTATAGGATGTTATGAGTACATTGCTAGTCATTAGTTACTACATGCGGATATTGCTCTACTTAAAGCACAATTCCATAAATTTTAAACGAAACAATTTATTTTCGAAACTGCTCACAAATTAAGGATTCCTTAAGTGTAGAGGAAGTTCTGCTATTAAACTAAACTACAAAAACTTTATTCAAATTAAACGACCAGCAATCAAGCAATAAAAGTCGGGGAACGACAAAAATAAATAAACTATAAAATTTTCTAAACGACTGCTAAACTTGGTCGCCTATTAGAGACCCTTACGAAAATTGTCCTTCAGAACTTTTTCCTAAGGGCTGTGACAGACTATTATATTATTAGGATCGTTTTAGTAATGATAGGGCCGAGGTACGCGACCTCACATCATCGCCGGAGGGACTAATCGTGTCTGCGCTCCACACAAAAAACTTTGGGCACTTCATTATAGCTACAGTCTGCATTATTACTTAAATATCCGGTGAGGCCTGCGCGCGACCGACTCAATTCGCATTCCTACCCAGTGAGAGAGTAACCCCTGTCAGATGGATGACCAGGGCCAATTAACCATTGGCAACCATACAGAATGTATTTAAACAAGCACAAAGCAGTAAAATAGAAGACAAACTTCACTTAGGAAGCGTCAACACCGACAAAGAATGGAAAATACAGAAACACAACTCTAAAGATGCACAGACAATAGTCGCCACAAAAAATGAAATCGAAAGTCAGACAGGAATTTGGAAACGAAATTCGTGGATCGCATTTTGCGAATACTCTCGCGTGTTACTGCATTATTATTTAGGTTCAGGCTTTTTAAAAAATGGTTCGGATGGTCAGTGGTGGTTTTTTTGGAGGCGCGTGCGCACGGCATAATTGGCGAGCCAAGCGCGCAGGAGCGCAAGCTTTTTGTGTGCTTAAAAGTTGCCGTTTGATAACCTTCAAGTAACGGATTTATCCCTAATATTTTTGCAAAAACTTTTTTTATATTAAAAGTTCCCTGAAAGCAAAATAAAATTCTATACAAATTATAAAACTACGGATTGGGTCTTTTTTTCTTCATTAAATAAAGACAAAAGAAAGGTTTTCTAGCTGGCAAATTTAAAAATTCGATAACATGTCCGGAAAATTAGACTAACAGGCGGCAAAATAAGATTATGAGGAGCATGTAATGGATCAGGGCAGGTAAGAAAAGGGGTCCAAGTCCTTTTTCTGAGGGTTACGGTGCGAATGACGTTAGTGGCTCGGAGCGACGACGGGTGACCGTGACCACGGCAGCCCGCGCACAAAAACTTTAACGCTATCCTATAATATGATAACAGGAATCCCGTTGCGATAGCCTCGGGTGCCCGTTTTGTGCTCAATTTTATACCTTGGAAACGAGTTCACCATATCTTTTTTTCTGTCATCCCTAACGATTGTGTAGTCTCTTGAAACGTCTGACCCGAAGCGTTGCGCTGAGGGCAACCGACAGGCGCTCGTCCGTCAAATGTCATTCTGCCGTACACAATGGAATAGACTTTGCAAAAATGGTACGCGTGTCGCAGTCGCGGCGACCCAACAATGGCACGAAAAAACAAACAATCGAATAGAAATCGAAAACAGAACTTCTTTCGAATGCAACCAAACGGGATTTTGGAAATCCGGTTTAAAGTTTGGCCAGGAACCGCACCTCCGCGCCATTGTCACCATGTCACCGTCAAAGCTCCCGCCAATGACTATAAATACAAATAATAAATGTGAATTCTAGCCCCCGCGGGTTTAACTTGACAAAATGGCTAGATTCAATAAAACCAAAAATCATACAAATGCTATTGAAAGCACCCTAACAAGAGTGGTGCCAAGTGGTGACTTGGCCCGGATGATGATGAACGGCGAAAAACATTTGTTTTTTACAGAGTGTTAAGGTAAACACTGTGATCATAGAAACTGTGCATTTACACCTGAAACGTTGAAACTGAACAAGTTTCCCTAGCAATCAGGTCGAAACACGAAATCAGTTTTTGACTTCCCATAGAAACTGCTCCAGCCGATTGCGCATTTTGTATCTCTTAGATGATTGATGGGTCTTGAGCGCGTGGACCTATTAATAATCTAAGTTCGACCTATGTTCCTCAGGGAAACATGATAAACAACCGTTCATGGTGTGAATGCAGTTTAAGGGATCACATTATTTACCCTAACACCCGGTATAAGTATACAAGGTGTAACACAATACCATGAAACTGAACAACTTTCCCTAAGGAACATGGGTCGAAATACGAAAAAAAAATTCACCTACCATACAAAATGCGTCATCAGTTGATTCTGTTTCTATGGGAGGTCAATTTTTTTTTCGTTTTATTGCCTATGTTCCTTAGGGAAATTTGTTCAGTTTCATGGACAGATTCTGGCATACCTTTTTGTTACACCCTGTAGAATTTGATTTCAGATTTGGCTATTTGTATTTATGACCAATGTAAAATAAAATAAAATTGTTTAATAAAAATTTAAAATATGTTACATTTTTGCTTGAATTTATCGTGAATCAAAAATTTGAAAGTATAATGAGGCAGGAGTTAGGTATGTGTGCAGTACAGGTGGCGTGGACAATGGACGGGCCAGAGGTGGAGGTCGCGCGTCCGGGCGACATGCTGACGTCTTTGGTGCGTTTTTTAGGGTTCCGTAGTCAAAAAGGAACCCTAATCGTTTCGTCATGTCCTTCTGTCTGTCTGTCTGTCCGAGGCTTAGCTCGGAGACCCTTTGTATGTACTAGAAATCTGTTAAGTATTTAGTTTGGATATACCTACATTTCACACATGCCAAGAAACTGGTAAAAAAAAATCTTGAAAAAAAAAAATTACGCTACCTCTCTTACAAGTAAAATAAAAAAAAAGCTATCAAAGCTAAGTAGGCTTCACAGGTTAATGAGCTATTGGCGAAAAACTGGAAATAATGAAAATAGCAATATAAGGCGTTAGGACCTCGTTAAGAATTAGGAGGTAAAAAGTTTACAAAACTACAGAACCCTATATTGCGCGTGGTCCGACATCCACTTGGCCGATTTTTTAACGTCACAACAACGAAACCAAATATTGTACCGGCGACACTGGTAGTTCATAAAATACCAAATATAACAACACTCATGGAGCAATCACTTCATGCAGAAAAATCTATAAAAAAAACTACATAAAAACTAAACTAACAAAAGTTACTACCGGTCGACAAAAAACATCTTTGTGGAAGGTGAGAAAATCCGCTAATTAACAGGTCTTTGCACCCTCTACCGATCGACACCATTGTTGGGTCGCAATGAAAGCATAATTAGCTTTTGTTCAGGAGTATTATTTTTTGAACGAAATCCGGGAGACCCCATTCAGTTGCAAAGCAGGGAAGCTTATGTTTACGCCCGATGAACAGTAATTATAGGAATGACGCTCTGCGGTGAAGTTTTGTCACCATCTAAAATTCCAGTCATGATTTGTAATTGCCAGATTTTTATGTGGGAACATAGAACTTCCGGTGGTGAGAGGAAAACAGTAAAAAGCGCGGTGTGTTAAGCTGGTTGTAAAATTCAAAAAATGCCAGGATTGTCGTTCCTTTTGTGCGAGCGCGTGCTGGTGCGGTGCAGTTCGATAATTAATTCGTGAAGTGACAACAAGATACCTGCGTTCTATTGCTGCTGCTCGACTCTCCGGTCGGCGCATGCGCCACTCAGGTGCATAATCTTTATTTACATTTTTTGCTTCCCCTTTCCCCCTATGCATAAATTAAAATTCGCAATTGTTGCCAAAACGATGACTTGAAGTTAATTGATCATGTCTACTGCTTTTTTACAATCGAACTGTTTGACAACGAGTTTCTAGACATAAAAATTCTCGTACTTAAATATTTTTGTGGCAAGCTATAGAAATCTTTTAGTTGTTTTGCGCTCAATCTTATGAGTCCGGGGTCTACAATCTGGAATTATTATTTTTTGTTTGTCGAACTAGTTACAGATCAGTGAGCACTTTGTTATCTTCTGTGATCATCTCAACAAAGTCTCGGAGTACATCCAAAATCTGGTCTTGGGTCCTTTGATTTAGGTTGAAATTTACCTTGTTTAAACTTATCTTGTCTATGTTTACCCGTAAGTTTTGTCAATGTGAATTGCACTTTAATATCCTGTGTAGTATGGTAGATTATTATTGTAAGTTAGTGGCTAGGAGATGGCATCACCTGGTCTCAGGGCAGCTGGGGTCGCATTGTCTGGGGCATCACTTGACTCGCGAAAGGGATGCGGCGCCGCATGTGAACTACTTACTAACGGAATCCTGGGAATGGATGCTCTCACTCAGCCTTGATAAAAATACAGTAGGTACAAAACGATTGTCTCCATATTATAGTTTTGGATTGTCATTATTTTTAACAAAAATTAATTTATCTTTATAATTTTGTCTTTTTTCACTATCAGCATCTAAGTAATGAGAGTAAGAGTTGTAATGGGACTAAGGCTTGTTTGAAAAAAAAAAGCCATCTCATTCATTCCTAGCACTACTTTGATATGCTAATGTCGAGTGGTTGTTTGGTGTAAGAAAATTTTAGCATGTTACTTAGACTATAAAACGGAATAACTTATCCCAAAGGACACAGGTCGAAATATGAAAAAAAAATTGCCCCTCCCATGCAAAATATGCTATCAGAAAATGCAATTTCTATGGAAATTTGTTCTTTTTTCGTATTTCGACCAAAAAAGAAAAGACAAAAAAAAATTCGAAGAAAAGTGGTGTAGTTTAATGGTCTTTAGTAGCATGCTGAAATTGTGCTTACAAATTTTCTCACACCCTGTATTAGTCAACATTATTTTAATTTTAAAGGCAGATAGTTTGATGGGTAAATATATTAAAATTAAAAAGATTGGTTACAAAGAGAAACACGAGTATGGCTTAGCAGCATGCCGATTTTCTAATAGATCACCGACATTAATATGCTCGAAACTGGTTCCGAGATCCGTTAGTGGTTTTATGTAAATGATTCGCTTTATGGGTGCTCCTAGTTTACATTCGAATCGAGCGCTTCTCCCAAACACCGCGAGAAACTGCCGTACGTTACCGCGATAAGATAAAATATTGATTTCAACTCGTAGAAAGTATAATTTATCACAGGTCATAAAAAAGCATTTACGAATTCACATAAAATTGTTTTAGACGATTTAGATTTTATGTTCACGCAAAATATTCACGGCAATTGATGAATAGCACTTGTACGTTATGGTATCTGAGTTCAAATTTTTATTAACCTCTGACTATCCAGCTGTTTCATAGAAAAGATGTTTGTGGGAATCAAAATCCCTACAAATAGTGACCGTTACGGAGATGTTGGTCAATAGAGCGGATCGTAATGAAGGGATTCGATTGGTGCACCCTGCGGGCCGCAACGCTGGTCGCCGGCCAAGCATGTAGCTCCATAAGAGAAACATCCCAAACTAGTTTGTCCAAACGGCCGCTCACATAGAGGAATATTGTCGAGATTAATGCACAAAACCGGATGCTGGCTCTCCCGGCCATCGATAAAACGGGCACAAACACTATAAAACCAGCCCTGAGACATCTTTTTGTGATCTCTAGCGCTGACCGCCCTTTTAAATCCCTGCGTGCTGTCATTCATCACACGAGATGAAAGGAGTCTGTATCAGCTGATAGCATGGTCCGGTCGCGGCTGTGGACGAGCGTTAGATGAGTAACGGTAAATTTTTGATCAATTATTCGATCGGCTTGTCGCCCCGCGGCCGCTCCCTCATCTAACGAATTTAAGACCAGCTCTTATAGAAATGGAAAGCTAACCTGTTTTATTTTAATAATAACGTATATGCGCATGTTAACCATTACGTAGGTTAAGATTGTGTTTAGAATATCCGTTGAAATCAAAGACACAATGGAGACGTGTTTGGAGAAATTGAAGGATGCTGCGATTCAGAGGGTTTCGATAATATCGTATTTCGTGAACTCTGCGCCGATGTCTAATTTTCAATACAATGGGCGCCGTAAAAAACTGGCCTAAAATAAATGTGTCACAGTGCCACCCTCCGCCGAGCCGGGGCGCAGCACACAATGGACAAAGGAGTCCTCAACATGAGCGCATTTAGCGCACCACAATGCGCTGCGCCCACGCGCGCATCGCACAATCGCATCGGCAGGAAGATCGAGCGATCGCATCGTTTCTAGCTCGACACGTGTGCTCCGTCTCAAGACGCTTCGCCCAAAAAACATGTAAATCACCTTATTCTCGAGGTGAAAGTTGAAGAAGACACGAAAAGTAAAAGTCGGCAGCGCGGGTGTCGCAGCTGGCCTACTATATCATATTATGTTAATTTGTTTGTCGATATGCACGGGGCGGGGGCAAGGGTGGCGCAGGGAGTGGAAGGGTTCTGCCGATTGTTGCCTTTATCGTGTCCCACACAATGCATGACAAGGATTGTGCTTTTTATACAAAGAGTCAAGAGGTAAAAAGTGAGTCCTCCTTGTGTGCATTCATTTGGTTCCATTATGCTTCACAATGATCTAGTACAAATCGGCCAATCTCCCGGCAACAATAATCTTCATGGATTGTTGTGGGACGTTCTTATTATTTGTTTGACAACACTTTTGTGTGGAAATGATTTATGTTTCATCTTTCTATTTAAGAATCTTACTCTTCGTATCATCAAATCTACACCTGACCCATACAGGTTTTTGTCTATTATTGTATTAGAAAGAAAGTTATTCGTTCTCAGATCAATTTTACCCATAAACACCCGTAACGTTACATCATTAGTGACTACGAGAGGTAGTATGATTTCTTATTATATATGATGGATTCAGACAAGTTCTTCGTTTCAATAGATCAATTATAGTTATACGGAAGCATACATAGGCTAATGACGATTTCATCGATCGAATTCGGAAGCTGCTTAATATCGTCCAAGAACGAGATCTTGCCACATTGAGGCTGCGTCTGCGCACTGAATCCTCTGTAATCAAGTTTCTGATTGAATCGTGCGATAATGATCTTCGATTAGCGCGCGCGCTCATAAGTCAGCAGCTCGCGTATACTCGTATTCCTCTGTATTGCACAGCACTTGCAATAACTGGAGATCTTATTGTGGCTCAAGTTCAAGAAAATCAATGAATTAAAACATTGTGTTATGCCCTGTACTAATAAACTGCAATTTTTGTCTTAGTCTTGTTTAACTGGTTAAATCATTACTGGAGGGTTCTTTTGTGTAGGCATCCAAATGGTAAGATCGTTCCATCGCTGATATCATCTTTGTCCCCAGGGCTAGATTGAGGTCAAGCATGAATTACCTTCACCATGGATCACTGGCAAATTAGCCAGGACAGAACCTTTAAGCTGTGTACTTGTAACCAATGTAGTTGACTCCAATAAGAGTCCCTTATGCCTGGTCCCGGCGCGATGCGTGAAGGGTGCTCCCTCGCGGCTTTAAATAACGCCATTTGTCCGTAATGGATTGGACAGTTTGTACCGTCTCGTATTGATGCCAATCTCTTAAACACTAATTTGTCGGTCGATATTAACGCGCCGGCCATATGTCGCAAGTCGCGGCAACGCGCGATGCTCATGTGAAGCACGTTCATTTTAATTGTTTAATTTTGGATGTTTGGGGTTCTTGGGGTTAAATAGGAAATCCCATGAGGATATTTACCGGCCAATGATTCTTTAGCGTTCATTTGTTGTCTGATGGAATTTGTTGTATTTCGCCTATGGAGGCGAACACTATAGAGTAGACCATGGGGTCTACTCTATAGTGTTCGACCCTAGGGTTCAAAACCCGGTGTTGACACAGTCAAACGAATAATCACATTATAAGACATTTCCAATTTTGCTTAATACGATATAGAATGGATGATCTGATTGTTCGAAAAAATTTATAGCTCCGTGTTTCGAAAGTCACGTCTAGCCTTTAGTGCCCCCGACTATCAACGAAAATAGTTGTAAATGAGATATGTCAGAGTACTTTGGCCGCACAATAATTCTGACACCGATTCCAGTCTTCGACCCTTTAATACAACTCATACTATTATGACGATCATGAAATTTCGACACTTTTACATTAATTTACAATCAAAACAGTTCAAAACTAATTTTGTTTAAATATTGTTTAATTATTGCTTCCTAATCAACTTTCCCTAAAGAACATAGGTCGAAATTTGAAAAAAATATGGACCTCCCACACAAAAAGCACTATCAGCTGATGCACTTTCTGAGGGAGTCCGAATTTTTTTGTTTAGTATTATTTATTAATTTTATTAGGGTTAGTTGTTTGGTTTTGCCCGTGTGGCGCCGACAAAGAATAGTACCAACCCATCCTTACCCGTGGGTGTCGTAAGAGGCGCGACTGAGGGCTTATGAACCGGAGGATGGCCAGCAGCATCTTTCTGTATATCGTACCACCTTACATACTGCGGTCACCAACAACTGCGGTTGCTAGCTGCAACGCTTACAAGCGTCGTGACCGTGTAAGTACCACGCGTTTTTGCTAGAGCTCTGGTCGTTTTATGGGATGCTATGATGACGATGGTGATGGTTAGGTTTAATGATCTGAGTAACATTCTGAAAGGAAGGATTTGATTAGGAAGCCACCTATATGTAATATATTGTGCCTACTTTTGTGCACATGTTTTTTGTAGAGGAAATAAAATTATTTTACTTTACTTTTACTTTACTTTATTGTTGTTCTGTACCAAATACATAAAAGCCCAATCAGTGGTAGATAATAGGATTCATTGAATTTCATTCAATTCATAGGATTCATTCAATTTGTCCCGTATGGTGCCGGCAAAGAATAGTACCAACCCATACATACCCGTGGGTGTCGTAAGAGGCGACTAAGGGTTAACTGGAGGATGGGCAGCAGCATCCTCCTTTGTATCTTACATCTTACTTACTGCGGTCACCTACAACCGCGGTCCATGGTGCCAGCCGTAACGCTAACAAGCGAGGTGACTATGGTACTTCCCCTCTACATTATTCCAGCAAAAGCTAGAATTCTGGAGGGAGCACCCTGTCCTGTAGTGGACGTTTCATGGGATGTTATGATGATGATGATGATTGAATTTCACTGGTAATTCCTAGGAAAACTACTCTGGACAGAGAGAAGGTAGGTACGTACGTTACGTAAGGAAAGGTAATTCAGTTCGTAGGTATGGTCACTGGCAGCAGTTGCCAATAAAGTCAGGCATATGTATGGTATCCATGAATTTTTTTTATATTATCTAGGCTGGTAACGTATAGGTATTAGAATAACAAATGGTCCGCTGGTGAGATAGACAAATTATGAACAAAGTTGGCGCCTGATAACTTTCCAAACCTTGTTGCATGCATATGGCGATCTTAGCTTAGCCCGCTTGTCTAGGAAATGAAGTGGATCGTCGCGTTAAATTCTCATTTAATGAAACTTTGTCGCACTATAAGAGACAAACCTTAAAAAAAATTGGTACTTTTAATTTTTCTATACAAAAATGTCAACAAATGTATGAAAACATATTTTGTGGATTTTTTTGGATATTTTGAATTTAAATTATATTTGCGATACTCTATCATCCTGTCAAATAAAATCTGCATGAGAGAATTATGTTGGGGTCAACTGCTTCATTTCCTACACTACGCCCCGTCTTACCAATGAGAGACGACAACGGTTTTGATCTTATGAGATTTAATTACTTCTTCGGGTTCTTCAGGGTGTATCAGTCTAAACTTGCACTTAGTGTACAAAAACTATACCACTCGGAGCCAGCGCAGGTTCGCACAAGCCACTACTGCACTCGAAACAAAACCTAAAGGTGGTCAGGCGCCAATTTTGTTGATAGTACTTAGGTAAATGAACAGCAAAGCAAAGATCCAGAGGTCATATCTAGTAGTAGTCCTAAAAATGCTTCGTCGGGGCGGTCGGTGCTCGCTGCTCGGGGCAGCCTTCCATTGTAAACTGTCCGATTCACCGCGCCTATTGTGCCGCAGTTTGGAGCCAAAACGTAAATAAAGGCAGATGTTACCGCACTCCAAACTGTAACCACACATCGCGCCAGCGACTCCTATACCGTCACCAAGCTAAAACCAACCCACTTGTACTGCCATACGACACATAATATTTACGCAACTTGCGTCCCTTTTGCTAAACTACTAGCAACACATCTAAGCGGTCCAAGGCCCGCGTCGCGGCTGTGTGGGTAGTTTTACAGAACCGAAATTGTAGTGGCAGAATTTAATAAAACTCATATTAAACGCAGGGATGCTATTGACAACCGTGTGGTGCCGTGACATGACCCAACCACAACGTTTTCGGCTTTACTTTGTTTGATAATCCCGTACAATATAGGTATAAGTACCTACTTGGTATCTTGCAAGTTCTTACTTTATTGGATTGCAGTATGAAAATAGAGCATTTATTCAAATTCTGTGCCGATGTTGTCAATACTTTGAATTCGGTAGCGTTACTGCCAGCCTTAATTTACGGTTTTGTTATTTACAGTTCTGGAATTACATGCAAGTGTAAATAAACTTTAGTTTTAAATTATTATATTTGTTCAATTGGAGCTTTAAATCTTCAGGCTGTGGCGGAAACCGCGGTATCTTTGTTGCTCTCTTAACAGATGATTCATCTTCGTTTCTCGAGAAATTAATTCTCTTCTGTCTGAAACATTGTTTCCAATTTACACCATCACCATTATTATTGGCTAGTCAATACCGTATTGCTATTGTTATGCAGTATGACAGATGTATTCATATCAGTGGTGTCATTACTGGTCAGCCAGCAGCGGTCTTTCCCTAATAAATTCATCTATGGTTTATTCCTACTTTCACCACAAATCCGAGTGCTAAAACTGTTCACATTTATTAGTCGGCATGCTGTTCACCGCTGGGCATTGACCCAACCTTTACTTTTCAATACATTTACTACGATGTGAATTGGAGAAGATAGGAATATCCTGATACAGGAAATGATTTGGCAACAAACTATTAATGGAAAGTAACAATAAGAGATAGTAGGAATAGCCAACTGCCGAGTCATTCGCGTGGAAGATCCACTGCTTCCATGACTGCTTCACTCGCGGACTTTATCGAGCAGAAGCTGATAAACACCACAATATTAATAACTTTTATTACGATCATTGATAATGCAATTATACAACGATGTTGTCATAAAATTGTTTCTATTGGTAAATTGAATTAGACACGTTGATAAATTCACTGGCAAGGAGTAGTTTGCTTCCAGTCAGTGGGTTTATGTTGTCACGCGAGGTTTATAATGTAGTTTCTGTTCCATACTATTTGTATTTAAATAAATCTGTTCTTTTCACTGACACACAGCATTTTTCAAGTTTTTATTCCTACAGAGTCGTTCTTTGTTTACAACAGAACAAATTATTAGGGTGAATATGGGTGATTTCGTTTCTCTTTATATGCATCCGGATTTTACTTTGGTATTTTCCATCTATCAATATAAAAAACAAACAATAAGTCTCTAGAACAACTGCTATAAAACATGGGAAAAGCATGTAGAGATAATTAATAATGGTGTTAGCAGCTCTTGACAGCCGAACAAATCAAAGCAAATGCAACGAAACAAAACAGAGAGTGGCCACAAAAAAGCACCCCCTCCCTCGCCCGCACACCTCACCCCTGCTTCAGAACACGAGCAAATCGAGTTAGTGTGTAATCACATTAGGGCCCTCCGAATTTGCGCTTCTAAATCCGTCACTTGTAACCGCTGATGAGCTATTCTTTAAAGAGGGGCAAAAGGTACCACCGTGTGCTGGCTAAGGACCCGGCAATAACATCGTTAAATTATGAATGCTTAGAAAAGAGCTCTAACTAATAAAGTTACCGTATCACGTCTCTCCTGCTACCCAAAGATGTGCATAGCGAGGCGGCACCACACGATGGCTTCGTTATTTTGCGCAATAATCGCGCGGTCCATAGCGCCAGCCCGAGCCGCAACGCTAAGAAGCGTGGTAAATAAGGTACTTTCGTTTTAAAAAAAAACAATTTTGCTAAACTTTGGCAGGATGTCCCTCCCTGCCCAGCAGAGGACTTTTGATGGTACATTATGATTAAGACTACCTAGTGTCTGAATGACATTCGGGGCGTAATATAAAAACTGCATATTTGTGTAGATAGCGCGACAGTTGTGCAAATGTCAAGCTGTCACACGTCAGACGGCTTAATAATGTAGCCTAGCCGCTAATTGAGAGGCTACGGTGGCAATTTATTTACCCAGACTATCTCTTTTAAATTAAGATAATATTTTACTATCCAAAAAATTACAGCTCATAAGATTATAAGGTTGAGGCATTTGTGTAAGTTGAAAATAGGTTTAGAAAAAAACTACTAGTAGTTTGATAAAATACCTTCCTGCTACTGAAACTAAAATCAAATATTGACACATCAGTATATTACAGCACTATTACAGCACTATTACAAACTTACTACAAAATTAAAAAAAAAAAAACGAGCCTCATGCAACATAACGATAGATTGAGGTACACATGGCCGCAAATAAGCAGAACTAGAGCCACACTATAAACCCGTGCAAGATTTTATGACATCAGAAAGATGACAAATTCCACGAGAGTGCCAACAACTGACAGCGAAACAATAAAAATACGAAATTATAAATTCAAATGTCGGGCAGCACAGTAGCGCCACCTATAAAAAGCGCGGTCACCGACACCGGCGACAATGCGCAATAAAATTATAATACCATTATTTGTTTATCAATAAACGATTTGCATGTGTTAAGTGCAGCCGAGAGGTATTTAGTACACGGAGTGTCATAATGCTGGATTAGCATTTGAATGCGCGCACGCCGTCCGCCGTGGGCGGGGAAAGATGGCCGACACGCGGACTGATCTTGTTTTACAGGTATCACTTTGATTGATCGGTTACTTACTTACTTCTTTTAGAAGTTTAGTGATTTAACCGCATGTCACTCTTTGAGTGTCGGCGACAGGAACCGTTATTGGGCCCATTCGAGCGTGATTGACAGTTCCCAAAAATATTTCAACGTGCTTACCCCCGACATGAAGTCTAGGTTTGACTTAATTAAGAATATTGTGCGCCACACGGTTCATTGCTACAGAAAAGTGTTACGCTGGCTGCTATACTGTTGCAGTAAACAGTGTTGTTTATGCCAGGCATCGACGGGCGGTTAAATACGAGAGGATTGGGAAGTGGTGCGTAACCAGCGCGGGCGCAAATGGAGGTATGTCGTGCACTTACTGGAGCGTCGATGACACTGATTACTCCCGGAACACTTTGCTATACTTTGTTATAAGCCGATTGATACTTAAACTATAATTACTGGTATCAGCATAGTTTATACTTTTCCATAGATAGTAGAGTGATATCTATTTAACAACCGAAGAGTAGTCAATATATTGGTAGCCTTTGGACTAGGTGATGTTACCTCCAATATCCGAAATAAAATCCATTATGAGTTTTTCAGATAGTAATTTATTTTAAGATCGGTTTTGATGGTGATTCAAAGAGTGTATAATAAAATATGCGGTAAAACAATGTTCAACGAATGCAATCAGCAGCAAATGTCCGCAACAATCAATTCCGACAGCGCACCTGCGCTTGCGCGGCAGCGGCGGATGGCGCGTGCCCATACCATCTTTTAATTTAATAAGATTCGCGTCATTTCCGCTCGCTCACTTTGTAAAGACAATTTGAATAGTCCCACCGAAAGTGAACCGTCTCACTGAATACATTTAAATTAATTACAGGCCGTTAATATGGCGACCGACCAAGGACGAACTTTGCATACGTGTAACGGAATATTTATGGCTAAGAAGCATCGTTTTTTATACTAATTATTTTTTAGCTTTGACGTTTACCAATATTTTGGATGCGGACGATTAGAATACTAGTAAAGTAAGTTTGTTTTTAGTTTTTATGACAAAATTAATTATGCAGTAGGTAATGGGTCTATAAAATATAGAGAAGAAAACCTTGACATGGAGTTATCTTTAGTTCTTTTTTCAAACGTTTTGAATTAAAATGCCTGTTTTATTTGGTTAAATTTTGATGAGTACCATAATATTTGTTAGATAAAATCTGGATTAAGTGGTATTGGGTGCGCGTGCGTCGCGGAAGCTGCAGCCCTGTTTGTTGAAGGGTTGGTCACCCCTTCCAATTGTCAAACAGGTTTAGTCCGCGCAAGTACACTAATTTAAATAATTCCTATACTGTTCACACCAGCAAGTGGACGCTGCTCTTGAATTCATCTCACGGTGTCCAAAAAATGCCGTTAATGTGGTTTTTCTATTGGTGAGTACTGAGGGTCGGCGTGATTAGCATTTCTATTAAAGTTTGTAAGTTTGATAGTATGTGAGGTTATGTTAATTGGAATGCTTACGCGTCTATTACAGTTTTTCAATACCATCAAGTTTTCATAAAAACTAAGGTTTTGGATCTTTTAGTAGCTTGCAAGAATATAAATTGAATAGGACATTCCAAAACATTTCTCTTATATTAAGCTTGCCAAAGTCAGGTTTTCAGATTATAGCTAGCACAGTGTGATGTAAGTAAAAGAAAGTATCTTATGTGACATCTCTTTTTAGATAGTTTCATTAAAATAGAGTCAACGAATTTCTCTTTTACATAATGTGGCAGACTGTTTTCGTAACTAAGACAAGTTGAAAAAGTTGGAAAAAGTAATGTGTGATGTTACATAAAAAATGTGCATAGGTATCTATGTAAAATTTTAGGTATTACTATTATTAACTGGGATTGAAATGAAACTGTTCCACAGAAGCATAGAATTGAAATTTTTTTCACCGCTGCTGCTCTTAATCAATAATTATGAGGGAGTAGCTCCGTTCGACACAACACTTCACACTAATATTATAAAGGTGAAAGTTTGTATGTTTGGATATTTGGATGTTTTATACTCTTTCGAGCCCTAACCGCTGATAAGAATTTGCTGAAATTAGGTAGGGATATAGATTATGATCCAGAAACAGAATATTGGATTTTATTTTATATATTTTTTTTTTATTATTATTTTTTTTTTAAACCCTAGATCCACGCTGACTAAGTCGCGGGTAATTGTTAGTTATTTATAAATATAACAATTTATTTAAACTTTGCAATACATTTACAATAATATACTTAATTAAATTATAAAACGTTAAAAATCAAGTTGACTGTACGGACATACACCCCGAGTCCGATGAAGGGGATTTTTCTTTTAAATCGCTGCACAATACGATACAACATTTATATTGTTCAATTTTGTCATTGATCAAATGGACACGTAGTCAGTAATAATAATGTGTATGAAAATACAAAAGCAGCAATAGCTGTTTTATCAGTGACTGTATTGAAGTTATTAGCAAAATGTCAATGTATGTAATTATGTCTTAAATTAAAAAAAATAAAGATCGGAAGTTAAAGTTAAGAAAAGTGTATAAAGTGAGAAATTCTAATATATTTTCCCGTTGGTATAGTTGAAAGGAACGCGGGTTCGACTCCCACCCAGGGCAAAAACATTTGTTTTTTTTTTTTGCATCTGAGTGTTGTTTATCTGTTTATGTTTGTACATCAGTCTGTGATACCCATAGGCATTGCCTAACTTTTTTATTTTTTTTACCTTTTTAGGGTTCCGTACCTCAAAAGAAAAAAACGGAACCCTTATAGGATCACTTCGTTGTCCGTCTGTCTGTCTGTCAAGACCTATCTCACGAACTCACTATCTCACGAACGGGTAAAGGTATCAAGTTGAAATTAATACCATATATTAAGATCTATGAACCACACAAGATCTAAAATTTAAATTTTTTACAACGACGCAATCAAAAGATATGGCAGTGTATGTCCTCATCTCCATACATTTATGCAAAAATGCAAAACTTACAGGGTACTTCCCGTTGACCTAAAATTATGAAATTTGGCAAGAAGCTAGGTCTCACAGTACAAATAAAGGGAAAAGTCTGAAATCATTAAATATTACAACTTTCCTCACAACTAATGGTAACCAATGTTGGTGAGCTCCCGTTTCAAGAACATTCATATAAGAGAGGGGTCAAGTTGGATGGTCGCGAAGGCGATTTTTGTTTTAGTTCTATTTTAAAAACGGGAACACTTACAAAATTGATAATTGGTATGTTTATAGTGCATAAGCTATAAAATAATAACAAATAATAAAATTTGGTCAATCGCGTGTCGGACTCAAAAAAATTAACACACCAACTTACTGAAATTTCAACTAATACAATAATGATTATTTGTTGGTACGGAACCCTCGGTGCGCGAGTCCGACTCGCACTTGGCCGGTTTTTTTACGTCACAAGTGGCCAAACGAGCAGAAACTAGCCGAAACGCCCATGACACAAACTGTCCTATTATTGAAATAATATTGAAATAATTTGACACTAATAAGAAGTGGAAGGAACTGAGGGAGGCTTTTGCCCAGCAGTGGGACAGAAATGGCTAATAAGATAAGATAATAAGACAGCAAAGTGCCTTACCCACCCAGAGAACTAAGATGATATGTCTCCTGTGCCGGTAATTTCACTTTCACACCCCAGACTTCAACCGGACTGTACACAAAAACCCTACCATCAATAAAACACTTTGTGGGAAAGGTCCTCCACATTTATTCACATTATTATAACGTTAGCTCCGAATTTAATAAGCTTTTCTAGATGGCCCCTAGTATCATAAAGGTATTTTTTTACAATTTTAAATTTTTATAAAATACAATTTGAATCGAATTTTTCAAAATGGGAAGACGCTGAAAAGTGCTTGAAAAAATAATGTAGAGTCAGTATGACTGCACCGGAGGTTTCCGACACACGCGCAGAACAGTCAGACAGTCATTAATCAAGGAGCATTGTGGCGAATTTGTTATGCGTGCTCCTGCGTTTGTTCGACAACATTCGTTTAATTTTACAAATATTCCTTGTTTTTTAATAATAACTAAGGTTTTTTTTTTATAATGGGTGCTACGCCATGAGCTCCTTACTAAGCAATCGTAGCAGTAGGTAGTTATTAATGATAAAATATTGCGAATTTACGGCAAATATTTAAACTCATCGTAGACAGAGAAGTGTGTTTCACTGTTATAACCTAAAGATATAACATAAAGATACAACTAAGCGCGATTGATTGATTCTTACACACAGTTACGAAAACAAGACTTATAAAAATCGATAAACAAGAAACATGCTATTTGTTACTTCGCTATGTTACCCAAAAATATTTATTTTATAGCTAAACATAACCTAAAAGACCCTGTTTTAATGTAATTATTTTCTTTAGGTGTCTCCTTGGGGGTGATCACGCGACGTCGTAAAGCTGCGGCGAGGAGTTGTGTCCGCAGTGTGGTGTGGTGTTGGAAGCTTCCAGTCACGCCATATAATGGCGCAAAAACCAACGTGACGTCAGCCGCGCTCGCTACGACCTCCACGTGGAAAATGGGGGTGGACAGGACTGAAAGATAACGAAAAGTTAGGTCAATGGTGGAGTAGTCTGCGTAGTTGGTGTAAGCCATTTATAATTTTGACTTTACATTTGAATTATTACTTTCAGTTGATGACAGGTAAAATGGAGTAAATTGTATATAAAAACAAATTATACGCCACTTTTCCTTTCAGCGCCTCAGAAATGTATAAAAAACAAACCTTACCGTAAATATGACATGAGCCAAGACTGATTCGTAGAAGTTTTTGAAATTAAGTCTCTATTTTCTTTTAAATTCAATAAATCTGCACATAACTCCAAGTTAAGACAAACAAATGAAAACCGAATCATAATGGCATCTGAATGGGTCTCGTGATCGGCGTAAAATTACGGCTCGGCTGCGGCGGCGGCACGGGCAACTCGATGAAAAATGATTATAAACCGAAATCGCTCAAAATCCACAGAGACACGCCGCGTTACCCGGCTTTGTTCGCTTTTTGTGCGCTTGTCGAGCGTGATTTATCGCCGTATCGCCCGCGCCGCGCATGCAAAATGTTGCGTCACTGCCGCCCGCTGCGCCTGCCAACTCTACAAACAACACAGTTTCAAAAAAGCCTTAAACACAAAATGCAAAGTTTACCAGTATACTCATACTTTGCCTTCACAATATTTAAGCTGTGGTCTTTTTAGGCAATGGTGGTAGTGTGTACGAGTAATAAATCGGACGAATGAGACGTCATTTCAATTCGATACGTATCGGAAGCGTGGGGGACTTAATGCTTAGATCCTTCATTGATTAAGTATACCTATTTAGTTTACCATGGATTATGGATTACTGTTTTGGTTTTGGGAAACATCCACAGATATTGACGGCTAACCAAAGATATACAAAGGAATTTCTGGGCAACGCAGAAATCGCATCATTGAAAACTAAAGGCGGAGACATGAAGTGTATTTAATAAAAGTTTTTAAAAATAATGTATGGTAGTATCAAGAATAATCTACAGCTTCTTCTAAAGAAATCAAACACAAGTGCTCTGAAGTGGTTGTTATACATCCCACCCGGCATTGAAGCTGTGCTTGTAGGTAAGCGAGGTAAGTGACCGCGTGGACAATGTATCGGTGGCGTGTCTAATGTGGACTAATGTCACCGGGCCCCAACCAAGAGCCGCACTAAACTAACAGACAAAACTCTACACATAGACTGGATGTAGTAACATTGTCATACGGTACGACATTTTAAACTACACAAATACATGGCGATTCTTGCGGCTTCGACATAATTTCCAAAGAGATTTGTCAAAGTTTTGTCTAATAAGACAAAACAATCTCTCGATGCTGATCTTATAGAGCGTTACGGTTATTTTGCTTTTGTGCTGTAAAAATTCTCCCTGTTCAGCAAAAACTTATTAAAGATTTCCGAGATACGGAAGTATGATCTTTACTAAATAAAAGTTTAATAGTATCCATCCGACTGCTTCAACGCACGTTGATAATGGAACCGCATCCTCCGGCGTCGCTGCCGTGTCGCGTCGACTATTCGGCTCACACGTCGCGTCGCGGGATAATGAATACAAATACGCGGCTATTTAACTCCTCCCGAAGATGAAGTGAATATTAATACACTTTTCGCTCCGGACCCTCCCGCACCCCTGCACCCGGTCACTTGGCCACTGATTCCAACTTAAAAGCAGTTTATATGCAGCTCATCTTTACTGTTTTCTTAACCTTAGTCGTTAACTGAGTACCTACATATTTTTGCTATACATATTACAATTGCTTTTGTACAAATTTAGGCAGTTTGGTAATAACAAAAGTTTAAATAATTCCTGGTTCTGTAGAATTTATTAGTTAAAGTTATACAATTTACCCCGACCCGACTGCCGCGAGGAGGTGCAAAGAAGAGACGGCTGGCGGCTTTTGGTGTCGGAGGCCATGAATGCCATGATCCTCTTTGGGTTCTTGAGCCAGCGAAAGTAAGTATACTTAAACTGATATCCTATGACAAGAAAAAAAATAACGTTTACGTTTAGTCAGGAGTAAAGTTAGAGGTACAGAATCCAGATCGGACATGACGCAACTAATGCAACCAGTTGCAAAGGGCACTCGTAAGCTACCGATCGGTGGACAACCTGCAGTATACATTCTGTGGTGTAGGCTACTAGTAGATGCGATAGCATTTATAAACATGACATCGCCCAACCGGTTTGATTAACGGACCGATATGATGTAGATTAAAGAAGGAATTCACATAAACTTCAACGGAATCATTAATTTTCCGAGATTTTTTTGAAAAATGTCTCCGAGTTTATTTAGGTCAACCTTCAGCCATAAAATGATCTATGGAAAACTATTACGGATCTGTTCTTAAACAAAACGCAACGCAGGGTTAGGACGTTTGTTACAACCAATTATTGTATTTGTCACCAAAAACATCTTCGAAGTCCAAAGAAAAGTGGTTTTTATTTTTATCGTGTTAATTCTAGGATTTGGTCAAATCAGGAAAATTATTCTTTTTGATCGAATCACTCATATCAGGGACCTTGAATATTAAGTCCCGCCTTTACTTATCAAATTTCTTAATAGTGGAAGTTTATTATTTAAGGACTCGATATTTTTAGTAGATATTTAAGTTTACCATGAAACAGTAGTATTGTCTCTTGCTAAAGGAGCATATTAAAGGTTGGGCCTCACAAGCTGGTATGTACGGGGCGATGGCGGTGCGGCGGCAAATGCGTGACGAGCATACTTTTCGTGGTCGCTGGTGAGCTCCGGTGAGCTCCCATACTGAAGTTGTTTGTTTTGAGTATACAATAGTAAGTTATTCGAGCAAAGGAATGTCCAGCTCTACTTCGAAAACAAGGAACATACAAAATTGTAACTAATAGAGAAAGACGGAATAAGATCTTCTTGTGTAGAGCCTTAGAGGCAAGAGGCAAAAGTTTGGTTGTATGTTTTAGAGTAATCTTTTTAACTACTGAACTAATCCTATTATTTATTTCACTAATGGGAAGCAAAATTATCCATACTTAATAAAAATTTGGATAAAGATCAGTTTTCATATTGTTTGAGAGTTTCGGGGTCACTAACAATGAACAGTTCATCCGTGGTCATGGTGCTGGCAACAGCGCCGAAATATCGGGAGCTGGTCAAAAAACCCATATCGTGGTAAGAATCAGTTTTCAGTTAAACATTTTAAAATTTCTATATTCAGTTAGCAGAATTGACTTTTCAGTTATTCTAACGTCTACCATCTATTGGATGGCATAAGCAGAGTGCTACATCCAAGGTTGTAATAATTTCGTGTGGAAACTTTGAAAGCTTTTTCTGCATTTTTTTATTTTTTTTATTTTACTTATTTGGCAATCGTCAACCCTTATTTGGGGATATTTCTGCCAGTGTCGTGTTGTAGATCATTGTTCAGTTTTTGTAATTTCTTCACTTTTATAGAAGTTAAAAATATCGCGAACCGCCAGGGTCGAGTGGGGAAATTGTTCATTGCTCCCCCCGTAAAGCGATAGTGGATTTTACGAAGGAAATGTCCATGACTTTTTGAGACAACACAAACTGGGTTCAAACACGAGATCGCTTGAAATCTTCATCAGCTGCGCACTCCGTAGCAAATTTACTGCATAAAACACTATCTTTATTATCCACTAAATCACTACATACACAAAAAACAAGAATTTCAATCGAGCAGGCAAGAGCCCACGCCGAGTTCCTGCCAAAAAGTTATTTTGTTACATGTATACTCGTACATATAATAAAGACGGTATAGAATTCTCGATATTTTAAAAAAGTGCGTTTAACTTGCAGCCCGAACAAAGCAAGGGGCTGTTATTGTTGAATAAGAAGCAGATTGTAAATGAAAATTCACCAAAACCATTGGCAGATTAGAATGCTGCCTATACGAACATTTCATTAGCTAGTTCGACACATCATACTGGTTAATTGAGTTAATTCTGTTCATCTTGTCCAAGAAAATTGTTCTGACATGGTTCTGACGAATATGGTTTTCCCAACAACGTTGTGATACTTATAAAGAGCAAATACCAAGCTCCAGCTGATTAAACGAAGCAACAATACCGAATGACAGACTTCGAAACAACCTTATCAATCATTACGTGATCACTTATATACGTTATAAGGATATCGACAATATTAAGCATTATGTTGTAAGGCACAAAATTATTGGTAACACTATTATAGATTATAACCACATAGCAAGCAAATAAACAACTAAGTATATTGCCTTCAAGCATCTCACACAAAACAATGGCGAAGATGAGCTGACAAATACAGGTATACTTATAATGGGTGTAATTAAGGCTCTTAACACTTATTGTATTGCGATTATCGATCTGGGTGAGCTAGGTGTACAGTAATAAGGTAAGCAAGTAATTGTGGGTAACGGGCGTGGCGTGCGCTTCTCACAGCAGCAAAATATCAATCCAGTGTTGCTATATTATGATGGAATAGTAGAAGAATTAAAAATCAATGAAGTTTTCAGTTTTTATTGTCAAAATCCTTAAATATTTAAAAAGTTTCATTCATTTTTATAAATATTTTGATAGGTAGAAGATCATACTTGTTTCATTATATTTCGGCTTAGCTGTACTAAAGTTACACCTAACTATTAGTAATATTTAAAAAAATCGAGAGAATAAAAGATGACACATTTCAGTCTAAATACACAAGAAAAGAAAACGACTGTCGATAGAAGTACGACTCTTTATAAATACACTAGCGGCCCGTCCCGGCTTTGCACAGGAAGCCAGACTTTCAGTATTTCCCGAATTTGAAACGTGTGTTTTTTTTATTTTAGTAAGTTGATTATAGAATAACTACAAAATATAAGAACTGGTCAAGTGCGAGTCGGAATCGCGCGCATTTAGTACATTCCTCAGCTGGCGGCTCGCACTTGTCCCGTTTTTGGTCTGTAGGAATGTAATATTAACTCTCATCCCTAATTTTCATCCCCATGGGGGATGATTTTCCAAAAACATTAATACACATTTTTTTTTATATTTGGGGACATTTCCAACAAGGTCATCTGATCCCAACCTGGGCAAAGAGCATCAGAGACTGATATACATACATAAATAGATAAATAACACCCAGACACAGAACAAATACTTGTGTTCATCACACAAATGTTTGCCTTGGGCGGGGATCGAACCCGCGGCCCACGGCGTGAGAGGCAAGCTCACTACCAACCACTCCAACAGGCTTGTCAGTTTGTTTATTTCTTTCAATTTAAATCAAAATTTTTAGTAGGATTTTCATACGAAATTTCAGCCCTTATTTCACCCCCTTGGGGGATGATATCTCAAAATTGCTGAAACACGTGTTTCTTTACTTCTTATTATTACCTAAAACACAAATTTCAAGTACCTCATGTCAACACTGTAGGATTGTCATACAAACTTTTATCCCTTTGGAGGATGATATCTCAAAATTTCTGAAACACATAAAACATGTGAATAAACATTCATTTCTTATTATTAGCTTTAATCCATATTTTCAAGTACCTCACGACAAAACTGTAGGATATCTATAGAAACGTTCATCCCCTATTTCATCGCGTTAGGGGTTGAGTTTCTGAAAACGCTAATACACGAACATTTTTATTTTTAAGATTCTACCTTTATTATACCTTTAAAATTGAAAGACTTAAAGATCAATATACTTAAAAAAAATTATCCCCTTTTACACCCTCTTAAAGGGTGATTTTCAAGAAATGCTTAAACACGTGTTTCTTTATTTTTTACCTAAAGCTTTAAGTCAAATTTGTGTGAATCTAACTCAAGAAACAAAGGACTTTCATACAAACTTTCATACCTTATTTCACCCCCTTAGGAAATGAATTTTGAAAAATTCTAAAACACGTACTTTTTTATTTTTTACCAAAAGCTTAAAACCAAATTCTTTTTCTTTAAAAATGAAAGACTTATAGACCAACATACGAAAATCAAATCTTTTTCACCCCCTTGAAGGGTTATTTTTAAGAAATGCTTAAACTCGTGTTTCTTCATTTTGTACTAAAAGCTTTAATTCAAATTTGTGTGAATCTAGCTCAAGAAACAAAGGACTTTCATACAAACTTTCATCCCTTATATCACCCACTTAGGGATGAATTTTCCAAAATCCTTTCTTAGTGGGTAGTTTAGACGTCGCAACCTGTGTACAAAGTTTCAGATCTGTATCTATAGGGGTTACGGCTCGGCGTTGATGAATCAGTCAGTCAGTCAGTTAGTTAGGACAAGCTCTTTTATATATTTAGATTGTTTAAATAATATAAATATTCAACAATGCTATAAAGAAGCACTGATCAGTCTTTTCATCTCGTACACAGTAACTACCTATAATTTATCTCATCCCCGAACCACAAGACTTCATGATGAGACCTTCGCTGTAACCACGTAAAGACAAGGTTGTGAATTCGTCATTATTCTAAAACCTAATTATTATAACTGACCATTGTCAACAATTTTTCCTCTGCTATGAGAAACTAGGGAACTAATATCCTTGGTAAGGCGTTCAGACACTACGAAAAGAATTTCTATCTAATGTATTTAATACGCTGGTGAGTGTAAATAGGCCATTGAGTATTTACAACAATATTTTCATATTGTACCTACTACTAAAATTCATAAAAAACTATTTTATTCAATTGGGACAAAATGAATATACACTGGCTGGCAAGCAAGTGGAACAGGATTATAGTGAGCTCTCACAAAGTATCCTTGAAGATAATTGTCACAGAAAATTACAACAAAAAGATGTGTACACTCAACAGCACATCAGTAGAAACAGTTTTGGACTTTATGGCATGGTAATAGAGTTGAAAAAGTTTCTGCTGACGTGCGGTTGACAGTACGTCATCAGATGTCTTTAACTACTCTGTTACTCGTATTAGGAAAACTGACCTATTCTAACATCCTAAGGAATTTCCAATGGAAGTTCCATCTATAGTCTTTCAGAAATGTTTACTGATACGAGTATGAACTCTTTATTGTGGTTGATTGATATTATGGATTTATATGTGGTAAGATCCGATTTCAAGATTCTATTCCTATCTTTTTATAGATGGAAATTAGTGAGTTGCAAAGAATACCTCTTCAAATAGGAAATTAAAGACTTGCGTTGCGGCACACTGAGGAATAGTGACTTATGTTTTACCAGTTCTTCAGATTAGTCTCTTTTCGACGGCATTTTATTTACTTAAATAAAAAATACAGCGTGAATTTTTATTGGTTTCGCTCCCGGAGCCCAGTGATTCTACACATGATAACAATCAATTTTCTCGAAGATTTTTTTTTATCATTATTAAAAATTTTTGACTCAATATGGTCCCAGTGGTCACGTGATGGACTCATTTTGTATGGGAATGTGAAACATTTTTGTTGAGTAAATATTTTTTGTCCCGTGTGGTGCCGGCAAAGAATAGCACCAACCCATACATACCCGTGGGTGTCGTAAAAGGCGACTAAGGGTTATAAACTGGAGGATGGGCAGCAGCATCCTCCTTTGTATCTTACATCTTACTTACTGCGGTCACCTACAACCGCGGTACATGGTGCCAGCCGTAACGCTAACAAGCGAGGTGACTATGGTACTTCCCCTCTAAATTTTTCCAGCAAAAGCTAGAATTCTAGAGGGAGCTCCCTGTCCTGTAGTGGACGTTTCATGGGATGTTATGATGAAATATTTTTTTATTCGGGTAAGTTTCTTGTTTTCATGAGTAGAATCACTGGGCTTCGGGAGAAAAAGCAATAAAACATCACGCTGTATGTGCAAAGGTCCCTTTTTTGAGGTTCAGACTTTGTTTAATAAGTAACCCGATTAGGTTATATGACTTACTTGATAAACTTACATCTAAATTACATTTTGATTTAAAAAGAGATAGGTACAGAATCTAGCAGTGGAATCTTCAAGCAACAGGGTTTCAACTCCTAGGGGACAACGCGGAATTTCCAGCTTATGATAGCTATCTACCGTGTATTACGTGGTAAGTCTGACTGCCCGGCATAAGAGACTAAAGCTCCAGACTCTATCTACCGATAGATATTTACGTGGCCGTGGTCACCAGGTACTATAGCCCTACCAGAGTGTCGCAGCGTCATTCCTGGGGACTCGGTCTAGTTAAGAAGCTCATTAATAAAGACCTGGACCTTAACTAACATTTTCGCCGATCACATGTTGAATATATTTTAAGTAAAATATGCTTTTTATTTTGCGAGACTTACATATATAAAAGTTGCTATTGTTTTTTTTTTTATATTTAAGTAGTGGATATTTGTTGTTTACTTTAATTTCAAGTTGATGTCATAAACTCTTCATAAATAGTAAATTAGTAGCCAAGGGCTGTAAGGCATCAATTGCAGCCTGAGATATTTAGGCACACGAGCGCAGCGAGGGCGCCTATAGTTCGAGGGTGCAATTGATGCTCACACCCGAGCTAACTACTCTGCTTTACATCTCGATTGTGAGGTAAGTAGGTCCTTATTACCACTAAATGGTAGGTGACCAATTAGCGCTCTAGGATAATAATGTAGCTAGAAAAGCCCTAGGGCGGTAAGTTATAAAAAAAACACTTCACTCTTTCAAAACTCAATTACTTACCGCCCTAGGGCTTTTCTAGCTACATTATTACCCTAGAGCGCTAATTGGTCACCTACAAGCCCCATTTGGGGGTAATAAGGACCTACTTACCGAATATGAGAGATGTAAACTATATTTATTTCTTTCCTTCATAACATCTTTTCCCTGCTTATGCAATTTACAAAATAAAAAAACCTTCTAGCCAATAATAAGGAGATCCATGATATATTAATGACTACAAAAAATAATTTATTTATTTTTCAGGATAGGTAGAGGGTAAAGTATTCATTACAATAAAAAGTTTTACCAGCTTAATTCATTGTGCCTCTCTTACTTTTCAGTTCGAATCAATTACATTTGACTTAAATCGTTTAGGTTTTAGACTTTCGCGGTCAACAGTGGTATACGACGCACAAAATAACTTTGGCCCTGTCATTGATGCGCAGAAGCAAAAAATGGCCCATTTTTGACTTCTGCGCATCAATGACAGGGCCAAAGTTATTTTGTGCGTCGTATAGTCGCAAACTTCCAAACACGAGTACACAAAGAAAGTGCATTTTCCTCCACCACACAACTGTAATCGTATATTATTTGGAGCGCGATACATTATTCATGAGAGTATGATACGTGGAGTAAGGTTCACCCTGTACCGTACGCAAAAACAACGGATTTTGTACGAAAGTACTCAGGTGACGTTTACAATAAATTTTTGGTAGTGTTAGAATTTTTGTAACATGAAATTAATGCTGCTATCCTTTTGTTGTTATATACTTCTTGCTCGATTGGGTCACATTTGTGTTACAGTTTTAGATTATCGTATTTTTTTGTGATTAGCCTCATCGGTATAAGGAAAATGAAAACATATAAAGCTTAATTAAATGAAAAACCCTTAATTAGAACAATGAGAGACATTTAATATCGAGGTCGAGAGAGCGTGCCCGCGCTTGCGCACTCACCGAGGCCAATTTTTATAAAAACAAATAATTTTTGAGGAATCCGCACCAAACGGCGGTTCTTAGGAAGTAAACGTACCGTGGCGTAGCGGTCGCGGCAGTAGATGATACTTATTTAGCGTAATTATATAGGTATCCGTAATTAATAGACAACCACTGCAGTGTGAGTTACACGACACGGATCGTTACAGAGCGGCATCTCGGTTTTTGCCTCGAAAAATGTTATAAATTAGAGCAAAGCTCACGGCACGTAGAGCTAATTACACTAAAAACATTACTTTTGAAACTGTATTTAACTACTTTAATAGGACCGAATGCCTCCAAATTGAATTCTTGGTACGGATGCCGCCGCAGTTTGCCAGACGGCGTCATGCTCTACCTGCTTTCTAACGATCAAACACTAACTTTCTTCTTCTTTTTATATAAATACCGCCATAATCCCCAAAGACACAAGCAGAAATTGTGACCTAATAACAATCATTCTCTTGAATGAGTACTTGGAAACATGTGCAACAATACGTGGAAGAAGAATGTGTGTGCAGACGGTACCGCGGTATCTAAATGTTGAGGTTTGCGGCGGCACTTATCGCAGTTATTGTTGCTAAGTGTTTATTTAAATATCGGGCGCGGGTCGGCTGTAGCCGCTGTGCCGCTCGTCTATCTGCCCATCTCCGCCCGTGTATACGCTCCTGTGCAATTATTCGTGGGCTGCATGTTCGGAACTTAGCCCAAGCTTGCCTTGTTTCTAATTTGTATAATTTGCAACACATTTCCTGTAGCACTTATCTGGGCTTTAGTTACATAAAGTTGACATTTCAAGGATGACCTTTACGATTTATACCGTTTTATAAAAAAAAAAAAAAAATCGTAACAAAGTAGAGGTACACTGGAAAATGATGTTTTTGCTTGCTTCTCAAAAACCTTTTAAAATATATTCTTAAAGACACAGGAGACTATTCTAATCATGAATAAGACTATTGCAAATTTTATTGTAAATATCAATCTGATGTGATGAGACAGGTGTTGAAGCAATAAGAAAAATATCAATTTTTACTAATGTTTTGGCAATAGCTTGGTAAAGAGTTAGCGAAAAATAAATAGGCTGGGAGCACGTAGATATAAATAAATTAGCGTCGGTCGGCCTGAGGCCCAGTTGGCGTCTGGTCTGGACGCTCCCTCTACGTTTATTAAATTTCCCCAAAAGAAAATTTAATTAAGAGAGTTTTTTCTTTTTATTTCACACCCCAGATTTCATTATTGGCGCGGACCGCGCGAAAGGGTTTAGTTTGTAGAGAAAATAAAAAACAGAAGCGACAAAACATTAAAATCAATATGTTAATTTTGGTAGTAGAGCTTCAACGCAAAGAATCACAAGATACACAAACACAATAAGATATACAGTCCGAGCTAGGAATAATTTTCATATTATCATGTTCAAAATTACATTGAATAATATGATCTTCAAATAATATTGAAATTAATATTCAATTATTATAAATCTCTATAAAAAATATGCATGCATAAGTCTTAGTGATCAGATGATTAAATTGGGCGTAGAGGTGAAAAGTAATTAATGATGTTTATGTTGAATTAAAGTCACCATAGCTGGCTCCGGTGGTAGGTACTCCATTCTGACGATTGCTAACTCTGTAGTCCCGCGAAACAGTGGACGTGTAAAAAGTGGAAAGTGAAATATAAAAAAGTTATGCCGTTGTGGATGTAAGAGAGGGGGGAGGGGGGGGGGGTGTCCGGGATCGGCTGTTAAGGAGGATTTACGACCGCGCTTATTACCGCCACCGCGGCTCCTTATACTTCGACTCTGCTAATGAATTTGTACTTACCCCTTTGACGGACTGCAATGCGACATTCGGTCCTAAATTGTAAAATTAAATGAAATAATTGCTTAAAAACGAATGCGGTAGTTTTTAATTCACTTGAATATATTTATGATATCTATGGCATAAGCTTAACTGCAAAAATTTACTAGCACATTCTTCTTCTATGTAAGATATTTTCCGTTTCTAAAGTAGATTCCTCTCTATCTTTCAGTCCTATCTTCCATATAGCTTTTTAGAAATATGACATGCCGTAGGTGCCTTATCATCTCCTCTTTGATTCTCTATCCATTTCAATAAACAACTTTTCTCTTAACTATTTCTAGGACCTTCTATTTGTTTTTCTTTCTGTCCAGAAATCTTTTTCTATCCTTCTCTAATACCACATTTCAAATGTTTTTACTTACATTAAACTAAATTAATGAAAATAGTTTCAAAGATATTTAAATCTGAAGTATGAATAGTCCTGTTATCTAATTAGTCAATCAGTAGTTTTGTAATAGAATTGTATGAAAGGTGTATGAGGAATTCCACACTTCGTCTCCACTGCTCCCGGCACTAATTATTTATAGCTGCGATACGAGTGCGATACAAGTTGAATCCTTGCAAAACTATATAGATTTGCAAATTCTAGCACTATCAGATCAGGTTTGACCCGATCATCTGACCGAGCTAGATTGTGGATGGTCATAAAACAAGGTTGACCTGTGACTTTCTAAACTGACTATTTGGATCTAACATGTGGAAATTCGATGTAGTTATGTTAATGAACCTAGAATAATCATATAAAGCGTTGTTTTGGCGATCTCCTAAAACGTTCTCAATAAAGAACAGCAAATCCGGCGCGATGCTCCAATCGGCATGTACGGTATTTGTGGAATCCTACAATTTCTCATCGCGATCCATAGTTTATGAACTAAAGCTTCGGGAAAACCACTCACATTACTGAATCTCGCAACCATTTTTTTCCGAGGCTCAATATATAAATTTTGATTGCCAGAATTTCTATTTTTATCAGATGTCGTTAACGAATGTTTATGACATGTCGTCGTCTCAACTCTACATTTTTGAAAATAAACTGAAATAAAACTATTGGTTAATAATTCAATAAAATGGTTTCCAATAAAATGGGGTTGGGGGAGTTACTATCGATAATAAATCGTGGTGGTAAGCAATCGCACCTGACTGCGATTGGGCAAATTCATAGTTTATGAGAGCGGGGTTCTGGCGGCAGTAAAACATATTCGGGAGTTATGCATCCCCCGCGAGCTATAACCGCGCTTCGCTCGACACCTCAATATTTGATGCGCGTGAATCGATGCGTCGTCCTCCGACATTTCTATGACTTTCGTACGCCTCTAATCTGTATTTACGAGCTATCTGCATGATTCTTCTTCGTTTCCGTCTCTTATGCTACTAGATCTGACTGTGATAAGTAGCTTTTATTATTCTATTAGAAAAGTGGTCTTATGTTCTTATACTCTTTGCATGTTATGAAACAAGAATCTGCTAGTTAATATTTCTATTTATATTTCTATTGTCTATGTAGGTGTGTAAGTGTACTAAAAAGATCTCAGTCTATGTCTAGAGTTAAAGTTAGCAAAATATTTGAGATGATGGTGATTGATGACACTTGCGTAATTTTCATTCTGTAGAAACGCCATTATGATAACTACCGTCATCGTACTAAATAGGTAATTGATTTTCTTATAGTAGACATCTTTTGATTCCAAGAATGGGTGTTGCAGAGACAAGAACGTTTAAAAGTAAATAGTGTCAATAGGTTAAAATTGTGATCGGAGCTGAAGACATGCAATGGGAATCGGATGTCGTGATTATTGTCATTATTAATAGTTTACTTTTTATTACCACTAATGGAATAATTACAGCTACAGCGGCTGCAGCTGTCACAGATATTTGCACGAAGTTAATAGCTACTTACACAATAAATTTAATTACGGCAATGCTACTATTACGACTACCTATATTTAAAAACATTTTACGCGGCAGTGATTTTCTACTCCATAAAAAATAATATAAAAAGAAAGTAAAATTTATGATTTTAAAATGCAAAAATATTATATTTTCTTTTGCGGAACTAAGCGTGCCCTGTAAACGTTTTCGCTGTATTTGGTACCTAATGAGCGTCACACAGTGTGATAGCCGCGCCATCAAGATGTAAGATGCAATTATATTACGACCACGTTAAGTCGAAATAGTAGACGCCTTTAACAGGCCTTGACTATAGGATAAGGTTAATAAATACAAATTTTGCTAGATGTTGTCGAAATTCTTATAATTGAATTACTTTTTTTAGAATTTCAAACCTGTGAGCTTGAAACAAGTTCATACCTTCTTAGTGCTATTAAGTCCTTGGAGCATGGCGATGCTGCGCGGGCGCAGAAAAACGAACGTTTTCATCTGCAATTAGTACATGTTTAAGTGATAAATGAGTACCACAGGGAATAAATCCGCAGCTCGGGGAGGCCGGTGCTTTATTAAAATTGTTCTCAAGTGATTAATTTCTCTTTTTAGGGTTCCGATACCAAAATGGTAAAAAAAAGGAACCCTTATGGTGCCGCTCTGTCTGTCCGTCTGTCTGTCACACCTCTATATCTCAGCAACCACTTATGCTATCAACCTGAAATTTGGAATAGTTTTAGAATATAGTTGCCCAACTTAATTGCACAAGAAAAAATTTTGAAAAAAGTATGATTATTAATATAAAGGGGGCCAAAATAGGGGGGGCCAAATTTCAAATTGTCGCTACTAGGTCGAGTGGGGTATCATATGAAAGGGCTTTACTTGTACATTTTAAAATATATTTTTGTATTTTTTTAAATTTCTTAGTTTTAAAGTTATGATGAAAAATGTCAAGAAAAATACCATTCCCCCCCCCTTATCTCCGAAGTTTGAGTAAGGAAAAATCTGAATTAATTACAGTTGACAGAAGTTTATATAAACTTTACAGCAAAAATAAAACGATCTTTCTAAGTTGCACAGTTTTTCAGAAATCTGCAAAAAACCTTTACAAACAAATTTAGTTTTGCGGTCCTGAAAATGGACTTTATTGCTTCCAAAAATACTATAGGTATATCGGAACCCTCGGCGCGCGAGTCCGACTCGCACTTGACCGGTTTTTTTAATAAGATACGAAGAAGTCTCGCGGTATGCGTGTTAACGTACTTTGTAAGCTGCAAAATGAATTTAAAGCTCATCCATCTGATGCTAGAATTGCAAAAACACAAGCCTGATTAAAAATGTTAATGGAACACACAGATAGCGCACGAGATTAATGAAAGTAGAAATTAAATCTGACTGATCAGTACCAAAGGCGGCAGCAGTTAGTCCGATATTATAGAGTATTGACACTCGTGTTGTATCAATCAATTGACAACAATGCACCGACACGATGATTACATACAAATTGCGGCGATATATCACGATCAAATTACATATGTCAGTTCCCAGGGTGGCTGATTATTGTTTTTTGGTTAGTTTGGTCACTGAAGCTGTTGGATTATGTTGCCTAGTACTCCAATAGGTATTAGCTACTGAATAGGCTGCGTGCCTCCTACGCGCCACCGGCATGCCTTTAATACCTTGCGGTGTCCCAACACCAACATTTTCCTCCGTCTTATCTCTAATTTGGACTGGTTTTCGTTTTTTATTAGAATAGTTTCGCCTCGACACCGGTCCGACTCCGGCTGAAGGTTGTTTATAGATAACAGTAAAGCGTATATTTATTGGTCGCCGCTCCGACTGCGCAACTCTAAGGTCGTTTGTCGTACGAACGGCAAGGCGACTTGAAATATCATAGTTTCGTGTTTCATAATGAGTGGAACACGTTTTTGTGGGTTAGAGTGGGCGGTGGAGTCGCGCTTCATGTCCATCTTCATCTGAAAAAAATAGGAAAGAAGTAAAAAATAGCAATGAGGAAGGGTGGTTCGACAGTAGCCCCAGATGGGTGCTGCTAGCGGGCGCAAGACAAAATAATGGTCGTAGCTATTGGAACGGAACGCCTCGCTTGATTGTGTTTGCTTTGCACTCGAAGATATTTCGCACTTAATTTTTTAGAGAATTAAGCAGGTGTGACTGCCGCATATGCAACGTCGATAACATTTATGCGAGTATTTTTATCGAGACCTCTTTTATCTGAAACTCATTAGTTACTTTACATTACAGACGTTACAAATTCACTATCAAAATATCAATTAACTTTTTACTTGATGAGGTTAATAAGTAGTAAGTTTTAATTTATAACTGTAGATTCAGATATTTTTGGAATGAAATAAAAATATTGATACTTGATGCATGTCGTAAATGTATGATTACAACGCCATATATAAGTTTGCCTGGAAGCATATTCAGCCAGAATAATTAGGTACTTTGTTTATCGGGAGCAGTTACATTCATCAGTTTTTATACAACATGTAATTCTAAATATGCAAAACATATAGTGGGGTAGCTTTTGCCATGTAACTGTTTTGTTGTATGATGTATCTTTTTGAAATTAAAATTGAATAAAATCGAATCTTTATACAAAATGAGAATCTGATCCGATCAATTTGTATGGAGAACCAAATTTATTTATTTTAATTTTCAAAAGTTGTAAAACAAAAGTTATTCAGTTACACAGGTAGAGCTCCCCTCCAAGAGGATTTGCGTATTTGGAATAACACGTTGCATTTATTGTATCTATGTCTACGTGTGTTTTAGCTATACCACAGTTAAGTTTTTTTTCACAGTTAAGTGTTAATTCAGGACGTTCTGAATAAAGGCCAGGTTAAAAGTACCCTAAACCGACGAGCATGTATGAAAGGATTGATGAAAGTACAGGAAGCAAGGGAAGTATGTCAAGATCGTAGCAGGTGGAGGACTGTGGTCTCTGCCTACCCCGACGGGAAAGAGGCGTGATGTTATGTATGTTTTTTTTAATATTTGAGTAATTTGTGTTGTAAGTACACTTAATTATACCCGCTGTATTGTTAGCCCTCTCTATCAATCCTGAGGTTAGCTGGAAGAGAAATCAGATTTTGAGTTAAGCTTGCCATGGTAATGACTTTTCACTAATACTTAAGTGTAAAAATGTTTCATGTACAATAAAGAATTAAAGAGATAAAAACCACCTAACTTTGTGAAGAATGGCGACTCCACCGCCTCCCAGTCTCTGATCTAAACTTTTCATTGAATGTGGTGTGTCCAAAACGCGGATGAGCGACGTGATATACTGATATTGCTTTTTTAGTGCGCGCTCGTTAGGTGACTATGGCAAACTTCTAGCCGCTATCAATATTTAAATTTATTGTGACAACCTTAGCCTGTACCACTTCTTACTCAAAACGCACATTTTTTACGATTCGACCGTGATTTATATAAATAATATCACTTTTGAACTTTGCCATATAAGATATCCATTCGTCCATTCCATTACTTCAAGTTTTATATTTCTCGAATTTTCAATTAGTTATTTTTTGCAATCAATAGAAATAATGGGATATGTTTGGGAGAAAAAGCTAAACTTCCACTATTTCCACTTTGTATTTCCATGGAAATAGTGGGACACACCGACTTTACTTTGGTCCTGTGATTTATTAACTAAAATTTTCGTAAGTATTTGATCTTTAAAATTTGTGTTAACAATATAACGTGTTAATGGAATAAGCAAAATCCTCATACACCCCAACTGATTTCGATTAAAATAAATCCATTTCCGTAAAAAAAATCTTAAAAATAGTTTTTTTTAAATCCAGATATTGTTATTTTAAAGTTTCATGATTGTTCTAGTTTCATCGTTGTTCTAGTCTGCGCACTCATTCCCGCGCGGCGCCGTTGCGCCAGCGCGCGTATCCACAGAAATATTTAGAGTAGAAGCGGCAAAAATTGAAATAATAAAAAAAAAATAATTACCCTTATCAAAAACCTGTGAAATTGATTCCACTCTCGATTCTGAACAAACTCTTTCTCAGTTTCGCTTATTCCGTTAACACGTTGTATATTTTCCTTATTTATCTCATATATCATGACATAAACGAAGTAGTCGTAGCTATTATAGCATTCTTACTGGTAAATATGTGCATCCGTTTGTACACAGCTAGATCTTTATAGGTATGGGTAAGAGACTAGTTAACACGTGGAACAGGATACATAATGATGTGGCGCGAGTGCTATGCACTGTTGCAAGCTGCGCCCGCGTCGTCATGTCGCCCGCATGGCTCTAGAAATAGTTTTCCACCAGGTTAGCGCTTAGTTTACGCATATAACGTGCGCGTCACTATACAATGTGAATTTTCCTTGGTTTTGCTTCCGAAGCCCAATGATTCTACTATGATTCTACTTATGGAACTCTTGATTCGATTTCCCATAAAAATGAGTCGATTACGTGACCGACCACTATAGTACGTAAAGTCGAAAAAAGTTACGGGATTTTATTTCGATAATTCTGCAGTAATGTTGTCTGTTTTCAGTACCTATAGTAGAATCACTAAGCTTTAGGAGCTAAACCAATAAAAATTCATTTTGTGTATGCTTACCTATTTACATAAGGCATTTATTTAGCTTCTTCTAGACCTAACTTGGTAAAAGCGACTTTCTAAACAAAATTCCACGTAACAAAACATCACCTTTCATTTAAATATTATAAAATCTATATTATACAGCGTTTAGAGTTGCATTAATTGGCATAATTATCGTAAAGTAAAATATAAGCTATCATAGTGAGGTCTTTAACAAGCCCAAATAATAGGGGAGTGTTCTCGGAGCTCTATCTTCTTCGTCTTCTAAATATATAAAAGTGCTTGTAAATATATAAAAGTGCTTGTAAATATATAAAAGGACATGTCCTTGTAATGACTGAATAATTCATCATCGTCGAGCCGTAACCGCTATAGAGATGTGAAATGGTTTCTTGCACATCAACTAAGAAACATCCACAAACCAACTACTAAGAAAGGAATTATCAAAATTCATGCCCTGAGGGTGTGAAATAAGGGTTGAACGTTTGTATGAAAATCCTACAGTTTTGAGACGAGATACATACAAATTTAGATTTGAGCTAATGTAAAGAAAAAAATAATGTGTTTCGGCTCTTTTAGAAAATCAGGGGCACCCTCCAAAATCACCATTGGAGGGATGAACATTTGTATGAAAATCCTACAGTTTTGACATGAAATGCGTAAAAATTTTGATTTGAGATAGCAAAAAGAAAAAGATACACGTGTTTCAGCATTTTTGCAAAACCATCAAGGTGGGAAGAGCGATATATTTTTGTAAAGTAGATGTTTCGTTTTTGGAGTAAGACGCATGAAAATTTGGATTTAGGGTAAGTACAAAAAATAAAAAAGCCTGTGTACTTCTTAGCATATTTAGAAAATCATCTCCTAAGGAGAATGCAATATTCAATGAAAATCCTAAAGTTTTGCCATTAGATGCATAAAACTTTCGAAAATCATCCCGGTGAATTCATTTATTTGATGCTAGATCAACTCACATAAGCCACACTCATTTATTTGTTGCTAGACTGGAAATACTCATCTGAATCTACCTTCAATTGAACTTATTGCCATGGAAAGCAAACAACCTACATATTATTACATTATAGACGAGTGTTTGATCGAATTAATTTTTATATAAAAAATGTGGACGACAAATACCGGTGCCCGTTAAAACCTGATCAAGGCGTCGTGCCGTTAATTATTAGTTTATAATTTTAATAAATAAATAAATAATTCGTTTTTTAAGGTAAGACGCATGAAAATTCGGGTTTAATGTAAGTATAAAAATAAAAAATACTTATGTCAGCCATAGAGTAACACGATTTTCGTTCGCAAAAACGGGCTTGCGCGGTTTGACGCATTGGTCTAAAATGTGAGGGATGAAATCTGTATGAAAGTCGTACTTTTTGAACATGAGCTGCAGGAAAATTTTGATTTACGCTTAGGAAAAGAAAAAAAGAAATTCGATTTCAAGATTATCGTAATTAATTTGTCAAAGGATTAGGAGGAAAGGAAGGTAATTTGTCAGTATTTTACGTTTAAGTGTAAGTGTTTTTTTAAACATTAATTCTTACGGAAAAATAAAGTAAATGGATGGAAGCCGCAGGGTCCGCAGGGCAACGCAAGTAGACAATCAATTCGATTGACTGTGGCTCTTGTATTTGTAACTAATAGAATTTGGAGAAAGCTGCTACTCAGCTACATTTTCCTCGAATGAACAAGGTTGTTTAACAATTTTTTTGTACATACTGCTTTCTAGGAATAAAAAAAGTGTGTGCTAGTTAAAATCAAAGGAAGAGCTTAGTTAGTTTTATAGTAGTCTTATGTAAGGCACAACCAGTACAGTCAAGAGCATGTCAAGCTTGATACATCTTGTGTGAATGTAGTGCGTAAAGCGTTTGAAATAAGACGGTATAAAACCTTGATGCGCTCTTTTAATTATTGCACAAGCTGTACAGCTTCACTGGATTTTTTTTATCGCTGATATGTACATATCAGCGATAAAAAAAATCCAGTGACGTGCCGTGCGGCTGACTGTACCTTACATCACTGGCGTAAAATACCATAAAAAGAAAAATCAGAAAATACTTTAAACAGTTAAAGATGTAGGAATAGGTCTAGTTATTATTATAAAAAAAGATTGCTCGCTAAATACAAAACTTAGCAAAAAATCTGGAAAAACAGATTCAAGTTCAAAATTGCTAAAAGTGGCAATTTTTGGCCGTTTTTGGCACTTTTTTGTATCTGTAACTACAATGAACTATATTTTTCAGAACTGATAGGTTCTAAATAAACTAGGGTACCATTACTTCAATCTGTGTTTCCAGATTTTCGATATTTTCAATATTTTTTAACTGATGGGGACGCCAGTGGACGTCAGGTAGCCTTTTGATTTTAATTACTTATTAAGTGCTAAAAATAGCCAAAGAGTTGAACACCAATAATTGATATTCATTTCAAATCGCCACTCGCAACCATCTTAATTCCAACTTGATTATTGTAATCACGTTATAGTTAGAGTGTGAAAGCATTAAAGGAATTTACATTGTTAATTTGATAATTTGATAATACAAACACATAGGAAAATAATTTGATAATACAAATGACGGTAAATCTTGCATAACTTCTATTCATATTTCGTCACGAAACTTTGATTTTTGGTAGTCAACGTTTGTTCTTCTAAAAACGAATTATAAAGTGACAACTTTCAAGCAAAATTTAAGGTACAATGAAACCAAGTTATTTCCTACTTTAAACTCAAAAGCAAACAACTCTTGTTCTACGACTTTGGCAACATAGCAAAAAAAATTTAACTTCCCATACAATGTAACGTACCTAATTATTGACCAACACATTTTGTATGTTGTTGTTGTTGAAAATTTTTAAGCATTGTTAGCGTCTCAGCTTTTGCTTTAAGGCGGTTGCTGGGTGGCAGCACCTTACTTTTAGAAATAAATTTATTGCGTCGCAAATACAAAACTTTTCAGTAGTATTGTTCGTTTGGCGGCAATATAGGGCAGTTATATATGTTATAACCCATGACATCATAGCTTAGCTTATCATTTATAGCTTTGTATTGGTAAAGTGCTAAAAGTGGCCGTTTTTGGCAGTTTTACAATACAAAGCTATTCACGATAAGCTAAGATG
Source organism: Athrips mouffetella (assembly GCA_947532105.1). Taxonomy (NCBI): domain Eukaryota; kingdom Metazoa; phylum Arthropoda; class Insecta; order Lepidoptera; family Gelechiidae; genus Athrips; species Athrips mouffetella. The sequence goes on from OX383963.1 coordinate 17,001,197, forward strand.
TGATGTGATGGATAATAAAATATAGAACTACCCCAAATTGCCGCCAATCAAACAATCCTTTTTAAATGTTTTGTATTTATGACGCAATAACTTTATTTCTCAAAGTGGCAGCACTTCTGCTCAGCAACCACCTTAAGTCGTAGAACAAAAGTTGCTGCCTTTGACCTCACTAATAAGTGAGCAAACGGATGTCAGGTACAAAAAAAATACCTCGTATAAAGGCTTAGATTAATACTAGTATAAGTATTGGTAATTCTTTGTACACTTTATAGGAAAATGTTCGCAGTGTTGCTATTGATGGGTAAGTACCGAGTAGTGACGCGAATGCGGGTATAATGTAGTGAGGTTTATGACGATTGGCGCCGACTTCAATTGGTATCGCAGCTGATAGGGCACCATGTATGTATGTATGTATTTACATGAGTATGTAAATACCTGTATATCTAAACTCTCTGCTAAGGTACAGTTAAAAGCACTTTGAATTTGACACATTGGTCTTTGTACCAGTCTAACTTTAATAGCTGTAGGAACCGCTGTGTACCTACCTATTGTGAAAGGAAATATTTTTTTCGGTATACTAACGTCAGCTACTATAAAATCACAAAAATACCTAAGATGTTCTCAGTCTCAGGGCATAGGTATCTTTCTGGAAGCATTTCTTAAAATAATAATATACATAAAAAAAAGGTCTTTATCCAGCAAACAGTGTGAACTGATAACCATGAAAGATATAGAAATAATATAACGCACTTTGAATAATTCTTAGCAATACTGGACCCGTTACTTTTGAGTTGTATACCACCCAGAATATTGCTAAGCAAAATCCGAAACCTACCGACTCTTTCCATCAGTATGAAGTGTGTTTCCTGGTTCGCACCTGCTAGAGTCGAAGATTCAGTTCAGTCACGTGTGCGTCGCGAAATCAACAAAACTTGTTGTTTTACTCGTACCTACGTTCCTGGAGAAATTCCAATACAATTGCTCAACCAGTGGAAAATTTAATCTGTTTTCTTCAATTAAAAACACAACATTGACGTCACCGTGAGAGTGATATTCTTCAATGTAAATTTACATAATTACTGTTACCTAAGTAGAATTGAAAGCAATAGTTGGGAAGGTTTAGAGGTCTTTATCAAGGCTGATACAACCTTGTATTGGTCTAACAATAGGGGGCTAGGTTACACAGAAACCTTGCCGGATCGCTGTCGCAATATCCTTGCCGGCACGATCATGGGCTCGAAATTCTCAGCGAAACTATAATATAGGTGGGATTAGTGCAGCTGCTGCCCAAAAGGATGAAGAGCAGCAGATAGAATGGAGCGAGCTTGGAGGAAAGAGCCGACCATGGAGCGGGCATCGACCTTATACGGGAAAACCGTGTCAGGGAAATGCTTTTCTCCAGTATTATTCGTTGTATTGTCCTTACTTGAATGTAGCTCTACATCGATTATCATTATTCTTAGAAATCGAAGGTTATTTTCAATCTTCAATTGGGCAATTTAAATGCACAAAAACTACTGCAGTGGATTATTTAACTTGATTTAGTAATTAACGTAGCACGATTAAAACATGATTGTGTGTTTTTTGCGCAATCATTAAATCAGTTTCAACTAAAGATTGAGATAGCCTTATTGATGAGTGTTTAGCGGGATGCATCACGTCCGTGATTGTCGTCAGCAGACGTCCGGCAAGTCCAGCAGTCCATACAGTTCACGCCGTACGCCCAAATAGAGCACCCTGCCGTGCGCAGCGCTCGTGATACGAATACTAATGTGTGTTCCAATCGATACGAAACAAAACCGAGCTTGGAATGTTTTTGGAAGTCCTATTCGCGGACTGAGGAGGCCATGGATTGTCATGCTATGATATCACTCGAATAATGGGAAATCAATCATGCGCAACAATAGAAAAAGAAATGGGTAAGATATATACATATTTTGTTAGTGCCTTTGGTCATGAAAATTTAAGAGTTCTCGATTACATACTACGGATTTTTGCAAGACACGCATAATAATAATCAGGAAGAATAAAATATGTGTGCGTAACAAAGTAGCGGACAACAGATGTTATGCAGCATCTTTCATGGTTTTGGCTGTTGGTGTAGGATGATGGATTGCTACTTCACACAACATCCCCAAAGACTATTCACCTTCACAAGCTCGTCAAGGCACAGTACATTGCTTGCGCGTGACTACCTTTACATTAGGAGTTACTTCACGACCAGCGATGTATTTCGAAACTTTCAGAAAACAAACGTCAGAGACGTGACACGTGAAGTGCGACTTAATTTATATGACCGCACCTCTAGTAGCTTATCTAGAGACTAGTAAATTCAGTCTAGTCTGAATATTCATCTCAGCGTTTAGCGTTTGAAATATTGACGGCGACTGTTTAGCTAAATTTGCTGGTTAGCTTATCGTTAATATGCTAAATAAATAACACAGCTGAGAACGATAATCATCTTAACGCCTTCAACAGTTACCAATTCCAGCATAATAGTGATTAAATGCTGCAAATTACTGCAATAAAAATATAGAGATAAACTTATCGACATTCAATCATCGCCGCACGCTTATATATAAAATTAGGACGGTAAATAACTATTTCAGTAACGTTGACGACGACGAAAGATGCTAAATACAAAACCAAACAGTTCAATACACTTAAATGTGACTTAAATGCTTAACATAATTTTAATTAAGTAATTATTACGGTATCTGCATACGCAAATAAAATTTTTACCTCACTAGCTCGGAACACTTTACTTTGTCAGTCGAAATCTGCGTGCAAAAGTCATTTTTGGCCGCTAGCATGGAACAGGTTGTTGAAATTGGAACGTGATGATGAACTATGGTTTAAGGTACTGGCGCTATTCGTTACATTTTCCTCGCTTTAGTAAGGTGAAAAATTGTGTGTTGCGATCGGTAGCAAAGTTGTTTCGCATCTCGTGCCTTGAAATGTAACCCTTGCTACGCTCAGGATTCTTCTTTTGAACCAGTTGCTTCGCTCGTGGCTCAATCCTAGCATCCTTCGCTTGCTCAAGTTTCAATACAAGGCACTCGCGCCAAACAACTCTTTTGCTGCCTTGCATAGTGAATAAATATTGGAGTTTTTAATTATATATCGTTCTATTTTTTTACATTTAAGCAAAATAGTTTTAGAATAAAATTAGATATTATCTTAATGTAATCATTAAAATATATGAGTCATGTTGTTTGTTTAAATTTTAGCTACTAACTAAGGCATTAGCTATCGTTTTAAGAAAGTAAAAAAAGATGTGCGGAATAAAAAGGGGAGGGGAAATGAAATAAGGGCTAAATAATTGCGGTCGGCCAGCGACAAGTACATTGACTTGTTTTATATGTCACGAAACGAGACTGTAAGCTTCGCGTGCTCTTTCTTTAGTATTTCTATAAATTGTATCCTGTCCGTTTTGTTCGTCCGGACTCCTTCACGTTGTTTACTAATTTCACGTTCGTTTTACGTTGTTTTGTTTGTTTTTTTTTGTCCCATTTCTTGGGCTCTATTTTGTTAAAATTCATGAGTCTCTCCAAGTTTCAGTGTCTACCACTATTCTTAAAATCAATTTGAAATAATCAGTTGTCTTATTTGTGTCACAATAAAGATTTGTACATATTTTTGTGATTGTTGAAATTGTGTACATCTTTTTGTGATAGTTGGTATGATCCTCAACTTATTTTAAGACCTGCCTACAGCTGAGCAGCAATTGAGTGCTGTGTAAATTGTAGGTGTACTTTAAAATTAATATTCTATTTCATAATCTTCTCAGATAATAATAAGGAACATGCATGATTTTTTTATATTTAAAAAAATATTCTCATTCATGTAATAAACAGTTAAGTAAAACAATTTTTCGAATAACTATGAAATTTAAAAAAGATGTAAGCCAGCGAAGATATGTTTCTGTCTCTTTCTAGCAAAATGAAATTTAACACGGAGTTTATATGGCCGTAGTGAACTTTGACGTCACTATTCATGTCGGATCTCTCGGCCGTATTTAACTTTTTGTCATCTCTACTACGGTATTTACATATTTTGTTAATAAATGCGACTAAAAAAATGTATGCATGTTCCCTATTGTTTTTATGAATGAAAGTTGTCTGGTGTATGTTGTCGACGGCGATGCGTCCGCGCCGTCGCAGCTCGCAGCACATCATCATTGCGATCACGTGCGGCCGGCTCGCGGGCTGCGGCAATCACGAGTATATCTAGCTACCGGACTTGGAAACACACATATAATATGAGAATGTAATATAAATACACTAGTTATGTATGAATAAATATTTTAGTGATATTAACCTACTCGTGGGAGTTTCCGAGGGGGAAACTATCGGTCGTCCAGATGGGGTGACGAAGTTCGGAAAGACTTCTTGGATGGCCTTTAAAGAGCCGATGGGCAAGACGCGGCGCAGAACAGGGAAGAACACACATAAGAACACACATAAGAATGTCAGAGGCCAAGATCCGCTTGGGGTCGCTGAGCCAGCGTAGTAAGTATGTAATTTACTTGTACTTACTTCATTCTTAGCTGCATGACTGTAGAGTATCATGGTAATATGGTTTGGTGTTGCAAAACTTTGTACTCAATAGAGTTAGTACTTAATTTGGAAACACTGTGTTGAAACTAAACTACCATATTAACTATTCAAAAGTTTACCTACAAAGTTTTCCTTCAGCTCAATATCGTTTCAGATTAAAGTCGTATACTTATACGACTTTAATCTGAACAGCACTTGCTGTAGCTACGATTTTGAATGAAGGATGAGACGAAGACATTTCCATAGCTTGAAATAGAAATTACTAACAATCTAGAAACAGAACTATCATATTGACATGGCTTCTAAAGACAACAGGCAATAGTGAAATCTGCGTGAATGGTGAAAATGTGTTGCCCTGCGGTTCAGGTGCGGAGACAGCCGACAGCGAACGACACGTAAGTACCTACTCGTACGTACGTACATGCACAGCACCCGGATGCGCATGCGCACACACTACACAGAGCAGAGTTAAGCTCCAAGAGGCGTAAAAAGACTCTACCTACCTTTTCCCGAAAACTAAAACTGTCATTTCAAACAAACGGAGTAACTATTCACAAATTATTTACTTCTCATAATATTTTACTTCCCATTTGAACTCGTGATAGCGAATTTTGATGAATATTTTTTGAAGTGAAAACTTCTTTAACGGCGCTTGGCACCGTTTTAGATGGGTAAAAAATTTTAAACTCGCGTCAGATGTCGCGTCAGATCCGTAGTCTGATCGAAAAAGCGTCAACTGTCAACTGTACTGTTATTACAATATGGGTTTTTATTCAGTGACATCAAAGAAGTACGCGAGCAATGGCGCGATTGACCCTTACAAAGAGCATAATATTCAAAAATGCAAGGTTTCACTTCTGCCGGCACTCCCGGAGTGCAACCCGTCCTTTTTTGTTTTTTGTTCGTTTTATGATTTGCCTATGACAAATAGATTTGCCTATGACCAATAGTAAAGTAAGAAATTATTTTCAGATACTTTTTGGATTAAGTTTATGTGCACTTTTACCTTCGATATGATTTTAGGTGTAATTTATAAAATGCGAGTCAAGTCCCAGCTGTGACGGTTTGGCCGTCAGCGATTCCGAAATATTCAAGTTTAGGTTAATGTAACTAATATTCTCTTTGAACTTGGCTTTGACACGCTACCGCGTGTCTAGATAAATTTTTGATCAAACACATTTCCGATTAAATTGAATTTAAAAATACCCAAATAACTTGTTGTAAAGTCAAACTATGATAAGGCATTCTAATAAAAAGAAAAGATTCGTTTAGAACTTAAAATCAGCTGGATGGATTAGAATCGTAGTTTCGGATCGAAAAAGACATACTAAAACCCATTTCAAACTTAATTTAGACATTTAGTTCTATGAATTTGAGCTTAATTAACACGTTTTCATATTCAGAAGAATGCATAGGATTCGTTTTCAGGTGAAAAGATACTTCGTTTCAAAAACCCAGACTGGCTGGCGCCGGCCGACTGAGGAGGTAGCGTACTATTGCGTGCCAGCGCGCGGGTGGCGACATTCAATTTGCTAGTAAACCATCAATGTATGCCGAACCGAATTCGTTATTGCGTTATCAGCTAGGTTGAATGCGATATTGCGTCATCGGCGGGGGGACTTCGAGTGTATAAAAGCAAGAACGCTGCCCTGAGGCCCCACCTTTTATTTGAATTTCATCGCGACAACGTTACTCTGCCCGAATGCGGAGCGATCTTTCTCTTTAAGCTTTTTTTTATTATATTGCGCGGTGCGTAAATTTAAATTCGTTCGATCTTTCGGCACGTTCGGTTTTCGTGATTTCGGCGGCTAAACACGTGTGCGTCCAGGTTGCCCGCGAGCACAGAATTTTACGGTTTCGGGCGTCCCACGATTCCTCGAGGAACGTTTCGGTCAGCGCGACTGTAGGGAAGGCCACCATGTCCAGTTGTGGGCAATCATCAACAAGGCGCGGGATGCTGGAGGGACGACTCATGGCCTGTCGTTCTGTACCAACAATCTGAGCGAAGACTTTGCCCAGCAGTGGGCACTCCTCCAGCCGGGCGCAGGCCTGTGCCTAAGCGGACGGTTCGAGACCGTTCGTTCTGCTCTGGCTGTCTGGAAGGGTCCTGGTCCAGCAGTGGACGTTCACCGGCCAGGTCACGTCAAGGTTTGATCGAAGAAAAACCGTGAGTAATTCAAAATCTTCCTTGTCGTGTTTTGATATTGTGATAATATTTTAATATTTTGTGCTATTCATAAAATTTGTGCGATGTGTTTAAAATGCTTATAAAAGCTGTAGAAATCGTCCTAAATCCAGTGACTTTATTAAAAGATTTATAGTACAAAAATCACGCTAGATTACCTACTTAAAATTTGATATTCCGGTATATTTTACGGAAACCTGTACTCCCAAATACGTTGTGTGGGAGCACTTTGGACCTAATGTCTCGGTAAAAAAGCTGAGAAGGTTCCTTTTGATGCGAAATAGACCGTACAAAATGCTTAAAGATTCCAAGAAATTGTTCATAAATTCTGTGACCATGTTTAAAGACTATCAGCACGAAATCTAGCTTGCTTATCTAAAAGATAATAATTTTATGATGTAGTTTGCCTAAATAAACTATTTTTCTTGGCTGATATGCATAGTCGGGTGTTGAACGCTATATTTTAGTATAAAGGTAGCTTCATAATCTAGATTAAATGAAATCTAGTACTTTACTTGTTCAAATGAGATTTCGAAGGGTCCCTTTGTTGTATAGTGGACGTCTCTGATCTAATATTATAATATATCGGGAAAAAATATTCTTACCTACCTTCATCTACCTTTATAAATTCATCTAATTTTGATAAATGAATGAGATAGGAATGTGTCTTGTTTTAGTACCTACCTACCTTGGCTAAATTGCTGTGTGATGGAGTATGACATATTAAATCATACTTTTCTTAAATTTAAAAAGGATTTCCTACAAGTGAAATTAATGCTTGATAATATTTGGTTCTGCAAGGTGAAGCAAAAGCAAGCCTGTGGTCCACTTTTGTACTAGTAAAGGCAAAATGTCCACATTGAGCAGATCGAATTATCATTAAGCTATCGAACTAAATGTATAGTCAGATGTGCGTATGGACGTACTGAAATAATATCTCAATAAAATGCAATTGAGCTGAGAGGACGGGAAAGATAAGTAACATTCCTTGATCCTAGCGAGATCCTAAAATAATGTTTCTCGGGTTCGAAACAAGAACTAAATCACTTATATTTAACTGATTCCTTCATTGTTCAGATTGGGCTAAGGTTAATAATGCTGACCGTTGATTAGTAGTTAAGGCGACTCCTGACTTACTATCCCGACTTAAAATTAAATGTAAATTGTCTAAGTAGGTAGTCGATCATCCTAAGGCCCCGTCCATCGAGTTTGTTTTGCTGTAAGAAAAACGATATCCTGTATCTATGTATATATCCTTATATTCTGGATTGCAGGATGAGTCCGGAATTTGTCTCCTCCTTCCCTTTAGTTATGACTGTACAATTTACTAACCTACTTACAAACTGAATTTGACTTGGAAATAAAAGTTCCCTTACTATCATTATAAAATATTAATGTTATAAAGGTATGTATGTGAATAGAGTAAAAACTCAGGCATACCTGGGGGCAGTCTCGGAGGGAGGTCGTCCGCAAGTGGTATGAGACCTACTGGAGGGTCCGGAGGAGGGGGGCCCTCCCCCTAAACAGGGCCACATAGACTAACAATACAATACTAGCCTCTTGACTTACTTTCCCTTTTATTACGTAATTGTTTAATTTACCCTTTTCCACTTATCGTCTCATATACCTATTTAACTTAACCTTATAATCTTTAACCTGTTGTGTGTACTTTTCCTGTGTTATTTTTACTTTTGGTCATTGTTGCAATATCTTCAGACATAACGTTAGGTCTTAAGCCACTAGTTCGATCACAAGCCAAATTATTTATTATAACAGGGTTGAATAGTAGGGAACAATTTTTAGGTATTGCTATTTTCTTATTCTATGCGTTTGATTTAAATTAATAAGTTAAAACAAAAAAAGAACAGGTTAGACCGTGTTCGTTTAGCAAGTAAGTCAAGTTAGTTATAGTAAGAGGTGAGTTAGGTAGGATCAAGTTAGGTAGGTAGGAGCGTTACAGTCTGGTGCCGTGAGTCATGATGTGAGGCAGGGCTAGGGCAGGTCGTTACAATCTGTTGCCGTGAACCACGGATTCGAATTTCTAGGTTACTACGGACATTATTGTTAACAGCGGCCTCTTATTTTTTCTATTTTTTCTATTTATTGATATATTAGTACTGTTACTTAAGTTTCTGTTGCTATGCATAGGTAAAATTTCTAGAAATAAGGGTCTCACACAATTTATAAAATATTTAAACCTTTTATGTATAACCAAACACAACACACTTACAGTATACTTACAAAATACTATACATGACATAACACAATAGCTGCCTTTACATTTAGGTTACAGTTACACTTGACATGTGTCTGTACACGGACATTCATAGCCGTTACTAGTTGTTCGGGTTAAACTTGGAATTAATTTCAAGGGCCGATCAATTTAGTGATGGTTACAGACTTTACGGCGATACCTCCTTCGGGGAATACCTGAGGAGCTGGCCACATCAGACTAAGTCCTTGCTTGTAGCTTGAACGGGCGCACGCCCTAGGCGAGCCGACTATCCGTTCGGGAGACACTCTGACTTTTTCTGTACTGACACACGCTAAACTTTATAATTATGTTGTGTATCTTATTCACTCTTCATAATAGACAGTTATACATATTCTAATTTCATTCTCACTTAGTTTTGCGCAAAGGTTATATCACTGTTTTATTGGCATATTTTCACTTAACACTGTAGCAAGTTAATTAGAAACGGGGGGTCGCAGGTTTAAGCTTCTTTAGGCCTAAAACTAGGTATGCGTTGAGAATCAGGGCACTTCAGGGTCCTTGTTCTTCAACAGGTATGCTTAGTTGACAACAGGAACATTGCTCTTTGTACCAGTAGGTAGACTGTTCCTCCGGTGTAGGCATTCTGTAAAACAAACAAAATTTTAGGGTTATTACAAGGACCACATAGCCTAAAGTTTTCCAATTTAAATAAACCTATGATCTAGAATCCATTTTGGGAACCCATGACTTCTTGTAAACAAAACTGATCATTTTCAATTTACGTATGAAGTCCGAATATCAGTTAAGTATACTTGCGTTATTATTATGTAAGTTATGGATATTGCTACGTATTTAAATAGGACTTACCATTACAAGCTTCCAAATAGATCGATAGATATAGTTTCAGAGGTTATTTTTTTTTCGATATGACTTCATAGATAGATATTTATTTAATGGCGTCACATCTCAGATGTATTTTGCACAATGTCAAGTTAACAAATTATTATAAAATTATGGCGAGTTCGCCAATGTCAAGTGAAAGATTTACACAGGAATCCACATCACGAAGACGAGGGCCTGTGTACTATGATGACTCCGATAAGTTGATGGGGAAAATTATTGAAGTGTCGATTGGCCGCTTCTCTCCATCCAAAAATCTTGATAAATGCATGTATTCCAATCTTCTAATAGATGTTCATTTTCAAAGACGTTTACTGCATAACACCCAATCAAATTATTCATTAAACTCTTCAATAAACAAATAAAACTAAAATTGAAATATAAACACGACCGCCATCTTCAAATGTTGAAAAACGAACCCCGATATGACTTCATTCATCCACCACTGGTCGTCTGACAGGGAAAAATCGCGAGCGGCTCGTTCGTTCGTTCGTCCCGGGTCATTCGTTGGTCCGAGAGTCATTCACTCACTCACGCGTGAAGGAAAATTAAAGCGGTTAAGCTGCGAGTGACTCGTGCGCCGAGGGTTCCGTATACCTGGGATATTTATTTTTAAGACAGTTGGGTACATTTTTGGGACCGCGGAGCTGGGTTGGTTTCTGGGAGGAGATTTGCATATTTCCAAGGAGAAAAAAAAAGGGAAACTGTGCTATTTGGTAACTTTATTTTGCCCGTAAGATTAAACATGAAGCTCTAGTGACAGTGATTAGTTTGGATTTTCCGTTTTCTAATTTTCGTAAGTAAGGGGATGTTATCATTTTTTGACGTTTTTGCGGTAGTAACTTGAAGTCTAAAGAGTGGTAAAATAGTACAGCTATTTGGATTGTACAATTAGTGGGGCACCTTCGTATCTTTTAGCAAAGACTTCAAGTTTTGACCCCTTGTTTGGCTACCAATTACGATAATAGTGGTAAGGTTACCTTCTATTTTTAAGTCGGGTAATTATGTTCCGATATTGTTCCAAGTTTCGAGTCGATCGCGTGAGTGGTTGCTGAGATAATAGATTGTGACGAGCGGGTCGGGCGGACGAGGTCGCACCGTGAGGGTTTTTCATTATTTGACAACTGCGTCGGGACCCTAAAAATACTGAACGGTCGGGGCGCGGATGACGGGTGAATGAATGAATGAACCGGTTATTTCTCAGAGTAAAAGAACTATAGAGTCCGTCATATACATATTCTGTATGAACTAGTGAAGTGTAAAGCGTCTCACTGTCGCCCATACTAGTCGGTCAAAAAAAAAAAACTCAGTGAAGTTTTACAAAAATCAAGAGATCTTTAAAAATCTATATTTTAAACTTTGTTTGCGAAAGTGAAAATATATCTTTTTTACTTGTGAATTGATCATTAGTACTAAGAACGGAAGCGTAAATGATCCGTAAGTAATAGCCATTTTCTGCGTGATTTTTAGCACCGTTTTTTTTCTGAATGGTGGGTGTTTTCGCCAGAGGAACTGTGGTAGTAACATTGGTTAGTCCCAAGTCACATGTTTCTCAGAGAGAAGGATAAAAGTTAGGATTTGATAAAAATCCATACATTTTAGTATAGAGGTCCCTCGCAAGAAAGTGATACGCTTATAGCTCCCTCCTTAGCTGAAAGAGCTACTACTTAAACCTCCTTGGGTTATTTTATATGCGTTCCGTTCTTTTGGGTAGGCTGAAGCCTTTCGCCATACAGCCTGTTGCCTAGCACTTTTGTAATTAGGATTGCAGTTAAAGTGAGTTGTACGCGCACCTAGGAATCTAGTAAGGTATGCCAAGAATCGATTTGACGTATATTTTAGAGGTCCAAACTTACTTTGAAAATGGGTGGTATTGTGTAAAATATTTTCATCATCATACATACAGAAGATTCGGTGGTGGTTTTAAATTTCAAGAAGGTCGTCTCGTCAAGGTACACCGAACGCCATCTTCCGTCGAATAGTGGTACTATTAGGAACAATCCACGTAGTGCCGTTCCTTCGTTGGTTATACGGAACTGACTCAAGTCATCGTGTTGACATAAGACATTCCGTTCGGATATTCGGATGAAGTTCGGTCTTCCCGGAACAACACTATAAACGTCAACATTAAAAAGTAAACAAAGAGTTTGCGGTTACGTTTTTAGTTTATTTTTAGATAATTACTCGTAATATTAGCTAAGTTTTGGTTAATTTTAGTATAGGATGAGTTTTTCCAAAGACATATTGCATTTTTTGTTAAGTTTTATGAAAGTTTTACGAATTTTCTAGACTAACAGAACCATTCCAATTTACTTCAAACTTTTAAATTTATTTGGTGATTGTATGCATAATTTTGTGAACAAAAACACCTCACTGCATGTTGCGGCTGCAATAAAGTGTGTTAAGTGAAATTTTCACTAATTTTATCAACCATTCCACAAAATTTTTACGAATGTAAGTTTCCATATCACACTTTTATTTTAGTACCTGGTTAGGATTTTGAAACCAACTTTCATGTGATATATGCCTTGGTTTCGTACAATATTATCATGGTTAATAATTTTAAGGTAGGTTTAGTGTTATTTTACCTTTCGTGGTCATACCTGACACCCCATACTTAACATAACTTCCTCCATACGGGTCCGAGCAAGAAAGGGAAATCCAAATCAATGTTAGGTCACATTGTGCTATTTCGCGAAACAACAAACAATTAAATCGAACTGTAATATTGCTTGAATATTTCGTGACATAATTTTCTCTCTCATATTTATTTATATTAATTATTCGTTGTAACTTTTTCATTTGTGTCTTCTGAGGTAGGTATAAACTATAGTGATTTATTTCCTTTTTATGCAAACTTTATCTAAGTACCATATTGTAGGTTAACAAATTATTTCAATTCGCTAATGTGATGTGGTCATACACACTGTGGGGATGCGATGAATCCAAACATGCTATTTAGGTGAAAAATACTCTTATTAACTGAACTTTGAAAACATTATACGAGTATTCACTAACAGTACCTATTTACATTTGCTTTCGTGGTTTGAATAGGTTCGTTTGTTTACGTTTCATTCCTAGTAGGTCATACTCGTAGATACCTCAATAGTTGTTAAATGTTAGGACACTACCTACTCGTTACGGGGGGGTAGGGGGAAGACTGTGATTGGGTTTAGGGAATACACTATTATTATAAGCTTACTAGGAGATTAGTATGTGGGTATTGTAACCTTGATAATATGGTATCTTCTAATAAGATGAAGGGTTGTCGCGCTTAAGGTAGTGGGGTTAGCTCTCTACGATAATAGGGCAGTAGACGTAATCTGCTTTAATAGGGCCTATAATTTTATGAACATCCAGTTTAAAACTATAGTGGGTAAGAATTAAAACACTTTGTGTACTTTTTCGTGAGGTTACTATACTAGGAGCGGTGGAACGATATTGTCAGTTCACGAAACAATACCAGGTTTTATAGTCATGTTTGCGGTTACAGTTGGTTTTCAATAACGTGAGGTGCGCGGTGGAAACCACATACAATACTGAAGTGAATGCTTAGGTTATAGGTTAGTTTAAGAAGAAAAAAATCATAGCACATCCAAAAGTTAATCAATTTTTTTTAAATTTACGAATCGCCACGGTCTTTCGTGAACTCAGTTGTGGTTGGGTGACTGAACGTTTCCTTTCCTTCGAGATACAGTAGGGAATTCTATATTTTAAGTCTTATCCTACTAAACTAAAGTATCCGTTGATTTATAAGCATAAAAAAATATTTTGCGTTGAGTGATTTACTGCTTTGACTGTACAGTCGATGACACAATAATGTAAATAAAAGGGGCTAGTCTAATGCTGGGGTTCAAAGATTAACTATGCTTTAATTATACCTGTTCTTCTTACGTATGAGAGGTAAGGTCATCGACCGACCTGACTAGCCTGGTGTTAGATTTCTTTTTCTTGGTATTGTTGTGCGTTCGACCACGTATATTGTTAGCGCTTACAATGTAGATATTTTTCATTTTTACTTTAACTTACTTATACTGCTTTGGTTATCCTTACTTGCTGCCGAGTGTACAATTGTGACGTCACCATATTATTGTAGAATAAGAGACGTAGTGAGGTCTGGGGGTTGACTTAGGTTGTAAAACATAACAAAACAACTTTATTTTTACATGTCTTCATATAATATTTTTATCACGTTGTCATAATCCATTCACCTACATCGTATATTAACAATGAGAATGTGTTTTGTTTTTCGGTTCGTTAATAGATGGGCATATTTGAGCTGGGTTAATAGATCTTAGGCATTTCGCTGCATTTTCCAAGAAAGGGAGTGAAAGTTTTGTTTTGGCTAATTGTAAGTAAGCATAAATACATACATACGGCACGATTACACGATACACAATTTAATAGCTTACATAAAACATTTTAGGTATCATGCTAAACGGATAATTAACGGAGTAAACGTAGATCATTATCATACATCATACGTACATAACCACTGTCATACATTCGTTACCTTAGTGTTTTCAATTTATAAATTTTAGGTTAGTATTTTCGTAACATAACATCGTTCGGTTGTAGGAATATGGAATTATACAGTTAGTTCTTTCTCATATTTACTTATTAGGTAGTAAGATTAAAACCTTCTTTGACGTATACGGTCTGCTATTTTGTGGGCATAAGGCATTTTGTTTTAATGATGAAATAGGTTAAGGACCTTAGAATGGTCTCTACGCATAATGCACTAATTTCTAATTTTCAATGTGCATAACCTTAGGTCTGTAGGAAGGAATTTCCTTTTATTAATAAGTGATCATTATTGCCACCTTTCAAGATCAAACGTTGCATATATTTTCGCGGGTAAGATTACTTAAATGAATAAATAAGTGCACATAATTTTAAAGATCCCGCCCTTTAAAAAAAAAAGTGGTTTGTTTTCCAAAAAAAAAAAAAATTCAGTTTTCAAAAAAAAAAAGGTTGTTTAAAAAAAAAAAGTTCCTGATTTTCAAAAAGTTCCTGATTTTCAAAAAGTTCCTGATTTTCAAAAAGTTCCTGATTTTCAAAAAGTTCCTAATTTTCAAAGTTCCTAATTTTCAGTTCCTAATTTTCAAAAAGTTCCTAATTTTCAAAAAGTTCCTAATTTTCAAAAGTTCCTAATTTTCAAAAGTTCCTAATTTTCAAAAAGTTCCTAATTTTCAAAAAGTTCCTAATTTTCAAAAAGTTCCTAATTTTCAAAAAGTTCCTAATTTTCAAAAAGTTCCTAATTTTCAAAAAGTTCCTAATTTTCAAAAAGTTCCTAATTTTTAAAAAAAAGTTCCTAATTTTTAAAAAAGTTTCAAATTTTTAAAAAGTTCCTAAATTTCAAAAAGTTCCTAAAAAAAATTCAGAGGTTTCAAGAAGTTTGCTCATTTTCGAAGCAGCGTACTGATAGCAGGCAATTGTAGCTATCAAATAGTACTTTAAATAGATTTAAGGAAAACTAACGGGAATAATTCGTTCAAATTTCTCTAAATGATAAGTATCTCCCTTCGGCATACGTAGTGAAGTTGACTTGGTTAACTTTTGGGGAGTAAGGGTTTACTATAGGTTGGAGGAATGGTTGCGTTCAGATACCTTGATTACTGCTGGGATAAAAAAAAAAATAATCATATAAGGTATAGGACATGCATCTGTATGTAAGCCACGTATGCGTATAGCCATAATTCTCACATTATTATGTGTAGGTAAAGCGTAGGGTGTAAGGAGTAAGGTATTGGTGTGTGTAAGACTATGCGTTAGTTACGATGCGCAAGACACATTGGCACGTATGCGTAATTATAAATTTTATTAGTACAGGAGCTGGAGTTATAATGTCACCGGAAGTTCTTAGGTAATCTTAAGCGTACCTTTTCTTAGATGGGGCGAGGGATTTTGTATACCTTTCGTGATTCGGGAAACATTAGCTGTATTATTCAAATTCTTCATTTTAGGGTCTTGTTTTTATTTTACTCGGAGGACAGCTCATTTAGAGCATACACATTTCTGAATTTTATTAGGTAAATATTTTTATTTCTTTTTCTTCTCTTATTATATTTTTGTGATAAATTTTAGTTTTGTGTAGAGGCTTTTGAAATTTATTTGGATTGTGTTGTTTAGGTACGAGTAAGCTCCGCTGTGGGCAGGTAATGATGGCTCAGGTAAACAGTGAATTTCAATTGAATAGTAAAAAGTTTCGTAAATCATAGTCAAATTCTCGGTCAGTTATATAATTTACTAATGTAGACACCTAGATTGTGTTGGAGATTCAGTTGCCCAATGTGAAAAATGAGAAAATCCATCACTTTTGAAGTGTCATTAAACAATTTTGATTGCGTAAATAGAGCTCAATAGGAAGGTTTTGAGAGAGAGTTCGATGATTCACCTTTAAAGTATTGTGCAAGACGACTTGTTTACACGTGAGTAATCCGTTACGACAAATTGGAGAGGAGTTTTATTTGAAGGGATCTTTGGGGCACCGACTCGTAGGTCCTTGGAAAGAAAGATGTTTTCTTAAGAATCATTTTGATTTGTGGATGGACTTATAGCCGCATTCCCAACTTTCCTGGCAAAATACTTCTTCCATTTTCAATAAATTTTGTACGGTGTAAATCGAGGGTTGATGGGGTAAATTTACAATTGGTGTTGTATTTCTCTCTTGTGAATTATTGCATCAGTAGACATTAAAATAGACTAATATAATCAACTATTTTGGGAAATTTAAACTAATTTTGCGCAGCGCCTGTGCGTTTGCCTTGGCGGTTTTTACTCAGTAGCATAATCAAATATTTTATTCTCTTGCGCTTCATTGGTCCCCAGTGGTTCGTAGTAACAGCGTAAAGGAGGACGGAGAGAAAGGTGAGAAAGGTAGTATGAAGATGATGAAAAAAAATTTGTTTTGGGTTGGATGACTATGACTATGACGGATGAATATGAGATTGATGTATAAAAAGACTAATAGTATGGAGGGTTGCAATGAACCAATGGATACTCAACCAGTGGAGCAAAATTTATTGACGGTTGACCTGTACACAATACACTTACAAAAAGTAATTTATGGGATCTTAGGTGTTAGGTTTCTTGGAGGACATTGGAAGCGATGTTTATTCTGGTGTCCAGAAGGAGTGTTTATACAGCCTGTAAATTACTTTTACTCTACCAGTGGGCACAGCTCAAATGCAAAACCCTACACTGCACATGCTCCAAAGGATGAAGGAAAGCAATATAGAATCAAGTTTTAGATTGGGAATATTGGTCAAAGAACGGTTCTACCTTGCAGCCACTAGAATTGACTTTACTCTAGCAGGGACATATATGTCTATCCTGGAGTTGAAATACAAAAATAACGATTTGCTCAGCAGGTGAAATGACTTTATGTTGTCATTAGGGCAGGCTGGATTCACAACCCAAGCTCCTTGTATTGAGTGGAGTTCGTTTGTACTCGGTATGGACTGGAAGATGAGCAATATGTCAGTGGTCTGACTCTTGAATTCAGGTTGAAGACATTTGTCCTTTGGTTTAAAACTTACACCTCATAACAACGTTACAGGTATGGGTTAAAAGTTAATAAATTTAGTTTGAGTTTAGTTTAGACTTTTTAAGAGTGAATATTTGCGGAATGAGGGGGTGAAAATTTGCTCCGGGCGGCACATAGCTTCTGCACAAATTTTGGGGGTTGGCTGTGACGGTTTGGCCGTCAGCGATTCCGAAATATTCAAGTTTAGGTTAATGTAACTAATATTCTCTTTGAACTTGGCTTTGACACGCTACCGCGTGTCTAGATAAATTTTTGATCAAACACATTTCCGATTAAATTGAATTTAAAAATACCCAAATAACTTGTTGTAAAGTCAAACTATGATAAGGCATTCTAATAAAAAGAAAAGATTCGTTTAGAACTTAAAATCAGCTGGATGGATTAGAATCGTAGTTTCGGATCGAAAAAGACATACTAAAACCCATTTCAAACTTAATTTAGACATTTAGTTCTATGAATTTGAGCTTAATTAACACGTTTTCATATTCAGAAGAATGCATAGGATTCGTTTTCAGGTGAAAAGATACTTCGTTTCAAAAACCCAGACTGGCTGGCGCCGGCCGACTGAGGAGGTAGCGTACTATTGCGTGCCAGCGCGCGGGTGGCGACATTCAATTTGCTAGTAAACCATCAATGTATGCCGAACCGAATTCGTTATTGCGTTATCAGCTAGGTTGAATGCGATATTGCGTCATCGGCGGGGGGACTTCGAGTGTATAAAAGCAAGAACGCTGCCCTGAGGCCCCACCTTTTATTTGAATTTCATCGCGACAACGTTACTCTGCCCGAATGCGGAGCGATCTTTCTCTTTAAGCTTTTTTTTATTATATTGCGCGGTGCGTAAATTTAAATTCGTTCGATCTTTCGGCACGTTCGGTTTTCGTGATTTCGGCGGCTAAACACGTGTGCGTCCAGGTTGCCCGCGAGCACAGAATTTTACGGTTTCGGGCGTCCCACGATTCCTCGAGGAACGTTTCGGTCAGCGCGACTGTAGGGAAGGCCACCATGTCCAGTTGTGGGCAATCATCAACAAGGCGCGGGATGCTGGAGGGACGACTCATGGCCTGTCGTTCTGTACCAACAATCTGAGCGAAGACTTTGCCCAGCAGTGGGCACTCCTCCAGCCGGGCGCAGGCCTGTGCCTAAGCGGACGGTTCGAGACCGTTCGTTCTGCTCTGGCTGTCTGGAAGGGTCCTGGTCCAGCAGTGGACGTTCACCGGCCAGGTCACGTCAAGGTTTGATCGAAGAAAAACCGTGAGTAATTCAAAATCTTCCTTGTCGTGTTTTGATATTGTGATAATATTTTAATATTTTGTGCTATTCATAAAATTTGTGCGATGTGTTTAAAATGCTTATAAAAGCTGTAGAAATCGTCCTAAATCCAGTGACTTTATTAAAAGATTTATAGTACAAAAATCACGCTAGATTACCTACTTAAAATTTGATATTCCGGTATATTTTACGGAAACCTGTACTCCCAAATACGTTGTGTGGGAGCACTTTGGACCTAATGTCTCGGTAAAAAAGCTGAGAAGGTTCCTTTTGATGCGAAATAGACCGTACAAAATGCTTAAAGATTCCAAGAAATTGTTCATAAATTCTGTGACCATGTTTAAAGACTATCAGCACGAAATCTAGCTTGCTTATCTAAAAGATAATAATTTTATGATGTAGTTTGCCTAAATAAACTATTTTTCTTGGCTGATATGCATAGTCGGGTGTTGAACGCTATATTTTAGTATAAAGGTAGCTTCATAATCTAGATTAAATGAAATCTAGTACTTTACTTGTTCAAATGAGATTTCGAAGGGTCCCTTTGTTGTATAGTGGACGTCTCTGATCTAATATTATAATATATCGGGAAAAAATATTCTTACCTACCTTCATCTACCTTTATAAATTCATCTAATTTTGATAAATGAATGAGATAGGAATGTGTCTTGTTTTAGTACCTACCTACCTTGGCTAAATTGCTGTGTGATGGAGTATGACATATTAAATCATACTTTTCTTAAATTTAAAAAGGATTTCCTACAAGTGAAATTAATGCTTGATAATATTTGGTTCTGCAAGGTGAAGCAAAAGCAAGCCTGTGGTCCACTTTTGTACTAGTAAAGGCAAAATGTCCACATTGAGCAGATCGAATTATCATTAAGCTATCGAACTAAATGTATAGTCAGATGTGCGTATGGACGTACTGAAATAATATCTCAATAAAATGCAATTGAGCTGAGAGGACGGGAAAGATAAGTAACATTCCTTGATCCTAGCGAGATCCTAAAATAATGTTTCTCGGGTTCGAAACAAGAACTAAATCACTTATATTTAACTGATTCCTTCATTGTTCAGATTGGGCTAAGGTTAATAATGCTGACCGTTGATTAGTAGTTAAGGCGACTCCTGACTTACTATCCCGACTTAAAATTAAATGTAAATTGTCTAAGTAGGTAGTCGATCATCCTAAGGCCCCGTCCATCGAGTTTGTTTTGCTGTAAGAAAAACGATATCCTGTATCTATGTATATATCCTTATATTCTGGATTGCAGGATGAGTCCGGAATTTGTCTCCTCCTTCCCTTTAGTTATGACTGTACAATTTACTAACCTACTTACAAACTGAATTTGACTTGGAAATAAAAGTTCCCTTACTATCATTATAAAATATTAATGTTATAAAGGTATGTATGTGAATAGAGTAAAAACTCAGGCATACCTGGGGGCAGTCTCGGAGGGAGGTCGTCCGCAAGTGGTATGAGACCTACTGGAGGGTCCGGAGGAGGGGGGCCCTCCCCCTAAACAGGGCCACATAGACTAACAATACAATACTAGCCTCTTGACTTACTTTCCCTTTTATTACGTAATTGTTTAATTTACCCTTTTCCACTTATCGTCTCATATACCTATTTAACTTAACCTTATAATCTTTAACCTGTTGTGTGTACTTTTCCTGTGTTATTTTTACTTTTGGTCATTGTTGCAATATCTTCAGACATAACGTTAGGTCTTAAGCCACTAGTTCGATCACAAGCCAAATTATTTATTATAACAGGGTTGAATAGTAGGGAACAATTTTTAGGTATTGCTATTTTCTTATTCTATGCGTTTGATTTAAATTAATAAGTTAAAACAAAAAAAAAACAGGTTAGACCGTGTTCGTTTAGCAAGTAAGTCAAGTTAGTTATAGTAAGAGGTGAGTTAGGTAGGATCAAGTTAGGTAGGTAGGAGCGTTACACAGCGCATAGTTTGTTACCTATGCTCTGTGTCGACCGACACAAGCGAGAAAGTTCACAAAATGGACAGTAGTCTGGTGAAACGAAGACGCATACAGTTTCTAAACAAAGCACCTAACGCACTGGTTTGCAAATTATGTCCCTCAACACAGAATCCTCAGAGAAAAAAACTGCATAAAAATTTATATTGACTTTGCCAAAAAATAGTCATGAAATAGTCATAAATAGTCACCATATGGAAAAAAATAGTCGCTTTACAATTCTAGAGTTATAGCTATGGTTTGCTGAGGATTATGGGCATAGGCTATAGACAGAATCCTCAGTTCTGATGCAAGCAAACCGTGGGGACTATTGACTTGGTTTTTATTTAAAAAATAGTCATGAAATAGTCGTCTTGACTTCCAAATTCTCGAAAATAGTCGTTCAAGGATTTCAGAGTTACAGGGGTAGCTTGCTGAGGATTCTGTGCATAGCATTTCACGGACGCAGATTCCTGCAGAACGTTTAGGTTTTTCTGTTTGATACTGATGTCAAAAAATAGTCAACAAATAGTCGTCTCAAACCATAATCACTTTGATCTGGTTTACCTTGTAGAATTATGTTAAAAATGCATGTTAACTTCGCCATACATTTTTCAACTCAAGTACAGTCGTGTTCAAAATGCATATCATCTTTGATGGTAACTATTTTGTTACTTGAATTTTTTTTTTATGTATTTGGAACCCATGCAATATAATTAATTCTGTAATAAAAAGCAAAGTTAATTTGTTTTCATTTTTAATAAGGCTGTGTGTTAACGTGCCACCGAGTAAATTTTTACCAAATAATATTCACCAAATTTTGTCTACCGAAATGGATGAATGTACACCAAATTTGCTTCTGGCACTTCGCAGGCCGCTGCCGCGGCACGCTCGCTCCACTCGCTCGGCTCGTGCGTTGTGGTCGCAAGATAACCTAACACAACCTATCCGAACCGGTTACCCAAATTTGGTGTACGTTCAGCCAATTTGGTATACATTCATCCATTTTGTCTGAAGTGTATTGGGGTATAAAAAAATATTTTGGGAATCATTTAATTTGTTGCCGTTTAATAAAGCTTAATAAACTACAATACTTGGTTTTAAACTAAACTAATAAAAAAAGAAACTTCTTAATGAATATATTCAGTACAGATTATTTTTAAGTTAGTTTTTTGTATAAATCACGGTCTTCGTACTTATGTACGTTAAATGGTTAAATGAGTAATACAGGGTGATAATTTCATTGCGTGCCATAGCTTAGGGGGAGTTTCAGTAACGATAAAGGAACACAAAAAAAATCCCTAAAAAAAATTCAACAAAAAATTCTGAAAATTTTAAAATTAGCCCTACGCAGAGGGCAATAACCCGCAGCACAATGACCCGACCAAGGCTGCACTTTAAACGAGCCAGCCGCTGTTAGTTTTGGAATTTACATCCAATTTTTAAGTAGGATTATTGAAAAAATGAAAGCCTAATTTGGAATAACGCGTTGTATATTTACTGCTTCCATAGGCTGTAGTGTATGTTAACTTTACATTTTACATAATTAATGTAGAACACGGCAATTGTCGTTGTAATAGCAAAACTGTAGGTCACTTACCTAAATACTCGCCGGCGGCGGCGAGCACTAGCTCGGTCATACAATTCGGTCGAGCCGAACGAAACATCTTGTCGCAGAATATTGGTGCTTTTTCTATTATACGATCCACGTTAAACATTTCCAACTCTGTTTCTTTGCCATTAGTTCACTGATTTGTATTATTCTACTGATGTAGTATTGGGTAAAAGAAACACATATGCAGCGACATTTAAATTTTTAGTGAATAGTTAAATGCGTAGGCAAACAACATTGATCAATCAAGAAATTAGTAAAGTTAGTGTAGTTAATTAAGTTATATTCGCGAACCTACCAATTATTATTAAAGTATTTTTTTTTACTGTATGCATCTGGGTGTAAGCCCGATATTCTAGTTATACCTTTCATTAAACGTGGAACCTACATTATAAGTTTCTAGACCAAAAGTTTGGGGCTGTGCACTGATATGTCAGTCGGTTTATCCTCTTATTTACCTTATAAAAATAGATAACACAAAAATAGGGTCTGCAACAACATATAAAATAAAAGCCACTAACAATATGAAAATTCTTTTTTTTTGACAACTTGAAATCAACGTCAAATAATTTTGTGACGCGACTGTACAAAGAAAAAATGTATGGCGAAATTAACATGCATTTTTAACATACTTCTACTAGGTAAACTGGACCGAAGTTATTATGGTTTGAGACGACTATTTGTTGACTATTTTTTGACATCAGTATCAAACAGAAAAACCTAAACGTTCTGCAGGAATCTGCGTCCTTGAAATGCTATGCACAGAATCCTCAGCAAGCTACCCCTGTAACTCTGAAATCCTTGAACGACTATTTTCGAGAATTTGGAAGTCAAGACGACTATTTCATGACTATTTTTTTAAATAAAAACCAAGTCGATAGTCCCCACGGTTTGCTTGCATCAGAGCTGAGGATTCTGTCTATAGCTATAACTCTAGAATTGTAACGCGACTATTTTTTTCCGTATGGTGACTATTTATGACTATTTCATGACTATTTTTTGGCATGGTCAAAATAAATTTTTATGCAGTTTTTTTCTCTGAGGATTCTGTGTTGAGGGACATTGCAAATTGTGTTGTGAGTCACTGCAGACCCAGAGTACCCTTTCCACTGGAAAGCCATTGCCTTGTATTGTTTAAATGGTACAAATAAAATTAGAAATGTAACGACTACAATGCCGTCTTCAAAAGCTTAGTAAATGAAAAGTACGAAATAAATAAAAAAGCGGACAAAAGCAAATAAAACAGAAACAGGCCTAATGTCTGCATTTAGCTTAGTTTTGCTGTAATAACATTGAACGAAAAAAAAAAAGTTTCGACGAAAGAAAAGACGTCAAAAAGTTTAACGCTAAAATCTCATCCAAGACAGAAAAGTAAACAAAAGACATCGATCAGTGGCTAGCAAAAAGCTACTGGACATCCAAACCTCGCAATAACTCTAAATGTGCGCGCGAGACGAGATGGAAGCTTGGAGTTTGGCCACTAGGTAACTTACACTCGCATTTTTTCCACTTGTCACTCGTCAAAGAGTCGTCGCTCATGATGGGCTGTTTGGATGGATGGCTGCCAGCCTCCTTTCTCGTGAAGGAACATCGTAACCAGCAGGCCTTGCAATGCAAGTTCAGTTCAAATTGCTGAGGATAAAGCTGAAATCGTTATTGTGTGTTGGCGTTGATTACGTCGTTGCGGCGTGTTCACCGACCGGTGGTAGTGTTTTTTTGGCCCGACGACCCGCACGGCACGGGGCTTGCGGGGAACGGGGGCGGGCGGCGGAACTGCTGCCCATTGTATGGTAATTCCCGGCCGGATTTTGTTCGGGCTCAATTATATTATGAAGCTTAGCCACGAAGTCAAAAGTCACCCAGCGCTGTCGCTGCAGCGCGCGCGCACCCGCGTTGGTACCTCCCACCACCTCCATTGCAATAAGTAGGTATACATTCAAAATATACTTACAGTCATGAAGTGTAATAAGATTTAGTATACTCATGTAACTGTGTAAAGAACTGAAGGGGAATGATCAGTCAAAGTAACTAAACAACTTTCAGTGAATAAAACCTTCAAGAACTGAAAAAGAAATCCACCCCTCGATAGAAACTGTCTAATCAAGTTTGCAATTTTGTATGGTGAGGCCGATTTAATTTTTATTTTCTGAAACTTTTATTCACTGAAAGCTGTTCAGTTACGTAGATCATGCCCTTTCAGTCTTCGGAAACCTGTCCCTTATACTCTTTATACATCAGCAACATTATAGTGTGGGTTGAAAGGTCGATGACCGACCAAAAAAACTCTGGTGTCAGAGTTAGGTATGCTACCATAGGTCTCTTCTTACTTGACTCGTTTAACGACTTCTTCTGTAGGCAACGGCCGGACCAATGGGTTAGCGTGTCTTCCGAAGCACAGAATTATCTTACTTTTCAAACAATCAGGCGATTTAACTTGCGACGTCCTAACCAAACCAAGTAATTTTTATTTGATACGAGTATTGCCCCCAACGAATTCTTACACAGAGTCGCATACTCTACATGATTATTTGACCACGGAGGCTGTTTATACAATTTGAGAACTAAGAAATTTGCAAGTTTAACCTGGAAATTGTGTTATCATTATGTCAATTCTTAGTTGGTACCCTAGCGATGTCCTCGACTACTATTTAAATCATTTTGCAAAAATTAAATATTTTCTATCGACACATCACCTCGATGATGATTCGTTTATTGAGATTTTATACTTTGACCAACACATCAACATATCTAAATACCTATGAGATTTACGCAATACATTAAGCACGTTATTTGTGGAAGATATTTTACTAACCGTTTTGCACTTTGGTGTATTCTATATATTCTGAAAGTCATGTTATTGTGAATCGAAGATTGCTAATGTGGTTACAGATTTTTATCAAAAAGGCAACAAAGCAAGTGCATGTACCGTTGGTTTCGACCAGCAGGCTACCAGTACCCCAGCTTCCCGCTATCGGGATAACATGCCACTTCAAAGCTGGCCGCGGCCGTAACCTCCAATATTTATCACCTGCCCAACTCCACCACCGTTAAAACCTTACCTTCTGATTGAAAAACGAAATGTTCCCACACAAAAAAAAGAGCTAACGCAATCCGGACTGACTTTATGGAACTATTTCTGATCGTCGAATCGGTGGTATTATTGAAATTTATAAAATCTCTACAGATTCGACACGGATTAGGGCGAGTTATTTGGCTACTGGTACTGTTGATTCTAAATTATTGATCTTTTGACGAGACTATAATCGCAGTTAGCTTTGCTTACGTACCAAAAAACCTATTTCTGGCTCTAGTTGAACATGGGAACAGTATTAAGCAATCAAAACAGATTTAAATTTGATTTGCGCAACTATTCCCATATCAAATTACTTAGGCTTAAACTAATTTATTGTCTACAGTAAAAGGCCGAGAGATCTTGCTCATGGTCACAGCTTTAATCACGAATATGGTTAAAATATTTTAATACTTTAAAAACTTTTTGACTTTGTGTCCGAAATCTCCTTATAATCGAAGCATTGCGACAAGAGGATCCAAAGGAATTATTGAAGGTGGAGCGCGCGGAGACCTTCAATAATCTAAGGAATAAACAGAAGTCTTCTAAGATACTTGCGTTTTATGTCCTCTCTTGGTCACTGTAGCCCGTGGTCACCAAACTGTATGAAAGTAGATAAGTCCAATATTAAATTGTCTAAGTCCAGTCATTTAAAGTAGAGTGGTAGAGGAGAGGCGGCCTCATGCTGGGCCCACTTCCCCCCGAACCCTCGTACCTTGCCCCCCGTTGAACCGTCGTCATCCATCTTCACAATTTATGGCAGTCTACTGCTACGCCGAATTAGCCCAACACCAGGCATTACAGTATACCCGCGGTTTCGATTAACCGTACAGTATAACTGAGACGATCTCTATGACTCACTGGCGGTTGTTTATAGTTAGTCATAGCACATAATTTTCATTACGACATCAATCATCATAAGCTCATCTAAAATTTCTACAAGACATGCTGCACTGCAAGGTTTGAAACGAAAGGTTTGAAACGACTCAAAATGATTTGTAACTCTATTTTTAAACGTAACATAAAATTTTTTATCAAGGAAGAATGTATTGTTTAATGTGACTAGTAACGCGCCCTTCAGTGACCCTGCTTAAATGCTCGATACAATTCAAATTTATTCGATTCACACGACCGACAATGACCATACGATTGGCTTCAGCTTACCTACACTAGCTCCAACGGTCAGTTTTATTTATTATACCTCTATGTTCTCCCGCGTTACTTTACAAGTCTCGACCGGGTCAATATATTTCCCATCGGCTCACATCTTCGGTAATTCGATACCTCGATGACCGGTGGTCAGTATTTCCACCTGCCCGGTCATCCTGTACACAAACACTGCATTCAACTCTTTCGTCTTATTCACACTCGTATATTTAGAAAGGGAAGAGTACAATACCGTTGAAAAAGCAAAATTTGTGAAGTCTAAGATGTGAATGGGCTAGGGTTGTATGTAACTCGATAGGTTACGCAACTTATGTGTTTGGATTGATCGCTCAATTACAGTTGTCGTCGGAGCGCGGAAGCGATAAATACAGCGTGGACAGAACGAATGATACTAGTAAAGGTGTTATATTTCACAAGAATAAATGTAATTACATTCTCATATGAATTGTCTTCTCAGGCACTTTAATCTTTTTTCCCATAAACGTCGGCTTAGTCGATAGTTTAGAGAGCTAAACGTGAAGTATTTCTGGGAATTAGCGGTGTGGTGGCCGATGCTGCGGCGGCAGTAGGCGCTACAGTCAATAAGGAGACACTCGCACTGATTAAACACGCTTTGTTTTAACTCCTAACTGTGAACTAACTAAAAGTAACATAGATTATAAAGCTGCAGAAGTGACTGATTAGCGAATAGCAGAGACGGAATTAAAAGAAACGAGTACTTACCTAGAGTAGTACGTACCAAGTAAGTACAAATTATAAAGACAAGAGAACAAAAGACAGAATAAGGAAAATATCACGTTTTGTAACTATCGAATGGAGTACTACAACACGAAATTACCGAACATAAAATTGCAAACTATATGTTACCCTTCATAACATCGTCTCACTGTAAGTGAAGCAAAGAAAAATCTACGCTCCTAAAGCTAAGCTTTAAAATCAAATAGATATCCCACGTCTGTACAGTCTCTGTGAAGTAAAACACGGCAGCTCAAAGCCAAGGTGATGTTTGCTGCGAGTGGCGGTTCGGGCGCAGCTATTTGAGCGACAAATAGTGACACTACCAACATTGTGGTATCGCTTGGCAATGACACATCGCTATGATAACCATGGAAACAAACTGACAAATGTGAACATAATATGAGAAGTGGAGCAGTAAGTAGTAGATAAAGATAATGTAATAAAAAAACGTGTTTTTATTTTATTTATTTGCATTATGATTGATCAAGAAATATAGATCATACTCTATTCCCTTATCCATCGATGTCTACAAAGAAAAACATATTTAAATAAATTTTTATATTTGAAGATTTAATAAGAAATAATTACTTGCATATAAAACACTTGTTATGACAGTTGTGGCAAAGGAGCGGGTGACAGGAGTGTCTCTGCATGCCCGTGCGTCGACGACGTTGCTCTAATCTGATCACCGCTTACTTTCAATCATTTCTACAGGGTCTTAGTGTGGACTTGACTTATATATACTTGTGTGCTCACATTTTTTTTTCCTTTTCAGCTTGGTAGTTTGTGCTCGGGTACAAATATACAACAAGATGCGTACAAGTTTACGAATGTGTATACTTATATTAGTTAGTTTTTTCTTATGAGTATAAGTAAATGTTGTTTCCACGAGGTCTATTTTTTAATAATAAACAGTTCTTCTATTGCTGGATATCTACTTATGCATTTCTTGCAACAAACTATGTAGGACGCGACGTACAGATTAACTCAAGAAATCGGATAAAGGGCGGGTAATAAGCTCTTGTCGCCCAACGCGCGAGATTACGGAATATTTATAGAAGAGCGCGTGCACCGACGTGCAACGCGGAAAAAACACTAGACTGTCCTTCAGACCAACGTCATGAATACTTATAAAACAACTCCATAAAACTAATGTCCCCAAGTTAAGTGGTCAGAACCTGAATGGAGCTAAAGAGGTAGTAAAAGCATTCCATGTCTTGTTTGCTGTGGGCGACCTTGTGCGGCGTCCGCACGGCGGCCAATATTTGCGCGCGTAATGTGCGCCTGCGCACCACACCGCGCGCCATTACACGCACCATACTCAAACATACGCGGGAGCAATGACACTAGAGAAACTACTGAACCCACACTTTATTCACGGTTTTCTCATAAAATAGCAAAGTCTCATCTATAACCTGCCTCCAAGAAAAGCGTCGTTTCTCGACAACATCAACACCCACGAAATAGCACACGATGGACCAAGTAGATGGCAGATCATGGCTCATAAATAAAACAGTATCTATCAAATAGTGTGAAATATAGTTCTGATAGTAATTTCAAAAACAAAAACGAAGACATCTAATTTGACGCAAGCTATAAAAAGCCAACTTATGTAGCGACGAGATCAAATGTAGTGTTGTAAAGTGATAAAACTCGCCAAAACCAATGTTGATGGTTCAAGCAATGTCACTGAGAACCATAAAGAACCAATAAAGCTGTGATGTTAATAAAAGAGAGTGGAGGAATACCGAGTTCACACGTAGAGGTTTGGACTCAACGAGCTGGCCACCAGGCAAACAAAAATGCGTGGGCGAACCATACTATGTCCTAACAGCATCAAACATAACATGCTCTTTTCTCCTTACGTTTAATGCTTATAAAAATTTTACTCCTCAGTGGGGTACCAACATTAAGAAACCCACCTGAGGTGTAGAGAGACCTATGAACAAAATTTACGATTTAAATTGCTACGTATAGAAACGTAACCTAACCTGTAAATGCCAAAACATTATTAGCGTCAAACTGTGTACCAAGTCACTTAAACCTTTTGGACACAAATCCAACAAACGTTAACGAATTATCTTTCTTTAATACCAACTATGATAATAATCATTAAATTAGTAATAGCATAAATCATTCATTAGTTAAAGAATCGTTTAAACCTTGTCCGTGCGGATATAAAATTTTACGATTTTGTCTCTGATATAGCTAGTTGCCAAATTAATGTATTTTAGACACTCGATAACGTATAATTAAATCTCTGTTCAGCGATGATTGCGTATAGCTAAAAATTATAGGGTGAACATCTAGCACAAGCATAACGGAAATAGACCCGTTAACATCAAGGGTATGCGTCTTATGAGTTGATTTTGGCAGAGCCTATAAGAAAGTAAACTCAAGTCGATGAGTGGGCAAACATTCTACAATACATCATACGAACACTGTCAGCCGATAGTTAATGTGGATATGTGACGTGTGCTTTGATATTTGCCTCCGTAGTTAAGCTCTTAATTCACTTGTGTGCCCAAGTCTTGCGTTTGCGCATGTAAGCACAATCCACTTGTCATCAGAATTTTTGTCAGTACGTTTAAGAGGTAGCCGTCTGTCTGGTCTATTATTGATCGATAAAACATTTAAGTAATAGTTAAAGAGTCAGAGACACTAACACATTTGCATTCAAATTCAATTTTGTATTGTTTGACATTTTAATGGCTTCCGTTCTTATGATTTCATTAATTTATTGTTCAGCTTCTGGGATTACGAGCATAAATACAGAGTTATGGCGCTAATAATGATTAAAATTGCTTTGGTATTATGAAATTGGTTGTTATAAGTTTTATTGTATCTTAATTCCACAAAAGAAGAACTTGCAATCAAAGGTTTTGTGTTAGATTGATATTGTGTTGTGTATTTTTGAGTGCTTATAGTTGACTAACATCTCATCTCGCCAATGAACGGGCCTCTGCGCTTGCCCCGCCTCGCCATCGTCTTTACCTCCACTGAGATCAACTCGTGGGTGATCGCCACTGGGGATTGCTGTATACTGCAATGCAAAATGAATAATTAGTAAATACCATATTATTGACCGGATTGTTAGCAATTTTGTATTTTGGATGAGTTTTTACTGCAGATACACATAAATTATGATAAGTATATTTTTATGTTCTACTTTAGTTTGTGTGACGCTTATAATTTTGTTTGGTATTTCAATTGTCTCTGAAAAACTGTTTGCCTAGTGCATCCAACTTATACCGCTCGCTTAAAATGTAATTTTTAACCAAGTAATAAAAACACACCCAAGGAATTAAAATCAATTTCTTAAAGCATTTAGCTGTTGAGTACTGCATTTATATAATAAGTAGTGAAAACATTTTCATACTTAAATTCAGTAAATGGACAGCACTTTCACAAAAGAAAAGAAAATGTAAACATAGATGAAATATGTTTGTTAGCAAGCAGAGAGAGGACAGAAGGTCTACACTCGATAATAATAGACAAGCAAATGATAAAGTTTGGGCTGTCAGTAGACCGGTTGAATGAAACAAATGGTCATGGTGGAGTGGACTGGCTCGTTCTAATTTGAAAACAAAACGACGGTAGTTATCTCTCAATAATTGATATTATCGACGACTGCGATCGAACGGTAGCCAGTAATAGAGATGGTGACGCAAACCAGCCGCGCATTCTGCTGTCTGCGCGATTGCAATCTACAGAACTAGAATGGAAAATGATGTGTTACAATGTCACCGCTACTGATCCGTTATCTTCCTTCAAAGCTTATCTAACAGCTGTGGAGGCGGACTCTTACTATCCAGTTAGGCAGTAAACACATCAAATTATGGGCAATTAATATCTCACGATCAGGTGACGGCATCGTGTAAGTAAGATCCGATGTTTTTCGTCCTATAACTTGTTGAGATCAGAGCGTAGAATTAGTATCTGAACGATTGGACCGCAGATAGCACTGGGACGAAAGTAACGTAAAATGGTCTTCACACATTCTTTACTAGAAAAAAAATGGAAGATTGATGAGAGCATCGACGAATTCCTTTACAGTCAGTTTAGCATTTGTTTTAATGTGAGTGAACGGTACTTTTTATACCTCTCTCCGTCACGGTGATGAACTTGACTTTTATGGGCGCACACCCTTCAATTTCTTGACCCTAAGACGTATGGACGGCTATTTAGCAAATTAATGGTTGAACTTCAAAGCTTTTTATATTAATATTCCAATAGTATGTCAAGATTAAGTGACTACTACGCGTTTTAAAACGAATCGTAGTGGCTTGTTGCTAACTTAACAGTAGTTTCCAGTGGTTGTACAAAACTAAATCGAAACAGAGTGAAGTTAATTTTATAGCTACTACTTCATATGATTACGGCCGTAAATCTGTTAGCAGTCCTATTCTCGTTTGAAACGCATAGTATGATTTCAAATCGAAATAACAAATTGTTGAAAATATTTGAGAGTTCAAAAAATTTCATGTAAAATACTAGTAAGGAGCCCCGGTATATGTAAGTCTTAATGCGATATTTTCTTAGAAACTAATATACGTAATATTGATTATTATCACTTTTCTCAAAGTGTTGACGGGGTCACCGTACGAAGCTGGGTCTATGCTAGGTTTGGGCGGTGGCTTCATCAAGATATCGCTTTAATTACGATCTCTGTCACGCCAGCTGCCCTGCTTAATGTCCGGCCTAACTTTATTATTAGCCTTCTCTAGTCCACCTTGTAGAAGACCTCCGACATTCTCTAAACTTTCTTTAAAATTTGGTTTAAGTAAGCATCTAGCTTATTGTCACTTGAGATATTCATACACCTTTATTTAAAGTACATCTCTACGTGAATTTTGTTTTGGATTTTTTACTATTCGAGTTGCTATGGGTTGTTAATATATCGTCCTGGTGTGATGGGAAAAATAATCAGTCCATTTCATATTACTAAAAAAGTAAAGCTGAAATCTCATGTGACAATATGATATGACCAACACTGGGTAGCATGAGTGAAAATGGAGGATGATTATACTTAAGGTAATCATAATGTTGGTAGTCTGTTTCTAAATAATCTTTTTTTAAATAAATGACTTCATAGTAAAATAACTCAAGCGTTTTCCATGTTTCTTTGGTCATATTAGTAATTTTCCTTATCGCTGACATTTTATTGGATAAAATGAGTCCTTATGTCTTAAGCCGTGTAGCTTTAGGTAGATACAGTAAATATTCTCAGTTATTAAAATCTCTCATATCTTCCCTTTTTTATGCAACTTTACTTACTTGTCTATTTAGACTTTTATAATTTACAGCTTTCGCATTATGAGTATCGCCGTATCCAACAGAGCCTCAGGCAATATTAATTAGAAGTATCACACGCACCGAGCGGCGCGGTGTAAAACTCATATCATATTTTAAACGGCGACATTGTACGGGTAAAATAGTCGCCGGACACGATTGATGGGCATGCAGCAGCCAGATTACTGCATATAAGGACTTGAACATTTGACGGGTTCAGGTATGTTTGGTTCTGATAGATATTTCATGAGTGATGCGGACTGCCTCGCATATTTATAACCACTACTACAAAGTAATAGCCCACAAGCTCTGGAGTATTAATCAGAAATTTTGTTAAATCGTGTGCCAAAACTCTTTGTATTGGAATTGTACTCCATTCCGGTTGTTGCTATTTATAATTTTCTTAACCTATCAAGGGTGTAAGGGACAGGTTTCCGAACACTGAAAGGGCATGATCAATCAATGTAACTGAACAACTTTCAGTGGATAAAACTTTCAGGAAATAAAAAGAAATCGGCCTCTCCATAAAAACCTCCTCAGTTTGTAATTTTGAACGAATATGCCAATTTTTTTCTCCTTTCCTGAAAGTTTTCTTCACTGAAAATTGTTCAGTTACGTTGACTGATCATGTTCTTTCAGTTTTTAAGAACCTGTCCCTTACACCCTTTATTATGTGAAGATAAATCGATAGAATTTATGTAATTAACAAACCTTACATTGCAACTCAGGTATTCGCTGTATAAAAGACAGGTTTTCAATGTCAATAGTTGCGTAGTAGTTGGAGATCATAATGTGTATAATTAATATGATACATTTGGATATAAAATAATATGTGTGTCGATTGCGGGAATAACAGTGTTTGTTTAGAACTTCAACGCACCAAACCACATCCACATTAAGGTTCTTGCTCCGATTGTCATGTTTTATGATCCACAGGGAAAACCTAAGTGAAGGTTAAAAAATTCAGTAAATAATTAATACTGGTAATTATGACTTCAGAATTACCAGAAGGCATTAAAATAAAAAATGATTAATATTCGTTTGTTTAAAAATTTGCAGATTTTGTAAAACAACGGCCACTTTGACAAGAGCATAATTTTTTTACTGATTTGAAAAATCATCTTATTCTTTTTTTTTTCATTTTATTACGGCATTGGGTACTTGGCTATCTGCCAAAACTATCTTTACAATTCACGTTTTCTTAAAGAAAAAAGTTTAGGGTCATTAAATAGATCCTCAGTTTCTAGCCCAGCATTAATTGACCATCTACACCAGCCATAAAGCGCCCAAACCGTATCGAAAAAAAAAAAGAAAAAAAAATCCACTCCTACAAACTTATTGACTCAGAGTGTACGAAGCTGCAAAACGTTTGGTACTTTCTACTTTATTCACACAGTGCTTTATACACCACATCTAGTGGGAAAACGTATCTGTTAAATTTTGACTTTGAGAAATTAATTGGCGTAACGGCGATGTTTTTAATTGCCAGGCCCCGCGCCGCGCACTCACGCCGGCC
Organism: Athrips mouffetella; assembly: GCA_947532105.1. NCBI lineage: Eukaryota > Metazoa > Arthropoda > Insecta > Lepidoptera > Gelechiidae > Athrips > Athrips mouffetella. Next base: position 17,035,249 of record OX383963.1, read on the forward strand.
GAGTGCACTCACAAACCTGTCCACTTCGGAGGTTGTTCAAACCACTACAACTATATTTAGGGAATTTTTACTTTTGCCACCTACGCGTGTAACTGAACTAAATTATTTGGTACGCCTGCTCTAATATCTTCCTACCTACTTTCTCCATCTAGATTTGTGTAACAGATACAAATTAATCAGTTACGTCTGGTGTTGCATCTTTGGTTTAGACTAATCTTAAATATCAACATTCGTTGATTCAAGTTATCACTTGTTGCGTGTGTTTAGCTTGATATTTTTTTAGTTAGAGCTAATAGTTGTGTTGTTCTATTTTGGTTCAATCTATAGGTTGCTCGTGGACAATAATTGTGGCAGTTGATCACGGTGATTATGTGCATAATTACCGTTTGCATTTATAGGCAATACATTTACCTGTCAAACTGGTACGTTTGACGTTATAAGCTTTATCAAAGTCCTTCCTGAGTGTAGCATAAAGGGGGGGGGGGGGGGGGTTTGTTTTATTAAAATGCTGTACGTTAAAAAAATTGAAATTGCTTTACGCTGATTTAAAAAGTTTTTTGAAGATTCAACATGAAAGCACTTGCTGAACTTTACAAAAACGAATTGTTCAAGGTGCAAGGTTTAGCAATATGATGTTTGTAACAAGAGTTGTACTTCAAACTCGCAATCTAGATCTAATCACAAGCAGCAAAATAAACTAGTTTTGGAATTATTACAAGCGTGCGGAGAGGGCGAGGTCGTCTTAGTTACTTCAGTAACTACTGCGGTGGTATTAAAAGGTGCATCGCATTTCAACACGTTACAAAACGCGATTTATCTTATAAATATTTAAGCCGTGTAAATAATGTATGATCGCATCTAATTAAATAATGATGTGATCAGGCGCCACAACGCGTGCTCTGTATTAAATGAATATACTGACGCTAATAGTAGTTTTAGTATTTGTCAGCAACATTTTTATTTATTAATTTAAATTTTTTCTGAAGCAAAAAGTGTAGGTCACGTACAATGTACATTATTAGATAATAAATTAATTTTCATAAATTTCTTGCTCCCCTGGTGCAAAGGTGCTCATGATACTTGCGGCATTGCCTTTTTGAATCGCAAAAGTATGACCCGGAGCGGGTTCCAAACCATTATTTAAATCGTCGGCCCGCCTCGGCAACAAATTTCTTAGCCTCAAATTGTAACGAATTGTTAAATGCAGACTCAATATATATTATAAACATCAAATAAATTATAAAAGACAAATAAATATACCTCCTATTTGTAAAATACAAGTAGAAATAAATAGAGAATCATAAAATATAGAAGCCTGAGTTATCGCCGCGTGCGCAGGCCAGCTCGCGGGTCCAAGGAGAGCCTCTCCACACCCACTAGGAAACGTCACGCACGACTCGTATCGCTAAATAATAGACCACATTCCACACAACATAGAGTCGGGTAATCCAATCACAAGTTAGTACATGACAAATTGAACATTTGAATACCTTAGGTTGGTATAATTGACACACGGAAGACCTTAAAAGGGATTATCTTCGTTTATATTAAAAACTATCTGATAGCAATGTCATTTCTATGTTAGTTTCCTCTTGGAGTGGATAAATAATATTTCTGGTAGTGGAACTTACCTTGACGACATAATAATATGAAGTCACAATGAAACAGATTTCGGTTTCTCCGTGGTTAGAACAATTCAATGAGCCATCTCCTACTTGTAGCAGCGTGTCTACGAGTATCTGTCATAACGTGATTCATTATTTTAAAATGGTAATGCGGTTGATTTACATAAACTGTCATTTGGAGTGTTCGGCTCATCTCGGGCCGCGCCGCACAGCCGCCGCCGCTCAGCGCACGCGCCTTCCTTTCCGGGTGTTATATTTTTTCTCAGTGCTCCGTCTCGTGCGCATGAATTAGTATTGTAATATATGCAAATTCTTGCTAAAGATCTGCCCGAGGTTTTTGCTCCCGACTTAATTCTAGGGCAGCATGACTTTGGCACTGTGATCGAATTATCATAATTGAGAAAAAGTTAAACAATATTCATGACATGTTAATTTGGTGGTTTGTAAGTGTTAAACGTGTGTAATTGAATCAGTTGGTTGCCGCCCTCTTCAGTTTAGTTTGTAGTTTTTACGAATGTGCGATGTTTGCTTATTGAATTAGACAGAGTTTGCATTTTTTGACGATTTTTGGCTGGTGCAGCACAATTTAGCTTCTGAGTGTTTGTTCTGTCAACTAGAGCTGAGCTGCTATATTGCCTTTCATGTATTCATTGTAACCAGTGAGCGGCGAGTGGCCGGGGCCCGGTGACGAACGCGGAGCGAGTATTCAAAGCGCAGGCGAGGTGTCGGCGCGGACGCATGATCGATGGAAATATTTATTATCTAGACTGGTAGCGGGCGCAAGCGCTACCACTTGCAGATAATACTAAATTTTTAGTTCCACATTCACCTTCTTACGATTATAAGATCTTTTGGAGTTTGCTCAACCACGTCTTAATTTTCTTTCAAAGCATTTCTCATTTCGCTGATAAACGCGAACAGTTTCATACCCATGTAAGCGTAATCCCATGCATAGCGTTACTACATGCCATATTTTCAACTGGCTCAATTACATCGTCAGCTCACAATCCGCTGGATAAGAAAATGGATTCTATTAATACGAGCTTCGATAAAATTCGCTCGCAAATCGAACATAAATTCGCTTCGAGAACATAAAGTAGCGGTGGCTTCAGGGCTATGCTAATGCAGGTCCGTGGGCTCCCGCGTTACGTACCTAATAGGACCACTTCTAGTAATTTCCACTTCGTTCCAGGCTATTTTATTTATATCGGCCATAAAGCATGCGCGGGAGCAGCTATCGGTTTTACACCCAGAGCCACAAGATCCGCGGTCGGACCCACTCCACTAGACAAGCAAATATAAGCCATTTAGTTGTCCCGCGACTTGTTTATCATTAGGCTTACATCACCCTATTTGCAAATACATTACTCGAGTTTACTTTGGTTTTATAATCAAAATAGTTTACGGATATGGATATTTAATTCACTTGTATACCAAAGTATTTTTTGTTACAAGTCAGTCCTGGGTTCAAATAAAAAAAGACTTCTAAATTATACTTTAACTAGCTGGTGCCCGCGACTTCGTCTGCGCAGGTTTAAAAATTGTAGCCTATGTGTTATTCTGATGTATAAGCTATATTATTGTAAAGTTTCATCAAAATCCATTGAGTAGATTTTACGTGAAAGAGTAACAAACATCCATCCATCCATCCATACTTACAAACTTTCGCGTTTATAATATTAGTAGAACTTAACAATTTTCCCACAGAAAAGTCGAAGTGCGAAAAAAAAGAAATCGACTTTTCTTACAAAACCCTCGTCGTCAATGACGAAAGTATTTTTATCTTTAGGACCCGAAATTGTTTATTTTAAAATTTTAAGTTACCACTGAGAAGGTTTATACTTGATACCCTGTACAGACTACAGACACGGTTGTGTGGAAGGTCAAAATATCGTACATTATTAAACGAGCAATATTTGTATATATTTATGCCAGATTTATAACCGGTTTCTCTAAAACAGCTCTAACGATTTCGATGAAATTCACTATGCCGGGGTTTCTTGGACAAAAAATCGATCTATCTAGATTTCATGTCTCCGAAAATTAGTTTTCACATTTTTTTGCATTTCTTGAAAATAGCTCGTTACAGAGACTAGGGTCTCTGGCCATCTGGTTTTAGTTAAGATTATACAGAGCAAAGCTCGGTCGCCCAGGTACCACTAGTCTTAATACGCATTTTGTTCGTCAGTGCTTGTTTTGTCAGCCGTCAATTCGACGCAGGATTAAACTGAGTCGACGCCTGCGCAACTGAGGGGCTACCTGCCGTCCACTAGCACACTCATGAGTTAAAAAAAATTACTCGCTAAATAAAAAACTTATCGAAAATCCGGAAAGACAGATTGTAGTAAAGGTACCATATTAAAATAAAGTTCACTGTAGTTACAGATACAAAAACTGCTAAAAGAGGCCGTTTTTGGCACTTTTTGTATTATATAACTACAGTGAACTATATTTTTCAGAATTGATAAGTTCTAAATAAACTAACGTTCCTTTACTTCAATCTGTCTTCCTGGATTTTCGATAAGTTTTGTATTTAGCGAGCAATATTTTTTTAACTGATGGAGGCGCTAGTGGACGGCCTCTTACCAGTTTCACAAAGCTTTTCCTTAGTTAAAACTCTGTTATATCTATTGATGACGATTTTTGTTTTGGCGACAAATAAAAATAGCAATAAATTATACAGAGTTTTAACACAACAAATATTGTACAACCAAGCGCATGTCAAGCTTGACAATCCAGCGCGACTTAATCTGCAACGTCTATTGTAATAGGAACGGTTCAAAGTAGTGTGTGTCAAGCTTGATGTGCTCTCGACTATGAAACTGCCTGTATGTATACATCCCTATTAAAATAATAACATATAATATCGCTTACGATAACTTAGACTGTAAGATTTCTTATTTTTTGTACCTCGGATCTTTACAAATGACTGATAGTCTTTATAGGTAACTAATGCAGAATTTATTTTGTTAAATATTTTAAAACATATTTTTATGAAATAATCAGTTGACTCCTCGTAGGTATATTCAAATTTTGGTGTCTATTAGATAAAACATCACTGATTCAAGTAAGTAATTAACATTTATATCGGCAATAAAATGTAAATTAATTACATAAATATTCTTATTTATAACGTTTTGCTTGTCACTTAAAGCTCGTTTTTAAGATGCTAAGCTGATTTTGAGAGGGATTAAAAACAGAACCTTGTTTGTGTGGCAGCCTAATGGAGGAACAAATTTTTAACTACCATTTTGTCCTTAAGACCACCATCCTACAATTGAAATTTTCTTGTTGGGATAAAATGCATTTCATACCTAAGTAATAAAAAAATAAAACAAATGCTGTTTTCCATCTCATAAAAAACTGACAGGAAATTGACCGAGTTGTTATAGTGTCCTTATAGCCATCTCATTGATAGAACTGGCCAGTGACTCGATTTTGAAATCGTTTCTGGTAAATTCACATGGGTTCAGCAAACACCGAGGGCGTTAAGCAGCAATAAAAGAGGATTTGATTTGTTTAGTCTTACAGGAACCCGGTGAGAACTCGCTCAACTGTCGTAAATTTTAATAGTTATTCACGTGGTGATATGTGGCTGCGACATCGAGCTGCGTAGCGTTAAGTCGCGTCTTGTCTCGCTCGTGTTTGGCTTGCCTCAAAGTTTTACTGCTGGTCTCATAAAAGATATTCCATTTGAAATCATTCCTATTTTATGCATATTTTGATAGGTGAAATACATCTTCTAACTGTACTGCTATTTGAATCCCCATGATGGCCGATAAATAAATAATCCAAGCTGGTAGTAAGTGTAAATATTTGCATAAATAGGAATGTGAGTTTGGTTCAAATGTATGTATCTGGGTATAAATTACTGTGAATGGCTTAGGCAAAGATTGCTACGAGCACTAGTAATGATCGTCATCGTATCAGGTATGGGTGCGGTAGACGCATCACGTTTTGTTCTCATTGCACTGTCGCCATCGCCCGCGCCGCCTCGGGGGTCTCTTAAGCTCCGACCAGCTTATATAATAATTGTTGGCCATTTTCATTTAACCGCCTATTTTTTTACTCCCGCCATTAACACGCCGCGTTGCGCTCGACGGCGTTCGCGCACCTCGGGCGAAATAATTTATCGCCGATTTGAAGGAAAATGGGAATTTTGTGATAAAATATAATTCTCGAGCGTTTAATTCGCAACAACCGGTGGCGGTGATACCATATACAGCGCGCGTTATTTACGGCCGTCGCCGTGTAACATCACGAAATTATATTGGGATGGAATCAACTGTAATTACAGACGTTCCTAGAACCATTTACAGTGTTTAAACGGGCCTTGTTAGTTCAGCTCGGTCGGAGACATGATAATAGAAAAATAAAAAACTATGTTTACGGCAGACAGTTTTCTCTGTGGAGCAGGGGGTGCGCTCGAGTTATTAAGTATTTTGAAGTCCAGCCAACGTAAACGGGCGTTGGCTGGCAGCCATATATGGGCGTAAAAAATGGCGATCGGTGTGTAAAAACCAGCTAATTACACATCTTCATTTGACCGTGATGCGGTGTGGGTTTTTGCGCCGCGTTCCAGACGAGTGCTCGCCTCGCTGGGAAACTGTTGCGAAAACACCCGCACAGTCCCCCGCCCTCTCTTTTTCCCTCCATTACCTATAAATAAGTCTGTATAATTGCTGCACCCCAGGGGACGCCAGTCTCGAATTATGCTCCTCACCTCACATAAACAACTGCCACAAAAACCTGTCCCTCACTTATAATAACGCGTTTCCTATTATTAAACGTTATACTCGATAAAGATAAACATTGAACCTGTAATAATCGGTTAAAGGCTACCTTGGCCACTTTTGATGTTACGTTACTCTCCATCACTAGACTAGACTACTGTATCAATGAATTTGTAACAAGAAAATAAATCTTCAATCGTGTTGTAAAATTTGATGAAATTATCGATAAATATTTAAATTTTTTTAAATTTTAATTAAAACTATGCAATTATTTTGGTCTGAATTTTTGGTTGTGTTTGTAGTTTAGTGATTCGTTTTACTACTCGTACCATATAGGCGTGAAAATTGTGCAGGATTTGTATGGACGAAAACTTGTAAGTTACATTTGAAAAGTTTTTTATTTCTCTTATTTAGGTGCGTTTGAACAGACTAATGTCAACCTATTGAAAAGATTGGCTTATAAGATCAGAAAACTTAAGAAATAATACAGTTCCTTTAGCTAAGTCTTCCCTCACCTAGTAGTAGGTAGCTCCATATCGCGAGATATTCTGCTCTCGGAATGAATATCGATGATTTCACAGCAACAGTGACAAAAACTGTCAGTGCAGTGCGCATTGTAGCGCGCGAGAGTCGATATGCGTGTTCCACTTCTACTACAAAAAGTAGATAGGTATAAGAATGCACTCCATAAAATATTATTTATTACCAGCGAATGGGTTACTGCATCTAATATGGAGTGTAAGTCCACCATCACACCATATCTATACTCCTTTTACTCTTTATCGAACATACTAATATAATTTAATAAGTTTTCATTAAAATACCGAGTCAGGAACAAAACAAACACGTGGGTGTTTCAAAGAAGTTCGCTATAATTTTATGACAATCCATCACAGGACGCTCGAATAGATATCCTACAAAAAAGGCCTGTTCCATTTCTATCGAGCTCGGATGCAAAAAGCGCAACCTACGATGAAGTGTCGACTCACGCGATCAAGCTCATCCCTAATGAATATTTAAACTACATAAATGATCGATCGTAATTTCGCTGTTGATAGTTTGTAATCAGTTTCTTGTAGATGAACTTGGATCTAGTCCGATCATCATGTAGAATTATCCGCATCGCTTGTAAAACCTTACATTATGCATTATGTTGTAATTAAGATCGGGACAGGAAACAAATATGCGATCAGTATTTTAGAAAATCCATAGGCATAGGTACGTACTAAGCCAACAATTCCTATTTTCAATATAAAGATTTTTCACAGCTAATTTCTAAAGTTCCTAAAGTTGCTTTTCCAAAAAAGAAGTCGTTGAGCTAAATTTTATTATATGGCAGGCCAACTCATAGAAACCATGTCAGCTCCATAAAAGCATTTAATTTTCTGGTTCAAAATGGAAGATGTGTAAAAGGCGGTGTTATTTATGGCGATGGTCAAACGAGGACCGGTCGCTAGAGTAACCTCGCGGGAATTTCACAATTTTTATATCTAAGTTATTGGATGCGACCAATAAACACATCTGATATCGCAATAGATGATCCTACACACTAGATACGCTGCCAACGGTATTGGTTCGAGGAGCAGACGGGCGGAGCAAACGCCGCTTTCATGTGGACTCATAGAGACTCAAAGAGACTCAAAATTGAGAATTTTTATATGCTGGGTTAGAAACTGATAACAAAATTGCATAAATACCTATTTGGGTGGTCTCATAGTTTTGAAAAACACAGTTTCGTATACCAGACATACATGGATTGTTTTAACTTAGGTTACTTATAAGTTGTAACACAAAATTGAGCAACTTTTCCATAGAAAGTTGGGTCGAAAAACGAAACATTTCCTTCTTTTTTATTTTGATTTTTTTATTTTACAATTGAGCAAACGAGCAGGTGGGCCACCTGATGGTAAGGTGGTCTCCACCACTGATTAATAGCACCCACTGTCTTATAGTGATTGATAACTTTGACACTAATAAGATAGCAAAGCCCACCCTGAAAACTAAGATGTTACGATGGCTCGTATGTCTCATGTGCCATTAAATTACACTAGCTCCCTTACCCTTCAAACCGAAACACAGCAGTGAAAACACTGCTGCTTTACGGCAGAAGTAGGCAGGCTTCTTCCATATAACTAGATTTTGCAAACGTGCTAGATTCCTTACAGGGGTCCGAAAATAACCCTGGGTAGCGGTTATCCCGCAAGTGTGCACAAGGTAGGCATACACGAGTGGCAAAAACCGCCGCCGCGTTGTCTCGTAAACATGTCAGCGTTATGAGCGAGGCCGCCCGCCCCCGCCCTCGCGTCTCTGCGCCCGCGCAACCTGCCGCGTACCATGTTTGTGAATACAGGGTGTTAAGAAGGATGGATATTCTAAAACATGAACTGCATAACATTAGAAAAATGGGTCAAAAAACGACAAAAATATTCGATTCCCCATATAAGCACGGGAGGGACCAAATCGGCCCGAATTCGCTGGCTCGGCCACGTAGAGAGGATGGAGGAAGATTGTGTAGTCAAAAGAGCGTACCTGGGACGATCGAATGGGAAAACAGCCGGTTGGACGTCACAGGTACCGCTGGAGTGACGAAATGCTGAAAGACCTGAACCAAAGGCCTGAAAGGCCTGAGGAGGTGCATAAAGGGGACGACTAGCGGCTTTTGGTGTCGGAGACCAAGATTCTCATTGAGTCCCTGAGCCAGCGAAAGTAAGTATAAAAATAAAAAATAAAATAAATATGAAAATTCGGAAATCTTATGTCGTTCTTCGACTCATATATATATTTTAGAAAGTTGTTCAGGTCCATATTCCGAGTCAGCCCTCTAACTAGAGGATCATTGTACTTTTTACCCATGTATAGGATATTTTTGACACAAAATAAATTTTGAATGAGCTAACAGAAATCTTAACTGCTTTTTGTACAATTAGGATTTTTCATCAAGTATTTACTCAACTACTTCATTTAATTGTCAACATCTATTTTAAATTAAATATTCCATGTAGTACTAAAGTATACTGAACTCAATATGAAGGACCCTGTATATCACCAGCTCAATGAAACCACATCTTTATTCCGCCGTAGCAGATAAACGCTAAAATGTTGAAAGCCTCCTATTGCCGCCACTCGCAGATAAAAGTAATGTGAGCCTATCTGCTCGCTGCCCACTATCCAATGCACTCCGATACTACTAATTTTTTTAAACTTTTATTGAGATGCAATTCTGACAACTGGAAAATAAAACATTCAATTGATAGTTTATTTTAGGTGTTTTATTTTGCTTTGATATGTAATTTACAAATAAAAATTCGACACATCTGACTGCAGTTCGTATCATAACTTTATCAATATGACGTAAGTAGGTATCCAATTATCACAGAAAAAAACATATGGACAAGCGTTCCCAGGAATTTCTGACCTATTCACCGACAAGCAAAAATACGGCGAACATGATAGCGTGACGTGAAGTCTTGGTGGTTGGCAGGCAAGGGCATCGCTTCACGACATGGCGTTTCAAGTTTTTGCCTTTCAAGCGAAAACGTCTGGTGACTTTTTGTCTGCCTTTTATGTAATATCGATGGTCAATAAATGAGGTTATGCCATCTTCAGCTCTCGCTCTGCTTGGCTAGCTTTCCCACGAGCACGCATTTACTTTCCTACATTATTGTCTGACTTATGTGGAACATATGACTTTTACGGGCTTAGGTATGGTGCAAAACAAACGTCTTTGAAATGTTACAAGTACGATTTTGGTCTTTAAAGCTCTTTTTGAAAGTGTACGTATTGTACGTTAGGTTAGGTACACGACACTATAACTTGTATACCCATTGGCAGATCACTGAAAACACTTTGGACTTTATGGCATGGTAATATGGCACTGATGTGCGGTTGACTGTACTTGACGCTACGCTCTGTTATCAGCTGCGCAGGCGACGGTCTGTCGGGGCACGGTCGCGGGAGGAAGGCAAGTAATTGGCCGAAGGAATCACGCTCCACCGATTTCGACTCTACTACTAACCTGTCAGTTCACTTCTATTAATTGTTACTGCTGTGAAAATTCTATCTTTAATAGCTACACTAAAAACCAGTCGCAAAAAATTCACGCATGCAGCTATAAATCTTCACAGCAAATAACTTGAATTTATACATGCAGTCCACCGGAAAAATGCTTTAAAAAATTTTGTTTACTAAGCGGGACATTTAATAGTTATGCACTTTTTTTTAATATTTCACTTGCCAGACTCGTTTTTATCAGTATTTTATTATTTTATTCATCTATCCCCAGAAAAATTCTAGGCAAATTTGTAATATCATTGGGCCTGGGACGCGGTGGCGTCGCGCGTCGCGACCTCGAAGCGTTTGACAAGGGTTGGCAAGGCATGGCTCTGGCTCATTCATGACTGTGATTATTGAAACGAGCAAAGAGGATGCCTTTGCTCTTAATTTAGAGATTTAGGGCTATAAAAAGTTGTTATTTAATTTATTTAAACATTTGCCATTGTTTTTTATGCTAATGTAATATCAACGGTACGTAGAGCTGAAAATATTACAATTCCCTTGTTTCGGCACAGCATTATCGCTTTCTGAATGTGACCGTTGACAAGTTCATTAGGTAACCGAATTACGGTCGAGCACGCATTGCGTCGCACGCGACTACTCTCATTAATAAGTAATAAGTCGCCCGCTTTTAATAACAAATAGGCATGAACATCTCAATGCAAATTCCCCATGTAAATTGCCTACGCGCCCATACATTAAGCACGAAAAACGCGACCTGCCGCAACGTGGTGAATGGACGTCGGTGTTCAGAGGAAACAAGGTCCTTCACCCCTCATCCCGATGAATAAAATTAATATAATAATGACAATAATTATACCAGCTGCACGAACTCAGCATACTAATTATCGGAGAAGCGATGGAGGATCCCACTTTTTCATTGTCCAAGATTACATTAAAGCTATTATTATGAACGTGATTAAAACAAATTATATGAGTATTGATAGAAAAATGTCAACAAGTATGTAAATAAGCCATTCAGCACCAAATCTCTCGCTCGACGTATCAATTGCTCAATCAGAATCACAGTGGAAGAGACGCGTGCCATGCTAATTACTCCAACGAAACGCTATTCAAACAAGAAAAAATCTCGCGCGTTACAATTATGACAGCTTACTGACGAGAATAATGCCGAGAATTTATTTGAATTACAAATTGAACGTACACCAGACAGTTTTAGCGCGGAGCGAATAAATAATTTGATATTATGCAAAGTGATGATACCGCACTTAACCGCCGCCGACCTTGACATAGACCCATAAATAAGAATATCTTAACCACTCATACATATGGACAGCCACTCGCACACTCAAATATGGTAAGTGCCGACTTATGAATAAATTTTATTATTTAAAACTCGGAATGTTCATTACTAAAACAAATACTCGTACGGCGTAGTAACACAGGGTGTTTCGTGTCCGCCACCACTGACTTCCGTGCGCCACCGCGCCCACAGGGGGTAGCTTTAGCTTGTGGATGCTTTGCTGGAGAGTACATTGCTCTCTGCGAGAGCGTGTTGCGTGACCGTGTACGTTTTTATTTTCTAGGAGATGTCTAGTTTAAGAGAGATCAGAAATGCGAGTTTTTGCTTAGATTCTCATAGTAGATTTAGTAAAATGATAGAGCTCAAGGCGAGCGGGTAGAGCGACAGGCTCGGGCGCGCCCACGCAGCCCGCCCGCTGACGTCACGGTGCGGGCGCGGGCCCTAGGATACCGCAGAACAATGCCTCTTATCGCCGTATAGAAATCGCGTTACGCAACTGTTGACACCTATAACATCTCTATTTTGGTTGCGTGCCACATTGTTTCCTTGAAGTTGTTATGTGGTACCTACTCATTGTCTGCCTATTCTCACTACAATAGCTGTCTGCTATAAATATTTCCTTTTGTGTATATTTCGCTTTAGCCAAGGATATTGATTGCTAATCTGTTACAATAATAATACAAATATTTTGAAAACTAAATAACTCTAGAAAGGAACATCCTCTATGTAACAATTCTCATGACCCGGGGCAAATCGTATACGCGTAGTGGTCTTATTATTCGAGAAAAAAACTGGGCAACAATCCGGCGTTTCATTAAACAAATTCGTGAATACGTAATGCAGCTCTACGAGTATGTTCATATTAATATTTATGGGATCGCTCGCGCTCGCATAGATCGTTAGTATAGCGATCATAGAAGGTATCACTTTTGTTGTTGGCAATTAGCTTATCAATCACATAATACTTTTTATATGTAGTTATTGATCTTGAAAAGATTAGGAGAGCCGACCCCAGGTAACAATGGGACAAGGCCGGAAGAAGAAGAAGATATAGTTATTGATCTTCTGTCAGCGAAGTCTTATCCGTTCTGGATTCTAAATGTGTATTACTATGAGTGCGAGTACCTTTTAGGTCTTTACAATGCTGTGACAATGCAACAAAATGCTGGAAGCATCGACAGAGCTACCCCACACCATCAATCAGGCAAACAAAACCTTCAGAATATGTCACTCAGCTTCTGTTAACGACTCTTTGTGATCGGGACAGCTCTAAATAGGCCACTAAAATTTAATTAAACCTTCATCTTGCACTTGAATGTGTGACGAGAGGATACGATCTCTTACGTCGTACAGGGTCTTTTAAATATATTGAGTATCTAGTATATATAAATACTTCTCTACTTCTGGTACCTAATTAGAAACGGATTAAGCGTTTGCAAAATTCAAAATAAAAGACATGATATAAAAATTTATCAACTTGTTTTACTAGTTTTTTAACGACTAGTTCTTTGGTTCTCTGATACGTTATGTTTTTATCCTACAGTTTTGGATAAAAAATTGAATTATAATTCGTGTACCAAGGTCCAACAACGACGACTAGTCCAGTGGGTAAACACTTTTTAATATCCGACTACGGCAAAAAGGAAGGTTATGATTTTGACCGGTATGTACTTCTAAACTACTTATCTTAATTTGACAAATGAGGTATCGTTAGAAGCATCTTGATCATCCGCTGGTTATATAATATAAAACGTCACATTAAATTGAATGTGGTAGGAACCGTTGTAGGTATCAAATGAAAGGGCTTAATGAGCACATTTCATAGCCTTGTTACGTATTTATAACCCAAAAAAAATTTAAATAAAAATTAGTTCAAAAACTAGAACACGACTCCTGGCAAATCTTGCTCTAAAAAGTATGAAACAAGAAAATATTATCATCTGAAATTATTATGTACTTATAGACTATGGTATTTAATATATAGCCGTGCCCTAAAGCCTTTGAAAGTAACTGACATAGCCCTGAGAGTGGGCAGGGCACATCGCAAGAAGAACCGATGGCCGATGGGGCGTAAGGATTCTAGAGTGGCGACCACGTACCGGAAGACGAAGCGTTGGCAGGTCCACGAGGTGGACCAACGATCTGGTCAAGGTTGCGGGAAGCCGCTGGATGCGAGCAGCGCGGGACCGGTCGTCATGGAGATCTTTAGGGGAGGCCTATCTCCAGCAGTGGATGTCTTTCGGCTGATATGATGATGATGATGAAAGCCTTTGATAACTTTTTAGGGTAGGTGGCATAATATGACCACGGTTATTATCTGCACATCACTATAAATATTTATTAAATACCATAGTTTATACATAACAATTTCAGATTAAAGTATTTTCTTGTGTCATACTTTTTAGAGCAAGATTTGCCAGTGGTCGGGTTCTAGTTTTTGAACTATATTTTTATAATAATAGACATCCAATAAGAGCTAAGACCCATTACTGAGAGCCCGTGACGTCATGTGCGCAGGCGCAGGGCGTGTTTATAAAAAGGAGCGTCCATTGACAACATCGTGATGTCGATCCCTATGTGGTGGCAATAACTGCAGCTCTGCAACGCATCTTTACGATTCATTCTATACCTTTTGATCCAGGTGTTTTATAATAAAATCTACAAAAAAGTCTAAGAAAGTGTTCAGGCCAATGACAGAAGTCGTCAGAGGTTTAAGAAGATATGGAACGTATAGAAAAGCATTTATTGCGGTAAAATCGAAACAAGGAAAACGCAATTAGTCATGGACTTGTAAAGGGTACAAACAACTTAAACAAATTGTTATAAAAATTTAACGAGTGCCACTAGTTTACTTCATAAACAGAAAATACTTAACTATATAAGTAAAACAGTGCTACTAACGGCATAATATTTAAGATGACATCCATATGGATAAGCTACAACGCGTTAAAAGAGTGAACTCTCCCACAGTTTCAACGACAATGTTTCTGATCCCAGTGCTATACTCTTCGCTGGAGTAACGACAAAAGGAAGGATGCGCGTACGTGCCCGACAATGCGGCGCGGGACATTAGGCTGAGGTTTTTGTGCGCCCGCGCCGGTCGCCGTTCGCCGGTTGTCGCCGCGCAGGGCTCCGTATTAGGGCCGACGCCGGGACGGACGTGCGTCGACTGCGGATCAGCCCTATTGATGCAGCAACAGTTAGTCTCGGTATTGTCAACGACGGCGGCTAGCGGCTGCTACCAACGTCGTACTCGTAAGGACCTTTGACATGATGTGAAAGGGATTTTAAGTTACGTTGGCGTGACGACTACAATTTAGTTTGCTTTAGAATAGAAGCTTTTCGTTAGATAGAAATAATTTATAGTACACAAATATGACACGACAATAGTGGAAATGAAACAAAGGGTAGGGATAGTGGATGTATTGCACCTTTTGCTGCATAGTCATCAGTAACATTTTCTTATCTTATATGGAAACACATACAATCTACGCTGTCCTCTATGTTTATCTCTACTTTGCGCAAAATCAAAGCCAAACCTTAGCCCCCTAATCCGCACCCGCCATGACAGCCACGGATCTAAATCCGTCATCTTACATAACACAATCAACTGCTCGTTTATTTATATTTCTAAGCGCACCAGACAAATCCCTGTGTCACAAAATACGTAGCAACGTTTGTCTTCAGTCCCTTACTTCATCTTTTTGTGGACGTGTTTAGGTTCACAGTCGCGATTCGGAATAACATTTGATCAGTTTGTGAGTACGTAAGATCCGATTAGGTCAAACACGATAATGCTGCGTCGATCCGTGGACAATGCTTAGCATCGTATCGGCCGACAATCGCGCCTCCGAATAAATACTCGAGCAGTTGACGAGATGCCAGATTAGTTCTCGAGTGACGAGCAGGGAAGCTTAGCTCGCTATTCTTAGATGCCGGAAAACGCCCGTACGGCACTTATGGACGTTTTCCGGTTAGACATTGGAATATTTGCTTCCTCGTCGATATCATTGTCAAATGTACCTATTGAGTTTTCTAAAGGATTGCCTGATCACCTGCCAAGCCGAAGGAGTCTTTCGCATCATAAATGCGATCATCGATTCATGTATAGAAAAGTATTTTTAATTATAAACATAGTTGAATCAGTACACAGCCATTTATAGGTATGGTATATCAGTCACTTAAGGAAAATGAGGAATACAAAAATTAACTCATGCTAAAATTAAATTAGGTAAATAAAGTTAGGTTTAAAGAATATCTTGTTATAAATATGCAAAATAGCTCCAAATCGCTGTGTTCCTTGCTTAAACTATTAAATGATTTAGCAGCCCTTAAGAAGAAAGAATTGCGCCGGTAATTTGTATTTGCACTAAGTGTTGTTAGGGGCTGGTTGTGTCTAATAGGAAGTCTATTAGTAACGTGAATATTAATGTTTTGTAACAGGCTGGGAGAGTCTATTTCTGCCTTGGTAATTTTAAGTAAATAAATTAGGTCTGCAATTCCTCTTCTTTACACTAAGGGTAAGAAATGATAAGTTTTACAACGGGTTTCGTAGCCATGTTCAATCCATCTGCATTTATATTGTAAGTACCGGAGGAAACGTTTTTGGATAGACTCAATACGGTTAATATGCACCTTATACTGGGGATTCCACACAACGGATGCATATTACAGTATACTTCGCACGTACACACGGCCGCACATCAGTAGAAACACTTTTGGACCTTATGGCGTGGTAATAGAGTTGAAAAAGTTTCTACCGACAAGCGGTTGACCGTACGAACAATAAGGGGCTTTGATAAGTTTGAGCGTCTTGAATGGAGCTGTAGTCCTTTTAATATAGCCTAGGGATTTAGAGGCCTCTTTGACTATATAGTCGATGTGGTTCTCATAGGAAACCCGAGAGTCCTGGATAACTCCAAGATCTGTCACGATGTTAGTCTTACTAAGAGGGTCGTTGCTAAGTGTATGGAATTTTTATCAGTTGACCAAAGAGTTCTAGGCACTTTTGAAACATAAGAACTAGAGTCAAAGCAATCCAGCTGGAGCTCGTCCAACTTTGTGTTAATTGAGTATTTGGCCTTTCTGAAGAACAAAAATCTATACGGAAGTATCAATAACACCTGCAGCAGCAACTTGGAGCAGAGGTCACGCCCGACCACAAGGTCACGACCTGCCAGATCTAGATAACGCGCTACGTGTCCCAAACCGTGGGAATACATCGAATACGCATACAATAGCTGCGTCTGCGCACTGCTATAAACTCCTTTACATAACTGCGGCAATTAAAACTACGATCGAACATTCCGATTCGCCGATACGAGCATGTTCCACTTTTAGTACCGTTTAACTTAGTCTTGTCACCACAACACTTCCTGTGTCGAGATCGGGTTTGGGCGATAATGTTGATCAGGTGAGCATCGTAACGAAGTACAGGTAGGTACTCATACAGTTAGGTGAGTAAAGCTATCGCAGGCGTATATCGTAATTTCGGTCTATCAAAATCAACTTGACTTTTAATGGTTTGCAGAAACACATAGGTAATTTGTAAAGAAAAGGTCTCAGTGTTATAAAATAAAACACTTAAATGAGGTAAATAACCTAGATAAGTTAAAACTTATCGTGAGGCACCTCCGAAACCTCCAACGACTGACAATAAAATTGTAATCTAAACTGAGTGTTTATCACCACATAACATATCGCCAGGCGTCGCTATCTCTTTTAATATCGCGTCCATTGTTTCGGCTTCCCACGTGGTTCCGTAGTAATGACCTCACGACGGACGGACAGCCAGACCTCTTAAGATATACGCACAGATCACTGGCTTAGACATAAGGTTTTATTTCCTTTAAAATGTATATGAAACATAGAACCCAGTACCAATGAGCCATTGAAATATCTCACTTGGAGTAAGATGGTGACGGATACGATAATAAGCACGGATACCAGTATTTACTTAGTGTGTTATGAATACATTAAATACACGAAAAGATTCTAGATAAACGCATAATTGTATCCATCAGACGTTAATTATTTTGCTATCAGTAATGCAACGAGTGTGATTGTCAACATTTAATACTTCTCTGTAGTAACTCTATTATTTGTTACCCTAAGTTATGTAAAAGGTGCAGATTGAAGATTTTTGTCGCCTTAAATCACGAAGAGAAATCAAATCTTTAAAATTTATGGGATAATTCGAAGATAAACATTTTAGATAGATTAAGAAAGATTAAACCAGCTATACCTACAGTGGACAGCTTAGTTTGTAAGTGGTTAGTGTGGGTGATGAAATAAACGTAAACAAGCACTATAAATAGTCAGGTGCTAGACTATACATATTATTAGCACTGGTTTGGCCTGGAGATGTCCTTGAAATTCACAGGTTCAGGGTGGCTTTCTACGAGAGCTGTGATCGGTAATTAACTTGTAGGCTGGAAAATACAACCCGTAGTAGTGCTGCGCTCCAAAATAGAGCAATCATATTCATCGTCATCATAACAGCCCATGAAACGTCCACTGCAGGACAAGGAGCTCCCTCCAGAACTCCAGCAAAAACGCGTGGTATAAGTTAGAGGGGAAGTACCATAGTCACCACGCTTATTATAGCGTTGCGGCTGGCACCATAGACCGCGGCGTTGGTGAGCCCAGTGTGTAAGATGATACGACACACAGAAGGACGCTGCTGCCCATCCTCTGTTTTATAATCCCTTAGTCGCCTCTTACGACACCAACGGGTAGAAATGGGTTGGTACTATTCTTTGCTGGCACCTGGATGTTTAAATTATAGCGGGTCTTAGCGCGATAAAACAAACCATATTCATAAAATTTTTCACAGTTCACACATTGCTGACGGAAGGCACTCTTAGGGCTGCTTTTCCACCAGTGCTCTGCGAGGGAGATAAGCTGTGAGCTGGAAAAATTCCAACTAATGGGATTGCGTCATCTAGCTAGCTAGTCAAAAGTGTGATGGGAAAAGCAGCTTAATGACTCATCGACCTAATCAGTGTGCTTGTGCATACACAACACAGTAAGCAAGTCAAGCTTAACACTTAAAGTGCGACTCTAGCGCGTAGAGATCTACAAATAAGGACGGTACAAAGTCCAACGTATCAAGCTTGACGCGCTCTTGGATGTACCTAAATATAAAAAATACGGGTAGTGTTGTTATCGGCAACCCGGAAAGAAGTTGTTATCGAGCGGCGAGTATGGTTCGTGTAACCCTTCCTTTGTTTTGAGGAAGTGCCTTGGCGCCGCCGCTGCTATCCGCCACTTGCGCCTGCGCTGCTGGGGAGGTGACGTCACAGCTTCACATATACTGCACAAGGACACTGAATGAGCTGTGATATTAGTTAGATAGGTATAAAAACACCGAGATGTACAGATTCTAACCATGAACTTAAATATTAGACCTTTTTCTAAATATTGTTTAAGAATATGTACCAAATATAATTTCAATTATTTAAACTATTGTCTATAATAATAATAAATGTTTTTATTTCAGATTTCTCCATATTATACATTAATGATAGTTTAAAATTAATTAAATATAGTCTTTTGTTAACTCCCTAATCTTCTAAAGCTCTTTTATGAGGAAATTTATAATATAGAGCTAAATAGTTTTCAAGGTAGGATTTCACTAATTCAACTAAAGATTGTCTGATAGTTATGTTTTTATAGGGCATGTTTTTTGTAAATTTCCGCTCAATAAACCATGTTTTAAAGATAATTACTGAGTTTTAATTAAAACAAAGACACTAGATATCAAACCGGTTGCTTGCGACAAAAAAAAACACTTATTTTCGGCAGTAAGTACTTAATTAAATGTGGTAGCATCACGGAATGTGTGTGAATCAAATAATTAACTATTAAAAAATTTGGTTTTTAGCTTAATTTCATTTGACATAGATAGATTGCATGATGTTATTTATACCCCTAATTAGACTGGAAGATTTATTGTAAATCATACAATCTATATTTATTTAATATTTTAGCTTTTGTTAAATTTCTTGACATTCAAAAATAGTTTTTAATTATTAAGATGACATGATTTTGATAAGTGAACGGGGTATAACTTTGGTTAAGTAGGTAAATAGACGTAATCTGACAACGCAATACTAGTAATAATGCGAGTTTAAATGACATGTAACGAAACGGGTTATAGTGTAGTAGTTGTGTTGTCGCATATAATAAAACCCAACATGAAAAGTGGCCCAACACAGTTGAAATGTCAGTGTCAAATGAACTAAGCAATCGCGTGACACAATTGTATAACGTCACTAGAGTTATAACGTTATAACATTTTCAACTTCGTGTTATAGGACACTACTTTGTTTATTAGGTTCATATGTTTATTACCCAACAATAGAATGTTATAAGTGCCAGAAACGAGCTTATAAAGTGTATAAGTTATGAGCTATTCCAAACCATGTAGGATTGCGGCAAAGAAAATAAGTATAACATAAAATATTATCCTGCCATCTACAACTAGTATTTTAATACTGAATAACATTGGATATAATTTTCATAAAGAAAGTTTTTTGGGAGTTTTCCACTTAAGTGCATAAAATGTGTTGAAGAACTTCATGATGACCAATATTCAATACGCAACGCCCCTTGACATTGCGGAAAGTTAATCGTCCGTGAAGGCTATTTCTTTCACCCTTTCTTGGACTTTCCTCTGCTACAGGGTGTCAGGGCGTCGCTGGTAATCCTACCATATCATCAATCTAGCGCACAATACGAACTCCCTATAAGCTGGCTTGCATTTTTACCCTTCCGTGTTATATAGCAGTGAATGAAGATTTTCATTGTGGATGCGGTAGTCTTACGTGTAACTTTTTATATTTCTCGTCAATTATTTAAATTATTACTTGTTTACCGATTTATATTAGATTCAGATTTATAAAACTTGGTAAGTTTACCCGTGCTTGTCATCAATTATATGACGCACAGAGTCGTGGTAAAAATATTATCGTATCATAGATATATGCTCGTGCTCTCAGTGGGCGGAAATCTACTGCCAATTAATTATTGTGTATGATATGACTGATCTAACTTGCATGTAATGCCATACGTAGTATAGCAGAATAGGACAGGTATCGAGATGATATCTACTAACTAATGTGTATTGTTGGCATGAATCAGAGCCTACTAACTCGAGTAACCTTAGCTCTGTACTAAACAATTATTGTCGTGACAGTATTATGATATCTATCTATATTACGTGGAGATTGATTAATTTGATTACCATCCTTCATAATAAGTAATAACAGTTGTAAAAATTATTAGTGTACTATTAGTATTTTGCGACCGAAGAAATTGGGTTTGGTTGGGTAACGAGCAGGATGGCTGAGATATGATGTGAAAAACGGAGGAGTAGGTGAAGTAGGATTCCATTCTTTCTATACAGCAGTGAATAATACTTACAAAAGAAAGAAATGATTTAAGTATTTAAACAATCTGTTTCGATTTTCAAAGAGCCCTTAATGTGACTTATCCAATGGCGTGTTTGCTTCACACATCCGATTTAAGATATGGAACTCTTAAACCATACAACAATGGTCTTGGGTGCGTCAGAGCTGTCATAACATGATCGATCAGCGTTGATGAGGCAGTCACCCGGGGCATCGGGCTCCCAACAAACACCGGTTGATCTCTTATTTTGCAAGAAAGCTTAGAAAACAATTAAAGTTATAGAATTAGGAGGCTAGGGCATTGACGATCGCAACGTAGTATACGATGTTTGTTATCTCTTAGTTTGGTTTTATGTTGCGCTTTGATGTCCACATTTTGCCAATAAATAGGGTATGAAATGAAAGGCGTGATATTATGTATGTATGAAATGAAAAAAATATCAAATTTCATAACGTTTTTTCTAAAGATGTAGACTGTATGCATTTTAGTGGTATTTTGTAATTGAACTAAGATCAAAAGCGTGTTACAATGGCTCCAAAACCACACTAGGTATAATTAAAAAGTGATAATCTCTTCGGGCATTGTAGTCGGGAGGGCGGCGCGTGGTCGGGGCTACAGACTGTCAAATTTGGTCCGCTCTGATCGATCGCCTTCAACCCTGCCTTGATGAATCGCTTTATTTGATAGAAAATCACTGTTTTATCTGCTTTTGTGCGATGATATTGAGGAGATAAATAACGGGCTTGTTATACGTAGATAGATAATCAATAGTTTTATTTTAGGGTTTCTTACGAAGGTGAATGTCGCTTTACTAAGCCCGGGAAAAGGATAACAGAAGAAAATTGTAAACTTTAAATTTAAAGCCTGTAAACTATCTTCACCCCTTTACTATGATAATTGAAGTAAAATACAAATGAAATAAATGCAGGTATGCTCACGTGCATCAACGCTTACCGAATGAATCAGACAACATTAAACAGGTACCTAACTAAAGTGTTTACGAGTGATTACTCGTATGTACTTGTTTACAAGTACTAATCGGTAGAAATATTGACGTGTCTAGACGTTCGTTTTACTCCATGTTAATTAGTCTGCCTTTATGAAGCTGCACCTGCGAGGTGCAGGCAAGTAAGGTATTGACGCCATAAGGATGACAGGTACGTCAACCGCTTGTCGGTAGAAACTTTTTCAATTCTATTAGCACACCATGAGGTCCAAAAGTGTTTCTACTGATGTGCGGCCGTGTGTACCAGGGAAAACTTGGTTAGGTTAGATTGTCACAGCTATACCAAAAAGGCTGTGATTTGTTTATGAATTCATAGAGCAGTCAAGTCAATCATGCACCTAAAACCTTATCTACAAATTTAGTAGTATTAACAATAAAGGAACGCGTTCATTAAGCAGTAAGAAACATGTCCACTCTGTATCGAGAGTCATCGGTAGGTGTAACTTCTTATCTGAATTGTTAACAAGGCATGTAGAACAAAGGCCAAAGGTACCGCTTTCATCAACAACACACAACAACATACAATTATGAAATGTCTGACTATACTTGAGTATGGTACTTAGGTCATGAAACTGAACAACTTTCCCTAAGAAACATAGGTTGAAAAATGAAATTTTTTTTTGGTCGTCCCATACAAATTCCAGTATTGATGGTGCAAGGTTTGTATCGGGCAGCCAAAAACTTTTTTCATTTTCATCTTGAAGAAACTTGTTCAGTTTCATGTCCTAAGTCAGACATTTCATAATCACGTTGTATTTACTCTGTACCGAGAGTCATCGGCAGGTGTAAGTTCTGATCTGAATTGTGCCTTACGTGGCCTTAACCGCTACGTAATTATTAAAATAAATGTGTGTAATATGTACCTAATTAATAGATATAAGTGAATGAGCGCAAAGCGCCAACAAACTGAATGTACAGTTGGGCGCATGATAAATTTGTAATTTGTATTGAATTTAATTGAATAAATATTTTTTATTATTATTATATTATCGCTGCAATCTTAGCACGGCCATTACTGCGATGACTGCCGAGGTCGGTCGGTAGTCGCGTCGCGTTGTGGTCGAATGTCGCGCGTTAGAAAGGCACTTGTCACCGTTCTAATTCATACTCCTATAAATAAGCATAAATACCACTGCGTTTTCAATAGCTCCACTATTTTAGCTCGAACTATAAATAATAATTACGCGCAATACAACCTAAAGGGCACCGTGAAGCGTGAAGAGGCGGGAATCAAGTACGACCGCTTTGTGTTTAGCTTCTGGTGTTTTGTTTATACCTAAACTAGTTCAATTGGTAACTTACTAATGCACCTGTATATAGGATGACTTTTAATTAGTTCTGGATAGCAAAAGATATGTACTCATGATACTGAACAACTTTTCCCAAGGAACATAGGTCGAAATACGAAAACCCAAATTTGTCCTCCCATACAAAATGCGCTATCAGCTGATGCAGTTTCTATCGGAGGTCAAAACTTGATTTTCGTAATTCGACCTGTGTTCCTTGGGGAAAGTTGTTCAGTATCATGAGTACATTCATAACTTTTTTCTGTCAAGAAATAATTAAAAGTCACCCTCTAAAGGGTGTAAGGGATAGCCTTGCGAATACTGAAAGGGCATGATCAGTCAACGTAACTGAACAACTTTCCGCAAATAAAACTTTTAGGAAATGAAAAAAAAATCGGCCTCTCCATACAAAATTGCAAACTTGATTGGACAGTTTGTATGGAGAAGCCGAATTTTTTTTTCATTTCCTGAAAGTTTTATTCGCTGAAAGTTGTTCAGTTACATTGACTGTTAATAAAATAAATATTTAAATTAGCCCGGTGGGCATTTGAAAAAACCGGCCAAGTGCGAGTTCGACTCGGGCACTGAGGGTTCCGTGCAAACCTGTACGGATATAAGTAAAAGTTATGGTATTTTTATAGCTAAAAAACTTTATTACTTATGTGATTTATTTATATTTGAGTTGATTGAATGAAAGGTAATTTGCGGTTTACGATTTATGACGTATTAAAATAAAACTACTGACTAGATCTCGTTCAAACCAATTTTCGGTGGAATTTAAAATATTTTTTTAGTTTTATCATTCTCTTATTTTAGAAGTTACAGGGCGGGGGGACACACATTTTACCACTTTGGAAGTGTCTCTCGCGCAAACCATTCAGTTTAGAAAAAAATATATGAGAAACCTCAAAATCATTTTTGAAGACCTAGCCATAAATACCCCACACGTATGAGTTCGGTGAAAAAAAAAAAATTTTGGGTTTCAGTTCTAAGTATGGGGAACCATAAAATTTATTGTTTTTTTTTTTTTCAAATCTTAATGCGGTTCACAGAATACATCTACTTACCAAGTTTCAACAGTATAGCTCTTATAGTTTCGGAAAAAAAGTGGCTGTGACATACGGACGGACAGACAGACAGACAGACAGACAGACAGACATGACGAATCTATAAGGGTTCCGTATTTTGCCATTTGGCTACGGAACCCTAAAAAGTAGGCAGCGAGTGGCATCTCGCTCCCTTTTCTTGCAAGGTTGCCGAAACAAGGGGTATTTTGGTAACAAATGTAAAAAAATGTTTTTCAAATGAATCTTGTATTATGTTTTTTGCCTATTTTAAGGTATAGTCACTTCGTCACCTGTAACAATTTTGTATAAACACTAACCATAAGTTTTTAGTTATTTCTTTAAAACATATTTTCCTCTAAGACTAAACAGATCTCTTTGAACTTTGATATAAAGTAAAACCCTGCACGAGTATTCATAGAATTTATTTTGAATAAAGATTTTACTTAACAACAATAAACAATTTACCTCGTTAAAACTACCTGTACCTTCTCATTTTTTATAGCAACTAGATATGGTATGATTCACAAAGTAAACGACTCAGGAAGAGAAGTGACTATACATCCTTGAGTTATATTGTCGGCTAACTAGCGTTCATATCTACTTTACAACTTACTTTACTTAAATCTATGACGAAGTCAATAAATACTTACATTTCCTTTTGTAGATTAAAGTTTTTACTCTTTTTTCATTGAAGAATTGAATTGAAGAAGAAAATTTGACGACAGCCGGGATCAAACCAGCGATTCACGGCGTATTGTACAGTCAACGACAGGTCAAGCTTAGCACTCGCCCATTCGTCTATTGAAATAAGAACGGTATAAAGTCCAATATATCAAGTTTGATGTGCTCTTGACTGTAGCAACGCTCTTCTTTGAACTATTAAAACAATGTATTCAAAGTGGTGAAAACATTTTGCAAGTCTTGACCTGTAGAATCGAATGAAAGGTAGTATTAAAGTTAACAGTACCTTACATCTCGTGCTTTAATTTTTGTTAATAATGAAAATGTCAGCAATAGTTTGAAGGGTACCAATAATGAAGCTTTCTACATTTACAAGTAAAAAAAATCACTTTCTGTAGTTATTTTATTCTCCCTTACCCATTCCAAAGTTTTCATATTAAGACTCTGTATAAGCTTGTTGGGTTGACTTATGTCACAGTAATCAGCTGACAGTGACATGTTATGTCTGGTTCTGGTTTGGACGATGGTCCGCAACTTTATAACACCTGCACAACCTGTACTTATGATTATGGTGGTAAATAAACCAGTATAAAGCCGCTATCACACCTTCCTTAATTCAGACACTAATTAGGCATACATTGCTAGTTGAAGTAAGGATATAGGAATTAAAAGAACTAAGCTTCCCAGCAATGCATGCCAAATCAGTCATTGGATTTAGGAAGGTTCGACAGCAGCTCAAGCTGAACCAACGCTATTCTGTAAAACGTAGAAACTAGAGACCTGCTCACAGTAAAAGTGTTACCACTTATGTGCGACCGACTGTACAATACAACATATTCGTCTGAGTGTAAAAAACCTTGAAGGTTTTAATAGTTCATACCTATATACGATGGTTACGATATTTGATTAAAATTACTCTTACCCAAAAATATCAGTTATTTTTCGGCATATTTACATACCCATCTATTTTTGGTTTTAGTTAGATGATCATAAATGTGAACAAAATTACCTTTTGTATATTTTCATACAGGGTGTTAGATAAATAACGCAAAACCTCTCGGATGGTAGCTTGGGACATGAAACTGAACAACTTTTGTACTACGATTTTTGGATATTCCCAAACAATTTTGCTTTTTCATACAAATTGGCTCGGTCAGCTGGTCGGAAGCAAAATTTTTTTTGCGAATTTCCAAAATAAATATAGTATCCGAAATAAGCATAATTTGTAATAAAAAAATGCATCATTTAAATACGTTATTGTATCAGTTTCAAGAATATTTTAATACCTAGGCCAAAAAAAATTCGACAACTCCAATTTTCCTTAGACCTATACCTATACAAAAATGGTCTATATCGATAACAGAACCCACCCTTAAAATGTCAAATGTTTTATTTATTTATTATTTTATTTATTCAGGAACAAACGGTTACATATTTAATATTGATAAAAACATAATTTTCTTAACAACCTATAGCTCCCTCAATTTATAAACACAGTTTTCAGTCACCCTGTAGAAAAAAGATTATGAATTGATAATAGACTAAACATAATTTTATCCCGTTGATGTCTCTCATTAGGGCGCCGCGCCGGGACTGCTACGAGCGTAGCACAGAGAGATACTTGCCTACGCAATCTGGACCATTACCTATAATAATTTCATAGTTTATATTTGTCTATAAATAAGTTTAGCAGTTTTAAATTTAGTAAATAAAGGATCTCAAATAAATTAAGACGGTATGTAAATTTTTTTTGGGTATTTTGAAAACAAATATCTTTTTATTTACTCAGTATCTTGCCGTGATTTTCAGGTATGTGTTTCTTGACCATTAAAGTGATCATATCGCTAAGACCAAAACACGATTAGTGAAACGATTTTCAAAACAAAATAAAAATCCAAAGTTGCCTTTTCAATTTTCATTATTTCATCTTTTTATGGAATCAGAGGTGTTTTAAGTAGTGCAATTAAGTATACAGAAAGGTATTTTGCTATCATATGCCTAACCTAAAATTTTATTTTATAACTTAACTTTTACAAAAAGTCGATATTTTATATCAGGCGCTTACGTTATTTAGTTTTG
Source organism: Athrips mouffetella (assembly GCA_947532105.1). NCBI lineage: Eukaryota > Metazoa > Arthropoda > Insecta > Lepidoptera > Gelechiidae > Athrips > Athrips mouffetella. The sequence continues at coordinate 17,062,457 of OX383963.1, forward strand.
GTAACACGCACGGCGGATTGCGCACTTTATCCCTCGCGACTGCGCCCGCGGTCAAATATCTCTCTTTTCACATATCCTCTTAAGGGTAGAGACCCACTGATTAGGAACTCAGCTCAATGAAATAAATAAAATTAAGAAAATCAATTGCTTTCATGAGCTTTTTAATTAGTTTTATGGTTTTCATTAAGGGGCTACCTGCCGTTAGTAAAAAAATATTGTTCGCTAAACACAAAACTTATCGAAAATCGGGAAAGACAGATTGATAGTAAAGGTACCCTTGTTTATTTAGAACCTATCAATTCCGAAAAATATAGTACACTGTAGTTACAGATACAAAAAGTGCCAAAAAAGGCCACTTTTCGCAGTTTTTGAATCTGCAACGACTACCTTATTTTACAGAGTAAGTAGTACCTTTACGGCAATCTGTCTTTCCGGATTTTCGATAAGTTTTGTGTTTAGTGAGATATATTTTTAACTAATGGGAGCGCTAGTGGACGGTACTGAGCTGTGGGCGCGCGCAGCCGAATGGCGACGCGTGTTTGTCATGCAAAAACGTGCGGTGCGTGCGGTGGCATCAGTTCCTGACGACGTCTCTGCGCGTGAACATTTCAAAAGCCTGAATATAATGCCTCTGCTTTGTATATGGCTTTACCAAGTGGCACTTTTCACGTATACAAATATACAATCATTTAAGATCAGAGGAGGTAACGAAACTCGTGTCCTTCGAAGCAATAAGTATAAATATCAACTTGCAGCACCCACTCACAAGCTAGCTAAGTCGGAGCAGTCAGTGTACATAGCCGGGTCGGCTGTCTATAATCGGCTACCACAGGTGGTGCGTGATGCAACTTCCTTACAAGCATTTAAAAGAGAACTTAGACAATGGCTGATGGAAAAACAATTCTATGAATATAAAGAGTTTTATGACATAGATATAACTATCTGACATACTTATTACTTACTATTATAATCGAGACGGCAGGAAGCCCCTTAAGTACATTTACAGGTAACTGCACAAAATTTAATGTTGAAATTCTGTTAAACGTATTGCTGTCACTACAAACATAATTTTAACTAAAAAACAGCATTAACAAAAAAATTTTTTACACACTATCTGTTACATGTTAGATTCGCTAAAGGCTCTCCAGTCATTACCAGAGAAACGGCCAAAGCTGGTCTTATGCTGTAAGATACACTACTGTATTTAATATTATAAACTGCATTCATATTAAAATTATTAATTAATATCCACATTATAAACATTCGTGAGAATACCAAATTGACAGCTAGAATCAGTTTTCGTTGTTAAATGTTAGCATGAAATGAAACTTAATTAAAAATGTTTATTGCAGTATCAATGGTTTAAAAAAGTTTTCGCAAAAACTTCAAGTAATCGTCAGCAGTGCGTATTATAATTATACGTTATCATACGTGATGCATATGAATGACACGCGGAAAAAAATACTTCGATTACGTTGTAGTATTTTAATTATATCGATGGTTTCATTCGATTGAAACAGAAATAGAAGCAAGTGTAGCGCGCAATAATCAGCTTCGTAGAATTTATTATTATACGCTATGATTCTACGCCGTTGGTTGAGGGTTCAATCCCCGCCTAAGATAAAAATTTTAAGTGATAATAATAGATATTTGCTCGGTATCTGAGTGCTATTTAAGTATTCTGTATATACCTTGCTCGGGATCAGATAACCTTGTGTAAATCGTCCCTTAACTGCAACAAAATAATGTTAAACCAAATTACTGTCTAACTAATCAATGATTTGGTCCTGTGTGGTGCTGGCAAAGATTAGTACTAACCCATCTCTACACGTGGGTGTCGTAAAAGGCGACTAAGGGTTAGTGAACCAGAGGATGGGCAGCAGCATCCTTCTGTATTTTGTATCATCTCATATTCTGCGGTCACCAACAACCGCGGTTCACGGCGCCAGCCCTAACGGTGACTATGGTACTTCCCCTTCACATTGTTTCAGCAAAATCTGGAATTTTGGAGGGAGTTCCCTGTTCCGTGGTGAACGTTTCATGGGAGGTATATTGGAACTTGTATCAAACAAAGCACTTTGTAACATTGTTCCTTTTTACGAGTATCAAATCAACAAGGAACACCGTCATTTATTTATAACCATGTTTCCATTATTGTCAGTAAAACATCTTCTTAAGTGGTTTCCAATAGTTGTTCATTTAATTGACCGTTAATATCTACGACACAGCTCAACAAGGTATCGGGTTTTACTGTATTGCAAAAAGTTTTTAGGGTTCCGTACCCTAAAGGTGGTAACTTATGATGAAACAGAATCACTTCTAAATATAGTATCTTAATCTTGAACCTTGAATTTAACCTTAAACTTTAAAATTAGCATACCTTATAATATAAGTACATATATCCCTTAAACACTCACACACATACAATAACACAAAAACATATACTGCTCACACCCTCTCACACCACAAACACACACACACACTCACACGTTACCTTTGACACACCTTCCTATATACATACATATTCACACACTCTCACGTACATATTGTAACTTCTTTTGATTTATTACTTTTTCTATATATTTTATTCCGTTTAATAGTAAATTGATATTTGTTAGTAACAGACGTTTAGGAAGAGTGGGGTCTCCCAACACAAGGATTAATATACTTAAAGGGAGTTCCCAAAACCAGAACTGTATATTAGACATAGTTACAAATAAATATTTTTGATTTTGTGATACTATTACTTGTCCGTCCGTCTATATGTCTCACCAATTTTTAAGGCTGTATCTTTGGAATCGTACTCGTAATAGGTAGGTAGCGGTTAATATACATCATAATGTGATTTCGGTGGATTACTTACAATAAAAAATATAAAAAAAAACCGGTCAAGTGCGAGTCGGACTCGCGCGCCGAGGGTTCCGATATACCTATAGTATTTTTGGAAGCAATAAAGTCCATTTTCAGGACCGCAAAACTAAATTTGTTTGTAAAGGTTTTTTGCAGATTTATGAAAAACTGTGCAACTTAGAAAGATCGTTATATTTTTGCTGTAAAATTTACATAAACTTCTGTCAACTGTAATTAATTCAGATTTTTCCTTACACAAACTTCGGAGATAAGGGGGGGGGGGGAAATGGTATTTTTTTTTAAATTTTTCATCATAACTTGAAAACTAAGAAACTTAAAAAAATACAAAAAATATATTTTTAAAATACAAAAATATATTTTAGAACCCTCGGTGCACAAGTCGAATTCACACCTGACCGTTTCTTTCTAATCATAGGATGCTCATCAGGATAATAGGTAGGTATGCATAATTTTGATTTTAAATTAGACAATAACAGTAGGTTTTAGTTGGCAGACCAGTTAGTTCAGAAAGTTTTCAAGTCTTTAAAGCAATAACTATAATTCTAGATAGCTTTCGGTCTAAAATGGACTAATAGAATATACTGGACCGTTAGTTCCAAAACTCATAGTTTTGTGTGTAATTAATTAACTTGCGCACGTGCCGTGAAACGCATCGTGTTCTGCGCGTGATCATCGGGGTCGACTGAAGACGTAAACTCCAAATTATATGGTGGTTTTCGCCTCTCACGGATAATACTGCTTGCTTATAATTAGGCACATATATCACTAACGAAAGTTACATTTAGCGTCCGTTTTGAAATGGTTTTGAATTTCTTTTTCGAAATTTATTGTCTAGGTAGCAGCCTATTATTTATTTTGAGTAGGTTTTTTGACGTAAGCGGTGTTCCAAAAAGAGCAAACAAAGTTTGCGATATTTTTACAGTGTATTACGTTTACGTTTTTCCAGCCCGTGTGGTGCCTGTCCCATCTCTACCCGTGGGTGTCATAAAAGGCGATTAAGGGTTTATGAACCAAAGGATGGGTAGCAGCATCTTTTTGTGTATCGCTATCGTACCATCTTACGTACTGCGGTCACCCACTACAGCGCTCGCCAGCCGCAACGCTCACAAGCAAGGTGACTACGGTAATTCCCCTCCAAGGTATCACGCATTTTTTCTGTATTCTATTTCCCTGTCCTGTAGTAGACGTTTCATGGGATAATATGATGATACGTTAACCAATAAAATTTTTAATTTGAAAAACAAATTTTATTTAAAACTAAGCGCATTTTGATCTCCGTAAAGTAATGAGGGTCTCAGCTAATAACCATGGTTATTAGGTACACACGGCCGCACAATTTAGTTAACACTTTGACCTTGAGCTTGTTTCTTGTATCGGGATTAGGCAGCGTAGCGCTGGTTCAGCTAAAGCTGGTTTTGTATACACTTACATGCTGCCGTGCGTACAATGTAAGAGAAGAAGACACAGTTGTCAATCAATTACTTCGAAAAGACTTGCGAGTGAAATTTTGGGTATCTAATAAATCCTTAAATTCTTAGAGCTGAGACCTGTTAGAACAAATTTAATTAAATCATCAGTTAATTGCGTTGATTGACGCGTTAATCGACGTTAATTTTCGCTAAATCAGTTTTAGCACTAACGCCGCGTTAATCAACCTAATAACATCCGCAAAAACATTTTGAGCGTTGCAGGGATTTTAAAGGTAGTAAGGCTATGTGTAAAGTTCGTTAGGTGAATTACAGATAAATCACATTGGCATGGCCCATCCCTCCTCATTGCTTTAAGTAGTATCTTTACTTGCAAAAACAAGTGCTGAAACTGCCACAAAGCGGAATCATAGTAGGACAGCCATATATTCCAAATACATATTACACAATATAAACAAATTTCTATCAAATAAATAATTTATTTATTATTCTGCTACTGATCTATCAATAAATAAAAACCAGTAGCTATAAACTTTATTTTAATTCTTCCAATGTAATTATTGATTTGATAGAGAAATTATAAATTGGTTTTCCGGCGCAGTTAATTACAAATTTGAATATTAATTTCTATACTGTAGCAATGAACACGATTTAAACAATATTTTCTAGTTAAACAAAATCTTAGTTAGTAGTTTTAGTTACTTGTATTCTTACAATTTATCTTAAGGTGATCTGTTGCGGCCAGCTTAGCCCCGAACGCAACTAGATGGAGCCACTGCTGTAAATATAAGGTTTTATTTTTTAATGCAATAAGTACCAACTATATATGTGCAAAAAGTTGATTCGCGTAAATTTAATCGTGCAACTTCAACGCCTAACAACAATTTCGATAAGAAAAATATCTCCATATGTCCACTAAAGTCAATTACTCTCGTCAGTCCGTGTTTACATGAGTACGTTCACTCACACATGGACACAAAGCACAACCGTACAGTTTTGACCGCACGCCCACAATCGTATTATTGAACCAAAAATTGCTAACAAAAATAGTACTTCTGGTACATTAACTGTATTTTTGTATTGATTGGCGAAAAAATTAACTAAAAATAGCAGTATTCGTTCGTTTTTCAACAGAATTTTATGTCCCGCGTAAGAATGCAAGTCATTTGAATTTTTGTATGGCAAACGGATCGCCTTAATTATTTAACGTCGGTTTTTGAAAAAAGGATTTCCATAATAATAGTGTCTTGTAAGTATCATCAGGCTCTGGTATTGGAGTTAGTCAAGACAAGAGTCATCTCTCTAGTATTATAAAATTATGGATTGGTTTTGTCTGTACATTGAAGATATTTTTAAAAATATTATTACGATATACTATTTGATGCCCCTGATTTCAAATAATATATTTTTGGACTTTTTGGACTTTTTGTCTTTTTCTTTTTTTGTTAGAGACAAAAACGAACCGATTTTAATAAAAAGATTTTTGTTTGCTAGCTAATAGTTTGACTTAAATACTTAATAAAATACTTTTCTTTAACATGCTGACAAAATTGCTGGCAAAAACTAGTATTTTATAAGCTTACAGAATTATGGCCTCTGTCACAGTATATCTTGAGATCAAAAACTGTCTGTCTGTCAAGACCTTTTATCTCACGAACGGGTAAAGGTATCTGGTTGAAATTAATACCATATATTAAGATCCATGAACCACATAAGATCTGACAATTTAAATTTTTTACAATGACGCAATCAAAAGATATGGCATTTTATGTCCTTATCTCCATACATTTATTCAAAAATGCAAAACCTACAGGGTACTTCCCGTTGACCTAAAATTATGAAATTTGGCAAGAAGCTAGGTCTCACAGTACAAATAATGGGAAAAGTCTGAAATCATTAAATATTACAACTTTTCTCACAACTAATGGTAACCAATTGTGGTGAGCTCCCGTTTCAAGAATATTCATATAAGAGAGGGGTCAAGTTGGATGGTCGCTGAGGCGATTTTTGTTTTAATTCTATTTTAAAAAACGGGAACTTTTACAAACTTGAAAATTGGTATGTTTATAGTGCATAAGCTATAAAATAACAGCAAATAATAAAATTTGGTCAAGCTCGTGTCGGACTCAAAAAATCTAGCACATTAACTTACTGAAATTTCAACTAATACAATTATGATTATGTGGTGGTACGGAACCCTTGGTGCGCGAGTCCGACTCGCACTTGGCCGGTTTTTTTTTTAGGTTTGATGAACTAACTGAAATCTTTTTGGTGTAAAATATATTACAGACATTTGACAGCAGCAATCAAACTGACTTAATCGTTTTCATACTTGGAGATAGTTCAGTTTCAGTGTCTCCATTTTCCGATTTCCTTATACCAAGGAGGTTTTAATCCACGATCCACGCTACGTAGCATGGATTAAAACCTCCTTGCCTTATACTGATCAGCAGTGCAATCCAGTGGAACTTTCAAAAAATGCTGGAAAACACCCTTAGAAAGAGTTAACATGTAGAGTCACATCATTAATAGTAAACGGACGTTGTTGACTTTAGAGTTACAGTCAAAATGTTTGGTCGAAATCTTGGTCGAAATAATGTACAGTCTGAGGGCAGGATGGAGAGATAAGTAAGATATAGGAGCGATAGAGACGTGTATTGCTCCATCCTGCTCTTACACATAGTTCTGTCCTACAGCGCCAGCACGAGCCCCTAGATAAAAAAATATATCTGTGTTCAAATGTCAGTTTTTGACTTTTAATATATGGAGCTAACATCAAAATAATACATATGACCGTAGATGTTATTTTTATCTAGGACAACGTACTGAGGCTGCTGTTATAATTTATTTCAGCATTATTTCGACTTTATAAATAAAGAGAGCAAAATTTACCAGTCTATGACATTTCAGCTGTCAAACTTCTCACTCCGCCGAATCATAGTAATGGTATTTTGCATAGACCACAGTATAATCACATTTTTCAAAACCTTTCAGTTAATTTAATATTTTCTATACCAGTGAATTCTAAATTGTATATTTGTTCTAACTTAACATGTAAAAAGAAGATAATTAAGATATGAAAGGTATACACATTTTGTAACTGTAACAGACTTTCTTACAACATATCATAGCGGAACTTGTCCAAAACTTAACATTACATTTTACGGTTTGTTAACTATGTTCTTTACTATAACGTTGTAGATAGCGTTGATAACATTGTATCAAGAATAGGTGGAACATGAAAAGTTGATACACTATTCCCCTTAGGAAAACAAGATGCGCGTAAAAAACGCACCGTACCAGACGCTTTATTCTTTGGTGGCGATATGGTGGCGTGGCCTGTGCCTTTACGCTACTGCGTAGGCGAGAAAAACACCAAATTGTTTGTTGTGCGTATTGATACTAGTTCTTGAGTTTTTCGCGGATCCGCGTGTCAGTTGGAAGCCACTTATAGCATAGCCTTGAGGGGTTGACAGCAGCTACATTGAGCACTTGAGCAGTTATAGTTTTAGATGGTTTAACAAAACTTTTGAAATAAAAAAAAAGAATGTTATAATTAAGCATCTTTCCAAGAAGATGGCTGATTTTATAAGCCAAAAAATTCAAAAATTACCTCAGAAATGTTGCTTTAAACAATTTTATCTCAAGTAGGTACCCATTAATCTATGATGCAAAAACTTTTACACATTATTTAATATATTATGATAATGGCTGTTATCTAATAAATATTATGGGTACAGATTTGAGAAAAATGCAAAAATGAGCGAAAAACGTAATCCAGCGCGAATCTGCTCTGTTCTAACACGCGCATTCAGACCTTTATTAAAAAGGGAGGTATTTTTCACTTTAGTCAGCGCCATAACTACAGTTCCTACGTCTTATAGAACACATCCATACACAACAACACCACAGCCATACATCTATCACAAACTCTTAATATAGCTAGCATTGCCGATAGGTACAATTACCCTTTAGCAAGCCGTTTTACAAAGTAAGTATTGATATAATGACCTAGACATATTTGTGAAAGTCACCGCTGGAGCAGAACTGATGACTCGGCTGACAAGGCTCAGAATTTTAGATAGTGCTTCTGGAACCGAAATGTAAAAATATTCACAAGGCAATATATTTGTTTCTTTTGTGTAGGGCTAAAATAATTGTACCACGTTCTCAACTCGTAGGTGTCGTAAAAAACGACTAAGGTATCTTTAACCGGGGGTTCAGCAGCAGCGTGCGTCAATACGCAACCATCAGACACCAAAGCGTGGCGACTAATGTACGCCTCCTCCACAGTATAACACGATATTTTTTGCTGTAAAATTTTGAGGAAGCTCCCTGTCTACGTGATGTTACGATGATATGTGTTTTTATTTGTAAATATTGGTATATTTATACACAGCTAATGAAGTGCCTGACCGGGACTTCCCGAAATTTTACTTTACTAGCTTTCCTCCTGCGGTTTCACCTGCATAAAATGCATTTTCCCGCGGGAATGAAGTGTTTTCCCGCGGTAAAAAGTAGCTTTTTTGCTATTCCAGGACCTAACCTATATGTGTGCCAAGTTTCATCAAAATCCATTCAGTAGTTTTTGCGTGAAAGAGTAACAAACATCCATCCATCCATACTTACAAACTTTCGCGTTTATAATATTAGTAGGACTAGTAGGAAGTAGGATGTATTAGCCACGACATCATGTACGGTCAACCGCTTGTCGGTAGAAACTTTTTCAACTCTATTACCACGCCATAAGGTCCAAAAATGTTTCTACTGATGAGCGGCCGTGTGTACTTTGGCCAGATCAATGATAGCAAGTATTTAATGACATATACCTATTCTTTTTTTGTACAGTAATGTTCCTAGTCGGCTACCAATTGATGTAAGTTTGGGCTCTCGTTGTCTTTGACTGTATGTTACTAAATAAAAAAAAAGATGTCTCGGAAAAAGCCTTTCCATAGTCCTAAAACACATTTTTTTTAAGAACAGAAAGAGTAACAACGTATGCAGTAGGACTTTGTGTCATGTACCTACCTTTGTTAAAGACATATCATTGACACAGTTGTAAAAGACAAACTCTGATTAATTTACACAATAAATATTTGTTGGAATCTTGTAAATAAGTAACATGCGAATCTGTCCAGAAATATAAATGGGTATCATATATCTCTATATTACACACGTCGTCTGTCTGTATGTCATGAGTCAGACGTATTAGTCTTCAAGATTAATTTTATTGATTACCTGCATTTTACTTTTAAAGTTGTTGAGTTCGAAGTTCAAACCAAGTTTTTGTTGTTATCAGTTACACTAAGCTTTAATATAAATGATACAAATTTTACGTAACTTTATGGCTTGTTAGTGCTCTTAACAGTTTTTAGGGTTCCGATACCTAAATTGTAAAAAAAGGGAACCCTTATGGTGCGATTTTGTCTGTCTGTCTATCTGTCACACCTCTATATCTCAGCAACCACTCATGCTATCGACTTGAAATCTGGAACAGTTTTAGAATATGGTTGCCCATCTTAATTGCACATGATAGAATAAAAAGAAAATTCGATTATTACTATATTAAAGGGGCCCAAATAGGGGTGGCAAAATTTCAAATTGTCGTTATTAGGTCGATTGGGGTATCATATGAAAGGGCTTCACTTGTATAGTCAACAACAGGTCAAGCTTGACACTCGCAGTGCGACTCTAGCCTGTACATCTATTGAAAATTCATTAGGGGAGAGCGGGGCTGGTTGTGCCGGGGGTAAGTTGTTCCGACGCAAATATCTCAAAAATAAAAAGTGATAGCTAAAATGTCTTTATGCCTCGCGAAATGCCTAGCGGACACGCACGAACGGCTGCCATTTTAGAAGCGCCAACGACGCGGACCTGGTGGGTGTGTGGGTAGCGGTCGTCCAGCGCCACGTTAGTAACTTTTATCGCGTTTATACTTTTTGGGCTTTTGTTGGCATTTATAGTCTTACGTACATAGGACTTTTATTGAAGTGATCGTAATTTATCCATTCATGTTAATCTATGCAGTTTTAATAAAATAAAATAAAAATAAAATAAAATTCATTTATTTCAGGTAAAAACCCATATCTTATGACTAAATTAAATTACATGATAGTGGTACAATATTATTTTACAAAATTAATTAAATTGGGATTGCAATAGCTGGACTGTTAAGGGCTGTAAATGGGGATATTGCAAGCTCCACATACAGCCCTCAACACCCCATTGTCTGTCCTACTTAGTCTCTCGTTAAAAGACGCGAGCCTTTTTCGCATGACTGCATAGAAGTCATCAACTCTGTTTGATGCAAACATGCCAGACGCACTACACCGCCATGGAAGATATAGCATACAGCGAAAGGCATTGTTGTACTGTACACGCAGCGCGTTATAGGCACGCTGCGTGTAGTTAGTCCATATTTGGCATGTGTATAGCGACTGACAGTATGCACCAAACAGAGTTATTTTAACCTGATTTGTACATTTTGCAAAGCGTCTGGCCAGCATGTTGCTTCGCGCCGCAAGTGATCTTCTCTGTCGTTCTATATCTTCATCATCTTTAAGCTTCTCAGTTAAAATATGCCCTAGATATTTAAACTGGTTTACGATTTTCAATTTCGAGTTACAAAACATTATATCAGGTACATTAATCTGTTTATTATTGTGTTTAAATATCATAACTTCGGTTTTGTCGACATTATAGGTAAGTCCATGTTCACTTGCGTACTTTTCACATATACTTAGCAAATGCGTCAGCGCTCTAACCGAAGGGCTCAGCAGCACCATGTCATCTGCATAGCTTATATTATTGACACTTTCATTAAGCATGCTGCATCCGACGCCGGTGCTACTGAGCTCCTCGATCAGATCGTTGATGTACAAATTAAACAGTGTTGTAGAGGTTATTCCCCCCTGCCTAACACCACAGTTAAGGGTATATTCCTTAGATATGCTATTTCCCCATCTAACAACGTTCTCTTGACTTGCATACCAATGTTTAAACACAGTCACTACATCGTGAGGTATACCAGTTTTTATCATTTTGTCCCACAGCAGATTATATTTTATCGTATCGAAAGCTCGGCTTAAATCCAGGAAGCTCGCATAAACGTTTGTTTTTCGATCTAGATAATACTTGACTGTATTTTTTAATGCAAATATGGCGGAATCTGTTGAAAGGCCAGCGCGGAACCCGAACTGGGCACTGTTAAGTTTAATATATTTAGTTATATGCGGGTGCAACAATCTTTCAAATATTTTAGATAGTATTGTGGCCAGTGAAATAGGACGGTAATTAGACATATCTGCGGAATCTTTATTTCGATTTTTAACTATCGGAACTACTATCGTCCTCATGAATTCTTTAGGGAGATAGCCGTACGAGATACAGGCGTTATAAAATTTTGCTATTTTATCTATTAATAGAGGTCCTCCATGCAACACATGTTCCAAGCTGAGGCCGTCGTGTCCCGGTGACTTCCCTCGTTTCATTTTTGATACACAGTTTAATGCTTTGTATGAGTGATTTTTTTAAATGTTTAAGTTTTTCAATGTCTTCGAAACGGGGTTAAAAGTGCCTTTCATTCGGGGCTGGTTGTGCCGCAAATTCCGTACTAACCTTCACAATTCTTGATTACTTTATTTAACGGAATGAGAACCTATAAGCGATAGGGGAGTACCTCCTTAGGATTTCTACAAAAGGTTGCTGATGCTGAGATTAAATTATGGATGCAAATTACGCATTCCATTGTATTACTATTATCGTAGGTTGCTAAAGTTGATTTTTAATTATGATCTCATTCACAAACGATTTTTTATTTTGAGTAGAAACCTACTTTGAAGTTAGAATATTTTTTGTTTAGTTTTGATAACAAACATTGGCTGATTTGACCAAAACTTCTGTCATAAAATATTAAAATATGTTTAAGGGAATAAAAAGGCCAGGTTTCTGTCTTTTTAATAAAAGTCAATTATTGCTTTGTATAATGTCGATATATTTCATGGTTTCTGATTTCTAAATTAATTTAAAACCATAAAAAGATCAAATATTACGACCGGCACAACCGACCTCAGCCCTGGCACAACTTGCCCCCGAGAGGGGTTGGTTGTGCCTAGCTGCCACTGCTTCTTAAAATCACTATTTCTAAAAAACTATTTAGAATGTGCAAAAACTCGATTCAAATATAAAAACTAGATTAAATTTAACGTCGTATTAGATATGAGCGCCGATGGCTATAAGGTCGGCGGCGGCGCGCCGACTTTTTAGGGTCGGCGGCGGCGGCGAAATCGGCGGCGTGACCTCTAAAGCATTTTTTTGTAAGAAATGACCGGAAATCGTAAAAACCATATAGGGTTGGCACAAAAATACTTAATTCCTTACTTTCTTTTAAAATTTAGAAATATGTACCCAAAAGAAATTAAAATGGTTCTCAAAAATACTGAATATTGTAATTTGAAAATTTTGAATATTTTTAACCTAATATGTGTTGTGGCAAAAATAAATGGTTTAAATGGTTAAAAAATGTCCTGGTAGTGATGGAACAGGCCGGTGGAAATCTCCATACTCTGCAAGACTATGAAGCGAGTATTTAATACTCGTAACGAAGTCATGGCATAACTTGAAGCTAATGACTTTATGTCACAAGAGGGTAAACGAGCAGGTGGGCCAACTGATGGTGAATGGTCACCACCACCCACAGCATACACTGTCTTATGAGTGGCATAATTGACACTAATAAAACAGCAAAACGCGTTGCCCATATTGATAACTAAGGCGGTACATCTCATGTGTCGGTAATATCAGTAGCTCGTTTACCCTACAAACTGAAACACAACGGTGTAAACACTGTTACTTTACGACAGAAGTCACACAAGCAAACAATCTTCCATCGTATGAAATACCTGGCCTTTGCAATTGGATATTAAACTTATTGAGTGTACGATTGAATCAAGTGGTCTTGGAAGATTGCTAGTCGGAGTTCCTCAAGGATCCGTTCTGTCCGCAACTCTATTCCTGATGAACATAAACTGGTGCCTGGAATCTTTGGGTATGCAGACGACAGCACAGTTACGGATAGATACATACCCAATGCAAAAGCCAGTGTGGCACAAATACCGTCTTGTCGGTCGATAGACCATGGTTGAACGTTTGTTTCTGGCCCTTCACTCAGTGTCCGACTGTGGCGGCCAAAACATAGGCGTGTTTCTTTACAGTCAAACGAAGTCCCTTCAATCTGACTCCAGAGTTCCGAAATGTATTCGTACCGATATCAGACCACCTCGAGCTCCTTGGTATGATGCACTTATCGTCCAATCTGTACTTTTGGCATTTTATTGGGTCCTTGGCCAAATCTGCAGCTAAGAAGCTTGGCATATTCTCCAACGCCAGGCGGTACATCACACTAGGACAGCTTCTACAGCCATTTCTACCCTATCAGACTTGTGCTTGTGCTTCAAACAGAAGTCCGGTATGGAGTACTGATGAGTCTGCAGAATACCAGCTGGCCAATATTACTGCAATCGACAAACATACTAGGAAGCTCATTGGTGATGAGACTCTTGTCGAAACAGAGAAACTGTAGAGCCTTGAACACCGACACATAGTGCCTTATGTACTTATCAGTATTCTATAGAATACATCTCGTTGAGTGCGTCTGAAATGTACACTCAACAGCTTGTCAGTAGAAACACTTTTGGACCTTATGGCGCTGTAATAGAGATGAAAAAGTTTCTACCGACGTGCGGTTGACCGTACGACCTTATACCACCATTCCCCTTCCTCCTACGTGTGGCTAGACGAGGATTGGGGTTCCACCCTTATATCGTCAACATACCACCATTCAATCTGGTTCCTACTTTTCGAGGTACAACTGTACCAATTACCGACAGCCACGAACTACTTGGCATGAAGTTATATGCAAACCTGAACTTCGGCGCTAACATTGAGTCAAAAGCCCGAACTGCGGCAAAAAAGTGGGGCGTTCTCAATAAGGTTAAGCGTTACTTCTATCCGACAACTTACAGTTTTATATAAAGTCCAAGACCGATCCTGCATGAAGATTTTCTTTGGGATGGCTCAGCTAAATACCAACAGACGCATTTGATTCGATAGATAGTGATGAAGTTTCACAGTCTGGTCGTCACAAAGTTGCATGTCTGTCGGTCTTTTTTCAGATATTACTTCGGAGAGTGTGGTCAAGAGCTCCACGGGCTTATTCTACCACTACCTTATACCATCGGGAGTCTGAGGGTCGGAGGGACGCACTGCAGAAAATTCCCCTATGAATATTGGTTGATATTCCGCACATTCGCACAAAGCGCTTTGAAACATCTTTTATAATGCGCACGGCTAAAGAGTGGAATTACCTACCTGCGTTAGCGTCCCCCAGTTTATATAACCCGAATCTCTTCAAGTCGCGAGTGAATAGGCTTCTTCTTGGCAAGCTCGTTCCATCGTTGACCTCATCTCTGTCTTCAGGACTAGATCGAGGTCAAGAGTAAGCCCATTGACAAAATAAAAAAGCGTGTCTTTTTCTGGTAAAGTCCATTCCATCGTTTACTTCATCTCTTGTCTTCAGGGCTAGATAGAGGTCAAAGTAATCGAATTATGCTTTTTTTTTAAGAAATGTGCGAGTTAGACATAGCCCTTTTATGTCTATGAGTTACATGTGATAAAAAAAAGTGGCATATGAAAACAAATCTGATAAAATTATTTTAACTATTAACATTACTGACTGTACGGACAACAGACTGTACTAATATTCTAATACTTTTAAGGAAAAATAAACAAATGTTTAATTTTAGTCCGGTTTTCAAACACAAGTTTTTGTTAGCTTATCCTCATTAAGGTAATATTCAAAAATATTGCTGAAACCATTCAGTAATCGGGGCTCTCTAAGAATCATGCTACAAATTAGGTATCCAGCAGGTAGGATCAATATCTTAACTAAAGCGAGTAAGAGAAGCAAGAGAAGAGAATTTGAACCAGTGCTTAAAAAGTATGGATTTAATAACTCTTTCCTCGCTCGTCGCGCCGTGGCCATCCGCGGCGGCGGCGGCGCAGGAAATTTGTTCGGCGGCGGCGGCGCGCCGGCGCGGCGCTCATATCTACGTCGTATAGGTTATAACTACGGTTCTTAGCATTCATATAACTTGATTTTTATTTTTAATTCTGTGGATTTAGTCAAAATCGGCACTTTCAGCCCCGCTCTCCCCTACAATCGATAACAATTTATGTTAATATTACAGCAAAAACGATCTTTCTAAGTTGCAGTTTTTTAGTAATCTGCAAAAAACCTTTACAAACAAATTTAGTTTTGCAGTCCTAAAAATGGACTTTATTGCTTCCAAAAATACTATAGGTATATCGGAACCCTCGTGTCCGACTCGTACTTGACCGGATTTTTTTTATAGGTATTTTTGTACTATCGGGTGGGTTTGTTAGATAGGTAGATGACCTAGTGGAACTCCACTAATAACTATTGAGCCACCAAAGGCAGAAGGTAAATGCGTGTGTATTACTTTTTTTTGTTACTTACTAGATCAATAATATTATGTTGTTATTATTGATATTTAAAAACTAGAATAAAGTAAAGTATAGCGTAAATATTCCCAATGCTTGGACTTTCCCTATAAAACCGTTTATTCCGTTAATAAAACTCACGTAAAACGGTTTATAGTTTAATTTCGAGTTAACTGGTAATTAACCTTAAATTGCTGGCCATTAATATCGAAAAAAAAAAGCATATTAATCGTCATCACGATGTATTACGGTGTCAGAGGTCACTCCGGATCGCGATTTTTTTTTATATTTTCTTGCGAAAGTAACGGCAAATGAGAGAGAGAGTGAGTTTATGGTGCAAAATCATCAATAATAAGTAATTTATGCGTTTTCTATCGATGATACTTCGACTTGCTGTCCTCAGGTCTGACGGCTCACGCTTGACCAGTTTTTGCTGAGAGTTTATAACGAAGATTAATGACCAGATAAGCGACGTTTTATTTTAAAAGGATATTTTTTATAGTTTGTCATTTTGTTCTTTTAAAGACTAAGTCGCTCTGAAAGATACTAAAAATAAACGTATCTGTTGTGAGAAGTTCAATTCATTTTCAGTCAAATATCATTGTTGCAATAATTTTAGAATAGTTAACAGCGCCTACTGCATATGGATCACATAATACACCATTCAGCCGTAAACTATGATTAACTCGAACGTCTCATTGGAGCCTCGCTCTTTCAGTGACGGATCTCACTTGACATTTTATGAACGCTCTTTTGTGTCACATGTCCAGGTTAGGTTGACCTCCCTCGTCCGTGCGTGTCAGTTACGCCTGCTGATGTGTTGAGGGTAAGGGTAATGTGTCGACGGGTCAAACAACGTTGGAGGGTTTCAGGTGGGCTACAATACGGCTGAGACAATGGCAGCGATGAATATGCATGGTGGCATCGCGCCGGTGCAATTTGGTCGGGACCGTCTTGTAATGACAATGTGACAAAAATAACACGTCTCTAGCTCATATGCAGTCGACGGTCGACGCGACATACCTGCACGTCTGTTGCTTTTAAGATTCACAATTAGTTATTAAATAACGAGGTCCTCCCTCTTTATTCTATTAATATCGCTATTATACAAAGATGATGTGTAATAATGTTATTGTCAAAATCTTAATATTTGTTTATTACAAATACTTAAAGACCCATTTATCAAGAGAATGGCAGGTGTAATAGTAAAGTTTTAAATATGATCACTTACGAGGGGTGTTCAATAAGAAGTGAGAACGAACAACATTTTGGTGGTAGTCTTTTGATGTTTATGAGTATTGATAGTTTATTTCAGTACAAGGATGGTATCAACAACTTAGGCCATAATATTCAGATACGTATAAAATAATGAGGTAACGTTCAACAGTCAGTCAGCCAATCCAGCAAGCAACTTGAGGAATGAGAAAAAATTAAGTTTCTATTCATGTTATTCATCAACTCTTACTACATATATTTACTGACAGTCCTCTACTCACAGTGACTTCAATCTGTCCCCCAACACCGAAGAAGAAACAGATACAGATGCAAAATCGCAGTCATGGATCCCATACAGAGAACATAAAATATTAATTGTATTACATGGAAATTAACAATCAAACACTACTAAAACTACTATACTACTACTATTTATCGAATATCAATTTATACTTTTGGATACAAAAATCTGTGATTTAGATTTTTTTGAGTAAGATTTTGTCACCCGCCGGTGATAATTAGGATTTTGGGCTCAGAAAATTTAAGAGGCTATTCTTCTTTATGAATAGCTTTCCCCAAGGAGCATAGTTCTAAATAAAAAAATACCTTCTTCCCATACAAAATCAACAACTGATGCAGTTTCTATGGTAAATAATTTTTTTTTCGTATTTCGACCGTTTGCTCCTTTGGAGAAGTTATTATTTTATAAAATAATAATTTTCGTGAGTGATAAAAAGTACCGTAGATAGATAGATAGATAAACACTTTATTGTCACACACAAAACACATTACCAATTACAAAAGAGAGTCTTAAATCTAGGGTGACAAAGGCGGTCTTATCGCTGGGAGCGATCTCTTCCAGACAACCTTTGCATGTAGGAAAGTGTGATAGAGAACTGCAGTAGTGTGCCAATCTATAATATTTATATACTTTTACAATACAATATGTACATATACAAATATATAATATATATATATATATATATATATATATATATATACAAATAAATAATTTAGACATAGGAAGAAATGTAACATACACAATAAATAAATATATTTACATTATATATAAATACATACAACAGCAAAAGGTATCATATAAGTAATTGTTGCAAACTAAGGAACTATTTATAAGGCTACTTTTAAGTTCTATATAATCAAAAATGTATGCATGTATGTACATATAAAAAAAAGTTCTTTTGTCGTGTAACCGGGCAATGACTTGCGCTGACGCATGACATAACAGTGCGTATGGCTTCTTGTGACTAATCAGTATACAGACAAGCAAATTATATTGTTCAGTCTCAAACTTACCAGTCACTTATAACTTATAAGGTAGCTATTGTCATACATATCTACCTGGGTTTCTGACTGATTTTGTTAAAAAGCCGTAACAAAATATCTTCGAGGACATAAAGTAAAACTATATTTTTCTGTATTAGGAAAATATATTTATTAAATTAACGCTGTGCACAATTGTGCATTCTATAGGTATAACTCCTGCCCGTTCTGCGTAGCATGCGCGACTCTTCGTAGCACCCTCATATGAATCGCTACAACTCGCGCCATCTATCGACTAATGGGAAAACTGATCGATCGTTCGTTCTACATCTGCTGCAAAAATCGACGCGACAGTTAATCATCGACAGCCGATGCGATGCGCGCCGGAAGCAATGCCTTCTTAGCATTGCAAATGAGCTGCGTTCCTCCAATGTCACCCGTACACATGCACAAAGCACTCACCCAAGGGTTAAAGTATTAACATATAAATACCAAGTGATTTCCAAACTATTGATGAAATCAAACGGGCCTTATTTATGGGCCACATATTTGCATACGACTTGGTTACACTAACAGTTAAATTGCGTGGATAATGGTTTTTTGAGCAGCTGCCTCAACTGTGACTTGTCGTTTTTTCCGTTTCGAGATCGTTCAATTATTTTTACCATCGTTTTCTTTGTAACCCTTTTCTTAAAAATATTCCATCGGTCTATTTCTAATTTACACAACAACAAGTCAGATGTTTGGCTTGATAAACCGCATTTCAGATTCCTATAGGCACCTTGGGAACGAAGTTGTTTGAATAGAAACTAAAAAGGGTTTCTTGATAGACGAAAACTAGTTTTAAAAGATGGACCAACAGTATTATCATGAGTATTACATATGTTTCTTGATTTTCTTGATGTGGGAATAACAAATATATGCAAATCGATACCTTACCGTGACTAAACGAACAACAACAGCTGCATGAAACCATAAACCAACATAAAACTATCACATTTATTATATTAATCAGCAAATAAATCGTAGATGCATCGATATTCACTAAAAAGTTCAAATCAATGCCTACATTCTGATGCTAATTTGGGCTGAACAAAAAAGCGGTACGGTGGAGTCACTGCAATATTTGAATAATTTCAGCATTAATCACTGCACGCGAATACTGTTACTTATACAAAATGTGAGCATCAATTTGCTACAAAAACAACGCAATTTTAACTACCTTTCCCTTTAGTAAGATGTTAAATGTTAAGCTATAATTATGGTGCTTAACAAAAATATTTTTTTACATTAAACTTGTTTAAAAATATCAAAATTTCAATGATTACATTAGGGTATTTATGGTAGACAAATATTTCAAACACCTTACCAGGATATATCACCGGGCTAAGGGAAATTGGCTGGAGCCAGTAATAGTATTTGATACCGGCATATTTTTTCAAGGAAAATTGGGAGCATTTAAAACTGTCAGTGAAGAAAACAATTAGTAGAGTTTATTACACGGCCAAGGGCCGCGTCCGTGTACAAATTGCTTTTTAGGCTGATACCATCGCTCCTACTGCTACCACGCGTAAAAACGGTGCCCGTGACACCCAAATCAATAAATTCGCCAAATAATAGTTATCGAAAAATAAGTCAAAAACATTATCGTCATCCGGAAAGCATAAAAATATTTCAAATCGAAACAATAGAGCGAAGACAATGGGCAGGCGCAAAAAGGGGCTACGACTTTTTTCTTGAAAAAAATTGTGGTTTTTTGCAAGAGAGCCCTCTTCGACAACAATCAGTGTACCGCCACCGCCCTTTGCCGGGACCTTTTTTCAATAACGGACCCGCGGTTTGTTTATTTTTGTCGGCTAAACGATATTATTGGTAATAGGGTTTTATTAAAAAATGTACGCGCCATAAAAATGTTAGTCGACAGAAATGGGTTAAGGGATCATTTGTTGACATTTCAAGTGTTTTTGCGACGGAAGGTTGGTGATCAAGAATTTTGTAAAAAGGGCGCAACAACAATTTCTTCAAAGCTATCATTACTACTACAACAAGTAGACTGTCTGTTTAAACATGAACGAGGTAATTGTGCATGACACGAAATCAGTTGAAAAACGCATGTTTTGTATGTGAAAATACGTTCATTACTGTACAAAAACCGGGTTTACATGACAATAGGTGCGCGGGCGCGCGGGTAGCACGACGGTACCGCGACTCGCGACCGCACACCGGCCGAATAACCGTTTCCGAAAACCGTAAAGGAAGTAATTACATATTCTAATCCAAATCCCGGGTCCCGGTTCATATGTCACTCGCTTACAATAAAAAAGGTAGCAACATACGACCTCCTTGTAACGGTTACTCTTTCTTTGGTATCCTGAGAAAAAAAAACATCAAGAACCGCATTTCCAAATATAGTGCTGTACAAAAAAAATTGCATACTTACTTATAGTCCATAAAAATAACGAATATAAGAAATATAAAATTTCTCCTTATTCCAACATCGTAGAGTGTATTTTAGAATAGCATTATCATGTGTGCCGCATAACAATTTATGCATCGCATTTGCATAATGTGCATAGCCCCTAAATTTTATTGAATAAAAAAATAGGATGGGTAGAACTTTTTTGCATAAATTCTTACAAAGGAAACGGGTTAAACCATTCAGGAAGTAAAATGTCGTAGATCCGCTTGCATGTTGATTTGGAAGTCAAAGTGCATGCAAACAATTTTGAAAAAATAAACCTTGTGTGAGCAAAATAAAAAATAAAATTGTGCAGCTGCAAAAATGGGGTTATGTCGTTTCGCACACGCAACCCCGTCGCGATGCACAATACACCAAAATGTACCTGACTATAATTTATGCGAGAATATTAAGAGAAATGTACCTGCCCTTTTTGAATATTAAGTGCAACCTAACCCCTGACATTACTGAATAGGGTTAAGATACTATTTGAAAAGGAATAATACAAAAAAATGCAAATAAACTGTCCCCACGTTTGCGTGAGGGTTACAACAGGTATACGGAGCATAGGAAAAAAATCGCAAGCGTCTCGCTAGTGCAGAAAGTACAATATTTATCACTGCACAAAAGATTCGGGTTAAATTTTGTACTTGCTGGGGAGCCAGCACTTGTCACCTTGGCGTATAATTTGGGTGTGTACGGGTTTCTTTCTTATGCATATCGGGTCGGGGGTCGCGCATAGAGATAGTTCTTTTTTAATAGCACTTTTTTTATTATGGACCATATGCAAAGATTTATTGTTGTTCGGCGGGATGTGCGTGAGAATGCTGCGAGATAATCGAATTTGCCTATGCGCACCCTAGGACAGCCAGCGAACCCTTTAGATCGATTGTAAAGACTTCATGGGAAAGATGTGAATATTCAAACAAGGTGTCATCTTTGTGAATATCGATTGCCGTTGGATCCTTTTATAGAAGCCTGGGAATTGATACAGTGAAAAGGAAGACCCTGGGCTTTTTTGCATAATCTATTAGTTTGTGACCGTGGAGGAGCTTTGTTCGTCTAACGGAATTTTCGTGTAAGTAAAGGGTTGATCTTAAAAAGTGGTCGTTAAAAAACGGGACCGTTACAATTTTTTGAGTAGCGATTGACTTCTGTCCAAGGTTGCTGTCTGGACCGAATACCGCTATTGTCTCTCACCGTTTGGGAGATAACTGTTTTATGTGTTGTTTTTTCTTCATTCGGGAACCGTAACTTTTGTATCGTTTTTTTAAAGAATTATTACTGTTATTTGGAATTTGATTAAGATTTATTTGTTTTTATTACTACCAACATTATGTACCAAAAATCTAAGATGTGTTTTGCACAAAAATTCATATTGCGTTACTTACCTCTACATTTTATTTAAAACACGTGCAAATTATAAACTAAGTATTATTAAAAAATCTACGGCATAACTCGTAGAAAAGCAAAAACTTAGTGTTGATATATCTTCGTTATTGTAAAAATTTGTTAACAGTTACTCTGTCAACACGGTCCGGCGTGCCACCCTTTTTTGCATACGGTTGCGTTACGAGGCGGGCCATTCGGCATTTTTTCCAAAAGGCCACAATGTGCTCTAGTTTTTGCGTTTTATTTGTTCTAAAACAAATAGACTGCCCCACTGGGCCCAGTGACGCAACGCAAAGCCAAAAGAAAAGACTAAGCAAAACATATTGTAAACTATAATTACAGCATAGCAATGCGGTTACTACAGGATGATGTTTTTAAATTGGATAAGTCGTATAAAAATATAAGTGCACATAGCAAAAAAACAAAATAAATAAATAAACAAAAATAGTTTTTCAAAAGAATTAACGTTTATGTATTTTACTTTTTTTATAAATAAAAGTATTTTGACTAACTACCACGTCAAGCACTTTTACAAGCCGACTAATTTGTACATATTAGTGGGCAAGGATCGTGTAGGAAATCGGGATTATTTGGCGTTACATATTAGGACTGTGTAACTTAGTACACTTATTTCCCTAACCTATAAGACCATTATAAGACCAATGTGACTCGGAGCACCGGAAATTAAATTGATGTGTGGGAGAGTTATGATGTCATAAATTTTTTGTATGGATATTTTTTTTACAGAATCCTATCATGTGGGGTATCTAATAAAAGGGCTTTTTGAGCCGGTTCTAAAAATATAGTACATTTTAATATTTCAGTCACTGGTTTCCTAAAAATTTGAAAAATATGTTCAAAACATACCAAGTGTGGGCTTTTTCTGGTAGATATATTTATTTTTCCACGTCATCCTATTAATAATGTGAATAACAGTTATGATAGAAAACAAAATTGATATCTAATAGGATGTTAACACTCAATTTCACCTGCACTGTGATATAAATTAATGTAAAAATTATAACAAATTAAATATTGTAATGTTTACCAACTAGATCATAATGAAGCGATCGTTTAGTTTAACATAATATTAACATATAGAGACCCTTATTTAAATGTTTGGTAGCGTACAAGAGCCACTTATTATGAACTTTAGAAGTCATCAAATCATAATGATTTGTTATATAACAGTTTCCAGTTTTTGCTTATAAGATATGTTTTTTCTTGGATCACGCTGTGAAGTCAGTCCGGCTTTCTCCGCAAAGAAATCGTCAGCAAACTTGTAATGGTCGAGCAATATTTTGTCTTTTTAATTTTTTGCTCCAATAAAGCGACATGTAGTCCGTCACAGCCATCGAAGGGTTAAATTATGCAAATTTGTTCATAAACAAAGTGCTCGGAGCGTCTCTTTTCACGTAAAGTACTTTACAGGCTTTCCAGTAGATCGGTTATTGTGCTCTTGTTGTACGATGTCAAAAGAAGCCGTTGGATTTTTTGGAAAAAGGCGTTCCGTTGTGTGATATTGCTTTGCTGACAGACTCTCGCCTATTTTAAATAGACTTTCTAAAACAGCAGATTTTGTATATTTTTACACTTGCTATTAAAATTTTATTACAAAAAGATTTAATTCTATTTTGTGTACCTTGATCGCAAAACGTTTTTCTTGATTAAAGTAGTAACCGAAGGTAGGCCTCCAAGCGCCAACTCAACACGAATTCCGAATTAAGAGATATTCAGCAGCGATAGGAAACTTTATGGCTACGAAGTATTTTGTTCCTCCGACTTATTTAGTATGAAGTGCCTGCGACTGGGAACGGCCTTATCAACTCGATAAGACAAAGGCCCGATCGGAGTAAAGCGAAGTAAGATGTGAGAATATCGCGGCTCGTCACAGGACGGGACTCGAACCCGCGTTATCCGTGACAATAAAGTGCGAAACTCACTACCGTCCACTGGGATATACGTAGAGCTAAGATAAAAGCAAAATTTGGAGCCTGTATTGCTGAAAAATCCTAGTGCAAAGTCAAATGCTGCTTGCTGGCATAATGCTGTCCTATATTGCATTCACATTTACCTACCTCATGTTTAATAGACCAAAAAAATACACATATCTTTGAAATACCTAAATATTTTCAATTTCAATTTTGATTTTCTATTCTAAATGACAAGATATCTTCCGAAGGCCACTATGTTTAAAAATTATGTCAGTGGTGACAGCTTTTACAAAATCATGTGGGTGCTCATGATGAATTTTAGGAGAAATTTGAAATCTGGTTCCTGGAGCCCCTGAATTATGACTTGAAATATTAGCACTATTTTTAGAATAAACTTTTGAATAATGAATATGAGGAAAAATGTAATAAAATAGTTATTTAAAGTAATAAGCTTTACATGTAAAGAAAGCCCGACCCAGAAGTGTACTTAAATTATGACTTCTACCTCCTATGCATCCATGGTTCATGGACAATACGTTATAACAATGTCCCTTCCGAGCATGCAAAAATGACCTTTCTAATCTTTTGCATATACGTCAAACATAATAGAGTTGTGATTCCTTTCCATTGTGCCAAAACCCTTCGGTCAGGTGGCCGATTATTATAACTGTGTGATCAATTGAACAATTTTGAGGCACGTGCAAATGTTCGCAATTATAAACGGGCAATGACCTCACAGCCTGGACCTTTTATGTTATGAGGGGAGTTCTTTGTCCAACTTTGATACTAAAGCATTTCTTGCAGTTAACTGTTTACTTTTTGTTACATATTGAGTTACTTAGCTGATTATGGGGAAATAGTCGAAGGCTGGTTTACTGCAAAACTTATTGATGCGTTGCCAATTAAAGTGTGGTTTCATTTCTATCTCTGGATTTTTTGTGCCAGTCAGTATGGTGGTAAAAAGAAACTAACTGCGTTCGTGACGACTTTCGGTTAATGTTGTCTAATTATTCAAAAACTAATCCTGAAATATATCTATACATTAATATAACTTTCTTTAGTTATGCAGTAGTGTCACCGACTTGAATAAAACGTAATACTTTCTCCTGCAGCCTGTTTCCTCTCTCTGTGTTTTGGCCAGAGTAACGTGGTAATCCAGAGACGACGAGGCTACTGCGCCTCGTATACATGTCAAAATTTAATTGAATCTCTTGTTAAATATATTCTTAATGCGGCACTATTTTCTCCAAACGCTAAGGTAAGTAAAACTTAAGATGACTGCGAAGATGGAGTACTCATATTTGGATAGATCTTTTCTTTGATGATTTCTTTATTATCTTTATTTAAATTTGTATAATTACAAATATATAAATTAGATATAAGCATGCGGATCAATACTGTGGTACTAGTGAATGGAGGGCATTAAAATTATGCTTTTCCATTTGGTCGACAAGTTTCGATTTTCACTGCTATACTGTCAAGATTCTTGTTGGAATGCACAAATAATATTATGTCCATTTTTAACTACAAAGTTATTATTATAAAAGTATGTACTTACTATAAAAACCACTATTAATTAGTTATCGGACAAAATTGTTATTTAGAAAACATGTTCTTCGATGGACGGGCGAGCGAAAAAACGCGCCAAATGACCGTGAGCGGCGTATCGAGGATCGATTCATATAATCGATACTTATAAATCGAGTCGGTTATGAGACGATAACATCGGCCGCGACCGCCGCCGGCTACCGGGCGTCGGCTAAGCGACGATTACTCGGCGCTCCTCTTATTTTGTTGCTGGCCCTCGCGAGATTATCGATAAAATAATTAAATGGTTACTCTCCAAATCGATTCTCGAGTGTTGTTATCGAGAGCGAAGTTATTTGTTCCCTTTTTCGGCTGCGCAATAGTCGGCTCAGTGCTGCTGTTTTGTTGCGCGTTTCGACAACTTTTTGTCGCGCCATGTCATGTCGCAGCCGAGCTCTCGTTTATGGCGTGTAACTTTCAGTGCAGTGGTCCAATTAGAAGTCGCATACGAAATATTTCGCCTATAGTCGCATACGAGATATGCAGTTAACGCAATCTAAAACTTTACAAAAGTAACCATGTATTCGGAATTTCGTTTATTATGTAGAGCAGGTGGTCTACTCTCAACTAGTCTCAACTTACGACATGGATAATATACTACCTATTTCGAAACACTCAAAACTTCGTTCAGTGACAATGTGGTACAATGAATTTGATCAAATGATTTTCAAATTGACAGCTCATAGTAGAATCGGGGATCTACTCACCCAATCAATATTCTAGTCATAACAGTGAACGAAGTTTTGAATCTGCTGTAGTAGTATTGCATCAACGTCGTTTTCGTTGTTGGAAGTTGAGAGTAAACCTAAGTTGAAGTTTTTGGCTAAATATTAATTTATTTTGTGCTAGTCATAAATATGGTCATTAATAATTATAATTAAAATAGTCATCACTAAATTATGAAAGACAGGCATAATCATAAGCTTAAAACTTCTGCGACTATTCTTCACATGACCTATAGGTTGAGATTTTTATTATTATTAGTCTCATGACATCGGCAACTTTCTTCGCGACCGGTTCCTCCTAACAACTTGCAATTAATAGAATCCACTCGGGTTGATTAGCAACTAATTGGAGGCTGGATCTGCATGGGGCCCCATATCCCGCTATTTTATGTCTTACAGTCCAATCTACTTTTATTTATCTTGGTCGTTTCCTCATGACAGATCGTGCCACCACTCCTCTCCCGACCGCCCGATCTTGAGCACAGTGAATATTGGCCTGTAGGTCACTCCAGTAATTTCCTGGATAGCATCGGACCATTGCATTGCTATACATCCTGTGCTCTGTTTACTTTCCATTCTGCCAGTGATGATAAGCCTTTCCAGGCTACCCGTAACCCTTGTGTCCGTGTGTTCAAAGTATTTTAGGACTTGTTGCTTGCATTAGACACCCTGGTTCAATCTACTAGGTGTAACAAAAACTGTATTACAAACCTGAATGATGCAAATCTGCCTACGAAATTAATCAATTAATTAATTATTTATTGATCAATCTTTACATCTGACATCTAATATCTTTACAAACTATGAAAATTAAATTTTGTTTTTTTCTATTGCTCTGTGATATTTTATAACTACTACTAGACAAAACTTAGAAATCACTTTTATATTTTATGTTTACAACTTGCACATTAGGGTTTTGAATTTTATTATGATTATTTTAAATGAAATTATGTTTGAATTGAATTTATTATTGCGTATTAAAATGTGTTTAATTAAAATTTTATATAATATTTAATACTGTTAGGTTTCTACTAAAATTGTGATAAAATGAAATAATGATAATATGTTAATTTTAAGCACCTAACTAATATTGCATAATGCCCAAACAGGGTTTCATGTAGAACTTTACACTAGCATTAAGACGCACTTGTACTCATGGAGGCAATTAATAAATGAATGAATGAAACTGGATAACTTTTCCTAATGAGCATTTCTTAAGGGGCATGGGTTAAAATAGAAAAACAATAATAACTCTCATTACACATAGGATAAAATGAAATAATGTAATATGCATATTCTATGGAAAGTTTAAAAAATTTCGCATCTCTAGTTACGTTCCATATGATTAGAGATATGGGCAGATTCATATCTGTAACATTTTGCTGTTAACTATTTTAAAGCTGGGGTACGTTTCTTTTAAATACAAGTTGTACAAATGCAAGAGTGTAGCCATGACAACCCATGCTGAATTCTACTCGTACTACGTATCTTGTAAACGTTAGCTTGCTTGGGGGGAGGAGGTTGGTTTGCCCACTGGCTTCTTGCCAAAACAAGTTCTGCTTAGGTAACAAATATTTCTCATCCGAACTTTCGACAAACTATGATAGAAAATTATTTCATTCTTCATCATTACTGATTTATTATTGTTACGGTGCGTTTCATCATAACATCCCATGAAACGTCCACTACAGGACAGGGAGCTCCCTCCAGGATTCTAGCTTTTGCTGGAAAAATGTGGAGGGGAAGTACCATAGTCACCTTGCTTGTTAGCGTTACGGCTGGCACCATGGACCGCGGTTGTAGGTGACCGCAGTAAGTAAGATGTAAGATACAAAGGAGGATGCTGCTGCACATCCTCCAGTTTATAACCCTTAGTCGCCTCTTACGACACCCACGGGTATGTATGGGTTGGTACTATTCTTTGCCAGCACCACACGGGACACGGGTGCGTTTAATACAACTGATTATTTACTATCACCACTTTAATGAGTGCACATTCTCAGTTTCCTAATAAAACTCGAGTGACACCTTAATTCGGTGGCATAAAAAAGTTCCACCGAAGACGTCTTAATTGTGTGTGTGATAAGTGTACTCTTAGTGATTTATAAAGCTTGTATAGAGCCTCCTAAACGTATTAGTGGCTTTGTCGGCTTCCCTTATCGCGCTTAGAGGCTTCCGCTCGGCCACTGTGTTTTTATTCTTTTAGGTGTCCAGTTCGGTGGCTGAGTGAAATCGAACGCTTACGTAAGGTTTGGTTTTAGAGCTGATAATTTGCAGGTTATTGCTCTAAAAGGTGCGCTATAGATAATTTAATTTGGTGTGATTCTAATAATAAATTGCATAAATTAAAATTAAACCAATATCTTTAAATCTGTTATGAAAGTAAATAGCAAGGTATATCGCGCTGAATCAACCTAAAGTAAAAGTACTTTTGTAGCAATCGCAGATACCATTACCGTTTAATACAGCGGACAAGTAAAGGTACTAGCAGGGAGTCGTTTCAATAAGAATGTCGTTGACGTTATATTAGTCTGTGTGTGATCTACAACACAGATCGTATGTATTCTTTGCTTATACGTTGAAAATCAACGTCAAGCTTGACACATTGTTCTTTGAATTGTTCTTTTTTTAAACAATGTTAGGGCTAGAGTCACAGCGTAAGTGTAAAGCTTTACCTGCTCTTAACTGTACCACCCGAACACGCTGCGTTTTTTCTCACTTTACGCGCGATATTCAAACCGTTCGTCCGAATTTTTACGAGCGACGAATGGGCACTAAAATCGCAACAACTCTTTATTAATACTTGTTACTTTATTGTTATTCTCACACGTCATTTGACTTCGCAAGGACGCGGAAGATTTACATTATTACCCGTAAATCTGAGAAAAAGTATCCTCGTAAAATTTACAATCTCTTTTTTTCACCATTAAAGGATTTAATGGATGTATAAACGGCCCTAAACTGCTTAATCACCATTTATGTGACTGCATAAATTATCATAAACTATCTGTTGACAAATTCAGAAAAACACAGCGAATACTTTTAGTATGGTTGTTAGAAGTGTATCAGACTTAACTTCTTGATTCAATAATTTCGGGGTACTCTTATTTATTTTCTTTTTCATTTTTACTTAGAGGCGATTCCTTACATCGCCCGCAGGACAATCAAAATCTTGTGTTTTGTAATTTGCATATTTTAAGGAATCTTTCCAATTTCACAAAATACTGCATTTAGTTAAACTTATTACTGGTGCATATTCGAGTTATATTTAGTATTATCAAGGCAATATCAATTTGAATCTGACGTGCATAATCTTTTTTGAAGTATATATGGAGGATTAAATCGAATCAAATAAGTGTAAAAACGGTTAAACATTATTTTATATTTCAAATACGGCAGCGTAATTCTCAAAATTTTACTTAAGGTCCATAAGACTCAACATTCAGCGTATGCGTTAAAGCAAAAGCATTCTAAAAATAAGAGTTTGTGTGGAAGGAAGGTAGCGACACGCACGTGATGAATTGACATGTTCCCGGGCCATTAGCGGAGATAAGGAGGTATTTAACTCAATCCCGATGCGGCGCGTACGCAGCACTGCCCAACTCCACACTATATGGGTTGTTCCAATAACATTCTTCTGTCTCTACTTAAGTCATTTTATTACCACCAGCATTAAATTATCTTTTTCAAATATTTATTGACAAGCATCTTCTCTGATGAACTTCTTCAATAAACTTTGGTATAGACTTGGAATCTCTTGACTCCAATAAAATGTAATTGTAATTTGTAACTGTCGGGTAATTGTCACCATATTCGTGTCAGTTGTAAGATTGATGACCGACCTCACGATCTCTGGTGTCAGAATTATTGTTGAGCAACCGAAAGCCCCTGCTCTGGCTCGTTTAACGAATACTAACGTAGATAGAGGCTGAGACCAACGGCTTAGCGAGCCTTCAAAAGAAAGGAATACTTTTTATTTTCTGACGAATTAATTGGAGAGCTTCCACAAAGTGATTATTGTTTGATTGTGTCCGCAGCGTTAATCGAACCAAGAATCTCGGGATCAAGATTCGAACGCTCAATTAAACCACTAGGCAGGTAATTTTTTTTTGTTGTCATTGGGCTTGCTCCTGCTTGACATCGATCTTGGCAAATAATATTCAGTAAGAGCAGCCTGTATAATGTAACTCCAAGTGCAGCGTTCGATAGCGCGGCTCGCCCGGTAGCCGTAATGAGAAGAAGCGGCTTCCGTCCACGGAATTATAGTGATACGCTGGTCATGAGAAGATGCGAGTATCTAATGTTTTTGTTTTTTAATTTTCTTTGTAACATTTTTATTATTGTCAATGCACTTACAGGCATTACAAATACTTCTGACATTGAGGACAGAAACTGTAGAAAACGTCATGCTTATTAATTTCGGCTATGGATTTGAATTCAGATTTTTGGCATTCATATTGGCATTATTAATTAATCTTAGCATACAACAACTCAGTCAATTAAAATTGTATGAGAAATATGTTTTTTTTTTCAATCTGGTCTACCTTGCGTGAACATGCTCTGAAAAATCATTAGTTGTACAAGTGAGTAAAGCATGAAGATAACTATTGAGATAGACCCCAATTTTCCATAGAATGTGTCGAATCCATGAGAGAGAGCTTTATTAGGCCGGCGTGAAATTTTCTGGGCTCCTCAATTACCCACTGACGATTTTTGGAAGGTAGCTGCCCAATTATCTCCTATTCTAAACATTTTTAAGATAGCCATTATTCTAATTAGAAACTAGAACCAGTCGTAGCACGTTTGTTCTTTCTTGTTTTATTCGAATTAGAATTCAAAGACAATCGAGAAAAGTATTTGTCACAAAATATCAAAATACACTCAAAATACCAAACCTGTAAGTAATTTTACTAAAATAAAAAAACACGTATGTACAAAAAAATTATTTTTAGTTGCTTTCTAAGTTGCAGTTCACATCAAAATCTCTGTACGGTCTTAGATTTCGGCCCTAAAATTTCAAAGAGAAGCTCAAGATAGCAAGGCTGCTATCAGCGAAAGAATTATGTGAGAACGGTGCGTGGTATCAGCCGGCTGCGATAAGCCGGCCACGAGTGCGATGCCACGACTCACCTACCAGAGCTAATTAAATTCTTCATTAGCGCCTGCATAGCACCCACTCTCAACTTACTTACCACTACTTACTTTCTTACAGCTTTCTTACGTAGTTTGTTGTTGCTGCTTTATGGCTTTGCGTGTAGGATCTGGTTTAGGGAAAATGTTCATGTAAATTACAAAATTTTTGTGTGGAAACCCGAGATGGAAAAATTGCAGCTATAGGGCAAGAATTGTTTTAAGAAAGAGATTTAGTAGTTTAAAATAGCTAGCGATAGCTTTAAAACATGCGTGACATAAAGTAATTCATTTAAAATCTTCAATATTTACGTCTCCCATCTTTCTGGCGACATAATCACGCATCACGCCAAACGAGTGGCCGATACCGTCGGCGTCTTTGCGATAAGTGTATTCATACGTTCTCCACTTATTTCTTTTATTTTTGTACGTTTTTCCTCCAGCCCGATCTCGGACAAGCGACATGGAATAAATTAAGCTACTGGGGTTTGATACTCGATGCGGCCATACGGATATTTTCTTTATTTCGTTTTATAAGATTTTTGAGTCCAGCTGGAATATCTTGATGGACAATTTTTCAGTCTCATACAAAATACTGTTTGCTAAGATGGTAATTGTTTTATTAAAGAGATTGCTGCAAGTTTTTGAAAAGCTATAGCCCTTTCATTAAAGTCATAAACTTTGGAGTTCCGCTTTCCATTCCATTTCTCTGTCAAACGTTCTTGGGTCATAATTTAAGTTTTTTTCTAAGTGGCGTTAATCCGGCGTGGGATCAATCGCGGGTGGATTTATGGGCCCAATTACGGCCCCTTCGTGTGTTTGGCCGAGTGGTATGGATGGCCAAACGGCCTGCATCGGTGGAATTGTGGCACGTTCTCCATGAGTGCCAGCTTGCCGACTTAACGCGTTGGAATCTTATAAGTTTGATGGAACGCGAGGATCGATATAGAGTATATTCCAAGGGAAACTCATAAGTCTAATATACATTGGCAACAACAGTAGATCAAAAACAAATGAAACACACAAATTTCCTGTTTAATGTAATGACAGGACATAAATCACAAACTTTACCTTCCTCCCAACAATATCATTGCTACAGAAATCAATGAACAAAACAACTGAGATCGTGCTTCCAAAATAATAAACCCTATATCTCGATCGGCGAAGTGAAACCACGAATTGAATCTTATGGGAGTGGGCAGGGAACGGGTCACGATGTGATAGTGGTGCAGATGAAGATGTCACGTGGTAATTAGCGTGCGGGCGCAGGCGACGACACCATGCGATCTCTGATATAAAGGGACCAGTTCGGGATTGTAAATTTAGGATAATCTAGAAAACATCAAAGTCATTATCTGTCTTTATATGCATTATTTTGGGCACTGTCATGAATATCAGAAAAATTAATATAAATTAAGATAAATATAGCAACATCATAAACTGGATCAATAAGAAAACCCATCAGAATGCAGTTTGCAATTCAAATAATGAACTTCGAACAGCACCTCGTTGAAGAGAATGGTAAATGCGGGTAATGCAAACAATCACATTTACAATTATAACCGTCATTATCGCCATTACCTCATTAATCAGGCATCCTGTGCATGAGTTTAATGGGGAGGGGAGGTAAGGAGAGATTGAAACGATTATTAACACCGGCATCTTTTTGGATCTACAAAGCAGTGAGCTGTGGCACGTTATTTTGAAAATTTATTGATAATTTACACGAATATACCTGTTATCTTACCTAATATGGCCACCAACTTATACGTCAGAGAACTCTAAAATATTTGTGTATTTACGATTCTCTTTAATGGATATTGGACTGGAGTTCACTGAACTCTCTATTGGATGTTGTGTCACCACATTGGAAAGCTGCGAGTAATCTCTCTACAAACTAGCTCGTTCTTATCTCTAAGTGAATATACGTCTTATAGAAACTTTTGAGGTAAGGTCAGTTAGATTCCTGTGTCTTATTAAGCGTACAAGGGAAACGCATTTGTGGCCGGTAGCCGTGTCTTCTGGCGATAGCGCATTCGACTCCCGACGCTATCGCACAGATACCGAGATAAACAGGTGGACTGTGTGGGTGTCGCCACTCTCGCCTATACCTACACACAAAACTCATTCCAGTTTCGAAAAGTTTACTCAACAATTATCCAAATGGGACATAGTTATATGGGTAGATGAAACTCGAAAACTAGTTGAAGTAGTCTGTGTTGGGTATGATGAAAGAAATGAGGAGAAATCAAGTTCTTGCAGATATGCTACAAATGTAGAAATTAAGAATGCAAAATCTTAGCAAAAATAGCAACATGTGATCAGGCCATCCTAAAGAAAACAACAACCTTTTAAAACCACTCGATTGTCCTTATATGACTAGTTGTGTCAGCTGCAAGTCAATCTTGGTGCACAAACTAGGCTGATCTATGATCATAGGCAGCTCCTAGACAAAGCAAGAGTACTAGGAGTGTAGAAATTACAAGGAACTCGCTCCAACGCGCAGCGGAAAAACTCAGTACTTACTCGTAGTCTTAATGAGACTGGACAAACTGGCTGCTGAAGAGTCAATATGTAAGATTATGGTAGATGTGATCTTAAAAACGTTTTAATGACCCAATGAAGCAAATATAAAAGGGAATAGAAATATTAAATTAAGACTATACAACAGAAAAGCAATTGAACAAGTTATACTCATAATCTTGGCTATCCACAGTCGTTGTTATTTTAATATGAATACGATGTACTATAACCATGTCCATGTTATTTCGATCAGCCATCATAACAGGCGCCCTAAAAGGTAGTGGTATCATTACCGGACCGGTCGGTAGCGGCCACCTCCGCGCCGCGCTGTGCGCCTGGTAGCCCGACGCGAGCTCGCCAACCACTCTTGTTTTTATGCACCTATGTTTGTGTTGCTATCGAGATGCTATTCTTCATGCGTACCTGGTTTACCGTGCCATTCCATTCTATATTGTAACCCTTTATGAACAAGGTGCAACAACTAAGGAATGTGGTTAAACGTTGGGTGCGGACGTTTCATTCACGTTCGTGATTTATTGGTATTTGGAATACGACGTATATGGAACGTGTTATTTTATCAATAAAAACTCGAACGATTCTCTGTAAACCATTTCTGTTTAAAAAAGTGATGGAGACTATTTCAATTTGATGCTAGGGCTTTAAAATTTTTACGACCTGTCATAATGCTTGCAATCCTTTATGCGATAGGATAGTCGTATAAAATTGCCCTAATACGAGGCATCGTCATCTTACACGTGCCTTGCAGTAATGGACCAGTCTCC
The DNA here is from genome assembly GCA_947532105.1 of Athrips mouffetella. Lineage (NCBI taxonomy): Eukaryota > Metazoa > Arthropoda > Insecta > Lepidoptera > Gelechiidae > Athrips > Athrips mouffetella. The sequence continues at coordinate 17,097,302 of OX383963.1, forward strand.
GTAGACGCAGCATTAGAGGTAATTTCGGCAAAACGGTAGCAGTGATCTCACTATCACTGGCTATTACGTGGAGCTAGCATTTTGCGCTGTCGTCGTCTGGCTATTACACGGTAGCACTACGCTTGTAGTCATTACCAGTAGCGAAGCTCCCCACATCTTGCAAACCTTGTCCTGCCCTTGGCTACAATCAGGTAATAACAACTGCTTCGAAGATGTTGATTTAAGTACTTACTATCTATATTATGAATACTAGACTATAAAAATTAAAGACGATAGAACTGCGTGAAAAATGTTTAAATTCAGTAGGTCAAATGTTTTTTTAAATTATGTTTTTTATTTTTACTGTAGATCCAAAAATTACATTAGGTTCCCAAAAATTGCACCGTTCTGATGTTTTGGGTTTTTTAGGACTCCGATACCAAAATGGTAAAAAAAAAGCAACCATTATGGTGCGACTTTGTCTGTCTGTCTGTCACACCTGTATATCTTAGCAACTATCGACATGAAATTTGGAATAGTTTTAGAACATGGTTGCCCAACTTAATTGCACATGAAATAAGCAGGGGGGAGGGGGGGGGGGGGGGGGGCAAATTTCAATTATCGTTACTAGGTCGAGTGGGCTTTATTTGTACATTAAAAAATATATTGTTATTTTTTTACGACTTAGTTTTCAAGTTATGATGAAAAATGTCAAAAACAAAACCATTCCCCTCCCCTTATGTCCGAAGTTAGTGAAAGGAAAAATCCGAATTAATTTCAGTCGATAGAAAATGTATTTATAACATAGAAAATTAAACGATCTTTCTCAATTGCGTAGTTTTTTAGAAATCTGCAAAAAACCTTTACAAACAAATTTAGTATTGCTGTCCTAAAATGGATTTTATTGCTTCCAGAAATACTATAGGTATATCGAAACCCTCGGCGCGCGAGTCCGACTCGCACTTGACCGGCTTTTTTTTTCATGCAAACGGTGGGCGGTAAGTGGTCACACCACCGAGGTTTTCTGGGCACCGCGCAGTAAATACAAGTCTTTCAAAGCTGATAACTTAGATAAACAATAATAATATGTACCTAATAGTAAAAAATGAAGTGCAATTTCTTGGCACCACCGATGATTTAAATTACTTGCATATTTATTATGTCATGAAAATTATTTTTCACCTCAATAACATGCTCGACTCCTGTGAACAAATAAACAGTAAAGTTGAATAAAAAATCCAATAAGAGATTTGATTAAGCTGCGCCAGAGCCAGAAGTTATACCTATTTCCTTCTGCATAGTCAATTTTGGTTTGTAAAAGTCATTACATTATTAAGCTACACAAACATGTAACTTAGCCGTCCAAATACATATTTAGGCATGCCATTGTCCGAGAAATTCTCGAAATTTTGTTTAATGGAATTGGCACCTCATCAATCTCATTGATGGAAGTTTAATGGTGCTAAATGGCTGCGCTCGCGCCGTGTTCGTGCGATACGCTTGATGAGGATTGACCTTAACGTCGCGAACTTAATTACAAAATTTTAAGGATTTTTATTGAAGACCTATTTTGGTGGTCACGCGATTAAAGATGGATTAAAATTCATAAAAATTTAAAGAAGTTTGTGTCTTGTTATCATAATTTGAATGAAAAGCGACATAAATAAAAATATTACGCAAACATATCCAAAAAAAATTAAGTCTTAAATCTTGTTGTTTAAGCTTCTGGCCAAACAAAATGTCGGTTATATAACAATTTTTAATCATTATTTAACAATTTTTACATACTGCCAAACTTCGTAGCATTTTTGAAATTCTTCTCCTAGGGAGATGAAGATTTGGACGGAAGTTTGTAATTAGGTAGGGTGGTGTAAGCTTCTGTTTAGAGATAAAAGTCAGTTGAATAAGCAATTTTTAAAATTCGCCCAAATGGGACATAAATTTTTGTATGGAAATCTGGGCAAAATGTTAGTAAACATAAGTTAAAAGTATGAGGATTGCTGTCCTAAACCAAAAATACTTATTGGAAACTTGCTGTAAGAAAAGTTCATCAATAGCACATAAGTTATATGAACAAAGTGTGCACACTGCATTAGCGTCATCATGAACAAAGTGGGTATATTTATCCGCGCGAGTTCTTGGCCGCCGCCATCCGCGCCCATTGTGTGCGCAGCTCGTTTATATTGAAGCGCGTGCGCATCCTCAACCTAATTCGGTCTGGAACAAGCACTAGGTATATCAGGTCTTATGTAATTTTATGAGTTCAATCCGGATTATTCTATAAAGACAAAATCTTAGCAAGGAGTCTCCTTAGATTTTGGACTTTGAAATACGATTACATGAAAACTTCAGTTATATCTTTAAGAACTGTCTGTTTAAAGCATGTAGTTATAAATAAAAGGTCCTGTATATTTAATGTCCTACTCTACAACTTCGTCGTTTATTTTATGATAGAACTAAATAAGGCGTTTCCTAGCGTCTCGTTTGGAGTTATAGGTTAATATTGTGTCGGTTTGTTGTGAAATTAATGAGGTATACTGATGGTTTTATGGCATCTTGATCTGCAAAATGAGACTTTGTCATAAATGTAGGATTTCCGCTCATAAATTAGTCACAAAATACTATTGATGGTAATCTTAACATAAATTTTATAACTATACATATAACATATCTTTTAGACAGATGAGTCTTCTACAAACTGTAACGCTTGTTGTACGTTATTAAAATCTAGGAACTGCAACTGCAACGTTATAGAAAGATAAGTCAAAATATAGAAAAGCACGGAGAGACCTAGATAACTCAAGTTAAGAAGATGTTTAATTTTATTGTATTTAGAACACAAACAGTCACACATTTATGACATTTACATAGAAAATAAATGGTACAGCAGCACTGCACTTACTTTCTTGCAATACTCAAGGAAAAACTATCAACCGCAAACTTAAATTTGTAATGCCATACAGATAGTATGGAAATACAAACTTTTATTTACGTTTTTCCAAAAAAATGTTCAAATGAAATATACAGATCAATTCAGAATTTAAATTGTCAAACATTAAAACAAACAAACCTCAAACGATTTCGAGTAAATCACATGTTTAACTTTTGGTGGTACTGGAACACCCTTTATATAAATTTTCACAGATCAAGGGATACTACCGTAGGATACTTGCATGGAGATTTTTTAAATTTCCCAACACATGTTCCTTATGGATAATTGTTCAATTTAGTCTAATGAGCAAGCCCTTTCAGTTTTTGGTACACCCTGTGTACTAAATTTTATTCAAAAAATCATAAATAATATCCAGTCAGGTAGACAACCAATCCAGGATTAATATTATAGAAAATTTTAATAAACTCAATGGAACCAATTTTGGGTAAATCGCATATTTACGATTTGGTGGTACAGGAACACCCCTTATATGAAATTACACAGATCAATTGATACTTGCGCAATATATCTTACCTGGAGATGCTTGGTCATGCAAAGTTTCATCAAGATTCTATGAGCCGTATTTGAGAAAATTTTATTTCTTCATTTTCGTTGTATGACAGCTACCCTCAAAATGAGAGCCAGCAAGAAACCACTTAGAACCCTTCGATAGATTTGCATAAAACTCCTAAATTCAAAATCTGGTGTCAATCTGATAATTCGTTTAGCCGCTAGGCCAAAGCGTGACGGACAGACCGACCGACCGACGGACCAACCGACTTGTTTTTTATGATGTATAAGTGATATAGAACTCATTTTTAAAAAACCTTAAAAAACCTTTTTTCGTCACGAATACAATACCTTTCTCGCCCCGCTCGAAAGTAAAAAGACCTGGAGGTTCATAAAAGTTAACTTAAAATACAGCTTTTAAGCGAACAGTAAAGAATACTAGGTACGGATATAAAACAGTTTAGGTATAACATACAAATAAATTTAGGATAAATTGGTAGGTAAATATTTTTTTTTTCTTTAGCCTGGTTTTTCCCACTGCAGGGCAAAGGCCTCCCCTTTTTCTTTCCAATTGTCACGGTCATGAGCCATGCCCTGCCAACCCTTCATGAAGGCATCGAGGTCGTCGCGCCACCGTTTTTTAGGCCTTCCTCTACCGCGTCGGCCATCAAGGGGAACCCATTGGGTTGTAATTCTAGCCCATCTCTCCGGATGCATTCTACATACGTGACCTGCCCACTCCCACTTCAGTTTTGCAGTTTTCTCGGTGACATCAGCTATTTTGGTCTGGGAGCGCAGAGTGGTATTTCGGACTCTATCCGTTCTTTTTACTCCGAGAATACTGCGCTCTATCGCCCGTTGACAAACCGCCAGTTTGGACCTCTGAGAAGCAGTCAAAGACCAGACCTCTGCACCATAGGTTAGGACGGGCAATATACACATGTCGACGAGTATGCGTTTTAGAGATGAAGGAAGGTCTCCTTTCATTAAGTCTTTCATGGACCAGTAGCTCTTCCATGCATTTTCAACACGACGATCGACTTCTTTGTCCTGCCGGTTATTGAAAGAGACTAGCTGGCCCAAGTAAATGTACTCATCGATGTAAAGTATTTCTTGCCCGTCTACCGTTACCCTCTTAGACTATATAATACTAACGTATGTTACCCTATATTTGGTACTGTTTGTCATTTGTTTGGTCTTTGACCGGTACTATATTGTTTGAAAAAAGGAAAGCATAAAGTTAATAAACTAATTGCTTAGATTTAATAACATTTTTGATCTTGTTTAAAGAATCGTGGAAAGGGTCGACACTAGACAAATTCTCATTGTAATTTTGTAATTTAAGCAAACTCGTCTGAAAAAAATATGTTGAGCATAAATTAGTACGGACAAAACTGAGATGTTAACGTCGTATCGAAAAATTGTCAAATGCTGACTATAGGTAAAGAAATGAGGCTACAAATCCAATGGCAAAAAGTAGCTATTTTTTTATTATTACAAAGGTAAAAACAAAAAATTTTATCAAAACGTTGCAAATTAAGTTTTCACTTCAAGCACTTCTCCAAGGCTGTGACTGGAGATATGATTTCCCTATTGGTGATGACTTAAAGAGCTATATTGATGATGACTTAAAGAGCTTTATATGTATGTATAAAAAGGGTCTTTTAAAATATTCACGAAATAATCAATCATCGTATAATTCGGTAATGTGCATGCTTGTCTCGCAGTTGACCCGATATATCAGCGACAATTAAAGGTTGCAGTAATTGCAAATTGCTGCGTTGCTGCATTACCATCACTAACGGCTTACCGATTTCAGGATGCATAAAGACAAACTGCAGTGGAACTGCATTTTTAATTTTTAGTCTAGATTTCCACACAAAAAGGTACCTACCGAGCTACCTACTGAGCGGATTATTTTATAACACAGGTTATAAAATAAAATTGTACATGATATTAGTTTGATCAATTGTTAATTTAAATTTTTATTATGAACTCAAAAAGTATTTAATATATTTTGGTTGGCCATCATGACTGCCGCATGCCGAATATATTGTGACACCAACGAACAGAAGGCTACGCGGTAGATCCAGACGGAGATGGCGAGATGAGCTAGACAGACGCCTTTCAAATGAATTGGCCGGAGGAAGCACAGGATAGGACGTCATGGAGAGAACGGAGAGTGGCCTTTGTCCAGCAGTGAGACAGTTAGAGTCAATTTAAGATAAGATGTTTTGGTCGGAAACATCATATTTTATTCGATTTTTTAAAATGTTTTGCTAACTTATCTTTGCCTTTTTATGTACGAGTGACGATGCTAATGTAAAATAAAATAATACTTGAGAATTTTCCACGTTGCAGCCGATATGCGGTTCGTCTGTTCATATCTTTAGTGGAAATATTCGAGAGACAATCAACGGCGATCAATCATCGAATCCGGTACAGCTTTCTTTTTAGAGAAACACGTATTGCCGATTTACCGTGGGATTACCAGATTCGTGAAAAATAAGTTGGGTAAATGAGCGTTTCCTCTTGGTCGCATCGCATGGATTTCTCCTATTGCAATAAGGATTGCTTGCGTTTACATGCACCCTTATTTTTTTCTCACCCCGGATATTTTAAGAGGTGGTTCTGTCCATGAAATTACACAACTTTTCCCAAGGAACGTAGGTCGAAATACGAAAAAAAATTTCGACTTCCTGCTCTCACATTGATGATATGCTAAACATTATTTCCAAGCGAAGCAAGTGAGAAATCTTTGGTAGTAACAGATGTACAATTTGATAAAACGTGCTCGGTTTTTTTTTTGTAAATTTAATGAAAGAAATCATTTAAAGGACGAGAATCAAGTTTTATTTATACATGACCTAGAAAACCGCAAAGTTTTGCAAAAATACGAATCCATATTTCTAATTTATGCAAATGTACCAATTTGAATATTATCTTCGAATATCTAATCTCCTTTAATTTTGATAAATATATGTAAAATGATGAGTATTAAAACATCTTCCAAAGTAACGTTTTGGTTGCTATCTTAGTAGTTCAAAAGGTAGCTAACCTTATAGCGACAGGCATGGTTACGACACGTGAGTATCGATAATATCGGTTTGATATCGATGTTTTCAATGGAATTGATGTCCAAAACGACTACCACCATAAAGATGAAGTACGCGCGCTCGGTAATGTATATTTAATTACTGGACACTTTTGATTGGAAAAGAGATTTAGTGGTCGCTGCTGATTTACTCGTCGTTAATTTGTCGGAAGGAAAAATGAGTTTTATTAATATGGCGTGGTTCTCGAGCCTTTGAGACAATTTTTATCCTTTGCAATTATTTTGTCAGGATTAAAAGATTTATTGATCCAATCACGTTTTGTAATTACAATGTTTGTGGTAGTAGGAACTGTACAATTATTTGGTTTAAAAAATATTGAGTTTGTGGTGTGGAATCGATTATAACTTAAAATACAAATGCGGAAGTGTATTTTTTGTCCTCAAGAAGGCAGCATGGAAATAAAAATAAAATTAGATATATTTTTAACATGTTTTGAATATTATTACTTTTTATTTTTTACTTACTTTTTGACATTTCCTACCAATATTTTTAAGTTAATGTTATATAGTTTTAATTTGATAATTACTCTGTAGGAGCTAACGACTACGTTTTGAATTCTGATGTGTTAGTTTTGGTTTGATTTACTTATTTTACTATAAACTGTTTTTGTTAGGACCTTTTTACGACTTTTTGGCACGAAGTACAATTGGATTATTTTTGTAGCCTCAAAAAGAATTTAAATTAAACATTACAATTCAATGATTGGTAAAGGATTCGTTGCCACATCATGGCATTGGCCAGTTCATGATATCTCGGGACCATTTCATGATAATCAACCTAACCTTTCATGAAATGGCTCTGAAATGATCAGTGACATCTGGCCACGACATAGCTATATCATATTCCGCATGACTACCAATGGCTGGAAGTTACTTCATTGATGAATTGATACTGTGATCAAGACCGTTTATGTTATGGAATGGCAAAGAGAACATGATGTGTGGTCTCTCTAGCTAGCGAGACACACAAGGGGCTGGGCAGTTCGCAGGTCGTAATTAATTAGGAGGCATCGTAAACATACTGCGAGACGAGCCATTTGAATACATTTTGTGGTATAAATATAACAGCACGCGATATAAAATGTTAACATTAATATTATAATCTCCAATCTGGTGTGACTTTAGATGAGTAAATAAGCATTTGAGAATAAAAATATGGCTTATTTTTCGAAAAATTGAAGTCGAGATTTGGTTAAAGGCAAAGGAATAATAAATAAATACATAAACTTTTAGTCGAAACCAATACCTACGTCTCTAGATGGACATCAAATCCAATAGGGAATCACCGAGCTTTATGATATAAAACAAAACCCACTTCTATTGAAATTAATACAATTGAAACCCATAAAAGCGGAGTGACGATAAATCGAAGGGTAAAGTTCCATAAATAAAGCAGCATCGGGAATCGAACCCGAAACCCAGTAGCCGCGAGCTGTCTGCCGTCTCGAGGCACTTATCCCACAAAAAGAAAACATCTTCAAGGTTTATTGTGTATCGATCTTGAGAAGAAATCGAATGGACGCGGTAAAAGAGTTTGTATTACATTATAACAAAGGTGTGATAGTACTAAAGGGCGAGAATCTGTCCATGAAAATGAACAACTTTTCTCAAGGAACATAGGTCGAAAAACGAAATACAATTTTTGACACATTATCACGCCTTTCCGTTAAACTTTGTAGATAATTACTAGTTTATATTTGGTAACAACCCCTAAATGTCCATGGAATTAGGTTGAAAAAAAATCCAGAGGGTTAGCAAAAGCCTACGCCATGGAGTATGGTAAAATAATGAAATTTTGTCTTAGTCTCATAGTTTTCAAACATGTTTGTTATGGATATACGGGAAAGAATTAATAAAAATTAATAATAATAATAATTAATAAATTATAATTATAATTATCTGCACTTATCCACACTTACGTGCACTCATAGTTAGCGGTTACACGGTGATTCTGACATCAGTCAGATTGATGGGAGACTGATCAAATTTAGATGAGAAATTTTCCATCAGTCGCTATGTTTTTGTTTTTGTGGGCTGACCATCAATCATGAATTAGCATCTACCATCAGTCTGGCATCAGTCTGATTGATGCCAGAATCACCATGTAACCGCTACCAAAAGGACTGAAGTACAATGCATACGTAGCACAAACCTTTCTTTTCCGTATAATGGCACTGTAATCTTAGCTCCATCTCTTTCTCCCTCAGGCATTTCTTCGTCTATCCTATTCTAGTTCATTCAATAATCTCGATGGTGATACAGGATAGCCGTTGATCTTATTTCTGATATAAGTATGATGAATGAAAGATTTACAATGTGCTCAGACGGACTGACAGGGGAATTATTCTGTTGAACACTATTATATTTGTTTTCTTATTTGAATATTTATTATTGAAAGTGTTTAAGTTTACGGTTAGTTAGTTATTGAATTTGTTGAACTGCATTATTTACTTTTAAATGCTTATTTTTTTCGTAAAAGCAATATTATTGGTCCTTGCAAAGAAAGGTAATTTTTCTAACACAAGTCTAAGGGACAATCCTGCGGATCTTTCCGACGCGGAGAGTTCCGCTCATTACGCTCGCAATGTTGGTTAGGTTACCAATGACACATCTAGCGGAATTTCCCCTGGTGTCATACTTAACATCTGTTTCGGTCGCGGAACTTTCCGCTTTGTCGCTACATTTTAGGTACTACTCATAATAGAAAAATAGGTTGTGCAATTTTCATACATTTATTCTATTGAGTTTTGTTGCAGATAATTTTGTTGCATTTTTCTTGCCAATAGTGGAATGTGAGCAAAATTGCCAGTGATTAGATGAAAAATGTAAAATCAAGTAGTTAATGGAGATAATCGAAGTAATCGCTTCGAGTCTTAGATGTATAAAAAATCACAAGATATGTGACAATCTTTTACATAGTACATATAATGTGTTATAAAAACCACAAGATATGTGACTATCTTTCACGGAGAGTGCAGGAAAAGGATGTTATCCTTCTTTGTTATGCCTATTTCAGCAGCAGTAGTAAGGAAACAGCTGAGGTAAATTGTGTACCCGCTCTTATTTATTTATTTTCAATCAAAGAAATATTGTTGCATACGTAAATTAAGTTTATTTAAAACGTACGTTTTTTCCAGAGATCAAAGCTATTATAAGCTGAGAATGAGAAAAAATTCATGCATTATTTTTTAAGCTAGGGAAAAGTATAGGTACTAGTAAGTACATATAGTATCTCTTCATAGAGATAAGCTCGTTATTGTAAACTTCATCTATAACATTTTATAATTGTTTTGTTGTGTACAATAAAGAATACATATAAAGTATTGCCATAATTTTCTACCAGTGCTATGTGATAAGAAGCGGAGTAGTAGTTAAAGAGGATGCGCTGCAGGTCTCTAAAACAGTGTGATTCCTTGTACCAAAACTGTGCCATAAGCTGAACTGTGCTAGCATACTTATGGTGCGAGGAAGCTGAGCTGCACGAAGACGCTCAGCGGAACGGCAAAATGGACTCTTTTCGGGCACGACCTTCTTCTAATTTTTTTCCATATGTAAACATGAATTTAAGTTAACTTTTGTTAAACCTTTGTGTTACAATAGTTATCTTTTTAGTATGAATGAAGGGAATATCTTTAGTTTTCTTGCATCTAATGTAAAGTCTATCGCCGTATAAGCGAAGAACGGTATTTGGTATTATTATCGAGATATAATTACCGTCGACAACCGATAGCGACGTAAAGTAAAAAGCTAGTTAAAATGACGCCTTAGACCTACGAGTTTGAACGTGGCTTGAATAGACCCGCCCTTATTAGAAGTTATAGCCTACTAGTTTTTTTGGAACGTAATAAAAGACAATAAAGCAAATATGGGATGATAAACACTATTAGAATTACTACTTCTGAAATGTTAGGATTAATTATTATGCAAATTCAGATAATTTCTTTTTTTAATAGTAATTTATCATTATGTGCCTCTACATAATAATAATCTTTCACTCTTAGGCCAGTAATATTTACCCAGTTTTATAATCCACGTGTCGCAGGCAAATTGTGGGACGGTCGGCGTCCATTAACCGCCTCAGCACTAGACCAACACCGCCTCACTTCGCTATGTCACCGGAAAATGATACGAAATCGTAAGTTGATCAATTTCCTAGTAAGTTGATCAACTTTACCAAACTCACTTCTCACACTCGCTGGCTGCTGCCCCAGCATGCTCACTTCCCTCGCTCAACTTTTGCGTTTGGTCGAAAGAGAACCTAACACAACCTAACCGATCCTATTTGGGTTCGGTTAGCTTGTGTTTGCCTTACCTAACGGTTCTATGGATCTACGAATTTCCTACGAGTTTATTATTTTTCGAAAGTTGATCAACTTACATACTATGAAATTCATCAATTACGATTCTTATTATTTTACGATGCCAGCTACAAAGTTACTCGTATTGAAGGACTGACTTTAAGTTTTCTGGCATACTGTAAATTTTTTAGAAGTGAAAATATTGGTCAACGCGGGGACCGCATGTATATGTCGTGGCCAGATCGTGGTATTGGCTATTTCATGAAGTGGCCACTTTCATGTTGGTTACTTCGTGAATTCATGTTGGTTACTTCATGAAATGCAACCTAACATAACCGAACCTTTCATGAAGTGGTCAGCCACATCATGAAGTGATCATTTCTAACGATCTGGCCACGACATATATACTAGGTGCTAGTCTGGTGCTGGTCGGGTCCTGAGGCAGTTAAATGGACGCCGACCCTAATTCGCCGCTTTATACAGGAAGTAAGGGACGGTGTACCGAAAACTGAAAGGGGCGTGTTCGGTTTCGAAGTCATTCAACGAAACTGAACCACATTCCCAAAATATAATTTTTAGGAAAAAAAAAGTTTGACCTCACCTTACAAATTGCTCACTCTGATCAAACAGTTTGTATAGAGAGGTCAAAACTTTTTCATTTCCTAAAAATGTTTCATTGGGAAAATTAATTAGTTTCGTTGACTGGGCACGCCCTTTTAGTTTCCGGTACATCGTCTCTTGCACCCTGTACCTATAATAATAATACATTTTGCAAAATGCCAAGAAATTGCAAAATTCGCCAGTTATGCATGGGCATTTTACAAAACGTCGGCGCTCGCATTGCTCGTTCGGCTCGTGAGTGGTGTGGTTGTCTAAATCCTTTTACAACGTGCCGACGACACCGTTTTACAATTTGCCGACCTTGTACAATTATTTGCAGGCCGTTTGTAATTGGCGAATTATACTTATTATTAAACGATGTTTATTAATTGTTATGATATCGTAAACTCACCGATTCTGCACACTTAAAATTTTCGCGATAATATGATATAGTTAGGGATAGGTTAGGGATCACAAAAGGGTAATAGAACCAATTCGAATCATTTCTGGAATTTTTGTTTGTTTCTCTCTGTGCGATAAAATCACAAATCACTAAACCACTAAATGGCTTATTTTTGTGCAGCGAAGCTTTGCTTTATTGCAATCGGGTCACTCAAACAGAAGATATGCGAGGACAAAGTAAACCTCATTTGAATCGGTTTCAGTAGTTTGTGTAAAATTCCAAAGTTGTGGGCAAAGCTAGTACGTGTTAAAATCAGCCGTCTATAGTTAAAACAAACCCGTGTCAATAATATTTAACGGTATAGATACTTGTATTGCTGCAATCAGCGTCTAAATCTAACCGATAAATACTGGGAATGCATTTGAAGCGATTTGCTGGAAGGATATACAGTATCGTGGTATATCGCAGCAGGCGGCATCGGAGATAGTCAACCGAGGTCGATTCCAGGGCTGACCTGCAACGGATCAATAGAAGAAAATATATTTCACTTATTATGTTTCACAGATAAAAATAGATATTGGATATAAAAGTAAAAATAAATGTTACTCTTAGAATTGACCGGATAGATTTTCAATTCGTATGGAGAATCAATTTATTTAAAACATTTTCCAAAAGTTGTTCAGTTAGGTACTTGGATACAGTTAGATACCTGAGATACCCGAGAGGTTTAGCGTTATTTTAAATGAATATTAAAGACAAAGTCAAAGTCAAAATTGTTTATTCATTGTTGGATATTAAAAGCTCTTAATGACGTCAGCTAAACTACATCGCTTCACAAACAATGTGGCGCCATAGTGGGAAAAAAAAGCGACAATAAAAACCCACGCGCTCTTTAAAATATGTTTTAAAATACAACAAACATAAGTCAGTTTTAATTTTGAATTAGCCTGTTAGAACCGTAGCCTAATCCCATGGATTATTCTCTTCTTATTAGCGTTACACGTTCTACGCATGCGTCCCCCTGTTAGTAATCCTACCAATGCCTTTAATTAAGTAGTGCGATAGGAAAGGCAAAAGGAAAATTATGTACGAAAGGTAAAAATTATGACAATATGTTTTATACTTCTTCCATTTTGTGGATAGGTACCGCAATGTGAAACCTCTCAACTTTCTAGTCATCACAACAGAAAGTTGGTTTTTCTTTTATTAAATTTCTACTATTATGAATTATTTATATTTTGAGTTTGTAATTTCTTAAATTTTAACAGTGTAGCAAGTTGTCAAAATTGTCATTAACTTGGAAGCGACGTTCACGGTCGAACCCTACTTCCTAAGATACAGAAATCTTTTTCTTAGTTTAGGAAGCAAGGTCGAAGCATACTGGTTGCAAAACAAATTATCTTTAAGAATCCAATGTAAGCACATCTTGTAAAATCTCTGTAACCACTTTTAGTTCAATAAACTTATTTATTATTTACTATTATAAGTATCAGCAGTAACTTTCTGTTACCGGTGGATGAACTACCATCTCTACTTTTAATTCACGTTCGTATTCATCGAGTCTTTTCCTCAAATGTGCTTATACTTTTACGTGCTTTATCTAAGAGTACCTGGGCGACCGAGCTTCGCTCTATTATACCTGCCTCAACATAAAAGTATCATCGGGTGAGCAAGTTATGCTACCCGCCAACAGATGGCGCTGTAGGTTTTTGTCTAAAACGCAAATGCTGAAAAACACGGGCAAAATGAATTTTCCCAGACATGAGACCTAGCTAGATCACTTTTTCGCCCCCAAAAACCCCCGTATTGTAAATTTTTTCGAGAAACCGATTACAAATATATTATATATATTTATATATATAAGGTGTAATTTAATTAGACCCAAATATTTCTAGGGGTGGTGTAACTTTGATAAAGAAACAGGTTTTTCAAAGTTTTAGCGAAATCGACTCGCTGGTTTTTTTTTTGTAATTTTCAAACAAAAAAATAATAAATCTTTGCAATCATCCTGTAGTATTGATTTCCACCGTACTACAAGTATGGCACCTGCACACTCACACACACAAGATCGGCCGCCTTGCGCGCGATTGGCTTACGACTATTCATTCAATTATATTCAAAGGGCGGCAGCGCGGGGGGGGCAAGCACCACGACGTCTGTGGCCGCGGGACGCTCTGTGTGGATCGCGCATGCCACGCACGCACCGACCGAGTCCCTACGAAATAAACTAGAAACCTAGCATTCGCGCCTCGTGCTACGCCTTGCAGGATCGGATGAGCGACGACAGGCCGGACCTTCACCTACCATCGCCTACATAGGTACCTAACTGTCCTATAAACGGACCATGGGTTGTGCCGTGGGCAGAGGGAGGAAGGAGCCTAAGCCGCCATACCTACCTAGGCAGCTACTTGCCTGAGGAGTAGGTAGTTAGGTACCTACATAACAAATTCATTCATTTATTCATATCGTTGTGGGTTGCAAGGTTGATGACCGTACTCACAAACCCTGGTACCGCCAGATGCCAAAGGCCTCTGACATGGCTCATTAACGACTACATCCGTAGATAGGTAATAGTCGGGACCATCGGGTTGACGTGCCCTCCGAAGCAATCATGTAACATTTCGGACAATCGGGTGATTCATCCTGCAATATCCTAACCAAACTGGGCTGGTCGCACAAAAATATTTTTGTTTGACAGTGTCCCCATCGGGAAACGAACCCAGAACCTCCTGATCGAGAGCCAAGCACTCTAACACTAGACCACGGAGGCTGTAGGTACATAACAAATTTACAAGTACCTATTGCTATAATACGTACGTAAAGTACAGTCAAGAGCACATCACGCCTGACACATTGGACTTTGTACCGTTTTTATTTCAATAGACGTACGAGCTAGAGTCGCACTGCAAGTGTCAAGCTTGACCTGTCGTTGACTGTACCTACTTGCGGTCGAAATGTATGGCACGTCATACCTACCTACTTTTCGCCCGCAATCCCGAGCTGTTTCGTCCTATACCTCTTCTTACGTGCGCACGTACAGTCAAGAGCACATCAAGCTTGACACATTGGACTTCGTACCGTTCTTATTTCAATAGACATTCGGGCTAGAGTCACACTGCGAGTGTCAAGGTTGACCTGTCGTTGACTGTACATGATTAAGGACCATAGTTAAGGACCTTAGGTACAGTCAAGAACAAGTCAAGCTTCATAGTTTCATCATGATTAGCCCGTACAAAGTCCAACGTGTCAAGCTTGACTTGCTCCTGGCTGTACCTAGATATTCAAGAACCTATTTTTCAATTCAATCCAATTAAAACTAGAAAAGTTCGTAGGTTCCTACTTCTCTCAATTAAGCTCTTACGACGGTATCAGAGTAGGTAATCTTTACCTACCTACTTACCACTGTTTTTGCTACGTCTATCAGTTTACTTAACCTACCATACTTATGAGAAGGAACTAGGATATCATTATCATAAGATCCCATAAAAAGTTATTGGTCAACTCGTCTGATCCGAACTAGGACCATCTGGGACGAGTTGATAAAATTCAAAATACACCCCCCTTAGTTGCTCTACAATTAATTTTACATCGACAACAAAAGTCACCACGCTTATTAGCGTTGCAGCTGGCACACTTCCTGGACAGGTACCTTCTCGTACCGTTCGCGTTCGAGACGGCAGCTAGCTGGAGTACGGAGGCCAGGGAGATCGGGCGTCGACTTAGGGCGCAAGGTGGTGACGCCCGTTCTGGGTCGTTCCTGGTGCCATGGGCACCTTTGCACCAGAATCGACCAGGGGCAGCTTGCCTCACTTCTTATCAAAAGTACAATTATGATGAGTTTTATGTTACCACGCTTATTAGCGTTGCAGCTGGCACAACGGACAGCTGTTATTTATTAGTGACCGCAGCAGCAAGGTGGTAGCACGCTACTGCCCGCCCTCTGGTTGATACCGCCGGCGACTAAGTCGCCTTTTACGACATGCATGGGGAGAAAGGGTTGGTGCTATTCTTGCGCCGGCACACGCATGGACGAACAGAACAGAGGATAAACAACATCAGCTCTTGGACCGTCTCGTACCGTTCCAGGTCAAGACGGCGGCTAGCTACAGTACGGAGGCCAGGGTAATCTTGCCTCACTTCTTATCAAAAGTACAATTATGATGAGTTTTATATCACTTACTTGAGAAATAATTTCCCATACAAACATCCACACCCCTTTTTACTCCCATAGAAGATTTCCGGGATAGATAGGTACTATGTACCTAGATATGTCCTTCCCAGGGTAAAGGCAAATTTTATCTAAATCGGTTCAGCGGAACAAGCATGAGGAGGTATTGATTGTCTTTGGTTACCTAAGCTTTCTTTTAAACTTTACCTGAAGAGTAGAAAAACAAATTGTAGGACGACACGGGAACAGAAACATTGTCTGGTATCAAGTCGTCCTAGCTGGACCAAGATCGGATCGAACAAGTTGACGAAAAAATCCACGCAGAATTTCACATAAATGAATGCTTAGCTGGTACCTACCTAAAGATGTCCTTCCCAGGGTAAAAGCAAATTTTATCTAAATCGAATCAGCGGAACAAGCATGAGGAGGTATGGATTGTCTTTGGTTACCTAAGCTTTTTATCAACTTTACCTGAAGAGTAGAAAAACAAATTGTGGGACGACACGGGAACAGAAACATTGTCTTTTATCAACTCGTTCTAGCTGGACCAAGATCGGATCGAACAAGTTGACGAAAAAATCCACGCAGATATTCACATAAAAGAATG
The DNA here is from genome assembly GCA_947532105.1 of Athrips mouffetella. NCBI lineage: Eukaryota > Metazoa > Arthropoda > Insecta > Lepidoptera > Gelechiidae > Athrips > Athrips mouffetella. The sequence goes on from OX383963.1 coordinate 17,113,914, forward strand.
CTTAGCTGGTATCTATCTAAATACATTTGGAAATAACTACCTACAACATTCACCACGCCGCCGCCGCGCCGTTAGCGTTGCGACTGGCACAATGGTCGGCAGAGGTTGGTGACCGTAGTATGGTGTGGTAGGTACGATAAGCCCCCGTAGTTGGATATCCCTTAGTCGCTTTTTACGACTCCCAGTTGTTTTGTATCATTCATTTTACATTGCATTTCCATTTTTAATTAGACAATCAATAGTAGGTGTAAGTACCTACCTACTTACAGGCCGCGCGACGAGTTACTTAAGGCCTCTGGGAGGAGTGGAGGGGGTATGCGCAGTTGCAATATTTGCAAGCAAAATAGGTACTACTGCACATACCCCCTCCACTCCCGTCCAGACTCCGTCCAGCTTTTACTCGTCGCGCGGACTGTACCTAACGTGTCAGTAGGTAGGTAATTTAATTATCTAGATTTTTGTGGAAGGCAGGTATTGTCAAGAGCAGTGTCAAGCTTGACACTCGCAGCGCGACTCTAGCTCCTCCGGCGATTGAAATAAGAACGGTACAAAGTCCAATGTGTCAAGCTTGAAGTGCTCTTGACTGTACCGTAGTAAAACAATTTTGTAGTAGGTACCTATTTATTTATTGACAAGCTCTGGTAGGTAGGTATTACAGTTTTTAGCGTCGGTTGATTGATTAATATTTATTCGAAACAAGTAAAGTCAAATAGGGGACCGCGGCTCGGCGGCTCTGTCGGCATGCTTTGACCGCGGTAGCACACGTGCGGGCGGCATTTGTCAAAGGTGAAGCTATGAAATCGACATAACTTTAACTTCCCATCACACTTTCAGGCTTTGGACTGTCAAATTAATACAACTTGATTTTCGTAAGTAACGAAAGTAGGTAATTGTAGTTAATTTGAAATCCTATACCTACCTACGTGTTACTTACTGTAGTGTAACCTACTAAATCAGACGAGTCACTTTAGTTTTCACCACATCAAAATGTTGAACGTGACCACCTATTTGTCGGATACATTGTCTTGCACGGTCAATGCTGTGTCTGCGCAATCTAGCGGCGTGAGATCCGGCGAACGTGCTGGCCAGGCGATTGGACCACCGCGCCCGATCCAACGCCCCTGGAACTCCTGCGTCAGGTAATTCCGCACCGTCCGGTCGTAGTGCGCCGGCGCGCCGTCGTGCTGAAAATACAACCAGCGGCGGTTCCACACCGGAACTTTCAGCAGCAGCTCAGGGAGGACACGCTGCAGGAAGTCCAGGTACGTCGCCCCGTTTAGTCTTGGGAGGAACCAGGGTCCTAATAACACCCCGTTCAGCACACCAGCCCACACATTGACACTTATCCGGTATTGGAAGTGGTCCGGACGAATCACTCGCGGGTTGTGGTCACATCAGTAATGTTGAACATCCCTACACGAGTGAACGTGCATTCATCGGTACAAATTTACAGCACTTGTCACTATTTCTCCGACTTCATGGTAACATATTGCCATGTTTTGGTATTCTTGGTTCGTAAAACCGTAAGGCATTTTGCCAAATATCAATCGCGGCCATAAGACGTATGCATGCGTAATGCACAAGGTAAGTAGAGCAACTGAAGGCGGGCGGGCGGGCGCACGCGGCGGCGGCGGCACGATGCACCGGGCCGGTCGCGCGTGCGCATGCGTGTGTTGGCGGTTGGACAAAAAGAGGGCGGGGTTTACGCACCGCTCACTGCATTTCATTCATATTTTTTATTAGTGTGAATGTATCGATGGTGCCACGTGACACTACAGAGTGTTCATTTTACGAATTTTAGTGGTATTGTTTTTGGGATTTTTCTCGAAAACTAGCGAATAGAAATCAATAAAAATAACACCAATGGTATTCATTTAGATGCTTGAGATAACCCTAACAATATTTGGGTCTAATTAAATTACACCTTATATACAAATATTGCTCGTTTAATAGTATAGGATATACAGGGTGATTGAAAATTCAACGTGTTCCTGAAAGGGGGTTGTTCTGCAATTCACACTCGTATGGAGCAAATTTGCACATGGAACCGGTGGTCGAAAATCAGTGGCTGCGGGGTCATTCGAAGATCAAGTATCTTGTCGAAAATTCCCGCCTTACTACAAAAATACTAAAAGGCAAAATATGAAAAAGGTACACGACCCTGTGAAATAAATTTATACTTTTCTAATGGAGGATAAATAATTGAATAATAGTAACATAATTTATGCATAATAACTTCGATAAATACCGAAGTAAATAAGTTCTGAACGAATAGTCATCATCATCATCATCATAACATCCCATGAAACGTCCACTACAGGACAGGGAGCTCCCTCCAGAGTTCTAGCTTTTGCTGGAAAAATGTAGAGGGGAACGAATAGTAGTGGTAAAAAATTCAAAGTAATTTTTAGTCGAAGGGAATATTTCCAACAGTCAAACATACTCTTGGCAAACTAAAAATATATTCTTCGTTTGTTTCATAAGCTTTTCAAAAAGCTGTAAATCATGTAATTTTTTTGTGGCACTTAGAAAAAAAATTGCCAATTGGGTTGTTCTTGTTTTTTTTTAGTAATGTGTATTAAAAATTTTGTCTTTATTTAATTTCTTCATTAACATCACTTTCACACGCAATCAGAACTATAAATCTGATTAGCGCACTTTCGGCTTATTTCACTCCAAGCGCCACAAAACAAATGCAAAATTTATAGGTTTTTAGAAAACTTATGAAACGAGAAACTTGTTTTTGTCGTTTGTACTCCAAGATATGACTTTTGGAAATATTCCCTTCGACAAAAAATTATTATGAATTCTTAACACTACATTGGTTTAGAACTTCTTTTATTACTATTTGTTTATAACATAAGCTAAAAAATAATCAGTCATTTATTTGCTCAGGGTGGTGTAGCTTTTTATTAAATTTCCCTTTTAATGTACGGGAATTTTCGTCAAGATACCTCCGCAGCCACTGATTTTCGACTACCGGTTCCATGGACAAATTCGCTCCATATGAGTTGCAGAACATCCTCTCTTCAGGAAAACGTTGAATTTTCAATCACTCTGTATAACAAACCGTTGTTTTATATATCCTTTCTAGTCAGTTTTAGATCTTCATCTGTCATGTTACCAAATAAGACTAGAGTTAAGACGATTCTACTAGACTAGAATAAGATAGTTGGTAATGACAAAAAGCGAGAAACTTACGGAATTCTCCCAAACTGGTCGTATCCAGTTCAATCGAGTTGTTTACAGCTAGAATCGACGATATTTCAGACGGCTAACAGTAATGTCGCGCGTTGAGGACAAGTCGCTGTTGAAATCTACTCAGACCAGATTGTTTACGTTTAAGATATAGATAGCTAATGGACACGTGAGATGCTGACTGATAGGCATAGTGTGGATACGACACATACATTTTACAAGCTTTCAATCTTTAGTTTATCTAGCCGTTTACAGTTAAGCAATTTTTCACCTAAAAGAAAGACAGCTACCTGCACCATAGCAGAGTGCTCCGCCATCTACGGGAAATATTGTAAGTGAAATGAACTAAGCAATTTAGCAGCAGAGGTCAAATCAATTTAAACATTATAATATGGAAGCGAATAGGACAGAACAATGTGAAAAGTAGTGAAGAGGCAGACCACAAAGAAAACTGAAAAAACGTCTGCGGCAGTGAGTGTTGAAGATCGTGAATCATCGAATTCTGTAGTTTTACAATTAATTAAGATCATGATTATGGTGGGGCTATCCATATGAAACTATCTTTGTGGTGGACAGTTTGGAGTCGTCGGCATAGTGGCCGGGCATCAGGCCGTCGCCGGGTCGGTCGGCCGGACTGGGCGGCCTTCCTTGGCGACAGGTCAACGCTAATAGAGCGGCTCTAGCTTGCGAAACCACTAGTACTCGTACCTGCGCTCGCGCAGCCGTGGGCTTTTGCTATTGAAGCCTTATTGGCTTGACACTGGCAAATTTAGGACCGGCTTTGACAAAGTGAAATATTAGTCTCAGATTAAATACAATGATTTTAGTCTAGAGCAGCGGTTCCCAATTTTTTGCTACGGATTCCTCATTGACGATTCGCAATTTACAATAATTCAATCTGCGGCAGCATCCAGTCTAGTTCTTTTACTCCGAGACAGTAAATATTGATGGTTTGGTTCGAATTGCGAATGTATTCTGTAACCAGTCCATGTCCCTTAACTCCTGTCGACAATACGCACCAAGCGGAATATGTAACCCTTACACGGAACCCTTGTGACCCTTCTACGGAACCTCAGGGTTCCGCAGAACACCATTTGGGAACCGCTGGACTAGTGAACCAGGTAATTAAATAATTAAGGTTGGCGTCAATGTTTTTGTGTTTATGAATATAATAGCTCGCTGTGGTAAAATTATGTTTAATAGTTTGGATTTGTTATCTATAAAATAATCTAAACAATTTTCTTTCTTGATAAATGAATTAAAAGCAAATTAAGTTTTGGTTCAAGCAAAGAATCAAGGCTTAATACGACTGCTACTGACTGCCACGCGCTCTATTTGGCTTGTAAATCAATATAATTAGGGACGTTAAATTCCTGTTAACACTTCTCGTGCCGGCGCGGGCGCAGAGCTCGTAAACGGGCCACTTTGTAAATTTCTGCATATATAAACATAAATTAGAAGAACGCACGCCGTGCAGTGATATAAATACAAACAAATGACCTATTATGTTGAATACTTATGGTAAAGGAAAATTTGGATCTATTAACAGGCCTATTTGGTGTGGTTAGTTTGATACTACACACAAGAGCAGATCAAGCTTGAAAACGTAACGCGCATAAAACTTCTCCGGCTATTGAATTAAGAACGGTATCAAGTCAAAATGTTTCAAGCTTGATGTGCTCTTGACTGTAAGCTCGGCCACAAGCAAGTGGAAACAACACCCGTATAAGCTGAACTAGTGCTATATACGCTACAAACGCCCAATACCAGAGACCCGCTCAAGGTCAAAGTGTTGCTGCTGACGAGCGGCCGTGTGTACCTCTACCTTCTGCGCCGTAGATCGCGGGTTTGATCTTCGCCTAGGACTAATAAAATATTGTATGATGAAAATGTAGGTGTTTGTTCTGTGTATGTCGGTGTGTCATGATGTATTACCGGAAATGTGTGCAATACACAAAACTTATACGATTCTAAGGAAATTTATAAAATTGCTGCAACGTTTAGACGACGTATGAAATATTATTAGTGTATTAAAAACTTTGCCTAATCATTTAACCTAACGTAAAAGTCCCCCATAATTATTTATTTATTGCAGCATGCATAATTTATATTTTACTCGATTTCAATAAAAAAGTACTGTTCATTTGATTATGCTTTCGATATTTATAACAATTTACCGTCGCAATATAATCCGTTGATAGAGCAGTAACAACTGGGCAAACAGCCCTTCTACAAATAGTTCGCTAATCCGACGTTTGAGAGCCTTGCTTTATTGTATCTTAGCCTTATTTTCCTAGTAGGCCTGCTTCTAATAATTTACTGCTTGCGAAAGCCTAAAAGATTACTTTACTGGGTGTTGAGGCAATTCTCCTTGAGGGCAAGCTAACGAAAATAACTTTATAAAATTCTCAAAGTAATATGCTTGGTAATTAAGGGCAATGCATGTTTTTTTGATGTTACAGGCCTTGTTTAGTTTTGTTAATTTGTATATACACCCTTTTTCTTACACCAAAGAGCGAAGAACCATCGCGCGACATTACGAATGTATTCCAGTTAGAGCACTTGACTGAATAGCACCTGTGTGAATAGCAACTGAGCTATTCCAATTAGAGCACCTATCAACATTTTGGTATTAGTGTTGAGGTATAATACGATTTTCAGAATCTATTAAATATCGATCGATCAAAGTAAAACGTTACTTTATATTAATAATATCACTTTTCTCTAAGTCCTATAACTTTAAACATTTTAGAAAAATTCGTCTCAAGTTATCTTTTAAATACATGAAGACGAATTTGCCGCGAGCTGGGCTTGATTCTGCTACCTCAGGCGTATCGTGCCGACGCTCTTCCAACTGAGCTTAGAACCAGAACTGGAACTTAAATTATCTGTCTTTATAAAAAAATCCGTAACTGACTAACTGATTTATCGACGCATAGCTCAAACCAGTGAACTGATTCGGCAAAAATTTGGCACACATCAACAACAACGTAGGCAGGCATCCGCTAATAAATCTTTATGAATCTACGAAAATACATGCAGACAAAGTCGCGGGCAACAGTTATTTATTTACAAATCACAATATTATTTTATGATCAATATAATGCTACGATAGATATCGAATATCAAAATACGAATTAACCCCCAATACTAGCAGCTCTTACCCGTAGGTACTCTAATTGGAATAGCTCAGGTGCTATTCATACAGGTACTGTTCAGGCGGGTGCTCTAACTGGATTACATCACATTCCGTGCTGTGTGTCTTACGCCCTATTTGCCGGTTAGTATTAAATTATGTTATTATAGATCTGAATAAGACACTGTACCATACCATGAGAGACCGACTGGTACTTCTCCAAACTTCACTAAAGCGAAAATAACTCTGTCTGTCTTTCTATTACGCTTCTACAGCCAAACCGAATTTGATGAAAGGTATGAAGATAGTTTGAACCCTACAAAAGGAAATAATCTACATTTTTCTAAATGCCATGCGTACGAAGTCGCGAGAAACAGCTGAAGTGAATTCATTTTAGAAGACATACAGGGTGTTAGGGACAATGTACTGAAAACTGAAGAACTTTCCCAAAGAAACACTTTTGAAAAAAAATTTTGACCTATACAAATTGCTCACTCTGATCGAACAGTTTGTATGGAGAGGTCAACATTTTTATCCTTTCCCTAAAATGTTTCTTTGGGTAAGTTGTTCAGTTTCGTTGACTGAGGCCTCTTTTTCAGTTTTCGGTACACTGTCCCTTAAACCCTAAGGTGAGTTTTTCTGCATGAAAATAACCTTGTATTATTTATATGGAAAGTATGTAACCTCTGACCTCCCCGACGACGGGAAAGAGGCGTGATGTTATGTATGTATGTATGCTTGTATGTAACCACAAAAAGAAAGATTACCTATGGGCGAAAGTACTTGATTAGAGTACCTACCACAAAGAATAAATAGAATAAACATTGCCTTAGCCTTGATTAGGAATATTTACGAAGTTCATAAAGCGTTGGAGTTGTTTCATCTCTACTAGTCTGGTCGTCACCCATCCAAGTTCTGTCCACGGCACTACCACTCAACTACGAGTAGTACTTGCCACGAATATTATATTTATTCCGAGCATCATTGTATTTATATTTTCTTTGTTTTCAATATAGGCAGTGCTCTTATTGTATTATATCTCTCGTATCTTAAAAGGTTTACTTTAAAAGATCGCTTGTAGCGACAAGACTGTTTATGCCCACATTAGATAAAGGTTTTATATTTTCTATCTCTCCATAGACGCGACAAATATCCAATAACGGTACAACTGGTAAAGCACGATCATAATTCACCGAAAAATTTTAAGACACCACTTTTGCACTAGGCCAAGCAGTAAAGATAATTCTTATTTATTTGACAGCATATCTAATAGGTAAAAGAAATTTGTTTTGGTTTGGACACAAGACTTTTCAAATGTAAAATACTGCAGATACGTGATAAAAGTACAGCGTACAGCGTGTCTTTACAAGTAAAATGAAATGTATTAAAAAAACCGGTCAAGTGCGAGTCGGGCTAGCGCACCGAGGGCTCTTAAATAACTATAGTACTTTTGGAAGCAAGAAAATTAATTTTTAGGACCGCAAAACAAAATTTGTTTGCCAAGGTTTATTGCAGATTTAAAAAAACTGTGATATTTAGAAGGACCCTTTCTCCCCATGCATGTCGTAAAAGGCGACTTAGTCGCCGGCGGTATCAACCAGAGGGCGGGCAGTAGCGTGCTACCACCTTGCTGCTGCGGTCACTAATAAATAACAGCTGTCCGTTGTGCCAGCTGCAACGCTAATAAGCGTGGTAACATAAAACTCATCATAATTGTACTTTTGATAAGAAGTGAGGCAAGCTGCCCCTGGTCGATTCTGGTGCAAAGGTGCCCATGGCACCAGGAACGACCCAGAACGGGCGTCACCACCTTGCGCCCTAAGTCGACGCCCGATCTCCCTGGCCTCCGTACTCCAGCTAGCTGCCGTCTCGAACGCGAACGGTACGAGAAGGTACCTGTCCAGGAAGTGTGCCAGCTGCAACGCTAATAAGCGTGGTGACTTGTTGTCGATGTAAAATTAATTGTAGAGCAACTAAGGGGGGTGTATTTTGAATTTTATCAACTCGTCCCAGATGGTCCTAGTTCGGATCGGACGAGTTGACCAATAACTTTTTATGGGATCTTATGATAATGATATCCTAGTTCCTTCTCATAAGTATGGTAGGTTAAGTAAACTGATGGACGTAGCAAAAACGGTGGTAAGTAGGTAGGTAAAGATTACCTACTCTGATACCGTCGTAAGAGCTTAATTGAGAGAAGTAGGAACCTACGAACTTTTCTAGTTTTAATTGGATTGAATTGAAAAATAGGTTCTTGAATATCTAGGTACAGCCAGGAGCAAGTCAAGCTTGACACGTTGAACTTTGTACGGGCTAATCATGATGAAACTATGAAGCTTGACTTGTTCTTGACTGTACCTAAGGTCCTTAACTATGGTCCTTAATCATGTACAGTCAACGACAGGTCAACCTTGACACTCGCAGTGTGACTCTAGCCCGAATGTCTATTGAAATAAGAACGGTACAAAGTCCAATGTGTCAAGCTTGATGTGCTCTTGACTGTACGTGCGCACGTAAGAAGAGGTAATAGGACGCAACAGCTCGGGATTGCGGGCGAAAAGTAGGTAGGTATGACGTGCCATACATTTCGACCGCAAGTAGGTACAGTCAACGACAGGTCAAGCTTGACACTTGCAGTGCGACTCTAGCTCGTACGTCTATTGAAATAAAAACGGTACAAAGTCCAATGTGTCAGGCGTGATGTGCTCTTGACTGTACTTTACGTACGTATTATAGCAATAGGTACTTGTAAATTTGTTATGTACCTACAGCCTCCGTGGTCTATTAGAGTGCTTGGCTCTCGATCAGGAGGTTCTGGGTTCGTTTCCCGATGGGGACACTGTCAAACAAAAATATTTTTGTGCGACCAGCCCTGTTTGGTTAGGATATTGCAGGATGAATCACCCGATTGTCCGAAATGTTACATGATTGCTTCGGAGGGCACGTCAACCCGATGGTCCCGACTATTACCTATCTACGGATGTAGTCGTTAATGAGCCATGTCAGAGGCCTTTGGCATCTGGCGGTACCAGGGTTTGTGAGTACGGTCATCAACCTTGCAACCCACAACGATATGAATAAATGAATGAATTTGTTATGTAGGTACCTAACTACCTACTCCTCAGGCAAGTAGCTGCCTAGGTAGGTATGGCGGCTTAGGCTCCTTCCTCCCTCTGCCCACGGCACAACCCATGGTCCGTTTATAGGACAGTTAGGTACCTATGTAGGCGATGGTAGGTAAAGGTCCGGCCTGTCGTCGCTCATCCGATCCTGCAAGGCGTAGCACGAGGCGCGAATGCTAGGTTTCTAGTTTATTTCGTAGGGACTCGGTCGGTGCGTGCGAGCCATGCGCGATCCACACAGAGCGTCCCGCGGCCGCAGACGTGGTGCTTGCCCCCCCCGCGCTGCCGCCCTTTGAATTAATTGAATGAATAGTCGTAAGCCAATCGCGCGCAAGGCGGCCGATCTTGTGTGTGTGAGTGTGCAGGTGCCATACTTGTAGTACGGTGGAAATCAATACTACAGGGTGATTGCAAAGATTTATTATTTTTTTGTTTGAAAATTACAAAAAAAAACCAGCGAGTCGATTTCGCTAAAACTTTGAAAAACCTGTTTCTTTATCAAAGTTACACCACCCCTAGAAATATTTGGGTCTAATTAAATTACACCTTATATACATAAACAGCTATCAACCATAATTAATTTAGATTTTTCCTTTCGCAATGGATACGGGGGGGATGGTATTTTTTAGACACTCGACTTAGTAACGATATTTTAAAATTGTGGCCCCCCCCCCTATTTGGTCCTACTTAAATCTATAAAATGTCATTTTCTCCATACAAAGTTTTTTTTTTAAGTTGACACAATATTTAGATGTCTTTTTGAGAACGTGATAATGCCTGGCAGGACATAGACGAAAGTGTTAAGATTTCTTAAAAATGTTAATTTAAGTATGTAAACTGTTTTGATAGTTTTGTTGAGTCACAAACTATTTTTACTAGACCAAATTATATCGGGGCTTAAGACAATGTACGCGTGCATATCATGCAACATTATAAATATTGTTTCATTGCAATCGGTTCACTCAAATAGAAGATACACGAATGCAGTGAATGTATGTTCGAATAGGTCCAGGGTGTCTACTCTCAAAGTCCGATATATCGAAACGATACTACTCGAAACATGCAAATGCAAAACTTCGTCCTTTACAATAGAGTAGAATATTGGTTGGATGCAGTTTGAAAATTCATCCAACCAATAATCTACTCTATTGTCAAGGGACGAAGTTTTGCAGTTGCATGTTTTGAGTAGTATCGTTTCGATATATCGGACTTTGAGAGTAGACACCCTGTTACGTTTTTTGTAAAACCCAAAAGTCCTACCTACTGCCCACCTCCACGCCTCAGACTTATTTCATGCCACTGAAAATGCAGTGCTTGTGGCAAAGTACTGGGCAGAAGACACGTGAACGAAGTAGCTTTTTAATAAAATAAAACTGATCCATACATTCATCGTTAACTTCGAGGTGTGTTTGAGAAAGTATCTACTTATAATGTGACTTTAATTTACAATCGCCTAAATGACTACGATTTTGGTGAATTATGCTATTAGTGGTTGAAGAGGTGTCGTATACTTGACGGATTTACGATCGATCGTGGGCTGAAGAAAGATTGTTTACAGCTTATATAGTGTTATTAGACTCATAAATGCTTTTTGGTTAATTTGGATGTAGTTTGCTGCTTTTATGGAAATATAATATCACATTTACAAAGCATTTATAGCAGGAAGTAGATTTTTTAGAAAAAAGATAAATATTTCTTACGCGTTTCGGTATCTTTCGATTTTTTGCAAGTCTAGATTCTCTAGTCTAGTCTTGTTCTAAGATGCTCTCATAGGGAGTTTTAAAGATACTGCAAATATTTTAAATCGGGCCTGTAGCTCTCTACTTAGGATTACAAAGAGCTTCTTTTCTTCTCTATTATTATAAAATTGTAAGTTGATTTAAAAAAATATATATCTATTTGTTATTTATGCTATTTATTAAACACTGGTATTTTTTTTTGGGAATGGGAACTGGAAATATACCATTTTTTCCTACTTTGTTTAGTCTTTTACAATCATTAAACATTTGGACGAAGTCGCGGGCAGAAGCTAGTTTCTTATATTTTTGTTAACTCATCCAGTACTGAATGTATAAAACAGCTTCTTTACTTTTTGCATATTTCTCGGCGTGAACGGAACGCATTAAAAATGGTATCCAAAAGATGATTTCACGAAAGGCTCTATAGGCACGAATTTCTCTAAATCAGAAGTTTGGTTTAAGGTTGCATGCAAATTTTACATAAAATGTTCTATCGAGGATTTTCTTAGAAATTCCTTTTTTTGCGTATACAGAAAACTAATCAAAGAATTGAAATTACACATACAAAATATACAAGTTAAATTAATTGTAAAATTATTCCAAAGTTTGGATCCTAAGTTTGACGTGTAATGCGGTGTCTTTGTGCAGAATTAGGTAATGCCGTAGCGTAACATGATAACGTTTTATCACCCCGCGGTGCAATCTCCTGGCTGTAACCAAATAACCTTCAATTTACGGCTCTCTTAACGAAACACAGAAAGTACCGATAGCAAGCTAACAAAGGTCTTCACAGGAATCACAGGTATTTAAAGGCCTGTAATAAAACTCCTATTCGATAATGTAACAAATTTCATAATTTTGCTTCTATTGCTTTTACTATAAGTAGCAAGAAATTCGTCAGACGTCACTCATTTTTTAGAAATATGTAGCAAATTACATTTTATCTAATCCTAAGGTGTATTAATAACAATAATAAATAGATTTTCTTTTTTTCTGGCTGTATCTAGGTGGTTTAACTGGCGTGATATTCGGCGCAGGCTCATGGGCCGGATCCCGGGGCCGGTGGGTTTATGGCGCCGTAAACTGCGGCCCGCTGCGGCCCATATCGCTCGAACCATAGATATAGTATGTAAAGATGAACAAAGGCATTTCTAAAATGTTACAACATTTTTCTGCGCAATTTTTTGCGCACTAGTGTTGTCAGTATGTACTTATATTTTTTATCGATATAGTACCTATAGTACGTAACTATTGCTTGTATGACAACGGGATGACTTTGACAAAGCGGCCAGGATATTTATGTGAATTAAATAAAAGACATTTTAATGAACATAGGTATAAAGTTAGGGTATTTATTGCAAATTAAAAAAAACGTCAATTAAAAAGGATATTTTGTTGCTTACTTACGAGTATAATAACAATTTTACATTTCACAACTTACATTTTACAATTTACATTTTACACTATTATAAAAACAGTTTGACGGGTTCTTACCACGATATGGATTTTTGATGAGTTTCCGATATTTCGGCGCTGTAGCAAGCACCATGATCACGGATGAACTGGAGTCTGTGGGTAGTTAAACTTATTGGCTGACATATCTGTCTACCTTCCTTCTAGTTCTTTTATTTTGGTGACTGCCGGAACTGTTGAAACTCGATCGAAACTCACTTCGACAATACACACTCACTACGTCACTGCGAATTGCCGTACGTTTATCGCGCACATTGTTCCTACATAGGTCCACTACTGGATTCCACATGTTAGATAGTTTGTACCCATCTTCCCGATTGAAGTTTTCCGGCAGTCACCAAAATAAAAGAACTAGAAGGAAGGTAGACAGATATGTCTGCCAATAAGTTTAACTACCCACAGACTCCAGTTCATCCGTGATCATGGTGCTTGCAACAGCGCCGAAATATCGGAAACTCATCAAAAATCCATATCGTGGTAAAAACCCGTCAAACTGTTTTTATAATAGTGTTAGTGACCGCGAAACTCTCAAACAATACTCGTATGTTACATTTTACAGTTTACAATTTACATTATACAATTTACAGTTAACAATTTACAAATTTAATTTATTTAATTTAAAAGTTTCTCTTTTCTTGGAGATAATGTTAGAGCTTGAGCTGAAGAAGGTCCAGCCCTTGGTTCGATACTTCAGATGGAAGTTTAATGTCTCTATTGACATAGGAGCACACCGAACGTCTGATTGGAAGTCTTATCTGTAAAAAAATATAGTATAGGTACATACATTACTTTTACCACAATGCCAAATACATTCGATTTCTCAAGAAATCTACTTACTGGTACAAACAAAGTAGGTAAAGAATCTTTTAACAACAGACGTCGATGGGTCCTTTGTATAAAACATTTGTCTTCAAAATATTTACTACATACGTATGAGCGATTTTTTGGAGTCCTGTCTGGTCTGTTTATAACCCGTATGCATTTCTGGCTTATCTCTGGTCGACGTGGAATACTAAAACAGGTAAAATTTTGATTTAATTTACCTATATTTAGTTCTAGTGGCCACTATTTCAAATTCTGATACTTTATTTGTCTTCAGAAACCACTCGGATCCACAGATGTCGATTAAGAAAGCAAGCACTTTTTTGTTACTTGATTTATCTTCAGAGACCCCTCGGACCCACAGATATCGATTTTGAAAGCAATCGGTTCAAAAACTAAAAAGTTCAAAATGGCGACCACTTTTGTCACTCTCACCCAGCGCGGTGCCATAACCCAGTGACGACTCGCTTAAATAGCACACATTGTCATGTGGAATTCAAACAGATTTTAAAAACCGGCCAAGTGCAAGTCGTACTCGCGCATCGAGGGTTCCGTACCGTACCACCAAGCAATATACGTACTAACTAAACTACGTAACACGAAAAAACAAAATTTTTTCCTACTCGCACTTGACCAGTTTCAATATTCGTTGTTATTCTCCCACTCATGCACATACCAATTTTCACGCTTGTAAGTGTTCCCGTTTTAAAGATTACAGCCATCGGACAGACAGAAAGACAACGTAGGCTTAGTAATGGGGCTCCGTTTGGACCCTTTGGGTACGGAACCCTAAAAATAATTAAGATTCCCCTCTGTCTTCTATCTCACTCATTTGCTAACTTTTCATAGTAGTTCGGGTTTACGAAAGAAGAGGCGGTATTGTGAATATCCTTAGCCTGTCCCAAACTGGGACGAGAAGAATTAAAAAAAAAAAACAACCACCGGGCGCACTAGAGCCGAATGAAACAATGATGGAAATTAGAATAAAATGAAATAAAAAAACCCACAAACAATCATTTCTCATAATCACGAAATTCGATACTGCCACGTTAGATACGTATATAAAATATGACAAATGCTGTACAAAAAGACACTCTTTTGTTAAATCGTATAAATGACTAGATGCTAGAAAACTATCGACTTTTATCGAATGGTGATGTCGCCATTTTGTCAAGCACTAGCGTTATTTAACGTTTTCAACTTTTGTAATATTTCTTTGCAAATTCTAATTCTAGCTATAAAATACACATCCGAACAGCAGGAAAATTTTAAGTTTTGTGCTAAAAACTGTTTTCGGAACCGATTTATCATGTTTTTCGGCAAAGTAAAAGTTAAAAACTTTTCAACAAAAGGATCATATTTACCTGTGAAACGTATATTTCTGCGGGTTATTATTATGTGTCACGCTACAGTTTACAACAGAACAAGACACCATGTCTTCCACAAGTAAGTTTTATCTTCTATTTAGTTAAAAATTAAGATTTATATTACGAAAACACATTTCCGCGCTAAAGCACCTGGGTGTATATTGGGGTATCTTCGAAAAACAATGTAAAAACTTTGACACATTTGTACTTAATAGTGCGTCTCTTTCTCTCTTGCAGAGTATTCATAATGATTGCGATGTTTCATTCACACGCTTCGTTGGTCTTTAGTAAGCGTTAGCGCGCTTTTGCTAGGTCTGTGGCTCGAACGGTACGAACCGTTATTTTAAATATCGAATTCGTTTTGAAATACTTTTCTGAAAAAATATCTAATAAAAAGGATCATACTCACTGTGCCATGCTTCACAATCGGATCACAGCACAACGAACAACGTTCAGTTCCATTTTCATCCTCTGCTTTATCAAACTTCATTCATTTCAATTACTCTCCATTCAAGAAAGTGAGACCCAGTATTTCCACTTTATAATGTCAAAGTCCATTCAGTTATCCAGACAGGTAGTAAATTCGACTATCTAATGACAGCATCGAGACTATTCGAGACGCGAGCGAATGACATAGAGCACGAAAGGTTCCCACAACTTCTTTACCAGTCGCAATAAGATAAAGTTTAAGCTGCTTTTACTTTAAAGTTAAGAAATATTTGTAAACATTCCAGAACATGTGGGTTGCTGCTCGTTTTGCTGAAGAGTTTTTATTTTCTAAAAAATATCTGATGTAAGTTAAAGAAACCAGTCAACTGCGAGTTGGACTCGCGCGCCGAGAGCTCCGATATACTTTTAGTATTTTTGGAAGCAATAAATTCCATTTTTAGAACCGCAAAACTAAATTTGTTTGTAAAGTTTTTTTGCAGATTTCTAAAAAACTGTGCAACTTAGAAAGATCGTTTTATTTTTGCTGTAATAGTTACATTAAACGTCTATCGAATGAAAATTGCTTCAGATTTTTCCATTCACAAACTTCGGAGATAAGAGGGGTGAACGGTATATTTTTCGTCATTTTTCATCATAACTTGAAAACCAAGAAATGCAAAAAAATAAAAAAATATATTTTAGAATGTACAAGTAAAGCCCTTTCATATGATATCCCACTCAACCTAGTACCGATAATTTGAAATTTTTCCCCCCTATTTGGGCCCCCTTTACAATAACAATCATTATTTTTTCTTAATTCTTTCACGTGCAATTAAGTTGGACAACCATATTCTAAAACTACTCTAAATTTCAAGTCGATAGCATGAGTGGTTGCCGACAGACAGACAGACAAAGCGGCACTATAAGGGTTCCTTTTTTTACCATTTTGGTATCGGAACCCTAAAAATGATGCCGATTCTAGGTACGTTTTGTGAAAGTTCTCAAAGATTTTGGTATGGTGTTGATTCGGTTGACATGCTGATGTGTGATGACAACAAAACGCAAAATTCCTTGGCATCGTTTTCTGGGTATTTAATAGTGATTCGTCTAGCAACTAAAGTGACGTTGCGTGAATGTCTTGCACGAGTGGTCATTACTTCGAGGGTTGTTTCGCAATACAAGTGTGCAAATAAACAATACTCCGTTTATGGACTGAACTGTGTCACCACCTCGGCAGTAGTGTGTCCTGTAACAATAGACTCTCTGATGAAATCAGAAATGTTTTACTGGAATTTCGGAATGGATGCCTCGCCATGTTTGCAATTTCTACGAGACGTCCAGATAATATAGGAGGTGGAGGAGGTAGAGGTGGAGGTGTTTTTAATGACGTGGTGATTACAAATATTAACATATTGGATAGGTCTTAATGAACCAGAGGATGGGCAGCAGCATCCTTCTGTGTATCGTATCACTTACGTTCTGCGGTCATCAACAACCGCGGTCCATGGTGCCAGCCGTAACGCTAACAAGCATGGTGACTATGGTACTTCCCCTCCAAATTGTTCAAAAAAAGCTGAAATGTTTAAGGGAGCTCCCTTTCCTGTAGTGGACGTTTCATGGGATGCTATGATGAGGTCTTGGATGGAGATGGTAGAAAATAACTTAGCCTGTTTCCAAAGGTACGTAATGAGATTTCAAAGAGATAGTCCGTATGTCATATCAAAGTCTACAGACGGATTGCAAACTAAGATAAATGTTTAGTCGAGCTGGTTTTAATATCTGATTGCGTCTATACAAAGAGATAGGAAGGGTTAGGTTGCCGACGAACAGAGTGCACAAGGTATTTAAAACAATCGATTGTATCCACCAAACAGCACAAGTTTTGATAAAAACATAAGAATCGAAGCCAAATTAAATTTCGCATGTCAGTTCCGGTCGCGTATCTGCAGCTAATCGAACTAGGCACGAGGATTCGACTATTAACCACACACAAACTGTGCTAGGATACAATCTTGAAGGTCGAATGTAATAACATTGCAAAGGAAACCATCGATTAAGACGATATTTATTCGCAAAAAAGAATATCAAAACTGAATGTAGTTCAAGAGAATTTGGCCAATCGTTGAAAATCACTTTGCGATATTTATCACTTTTGAGATTGTAAAAATTCAAATTTACCCTGACAATGTTGCTTCCTGGACCTGCCTTAAATTCCGATTGTTTTGAGTGATGTGTTTGAGTTTTTTAAAGAGTGATCTATTGTAAAAGGATAAGTTCATTCAAGGCAAAACGACTTCTGAAAATAAATCTCTGTAAAAACCATGGCAAACAGTAAATAATTCAAAAGAATAATGAAAAAACAAAATCTATTTGTAAATCTTATTAGATTAGGTTTGAGAAAGCCCATCTGATAACAATATGAATGTCTAACTTCCTATATTTTAAATAATAAAATTTTATTTGACCATTTGGGCGAAGGTGCATTTGGAAACACATATGATTTTGTTACCTTTAAAGAGAAAATGAGTGCAAGGATGCGTTTGATAAATAAATATTTCAAATGGAAAAGTTTGACATTGTATCAATATTAGTAGAGCTGACACCTCGACCTGTTTAGAGGAATGTCGACACCGCTATTAATGCACTCGCACAATCAATTAGTGAGGATTCTCAATCTCAACCTTCGGCATTTCTTGTCAGTCTTGCCAACCCGATCGAAGATATTGCTACAAACCAACCAATTTTTGAATATGTTGAACTCAGAAAAGTTTAAGTTAATACTAGCTGAAATATTCGAGAAAAACTTAGGATATAACAACTTAGGATACATAAAATTCTAATTAGGATAAATTGCAGTACTTATACCAATACAAATACAGAAACGGTTTCGTAATTAAACAAAAGCACAAATAAGGCTGTATCTTTTTTGCCACTTTTATTTTACTAGATATCTTCGCCGATCAAAGCGTATTTTGACAGGTTTAAAAATACTTAACTACTGCCAAACACTTTAGTTAGTACAGTCAAAGGTACCTACAGCCTACAGTACAGTAGCGAGTTAGCTTGTAGCGCTTATACGAAATAACTCGCGACAGACGCAAGTTAACTGGCTACTCTTATGTTTATTCTGCCTTTAGTTTATATTGTCCAGAACCTGAATTTGATTGAATTAATTGTATCTTATCATTGGTAACTTATTCACTGTCTTTTTTTTAAGTTTAGTCTCCAATAGAGTGAAGCTGGCAGCACTGTTCTTCGTCGAAAGCAGTTTGCCTCAAGCGGCGGTGAGGCCCCACCATCGGGCCAATAAAATACAGTTTCGTAACTCCAACTCTAATCACATTATAAGAAAAAAAACCGGCCAAGTGCGAGTCGGACTCGCGCACTGAGGGTTCCGTACCACCACATAAACATAATTGTATTAGTTGAAATTTCAGTAAGTTAATGTGCTAGATTTTTTGAGTCCGATACGCGCTTGACCAAATTTTATTATTTGTTGTTATTTTATAGCCTATGCCCTATAAACATACCAATTTTCAAGTTTGTAAGTGTTCCCGTTTTTAAATAGAACTAAAACAAAAGTCGCCTCAGCGACCATCCAACTTGACCCCTCTCTTATATGAATGTTCTTGAAACGGGAGCTCACCACAATTGGTTACCATTAGTTGTGAGAAAAGTTGTAATATTTAATGATTTCAGACTTTTCCCATTATTTGTACAGGGAGACCTAGCTTCTGTCCAAATTTCATAATTTTAGGTCAACGGGAAGTACCCTGTAGGTTTTTCATTTTTGAATAAATGTATGGAGATGAGGACATGAAATGCCATATCTTTTGATTGCGTCGTTGTAAAAAATTGAAATTTTCAGATCTTGTGTGGTTCATGGATCCTAATATATGGTATTAATTTCAACCTGATACCTTTACCCGTTCGTGAGATAAAGGGTCTTGACAGACAGACAGACAGACAGACAGACAGACAGACAGACAGACAGACAGACAGACAGACAGACAGACGGACAACAAAGTGATCCTATAAGGGTTCCGTTTTTTTCTTTTGAGGTACGGAACCCTAAAAATAAAGAACTCACTAACCGCATGACGTCCGTTGATTTATCGTCACAGCCTTGCGCTTGCGCGCGTTTACAACACGTATGATGAATATTTTGGGATCGATTTTGTACTCCAGCAATTATAGGTAAAGGTTAGTCTGTACTTCCGCCAGGTTAAGACTTAAAAGCCGACTTCCTTGTGGCTAATTGATGATAGCGCCTAATGGCATTAATAAATACTACAAGGAAGGAATGTTTGATTTGTAGGCCTCAGGCATGGTTCATGTTTTCCTGTGTAAGATAGATATGTTATTTCAACTATCTTAAGTACAGCAATATTCAAACAATTATAAGTAAATAAAAAGAATGATTGATTCAAATTTATGCAAATAGTAAAGTGATTTTGTAAAAATTCAGGATTCAGTTACTGAAAATGGTCGACCCCGCCCAGGGCAATCAGTGTGTATATC
This sequence comes from Athrips mouffetella, assembly GCA_947532105.1. Taxonomy (NCBI): domain Eukaryota; kingdom Metazoa; phylum Arthropoda; class Insecta; order Lepidoptera; family Gelechiidae; genus Athrips; species Athrips mouffetella. The sequence continues at coordinate 17,133,721 of OX383963.1, forward strand.
AGTCTCTATTAGGTCCTCATTTGCCTAATTTGGGATCAGATGATCTCGTGTAATATTATGCCACTATATACAAATCATAAAAGATGCTCCAATATTTAAAGACTCGTATCGTGTCATACATGTATGAAAAATACACAATTTTAATAGTATAGCATAACTTTATTTGGAAATAATATGTCTTCTTGCAGACGGAGTGAATTCCTTTAGTCCTTGCACGTTGTGGAATGCAGCATAAATGTAAGCAATGAAATATTATTACAAACACTTTAATATACAGCAACAAGGTATCAATCTACTCACTTCATCAACAGCAAATTGCGTTGTTGTAATTACCACAGTCCTGTCCATATCCAGGGCTCGATTGAGGAGTGATGGTCATGCGCGCTAATATGTTATCAGCGAGGCTCGCGGCGCGCGCGGTTATGCGCACCAAACACGCAAGAGCACGCGCACCCTGCGCGCCACCACGCTGATTTTGATTGCTAAAGCCTTAAGCGGTTTTGGTAAGGGATCAAATGGGTTTTGAACACGAATTTTAATCACCAAATTTCGTTGTCGAAGATTGCTATTCATACGATTATATTTTGACGTATTTACCATTTACAAACCTGTAATAAGAGCTCATGAAATACAGTCACAAATTTACCTTCTGTCGTCCAGCCTGTACGAGTATTAAACTTGTTACCTTCAGGCTTGTCACCGTCTTTCATTTCACCTTAGAGCTTTTCTAAACAGAAATTCCTCTGACTTCATAAAGTAGCGAGCCTGTCAAACACAGTCAATAAAGAAGTCGGAACGAACAAATAGCTGGACTGATAAATGAAGGGCGTACTAGCTAATCCAATATTTACAATCTAGCGTTCTAGTGGAGTTGCTGAGCAACTAGCAAGACTTGTAGTTGAAACTGGACTAACTGATTAAGTGGTAACAGCAGATTTTGTCGCGTGAGCCGGAGAGTTTGCCTTGTATTTCTAATGGTAATTATGAGCACTGATAGGTCCTATTTATATGAATTATATTAGAGTTTATAGCTAGCTTGTGAAAACAGGTTATTAAGTGATAGGTCGTCCCAAATGATTGAAAAGTCACGAATCTCAACTATTGCAAAAAATATCGCTTGCTACATCGTTTTAAAAGTACCTAAAATACCAAGAATTCTTAACACACCTTTTATGCCTGCCAATACGGGCACAGTTTTAACCCTTCTTCAGCTGGCGTGGTCTCCGATAAGTTAGAACCCAGCAGCCAGCGGCGATCGGCGGATGATCGGCCGCGCGGGTGTAATTCAATTCCGAATTTGTCCCGGAGCGCTCACAAGCCTGCCTCCTTATTCAGAGTTGATTAGTATTTTTCTGAGAATCTGAAACAGAAATATTTCTGTAAAGACGTATATGTAAGTAGATAAAATGAAAAAGTGTCTCCATCACATGAAGAAAACTTATATTTGTATATGTATCCTAGATCTACAGGGTGTAAGGGACGGTGTACCGAGGCGTGCTCAGTCAACGAAACTGAACAAGTTTCCCAAAGAAACATTTCTGGGAAATGAAAAAAAAAATTGACCTCTCCATACAAACTGTTCGAGCAAAGTGAGCAATTTGTATGGAGAGGTAAATTTTTTTTTACATTTCCCAAAAACTTTTCTTTGGGAAAGTTGTTCAGTTTCGTTGGCTGAGCACGCCCGTTCAGTTTTCGGTACACCGTCCCTTACACCCTTTATAGATCCAATTTTTTTTTCTTAGCCTACTAGATTCCACTGCTGGGCAAAGGCTTCCCCCGTGGCTTTCCATTGGTCACGATCTTTTGTAACCTCTTCCCAATTCTTTAAGAAGGCATCAAGGTCGTCACGCCATCGCTTTCTGGGTCTACCTCAGCGTCTGGTCTTCGTCCCCACGTCGGCAATACCAGTTTTGGAACGCAGTATGGTGTTTTTGACTCGGTCTGTTCGTTTTATTCCAAGAATACTCCGTTCCATCGCACTCTGGCAAACCTTGAGTTTGGACTTGAGGTTTGGGCGCCGTAAGTTAGGATGGGAAGGATACAAGTGTCGATAAGTTTGCGTTTCAGCGAGAGGTAAAAAAAAATTAAACTGTTTATTGCAGGTACTATTACAAATTATAAATTACTAAGATTGTTGTAGCCTCAATCAGTTGCACGCCTTACGACATACTGTGGCTATAGAGTGTGGATTTGCATCCACCTCCTACAAGAAGATATATTACTTGTTTACTTTTATGTAGTTTTTTTTAATGTATTTTTAATTTGTTTACTATTTTTGTCAATTAGTTTTGAAGATCTCTCTTCGAGAATTGTTTTAAGGACCAGAAGCTTTACCAAGCATTATCAGTCAATTTCTTTTTCTTGCTTGTTTACAAAAGAAACAATCTGGCCTAAGTACACATACTCATCGACATATTGTATCACTTGCCCGTCAACCTCTCTACCTTACGTTTCACGCCATTTAATTGGTCATCAGTTGGGTATTGGTTCTGTTGATGCTAAGTCCAACCTTAAATATTTTAATGTAATAGTTAAATTGTAGCAGTAGTAGGGAAGTATAAAATATTTTTAATAACTGAAACATGTCTTTTTCATACCAGGTAAAGGCAGTTATGTAAAATTGTAAGCTGACTGGTATTAGTGGTAAAAATTTCGTCAAAATATATTAAACCCTGTGATATTAATTCGATGGCGTGTGATCAAACTTTTCTGAATAAGGCTCTTGCTCACCGCTGAGGCCATTACAACTTATTTCGCAACTATCGGGATTCGCGTGTCCATTTTGCACTACACGCCATTGGAATCCGAGAATTTTGATGGTCGAATTTGATTGAACGTAAAAGTCCATCGTGCGGTTTGAGATTACAAATTGGCAATAATGCTGTCTTGACAGATTTAAATGGTTTGCGTGATGAGAGATATGCACGTCTGTTCTCTTCTTTTTTGAAATGTCTGTAGCCTTCAAACGTGAAACAAAAAATATATGGCCCCAGGCCTAAAAACTAAAGATCACATTGTGTTTTGTCCTTAATGTGTATTCTGCCAGTCATAACGTTCGGAAAGATAGGGAAAGACTGTGACAGAAAGTACACTCTTTCTAGTCTTTTGATTCACCCCAAGACAAAATCCCGCCTGTTACAAGCTGCAAGTTCACAAGTCACGTGGTGTAATTTAGTATGGATAGCCATGGTAACGCTCTTGTTTTTGTACCTTGTAACACTTCACAGGCTACGGATCAGCTGGGTTCATAGAATCACTAATGAAGAAGTTCTGCGACTTGTGATATAACCCGAAAACTCTTGCAAACAATAGAAAAAAGAAAGATTCTGGGCATTTGCTGCGGGATGTAGGTAACTTAGGTAGTAGGTAACTTCTTCAACTTATAGTCAGAGGCAAGAATACATACGTGGCTCTCGAACATCGATCATTCTTCGTTAGGCATTGCCAAGGTTGAAATGTTCTAGCTAGCAAGAGATAGAAAAAAGTAGGCCAACCTTCAGATTATAGACTAGCTGGCAAGAGATAGAAAAAAGTAGGCCAACCTTCAGAATATGGACTAGCATGCAAGTGATAGAAAAAAATAGGCCAACCTTCAGATTATGGAGAGGCAATATGAAGAATAAGAGAGGTAACATTGATGCTGACAATAAATAACTCACATCCTATCTATGCTTTTTCCAGAATACTGCTTGCTGCTAATGTGGACGATCATTTCGAAGGCATTAAAAGTGGCTACATTCTTAGAAGAAAGAAGAAGTATAGAAAATTATTAAGTAAAACACATGTCAACTGTTCCAAGAGATATTCGTGAATAGACTGCGCTATGCAAGGACTTTAGTTCCCAGAGTCGTCAGTGCACGACCAAGGAACGTGATTTCAATGAAGATCTAATCTCGCTCTGTATTCACACCTTGCCACTGACACTGATGAATTGCTTGCCGATTTTATAATGGCCTTTCACCAACTTGTTACTAGATTAGTTTACGGCTACTCTAAGTTAAAGTACAATATTGCAATCAAATATTTAATATGTGTCAAAATGTAAATTTTGTTACTTTTAAAGTTTGGAATAATTTGGAGCTTTCATGCGTTGGTTAATCAGACAAGGTGTTCTGAATATTCAAAACTAAGAAACAAAACATCACGGAATTGCTCCCGCCAAGACGAGCCAAGCGAAGCGCAATGGCACTACCTACCTTTTCTCGAAGCGCTTCGTCGTTTTTTTGAACCCACATAACTTGGGTTTGGATTATACCAAATGAACTTAATTTACAGAATGTGATGGCAATAGCAGATTAATTAAAAATATAAAGTTTCAAATGCATAGCTTTTATAATTTAGATTTTATTGATATCTAGAAAACTCCGATTTCGTCACTGACTCACTCACTTGCTCACTGATGGTCATCAAAATTTTTAGGGAACTTTCTGAAGTTTTAGAAACCTGGAATTTGGTATGTAAGCTAGTATTAGTATATAAACAACAAAAAAATCCTAAAACTTGGAACTTTTACCCCTCAACCCTTTAAACCAGGGGATGGAAGTTTGTATGGGACTTCCGCAAATTTATAATACTGACTCCTTGTTATAATTAATTAAAGGAGTCTCTATTATAAAATTTGCCAGACTTGACGGAAAGATCCAAACATGAATAAAATAAAAATGATCAAAATAAAAAAATATACTATGAAACTTAAGAAGTGAAATCCCACCAATAACATTTTCATCTAAAATGTTGCTAAGACAAGACCAATGGCCATATATCTCGCATTTCCAAAAAGTCATTTGACTTGTTAATAGGTTTTGTGAAGTTTGGGCTTGTATATAGAGTTAAGGCGTGTAGAGTTAGAAGCTTATGTCTCTACATTAGATCTGATAAGTTTTTGAAAATACGAGCTATATGGTCTCGTCTTGGCAACATTTTACATGAAAATGTTTTTGGTGGGATCCATATATTCGGTTTTTAAACTTTTGGCACGTCTCATACATGTTTATTTCATTCCGGGTTTTAGCTATGCAACTCAGCCGAAACGTCGGGAAAGTACCTGTGACCCCCCGGTGTTATGGGTGTCTATGGGCGTCGGTGATCACTTACCACCAGGTGACCTGTCTGCTTGTCTGCCTCCCTCTTCTATGAAAAAAAGTAAGGTATGTTAATTTATTTTACCTAATTGTAAGTATCGCGCAAATACCCGGATTAAAATAATTATCTATGTATTAGCTTCCAACATAACACTGTTAAACGTTAAGGATCACAGATATGCAATGAGGTTAAGAGATTCTTGGCAGCAGTCTTTTGCGGTACCCTTTTTCTGACTCATAATTGTTTTTTCCATTGCATTTCGTATAGCATATTTTTATTAGTGCAAAAATTTAAGTTACTTTACTCAGACTTTAACACCGAAACGCCTTTCTATACAAATTTGAGTCGAAAAACAAGATAATTTTTAGGGTGCCGTACCCAAAGGGTGAAAAACGGGAGGACCCTATTTAATATGCCTCCGATGTCTGTCTGTCTGTCAGCGGGCTGTATCTCATGAACCGCATTAGCTACACAGTTGAAATTTTTGAAACTGTTGCCGCTATAACAACAAATACTGATTAAATAAAAAAACATACAGGGTGTTAAGGACAGCCTCCCAAATACTGAAGGGGTATGATCAATGAACGACACTGAACAACTTTCAGTGAACAAAACTTTCAGGAAACGAAAAAAAATCCGCGTCTCCATACAAAATTTTAAACTTGATTGGGGAGTTTGTATGGAGAAGCTGATTTTTTTTCGTTTCCTAAAAGTTTTGTTCACTGAAAGTTGTTCAGTGTCGTTGACTGATCATGCCTCTGTAGTATTCGGAAGGCTAACACCCTGTATAAACTAATACTAAAAACGCGTTTTTTGGCGGTTTTTGTTTTAGCTCTATCATCGTAAAAACTAAAACACTTACAAGCGTAAAAATTGGTTCATTTATAATGCATAAGAACAAATAATAAAAACTGGTCAAGTGCGTGTCAGACTCGCGCATTTTAGTACACTTCTGCTTGACGGTGCGTCCATAGCTAAGACGGTATTTTTACCGTAGTAGTACGGAACCCTCGATGCGCGAGGTTTTTTTTGCAAACCTATTTGTTTGCTTAGGATTACCAAAAAAATTTTTACGATTAATGACGTATGTTTGGGGAAAGTTTCCAGTTTATTATTTTGCGGGTAGCACATTTTTTTGCAGCAATAAAAAATAACCTTATTGATTGATCATCATCATCATCATATCAGCCGAAAGACGTCCACTGCTGGACATAGGCCTCCCCTAAAGAACTCCATGACGACCGGTCCTGCGCTGCTCGCATCCAGCGGCTTCCCGCGACCTTGACCAGATCGTCGGTCCACCTTGTGGGGGGCCTGCCAACGCTTCGTCTTCCGGTACGTGGTCGCCACTCTAGAACCCTCACGCCCCATCGGCCATCGGTTCTTCTTGCGATGTGCCCTGCCCACTGCCACTTCAGTTTAGCGATTCTCAGGGCTATGTCAGTTACTTTAGTTCTTCTGCGGATCTCCTCATTTCTGATTCGATCGCGCAGAGAGACTCCGAGCATAGCCCTTTCCATAGCCCTTTGGGTGACTTTGAGCTTTCTGATAAGGCCCATCGTGAGCGGCCACGTCTCGGTGCCATATGTCATCACTGGCAACACACACTGGTCAAAGACTTTCGTCTTGAGACACTGCGGTATTTTGGACGTGAAGATATTGCGGAGCTTCCCGAACGCTGCCCATCCGAGTCGGATTCGACGAGTAACCTCTTTCTCTAAGTTGGATTTACCCAGCTGGACTGTTTGTCCCAGGTATACGTACTCATCAACAACTTCGAGCGTAGAGTCTCCAACTTTGAGTGGAGTGGGTACAACAAGGGCGTTAGACATAATTTTCGTCTTATCCATGTTCATTTTAAGACCCACTTGTTGTGAAACTCTACTGAGGTTATTGAGCATCGTGCCGAGATCTTCCAGGGTCTCAGCCATTACGACAATATCGTCGGCAAATCGAAGGTGGGTCATGTACTCGCCATTGATGTTGATGCCAAGTCCTTTCCAGTCCAGGAGTTTGAAGACATCTTCCAATGCAGCGGTGAACAGTTTAGGAGATATGACGTCTCCCTGTCTCACTCCTCGCTGCAATTGGATAGGTTTCGAGTCCTGGTCCTGAAGACGAACTGACATAGTGGCGTTTTTGTACAGGTCCTTCAACACTTCAATGTACCGATAGTCGACTTGGCACCTCTGGAGAGATCGTAGCACGGCCCACGTCTCGATCGAATCGAAGGCCTTCTCATAGTCCACAAACGCTAGGCAAAGTGGCTGGTTATACTCTTCGGTCTTCTGTATAACTTGCCGTAGCGTATGTATGTGGTCTATGGTACTGAAGCCTTTACGAAAACCGGCTTGTTCGGGAGGCTGGAAGTCGTCGAGCCTGCGCGCGAGACGGTTCGTAATGACTCTCGAGAACAGCTTATAGACATGGCTCAGAAGTGAGATGGGTCTGTAATTCTTCAGCAGGGTCTTATCACCCTTTTTGAAGAAGAGTACCACCACACTTCTGTGCCATGCCTGTGGCGTTTTCCCTTCGAGTATGACAGAATTAAACAGCTTCTGAAGAGCTTTAAGCACTGGCCTTCCGCCTGCTTTCAGAAGCTCAGCCGTAATTCCATCGTGCCCGGGTGCCTTGTTGTTTCTAAGCTGTCTGAGAGCCATTCTAATCTCGTACAAGCTGACGTCCGGGATATCTTCGGTATGGTGTCGGGTAAGTCTAGCTCTTGGATCGTTGGCCAGACTGCTAACGGGTGGGCCGGTTGATGTGTATAACTGCCCATAGAACTTCTCGACTTCCCTCAGTAGCTCAGGCTTGGACGATACGGTTCTGCCATCCTCGGTCTTCAGCCTCGTCAACTGGCTCTGTCCAATAGACAGATCTCTTGCGAACACTTTGGAGCCTTTGTTCCGCTCAATCGCTTCTTTAATATGGTTAGTATTAAATAGCCGAAGGTCGCGAGTCAGAGACTTAGAGATCTGTTTATTGAGCCGCCGATATTGAGAAGCATCTTCCGGAGACTGCAGAACCATTTCGCGTCTTTCTTCCATTAGCTTGAGGGTATGGTCAGAGATCTTTTTGGTTCTTTTAGTACGGTGGGGTCTAAAGTACTTTGACCCAATTGTATGGACAGTTTCCACGAATCCGTTATTGTAGTCGTCCACATCTACGCATTCACCAAGGCATTCAAAGCGGTTTTGCAGTTCGACCTGAAAGCCGTCGGGGTTTTGGATATTGGTGGGTACTGGTCGGAGCGTAGACTTCATCAGTCGAGTTCTTTCCAGCTTTACGTTGATATTCAATGTGCCTCTTACCAACCGGTGATCGCTTCCGGTTTTAACCGCATTGATCACAGAGACATCATTGAATATTTGCTTCTTCGTCGACATGATAAAGTCAATCTCATTTTTTGTAGCACCATCGGGACTGATCCAGGTCCATTTTCGGTTTTCCGACTTTTTGAAGAAGGAATTCATCATAAAGAGTCCTTCTTTCTCCAAAAAGTCGGCTAACATATGGCCTCTGGAATTCCGATATCCAACACCAAATTGCCCCACCCTCAGCTCACCATCGCCTCGCTTGCCTAATTTCGCGTTGAAGTCCCCCATGACAACGGTATAGTGGGTCTTAGGCGTATGTATGGCTTTAGATATATCCTCATACATAGCCTCGACTTCATCATCAGAGTGTGTCGATGTGGGGGCGTATACCTGTATGACTTTCAGCGAATACCTTTTGGTGATTCTGAGTATAAGGTACGCTACCCGCGACGACACACTCTCGATCATGACCACGTTGTTCACGAGAGACTTGTGGACCATAAACCCGACACCTCCCTGGGACAGTTGGTCGCCCTCCCGGAAATAGAGCAAGTTACCTGATTTTAGGATTATCGAGTCCTCCCCCTCTCTTCGGACTTCAGATAGACCCAAGATGTCCCAGTGTAACCTGCTCAATTCTTCTTCGAGTTCTGCAACCTTCTCGTCGGTCCGCAATGTGCGCGTGTTATAAGTTGCCAGGGCCAGAGGTCGTCGTTGTTGGTAGCTCGACATCTGCCGGGGATTCTTCGCACCCCCTGCCCCACCGTTACCATGGCCGCTACCGGAGCCAGGAATAGCGGGGCCGCCGGGGACTAGGGGCCGGAGCTTATAGTTGTGATTCATCGATTTCTTAGGGGGTTTTACCATAGTCGCCACGCTTGGCAGACGGGTTGGCGCCCGCAGTAAGATGGAATAATACACAGAAGGACGCTGCTGCCCATCCTCTGGATTTCATTGATTGATACCAATAACTAAATAAACAAGAGCAAATAATCCTCATGCGTCAAATAAAGACCCACATACACAAGCATACGCGGTACGGTAGCACGCGTCTCGACGCGTCACGAGACGCTCGTGATCAGCGGTGATTAATGACCGCGCGCGATCTCTTCCGCGTGTCACGACCTGATCATACGGCGCAAGTGTACTCGGGTTTTTATAATCTTCTTAGAGCAGAAAAACACTACCGATTATTTTTTGTAACACAAATTACTAATATTATAAACAATTACTTACTAATACAAGACATATTTAATTTTATATGGATTATGTCATGATATATGCAAGTGAATAGATCGTCGCGACGCGTTGGTCCGATCGACAATCTGGACAAGTTCGCGGTAAGCCTTCTCTGGGGAAGGCCTACGTCCAGCAGTGGACGTCTTTTGGCTGATATGATGATGATAATTATTAGGGATGGGCTGAAATTCGTTTTACATTCGGTTTGACCGAATTTCGGCAGCTGGAGCCGAACTTCGACATTCGGCTGAAATTAGGTTTAAATCAAAGAGATTTGAACCTCGCTACGCTCGGTCATAGAGGGATTTGAAGGCTTGTCAAGTGTTGCACTTTTGAAACGTCAAGTTGGAACCAGGTTTGTTTTGGTTCTTTTTACACTTCTGCTAATTTAAAAAGTTATCTGATTGTTCTCTTGACAACTAGTATGACGTTGTCTTTACTTTCAGTCGTCTATGAAACTATTTGTTTTGATGTTGTCGTGAGCGAACCGGCTCTGTAGTTTTTATAATTTTACTGTTATTAAAATACTTATATCTTATCAAATAAGTGTTGTACACAAAAGCCTAAATGCTGAACAATACATAAATCGTACCAGCATGCGGATCTCATTCTTCTAGGAAACAGGACATCGAAGAATTCTTATGCTTTCATTTGTAAGTAATATTTAAAAGCTTATTTTTGCAAAAAAATGTGTAATACTCATTAAAATGACAACAAATTATATTAAAGATTAGGTAAATCAATTTAAAAAAACCTTCCACAAAGAAATATACTGCAAATTACAAGAAAAATTCAAGAATATCTACATAACGCGAATGATTTTGATTATCCACCATTAGAGATGTAAATAGTGGTTATCGATAATGTCTAAAAAGTTATCGAATTAAATCAGATGCTCACTTCATAATTCTAGTACGGTCTCTGTAAATGGTTATATCGCTTCATGTTAATCAACCGAGTAATATAAAACTGGCCAAGTGCGTGTCGGACTTTGTAGATTTAGGGTTCCGTTGTGTTGTCTATTTCATCAATATATTGCTATTTGTTAGTAAAATATATTTAATAATAAACATTATCACCAAAGACAATGCGACTCTTCCCTAGACCTCTAGCCAAAAATTTGAAAAGTATTGTACATAAGTGAAACCTATGTCAAATAATAGACCTAATCATCACTAAAGTCTTTTGCTATAGCACCAAAAAAAATCGGTCTCCGTGAAAAAAAGTATTGACCTTTGCAAATTTCAGGAAATGTGTGATTTTATTATTATTAAATTAATTGATTTAAAAGACATTATTTCAAATTCTGTGTCAAATAAACGAATGACAAAACTTGTATAATACAGGGTGTTCAATAATGTTTATTTTAAAAACATCTTACTCGGAGTAATGATTGGCATCACCAATAGGTACATAGGGTCTTCATGCCCTGACACCATGCTAATCTGTTGTGGGCTATTTTATCACTAAACAACTCGTGAGTGTTACAAGCGTGATTTTAGCTTCTACAGCAATTGAAATAAGATCGGTACACCGTCCAATGTGTCAAGCTTGACGTACTTTTGACTGTACCATATCATCGGTAGTCAATATTTATTTATTTTCAGGTCCCTTCAAGTTTTAAAGATAAAGTAGAACTGCATAGCAGCGGCATTGCAACTAGGCAATAAAACTACTAAATAAACAACACTTGCAGAGAGACTTGAGTGAAAATGGTGACGAAAATAAGAGTTATTATTAGGTAGTAGGTAACTTTATTAGTAGATTCATAACTTTTTAAATATACTTCGTAACGTTCTGTAATTTTATTTTAGGTAGTAGGTAACTTTATTAGTAGATTCAAAACTTTTTAAATATACTTCGTAACGTTCTGTAATTTTATTCATTTACTCTTCATTTGAATTAAGTGAGAGAATAAATAAAGCAGCTTAATTCATTTCTGATGAATTCCTTTTTTTTATAATATTAACTATGAATACAGAAATGCGAAAAAGACACTCTACGCACCCCTTGGAATAGACTCCTTCACCATACGCGACCCGCGCCCGCGCGATTGCCGGGTTCTTTATCGAGCCTAGTTGTACTGCGTGGACGTGCGTAGTAAGTCTCTGTCATTTTCAAATTCTGACGATTTGTGGTTTCGCGCTTGATGTATGAATTGTTCGGGGTGCGCTTTTATAAACATAAATGCAACGACAAATGTTGGTTCTATTCATTTGATTTCTCTTCAAAGATCATTATTGTAAATAGCATACAAAACATTAGAATTCAAGACGATTTCTTTAAAAGTCACAAAATTTTGAATTCATCATGAGCGTCTAACATCTGCTCAAAGCCTCGTCAATATTTAATGTGTGAATGTTAATACTTTTGTTTTAAAAAAGTCGAAATACTACATTATCGCACTCGTCATATCGAGTGCCTGCACATCTCTAGCTGGTCAAAAAGCGTTACAGCGACGTTTGAAAGTAGATAATCATAAACATGTTTATCTCTTTTTTTCTAATATGACTCTTAACATGAGTAAAAAGTCAAGCTATAGCCAACACTTTTCGGATCCCTCTATGACCGAGCGTAGCGAGGTTCAAATCTCTTTGGTTTAAATGCCGAACATTCGGTGCTAGAAAAACGTATAAGTATCCGAACACAGGAGATGTTAAAATAAAATAATTATTCAAGTATAATACCTAGCTCTATGATGATTGAAATTAAAAGAAATCATTTTTACATGGACGAATTTGTTCATGATATCTATCATAAGCATACATAACCGTAAAATAAAATTAGGCATTAATATACTCATGGTCATTTATTTTAGTTAGGAACATGTAAACCTTAACTTGTAATGTGATTAAAAATTAAATTTGTTCTTCTTAATTGAAGTCAGAAAAATATTTGCCTAATTAAATAGACATCAAATTAAAACAAAAATTGTATAAAAATCTAATAAAAAAAAACAATAAAAAAGAATGAAATTAAAAAGTTAATATTTCTAACGGATATCAACTTTTTAGTTTACAAACTAAAAATTAATGGTTTAGAATTATAAAAGTGTTTTTGTAGGAGTGGTTTTGTAGAGGTCTAAAATCTATTATTTTATCACAGTTATCAGTCAACTCACGACATGCCGTTCTCGAGAAAGCGCGGTGAAATTAAACCGAAGTTCGCCGTATTTTTTTATTTTAACCGAATGTTCGGCCGAAGTTCGAATTCGGTTCAAACCACATTCGGCCCATCTCTAATAATTATGTATATTTGTACCATGACTTGTGATTCCGGCTAATGATAGTTACCCCTCCCTCATATTTTTCCGCGAGTCTCGTAAAAAATGACAGTGCAGCAATGTCCTTCTACATTCATCAACCACTGTTGTTCTTTATGCAAGCGGCAACGCTAACGAGTTTAGCAAATATCACACGCTTATTAATACTTTAAATACTGAGGGGAGTTAACTTTTATGAAACTTATGATGATGATACGCAAGTAAGAAGCAATGCGATAACTCCGTTATTCAGAGCAAGATCCCAAGTATTTACACGTATAATCTAATCTTGCTTTACAGCAGATGCAATGTGTAAGATAGGCTTGAATATCGCAAGCAACTGTAAGAGACCATTTAAGATATTGACTGGTATTACTAATTCCATGTAAAAAATGTGAGCTGTGCGCAATTTTCTCTAGTAGTTTATAGTTTTGTTTGCGTCTTGCGCAGGCGCGCAAATGGGTTATTCTACTAGTTGAACAGTACGTGCCTGTATATACTTACAAGGTAAATTTTACTTAATTTGTATTACATAAATTTTATTTTATTCTTCAAGCTCATTTGACTAGTTGATAATTGGTTTTCCTATATGTATTTGTACGAAGAAATAACGACGGAATGAATGAAGGTGCAACTATTGCGTAAGGCCTTAAGTAGTGCGTCGTTTCGCCAGATATTTTGAATAGTGTTTTTAGGGTTCCGATACCAAAATGGTAAAAAAAAGGAACCCTTATGGTGCCGCTCTGTCTGTCTGTCTGTCTGTCACACCTCTATATCTCAGCAACCACTTATGCTATCAACCTGAAATTTGGAATAGTTTTAGAATATAGTTGCCCAACTTAATTGCACAAGAAAAAATTTTGAAAAAAGTATGATTATTAATATAAAGGGGGCCAAAATAGGGGGGGCCAAATTTCAAATTGTCGCTACTAGGTCGAGTGGGGTATCATATGAAAGGGCTTTACTTGTACATTTTAAAATATATTTTTGTATTTTTTTAAATTTCTTAGTTTTAAAGTTATGATGAAAAATGTCAAGAAAAATACCATTCCCCCCCCCTTATCTCCGAAGTTTGAGTAAGGAAAAATCTGAATTAATTACAGTTGACAGAAGTTTATATAAACTTTACAGCAAAAATAAAACGATCTTTCTAAGTTGCACAGTTTTTCAGAAATCTGCAAAAAACCTTTACAAACAAATTTAGTTTTGCGGTCCTGAAAATGGACTTTATTGCTTCCAAAAATACTATAGGTATATCGGAACCCTCGGCGCGCGAGTCCGACTCGCACTTGACCGGTTTTTTTTATATTATTATACAATCAGTAGCATTATCTTAAAATATCAAAATCTTATATTTTAGGTAAATGAAACTGTTATGCCCGTCAACAAAGGACCACAAACATGGTTGAATCGTGAAACACAACTATAAATAAACAAATTAGCAAAAAATCTTAGTGCAGCCGAATTTCAGACATTAGTAAAATCAAAAGTACATTATTATAAATTTTAGTTAAAAAATGTCCAACATCACAACTAAGACCCATTTCACATTAGGCGATTAAGTCGAGTGTCTCGGGACTTGGGACCATACAACATAAGCGGCGCTGCTACCGCACTACTGTCGCGCAACAAAAACGCTTTATTACGCTATTGCAAGCACCCGATGCATGGTCGCTTTGCAAAGAAGCAGCGCTGAAACCACTGTCATGTAAAGGGATCTGCAGTTCCAATGCTGCTGTCACGCTGATATACCGCCTAACGTGAAAAGGCTCTAAATCAAAAGAAACAATTTTTATTGAAATATATGAAAATACTTATCTCTTTAACTATAGTAGACTTTAAATATAGTGCTCAGATTTCTGGTTACAGCCTTTTGATGTCAACCGATTTCCTTGATGGACTTATGAATTAATGAATGAATAAATTTTTATATGGACATTACTGAATTACGTTTAAAAAAAAAACATTGTTTTATTTTAAATGAGACAAACCTAGCATAAAAATACATTTGTGCGAGACGCCTCATTCAAACTCGTAGGTCCTCCAAGTTCAAAAAGGTGGCGTTTCGGCCAATTGGGCGAACGCGTTTCGGGCGAAACGACGCACTATACGCGGCTTTGAACGAATGCTATGCCATGATGCGCTGCTACTGCGCACCTAAAAGCTATCAGCAACATGTAGTTTTTTCAATAACAAGACTGTTACACAATTTTATTTTGCCGAATTGTGCAATTCCAGTTCTTCCAGTTTAAAAGAAAAACTACAATGTTGTTCTACCTACACAAAAGTCTGTCATGTAAACAAACTTAAACAAAAGATCATTTACCTCAAAACAATAAATCATACACTTCCGATTAGCTAAAATATGAAAATATATTCAAAGTAATTCGGTAAAAATTACGCGGACCATTTGTAAACATAAGCGCGCTCATATCGAAAGGAGATATTTGGTCAATTAAATTTGAATCATAATGAAACAGACGGACAGAAGCGTGCCGCATACATAAATATTATTTGCATTAAACTTACAACGAAACACTAAGAATGAGCCTGGGAACATCTTGCTCACAATTATTATAATTATATTTGTATAAAATGCGAGGCTAAGTGATTATGAACAGTTGAATGACTGTTATGCGAAATTATTTTATTTTTATTTCAATTTTTCCATGAAGTTTAATGCACACTATATAAATTAAATTGACTTCTACGGCCCGACAGTTTTCTCTTACATTGTGATATTTTGGTGAAAAATGGTCTCAATAAATTAGCAGGCAAGAAAACTTGCGGGTAGTTCGCTTCAGTTGTAAGGAGCCTGATTGCCCCCAGTTCGATCTGACATCGATCCGCGTAAGGGCTCCCGCACACGACCGAGTTTTTGTAGGTCCGATTATCGGGCACATTTTTCCCCCGATTTTACGACCGATTTTGTGACCGACCCAACGCACACGAGCGATAATCGGTGACCGATTTTCTTGTATGACGAATGACGATAGGGAGGTGATCGATCAAAATAATATCGACACACGATGTCGATGATTTTATTTTTTGTTAGTGAGATAAGATTCCATGAACATATTTTTTTATAAGTCTCGGTATTATCAAAAATGCTTCTAATGGTCATTATTTGTTAATATACAGGGTGTTAGGCTAGGATACCTATACAGGATGTAAGAGTAAGTATAAAAGGTGTTAGGTTAGAACGACTAAGTACTATACATACAGGGTGCTAGGGTAAGTATACTGGGTGTTAGGTTAGGATTATTATACAGGATGTTAGGGTAAGTATACAGGATGTTAGGGTAAGTATACAGGGTGTTAGGTTAGGATAAATACACACGGTTTCAGGGTAAGTATACAGGGTGTTAGATTAGGATCACTATATGTATAGGGTCTTATGGTAAGTATACATGGTGTTAGGATAGGATAACTATACAGGGTGTTAGGTTAGGATCACTATATGTACAGGGTTTTAAAGTAAGTATACAGGGTGTTAGGTTAGGATTACTATACAGGGTGTTAGGGTAAGTATACAGGGTGTTAGATTAGGATCACTATATGTACAGAGTCATCTATACCCGTGGGTGTCGTAAGAGGTGACTAAGGGCTTATGAACCGGAGGATGGGCAGCAACAACTTTCTGTGAATCGTACGATCTTACATACTGCGGTCACCAACAACAGCGGTCGCCAGCCGCGACGCCCACATGCGTGGTGACTATGGTAAATCCCCCTCAAAGTACCACGCGATTTTACTGGAGATCTGGTGGGAGCTCCCTGTCGTGCAGTGGACGCGTTTATGGGATGTTATGATGATATTACGATATGTACATCGTGTGGCCTGGAGCAGCGGCAAATAAAATTAATGGACCGTCCATAGGGTATCACTGATCGATTGACAGTATCCTAAACCAATAAATTCTGCACAATAAATACAATAAACTTTTAATTCACTACCCGACTACGGCAAAGAGGAGGGTTATGATTTTGAACGGTATGTATGTATACTGGTCCTTCATAACTTCTAAACTAGTAATCGTAATTTGACAAATGAGGTACCGTTAGGAGCGTCTTGATCAACCGCTGGGTAAAGTAGGTAGGACTAGGCTCGCCCCGGCTTCGCACGGGTAGATATAGTGTTTTTTTGTGTCACGGGTTACTAAATAAAAAAACCGGCCAAGTGCGAGTCGGACTCGCGCACTGAGGGTTCCGTGCCACCACATAAACATAATTGTATTAGCTGAAATTTCAGTAAGTTAATGTGCTAGATTTTTTGAGTCCGACACGCGCTTGACCAAATTTTATTATTTGTTGTTATTTTATAGCTTATGCACTATAAACATACCAATTTTCAAGTTTGTAAGTGTTCCCGTTTTTAAATAGAACTAAAACAAAAATCGCCTCAGCGACCATCCAACTTGACCCCTCTCTTATATGAATGTTCTTGAAACGGGAGCTCACCACAATTGGTTACCATTAGTTGTGAGAAAAGTTGTAATATTTAATAATTTTAGACCTTTCCCATTATTTGTACTGTGAGACCTAGCTTCTTGCCAAATTTCATAATTTTAGGTCTACGGGAAGTACCCTGTAGGTTTTACATTTTTGAATAAATGTATCGAGATGAAGACATAAAATGCCATCTCTTTTGATTGCGTCGTTGTAAAAAATTTAAATTTTCAGATCTTGTGTGGTTCATGGATCCTAATATGTGGTATTAATTTCAACCTGATACCTTTACCCGTTCGTGAGATAAAGGGTCTTGACAGACAGACAGACAGACGGACAACAAAGTGATCCTATAAGGGTTCCGTTTTTTTCTTTTGAGGTACGGAACCCTAAAAAGAGTAAAAACGATTTGGATTTATTTTTAGTTTGGATTTATTTTTAAATTACTTAGTGGTAGGGATTTTGTGCAAAGTCCTTCTGGTGAAGTACCACCCCCTTGCCTATTTCTGCCGTGAAGCAGCAATTCGAAGGGTAAGGGAGTCAGTAAAACTACCGGCACATGAGACATACCATCTTAGTTCTCAAAGTAAGCAACGCGCTTTGCTATCTTATTAGTTTCCAAATATCCTATACTATTAAACGTGCAATATTTGTACAGTACCTGGTCGACCGAGCTTCGCTCTATTATAGCTGCCTGAACATTAAAATATCATCGGGTGAGCAAGCTATTCTACTCGCCAACAGGTGGCGCTGTAGGTTTCAGTCTTAAAGGCGGCCCCCGAACGCTCTCTTATAGTAAATTTCATCGAAATCGTTAGAGCCGTTTTCGAGAAACAGATTGCAAACATATAGGTATATTTGTATACAAATATTGCTCGTTAAATAGTATTTTCCCAAGGAACATAGTTCGAAATACGAAAAACCAAATTTGACCTTCCATACAAAATGCGCTATCAGCTGATGCAGTTTCTATGGGAGGTCAAAAATTGATTTTCGTGGGAAAAGTTGTTCCGTTACTGATATTGATCCCTGATCTATGTCACGCATTCAAATTACCCGGTATATATATATTTGTAAACGGTTTCTCGAAAACGGCTCTAACGATTTCGATGAAATTTACAATTTCTCCGCGATTTAGACGGAAATCTACAGTGCTATCTGTTGGCGAGTAGAATAGCTTGCTTATCCAATGATATTTTAATGTTGTGGCGGCTATTATAGAGCGAAGCTCGGTCGACCAACTACTGCCACTAATATGGGTGCTATGGGCGGTAGTGAGCACTTATCAGGTGGCCCACCTGCACGTTTGCTCACTTGTAACATAAAAAAAATGGTTAAGGTTCATAAGTAATAGACAAAGCTTGATTTCTCATCTCTTTGATGCTCTACCTATGGGATAAAGGCGTGATGATGCGTTTGATTAATATTAAAATAACTTTAAACATCATTAAACCAATTCCTCATAATATCTAAGAGAGCCTATACTTTAATTATTTGCCCCTGTTATGTACAGGACTAACGTGCCACACGTTGTAGGTACGAGTATATACCTAATCCGTTTCAAGCTATGGTTTCAAGAGTCAATGCCAACACTTACCAACACATATTGCAGCCATAGAACCAGACAAACCACCAAGAACCAGACGAACTAGAGTACATTTGACGAAAAAAATAACATTATGTTACAAACTAGTTTTTTTTCTGACAGCTTTAGCTGATTACTATTGATCATGGTGCACAATAGCCTTGATATAGGTAGCTGCAAAATGTGTTGCTAAACTTTGGCATTGACTCGTGAAACAGATTATATTATATTCACTAATACCTACTCTAGCGCACCTAATGTACTTACGCAGAGCAACAGAGGGGTACTTGCGGTGAAGCGGGGGGAGGGGGGCGGGCATCGTAAATACGGATACGGAGCACCTTGTTTTAAAGGTTGATAACTAAACACTGGCTCTACACGTTGGCTGCGTGACCGCGCCGGCGTAGCCAACGTCTACTAGGCCCGTTTGCGTGAGTTTGCCGTTTGCGACCAACGCTCGCCGGCGTGCCGTCGGTTATCGGTTTTGCCACAAGCCGCAAACGGCGTTCACACGTTGGCCGTGTCCTCATTTCCAATAAGTGGAGTAGATGGACGTTTTAATTTTTTTTAATAAGTAAAAATTATTTCATCTTATTTTTCCAATATGGTGCATCTGGTAATAAAAATTAAAAGCACTGTAAAAGTACATTGCAGCGGCAGTAATAGTCTCCGCGTCTACGTCCATCTTGCTTGACAGACCTACACGCTACACCTACACACACCAACGTGTGAACGCTGTCATCAAGCTTGCCGAGCCGGCGCGGCCAACGGTTGGCCCAAAGTCTACTGGGGGCTAAAGGCTCATCCACATATTCGGCCATGAACGCCAAATATAAGCCAACACGCATGTGTAGGTATAAGGCATATACAGCGAACAAAATAACTCTTACTGTGGCGCAGAAGTCAAGAAAAGAGTCGCGGGAGTGAGCGCGGTAGTGGGAGAGGATGCGAGTGAATCGTTCATTGGCTCTCCGCCTGTCACCCATGCGCAGAAAATAAGAACCACAGAGCTCTGAAGTCCATCTACTTCTAGAGACGAATTCTTTATGTCATTCAATACAAATCAGTGTCACCATTTACTAAAACTAACACGTTTTCCTTTGAGTGCGATAAACATAGTACCATTATCGCGAGAGAGTAATATGCAAAAAACCAGTGACAGCGTCTCTATGGCAACGAATGTGTTTATGATGTGCATTCAAAATAAGCACCTAGGAACATAAATTGGAAAGTATACCTATTCAATAAGGAACCAATGTTTTTTACTATATTCGCTTCTATGGGGGGGGGGTGCGCGCGCAGGCGGAGTGGCTCTATCGTAGTTCTGTGGTCAGAACCAAACTTAAGGAGAGATCACACCTGGCTTAATTCAAAGACTAATTCGGCACAGTATATCACGCCCCGTGTGGTGCCGGCAAAAAATAGTACCAACCTATCTCTACCCATGGGTGTCGTAAGAGGCGACTACAGGGCTAATGAACCAGAGGATGTGTATCGTATCATCTCTCTTATATTCTGCGGTCACCAACAACCGCGGTCCATGGTGCCAGCCGTAACGCTAACAAGCGTGGTGACTATGATACTTCTCCTGCACATTGTTTTAGCAAAAACTGGAATTTTGGAGATAAGATAAAGATATTTATTTGCTATAGAAATTTAGGGAGGGAGTTTCCTGTCCTGTAGTGGACGTTTCATGGGATGTCATGATAATATTACGATATACATCGTAATATAATAAAGGAGCTTTTATTTTTAAGAAGATTTCTGCAACTAGCAGTAAGACGCATATTTATAGAAAAGTGCCTACGTACAGTTGACCGCACTTCAGTGGTAACACTTTGTCCATTGCGGGTCTCTGGTTTCGGGCGTCCTGTTTATGTTTTGACTGACGTGCTGTTGACCGTACCTACCTAGCTAGCTATCCAAACCTGAAACCAAACTGGAAAAAAAAACAATGAAAACCGGTTGTTTCGGTTGTTACAGTCCAAAAACCGACCCTACCCGTAAATAATCCGTTCTTGAATTTTTTTTTCGTAGGTCCCTCGGGGGGTACTGGGAGTGTAAATTTAAAAAGGAGACTGAATTAGGCTCCCGTGTGTATTCGAAAAATGGTTTTTTTTTAACAAAAAAATGGTTTTTCTTGAATAACTCGGCCATTTTTGATTTCACAGTAAAACCGTACGGACAAAAATTGTAGGAAATTTAAATTTCTACAAGTTTAGTCCTTACAATTTTTCTTCAAGGATCGATATTTTTGTAAAATTAAACCTGAAAAACGCAACAAATTCAAAATATTACCATTATCTCCTATGTTCCACGTTTTACGGCATGAATAAAAAGAAACAAAGTTGTAGAAAATCAAATTCTGAACAATTTTGGTCCCTACCTTTTTTCTCCCAAAATCGATATTTTGGAAATTAAACCTGAAAAACGCGACAAATTGAAAATATTATCATTATCTCCTATGTTCCACGTTTTACGGCATGAATGAAAATAAACAAAGTTGTAGAGAATCAAATTTTGAACAATTTTGGTGTCTACCTTTTTCCCCCCGAAATCGATATTATGGAAATTAAACCTGAAAAACACGACACAAATTCTAAATATTATCATTATCTCCTATGTTCTACGTTTTACGGCAAGAATGAAGAGAAAAAAAGTTGTAGAGAATCAAATTTTGAACAATTTTGGTTCTTACCTTTTTTCCCCCAAAATCGATATTTTGGAAATTAAACCTGAAAAACGCGACACAAATTCTAAATATTGTCATTATCTCCTATGTTCCACGTTTTACGGCAAGAATGAAGAGAAACAAAGTTGCAGAAAATCAAATTTTGAACAATTTTGGTTCCTACCTTTTTCCCCCCAAAATCGATATTTTGGAAATTAAACCTGAAGAATGCGACAAAAATTCTAAATATTATCATTATCTCCTATGTTCTACGTTTTACGGCAAGAATGAAGAGAAACAAAGTTGTAGAGAATCAAATTTTGAACAATTTTGGTTCCTACCTTTTTCCCCCAAAATCGATATTTTGGAAATTAAACCTGAAGAACGCGACAAAAATTCTAAATATTATCATTATCTCCTATGTTCTACGTTTTACGGCAAGAATGAAGAGAAACAAAGAATCCCCCAGAATCAAATTTTGAACAATTTTGGTTCCTACCTTTTTACCCCAAAATCGATATTTTGGAAATTAAACCTGAAAAACCTGACACAAATTCTAAATATTATCATTATCTCCTATGTTCCACGTTTGACGGCATTAATGAAGATAGACAAAGTTGTAGATAATAAAATTATGAACAATTTTGGTTCTTACCTTTTTCCCCCCAAAATCGATATTTTGGAAATTAAACCTGAAAAACGCGACACAAATTCTAAATATTATCATTATCTCCTATGTTCCACGTTTTACGGCATGAATGAAGAGAAACAAAGTTGTAGAGAATCAAATTTTGAACAATTTTGGTTCTTACTTTTTCTCCCCAAAATCGATATTTTGGAAATTAAACCTGAAAAACCTGACACAAATTCTAAATATTATCATTATCTCCTAAGTTCCACGTTTTACGGCATGAATGAAGAGAAACAAAGTTGTAGAGAATCAAATTTTGAACAATTTTGGTTCCTACCTTTTTCCCCCAAAATCGATATTTTGGAAATTAAACCTGAAAAACCTGACACAAATTCTAAATATTATCATTATCTCCTAAGTTCCACGTTTTACGGCATGAATGAAGAGAAACAAAGTTGTAGAGAATCAAATTTTGAACAATTTTGGTTCCTGCCTTTTTCCCCCAAAATCGATATTTTGGAAATTAAACCTGAAAAACCCGACACAAATTCTAAATATTATCATTATCTCCTATGTTCCACGTTTTACGGCATTAATGAAGAGAAACAAAGTTGTAGAGAATCAAATTTTGAACAATTTTGGTTTCTACCTTTTTTCCCCCAAAATCGATATTTTGGAAATTAAACCTGAAAAATGCGACACAAATTCTAAATATTATCATTTTCTCCTGTTCCACGTTTTACGGCATTAATGAAGATAAACAAAGTTGTAGAGAATCAAATTTTGAACAATTTTAGCCCCTACCTTTTTTCCCCCAAAATTGATATTTTGGAAATGGAACCTGGAAAACGCGACAAAAATTCTAAACATTATCATTATCTCCTATGTTCCACGTTTTACGGCATGAATGAAGAGAAACAAAGTTGTAGAGAATCAAATTTTGAACAGTTTTGGTTTTTACCTTTTTTCCCCCAAAATCGATATTTTGGAAATTAAACCTGAAAAATGCGACACAAATTCTAAATATTATCATTATCTCCTATGTTCCACGTTTTACGGCATGAATGAAGAGAAAAAAAGTTGTAGAGAATCAAATTTTGAACAATTTTGGTTTCTCCCTTTTTTCCCCCAAAATCGATATTTTGGAAATTAAACCTGAAAAACGCGACACAAATTCTAAATATTATCATTATCTCCTATGTTCCACGTTTTACGGCAAGAATGAATAGAAACAAAGTTGCAGAAAATCAAATTTTTAACAATTTTGGTTCCTACCTTTTTTCCCCCAAAATCGATATTTTGGAAATTAAACCTGAAAAACGCGACACAAATTCTAAATATTATCATTATCTCCTATGTTCCACGTTTTACGGCAAGAATGAATAGAAACAAAGTTGCAGAAAATCAAATTTTTAACAATTTTGGTTCCAACCTTTTTTCCCCCAAAATCGATATTTTGGAAATTAAACCTGAAAAACGCGACACAAATTCTAAATATTATCATTATCTCCTATGTTCCACGTTTTACGGCATTAATGAAGATAAACAAAGTTGTAGATAATCAAATTCTGAAAAATTTTGGTTCCCACCTTTTTGCCCCCATAATCGATACTTTGGAAATTAAACTTAATTAATTAATTAATTACCTATTAATTAATGAAAACTTAATTTGTTCAGAATTTGATTCTATACAAATTTGTTTCTCTTCATTCATGCTGTAAAACGTGGAACAGGAGATAATGATAATATTTTGAATTGGTCGCGTTTTTCAGGTTTCTTTCCCAAAATATCAATTTTGGGGGGAAAAGGTAGGTACCAAAATTGTTCAGAATTTGATTCTCTACAACTTTGTTTCTTTTCATTCATGCCGTAAAACGTGGAACATAGGAGATAATGATAATATTTTGAATTTGTCGTGTTTTTCAGGTTTAATTTCCAAAATATCGATCCTGGAAGAAAAATTTTAAAATACAAACTTGTGGAGAATCAAATTTTCTAAAATTTTTGTCTTCATGGTTTTACTATAAATTCAAAAATGGTTGAGTTATTCAAGAAAACCCATTAAAAAAAACATTTTTCGAATAAACAGGAGCCTGATTCAGTCTACTTTTTGAATTTACACTCCCAGTCCACTCCCCCCCGAGGGCCTACGAAAAAAAACCAAGAACTGATTATTCACGGGTCATAAATGGGTTATTATCTCATCTCAAACATATTAGAATATGATATATTATCTACTCATTAAAAAATCCGGCAGTGCGAGTTTAATATTTTTTTACCAAAGTTTCTAGGACCTAGCCTAGGCACCTACCTCAGTACCTTTGTACCACAAAAGATGTAAAAACAGTATAATTACAACTACCTACAAGGTACGCACAGTAGCAAGTAAGTGTTAACAAAGCCAGTAGGTACCTATAACTTGAACCAGCGCTAAGCTACAAACCCCCGAAACCAAAGACCCGCTCAAGGTCAAAGTGTTACTACCTAACGTGCGGCTGACTGTACCTACCCACTAGCGCCGCGGTTGTTGGTCAAACAAACACAATCACTCTGATGATGACTAGGTAGGTTTAGGTTACCAAGAAGGTATATTATTATACAACTTGTAATTACCAATACGCAAAACCTCTCGGGTGGTAGTTTTACTCGTTCTACTCATGAAACTGAACAACTTTATTGGAAATTAGAATAAAAAAATTGAGAATCGGAATTTTGTATTTTATTTTTGTTGAACAAAAGTACCACTCGAGAACCTTTGCATACATTGTATATCTCACGGAACTGTTTAATCTACAGGGTGTAAAAAAAGTTCGACTATACTTCTAAGGAGTGATTCTACATCGTATAAAATATAAAAAAATATTTTGCTTAAAAAAAGTTGTTTTAGCTCAAGAAGAAGTGAAGCACAAGGGTTAGACGACGTAGACAAGGATGTTTATTGTTATTTAATATCCACTCACTAGCACATTTCAATAAATTACTGGAATGTAATTCGGAGGAAAAACTAATTTAATGATCAAACAAATCAGAAATTAAATATTAATTAAAGTATTTTTATTTTAGTATTGTACGTACAATCACCCCTTAGAAGGATCATCCTACTTTTTTTTACATCCTGTATTCACATTCGTCCACGGCTGGCAATGTTGATCGTAGTGGCACGACAATTTCTGTAGGTAGGACAAGAATATCAAATTTCTATGAGGTAGATACTTACCAAGAGGTACTTATGTAAACCTACCTAGAAAACCAAACGTGAAGCAAATCTAGAATAAAATTGGTACATAATTTTACTTATTTATCGTCGTTCATTCGTCCGGCGGAAAACAGAAAAACGTTCGGTTTTTATTTTTGTCTGAGACTTGTCTTCATACGTTGTTTATTACCTACACGTAATACAGGAATCAAAATCTCGATGTCAATATCCATCGTGCGTGATTCAACACGCACCCCTCCCTAGCGAGTGTACGGAGCTGACTGACGAGACCGCGACGGCCGGCGACGGTGAGTCGTGTGCGTTGAAGTATAGATTTACGTATGTTCCATTTCTCACCGACAAACGGATCGGCCGTGACGGCCGATTTTATTTCTCACCGAGTTTTTGTCGGTCGTGTGCGTTGAAGTATGGCAATCAGTACATTCCATTTTTGTCCTACAAAAAATCGGTCACCGATTCTCGGTCGTGTGCGGGAGCCCTAATGCGTTTCATGCCGTATAATTCACAAGCGGCAGCGTGTGAAGAGAAAAGTCAGTAGCGACATGAATATCAAAGTTTTTTTTCTTTTTTCCTTCCTTCAGTATTTTTCCTTCAGTATTTTTCCTTTTCCTTCAGTATTTGTATTATTTTATCTATAAGCTGTTTCATGCTACTAATAATTTCTTCTTCGTCGACCCGAAAATACTACATATGCGTGTTACCCTTAATTTTTCAGAGCTTCTGGCTTTTAATTGTTTATAGTGACTCTATTCGTGAAAACCTGTTATAAGTTACCTGTTTTGTTTAAGTTTCTATTAAGTATTAGAAACTGATGGTTTTCCTACAAATAAATAAATATCATTCCCCCAGGTTAAGGCCATTTATTGAACATTTATTGACACTTTTCCCAAACTTACAATGTCCAGGACGTATCGGGCTAATAACACCTTAAGAGCCTGTCCAGAACAGGCGCGTTTACGCGCGTCCCTTTATTTACTCGCGATTTCACGTAAAACGAATCATCTGGACGCAATATAGGTATGTAGCTCTAGCATCTCGGCAACGCGCGAGTTAACTCGCGCGTAAAAAAAGGTTCTGGACGGGCACTTATGTGGAGAAGTCTTGTTTTTTCTAAGTATATTAGACAATATAATATGTACACTCAGACAGAGACAACAAGAAAGACATTTGAAACTATGACTTGTTCCGTAGCCCCGGTATCGCAGCGTAATGGGGTGAGCGATTGCGCGCGATTTCGCATGCGACGCACGTCGAGAGCGGAGAAATTACGCGCGTCCCGCAGGAGCCTATCCGCCGGATTCGGTCAATCGATGCTTGCTAAAAATATAAGAGTTCCTATCCATATCTCTAAGCTCCTGTGAAGCGTTCTATAGGAGCCTTAAGCCCTGGATTGGGTATCGTCGTTCGTGCTTGCAAAAAAAGACTAAAAACACAATATGCAAGTTTTCGAAGTGTTTTTAGTGTATTAATTATACGTACGGTCAACCGCACGTCAGTGGCAACATTTGCAACTCTACTAACGTGTCGTAAACTCCAAAGGGTTTTCTACTGACGTGCTGTTGAGTGTACAGCAAAGATTAACACCAAGTTTTCTTACTCATAATTTCAAACATATTATGGGACCAACTCTGCAAGTGCGAAAAATAAATATACAGCCGTTTTTTGCTACTTTTTGTTAGACTTATTTTTTATAAGTATTTCATTGAAATTTGTATAACATTTATAACAGAAAATAAGAAATATAAGTAGATAAGTTTACTGAATATTTCATAGAAAAACAATAGTTTAATATTGATAGCAGAATTTTATTGTGATTTAATAGACGCAACAGAAAAGGAATCTTTTCTCAATAACAATCACCGTATTTCACGCTTCCTTACCGTGCCCGAAATAACGAAACAGGGAAAAGTGGCCTATTACGTAAGTGTCCTAGGGCAGGTAGAATATTCATTTCCTGCGACCGTAATATTTTTATGAAATCGGCCCAAACCAAAGCCTTGTATCCCGAAGTTTATTTTTTAAAAAGCCCTCCGTGCGTTAAACGCCGCCCTCGGGGTGGCGGCGGGGGCTGGGGGGTGAACCCCTCAGTAATGCGGCTTTATGCAATGTGTACGTGCGTGACAATCACACTTTATTGCTGGCGACGCGAAATTGAATGGATCCGGGTTACGCGTGTTTGGCAGCGAGCCGAGACGTCTTCCACAATCTAGATTTTAATCTGATTATGAGACTAGATTAAATCTACGTAATTATGAAGGCGCAACCGGAGGCTAAAGAACCCTATCAGAGCCTGCTTTGGAGTGGCAAGAAAGGCAAAGACCCAAATGAGACCATTTTTTGCTAAAATATTATCAAATATTTATATTAATAGGCATCCTTCTTGCATCAGGCGCATTAAATTTAACGATTATTATCCTTGACACTTCAGTTAATCGCTGCGACATCAAATGTAACATCTCAAAGGTGAAGGTTAGACTCTTGCGACTATACATTCATAAAAAAATTGCGAAATATACTAAAGTAGAAATAAGAAACGAGTTTTTGAGACATGTCCCCTTCGAGCACGTCCCGGACGGCATTTCTCGAGGAAACGTTATTTTTTTGACAGCTTGCTTCCACGGGCCCCGACCGTTTTATATCTCATTTCATTTCAACAAGAGGACATTTCTACAAGTATTCAGTAAGACACAAAAAAATCGATACAAGTAAAAATTCAAGGATGATGCGCAGTCATTTTATTTGAAACGTCTTGGGAGGGCGCGCAGATTTTGTTACAAATGCACGTCTGCTACTTTAAAAACGTACAGATTTTGCCTTGTTTCTTGTTAATTAAATAATTTAAAACAAAATAGTTACTAGACTGACAATCTGCAACTAACGGGTAGGTACTAAAGTTTACTGCTTCCAAATATTATACTGACAAAGGGTAGTAAAGTTGTGACCTTGACTTGCAAATCACGTCATGATCCGTGTTTATGATTATTTTACTACGGTTTGCGTATGATTATTGTAATACAAGTAAGTAAATTGTTTCACTGTCAAATTCCTAATAAATTTAACGAATAAAGAGCGAGAGAAAAGTTTTTGTACAGCAATACAGCTAAGTAAATACTGGAAATGAGGAATCTATCCGAACGCGGTTGTAAGTAATCTTGAATTATTGATGCGGAACGCGAGTAACGCACTGTACATCTATTTTTACGACGCTCCACGCCGACGCCGGAGCCTCTTTTTATGGCTCTAATATATTTCATGCACTTGTAGAAAAAAATCCGGAATCTATTCGCAGAAATTGAGCGGTGTCGATAACCGGAATAGTGATTGGTGGTCGAGAAAGAAAATATGAGTTCCTTTAATATTCTCTAACGTTGATATTTTTGATAGTTTTCTAGCTACTACAACATTAGGCTTGATGTGAGCTTAGCACAGAAGTGGGTAAACCTGTCATACAAAATCTTTCTAAATAGGTACTACTGAATTTCAGACTTGAAACATGTTTTATCTTTCCTATGGTGAGCTAAAAATAGTATCGCCACCTCTATTCCCTTAGGTGTCGTTAAAGGTGTCTAAGGTTCTTGAAGCGGAGGAACAGCAGCAGTGTCCTTCTTCATTTTTTTTAAACTTGCGATAAAACACCTGTATAAGCTGAACCAATGTTACGCTTCAAACTCTAGAAACCAGAGACCTGCTCATGCTCAAGGTTATTGTGTTACCTATAATGTTACCAATAAAATAGGGCCGATTACACAACGCCCCAACATTTGGTTACACGTTTTGCCTGTAAAATTTCTGGGGGGGAGCTCCGTCTAACAGCGGACGTTTTACGAGTATGAGTGATAGGTAACCCTTATTCTCTAAAGTGTATTTCTCATTTTCTATAGATTTTGTGAGTCCTTGATATCCCACATGCTGACGTATGTGCGTGCGCGAGAGCGCATATTACAGTCGTAAATAAGGAGCGGAGTATTATCGTCATTGCTATGTGATGGCGAATGCTTGCACGGAATTGGATTACCGCTTTTATTCTTCCTGATTTCCTACATCTAAGGCTTTAGCCTAAATTTTAACTGAAACAATAAAAACTGTTTACCGTCAACTTCAACAGTCCCACAGGGCTCTATCCTAGGGCCGTTACTATTCATCATTTATAGCGCGGACATAATTCAATGCCTCCACAGCTCGAAATACCATCTATACGCAGACGATTTACAGGTCTATGTTCATGTGCCACTTGATGGCGTTGAAGAGGCGGTTTCAAGGATAAACAAGGACTTAGATAGAGTTAGTGGCTGGGCCACAAAAAATTCACTGGTTCTTAACCCGTCGAAATCTAAGTTTTTGATACTAGGAACGAAAAAACAGATTAAAACCATTCAGTCAAAAGGGCCTAAGGTAGCCATCATGGGTGATCCAATTGAACATGTGTCTGAAGCCCGAAATCTGGGACTTGTATTCGACAACCAATTGCGCTTTGAGAGTCATATAAATAATCTTGTTCGCAACTGCTTTTATAGGCTTAAAGTTTTATATCGTATAAGACCTTACATTGGCACGGATCTACGCATTAAGCTTTGTGAATCTTTGGTCCTTTCTAAGCTCAATTATTGTCTAACGGTCTATGGCCCTTGTCTCTTTAAAAAATCCTACACACTCATACAACGAGTTCAAAACGCTTGTGCTCGATATTGTTTTCCCATACCTCCGCGAACCCATGTAACACCTTTCCTCAATAAATCTGGTCTCCTCAATATGCAAAGTAGGTTAACTTTATTTTACGCGTCCCAACTCCATGACATCATTAGCACCAAACAGCCAACTTATTTATTTAATAAATTAATGTGGCGTCATTTGGAACATAAGTATGCAGTAAGATCGGTATCAATAGTTTTGAGGGTTCCAAATCATCGTACCGCCACTTTTCGGGGAGGTTTCAGCTACCGTGCTTCCAAATGTTGGAATAACATCCCTCCACCCATCAGAAATATCAAGTCCAAATGGAGCTTCAAGAAACAATACAGGGAATATCTTCTTGCCCAACAAAGGATAGTATCTCAAGCAAAGTAGGAATGCACGTTAGTCTGATCCCTCCTCAAAAATATACATCAACTGCAACTATAGGTACATTGCAATTTTTAGTTTAACTTGAATTGCCTTTCTATTTATTTATTTAATAATAATAATTTATTTATTTTTTACTTGTGTAACACCCGGATTTGTTAAAGTTTTCATATTAGTTTGTTTTATTACTTTTTATAACAGTTGTATTGTCTAGCGCGTAAGTTTCACGGTTTTTATTATTTTTGTTTAGCGTAACCACCACTCTGGTGCTGGCTGAAAATCAGTGTCACAAATACTTCTCTGGTACTTGTGACAAATGCTGAGTCTAGTGCCATTTCATCGCACGATATTCTGTGTACATCCTATTTGGTTTATAACACTCATTGTCGTGCATTGAATAAATTGTTTTTCTTTCTTTCTTTCTTTCAACCTTATAAATGCTCAGAAATTCTCCTAATGTAAACAAGCAATTTTTTCGAAGATTTTTATTTTATAAAACTGAAAGATATCTCACTTATTAATATTATAAATGCGAAAGTATGGATGTTTGTTCCACAATCACGCCTAAGCGGCTGAACCGATTTCGATGAAATTTAGAAAGTAGATAGATACAGCACATATAGGCTATGTATAGGCTACTATTTATCCCGAAAAAAATCATGGTTCCTGTAGGAGATACAAGGACGACACAAAGACTATATAACGCGAGCGAAGCCGCGGGAAAAAGCTAGTGCTCAATAATTTGCTCAATCAACTAATACTTAACAATGTTCCTTTTGTACAAAAAAGTTAATTAGTTATGAATGATATTGATGGAAAAGCTTTTCACAAAACTACACGAGTCGATTATTTTTCTATGTTAGTTTTTTCTCTTTGTTGAATCTTGAAAGTTAACAAATAGATAAGTACTTTTAATTTAGTAGGCTAATACTTATGAAAAGGAATAAAATACATTTATGCATTATAAATCAGCAATACAAGATGGATGTTATGGTGACGAATGGTCATGTTCTGGTTCGGGCCGGTGATTCCGCCTTTAGTTCCGCCATAACACTTCCGCCGAACACCGTAACTCACAATTACGGCCATCTTCTAAATATTACACTTTACTGGATGAGACATTTTTATTTGGAAGCGACTTTCAGCGAAAAGCTGTTGCACTTTTCTTTTGTTACAAAATACTTCGTTAAAGCTAAGAAAAGTGTGTAAATGATCCCGTAAAAAAATCTCTACGTAAGTTATTCGTATTAGAAAATGTAACTTTCAAAACTTTTTGAATTGTCAGTTCGTGAACGAAATATTGTAAAATTTTAAACATTTCATTATTGTCCAGTAGATTGTCCACAGCAGCGATATTTGATAAATAAATAAGTATAAAAGGATTTTTGCTACAACAAGAATAGGTCTACAGAACATTTAGTTTCTACAATCTTATTTATAATAGCCACATCCAGAGTATTTGTGTCTATGCAGAAAGAAGACCGCTCTATATCACCGCTTAGCAATAATTTATCTGTTTACGGCCAATATTTTTGGGATAATTCTATTACATTATACTTGCACGCATAATCACACAAACCGATTTAGATAAGTACGTTTACGAGACATGTTATTTACTTAAACACCTATGCTATCGACACAAAATACGAGTATAACAATTCATTATTTTTAGCCTCATATGCTTTGTTCTCTACTTAAAATTGTATTAGTACTTATTTAATATACGAATTTTACCTGCCTATCTTTGCTATAGCATCAGCTTATGCGAACTTTCAAATTATTTTTGATTCCCTCTTAGCTATTTTTAAAGTTTTGTTTATGTGTAATGTCCTAATCAAACCCGGGACAATCCTCATGAAATTATTTTTCTTTAATTGTGGATTTAAATCTAGATAAAATTATATCTAAAGCCAAATGTAATTTTTTTTATTTTGATGTGTGAGTCAATGAACAGTGAATTAACAGCGTTTTATTGGGGCCTCGTGCTGAGCTAGCTGGTTGATGGCCGAATGCTCTATAACCACTAGCCCACGTAGTCCAGCGGCTTTTATTTTACTTATTTAAAGAAGGACTTCTCAATATCCCTCGCACAGTTCCCCAAGATGAGACAAATGAAGGTCTCGTGAAGAATGTTACAGCAGGAAGGAGTTAATAGCGTAGAATGAGGCTAATAGACAAGTGTCAGTCGGTGATTGATATAGGAGCTGCAGAGGCGCGGTTATCGCACTGATACAACGTGCTCAGATTGTACAGTTGGTAGACCATTGCCTGTGTTTGATTCAAGTGCAAGTTCGATATCTTGATTGGAGCATTTTTGTAGCTAACTCAAAGGAATGTCCTTATTGGAAACATTGCTTTCACATGTCATCTTCAAAATATGTGTAGAGTATAAAAAATTGTGTAAAAGAAAACAACATGAGTTATGCGAAAAAACACATGTAATTATGTACTGTGATACGTTTTTTTTATCCTTTGTCATTATGTCAGCGTCAAGGATAATATTAATTTGGAGTGTTGTTGGAAGATATCCTTAAAGTTTTGTATGAAATAAGCGTGAAGATACTTTTAGAACAAGACGCTAATTATCATCGTGCAGTATCTGCGATCTGTATACTGGTGCCTGCGCCTTTAGATACAAGTAGTAGGTAGTATCCAGTTGGGGAATGTCGTCCTGGTACTTTGTTGTGCTGAGCCATAGATTGTCAGAGACTTTATTAAGTACACGTAGGTGATAGATAATTGATTTATCATTCAAACAATTAAGAACAAGAATCTCGTACTAAGCCTAACTGATTAACGTATGTGTTTTTAATTTATCTTTCTTCTTTTGCATAGTAAGAGAATCGTGTTTTTTGCGGATAATGTTCAACGGCCATGCTATTTTCATTCCAAGAAATTACACTTATACTTAGCGAAAATGTAAAAGAAAATATCCGAAGTGTAAAAGAGATTGTACCTCGTTTCTCATCGTATATCATATCGTATTACAATACAATACCATACAAAACAAAACAATACAATACAATACAATACAATACAATACAATACAATGCAATACAATAAAATACAATACAATACAATACAATACAATACAATACAATACAATACAATACAATACAATACAATACAATACAATACAATACAATACAATACAATACAATACAATACAATACAATACTCTTTATTGCACACAGAAATACAAAATTTACAAAAGAAAAAAAAATACAAAATGAAATACGGAGCACAATAGGCGGCCTTATTGCTAAAAACCAATTTCTTCCAGGCAACCTTTGGGTGCAGGAAACAAAATAATTGTAATACGGGGACGGTGCACAAAGAAACCGATTGGGTACATACATAGTATTATAATAGACATACATACATATACCTAATATTAATATACTACATACATATATACTACATACATATATACTACATACAATATACATACATAAAAAATAAAACACATAAACAAGCAAGTGGAAACAAAGAACAACAACCAATATCAGATCACGGGACGTGAAAGAGAGAAAAAAATAAGAAAAATAAAATAAGGTTAGCCAGAGAGTGAGAGGAAGTGAGCTTTAACATTGTTTTTGAATGTGTCGAGTGAGGGAGCTTGCCTCAACGTGGTGGGAAGTGCGTTCCAGAGTCTTATAGCTCTTACTGTGAAAGAGTCGTGATAGAAGCTTGTGGAATAGGAAGGTAAAGAGAGGGATAGGTCAAGAGAGGAACGGAGTGTACGGTCGACGTGAGAGGGATGGAACTGGAATCTTTCTTTGAGATAGGAGGGGGTAGTGGGTATGAATAAGACAGAATACAGAAGGGAAAGGATATGACAATCTCTTCGATGGCGAATGGGCAGCCATTTTAACTGCGCTCGTAAAGATGACACATGGTCATATTTCCGCAGCCCAAAGATAAACCTGATGCAAAGGTTCTGAAGACGCTCTAGTTTATTGAGCAACTCTTCCGTGAGGTCGGGGTAAGAAGTGTCAGCGTAATCTAGGATAGGCAGCAGTAAGGATTGCGCCAGAGCAATTTTCGTACTGGTCGGTAAGAAATTTCGTAACCTTTTTAGTGACCCGTATGCCGCAAAAATTTTCCGACTGACATCTGATACTTGTGGCCTCCATGAAAAAGTATTGTCAAAAGTGATCCCAAGGTTTTTGACAGTTTGGCTATATGGGACACAAACACCTTCAAATACAACGGGAGGGAGTAGCCCAAAGTCGACTCTTGTGACAAACCATCGACTGCCAATAACTGTGACTTGCGTCTTATTAGGATTCACTCATAATCCGTGAGAGTGAATCCAAGCAGAAATGTGAGCTAGGTCAGAATTTATGACAGATATAGCGTCGTTAAGCTCAATGATTCCCGCTTGAGAGTAGATCTGAAGGTCGTCTGCGTACAGGTGATACGAAGATTGAATAGGGAGGGTAATCGAGTTGATGAAGATTGAAAACAGGAGTGGGGACAAGACGCCACCCTGAGGTACACCGGCGGAAGTTTCACACCACGAGGAGAAGGATTCTTCAACCCGGATGCGTTGCCGGCGACCAAAAAGGTAACTACGAAACCAGTCAATTGCCGTTGGAGATATGTTAAGAGAGTGCAGCTGGCCCAGTAGGATGTCAAAGTCAACGGTGTTAAAGGCGTTACTAAAGTCAAGTAGGGTCAGTACTGTCAGCTGCTGTCGCTCCATCCCCATGCGAATATTATCAGAGATCTTGACAAGGGCAGTAGTCGTACTATGACCAGGACGGAAACCGGATTGGAGTGGATTGAGTAGGTTATTGCGATTTAGGAATTGGCTCAGCTGGTTATAGACCAACCGTTCCAGTACCTTAGAAAGGAATGGGAGAATTGTATATCATCGTGACATATTATGAAACGTCCACTACAGGACAGGGAACTAACTCCATAATTTCAGCTTTCGCTGAAACAATGTGGAGGGGAAGTACTTGTTGTTATTAGCGTTACGGCTGGCACCATGTACCGCGATTGTTGGTGACATACACTGAAGGATGCTGCTGCCCATCCTCTGGTTCATTGAGCCTTAGTCGCCTCTTACGACACCTACAGGTAGAGATGGTTATCAGTATTCTTGTTTATGAGTAAGCTTTGAATGTAAATTTCGTATCACAATGTATTTGGAATATTACGTTATCGATAAACTTCAAAACGCACGTCTATCACGAACTAATTTATGAACCAGATCTGACAATTACAATTAAAGACTCGTAATAATTAACGCAGAATAAATTTAATTATTTCTGTCAACTCTATAAACAAATCAATGGTACTTTTATCCTGGTCACGGTTCCACTATAATTGTTTATTAGTTATTTTATAACGTAAGTCGTTTATGTTTATTATAACTGTTAGGTAAAGTAAATTAATGACCTGCTATTAGCTGGTATGACTGTATAAATAATACCTTGATAAAATCTTTTTGTGGAACCTTAGACCTTAGTTATATTTGATTATTCCATTCTACCTACGTTATTGAAATCAAAATTAATAATGATGGTTTAAAAATAGAATGTATTAGTTTAAAAATGAAGCGTGGCAAGGTTGCGCGAGCGCAAGCAGGTGCAGCAGTGATTACTCGAGATAATTGAATTATTTCGGCCGAGATTTGACGAGTCGCCCGCAGCAATCTCTCAATGATTCCTGTCAGAGAATCAACAGTCTTTAGATACGTTGATACGAGTAGATAGGAAGTGAAGACATATTTTAATTTTGTTTTGCCTCCACTCAATGCATTTAAAAACTGTTTGGGTGGATGTCGTTTTATTTATGCTAGAGAAGATACAAAGAGATACATGAAAGGGACCCAGAAACATGAAGAGAATATATCCTGTGTTTAGCTTATGACCTCAGTTTGGGAAATAATGAGGTGGATAGTGGAATTAGCTCTTTCAAAAAAGACTGTCCGCTTGCGACTTAAATGGATTTGTATGGTATGAACTCGAGAAGATATTACCCTTATAATTGGCTTGATTTTGTTTATACAAGTTTAGATTTGTCGCTTCTGTTCTTCATCGTTGCTCACAGACCAAGTATCGATATTCCTAATAAGCAGTGTAAATGCAGTAATGGAGGTGAGGCCAGCTTTATTACGGACCGGAGTTTTTACGCCCTGTCTAATTTATCATCCATCGGTATTATGAAATAAAGTTTTAACTAACCCTTAAGGTCATAAAAGTTCACTGTACGAACTCACATGGACAAGAACCTCTCCTGGATTTTTCATACTAAATATAGTCTAATAAGACCAGCTGAGACTAGCTTACAGATCCTCGGACAATTGAAGTCTCAAACCCTTTAAACAGACTACTCTTGTTAACTGCGACATGCAGGGTGGCAAGCGATTTTTCAATACACTGAGCGTAGTGAGCGTTGAGTTCTAAAAGACTGATATATCACTTTCCATGGTGACCACCGTAAATGGGGATATGCAGAAGAATGCTGATTACTGTCTTCGGGTTTAGATCTCTTGTTTGCCTCTAATGACACAAGGAGAGATGCGATAGTTTGCCATACATTTTAATGAAAAACTGAATAGAAGCTCATAAAAATACCCCTAGGAACTTAAATAATACCTTGCAGAATTTTCATAAAATCAATTTAACGTGCATTGTGCACCAAATACTTAACTCAACTAGTAAGATTACATATGGAAATGTATGGCCTATTCAAATAATTAAAGCGCTATTTCAAGTAACACCCAATTTCATTAAAGTCGCGAAGAGTTTACGTTTCAGTACATTTTGAGCGTACCTACTACGTTAAATTTGGTATCTGATCAGGGGGTCTAGACAACGTTTTGTCGAAAGCGAACGTCGTGATGTATGGGATAACATTTGTCATATTATGCATCACATACGTTTTATGACGTTCGCGTTCGTCATCTCTAACTTTAATTTGTTTGATATTATATATATTATTTATTTAATTTATTTGATATTAATATACTTACTTACAAAATCAGGGTATAAATAAACATACCCGAATATACATTAATAATACATATATGAACATTATAAACCACACATACAATATCGGTATTTAATAATAATAATATGTAATATAAAAATAAAAAACTGGCACAGTAAATATTAAAATTTAAACACTGTATCTATGCGTGTAGTACACAATCATTCGTAATATCTTTGATGACGCATACGCATGGATATTTGTTGCTAGACTGGTAATATTTATTTGAATCTACCTTCAATGGAACTGATTGTCATAGCAAGCGAACTACCTACATATAATTTCACATTATAGACGAGTGTTTGTTCAAGTTTATTTTATAATAACATATAGACGATGAATACCGGTGTCCGTAAAAACCTGATTAAGGTTTAGGAGGAGCCGTTTCATTAATTATAAGTTCAGAAATTGTCAATGACTTTAATAAAAAAAAAAAAATTGTACCTACGTTGTCTAGACCCCCAGTTTGCGTAGTTTCATGTAGTGCTAAAATTGTTCAGTTAAATAATACCAATAGAAGTTTTATCACAAACGTTTGTTAGAACCACCATTACGAAGTTGTTAACGCTCGTGTGAATAGGCTTCATATCCGAGAGATAAACGCTCTTATAAAGATTTTCCGTCAGTTATCTTTCTCCAGATAAGCGTATTTGCCACGCACAGTTGGGTCTCTAATTCTTTCACTAAAGATAACCAACTTAATAAGTGCTCAATTTGAATTGTAAATCAACAAAAATCTTCTCTTTAACTCTTTCACCCATTATAACCACATCTTTAGGATTTCGTTGAGTCAAGATAAGGGTAACTGGAAGAATCCTTCTGTTATGTAGTAAGAATAATAGCTTAACCTGGTAATTAAAATCTGAAACAGTAATCAGTATATTACTTCAGACCTGTAGCATCTTACATCGCGGTCACCAACAACCGCCGTCCATTTTGCCAGCACTAATAGTGTAGGCAACGAAGCAGTTGACCCCAACATAATTCTCTCTGGCAGATTTTATTTGACAGGATGATAAAGTATCATGAATCAAATGTACATTCAAAATATCCAAAAAAAAAATTATAAAAAAAAATTTTCGTACATTTTTTGTAATTTTTGTATGGAAAAATTAAAAGTAACGTTTTTTTTTTGGATTTTTTTATAGAAGGTTTGTCTCATATAGTGTAATACAAATTGTACCACTCGTTTTAGCTGGAATTCTGGAGGGAGCTCGCTGTCCTGCAGTGAACGTATTATGAGATGTTATGATGATGATTGCAGACCTACTGTTACTTACTTTAAACGTTACTTTAGCACAGAAGAAAGAAATAGTACTATAATACAACAAGGAAACTCTCCTTGCCAATTCTGATACCTCACATCTCTAACTAAATGGCTGGAGACGTCGATAATGGTACGAACTTATTTAGAAAGTCTATTGGTATTATAAGGTAGCCTCTAATGTGTCCCACTGCTGGGCAAAGGCATCAAAGAAAGACTAATGATGAGTATATGTACTAAAACCCAATGTTAAAAAAAGGAAGTAACTACGCGATGCATCCGCGATGGAATGAGTACCGCATGACGGATAACACTGGGGCAGAGGAAGGCCAAAAAAGCGGCGAAAAGTTGTCTACAATAGGTACAAGTAGTAGTAGTAAGGAGTGAAAAAGTAAGGGAGGCTTTGCCCACAAGTCGGGCACTACAGGCTTGACAAAAAGAAAACACGAGATCTGAGTCTCTATTACCTAAAAGAGACGACTTATAGTCCACTTGCCTATGGGTATACATATTTTGCATCAAAATTTACCTCAAATCAACATTTCGCAGTGCAAATAAAATAAACAAAGCCAATAAATCGCTCGCATTGACAAGCAAACACGGGGTACAATGTTGTAAATACGCAAGAAACTAATTCATAATGAGATGAGAGTTGCACACCAGGAGCCAACCGTAAATTTTTAAACATTTTGTTTGGTAGCTGATGGGTAGCTGAAAATAAATAATTTTATTCCAATTATAAATTACTGAATGTAGGTATTAGAAAAGATGTAGATAAACATAGAAATATGTGTTCAAAGATCCAATTGGTATGAGGAGTATAATAAAGTCGGTAGTCATCTCCTTTCTGTAGAAGGGACTATTGGCGCCTTTTAGAGTCGGAGCCTAAGAATTTGGTGCACTGAGCCAGTGAAAATAATTAAGTAGTATTGTTAAGTCACAAATTTTAGCTGCACCCAGCTCCTAGCCTTTTGCGAAGGCATTATAAATCTTTAGGCCCACGTTGCAATAAATAAGGTCGCGCCACACCTGGCGGCTGCGGGAAGGCTGACGGACTCCTACGTGCGCGAGCGCAGGCAACGACGACGACGAGAACTTTTGACATGCTTGTGGGTGACACTTTTGACACTAGTGCAGCGATTGTCCGGTAAAGTAGATTGTATGTCATAAAATGGTAGACTAGATTGGACCAATTTACTCACTTGCTCTTTCATCATAATCTTTGACTGGCGAGGCTAGTCTAAGTTTAAAGTTTTTCATGCAAGCAAGGTTCAGACTTCGTGTGATTTAATTTTTAAATGTTGGTTGAGGTAAAAAGTAAAATAAGTATTTATCTTAGCAGGTTTAACCCTTGCACAGCCTCCCCATTAGCGTTGCGGCCGATAAACAATAAAGCGCATATAACGAGCGCGTCATAATCTACGCCCACAGGACGGCTGTCACACAAATCGCATTATGTTATTTGCAGCCCGTCCAATCGCCGCATCCAGCATTTGACTTATTGAACAGGATGCCTGCTTGCACTTGCTTGCTACTTACGAAAATATGTGCAGTTTTTCATTCGAGGACGGGAAAGACTTGCAAACTGCTTGTTTTATTGTTTTGTGATGTCCTAGGTTTGTTCATAGATATTCTTCTTCATTGCGTGTCGATGGCATCAACACTTTTTCGACGTCAATTTTCTAAGATAACTGTAACAAACAGACCACATAATTCGTACTTTATTACCAATAAAGATACTTTAGGACACATTACATTCCCGCTGAGCCTAATCTCTCAAAACATTTAACTAGACAGGCCGAGAGCTTTTGACATAAAGACCACTGGCAAGACAATACGAATAGAGAAAAATAGTTTCTTCACATTTTTGCATGTGGCAAAACTCTCGTAGTTTTCTGGAAAATGTAGAGCGCGCTTTACATGGACACTTTTAATCAAAGTTTTATAGAACACCCCATATACATAATACCAGGCATACCATGACGTTAAAACCCGCGTCGGTACCAGTCGCGATTGCACCCACTTCCTACCACGTGTCGCGCGCGGAATGTCGCCGCAAAGCATGTCCGCGGAGCAGTCGCAGGGTTGACAGCTGTCGCTCTTAAGGTATCTAATCTTATAAACACATAAACTTTGGGTTTTTAGGTGCTGGGCAAACATACACGAATATTATGAAACTCACGAGGGTAAAAAAAAATGCCTACCGGTTTTGTATATCAGTTTGTCCGCGTGTCCAGTACGCGACCGCTCGGAAGTGCGGGTGAGACGTATGGAGCTTCATACATTTTGCCCGCACTCCCGAGTTGTCGCGTTCTAGCGCGTTGTCTTGCTCGATTAATTAAAGGGGTATTACCTCGAGCTTCCTATGCCAGTTGAACGTAGTAGAAAACGTGGAAGTCGAAGGTATTTAGTACAAATATAAATATATAGTGGTAAATTTTGCTTTAAAAAAAAAACTTCCACAAGAAAAGAGCCAAATCCAGAAATTTAGGCCCCCTTCAGCTATCCCTAACTGTCATTCATTATTAAGCCAAGTCAGTCATTATTCAAAATACAATATTTTTTTCAGTTGTAAACATTAAAAATGGTATCTGATACTTTTTTAACAAAATAAAGATTATACGCAATAAGATTAGTACTGACTACCTTACAACACAGTCGGCCAATTATTTATCTCGCACGTGGCTTACACTTCGTCGCTTAATTCGTTTATATCACAGATTATTTATAGTACAATATATAGCAGATTGACAATGAATCGTGCGCTCACGCAGCCGAGGCGATGGCGGACGATTTGTATGTAAATGGCGGCGAATTATAGATATAAACATAAGAAGTAGGTTAAGGCCGATATTTGAAATACCTACTCGAGGAATGCGAGACGAATTCTTGTCTCCAAAGTTGTTCATGTCAACGACGTTATCAAACGCAATATTTCAAGATACGAGATCTGTTTGTTTTCTGGCTTCTAAAACACAATACATATTTTCTATACTTATGTATTTAATATAACCGAACCTACTTTTTCTAAACTCAAGTATCTAGCTTAATCAAGCTTTTGCCAAACTAAGTAGAATAATCAGAATCTAGCCCGAATATCAAAAATGGTTTTTAAAACAGCAAGTTTTAAGATGTTATAGGAGATAGAGAGTTAGAATGGTCTGAGCAACGGTAAGGCGCCAAAAGACATGTTTTGGAAACTATAAACACTCGCCGGAGAATTTATTTTATTGCCTCTGGTCATTTCAGATGGAGAAAGCTAAGTTACATAGAGCATGCATCGAGCAGAGGGCAAATTTCTATTTTCTAAAATTAAATGAGAAATTTGACACTAAAATATATACCTTACGGATTATCTACAGTCGAAGGTAATGCACAGACAATTGTAGAGATATGTTTAGACTAGGGTTACCCACAGGTTATCAGAAATGCAAATTTGCTTGAGAGCTAACAGTGATCATGCGTTTATGGAGAGACAAAATATGATTGTCAATAAGTTTGTGCCAGAAATCTACGATGTGTTACGAGGATAAAGAAATCTGGACATAGTGTTTGAAAAGTAATTACCTACTAGCACTACAATC
This sequence comes from Athrips mouffetella, assembly GCA_947532105.1. Classification (NCBI taxonomy): domain Eukaryota; kingdom Metazoa; phylum Arthropoda; class Insecta; order Lepidoptera; family Gelechiidae; genus Athrips; species Athrips mouffetella. The sequence continues at coordinate 17,176,084 of OX383963.1, forward strand.
AATTCTAGAATGAAGAATAGAGTGGGTGTGGTCTACGTAACAGTTTTTAACTTTCAACTAGATAGCTGTAGCTGTATTTATTTAAGAATAAAACTTTGTCCTTTTTAATACGCTGCTGTCTTGTATATCTAGTCTGAATTATTTTGCATCATCTGTGTCGAAGATGACACCAGTATAGCTCTAACTAAACATAAGATCCGGATCAATCTAATTTATTCTACGTTATATTCGCCCCTCATTAGCAAGAAAGCGGTACTTTTCTTACATTAATTATGTAAATCCGACCATAACTTAATGGCCACACTAAACTACCGGACTGTGGCGAATCGACCTTGAAAATTGACATAAGAATGTTAATTAATATCCAATCAAATTTAACTGCTGCCGTGTTTTCACCACATATGTGCGATACTTCCTCAGCGCCTGTAAAAAAGCTCATGTTGTTCTAGAAATCAATAAAATAGTGCGAAAATAAAAGATACAAAGAATATATGAAATTAATTAGTTTCCGTACATTATGAAAGCGATAATTCTTTAGCCATTGAATTTTAATAGCAAATTTGCTGTCTTACAACGTAAGAAATTGTAACATAATTTTTAACTTCGCTCTTTTTTAGTTCCTGATTTTATCAAACACAAACTCAATTACAAGCCAAGTTTATCTCCCAGCCCCTTTTAAAAATCTTCCTAAATCAAGGAAGCAACGACGCATACAATGGGAAGATTACGAACAATCAATATAAACTGTAATATTGGTCCTAAATCAGATCCTTGTGCGACACAACTTAAGACTGCAGTAGGGAGTAAAAAAATGCCATTTCAGGGACGGTTACCTCACGGGGTACCTCGGAGCTGAGAAAACATAGGGAGGATCTTTAAACTCAAGAGATTAGGCAATTATAAGAAAAAATTGGATTAAAGTTTCAATAGCCGCTTGGGGTAACCGACCGCGCCCCTAGCATAGATGTATTGGCGCGATTTAGATGTGCAATGTCGCATTTATTTAGAAGTTCATTTTAATTAGTAATATAAATAGGTTTTCTTTTATAAACAGTCCCTTTGAAATAGTGCACGTACAGGTTTGACACATTGGACTTTGTACCGTCTTAATTTCTAAAGTTCAGCGCGCTAAAAGTCACACTTCAAGTGTCAAGTTTGACCTGCTCCAGTACCATGAAACTAAATGACCAATGAACCATTGAATGTACCATGTTCCAGTACTTACCATGCTTTTTGTTTTTTCATGTTTGTTTGTTACCTAGACTGTCAGAAAATTATCTTCTCTCCCGTATAAATTTGCGTAATCAGGTGATGCTTTTCTATGGCAAGCTATTTCTGTTTCGTATTTTATATGTTTTGTGAAAAATGATTTTCAGTTTCATCTTCTGAGAAAATGACCCTTTATATCTATGATATTTAAAAGTATATTTACTGTTTCTGTTTCAGATGATTAATGATGAAACATATTTAACTAGGTACTTAAGAATCTGCTTGCTTATGTTATGTTTAAGCACCCATATGGCGAAATACATCACTAACCTTTCTTCAAGATTTTAATATATCATTCCAACATTCCAAGTCGAAGGTCAAGAGAGTATGAAAGGTGAGGAGAACACCGGTGCTTCAAAGTTTTAACTAATCTATTAGGGAACTGGAGGTCAAGCACTGAACAAGATACGGGATGAGTACAACAAGATATTTCAAACAATCATCGGCCTTCATCTTTCATAGACCATAAATACTCATTCATATATATGAATCAATAATTTTAATAGTATTATGTGCCTTGGAGCAAAGCAAAGCAATCATTATTTAACACCGTCCATCAATTAACCTCTTTTACTGGCTCTTCATAATAGACTTTTATGTAAAAATAAAAAATATTCTCAATAGCACTACAAAATATGCATTATCTTCATAAAAAATATCGGATAATCTAAAAAAAAACCGGTCAAGTGCGAGTTGGACTCGCGCACCGAGGGTTCCGATATACCTTCAGTATTTTTGGAAGCAATGAAGTCAATTTTTAGGACTGCAAAACCAAATTTGTTTGTAAAGGTCTTTTGCAGATTTCTAAAAAACTGTGCAACTTAGAAAGATTGTTTTATTGTAATATTTACATAAACGTCTATCGACTGTAATTAATTCACATTTTTCCGTTCACAAACTTCGGAGATAAGGGGGGGAACAGTATCTTTTTTGTCATTTTTCATCATAACTTGAAAACTAAGAGTTGTAAAAAAATACAAACATATATTTTAGAATGTACAAGTAAAGTCCTTTCACATGATACCCCACTCGACCTAGTACCCATAATTTGAAATTTTGCCCGCCCTATTTGGGGCCTCCTTTACATTAATAATAATATGTTTTCTTAATTATTTCACGTGCAATTAAGTTGGACAATCATATTCTAAAACTATTCCGAATTTCAAGTCGACAGCATGAGTGGTTGCTGAGATATACGTGTGTGACAGACAGACATACACAGACAGACAGACAAAGCGGCACCATAAGGGTTCCTTTTTTTACCATTTTGGTATCGGAACCCTAAAAATCGCGATACTTAGCACCATCACAAATATTTGCATCACCCTACGTATCTTCAAATACGGCATTCCATCACCTCTTGAACATAATATATCAATCTGATGGTACTCGAGGGAAGTTAGATGTTATTTACAACCTCAGAGACGCTCACATAAAAATCTAATGTCCGTTTGTATATCATAAATCACTCGAACGAAACTGTGCGCTGCAGCTAGCTAGACCCCAATACCGATTCTTGCGACACTACCTTCCCACAGTTAATATAACTTTGTCATAATTATGAGACAAATTGAAAATTAACGGCCTGAGAATTCCAAATTCGAATTTGTAAACAGAAACCGCGATTTGTCTTAAAAATGCTGAAGTAGAAAGTTATGTCGAAGCCAGATTTATTAGTATGACTTTACCATAATTCGCTTCCACATAAAATATATTGACTTGTGTAATATATTGGTCACAAATTAGCATAAACAGTTAGGATTTAGTTAGGTTTTGGTTGGTAACGAATTTGATAAAATATCTAGCTATGTCAAATAATAATGTAAAATCAAGCCAGCAATAAAAAACTGAGCATTGTTTAGATCCGACTTTTTGAGATTATTCGACCTGTTTACATCCCTTCTGAGTTCTTTTAATTTTGTTTTGTACCGCTACAAATTAATTTAAGGATAAATTTTCCTTTATGGACGTTTCTATTTCTTCTCCTTGGGGTTAGCTTTTTTCCAACCCTCGCGTGGGTGTCGTTTAGTTTTTTATCGGATGTATTTAAACCCCTGAGGTTGGGGCAGGGGGTAGAACTTGAACGAGTTTAATACTTCCTTCTTACACGTACCAGTCATATATTAGGGATAGACGCACGATCAGATGGAACCGATTGTGATAACGATATAAATACTTGATTTGATTAAGAGTCGAACAATGATGAGTTCAATCATGGATAAAAATCAAATTTAATGTTTATTTAAACTATTACGAGAGTGCAAAAACACATTAAAATTAACAATGATCGCGTCTTTGCTTTGGTCATTCATAACAACAATCAAATTAATAACTTCCTTACTAGCATATCTGGTAATGATATCAATCGGAGTGGCCGCAATTAAAGCGGCTACTGTATCTCCACAAACGGGTTGCTCCATTATACTTATACTCGTACCAGTCCCCGGTAGCGTGCACTTGTCCGAGGAATCACTATCTCAATCAAGTTTCATTTTTTTATTTATCTTTTTATTTCTCTCAGCGGGAGGACGGCGCTCGCTCTATGGCTCAGTGAAATTAAAAAGTTAATTGACTGTTTTGAACCGTTCGAAACGTCTTATAGAGGTAATTATTTTTGAGTCATTTTGTTCTGGATCAAATGTAAAAAAATGCAGTTCATGTATGTTTAATGTTTTACGAGCTAAATAATATTTTATTCGTTTGTGTGTCCCATATCTATCACGCGCGGACATGCAGAAATTGTGGAAGAACCAATATGTTAGACAATTAAAACAAGAAAAATAAAATAGGACTTTTCTGGCTTGCAACAATAGAAATTTGCAAAAAACTTTACCCCACAGATCCTGACTCACGTAAAGTGTAATGGGAAATTACTGTAAAATAAAAAACTCTCCCCACTGTTCCGGCAATTTGGATAAGACTCCCCAGACGCGGGTAGTAAAAATTCCACTTAGACAACTCTCAATATGCACACGGTTGCTTCTTCCCTATCAGAACACTCATAAAACAGAAACGATTTTAATCGAAAACTGCAATACCTATTATTGTTACCCGCCCTCTATTGTTTGGGGTGCATTTGAATTCGGTTCCAGAAAAATAATTACGAACCGAATTACAAAGTTATCTGTACCTAAAGATATATAAGTATCTACAGTTTTATTGCAAACTCCTGCGGACAACGGAGATCAACAAACCAATCCCAAAATCCAGCAGATCGCTATTGCACGCGCTAATGCCAAATACTAAAGCTTTTTACGGATCACCCGTGGCTCGCTAATCCTGCCCAAAAAACACAATAAGCCAGCCGAAGAACGCGGCTAAATTATTATCCGAGTCGTTTCAACCCCACGCCGGGATCTCTGTAAAGCGTTTGATAAAGTGGATCACAAAACGCAATGTTATGATATAAATAAAAACAGTCCCATAAGTGGTCCTTGCGGTAAGCCATCGCATAGTCGCGCCCCACGAGAAAGTGGTTCCATAAGCTAACCGTGCGAAACGCCTTCTCAGTTGTTATTGTGAAAAATGAATTATGAAAATAATAAAAAATAAAGCGTCGGTGTCGGTATGAAGGCGGCGGGGGTCTAACACAGCGCACGCGGCGACACGTGCGTCTCTATACGCAAGCCAAAATATTGAAAACTTTAACCGCACTTCCACCGCCAACGCTGTGAGCTATCTTCACAGGAACCCTAACGTGACACGCGCCACTCTTAATTTTGCCAATTTAATTGAGGAGATGTAATTAGATTTCTATCATTTTTAACTAAATATACGGATCTTGGTGATGTAGTGCAATGTTTTGAACTTACAATATTTTTAAATCGTGTTGGAAATTTAAAGATATCAATTTTTTTACTAAATAACGTCACGAGAAGTTTATTTGCGTAATCTGCGAAATTTTTAAATTCTCGTTATGTCCACTGATTATTGTCATTGTCTTTAGCGGGGTCGTCAATATTCGATCTCACTTAATAAGGATTATCCCGGCACCCGGCATGCAGCTCGCATTCATCCAATATTTATTCGCCGCCGACGCCATTGTATTAAATACTACAAAAATTTAATACTGTTAGTGTGTGCCGCGCCGGTCTAGCCGCCGGATTATATGGGGGAGTAGTTTTTTAAATAGGGTTAGGTTTTTTCCTCGCGCGCTAAAGGGAGGGTCGTGATAAATGACACATGCACATTTTTCGAAATACCCAATTTCGGATTTAAGTCACCCCAAAGTGGCCTGGTGTCCGCTGGACAATAGGGTCGGCACAAAGGCGATCCTCTCGCGTAATTTACACCACGAAAAGAAAGGGTATTTTTGTTTGCGCACCTCCCGCGTGGAAAGCTGAGTGGTTATGGGGCTTAATAGTGCATTTTTCTATCGTGACGCCAAACCATTACCTAGAGATAAACTGTGCGTAAAATTGGCAGCGGAAAAACGCTAACAAGTGTGTTGTACTCGTACTGACGGGTAATTGCGGATTCTGATTGTGGGTGTCAGCAGGACGTAGTATTTACTTGGAGCCGGCTTTTTGTGGAAGCATTGAGGGAAACACACAACACTTTAACTCTGTTATTGTACAGCCTGACAGGGTTGTCTGTTCTCGCACGCATGCCTCAAGTTTTTGTTTAAATCATTTACGTTAAGTATTCAACTCGTAATTAACACCTGCCAGTCTTATTGAAATGTAACTCATTTCGAAGTCGCGATCATTATCGTATGTTTCACTCAACACCTTCAACTTTTTTACTTCCCTTAATTCGAATCCTAACAATTTTTCAATTACCTTATTGGGATCATGACGTGTATGTATAATCTAACCGTAGATAGCCCGAGGCCCAATATTACAGGACTTAGATATATATTAATTATATATCTAAGTCCTGTAAAAAGCTTGCTGGGGAGTAATGGTCCGTGCAGGCGCCGCGCTATGCAAGAACCAAGCAGTTGTTCCGCTGAATTGCTCGCGGCTTATAACGGCTGCTTATTTGTAATTACGCATCAGGAAGGTCAGACAATTGTTTATTTCAGATATTAAGGTACAGAAAAGCTGGGGCAGTAATTGTTTGTCACTGGGTGCAACTTTTTCTTGAGGGTATAATATGTGAATCCCTAATTTTCCAGCATCACTTTCACTTGTTCGATATTCCACACATACGCACAAAGCGTTTCGCAAAATCTTTTAGAATGTGCATAGATGACGAGTGAAATTATCTGATTCTCGCTGCGTTTTCGAGTTCATATAACCCGAGTTCAAATCGCGAATGAATAGGCTTTTTCTGGGCCCGCTCGTTCCATCCTCGAACTTATGTCTGTCCAGGGCTGAATCGACGTTAAGAGCAAGCCCCTTGACAATAATAAACAAATGTAGATACTTTAGTGTTGATCCTTATATTATTCAAGAATATTTCTAATTGACTTACATCGTCGTGAACAAACATAATAAAATACAAGAAAATTTTATGACAAACTGCGACGCGGAGGTGTGAAAAATTACTATACAAATTATGCTGTTGATGTACTGTAAAGTAATACCTAATAGTAACAATGATGATTCTTATTGCGTTAAATGTAATGTAATAGGTATACATAACTACGCGTTTTGTAAAAGCTAGAGAAACGCTGTAGATTAGATGGAGCAAAATTCACTTCTTCTATCTACTCTTGTATCGTATATCCTCAATAATACGTTCAAAACCTACATAATGCAATCTGTGCCACTACCTACATAATGTCAATCTGTGCCTAGAAACACTCTTATTGACAATAATATAATTTTTAATATCTTTTGATACGATTATATCTGATTATATTTGTTTGTTATTCGCGCAACCTGAACCACATAAAGTTTATAGACGCATTAGTCTTGATATAGGCCAGTAACTTTTTACACGGCACTTAGCACTTTTAATACTGCGTTTCTTTCTGCGCAATTAGCCCTAGTAACCGTTATGGGGTTTTTATTTGTCAGTAAGTATATCGTTAATGTTTTCACTAAAGCAAATAGGTATTGCAGCATTGATTTCAAGCTTTTATGTTTATACGTACCTACAGCTCGGTCTTTCGGCTTTACAGACAAGTATTAAGTCGCTTTTTCTTTGGTGCGGCTTTTTTAGGGTTCCATAGTCAACAAGGAACCCTTATATTTTCATCATGTCCTTCTGTCTATCTGTCCGCGGCTTAGCTTAGTGACCCTTAGTATTAGAAAGCTGTAATTTGGTACGGATATACCTATGCATATTAGTCCCGCCGACAAAGCGGTGAAATAAACTCTTAAAAAAAATTTTTTGGGTACGTTTTCAACACGTAAGTGGAGTTGTTGTTTTTTTCTCGTCGATCCAATAGTGTAGGGTATCCTTAGATAGACCTTTTCAAATATTAGGCTTGCAAAGACCACTTTTCGATTTAGGGATTCGTTTGCGAAATATTTAGCCTAAAGCGCAAGTTTTTTGGTAGAGTCAAGTGTCAGTCTCCTGCCAGCTAAACGGTTGTTATTGGAAAAAAATTTAGTAGCTAGTAGTGTATATGATGAAATTAAAAGGAAAACTATCACAGCTGAGTAGGCTTCACAGGTTGAGGAGTAATAGTAAAAAAAAAACCGGCCAAGTGCGAGTCGGACTCGCGCACTGAGGGTTCCGTACCACCACATAAACATAATTGTATTAGTTGAAATTTCAGTAAGTTAATGTGCTAGATTTTTTGAGTCCGACACGCGCTTGACCAAATTTTATTATTTGTTGTCATTTTATAGCCTATGCCCTATAAACATACCAATTTTCAATTTTGTAAGTGTTCCCGTTTTTAAATAGAACTAAAACAAAAATCGCCTCAGCAACCATCCAACTTGACCCCTCTCTTATATGAATGTTCTTGCAACGGGAGCTCACCACAATTGGTTATCATTAGTTTTGAGAAAAGTTGTAATATTTAATGATTTCAGACTTTTCCCATTATTTGTACTGTGAAACCTAGCTTCTTGGCAAATTTCATAATTTTAGGTCAACGGGAAGTACCCTGTCGGTTTTTCATTTTTGAATAAATGTATGGAGATGAGGACATAAAATGCCATATCTTTTGATTGCGTCGTTGTAAAAAATTGAAATTTTCAGATCTTGTGTGGTTCATGGATCCTAATACATGGTATTAATTTCAACCCGATACCTTTACCCGTTCGTGAGATAAAGGGTCTTGACAGACAGACAGACAGACAGACAGACAGACGGACAACAAAGTGATCCTATAAGGGTTCCGTTTTTTCCGTTTAAGGTACGGAACCCTAAAAACTGAAAATATTAGAAATAGCAACTAGGCGCTGGACTACGCTGGTCGTTAGAAGAGAATAAGTTTATGACAAAATCAAAAATCTGCTTAACAATGATAATTCCTAAAGCAGCTTTACTACGGAACCCTACATTGCGCGTAGTATTTCGACCTATGTTCCTTGGGATAAGTTGTTCAGTTACTGATACTGATCCCGCCCCTGAGCTATGGCACGCAATCAAATTAACACCCTGTATTATCATAAGTTATAATAAGATAGATCAATAAGTTATCTTGAAAACCATTTTTGTATGACCACATTTACTTTATAACCCTTACCGTAAAACGTATCACTAGAGGGCTTAACATAAAATTGCTCGGACAAGCGTCAATATTAACCCTTCGATGGGAAAAGAAAATAGTCTTAAAGAATGTCTTCGTGACCCCCGCTGTTAATAACTGTCGTGGGTAGTTGACATTTGCTGTGGGGTGGCCAGGCTCTAGGTAACATGGTGGAATAACGTTCAAGTTTATATGTTTTATACACCGTCAATTTTCATCTGTTTTAAACCAGAAGCCGCAGAAAGCATTCTAAAAGATAAAAAAATGTTCCCAAAAACAAAAATATAGGTATCAGTTACGTACTAATAATTCTTTATAAATATAGAATAAAAATTAAATAAAGACTGTGCCGTGATGTCGAGCTTAACTCGTAGGTAGAGTTTAGTTAATTAATTTAATTAGTCAATTCATCATCATTATATCGTGTGGGTTGCAAGGTCGATGACTGACCTCACAAACCCTGGTGTCAGAGTCGTTGAGCTGCCAAATGCCTCTGACATGGCTCATTAACGACTACATCCGTAGATAATAGTGGAATCATCTAACTTTTTGGACAATCAGGTGAGTCGTCCTGCAATGTCCTAACCCAACTGGGGAGGTCGCATAAGGAGATTTGTGTTTGACAGTGTCCCCACCGGGAATCGAACGCAGAACCTCCGGATCGAGAGCCGCGCTCTTACCACTAGACCAGAAAGGCTGCTTTTAATTAATTAATTCGTTTCCAACAAGAGGTAGGTACTATTCTTATCTTATTTTTTAATCTTACAATTCACCACCAGCGATAATCTTCAGTAAGTTGTGGAATGAAATAAGCCATTTTAAGGTCCTTACCTTTATTAAATAAAGTGGTAATTAACGAAACGTGACCAATGTACATCGTTACAACAGTATTTTACGCACGAAAATAACTGTTGCCAAATACTGGCATTTTAAATTATTACCGTGTCTCGGGGGCGCGTACGCACCTTGCGATAAACATTAATTGTACGCACAAAAACCAAAGAAAGTTACACTAATTACTCAGAGTGTACGCTTATTTCACCGTAAATTACTATAAATTCGGGGGTATTCAAACTGGTCACAGTTAAAAAAGCGGTTGAGTGGACAAGAGTTAAGCGTAGAGTTTAGTTTCCTGTAGAGTCGGTGACAGATAAGTGGTAACATTACCAATTTTATCAGAACCAGCAGCTCTACGCTCAAAGTCATATCGTGTTACCACTGACATACGACCGACTGTACCTATGAAATGAATACAAAGTTGATTCCATCTGAATAATTTATGATCCAGATGTTGACTTAAGTACGTATAGTCAATATCAAGTCAAGCTTGATGCATCAGACTTTGAGCCGTCTTTATAGCAATAGGAGTAGGAGTTTAAGTCATGTGGCGAGTGTCAAGCTGTACCTGCTCTTGACTGTACTTTTAACTTTTGAAATGCTATAAAACATTCCTAAATTTGCACGGCAGATAATTCAATTTGTTGTCAAACTCTTCTCAAACTAGTATTACGCAAAAATGGCAACAATGAAACGAATACGACTGTAAATACATTCGCGTAAACAGTCGATAAATGTGATAATGATTGGCTAGTATTACTTTTTATTTGCAAGCGTTGTATGATCGGAATGGTAATGAATTGCAAGTATGCAGACAGCAAGACGTCATATGGAGTTACGAGCACACGCGCGAACCATGTGACTGCATTCAATTCAGAAAATTGTAATTTTTATTGTTTTGTAAGAATTCATTAGCTTGGATTGTTGTAGATCGTTATCTATACGTATTTTTTCTACTAGTTTTACCGGAGTTCACGAAAGAGTCAGGTTTTTTGTTAACAAAATCACAACCTCAAATGTAAAATGTGTTAAAAATGTTGATATTTCTGACTTTCTGTATGTAAAACGATAGACTTAGCGTTTTTCTGTGTGTGTGTTGTGGTTACAAACGTGTAGCTCGTGTAATTGAAGATAAAACTTTACCTGACTCTTTCGTGTATTATACTAATAATCGATATCAAATAGCCTGTAATTTTATTGTAACTTGTATTAGTTATTCCTTCCAAAACCGTTTACATAAAAGTTTTAATTTGGGTTAATGGCTCTCGTTATAATAACAGTCTTTTAATCGCTTATAAATAAAAGCGTGTTCCATAAGGTTTTGTTTAAAGATCAGTGAATATTTGTGACTTAATGTTTAATCTGACATTGTAATAAACATGTCACCAACAAATATTTCGCTCAACAAAAACTTGGAAAACCAGACTTGACGTAAAACCCCATATACGCACAGTATTCGCAAAAAAGTAAATACATAGTTCAATTTCGCAATCATTGCAAAAACGTCTCCCAGCGTTCCAGTGCAACATTTCTCTTGTCTTTGCTTTTTATTATCATTCAACTCAACTTGTAACCAACAAGTCCAGAACATTACGGCTTGAGCTGCCAGTGTCCCGTCCATAATACCAACATGCAACTGGATAGGTAAGTAGGTATGCAATACTTGAAACTACTCGAATGCGTGTGCGTAAACAAGCAATTATTTACTAGCTAATATCACGCTCAATTTGATAAGTATTCGTACATTCGTATGCTCTTTGGACTTAAGTCTAATGAAGTTATAATGATTTAATGCTAGTTTAATAATCTGTTTTGTTATTCAAATTCTATTTAGCTCTACTGTATCAATTATAAAATAATACAAGCTCAATCGGCGGAAAGGAATCACATTAGTAGAATATTGCATTCAGAAAAGAATCTGATTTGTACGTTATAAGAATAATAATAACAATTTCACGAAAGAAAATGTCGTGCTTCGAATGCTGCCTCTATCATGGTCGTCATTAGGTCACGGCATAATTGGAGACGCCCTGAGCTTACTCTCTAATATAAACTCAGTCCTAAGGGTGGATTAATATAACTTTATAATCTATTGTGACAAATAAATCTGCTTCCTTGGTGGTCCTTTTTTAGCCCCTGAATGAAGTTTTGCTGACCCAGCGGCCGTGGCGATATAGGTATGTATGTATCCTCTGAGTTAGGAACCCACCTTCTGGTGGACTTAACATCTTCTTCATCTCGACACCAACTAGGCCGAGTCCTGAAGCTGTAATTTTTAATTGGCTGGACATAAATCGAAACCGTCAATTTACTATAAAGTTGCTATGTATTATAATAGGTGGTGGAACACTTATGTAAAAAATAATTTTTAATGAATTGGCTGGCTTTTAGATTCTCCAGAAAAGATTTTTTTTTGTTTGTTTATGCATGTGAAGTCAAGCCAAAAATTGTAACTAATATCTGATGGGGTAAACTTTTGATGTGGGTTCCAAGGTACCTACTTCAATTAAAACTAAGCAAAAAATATTTGCGCATATTTTTTTATTAGCAAATTTGTATGCAAGTTACATAAAAGTCCAGGCAAAAATGGCAACCAAATTATTTTAAATTTGATAGACTTTCCAGGACAGTTTTTGAGCAAATTACCTAAAATTAAGCATATTAATCTAAAGTTAAATATTTTCGTATTTAATGTTGAAGCAAAAATACCAACTGAAAAACTTTTGTTTAATTACAGGTTTCATCGTGTGTTCTTTAAGATAAAAAAGTTGATTTTTAATTCAATAGATCGCGTCAAGCGAGCGAGAACCGGCGTAATATTATATGTTCTTTGGAACCGGTATGGCGTGCCGTGCGCCCCGAGACTTTTTTCTTCTACGTAATGTCAAGAGTACGTCAAGCCTGACATAATATTAGACTTTTAAGTGTTCTTATTTCAACAGTCCAAGTAGCTAGAGTGGGCTGCAAGTGTCTGACTGCCTGCTTGTACAAACAACAATACTTCAAACAGTCCATTGAAAGGAGAAAATATCATTGTGGGATACAGTGTTACAAAAAACCGGGCAAGTGCGAGTCGGACTAGCGTGCTAAGCTTTTGCTCTTGACCCCCCGATCTTGACTCCTCTTTAATAAGAATTTACTTGAAGTGGAAGCTAGCTAGCGTTAATTGGTTGTGAGAAAGGTTGTATACTTTAATTATTTCAGACTTTATGGTTCCGTACCCTTAGGGTGAAAAACGGGATCATACTAATATGCCTCCGATGTCTGTCTGACTGTCAGTGGGCTGTATTTCATGCTGCATAAGCTATAAAATATAAAAACTGATCAAGTGCGAGTCGGACTCAAAAAAGGACGAGTTGCACTCTGAGAGTGCAGGCAGAAGTGAAAACTTGAATTTTTGAATGTGATGTTTTTGTAAGGGTCAATCGCGTCATTGCTCGTGTACTTCTTCATCGAGACCTAAAATTTGTCTCAGTACATGAGTAGTCTAGGGTCAGTAGTTTTCAAGTTACAGCGATTTTTACTTTGACAGCTGTCATCCGAAATGTAGATCTCATAAAAACCTATCATTTGACTCAGCACACGAGTACACTAGAGTCAGTAGTTTCCAAGTTATGGGGTTTTTTAGTTTGACAGCTGTCATCCGAAATGTAGATCTCATCGAGACCTATCAGTTGTCTCAGCACCTAGGGTCAGTAGTTTTCAAGTTATAGCGATTTATTTATTTTGATTTACTTTGACAGCTGTCATCCAAAATGTAGATCTCATCGAGACCTATCATTTGTCTCAGCACACGAGTAGTCTAGGGTCAGTAGTTTTCGAGTTATAGCGATTTTTAGTTTGACAGCTGTCATCCGAAATGAAGATCTCATCGAGACCTATCGTTTGTCTTAGCACACGAGTAGTCTAGGGTCGGTAGTTTTCGAGTTATAGCTATTTTTAGTTTGACAGCTGTCATCCGAAATGTAGATCTCATACATTTAGGATTCGCTATTAAATAACGATCAAAACCAGTACGTCAAGTCTGTCGTGCACATATCACGTTGTGCACAACAAAAAAAGCCGAGACTATGACCACAGAATATATAATAGTAAACAAGTTTACAGGAGTCGCACTCCTTTGATCTTGGAAAAAGCTGCCTATTTCACAGACAGGCCTGCTATGACAAAGACAAAAAAGATGTTTTGGTCTTTATCACACTTTAGAAGTTTTGTATATATTGAGCCTGCTCTAACTTGGTATGATTATTTGCAAATCAATTTCTATACTTTATCCGAGATCTGACGCGACAAAGATAAAAAAGATATTTTGATCTTTATCACACTTTAGAACTTTTGTATATATTGAGCCTGCTCTAACTTGGTATGCTTATTTTCAAATCCATTTCTATACTTCATCCGAGATCTGACGCGACTTCTGATGCGAGTTAATAATTTTTTCCCCATCTGAAAAGTGCCAAGCGCCGCTGAAGAAGTTTTCACTTCAAAAATCGACCACAGTAAGTTACTGACATTTCAACCAATACAGTTTATATCATGTGGTGGTACGGAACCCTCGGTGCGCAAGTCCGACTCGCACTTGGCCGGTTTTTCCCTTTCATTAGATCAAATCCACAATTATTTTGAGTCTCATGTCAAACCTGTAGAATATTTATACAAACTTCCACCCCATTTTTCAACCCCTCAGGGGATGAATTTCAGAAAATCCTTTCTTAATGTGTAGTCTTGATGTACAAAAAAGCTACTTACAAAATTTCACATCTGTAGCTTTATCGGTTACGGCTCGGCGTTGATGAATCAGTCAGTCAGTCGGTCAGGGCATGCTGTTTTATATATTTAGATTTAGATCAGAAGATCGAAAGTATTTTCAGCTTACTACAACCGATGTAAATTTTCATCTTTCATGTTTAACTTTAAATTCCGAAGCGCGTACCGAAAAAAACAGCGAAGCAATGCGACGTTGCCGTACCGTGCAATCACGAGCCGTGTACTATGTTAATGTCAATTATGAACTTTATTTCAACTTCTTTAGGGTCGATATAAAGCGCTACATAATGTAATTTTTATATAAAAAGATACGCTATTGCCTGAAATGTTTAATTTTCAAAGTAATCAACGTAAGTACAGTTTTAGAGTATAATCAAACACTTTTCATTCAGTTAACTATTTTGGCCAAAGAGAAATCCCTCAATAATTATACCACTGTAAAGCTTTAACATATTGTGTTCACTTTTATGACTGTTTGATCAAGTGCAACAAAATTTTGAAGTACAAAAAGTCACGAGATAGTTATGTATTTTGCCCGAGCAGACAAAAATAAATAAAACTTTTAGTGGGATTTTTTTAATTTTAGGCTTAACCTAAGAACTTAGGTGTTTAATTAGTTTGTAAAATACTAAAAGTTTATCATTGAACGAGCCCAGAAAACATTTCGTTTAGTTGGCATTTTTGCCACAGTAACTATTTATATAATAGGGTTTTTTTAATCTGCCGCCTTGTCCCATTTGGTGATATGCTTAATTTTAAGTAATTATGTAATTACTTCCAAGACTTCATAAACCACAAAAAGAAAATCTTGGTTCCGATTTTTGTCTAGGCCAAAATCTAATTATCTTGGGGTAAACGGGAAAAAATAGGATCTTACTCTTCATGGCCTACACCACATAAGCACATGTTTTAGACTCTATCTGCCAGTTGAACAAAGTATCTTTAAAGTCAAAAGTCCTTTAATCCTATATTTTAATCCTGTCACTTTCTTAGTTACCAAAACACAAACTGACAGCAATAATTTTAACAGAGCTTTAACTTTAAAAATGGTTGATGCAACTGCCTGTATGTCATTCAAAAATATAATAAGACAACCACGATACTGTTTATCATTCATCTTCAGGGACAATTGAAACTTTTTTCGGAAATGCGTGGTTAACCCAAGCGAGTCTATCGGCCCATCTCCCCCAGAGTGTCATCGTTTCGTTCCACTAATCAGTTTACACGGCTGTGTTCTGCTGTTATTAGCATTAAAAATATACTGGGTATTGGTAGCACAGAATGAATATTAATGCTTAGGTACGATTCAGAATTTAGGTTACAATTAAATAAGTAGTTTAATTAGTGAGATAATAGTTTATTTTACTTTTATCAGCCTTAAAACTTCTAAAAGTTTTGTCTTCGAAAATTCAAACAGTATTCCCAATTTAAGGTTTAACTTGGTTAAAACCTTTTTTTTTGTACAATAACGTCTTAAAAGAACACCCAGTATGATGGTGTAGTGATCCACTCCTGCGCAAGTCGCCGGTAGCGCGAAGGTGCACCAGCGCAACGGTCGCCGCACACCTTGCGCTGCACCTTGCGTCTCGGACAACGTACCGCGTCCAGATACAACAAGATATACTTCCATCATCACGACAAAATGACGTAAGTCCTAAGAAACCAATAAAGCAAAATACTTTGTAACATAAGTCAGGCAGAGTATAGTTTTGCAGGTTATAAAGTAAAGCCGGAAAGACACCCTAAGGTTATTTAGCTAAGTATAAAGTGAGTTTTTTATTACAGGTCTATATTAGCGTTTACGGTTGTCTTTGGTTATTAGCGTAGTGTGTTTCGTTTCGGCCAATTCTCGGCTCGTCTAGGAGCCGTTGAGATCTTATTCGATAACGTTTGGAAAGGGTCCTCGTCAGGTGAAAGCCGTGTTATTTGAAAATTAGTTTATTTATACTTGTCACGGTGTTTGTTTTCGGCAACTTGGGACAAAGCATATTAAGATGTCTTTATTCGAATAGTCACAAATCGTTGGTTGTTCTGACACTACGGGTATTATAGCACGGTAGGTACATACAAAAATATTGCATTGCGAACATTATCCCCATCAATGCCTTGTTTACTACCGTAATCCTTGTTATAAGGTGCTTAACGACTGGTGAAAATTAGCATTGAATAAATAGGAAATACGAGTATGTCTAATAACTTATCGGCAAGATATCTTGCAAATTTGCATAATGCGTAGGAATAAATTTAAGTATTAATCCCAATATCGCATCATGCGCTTAAGCGCACGTTTGTTCTATGTTACACTGTATGTGTCAGTATAATCAAGTAGTTTTGTAATAAACAAGTTGGTTTTATTTACACAATGTGGTTGTGGATACATGAATGCATTTATTTGGACACTTAAACTTATTTAGATAACTGAAAACAAAGTGATCTTTAAAGTCTAGAGACCTTCACAGCAATCAGCACTGTTTATCAGGCTGACGATAATGTCACGATCTAGCGACAGCGTTTTAACCTATACGAGTAACTACTAGTTACCATCAATCCTTTGCCCGCCCTTCACAATTATTATATTTTTATCTGGTGTTATGGCGTATTGTTTAATGAATATTACTTACTACATCCAATGAATACCTACATCCCTGTATTTACGTGCATGCTACTGTATCGCAAGCGTTACGCTTAATTCATTTTCTCAAACATGCTTGGAAATTCAATTGTTATTTTGACAACCTTCCTTGTAACCTATCAAAAAAGCTGTACTGGTTAAATACTAGTGAGCAGTTACCGACAAAGTTAGTATGAAAATCCATTTCTATCGAGTTTTGCGACCGAGTAAATTACTATGAAAATTCATATTTTTCTAGTTATTCAAAAGTGGAATGTACCAACAAGCATAACAAACCAAGAAGGTAACTTATCAAAGATTTTGTTTAAATTTTGCACTGGCTAGAAATTGAAAAAAACACTTAAAGAAACTCAGGTTAAATAGACTATGAAAATGAAAAACTGTGATATAAACAAAAAAAATTTTAGAGTAGAAAGTTTTTAATGTGTTAGTTTTCAAAGTTGGCCGCAATCAGGTATTGAGGGACTTACGCATGTGGGCTTCGGCTTCGCCTCTGACCACATTATCGCGTTCGTCCTTCAATATCTTTTTTACTGTATAAATAATGTACTGTTGAATGTCACAATGACATGATTAACAGCTCGTAGAACAAATATCGATCAAAGTTCAGATTCATGTGAAACACGTGAAGTAATTAAAAATACACAAAGCTATCTACTATACAGCGTGTATTTTCATTGGTTTCGCTCCCGAAGCCCAGTGATTCTACTAAAAAAAACAAGCAACTTTCGACTTATTTTGTATGGGAAGTCGAAAAATTTTTTTCGTCGTCACCTGTAGCATGAAGAGTTGAAAAATCTTTTTCGAGTAAAAATATTTTTCTACGGGAAGGCTGCTGTTTTCATAAGATTCTAATCATCGGGCTTTGGGACCAAAACCAATGAAAATCGATGTATATCCGTATAACTTTGTTGTCATGTTACGACCATAACATCACGAAAAGTTTATTGTTGGATTAGGACTTCCCTCCATAATTACGCATCAAAAAAAATAATTATATTTTGAACGAGATGTACCATAGTCACTGCGTTGGTAGAATGATCCGCGGTGCTCGGTAACCGTAGTATGGTTGTAAGATCCCTACTCACAAGGACACTGCTATGCTGCCCATCCTCCGGTTCACGATTACTTAGTCGCCTTTCAAAAAACCCTCACGAGGAGATAGGTTGGTACTTTTCTTAGCCAACACCACACAGACCACCAGCAAAATTATTTGCCTTTTCTAGCGTGCTTGGTAACTTAATCAATAACTAGAAACATTTAGTCAGGTACCCTATGTCCATAGGTGTACTTATTTGTTTATTATAGATGAAAACAGTTTACCATAACTATTTGAACGTCAGTTTGTCTTATCATGATTTGAGCCAAAGTTTTTCGAACCATAAACACTGCAGTGGCCCGAAGCAGTGCGTATGTCACCCACTAAAGTCATAGATAAGACGCCTCTGGCATACACCTTCCAATTGCAGAGTACACTTAACCTGCACCAGTATATCACTCATTGGTTATAGTAGTCCATTGCTGTTTTTTGAAAAAACTGTTTCAATAGCATACGAAGCCGCCCTTAAATGAACGACGAAAAAACGTAATACTGCCTTTTCGGTTGGTGAGTGTGCACTCGGGTCCGTGGGCTAAGCCCGGCCATCAGATAGCACCGGGCACCCATAAAGGGCCCAGAAGTCAAATGTCAGGGCTTCACACTTACTCTTCGAGACAATTTTTTTCTAAAAAAGATAGTGTTAAATGCTATAGGGAGAGGATGCGTAGGAACTTTTAAGAGATGTTTTTACCAAAGCAAAAGTTGTAACGTTTTTAGGGTTTTTAATTTCGAAACCTTTTGCGCAACCACCGCAGTCCATTGAGCCATCTTGCTTATACGGTGCATCTCCTTTATAATATAGTACATTGTGTGACTGTCCTGTATACTTTTTATGGATATTCATGAGATGTTATAATAATGATGGCAATGACTTAAATGTAGCGTTTATCTGATCCGTAACTGACAGATATAATATTTGAATATAAATAAATAGGTAGGTACATTAATATCCACTCTGTAAAGATCTTTGTAGAAGCTATTCCAGCAAAGAGTTGGCCGGTACATCATTAGGGTGACCCTCGTGCTCGAGGGGCGAAGGACACGCATTCCTAACGTCACTCGATCAGCCGTTTATCGAAAGTTTTGTCTAAAGAAACGGCCTCCGGGGGATACAATACACCATTACCTTTGCAATGCGTGAGCAGGAATGTGCTTGAGATACGGATGCAATTTTATTGTTTGCTGCGTTTTATCTTTAGATGTTTGTTTGACTTTACTTTGTAGATCTAAAGGGGCTTTCCTAGCTAGCCCCCTAGTTGACTTTAACCTTCTAGGATTTTATATAAGTTAATTTAAAATTATTCTGTGAGTTGCAAACAGTCGTAAAATTTAAAATTGTTGAAGTGTTACAACTCTTACAGCAAACGTGATAACGTACCTTTAGTCAGTTTAACGAAATTCACTTCAATGTTAACATGTTACTTATATGACTTGACTGTCACGAGGTGACGACAATAAAAAAAAAATTGTCTTTCGTGTGTTTGCTTAATTGATTCAAGCATGTAAATTTTTTTACTGATAGGTAGGTATTATTTTGCTAATGAGAAGTAGGCGAGGGATTTATTGGAACCCGGTCATATCCCGTGCCTTTATTAAGGCTGGACAATGTAAATTGGCGTAGCAGGAGCTGACCCTTGCTTGTTGGCTGGACGTCTTTGAGGAGGTAGTTTAAGTCAAAGCAGGAAGAGAAATGAAAACAAGGTAAAATAAACGTGGCATAAAAGAAGGAATTGTCTCAATAGGAAGTAATGTAAAAATGTGTAATGTATGTCGAGAAATAACAATACCTTTAAATAGTAGATTGTTTACCAAGGGAACAAAGAACTATTTTAAGGGCGAGAGCATTTCTTAAATCCAGAGCTGAGCGAGGGATTCAAAGTATGCGTCCCTCGAACTTAAATATAGTCTTGCTCTCGAGGTGGAAACTCTACTTTTTATCACCCTCTATTAGAAAATAAGTAAATGCAATTATGAATATGTAAGAAAAGTAAGTTTATTTATTTACATAAGAACAATAAGACATGACGTAGAAATAATTAGAGGCTAATAACAATATCCACTATCCTAATTCAAATCACTTTTAGTACCTCAGGGTTTAAAACGCGATTTTAGTCCTTGTTGACGTAGAACGAACTAGCTCTTTTCTAATAGATGTGATTAAAAATAATACTAGTACATTTTTACTATATGCACATTATTGCACATTTGACAAACTGAAAATTTTATAAAAAAGGACATTTTATGAAGACTTTTTTATTAACAAAAGGCTAGTAGAATTTTCTTAAAATGATTACTGGACTTTTAAGGGGGTGATCTGATAATGATGGTTGATCAAAAAGATTTGGTAACATTTCATGTATTCTATGGTAACATGAAACAATTATTAATTTGCTAACCATTTGGTTGCATTGTAATGCAACTGCAATTTATGGATTCTCAAATTTTATCACTGTCAAGCAAAAGCTACCTATATCATTGGCATAGGTTCATAACTTAGACCACCAAACTTCTAAGCTGTAGACGCAGGGCGGCGGCGGTGTCTCGTCAATAATCCCGCTTGGATTAGGACACCGGTCAGCTTACGCAAATACTATCCGATTGCTGGCAGGACAACGCTCTGACCCTACCCCTGATTGGCAGCCCTACGAAAACTCAGGACCGATTGATTAAAACCGATGAATTGACATAAGAATTTTTGTTATCTAATCACATGAATGTGATTTTCACATGTACGTGTGATATTTTCCAGAGATCTTAATTTTCTAATTAACACTGTCATACTGACCCTCATTGGTCATATCATCATAAAATCCCATGATACGTTCACTACAGGACAGGGAGCTAATACGCTCATTACAAACGGCCGGCAATTTTCATACGTTTGGCGTCGGCAGATTGTAAACGGGGTTAGATAACTACTGGTTAGTTAGTTAGGTTGGGTTAGGATAGGTATCCTACGACCACAACGCACGAGTCGAGCGAGCAAAGCGAGTGACTTATACGCGACGCTATGTAAAATGCCAAGGCATTATGTAACATGACGGACTTAATAATTTCTCGGCATTTTGTAAAATGACAAAGCATTATGTAAAGCGGTGAATTATGAAATTAGCCTACGACATTCATAAAAACTGCATTACGTGCATTTCGCATGAGAACTCGGTCTTTTTTTCGTATTTATTAAATTCGAAATATTCGGAATTTATTTCATTGGGAAAAGTTGTTCAGTTTCATTGGTCTGAATTCAGAGTTTCAGTTTTCAAGAGATTTATGTTTTGCTCTGTGATACTTAAGGGCTTTCTTACAGCCAAGTAGCGCCCCCATCAGTTAAAAAAATATTACTCGCTAAATACAAAATTTATAGATAATCTGTCTTACCAGATTGACTAGTTTATTTAGAACCTATCGATCCTGAAAAATATAGTTCACTGTAGTTACTGATACAAAAAGTGCAAAAAACGGCTACTTTTAGTACGTGGTCCCAAAACTAACAAACCAGTCCGTCATTGCCTTATCGAACCCTTTATTTCCAAGTCAAGTTATACCAAATAACATTGCCTGTAAGACGTAACCCTACAAACGCCAAATTCTCGCGTCCACATTCCGAAGGGGCGCGGCATTCCGTAGGACCATCTCCCGGAATTTTTGCAAGACAAATGGCATCTTGACCGAGATGACATATGGCAGTGGGCGGCCGGTCATACACTCCCGGAATCCGGAGTTTTCCCCGGGAGGGGCGCTCGATGATTTATACGGCCCACACTAAAGTTTCAGGACTAGTTCCGCTTTATGAGCCCGTATTTATGAGCTCTGTTTAAAGTTGGACCCTGTTTTAGTTCGGATGTTTGGGCTCTTTATTGCTATTATGTCTACTAACTTATAGAGATACGTTACAAACTTTTGGGCCAAGATATTCAGTGTTACATTCTTATATAGGGTGACTTTTAATTAGTTCTTGATAGCAAAAGATACTAATTTACTTATGATACTGAACAACTTTTCCCAAGGAACATAGGTCGAAATACGAAAAACCAAATTTGACCTCTCATACAAAATGCAGTTTCAGCTCATGCAGTTTCTATCGGAGGTCAAACTTGATTTTCGTATTTCGACCTATGTCCCTTGGGGAAAGTTGTTCAGTATCATGAGTACATTCATACCTTTTTCTATCAAGAACTAATTATAAGTCACCATATAGACTTAAATTGGGAAATCTGAAACAAAATGTGCTACGGTTCATGTGCTACGCCGTAGCAATGACGGCCATAGCAACAGCTAGAAGTGAAGTAGTAAAAAAGAACATATAAACGAACTCGAGCAAATAAACCTAATAAAATTGTTTAAAAGCGACAAATGAGCAACATTAGGTCGACCGCAGACCGCGACCGCAAGACGCGCGCTGATGGGCCACAAGTGCCTGCAAACGAGCGAGTGTTAGCGATCCGGCGCCTGACACCGGGCTGTGTGGTGTGGTCCTACCCTAACCACAACATGGGATTGGAGGATCGTAATGTGTTCGTACTTTAGGGACGATATATTATTGGGATAATGATTTACCTTCGCATTTTAATAAACGATAAATAAACCGGAAAATATACAGGGTTATTTTTGGACCTCTGGCCAAATTTTTGTTTATTCTTCAGAACACAAATCTGAACAACTTTGGTAAATAAACAAGCGTCTATTATTATTATTAATTTTATTAGACAAATAATTACAATGGACTATATTCGTAAACCACAAAGCATACAAGATAAATAATAGACAAATAATGCAGAAGCTGGTGAAAGACTTTGTAGCCTACAGACCGTAGCAGCCCAAATAGACCGAGGTCTGTGCTAGGGCTAACTACTTCTTCAAAAATGACAAATATAGCGTCATCCGCGGACCAATATTATGAAAAACGTTCATGTTAATTTTACAAAATCATGCATTTATTTCTAGGTTTTGAATATATAAATATGTAGGTATATATACAAAATATATATAATTATCTACATACAAGAAGGACATAAGTTGTATATTTTCTATATATAACCCGTCTAAAAACGATTTTTTTTTCTACTTCCATAGAAAATTGCGGCGGCAGTAGTGGAATTTGTATGGGACGACCACAACTTTGTCTAGTTTTTCCACCCATTTCAATTCATTTCGAAGGTTAAAAAGTAAAAATAACCTAGAAAGTTGTCCTGTATCTTTATATGTATCTATTGTCAAATCTGTGCCAAAGAAACTCCTTCATAAAACACTTCACGAAAACATAAATCGAAATAAATAAATAGAATAAATTGTACGTTCATGCGGTGCGGTTCGGCTGATTGCGCGGTTTGTAAATACAGGGAGCAAACAACAGGTTAACAGTGTGCCTAGCGTGCGCTTTGCTTACCATTTAAATTGTGCGGGAAAGAAGAATGAAAGAGCTGTAAATGCTAGGGTAGCACGAGTTCTGTTCGTAGCTTACAAGAGCTAGTTATTTTTCGTAAGTAGCATAGACGTTAGCAGAGTGTTGAGTATTGTGCTTAGGTGGTATAGCGGTCTATGAAGAAAAATAAATATACGACGTAGTATATATTTATCCAAAAACTGACATAACGAAGTGGTGGCCAAGCTTTACAAACATAAAACTTCTGCTTTGTTCAG
Source organism: Athrips mouffetella (assembly GCA_947532105.1). Lineage (NCBI taxonomy): Eukaryota > Metazoa > Arthropoda > Insecta > Lepidoptera > Gelechiidae > Athrips > Athrips mouffetella. The sequence goes on from OX383963.1 coordinate 17,199,925, forward strand.
AACCCAGATGGGTTTCAGTGGCAAGGCATGTCAAGCTGCCTTGACGCCATGTTCTTAATAGCCCATATTGGCTATTTGGCGTCGTGAAAACTCTTACACTAGCAATAGATTAAGGCCTACACGTACCTATTTAGTACTTGCTTCAAGTTGTGTAAAATAAGGATATAATATAAAATAAAATAATAGAAAAGGTTACTTACAACAATTTTTTTCAAAAGTGAATATCAAAGGAGTGTATTAAACCTATAATCATAAAAATCTGTAATCCCATAAAGACTGTTAATTCCCTTACCAGCTCCATCTTGCTAACATGACGAAGGACTTTTTATACGTCCACGTGTCAAGCCCACGCAAGGAGCACGCGACGCGACGCGACACGGCGTCAGTGAGTTTTTCACAACGCCTCGTAGCCAGCGACGAGTAAAGGTTAATAGAAAGTGGGTAAAACAATCGTTCGCCGTCAACTGACAATGGGCATTGTCTGTCGTGTTGAGTCACGCTGCAGCGGCTGCGTGCTGCTAGCCCACACGACGTTGGGCCGCAGCCGTGTCATTCGATTGGAAGAGGCAAACATGTAGAGATGCAGTAAGTCTTAATCTTAGATTATTGATTGGTCTTCGCGCTCCGGAGAAGATCTTCATTAATCTAAGGTCTTCATATACAATCTGTTCCACAATTTAATTACATCTTTTTGTACCTAAAATCACGTCAATTTTGAATGCAAAATATTATGAAAATGTAAATATTTTGATTACCTATTGTTACACGATAGTAGCTTCGTGTGACTGAAGATAAATCTTCTCTTGACAGCAACATGTTTGTTAACAAAATGTAGTTCTAGGGAAAATTAACGTTTAATTCACTTCGGTCCTTATCAAACAAATATAGTAAGCCTATTTTAATTTCTCCTGAAAAAAAAAACACACCCGACCCTGTATATTTTTATGGCAGTTATTTATTTCTCAGACAACATAAATAGTCGTTGCCCTTTTTCCAAAAACATAGATAATTGTTTTATCAAAAACAATATGAGCTCACTGTAGTGCGATAGTACGGGCTATTTTAAAATGAGGTAAACCAATCACGAAGACAAATAAATCCTTACACTTAGGTATACGTACATTAACCTTGCTCTTAATATTATCCTCGCATGGTAAAAAAGTGCTTTGAAATTATTTAAATTGTACCTTCTGTACCGGCAGCGTAGTGCGATTATCTTGGTGTTTACATTACAAAAAGCGAGTAATTATTAGCTGAGCGGCGCCTGCGCAGCCGGAGCGACGGCACGAGCGCTGCTATCGATGATTGGATCGCATTGCGAGAGGCTTATCCATACCACACTTTAAAAAAAACACTCAACAATGTGTGTGTATATTCAAGGTGCGCCGAGATTTTGAGGTCCATGTAACGGTAACCAAATTCAGGACATGAGCTGACTGGTAATAAATAATATTCAGACACTTCACAACTTATATCACTCACAGAAAATCGCCGAGGACCTTGTATCGTGGATACTGATAAGAAAAATGTAAAAAGAAATAAATATACAGGTTGTAGTAATGACTTTTGAAAAGTCATTGTACGTATTTTTTTACATCTAAGAAGATTTCCTTCTTACGCTTATTCTGCAATTTATAACCAAATTATTAAATTTTGCGACATAAAGAAGTCGACAGTATTGGAAGCTAAAACCATAATTCATAATTGGCTCAGCACTTTAGATTATCAACAAACAGAATTAATTATACCTTTTAGACAATAATATTTCGGTAGTACAGTAGTATATGCACTAGATAATAAATAAATTCTTAAATTAATTTAAATAGCAGCAGCTACAACGCACTTTGTTAGATTTAATTACTATTATTTTCCTTTTAAGTTATCACTTTTAGCTATATAGACAACTCGGTAACCAATTGTACATAGGTTTCCCAAGATACAGGCTCCGCCTAGTTTGGGGACCACTGGTAATGATTGTATCAACCCAGACGTAAGTTTCGCTATAAGAATATAAATGTATTAATTTTTAGAGTTAGTAACCTATGCCTAAGTTGTAATTCAGTTTTTCAATAAAGTATTATTATTATCTTCAATCTACTCTGACTCAGTCAATAAACATTCAAAATCACACAAAATATGGAAAACAGGAACTTTGGCTTGGCACGCAGGTCACCAACCAACCACACCATTCCGGTTAACAAATCCTGCAAGTAAACGCTTATACAGGACTGCAATAAAGATGCACTATGCTCTTAAAAGGTTTGAGCCTATTGTACCTACAGCTTGTGAAACTTTGCAATTAGTCTTTCAGAAACACAAGAGCACGGGAAGTCGGCATTAATAATTTTTAGTAAGCTGTAGAATAAACGCTGTTGTAGTTGCATTTAGCCTATAGAAGGCCTATAGAATAGGCCCTTACATGAATTTAGTACGCCTAGTATAAATAACAAGATGTTCTAAGAAAACTATCGGCTCTACCACTATTAATCCCGTCTAAACCACAATTATTAAAACTGCAAACAAATAAATCATTTTTTTACATCTAAACGAAGCAGATTATAATAGAAAAGTTAAATAGTTTTATTTTTTGTATGTTATATACCGGTAGCTCAATGGTTGAGATCATGATTCTGAATGAATCAAAAAACTGACAAGCGTGATTGACGAGTAAGATGCGCGCGCGCCTCTTACTAGTAAATTGATACCAACTGGCTAGCAAGAAACTATACAATACATGTATAGTTTCTTGCTTAAATGAAGCTGGCAAACAAGCATAGGGTCACTTTTATTCTGAAAAAATATTTGTTATTCATTAAAAACTTTCAGAAACAATGTCTGGCATAAGAATAAAAATATCCCTTTTCCATTCAACTTCTTTTTAAAAACTAACTATACACACACTTTAGTATTATACGAGTAGTCAGGCCATTAATCAGATTTTTTTTTTGTCTTTTGGAGGTATTTTTATCTACATCAATTTTTTTTTCTCGTTTTTATGAAAAATAACGATCTGAGTAACGTAAAAAAAATGCAATGATACAAAATAACCCTGAATTCTTAGTCCTTAAACTGTCAGCTCTCAGTAGGCGTTGGTCAACTAATGTCCCCAAAATGCGGTGGGCGGATCGCCGGGCCGGACACTGCTTTTTGCCGCTTCCTTATTGAAACCGCGGCCTCCGGGGATGGTCCTTACTCGTAGATAGATTTATTACCAAAAGGATACCATGGCTAAGATAGGGGTAAGTGTAACTTGGGTATTGGTAAGCTTTACTGGTTATAGTAATTTACTATCCCGTGTGGTGCTGGCTAACAATAGTACGCATGGCCACACGTCGCTGGAAACACTTTGACCTTGAGAGGGTCTCTGATTTTGAGTGTTTGTAGCGAAGCGCTGGTTCAGCTTATACTGCTTTTGTTTCTACTTTCTTGCTGCCGTGCGTACTGCCATTACTCTTTCCGTGGGTATCTTAAAAGATGACTAAGGGATTGTTAACCAGAGGATGGGCAGCAGCGTCCGAAACGGCGTAGACTCGCTCTATTTGCATTGTATTCTGCATGACATTCAATAAGTATTCTGTAAAGAATCTACATTGAATAAAATTATCTGAATCTGAATCTGAATCTTTTGGGTATTGTAAATTACAATTTGTATATTGCGGTCACCAGCTACCACAGTAGGTCCCCCCAAAATACACCACTCATTTTTGCTGAGCTGCCTTCTTAAAGGCTGTTTTGGTGACTGATTTGTAGTAGTAGTTATAGTGTAAAATCAGGCAGTAGCATTCGCAAGCTCTCAAATGGCCTAAGATTAGTTGATGGTGGTGAATTTGGGATTATTTTCGTGTTTTGTCTATTAATTTTATAACAAACATGGGCTGAAAGCTCTTAATTTAGATTTTTAGATTTATTAGTATCATATGGTATAATGTTTCTTTGGATACTGTAATATTATGCCATACGATTAAATGAATAAATAAGGAACATTATGAACGACACAAAAATTATTTGTAGATTATGAATACCGCTGTTTTAAAGTGTTTTTCCTTTTTTTTCTTTTTTGCTTTACGGACATCTGTAATCCACGTACCTATTTGCAGCTGTAACTGTATATTAATTTGAACCAGCAAAAGTTCCAAAATACTTTTTAAAATCGTTTTTGTACAACATCACTCCACCGTTTCATTACTAAATAGCCATAGCATTAGTCAGCAAAAAACAAAATGAATCAATTACTGCCCTCAACAAAAACTCCTACGGCGCTAATGTGGGCTCTAATTCCGTCCATTTGTCGCCATTTGCGATCATTTGCGGGCATTCGCTCCGGTTTGCGGCCGGTGGTCACTTACCGGGCTCTGCAAAAAGCGCCGCCTGAAAAAATCTATTTCGAACCACTTGTGGTTTTTAAAATCCTTATCGTTTATTGAATGTTTTGTGGTTTGCAATTTAATTTTGTTTAAATAAGGGAAGCTTAGTGGTTATAAAAAGCAAGATAAAATTGACGTTGAAGTCAGGTGCTGTAGACACATCCGTTTAAAAATTGTGCAATCAGTGGGTTTTATTTATTCTTAGCATGATCATAGCACTTCAAGCTAATTGCTTATAGAAGTGGATCCATTAAACGTTAAATTATTTTTCCGCATCTACAATATTTCTCCTCTAACTTGCAGAACAACATTGTAAACCATCCGTCAAAACGCCATTTATCAGGTGCCGCGCTATGCATAGTCATGACTCCACGGATTGGCGAGTGGCAAGTGCACTAGCATGCCAGTAACGCATTCTAGCTACTGGTCATTATGCCGCCATTTACACAATATTTCCATACACTCTTGATTGAAACGTTGATTTTATTGCCTAGCTTTACATATTGGTTCTAAGAAGTGGAAAATACGAATGCTTACTAGAATTTTTCCTCACATTGGTAAGCCTAAGTAGGTGAAATTCTAGGAAATATTTTCTATATCTGTGTTTTAATTACAATAATCTTACATAAATATTTTTATAGGTTTTAATTTTATTAATACGCGTACAGTCTCAAAGTAAACCTAAAAATATAATAACGACTTTCAACGTTCAGTAAAATAAGTAAGCCTTTAATATTTTGATCCTCAATAATTTCTCCCAGCAACACAGCAATTGGAGAAATCCTCCGAGATCCCAGGCGCGTCTCATTGTTGGAATTCCAGCGATTAATCAACGGAGGCAACACTTCATCGCGCGATTATAAGCTTTTAAATATCGGGGGAGCTGGTACTACGGGTGCCAACGACGACTGCGTACCAAGCCGGTCAATATAAATTAGCTAGTGATGAAAACGCCCGGTTAGCTAGTCTAGTGGTGTGCCAGTTTGATAGTCAAGGTAAGCATATAATGTCGATAAAAGAACATGCTTATTTTTCCCCACCCAGATAAAAAAATCGTACTTATTGAACTTAGCTAAATTAATTAAGTCCAGTAGGAACATAAATAAAAGCTGTTCGAAAAAATATATTAATATTTAAGATTACACTACTACTTATTCTCATTGCGCTGCAACTTAAAGAAATGATTAATCACTACATAGTATAAGACAAAGTCGCTTCCCGCTGTCTATCTGTCTGTCTGTCTGTCCTGAAAATTACAGATTTAAAATGCAGGGACATAGTTGTTGCGGCGGTACTGTCAGAGGGCTGGCAAGCCGCGCTTCTCCCTATAGGGCTACTTTACAAGCCATGGAGTACAATATAGCCTGTTACAAGCGCTCCAACGACTCCAAAATTTTTGATATGTTATTCAGGATGGTTAGTACGTGTTTAAAATGTAAAATGCACAATTTTCCCCCCTTCGGGCCCGCCGCCATATTTTTCGCTTATATCTTCGGTTACATGCATTTTAGCTTTGGTGATGACGCTCAAAGCTCGAGAATTGCAGCCCAAGCCGCAGGCGAGGGCGTAATGGAGCCGGGAGTATAAAGACAATCTGACGATCTCAGTATCACAAAAACATTTTGATTAGGTTAAGAAGAAATGTTATATACTGCTAACAGGTTGATTCCTCTTTGAATGAGAAATGTATGGACTTATACACAGTTATTTTGCAGCCCAGTGTGGTAAAGCTCAACGGTTTTTTCTTTTGCCACCGAAATTTATCAAATGGAATTGGTTATGTTTTGTTGAATTTGCGTCAACTAAATTCGTGTGTCAATGTTTCACCGCCGTTCTTCGACTCGTAAACTATATCGACATGATCCCATCACTGTTCAACCCTTTCCCTCGATGCATCGCGAGGCCTGAGGCCGACGCAGGGCGCAGCGAAACAGTTAACTAAATTAAACTGAGTGTGAAGACCGCTGCAGGGTTAACTATTCCATTTCGTTTATTGCAGTAACCCTTCGCCTAATAAAGATATAGGAGGACTATTAACACCGACGCTGCTCAAATGCTTAAAGAGACGAGAATTTAAAGTTCTATTTGCAGTTTGATGGGGCAATTTCAAACTCAATCAATATGTTTCAACGGTTGCTTACATTGCTTTTTCATTTAATATTAAAGTATGAAATATGGTGGGTTATTACAAGCCCGTATTCTTTTCTAGCTATGGATAATTAAATAAAAACTATTACATACGGGTCTTATGTAAGGAAAACATTTGCAGTAACTTGTAAACCTGAACTTTATGAAGTCTTTTAACCTGAAATAAATGATTTTCAACTATTGCAATTAAGTACTTTTGTTAAATCTTCAGATGTCTAGGCTCAAAAGCATGCTATTTTGAAAATTTGAAACTGCCTGCCTAGCTTAGCTCTGAATCAGAATGTTTATGGATAAGTTCGAAAATAACTGAACTAACGATCTAATTGACGTGAGCTTCATCAGAATTGGTAATAATGCAACATGGTTTTCAGATTTGCGGCTGTTATTGTTCAGGCACTTTAGATTTTGCCTAAATTTGCTGTCTGACTGCCTTAACCAATGCAGAGTATAACGCTGTCAATTGGAAAATGACAGTCGATAAGTAATGAATGGGAAATGGGTTTCATGTACAATAGTTCTTAAAATAAACAACAATTCAAATACAATAGGCCATTTTCTATGACGTTTATCAACTACGTTTTTTTAAGTGTCGATAGATGGTCACGCTCATCCATCCAAGGAGGATGAAGTAAAAGCACTTTTTGCTGAGGAGAGAGCCATAAGCGTATCCATTTCTTGCAGGACTAAAATGTATGGATTTTTATCAAATCCCAAAAACGCTAAAAAAATATTCTCTGTAAGAAAAATGTGACAAGTCCTGTCATATAATACCTCTTTTGACCTAATATCGACAATTTAAATTTTTGTTTCCCTATTTGGACCCCTTTACAATAATACTAAAATGATTTTTTTAAACTTTCATTTGCAATTATAATCTAAAACTATTCCAAATTTTAAGTCTATAGCAAGAGTGGTTGAACAGGCGTGACAGACGGACAGACAGACGAAGTCGCAACATAAGGGTACCGTTTTTACCATTTTGGTTTGGAACTCTAAAAACTAAAGCTATTATTTACTCGATTATTTAATCGTAATTAAACAAGTTAGGAATCAATCAATCTATTTTGGAATTAGGTCTGGTTTGTGTTCTGGGTTGAGGAGGTCAGTGAGGAGGTCGGTCTTTACGCAATAATATTTTATCATAATTAGATAAATAGGGATATCATCTTTAGCTTTAGGTACGATTTTTAGAAATTCGAACACTTACCATACAGAATGATTATCTAAATGTGAATTTTGACATCTAAAACATTTCTAGATTTTAAAGTTTTTTTATGGTATGGCTTGCTCTTAACCTAGATCTAGCCATGAGGACAGAGATGAGGTTCAACACAAATTTGTGAAAGTTTGACAAAAATTGATGAGACATGGCTAGGCTATCCAACAAAGAGACTGAATGAATGCTATAAGATGATGGTGATAATGATGGTGTGTTGCCAGTGATGACATATGGCACCGATACGTGGCCGCTCACGATGGGTCTTATCAGGAAGCTCAAAGTCACCCAAAGGGCTATTGAAAGGGCTATGCTCGGAGTCTCTCTGCGCAATCGAATCAGAAATGAGGAGATCCTCAGAAGAACTAAAGTAACTGACATAGCCTTGAGAATAGCTAAACTAAAGTGGCAGTGGGCAGGGCACATCGCAAGAAGAACCGATGGCGTAAGGGTTCTAGAGTGGCGACCACGTACCGGAAGACGAAGCGTTGGCAGGCCCTCCACAAGGTGGGCCGACGATCTGGTCAAGGTCGCTGGAAGCCGCTGGATGCGAGCAGCGCAGGACCGGTCGTCATGGAGATCTTTAGGGGAGGCCTATGTCCAGCAGTGGACGTCTTTAGGCTGATATGATGATGATGATGATAAGCCGGTATCTAATTCCGGTAACATTATAAATCCTTTACTTTAGGACATCGACTACATAATAAATGCTGTTTGCCATTGTGAATTATGTAATATTATGTATCGTGTCTGGTCAGGAACCAGCTATTCGAAGGTCGTCACGACAGTCGTGAACAGGCTCACCTTACAACATATACTACCTACTCAAATACAAAGTACTTCGAAGGAAGCTTAGACAACCATTGGTGCCGATACTAGACTGAAGAATTTATCGTTCTAACAAACATACAGGGTGTAAAAAGGTACGATGATCGTTCTAAAGGATGGTTCTACATCACTAACGGGTTGTATACAAAATTGAATAAAAAAATCGTGAAAAAAAATAGTTTTAGCTCAAGAAAAAGTTGAATGTCCTCTATGATGCAGACAAAGATGTTTTTTGTTATAACATCCAGTCACTAGCAAGAACAAGTAGGCACCTAGGTATGCATTTAAATAAATTAATTTAATGTTATTCGAAGAAAAATCAAATATCATGATCACCCAAAATTCATAAAATCTATAACATAAAAAAGTATTCTATTTACATTTTCTTCAAATCCATTAATAATCACCCCTTAGAATGATAGTTAAGACTTAGCTGGATCGATTTTTTGTGTAAACTTTTTAATTAAATCGTTAAGCTATAGAAAGAAATAGTTAATTACCGTTCAGATACATAACACCCAAAAAACGCTGAAAGCGATAAACTGCTATAAAGACTCAGTTTAAGCACTGAGTTATACGCACCACAGGGTGTAAGGGACAGGTTTCTGAAAACTGAAAGGGCTTGATCAGTCAACGTAACTGAACAACTTTCAGTAAATAAAACTTTCAGAAAATGAGAAAACTGCCCAATCGAGTTTATAATTTTGTATTGAGAGGCTGTTTTTTTTTAAATTCCTGAAAGTTTTATTAACTGAAAGTTGTTCAGTTACGTTGACTGATCAAGCTCTTTCAGTTTTCGGAAACCTGTCCCTTACAATCTATACATTCTAGACAGTTAACATTACGTTCTAATCGTTCTGCCATTACATCAAGGAAACTTGCATCTATTTTCAATTACCTAGAACCAGCTGTCAAATCATAGGAACTAATCATAGCACTACAGGTTTGGCCAGTTGTCAGCTGTAGACCTTATCGGGCATAATCCACAGGCTGGGCTGGCAATTAAGACTTAGGTCTCATTTGAAGATTAAGTCTGGCATTAAACTAATACTGTCCAATACAGTTTAGGTACGTAAGGCAACAAGCCCTTAAAAAGCCGACTCTTAAAGTAAGCCGTGCTGCAGTGGTTTCTTGCCGTTTCTTTTACGCTGCCATAGCACGATCCAAAACGGAGTAGACTCGCTCTATTTGCATTGTATTCTGCATGTCATTCAATAAATATTCTGTAAAGAATCTATATTGTATAAAATTATCTGAATCTGCACGAAGAAACAAAAACCAGTATACGCTGAACCAGTGCTACTCTACAAAAACACCCGGAACCAGAGACCCGCTCAAGGTCAGTAGTAGGGATTCGCCGGTTCTGGACCATGACGTCATCAGTGACCCAGAAATACAGATGGTGATTAGTTAATGAGTCATAATATTTGCTAACTAGTGCGATGCGGTAGAGTCGGCGGTGATTCGGTAATGAATCATACATTGTCAACTTTTCTTACGTTGATGGTTTAGGACTTATGTTTGCTTATGGTGATCATATGAATGTCATCGCTGACCCAGTAATTTCGGTTCTAGGACAGTGACGTCATCAGTGACCTAGAAATACAGATGGTGATTAGCTTACGAGTGCGATAGGGTAGTATCAGGAGGTAATTAGCCAATGAATAATGTGCTGTATGGCTTATAAAATACGTTTCATTATGAATGATCATGTGAACCTCATGTTATTTTGGTACCTTGTTCTTTACCAGAATAAGTACCTTAGTTATTGATTTGATCGAAACTTTAGTAGTAGTTTTTATTTATGTGATGGTTTAGAACTTATATTTGCTTATAGTGATCATGTGAAAGTCATCACATGTCTAGTAATTCCGGTTCTGGGATAGTGTATTGATTTGAACGAAATCATAATTTGCTGACTTATCTTTCCTAAATAAACAAATTATCTATCTATCTAAATATAATATTATTTCTTTAATTAATTTGTCCACGTGACCTAATGTTATTTTGTTAGGAAATGGGCTAGCACGGTGATTAGGATTAGCTAATGAATATTAGTTTAGGGTAAGTCTTTCTTTCATCTTAATCAAATATTTGTACACTAATAAATGATTTGGTAAACAAATTCTGGTATAAAACCCAAGACATTTTGCTTTTCAACTACATAAAGTTATAGCCAGCCAATCAGTGAAAAAATCTTTGTTAGTAATCCAAAAACTCTAAAGTTGACTTTAGTACTATTAACTGTGTGAAGTCTTAAGACAGGAGAAAAAATTCAAATAATGGAGGTACGTTGAGTTTTTTATTTATTGTAATTTATCAGATTTAAATTTAATTAAGTAATTGTATTGTTTTTAACGTCTTTGATATTTTTTATAGCTTATTTTCTGTATTTTTTATTTTATGTTAATTCGATAATATGAAATAAATATTTTGATCTGATGTTTTAATTGTGTAAGTAAATCAATATTGTTTTAAAGTTAAGATAGCTGATTATTAACTCCTTTATTGCAGTACACACCAGGGAAATCAATACTCAACGATGACACACCTCTAGACTTACAAATAGGATTAGAAAATATTAGAGATCCTTACTATAATGCTTACAACACTTTACCTCGCTATGAGTCAGGAGAAGATGCTGATGTCACAGTTCAACCAGTTGCAAAGAAAAGGAAACTTCACAATAAATCATTCATCAGTAATGAGAAAACTACAAATATTGATGTATTTTTTAACAAAAAGACCGTGAAGATCAATAAAAAAGGTACGACATCAAGCGTGGGAAAGCCCCGTGATAACGGGATTGCCTATATATCATTACCTGAACAATCTAATGCAACTCATCTTATTAAAATAGAATTATATGATTTAAAAAAGATAAGAGGAGTGCCGCAAGATGAGCATTGGAAATACGCTGATGTGCGTGTAAAATATCTGACACATGCTGAAGATGACATCAAACAGACTTGTGAAGAAGCTATTTATTCCATCACCAAGAAGATTTCGGAGAACCCAAAATGTAAATCTTATTTTTTCGACTTCACTAATAAATGATAATTTATAACTAATAACCTAACAATGTAAAGTTTTCAATTTTCTTAATGACATTAATTACGGCAATCTATTTCTTCTGTGAAGAGTGTCACAAACAACTTACTATTTCACTAATTACCTAAGTAGCTTGTTATTGAAGATTCATTGAAAGTTGCTCTTTAAATACTAAAACGAATATATTATACAGTGTTCAGTTTCATTTAGAACACCATAGAGGCATAACCATGGCTCTTAACGACAGAAGTATTTCTGTTACTAGAAACGATTCATCTTTAAAACTACAAATGCATTTTACTCAAGTAAATAACGATATGTTAGTCGAGCTGTGTGAACTAGTGGAAAATAGTGAATTGTTTTGTGAAGAGTTTGTCGTATCTTCCTGTACCTTTAGTACCTCTAGTAAACGAGTGGCCAATTTCTCTGGTGGTAATCAATCGAAGAAGTTAAAACTTTCTTCTGACTCGTTAAGTGACGATAAGTGTAATAAGGAGATGTTTGCATTGTGTGATAAAATCAAAGTCGATCAGCTTCTTTATGCAGCCTGCGAAGATATAAAAGCACAATATCAAGTTGGAGCCGGTCTTACCACCAGGGTGGTATCGATGACACCATTAGAGGCACCCACAGAAGTCGTACCATCCCAGGTAGAGGCAATCTCTGGACCATCCACAGAAGCCGTACCATCTCCGATGAAAGCAATTTCTGGACCATCCACTGAGGCAGTAGTTTCACAGTTAGAAGCAGTAAAGCTATGTAATATCTGCAACATTTTAGTGAAAAAGAGATATTTTTCTAGTCACTTAAATAGTAAGTCACATAAACTTCTGTGCTCTGTTCCTGTTAGCTCAAATGTTGCAGTTATCGAATCAGCTTTTAGATGTAGGATTAAAACATTTAGGATTAATCCTAAGTTGCAACCGGATAACGACCCGAAACTTTTTACTAGTTGTTCGCAGTTTTTTGACAATATTAAGGATGACATTATAAATGTTTTAAAATCTACCTTGCTAATTCATAAAAGCATCAAAGTGAACTTTATACTGGCTGGATCGTTTGTTAAACCAAACACAGATGGGTCACATGAACACGACTTACAGTCATGTAATTCAGTTTTGTGTTTGGAGCAAGATTTAGATGTTTTCCTGACTGAAATTTGTTTAATGTTCACCAGCAAATTGCAGGAATTTGAGATGAAAGATAGTGGATGGTCTTTAGAAAATCTTTTGTACTTGGATGTCAATTTAAACAAATTCAGTCCTCTTCGAGGCTCATCTTACATTGCTCTTCCGTTAGATATAAAACATAAAAAAGCTGTGATCAACGTGCAAAACTCTGATAACGAGTGCTTCAAATGGGCTATTTTATCAGAACTTCACCCAAAAACCAATAACGCTAAAAGAGTATCACAATACCATCAGCACTCAGATACCTTAAACATGGCAGGTATTTCATATCCTGTCAAATTGAGTGACATTAATAAATTTGAAAAACAAAACAATATTAGTGTCAATGTGTTTGGGCTCGAGTTTGACAACAATTCAAAAAAGAATTCCGTAATAGGACCCTTTTATCACACTAAACAAAGAAAAGAGACTCACATTAATCTTTTGTATTTAACTAAAGGCACTAATGGCCATTATTGCTACATTAAAAACTTAAGTCGCCTGGTGAATACACAAATCAATAAAAGAACTATTAAAAAGTTTATATGTGATGGTTGCTTATTAAACTTCGGGTCTTTAGAACAGCTACGAACTCATAATGAACGAGACTGTGTCCTGTTTACACAGAAGCTAATTTAAAAAACGCACTTTCGGCAGATGACACGGAAATATATTTATTAACAAATTCAACGGACACTTTGCCTTGGGGTCATTATAAGATTAATTGATTTTCCTATATTTCAATTTTGATTTGTCTTTAGTTGTAATAAGTTTGTAAATAGAATGTAATATGTTTGTTTTTTGTATATTTTGGATACTGTTTTATGAGTTCTCTGTGTTTATTTTAATAAAGTGAAATTTATTAATTTTGTTTTTATTTTTGTTGTAATAATAAAGTTTTTTGTAAATAGATTTTTTTGTATACGAGTATAGTGTTGCTTTTATTCTGTGTGTTTGTTTATAGTAATTTGTACTATACCTGTTCATACTATATTTCGGTATTGCTTTAGTTGTAAATAATTTGTAAATAGAAATGTTTTTTGTACATATTTTTTTTTTTTTCAACAAAATTAAATGTTTTTTCTTAGGTTTTTCTTAGTTTTTAAATTTCTATATTATTGTAAATAAATTGGCATCATTTAATTTTTTCCTGTACATACTTGTAATGTTAGATCTGTAAGTAATTTTAATGATTGAATTCTCTTTTTTTAATAAGTGCACTATTTTTTATTTTCTTTTATACAATATATAAAAATATTAACTCTATATTTTCTTTTCATTTCTACAACAACCACCATAGCAATAGGTCATAATGTATCATTTTATACATCCATTTGCTGCAATCATTAGTGGACCCAGTAGTTGTGGAAAAACATTTTTTATAAAAGAATTTTTAAAAAGCCGCCAAAAAGTTTGTGATACATCATTTTTTGAAATAATTTGGTGTTATGATGAAAAACAATCTGTGGACAATGATATCCAAGGTGTCCATTTTCATCAAGGTTTACCTGAACTATCTATGTTCGTAGATACAAAACCGAGACTGATAATAATTGATGACCTAATGAGAGAATCAGACAGTAGAGTAGTTGATATATTTACTAAGGGAAGTCATCACAGAAATTTGAGTGTATTTTATATAACACAAAACATGTTTCATCAAGGGCGAGGTCAGCGAGACATATCTTTAAATGCAAATTATATAGTTTGTTTCAAAAATCCTCGCGACAAAACACAAATCCAGTATATGGCCAGACAAGTACTTCCAGAAAACAGTAAGTTTGTGCAGGAAGCATTCAAGGATGCAACAGAACGACCTCATGGCTATTTGTTAATTGACCTTAAGCAGGGTACTCCTGATTGGTGCAGGTTCAGAACAAATATTTTGCCGACTGATAAACATTGTATTATATATTTACCGAAAAAGGGATTTAAATACGATAGTCAAACGATGCCGAACTTTATTCATAAATAATGTCTAGAGCTGTCAGTACACATTCTGAGTATTTAAGAGCTATCTGCAAATTAAAACCAAGTTATAGAAAAATACTCTTGAAAGCTGCTGATAGTAAAGCAATCAAATGCATTTGTGAATGTATTTATAATGTGTTGAAAGGAACTGTACCAATTTCTACAGAAGAAAAAGTTAAACTAGGTAAACATAAGAAAATTTTACGTGAACTTGTTAAAAAGGGAAGTATTAAAAGAAAAAAGACTATCATTGTTCAAAAAGGAGGTGCTTTCCTACCTATTATATTGGGGACATTATTGAGTGGAGTTCTAAGTTCATTACTAAAGTAAGTGTTACACATCTGAAATGGAACACACTAGGAAAATGTTCCTCATCGAGCCGGAGGCAGTGGAGAGATTTCAAAGACCAATTAAAACCAATAACCCTTTGTCATCTTTAGATATAGAGATGGAGAAAATTTTAAAGTCTACTGATAACGATTATGAAAAATGGAAAATGTATCAACAAACTCTACAGAGATACTTACATTTTACAAGTATGGATCGAAAACCAGTACAAATACCTATGGTCGATTTGAATGCTCCAAACGATGAAGATACAGCCCACCAGAACTATGAAAAGCCCATAGATACCCATGACACAGATAATCAAAACCTTGATTTGAGACACTTGAATGATATTTTAAAATACATACCAAAGTCTTATCACAATCGAAGTACGTTAGTTGTTAAAACACTGCATTCAAACTCAGATAGAATAATTTGGGATAAAAAAGGAGTAGTTACAATTGATGGTAAGGTGATTCATGGTAGTAATATCACAGATTTGATAGGTGATATTGTAAGACCGCTAAAAAGAAGTGATCCGATAGGATGTGATAAGTTTTTGAATCTGTTGTTTGAACTAAATCTACCAATGGAGTGCGTTGGAAATCCAAAACGAAGTGAATACATCCACAAATTGCATATAAAAAAGTATAAAGATCATTTATCTATAACACCAATATCAGAGATCAAAATTCCTCAGAAGTCCTTGGAAGTGCTTAATGAATTCAAAAGGAAAAAAGCACAATATAAAATTGAATCTGATGAAACACCAAAGTTGACTAATACAGCTCAACCAAGAAGGAAACTAAATTTGCAAACTGCATGGGAAAAATGGACTCCTTGAACAAACTTTCTAGTATATATTATGATTCATCTCATCCGGCAGGATACAGTAGTGTAGATAAATTAACAAAAGCTGTTAAAGGACAATTAAGTAAAGGAGAAGTGCAAACATGGTTACAATCTCAAGACGCATATACTTTACATAAAATGTCTCAAAAGCGTTTCCCTAGAAATAGATATATTATTTCTGATATGAACTATCTATGGCAAGCAGATTTAAGTGATATGCGAAGTCTATGTAAATATAATGATGGAAATAACTATATTTTATGTGTAATTGATGTTTTTAGCAAGATGGCTTTTGCAAGAGCTTTAAAGAAAAAAGACTCAAGAACAATTATTTCAGCTTTTAAATCAATCTTTAATGAATACGAATCAAGCCCTAGAAATTTACAAACTGACAAAGGAACTGAGTTCACGTCAAAGTCAGTAAGAGATTTTTTTAAAACTCACAATATTAATTACTATGTTACAAATAATCCAGATATAAAAGCGAGTATTGTAGAACGCTTTCAAAGAACACTTAAAGGCAAAATGTGGCGTTATTTCACTCATAAGAATACATTTCGATTTATAGACATCCTAGAAGATTTAATTAATTCTTATAACCACTCTAAACATTCCAGTATAAAAATGTGTCCCATCGAAGTGAATTCTAGCAATGTTTCTAAATTTTGGCAAAATTTGTATGATTGCAATAGAAGAAAGCTTAATAAACTTTCTTCAATTCCTAAATTTTGTGTAGGGGATTATGTGAGAATAACTAAATTAAAGTATACATTTGAAAAGGGATATGAAACTAATTGGAGTGATGAAATCTTTCAAATCACATCAGTTATTCACAGACTTCCTTATGTTGTTTATACCATCAAAGATTTAAACAACGAACCTATTCAGGGAACATTTTATGAGAAAGAATTACAAAAAGCTGTGATGAATACTGATTCGTTGTATAAAATTGAAACAATATTGAAAACAAGATTTAAGGGATCTAGAAAAGAAGTTTTTGTGAAGTGGAGGGGATATCCAAATAAATTTAACTCTTGGATACCATATTCTGACATAAGTAGTGTATAATTTTTATTTTCTTGTTTGATATGATAATAAATTGGTTGTAAATGGTAATGCTATCCTTATTTACATTTATTGTTCTTAATTTTGTAACTTCTATAAAATAACAGTTCTGAAGTAAAAATCTCGCATTCACCATTTTGCTGTCGTTAAGCTCAGTGTTTTTTAACGAAGATGTTGGAAGATAATTTTTATCTCACTCTCCTGAGCAATTGTTCCATGGATTATTTCCCACTCAATATGACGTCACACTTCGTAACTAAACTACCAAAAATCATTAAATTGGATGGAGAGTGGACTGTTAGTCTTGTAGAATTCAACTATCCTTGTTCAATGCTTACCGTACAAGAAAAGGAAAATGAAATAACTATTTTCAAAAAACCACCTGGCAAGGGCTTGGATTCTGTTTATAAGGAGACTACAACAATACCCGCAACTAGCTATGATACAGTCGAAAATCTTATCACAGCATTAAATACAAATAGGGATCTAAAAGATCGTGTCAAGTTTACTTACAATACTGCTACAAAATTTGTGTCGGTGGCAGTACCTGATGAAAATATTACAACTTTAAAATTATCACCTAGATTAAGTCTTCAGCTTGGTTTTGAGCCAAACGTTGATCTTGTTGTCAGACCACTAGGAAAGTATCCTTGTAATTTATATTTGGGTCTACCGTCACAAATATTTGTTTACTGCGATATATGTGACCCTCAAATCGTAGGAGATGTTATGACATCATTATTGCGGAATGTTCCATTAGATTCCTCTAAGTATATTTATGGTGTTAACAAATTGAATATATTTTCACATCCTTACTATATTCCAATAATGAGGAGGGAGTTCGATACAATAGAAATCGATATAAGGTCAGAAACTGGTCAACCAGTACCATTTGAATTCGGTACTACATGCGTTAAACTACATTTTAAACGCTTAGGTATAAAATATTAGCTGAGGATAGCATCAGGAGCAAAAAATAAAATTAATAAAAATGAGATATTTAAATAGGAATCATAGTTATCCATGTCCGTATGAACATTATTATTTACAACAAGCTGGAACTGGTATAGGAACAATCTACAAAGGTGCGACTCATCAGAGGGGACATGGCATTGGAAGTTTTCTTGGAGGATTGTTTAGAAGCATAATGCCATTGTTGAAAAGTGGAGCAAGAGTACTAGGGAAAGAAGCCTTAAGTACAGGAGTTTACATAGTGAGTGATATGTTTCAAGCTAGACCTTTCGAAGAATCTGTAAAAGATAGAGTGAAAGAAGCAACAAGTAATTTGAAACGTAAAGCGGATGAAAAGATTGAGAGTGTAATGAGAGGTTCAGGATATAAAATAAAAAGAAATAAAATAAAACGTTCAGTTGTTCAACGATCGTCCAAATTGAAACAACGTTTAAAAAAAGGTTCTTCAATTGATATTATATCAGATATCTTTGAATAATGTCATTTTTACATAGTCAATCGTGTGAGTGTGCTAAGTCTGAGTTAGATTTGTTTGCATTACCATCAACACAAACAAGTATAGAGTCAGGACAGTGGGTACATTATAAGTCAATATCATCACTTACTGACGAAGGACCTATTGAATTTCTTGTTCCTGGGAGCGGAGAAGAGTACTTAGACTTATCGCATACTTTGATTCATATAAGAGCAAAGATCATCAAGTCAACTGGAACTCTGGCTGCAACGGACATAGCGGCACCGGTTAATAATTGGCTGCATTCACTTTTTAATCAACTTGATATATACTTGAATCAAAAGCTTATATCACCTCCAAATAATACATACGCATACAGGTCGTATATAGAGACTTTACTTAACTATGGCCCCGCAGCAAAATCTTCACATCTAACATGTGGATTGTGGTACGCTGATACTGCAAACAATATGCACGTGATGACAGATAATAATAAGGGATTTAAAAGCAGAAAACATATTAGTAAAGAGAGCAAGGAAATCGAAATGGTTGGACATCTACATGGTGATATATTCAATCAAGAAAAGTTTTTATTGAACGGTGTCGAAATGAGACTTAAACTAGTCCGATCTAGAGACACATTTAGTTTAATGGCTGACAACGTAACTCCAAAAGTTTCTATTCTCGATGCGACCCTTCTGGTTAGAAGAACACGTTTAAATCCAAGTATTTTGTTAGCACATAGTAAAGTTCTAGCTACAACCACAGCCAAATATCCAATTACTCGAGTTGAAGTAAAAGTACTCACCATACCTTCTGGTGTTCAAGGAAAAACATTAGATAACGTATTCCTAGGTCAGATACCTAAAAGATGTGTTGTTGGTTTTGTTGATAATTCTGCGTTTAATGGTGATTTTAAACAAAATCCTTACAACTTTAATAACTTCAATATGAACTACTTTAGCTTATACATCGATGGCCAACAAATCCCTTCCAAACCACTACAACCAAGTTACAGTAATAATAAATATTTATATACGCTACCATTTCACACATTATTTTCTGGTACAGGAATACATTTTTTAAATGAAGGGAACGATGTGTCTTGGGCTGACTATCCTAACGGCTATTGTTTACTTGCATTTGATCTGACACCGGACTTGTCTGCTAATGTTTCATCTCACTGGAATCTGATAAAACATGGCAGCTTGCGTATGGAAGTACGGTTCGATGCAGCTTTAGATAAAACTGTCAATTGCATAGTTTATGCTGAATTCGATAATGTAATTGAAATCGATAAAAATAGAAATGTTGCAGTTGACTACAGTAGTTAAAAGATTTTAATATCTGAAACAGATACTAATTTAGTACAGTATCACTGATGAATTTGCTCAAAATAGTTGTCTATTAAGTGGGAACAAAACAATATTGTAGAAACAAAGTATGTATACCTTTGCAATTAAACATGATTTAAGAAAACTTGTTGGACATTTAGATGTCGAAAATAATGTTTATGCAGCGAATCGCTTACCAATGTATGTATCAAAACCCACATATATAATTGTAAATATGGATCCAGACACTAAACCCGGAACCCATTGGGTTGCAATTTATATAAATAAGTATCATATTGGAGAATATTTTGATAGCTATGGTAGAAGACCAATAGGGTACCATTTGCATTTCATGAAAAGGAATTGTAAAATTTGGAAGCATAACAACAAAGTCATGCAGAATATTTTTACATCTGTTTGTGGAAAATATTGTTTAGTATACTTGTACTATAAATTAAGAGGATATTCAATGGATTACTTTGTCGGCATGTTTAAGAGAGAAAATACAATGTTAAATGATTTTTTGATTAACTTCTTTTATAACAAAATATATAGATGTAATGTTAAGTTTTAAGAAATATTTTGTTTATTGTGTCTAATTATTATTAATGTTCTAAAGTTAATCAATAAGTGTGTTCAATAAAAGAAAGGTTTCAATTTAAAAATTCATTTTATTTATGTCTAAAATAATTATTACAATATAACTAGGTACAAAAAAAAAAACCAAATATAAAAAAAAAGGAATAAACATTAGTCAAAACAATTTTCACATATACGTCCTGATATTTTGCGTAAAAGAGTTTGAGCGTCATCAAGTACATCGTCATAAGTGTTTTTCACAATATATTGAGCACTAACGATTTCACTGTCTTCAGTAGAACTAGAACCTTCAACACTTTCATGTCCCTTTAAATCAAGCACCTTTATTATTATTAATTTGGAACCGTTGTGAGCGTCCTTTGTGCTGACATAGGATTTCAGCTTGCTAAGTTTCCTCTTCGTATCCCGCTTCCGTTTTACGATACCTTCCACTCTTTGTCGGTTCCTACTGAGTTCAGGATGTAATTGGCTGAAGTCTGCTAACGGATCTTGTCCACAAGGCAGATCATCATCACACGAGAGAATTCCAAAAGAATTTTGGGTACTGAACGCTTCCTGTAAAAAAAATATAATAAAAAGAAAAAATGAAATAACATTTGAAATACGCATCGTCTAATGTAATGAAACTTATCGAATCCAAATAAAAAACCACTTACCATAATAAAACTGTTAAGCTTTTCTTGTCTCGTTGAATGTTAAGATGTCTGATGATGATTTCTATTTGGTTTAAAAACAGGAATCTTATGGATTTTATACCATTTTGTATTTACATAAAAATCTTATTAGCGTAATTATATTATTTTGGTGATTAAACTAACTGAAAGATTAACCTTCATTAAACTAATGATCGTTACCTAATGTTCAGTGTAAACATGGAAAATTGATTGTATTAGCATCATTTCGAAGAATATATTGTTACATTAACTAATACTTATGCACATTAGCTTATTATCATCTCAGTCCTGCAAATACAACAACAACACAATGCCCACGTGACCTCAAACCAGGTACAATCAACGCCAGATTAAGCTTAACACTCGCACCGCGACTCTAGCACGCATGTCTATTGAAATAAGAACGGTTCAAAGTCCATTTTGTCAAGCTTGATGGGCTCTTGACTGTACCTACCTTACATACATTTTTTGTATGGAAAAAACATTTCATATTCAATTTGTAAACTGGATTTCATTGCATTATATCAATAACTAAACTAACTGATCTACTACTTGGAAAACAAGTACAACAAAATAACATGAGGTCCACCACCTGTCAGTCTATCGCAGCCATGACGTTACTATCTTACTAATCACCGTCGCACTAGTTAGCAAATGTTGTGACTCATTAACTAATCACCGTCATTCTACCCCAGTCGTGACGTCATGGTCCAGAAACGGCGAATCCCTACTACTAAGGTCTAAGGTGTTACCACCAAAGATTTTGGAAACTACGCCAGGGGGCGTTTAGAAGCGCAGCGTTTTTCTTACGTCAATGGTTACCACCGACGCGCGGCGGTGTTGCTTTGGTACATAGAATCTGCAGCGTTTATAAAACGCCCGTGTGTACAAGCAGCATAGCTGACGCCTGCGCGGGTACACGAGCATAACCCACAGCGTCTATCGACAATTTATTGACGCCTTCGCCCGATGTTATAATTACGCGTGTACCTAATTGTGGAATATTACTGCTGGCAAAACACAATATTTTAGCAAGCAAGACTTAATGTATTCATATAGAGCTGAGATTAAGGACAAATATATATTGGGGGACATTTCACACAAGGTCATTTGATGCCAAACTAGGCAAAGCCTGTACTACAAATAGAGCAACAGAAAAACGAGTGATAAAATTTGGATGCACATGGCAATTCTATCAAATCAATAAATTATGAACTGACTAGTTTTACATGTGAGAGATAGAGAATACATACTCATCGTCAAAATGCTCCATGTAAACAATAATCAGTAAAATATTGTAAAGCGATGTATTATTAATGTACAAGTCTCAATCTACGGCTTCCCGCATAGAACGAGTAGTCGGATTTTATGATGCCTACTAAGTTGCGATTCTGTAAATATTCATGAATCTATTCTATGATTTGTTCCATCAACTCAAGATATTATACTTGTAATAACAAGTTAAAATTATGAAATGGTCTAAATTGAATGTAAACACTACGTTTTATCTCAAAGAATATTTTATTTTCATTTATTTATATGAGTTAATCCATATCAGATATCAATAGTATTATTATTTTGCCAAAACATTTTCGCATATTTTTTATGTTATTTAGTTTTAACCAATTCGTTTAAACTTTAGTAGAGTCGTTAAATAAAAGTTTGTATTTATATTGGAAATATTCTTAACTCTTCTAACGCAACGAGTTAGAGGAGTTAATAAGTAGTATGTAGTATCCATTATGTGAGTCTTAAATTCGGTACTGGTCCCAATTTTGTGTCGTAACTTGCCCATAAAATATTGTATTTAAACTTAGATGGTGCACCAATTTAAATGTATATGTTATAGTCAAAGTCCGATACACAGTCTCTTCGCGGAAGGACTGGTTTATCCTAGGTTTGGCCAAAGCCATCAGGCAATCCCCGAAATACATTTCAATTTCGCCCTTTGCCTGAAGTATTTTTAGTCAAACCCAGGAGCTCCTAACTTTTCAGTCAAACGTCGAAAGTAAATTATTCTGTTTCGGTTTTGGCCTAGTCAATCCTAGAAGCGACTGCAAAACTCGGTCAAACGTTGATCTGAACATGTTTAAACAGGTTCATAATGTCTCTTTAGGTTAGGTTAGGTTAGGTTATACTTTATTGCACATCGTACAAAAGGCGGGCCTAATGCCACACGGCATTCTCTCAAAGCATCTCAAATATAAAAGTGAAAATCACGTAAGCTGACCAATCAGGTGTCAGAACTGGCAGAGTTAAGCGGTTCTTAAGACTTGAAAGCTGCTTAAATGATAAAATGCTTCCAAATATACGAAGATAAGACACTTCATACCTATATCGGAGTTTGACTCGTCAAACCCCGATTTAATAAAATTGTGTTTTGACGTTTGCCTGACCAAATTAGTCTCTCCCAGGTTTGACGAAAATCGTTTAGTCAAAGGCCGAAAATTTACATTTGTTTGGGCTTTGACTAAGTCATTCAGTCTGACCTGAGGATTGACCAGTCCAACCTAGGAGCGCCGGAGCTTCGGAGTTTGCCTATAACATATACATAGAATATTACATAAATTAATATTTACACATGAATTCCTTACCTTCTTTTATAAAATAATAATTAAATTGTTTACCAGAATTTTGCAGCTCTATACAAATTCCTATGGAGCTTACCAGCGTAGAGCAGAGG
The DNA here is from genome assembly GCA_947532105.1 of Athrips mouffetella. Classification (NCBI taxonomy): domain Eukaryota; kingdom Metazoa; phylum Arthropoda; class Insecta; order Lepidoptera; family Gelechiidae; genus Athrips; species Athrips mouffetella. Next base: position 17,223,633 of record OX383963.1, read on the forward strand.
CGTAGCATTGCAGCAGCGGTCTTTACAATCTTCTACAATAGTTATTATTGGCAATTCGGAGATTTCGTCGGCAGACTCTCACTGTCTGCGCCCGAGGGGACCTGTGCGAATGTTTTCTTTTTTGTGTAACTTGATCTTTAGTTTATGATTTACTTTCTCTTTAGTAATATTTTTAGATAAAATATTCCCACCACACTTCCACTAATCCTTGTTAAGAGTAAGTTCAGAAATTGATAGCTGATTAAGATAAGCCATTCTTCGGTTCTCGGATATAATTTCCTAAAAATCTTTGCCCGTCAGTTTTACTACTGAAAAAGTGAAATCCCGGTCGTTTACACACGGGCGCACGTCGGTGGATAGACATTGACCTTGAGCGGGTCTCTCGTGTCGGGAATTCACTGTTTCAGCTTATACTGGTTTTGTTTCTACTTGCTTGCTATCATGCGCAACTACAACAATAACAAACAAATAGCAAACACATCTATTGATTGAGTGGACATAAAATTATAATAATCATCTAGCAAATGCATACAGATTAATTATAAAATTTCTCTACAAAAATAATTTTGGATGATGCAGTGGTGGTGATTTTGCTTTAATGTAATTTTGGTATCTACTAAAGCATAGTTTTATTTTGTTACTTTTTAAGTTTGTGAGAATACTAGGTATTTGTATTTTTCTTTCTTTGCCACCCCTTAACTAGTCGTTGTTTAGAGCGGGCCGATCCGTCCGAAAGTCAACAGCTCGCCGCAATACAAAGGCATTTATTGTACGAATTTCACGCGCTGCACCTAGAGGGTTGATTATACGTGCACCATGCCTACTTGATATTCTTTTTATGGATATACTTAATGCTTTCCTCATTTAAGTAAGACTGTTTGAGCTTTAATTAGGGAGATATATTTTTAGATTTCTAATGAGATGTATTCATATCTTAATAATAGAGAAAATAAAAAGTCGGATAGTCATGTTTCCTTACGCTTATACAAAAACAAAATTTGCTGAACGAAAATTTATAGTACAGTCAATCAAAGACATAAGTAAACTTATCTGATGCGATAGTAAAAGCAGCAAAGTTTTAAGTAAGCAAAGACGCTGTTATCAAGAAATATGTAGGTACAGTCAGCGTCAAATTCATATGAGCGTCTATCGTAGTCAAAATGATCTGAAGTAAACAAACTCAATTTTATATACGCAATCAGAATTGTCATATTGTTGTAAGCAACCAAAGTGTTCAAAATATCTTGGTAACATAGTTTACAATATTGTGTTCGCGGCCGTCACCGTCAAATTGATGTGAGCGACTATAGTAGTCAAAATGATCTGTAGTAATCTAGATCATCTTGACTACTATAGACAGTCATATCAATTTGGCGCTGACGACCGCAAACATAATATTGAAAACCTTTTTGCCAAGATATTTTGAACTTTTTGGGTGCTTACAACGATATGGCAATTCTAATAGCGTATATGAAATTGAACTTGTTTACTACAGATCATTTTAAAATAAAAATAAAATAAAAATCTTTTATTTCAGGCGGTATTCAACCCATATTTCACTACGATATACGCTCATATAAATTTGACGCTGACTGTACAGTTTTTGTCACGACATCTTTTTTGAAGTATCTAAATCACATTGTCACAGTAGTCAGCGTCCCTACACGGCCGCAGATTCCACCGCGAGGAAGGGTTGCATCACCGCACCGCGCTACGGAACCCCATGCACACAATTTTCGTCACGCTCGTCCCTAACCACGCACCCACATTTTGTTTTATTTGGCACACAGACTATCCACGCACCGTAATTTATATTTATGTTCTGGAAAATATTTTTTATTTCACTTAGAGCTTTTTTAAACTGCGGCAACTATTGCGCTTTGGTGGCATAGTCTGTAATAGCATTCATGGGACGACCCTTTACTCGTCACGCCGCGAATAAAAATACTAATTTTTATTTCAACAATGGAAACGGATAACTAGTTTCCAGTGTAAACAAATTGCTCTATTCTTGGTTTTTGAATTTGAGTTTTTGTGGTTACAATAGATAGGTACTTGATTTCGCTTGTGTTTGTTTTGATTTTTGAAATAAAAAATTATTGTTTTGTTCATGTTTTTGCGTATAAGCAATTTTATAGTAGATTTTCAGTTAATCCGTCATACCATTTTTAATTATCTAATGACACAGGTTGTGTACGCACGGCAGCACGCACTGAGAACAAAATCAGCATAAGCTGAACCAGCGCCACGCTAAAAACGCCTGAAAACAAGATACCCGCTCAAGGTCAAAGTTTTTTCACCGACGAGCGACCGTGTGTACCAATAGGTACTACTAACAGAAATCTCTTAGATAAGTTAAGTTTTTAATTCATATCTATACAAGGTGTAACAGAAAGGGTATATCAACCCTGAAGGATGTTATTCTGCCCATGAAACTGAACAACTTTCCCTGAGGAACTTAGGTCGAAATGCAAAAATAGTACATTAAAATGCAAGTGCGCTATTTTGGATATTACAGCCGAGGCTCAGAAATTGCAGCCCTAGCCGCAGGCGAGGGCGTAATGGAGCCGAGGGTGTAATTTCCAACGCGCACGAGCTTTTTACGACGTTTTACAACACATTTGCGAATAAAAACAAATCAAATTGGTTACCTTTAAAATACTAAACTTTGCTAACCTTACGTCCACCGCACGTCCACCGGAACATTTTGTCGGCTGCATATGTTCATGCTTCCCTTTAATTTTACCAAATTTAAAAATTGTATTTCGTGTATGAGTATTTTAGACGGTTCAGGATCAGTTTTTTATATGTAGAAGTCGACACTATTAGAAATAATTACAATAATAAACACGAAAAATATTTGTAAAATGGCGCGCATTCTTTCTTTTTCAGCGGTCACAGATTATACGTCGCGTGAGGAGCCCCCAAAACATTACCATGTTATCTTACACCATCAATCTTTTATCAATTATTAGTCAATCTAGTAACCAAGCTATAAAAAAAAGTAATTCATCATCATCATTCATCATACGTCATCGTGGTGGCACCACGGCAGCACATCGATGAGAGCGTGGTGACTGCGAGTAAAGACATCACCACGTCGCCAATGTCGCCAACACATGATGCCGCCGCGCGTGAGCAAACTGCTGTGAATGACGTCATCGTGGTGGCACCACGGCAGCACATCGATGAGAGAGTGGTGACTGCGAGTCAAGACATCACCACGTCGCCAATGTCGCCAACACATGATTCCGCCGCTGGTGGCGCCACGGTGGAACAGCAGCCACCTGTCGATAATAGCACAGAGACCACGGATGGCGAGGACTTTTCGTCGACTTCCAATAAAAAGAAGACCTTTGTATATTCAGACAGGATAGGAGTAGGTCTAGGGTCTATTTTTAATTACTGCCATAATCAGCAGGTGACCAATATTTGCTGTCCCGATATTACTTTCGATGGTCTTGTAAGAAAGATTGCTGTAGGCAAGTTTGACATAAACACCACTGTTGTTATCGTGGTAGGCAATCATTCTGACATAAGTAGATTAAAATTAAACAATTTTGTGACATTGTTAAACAAGATACAGAGTGAAACTAAGTGTAGGTTTATTCTGTGTAACTTTCCATACTGTTCAAATGTTACTGAGCAACACAACAAATGTATACACAGAATGAATTTACATTTACAAAATTTGACAACTCATCATAGTGACATTTTATATCTTGACATGAATATTTTTGTAAGTTATTTTAGATTGACAAAGGATACTATGTATCTGCCTCTTAAGTTTAAGAAAGACCTGGCTACATTGATAGCATATAATATATCTGACTCTGTTATAGGAAGTTATACACAAAAAACTTCTATAGTTAGTAACATTACTAACACCAATTCTTTAAACTAGTTCATACGACAAAAGAGGGTTTTTCTACACAAAATTTTACTGAAGTAAATGAAAAAAAACCTTCTGGCAAAAAACTTCCTATAGCAAAGACAAAGGAAAAATCTAATATTTTGAAAATTTTACACCAAAATATTCAAGGTTTTTCTGGAAAAATTTTAGAATTAGAATTATTCTTAGAAAGAACAAAATTTGACATTATTTGTCTGACAGAACACTGGCAAAAAGACTATCAAATGTTGATAAATTATGAAAATTATTGTATAGCCAGTGCTTTCAATCGAAAGTCTGCTTTACACGGTGGATCACTGATTTTAGTTCGTAACAGTTTTAAGATAAAGAACCGTAAAGATATTGTTCGACTTTCGGTTGAAAGATGTATTGAAATATCTTGTGTTGAGCTGGACAAGCATGTTGTAGTATGCGTATACAGACCTCCCGCTTTTCAAAATTTTTCAATGTTCGAGTTAGTAATGGAAGATGTTTTAAAAATAGTGACAAAAGAAAATAAGTTTGTGATAGTGTGTGGTGACTTTAACGTCAATATCTTAGAAAATAATACCTATAGTAACAAACTTATAAGTCTTTTCAAATGTTTTAATTTAGAGCATGTATTTTTTGAACCTACAAGGGTGACGTCATCCTCGGCTACCTGTATTGATAACGTTTTTTGTAATTGCGATTATTTTGAGAAAAGTATCATAAACTCGCTTCAGTCTGACCACTCTGGTCAAAGTGTTACTTTTAATTATTCTCGAGTAACCCAGAATATAGATATAGAAACCAGGAGCCTAACGAGCGGTAGGTTAGAAAAGTACAAAAACACGTTGCTAGAAAAACTGCCCTGTCACAATTATAATACTAACAACCCTAATAACTCATATGAAGATTTATTCACATTGATTAATACTGAATTCAGTAAAATTTTCACTATTAGAAAAAAGCAAATTATTGTAAAATTCAAATTCAGTGACTGGGCTACCGCTGGTATTCGCAAAAGTAGAGAGAGACTTTTTGAATTATATGAGCTTAGAAATTATTCAAATGACGACAATTTCATTGAATATGTCAAAAATTATTCAAAATTGTTTAAATTAGTTTGTTTAAAAGCAAAATCATTTTTTCTACGGAAAAAAATACAGTCTGCTGATAACAAAATTAAGGCTGTATGGAATGTTATAAACAGTGAAACTGGAAAAGTGAAACCGCGTGACAATCAAATCACACTTCATACAAATCGCGGAACTATTAGTTCAAACGTAGAAGTGGCTCAAGAATTCGAAACCTTTTTTACTAATATTCCTTTGAAAACAACAGAGTCACTCAATTCATCATCTTCACTTGCTAGCGATTTACTTCAAAAGAATGTGGACGCCTGCGAAACTGAATTTGGGTTTAATCATGTCACCCCTAACGAAATTGTTAAAGCCTTTAAAAGTATTAAAATGAAAACCACTGAGGACCTATGGGGAATGTCAGTAAAAGTCTGTAGTGCGATCATTGATACTATATCTCCATATTTAGCTGTTATATTCAATGATTGTGTCGATCATGGTACATTTCCTGACTTAATGAAAAAAAGTAAAGTAGTTCCATTATTCAAAGCTGGTGACAAAAAGGATCCCAGTAATTTTAGACCAATATCAGTCTTACCTGTACTTAGTAAAATTTTTGAGAAGGTCATACTCAATCAAATGCTTTCACACTTCAATAGAAATAACTTACTACATGACCATCAATTTGGTTTCACGAAAGGCCGCAGTACAACGGATGCCGGGACTGCACTTTTAAAATACATCTTTTGCGCGTGGGAAAAATCTGAAGATGCTATTGGTATCTTCTGTGATCTATCCAAAGCATTTGATTGCGTAGATCATAGCACATTGTTGCTAAAACTTGAACATTACGGTGTTAAGAATAATTCACTTAAACTACTTAGGTCATATTTGGAAAACAGGATTCAAAAGGTACAAGTAAACAGGACGAAATCACTGGGATCTGTTGTCAAAATTGGCGTACCTCAAGGGTCCATATTGGGGCCATTTTTATTCCTTATTTATATTAATGACCTTCCTTCTGTGGTGAAGAATCTGTCAAAGATTGTGTTATTTGCTGATGATACTTCATTAATATTCAATGTAAGTAGGAAATCACAAAATTATAACGAAGTCAATGATGCACTTCGACAGATTCATGCATGGTTTACTGTTAACAATCTAGTCCTAAACGCCAAAAAAACTAAATGTATTAAATTTGCACTACCAAATGTAAGGTCTACTTCACATAACATAGTATTGAATAATGAACCATTAGATTTTGTAAATAGTACAGTTTTCTTAGGGTTAATACTAGACTCTAAACTTCAATGGGGACCTCATATAACGGCTCTTTCTGGTCGATTGAGCTCGGCTGCATATGCTGTTAGAAAAATCAGACAACTTACTGATGTAGCTACTGCAAGGCTGGTTTACTTTAGCTACTTCCATAGCATTATGTCTTATGGCATACTGCTTTGGGGCCGAGCAGCTGATATACATTAAATATTCGTTTTACAAAAAAGGGCTATAAGAGCAATTTATTGCCTGAAGACTCGTGATTCCCTGAGAGAACTGTTCAAGGAAATCAACATTATGACAGTGCCATGCCAGTATATCTATGAAAATATAATGTATGCTAGAAAGAACATTCATCAATTACCTAAAATTTGTGACAGGCATAATTTTAATACTAGAAATAAGCATAAAATTGATCAACCATATACTAGATTAACTAAAGTCAATACATCTTTCGTTGGTCTGTGTATACGATACTACAACAAAATACCTGACAATATAGTGCAATTACCTGAGAGAAAGTTTAAAGAATGTGTAAAGCAAACGTTATGTAAAAAAGCTTACTATAGATTGGATGACTATATGAATGACAAAGAGGTATGGTGCTCTGATATTCCAGCGAAACACAAGAAACACATTGTAAAAAGCCGACTCTTAAAGTAGGCCGTGCTGCAGTGGTTTCTTGCCGTTTCTTTTACGCTGCCATAGCACGATCCGAAACGGCGTAGACTCGCTCTATTTGCATTGTATTCTGCATGACATTCAATAAGTATTCTGTAAAGAATCTACATTGAATAAAATTATCTGAAATCTGAAATCTGAAATCTGAAATTGTCACTCGGTACCCAAACATCCTATTCCATTTACCTTGAAATAAATTATCAAAAATTGAATATCTTGTTACGTAAATGACAAATTTATTGTTAATTAGTTAACTACTATAAATAATTTCATAAAATCAACATTCATTTATGATATTTTCTCGAAGTCAGCTTGAAAATTTTAGTAACATAATAAGCATAAAAACTCCTTGCTCTTGGTCGATTTAAAAAAGAAAAGAAAAATAAAACACTAGTTAAGTAATATTATGACAAAAACACGCGTGTTTAATGAGCTGGATTATGGACCTTAATACAGTGCAAATAGAGTTGTTTTATGAGAAAATGTGTTGAAAAAAATTGAATGGCGAATTTTGTATGGGAGGTAAAAATTTTTTTTTCGTATTTCAACCTTTGTTCCTTAGGAAAAGTTGTTCAGTTTCATGGACAGAATCACATCCTTCAGGGTTGGTATACCCTTTTTGTTACACCCGGTATAAAGTCAAATTTTGATACCACTTTTAATTTTCTTCACTGTCGTCAAAACATTTTTGCAAACCCCTAACAGACCTTTCTTTACAAAATATTACGAAGGTAAAAGCTAAAGGTCAGACTTCTCTCCATCGAATTTTACAAAACTGCCTCTGACTCAGTGGCTTGACACAACATACAAACTTGAGCGAACAAACTTTGCCATACCAACTTACATATACACTTACAGAGACTCTTATTAATTTAGAGGAAAGGGTGGTTTTATGTATTTTTGTGGTAAAGTTAAAGTGGTACAACAGTGCTGCGTCGGGCGATTCTCAAAAACGTCACTCGACTCGGCGTGACGCGCTGACGAGGCTTTCATAAAGGGACATGACATTTGCTGATCTCTGGAAGTAGGTTGGGGCTCCGAGAGTCACTATGTGGGACCAATGCTGTTTTAGCAATAATATTCAGTATTTTTTTATAATGTTCTAGGATTGTATCTGGCAAAAAATTACATAGGTAACTTAAAAAGCATTGTGAGTGTACTAAGCGGATATTTCTGTTTCGGAATTTCTGCAGATGAGTGCTATTGTTACAGGATATTCTAAAATATTATCATAAACAGACACAAAGAAACCAAAATAACTTCCCAACCCACATACAATAAACGTGTCTTTTTAGGGTTCCGTACCTCAAAAGAAAAAAACGGAAACCTTATAGGATCACTTTGTTGTCCGTCTGTCTGTCTGTCAAGACCCTTTATCTCACGAACGGGTAAAGGTATCAGGTTGAAATTAATACCAAATGTTAGGGTCCATGAACCACACAAGATCTGAAAATTTAAATTTTTTACAACGACGCAATCAAAAGATATGGCTTTTTATGTCCTCATCTCCATACATTTATGCAAAAAAGGAAAACCTACAGGGTACTTCCCGTTGACCTAAAATTATGAAATTTGGCAAGAAGCTAGGTCTCACAGTACAAATAAAGGGAAAAGTCTGAAATCATTAAATATTACAACTTTACTCACAACTAATGGTAACCAATTGTGGTGAGCTCCCGTTTCAAGAACATTCATATAAGAGAGGGGTCAAGTTGGATGGTCATGGAGGCGATTTTTGTTTTAGGTCTATTTTAAAAACGAGAACACTTACAAACTTGAAAATTGGTATGTTTATAGTTCATAAGCTATAAAATAACAACAAATAATAAAATTTGGTCAAGCGCGTGTCAGACTCAAAAAATCTAGCACATTAACTTACTGAAATTTCAACTAATACAATTATGATTATGTGGTGGTACGGAACCCTCAGTGCGCGAGTCAGACTCGCACTTGGCCGGTTTTAATTTTTTATTTTTGTAGCTATACCGAACAAGTAAATTATACATACAATCGCTAAACTTGATGTGATTTGAATGCATAAAGTATTAAAACGACAAATAATAAAATATTGGCCAAGTGCGCGTCGGAGGCAAGAAAATTAGGCATAAGTAGTATTTTTTGGTTCGTCACATGGTGTTGAATGTTAGTACGGAACCCCTCATGCGCAAGTCCGACTCACACGTTTACGGTTTACTTACATGATGCCTTAACTCATGGTACTAGTTAAAAGTGATTTTATTTTAACACTTCCTGTGTTCGGATAAATCTTCAAAGTAGAAAATCGCAAAACTTCACAACCACAGGCAGGATTCGAACCTGCGTCTTCTCCGTCAGTAGTCTTCGGTACTCATGGAGAAGACGCAGGTTCGAATCTTGCCTGTGGTTGTGAAATTATGCGATTTTCTACTTTGTACTAGTTGAACTTATTTTTAGTCTGCGTTTTCCTATAATTACTAACAATTCTTATCCCTTATTGACACTCATCTCCGCTACTAATGTGTATGAATCCCACATAAACCACGTAGGTGCATTTGGCCACACGACAGTAGTAAAACTATGACCTGCTCTAGCAGATCTCTAGTGTCCAGGGTTTGTGTCGTGGTTCTGGTTCTGCTTGGATTGGTTTCGTTTCCACTTATATGTAGCCGTGTGTACGAAATGTGCGCACGTTATACCAGGATTAGAGGTAATTCGGCGCGACACGAACGAAATTGACCGCATATGGCGCTGGAGCCGCACCCTACACAAGTTAGCTTTAAAATTAATCGGTGACACTTGGCAATTGTTCGTTAAATAAATCATACATAGGTAGTAACGATCAAGAACATTTTGCAACTTAAAATTTATAGAAACGCTATCTCACAATATCCTAAGTACTGAAACTAAACTATCCAAGTTAGATTCATTACTATGGAACAATCTCTGAAACTTGGCATTCATTTTGGTTGAGTTACGTATTGAAAATTTAAGAAACATTTTTTTTGTGTATAGATACCATAATAAAATAGTGCTTGTAAGAAAAAAAAAACTGACCAAGTACGAGTCGGACTCGCGCATCGAGCGTTCCGTACCACTAAGGTAAAAATACAGTCCTAGTTATGAACGCGCAGTCACACAGAAGTGTGTTAAATGCGCGCGAGTCCAACAGGTACTTGATCAGTTTTTATTATGTATTTGTTGTTATTCTTTAAATTACGCTCTACGAACATACCAAGCTTTTATGTGTTCCCGTTTTTACGATAGAGCTAAACAAAAATCGCCTAAAAACACGTTTTCTGTAGGGAAGTCCACCTTATTTTCAAAATTTTATTATACTATTGTTATAGCGGCAACAGAAATACATAAACTGAAGTTTCAACTGTCTAACTATTACTGTTCATGAGATACAACCCTCTGACAGACAGACATCGTAGGCATATTAATAGGGTCCCGTTTTTCACCCTATGGGAACGGAACCCTAAACAGATTAAGTTCATAATATGTGTTATCATTTTATTTCGAATAAGAATTAGAAAATGTATGTCAAGGCTTGCGTTTAAAATAAAAAGCTGGTGTAATTTGTTTGTAAATTAGGGGGATGAAAAGTTTACTGTACTTCCTAAGTAAAACTCTTCCACAGAGCTCTCGATCAGCGGTCTAAGTATTGATTTTCTTTACTAGGTACTGCATATCCTAGCTTGCTAACAATATACAACAAGGTTTAAGAAACTAAGTTCTAATCACTAAGTGGATTACCAAACTCAATTACCTACCTACTCAAAGTTTACACTATCCAGGGCTTATCAAGTAGCGGGCTGTACACACTCTGCAATATCGCGACCGCCAGCGATCCGACAAGGGCCGCGTATTGACACAAATGTCGCCAACCCTTCTATTTGCGGTTATTGTTTCCTTGATTCGGCCCCGCTAATTAATTTACTCGCAGCCCGCAGTTGTAACTGATTGGCCCTCCCTGATTCTCGCAGCTTTAATATTGCTGCTTGTCAGAACAACCTGCGGTGTGATAGAAGGTATAACAGGGGAAATAATGAAGTCGTTAATCTGAATCGACTTTGTTTCGTAAAGTACAAAGTGATTGAAATTAAACCAGATCTAAAGTAAAAAAACCGGCCAAGTGCGAGTCGGACTCGCTCAAAGAGGGTTCCGTACCACCACATAATCATAATTGTATTAGTTGAAATTTCAGAAAGTTAATGTGCTAGATTTTTTTAGTCCGACACGCGCTTGACTATATTTTATTATTTGTTGTTATTTTATAGCTTATGCACTATAAACATACCAATTTTCAAGTTTGCATGTGTTCCCGTTTTTAAAATAGAACTAAAACAAAAATCGCCTCAGCGACCATCCAACTTGACCCCTCTCTTATATGAATGTTGTTGAAACGGGAGCTCACCACAATTGGTTACTATTAGTTGTGAGAAAAGTTGTAATATTTAATGATTTCAGACTTTTCTCATTATTTGTACTGTGAGACCTAGCTTCTTGCCGAATTTCATAATTTTAGGTCAACGGGAAGTACCCTGTAGGTTTTGCATTTTTGCATAAATGTATGGATATGAGGACATAAAATACCATATCTTTTGATTACGTCGTTGTAAAAAATTGAAATTTTCAGATCTTGTGTGGTTCATGGATCCTAATATATGGTATTAATTTCAACCTGATACCTTTACCCGTTCGTGAGATAAATGGTCTTGACAGACAGACAGACAGACAGGCAGACAGACGGACAACAAAGTGATCCTATAAGGGTTCCGTTTTTTTCTTTTGAGGTACCGAACCCTAAAAACAAATACCATTGAATCTAAACTAGAAGGACGTTTGAAGCTGGGTTCTTAAATAATTGAAACTACCCAACGCCTACTAGAAAGTATTTTTTAACTCCCAAGGAAAATTCTCAGGAAAAACACTAGTCTAATATAAATAAATAGGCAAGTACAGTCAACGACAGGTCAAGCTTGACACTCGTAGTGCGACTCTAGCCGTTACGTCTATTAAAATAAGAATGATACAAAGTCCAATACGTCAAGCTTGAGGTGTTCTTGACTGTACTATTAACCAATCTGAATCATGACTAGAATTAATGTTATTTTCGTCCGACATCAAAACTACGTGAACACCATCTAAGGCTGGCTGTCCATTGATGCGGAGCGAGCTGGCGGAGCTGAGAAACGAGGAAATATTAGGCAATAGAATTGCATAAAAACTCCGCTCCGCAATCCTATTGATTAATATTTCCTCGTTTCCCCCAGTTTTCTTAAAACAATGCCGATTTTCAAACATCAAACAGTCCTTACACACATTCATGTACACTCGGCGGCAGTTAGCGGTTTGCTTCGTGTAATATCGTGTCGTGTTATGTTCCGTTCTGGGGGAAACTTCGTAACGAGTCGTGGTCGGCTGCAACCAACCCAGCCAACCCTTTACGGCCGTGTCGACGATATATTCGTGGATTTTCACTTTATTTTTCAACATTTTACAGTGGCTAACTTCGACACGTTGTTTGTTTTGAAAATTGTAATAAAACTTTTCGACCTAACGTTTTTTATGAAACCTAGATCATACCTAGATGTAAAAAGTATTACAATGTCTTATAAGCTCAAATGGGAAAAATCGGCTAAGTGCGAGTCGGACTCGCGCACCGAGGGTTCCGTGCGCGATTTACCACTAAGGTAAAATTACGCGGACTCGCAGTCACGCAGAAGTGTGTTAAACACGCGCGAGTCCGACACGTTCTTGACCAATTTTTATTGTTTTATTGTGATTCTATAGCTTATGCACAATAAACATACTTATTTTCACCCTTGTAAGTGTTCCGGTTTTTAAGATAGAGCTCCGGTTATTAAGATAAAAACAAACATCGAGCAAAAATCGGAGGCATATAAATAGGGTCCCTTTTTTCACCCTTTGGGTACGGAACCCTAATAAAGCGTGTAGTTTGGTATTTGTATTCTGAATTTGTATTTTGATAGGTACTACATCCTCAAAGACTCATTAAAACTACTAATTGAGAAAAACATTCATCCGGTACGTAGCAAGGCCGATTTCACAATGCTGTTAGCTTTTAAGTGAGCTTTTTCCTCTGTTTTACTGTAAATTTCTTTACAAATACTTTTAGACTGAAAAAAATATCTATTTACGTATTTTATTCTGCTGTGTAAGTCCATGACTTGATTTAATTGACAAAAAACATTGCATGTTATGACAGTCGATTCTGCACTCAGTTATCCTAATTACTAATTTAATACTTTTTTACGTAAGTCTGTGTTCAACCCCTAACCTGCCGGCGCTTCACGTAGCACGGGAAGACCGCAATCAGCACGAAGCGGTTTTATCGACTGTGACCGAGTAGATTGCTGCTTTCAAAAAAGCGCACTTTAATTTTGGGCGCGGTAATGGCGCTGTGGACTCAGCCGTGCGTGACGCGCGCGTATTTATTTTATTACCTATAAAAGTTCAGCGATTAGGTTCAGCTCAGTTCAGTCCTAATTCCAGTGTTGGAGACGTTTGCTGAGGTGGATTAATCGTTGCGTAACATCTTGCTTAGCCGGATCATGTTTGGTAAACTTAGATTTTTTTTAATTTTAACTTATCATTTTATAGGAGGTCATGTCCAGCAGTGGGTGTTTTTCAGCTGAATTTGATGATGATGTGATATAAAAACACCATTGTGAGATTAAAAGTATCGAAAATAAATATAAACGTGCCTCCTCTTGTTGGTGACCATAGTCACATCAAACTTCCGTACCAATAGATAACAATCTACAACATGAATGAATATACTTCACAAAAGGTCACCTCACATGAGAGAATTCCTTAAAAGTTTTCTTGTCATATTTTAATACAGTCAAAGTCTCTCTCAAAGGGCAAATTTACTACAAATAGCCAAACTTGCTGACAAGAAAGTGTGTCGACCAAACACTGTCCCGAGGGCCGAAGAAACAGAACTTCCAAAAACTAGGGCTCTTGCCCTTTGACTAATGGCCAAGCAATCGATAGCAAAGTTTTTTGTGGCCCCCCGAGCGACAGACAAATTGTCTTGCGAGAAGAAATTAATTTGACAAGTCTACGCTGCCCCAAGACGGTTGTATTAATTTATTTGGACGGGAAAAAATGTGGTGAGCCTTGTCGCGAAGTTTACCATTGGGGGCGAAGAGAAGATGGTTGTTATATTAGTTTTTCTTGCTATCGGCGGTATTTTTTTTTTTTTGAAGGACTGAGTTAAAGAATTAAAGTACATACATAATTGAAGAAAATTAAGCTTTCATCAATGCCAAAATCGGTTTATTTATAAATATTATGGATGAAAAAGTGCACGACGCGATAAAACAACAGTCTGGTCGACATTGTCTTTACACAAAAAACATAAATAATTCCTTCAAAGCAAACGGAAGCCTGTTAATAAAACTATCTACATTTAATTTATTTCAAAGCAAAATACATATAATATTGAGAGCACAATGAAACATTATATTTAATTTCACAACTTAAACTTGTTAAAGAGGTATCCGCAATAATATTTTACGAGTTCCACAAGCTCCTAATCAAAGTCGAATCAAGACGGAACTATCAATAGTATCGAGCCTCTAAGAAAACAACGATATCCACCCAATACTTCCTTAATAGTTGTCGGAGAAAGCCCCCCGAATCAGTTACCACCTATACATGGACATAATGACATCAGGAAAAGTCGAGGCGTATCGTGGAAATACCGAAGAGGGGAGCTCGATTTATGACGATCTGATGATACAATCGAATCAAATAAACCATCTATAAATCAATGTCCGATCGGAGCGAGAAGTGTGGAGTATGTATGCTCTTAGTTATTTGGTTTTGTTGTGGTTGCGGCTTTTTGAAGGGGATGTAAAAAAATGGAACACTTTCGATTTTCGTAAGTTTACAGTTTTTGTATTTTTAAGGTTAAAAGTTTTAGGAAACCAGCAAATCAAGAATAATGACAGTCGGAAACACAAATATGCGTAGCATATTATTATCTTCCAGACTTAACACAGCACTGGCACGTTCAAGAACGAATTTGGCAGATGTGACAGTGCGTTGGCGTGTGCCGACAACAAAGGGCAGGCGTGCGCTCGCGCATCTTCCCTTGATAAACAAAAGCTCAGTTTCAATTAACAATGATCTGGCGGGCGGTAATGAGCGGTTGCGTGGATTTATCGGCGGGTACCCGGCAATTAAACGTCTTTGTTCGTGTCGACGCGAGACGACACCGGCCCGCCCCCGCCGCCCTTCCGCCCCCCCTCACGCCCCGACCTCACAAAATGTTCCTTGCCCACCAAGAAGTTACGAAGACAAGTGATATGCACTCAAGTACTTCTATGTAAAATAGATTGTCGACGGAAATATTTGAGAAACCTAAACTGGATGAGCAGCAAAGTCCTGAGGAATTTCCAATATCAAAATTTCTGATTGAAAACTGAAAACTAAATGTATTTGGTGGAAACATATTTGGGTTTCAAATATGTATTGTTAATGTATCGTGATGTTTTTGGCATAATCACTTAAAAATGCTCACCATTGTCATTGAATAGGTAACTCTGTAGGTACTTGTTCTTTCGTACATCCAAGTTCATGTGGCAACAAAACGGCGGGACAAAGACAAAAAGTGGGCCCTCACAAGACGCGGCATTGTTCCTGCCCCGCCGCGTGGACAAAGCACGACACGGACTTCGACACATGCCTAATAATACCTCAAATCAAGAGGATATGACCTCAGTACCTACAAAAAAATATATCGTGTATATAATGCGTAGTGCTTTTTTCACTGGCAACCTATAAAAGCAACCATTACTTCGCAACTACTCATGAACGGTCTACTCAACCAAGCAACACTGAGAATAGCTAGATCGTCCGCGGTCATACGGGGTGTAAGGGACGGTGTACCGAAAACAGAAAGGGCGAACTCAGTCAACAAAACTGAACATCTTTCCCAAAGTAAAATTTTTGGGAATGAAAAAAAACTTTTGACCTCTTGATACAAATTGTTCACTCTGATCGACCAGTATGTATGGAGAGGACAATTTGTTTTTTATTTCCCAAAAATATTATTTTGCGAAAGATGTTCAGTTTCGTTGACTGAGCACGCCTTTTTAGTTTTCACTTCACGGTCCCATACACCCTGTATAATATACGTTAATGTTCTGGGGTAAGCTCATCGTCACTTTTCTCTGGATAGCCCTGCTATGACTTACTAGAAACGAAAAGCTGATGATCATAAATCATTTATTGAAATGGTCCAGCTATCTTTAACAAATTTTACAATAGTACCCACACTAGGCACAGCCTGTGTCGTGGTTACTGCTGCTTACATACGATTAAACAGGACACTTAATTTAGAAAATAAAAAAATGATATTCATAATATTGCAACCTATATTCTTATATCAGATAACAATATTAAAAACTCACAAAAAGCCGTATCTAAAGTTAAGCAGATTTACCCATTGTGAACATAAACATGTAACTATTGATTGTTAACCATCAATTCATCAATCGATCCAACGAGGCCCATTGTAGATCTCCAATCGATTTCCAACGGGCATTGTGCCTCGTGTTAGCCGTATCTAACACCATCTTCATCACTCAGCGTTTAGTGCGATGACTCGTCATTCTCAGCTCCTACTGATCACTATCAGACGGATTTTCAATTCTATCTATTTAACTTTAAGTCCTATTTCAAACCTCTGCACAAAAAACTACATGTTTTACAATCATTCAATAATCTTTTACAAAATGGTTGGGTATAAGTGCTTATGATATTGAAAACCTTCACCAGCCATGATTTCATATTCAATACTAAGTAGTACTTGCATCATTCTTTCTTAGTTCATTGAAGAGCAAGTTCATTCATGTTTAATACCAATTTGATTGAATGAAGGCTCAAAGCTCATTCACTAACGTATTTTAAATTTATACTCGTATGTTAAGTTGAAGAAGCTTACAATCTTCACCTAAGTGTTATGAGGCAATATTTTATTTTGCATTGCTCTATTTTGCATTGATCTTTTTGTTTATAGTCTTATATGTAATGTAATCTAGTATTTTGATTTGTGTGACAAGATGTATGGTTCTTGTGGCTTTATACAGGATGTAAGGGACAGGTTTGCGAAAGCTAATAGGGCATGATCAATTAAAGTATCTGAACAACTTTCAGTAAACAACACTTCAGGAATATAAAAAAAATCGGCCTCTACATACAAACTATCCAAACAAGTTTGCAATTTTATATGGAGAGGCAGATATTTTTTTTCATTTCCCGATCGTTTTGTTCACTGAAAGTTGTTTAGTTACTATAACTTTATTGTGCACAATAAAACATAACAGTCGTGAGAGGTCCTGACGTTATACCCCAAGCAAGTCCAAAAATAGATCCGATCAGAACAGACACTGGTGCCTATCGGAACTGCAGTGGGAGTGGTAAGAGCTCTATCATGCACAGTGTTGCCATTGAGCTTAATACCTGGTGAATGACTTGCATTCGTGACGGATCAAAGACAACTCGAGATTGTAGACCAGCCATTCATTGCAAGTGTTTTGCTTTATGTTTAGATTTGATCTTGTTACAAAACTAGTAGCCCGATCGTGTTATTTTTAAGACTATTAGAGAGACTGAGTGGTTGCTGCTCTCACTAAACAAGTATCAAATAATAACAAAGTATCGATGATGTAAATAGCACAACATTTAGAAGGTTTCTTTAAGCTATGAAGATTTCGAATCGTTCGAACCTTATAAAATTAAAGTCTTACTAAGTAAAATATATTAATTAGGGAAACTAGTATCTAATCAGGGAGGGAGGAGTGTAGCTTTGAACAGCTGTGTTACCAAGGCATCTCAGAGGAATTACTCCTTCAGGCACAAACCCAGACTTAGCCAGCTGTTTCGTCACGAGTGCGGGTTGTGATTAATACGGTATGCCCCACCCCGGTATGGAAATGCGCAGGCGCTTTGTCTCCGAGTACGTAGGCGAGCATCCTGCGACGTGACGTGGGACGCGAAGGAAAAAATCCTCAATGGGTGTTGTGACATCCCCGACAGGTAGGTGCAACGCTAGTGGGCTTAGCCACGTGTCACTGATGTTGTATGTTGTCACGGTACTGCTGTAGGTGACTTTTATTATTGTTTATTATGCAACTTAAGATAAAACATGCAAATGCAGAAGTTATCTCTGTGAAGGAAAGATGTGATCATTAACGTTTTTTCGTCTAATATTGCTATACGTTAGATTTATGCTTTTGAATCTGCTGCTAAAACAAACCATAATTTAGATAAAGAAAACAAATAAATCTTCCATTGTACACATAACTTATAAGACATTTGCTATATTTACCCTCGGGTTCGTTGGTAGTACAATCCCCGGCATTAGCTTAGCCTATTCTGTCTAATTTAGAACAGCGACTGGCGATTTATCTTCATCCTTCTCAGTGTTTTTAGCTTTCCATCGATTGCAAATATTAAACACACGCTAAAGCATTTCAAAAGAAATCTAGCGATGTATAGTGCGCTCGTAAAAATATTGCTATTGTGTTCGTCTGATTAAAGCGACCGACGACGGGGTGTCAAACCTATGATTAGAGCATCATTATCGGAGGGGTTTGTGGCATAAAGGTTGCTATTTCATTTGTCTGCTCAAAGAGATTCCTAATGATAAACTAAATAAGTAGAGTGTGCAATAAATGCATGAAACAGGACACAAAAATAAATATTTTATATGGATGTTGTTTGTCGTTCGTGTCGTCCGATATTAGCGTTATATAGTTTCAGGTACTGTTTATGTTTGGAAAACCAAATCTCTATAAATTTTATAAATTTGTTTACTATTTTAATGTTTACCAGAGGTTTTACCATATCGATTGCAAAGATGGTGCTCACAACTCCCAGCCTTGCATTAATTATTCTTAGGTACGATCACCGCACGTCCGTGACAACATTTGCAACTCTATTACCATGCCATAAAGTCCGAAGCGTTTCTGCTGACGTGCTGTTGGGTGTACTTATTTTCTTGATAACAAGATGTCTCTAAATATTCATAAATTTTCTCTGTACTCGTACCTAAGCTTGTTTACATATAGTGGGTGCTCGGCAACTCTTACTAGATAGATATCGAAGTTGACTCACATCAGCAAGCAAATGTCATTTCAATTAATCAAAGTTAACGAAAGCTTTAATTAAAATTAATAATGTTTGGTGTTCATCGGCGCAGAGGACAACTTGTCTCAGAGATAAAAAATATGAATGTAGCATTGGGATAGCTTTGTATGGTAGTCTGAAGAGTAAAAGATAGTAATTTTCAAATTACCGACACATTTATTCATAAGGTATGGCTCTTTGCACTGCCCATCACCTGATCTTTACATACTTCCTTCGCTTCCTCAACTGTCATAACGCTTACATACACGCTCGTTGGTTTTCTTAGGGTTTACCTACATAATATCAAAATATTCTAAAGTATGATGATGATGCGGAAGATTGAGATAATCACTAAGGTAACATTTTTTGTCAAACGTAAAGCAATTTATACCGGTCGATGGATCTGTCTCTAAGTTCAACAATACGAGATTCACAAAATTGATCTCATTTTAAAAAGGTGAAAAATTGCAGCAACTTCTCGGAATCAAGCAGATTACACGAGGCGATTGCAAGAAACGCCCTCCTAGAGCCAATAAAATCATCTCTGATTGATGAACTCAATTTCTTTGTCGAATCTTGTGTCCGTTTAGCTTTTAAAAGAAAAAAACCTCTCCTAAACATGCAACAATAGCCACTTTTTATTTATCACAATGCCAGCGCTATATGCGATCATCGATTACTTTTTTATCGTAAAAAAATATCAATAATCTGTTTACGCCCACTGTTAATTTCGACGTCTAGTAGAATTGAAACTTGACACGTGTTACGGAGCAAAAATAATTTTGTGGGTGCGTGATGGTGCGCTTTTACTACTTTTGTTTGTTTCTTTTTGGTCGACGCCTCGCAGCGAACGTCGAGAGGCATTTAGTACATGACTAGCGTTTTTTTATCGCCTTTGTATTGAAAAAGTGGCCATATCAGTGGAGCATCCACCTGACGCCCTATCGCGCTATCTTCTTTCTTTACGAAATAGGCTTTTACGTGCGGCCAATTTAGCAAAGTGACGAACATCACCACCGTCATTAGTGTCATAGTAATGCCATCTCCGAGACCCCAGCAATAATTCCCAACGTTTACTATCCACTCTAACGGTTTTTATGGTATTAACAGAATATGGCAGCTCGTTTCCTCAGCGTTTATATAGCTTTCTCACCAACGCAATTTGTTTATACAAATACAGATCGAATATCAACGGGTAACTAAAGGCCATCGGTGAGTATTTACGATAGCCATCGACTGCTATAAAAGACACTGATTGTATCAATATTATTTCAATTCCCTAAACTCTCGGCTTTCTCGCGTGCGCTGGAGATCATTACGAGGTTCACACGGCGCGCGCGCATGCCCCCAAAACATTCAATAACATAACTTATAACTCGAAAACGAGCCTTCAAATTACACAAAACTGACAGCTTTAATATTTGCCCTTGGCCGTGCATCGTGGACGCCAGAACACCTCATGCTGAGCTTTTAATTTGTTCCATACATCCTTTCTCGTAGTTTTTTCTGTGTTTTGTTTGAGGCCAGCGGTGATCGATCGTTTGCCCGCTTTTTTACCTTGTTTAATTTTGGAAGGAGCTCGTTGTTTCGCCAAGTCATTAGTGTGTCGTTTTAAACCCGACCTGCACCACATCGGCCGTTAGCGTGGCTTTAGGTTAATTTTTCGTTTTTCAGTTCAATTTTTTCAATGTTTTAGTCTGAACTTAACCTACAAAAATAAAGAATATTACAAAAGAGAAAACATAATGAATGAGGACAATTAAATTGCACGGTGGCGCAATAAAGCACGTATAAGACTTGCAAACGACAATTAGGCGATTATGGACGGTCAGAGGATAAACGGTGATGAATACGTTAACATTACATGAGAAACGCGGTCACATTCAAATTTTGACAGGAAAATTGTAAACAATAAATCACTGTTAAACTTTGGTTTCACCATTGATTGGTGAAACTGGAAGCTTTCACGATGATATGATATAGATGGTTTGAGGAAATGTCAAGGATTTTGAAAGATTTAAGTATTAGTTTGAATTGTGACCGAAAGGAAATTCAGCAATGTCTTTTAACTCAATTTTGTGTTGATGGTCCCTAAAACATTAAAATATTTTATTCGGTGTGTAGGTAACGCCACAGGAACCAATTTTCGCCCTCTTGCTGCAGCCGCCGGCGCTTGCCGCGTGATTTAGGCTCACGAATTCACTTGTACTTAATAGTCACATGTGAAAGATGGTCGTTCATGTAGAGGTTTGTAGAGTTTTTGCAGAATTACTATTGTCATTATTCCAGGAATGTTTATTTATTATGACCTAAAGAAAAATAGAAATATTTTTTTATCTATGTTGACAACCAAGCATGGGTAACAAAAGTAGAAGTTATAAGCAAAATATGTAAAGATCCTTAGCATGTGGATCTTAACATTGTCTTTGTCTACTAGAGTAATTCTAGAGTAATTTGGATGGATGTATGTAAACTTAAGCAACATGATAATACGCGAGATGGTAACCTGTATTAGTACATATTACAACCAGACCTTTATTTGCTACGGAAAACAAACTAGGTCATTGATCATAGCTTCACTATCATCATCACTATCACTTCACTATCATCACTACATAGTATAAAACAAAGTCGCTTCCCGCTGTCTGTCCCTATGTATGCTTAGATCTTTTAAACTACGCAACGGATTTTTTTGGTTTTTTTCAATAGATAAAGTGATTCAAGAGAAAGGTTTATATGTATAATACATGCATAATATAGTGGAGAAACACTGATAATTTTAGAGGTTTTGTAAATAATCTCACTTTTTTGCGCTTACATAGCAAACGCTGGCTGAACCCTACGAGATGGATCAAAATAATGTACTACAGTATTATACACCTCAAAAAGGTCTACAAAAAAGTCCGCGATGGTATATGTCTGTCTCTTAGGGGTAACCCACAATAAACATTTTTATTCTTTATTTTTGTTGCGAAGCGATTTTAAGCATTATAGCATTAATCCTTATCCAATGAAGTACCTTAAATACATTGTGCATTTAATATAGATCAATGTGGGCCTTTACAGCACGTAATTTAAATGAATATTTAAAATGCAGGGACATAGTGGTTGCGGCGGTACCGGCTGGAGGGCCGGCGGCGCGTGCCTATAAATAGTATATATTTAATATCAGCATTGCACCCGTGAGAAGCCGGGGCGGGTCGCTAGTTAAAAATAAATGTAAAACATTAACGTTTTATCTATTTATCTACTACGTATCTATCTTTATCTTAGATACATGACGCTCAACATGTAAAATCAACAAATAAAAGGTTGAAGTGAGGTCAGCTTTGATACACGAACCGGAAGGCAGCGCAGGACGACTGGCCTTCGTAGCGATTTGTTGGGGAGGCGTTTAGCCAGCCAGAGGACGTCTTTCGGCTGCAGTGTTGACGATGATGGTGAAACTTTAATAACAGGGTAAAATCGGCTGGGCACTAACTGGCTTGACGCTTGGCTGTGCTAAGACTAAACAAATATAACTTTTTTTCTTTTCGAAGTGTCATTCTGTCTTTTGTCTTACAGTTCATACAAAATTTGTAAAAACGTACAACATACACTTAAACTTAAAATCTCCACAAAATACTGCAATCACTTATCGCTCTTTCAGTCAGCCAACATTCCATAATTTTCACTTCAACTTAAACGTACGAGCAGCAAATCTGAGAACAGTCTGAATTCACGCAGTCTTTCTCCAAATTTACGACGGGAGCAATTACAAGCCTTTCCAGTGTTTTACGATAATTCGTTTGGTAAATAAGCAGCGCAATGACAAGAAAAGTGGTCTCCAATTGGTTTAAAGACATCATCATTTAAAGAAACTTCTGAACTTTGTAGGCCTCTACTTAATCAAGTGACTTTAATACCAATATCTTGATCGAGATAATTTTGTCATCAAATTAAAAGTAAGCGATTGGCAGTTTGTTTAATTGATGCTTACTTTTTTGAGACAGAGAGAGAGATGAAGCGAATCTCATTATGATTCGACAGAGAAACCCAGTGGCTTATTAATTTGGACGTTCTTTTACAATCTTGATGGTGTGTTGTTTTTTTTTTGGCTACCCCTGCAGGGGTTTCGAGAATATGCACCTATGTATGTGTGAACGAAATCAGCTAACTTAATAGCTCATCAGCGATAAAAATTAGGTCATGAATGATTATTTTATAATGTTTTACATGGTCGTGCTAGACTTGGATGACAGTTATATCTTTTGTGATTGTAAAGGCCTTTCTTTGTTCCATTAATTTATGACGGGAACTTCCCTATAGAATACTATACGTTCCACACGTTCGTAGTAAACCTTTCCTTTTAGTGAATATTCTAGAACGCTGTAAAAACTTTAGGTCGTCTTCGATTAGCAAAAAAAAGTATCATTGCATACAAAGTTATAACCTATCGATCCATCGGCCCCATTAATAAATAAATAAAAATAAAAAGAACTTACGGGAATTATACGGGAGTTTAAGATGTAGTACCTATCTTCGGTCTTAGGTCATACAATATACGAATTTATTAAATCTCTTTGTCTTAAAGGAAATTTAGCCTTTATGCATGTAGACATAATAGGCACGTCTCCTCTGAAATTAGATAGTGGATTTTGAGAGGTAAAAATAAAAATACTAAAAGTAAGTAGAGAATATCAGAGCTTGCTTATCAGAGCTTACATATTGCATTTACCAAGAAATATTTCGTCACTTTGTTGTTTTGTATAAGAACCTACTTTTGTTAAATGCAGTAGGATTCGTTTTATATTGAGAGAATAGCCACTACAATACACCTCTGGGTAAATATTTAACCAGACATGCTTTCAAATATAGTTTGGAAATAAAATTTGATGTTTAAATCATTTTACTGAACTCATAACTCGAAGATGCCAAGCTGTAACTGGCTATAAGTGCAAAATAGACTCAAAAACAATTTAAATTAATTACGCTAGTTTTGTTTTTTCGCATCCCTAGCCCGCTGCGCCTGCGCCGCCGCGTGAATTTATCGAGTGTCGACATTTGCCAGCACTAGGGGGCCTCACGCGTGGCGATACGTCGCTTGTACCTCGTAATTTAAACCCCCTGATTTACTGCCCAACAGTAGCATTAAATTTGTAATCATATATTGATTTACAGCCGCGATAAGCGAGCTTGCTGCCTTCCCGGAACACTGTCTATTTCGTACCGGAGTTTCACGAACAGAGGTGTTAGATACCAGTCGTACTACCGGTACAATATCTTAGAGATGTCAATACGAATCCATTTTCATCTTTTTAATTTTGTTTCAAATGAAATGAAATGAAATACCGGAGTTTCACGAACAGAGGTGTTAGATACCAGTCGTACTACCGGTACAATATCTTAGAGATGTCAATACGAATCCATTTTCATCTTTTTAATTTTGTTTGGGTACCTACATAATATGGACGTTATTTCCGTTTTTGACCTGTGTTACTCAGGTTTTCCTGTTGTTCAGTTTCATGAGCAGATTCACATCATTCAGGGTTACCTATCTATAAAGGGTGTAAGAGACAACCTTCCTAATACTGAAAGGGCATGTTCAGTCAACGTATCTGAATAACTTTCAGCGAATAAAACTTTTAGGAAATCAAAAAAATTATCGGCCTCTCCATACAAACTGTCCAATCAAGTTTGCAATTTTGTATGGAGAGGCCAATTTTTTTTTCATTTCCTGAAAGTTTTATTCGCTGAAAGTTGTTCAGTTACGTTGACTGATCATGCCCTTTCAGTATTCGGAAGGCTGTCCCTTACACCCCATATACGGTCCTAATAAAATAGTAAACATAATTTTAATATGTTACTCAGTCCATGAAACTGAACAATTTTCCCCAAGGAACATAGGTCGAAATACGAAAATCAATTTTTGACCTCCGATAGAAACCGCATCAGCTGATAGCTCATTTTGTAAGGAAGGTCAAATTAGATTTTTCTATATCGACCTATGTTCCTTGGGGAAAGTTGTTCAGTTTCATAGTCTGAGTAACGTACTTAAATTATGTTCACTATTTCATTTGGACCTTTATAAATTGGTACCTTTTTAGTAAAACGTGTTGGTCCATTACTACTCTCAGTATAGCGACACACCTGCGGAAATTCCAACGCGGAAAGTACCGCGACCGAAAAATCTGTCAAATAAGTAGTGCAGTGAAATAAAGTTAATTAAATTGAAAATGTACTGCAGTTAGATTAAATAGTGTAAGAGCTAACTTACCTTAAACTAACCAAACAAACAAAGAGATATAACACACAATATTTTAATAAAATCAAAAAGAACACAGTTTAGTATGTTTTTTGATTTATAATTCATTAATATAAACCAACGAAATAAAGTTAAAATTTGATTGAACGATTCGTGATTAAATTTAAGAAAATAATATAGTTTAAAGTATTAAAAATCATTGATAGGCGTTAAAAATATGACGAATAAATTTGGAATTAAATCCGCCATGCGTGCGTCAGGTTAAACGCTCCGTCTATAGCTAGATTAGCTAGTAGATACTTTCGCTTGGTAAAACTAGTGATAACTTAAAGTGGCCACCTAACCTATCACTACAGCGTCTAGCTAATTATGGTTATAGTTGTTCCTTCCGCTAAGAATCGCGGATCAAAGTTCTAAAGGAATTAAATTACTGCCAAAGATTCGGAACCAAAAAAAATCAAGGCGCGACCGGAGGCGCATTTTAGAATTTTGAAAAGGATCTAAAAATATAAAAGGTTTAAATATCTGAGTATTGTTGCTGTAGGTTTTGCGCAGTTCGTGGCGTCTTCCTGCGTTGTTGAGAAACCCGTAGTTGAAGAGATGCTGCGGTAGAGAGCACGGCACAAGCTGCAGATGAAAAGAAGTCTCTCTGGAGACAGGGCTAGGTAGTGTTGCAGGTGCAAGCCGGAACCTACTGCCCGTAATCGGACAGCTTTAGCTGCACGAATAAAAATGCGTCATAAGAGAGTGGCAACCTCTCAGTAACAAATATAACGTAAAGACAAAAATACTTACAAAATTGAGGAGTTTACATCGAGTTAAAGTCCTAAACTTCTATGAACATTTAACAGCACAAGTAAATCAAATTACAACTTCAGCAGCGAAATAGCTGTATTAAAACTGGGTTTATATAAAGCTCGCTGAAATACATGATTTTAAGAAATTTTTTGCTAGGTATTTTATTTGTTTTCTGTCGTATGCCAAATAAATAATGAGCACCGAAAAATGAAAACCAAAATTTTGAATCCACTGTCAAAGAATACAAACAGCCAGTCAATACACCGAGAAAGAAGCAAAAAGTATCGAACACGAAAAAGGAATATGAGCGATAACGCTACAGTAGGTATGTATGACACCAGCAGAAATGTTACCAGATGTGTCATAGGTAACCTAAAAAGCATTGTGAGTGTAATGAGTGGAACATTTCGCGTCGGGAAGAGCCACAGCAGGTGTGTCGCTACACTTACAAGATCTGAAATAACCCTATAAGTAAAGGCAAGCCTCTTTCGCACTGGATTTCAATACCGTCAAGCTGCAATATCATTCCTGCACTAAAATTGCTTTAAAATCGAGTGGGTGTCTGTGTATAGCCATTTGGATTTTGCTATGACACACAATAAGCCTATGCTGTCGAGAGTTTATGACTTACGAGTACAGTAATACCTCTGAAGGCCGTTTATGTCAAAACAGGATTTCAATGAGACGGAAACGAAACAAAAGATAGAATTCTCGAAGACAAAAATTTGTACTCTGAGAGGAAACCTTAGAGCAACGCGTCAAACCGCGCAAGCCCGTTTTTGCGCGAATCGTGTTACTCTATGGGGGAAACCCAATTATTTTATCAGAATGGTCAGAGAAAGACAAGTTAGGCAAATTACTATTATAATATAATAATGTGATAATAATAAAGTGAGGCATTTGAAAAATTTTAAATTCGCGTAAAACCGAAACCGAGGGGTCGCGTAAAGCGGGGTAGTATTAGAAACTTGAGTAAATATACAAGCACTCTGTTTCTTCAAGAAGGTACTAACTAGGTATTATTTAATTGTGCTTTCCATAAGAGGAGATATTTGAAATTGATGAAATGACTTCTATAATATCTGCAAATATAAGCACACGCGCCTAATTTTTAACTTTAGTCTTGTTGTCTTCGGCTGATTTGATGATTTTGTGACACTGTAAAATTTCTGTTTAGTGCTAACTAATGGGTTGATGTTGCCATAATAAATGAATTTAATAATTATCAACTATTTGTGATCCCTGCTCTCTCTGTCAAGACAGGAAGCGTCTTTGCCTGCATGGAACGTCACAACAGAGAAAAATGCAAAAAGCCCAGTGTAGGCTGTTGCTAGTAGCAGTCTGAAATTTTAAAATACTCCACCAAAAGATAAAACGGACCTACTATGCACATGAACAATGACTCCCCATGCCACCGATCCGAAAAATTATTTAAGTTTAAAATTGTTGAGCATTACATGCAGTTCTCGATCGGAGTGACGAGATTGGTGGACATCAATCATTTGTTGAGCGCAAGCGGAGCATGGCGCAAATCATAGTCCTAACTCGTCACTCTGACGTCAGTCGTACTGACACCCACATCCCGAGCAGAATTGGCCATTGTTTGACTTAAATTGTGATTCAGAAATGGGTCGTTTAGTTGTTAATTTTAAATGTACCAACTAATTAACTTAAAAAGCTGCTTTTATGCCTAAACTTTTTACAAATATTGTGATTTCCTTTCCTTTAAAGAACTGTAACTCTCTTACTGAGAACATTGATTGAGAGACGTTTTTCAAACCAAGTTGAACAACTGTTGAAAACTCCTCTTTACCGTGATACTTTGACTTTGTTCATTTCTATATTCATAACAAGTTAGTTATGTAATGCAGTATTTTCTGGCCTAAAATAGCATACTAGCCGTGACTATCTTTCAGGGCTGAGACCGACACACCTGAGATAACCGCTTCTCAGAACGAATGAAAGTACTCGCGTACTTGCATTATCAGTCGTCGACGACGCCGCTAACGCGTGAAGTCGTAACCTCTAATAATAAAACATTATGTATTCGCGTCCACGTGCCAACAATAATGACTGAAGCCGAAACAAAAGTAGGTCTTTTTGTTGGCGAGACTGTATGGTTTTATAAGCGGCCGGCACCTCTGTGCCTGCGCCGACGCAACGCTTTGTACGGTTTATGCGCCCGCGTGAAGCCAGTTTGAGATGTGCATAAGAGTGTTCAATGCAACCAACAATGCTATATTTATACATATTTTGATGAACACAATAAGATGATAAAAATAAGGGACATGGGGTAGGGAAAGCACCATACATAGATAGATTTTTTTTTCAAAAGAAACTACATGGAGCTGATTTGATATAAATAAAGTGAATCAAAATATTTCATATTAATGAAAAACAATGTTCTATTGCTAATTTACATAGATATGGATTTACCTTTCAAAAGTATATTAAGGGTTTTTTATACTTTTTTTATTGTCGAAGAACACTTATATTATGTTATGTCAAACAAATTACCATCATCTTATTTATTTATTCGGTATCGGGCCGTGGTCTTGACAATCATGTTAGAAGAGCAATAGCGGTACAGGTAGGATGCAATTTTCATTCCTCGTTGTAATTGCTTTTCAGAATGACAATACAAAAACTGTTCCATTCACACCACTAAATAATCAAATTGTCCCACAATGGCTATAATCACCGCAGTTCCGTAGGTTAACCAACCGTTACGAAATTTTACTCAAAAGCGAATTATTTAAATTACCCATACATATCACCAAGGCATTTAGAGTATTAAATAGACCAAAACGGTTATCAATCATCGCGCTTGTGCTGACAGAATTAAGTCAAATAAACACAATGACAGTTATTTACCACCGCGTCGAGATATCTAACAAAACAAAATATTGTAATCCATTACTTTGAATTCGTACAGTATTAGAAGTATCGTTCATACATAAACATTAATGTAAATCGAGTTGTTCTTTAAAACTTGTCAGTGTAAACCAGCAAATGGGCAGTTCACGCATGGCTGTTCACCAATTGGAGCATAATTACATTCGGTGGTGGAAGAATTAAATTGGATAGAGGAAGTCGTTGACACAAGGCCGATATTATGGATTTTTAAAATTGTACACATAAGGTCAAATTCTTGTGACATAAAGAAGAAAAAGGAAAGAGAAATCTCCAAATGTATCAGAGTAAAAATTGTAACAAACTGAATCGATCCTTTAATCATTAAAACAAAGAATACGTACCTGCCTGCACACAAAAACAAAGAAAAAGGCTCTTATTGCACTCCCTGGTCTCTTCAAAAGTAATCTTTCATCTATCGTAAAACACTTAACACTTCAAACACTTCAGATCACAACCTCCTGACACAGGACTTTTCCAAATCCTCAATTAAGATCAAGGCTTCGGGCGAAAAGTGCCAAAAAATGACTGAAGGGCAAAGTGCCGAGGTAAGGAACCACTAAACGATATATCGAAAGGTTGGGGGTGGAAAGAGCAGTTAGATGGGTCATCAGATTAGTTTAGTTTAGTACAATATAAAGCTTAATGCTAACTTTTATGCTTGGGTTGCGGACGTTACGGTAAAGTGCACTTTGCTTAAATCTGCTGAATCACGTTACTATTTGTGTTATTCATATAATGATATATTTATTAAAATATATCAAGCTCGTTTGTCGGACACAATTAAATACACAAAGTATAAATGGATTGATTGATTTTTTTTAAGTGGTCTCAATTTTATTTCACAAAATTGTCCTTATGAAGATCGCACTGAAAATTAAAAGTAGAGCATTTTTAGAGACTGTTTTTCCCCAGTCTACTATAGGTGTGATAAAACAATAACGTAAGAAAAATTAAACCTTGTAATATTTTCCTACCTAAAGGGCATATTCACAAAAAGAACATATAAAAACAATACTTTTCCCTGCCCAAGAAAAGTGCCATTACGACGTTACCAGGCTTACACGAGCGGGTGTCAATCCAACACGGGGTGCCTTATCAATCTATATTGGCTATTGACTTGGCTGTGACTGTTGACCCCGCATGTCCCCTACGCCTTCTTAATACTTATCTTACTCTCCTCTACCGTTTGACCGGTCACTTAAAGAGCCATGGGAAAGTTCAGTATGGGAGTAACAAGCTTAAGATGGTGAAAGATTGTAATAAAAAAATCACGTGAACGAGTGTTACAGGATTCGTTAAAGATTTACCATATGCGTATTTGATTTTAAAATTTAGTTTTGTCTCATATTTCTGTCTGAATTTTACTACTCAACTCATAACCATAAAATCTAATAAGTACCACATCATAATAGTTATCCTTACGTTTTTCCTTTTCCAGTCCTACAAATCTTTACTTCGTTCCTAGGAAAACTAACTTCTGCACTTTATAAATTCAAGCAGAGCAATCCTTTTCACAAGACGCTGACCACGTAAACTCTACATGCGCAATATTTCACACTCGGGCACCGAAGTTGGAGCGATCAGTTACGTCGGTCAGCTAATAGAATGTGAGAGCCACGGGAAGGTTTATGGCCGAAGGAGACGTATGGCGACATTTGTTCCAACGTCTATTCAATCGACCGCCGCATGCTGACGAATGGAGCCCAAGGGATGTTTGGAACAAATCTTTGACAAAAAACATTTTGTAGGAATAGTAGAATAGTGGAATAGTGCAATTAGATATAAGGTTTCTTACGCAATTTCTCTTAATTTGTGTGCAATAAAGAGTTTCTATCTATCTATCTATCTATAAGTTTAGTGACAGTGAAATTGCTAGGCTAAAAAGTGAGGTATGTAATTTTCATGAAACTATTAACGGTTACAGCGCTCGTAGCCAAGTCATCGTTACATCATGTGATTTGTGGGCTCTGGTGACAGAGCTGTTGAGCCGTCAAAAGCCTATAACATGGTAGTTAACGGCTATTTCTATAGAAAGAAGGCGGGACCAACGGCTTAACGTGCATTCCGAGGCAGAGAATCATCTCACTTATCAGACAATTAGGTCACACATCCTGCAATGTCCTAACCAAACTTCTCAGATTCCAATGCTGTAACCACTAGACGGCCCGTGTGGTGCCGGCAAAGAATAATATCAACCCATCTCTACCCATGGGTGTCGTAAGAAGAGACTAAGGGCTCAAGAATCAGAAGATGGGCGTCTTATATACTGCGATCATCAACAACAGCGGTCGCCAACCGCAACGCTTACATGCGTGGTGACTATGGTCAATCACTTCCAAAGTACCACGCGTTTTTGCTGGAATTCTGGAGGGAGCTCCCTGTCCTGCAGTGGACGTTTCATGGGATGTTATGATAAACCAGGCCACGGCTACGTAGCCAAGTTGCAGTTGCTCTTTACCTTCGATCACGAAAGTTAGCAGCTTTGGCAGTGGTCACAGAATCTGGACTAAATCATTTTTTAACGATACGTCGTTCTATAGTCAACTCAACCATTCTAACATTCCAACTAGGGCACATGACACACACATTTATACGACATAATAGGGCCATAACAAAACAAACAGTGTTCGGAAGGAAGGGCGGGCTGCCCTCTGGCCAGTGCCTTCCGCCGGACATGCCCCCTCCCCCTCGCTTCCCGCTACCCGCTTCTTCCCTTCACATGTTTCCCTTTCACAGATTTTTCAGTAACGTTCTGTTTAGTACGATAGATATATAATTTTTTTGAATACGTAATGACGTAAGTACACTTGCGTTATTATGAATTTAAAAATATTCAGATATGTTTCTTATAATATTTCTTTGAACAACTTCAAATTCAAATTCTGAGACGGCAGCATGCTCATTATTTCAGCATTAATTTTTATGCACACCGTCAAGGTTGACACTCGCACGCTCTCCGAGACAAGTGCGGTGCAAAGTTCAAAGTGTCAAGCTTGACTTTTTCTTGACTGTACATATCGCTCGTATTTATCCACAGAGTACTTATCCACAAAATAAAACATGAATTATTTATTATAATACACATACCTAGTTATGTAGATAGTTGGTTATTATTATTAATAGAATTAATAAAATTTCTATCCTAGTAACTGTATGTACCTCTAAGCATTATTTAGGTACTTATGTAATTTATAAATCCATGTACCGGTACAAAGGAAGTCGTGAGTCTAATCGAGTTCACAGTTGGAGTATTCTATTTGAAACGACAACTCCGACGCCATTTTACAGCAGACTAACTTACTCGCGTTTAACTTCAACGTGTGACTTAACGCACGTAAAGAAGTATACATTATATTAACTTAAAGAATGTAGCAACCCTGAATTATGTGAATTTGTCTTTAAACCTAAACAATTTTTCCTAAGTATCATAGGTCGACATATGAATGAAACAAATTTGACTCCCATACAAAATGTGCTATCAGCTGATGCAGTATCTATGGGAAACTGTTTCATATGGGAAAAGATGTCCCCTTACTAAGGTGGGCACGTGATCGACTCCTTTTGTAGTAACCGGGAAGTCAAAAAATATTTTTGTGTAATAGTTTTCATGAGTAGAATCAATGGGCTTTGGGAGAAAAACCAATGAAAATTTACATGGCATAAAATAAGAGCTACATGCCGAACCGTATTCTTCATCAACAGAATTCTTTACTAAATGCTTTACGCTTTTTCTCTAATCTTCTCTTACGAGGGCCACACCGAAATGATCGGGAATAGAAAAAAGTACAAAAATAATACAACAATATTTACTTTCATTGTTTTTCGAAGTATTCTCCGTGACAATCGATGCACTTTTGCATTCTATCAAACCAATTATTATAACAGTAATTCCAGTCTGAGGTGGATATAGTCGAAACAGCCGATTTGTAAGCTTCGACTGCCTCTTCTGGGCCTTGAAATCGTTGACCACGTAGCATATCTTTAATTCTTGGGAATGTAAAATAATCATTGGGGCTCAAGTCAGGGCTATACGGTGGATGGTCCATTAACTCCACGTTTTCCTGATTTAAAAACGCGATCGTTTTGCGAGCGGTATGTGAGCTCGCATTATCCTGGTGAAGAATGATGCGACGATTCGGATTAATTTTACGAAGTTCTCTTATGACTTCCGGCAAACAAACTATTGTGTACCAATCAGCAGTAACCGTTCTGCGTTCTTGTAAAGGAATCGTAGCCACATGACCAGTTTTCGATAAAACGAAGCCAACATTTTTTTCGACACGCTACGAGAGCGGAAAACTTTTGTTGGCTTGACCTCGCCTTCGAAGACCCAAACAGCCGATTGATGTTTTCTTTCGGGCTCATATGAATAAATCCACGATTCATCACCAGAGACGATATTGTAAACTGCATTTGAGCTCCCTCTATTGAACCGTTGCAGAGTAGACCGACACCAATTAACACGAGCCGACTTTTGTTCCTCGGTCAAACGATGGAGCACCCAGCGGGAAACTAACTTTTTGACACCCAGTTCATCATGTAAAATAGTTTGAATCGCTGTCATACCAATGCTGAGAGAAGCCCGAATCTGCTCGTATGTCACATGTCTATCTTCTTTTATTAATTGGCGCACAGCATCGATGTTATCTTGTGTTACCGCTGTTTTTGGTCGACCAGTAGAAGGAACTGTCGTGAGAGAGGAACGTCCACGATGAAACTCAGAATACCAACGATATATAGTCGTTTTACTGGGTGCTTCAAGTTCATAAACAGAAACAAGCTCGGCGAGACATTGTTCTTGAGATAAACCTCGACGAAAGTTGTGAAAAATTATGGCACGGAAATGTTCCCGCGTAAGCTCCATTTTCCCCACTGACTTGTCAAATTCAAATGGCTACTACTCTTTTCTTTTTTACTTTTTCTTAAATTCAAAAATGGAATTGTGTTTGAAATAATACTACATGTCATAAACCAAAAAGGTTTTAATCTAATTTATTCCTGAGTATTCTATTCCCGATCTTTTCGGTTTGGCCCTCGTATGTACCTAAAGTTCTCACACTCAGCTGGTCAAACGTCTCCTTTTTAGGGTTCCGTACCTCAAAAGAAAAAAACGGAACCCTTATAGGATCACTTTGTTGTCCGTCTGTCTGTCTGTCTGTCAAGACCCTTTATCTCACGAACGGGTAAAGGTGTCAGGTTGAAATTAATACCATATATTAGGATCCATGAACCACACAAGATCTGAAAATTCCAATTTTTTACAACGACGCAATCAAAAGATATGGCATTTTATGTCCTCATCTCCATACATTTATTCAAAAATGCAAAACCTACAGGGTACTTCCCGTTGACCTAAAATTATGAAATTTTCAAGAAGCTAGGTCTCATAGTACAAATTATGGGAAAAGTCTGAAATCATTAAATATTACAACTTTTCTCACAACTAATGGTAACCAATTGTGGTGAGCTCCCGTTTCAAGAACATTCATATAAGAGAGGGGTCGCACTGAAATTTCAACTAATACAATTATGATTATGTGGTGGTACGGAGCCCTCTGTGCGCGAGTCCGACTCGCACTTGGCCGGTTTTTTTTCCTCAATAGGTTTTTACTCTGAGTTTCTTGTTGTCAATGTTTACTTTACACAAGCGTCAAGTTCATCGCGCTACATCAAAGAAATTTGACCTCATATAGAAGTAATATATAAGAAATAATTCGTCACAAGTAGGGATGTGGGCATGCTTTCATCTATCGATAGTCGATAAGTTACACAAGGACAAATCGATGTCAAAACTTTGACCAAAAAGTTGAAGTACTAAACTTTAATAAAAGGCAAATCTGTTAAAAGCAGTGATCAAAATCCATTAAAAAAAATACTTTTTGCATTTTTTACTACAGGTGATTTCTTACGTAGGTGTTTCAATATTAAAGATACCAAATTTCTTACTTACTTACTTACTAAAAGTAATGGACGGTAGCGGTGGAGGCAAGAGGGGTAGGAGGTGTAAAGGTTCTTTTTTTTTTCATGAATATCTCTAGCTTACATACAAATTATGTAGGATTTTAAAACAAACTTTTATCCCTCAATTCAATCCATTTGGGATGGTTTTGCAAAAATGCTGAAATACGGGTTTGTGTTTTTCTTCTAAGTAGCTCAAATAAATTTTCAAGCGAAATTTCGTGTATCTTATCTTGCCTTATAACGTGGAGCTGAGTTCCTTATTGGACCTTAGAGCACAAGGAGCCTGTAGTCTTCTGGTTCCGGATAAGCTTGACCCAGAATCTTCATAAGCTTGTGAGCCAAAGTGTTGCATGAGCACAAGAATTGCTTGTCAGTATTGTTTGTAGCGAAAAACTTTCAAACCTTTTTTGTAGAGAATTGCATGAAGATTAATTTAGTATTTTTATTAATTTTCTTACAATTTGTTGATTCAGGATGATTCATGCTGATTGAGACATTTCAATTTGGCGAAGACACACAAAGTTATATTTGTTTGATAGTGTCCCCATCGGGAATCGAACCCAGAATGAAAACAAGACGCGTTGAATGTTGTAAAATATAATAAATGGTACAGCAGCACTGCACTTACTTTCTCGCGATATGCAATTAAAACTGTCAACCGCAAACTTAAATTTGTAATACCATACCTACACATAGTATGGAATTACAAACGTTTATAAAGGTTCTGAAAAATGTTCTACCACATGAATTCGGAACTCGAATTGTAAAATATTAAAACAAACCAACCGTAAACGATTTCGAACAAATCACATGTTCAAATTTTGATAGTACTGGAACACCTTTTATATGAATTTTCACAGATTTTTAAATTTCAAAACTCTGTTTCTTATGAATAGTTGTTCAGTTTTGTCGACTGTAAAGCTCTTTAAGTTTTTGGTACATCCTGTGTACTAAATTTTCACAAAATCCAATCAAATTGAATATCCATTCAGGTAGATAACCAAAACAAAATTAAAATTATAGAAAATAATACAAACTTAATGTAGTCAATTAGGGTCAATGTAGGTACCACTAGTTGACCATTTAAGCGGTTTTATGACGAAATTCATAAAAAAACTAAATTATTAGTTCTACTTTCAGAGTCACTTCTAAAAGTTCGACTATGAATTAGTTAGGCTTGTGATATAATAAGTGTTAAGGACTTTACAAAATATGCTCTTAAAGTTTTTTTTTTTTCAAATGTTACATTGCATGACCACTTCGAATAAACATACTAAAGTACTAGCTAGACAAACCCATAACTTTATTGTAAGACGCCAACATACTTAAATTCTATATAAAATCGCGGTATTTTAAAATTTTCTTACTTTCAGTTCAAATTTAAGTTTTGGTCAGCTATTGGTGCTTGGTCATCTAGTGGTGCACTGACCCTATGAGTAAATCACAAGTTTACGTTTTGGTAGTACAGGAACACCCCTTATATGGAATCACACAGACAAACTGATGATGGCGCAAGATACCTTGCATAGAGATGCTTAGTCAAGCAAAGTTTCATAAAAATAATTTGAACCGTTTTTAAAAAAAATTCAATTCTTCATTTTTGTTGAATGACAGCTACCCTCAAAATGAGAGCCAGCAAAAAACCATTCGGAAATAAAAGTCTTAAATTAAAAATATGGTGTTAATAGGACCATTCGTTTAGCCGCTAGGCCAAAGCGTGACGGACAGACCGACCAACCGACAGACGGACATTTTTAGGGGACTTGCTTAAGTGATATAGAACACATTTTTGAGAAAGTTTGTGCAATTTTTTTTCACGAATACAATACCTTTCTCGCTCAGCTCGAAAGTAAAAATACTACTATCGATAAAAAATACATCACTCATAAACTCCAACATGATCCCACAAAAAACGATAAATTACAGTAAAATACGTAACAATTCCATATTATCTGACTGTAGAAATGATAAGTTGACATTTTTTTATGCAATATTTGTGATAATAATCCACAAACATGAAAAATACTGAATAAAACTTACAGATGAAAAGACAAAATTTCTTTGCAATTTTCGTTTTGTTGTTTTGAAGATGTACAGCCATCAACTACACACGTTATTATTAAAAAGAAGAATCACTAATATGGAGAGCAACTTAAGAATAAATTCACGATATTTTCATGTTATTCACTACATGTTTTTTATAATTTACACAATGTTTACAACATATAATTTAGGAAATATTTTCAACCGTTAAAATCCCAACAAGTAACAATAATCCTATAAACTTTGTAAATGCAATGAACGCGTCGTTCATCTAATTTGGTAGGATGTGATCACTGACGACTTGACATGGCATGAGACATGCTAGCAGTTGTCATCCCATACTGAAAAAAAATAGCATGGTTTCTTCTCCGAGCGAAGCAAGGAGGTTTTTGTTCTGAGCGCTACATGCACCGTGGTCAGCTTTTGTCCGTTAGTAGTTGCACCCATAAACTCCTTTCCCATAACATCGAATACTATAAATGTCACTGACAACTGGTGGGTAAACATCTGTCTATTACCGAATTTCCATTTTCCAAATACCTGTACTCTGTTCCCGGAGATATACCGCATGAGTTGGAAGGGTGAGGGGTGAAGAGTGGGGGTGTATCGCCAATCCGCTCCGATAACTTTCATAATTACCTCGGAATAATTCCCAGCTTGTTTTGAATTGACATGTACTTACGTACATATCTATGTATGTTTTGTACGTAAAGGTGGTTTTGTAAGGAACGGTAGTAAGGAAGGTTAGGGCTGACTTGCAAAGGGCTTCTATGCTAATTTTAATTACTTTAACTAAAGTTTGGTTTCCCATTCAGATATACAAATTTTGTTTAAGAACATCCCCTTCTATTGTGTTAATTACCTTACCCCTGAAGTGATAGAGACTAGGTACACACAGCCACACGTCGGCGGAAACACTTTGACCTTGAATGGATCTCTGGCTTCGTGCATTTATAGCGTAGCGTTAGTTCAGCTTATACTGGTTTCGTTTCTTTTATATGTGCTTGCTACCTTGCGTACTAGAGAAACTACATAATTCAACGAGCTGGCCCTCTTGCCTTGTTTTTGCCTTGTTATTCTAACATTATCTGCAGACTTCAGAAACTTGAAGATTTCAGAATTTTTATAGCAAAAGTGATTGGGCACAATCCGTCACCAAATAGACTATTAATTTTGAATGCTTTGTAAAAACTTAAAATGATGAATTCGTGTCGCTTGAGGCATTTCAGCTTTTTGCAAAAAGTATCAATTGGTACCATGGAGCACAATTATTGGTACGAATAACGAACGCCAAGTGTAAACCGTAGCTTATATTCTCTATCTCTATCATGTTTTCGCCTTAACATATTTTCTTCCAATATTAAGGTCAGTAGAGGTCACAGACGAATGTCGCACCGATAGTATTGTCCAAGTCCGATAAAAAGATTACTCGTTTGCAATGAACGTGCGTGCCGCGCATACTAATGCCCTCTCCCCTTTCATACCACTAATAGATTTTAATCGTCCTCTGAAAGTCGGAGATGATGAGATTTGCGTTTTTGTCCTCACGTTTTGTGCTGGTTTTTAGTCTGTTTTGTCTGCGGGTGACAGAATTACACGCTTGTCAAGGTTCATTCGGACGCCCGCCTTGACTATGACTACATCACGTCGTTTTGAATAAGGGACAAAATTTGCTCCTGGTGCAATCCTGGTGCCATCATTGTTTTGACTTCGAAAACTATTTGATGTTATCCTTTGGATTTATGTTTTTTTTAAATGTCTGATGTATAACATAAAAAATTAAATAGTGAACATAATTTTAGACCATGAAACTGAACAACTTTCCCAAGAGAAAAATAAGTGGGAATACGAAAATACTAATTTGACCTCCTATACAAAATGCGCAGTTTGCAGTTTTTATGGGAGGTCGAAATGTTTTTTTCGAGTTTCGACCTATGTTTCTTGGGGAAAGTTGTTCAGTGTCATGGTCTGAGTAACATAGCAAAATTTATGTTCACTATTTAATAAGGACCTTATAACCTGTGGAGACTCGCAATATCCGATCGGCGTCAGGAAAATTTTGACATCCCCTATGTCAATTTCCCATAGAGTTTCCGGAAAATGGAAAATGCATGAAAAATTTATTGCAATATGCAAAATTATGCCTTATCTCGTAAATAACTACGTTTTCTTTTCGATTCCTGTGAATTTTGAAATGTATATTATACAGGTACCTATTCAATAATCTGTGTTTCAAAGGCTTAACCTGGAAGATAAATGCAACAAAAAGTTCTACATTTTGATATGATATCCGTTTAAATATATTTACACACAATACAAACACTAAGTAGTAATCACCTTCAGAGATCTGCTTTTTTTGAACTTAAAAGTTAAAGAATACAAGATAACCTAAAACTTTAAAAATGTAAGTTGAAACTACTCCCAAAGTAGCTTTCCATTTCGGAAGGCACGCGTCCTGGTAGCAGTTCAAACAGCTTAGCGCCGGGTTGATTTAAATATTTTTATCTAGTTTGCTTTCAATATTAATGTCGGGCATTAGCTGGCCTTCAACCCTTGTTGTTGTTGCGATTTGCATGCTCAAAACGCTGGAAGCGGTCGGGGTGCTGAAACACCGTTCGAATCGAAAAAGTGTCATCGAAACACTCTATTTTGATTCCATTGCGGCCTGTGCAAATAGATCTTTTGATACCATCGGGTAAAGGTAGCAATGAAAATCAAATTGTAGATTTTTGATATATTTGCATGTCAGTTTGATTGAGGCAGATCAGGCATTATCACAATGTATTCGCTAACACGTAAATAAATAAAGATAAACATGATTGCGCGTTTGAGTGGTCGCGTTTGTTTAATGTATGTGTGAATCGCGCTCGCGTTTACAGGTGGCGCTAAAATGCATCGCGTCCGTAGTTGGTACTTTTTATGTTCTGAATGTTTATCTAGTATAAGTTGAATCTTCTAATGAAATTTCGTCTGGTGGTACGAAACCCTAGGTGTACGAACCGACTTGTAAGTATACATATAGGGTCCTACACGGAAAAACATAATATTAGCATGTTACTTAGACCATGAAACTGAACAACTTTTCCCAATAAACATAGGTCGAAAAGGAAAAGTAAATTTCAATCTCCCATACAAAATGCGCTTTCAGCTGATGCAGTTTCTATGGAAGGCCAACATTTTTTACGTATTTCGACATACATTCCTTGAGGAAATTTGTTCGGTTTCAAAAATTATGTTCACTTTCCTTTGGACCACAAAACTGACCAAATTTACGAGTAAGTCGAAATAGAAAAAAAAATTCAACGTCCCATAGAAACTGGATCAGCTGATACCGCATTTTATATCAAAGATCTTAATTATTTTTTCGTATTTTCTTCTTCTTCTTAGGTTTCGATATTTGCAGTATCAAAGTGAAAAGACCTTATAGTGTTTAAATAATATACAAGGTGTAACAAAAAGGGTTTACCAACCCCGAAAGATGTGAATCTGCCCATGAATCTGAATAACTTTCCCTAAGGAACAAAGGTTGAAATATAAAAAGATAAAAATTGACCTCCCATACAAACTAAATCAGCTGATAGCGCGATTTTTATGGGAGGACAAATATTTTGTTCGTATTTCGACCTATGTTCCTTGTTCACCTTCATGGGCAGATTCACATTCTTCAGGGTTGGTATACCGTTTTGTTACACCTTGTATAGCTTTAAACTGCT
Source organism: Athrips mouffetella (assembly GCA_947532105.1). Taxonomy (NCBI): domain Eukaryota; kingdom Metazoa; phylum Arthropoda; class Insecta; order Lepidoptera; family Gelechiidae; genus Athrips; species Athrips mouffetella. Next base: position 17,264,370 of record OX383963.1, read on the forward strand.
GCGGCTAAGAACCCTTTATAAAACTTTTAAGAAATATTTCGATCGCGTGTGTTAGGATCGCGAGGCGGAGACAAAATTTCTACAGGTTTTATCAAAACATTTAATACAACAACGCAAGCAAATAACGGAATCCGGGTCGGGTTCGGTTAAGGATCAATAAAGAGGCGATATGAGGACCTCCAGCAACACAACAATATATCTACCGATAGTGGAGCGATGTCTGCCCATAATATTCTTTGGGGTGCATCTCATTTGGCTAAGAACCTGCCTTTGTCAACAAACTTGGGGGCGGAAAAATCGATACTAGCCGCAACTTGAGGCCTCGATCATAGCGTCACGTAGACGAATTTGAATTTTGAACAAGTTTTAAAGAAGTCTATTGAAATAAAGAAGAAGTGTGCATACAATTGTAGCTGCGTAAGGGTGTTATTTTCATTTTCATTTTGTTTCCAGAACACAATTTGATCGTGATATACCACTACCTTCTTATTAGACTATAGATTCGGTACACTATTTAAATACGTTTTTTATAATTAATTAAACAAGAAACAACTACGGTAACCTAGTTGGTTAAAATGTCTCCTGTAGTGTCGGAGAAGAGTTTATACTTTCCACTTTTACTCCTCTTTATTTCCAGATAGGTTACAACTCTGCCTTTATTTTTGTTTACAGAAATTATAACATTTTGAAAAATTTTATTCTACCTATTATAATAAACACTTTATGTAGAGCTCGGCCAGACACAGATGGGGTGACGAAGTGCGGAAAGACCTGGATGCCCTCCAGAGAGCCGATTGGCAAGAAGCGGCACAGAACAGGAAAGAATGGAGAACTCTCGTGTCGGAGGCCAAGATCCTCTTGGGGTCGCTGAGCCAGCGTAGTAGTAGTAGTATTTAGTAGTAGTTATAAAACCATAATCATAAACAACAATGCGACAACTCAAACATTCACAATCACTAAAGATCTACAGAAAAGAAATAAATGATCAATCAGTAAGTGGCTATCAAAGCATCGTGAACATTCACACTGAATGCAAAACATGTAAATCGAAGAAAAACTTATCGCTGCATCAACACGAATACATATCGAGTAACTAGTAAAGACAGCAAGCACAGCTAACTGAATGTTTAACTGGTAATTATAATTAATGCATAATTAGCGGTCATATTGTAACGAGCTAATCACAGGTTATCTGATCATGGTTAGCATAATTGGTTTAATAATAAACAAGAATATATTTAGGTACTTATGTTTAGCTTTTGAAGAAACGATTGTTGATTTCATTTGGTAATGTCACTTCTTTTTTTTTCAACATTGCGCCACTTTGTTTGTGAAGTGATGTAGTTTAGCTGACGTTATTAAGATGTTTTAATATCCAACAATGATTAAATGATATTGAGTTTGAGAATGTAGAGTGTCATATTAATGCACAAAAGTCATAACAAATAATAAGAATCTTCAACGCAATAAAGTTCTAGGTCAAGTTGATAAAACTTTGCACTATTACGCAAATTTTCACTCATAACAAAAACTCCATAAAAACGCTTTTGGAATTCAAATCAGACACCCGGCAGCTTTATTACGTCGATATGTAAATTCTGTACAGCGTCACTACCCTTATAAAGACCCTGTTTGAATTGAAAATTTAGTTGAACGAACGAGAGTGTACGCCGGCGTTCAGCCAGTATGGCTACGTCTTTCAGCGAACCAACTTCTCTATACACTCACTATTTGGAAAAGTAAAGAAAACTGCGCTAAAAACCAACAGAAGCAGGAATCTCGCGCGTGCTCTCTTAAAGTGACTTGTGTTGTGATGACGGTAGAGTCCTAAATCGTACATTTGTAACTGCTTACGCAGTTGAAACGCAAGTTCCTCAACATTGTGATTTGTTCGCTTATCAAAATCATATTCAACTATAAAGAAACTTGGCGAGGAGTTTGCTGTAGCAAGTAGGAGTACCCAGCTTACCCCGGAAAACGAACACAACTACGTCACCAACACGTGGTATAGACCTGTCAAAGTTACAAGGACAGGAATCTTTAGAAAAGGACGGAAGATCGCGTGTACCAAAGATTTCGGACCTCCTTGTTTCGCTCGGAAAAAAAACAACCCTTATTTTTCTGTGGCGTGTACGGACGTTTTGTGTAAGTTAACAAAAATTTTGTCTTAAGCATGTATACAGTATGACCGCGATAGATATCGCCAGAAAAGACGTTCTGGTGGTCAAAATTGGAACTATAGTTATTATACTGAATTGGCAAAGAGGTAATAGGTATACAATCTTCACGACTAGCGCCGCCGTCAACTGAAAAGGTATCGCGGTCATACTATAGTATTCTCATTGAATTACTCGTAAGTAATTGTAAGGTGAGATAAGATAAGTTTTTAGGTCCTGAATTGCATGAACATCAAACTCGTTGTTGTCTAAGCTTTATTGCATGAAAATTAAAAAAATACAATTTACAGGAAAGAGAACACGTACCTACAGGAAGATTTTATATCTAGGTTCTGTATCAAAAAAATTTCAAAAGCTTACAAGAAAAATAAACCTCCAGATTTCATCTAAACTAGCTCAAGAATAAAACTAAAAACCCGGCTGTGTGTGTCAAAATTCGCACATTTAGGGTTCCGTAAACTAAGGGAATTTCAAGAAAAAAATCTTATTAATCAATATATTTAATAAAAATTATCATCTTACCATTATCAAGTTCATAGGTCAATGGAAAGTTAAAAAAAAAATCGCAACAATTTTGTAAAAATGCTGACTGGTGGTTTTTTATTAATTTTTTTTCCGATATTTTGTGAAACAAAAAATATAGCAGCTATGTATTTACTCAACGACCTCATTTGATCCGCCCGCCTTTGATTGTATGGGAGCTACCCTTAATTAAAACGTTTAAAAATATTTTTTTATAATTTCCATGGCTTTGGGTCAACTATATGCTATGCTGTGAAAAATTGAAGACTGTAGCTCCAATCGTTTGGCGGTAAAACCTGTGTAAAATTCGACAGACAGACAGACATACGCATAAGTGACAGAAATAGGGTTCCGTTTGGAACGTCCCTTCAGGTACTTTCATAACATCTCATAAAACGTCTACTACAGGACAGGTAACTCCCTCCATAACTCCAGCAAAAATACATGGTACTTAGGAGGGGATTTACCATAGTCACCACGCTTGTAAGCGTTGCGGCTGGCGACCGCTGTTGTTGACGACCGCAGTATGTAAGATGGTACGGCCCATCCTCCGATTTACAAGCCCTTAGTCTTCTTTCGACACCCACGGGTAGAGATGGGTTGGTAATATTCTGTGCCAGCATCACACGGGCACCCTTCAGGTACGGACCACGAAAATAGATAAACGAACCGGCCAAGTGCGTATTGGACTCGCGCACAGAGGGTTCCGTACCACTAAAGTAAAATACCGTCTTCGGCTGTTTTTCCTTTTTTGTTTTTCTTCCCGCTTGTGATTGTTCCCGTTTTTACAATAGAGCTGAAAAAAGACACAAAAAAAGAACGTTTTTTTTGTTTTGGGACCCTCGTTATTTTTTTAATTTTCATAGTCTTTATCATTGGTTAGGTATTCCGCCATAATATCACAATGAAAATGCTTCTTCGTCGAACTCATCCCTGCCCTCTCGGCCCATCCACCATTAAAAAATACAGGGGTATATACAGGGTGTAAGGGGCAGCCCTCCGAATACTGAAAGGGCATCAGGCAACGTAACTGATCGTATTTCAGCGAATAAAACTTTCAGGAAATGAAAGAATAAATCGGCCTCTCCATACAAAATTGCAAACTTGATTATACAGTTTGTATGGAGAGGCCGATTTTTCTTTTCGTTTCCTGAAAGTTTTGTTCACTGAAATTTGTTCAGTTACGTTGACTGAACATGCCCTTTCATTATTCGGAGGGATGTCCCTTACAACCGTTATTCTGTGAAAATGTCAACCATATAGCTGCTACGCTTCAAAGATAGCCCTTTAAATTTCGGACAGATAAACAGACAGACAGACGACGTAGACTTAGTAATAGGGTCCCAATGGCACCCTTTGGGTACAGAACCCTGAAAAAAGAAAAAACTGGTACTCCTCTTATTAATATGAAGGGAATTTAAATATCATGGAGGTGTGTGTTTAGAAATAGAGGCAGTAGAATGACCTCGTCAAGGTTCGAGAATGGCATACGCGGCGTCAATAGGTGATACACTTCTGTAGGAGGAAGTATACAGGGTGTAGGGACGGTGTACTGAAAAGTGAACGGGCGTGATCAGTTAACAAAACTGAACAACTATCCCAAAGAAACATTTTTGGAAATAAAATTTCGACATCTCCATACGAATTGCTCACTCTGATCGAACAGTTTGTGTAAAGAGGTCAAAATTTTTTTCTTTTCCCGAAAATGTCTCTTTGAGAAAGTTGTTCAGTTTCGTTGAACTGAACGGGCGTTCAGTTTTCGGTACTCCGTCACGTACATCCTGTATATTCGGAGTATTCTACCAAATAAATAATTTAATTTGCGATAAATAATATCATTCAAACTTATTTTGAAGTCACACGAACTTGATAACATAATCCAGCTAATGGTAATAAACCGGATCAAAACCCATTTAAGATAGATAATTAATCTATAAAAATGGAGAACCATATTAATCTAGGGTTTAAATATGAATCGACTGTAGATTCCTTTTATCTAGGTGCATTTTGACTAAGTTGTTATAAAGAGTTTATTACAAATATTTACAATAATGTCCTGTAAGTGAAGTGTGTAATTATTTAGTATTTACCAATTATTATTTGTAAGGATTGAGAAATAATAAAATATCAACAAAATGTTGCAGAATAAGTCTAAAACTTCTGTCCTACTTATGTTGTAGCGTTTGACTATTTATAGGCCTGGTTTATAGCTAAACGATCTTCATAAATCAGTCCCTCAGTAATGCCATCCCGTTTAATTTGGGCAGTCAAACCAATTTGACCAGACACTAATGTACAACTTAGCGTGAAACTATGATTTATTGTTTACTTTAGGAGCTTCGGACGCTTGGATTAGGATTAAGAGGTCATCGGTGTCATATGTATTAAAGTATGCCATAGGTATACTAGGTAAGTAGGTATGTCTAGTCTAAACGTTCTAGTATAAATGAATAATAATACCAATTTTGGTTTAGGCCTTACAGAATTATAGTCACAATAATTATTTTGAAGGATGCGAAACGACTTCTTATTCATAACACTGGTATCTGGGCGAACGAGCTTAGCTCCATAAAAGCCTTCACCATCATCGGGTGAGCAAGCTATGCTACCCGCCAACAGATGGCGCTTTAAGTTTCTGTCTAAAACACGGTACTTTAAAAAAAATACCTAGCTAGATCGATTTTTCACCCCCGCCCCCATATGATAAGTTTCGAGTCGTTTTCGAGAATCCGATAACAAATATAAAAAGGTACAAATATATATACAAATTTTGCTCGTTTAATATTGTATAGGATCAATTCAATCATAATTAGCAAATCATGACAGCATTAGATGCACAAAATCCCAAAGTGTTTTAAGCCAAATAGCTTACCTTAACGAGAAATATAAACTTGAGACTGACTTTACCAAACGACTTAATGAAACGCAATAAAGCCGCGTCCACAAACTGCAGTTTGATGAAACGGGGATGCCTGCACATAAACTCGTATAAATTCTCTCATTAGACGCGCCCTAACCCTTCCGCAGGGTTCTAATATTGAGAGGGACTTCAACACTTTATGATTTACCTACAGATTAATATTTTCATCTGGTTCGTTAATGAAAACTCTTTTGGGGACCGTTCATTTTGAAATGAAAAATTATTGCCTTGCGTTTAGTAGTTTATGCAACTGTCATATAAAACAGGTTATTAAAACACGAGTTTGGGTTTATCACATGAGGCGTAATCGAATGTGATAATAGCATCAAACGAGTGTTTTAATACCATATTATATGCAGTTGCGTATACTACTTTATCTTCACTCATGCAATAGGTTTCTTTACTTATAAAAATGATAAAAATTTAACAAAAGTAAGTAAACAACAATGGTAACTTATATTATGTATATTACAGTTCTGATATGAGTCTGAAGAAGCCGCCTTAATATATACGCTAGGTCTTGTTTGAAATATACAAGCAGAACATTTTCTTAACAAGACATGGTTTTCTTTTCGATTTTCATTCTTTCCCAATTCATTGTAGGTTATGTCATAAAATGTCCTAGACTAATATGGGAGAAGATCATAATTTATTGAGTATCTTCTGGTGTAACTGCAGTATCCTGACTGCATCACTTTATCTTCTTTTTCAATAAACTTTCTCATTGCTTTCACGGGCACAAAAAACTTGAAAAAGGTAAATATTTGAAAATAGCGGAAAATCTAATATCTATTTCAAAGTCCATCTAATTTCAGGCTGCGCGCGCATATTTTCCACTACAGATAAAATTATTGTAACTATAGTAACTGTTACTGTAACTCCTCCAAAATAATAGGTTGTTTATAAGGCACACTTTGTAAATATGCTACTAATATTTGACAGCTACTAAGAAAAACTGTTACATTTATAACCGTCTCTCTAAAAGACCTTATATTCAGTCTTCTTTAAAAAGGTTTAGGTTCAAGAAGAATTTTATCCAAGTGTTATGTTATGATTAAAAAGTTAAATTACGTAACACCTTTGCAAAATTTTCATACAAAAATCGTTACGTAATGGTAACTTTTTAATTTTTTCGGCGTTATGTACCAACTTTTTGAATCATAATTCAAAGATTACGACATGAGTGTAGATAAACTATTTTTTTAAATACTCTTGAATAGCTGTAAGTGAATTTCCCACAGCAGTAGCTAAACTCTTAACCAATCCAATCGATGATCACTCAGCATCGAATCGATCTTGCACTTGCATCTGTCCCTAAGCCGGAGGGTACCGATTAACATAACAAGACCCCCATTACGCACCTACGGCTACATCCACCAACAAAGATACTCCTACAGTTAACCAACGGTCTTGACGAAGAAAGTAATATGCAAGTTGCTGTTTCTAAACTGCAACACAACTTTGCTAAGTCTTTTGTTACTCTGAAAACTAGAATTTGACAGACGAACGCTTCGTTTGTCAATTGCCATCGATTATTTTCGGTGAAGTTGGCAGCCGGAGGCTAATATAGGGTGCTCCGGCTTGAAGTTAGCCGTTTTTAGCGCTAACTAGATAACAAGTGGTTTAAAATTGGAATTTACATGATAATGCAAGGGGATCGTAATGAAGTTGGAAGGGTGATGTCACATTGTGACGTGTTGGTAGTTGCAGTACATATTTATCCACATACGTCATTCTTTGGTTTAAAGGGTAGGTTTATCTATTAGTAAAGCAAAATTGAAAATTACAGTATTCAATTCCTCATTAACATGGTAAAAAACAATATACTTAGTAACTAGAGCTTTATAAAGTGCTAAAGGAAAATTGCCAATTAAAAGCAAAAGATATAGGAGACATAACAATACTACGCGTTAGCGTAATATTATATATTCTTTGACAATACATTCATTAAAAATCATTTTCCTCGTTAGAGTACTCCTAAAAAAAGAACCGATGTAGGTACCTTCCTCCAACTATTTTCCTTCTCATGGAAGCGTAAAAACTGCCCGCAGGCACTGTAAAAACATTGAAGGCGAACACCGCAACTGAACTACGCCAGAGTCCACGTGCTGCAAATTATCAATATCCCATGATAAAGCAAACTGGCTTGTTTGTGCAGTCTTGTTTTTAAACAAAACCCACCGCTGCAAAAGGCTAGATAGAAAAACAAAAGAGAACCGGAACGGGCGTTATGGCTGTGGCGGGAAAATTTTGATCCTCGGAAATATTTTATTTTTACGGCTGATTTAAAAAAAGTAAGTAAGCAGGTCTCAGTAAAAAAAATATTTCAAGTATAAAAAACAAAAAGCTATTAGCAGAGCGTGGTTTCGATCCACGGACCTCTGGGTTATGGGCCCAGCACGCTTCCACTGCGCCACTCTGCTTTACATCCGTGTCGGCGAAATAACGTTTCACGTTTTCTGTAGCCGTTTTCACCAAGATGTTTCAGGTTTATAGTTTTATTCTAGGTTTAGTAGTATCCAAACGAAGTTCCACAAACTTCTTGGTGTTTCCAGTCAGAAATAAACGTAAAAAATAGAAAACAAGCTTAATACCGGCCAAGTGCAAGTCGGACTCGCGCACCGAGGGTTCCGTACCACCACATTATATTAATTGTATTAGTTGAAATTTCAGTAATTTACTGTGCTTGTTTTTTGAGTCCGACTCGCACTTAACCAGATTTTATTATTTGTTGTTATTAAATAGCTTATGCACTATAATAATTATACAAATTTTCACGATTTTAAATGATCCCATTTTTACGATAGAGCTAAAACAAAAAATCGCCTAAAACACGTTTGTAGTAAAGTAGGAAAGTCTTCCTTAATTTTTTTTTTTTTTTTTATTTTTAGGATTTGTTGTTTTAGCGGCAATAGAAATACATAATCTGTGAAAATTTTAACTGTCTACCTATAACTGTTCATGAGATACAACTCAAACAAAATTTTTGTAAAAAAAAAACGACCCGAGCGAGTTGGACTCGCGCTTCGAGGGTTCCGTACCACCATTTAATCATTTTGAGTCCGACCCGCGCTTGACCAGATTTTATTGTTTGTTGTTACTCCAATTTTCACGTTTGTAAGTATTCCCGTTTTTAAGATAAAGCTAAAACAAAAATCGCCTGAAAAAAATTGGTCTTTAGTATGGGAGCCTTCCTTAATTTATTACTTTTTTTTATTTTTAGTATTTGTTGTTATAGCGGCAACAGAAATGCATAATCTGTGAAAATTTTAACAGTCTAGCTATTACTGTTACTATTCAATATTTTTTAAAACAAAAAATACAGTATTTATTTTCTCAACGAGTTCTAATTCACTATTTTTTACACTCCCCCCTTTAGCTGTTTGGGAGCCCCCCTTGATTTTTATTTTTTTTTATTTTTAGTATTTGTTGTTGTAGCGGCAACAGATATAAACAATTTGTGAAAACTTCAAATTTCTATCTATTACGGTTCATGAGATACAGCCCGCTGACAGACAGACAGACATCGGAGGCATATCAATAGGGTCCCGTTTTTCACCCTTTGGGTACGGAACCCTAAAAAGCTGACTTTGGTGGCATCTTATTCCTTTGTTTCTAAATATTTTTTAAAACAAAAAATACAGTGTTTCTCTACTCAACGAGCTATAAACAACGATCCCCACTCGATGGTACAGTCAATTTTTTTTTCGCGCCCCCCTTTTAGCTGTTTGGGAGCCTCCCTTAATTTTTATTTTTTTCGTATAGTACTATGTTTCATTACAGAGTTTCGATCCTTCCAGGACGCCCTCTTCTGGCTCCATCATGAGACTCTGAATGTGATATAGGACCATTGTCCTTGTTGAGACAAATCGCAGACGAGCCCATACGTCCTGATGGGGTTCCGTCGTTTTGTAACAGATTTTCCCATTACCATCATCCGGCTCCTTCATCAGTTCAGCTCCAATTATATTGCGTTGTCATCCAATTAGTTTTTCAGCTTAATCGCAAACCAGGAAGTAGTTCTTTAAGATGCAAAATTCCATTACAGACAGACAGACTTCGAGACAGGCGAAACTAAATAATAGCTTTTAATAATAAAATAAAAAATCATTTTTTGTCAAACGGAACGGGACGTGTTACTGGAAGTGACATAGAAAGTGGAACGTCTTCGAAAGGCAGTGCAGGCAGTGCAATGATGCCGGCAGCACTATCTTAGATAGTTAATGTCAAGCCAAGTTTAGATAAAGTTATTTATCGGCCTGAAAAACCTTTTAACGTGGTACGATGTATATTTTTAAAAACATTTTACTATTGAAATGTAATGTTTCAAAACCACTCCAAATATTTTAAAAGCACTTGAAGCTTTAAGGGTGTGAAGTAGTTACCGGGTATCGTTAGCCTGAGGCTACTGTTATTGCCAACCGAGTGAACCTCAATAGTTTTTGCAAATTGCCATTGAAATACTTTATATTGTTGCGAAAAATATAAAGTCCTTTTGAAGACCCCTATTATTTAGTAAGTATTAGTGGTGCTGGCAATTGGAGACGTCTACACAACTAGCTGTTACTCGTGACTTCATACGCGTGAAAATTAATTGAAAAAAGTAGCTTATGTACTTTCCCATGTTTTTTTTATACAAGAGGGGGGCAGACGAGCAGACGGGTCGCATAATGGTAAGTGATCACTGTCGCCCATAGATAACCACAACACCAGGGGCGTCACAGGTGCGCTGCTGGTCTTTAAGATATTTGTGGGCTCGCTTCTTGAAGGCTGTAATGTTGTACCCGTCCGGAAATACCTGCGCAAGAAGCTGATTCCACAGTGCGGTCGTACGTGGTAAGAAGTTTCTCGTAAAACTTACGGTGGAAGATTGCCAGTTATCTAAGTGGTATGGATGAAATTTTGGGTTAGTAGCATTTGCCCCCATTTTCAAATGCCCCCGTGTCAAATGCCCCCAGTATCATTTGCTCCCGATAAATTTTATTGAAAGAAATACCTAAAAAATATTTGCTTTACAGTCGAGGACTAAAGTGCTAACAGATTTTTTTTTATTAATCAGTCTTCTGCGTTTAATAATTGATGTATTATTAGATTGTGATACATTTACGTGGCGTATAAAAAAGTAAATTCACTGTGCGTATAATTTTAATATTATTTTGTCAATACTTGAGTAGTTTGTTAGCTTCACTTTCAATGAGCGTAAGTTCCTGAACAAAAACGGGTTATTGATAACAATAGCCAAAGCCTGTCCAGAGTGTTATCAGTAGTTCTATCTCCTTTTCTCACGAATGACTCTGCATACTTCGACCAATCCGACGTCGGTCTGTATGGACGCTCTTATCAGTCATGGGTCTACTTGTTTTGGTCAGGTGGTGAGTACCTTGAATACAATGCACGTTGCCATAAGACAAGGGGTACTATTAGTGTATTATCTCAATATTTCGGGTGAAGGTCCCTCTCAGGGTCAAGTGGTAGATAATTTTAAAATTATATCAAATGGTAAAAAAAGGACATTGCTACATGCTAGGCATACCTATAATTTTCACAGAAATAATAAAGACTCGTCAGAATGGACATGTTCCAAAAAAAACGGCCAAGTGCGAGTCGGACTCGCGCAACGAGGGTTCCGTACCACCACATAATCATAATTGTATTAGTTGTAATTTCAGTAAGTTAATGTGCTAGATTTTTTGAGTCCGACACGCGCTTGACCAAATTTTATTATTTGTTATTATTTTATAGCTTATGCACTATAAACATACCAATTTTCAAGTTTGTAAGTGTTCCAGTTTTTAAAATAGAACTAAAACAAAAATCGCCTCAGCGATCATTCAACTTGACCCCTCTCTTATATGAATGTTCTTGAAACGGGAGCTCACCACCATTGGTTACCATTAGTTGTGAGAAAAGTTGTAATATTTAATTATTTCAGACTTTTCCCATCATTTGTACTGTGAGACCTAGCTTCTTGCCAAATTTCATAATTTTAGGTCAACGGGAAGTACCCTGTAGGTTTTGCTTTTTTGCATAAATGTATAGAGATGAGGACATAAAATGCTATATTTTTTTAATGCGACGTTGTAAAAAATTGAAATTTTCAGATCTTGTGTGGTTCATGGATCCTAATGTATGGTATTAATTTCAACCCGATACCTTTACCCGTTCGTGAGATAAAGGGTCTTGACAGACAGAAAGACAACAAAGTGATCCTATAAGGGTTCCGTTTTTTTCTTTTGAGGTACGGAACCCTAAAAACCCTAAACAAAACATAGTGCATAATGTTTGCCAGACTTTTTCCAAAATGAAGTTAAAGTTGTGTTAAATAATGTAAAGGAAGAAGTGTGCGAAAATTTTGACGTTATGCAAAAAAATTACATCAAATAAAGGAAAGGATGCCGATATCCCACAGTAAGTTATACAGACAACGAAATTCGAAAAATCGTATTATTTTGTTACTTACTGGCCACAGTACTGATTAAGTTTTGATTTATGTTATAAATATAAAAATATGTACAGTTATGTCGTTTTATTATGCCGTGTTCTATTGTGATATTGATAAAAATATTACACTAATGCTGATTTAAGAACAGTTTGTGGTTATTTATAAATTACCTACACAAAAATAAGTCCAAATAAGTGAAAAGTATTTAAAATTACAAACACTTGTGCTTGTGATTGTACAGGCAGGTAGGTATTTCTCTGAATAAAATTTATCGGGGGCAAATGATACTGGGGGCGTTTGACACGGGGGCATTTGAAAATGGGGGCAAATGCCACTAACCCGAAATTTTAAGTATTTTCTACCATATTTATATTGTTTCAAACTATCTTCTACCATATTTCATCAAAATCGCGGTTCAGCCGTGAAAGAAAGCGTAACAGACAGTTACATTAAATATATATTTTTTTAATTTGCTTTTTTATTATACTTTTTTTTAGTTTGGATAACATGTTCAGCGTGGTACCAGCTGAGAATACTACCACCCCGTCTATTCCCGTTGGTGTCTTTAAAGGCAACTAAGGGATTTTGAACCGGAGGATGGTCAACGGCGTCCTTCTGCGTATTGTACCACCAGTCTGCGGTCACCAATCACGGCGGCGGCGGCCCGGTGTTGTTGCTATATAGTACGCCATCATAAAAAAAAATCTGCGGAAAGATTATTTTATTATAATATTAAAAACCTAAAGACATCCAGGATTATGATCAGCGTAGAGTAAGGAGTGCCAGAAGCGAAATAAATCTTACATACAATTTGCTCCTATCTGATCAAAAACCTGAATTCTTTTTGGTTTATGATAAAATAAGCAGTAATTATGTCTTCTTCCGGTTTTCATCAAAAACCTGCCACATACCTATAGAACTAAAAACCGGCCAAGTGCTTGTCGGGCCACGCGCAGTATATGGTTCCGTAGTTTTTTTTCAGATTTTTGTCGCGAAGCTGAACTCTAAAAATGGATGCAACCTGGTCAAGATTAACTTTGAGTATTACGGAGTCAAAACAAAGTTAAAGTACGAACGAAATTAAAAGTTGTACGGTCTACTAAACTGTGAATAATCTCAGCGATACTGCTTCGAAACAGTCATTAGAGTAGAATAGTGGACGTATTGGTTCGATGATATTTGCAACTATTTATTGGCAACTGCTCAATGCCTTCGTCAAATGTTTGTTAGATAGCTCCTGAAAAAGAGCAATGAAGAAGAATGTCTTTCTTTCTAGAGAAATATAAAATGAGGTTTGAAATTCTCTTCTTCTACAGTTAAGAATTATTATCATCAAATACCACCGCACGCGCGTGCGGTGACGACGAATAAAATAATAACTTCCAAAATACAGCAAATGAGGCGACCCCTGGCGGAGAAATTAACAAATATGGCATATCATTTCACACGTTGTAGCGTAGGGTAAGCGTCAAAGTGATAGGCACTGGCTACAATAGCCGAGTCACCTCGGGGAGTCTGTGGACGCCAATAAATGTACAAAGGCACCCTGCTGGTACGAGTATACTGTGGAATAGTGTTGCTTTTAACAACTATCGATCGACCCCACAAACCCTGGTGTCAGAGTTGTTGAGCCGCCAAAGGCCTCTGACATGGCTCATTAACGACTAAACGTGTCATCTGAAGCACGGAATCATCTAACATTTCGAACAATCAGGTGATTCATCCTGCAATGTCCCAACTAAACTGGGGAGGTCATACAGAGGGATTTTCGTTTGATAGTGTCCCCACCGGAAAACGAACCCAGGACCTCCGGATCGAGAGCCGAGTGCACTAACCAGTAGACCACGGAGGTTGTTATGAGGTCGGTTATTTACCTAGCAATCCACACGATATGATGAGGATGACTATCGTTAAGCCTGATTAGAGTAGAATAGAGTAAGTACCCTTTATTACACTAATAAATTTTACAGGAGCTTATTATTACGAGAACTGAGACTCATCTGATAGCAGTTCCCGTAATGAAACGATGATGATGATCATATCTTATTTTTTATAAAAAATATAACCATTTTGTCAGCAGATGAAAACGTACTCTGCCGAAGAATTATCCTTACTACTTAATCGTTACTTATTCAGCGCTATCGACACCATTACGTTATTCAGTTGGACAGCACTATCAGTATAGTTAGAATAGACTAGGCGATATGCGTCGTTCTTTATGGTATTAGGTTAATCTACGAGGGTGTCGCGCTTATTGCTCCATCGCCATGGATCTCATATGGAATGCTGATCTCGTTAGAAAGGATCTAATGGATCATTTATATTAGTTTTTATTAATTAATAGTAATATAAAGGATAGAGGTGCCCCTGCTTGAAAAAGGATGAAAAAACAATAGTTCAAGAGTCATATTGAGCGGTTGACAGTTTAAAGAGTTAAGATACTTACTCATAGTATTTCTTTTTTATCGAGACGGAAGTGATCTATTTGCACATTAAGTTTCTGTAATACGTCCTCTATACGATGTATTTAGATAGATATTTTTAACGATACAATGGCTGTCTGCTACCGCTTCAAGCAACGCTGGTCTCCCGCGCAAACCCTGTCTACTACCGCGTTACTGAAGATAATATGTACAATATTAAAGTTTACGAAACACTTCTGTAGCTTACATTCATCATCATCATATCGTCGTAACATCGATGACCGACCTCACAAACCCTGATGTCAGAGTTTTGAGCCGTCCAAGACCTCTGATGCGGCTCATGTCACGTCTATTGCCGTAGAGCGTAGATAGTAGCTGGTACCAACGGCTTTACATGCCTTCCGAATCATCTTACTTTTTCGACCAATCAGGTGATTCATCCTGCAATTTTATAACCGAACTGGGGAGAGACAAAATTAAACAGTAATTCCACAGAGAATTGAATCCAGAATCTCCAAATCGAGAGCTGAACGCTCCAACCACTAAACCAGTAGTCCTCAAAAATCTTAAATATCCCTGTTATTTGCTTGTATATTTTATTGGATCCATCACGAAGAACTTCAAACCAAATAAAGATTGAAACGTTTCTCCCTCTAATATTATATTTTTAAAAGTACACGTAAAAAGCAAGGCATTTACTTTAAATTGAATATTTTTTAAATTTCAAATTTATAAATACATAAAAAATTACTTAAAAACTAGTCATAACTTCAGGAAAACGGCGATCAATTTATGGATTTCAGTAATAAATGCCAAAATGTGCATTAATTACTGTCTCTATAAATGTTGACAAATTACCTAGTTGTAAAAATTTCAGAACGTTTTCTTAAAACAATCACATGCTCATAAGAGTGAGCGTATGCTAAAACGACGATGGCACAGCGCAGCAGAGAATAGTATTTTTACCCTTCAGTTTTCTTTGTTAAAAAGCGATAGGGAAGACGCATTCTGCCCTGCTGCTCTATCTGCATCTCAGCATACGTCCAGCCTAATCAGCGAGCAATGGGCTGTAGTCAATAGCAGAATTCGTAACTTTTGAAAGGGTAAATTACGCTCGGCTCATAAACCAAAATTAAAACTTTGCAATACATTGCTCTTGCACAATGATTCCATTGGGCCTTTGACTAAATACTCCGCATTAAGGTATCGTTAGTCTAATGACACAGCAGTGCTACAAATCACGCCTTTACAGTGGACGAATAAACATACAAATCATTACTCTATTTTTACACACCCAAGGTTAGCTTTCCCTCGCGAATAATAGGTCGTTGCAGAACATTCGCGTGAATGAAAAGTAGCGATAAAAAATCTTTATGAATGGGGTTGTCGTGTGACGATGTTGCCCTACTTTAATGAATTATTTCGGCAATTTCGCCAATTGTTTTACGACTCTTCGCTAGTTTTGTTTTATCACTAGATTATCGGAAATCCAAATGTTGTATCTTTTCTACTACTATATTATTAATTCTCATGACTATATTATTTCTTGTTCGACTATCAGTTTCAAGATTATCGCTATCGTCTTAAACTTTGAAGATAAACAAATAACACCAAACATTCATTACTTATCTTTATGGCTTTTTGGTTATTTCCGCAACTGTCAAGATTTAGATCCCTAAACTGAGATTCATTACACTGCAAAATATTTTGTATTATTTTATCCCCCGCGTCCCGGCATCATTCATAAAATAATAGTGGTCGTCGTCAAAAGGGACGTTTAACAAATGATACGACGCACTTCTATTGTTAAACCTTTTGTTATTTTGCTCGTACTCTTCATCTCCCATCATAAAGTGACTTAACATACCCCAATCTGCTTTTATATTTTCGATCTTATCGTCAACATCAAAAGTTTATTTCCCAGTATTCAAAATATTTATGTCTTTTTATGTTTTATTTTCACATGATCCGTAATGCGTACGGCTAATAAGTCACATGTGTATAATTATTATTTTATTGCCTTCGATTCGAATGCAAGTCATGAGCGTTTATGTTTGGTTCTCTTTTATCCATTTTGCCATCAGTTATACTTTCATCGTCTCATTGTCGTGTTTGAGCGTAGGAGGTTATTGCAGAATTTGTATCTTTTGTTGCGTCTCCAATTGATTCTGCACCTTATGCTGTCTACACTAATAAGTTTTTTAGCGTTCAGATTCTAGTCATACATCGTCGGTATCATGTCGGACGTCAACTGTGTAATACATAATTAGCTCTGGTTGTAGGTGAATGAAAATTATAATGTTACGGTCGTATAAAAGTCAAGCTCTTGGGCAATAAGCAGGAATTTATTGAGCTGTTCCCATTTGAATAATTCATTCGGTAATGGATGACGGTTGTTGCGTACTTATGCTCGTGATTTTTTCTCAGCGATAATTTTGTAATAATGAAGTTATTATTTTCTTTACATGGCTATTATTACTTTTATATGCATACTGTTAAACACGCTCCTTGGGCTTTTTACCTGGTAAATATTACATATTTTATCTTTATAACATGAAAATTTCGTTTTAACAAAATTTCTGTGATAGGCATTAAAAATATTATATGGGATTTTAAAACAAACAAGTCCTAAAATATCGTTGGTTACAAATTAATTTGATAAGGTCAATTGAGCAAACATACATTAACATCATACAAAAACTTGAATTTGTAAACTACAACTCAGCATTTAAATGTACCCTTTACCACGCCTCCACATGGGAAACCAATTCTCACCGACTCCTTCCCATCTATATCTGTTTAATTCATCCGGCGTGTTTTACTGCGAACGTTTTGTTTCCATATCGGCTATAGCATCGACACGTGACTGCTATGCCTCGATCCCTGGATCCAGGGGATTAAGAACATTAAGCATTGAAAGGACAAAGCATTGAACTTTGTTTGACGTACATTGGTGACATAGATGTGACAGAGGTACAAAAGAAATTGAGAACTAACCAAGTGTTTTAAAATTGCACGAAAAGTTGCTTTTGGCTGTGGTTGTTAAGGTTGATTCGGTTTAATATGTTTAAATAGTGCTGAGAAAATGCTGCTATAGGAAAATATTACCAACTTTATTGTGCGTTGAATAAAACAGATATTTTACTATTGAAAATTTATGAACTTGTAACTGTAGCAGCAGTGTACACAAAACATACCCTTAAGTCCTAATTTCTCTCCACGACCCATCCAAACATTTGGAAAAAGCAGTTCCATCCAAGGGCCAAGCGTTCAGCTCTGCTCCCAGGCGTGCCACGTGTCCTTCATTATTTTCGCGCCAAAATGTCCGCCGTCGCTTTGTTAAGAGATTAGGCGTGAGAAGGGTGGCCGAGGTGTTCGGGGACATTTATTTTTGTTTTCCATACAGAGTTGTTCGGTTGGCTACACTAGTGTCAATAAAAACACGGGTGTGGAGAACACTAATAATTTAAAGTCAGTTAAGTATCCAAAAATTTTTACAAGACTGTCAAAATATCAATCGTTCCTGCTTCTATCTCAGATTTACTCCTTTGTGGTGGTAAGGAGGCAAGTGCCTCCTGTTTTGTAACCACCACACCAAAAAGAAAAAGGCTCTTATATTTCTTAATTCTGACGAAATATAACTAAGTATATTATTTAATTTTAATTGTACGTGAATTGCAAAAATTTACATTAGATACACCGAACACAAGTGAATTGACCTATTATGAAAAAGTATCGTAATTCGTTTACAGCTCGGTAAGAATTCAAATCTTGATAAAATTTATTATGATGTCTTCAGTGCAAATGGGTGAATAATTAGCTTTTATTATTCCTAAGCAGCTAGATAAAGGGAGATGCTAGCCAAAGATAGCCTTCGATGCATACTAATGTTAGTACTAATGTCTTAATATTGCAATGTAAACATTGAGTTTAGGCGCCAGTTTATGAATAAACAGGTAGAGATAAGATGTTGATGATTTTGATCATGGTGCAAGATTTAAAAATGTCTCATTTTTAAATCTTACAGCAGTTTTATGCTTTCCTAACCAGAATTTTATACAAAAGCGTATCCTATTGTTCCAAAAATCAATGCGTGACGTCGCCGCATTGAACGAAAGGCGAGATTAGTAGCCCTTATCCCCAATTTCATCTAAATACTGGTGGATTAGCGCACAATGGTTCTGGTGACAAAAATAATAAATATGGCGTCGCCGCCCACCGCCGCGTGCGCATGTGTCCGTGTTTTGTGTAGGGTATATTATGGGGGCCAATGTAAAGAATAAAACAACTAGATATTGATACGATTGCTCTAAATAGAATAATAAGTATAAAAGTTTGTGATACGGTCAGGTCAGAAAATAAATTTGATAAAAAGTCTGCAGTTGGTATACATGGTTGATACAGTCAAGAACACGACAAATGTGACACGTTGGACTTTGTAACGTTCTCTTTTCAAAAACCCTGCCTGCAAAAATCACACTGCAAGCGTCAAGCTTGAAGTGCGGTGCTTATGATCGGAAAAATACCGTAAATATAATAAGTAACTAACCTACTATTAATGCTTGATTATAAAGAAGGTTTTTTAGTAGTAACTTCATAGACTTGTTAGATTAGCAGAATAATTAGACTAGCTGTTTTTTTTTTTTTTCAACTTTATATTTCCAGAACTTCCGTCAAAGTCTTTGTTATTCTTAGATGCTCCTAAACAATTGACTCATTAATATTCATAACTTGATTTAATCAAATATGATTTTCAAACTGCTACATTTTGGCGACTGCATCACATAGTTAGCACTACAAGTAACCCCTTCACTGCCTCAGGGTCGGCCAGACGTCTTATCTGATGGGCAAATGTCTCGAGAAATGTATTTAAGTGACGCTTGAGATAGTGGAAATGTAGTGCAGTACTTTATGCTATGAGAGCTGATAGAATCTATGGTCAGATTGAAACACCTTTATATAGTTTTGACATAGTTTACTTTTTAGGGTTCCGTAGTTTACTTTAAATAACAATTCCAAACACGATTAGTTCCTGATAAAGCGTCAATTTCAGTAATTTCCGGAAAAGTTTATCGTTGATAAAGAGTATCCAAAATAAGATCTAAGCTAATTATCCTTGTTAATCCTAAACAAAAACTCAAACCACGGAAACTTCCAACAAGCGTCAACTTCGTAACAAACCTGTCTGTTCAAAACCGAATTACGCAAACCCCGATATCATGGGCCGGAAGAAGTTTAGAGCAGAAAAATCATTACTTGTGCGGATTGTTTTGGAACGGCCGCCGGGGGGTGCTGCGGGGTGGGGGCTAGCAATCAATACAGGGCCGGACTCGCGCGGAATACTAAGCAGGCAGTGCGTCGCCACGTGCATAGCCGTCCCGTCATATGCGGGGCGGGAGAGAGAAAATTTTGTTGTGGTTTGAAGGTGATATAGGAAAACAAGCTTTTTCATGCTGACAAACAAGTTTGAATATACGCTATACACAATGTTAATGGTAGTACAAATTCATTAAATATTAATCTAAAAGAAATTATTTTCTTCAAGTAATGGCATGGAAAAACTTTACTTAGAGGGTTTTTCAATCAATTTACTGTATTCCTCAACATTCTGAGTGGCACGAGATGTCTTAGTTACAACACAACCTTTTTTTATGCCAAAACCATAAACTTGAGGAATATCTTAATGGAATATGGATCAGCACTAAAGTTCCCGTTTTCTAAGCGAGATAACCCGTTCAACGCAAACATCGGCTAACAACGATCCACTCATCTCGAGGGCCAATCCAATCATCCACTGTAACTATCTGAGATAACAATACCGACAACCCTTGAGAATACGCCCAAATAGACCAAATCAACTTAACGTTTCATTCCGCCCTTGTTGACTTTTGACGTTCTATATTGGCAATGTTATCTTAGTTTACTTAATCAGCAAGTACGCAATCGGGGCTGGGTGCAGTCTCGGGGGCCGCATAACCGCCCTCGCGCGGTTCTAGCGGCGGCGGCAGGGTTAAAAGGGGTTTCTTCATCGGAAAATATTTCTTATCTTTTTAATTATGGCTGCGACCGACGGTTCCGGCAGATCATCTGTTTTAATTTTCCCTCGGTCCTCGGGGACGTAGATTATTGATACGTGGACGTTAGGATTAATTCAGTTAGTTGCTTAATGTATACCGTATTCGCTGACGTTGCAATATTTCCTGCTTTTGATACGGAAGTCTTATCTGATTGAGTCTATTATTTAGAAACGTATTGGAGAAAAAGTACCTTAAGTAAGTTTTAGAAATGAAAAATAAGAAATACTTATTTTTCGTTTCTAAAACTTATAAATTTAAGTATACCATAGACAACATAATTTAAAAGTTTGACAGTGCAACCTGAAGTTTTAATTTTAAACTATTTTACTTTAATCTAAAAGTTGTCTTGATCTTACCGAGTTATACTTTAGGTTTCAGGTGATGGATGAATAATTGATTTTTTTTTACAAAGCTTTAGCTTTTTGATTTTATAAAATAACTTTAGAATGGTCAAATATTTCATATTATTCTACAATAAAATCTAAAACTAACAACATAAAAATTCAAACCACGGACAAAATAACAAAACTTGCAAAACAACACTGTAACAAAACACAAAGCCATCAATATTTCGATTAACGTTTACACACCGTGCAATCATTTCACCACAACCCCCCTCTACCCTCCCTCAGTCCGCCCCTTTGCAAACCCTCAAATCTGGTGTCAAACTACATCACATCTGTCACTGTAGCCGTAAAAACTTAATAAGCGATCTGTCACCATAAAATAACCATTAAAAAGCCGTCGGACGCTTTTAAAAAAGCATCAAGAAATGAAATCGCTAGTTAATTACCAAGAGACTTCGCGGATCGGGTTTCAGTTAGGGTAGCGAGTATTGGCGAGTGTTAAAATTATAAACCAGAAGACTGAATTTACGAATCGTCCTCATACATTCGTTAGCATTTTCTCGAACCAAGGTCAAAATAGGAAAACTCAATCAGTTTTTTAATGTAAGTAATTAAAACACATTTCTTGTTTCCTTCAAGTTCTCCCCTATATTTTTACGTGGTTACATAGACGTGTTTAGTGTCTATAATACTTTGTATTACATATTCTACATTGAGACACATTGTTATTTCAAAGGCGAATAGTAGTCGCTCTGTATACAAACAAAACTTTGCTCTCTGTAAAATCCTTTTTAGTTTATCATCATCATCATCATAACTTCCCATAAAACGTCCACTGCAGGACAAGGAGCTCCAGAACTCCAACAAAAACGCGTGGTACATTGGAGGGGATTTACCATAGTCACCACGCTTGTAAGCATTGCGGCTGGCGACCGCTGCTGTTGTTGACCGCAGTAAGGTGGTACGCACGGCAGCAAGTACGTAGAAACAAAACCAGTATAAACTGAACCAGCGCTACGCTACAAACGCTCGAAACCAGAGACCCGCTCAAGGTTAAAGTGTTTCCACCGACGAGCGGTCTTATGTACGATAGACCCTGTCCAGAAAGGGCAAATTCGCCGCGATTTATTCGAGCGTGTTTCGCGCGTTCATCTGGACGCAAACAAGGCGCCCTAGTATCTCGACTCGCGCGAGCCGAGAAAATTCGCGCGATGCTTGTGGACGCAATGTATTGACACCCAGTACCTCGCCTACGCGCGTAGAAACTCGCGCGTAACAATTCGCGGCGAATTCGCCCTTTCTGGACAGGGTCATACACAGAAAGATGCTGCTGCCCATCCTCCGGTTCGTAAACCCTTAGTCGCCTTCTAACAACACCCACGGGTAGAAATGGGTTGGTACTATTCTTTGCCGGCACCACACAAGCAACCTTTTTGGTTGGTTAGCCTGATTTGTTTAAAAATCACATACCTATCACACCCTTAAGAACTTAACAAAATAAATTCCGATGAGCTCATCAAAAACCGTCTTCCCTCATATTTACTGAAGCACTTCAATTCTGATATGTATGCAAATATCTGTCATACCTGTATGGGTGTATGGAGCCTCTGTATGGCTGTTTGTATGGCGCCCTGCTAGTTCACGGCTGAACGGTTCACTTGCTCCTAACGAATTCTCCGGCGACCCTTGGTGACGTCTGCCTACGCAACGTAGGTTAGTACACGGCAGAGGAACCGCCAAGTTCACCGTAACAGAAAATAAATATGGTAAAACTATTTTGTCTTATCTAGTAACAAAAGATACTAGAAATAATAAAATTTTATTTATTTCAAGCTTCATAAGCTCATAGGTAAAGCTAGTTACAAATTGCCAACACAATAATACTTTAAAATATCTACAGACATCGGGAAAACATGAAAATTTAATTTTGCAAATTATTAAATATAGTGCCTATGTCAAAATAAAATATAAAAGATAATAATTTTCGTTTATAAATAATAATATAAAACTGGCCAAGTGCGTGTCGGGCCGTAGTTTGAGATTCCCTAGCTTTTTTTACGATTTTTTATCGCGAAGCAGGTTTTGATTAAGTATTTCATAACATTTATACATAAACTTTTATCTCCTAATGCTCAGCGAGGTCCTAGTGCCTGATTGCTATTGCAATTTTTATTATTTCCAGTTATTCGGCTATAGCCCGTTAACCTGTGAAGCCTACTTATCCGAGATAGTTTTTCTTTTAATTTCATCACTTTGAATTTTTTCTCATTTCCAATAATACGCTGGGTGTTCAATGTATTCTCGGTATCGGGGTGATTTGATATTATTGTGGGTAATTAAAATATACCATTAGCTAACAACATTATCTGAGGGAATTTATATAAAATTTGTTGTTGATAACTTCTTTAGTTTGCTTGCGACCAGTCAAAGACGACGAAAATGACTGACGCGACGCGAGAGAAAATTCCTCACTAAACAAGTAAAATCTAAAAAAAACTACGTATTAAAAAATGGTAGCCGTTTATCAAGACTCTGCTCCTTCATTATCGACTGTACAGAAGTGGTCAAGTGAATTTAAAAGAGGCAGGGAAAGTATGGAAGATGACCCCCGCACAGGTGGCCCAATCACTGCGGCTACCGAAGAAAGTGTGAAAATTATCGAAAAACTTGTATAAGAAGATGCACTTGTAAACAAGATTTTTGCAGAAGTAACTAAGCTATCCGTTGGTACTATACATGATTATCTCAACCTTACAAATGTCAGTGCAAGATGGGTGACGCACATGCTCACTGCGCTTCAAAAGCAGGCGCGGCTTGTCACTTGTAAGGAGTTTTTAGAGCTGTGTGGCGACCCAGCCAAAGTTTGGTCGTTCCTAAACTCCTTAGGCATAGGCAAATCTAAAACCTTCCCTTCCTCCCAAGTTAATCTGGAATCCCTTAATTGTCACTTTACTACTTGCTCTCAAATTCCTTCCCACACTAAACAGTTATCCATTGATGCCCTCTTATATCTTTTCCTGAGCCCTCGTACCCTCCTTTTATCCTTAGGCCTGTTTCTTTGCGAGAGGTTGAAAAGAACATCACCGCTATTAGGTCCAACGCTCAGGGCGTTGATGGTATTAGTCGCCGAATGATACTTATTAGTCTGAATGTGGTGCTACCTGTGCTCTGTCACATCTTCAACTTCTCGCTGAGTTCTGGCACCTTCCCTAGCTGTTGGCGTAAAGCTACAGTTATTCCTGTCCCTAAAACCAATAATCCAACCAACTTTTCTCATTATCGTCCTATATCAATCCTTCCATTCCTTTCCAAAGTCCTAGAACGTCTTGTTCAACATCAACTCAGCGTATTTATTAACTTTCATAATTTGCTTAGTCCCTTCCAATCTGGTTTCCGCCCTGGTCACAGCACAGTCACTGCTCTTACCAAAGTGTCTGATGATGTGCGCTTAGGCATGTCAAATCAACGGCTTACGGTTTTGGTTCTACTCGATTTCAGTAATGCCTTTAATACAGTAGATTTTGACATACTTCTTGCCATGTTACGCTCTCTGAACATCTCCAACACAGTGGTGGAGTGGTTCAGCAGTTATCTTAATGGTAGGCAGCAATGTATCCGCGCTGGTGACAAGGTCTCTAGTTTCGCTGATATAACTGCCGGTGTGCCCCAGGGTAGTGTGCTATCTCCACTTCTTTTCTCCATATTTATCAATTTCCTTTCCCCTCTCCTATCATGCTCATACCATCTATACGCTGATGACCTGCAGATATGAACGGCAGAGATGCCTTTTTTTTTTTTTTTTTTTTATTAATAATGACCTTGCGACTGTCCTACAGTGGAGTCATGCTCATGGCCTTGTGGTCAATCCTAACAAGTCGCAAGTCATTGTTATCGGTGGGTCTAAACAGATAAATCGACCAAATTATTTTGCTCTCCCTCCTATTGTTTTTAATGGTGTCCCTCTTCTGTACACCAAAGTTGTCAAAAATCTTGGTGTTCTCTTTGATTCTACACTTTCCTGGTCTAACCACATCTCTCAAGTAAGCAGAAAACTTTTTGCAGCTATTGGGGCACTTAGGAAGTGGAAGAATTTGCTTCCCGTGCGGACCAAGGTCGAACTTGCACATTCACTGCTTCTCCCTATTTTAGACTATGCAGATGTTTCTCTTATAGACCTCAATGAAGAATTCCTTAGCAAGCTCGAGCGTCTTCAAAACATCTGTATCAGATTTATATATGGGTTGCGCAAGTTCGATCACGTGTCTGAATATCGGAAGAGACTGGGATGGCTCCCAATCAGACTACGGCGGGAAGAACATGCTCTTGTGCTTCTTTTCAACGTTTTGCACGATCCTCGTTCTCCGTCGTACCTGAGGGAGTGCTTCGAGTATCTAGGTTCGAATCACGGGCTAGCACTTCGATGTAAAGCTGATAATATACTACAGATTCCATTCACTCGATCTGGTTACTTCAGGGACTCCTTCGCTGTGAGGGCTGTTTCCTTCTGGAATGACCTTCCACGAGAGATTCGTCACTCAAAATCTCTTGCCATTTTTAAGTCTAAGTTGCGTCATCATCTCCTTAATAAAATCGTTTAATATTCCTATTACTGACATAAAATATTTATTTGTTTTTATTATATATGTAAGTATGTATTTAAATTTATTTATTTATTTACTTATTTATTTATTCATTAATATTTATTTAGTTTTTATTATATATTCATTTTTACTTATTTGAAATGTTTCTTTGTTTATTTACTTGTTAATTTATTTACTTATTCTATTTTTATAACTTTATAATTTATCTGGTTTTTTTTTCCAATACACGCAGTGCTCCTACTGTATATCTATCCTATTTTCAAAGGTTGTCTTTAAAAGATCGCTTGCAGCGATAAGGCCGCCTTTGCCCACATTAGTTTTAAGTTCTCTTTCCTGTACGATTTTATTTATTATTATGTGTGCAATAAAGAATCAATCTATCTATCTATCAAAATAGGTAAATACCGTAGTAGAAATGACAAAAGTGAAATTAAAATTTGAATCGGCTAAAAAACACGGTCGACATAAGCATTTAAAACTATTAATTAAGCGCCTATTAGACAGAGAGATCCGACATGAATAGTGACGTCAAAGTTCACTACGGCCATATAAACTCCGTATTAAATTTCGTTTGGCTAGAAAGAGACAGAAACAAATCTTCGCTGGCTTATATCTTTTTAGGGTTCCGATACCAAAATGGTAAAAAAAAGGAACCCTTATGGTGCCGCTCTGTCTGTCTGTCTGTCCGTCTGTCTGTCACACCTCTATATCTCAGTAACCACTTATGCTATCAACCTGAAATTTGGAACAGTTTTAGAATATAGTTGCCCAACTTAATTGCACAAGAAAAAATTTTGAAAAAAGTATGATTATTAATATAAAGGGGGCCAAAATAGGGGGGGCCAAATTTCAAATTGTCGCTACTAGGTCGAGTGGGGTATCATATGAAAGGGCTTTACTTGTACATTTTAAAATATATTTTTGTATTTTTTTAAATTTCTTAGTTTTAAAGTTATGATGAAAAATGTCAAGAAAAATACCATTCCCCCCCCCTTATCTCCGAAGTTTGAGTAAGGAAAAATCTGAATTAATTACAGTTGACAGAAGTTTATATAAACTTTACAGCAAAAATAAAACGATCTTTCTAAGTTGCACAGTTTTTCAGAAATCTGCAAAAAACCTTTACAAACAAATTTAGTTTTGCGGTCCTGAAAATGGACTTTATTGCTTCCAAAAATACTATAGGTATATCGGAACCCTCGGCGCGCGAGTCCGACTCGCACTTGACCGGTTTTTTTAATTTCATAGTTATTCGAAAATTTGTTTTACTTAACTGTTTATTACATGAATGAGAATATTTTTATAATACCCGACGCATGCATGTTGCACTGACGGATATCTTATTAAAAAAATTGAAACAAATCACAAATTTAGCCTTGGGCGGCGATCGAGCCTACAACCTACAACAGAAAGAACGGCCACTACTAACCTAACCGTGCCAACTTGAAATACATAGATTACTTGGCTCCTTTTTCACACACTATAAGTTACTTTACTGTCTACGACATACCAGGTATAGGTACGAGTATGTACGTGGGGTATTTACCGACTGTTATTTACACACCGTGTTCTCAATTTGAAATTTCTACCGACCAATAGGAGTGGCAGGCAGGGGTGGTTGGGTACTAATTGTGTTTTTGATAGGGTTGAGAATTATGATTGCGAGAACGAACTGTGAATTAAAGGGTCGTTAGCATTTCCTGTTTACGGTTAAACTTATCGGGAAATTTAATTCTTTAAATATTTTGCATTAAAATACCAGGAGAAATAGTCACTGCGTAAAAGGTAAGCAAAACAATTTGTTGAATTATATTTGACCTCACAGTATAAAGTTTGTTTAAATTATATTCGACTCCGAAAGTATTAATAAGTGCTCTATGATACGACGTTGTATTGTAAATAATTAACAAACAAACTTTTAAAACAAATGCTTACTGAAGAAAAACTATAACTGTTCAGCACGAAATTGTTAATGAACTGTCGTAACTTATGATTTTAAAGCAAGAGATTTTTTTTTACATTCGAGCAATAATAAGCGGTAAAAAGGGTCCAGTGGTCACACTTTTATCTATTAATTTGATGGTATGTGTTTTAGGTCCCAAATGCGTTCTCAACCCACTGGACCCTTTTTGCTTAGACGCCCGTAAACTTAGGGCGTCTTTTCCACCTGTGCTGTGCGAGAAAGCTAAGCTGTGAGCTTGAAAATTTCTAACCAACAGGATTGAGCCAATTCAATTCAATTCATTTTTTATTTTTTAAATTCCTAGCTTGTTTCCTAATGTCAAATGCGGCGATTCATTCTCCAGCTCACAGCTGGAAATTCACCCTGACAGTAACAGGCTCATTTTGATGGTATCTTTTTTAGGTCCTAAATCTGGTCTTAACTCATTCGACCCTTTTAGCTTATACGCCCGTTAACCTAACAGTAACAGGCTCACAAAGATCACTCGAGACTTGCAAGACGATGTGTAAAAGAGGCAAATCTAAAATTTTGCATAGCAAACGAAATGTTTAGGCAAGCTTCCCTCTACCTCTGGCCCTTCTGAATAAATTGCTGACGGCCCATGGGACCGTGGCACCGAAAGATGTGTTACAGGCAAACTTTAAAACATCACTTTTCGCATACTAGCTGTGCTTCAGCTAGGCAACCCACAGGTACGCTAGACAACATTTTAGGGCTTTTTTTTCGCAAAAACTAGATATTGTGTAAACACGCTTTTCTTTTACTTTAAAAAAGAAATAACCCAGCAAAAAATTTGCAAATAATAAACTGCAAATTTTATCATAATTAGTTCTTTTTTTCTGTCTTCCAAAAAAAATCAAGTTGAGAGTGACCACGTCTCAAACTTTTTTATGTCTTGACGACTTAATTTAGAGCGTCTTTTAATTTTTAAGTAGGATACGAAACTTAGCTATCTTTCTTTTTTCTTATCTTAGTCTTATCTTTTTTTAATCTGACGAATCAAATGAGTGGGTTTGTAACATCAATGAGTGTAAGTAACTATAAGATCAATAATTACGTGGTTTAAAACAAATTGCCACACATAATCAAATCACGCATCTCATCATCGGCTTCTAAATTAAGAGGCAAAATATCCCTTTGCATTGACAAATAACACCCTGGTCGCCGCTAGGAGGCTAGTTAGCGGCTTTGCAGGGACCAACACCGATACAGAGACACTGTTGTAACTATCTCAAACCATGCAAATGAAAATGATACTTGTATAGATGAAAATAGAACAGAAATTTCCATAGAGAGTGTCATAAAAAGGTTCAAAATAAAGCATGCGAGTGTGTTGGTAAACCAAAATGGAGCTTGTTTTGAGCTGAAGGCGTCAGCTTGCATGATAGGATTTGTGTATAGAAGTATGAACTAATCCCCGCAGATAACTCAATAACGGAGTAATGAGAGGACGGCCTTTGATGGCGTTCTCACCCCCTCTCTGGGAGGAAGGGAGGTGACGAAATCCTAATTGTAGATAAAAAGATAACTTCGACAGGGGATTGCTAGAGATATTGATCATTTTTGTGCAACTTTAGCGCTCTGATGCGGATTTAGTTGGATATTGGTTAATATAACGTTATAGTTAGAATAAAAATATTATTATTTTTCAATTATAGGTTCAAGTAACATCATATAAGCGCCTAAGTGCTCGTGGGCGAGTGGTACTTGCTCCTTCTTCCGAACCCGGAAGTTGGGCTACGTTGGACGTGGTCACAACTTAGATGGGTGACCGCTAGTGGCACAACAACAAGAGTGCTTCGGAAGCTTAGACCAACGCGTCAAACCGCGCAAGCCCGGGCTTTGCGCGCGAAAATCGTGTTACTCTATGTTCGGAAGGCACGATCCTGGCTAATGCCACTGGAAAGTCAGTCACAGGCCATTTTGCAGCTTGAAAACTCAAAAAGCGAGGTTGGCCACTAATCGAGAAAAGCCTAATCTAAGTTTGGGTTTGGTTTGCCCTCTGGATTGCGAAAGTTAGATGGCAGTCGTTCTGTGTGAAAACCAATACCCTAATATCCCCCAGGTCAGGAAGAAGACTACGAATAAGGCTAGGGCATTGCGATGACTATTTTATAAATAACAATCGCAACAATTCATGTATATTTGTAAAAATATGTCATTGTTAATTCCACAAAGCGCTTTTGCGCTATTAAAGTACTATTTTGAAGCTTTTTGGTTGGTTTTAGAATAATTTCGGACTCTTTGTCAAAAAATATCAGACACACAAGTACTTAGTTATAAATAATATCACACCTAGCAATCTGTCGCATCTGTCTGTCGGTCCGACGACGTCTCTGTTAGCTTGGGCCCTCGGGATTTCAAAACAAATTGCGAAATTAAAACCCCCTTGATAATATCTGCGCCTGCGTTCACAGTTCACACTATGCATGGGGAAGCAATAAAACATTTTAAAAAGGTGTCTGTGAGGGATGACAGCTCTTTGAGGGCTAGGTTTGCGGAGTAGTGGTGTCGGTTTTCACAGTTACTGTACAAAAAGAAACATCCAGTCACCAATATAAAATAAGATCTTTCAGAAATAATACAACCACTTAAAATCATTACTCAGAGCATAAAATTATACAAGAATGATCTAAGGGAAGGGTCGACCTTTCGGAAGTTTTTGATGATATTTTTTTTATCAAAAACCATATTTCTCAAAAACCTGAGGTTTCTGGATCAAAAACCTAAACTCTCATTCAAGTTAAGTTTGGTTAGAATTAATTTAGCTTTTCGATCAAAACCCGAATAAAAAAAATCTTGCGACAGAGCTATTAAAATTGAACGTGCAAGCTCAGTGAGCAAAAGTGTATATTTTTTTTTTTTATATTTTATGGGAAAGAGTCGACCTCTCCTTTGAAAATAATTTAAGTGGATTGCTTAAAGTACCACTCCATACAACGACAAAGATATTTTGTAGGAATTGGTCAATTTTGATGACTAGTAAACCGCCAGCCAGCACCGTTGTTGAGTCGAAATGTCTTTAGCAGTACATTCTTATTTTAAAACAAATCTACCTATATACTCATATTTACTGTACATCTTTCTTTATTTGCTGTATCTCGTAAGAGCAGTAGTGCCTCAGACAAGCACAGCGAACTTCATCAGTTCCGGTGCGCGTTTTTTGCGCGTGCGTTTTATGACCACATCGAATGTCGAGTGGAGAGTCAAGAGACCAACGATTGTCAGACATTCTCTTGTCTTGAGAATGATTCACAATTCTTTGGACATAAATCTGAACAAGTTTTCCAAATAAACTTTGAATAAATATGATCTGTGCACAAAAATTTCACTATTGCCGGCGAAAGATTGTGGAAAGCAATAACTTTTCCTCGTTTTTCGACCTGTGTTCTGAGTAACATTGGATACTGGCCCAAAATATCCAAGTATACAACATCTTCTTACATATAATAAAACAGTAGAAACCTTGTGTCTGTACTTTTGATAAATTTATAAAAAAATTAGTGTGGGGGATAAGAAAGGACCTATAATAGAACACAAAAATATTTTTTTAAATTTTTGCAGAATTTTTTTTATTTCAAAATTATTCAGGGTTTACTTTGAATTAATATTTTAATAAGCAATTTCATGTCCACGGTAAAAGGTTAATAAAAAAATAAAATTAACTACTGTATTTAGGAATTTTTCAGAAAATTGTTTCTTATAACATTAAACGAATTCCTGAGTAAACAGCGTGAAAGTTATGGCTTGTTCACAAGTAACGGTACCAGAATTATATGCATTGTAATGTGCTGTATAAATAACTTTCTGACAAATATGTTTGTCGAATTGTAGTAACACTATATAATTTGTCGTTGAAAAAATGAACTAGTGCTTCGATAAAAAGGTGTAATAATTTTTATCGATATATATCGCGCTAGTTTGAATATTTTAGCATAAGGTTACTTATTACAATATTTTCACCGCTATTTTACAACATTTCAAAAATTCAAAGAGTTTCTTTGGAATTCGTGGTTAAAAATTCAATTATACATTTACAAATGTAAATATATTGCGTGTCAATTAAGAAATAATAACTTCAAAGCAAACACCAAAAATTCCTTCTACAAAATTTCCGGCTACAAAACGAAATACAGCCGAGGTTTCAGATCAGAGATCACTCAAAACGTTCAAACGCAGCAGAGAAAGTGTGGAGGGTGCATCCCATGAATATGTATAAGGGAGGGACTGGGAGAAGTGAGGGACAGAAGGGGGTGGGGGAGGAAGTCCGTGTAAATGGAAATTTCAAATAAAAATAGCTCAAATATTAACATGAGCCCGATTCGTGTTTCGTCCCGGACATGTGCGATAACACGGACACAATAAAAAGGTGCTTTTTAGCAGGAATTCTGCTTCGAACCATGTGTCTGCGGATTGGCAGGGTTGTAATGGGAGGTTCGAAGTAATTAAAAACTGCGCTGTTTGGATTGTTGATGTCATGTAGAGGCGAATCTAATCTCTTTTTGTGCTGTTGATAACATGTGAAATTATCTGACCGCGCTCGTTTTACAGCAGCAGTCAAATAAATAAGAAGGTATTCGAGGTATTTTAGGACCATTAAGGCAAAGTAAAATCGATTTTGTTTAACATTGAAATGCCTATCATCATCATCACAACTCCCAGAAAATGTACACCGCTGGACTTAATAAAACTTTCCCAGAATTTTATAATGAAAATGCATTGTAACATCGGCAGGAATGTAGAACCAACGTCATCACGCCTGTTAGGTTGGTGACCGTAGTATATGATTGTGAATACCATCAATTCGGTATACACTAGTGTATTCTATTGTTTATAGATGGTACTATACTTAGAAGGACAGGTTCTGCTCATTCTCTGGTTCAAGATCCTTAGTAGCTTTTTACGATACCCACGGAAAGAGATCGGGTGGAAACACTTTGACCTTGAGCGGATATCTGGTTTGGGGCGTTCGTAGCATAGCGCTCGTTCAGCTTATACTGGTTTTGTTGCTACGTGCTTGCTGCCGTGTGTACCTATTCTTAGCCGGCACCACATACTCAGTACGTGGCTCAGTATAGTATAACATATAGCCTGAAACTGCCACCTCATTTTCAGGCCGGAAGTGCGTCACACGGTCGTGACGTCACGGTGGACAGCGGAAGTGGTGGCGCCGCACGCCGGAACCGGAAGTCGCGTGATATCTTGTAGGTGACTGACCGCCACAGATGATGTATTGTTCTGGGTGAGTATGGTATTAATAATTATATGTGTATGTATGTACATAGATTCTGCCCTAGATAAGTGTTTACTTCTAAATTATTACGGTGCTTTTGTTCAGAATTTGCATTAATTTTTATTTATTTTTAATAGCCTGTGTCCCACTGCTGGGCAAAGGTTTCATTTAATTTTAATTTATTAATTATTAAAAACAATTAAACATTCCATACATGTTCTGCCGTATTTTGTATCTTGATGTTTCTAAAAAACATATAGATAAACAAAATAGTTAAGTAGACAAATGAACTGAACGAAATTAACTAATATAACAAGAACGGGAAAATGTTTAAACGATTCCAAAAACAAGCTTGCTCATGAGGTGCTGCCAAGAATATTACCACTTTATCTTCCCATGGGTGCCATGAATGGTGACTATGAGATCTGAATTAGAAGGATGTTGTGCAGCAACTGCGGTCACGAACCAGCGAGATCAATTATTTGTGGAACAACACCCCCAAAATATACCGCGTATATCTGTTGTAACGTTCTGGGGGGAACTCCCTCTGCAGCAGTACCTAGACGTTATGATGATGATGACAGACAATCTGGTGGTCTATTCTCAATTTTCGATATATCGGTACGATACTATTCGAAACTTGCACGTATAAAACATCGTCTCTTCACAATACATACATAGTAGTAGGATGCTGATAAGTTATTGAACCAATATTCTGCTCCATTATCAGTGAGAGAAGTTATGAATTCGACTTTATCGAAGTTGTATCGTATTAGTGTATCAAAAATTTTGAGTATATACCCTTGTAAGGTTCGATGTCGATTTACAGAATACAGTCCACACGATAATAATGACTAAAACGTGATTTTGTTAGCATTTGTATTGATATTTTTCTTTTATAAAACTTCTTTAAACAATTTTATTTCTATTTCGGTTTAAAGCTGCGTAGAAACTTATACTCGCAAGTACCCGTCATAGTTTAGAGCCTGCGATTCCTGAAATTTATGTTCTTTTCCGCTAAACTTTCGGCGAGTGTAAAATAATGGTTGTTTTGAAACAATGTCTGAAAACTCAGGCTTTCGAGCTAACAAAGGCCCGAGAGGCCGAAGAATGTTTTTTATTAGAAAATTACTATCTAGAAAATATTTTTAAAAGTATGGATTTTTATTACTAGAAGCCTAGTTTGCATAGTTCGTTAGTTTATGTTTAAAACCCCTGTCTTTTTTTATTGCCAATGGGCTTACTCTTGACTTCGGTCTTTTATTCTTAACTCACTTTATTCAGACACACAAGCACAGACTATAAATGCATTTGCATTATTATTATTGTGTAATTGGGGTTATTATATGGCGTTTAGTCTTCCTTGCAACTTTAAA
The DNA here is from genome assembly GCA_947532105.1 of Athrips mouffetella. Classification (NCBI taxonomy): domain Eukaryota; kingdom Metazoa; phylum Arthropoda; class Insecta; order Lepidoptera; family Gelechiidae; genus Athrips; species Athrips mouffetella. The sequence goes on from OX383963.1 coordinate 17,298,451, forward strand.
TTTAATACCGCAGTTAAAGAGCCTGGTGTTGGCAGGTGCGCAGTCCTTTCAGTCCTCCCGGAAAGCTTCTAGTTCGACATTGCTCCACGCAGGCTCAGCCGTCACAGGCAAGAAACCCTAAAATTCCCCAACGGTGTAGATGGTGATTGCACCTCGTGACGCCCGTGCGAATTCGATTCGAGGATGTCCATAGCTTGCGCAACTTCTTAAATCAGCTTTGGCAACGCAAGGGGCAGGAATATGTATTTTGTCCTACGGAACATCTGCGTCTCACCACTGAGCAGTCCATTCGTCTTTTTGTTCTGTAGTTGCTATATCCGGAAGTCTGTCCATATGTGCTTGCGGGAAGATTTGCGTTGTGTTGGGGCCTGGTTCAGTCTTTCTAACCGGTATTGGGTGAGGGCTTCCATTTATTCGCAACTGCGAGGAGCAATATGTACTAGGGCTGGTAACCAGGGTCGTGGAGTGGGTCTTAGTGTCAATGATATTGTGAACACTTTATTCGTTACCACATAAGGTTAGAGTATTCGGCTGTGGAGTATACTAAAGCTAGTGCTGCAGATGTATGCGGGACGTCTCCACAAGCACCTTATGATGTTCCATCCGACCGATACGATAAGATGCATCCAGATGTTCTCGGAAGGTGAGGTATCGATCTAAAATTACACCAATATATTTGGGATAGTAGTTGTGTGTGATTTCGGGATGAGCTACTACTGACGCGACGCTTGCTTGCAGCGTGACTGGCACCAGTACTATACTTGGCGATGGCAGTGCAACACCCAGAAGGATACTGCTGCTCATCCTCTGTAAGGGTTGGGTTCCTTTGTCGCCTTGAAACCCACTCTAAAAGATATGATGTGTGTCGGCACCACACGACTAACTACTTCGCGATCGTAATATCTCAAAAGCTTTAACCAATAGAGCACTGACACTCTCTCTTAAATGGAATCACCAGATGGGGATCTTCGGAGCAAACTTACGGGCCTAATACAGGGTAGGACGATTAAGAATTACGGGTCTTATCTGCGCCGCTCGACAACTCAACGCTATTCACTCGCCCGATAGCGAACTCAAATTATTTAGGCAAACTTTTCATAAGGGTACGGACATATAGCAGAAAATATAATTTAAAATAGTAAGTACTTCCGTTCCGTGTGGTGCCGGCAAAGAATAGTACCAACCCTTCCATACCCGTGGGTGTCGTAAGAGGCGACTAAGGGTTATAAACTGGAGGATGGGCAGCAGCATCCTCATTTGTATCTAACATCTTACTTACTGCGGTCACCTACAACCGCGGTCCATGGTGCCAGCCGTAACGCTAACAAGCGAGGTGACTATGGTACTTCCCCTCTACATTTTTCCAGCAAAAGCTAGAATTCTAGAGGGAGCTCCCTGTCCTGTAGTGGACGTTTAATGGGATGTTATGATGATGATGATGATGAAGTACTTACCGTCATGTGTAAGGACATTTTTTTTAAATCATTCAAAGAAACAGATAGGATTCAAACCTACGTCTTCAGAAAGTTTCTAAAGTTAATCGTGAATTAAATCTAAAATGTAATTAACATTGAAATATTTTTTGCGTTTAGTCTTTTTGTAGAACACCTCGATACTACTACAGTTTAAAACTCTTATGGTGATAGACTATCAGCAGATGACAAAATACTAAATTGTAAAAAAACTGAAAGAAATTCGTGCTACAATTGGTTGATAACTAATGTTCTACTTTATATTCAAACCATTATTTTTACCGCAGCATGTTGAATTCTTGCTACGCCAATAGCATATTAGCGAGGTGTGTTCTTGCATAGACACTGGTAATTATCTGCACTTATCCACACTTACGTGCACTCATAAAGAACACGCCAATCCACGGCGACACAAATCACTGTCGTGTGTGTCTGCCCTAACGATGGAAAGCCCGACGAGGCTCACTAGTCACACTCACCAACCAAAAGAAACCCTATTTTCTTAGCGCTACGGACGAAAATTAAAGAATCAAAACTCGTTACGTGATTAGTGAAAAGCGGGAGCCTGGAAATCATTTGCGAATCTGCGAAAGAGACAGGTGATTTGATATTATGCAAATTATTTGAGTGCAAGCGAGATAGTACGACCACTGAAGTTCAGACTGTTAGAGATAAAATTTATACGCGGATGAAACGATTTATTACAAAAGCGTTGAGTAGGTGCTTGAAATTAATTACAGCAAGTTTTGCTTTCATTTTGTCCCATTGTGTCTGCGATTTTCCTTGTCTTGTCGGGATATCGGAGGTTTTTATTGGCGTGGGGAGGTAGGGGGATTTATGACAACTCCGCACTGCCTATTTTTATTTCAGTGGATATTTTTGGGGATAATAAATGCTTGAGTTGTTGTATCTACGGGAAGATTTAACTTGTAGCACATGACAAATGATTAGTATGATTACCCTTATGTAAGTTAATCACCAGACTTAGGGGGATCGTTCTTGTCAAGAAATTGAAAACTTTAGGGCCGATACAGTGCGTAAGAACATGGACGAATATTAATAAGACTGACAGTCCCCATACTAGAAAACGTAACCCGAAAAGGCATAAATCTCATGGAAACTAGAAGGCGCTTTCAAATAATCTGGAAATTAATTATGGTCTACCGAGTATTCTGCCAAAAAATTATTCAATTTCAACATAGTTAAAGAAACGCTAACATAAAAATTCGGTTTATTTTTTTAGGAGAATACTCGATAAATTATAATAACTTCCCGGACTATTTATTAGCGCCATCTAGTTTTATACTTTTCCGGGTTACGATTTCTAAAAGGGGATGGTCAGTCCTTCTTATTGTTCGTCCATGGTATGAAATACAAAGAGCTCAGCGATTCTATCAATGAAAACAACTGGGCTTCTGAACCACAATTATTCAAAATTCACGTTGTATAAATTTATAGTCAACGATAAATATTGTGCAAAGTATTATTATTTCACCCTACTGTGCCATTGTGCCAAATTACTTCGGTAAAGAAAACAACGGTCTCCTGAACAGACATCCCAGTTGTAATAACATACTTGAAGAGACATAAACTTCCGCTACATCTCTTTCACAACTTAATGGTGCAATACGTTAACTTTTGATTCACGATATCAAAGTATTATAATTCTTATAGTTAATTGAGTTTTGAATATCTAGTTTTTGTTAAAATAATATTTATAGTTACTTGAGTTTTGAATAACTAGTTTTGAATACATGATATCTAACTACAAGAAAAAAATCTTAGCACAAAAAAAACATAAGCTTGTGTATTTACGAATAAAGCCAGATCCAGATCTAGTCTATGTGGCTCCCTGCGGACGAACGATTACATAAGGCCGCACGCACACGGGCCGAAATCTCGTGCCAATCGACGGATAGCGGCGGATAAGTAAATGAGGGACGTCCATAGAGATGCGGCCAATACCATCGGGATCATAAGGAAAACTGTGGAGTCGTGATGGATGTTATTTGCATTTATTATCCACCCCCCATACGGAACCTGTCATCTAAATTATCTTTTAAGAAAAAATATCGAGAATATCTCCTTAACATTCAAAAAATAACCGGTCATTAAGCTTTTCAATTATATATTATGTAAAATACTTAGGCATATTTATGATCATATATTTATTTTTGTTCATGAATATCTATCTGTATATATATATATATACTTGTGTATATATATATATATATATATACTACTAGCTGTTACCCGCGACTTCGTCCGCGTAGATTTTATAAAAAACAGAACTCGAACTTAATTGAAACATATTTTACGGAGCGCTTATCCTTCTTGATCCCTACGTAAAAGATGCATTTGTACTTATCCAAGTTGAATAAATGCATCTTACTAAAAACTTAATTATCTTTTGATTTTATCTAACTGGTAGGTAGTGCGGAATTTTCATTGTCAACCGTTACAGGCGAACTTAAAAAAGAAGGCAATAAAGGGAGTGAAGTGAATGGGTAGCGAGGAGGTATTCATAAAAGTAAAAAAGGTCCCTATTCCTCCCTATCTATCCTTTTGTATCCCCCCCCCTACATTCCCACTCCCCCTCCCTCACCCTCTCCCACTCTCTCTTCCTCTCCCTCGCCCCTCCCTCTTCCCCCCCTCACCCTTCCTTCCCCCTCCATTTCCCCCCTTCCCCTCTCCCCATCACCCTCCCTTTCCCCCCTCGCCCTCCTCCCATTCCCCTCCCTTTCCCCCTTCCCCTCACTCATCCTCCCCTTCCCCCTCTCCCTCCCTCTACCCCCCCCTCCCTCTACCCCCTCCCACGCCCTCTACCCCTCCCTCCCCCTTTCTCTCCCCTCATTTTCCCCTCCCTTACACTCTCTCCCTATCCCTCCCCCTCTCCCTCTCCCTATCCCTGACCCTACCCCTATCCCTGCTTCTACCCCTAACGCCATCTTAACCGCTATCCCTATCCTTATATAAACATACAACTGACACTCATATTGATTTTTAGACATTTCAAACCTATCGAATCCCAACCCCATCCCAGGGGTGGTGGTATTTCACGTCCACCACGTTGGATTTCAAAATCATTGTAGTTTTCGTAATCAGCGACCCGATAAACCATACGAACGACACCCATATTGATTTTTAGACATATCAACTCTATCGCACCCCAACCTCATCCCCAAGGGATGATAGCATTTCACGTCCACCATGTTGGATTTCAAAATTGTTGTAGTTTTTGTAATCAGCGGCTCGATAAACCTTACAAACGACACCCATATTGATTTTTAGACATTTCAACCCTATCGCACCTCAACCTTATCCCCAGGGGATAATGGTAGTTTACGTCTACCACGTTGGATTTCAAAATTGTAGTAGTTTTCGTAATCAGCGATACTTAGTTGAATAAAAAAAGTCCCATCAAAATCGGTTAAGTAGTTTCGGTGTGCTGTAGCAGATACAACCCCGCTAGAGTATTATTGTATGTGTAGATTCCCACGGGAATGAGATATTTTCCCGGGGTAAAAAGTAGCCTATGTCCGTCTCCAAGTTACCATCTATCACCATACCAAATTTCATCAAAATCCGTTCAGCCGTTTAGGCGTGAAAGAGCAACAAACAAACAAACAAACAGACAGACAGACAGACAGACAGAGTTACTTTCGCATTTATAATATTATAGTATATAGTATAGTATAGTATATAGTATGGATGGATTTATATGTATTTAATATTATTAATATATGTATTTTTATCTATGTTTTCTGCTGTTTTGTAAATATAACACCCCATAATATCCTTTTTATTTTGCACTCTATCAATACCCACTTTCACACAGGACACGACACATACTATGTTAGCAATATACAACTTTATTTTTTCCATACTGTTGAGCGTAGCTTTGGTACTGACAGAATATCAGTGTTGCTAAGAGTTAGTACTTGTACTACTCTTTGCAACAAATTGCTGAGTCAGTCCCTTTTCCCTGGGCAGTGTGTAACATAATGACCCTAATTACAAATAAAGATACTAATACAATCATAAAACAGCTCGCTGGGGGCTGAGAACAACTTAGAAAAACATAAAAAGCAATAAAATAAAAGATTTTGGAAACTTAGAAAAATCATGGAAATTTATGAATAATGGGCTTTAGATGACTTAGTAGATCTTGAAAATACATAAAAACATTATTTAAACACTTAAAAGTAGGTTTCATTACGAGTTGACAAAAGTTTCATTCATTGTAGGAAAATAGAGTTCTATACAAGAACGTTATCTTTACAATACAGGAACGTTATCTTTGCTATACAGGAACGTTATATGTTTAATACAGGAACTATCTTTGAAGGCCTATATCTTCGAAACTACTGGACCGATTGAGCTGAAATTTATGCCATTGTACTTCTATTTAGTAGCCCAACAAAATGCAAAAGGTCCCATCGAAATCGGAGTTAGTTGATTTTTCACATGTATGTATACCGCGATTCGACGGATCGTATTGCTGGTATATATTGATAGGAGTCGAGACGATGAAAATGGTCTGATAGGTGACCGAACTAAATTGTATGAGTAATGATGATATGTGGGTCTATGATACTAAAGGTGTCCAAATGGATGCGAAAGGCCCCTCATATGATGGAAAATATTAGAAAAAGGTATTGGTGCATGACCTTAGGGTCCGGCGCATACTCCTCTTGTCCGATGTATATAAATATGAGTGCTTCGCGCAGAAATGTATCGGACGCGCCATAATGGTGGTTGGTGATGCATGGCAAGTAAAATAGACTCAAATATCATGAGAGCTCCTCTCATATAAGGGTGATTTATGTCATCCGCCTTTTCGAACGCAAATGTCGGAGCAAGTTGGGAGCTGTTTACGATGTTGTCGAAGGAGTGTGGTACTGTTCCGAGTAAAGCAGAGATTGTGTTATCGAGACGTGAAAATCCGTTACACGAATCGATGCTTGCTTGGCAGTTGCGGCACTTTCGACGATGACGAGTTTACAGTTTCCTTGTGTTTTGTACGATGAGGGCATCATGTGGCGGCGCGCCTGGAGTTCGCTATCGTGAGCTGCTCGTCGGCATTACACAACTATCTTGCTTAACACTGTTCTGCTAATAGTGCGTTGAAGGATGGAAGTCCGTATCCTGAGTGCTATGAACAGTACGGCCACGGTGATGATACGTTGGTTTCGTCATTGGAAATATCCAAAAGTATGTCTCCGATGTATCGATCACTATTTTTATTCATTAAACTGACACTAAGGTTAGTAGTTGGAGCATGTCTTCGGCGTTCGTCCGGAGATCTTGGAAGTTCAGTCTAGCACCTGAGATTAACATCTATGAAGTAGAGACTTGCCTCTGAAGTAGATGCGGTATAGCCGGTAACCTAGTAATACTGAAAGACTGACGTCGATCTGACTCTGTGCTTCGGCGTGGAATCTCGATTAGTCGACTTTTCAGTATGAATATGGGAACAACTCGCTCTATCCGTTTCTTGGATGCAGATTGAACATTGAGTGAACTGGATGAGTGTTGGAGATGTGATCTGGCGAAGACTTTCTCAAGCCTTCGGGGACTGTTCTTCGGTATGGAACCTGAAGCCATGTTGGTACTCCCGTATTGACATGCTCGAGTCTAGAAACTCCCTCGCTGGAACGTGCTGTCATCACATCTCTGATGAGCATAACTATGTTAATAAAATCCACGAATGTAAAATCCACGAATGAACGAGATACAAACGCCTCATATGTCCTATGGCAACTGTGTAATAGCCAGGACTTACATGAGTAAATTCCATACTATCATATGAGTGCGCGCGAGTCGCGTAGAAGCTGAAAAATAAAATAAGGCGTAAAGTAATAAATATTATGCAAAGCTCATACAGTGTGGGTGACAGTATTCAGTACGCTTGGTTCGAGGATCGAGACTCTTAGGGACTGACTGACATTCCTTGTTCTTGTGGTTTTACCACTATCTCGAATAACAAATCTATAGATAGATTTAAGTCCTTCGGGGCTCTTCAACATAAAGCAATTACATTGCCTAAGGGCTTACCATCAAATGATCCTGTAAGGTCTTATGACCTGTGCTACGGCACTTCACAAGGCTGCGGCCAGACAGACGACTCACCGATGTTCCAGAAGGTCTTACGACCTGTGCTTCGGCACTTCATTGGGCTCCGGCCTACTTTTGGCTTCGGCCACTTTTACCATTCATTAAATTGACACATAGGGGGCCGCAGCCTCGATCTCGGTCGGCTGTTGGTTCCGACGTAGAGAAATCCTCGTCCACCGATGGATTCATACTAGGCTATTGCCTGTTCCTGGGCTTCGGCCACAACAATGGGCTTCGGCTCCAACAATGGGCTTCGGCTCCAACAATGGGCTTCGGCTCCAACAATGGGCTTCGGCTCCAACAATGGGCTTCGGCCCCAACGGTGCTTCGGCACGGGCTCCGGCCCAAATCAAAAGACTGGCTAAGCCGGCAAAAACCTTCCCTGTGAGGGGGCACATGACACACACGATATGTGAAAGTGTTGGAAGGTGCTCACCAAGTGCCGCGAGTGGCGGGGCGGCACTTCCCTCCCAATTTTTTTTTATTCTTCATTCCTTTCAGGAATAGAAGAATATGGGAGGGCTAATCATCCGTGGCCTCGCATAGGCCGGGCTTTGGATGATACGGGGATGGTGTGTCTTTCATGGTTTTGCTTTTACATGAACGACACAGGGCTAGCTAGTAATTAATAATCAAATTTTGCGATAGTAATACAGAGCGGTTTTAGATTCTTTCTGATGGTTATAAAAGTAATTTAATATTTTTCTGATTGCAAATAAAGAAATATTATAAGCACTGAAGAAGGCAGTGCTTAGATTAATAGTTAATACAAAATAAGACGGGTTAAATGGAAGTCTTTAAGATATATTACGAAACATGATTCTCAAAAAGAATTTGGGTTTCTGCTCGCAGTGTGGAGTCTTGCTATTGGATGATCATATGAAGAACATATTACGGCCTTGGAAGTCAAATATTTGATTTTCTTTTTCAGCACGTAGTAACGATGTGGGTCTACTTGGACTCCCAGGTAGATTATGTTTATACAAAACTATCGGGATCAAAGGACCAAGTTTAGAGGCCTTATAATTGTTAAGTGTAAGCACATCAATAGTATTGATGTGTCCAAGCTTAACAACTTTGCTTTGCTTTCGGGCATAAAATTGTCATAGAAGTGGATAACTCTCTAATCCCGTGCGGAATAGAATATGTCAAGATTTTGAGAAAAGATCTTGTGAATGAAACTCGCTATGATATTTGTGCGTCAGTTCAAGGGACTGCGCCGTCGTAACACTTGTGTTATGGCTAAATTAAAACCCTATAACGAGTACTTCGGTACTTGTCATCTTAGAATATGTTTATTCTATTAAGTAAGGTTTAAGGTTCAGTTACAAGTGTACCTTACTTTATTTTGTAATTTAAAATTTTTATTTTTCACTGTTTTTGGGAATAAATGTTATTCTATTTTATTCTATTATTTTATTGTTGCCTTGTATCTAAGTTGCTGTAAATGTTCAAACCGTGGGATACTAGGACCTGCCGAATTTTGATTTCGCGTACTCTTTAGACCGGTTATTGCATCTTCTTATGTCGTAAGTCTAAAATGTTTTTTGCGAATCTCCAAAAGTCATAGAAAGTGGTTGCATTTAGCTTCTAGAATAAGTCCTTAAAAGGTTTTACGCGAATCCATCAGACTGTAGTTTTGTGTAATACTTATTATAGTTTTCCACATTCTAGATTACCCAAACAGGCAAGGTAGGCTAGCTACACATCAGTAGACAAAGAAGAACGTGGCGTTTGACATCAAAGAATGGAAATAAATTCTTCCAGCTGGCCAGAGACAGGAAAAAGTATACGAGCTGAAAGAAAGGAAGCAGATAGACAAGAAAATCCAACCTTTAATGCGTCTAATATAAAAAAACGCGGACAAGTACGAGTCGGTGCGGTTGTGAGAAAATGACACAATTTGATAATATTAGACTGTTTCCCTTAATTGTTCTGGGAGATCTAGCTTCTTGTCAAATTTCATGATTCTAGGTTAATACGTTATAGTATAGCCCTATAGGTTTTGATTTGATTCATAAATGTATGGAAACGGGGATGTAAATGGCCATATTTTTGATCGCATTGACTTAGAAGTATGAAATGTTCACGCCTACAAGTGGGAATCAAGAGGGTTTCTAAAATTTTACCTTTAAATAATTTATTTATACGCACAAGAAACTATTCAAAAATAACGTAAACAAAACAAAAAGCAAAACTTCCCTCTCTCTCTGACCTAACTCTTCTCATTTGATTTTACAACTTGCTCGTTTCGAGCTAATACGAGTAGGTAGGTGAAGTAACTAAAGTTTTCATAATAACAACTCCATTGAACCGCTGCGCCGCAGAAACAACATCAAAGCCTCGCCAGTAAATTAGACGTTTTGCAGATACTAAAAGATATTTAGCTGCGGGTGGCCCCTTTCCCCATTGCCCCCCTCGCCTCTATCTTACCCCCTGCATACCCCTCACTACACTATTTTAAAGGGTTGTTTACACCTCAGCCTTCCTATGATGCCAGGAGCCGTATTTTTGATTCGCTCGCCGCACATCGGGCGATAAGTAGCTGATTGTCATTCTAGGTCTGAAGTTTCGTATCGTTTAATCTTTGTCTGCAACGAATAGTCAATCGTCTTAAAACTGCTTAACTTTAATTTTAAACAATAGCAAACACAAACATTCTTATGGCGAGAGAATCAAAAATAGAGCCTCCAGATTATATACCTACGTGTAAAGTGGCGGCGAGAAGAAATTCGACCGAAAATGTTTTCTTGAACAAATATTGGTAGAGTTTTGCTACTATGGATTTAGTTATCGTAAATCTTTCTTAACTTACAATCTAATTAAGCGTACAATACACAAAAGTTTTAGTAATACAGCATATAAATTCGTTCTCAATTTGGATTTATACCTAAGCTACATCTATCTGATAAGAATTATCTTCTGAAATAAAAGGACGTAACTACCTCCAACCCAGATGGATAAATCCGTGCAGAAGCTACATAATGTAACGAAATCCCAAAAAACCCTTACTAGATCCTCGAAGAGGCGACTTCAAACGCGCTCGCTAAAATATTCCATTTGACAGGCGACACCCGGCCTTTGATCTTCACCGAATTGCAACCAATCACAGGCGTCCGAGTTTGATTGCTGAGGGACCGTTAATTGCGGACCTACGACCTCTGCCTTGCCTCGGAGAGGCGTGACGGCCCTTAACACTTCGCTGAGTGCCAATTTGTTCGGGCAAAATACCCGAAATGGGCAAAATAGTGCTGGGTCTCTGAGACGTGGCCGTTGGCACAAAGTTTAATACAGTTGGCACGTGTTATTAGGGAAAATTATTGACATCGACGACGTCTAGAGGCGATTAGGTGTCAACCAGATAAGGGTAGGGGGACGGTTCTTGCGTCTTATATATAAGCGTTATTCTCCGTTTACGTGTATTTGTGTAGGCAAATATGTACTGTGTGTGACGGAATTTGCCGCCTGCCCAGTTAAGAATATTTTAAATTTAAATTTTCGGCTATGATGTTTTCTTCCGATATTTTTAATACAGACTATACTTTTTGTCTTTTTAAGTTCACCGCGCCTAGGCGTGCTTCTATTTTCCGATTTCAAGAAAAAATTGCTTAGTTGTGGTCAGACGGGCGTCGCGTGGTTTGGAGGAGACTACGTATAAAACATACAAAATTAACATATTTAACCCAGAAATAAAAAATCCTATATGACTTACGTTTTTTTTAATGTTCGGAACCCTAACCTAACCTACCAAGATAATCATCGTGTACACTTCATCTCATTAGGCCAGCGGCAAGCCTAACTAACAGAGATTGATTTCGTACCACCAAATGACCTGTGACATGGCTTTATGACGGTTGTCTAAGACAGTAGCCAGGACGTTGGTCCTGGCTGTTGGGCTTGACATGTCTTAAGAAGCACTAAAACGCTCTATCACATTAGCATCAACGTTGCTTAAAAGAGCATTTCTGTTTTTAGGGTTCCGTACCTCAAAAGAAAAAAACGGAACCCTTATAGGATCACTTTGTTGTCCGTCTGTCTGTCTGTCAAGACCCCTTATCTCACGAACGGGTAGAGGTATCGGGTTGAAATTAATACCATATATTAGGATCCATGAACCACACAAGATCTGAAAATTATTTTTTTTACAACGATGCAATCAAAAGATATGGCATTTTATGTCCTCATCTCCATACATTTATGCAAAAATGCAAAACCTACAGGGTACTTCCCGTTGACCTAAAATTATGAAATTTGGCAAGAAGCTAGGTCTCACAGTACAAATAATGGAAAAAGTCTGAAATCATTAAATATTACAACTTTTCTCACAACTAATGGTAACCAATTGTGGAGAGTTCCCGTTTCAAGAACATTCATATATAAGAGAGGGGTCAAGTTGGATGGTCGCGGAGGCGATTTTTGTTTTAGTTCTATTTTAAAAACGGGAACACTTACAAACTTGAAAATTGGTATGTTTATAGTGCATAAGCTATAAAATAATAACAAATAATAAAATTTGGTCAACCGCATGTCGGACTCAAAAAATCTAGCACATTAACTTACTGAAATTTCAACTAATACGATTATGATTATGTGGTAGTACGGAACCCTCGGTGCGCGAGTCCGACTCGCACTTGGCCGGTTTTTTCTTATTTATCGTTGTTTTGGGTCAATCATTTTATCTGCGCCAGATACTAGGTAAATTCAAGCGAATACCATACAAGGTGTTAGAAAAATTACAAAGAAGCTTGTAGGATATGAATCTGCCCATAAAACAGAATAACTTTTTCCATGGATGGAGCAGTGGTCGAAATTATAGATTTTCTTTTTTACTTTCCTTTATTTTTTTCGCCTAACAGATTTGTTGTGGTAAATAGGTACCTTTTTATTATTTTGACCTATATTCCTTGGGCATTTTTCGTTTCATGGGTATAATCTTATTTTTCAGACTCCAAAGTAGTATTTTTCCCAACAACCTGTATATTTTGTACCAATATTTGCAAGATTACAAACAAACGCTCTAAAACTTTTCTGTTCATCGACGTTGAAACCTTCGCATCAAGCAAATACCGTCGCGATCAGTTTAAACGAGATATGTCCCGTCTGTCTTATGTCCTGCATGTCCCGTAGTCCCGCTGTTCCCGGCAGGATGTGTTAGTTATCCCGAGCACTAAGCTGACTGTCCCGCATACCCTCACACCCACAGGGTGAGCATAGAATTTGTGATTTATAGCCGCAAGCCTAAACTACACATATGATAACGTCTTGGTGGTCGCAAAATGAGATGGTTTGTTATGAATTTTCAGCAGTTGTAGTCCATATGTACCACCACATAAGTATACACTACAATCCATCCATAAACATCAAGATATTGGACATTCTTTGCCATAAAACTTGGTAGTATATTGGAAGGAACAAAGTGTGACAAATATTACAATAAGGAGAGATCAAATGCAAAATGCATATTGGTATGAAAAACCAAACTTTTTGAACAGAATTTATGTCAAGTTGGATTTCCAAACTTAATTTCAATTCACAAAGTGACTATTTTCATGATATGTCACGAAAATGCATAATCAAAGAAAGAAAGATGGTACAGGGAGGCACAGTCGATTTGAACCAAAGCAAATGAAATAAATAATGATGGCTGTAGTTGAAAAACCCTCCTGTAGTTTGTTGCGAGACGAGAGACAGACAGATGTCTTAGATCAATCCTGCTACCGGCGCGACCAGTTCGTGGCTTGCTCCTACATATACCACGATCGACCAGAGGAAAGAATATTATTTAAATCTTAAAGGAGATTCGGTGTGCTGTGGAAAATACTAGTTTCTTAAAGTCAAATTTCGATGTCGGTGTTTTAACAGGTGATGTGTGTGTGTGTGTGTTGATGCAGCCAACAGATAATTTATTTTGTTGTTATATGTAGATAATTTCTCTAAACAGGGAAAATATTTTGTGATTGTCGTAATTTTCTGGATAGACGAACTCTTAAAAATTAAACAGCGCTTTATTTGTGAAGCGAAACATTTTTATCCTACAATGAATAAAATAGTTTTAATTTTAAGATATACGTAAAATATCCTTCAAAATATTTCATGTCTACGTTCAATGTGCTTTTATTTGTGTACGACTCAATAAATTCCTAACTCGGGAGCGACGTCGCCTGCGCGGACGCATTGAAAAACCGTCGACATTGTCTCCCGTTCGCGAGCGAGCCTTTTTGTCACTGATATTGGGCCCACTGTCTGCCCTCTTGCTGAATAAGGAGAACAGGACAACAATGTCGAAGAAGAAATTGGGTAGCACTTCTTGTGATAATGGACAATATTTAAGGTAAAGATTGAAGGAATTAAAATGTTGTCCTGTTAAGTTTTAGTTCAGAAGAAACAGAATCACTAAAGAGAATAAAAGTCACAGATTATTTAAATATTACTCACTCATCGGACTAAATCTTTACAAAACAGGGAGTCGTCTCAAATCACTGACTGACACCACCTTAACTGACAGATCCTTAAACCGATCTTTACAACATTTTAAAATGTTACCTACAAAAGCCTAACGGAATCATAAAATGCTATTGAAAGCTTTAATTAGAGCGTAGTTGTACAAATAAACCGTATATCACGTGAGCAGGAATGGGCTCATTAACGAAATATAATGTAAATTCCGAGATTGCCAGCGTCTCCACTAAAAGCAACTTGGTGTTTTCTCGCCGATACCACCCGGCGCCCGACATAGCCGCGTGCGCAGTGATTAACAGACTCTACTTTTCGCCTGATTTTGTCACGTGATTTGATGAGGAATATAATTCGTTTTTATAAGAAATCGGCTGCTTAATAAAAAATTTAAATATTGGTTCAACTATTCCTTTCATTCCTTCGATCCCATAATCAGATACGCTTATTAACGCTTACTCGCTGCCTGATTTATAGGATAGGTAGGTACTCCCATTTTAAAATCTGAACGATCTTTCGGTTACCAAAATGGTCGTGGTACAGATCTCCGAATCCGATCTGATAGTGGGTATCACCGCTGTCTTAGCCAGCGTGCGCGCATGTTTCAGTTAATTAGCGGGCAGACACGCCGCGTTCACACTCCCCCTAAAAGGAGATCTCAGTTAGTCTCCCGAACACTGCCGACCACTGCCGACTGACCACTAGTCTTGGTCTTGTCGCCTCTTGTAGCGCTCGTTTTGTTCAAAGGTGTCAGCAACATGGTTAAAGGGAAGATAAAAATGTTGTCCGGGCTTCTGTAGCCCTTTCAAGTAAAATAATGAACTAACTTACTCTCTGTTTTTGAGCGTACATACATACATACACGCTAACTTTATTATCACGTGTCTTTATCGTCACCAAAAAAAAAATTGTGTTGTTTGACTGGACATTCCGATGAATCTTCTGTGCCTGTAATTTTTATATTGACATTGTTTTTGTTACCTTGGGAAGAGCGCAGAGCTTCGATTGGCTGAAGACAGACAAAAATGGAAGAGACTGGTTGAAACATCCACGATGGCGTTCCAAGTCAGACACGACCTTCAGTAACTGAAGAGTACGACTAAGAAGAAGAAGAAGAAGTTTTTGTTACCAAATCAAGTGTGTGTAGTAATAATTTTGATGTACAAAAAAAGGCTTGCTTATTTTAAATCAGATCAAAATTATTTATTCATTATAAGGATATTTTTCGAACAACCGAGGTCCATGGTGCAAGCCACAACGCTAACAAGCGTGGTGAATGGTACGATCAACCGCTTGTCGGTAGAAACTTTTTCAACTCTATTACCACGCCATAAGGTCCAAAAGTGTTTCTACTGATGTGTGCCCGTGTGTACTTCCAAAATGTGCCGTTCGTTTTAATTGAAATTTGAAGGGAAGTCCAGCTGTGGAAGTTTCATAGGATGTTATGATGATGATGATGACGATTGTGATATTTTGATACCACTATAAGACGTCATTTAAATTTTAAAAATACTTCTATGTGCACATTGTGCACATGAACAAACAAAGTACGAACGACAAATTAATACCTCTCATCCGCCGTTTCAATCATACTTCTCTCTTAATTGGCACGTTAATTGTGAATAAGTTGATCATATCACACTTACATAACGTACATAGACGTGGGCAAAAACGTCTCTTCGTTGAAGGTTGTAAAAAGGATCGCAAATACACAATACTTGGGAGTCTTGAGCTGTATTACTTCATTCTTGGCGCTGCGTTCGCGCAGAGTATGGACAACGCTATGTTAATGGAAGAAACGTAGAAATTCTTTACTTTTGAGGAGTTAGTACAAGAAAGAGAGAGTTCAGGAATTCATTAAATGATTCGAAAATTAAGAGGTTAGAAAAATTGATTCAACTTGATCAGACATCTCAAAAATCTTTACATTTCAAAAATCTTTGTAACTTACATGACACCAAAACGTTTTTCTGTATAGTAAATTTTACTTTAAAGAAAAATGTGGTTCTACAAAGTAGAAAATCGCAAAATTTCACAACCACAAGCAGGATTCGGACCTGCGTCTTCTGCGTCAGTATTGTCAGTAACGCAGTTACCGCAGGTTCAAATCCTGCTTGTGGTTGTGAAACTTTGCGATTTTCTACTTTGTAGATTTATTTATCCGAACACAGGAAGTGTTAAAATAAAAATCATTTCCAAAAATGTGGTAGTTGAAATCGAGTATTTAGTTTTTTATGGTTCCGTAGTCAAAAAGGGGCCCTTAAAGTTCTGTCTGTCTGTCCGCGGCTTAGCTCAGATATCCTTAGTACTAGAAAGATGTAATTTAGTATGGATACACATTTTATACATGTCGACAATTTTTTAGGGTTCCTCCCGTACATGTAAAGTGGGGGTGATTTTTTTTATTCGTGTAGGCTGTCGTTAGATAGGTGTTTTAAAAATAATATGAGTCTGCAAATTAAATTTTTCGATCCGTTTGCGAAATTTCCCCGTAACCCTGAAATGTGAAAAAATTCAAAGTAGAAGTATTTAGGATGAAAGTGGATAAAAACTATCACAGCTAAGAAAGCTACACGGGTTAATTAGATACAGCCGAAAAGTTTTTCAGCGGGGATAGTAAAAATTGCAACAGCAATCAGGCGCTAGCACCTCGCTGAGCTTTAGGTGTTTTTAAGGTTTATAATACTCAATCCAAACTTGCTTTGCGATAAAAATAAAATAAAAAAAAACAACGGAACCCTATAATGCGCGTGGTCCAACACGCATTTGGCCGGTTTTTTGGACTATTTTAAAAGTAGCACTCTAACAGAGAAGGTACTAACAAAAAACACGTAAAAGTTTGTCCTATAGGACAATCTTACATCCAGTAAGTTTGCAAAAACGAAGCGAATGCAACCTGGCGAACGGTAGCGAAATAATAAGATCGCACAAGAAAATAAAGAATCGCCGGAACAAAAGGAAGGCCAGCAATAAGGGCAAAAGGCACAAGAGTAACGCGGTGTGGCCTGCACATTGTCTTCCACAAACATTGACGACCAAATATACAGTTTGGAGAAGGCATTTTATACAGGGCTCTTAAAAAACGGTGCAAAACCTTTTAAGGACTTACCCTGGGGGTGAATTCAGTAACATTTATTCTACGACTTTTCGAAATTATTCCGGTCTGGGGGTCAATTCTTGAATATCACCGGGTGATAAAATATCACTCAAAAAATTCAAAATCACAGATTTTTCTTTTCAAAAGTTAAGATTGATCTTCGTAAAATATAAAGCAATGACTGATTGTTAATTTTCATGTATTCTGATTTACCTTTCAACAGTTTACGAGTATCAGGGCAAATGTGAATTTTTAAAGTCTCAAAAGTGATATTTTATCACCCGGTGATTTTCAAGAATTGGTCCCTGATCCTTTGTGTAAAGGGTAAGTATTAAGAATTAATTTTATTATTCAGTTCGAATCCTTTATATGATTGGCACAGTCAGCAACAAAAGTTGTTCACATCATCTTATTTCTTGAATACTTTTAAATTTGAAAGAAAATTATAAAAAATTGAATACACAAACAATATTAATCTATAGGTACACATGTCGCCGGAAATGTGTGATATTCAGGAATTCTATACAATTTCCAGGAAATATATAGAATGACTAGAACATTTAGGAAATGAAGAGAATACCTGCTAATCCACTAGAAATGTGTAAAATCAAAAGTTCTTGGAATAGCCTATTATGTCCCACTGCTGGGCAAAGGAAGGAAGGGGTCCTGTCCTGTGCAAGCTCCCACCAGTTCTGGCGGAAGGCGTTTAGATCGTCACTCCATCTGTTGCGGGGTCTTCCCCTGTGACGTCCATCCTGGGGTAACCACTGAGTGACGATCCTTGCCCCCCGTTCAGCGTGCATGCGGCTTACGTGGCCTGCCCAGTCCCACTCTAATCTGATAGTCTTTCGACTAACATCAGCAACGCCTATTTTGGAACGGATGAAAGTGTTCTTCACGCGGTCAATTCGTTTCAAGAAAGGTCAGGTTAGTTTTAATAATGCATGTAGCACGTTTCCCAAGATATGAATAGATTTTCTAGGTAAATTAATACATTTCCGATCACTATTTAGGAAACCTACAGATTTCCTAGGAAAAGTGTATACTTACATGAAGAATACGGCTTTTTTACAATTAGACCTATGAGGTGTGCATGATGTTTGAATAAGTAAGTTTTTAAAAAACTTAAAAAAAAAATTATACTTAAAACTTTTTAAATTTAAGTTTGTCCATATCAGAAGACCACATTATATTTACTTGATTAAAATAATTGTATAATTTAGTTTTTTTTAATTACTTCGGTAGCCTCAACCAAAGGGGCAAAAATATTGATGCAAGTTGATATAAAAATGTATGTGATTATCTGTGATAGATAAAGTAATAACAGTAAATAGTAAGTAACAACCAAATTTTTTTTTTATACTATTAAGATTTTAACTTAATAAGATTGCCCCGTGTGGTGCCGGCAAAGAATAGTACCAACCCTTCCATACCCGTGGGTGTCGTAAGAGGCGACTAAGGGTTATAAACTGGAGGATGGGCAGCAGCATCCTCCTTCACTGCGGTCATCTACAACCGCGGTCCATGGTGCCAGCCGTAACGCTAACAAGCGAGGTGACTATGGTACTTCCCCTCTACATTTTTCCAGCAAAAGCTAGAATTTTTTGGGGAGCTCCCTGTCCTGTAGTGGACGTTTCATGGGATGTTATGATGATTATGATGAAGATTTTTTTCTTTTGACTGTACTCACTAACCTACCAAAAAGGTATAAAGGATCCGTCCGGAAAAGCAAAATTATTAGGCGCAGACCAGAAATTACTAATAATTATATTTGAAAAAGGATCGGTTTAGCGGATCAGACCGGAATAACCTGTAAATACGTATTAAACGTCCCGTGTGGTGCCGGCAAAGAATAGTACCAACCCTTACATACCCGTGGGTGTCGTAAGAGGCGACTAAGGGTTATAAACTGGAGGATGGGCAGCAGCATCCTCCTTAGTATCTAACATCTTACTTACTGCGGTCATCTACAACCGCGGTCCATGGTGCCAGCCGTAACGCTAACAAGCGAGGTGACTAAGGTACTTCCCCTCTACATTTTTCCAGCAATAGCTTGAATTCTAGAGGGAGCTCCCTGTCCTGTAGTGGACGTTTCATGGGATGTTATGATGACGTATTAAACTAGTAACAGACAGGTCATACAGGTACAACTTTGAAAAATAGGATAATTCCGTTCCAAAACTACATTTCAACATTTTGAACAGAATGTGTTGAATAAACGCACTCTAGTAAGTACTTATAAATCAGTTAACTGTAATTAAGACTTTTATGAATTTGCAATTAGTTGTTACTTATGCTATTAGAAAAAAATAACCGGCCAAGTGCGAGTCGGACTCGCGCACCGAGGGTTCCGTACCACCACATAACCATAATTGTATTAGTTGAAATTTCAGTAAGTTAATGTGCTAGATTTTTTGAGTCCGACACGCGCTTGACCAAATTTTATTATTTGTTGTTATTTTATACCTTATGCACTATAAACATACCAATTTTCAAGTTTGTAAGTGTTCCCGTTTTTAAAATAGAACTAAAACAAAAATCGCCTCCGCGACCATCCAACTTGACCCCTCTCTTATATGAATGTTCTTGAAACGGGAGCTCACCACAATTGGTTACCATTAGTTGTGAGAAAAGTTGTAATATTTAATGATTTCAGACTTTTCCCATTATTTGTACTGTGAGACCTACCTTCTTGCCAAATTTCATAATTTTAGGTCAACGGGAAGTACCCTGTAGGTTTTGCTTTTTTGCATAAATGTATGGAGATGAGGACATAAAATGCCATATCTTTTGATTGAGTCATTGTAAAAAACTGAAATTTTCAGATCTTGTGTGGTTCATGAATCCTAATATATGGTATTAATTTCAACCTGATACCTCAACCCGTACGTGAGATAAAGGGTCTTGACAGACAGACAGACGGACAACAAAGTGATCCTATAAGGGTTCCGTTTTTTTCTTTTGAGGTACGGAACCCTAATTAAGTAAAATTTCTGGGAAGACATGTCATTAGTTTATTAAGTATGACAAACAAACTATGCAGGGTGTGAAGGACAGGTTGGCAAAAACTGAAAGGGTCAACGTAACTGAACAACTTTCAGTCAATAAAACTTTTAGGAAATTAACAGAAATCGCCTTCTCTATACAAAATTGCTAACTTGATTGGACAATTTGTTTGGAGAGGCTGATCTGTCTGTCTGTCTGCGGCTTAGTTCAGCGACCCTTGGCACTAGAAAGCTCTAGTTTAGTATGAATATAAGAGGTTAAATGAAACTTTGAAAATATTTTTTTAGAGTACCTTCCCTACACGTAAAGTGGGAATGATTTTTTTTTCAAGTTGACTACGTAGTGTGGGGTGTCGTTACACAGGTCTTTTAAAAATATTGTGAGTTTGCTAAGACTACTTTTCTATTTAGAGATTGGTTTGCGAAATATTTAGCTCAGAAGCGCGAGTGTCAACTGTGCCCTGCCAGCTAAACGACTGTTACTGGAAATGTGGGAAAAATTCATATTAGTAGCATATATGATGAAATTAAAAGGAAAACTATTAGAGTTAAGTAAGTTTTAGAGGTTAAGGAATAGGTAATAGTCGAAAAACTAAAAGTGATAAAAATATAATTAGCAACTAAAAATTCTGTTCAAAACAAAAAAAATTACCTCTCCATACAAACTGTTCGATGAGAGTGAGTTATTCAGAGCCTCTTCAGTTTTCGGTACACCACCCTTTACACTCTCTAGATAAATTAAAAGTACAGAATATCCAATATGAAGGTAATTTATTGCAAGTGATGATATTAAGCTATTTATGATCATGATCCAGGCAGTCTCTTTGGGCGCTTAGAAGGATGAGTTCGAGGAGCAAGCCAAAGATCCCAAACTTCCATATCGTCCCATCTATCAGGATCATATTCATGCCGTCGAGCAAGGTAATAGCCAAAAGCTGAAACAAAGAGACACCATTAAAACAAAAAAGCGCTATGAAAACAGTGTAAGGATTTAGTAATCGCAGGGAGCGATCTCCTAAATGAAGTTTGGAGGTCAGCCATTGCCTTGAGACATCTTCTTAAACTCGTGGTATACTGCAGTCCAGTCCAGTCTACTACAAGTAAATAAGTTACGTAAGTTAAATAAATACCATCAACAGCAAGTTCTTATATTTCCAATGAAACTCTACCCAAATCTCAAATCACATCGATAAAATGTGCTTTAACTATGTAGTACGAGTAAGTCGATTTGAAGATGTATATGGTTGCATTCAAAAGATCAATAGGATTCGAAAATCACTCATAATGCTGACATTAAAATATCAAATCAGCGTCTTTTTTTATATATATTAAAATAACACAGACAATTGTACTCTTACCAAATCATTGCAATTTAAATATGACGATTTTGGAGAAGCACTGGTCAAACTAGTGCAGCTTTTTAAAGGTAACTAATAGAGTCGCAAATCAAATAATGATACTTTAACCTCCAAAGATACCTAACCGATTGAAAAGATATCGCAAAAACTCACCAAAAATAAATTCCGTCATGATGTTCACTGTGGTGGTGTACACCAAATACCAAAGGCGATCCAGATGCGCCCAGTTAGATAAAAGTTTGATGAAATAGGGAACCATTCGTGTGTGTTACAAAAAAGTTGGTTTGACAAGGCACGAACCTGGGCAGTAGAATGACATAGAGGATAGCCCTATAAGGAAGCTAATTGTTACTTTTGTGTGCTTTTTGAAGCCTTCAACAAGAATAACACCGAATACTCTTTTGTGTCAATTTCAGTTGAACATCTTTTGGTTCTAGCAAAGATAACGTTTATGCATTTCTTTTATTCCTTAATTAAGTAATAATGCTACTTTCGTAATTATCATTGCAAAAACAATGTTACCGGAACAGTCACGTTTCCATATTTATATAATTAATATGACTACAAGGTACTTAGTTAATGAACATTTAACAAAATATATAATTATTTGGAGATACTGTTTATTCACTTGTAGATGAGTTCTTTCGGTTAATGTTGTTATTAATTGTACTTTTACTTGTTGTTTCGTACATTTTATAATTATACTAATTATAAGACCAAACATAGCGGTGGCACAGCATGATATCTATGAAAATGCAGATGTGAGCTTAACTACTATTTATTCTTTGGTTGCAGTGCGATAAAAGAGGTCTTAAGAATTACGGTCACGTCGGAATAGAGATTGAAAGCATATTTACGTTATGTTTTTTGATTAAAAATACACCGTTAGGAATGGAAGAAATGAGTGAAATTCTCTGCCTACGTCTGTGTTCCCGAGTTCCTATAACCCGATTCTATTCAAGTCACGAGTGAATAGGCTTCTGGATAAGCTCGTCCTAGCGTCTACGTCCTCATCTCGGTCTTTAACCCTAGATTGAGGTCAAGAGTTAGCCCATTGCCCATAAAAACAAAAATATTTAAACATTTAGTGTAAAACCTTTTAGGAGGCTAAATGCATCAACTATTGTTCTACGACTTTTCGAAATTCACAAAAAAAGATTTCGAATTTTCATAAAAGTTGGAAAGTCGAAATATTTATTGTAAAGTGGTCACGTGATCGACTCATTTTGTATGAGGAGGCGAAAAATATTTTTCAAGTAAAAAATTTTTTTCTTCGGGAAAGTTGCTTGTTTTCATGAGCAGAATCACTGGGCTTCGGGTGCGAAACCAACACAAATTCACGCTGTAGATTAATGTTGTTTGTATATATATACCCGTATTCAATTTTTCATAATTTTCTTTCAAATTTAAAAGTATGCAAGAAATAAGAAGATGCAAACAACTTTTGTTGGTGACTGTGCCAAACATATAAAGGAGTCGAACGAAATAGTAAAATTAATTTTTAATACTTATCCTTTACACAAAGGATCAGACGGGAATAACCCTATTTTTCAGATTTTTATTTGTATACATACAACGTGTAATAAAAAGGACGTAACAACGCTGAAGTTTGTTATAAAAGCGTGGGAATAAACGAAAATATGGATAATACTCTTTTTGGTTGATATACACTTTTATATTTTTTTATTTCCAGGTCTGGCGCTTCTCCTAATAATTGTTCAAATTTGTGCAACAAAAGAAGATGCCGAAGTTCCAGATGAGGTTTGCATGTGTCTTCGACAGTATATGTTGCTCTGCGGATCCGATAGCAACTTCTACAACAGCTGCATTATGGAATGTGAAAGTCGCAGACGGGTGCAAAAAGGAGAAACAGAAATCATGCTTAGAAATCCGGATTTTTGTTTAAACTAGAATAAAAATTTAAATGCGCTTAAATTAATCTGGTATCATTTGTGTAACAGCTCAAGATTATACAACGATTAACTAAATAAAGAGTTATTCATTCATTCATTCATTCATTAACTAAAAGAAAATTTAACGCTACCTCTGAATCTGCCCATGAAAATTTACAACTTTTCCCGTGGAACGCAGGTCGATATACGAAAAAGCAAAATCCTATAAGCTGTTTATATCGACCTATGTTCCGTAGGAAATGTTGTTCAATTTCAAGGTTGTCAGAGCGTTTCTGTCATACTTCTTAGAATATCAAGCGTAACTGAGAAAAAATTAGACCCTGTCCAGAAAGGGCGAATTCACCTCGATTTCCTCGCGCGTGTTTCGCGCGTTCAACTGGACGCAAACAAGGCGCTCCTAGTATCTCCACTCGCGCGAGCCGAGAAAATTCGCGCGATGCTTGTGGACGGGATGTATTGACGCCCAGTACCTCGCCGAGACGCGCGTAGAAACTCGCGCGTAACAATTCGCGGCGAATTCGCCCTTTCTGGACAGGGTCTTAGTTGACTTGTAAATCAAGATTACGCACAAGCTTCTGAGATTCTACACTAAAAATCTGTAAATTTCAATTAAAAAAGAGTCTTTACTTATTGCATTGCTTACTACATTCAATTCATAAGCCACATACTCATCACTATACATCCTATCAGCTAAATTTGTTTCTATTAGTTACAAATCAATACGCAATAAATCACTGTGGATTTTTGCTGAGGCAAATAAGGCACAGGCTTTGTATTGTTTCAAACCCTTACCGGCTATGCATTACAATTACTAACAATAAGTACCTACAACAACTCCTTATTTTAAAATCATTGTTCAAAACCGTGTGGTGCCGGCAGCCCCGTGTGGTGCCGGCAAAGAGTACCAACCCATACATACCCGTGAGTGTCGTAAGAGGCGACTAAGGGTTAACTGGAGGATGGGCAGCAGCATCCTCCTTTGTATATCTTACTTTCTGCGGTCTCCTACAACCGCGGTCCATGGTGCCAGCCGTTACGCTAACAAGCGAGGTGACTATGGTACTTCCCCTCCACATTTTTCTCAGCTAAAGCTAGAATTTTGGTGGGAGCTCCCTGTCCTGTAGTGGACGTTTCGTGGGATGTTATGATGTTAAAAATGACTTTCAACATTAAATATTTTTATTCTTACTCGATCTAAGCTTTTTTAAGAATACCGCATCCTCTCCTAAGTTCTTCGTTGTCTGTGATCTTGAAGTCTTTAACAAAAAACCGGTCAAGAGCGAGTAGGACTACCGCACCAAAAGTTCCATACCACCACACGGTGCACCTACTCTACTTACCGTGTATGTAAATAAATAAATATTAGGGGACAATTCACACAAAGTCATCTGATTCCAAACTAGACAAAGCCTGCACAATGGCTACCAGTGGGTACCAATACATAGATAAGTAACATCCAGACACAGAACAAACACTCACGTTCATCTCACAAATGTTTGCCCTGGGCGGGGATCGAACCCGCGGCCCAAGGCGCAGAAGGCAGGCTCACTACCAACCACACCAACGAGCCAGTCAATGAATTTCTAATGTGTAGTGCTTCGGACGGAACCCGTAGCGTAGTCGCTCCTATATAATTTGATTATCTGCTCCACAGAGTGTTTCTGTATTAGGTAAAAAAATACAGAAAATACTGTGACATCCTACACAATGACACATATTCTGCAAAAAAAACCGGCCAAGTGCGAGTCGGACTCGCACCCTAAGTGTTCCGTACCTATCTACCATATGATATACTAAAAGCTTTTGCTCTTTGATTTTAAAAACTCCGCGACCATCCAACTTGACCCTCTTTTATACAAAAGTTCTTGAAACGGGAGCTCACCTTAATTGGTTACTATTAGTTGTAAGAAAAATTTAAATATTTCATGATTTTAGACTTTTCCCTTTATTTGTACTGTAAGATCTAACTTCTTGCCAAATTTCATAATTTTAGGTCAACGGGAGGTACCCTGTAGGTTTTGCTTTTTTGCATAAATGTATAGAGATGAGGACATAAAAAGCCATATCTTTTGATTGCGTCGTTGTAAAAAAAATAAATTTCCAGATCTTATGTGGTTCATGGACCTTAATATTCGTTATCAATTTCAACCTGATACCTCTTCTCGTTCGTGAGAAAAAGGGTCTTGACAGACAGACAGACAGACGGACAACAAAGTGATCCTATAAGGGTTCCGTTTCTTTTTTATTTTGAGGTACGGAACCCTTAAAAAAAAACCAGCCAAGTGCGAGTCGGACTCGCGCCCTAAGGGTTCCATACCTATCTACCATATGATATACTAAAAGCTTTTGCTCTTTGATTTTAAAAACTCCGCGACCATCCAACTTGACCCCTCTTTTATAGAAAAGTTCTTGAAACGGGAGTTCACCTTAGTTAAAAGGTTATTATTCGTTGTGAGAAAAATTGAAATATTTAATGATTTTAGACTTTTCCCTTTATTTGTACTGTTAGACCTAGCTTCTTGCCAAATTTCATAAATTTAGGTCAACGGGAAGAACCCTGTAGGTTTTGCTTTTTTGCATAAATGTATGGAGATGAGGACATAAAAGGTCATATCTTTTGATTGCGTCGTTGTAAAAAATTGAAATTTTCAGATCTTGTGTGGTTTATGGACCTTAATATTCGTTATCAATTTCAACCTGATACCTCTTCTCTTTCGTGAGAAAAAGGATCTTGACAGACAGACAGACAGACGGACAACAAAGTGATCCTATAAGGGTTCCGTTTTTTTATTTTGACAATTTTTACAAGCCTTTACAATCAGAATACATCCCTTTGAAGGTCGGACAGATCACATATAAGTACACAGAATCTTGGAATACGGAACCCTAAAAATAAAAGAAACGAAGTGACTGACGTCACGAAATTTTTCAATGTCCAGAAGTTCTAACCTACCTTTTCAGCTCATCAACTACACTACCCACTTGTTATTATTGGCTTTAAACAGCAAATATTAATAAATATTTGGCTCAAGTTCTGTGCGTGACTTTCTAATTAGTTTGGTATAACATAAGTTCATTTAGGTGTATCTGGAAAAAATGCTGTAAAGAAAATAAATTTGAGCGAACCTTTATATCCAGGGTCAAGCTCTAAGCCTTTAAAGAATGATCAGCTCTGTTACCCGTCAAGATAATAAAATTATTCAATTGACGGTGAATTTCTACCAGTCCTATACAGGGTGTCTCATTCAAATCGGTCAGTATGGGAAAGTCTGAAACTATAAGACATACGAAGATTTGTTCTTAGGAACCATGTCACCGATTTTGATAAAAAGAAAAACTGCATTCATACATTTGAAAAAAAAGTGTACCCATATTGTATTGAAAAAAACGGTGGTCACTTCGAACACCTACTATGATAAATTAAAGTATGTAAAAACAATGCATTTTATTCATTTTAGACATCGTGTTTCATAGAGACATTTACTGCTTAAGACCTACACAACCGTTATTTAAACAGAAAAACTGTAAGCTTTTTTTTCAAAACTACCGGGTTCGATTCCCCAGCTGGGTACACTTTTTTTTTTCAAATGTATGAATGCAGTTTTTCTTTTTATCAAAATCGGTGACATGGTTCCTAAGAACAAATCTTCGTATGTCTTATAGTTTCAGACTTTCCCATACTGACCGATTTGAATGAGACACCCTGTATAGCTAAGGCGTGAGCTGGAAAACTCCACCCAATAGGATTGTTCCATTTGACAACACTTGGACAAGCTTTTTACTTTCGAGCGGAGCGAGAAAGGTATTGTATTCGTGAAAAAAAAAGTTTTTCTAATTTTCTCTAAAATGTGTTCTATATCACTTATACATCATAAAAAACAAGTCTCCCAAAAATATCCGTCCGTCGGTCGGTCGGTCCGTCGGTCGGTCGGTCTGTCCGTCACGCTTTGGCCTAGCGGCTAAACGAATGGTCCGATTGACACCATATTTGGAATTTAAGAGTTTTATGCAAATCCATCGAAGGGTTTTGAGTGGTTTCCTGCTGGCTCTCATTTTGAGGGTTGCTGTCATACAACGAAAATGAAAAATTGTGATTTTCGCATAAACGGCTCATAAAATCTTGATGAAACTTTGCATGACCAAGCTTCTCTATTTAAGGTATTTGCGGCAGTATCAATTGGTCTCTAGAAATTCATATAAGGGGTGTTCCCTTACTACTAAAATTTAAAAAATGTGATTTACTCAAAATCTGTTTCGTCGAGCTTACTTTGATGTTCTACAATTTGGATATTTATATAGCATTCGGCTCTTGATCCGGAGGTTCTGGGTTCGACTCCCGGTGGGGACACTGTTGAATGGTGACTCTCGTATATATCGCGAGAAAGTAAGTGCAGTGCTGCTGTACCATTTATTTACTTTCGAGCGGAGCGAGAAAGGTATAGTGTTCGTGAAAAAAAAAGTTTTTCTATATTTCTCAAAAATGTGTTCTATATCACTTATACATCATAAAAAACAAGTCTCCCAAAAATGTCCGTCCGTTGGTCGGTCCGTCCGTTGGTCGGTCGGTCGGTCCATCGGTCGGTCGGTCTGTCCGTCACGCTTTGGCCTAGCGGCTAAACGAATGGTCCGATTGACACCATATTTGGAATTTAGGAGTTTTATGCAAATCCATCGAAGGGTTCTAAGTGGTTTCTGGCTGGCTCTCATTTTAAGGGTAGCTGTCATACAACGAAAATGATAAATTGTAATTTTCTCAAAAACGGCTAATAGAATCTTGATGAAACTTTGCATGACCAAGCATCTCCATGTAAGATATCTTGCGCCAGTATCAAATTATCTGTGTAATTTCATATAAGGGGTGTTCCTGTACAACCAAATCGTAAATATGTGATTTACCCAAAATTGGTTCCATTGAGTTTATTAAAATTTTCTATAATATTACTCCTGGATTGGTTGTCTACCTGACTGAATATTCTTTATGATTTTTTGAATAAAATTTAGTACACAGGGTGTACCAAAAACTGAAAGGGCTTGCTCAGTAGACTAAACTGAACAATAATCCATAAGGAACATGTGTTAGGAAATTTAAAAAATCTTCATGCAAGTATCCTACGGTAGTAACTATTGATCTTTGAAAATTCATATAAAGGTTGTTCCAGTACTACCAAAAGTTAAACATGTGATTTACTCGAAATCGTTTGATGTATGTTTGTTTGAATGTTTGACAATTTGAATTCTGAATTGATCTGTATATTTCATTCGAACATTTTTTTGGATAAACGTAAATAAAAGTTTGTATTTCCATACTATGTGTATGACATTACAAATTTAAGTTTGCGGTTGATAGTTTTTCCTTGAGTATTGCGAGAAAGTAAGTGCAGTGCTGCTGTACCATTTATTCAAGAATGTTCTCAGCTCACAGCCTAGCTCCCGCACATAGCACTAATGATAAAACAGCCTTAAAGCCCTATCATAAAATAAAGTACCATATTTAGTGATGTTTCATGGCAACACACAAACCAAGAAGGCGACAAAACCCCAAATATTTTTAAAAAATCCCATTCTGTGACATTCAAATATAGATTTAATTTAATCCTGCCACCATTTCCTTCCTGCCAACTGATAATTAACTTGTATATATATACCAACTAATAGCGATGAAGCGTAGTGAGTGGTATGTAGAGTTTGCGAAGTGAATTCTGCTGCAGATATGAGTCCTATCCTACCTGCCGCCTGCGCCTGTGTAAATCTCACAAAGTACAGTCATATACACACGTATATTACCTACTTAGTAGAGGAAGTTATTTCGTTATCAACTTGAAAATGTTTTAAATAAAATACCACGTTTTTGTTGTTATATTTTTGGAAATATACATTAGGTTATTTTGCGACCACAATTCACAAACGGAGCGAGCGCTAGCGGTAAGTGCACACTATTTTGTAAAAGCCGATTCGTTTCGGTTAATCCCGGCTTGAACTGTTGTCGAGAGATATATGTCAAGCGCAAAAACCAGCAGTGACGAGATACGTTCTTCGAGAGAGGCCATGGTAGAGCGAATAAACTCAACCTTAAGTCGTGTCTGCGAGTGGGGTGTCAAAAATCTGGTGAGTTTCAACGCCACCAAAAAAAATACAGGCGTGTCTGTTCACCGCCAAAAGGAGTCCGTTCAATCTGGCTCCTACTTTTCGAGGTACAACTGTACCTGTTACCGACAGTCTCGAGCTATTTGGCATGAAGTTGTGTGCAAACCTGTACTTCGGCGCTAACATTTAGTCTAAAGCCCAAACTGCAGCAAAAAAGCTGGGCATCCTCAATGAGGTTAGGCGTTACTTCACTCCTGGACAGCTTTTAGTTTAATATAAAGCCCAAGTCCGATCCTACATGGAGAGAGTGCTCAAGAGCTCCACAAGCTTATTCCACCATCTCCCTTCTACCATTGGGAGTCCAGACGCACCGCAGGATATCACCCATAATCGGATGATATTTTGCACATTCGCACAAAGCGCTTTAAAACATATTTTATAATGCGCACTGCTAAAGAGTGGAATTCTCTGCCTGCGTCTGTGTTCCCGAGTTCATACAACGCTTCTTCTGGGCAAGCTCGTTCCATCGTCGACCTCATCTCTGTCTTCAAGACTAGATCGAGGTCAAGAGTAAGCCCATTGACAATAAAAAAATCTAACTTCGGCTAAATAAAAATAATTTTAAGTTTAGACAGGTTACGAAGAGATTACCTTAAGGAAACAGTTTCTTGTAAGGGTCTCTTGTTAGGGTCTCGAATCAAAATGGTAAAACGTCACCCTTATGGTGCAACTTCGTCTGTCTGTCTGTCTGTCTGTCACACCTGTTTATCTCAGCAACCACTTATGCTATCGACTTGATATTTAGAACAGTTTTAGAATATAAATAGGTACCCAATTTTAATGCAAACGAAAAAATGAAATAAAAATATTAATATTGTAAAGGGGGCTCAAATAGCGGGGGCAAAATTTCAATTGTCGTTATTCATTCCATTCTTTTCTTGGACATTCCAGACCAGATTTTTCATTTCTTTACGACTCTGATTTTTTTTTATTAATATGAAAAGTATCAAAAAAGGAAAAATAAAACGATTTTTCTTGGTAGCACAGTTGTTTAGAAGTCCCCAAAAATATTTTTTAAACAAATTTAGTATTGCGGTCCGATAAAAGGACATTATTACTTATGAAAATACTATAGGTATATCCCTAGGTGGAACCCTCAGTGAGCGAGTCCGACTCGTATTTAACCGGTTTTTTTCATGCAGATGTGATTTGTTAATGTCTAATAAAAGCTACAAATTCTCTGTCTAACAGTACCAGCATCGCCTGATTTATCATATTCCAGCGCGGTCTGGCAGCGCGACAATTGTAATGTAAAACCGGGGCCGGATCTAGGCGCCGAATACCTGCATTTATCCGCATGTCGTAGCTTTGACGCGCCCAGTGCGGCCCTGTTCCGCCAACCGATATTACACCTGCATCACAAACTAGCAGGAAACATGAAAAATCAAACCGGAAAAATCTAGTTCATTTTGGGAAATAATTCAGTGATCATGCTGAAACGCTGAGAAGTCGTTAACATATTATAGTTCATGAAATTAAGGATTTACCTACGTTCACTGAGTTGATTGATCAGAGTGCGAGGCCCGTGAGTCGTGAATGAAACATCTCTAATCGCATTTCTTTTATTTGTGGACAAAGGGCGCGGGCACACGGCGCGCGCGCACCTTCGCGGAAGCAGCTAATGAAGATCTTAATTGGGTGCCCGTGTGTGTCCGGCCTTATCTCCTCGCCAGCCATGATATACTGTGCTTCGAAGGGTGCTCCTGGACGTGTAATCTACCACTCTATAAACTGTTTATAAAGGTATAGCTCACTATAGGTACTCGTTTGGTTTGTGTTTGTTAGTACTGGATGGTTCAGACTCACCTCACAAGCTAAGCTTTTCATATTCTGAAAGCATCTGAAAAAATTTAAAGCACGTAAAGAAGAAAAACTGTCTTGTACGAAGTCGTAGTTTTTCTAATAAGTATAAAAAAAATATTAAATCCGTCATCATTTACAAACCCAGCAAACGGTTATAGCACAGCCTTAAGAACGTACTAAAGAACTTATGAAAGAAATAAGCAGTTTGTCAAAATTATTATGGCCCGTAAAATTCCTACACAGTTTATTTACAAAAGTTTTAAGAGCTATAAAATTTTTCTACCAGCCAGCATGTAGTAGAATAGAAACGACACGATGAACAGCGTTCCATGCCTTATCAGTAATCGGCAAATAACTATTATTACAGAACGTAACGCAAACCCTTTTGTGAATGAGTACCACATCTGCACCGCACGATAACAAACAAAAAATAAATAACACACAAAAAATAACAAAAATGGCTCACGCGAAACGACCATTACAAAATAACTCCGGCGTGTAGCAAGTGATTCGATTTACCAACGCAAATAGGAGAAGCGACTGACATAAAATCAATCGGCCGGCACGCGAGGCTTAACACCGAAATAATGTAAATTATTGCTCGTAAAAGTGTCATTTTCGACGTACGCGTGACGTCACGGTACTCTCCCGTCTTCTCCTCAAAACCCAACTTTAACCTGCCCACCTTACGACCGAATATTGTGAAAGGATCGTCTCCGAAAATCGTTTTTGCTCAACCGGGGGCAGCTTTTGTTATCTTTGTCATCAGCCAGTATTTGCATGTCTAGCGTGACCGCGACTATCACAACTTTGCACAGCCGTCCTCGCCGGGAAAAATGAGAAAACGTCCCTAAAGTCCCGAGTTTGTTCCAGACGTCATAGCGCATCAAATTCGAATATTTAAAATAGGACAAAAGCTGTCAGGGCAGTAAACCTCAAACATCGTGTCGCATGTAGGGGTGCGTAAGTACAGGGCCGCACACAGTCACTCGGAGACGATCATTTACATACGGGACGCGGGGGCGAGGGAGACGAGAGGGACGTCGCCCGGCTCTCGGGACGCCCGCGACGCCCGGGATAGCCCTGCGAGAGACAGAGACCACTATATTATTATCCTGTACTAAAAAAAACGAAAAGTGGGCGGGGGATTACATTATAGTAGCGAAAGTAATCGATATTCTGTTTTAGTACGAGGTTGTTAGACCTGCACCGCTGCAGCCTAAATACGTAAGGTGGTTAGGTCACGGAGGGCTTCCACTCAGGTGGCGGGTTATTTTTATGCGGGTTGCGCTAAGAAGCTTCTGACTATAGAGAGGCTTTCATGCGTTTTACGCTCGCTCGGATTTTAGGGCCTCATAAACAAAGCTCGTGACATATCAATAAAGCTCCCGAAGATGACAACGAATCTGATCTTAAGAGAGAGAGAAAAAAGCTGGAGAAAGTTTTTCTTCGAGATGACACTTTTATGACAAAATAGTGCAAAATAGAGGGTGGCTAAGGAGCGAGGGGACATCTTCATTCGTTATTAATACGCGATTCGAAAGGGTCAATGGGGTATCAAAGATGCAGCATTTAGAGCAAATGAGCCGTGGGGTATTTTGCGCATAATTTCACGAGGTGCCCTTCAGGGTCCATAATGGACCGGACACCGGCCAAAGATAAACGGTTTGATTTTATGTTTCCGTAGGTTTTCCTACTTTTATAAGCTAATTCATTTTTTGCATGGGTCGGTTCAAAACATTTTCTAGTGATACTGTGAGACAAAGCGTGTAGTTTTAGGAATTAACGAGGGAATGTTAAAATACAACCACTGATATAATCCATTCGTAATTTCAAAATGCGCTGCACAAACTTTTCTTCAATTTATATTTCTCTAGATACAGAAAATGTAGAAATGTAGAGATGGGGCAGTTTATCGATAACAATATGCACTGTGGGCCCGTGTAACCCGAAAGCCATCTTATCATCATCGGTACTTATGTCTAATTGGAATAAAAGAAGTAGTAGGTATAACATAATGTCCGACAATGCTTACTTTTCAAGATATTCATTATTCTTATAAATTTACAAGTTGAAAGATTTTGAACCTAATGAAAGTCCGTAGCGTAGTCCTATCGTGTCGGAGTGATTCGTTAAGTGCAATTTTTACATAATGTCACTCCCTCGACCTGGGATTTGTTTAAATGGAAGTACAAAACTTTAATGGTTTATTTTGTTCCAAAAACGTTCATAAAAGTATAACATTATGTAATTATAAAATCGTCACAAATAAAATAACGATATTGCTCTTCTTGTCGGCGTAAAATTAAAAGCTAACCTAACAATATTTAAAATACTAGGATAAGACTTAGACTCGAATTTGATCTAAACCATGACAGGGCACGGGACAAAATCACCAGATATTTTCGTTCGTAATCGACAAGTTCAAACTATTGAAATATCGATAAAATCATCGGCAGCTCTACATCTTAAAGCCGCCCTCAGTTTTTCCTTCAATTTTCCTTTTGCTGCGATCTCCTCACTTAATTGACGAGGAATTTTGATTGGTCCGCACCTACTCGCCAGCCATATTCCAATGCATCCTACGGGATTTTCATTTTTGCTTTTCTTTTTTTAATTTCAGCCAGAGCTTCATTTATTATTCCACTCCTATTTTAATGGCTGTTCGTTATCTCGGCTCTCGATATTATTTCGAACGTAATTGCCGACTGTTTTCGTAGGATTGTTGACAGAAGTGCTCGTTCTTACGGATTGTTTTTATTGAACATGTATTTTCAGCCCACTTACAGCATTTATACTTTCTGAGATATTTATTATTGTTTACTTGGTGAAATCGGTTCTCTAGATGGTATTTCCTTCTCACATATTTTATTTTTCGAAGAGGTGCTACTGCAAAAAAAATCTTTATTTGCCCTATGAACTACAACGATGACGTGTCAAGTAGATATATATTTAATGTTGCACACAAAATATATACGTATATCCATAAAATTTTGTGTCCACCATTTAATATATTAAGTTCTCTTCAAAACAGGGAATCTGCCAATGCTCAATAAGCAAATCTATCGACTACAAAAAGTAAGCAAAGCAATGGTGGAATAACATTTCAATCGCCAGCAATTACTCGTCAACGGCGGTACGGCTGAATGCGTATGCGCAGTTGAATCCACTACCCTTTGTACAACTCCTTCTAACTTTTAAAAGTGTAAAGCTTATATTTCAATTTTTTCATACATTACTGTAGAGTTTGACGATAGTATTTTTGAACTGAAAGGAAAAGTAGCAGTGGATGTTGAAACCAAAGCCTTCGTCATTGACGCGACTGAAGAGGCAACTGATTACAAGGCCCGGCAGACGTATTGACAAAACGCGCGTGCGCAACCAAACAAATTTCAGAATGGCCGCCCATTCAAACGTCACCGCGCAAGCATTGTACAGTCCACCCGTACGAATGGACGATGGGTATTTTTGGTGTCTGTTTCGAAGAACTCGGAAAAGGATATTCGCAGTTCATAAGAAACTTTTAGATTCAATGGGTACTCGTAGGCTACATTCAAGGCTTTGGAAATCTGAAATGATGTATTTCTGAATTTAAAAACTTTGTAACACTTTTTATCGTCGCGTTTGCTAGTATATTATTGTTTGATCATCATTATCACCGGCGTTTTGACATTGCTATATGATATTTTGACCATTAAAGAGGACATAATAAGATTGAAATTAAGCAGAGGACGGTGGGAAAAAAGACTGGTGAAGAACTGTTGAAAGAAGATGAGCACAATAGCAATCGAGCAAGTAGTGAAGACAGATAGAAAATACAAAAATATACAATTAGAAAATGTAAAAAATCTAAAATAATTTGCATCGAGGACAGCAATTAAGTTCATTATATACCGCTATGTAACCTAATAACGTATTCTAATTGTATTTTTTATCTTAACAATACCTATAAAGAAATCCTTACGCGTGCCACTAAACGTCACACCTTCTTTAATGTGATCTGCAAGTAACAGCGTTCCAAGGAATCCCACCGGTGGGCGACCCATTGCCCACTGACGGACGATCTACAATGTCTGATTAGAGGCCATTAAGATGCCGTTCGCGAACAAATGGCGCCAACACAACGCGGTTCACAACTTATGCAACCACAAGCAAACCCTACTTCACCACAGTCTAAAAAACATATCTGACGAGTTTCATGACCTGATTCAACCATCTGTGATACAACTTTTTGCGCCAAAAGGTATCGAATTCTTTTGATAAAATTAAGAGTTTAAAAAGTTTGAGTCTTCTTTGAAGTAAAGACTCTGAGACAGGTGCAGCATTTTTGTGGCATTAACCAATGTTTGGTGAGAAGGAAGGTGAACTGAAATAAACAGAGAAACCTTATTCAACAAGCCTAGTCGTTTTAAAACTTTCCATCACATTTAAGAAAGAAATAAAGTCCACAATTTGTGAACCAAGTAACACCAGGCTGCAGATTTTTCCAAGTTCGCTAGACACATTTATAGGCAATATTGGAATTTAGGAGAGATTTTATTGTCTTGGTTTTATGTTAATTGGCTTCCCTTTAATCCCCTACAAGTGCTGTTTCTTGGTTTATTTCTTGTTCGCTACTCTATACTACAACGTTCGTAAGCGAGTATTATCTCCATTTATATCAAGTTTTATCTCTATCTTTGAGATAAATCTCAACATTTCCTTTAAATTTATTGTTGCGTATGTTTGTGTTCTTAAGATCTAAGTGAAGCCCATAACTTTAGATAGGTAGAAGTGTTAGATCAATCTTTTGTATGACGTGGCGCTAGATTATAATTGAGTTAATTCCAGCCTCAGACACCTATATAATTTTTATCCAAAATAAATTTAGCAAATAAATAAGATGAAATCGAACGACACAATCTTCTCGGTCTAAAAGCAGCAAAACTTTACTCTGCAGAACTAATACCTCAGCGAGTGTCCGCCGACGTGCATCCCCGCGGGTTCATTAACCTCCCCCCCCCTGCTTGCACCCCCCAACCCCCTGTACATCTAGCACCCCCTCCAGTCGGGTAAATACCTAGACTGCAAGGCTTCGTTATTTAATGGGAGGGCCGTTAAAATCAATTCAGATGATACGGCAATGCGTTTGGGACGTACTGTAATTTTGAATTGACGACTTTGTAAAGATTTTTAAAGTAAACCTAATTTTAAACAATTAATTATGTTTAATTGGCCCTTCATATAAGTAGTTAACTCAAGTTTATGGATAAAAAAATTACTTATTTTACAAATATGGGGTAGTACGGAAAATAGTGAACAAAATTTTAGCATGTTACTTGGACCACAAAACTGAAAAACTTTTCCTTAGAAACTTAGGTCGAAATACGAAAAACCAAATTTGACCTCCCATACCAAATGCGCTATCAGCCGATGCAATTTCTAAGGGAGGTTACAAATTGATTTTCTTATTTCAACCTATGTTCCTTAGGGAAAGTAGTTCAGTTTCATGGTCTGAGTAACATACTAAAATTATGTTCACTATTTTATTAGGAACTTTTTACATTATACTTTTTTTTTCAGCTATCCTGAAGTTGTCACCATTGACCGAACTCTCCAACAGTAAGAAGAGTAGAAACCCTTGTATTCCCACCAGAACCGTGCCAAAATGGTAATGAAGCCGGCAACTCGAGCACCCAAACAAAAACATGCAAAACGTGAACCGGGAGCCCTTGACACTTCCCTACTTCAAGACTTCATTATGCCCAAACAATGCCTGTTAAAAGTTAGCGGCATGCAGAGCCACGCACACACGCACACATGCCTGTTTACAAACAACTAATTAGATCCTGTGTGAGTGTTTTTGTTTCTCTTTTAGATGTGTGAGTGCGCCTGTGTGAAGGCTAAGGTAAGGGGCCTCATGGTTGGCGCGGCTCATGTAAAATGCATAAGATACGCTTTCATACTGAGCCTCGCGTCTCTCGTTTGTCTCGGTACGCACAGATGTTCGGTGAAAGCGATTTTTTGCGTGGCCGTGAAAACGTAAGCGCTGAAATTTGGGAGATATCGGTGTTATTCGGGGCTGCTAACATAACCGACCCGGGTTATATGCGCTGATACCCTAATTTTCCTGAATTTGTAGAAAATGTTTTGGTAAATTCAAATTTGATGCTATGGAAATTTCCGAGGTTCTACAAAACAGGTATTTAAGAAAGCCTACGTGATTCTTCTCACGATACCTATGTATGTTTTCTAACAAGGTTGATTTTCTTCAAAACGTTTTCGTTGTTTAGCTATAGATGGCTATAGAACTTCACAAGTTTATAAGTGTCAAAGTCTAGCTGTCAATAAAATTATTTGAATATCAGTTTTAATCCAAGTCTTTCCATCTTCAAATGCCTTAATTATGTCTCCTTTACGTACTAACTCCACAACCACTCCCGACCCATATAGCAGTGACCTTATTCTGCAAAGATGTGCGTGGTAAGCATTGTGATGAGTTCACTGACTCCTGGAAGAACACCTCCGCATAGTGATGCATCGTTCAAGGATTCTGGGTGTGATGCTCTCTGGGGTAAGGTGGCAATCCTATTGAAAATCAGTAAACAAAACGAAACTATTAGCGTAATAAAAGTGTGATTGACTATTCAAACCCACTCCTCACTAATGAAAATTTTTCATTTTTACGTTACAACATGAATTTTAATTTGTTTTACTCCTAAACTGATTATTATAATGAAAATGAAGCAACTTTCCCGAAAATAAAATATTGTTCCGAAAAACCTTTCCACTCCACATCACGTCACGTGATCGACTAATTTTGTGTGGGAAGTCGAAAGTTTTTTTCTTAGACAAAGTATTACTGTTCTTTGGAAGTAAAACCATCGAAAATTCAAATTATTTTAAGCAAATAGAAATTTAAACTATTTATAGAGTTATCTGTTTCTTTTTTTGGGATCGTTATTCACTGAGCGAGCAGTATGAAAAAATCTGATTTAATGAAGACATAATTAATGGTTACTCTTGTTATTTCCTTACACATCTCAATGCTGTTATAGCATTGTCTAAGCTCATTGCATTTCCAATCATTTCTTCTAAAGAATGACAGGTCCGATAAGATAACGATCCCTCCTTTTCTATGTGGATGTAATGTAGTACGGCGTTTCTTTTAATCCCCATCAATGGAACGACGCAGGCGCCGGTGGCTTGGCCTTAATAGGGCAAAGCTTGAAGATAAGCATCTGCGGCTCGTCATGATAGCCTGGTCAGTTAAAGGAGTGATCACACCTAGCTGAATTCAAAGACTAATTCGGCATACATTGCTGGAAGGCTTGGTTATGTTAATTGCAATATCCTTACTTCAACGAGCAATGTATGCCGAATTAGTCTTTGAATTCAGCTAGGTGTGATCACTCCTTAAATGCCAGCTTTGAGCACTAAAATGTGAGTCTACAGGTAGTCCCATATCTAATTATTTTTAGTTATTTTTATTTTATAAAAAAGTGTCAGTAACCGAATCATTAGTGTTATTCCGTTTTTATCAATGGTTATAACGGAATCGGCTACCTAACCCAGGAGATTTGACGAGAGAGGGTACTGAATTTTACACAGAGCGACTGCCATCTGACCTGCGCAAGCGCAACCCAGACGGTATAAAAAAAAAAAAAAAAAAATAAAATTTTTATTTCAGACCGTGATCCATATTGAGTGTTAGTAAATTACAGGAATCTTAAGAAACTATGTTAGTAAAATTACACTAGAAGCGCCACTACTTCATATATCTACCTGCTCTGGAGTCACTGGGCACACACACATGTGTATGTACCCAGTGCCTCAAGATGGGGCAATCAGGCTTTTCATTAACGACCTTCAAGATGGTGTTGGCACTCCCCTGCACCCTGCGCATCAGCGAGGCGACTCTTTTGCGCATGACTGTATAAAAGTCATCCGTGCGCGCAAACGCAAACATAGCTGACGCACTGCAGAAACGAGGGAGCCCCAACATCATCCTGAAGGCGTTATTATACTGTACTCGAAGAGCGTTATAAGTCCTCTGCGTAAAGTTGGTCCAGAGGGCGCACGTGTATAAATACGTGTACTCCTAGATTAGGTTTTTCCAGGTTAGTGGCCACCCTGGCAGTCAGAGTTTTCAAGCCGCCTAATGACCTCTGACTTGTCTTAACGACTACAATGACAGTAGCCAGTACCAACGGCTTGACGTGTCTTCCGAAGCATGGAAACACTCTAGTGTCTGGCCACTAGCAGTTACCCACCCGGATTATGACCACGGCCAACGTTGCTTAGCTACGTTATCGGAAAGAAAGAGCAACTACCACTCGGCCACGACTTCGGGTCATGATTCGTAGTCAGGAAACTGTCGCTGATTTTTTTATCAAGAAAATAGTACAAAAATAATGTTTTTACTAGCTGAATATACAAGACAGAAAGGGTTTTACAAGCTTGAAGTGTGAGCATCTGCCCATAAAACTGAACAACTTTTCCTAAGAAACGTAGGTCGAAATATTTTTTTTTGTTTAGTCTGTACAAAATACGCTATCAAAACGGTCCTGGCTCGTTGAGCCAAGTCAGAGGCCATATGGCGGCTTGAAAACTGTCACAGTTTAGTTGGATGCTAACCTGGCGAA
This sequence comes from Athrips mouffetella, assembly GCA_947532105.1. Taxonomy (NCBI): domain Eukaryota; kingdom Metazoa; phylum Arthropoda; class Insecta; order Lepidoptera; family Gelechiidae; genus Athrips; species Athrips mouffetella. The sequence goes on from OX383963.1 coordinate 17,338,437, forward strand.
GCCTAATCTAGAATTGGGTCTGGTTTGCCCTCTGGTTTGCGGAAGTCAGATGGCAGTCGCTCTGTGTAAAAAACCTGTGCCTTGGTCAAATCCCTTATTTTCTTAAAAACAGAACGTCTGTGTTAAGTAAACGACTCCAAAAAAAAAAACTAAGAACTAAATGAGACTATATTATAAATGGTGATACAAAATGCGCTCCAGCAGCTGATCCAGTTTCTATGAGAGGTCAGAAATTTTTTTTCGTATTTCAACCAATGTTTCATGAGAAAAGTTTGCCCAGTTTAATGGGCAGATTCACGACCTTCAGGGTTGGTATAACCTTTTTGTTACATCCTGTACTTAAACTGTGGTTCAGATTATGAAACTGAGCATCTTTGTACATAAAAATAGATCGAAATACGACAAAATATATATTTTTGACTTCGATGAAAATTGCGTCACTAGTTGAAATACAAGAGTTTGTACACTCAACAGCTTGTCAGTAGAAACACTTTTGGACCTTATAGCGTGGTAATAGAGTTGAAAAAGTTTCTACCGACGTACGGTTGACCGTACCACCAACAACAGCCTCCGCTCCGTGGTCTAGTGGTTAGAGGGCTCGGCTCTCGATCCGGAGGTTCTGGATTCGATTCCCGGTAGGGACACTGTCAAACAAAAATTCCTTTGTGCGGCCTCCCCAGTTTGGTTAGGTTAAGACATTGCAGGATGAATCACCTGATTGTCCGGAAAGTTAGATGATTGCGTGCTTCAGAAGGCACGTTAAGCCGTTGGTCCCGACTACTATCTACAGATGTAGTCGTTAATGAGACATATCAGAGGCCTTTGGCGGCTCAACAACTCTGACACCAGCGTTAGTGAGGTCGGTCTTCGACCTTTCAACCCACACGATATGACGATGACCTCCAAACTTAAGTTGAAGTTTCACCAAGTGCCGACTATCGCAATATTAAAAATGATTTTTATTTTAACACTTCCTGTGTTCGGATAAATCTACAAAGTAGAAAATCGCAAAATTTCACAACCACAGGCAGGATTCGAACCTGCGTCTTCTGCGTAAGTACCGCAGACGCTTTACCAACTAGGCTACTGTCTTCCTGCCCGATGTTGTGAAATTTAGCGACCTCTATACGCATTCCAACGTTGCGTTTGTGCTGCCACCTAGCAAGCATTTTTTTTTGCTGTACTAGCTCAACTAGTCCATCATTGCAGACAGATTTTCTACTTTGTAGATTTATCCGAACACAGGAAGTGTTAAAATAAAAATCATTTTCAATTATACGTAGTGTTACCAATTTTCAACTCGAAATCTGTCTGCAATGATGGACTAGTTGAGCTAGTACAGCAAAAAAAATGCTTGCTAGGTGGCAGCACAAACGCAACGTTGGAATGCGTATAGAGGTCGCTAAATTTCACAACATCGGGCAGGACCACAGTAGCCTAGTTGGTAAAGCGTCTGCGGTACTTACGCAGAAGACTCAGGTTCGAATCCTGCCTGTGGTTGTGAAATTTTGCGATTTTCTACTTTGTAGATTTATCGCAATATTAGTTGTACATTTCGGAAGATGTTTTTAGATCCTGTAGTAAGGGTGATGAAGGACAAATTTCTATATGATTTGCTCATGTCTGCCTCTTTGACTGATGATAAGGAGCATCCTCTAGAAGATACAAAAAATATTGGCGGACATCCACACCCCTGCGTTTTTAGGGAATTAAGTTTTAACTATTTTGAAATTTGACAATGAAAAGTACACCTGGCAGACTATGACTATCTGATTAAATACAATGTATAAAACCCCAGAAAAATAGTCTGCCACCATAATAGCCCTGCATCGTAAACTTACAGCTCTTCAAAATGCAAAAATTCACTACTTCGTCCCGTGATAATGCAGAGCCCTGCATGTCCGCCTCTTCGATTTTCTACATCTTCAGAAGTATTTTGAACAGGAGCCACAAAGGCAGACCAAAAAAACATTATTTTGTATCTTATTTTTTTTTTTTTTGCTTCAACTCAAAAACGCAGCGACGCACAGAAAAACTTGTAAGGACCAAATCGATTCGTATTGAGCTGATCTATCATCCCTATTAATATGAATCATGAGCAAATCACATACCCAATGGCAGCCAGCACCCTAACTACTGGATAGGATGGAGAGAAACAAACCTCTTAGAAACATGGGTCCTCAAATAAGCCCCAGTTTGGTGAGTTCACAGTTTTGTTTAGCGGGATCTTAATTTTTTTACACTTGAAGACTAAAAATTGCGGTTGTAATTAAAAAATACCTCCCATACATACATTTCCTAATAGTCTACAGCGTGAATTTGTATTGGTTTCGCTCCCGAAGCCTAGTGATTCTACTCATGAAAACAAGCAACTCTCCCGAAGAAAAAAAATGTTTGCTCAATAAAAACTTTTCGCCTTCCCATACAAAATGAGTCGATCACGTGACCACTTTACTATGGAGAGGCGAAAACATTTTTACGAGTAAAAATTGTTTTTCTTCGGGAATGTTGCTTGTTTTCATGAGTAGAATCACTAGGCTTTGGGAGCGAAACCAACACAAATTCACGCTGTATAAGTCTAACAAACTGCGATCTAGTCTCCGTCAGATTCTGTAGGTAGGTATAAATACGTGTCAGAAGTCAGACCACTTAAAAGGAATTTCCATTCTACAGTGGAAGATATCATCGATGGAGGTTCGGCACGTAAGTAGGCTGTGGAAATGACCGCACACCGTCACTTGGACGAGGAACGTGACGCAAATTGCTAAAATGAGAAAAGAAAAGATAACAGCTGGACAAAGGTTTTACCGATACTTGTTAGTCATCCGTTTTTGGTCAGTTTAGTTTTCTGGAAAATTATTACGAATTTAGGTACCTAACACAGTTAACTTTTTTGCCGTCATTGAAGTTTGATTTTGGGTAGGTACTTACCTACTTCTTTTTAGGGTTCCGTACCTCAAAATAAAAAAATGGAACCCTTGTAGGATCACTTTTTTGTCCGTCTGTCTGTCTGTCTGTCTGCCAAGACCCTTTTTCTCACGAACGAGACGAGGTACGTATCAGGTTGAAATTGATAACGAATATTAAGGTCCATAAACCACACAAGATCTAAAAATTTCAATTTTTTACAACGACGCAATCAAGAGATATGGCTTTTTATGTCCTCATCTCCATACATTTATGCAAAAAAGCAAAACCTACAGGGTACTTCCCGATGACCTACAATTATTAAATTTGGCAAGAAGCTACAAATAAAGGGAAAAGTCTAAAATCATTAAATATTTCAATTTTTCTCACAACTAATAGTAACCAACTAAGGTGAGCTCCCGTTTCAAGAACTTTTCTATAAAATAATGGTCGCGGAGTTTTTAAAATCAAAGAGCAAAAGCTTTTAGTATATCATATGGTAGATAGGTACGGAACCCTTAGGGCGCGAGTCCGACTCGCACTTGGCCGGTTTTTTTTAACTTAAGACCCATGCATGATCTGAGCCAGTCTGTTCTTCTTTCTGCCTGCTGCTTTACTTCCTGATACGACACGATTTCAATCTTTTCCTATAGTGCCTAAAGTTGAAGTTTTTTTTTCGATTCTAAGGGTCAATTGCAACGTTTGTCGATTTCGATCTTTTCCTATAGTGCCTAAATTTGAAGTTTTTTTTTCGATTCTAAGGGTCAATTGCAACGTTTGTCGATTTCGATCTTTTCCTATAGTGCCGAAAATTGAAGTCTTTTTTTCGATTTTAAGGTTCCATTACAACATTTGTCAGGGTAATGGTGGGAAATTTCGGCCTTTGCGTCTGAGGCTCCTCCAATTACGTTATCTTTTTCATAATATCGAGCTCACTTTGTTCACGCACTAACGTTCACTCGGGAGCGTGTTCGGGACATCTGCTTATGTGTGACCTCCCCTGAATAGTAATAGCGTTGTGACAATCGCCCGACTTTCCACGGCGGTGCCATCGCCATCCGCTTAGTATTCCGACCGAGTGGTGCCCGCAATACGACCCTTATCATACGACGGCTGACGCACTTTTTGTTGTGACTTTGTCGTCCACTGCTCTGTTTTCAACTGTTCTTTTATAAAATCTCTATTACCAAGATGCAATGAACGTTTATTATTAGCTGGTAAGCTAAAGAGTTAGTCTTTTGCTATGTGAATTTGGAAAACGGCTTTTTCGTCCGACGCCCTCGCACGTACCCGTCTACTCGTATAGTCTAACTTGGTGTTATTAAAAACGTCCTTTTTTGTTTAACTGACACAGATGCCGCTTCAAAAGGTTGCGACCTCAAGATTCGAGCAGTAGCTGGGATAGCGGTATTTTTAAAATATCTTGATTGCTACTTACAAAGTACAGACATAGTTCAGAGATTTTAAGAAAATCATACAGCTCTTGCAGGAGTCAATATCATCATCGTTTCGAGTGTGTTGTAAGGTCTATGACCGACCTCACAAAGGTCTCTGACATGGCTCAGTGACGACTACTTCCGTAGATAGTAGCCGTTGCCAATCCAATGCCAAGTTTAGATGCACTTTAATATCGATCATAATCGTCTTCATCAGCAGCCTGATCCACTAGTAAACATTTGCCATTCCCAAGACTCGCCACCACATCCAGTCCTCCGCCTTCCGCATCCAGCCACTATCCGCCACCTTATTCACGTCAACGGTTCATCTGGCCAAAATTACTTTACCATACACCCAACTTAAAATATGGTATAGCTGTGAAAATACGCAGGTACGTTGAAAATAATATTTAAAATGAAATACTTTTGAATTTGAACTTGGCAGGTTAATTTAATTATATAAATAATAAATCTAATTACACAATTAATCAAGTGTTACTTACAGCACAAAAACCTGCCAAGTTCAAATTTAGAAGTATTTCATTTTAGATATTATTTTCAACGTACCTGCGTATTTTCACAGCTATACCATATTTTAAGTTGGGTGTATGGTAAAGTGAATTTCGGCCAGATGAACCGTTGACGTGAATAAGGTGTCGGATAGTGGCTGGATGCGGAAGGCGGAGGACTGGATGTGGTGGCGAGTCTTGGGAATGGCAAATGTTTACTAGTGGATCAGGCTGCTGATGAAGACGATTATGATCGATATTAAAGTGCATCTAAACTTGGCATTGGATCAGATTTCAACCCTTTTTTAGGCAAACAATTAGCCGATAGGAACTTGGCCCCCTTTTTAACAGTTATATTTTTGGTGGGTTATTCTTAGCCAACACACACACAGACATTACGAATTAAAAATATTCTTGAAAACAGATAAATGACATACAAGGTATAAGGATAGCAGGTACTTCAAAGATCTGTAGGTACATACCTCTATACAAGGTGTAACAGAAAGGGTATATCAACCCTGAAGGATGTGATTCTGTCAAAACTGAACAACTTTCCCCAAGGAATATAGGTTAAAATACGAAAAACAAATTTTGACCTTCCATACAAAATCTGATTCAATTTCTATGGGACGTCAAAATTATTTTTGCTATTTCGACCTATGTTCCTTAGGGAAAGTGGTTAAGTTTCATGGGCAGATTCACATACTTCAGGGTTTGTATCCCCGTTTTGTTACACCCTGTATAAAATTCCTGATTAGTTGTATCCTTGATGCGGTCGTAATTTTTACGTGGATGTACGTCTGTGTAGGTACAGTCAAGAGCACGTCAAGCTTGTTATACTGGACTTTGTACTGCGCTCAATTTAGACATCATCATCATATCAGCCGAAAGACGTCCACTGCTGGACATAGGCCTCCCCTAAAGATCTCCATGACGACCGGTCCTGCGCTGCTCGCATCCAGCGGCTTCCCGCGACCGCCACCAGATCGTCGGTCCACCTTGTGGGGGGCCTGCCAACGCTTCGTCTTCCGGTACGTGGTCGCCACTCTAGAACCCTCACGCCCCATCGGCCATCGGTTCTTCTTTCGATGTGCCCTGCCCACTGCCACTTCAGTTTAGCTATTCTCAGGGCTTTGTCAGTTATTTTAGTTCTTCTGCAGAATTTAGACAGCGTGGACACAAAAGTCGCACTGCTAGTGTAAAACCTAACCAGTTTTTGACTGTACTGCCGCTTCCCACACCCACCCACCTCTCCCTCTGACTCATGCAAAGCTCGACGTAGTACAAATTATTGACGCCAGATAGCCTATATCCCTTTTCACGAAATGACCCTCAAACAAAGGCAATGACGTATCCACGTGAAAAAGAAATTATGAGATCAACGAAGAACTGGAACCACTCAACAGATGGGGCTTACATTTATTTTAGGAATAATTGTCATTATTCATGACATCCGCAATGGCAGAATTTTGCTAAATATACAATACATAATACAATACTCTTTATTGCACACAGATAACAACAAGTACAAAAACTTAGGTAAATATAAAATCATAGCACAATAAGACGGCCTTATTGCTAAGAAGCAATTTCTTCCAGGCAACCTTTGGGTGCAAGGAAAAATAACCCTTATGAATCAACAGAAATTAACGCGTACGAAATCTCGGGCAACAGCTATTTCATTGACAAATAAAAACTTTTCCTACGGGACCCCATGTGGTTTTATTTTGTTTGTCTCTACATTGTTTTATTTTTTTTACCTGTTATGACGATTCTGTACGAAAAATAATAAAAAACAGGTCAAGTGCGAGTCAGACTCGCGCGCCGAGGGTTCCGATTTACCTTATAATAAAGTCTATTTTTAGGACCGCAATTCTAAATTTGTTTTGTAAAGGTTTTTCCCAGATTTCTAAAAAACTGTGCAACTGAGAAAAATTGTTGAGAAACTTAGAAAAACTGAGAAACCTCTATGGACTGTAATTAATTCAGATTTTCCTTTCGCAAACTTCGAACATAACGGGGCGAATGGTATTTTTTTGTAATTTTTCATCATAACTTGAAAACTTAGGGTCCTAAAAAATACGAAAATCTTATTTGAAATGTACAAGGAAAGTTCTTTCATATGATACCCCACTCAACCTAGTAACGACAATTTAAAATCTAAAAGACATATTGATATCAGTCCAAGGAAAGTTATTTTACAAACGACAATGAGTAATCTCCTTGAAGGGTTACAGTGGTTACCAAACATAATTATTTTGGTTACTTCTTACTTATTTTATAAGACGCACAAATTGTGGTTACCCTATATAAAACTAGGAATGGAATAGGCTTTGGTCACTCAAGGACTTGGCGAATTATTCAAGACTTTACGTGATCTGACTAGTAAGGTTAGCGCAAACCTTGAACATATTTTCATTATGTCTGCATACTTCGTAGAACAAGTAATCTGTAATTAAATTAATTGAATCACGTATAAACTTCATACAGCGTGAATTCGTATTGGTTTTGCTCCCGAAGCCCAGTGATTCTACTCATGACAAAAGTTAAAAAAAAAGTCAAAATCGTTTATTCATTGTAAAAAAAGGAGCCACTTTTTCTAAGAAAAAAATATTCGCCTTCCCATACAAAATGAGTCGATCACGTGACCACTTTTGTATGGAGAGAAGAAAAAATTTCTAAGAGTAAAAAATTGTTTTCTTCTGGGCCCTGAGTCAAGATGCTTTCTACAATCGCAAACGCTATAGAATAGAATAAAAATGTATGGGATTGACATTAGCTGTCACGCAACATTTCGATCGCTAATGTCATTCCCGTACATTTTCATTCTATTCTACTAGCGTTTGCGATTGTAGAAAGCATCTTGACTCAGGGCCCTGGACAGTTACGTAGTTGAGTAGAATCACTGGGCTTCGGGAGCAAAACCAATGAAAATTCACGGCACTAAGATTTAAAAAAAAGTTTGCTTAAAATGAGGTATGATCTTAGTTTAATACCGGGGGCGATTCTAGCGGGGCCGCTAAATTTATGATTAAAATTTGACAAGTCTAAAAGTGATGCTGTCTTTTTTCAGCCTTAAGGCGGTAACAAAGATAACTACCTTTTTAGACCTGTCAAATTATAGCCTTAAATTTAGCGGCCACGCTAGAATCGCCCCCAATATATATATATATTATTTTAAATAGTCATCGTATTTACCTCGTTAAATTTAATTGATAAAAAAATAATCTGTTCAAGGGCTTATTCTGGGTGCTGAACGCAACGAACAGGAAGATCGCACACAAAGTTCTCGGAGTACGCAACTACCTACGGGGTGCAAAGAACTGCTCAGCTTTCTGAAAATTTAAAAAGCACGATAAGTCAACAAAATTAAAAATATGATTAAATTATCAGCCTCTTCATACAGTCTAATCAAGTTTGCGATTTTGTATACAGGTGCTAATTTTTTTTATTTCTTTTCATTCACTGAAAGTAATTTCGTTTCATTGAACGATCATCGTGTCTTTTAATTTTTCGGAAAACTGTCCTTTATACCCTGTATATAGGTCCAAAAGTCTCTGTATTTTCTAGTCTCTGAAATCGTCTGACGTAAGCAACGTTTTACTTGGCTGGTCGCACGACAACGAACATGTGCAGCGCTGAATCGCTGACGTAGCGGCTACCTGCAGCAGGTGCAGGAAGTAATGTAAGAATTGCTGCTTTAGCAATATCACATTACAAGTTTGGTACTAGAAGATTTGATGGTCAGCTGAAAATCAGCGCTGTGGTCTCAAGCTGCTGAGCTGACCACCCTTTCAGTACTGATTGCAAAAATTATTCTACCTTTCAATTTATTTTTTCTAAGTTGATTGTAAAAATTGTTTAAACCTTATTTTATATGTTAAATCACAGAATAGAATAGAAACCCAGAAAGATGCATAAATAAATATGGCACCGATTTTAATTTTGCCGATCTTTTGGAAAATATGCGATGTGACAGCGTTCTAGAAAATACCTGAGCGAGACGCAGTAGTACATTGTGAGCGATTTATGTAACAGTGACGTAATGTAACGGATGACACAGGTGACGTTCAACCCGAGCAAGCAGAACAAAGCAACAAAATCGGTAAAACTTAAGAGGGCGACGACACGGAGCTCGAACCGCGCGCTCCTGTTCAAATGTATTCAAATATATGCGCGATTAATTCAGCCTGCATAGCCAACGGGACGGTGTTAGTAGTGACGGTCTCACTTTCTACGTCGGATCGATGGGGCCGTGACCTTCGCAATGCCTCTTATTTGGCTGCAGCTTTACTTTTTTTGAGAAATCTTCTGGTTTTTTAGGACATAAAGGCGTTGGTTCCGGATGTAGGTGAGAGGAACCGTATCGATCGCGCTCCGAATGTAAACGAGCTTAGAGGTTGGAAATGTTATGATGCTGCTTCAGATACTATGTTAATGGTACTTTGACTAAAGGCATTCAAGTGATGTTACCAGTTTGTGCAACCTGTAATCTTATAATTTTATTGACTTATCTGAATGGCTTAGGAATATTCGTTAATTGAAAACAGCTTAAAACTAAGACTATGCATAATGAAGCTTTGAAATGAGTAAGTACACATTCTGGACTTGATTCAATGGCTTCGTAACTTTCACGGAATATCGTTAAAACAGCATTTTCATGCTCAACTGTTCATAAACTTTAGAACTCTGTGCTATCCAACTCAAGCGGCTTATTTCGTTCTTTTGCTCACTTATTACACTTTAAAAATGACGATAAAATATATTTTTACGATAATGCACGTCATAAACCACGAGGGATGCAAACTACAAAGGAGCCACTAACTCGTATCAATACATCCCTTTAACGGCTAAAAGGCTTTTACAACCAAAGGTTTGCGTTCAAAAGAAAAGCCCTTGTGAAACTCTTTTCAGGTCTCTGAGGAATTTAAGTACGTTCTGTTGAAGGCAGTGTGCATAGACATAGTTAGACTGTGTATAGCTTCGAGTACTGGGCGTAAAGGAAGAGTGTGCATGTGTGCGTGCGACGTGACACCGCGTATAGATAGGTGTTTCGATGTTTGCGTGGAATGCGGTACAGTACACAGAAGTATTGGTACAGCTCGTTGAAGATTAAATTGAGTTGCGTGACGTCACAGCCTATTTATATATTTTTGACCTCACTAGCTCAGAAAACTTTGCTTTATAGGTCGAAATCTGCGTGCACAAATCATTTTTGGCCGCTAGCGTCAAAAAGGTTTTTGAAATTTTAATCTGTCGAATTCTGCGTAGAAACATGATTGCAGCAGCGGTCGAAAAAACGGGTATTGAGGGACGAACGTGATAATGTGGGCAGAGGCGAAGCCAATACCTGGTTTCGGCCAAGGCTTGTATAGTGCTTTTCTCAAACAATGCGCGGATATTCAAACTCTTACATAAATTACTTACATTTTCAGTCTCTTCTCTTTTTGTCACTTAAAAAGTTCTCATAAGATTTTAAATAGTCATGACGTACATGATATTTGAGGCACTATTTCTAAATTCCACTGACTTATTAATTTTATTCACTATTACAACCTAAATTACACTAAATTAAATACACTAAGTCAATATGATATTCCCGCTAATTACTTTTAATAATAAATATATTCTTGAACCTTTTCTAGTGATTAATAGATTCAGAAAAAAAACAAAATCTTAATCAAATCTATAAAATTAAAGAATAAAATTTGTTAATTATAAAATAATATTTGATTCCTAATAATACAAATCATTATAATTTACTTTTTTTAGAGTTGATCAAGGCATTTCAAATTAGGGAAATTATTTTTGTCATTAGATGAGTTCAAAACTAGAACCTGCGCCACAGAATATATACTAGTTACTACGGTCCTGCGCGAAATAAACTGTGTGTGACCTCCATGTTCAGAACTCTTTCGTTGGTTGGCATGGGCTTTATACAAAAAGCTGGTTCCATTTTGAAATAAGATGACAGAAATGAGTTTTCATACCAGTTTTCCCAAACGTTTTGACACGTAAGAAATGGATTTTCATACTAACTTTCCCGGCCGCTGCTCGCATGTTTTTACCACTACGGATATTTCGATTTTGCTCTAAGAAGGTTGTCAAAATAATGATCGAATTTCCAAGCGTGTTTGAGAAAAAGTCATTTTGGACGCTAGCGTGGAAAAGGTTTTTGAAATTGGAACGTGATGATGAACTATGGTTAAAAGGTGCAGGCGCTATTCGTTAGCATTTTATGGTTATAAGGTGCAGGCGCTATTCGTTAGCATTTTAAGGTTATAAGGTGCAGGCGCTATTCGTTAGCATTTTCCTCGCAGTAGTGGGGTGAAAAGCTGTGTATTTCGCTCGGCAGCAGATTTACTTAGCGTCTCTTGCCTTGGAACCCTCTCACACTTCGGATTCAATACTCAATACATTTATTGCCTCGCTTCGCTCGTGGCTCAATTCTACAATCCTTCCCTTGCTCGAGTTTCAATACAAAGCCCTCGTGCCGAATAAAAATTTTGCTGCCTTGCATAACACCTAGGTAGGTAGGTTAGGTAGGTTTTTTGTAAGATTGTAATTTGGTTTTATATGTAATAGCAATTTATCTTATTTTTAGATAGTAGGTAAAATCCAAATTCACGGAAAAACCTTGCTAAAATCTTGCTATAGTTAGGTTTTAACTTTCAGGCCACAGGAAAATAACCATTCAATATTGCATAATGACATGTTAAGAACAAAACAATGAGTTTGTTCAACTACACCTATCGCACTATGTCACACCGAGCGGACTGTACCTCACGCACACAGGCGCACGCGGACGTGCCGTTGTCTTGGCAACGAGACGCATGCGCGGCGCCGCCCACTGCCCCCCTACCCTCCCCCTCCAGACTTAGTACTGCCAAGTCTATGGACCAAGTAAATCTATTCTGTATGATTGGTCATTGAGAGACAAGCTATAGGTATGTGAGGATAGGTGAAACTATCCCGGTTTTTCTAATCGCCTGTCACAAGCACAGCTCGAGGAGATTGTTTTATGATGTTTGATATTTTCTCAGGAAATGTACTAATTATCATCAAATCATGTTAATTAAGAGGGCTTTTCTGTAGGTCAAATGCACCATTTTCAGTTAATTCGCAATTTAAACTTAAGTAACTATGTAGTATTTCCAAGAGCACTTTTAGCGTTGTAGATCAAAAGATGTTGATATAAATCATTGCTCAAAAACTCAAAATAAGCAACAGCTAATGTTTGTTTCAAAAACGTGATTTATTACATGTTTCATCACGTAAAACAAAACACAACTGTAATTTAATTACCAAAACATTGCAAATGAGTGATGTCATCAAATTAGTAAAATAACCAAACTGACCTAGTAAAACATTGTTCAACATTCTGTAAACGAAGTAATGTGATGAATGAAATTACGATCTACTGAATAACATCTGAATACACAAGGTAATTGTAATATCAAAGATAACATCGGAATGAAAATCGATACAGAACTAATGAATCAGAACCTCAGACCAGTAAACAGATCTGACGGTAAAAAAACTATAGTGTCCAATGCTTGTACATTTACAAAACACTACTAAGCGTGCAATAATAGACTTCAGAACAACACAGCGAGAGACAATCTATCCATATTACCCTAGACATGAGTAGAAGAAAAAGACGAAAATATACAAGCGTCATTACCTAGAAAAGGACGTTAGATGGTCACCCTCACAACAGACGCACACAGGTGAAAATACGGGAAAACCGCACGCACACGAGGAAAATTGTGACATTTGTAAGTGTGTGGGTACAGTATCTGTGTGTTGCGGGAAATGGAATGTAGGTATTCGTGAAGCCGACGAACGCAGTTGATAACGATTGTAATGTACGAGATATGATTCGAACCATGCTCGTAGGTGAGTTCATACATTTAGGTAGGTATATTTGTATAGAAGTTTCACGGCGAGGTGAATTCTACCCTTCTAGGTACGTGACAAGAGCTCGGGAATAATTATCCGCTTGTTCTTGAGAGTATTCACGAGAAACAATCCAGAATGACGTATTTTGTCTACCTCATATTTAAAAGATAATAATTATATCTACATTATTTTCAACTACCTAAATTATCTTAATTTTTGGTACTTATTTAATGACTTATCTGAGTAATTGTTAGAACTAACTGAACAGTTAAAAATATCTAACAGTAAGGATACCCTGAATAAATCAGGTAGATTTGTGTAGGTGGTAGAGTCGGTCAAACATAATAAGGTGATGTTGATTACGTACCTATTGATAAAAATTTACGTATATGTATGTTACAGGTAAATGACGTTATTTGATATCCAGGTATACTATAACATACCTACTTATGATTTAGAGATGATGAAAAGCACAATCAATCTATCATGATCTTTGAAAATGATAATGAAACTTTATCCTTAGATTTGCATTATTTACTGCACAAAACGAACGAAGTGCAACATTTGGGCCCAGACAAGCGCTGAAGAAAATAAACACCAAACAAACTTTTTATTAAAACGTCTACGCGTCTCTACGTGGCCCGAGTGAAAATAACTTCGAAGTTTTGTACTAATTCGAGACAAGTAGCGCCACCTGTTATCGAGTAGCGGAACTTCTTCCTTCTCAAAGAGGTTTGTATCTTTGTAGGGTGGTAAGAAAAATGTTTATATAACAATTTTTAGAAAATAATATTCCAATGGAGCTCAAATGTTGGCTATGCCAGTGATATAATAAAAAGTTCGTAGTGGTTCACGGAACAAAATGAATTCAAATGACCTTGCTTCATTAATGCCACATAAATTATACATGAAGCTATTATCATTGTATGGTTTAGCTTTTTTCACAGTCAGTAGTGTTTACAAATTCTACTAGTGGCGGGTATCAACACATGTCATAACTTTCCATTTCTATCGTCATTATTTTAACTATTACAACATTAATTTGCAATTCATAGAATGCAATATCATATCGTTGTTAAAAGCCGTGTAATAACCCGTATTATTAAATTTATATAGAAACGTAATAATTACACAGATAGTAAATCACTGAATATTTATTTTTTGCATTCGTTGAATACGTTACAGTTTAACAAATAAAATTAAACGTATTGGTCAAAATCTTATGCCATCCATGTTATAATAATATACATATGCCATCTCTTTTAGCACTCCGAAAATTAAAAATTATTTACCTTTAACTACGTCTTATAGTTACAAAACTGTCAATATTTTTTTTTTGTTTTTTATTTTATTAATCTTGTTTTACTCATTCATGTTATAATGGGAAAAATAATTTTCTAGTCTTGTGTGTTCTTGGGCACATTTCCTGTAACAGTAAACACTTAATTGTTTATCAATGCAAAATTAGGTTTCTATTATTAAGACTATTTGATCAAATTATACTTAGGTGGTAAGATTCAAATTTCAATTTTAAAAACAAATACACACCCCGAAGCATCTCTAGCTGCCTACTATGCGTATGCCTACGCATGGTTGCGATACGGTGTTCTGTTGTGGGGGGACAGCACTGACGCACACGATGTATTTGTCTTACAAAAAAAATGCATAAGAATTTTATTCAACATTAAGCCGAGAAATAGTTGTAGGCCGTATTTCATAGAAGAAAAAATATTAACTTTTCCATCAATTTTTATTTTGGAAGCCGCTATGTTTGTAAAAAAGAATATGGACGAATTCAAAAATTGCAAAAGCGCTCGATGACGAAATATTTTAGAAATGCCAGAAGAGAAAATGCACATGACTAGAGAAGGACCTTACTATAAAGCTGCTAAAATTTACAATAAAATCCCAGACAGTATTAAATCAGAAACTAAAGAAAAATCTTTCTGCAATCAATTAAAAACATTGCTACAAAAAAAGGGTTATTACTCAGTCAATGAATTTTTTGAAGACTGCAATTGTAAATAGGTTTGATTTAAGTAAGTTAACATTAAAAATATAATACGACATTGAATAGGTTACCTTTTTATTATTGACATTACTTATTTTTATATTGACATGTAATATTTTTGAATTGACTTTGTTTTTTAAATTTATTTTATTTTAATTTTTACTTATAATGACTTGATATATTTAAAATACACTTTTGCTACATGCTATTTAATAATCTTGCAATTTTATAATTCTCTTTGCTTTCTTTATAAGTGAAATAAAATTTAACTCGGTTTAGATCTAGATGATTATAGACATAATTATAAGTTATTATTAGCTAAAATGCATGCCTCCTACATTTTGCAATGCCCAAAAAGGGTACATGTACTTACTGTAATTTAATTTTAAGACCTTTAACATACATGTATGCAAATTAATAAATGAAAATGAAAATGATTTTTGTGCAAAGTCTGTCTTAAGAAGTACCGCCCCACTTGCCTCTTTCTGCCGTAAAGCAGCAGTGTTTGCATTGCTGTGTTTCGGTTTGAAGGGTAAGGGAGCCAGTGAAATTACCGGCACATGAGACATACCATCTTAGTTGTCCTTCAGTAACGCGCTTTGCTGTCTTATTAGTGTCAAATTATTTCACTAATAAGACAGTGGGTACTATGGGCGGTAGTGACCACTTACCACCAGGTAGTCCACCTACTCGTTTGCCCACTTGTGAAATAATAATAAAAAATAGTCTCCAACAAATTACACCATCGTCGATGACTGAGTCATTTTATACCAACCAATGGGAATTGGGAAAAAAATTCTTTTTCCCAATTAAATAGTGTAAATTAAAACTTATTTTTTTTGTTTTAAAACTTAAATAATAAATATAATATTCAAATTATTAGAAAATAGTGTTGGATGGTTGAACACATATTGTTTTAAGAGGTTATCAGGGCTATTTAAATTTTATCAATTCTTGAACATTACCAAGTGACTCAAGGGATTTCAACTACATTTTTGGTAGATAAACTAAAAGAAAATTTTAATACAAAATAATGGAAAGTCATAAAAAATTATATTTATATAAAATTTATATAAAAAACGTCAAACATAAATTTACAAATAAAAACACTGGTTTATTTTAAATTTTTTGGTGATATACACGTGATATATTTTTAATCATGCCTATATTATTTATTCAACAAAACTTGCACATAAAATTTTTGTTCACGTAGAGAACCTAAGTTGTTTGTAAGTCCATACTTAAAATGAAGTTTCCTCCGAGCTTGCATCAACTTCACCTGCAGGCGTGGATCTTTGCAAACATTCTTACGCGGGATACGTTTTGAGGAAAGAAAGCTTTTTAATATATTTTTCCTTTTTTTACTCGTTCTTTTTTTTTCAAAATTTTCTACGTTATTCGATTAAATACTTTTCTTTTTATAATATGACGACGTCATGAAATCATATTTGAAAGAGTTTGGGACTTCCTTTTGACGTGTAAATTATTTTATGAATAAATGATATATGATATTGTCGGCTTCCTGTAAAACAAAACAATTTGAATTTTTTTGTTGTTAAAGTTATCATGGTTGCTTTGAATTTGTGGTTTTGAATATATGGATACCTGAAATGCTTAGTTACTTTTAATGCTGACTGTACCATCCCATATCTTGCCGTGGGTGTTGTAAAAGGAGACTTGGGGACAAAAGATGGGCATCAGCTTTATTCTGCTCACAGTACCGTCTGATTATACTGCGGTCGTCAACCACCACTGTCCACTGTGCCAGCCGCAACGCTGACAAGCCTCATGACTTTGATACATATATTCCCCCCAAATTATACTTACCACGCATTTCTACAGTTAAAATCTGGGGTGAGCTCCGTGTCCAGCAGTGGACCTTTTGCAGGGTTTTAAAAGTAAAAACATTAAGATTAAAATAATCCAGAAGAACGCAAATCCCGGGCATAAACATATCTGCCCATATAGTGGTACTATTGGGACAAGTTTGTCTAGACTCTAGTGGTACAAATCCAATGGTTACAAGTGGTCACAATAATAATCCGTTAACACGTAATTTCAAAGCAAACGCAGTAAGAGTTGGCAAAGTAAGTAAGTAAGAAAAAAATATAAGCAATTTAATCACACAGTACAGGAGACGTATGTAAAATACTTACGCACATATCAAGTTTTTGTAAATATTTGTGCAATAAAGAATTTAATAACATTTATGTCACGTCGACTTAGTGTTTTGTTTCTGCCCACACGATAAGTGACTGCGAAAATATTAATCTTCTTGCCGTTACTACTTATAACATGTAAGTAACGTTTCATGGCGTTTTGACAAGTTGTTCAGAATATATTATGTAGCGCAAGTAGAGCTTTTAATACAAAATACTTTTGAAAGTTCAGCGTTCATTTGGTAAGATTGAAAGTTATCCACAAAATAAGGTGACGACTCCTGTATCAAAAATTAAAATAATACTTAAAGCATAGACTTAAAGACAGTATATTTCCACAAGACACAACTTCTCAATTTTGTGGAAAGTGGACGTCAAAAATATATTTTTCAGGCGATAAGCATTAATACCTGGCTGTTATTATTTTTCTTTAATAAATGTTACAACAGCAAGGAGGTTTTTGTTCTGAGGTTACAACATATAATATCGTAGATAATATCTAAAAATTTATCCACTGCTGATTCAAAACTATCAAAGTTTTTTTTTTTCATTTAAACAGCCTAGTCATAATAAACCTACCTACTTAGTATCTTTAACCTATTTACAGAATATAAATAGTTACATAGAAAGTACTAACACGTCAACCTAACGGGAGCAACTAAGTGGGACCATGTACCATGTCATGTTGGCGAATACGATGTAGCTGTACTATCGCGGCCACTCGCGCCTGATCATATATGCTTAATTTGGCTTGCACCCGAAAAAATAGAAGCGGTCTGGAGCGCCACCTAGTTGACTTCTAATAGACCAATTCTTTCGTAAAATTTACAAAAAGGATTACCCACAGGATACGTCGCTATAATTAGAGGTGCAGATTGCAATAGTACCTAACTAATTCGCTTTCCTAATAGAGGAAAGCGGGTGGCTTTCCATCAGAGCTGTGACAGGTAGATATAGCTCAATTTTTCTTGTTTAGATCTGCAATTTGCTAAGCTAGGAAAATGGAGAAATTCCATTGGTTGGATTTTTTCAGCTTACTGCTTAGCTACCTAGCACAGCTCGTGCACACCTGGGACATTACATACAACAAGCGCGAATTCGTAATTTGAAATTGGAAGCGCGTGTAGGCTTGCAGTACAAAATATTCTCAGGAGCACCACGCAATGTGCGCGGGCGGATGCGCGGGCGGGTGCGCGCGGGGGTGCGGGGTGGATTGCAAGTGGGGCGGAGAGTGTCAGTTCTGTTTGATAGTACTATTACTTTGTTCTGTAGGTCTGGAAGAAATCGAACCTTAAGGGGGCGTGGCTCGGTGTCTCCGCTGGATTCAAGCGAATTTGTTTCAATGATCAGGAGTGCTATTCCCAATTTATCAAATGTCGCCCATAACCTCCCGAACGAATCAGCCCTCACTTCCCGAACGCATCAGATCACGCACGCAAAATTTTTGGTATTCTGTCGCATTAGCACAAGCGGGTCGAGATGACATAGGGATGACCACCCATTTGCGTACATAAGAATCGAGAAATCGATTGAACATTATCAGCGTAATAATAAGTTTTTAACTATGTTATTGTTAGTATTTCACTAATTAATATAAGAGTCGAATCTTTTTCGTAATCATTACTTGAAAAATCCTTCGTTTTCAAAAAAGAGTACAAATAATAAAGTGGCATTGATGTTTTAAAAAAGCACCGCTTCGGCGTTTTTATCGTGATTGAACTCTGCCAAAAGTAATGCGAGCCGAGTAGGATGTGAAATGGGATGTAGGAAATTTGTCTAATAGGGTGTCCACAATATTATGTTTGTTGAGTGGGACAAGTATCGTGACGATTTGTTTAAAAACAGAAATAAGGGAAACTATCTGTAAAGAAAGCTTCATACAACGCGTTTTTATAAGTTTGTGAGACACCAGAGCAACATTCAATCGCTTTTGTTTATTTTTTTCGTTCTTCTGAAAACTGTTACCTAAATGAATATTACTTTGTTAGAATTAAGCATTTATTAGAACATTACAATTTGCAGACTTAACAAATGAAATCCGATTGCACTGGAAACCTTTCAAAATGAACCGTCATTCCAAATGCACGATCTTTCATTTTATAACCATTTTCACTTTAAACGAGTTTTCAATAACACATTTGGCTTATTGCCATGCAACATATTAACTTTGTTTTATTGCAATTAGTTTACTCAAACAACAGCAAAGCCGCTTGAAATTTTGACTACTTTTGTGAAAAATATAACGAGTTCTGAAAAAAACTGGCGCTGCCAGGGCGGCGTGGGAACGTACAAAAACTACAGCTGTGGTTTTAGTACTATTTTATGATTAGATTTTTTACCTACAGCTTTGAAATATTGTGCGATGCCTAGGACATTGAAGAATGTATTACTCAGTGAATAACATATATCTTCGGATGCAGCGTCAAATATAGTTATGGTCAAAAATCAATTTTTACGGCAAACATGCAGGTAAATGAACGAAGAAGAACAACCTTCATGTTAAATAATCTTTCAAAGTGAAAAAGATTTATACAGGGTTTAAGGAAAAGTACCGATTTCCTTTTAACCACTTGTTCAATAAGTAGAATATAGAACAATAAGCATGTTTAAACAACAAAAAACCGGCCAAGTGCAAGTCGGACTCTCGCACCGAGGGTTCCGTACCACCACATAATCATAATTGTATTAGTTGGAATTTCAGTAAGTTAATGTGCTAGATTTTTTTAGTCAGACACGCGCTTGACCAAATTCTATTATTTGTTGTTATTTTATAGCTTATGCACTATAAACATACCAATTTTCAAGTTTGTAAGTGTTCCCGTTTTAAAAATTCGCCTCCGCGACCATCCAACTTGACCCCTCTCTTATATGAATGTTCTTGAAACGGGAGCTCACCACAATTGGTTACCATTAGTTGTGAGAAAAGTTCTAATATTTAATGATTTCAGACTTTTCCCATTATTTGTACTGTGAGACCTAGCTTCTTGCCAAATTTCATAATTTTAGGTCAACGGGAAGTACCCTGTAGGTTTTACTTTTTTGCATAAATGTATGGAGATGAGGACATAAAATGCCATATCTTTTGATTGCGTCGTTGTAAAAATTGAAATTTTCAGATCTTGTGTGGTTCATAGATCCTAACATATGGTATTAATTTCAACCTGATACCTTTACCCGTTCGTGAGATAAAGGGTCTTGACAGACAGACAGACAGACAGACGGACAACAAAGTGATCTTTTAAGGGTTCTGTTTTTTTCTTTTGAGGTACGGAACCCTAAAAAAGAATAAAAAAACAGAAATAAAAACTTATATTAAAATTTAATTGTGTCAACCCTCGCCAGAGTCGCAGCGCGCATGAAGGTAACTAATAGGTCTTTACCTATGAAATTGCCGTTTTCTATGGCGAATTTTAGGTAAACTCAATTTTCAGTACTAACATTTTTGCATTTTTCTTAGGAATTGTAAATACAATTTATTTTATTTTTTTAAGCATTATTGATTAAGGTAACAGAAGCTTAAACTTAATTCTCGAAAAATATTATCTGTAAAAAAATATAACAAATCTAATGATGAAATCGGACGACATTTAAGACGAACAATTTTCGAACCTTTAATTTTATATATCAAACTAAAAATAAAAGCTTTATTTTATGCGTAAATTCAACTACCTACCTTTTAACTTGAAGTCAACTTTCAAATATAAGACAAATGAAAAAAATTGCATGAGAATTATAGGAATTATGATCTCATTAATCTGTAAGAAAATTTCGGCAATTTCATAGGTAAAGACCTATTATTTTTCTCGTTTACAATAGGCGCGCCGAGTGCGCGTTGCGATTTTTAGAGCAGGGACGGCGATTTGAACTTTTTAAGGTAGGTAGGTATTTTATTTAATTTTATTATAGCTACTAGTAATTGTTACAGTTTATTTTTTACTAAGATGAGTATGTATTTACGTTTCTTTCATTCATATAAATTAGTCTTATTTTCTTTCATGGTTTTCTCTGTTTGCACGCTTGCATCCTGCATCATTATACTTTATCCTTTAGTCACTCTAAGATTGACTGGTAGAGATCTCACGTAGGGATGAGTCCGCCTTTGCATGTCGTCTTGCCGAGAATAGTATTTTTGTAATTATCGTGCAATAAAGATTAAACAACAACAACAAATAATTGTCTAGATCACACGTGTATTCTAGCATTCTTTCATCTGACGATTCTTTTCAGTATGCGAGTTTGCGTCTGCGTCTTGCGACCTTTGTCCCCGTAGGCACTAAAACATTATTTTCACGACACGGCGCCGTTACTTTCAAACCCGCTAGGTGTTAGTTGTTCTAGTTCTGTCCCGATAAATAATAAATACATGGTGATGGCTGCGCCGCAAGTAATTTGTTTCTACAGATGTAATGGCATGGTCACCCTTGTTCATATGCAACACTTTTTTGTGTTTAATGGTTAACCTGTGAATGTTTATGCCGCAACCACCAAATAATCCACTTTTCCTAAAACAGCAAACA
This sequence comes from Athrips mouffetella, assembly GCA_947532105.1. NCBI lineage: Eukaryota > Metazoa > Arthropoda > Insecta > Lepidoptera > Gelechiidae > Athrips > Athrips mouffetella. Next base: position 17,359,878 of record OX383963.1, read on the forward strand.
TAAATACAAAATAAAAATAAAACATCCACAAGATCTCAAGATTAAGAAACGAAGTTGTGATGACAAGTGACATCAACAACATGGCATGCAAAGGGATACCAGAAAATTATTTTAGCAAATGTTTTAGATATAGATAAAACTAAATAAAAAAGTCTTCCGCAGCTACTAAACTTGTTTAAGAAAAAGACTGCTTTTAATTTAAAAATCAATAACTTTTTATTTTGCGGGCTTAGTAATGCACAACTTATTTTAAAATAAAGTATAAATAAAAACACGTGGATGCAGAACTTAACTTTTTGCACGGAAATTGTGCAAAATTTGATAGTAGGTATGGCAAGAATTAGAAAGGGATAAACCGCTCTGATCTTGCTCTACTCGTTTTGCCTTTGTAAGTTTAAGTTGCAGTCTACAATCACGATACTTGTTATAACATCATTGTAAAGTGGTTGGTTGTTGTGGCAAAACATTTTTTATGGCCATCAGGCCATCACATCAGGAGTTTTTTGCCAGTTCAAATCCTACAGTTTTGACACGAGGTACTTGAAATTTGGATTTTAGCTAATAATAACAAGTAAAGAAACACGTGGTTTTTCACTGGTAGAATGCTACATTATTCCTGAGTAACATATGCTATATTTATTACTAGAAACATAATATTTAAACTTCAATAATGTAACCCAAGGCGAAAAAAACCGGCCAAGTTCGAGTCGGACTCGCACCCTAAGGGTTCCGTACCTATCTACCATATGATATATATATATTTTACTATTATCAATGGGCTTACTCTTGACCTCGATCTAGTCTTGAAGACAGAAATGAGGTCGACGATGGAACGAGCTTGCCCAGAAGAAGCCTAAAAGCCACATACTAAAAGCTTTTGCTCTTTGACTTTAAAAACTCTGCGATCGTCCAACTTGACCCCTCTTTTATAGAAAAGTTCTTGAAACGGGAGCTCACCTTAATTGGTTACTATCAGTTGCGAGAAAAATTGTAATATTTAATGATTTTAGACTTTTCCCTTTATTTGTACTGTGAGACCTAGCTTCTTGCCTAATTTCATAAGTTTAGGTCAACGGGAAGTACCCTCTAGGTTTTGCTTTAGTGCATAAATGTATGGAGGATATAAAAAGCCATATCTTTTTATTGCGTCGTTGTAAAAAAAAAAAAATTTCAGATCTTGTGTGGTTTACGGACCTTAATATTCGTAATCAATTCCGACCTTATACCTTTACCCGTTCGTAATAAAAATGGTCTTGACAGACAGACGTACAACAAAGTGATCTGTTTTGTGAGTGGTTCTGTTTTTATTTTGAGGTACGGAACCCTAAAAATTTGCCGTAATATGTCTTTCAATGCATGCGCTACAGAAACTATTGATGATAGAACAAAATAATGTTGTAAGAACCTATCTGAAAAAATTGGAGATTGTAGACTACTTTTTAATATTCAAATCGGATATTCCATTCAAAAGATATTACGAATTCAAAAATGTCAATCTATACAAAATACTTATAGAAAAATATATTTAAGCATATCTACAGGGTGAAATGGGAATCATTCGACAAATTTTGAGATTGATTTCAGACTGCGAAACTGAACAATTTTCGCCTAGGAACATAGGTCATCGGACGAAAAAAAATGTTTACCATTTCATAGTAAATTTAGTCAGCTGACCATATATTTTGTATGGGAGATCGATTTTTTTTTTACGTCTGACGAGCTATGTTCCTTGGGGAAAGTTGTTCAGTTTCGTGGTCTGAACTCAATCTATAAATTTGTCGAATGTTTTCAAATTCACACTGTAGAATTACTAGTTATAATAAAAACTTTTTATAACATCGATTTTATAGGAGCACTAAATAATTCACAGTAAAATATAAATACAATTTATTCCAAAAAAAAAAGATACAGTATTTTAGAGTATGAATGATTTCACATGCTATGTCCAAAAAGAAAAAATAATGTCTTACATTTTCGCTTAAAATGACACGGTTAATATCCCGCTGAAAATGTCACTTTTGATTGTAGTTTTTTTGAATGATTTTTTACCTAAATAGAGTTTTTTTTTAAAACGAAAAACTAAACAATATCCTGAATTTTTGAATGGTAATTTTTATTTTGTAGCATTTGATCCTTCATAAATCTCGCATCTGCGTAGACGGTCAAGCGCTAAGTTAAAAACGGACGTGTTAAAAAACTGTTCTATTTGGAAAAATATCCCAATATTTTGAGATGTTTTTAAACCAAAAAGCAGATCGTGAAAGTATATCTAATATGATATTAATGTCTTCTTTGAAAACTGAGAACTGCATTGTTTTATCCTTCGGCGAAAATCGTAAATTTTGACTCCAGCGCGATTTTATCGGATGAACGCTCTAAAAACTAATGCAAGCTGTTTTTCTCTTTCATGTTTAGATTCAGATATCTTCATCGTAATGTTATTTCATCATAATGTTCTTTGGGACAAGTTGTTCAGTTTTATGGGCTGATTCTGCAGATTCACATCCCACAATACTGATGTGGTTGTACCTTAGATTATGAATAACGGCAGCTTACTGCCTATAGATAAACAAAGAGCCCGAAAACGCGTAACCAATTTTGATTTGTCAATGTGTGCGTTAGATAGTGATGTACATTTTGGTATCGATATTCGAGTACCCTGGCGACATTGACTTGTCTGTTCAGGCGGTAGCGTCGCTGTCAACAATCGCAGTGTTTCACTTGTAGTAGGTAGTAGTGTCGATAATCCTCCATTTCTCCGCCTGGGGCCGTAGATAAGTGGATTTCTACTATCGTAAATGCCAGTAGTATAGAATAAAAATGTATGAGATTGATATTCACTGACGAAATGTTGCGTGACGGCTATGGCTATATTATATGCAACTACCGTTTACGATTACAGGAAGCCCCTTTTCTAGGTACCAACCCAAAAAAGTCGGTGGAACTGTAATTTATGTTTCTTTGTTCAAACCTCATTTTTTTATCTTCGTCACTGCATGACCAGTGCCACCAGCATGAGCCCCTATCTTAGGCCAAATGTATTTTTTTTATTTTTTATTTATGGAGCAAATGTCAAAATATAGCATTTGAGGCCGCCAAAGGCCTCTCACATATGGCTCTTTAACGACTACATCCATAGGTAGTAGTCGGGCCAACGGCTTAACGTGCCTTCCGAAGCACGGAATTATCCAACTTATCGGACTATCAGGTGATTCATCCTGCAATGTCCTAACCAAACTGGGGAAGCCGCTCAAAGGGATTTTTGTCTGACAGAGTCCCCACCAGGAATCAAAAACAGAACCTCCGGACTCCGGATCGAGAGCCGAGCGCTCTAACCACTAGACCATTGAAGACGTTAATGGCTGATAATTCTACAAAGCAGAAAATCGCTAAATTTCACAACCACAAACGCAACGCAACGTTGGAATGCGTATTGAAGACGCATATTTCACAACATCAGACAGAACCACATTTTAGCCTAGTAGGTAAAACGTCTCCGGTACTTACGGAGAAGACGCAGGTTCGAATACTGTCTGTGGTTGTGAAATTATGCGATTTTCTACTTTATACACAAAAATTTTAGAATAGTCAGTTTTAAGGAAGGAATGAAATTATATTTTAGTAACAATTTGTTTGAGCCGATAATAACTATACGGAAGTGCCTCCGCTGCTGCCGGCGCCGGGTCCTATATGAGCTACCGACCGGCGCCGGTTGCTGAAATGGCTGCCGGTGCTGATTTTTTTTTTAAATTGGTAACAGAACTAAATTAGTCAACCCCGATTCCAAGCTGCCGAATCTGTTAGCTCCATTTAATAAAGTTGTATTAAGTCGGCATTTTCTTTTATATACCTACATCTAGAAAATGTTTGCTACAAACTTAAGAGTATTTTTTAGGATTCCAACTCGTCCAATCACCCTTATCAATTTTCCTTTTATATTCGAATCCTTTGGAAACTGTTGAACAAAATGGCAAAACAAAGTTAGGACTGACCTACTTCTGTTTATTTCAAGACGAAAATGGTAAATCAAGTAAGTAACAATGCGTCTGTAAGCTCGTATTATAAACATAAAGAAAATAGGTATCGATAATTTGAGTCAAGCCCTAGCGTAAATGTGAGCTATATTGATGAAAAATACATACATACATACATACATAACATCACGCCTCTTTCCCGTTGGGGTAGGCAGAGACCACAGTCCTCCACCTGCTACGATCTTGACATACTTCCCTTGCTTCCTGTACTTTCATCAATCCTTTCATACATGCTCGTCGGTTTAGGGTACTTTTAACCTGGCCTTTATTCAGAACGTCCTGAATTTGATTAACGTCCTGAATGAAAAATATAACACTAAAATTCAGAACATTATCAACAACTAAACTTTTTTCAATGCAAAATACGAAAATTAGCAATTCAGAAGAAGCTATTCTATATTTTAAACATGAAATATAAGTTATTTTAAGCAAAAAAACATATAGTTCAAAAGTAATAACGTCCTAAGAATTTACCCGTGAAATGTACATTTCTCTGGACTATTTTTGTAATTAACACCACATCCAACTACACTACACACCGTCATAATTAAAAGTATCCTTATTTTTATATAAATATGTAGTTTTTACGCAATTTTTTACAAAAAACTGGAAAGCTGGTTTTTCGCGTGGCTCAAAGTGGCTCCCTGTCATTCAAAATCGGTTACAGAGCTATTCGATTCGCTATCCTTTGCTATCTTGCAGTATCACCATAAGAGATTTGTTTCTCGCTCGCACTCATTGTTGGTCTTCTATGCTTATGTCTATGGGTTGTACCTTTTTAGTTTCCTTTGTGTTCAAATATCGTACATTACAGCCACCCTACTTCATACGTAAAACAGTTCGGCTTTTTCATAGAAAAAGTAAAGGAATAATGGATACCCATAGAAGAATATTCCGCAAATAGCATAACTATCAATTTTGCAGCCATTTACTCTATAATATTTCACTGTTTTTGCAGAAAATATACGCGATTTAAAAAAACATTTAGCATGACATAAAAATGTGTCAAAGACGGGGATACCAGTAATGTATTAAAAAATATTACGAAAAAGGTTGATGACCAATGAAGAAGTTCATAACCTGCTTGACCTTAAACAACACAATTAGATCAAAAATATTTATATTTATATATATATATATAGGGTGACTTTTAATTAGTTCTTGATAGCAAAAGATATGCATGTACTCATGATACTGAACAACTTTTCCCAAGGAACATAGGTCGAAATAAGAAAAACCAAGTTTGACCTCCCATACATAATGCGCTATCAGCTGATGCAGTTTTTATGGGAGGTCAAAACTAGATTTTCGTATTTCGACCTATGTTCCTTTGGGAAAGTTGTTCAGTACATTCATACCTTTTTCTATCAAGAACTAATTAAAAGTCACCCTATATATTTATATACCTATATAGGGTGACTTTTAATTAGTTCTTGATAGAAAAAGGTATGAATGTACTCATGATCCTGAACAACTTTCCCCAAGGAACGTAGGTCGAAATACGAAAATCAAGTTTTGACCTCCCACAGAAACCGCATCAACTGATAGCGCATTTTGTATGGGAGGTCAAATTTGGTTTTTCGTATTTCGACCTTTGTGCCTTAGGGAAAGTTGTTCAGTATCATGAGTACATGCATATCTTTTGCTATCAAGAACTAATTAAAAGTCACTCTATATACAAACTCATTGCTCGTTTAATAGTATCGGGTTAGTATTTATTGTATTGAAGAATGCACCGGAGAGAAAATCTGAAATCTACGATTACTTGTACATAGTGACTCAATAAGCCGTATACGTTTTTTTTTGTCTCGATTTTGCAAAAAAATATCCAAAAAAGACCAAATCGACCGATGTTGGCTGCTGGTCTATCTCGACTAGATAAGTACTATACGTACAACTGGACTGAGTGCCATGTAGAAAAATTGTGCTGACAGCAAGTAACATAAGATACCGCGGTGTCCCTTTCTAAAAAGGGTGACAATGATATTCTGAAGATTGTGGGAAACCAAACAGGGTATCGTATCGAAATAGAGCCAATTAAAAGCATACTACATTATAAACAGTGTTTTATTATTTACAGGTAATTATTAAAAAACGTCACGTCAAAACAGAAAAAATATACAATATTTACATACCTACAAATAAGAAAAAAAAAGCATTCGCCCATCAAAAACAAGTTATTCCCCAGGTATCCCCAGGGTTCCCATCTCGGACCTTGTTTTTTCACGCTTTTTATTAAGGATATAAGTCAATGTTTTCATAATTCGAATCATTACTTGTTTTCCGATGACCTCAAAAGTATTTAAAAGCATTAAAAATTTGAACGACTCTAGGTTACTTCAAGATGACCTAGACAGGCTTAGAGATTGGTGTCAGAAAAATAGGAAACAATTAAATGTTGGCAATTGCCATCACATTAAATTTACTCGTAATAAAAACATAGTATGTACAAACTACAGTTTAAATGGGGAAACGCTAGAGGAAGTAAGTCACATCCGTGATCTAGGCGTTCAACTTGACTCCAAGCTTAATTTTATCAGGCATATAGATACAGTCATTGTCAAGTCTACTAAAATGCTTGGTTTTATTCTAAGAGAGTGTAAGAATTTTAAAAACCCAGTCACAAAAAAAGATCATGTTTTACTCCTTAGTCAGAAGTCAACTAGAGTATTGTAGTGTGGCTTGGGCACCATCTTATAAAGTTCATATAAATCGGCTTGAGAAATTACAAAGAGTATTCCTTCGGCATATGACTTACCATTGCAAACTGGCTAAACAACTTAAGTCGTACGAAGAACGTTTGATACACTTTAAAATGTCTTCATTGGAGAAACGTCGTCAAATGCTGGATTTGGTCTTTCTCAAAAGACTAGTTACTAGTTCCACTAATTGTCCTAGTCTTCTTCGTAAAATCAAATTCAATGTGCCTCGAACCTTACCACGTTCATCCAACATTAAACTTTTTCAACAACCTATCAGTCGTACCAACTTAAAAAAGCATTCATCACTTTATAGATTTTTTTCCCTGTATAACGTATTCCAAGAATCTATAGACTTAAATGTAACACCAATTAGTAGGATAAAAAGTATTGTACTCACTAGTTGAGAGCATAAAACTTACTGCCAATACTGAAATTTTAAGTAGTTTCTCTTTTTTTCTTTTTCTCTTATAGATTTTTTGTATCAGCATCTAGCACCATTTTTCAAAGCTAGCTTGTTTTTGTTTTCTCATTTAATGCTTATGAGTATAATGTAGGTGTATTAATGTTTCTAATTAGTATTAAATATAAAGTAATTTAAGGTCCTTAATTAAATTATTCAGAGCATGTTATGCTCTTCTTTAAGTGATATGACACTTAGATTTAAGTAATGTTTGTCTTCTTGTATTTATACAGTGTACATATTGTTGAAGAGCCAAATTAATAAATAAAAAATAAATAAAAATAAAAAGTTATGATGGACATGAACATCTCCACATGGAACAATTTAAAAATGAAACTGATTTTACTGTGAGAAAAATACCACATATTGTGGAAATTTGCGGTTTGCTTAGTAGATTTGAACAAACAAGTGGACGTCGACTGTCAGAGCTACTAAAAAACAGACGAACAACAGCCAACTATTTAAACCAAAAAAGCACAAGTGCAAAAACCCACTAAAAACCAGCTACACTTGCTACGAAAAATACAAAGAAGAAATAAAGGAATACAAAGATATAAATATAACATCAGTAGGTACAGAAATATTTAACAACATAGAAAAAAATATAAATAAGTATGCTAAAACTTTGAAAATAAAATAAAGATAAATAATAATACTGAAGATACCTAAAAATTAAAATACTGAAATACAGAAATTAAAATAAGACAAAAAAAAACTAAAAGCTGAAGGGGAATTCATACATATCATGCAATTTGTGCCAAGTTTTTTTTTTTCGGAATTCTTTGTCTTGTTCAGTTTTATTTTCAGTGCTACCACCCGAGAGGTTTTTCGTTATTTACTCAATACGTTGTCTACGCCTAGAGACCATACAAGTATATCGAATTTCATACATTGCACAAAACGCCTGCAATAGATTGCCGTTGACATTTAACTGAATTTGGCATACCGCTGCTCACCAATAAAATCCAGCAGCCAGCTAGGCATTTTACTAAAAAATGCGTTAGCATACGCATGTATTTTATTGCAAAATGTTCACTACTTAATTTACTTTAAGTATCGTACACTTTTTTTCTGTTAAATTGTTTATAAAATAATTCAAATTCCTACCAAAAATTTAATAATCAGAAAAAGTATGAACGGCAACACCGCTGTTTTGACCACTTTTTTTGCGTACGAAGTATATCGACCTTCGAATAACTTGGCAGAAAAAGTAAATTTGTACGTGCAGGGGCTCGCTCCACTTACAGCTTTGACAGAATTTTTTTTGGTATTCTGTAAATTTTTACAACACAAGCGCAGTGGAGTGAACTAGGGATGGGCAACAAATCGCTTATATGAAAATCGACAAATCGACTGTACATTATCAGCTCATTTCGACGTTAATTAATTATTCATTTAGTGTCTCTAAAAACAAAACGTAATAGTCAATCCTTTTACTTAATTTGAAGTTTAAAATATTAGTTCTGTACAAAATTTTATAATAGATTCAGAGCGCAATGCCTTTGCGGGCGAGCTATACATAAAAAAAATATGAACCATATCAACATCTGTCAAACAAGTCACAAATCACAACAACAACAAATTTAATTATTTAGCTAGATTTTCAACTAAATTTAAATTCGCTTCATAATAGCACAAAGTAGAAGAGCATTTGATGCCACAAGTTATTATATAATTACAAAATACAAGGTAATTGACTATGAAATCTGTCACCAAAGCCTTTGCACAAATAAGCACATAACTTACTAACAATTTTTTTATAATTTCAGATAAAAGTGGCGGTATCTTCCATGTCTCGCTTCTTGAGCTATATCTTGGGATCGCAAACCAAAGAAAAGGTCGCTCACGCGTCGGATTCATGGAAATTTGCCTGGTAGAGCCTGCATTCAGATAACTATTTTGAATGCTATGGATGACTTCTTTCCAGCAGATTACCGAACAATAATATTGCATTTTCATCAAGATGTGTACGAACATCTGATATCTTGGGACCGCAAACCAACGAAAAGGTCTCTCACGCGTCGGATTCATAGAAATTTGCCTGGTGGAGCCTGCATTCAGATAACTATTTTGAATGCTATGGATGACTTCTTTCCAGCAGATTACCGCACAATAATATTGCATTTGCATCAAGATGTGTACGAACATCTGATTTTTCATTTTACAGTGGCTTTGATTGTGTTTTAAATGTTATTTTAAAGTGACTATTTCTATAAATAATGTGTCTATTGTTTATAAACGTTTATTTACTTAAGTACGTACGGTCAACCGCTTGTCGGTAGAAACTTTTTCAACTCTATTACCACGCCATAAGGTCCAAAAGTGTTTCTACTAATGTGCGGCCGTGTGTACCTAAATATTTTATTAACATTCAATACTGTGTATTAGATAAAATAGATGTAGCGTGCTTATAAATTATAACAGTATCAAAGTAAGGTAGGCTAAAAATATCTCTTGTGGAGACCTTTTATATTTTGTTTATAAAATCCTGTACTATTAAACAAGCAATATTTGTTTGTGTATATATTTCTACAAGCGAGGTGACTATGGTACTTCCGCTCCACATTTTTCCAGCAAAAGCTAGAATTCTGGAGGGAGCTCCCTGTCCTGTAGTGGACGTTTTATGGGATGTTATGATGATGATGATGTATATATTTCTAATCGGTTTCTCGAAAACCACATACTTATACTATTTTCTTATGTCTCTAAAAATTAAAATTAACCAATTGAACTAATGAACTGAATTTTACTTTTTAGAAAGCTTCTTTGAACAGAGAAGATAATTATGTTATTACAACGGGAAAAACATTAAACCCCAGAGCTATTCCTTATTAATGGAAACGGGTTATTCCCGCGGGAAAGCCACTTACTTATTCCTACGAAAAAACCGTTCAATTCTTGAACTAATGAACCAATTCTAAAGGTTTTTCTGTTGCGGTAAGATACGTTAACGGGAAAACTTCTCACTCCTTCAGTAAAAATGTCCTACAGATTTTCTTCTGTGGAATGCTACAGTATCCCTGATTGACGTAAGTTACATATAACCGCGGGAAAAACGAACCAGTGCTATTTATTTTTGTCATATGTACAGCTAAATGTAAACGTATTCAGAAGTTTCTTTTCTTGTGGAATGCTACATTGTGCTAATTTTAGCTACTTATTACCGCGGAAAAACGTCCATTTAACACGGGAAAAACGTTTGACTTTTGAACTATATATATTCTTTATTGCACACATATTGAAAAAAAAAGCAGAATAAAAGGACATATACAAGGGCGGGCTTATCTCTAAAAGATATTTCTTCCAGCCAACCTATGGCAGTTAGATAAATTCTTTTTAAGTTTTCACTAATAGGAAATTGCATAATCTCTGACTTACAAAAGCTCCTTTTACCGTAGTTTTATATCCAAAAAATCTCAAAAATTAACTGCTCACTTACAGATCCGCAGGTAGGTTGTAACTTTTGTGTTGTTCGAGGTTTGCCTTCTTAGTGAGCGCTGGAGTGAACGCGGGCTATGCACCGGAATACCAATTCAAATGTCAAACCATACAATAATGTCAAATGTTCATTTAAGGTAGTTCTCTTCACCACCAACTTTACCCAGTAGTGGCGCTAGCATCTTCATGCTGGTTTAAGTCATCCCAATTTTGTATTTTATCTGCAAATTTACGCATGTTCTGAGGGTTTGTCATCATATAGTAGCATTTAAAATATTTCACAACTCAAAATATAGTAAAAAACACAAAAATAGTAATATTAAAGGTTAACATCAAAATTCGAGAGTGAGCGCGGAATGCGTTACGGAATACCAATTTAAACGTCAACCCATACAAAAATGTCAAAAAGTCCGCTCAGCGGTTCACGCAGTGCTCTCACCGTCGTGATAACTTGGTTGCAGAATACCAATTTGACACACACCTGCGGATCACCTGCGGATCCGTGTGCGGACGTCAAAATTGTTGTTTTGGGAATAGCACTCCAGGCACGAAAGACGGCGATAGTACCACTCTACCAGTGGGTGAGCAGCCGAGTACTTACAGAGGGCAACGCATGTGCATTGTTCCCCGTCGATTTGCGTGCGGCGCCAACCGTGAAATGAACAAAAATAACCACCTACACGACGCATTATCTACTATATACTATACGTACTTCAATGGTGTAGACATATACTACCTATAATAGTTAGGTTAGTTATCTTTATGTAAACATATCGATAAGACTGTCGCGTGAAGTGACACTCTCTCTATTTAAAGATGGCAGAAGTGAAAATATGATAAAATTTTCGACCGAAAACATAAAACCTTTTTTAAATAAAATATTCTTTAAGAAACGTAAATATCTACTATAGTAGTTTTAAGTTGAATATTATTTTGTAGCTCTACTACTTTCGTTTTTAAGGATAGCGATCCTTGTAATCAATTGCTGCACTTGTAATAAATCGTTTGGTATACGAGTTATTTATATCTGAGACGATGCGATAGCAAACCATACAGACAGGGTATTTATTTAATTGTGTGCCATAGCTTAGGTGTTTCAGTAACGGTAAAGGAATAAAAGAGGAATTTAAAAAAATATGGATAACGCTAAACTAAATATATGCGGAGGACAGGGCAATGACCCGGAGCGCCGCGCTATCACCGAGTCAGCGCGCGAGTATTAGTGGATAAGGTACAGTCAAGAGAAGGTGAAGCTTCACTTGCAATTTTATTTCTCTTAATTTTTTTTTTCAGTTGAATGTGTGTTTTAAATATTTTTTTTTGTTCTTTTTCGTTACTGAAATGCTCCCTAAGCTATGGCACGCTATAAAATTAACCCCCTGTATACATAATTCTGCAATTGTATAATACAGGACCTACTAGCACACAATGAGTGACTATTCAAACTAATCTAGTTACATCAATAGGTTCTGTAGACACACACCACATAACTAAATGAACAAACAATATGTCTGTCTGTGTGCTCGCCGTAATTGCGGGAGACACAGGTATTATGTATTACGCGGCCTAGATGACATTACGTTTGCGAGGTATGAAGATTCTATCATTCTATTAAGATTTATTGCTTAGGTATGATTAAGTACTTGGAATTTGTATTGTATAACCTGCTTGTGTAAAGGGTTTCCTTGCGAACATAACAATTTGAAATGTAAACAATAGGTACCTTTTACTTTATTTAATATTTTGTCCAAAATTTTTATCCAATTTCTTAATTTCTCGGTACCAAAACATATCAACTTTTTTTTTCCGCTGTAAATGATACAAGGCAAGGAGCAGATAGAGGCGATTTTCTTGCTTGTAACGTATCAACTTTTTTAACTACCGTGCTACTAAGTACCTACTTGTCTCTTGTTAGTCGTGACAGTTCGGATTTGGATCAAGTAGGGGAAAATCAGCAACTATAGCTGTATATATGCAGCAATTTGAGTCACCAGAAGCGTGAAATGAGCTCGCCTGGATGTGGACAATGAAGCTTCGAGTACCAAATGAACTGGGCTTATGACAATCTTGTAGCCACTAGCCATGGTATAATATCAACATAGGCTGTAAAATTGCGGCCCGGATTGGTATTTGTTTGCTTCCAGTTATTTCTAAATTCACTTTATTCAAACTAATGAGACCTGTCTATCCCTGAAATTACAAGTTCCTAGAGCTATAATCACCGACAATTTCCACACCTAACAGATTTGCCTACGCACTCCACCGTGTCAAACGCCTTCGATAAATCACTCCATAATATATACAAAAGCAGACTCAATGTAACTAGGCGTTAGACAACCCGGGAGCAGTTTCGTCGCCTTTAAAGGAACTCCTAGTTTCTCCGGTATTGATTTATCGTGTCCATTGACGCGTAACACGCGTATTGTCGGTCCGGTGATTGGCTAATAGCAGTAATGTAATGCAGTGCGGTGCAGCGAGACGAAAAATTGAAACTGCTTGTTACTATGTACGGGTATTGCCAATTTTGATGTCTGCTTCTGTAATGATTGTTAATCAAATTACTACGATATCAATCTACCCGCTTAGAGATTAGTCATAGCAGTAAGTAACAATGGCTTATATAAAAAAAAATCCGTTTGGTGTACCTGATTAAGGCGTCATGTCCAGGGCAGGGGGCTTCAGCGAACATCTATCTTCGAGTCACTACAGTACCTTAGCTGTCGAAAAAAGCCCTAAAAGCATGATTATATTGCACTTTAAAACATATATATTCTTCATTTATACAATGCATCCAAAGTTGCGGTGTATACCTACAACGGTTGGCAGTAGGCATTAAACAGAGGTTGTTTAAATAAATATTTATCATTTAATTAATACTCAGTGCAGTTCACAATAGGTCGATTTAATCATCTCTATTTTTATTGAAACCTGTATACATAACATATGTACATCACTACAAAATGCGAAACTTAAGAAAGGCAAATTTATTCTGAATGCACGCATTATTCGCACAATGTATTATAATTAGCAAAAACTTCATTACAATGCGGTTTTCGCGCCTTGATCGATGGTTGGCGGGATTTTGTCTAATTGATTTATTTGAATAATAGTATGTTAGAACATTTCATTTGTAATCTGTAATGGTCAATTTTGCAATAGACAATAGGAAGCATGTAGTGTGTAATTGATGATATTGTAGACTACAAAATAGCGAGCTTACTCATATGCAATTAAGTAGACATTGATAAAATCTTTTCAATCGCGTGTAGACTTTATCATGTACACTCTTTACGAGACAACGTAACGAAGGATATAAATTGGTAAATCTTTGCATTCCTTTACACACACAGTGACAAAACATACTAAAAACATAAAAACACACCTACTGTCTGTTGGGTATTCTGAGTATTCCCTATTCACACTGCGACTTTTTACATCGATACAGTCGTGATATAGTCGCGATGCAAACGCAATGCAGCATCGATACAGTCGCGTGTAGCGATACAAACGCGCGTTTGTATAGATGCAAACGCGCGTTTATATCGCTACACGCGACTGTATCGATGTTGCATCGGTTTTGCATCGCGACTGTACCGCTGCAAAAAGTCGCAGTGTAAATAGGGCCTAAAGCCTTCCTTATACAAATGTCAGAATTCATAGGTAGTGAGGTGTTTATCACAAAGAAATAAACACTTTTTGTTTTAGTATGTAAAAAATAATAATTAACGAACACATTTTTAATGCCACACATTATAAAGAGCATCAAAAACGATATTTAACCCTCATATTAAAGCTGGTTAATTTCCCTACATATTTCCATGGGAACCGGGCACCCGTCTTCCGGCCTGACCTCCCATTGGCAGACTGTGTATCCTGTCATATAACGTCACATGTAGTTTGTATACTCAAATGTATTGTGCAGGGTTAAAAGGTAATTTTACAATTTTATTTTAATTTTGGGTCGTAGTCAGGTTGTTTGCTACCTACTTATAGTTTATGTAACTATGGTCGTAGTAATTTCTTTATTTGACTGCGACTACGTCAACGTGGGATCCGCAAAAAAAGTAAAATCTCATTTTCCTATCGAATTCGATCATTTTTCCGTGGCAAGTTTTTATGCTTTTTTTGGTCATATTCCAGTAAATTTTTCTTGTGATTTAGCCATGAAAGAGTAACATCCCATTAAACATCCACTACAGGACAGGGAGCTCCCACCAAAATTCCAGCCTTTGCTGAAACAATGTGGAGGGGAAGAACCGTAGTCACCACGCTTGTTAGAGTTACGGCTGGCACCATAGACTGCGGTTGTTGGTGACCGCAGAATGTAAGATGATACGATGCTGCCTAACCGCCGGTTCATAAACCCTTAGTCGCCTCTTACGACACCCAAGGGTAGAGATGGGTTGGTACTACACTTAGCTGGCACCACAAGGGCAAGTAAGTAGAAATAGTAATTTACACCAATTTTGTCTAAACAGAAGGATTAGAAACATATAGATGGTGGCTCGGTATTACACGATAGCGGTACTATAATAGAACTAAAAAAACAAGCGGGTGCACCCGTGTTATCGTGCGGGTGTTATTTCACCGTGGTGCTCCCGACTGCGCAAATAGTACGCTTCGTACAATTATACATACACACCGTAAGCAAAGAATGGACAGCGCAGATATGTTAGGAAAATTCTGGCAGGATTTGAACTTCCTACCTATTTTGTTATAGGTACTTACTTTTAATAATTATGATAATGACGATGTTTTAATCGCTTTTTAGTTCCCTACAAGGCAGTTGAAATATGATGACCCTAAATTCAGACCTTGAACTAAAATATTTTTTGTAGGAACCTATAAGAGCTGAAAAGTACCTATCCTGAGTATCCATCTTTTAAATTAAATAATTTCACTACTCTTTACCATTAATATTGAAATTCCATCATGTAAATATGGAAAACCCATGTCACCTGAATAACTGGTTGTCTACCACCGAACGTTTCAAAAGAAACTTTTTGCGACGTACTACGGCATTGTGGAATCAGCTTTCTGCGCAGGTATTTCTGGACGGGTGGGCGACAAGGCCGGCAGCGCACCCTGGTGTTGCGGTTGCCCTTGGGCGTCGGTGTACACTTACCATCAGGTGGCCCGTCTGCTCCTTCTTTTATAAAAGAAGTGCTTTTTTTTAACAAATGGGTTGGCAGTTTTCAGTACATCTTCTTATAATAGAAATATTTTACAGAAACGTTTAGTCGTTCAGAAGAAATTATTTTGAGTTTTCAAAAGTGTCATTTCAACATTCTAAGGAACAACCCAGCAGAACCGGCTTTACTTAATCTATATGTGTCGAGTCGCAACTCGGTAGGTTTCATGATTCGGTAGGCTTCATGCGATTACCGGGCAGGTGGAAGTTCCCACGGTCCCGGCACCCGGTACATTCCCCGGCCGAGCCCAGATCGCCCGGATTGCCCGGATCCGACTAATTGTATTCACGCATACCCGGATTTATCAACTATTATTTTAATACCTCACAATAGGTAGCATTTACATTTTCAGCCGGGCAAAAGGATTTTAAATGAAGAGATGATTTTAGAAATGGTGAATTAACCTCACCATCCGGTTCAACTATGATAGAGACAGTAGTTGAAGTAGAGAAGCAATGAAGCGAGAGCTACCTAATAAATACTCCTTGTCAAAGGAGTACGAGGAGTATTAGTATTCTTTGATCAAAGGGGTCCCACTCACTTCTGATCCTAGAACTCGGTCAAGGTTTTATGACATAACTTAAATTCCTGATTTATCATAGCAAGCAGTTCGTTATTTGATTCCTATCAGCAACACCTGTCCTTTTTAAAATATCTGTATTCTAGAATATCTTCATCTTTTTCTCTGTATCGTTTTTTGATATCCTTTTGCCCATAGAGATAGTGTTCGGGCTGGTAGGGTTATCAATGAAAAACTAACAGCTTAATATTGAAAATGTGACGGTTGTAATTATCTCGTTCCTTCTTATATCTAAGTGGCTCAGCATTTTTCCTTTTGCTCAGAGTACTTGAGGGCAGCGGAAGTCAAACACCAATTAATTTGGCAACAACCCAACCTTGTCTCGAGAGGATTATCCGCTTTTTTGAAGATCCGCAATAAATTGATCGAACCTTCGCATTTTTATTCGTGAAACCATGCTAATGGTTAACCATGGTTCGAATAGTGCATTGCCTTTTAAAGGCCCACCAAATTTCACGTTACATTTATTCACTTTGCTGGCTGTGCATACGGTATTCTATAAAATGCCTGGGAAATGTTCACAGAAAATTTCCGGTAAGACATGGATTATGTATAAACCATTATTGAATACAGCATGTAGAAAGAAGCAAGACCTCGTTCGCACATTTCGTTACGCACAAACAACTAGTATCCTACGCGAGTCTCGGAGGGAGACCAGTCGCCACGATACAAAATACCGGTAGCGTAGAGTACGAGTCACCTCTCAAATGTTTGTAAGATAGTCATACTCCGCGGTAACTGGTCTCCGAGACTCTCTTAGGATACTACCTACTAGTGTGCATATCGTAATGTGCGTACGGCCAAAAAATTTTGTTGTGAGGGAGGTGTCTTTGCTACATACATTGCATCATTAAATAATGAAAATCACTAATAAATCTATTGGAACAGGATAAAAAGCATACTGAACCTCTTCGTAAGAGAACTCAAACTCTCACTTGGCCGTTATTTTATCTCATCTCGGACTACCCTCAGTCTGCTCACGTCGCCCACTACGAGTAATTTGTAAGTCATTTGCAGTTACAGAGTGCAAGCCGTAAACCTAATCCCAGATAGAGAATTGATAACGTCTACTGGGGAAAGTTGGTTAAAGCCTAGCTGTCCCTCTCGGATAAATGACAAAACGTGCAAGTGTGAATGAAGGAGAATCTTGCTTTTTACGTACCTTATACGCATATATTAGCTAATGAACAAAAATATTTTTTCCAATGGGACGGTGCCGCATAAAAGACGTTCCATTCCAGATGAATACTACACAACACTCATATCTCCAAGCACACCTTAAAAGAAATTAATATTCTATTCTATTTAGTATTGTAACCTCAGAACCACGAAAGGACCGCTTATTAACCGTTCGACATTCGAAGACGGTTTAGATGTTAATTGTATAAAGTACAAAAAAGCCAATTGATAAGGCAAAAAATATTAAGGCATTTTCCCGGCACTGTGACAGCCAAGCAAGCCTATAAAAAATATTTAAGGCTGAGTGGTCGCTACAATGTTTCCCAAGCTTGCTGGCACAGCTGATTGCGCTCGCGCAAGTAATTACACTCCGGTTTTTTGCCGCACGTCATTCTGTCAGTGGCACCAACATAAATATTGCTATCGACAGCTAACAGCTCCTGCACTAGCAATTCTAGTAATACTCATATCGATTATTTTCTCTGTGCTCACACTAACTAGCATATCCTATACAATTTTTATGAATAAAGACATATTATGGTGAAAATTTATTCTGCAATATCATATCTTCTCGTGGGTGACGAATAAGCATTCGAAATGAGTCCTGATTAATTTCTGCACGGCCACAGATTTCCTTAATGTTTGAATTTCACACCAAAGATTGCCTAAGAGGTGGACTCTTCAAAAGGGCAGCAAGCCTGTATATAACCGTTGAAGCAGACTGAGGAGTGGTAGTGGTGACTTCCCGATGGCACTTTATTTAATTAAATAAGATCCTAAATCTTTGGTTTAGGATTAATGAAATAGCTTTGTTTGTTCATTAGTTTCATTGGTTGGGTAGCATGTAGTATCTTAAAGTAAATGAAAAAAAACCTTCTGGCAAAAAACTTCCTATAGCAAAGACAAAGGAAAAATCTAATATTTTGAAAATTTTACATCAAAATATTCAAGGTTTTTCTGGAAAAATTTTAGAATTAGAATTATTCTTAGAAAGAACAAAATTTGACATTATTTGTCTGACAGAACACTGGCAAAAAGACTATCAAATGTTGATAAATTATGAAAATTATTGTATAGCCAGTGCTTTCAATCGAAAGTCTGCTTTACACGGTGGATCACTGATTTTAGTTCGTAACAGTTTTAAGATAAAGAACCGTAAAGATATTGTTCGACTTTCGGTTGAAAGATGTATTGAAATATCTTGTGTTGAGCTGGACGAGCATGTTGTAGTGTGCGTATACAGACCTCCCGCTTTTCAAAAATATTCAATGTTCGAGTTAGTAATGGAAGATGTTTTAAAAATAGTGACAAAAGAAAATAAGTTTGTGATAGTGTGTGGTGACTTTAACGTCAATATCTTAGAAAATAATACCTATAGTAACAAACTTATAAGTCTTTTCAAATGTTTTAATTTAGAGCATGTATTTTTTGAACCTACAAGGGTGACGTCATCCTCGGCTACCTGTATTGATAACGTCTTTTGTAATTGCGATTATTTTGAGAAAAGTATCATAAACTCGATTCAGTCTGACCACTCTGGTCAAAGTGTTACTTTTAATTATTCTCGAGTAACCCAGAAGATAGATATAGAAACCAGGAGCCTAACGAGCGGTAGGTTAGAAAAGTACAAAAACACGTTACTAGAAAAACTGCCCTGTCTTAATTATAATACTAACAACCCTAATAACTCATATGAAGATTTATTCACATTGATTAATGCTGAATTCAGTAAAATTTTCACTATTAGAAAAAAGCAAATTATTGTAAAATTCAAATTCAGTGACTGGGCTACCGCTGGTATTCGCAAAAGTAGAGAGAAACTTTTTGAATTATATGAGCTAAGAAATTATTCAAATGACGACAATTTCATTGAATATGGCAAAAAATATTCAAAATTGTTTAAATTAGTTTGTTCAAAAGCAAAGTCATTTTTTCTTCGGAAAAAAATACAGTCTGCTGATAACAAAATTAAGGCTGTATGGAATGTTATAAACAGTGAAACTGGAAAAGTGAAACCGCGTGACAATCAAATCACACTTCATACAAATCGCGGAACTATTAGTTCAAACGTAGAAGTGGCTCAAGAATTCGAAACCTTTTTTACTAATATTCCTTTGAAAACAACAGAGTCACTCAATTCTTCATCTTCACTTGCTAGCGATTTACTTCAAAAGAATGTGGACGCCTGCGAAACTGAATTTGGGTTCAATCATGTCACCCCTAACGAAATTATTAAAGCCTTTAAAAGTATTAAAATGAAAACTACTGAGGACCTATGGGGAATGTCAGTAAAAGTCTGTAGTGCGATCATTGATACTATATCTCCATATTTAGCTGTTATATTCAATAATTGTGTCGATCATGGTACATTTCCTGACTTAATGAAAAAAAGTAAAGTAGTTCCATTATTCAAAGCTGGTGACAAAAAGGATCCCAGTAATTTTAGACCAATATCAGTCTTACCTGTACTTAGTAAAATTTTTGAGAAGGTCATACTCAATCAAATGCTTTCACACTTCAATAGAAATAACTTACTACATGACCATCAATTTGGTTTCACGAAAGGGCGCAGTACAACGGATGCCGGGACTGCACTTTTAAAATACATCTTTTGCGCGTGGGAAAAATCTGAAGATGCTATTGGTATCTTCTGTGATCTATCCTAGGCATTTGATTGCGTAGATCATAGCACATTGTTGCTAAAGCTTGAACATTACGGTGTTAAGAATAATTCACTTAAACTACTTAGGTCATATTTGGAAAACAGGATTCAAAAGGTACAAGTAAACAGGACGAAATCACTGGGATCTGTTGTCAAAATTGGCGTACCTCAAGGGTCCATATTAGGGCCATTTTTATTCCTTATTTATATTAATGACCTTCCTTCTGTGGTGAAGAATCTGTCAAAGATTGTGTTATTTGCTGATGATACTTCATTAATATTCAATGTAAGTAGGAAATCACAAAATTATAACGAAGTCAACGATGCACTTGGACAGATTCATGCATGGTTTACTGTTAATAATCTAGTCCTAAACGCCAAAAAAACTAAATGTATTAAATTTGCACTACCAAATGTAAGGTCTACTTCACATAACATAGTATTGAATAATGAGCCATTAGATTTTGTAAATAGTACAGTTTTCTTAGGGTTAACACTAGACTCTAAACTTCAATGGGGCCCTCATATAACGGCTCTTTCTGGTCGATTGAGCTCGGCTGCATATGCTGTTAGAAAAATCAGACAACTTACTGATGTAGCTACTGCAAGGCTGGTTTACTTTAGCTACTTCCATAGCATTATGTCTTATGGCATACTGCTTTGGGGCCGAGCAGCTGATATACATTCAATATTCGTTTTACAAAAGAGGGCTATAAGAGCAATTTATTGCCTGAAGACTCGTGATTCCCTGAGAGAACTGTTCAAGGAAATCAACATTATGACAGTGCCATGCCAGTATATCTATGAAAATATAATGTATGCTAGAAAGAACATTCATCAATTACCAAAAATTTGTGACAGGCATAATTTTAATACTAGAAATAAGCATAAAATTGATCAACCATATACTAGATTAACTAAAGTCAATACATCTTTCGTTGGTCTGTGTATACGATACTACAACAAAATACCTGACAATATAGTGCAATTACCTGAGAGAAAGTTTAAAGAATGTGTAAAGCAAACGTTATGTAAAAAAGCTTACTATAGATTGGATGACTATATGAATGACAAAGAGGTATGGTGCTCTGATATTCCAGCGAAACACAAGAAACACATTGTAAAAAGCCGACTCTTAAAGTAGGCCGTGCTGCAGTGGTTTCTTGCCGTTTCTTTTACGCTGCCATAGCACGATCCGAAACGGCGTAGACTCGCTCTATTTGCATTGTATTCTGCATGACATTCAATAAGTATTCTGTAAAGAATCTACATTGAATAAAATTATCTGAATCTGAATCTTATTCGACTTATTTATTTTGAAGCGTGTTAAAAACTTAAAGAAACCTCTGACTTTGTTAAATAGATACTTGAATTGTATACCACAAGCTTGAAAGTAGTTCCGTAACAGTCTCTACCACTCATAAATTCTGTCGCTTTAAATATCAATTTCAGATATTAATTCCCGCAATGCTTGTAACTTCACGTAGTGTTTTATGTGAGTGTTTCTCTACTGTGTTTAACTTCAACGCTTTTATGGAAAGTTGTTTAAAGTAGGTTTTAATTGCGCAAAACGTGTAATGATTCTAAGTCGTTTATCATTTTAAAGGTGCTGTCTGCCTGATGCGATCACGAGTCAAAGAAGAAAGAAAGTAGCAATAATCGTTTCGTTGCATTTTTCAGACAGTCAAGTGTAAACTCTACGTACTTATGAGCTACTTGTCAAAAACCATTGATGTAAGCTTGGAGGAGCATCGGATGTAAGGAAAGCGCAAAACGCGCAGAGGGATCCGCCTGCCAGCGTGGGTTTCAAAAATCCTTATAATCTTTGTCAAAAACCAACTCATGTAATTTTATTTTAAATAATGATAATAAACTTACGTAATCCTTTGCTTTCGTCAAAAACTACTATAATCTGAACTCTAAAATCCCATTCAATTTTATTCCCGACGGATAGGAGTATAAGGCAATAATTTAATAATTCCAGCAATTTTAATAAAAATTGGGGCATGGGGCAGTAACGGCCGCAACAGATGACTGCTGACCGTGGAAGGCTGGCTGCATTATAGATGCAAATATGATGCAAATAAATGTATCTTGGTGCGATCGGGCGCTTCCTTCCGCGCGGTGCGTGCGGCGTGCGACGCGCGTCCTGCCCTGCGCCGGCGCGGCACCGCTGCGTCACGGTGAAGATAGGTGAGGGCATGGAATAAAAGGTTTGATATACTTTTTTATAAGTAACCTCGTAGCCTCATTGAAGGCTCCTACAAAATATCAACGTCATACGAGTTTTTTCTTACGCTATCTAAAAGGCCCTATAGGCCGAGTCCTGAAGCTGTAATTTTTAATTGGCTGGACATAAATCGAAACCGTCAATTTACTATAAAGTTGCTATGTATTATAATAGGTGGTGGAACACTTATGTAAAAAATAATTTTTAATGAATTGGCTGACTTTGAGATTCTCCAGAAAATATATTTTTTTGTTTGTTTATGCATGTGAAGTCAAGCCAAAAATTGTAACTAATATCTGATGGGGTAAACTTTTGATGTGGGTTCCAAGGTACCTACTTCAATTAAAACTAAGCAAAAAATATTTGCGCATATTTTTTTATTAGCAAATTTGTATGCAAGTTACATAAAAGTCCAGGCAAAAATGGCAACCAAATTATTTTAAATTTGATAGACTTTCCAGGACAGTTTTTGAGCAAATTACCTAAAATTAAGCATATTAATCAAAAGTTAAATATTTTCGTATTTAATGTTGAAGCAAAAATACCAACTGAAAAACTTTTGTTTAATTACAGGTTTCATCGTGTGTTCTTTCCTTTATTTATAAAATTAAGCATAATTATAAAAAGATAAAAAAGTTGATTTTTAATTCAATAGATCGCGTCAAGCGAGCGAGAACCGGCGTAATATTATATGTTCTTTGGAACCGGTATGGCGTGCCGTGCGCCTCGAGACTTTTTTCTTCTACGTAATGTCAAGAGTACGTCAAGCCTGACATAATATTAGACTTTTTAGTGTTCTTATTTCAACAGCCCAAGTAGCTAGAGTGGGCTGCAAGTGTCTGGCTGCCTGCTTGTACAAACAACAATACTTCAAACAGTCCATTGAAAGGAGAAAATATCATTGTGGGATACAGTGTTACAAAAAACCGGGCAAGTGCGAGTCGGACTAGCGTGCTAAGCTATTGCTCTTGATCCCCCGATCTTGACTCCTCTTTAATAAGAATTTACTTGAAGTGGAAGCTAGCTAGCGTTAATTGGTTGTGAGAAAGGTTGTAAACTTTAATTATTTCAGACTTTATGGTTCCGTACCCATAGGGTGAAAAACGGGATCATACTAATATGCCTCCGATGTCTGTCTGACTGTCTGTCAGTGGGCTGTATCTCATGCTGCATAAGCTATAAAATATAAAAACTGATCAAGTACAAGTCGGACTCAAAAAAGGACGAGTTGCACTCCGAGAGTGCCGGCAGAAGTGAAAACATGAATTTTTGAATATGATGTTTTTGTAAGGGTCAATCGCGTCATTGCTCGTGTACTTCTTCATCGAGACCTAAAATTTGTCTCAGTACATGAGTAGTCTAGGGTCAGTAGTTTTCAAGTTATAGCGATTTTTACTTTGACAGCTGTCATCCGAAATGTAGATCACATCAAGACCTATCATTTAACTCAGCACACGAGTACACTAGAGTCAGTAGTTTCCAAGTTATGGGGTTTTTTTAGTTTGACAGCTGTCATCCGTAATGTAGATCTCATCGAGACCTTTAATTTGTCTCAGCACATGAGTAGTCTAGGGTCAGTAGTTTTCAAGTAATAGCGATTTTTACTTTGACAGCTGTCATCCGAAATGTAGATCTCATCGAGACCTATCATTTGACTCAGAACACAAGTACTCTAGATTCAGTAGTTTCCAAGTTATGGGGTTTTTCAGTTTGACAGCTGTCATCCGAAATGTAGATCTCATCGAGACCTATCATTTGTCTCAGCACACGAGTAGTCTAGGGTCAGTAGTTTTCGAGGTATAGCGATTTTTAGTTTGACAGCTGTCATCCGAAATGAAGATCTCATCGAGACCTATCATTTGTCTCAGCACACGAGTAGTCTAGGGTCAGTAGTTTTCGAGTTATAGCGATTTTTAGTTTGACTGCTGTCATCCGAAATGTAGATCTCATACATTTAGGATTCGCTATTAAATAACGATCAAAACCAGTACGTCAAGTCTGTCGTGCACATATCACGTTGTGCACAACAAAAAAAGCCGAGACTATGACCACAGAATATATAATAGTAAACAAGTTTACAAGAGTCACACTCCTTTGATCTTGGAAAAAGCTGCCTATTTCACAGACAGGCCTGCTATGACAAAGACAAAAAAGATGTTTTGGTCTTTATCACACTTTAGAAGTTTTGTATATATTGAGCCTGCTCTAACTTGGTATGATTATTTGCAAATCAATTTCTATACTTCATCCGAGATCTGACGCGACAAAGGTAAAAAAGATGTTTTTATCTTTATCACACTTTAGAACTTTTGTATATATTGAGCCTGCTCTAACTTGGTATGCTTATTTTCAAATCCATTTCGATACTTCATCCGAGATCTGACGCGACTTCTGATGCGAGTTAATAATTTTTTTCCCATCTGAAAAAGTGCCAAGCGCCGCTGAAGAAGTTTTCACTTCAAATGTCGACCACAGTACTCGTAATTTACTGACATTTCAACTAATACAATTTATATCATGCGGTGGTACGGAACCCTCGGTGCGCGAGTCCGACTCGCACTTGGCCGGTTTTTCCCTTTCATTAGATCAAATCCACAATTATTTTGAGTCTCATGTCAAACCTGTAGAATATTCATACAAACTTCCACCCCATTTTTCAACCCCTCAGGGGCTGAATTTCAGAAAATCCTTTCTTAATGTGTAGTCTTGACGTACTAAAAAACTGCTTACAAAATTTCACATCTGTAGCTTTATCGGTTACGGCTCGGCGTTGATGAATCAGTCAGTCAGTCGGTCAGGGCATGCTGTTTTATATATTTAGATCAGAAGATCTAAAGTATTTTCAGCTTACTACAACCGATGTAAATTTTCATCTTTCATGTTTAACTTTAAATTCCGAAGCGCGTACCGAATAAAACAGCGAAGCAATGCGACGTTGCCGTACCGTGCAATCACGAGCCGTGTACTATGTTAATGTCAATTGTGAACTTTATTTCAACTTCTTTAGGGTCGATACAAAGCGCTACATAATGTAATTTTTATATAAAAAGATACGCTATTGCCTGAAATGTTTAATTTTTAAAGTAATCAACGTAAGTACAGTTTTAGAGTATAATTAAACACTTTTCATTCAGTTACCTATTTTGGCCAAAGAGAAATCCCTACATAATTATACCACTGTAAAGCTTTAACATATTGTGTTCACTTTTATGACTGTTTGATCAAGTACAACAAAATTTTGAAGTACAAAAAGTCACGAGATAGTTATGTATTTTGCCCGAGCAGACAAAAAGAAATAAAACTTTTAGTGGGATTTTTTTAATTTTAGGATTAACCTAAGAACTTAGGTGCTTAATTAGTTTGTAAAATACTAAAAGTTTATCATTGAACGAGCCCAGAAAACATTTCGTTTAGTTGGCATTTTTGCCACAGTAACTATTTATATAATAGGGTTTTTTTAATCTGCCGCCTTGTCCCATTTGGTGATATGCTTAATTTTAAGTAATTATGTAATTACTTCCAAGACTTCATAAACCACAAAAAGAAAATCTTGGTTCCGATTTTTGTCTAGGCCAAAATCTAATTATCTTGGGGTACTAAGTTTTCCTGTAAATGTTCGTTTCATATTATTTATTTAAATCTAATAACACAGAAGTGCATCGCCCTTACAGGTAAACCGAATGCGACGATGCATAAAACATTCATTACCTTATATTATAACAAATTGTTTTAGTACAAAATTGAAATTATTAAAAAGCATTAAATATATATACAGGGTATTAATTTGATTGCGTGCCATAGCTCAGGGGCGGGATCAGTATTAGTAACTAAACAACTTTTCCCTAGGAACATAAGGTCGAAATACGAAGAACCAACTTTACCTTTCATACAAAATGCGCTATCAGCTGATGCAGTTTCTATGGGAGGTAAAAAAATTATTTTCATATTTCGACCTATGTTCCTTGGGAAAAGTTGTTCAGTTACTGATACTGATCCTGCCCCTGAGCTATGGCACGCAATCAAATTAACACCCTGTATATAAAAACCATTATAAAGCTCTTGTAGATATATGGAAAGATATGATTATTAGCTAAGAAAATGTCCAAAAGAATGTGTTGGATCACGAATTGCTCGTAGAAACAAGCAATCAACACCTCCTCCAATTTTCCGGAAAATTTTACCACTCGCTCCAACAACGTAACGACACACGACAGGTCACGAATATGTGCCAGTTTCTATAGGTGTTAAGGTTTTCTTATTTTCAGTCTCTTTTAAAAAAGAAAAACTACACGTATTAGTATTACCATCTCTCTGCGTATTATAGGGCATTTATAACAAAATTATTACATCTTCTCTGAAAATCTACGCTTACAATATGGTGATCCTTTCATGTATGAAAGGATTGATGAAAGTACAGGAAGCAAGGGAAGTATGTCAAGATCGTAGCAGGTGGAGGACTGTGGTCTCTGCCTACCCCAACGGGAAAGAGGCGTGATGTTATGTATGTATGTATGTAATATGGTGATCCTCAAATATTTTCTTATTGTATGAACATGGGAGGAAGCAAAGGTAACATCAAAAAAATGGAAAGAAATATAGAATGCTCATGAAGGCCCTATATACCAGCGGGGTACCGCTTTTGTTTAATGCCGTTACAATTATTACTTAGGTTTCTTTTCTGATCGTGAAAGTTGTCCCAACTAATTTTTCTACCAATTTTCCAAACACAGTCATTAGCCGCCATTACGGTCGGTTCCGGTAAATGGTCTACCGCGTCACGCTGGCTAATTACTGCCACTAACTACGCCTATTTGGTGCCCATTTTGTGTAGAAAAAAACTTTGGTGAACGACCAAATCATGAGGTGGAAGAATGGGGACAAAGTTGGTAGTGTTACTTGTTTTTATTTTATTTATTAAGAAATAAACAACATCGACATATAATACCACAGTCTTTAACGCGACGTCATAACAAAGTCTTAACAAACTAAAGAATTAGAAACAATATCCAACAATGAATAAACTATACAGCGTGAATTTTTATTCGTTTTAATTCCGAAGCACAGTGATTCTACTCATGAAAACAAGGAACTTTTTCGAAGAAAAAAAAATTTTTTACTCGAAATAATTTTTTCGTCTCTCCATAGTAAAGTGGTCACGTGATCGACTCATTTTGTATGGGACCGCAGAATGTAAGATGATACTTTTTTCGAGTAAAAAATACTTTCTTCGGCAAAGTTGCTTATTTTCATGAGTAGAATCACTAGGCTTTGGGATTAAAACGAATAAAAATTCAAGCTATATTTGATTTGAAATGAAAAGAGAATGAACATGTTTTAGATTATCTTTTAAATGGTATATAATATAACTTTTAAAACTCCCCATTGCTATATCACTTAATGCACCGTTGTATTTCCACTAAAGTAACTAAACGTATCATAATATAGCGACAAATGTGACGGTTTTTAGTTTTCTTTGTTCAAGTAGCATGCGGTAGAATAAAGAAATTAAATAGAGCTAATGATCACGGTTATCTTTCATTAGGTAATGGAGAGGAGCCGTAAAAAGAGAACGTTTGAAACAGCGAGCACAAAAAAACCTCCGAATTCCAGGCAAAGTTCCAACAATTTCTATGCGACAAACAGCGATTCTTAGCATCTATCCCGAACTAAACCTCAAACATCTAATCCACCACCGTATCCCAAAGGCTCAGTTTGTTCATTTGTCGTTCGTTACTAGGGTTCCCCTCTCTACGGTCGCATGGCCGCATGAATATACATGAGCAACCGAAATGCCCATATGCCGACCGCGAGCGTTTTTCTTCGCTCGTACCGTACAGACCGTACTCGATACGTTTATGGTAGCTCGATAAGATTGGCCTGATATGTTGACAAGGTTGGGTTAGTTAATTGGTTAGGGAAAAATAAATATGTACTTACCTAATAGTGAATAGATTCGTGAAAATGTGCGGACGTTCATGCGTATTAATAAGGAGGACCTTTCTTGTACGAGTACATGTAGCTCATAACTATTAGACCTTTATAGACTATCCGTTGATAAATAAACGTCATCTTCATCATCATCATCATCATGACATCCCATGAAATGTCCACTACAAGACAGGGAACTCCCTCCGAAATTCCAGCTTTTGCTGAAACAATGTGGAAGGGAAGTACCATAGTCACCACGTTTGTTAGCGTTACAGCTAGCACCATGGAGCGTGGTGGGTTGGTGATCGCAGAATGTAAGATGATACGTACACAGAAGGATGATGCTGCCCACCCTTGGTTCATTAACCCTGATTCGCCTCATACAACACCCACGGGTAGAGATGGGTTGGTACAGTCAACGTCTTTAAGAGATTTTAATATCCAACAATGAACAAACTATTTTGAGTTTGAACTACAGGTCAAGCTTGACACTCGCAACGTGCGACTCTAGCTCGTATGTGTATTGAAATAAGAACGGTACAAAGTCCATCGTGTCAAGCTTGATTTGCTCTTGACTGTACTATTCCTTGCCGGCACCACACGGGGCGACACCGCATAAACTTCAATACAAACTTATATACAAATAATATCCTATCTGCCTTTTCAAAACAAATAACGCTTCCTGAGTTCTGCAAGAATAAATTTCCTTGCAGTACTTGTCGTGTTGTTTTTCTTACATTTCACCATAAGTATACTTTCTTATTATAAATAAACTGTTCAATAAACAAAAACTATACCTTGCAACAAGAATGTCTGTCTTATCACGAGCATTGCAGCACACATCACTATAATTTCTTACTTTTTATCGTTTTCACTTGATAGGTGTGATAATGCGATCCAGTTGTAATTGTCGGCCATTACAGCCTGGGGCTACTTGTCTAGAAGCAAATCTTGCGCACAAGTCAGCAAACTACTAGTTATTGAGTAAGTACCTACATTACCTACGAAAAAAAATCGATTGTTACATGGTTGTTAAACAATCCGGTACGTTATAAGAAAAAATCGTTTTTCAAATAAATGTTGGGGGACAATTCACACAAAGTCATCTGATCCCAAACTAGGAAACCCTTGTACCAATGGATACCAGAGATGATATACATACATAGATAAACAACACCCAGATACAGAATTATCACTTGTGTCTATGTTTGTCATGGGCGGGGATCGAACCCGCGGCCCACGGTGTAGAAGGCAGGCTTACTACCAATCACGCCAACGGGCCAGTCTAAAATTTCTTGAAACGAATCAAAAGGCTTACTTACTGACTTCATACATTTTTTGTTGCTTTTGTTGATCTACGACTTTTCGATATTTGCTGTCTCCTTTTTTCATGAAAAATTAAAATCTTTTGATATTTCGTAATTTTCCAACCGAAAAAGAAAATTGTTTTTGTTGTTAGACTTGAAGTAGAAGATTATTTTTGTTTTCTTAAAATACCTATATGGAAGCTGGGTATGGCAGAAAAAACATGAAAGTAGAACTAATGCTGTAGAAATGAGAGCGTTGAGGAGTATCATTGTGTGAAAATAAGTGACAGGATTAAAAATAGTGTGATAAGAGAACGTCGTGGCGTAAAAGAAGATGTAGTGTCTAAAATTGAGACAGGGATGCTAAGATAGTTTGGTCAAGTTGAGAGTATGAATGAACGAAGAATGACAAAAGAGATCTAACAGACAAGGATGAATGAAAACGTTGGAAGAGTAAGGCGTAGGCAAACATTTCAGGACTAAATTCAGGACGTTCTAAATAAAGGCCAGGTTAAAAGTACCATATATCGACGAGCATGTATGAAAGGATTGATGAAAGTACAAGAAGCGACGGAAGTATGCAAAAATTGTAGCAAGTGGAGGACTGTGGTCTCTGCCTACCCCGACAGTAAAGAGACGTGATGTTATGTATGGTATTTATCTAAAATATAAAGACGACCATAAGCGTCCACTCAGACGGCTCGCGGCTCTAGCTGTGGCTTACCACAGCTAGAGCCGTGAACCGTCTGAGTGGACACATGAGTTAAAAAGGCAATTTCTAAACAGTGATGGTCACTGTACGTTTTGTTGACTTTCTATACGTGTATTTTACGGCAGAGCAATTTTTAAAGACCCAAGTAAAATTTTAAATGGTAACACATCTATTTTATGTCACCTAACCTATCGTTTGAAAGTTTGTAAAGAGGACTAAAGTAAGTCGAAATCATTTAAAGGTTTTTAAAGGTTTCAGCAATTTCTGCTGAGAAAATGACAATATGTGAATATTTGGTTGCGTACTATAAAAAGTCCTTATTTCATATTTGCCCTCCTTACGTTAGCCACACATAGCCTTTTTTAGGATGTCATTAAGACACGTTTGACTGGCTCGGGACCAAAACTACGCAAGAAAAAACCCTAGTCTAACCCTATCACCGGTGATGATTCCTAGCAAAAACCTGAATGTAATTTTTCTTATCACGGGCAATTTCTTGTTTGTTTGTAATCGCATCTACATAAACAGCTTTAAAGATTTCGATTAGAGGATTATGAAGGCGAAAATTCGATTTACCTTGGTTTTCTTTTGTTATATTTTTCAGCAAGGAATTATTTCTTTCATTCACCGACTGACATACCAGATTTGAAAGTTAAGAAAGAAACTCAGAAAAATCCTTAAAAAGTACCAACTTAGAGAGTATTATTATTTAAAATAGTCCTCGAGTGCATTTATGTTTTCGTCAGTCTATCCAATGTATGAAGAGTTGTATGTTTTAATTAAACAGTAACAGCAAAATGTATAAATATGTGTTAACATAGCAAAAAACCGCCCAAATTGTAAACAACAAAAAGAAATAAATTTTAGGGGTCCCCGAAGTATTTTTATTTTTACTTTTTCATTTTAGCACTATCTTATAATCGGTAACAAATATAAGGTCATTGATTAGTATCATTATAGCACATAAGATATTATTAGTAGACAAACAAAATTAATAACAGAAACTGGCCCAGTGCGAGTCTTTAACCTACCACAGTGATGGTAAGGAATCCTTTGTGCGCAAATTTGACTCGCACTTGGCCGTTTTTAGGGTTCCGATACCAAAATGGTAAAAAAAGGAAACCTTATGGTGCCGCATTGTCTGTCTCTCCGTCCGTCTGTCTGTCACACCTGTATATCTCAGCAACCACTGATGCTATAGACTTGAAATTTAGAATAGTTTTAGAATATGGTTGTCCAACTTAATTGCACGTGAAAGAATTAAGAAAAAAATATGATTATTAATATAAAGGGGGCCCAAAATTTCAAATTGTCGGTACTAGGTCAAGTGGGGTATCGTACGAGTATAAAAGGGCTTTCCTTGTACATTCTAAAATATATTTTAGAATGTACAAGTAGAATGTAAAGTAAATATATGGAAAAATCTGAATTAATTACACTCGATAGAAGTTTATGTAAATATTACAGCAAAAATAAAACGATCTTTCTAAGTCAAACAGTTTTTTAGAAATCTGCAAAAAAGCTTTACAAACAAATTTAGTTTTGCGGTCCTAAAAATGGACTTTATTGCTTCCAAAAATACTAAAGGTATATCGGAACCCTCGGCGCGTGAGTCCAACTCGCGCTTGACCGGTTTTATTTTGTTGTTGTCTTAATCGTGTTATTTACTCGGGGATATTCCAGATACTTAATACCATTTAATACACGTGGAGTAAAGAATTTCAAACATCAAATTATACATTCTCAGCGCACTATGACGAATACATTTGCTTCTATTAGTTCTCGCGCGAACAAAACTGTATGAACACTTTTTTATCTATAATTTATTACAGTGTAATAGATGGATTATCGATTTTGTTTTTATACACGATCATAGTATTGATCGAAAATTTGTATATTAAGCAGGTTATTAGTGATTATTATGATAATAAACAATGTTAAAGGATGTTTTGTAAACCAGTGAATAAGAAGTCTGACTAACAATTTGCATAGTAATTACTACTAGGTAGGTAAACAATTACCTATGAATAATGACTAAAGAAGATTTTGCTGTTACTTACCACGAAAGATACGGTTGATTGGGTTTTTCAATTAATTTATCCAATTATGCATCAAGATTTAAGTTTTTTAGAAAAAACTTTATTTTGAGCATAAGTAATACCTTAAATCTATTTACAAAAGAATTAACTGTTTCACAGGTAGTTGACTGACAAACAGTATGTTAATATTTGCGGAAAGCATCTCTGAAGTTATGCTGTTAGTTAAGCTCCTTCAAATCTACTTTCTGTTTTGTAGACTTAGAAGTTCTTTAACTTTAAAGAAAATTTCTGCAACTGGCTTTTTGTGCATAGAATATTAAATTTTGGCAATAGATTTTGCAAAAACAAGCTTTTAGAAAGTGCCTTTTAAGCATCTTTAAAATTCAAGGATTAGGCTTCTAGCGCCATCTATTATCGGGTAGCTGAATTTTAACGAATATTGTGTCGCCAACTCATGATTTTAAAATAAACAAAGTCTACAGACAGATGGAACAGACACATGGTATAGTGCATTATAATCGTAACTGCGAGCATCTGTGAGAAAGTGGTGTCTAGACTGATAAATACAGACAGACAGGCAGACAGGCAGACTTTCTTGCACATGCAAGAGTGACCACGACGCATCGAGAGAAATATATTAAGTAGCTATCTATATTGGTTATATTGGTATAAATATTCTAAAAAAAAAAATATTTTTCAAAGTTTCACGGTTTGTAAGTAAGGCGTTAAACCTGTTTAAAATAATTTAACTTTTTTGCTATGTATTTTTATGAGACGTTCTCGCTGTCTATTTTTATTCAAAAACATACCGCAGTCAGGTTTTAAAAAAGCTGTAAATATTTAAAAAAATATATAAAATTTTATGAGAAATGTTAAAATTCAAAACCTGTGTATTCCTGTTATGGGTCAATTAAATTACATCGCTTTACACAAAAAGTGACGTGAATTGTGAAAAAATAAAGAAAGCGTATTAGTTTAGTATTAAGTTAGGTTCTCAATATTTAAGAGAAAACAGATCAATTAGCGACAAATATATAGGGTGGAAATCTAAAATATGAAGATTCTTAAATATGAACTTTTCGAGACTTAAAATCCACAAGTTTGCAAAATGAAGCCAAACCAAACAGGTCGAATTTCTAGCTCGACATTCCCCGGCTAGTGACCGTTGGAAAGCAAAACAGTTAAAAAAGAGTAAAAACAACGGTTTAAAAGCGACCCATGTGCGTCTAATTTTATTCCCGTGTTCAGTGGTTATGAAATAAATGCAAATTTATGCGTTTGCGTCGCGGCCGATCTGCGTACGTGCGTTTATCAGGTATGAAAGGTGATTAAATTATTCTTCACCTATAAGTAGTAATAAAAGTTATGGAAGTAACAATAGTTCACTCTTTAAAATTCTCCTCATCTCTATTCTCAAGAGAAAAGCACAGCTAAGTCGTAGTAAAGACATATTAAAAGACTAATATAAGTATAGGTATGAATCTGTTATGATCCAAAACTGTATTTCAATATTTTAATTGAATCGGTATAGCGATTTATGTTATAACGCAAAAAATTATCTTATCGTATCGAGCTTTTAGTGTCCCACGGCTGGGCCAATGTTTTATCTTTTTATTCAAAATTAAATATTAAAAAAAAAACAGAAACGATCACACTCAAAGCTCTACACTAGGAAAATCTTGTAACGTTGGTATCGAATACATACAAAAACACACATACCCGAACACAGGAACACAAAGCCATCATTCAGATATCTGTCTCGACTGGTAATCGAACCCGGAATACTACCCAGCAAGCAGCAGCACTACTAATACAGCGCCTCTCAAGCCGTATAAATTGGTAAGGATATAAAGCAAAAAGAAAGTTTTAGCAGGTAAATTATGTTTCGATTTAGTTAAGTATTTACTTGTAGGCTGATATGCAGATGCATCATCTTACAGTAACAAATAAGCTTGCCTAACTCACGCAAACTGTGATGGGAGTTCATGAGGGCAAGACACGTATACAAGAAAAAAATTTTTATTCGTTGAAGGATTAATAAGGTCGGTAAAATTTTATCGCTTCACAAACAAAGTGGCGCACCGTGTAGAAAGAAAGAGTATGTACGTCGATACATTATTTGAAGAATTTTTCTGAGATACAAATATACAATAGTATGTATAGGTAGGTACAAATTTATTCCCCTGATTATTAAAATACTGTCAAAACAGTCAGTTTAATTAACATACAAAACATTGAAACCAAAATATTGAAAAGTTGTAGACTCGAGATTGAGAGCGCATCGGAGTTTTTTAATTAAATTTTTGGGCGTTCATTGTTTTTTCCATTACTCAAATTAACATATTCGCAGATTCCAATGTGGGCACTTGGAAACTTTTCAATTTGGCCATCACAGTGCGGAATATTTATCAGCGACAAGGGTGAAATTAATAAAAATATTAAATAAGCGTCAGTTGTGATTATTCTTCAAAAGGTTCCATAAGTCTCGTACCAAATGATATATCTAAATTGTCCATACCTTATAATTAAATTATTCGCGCTAAAAACCTCAACATAAAATTTACAAAGAATAATGCATGATTTAATTCTGACTGCAGAAATTTTACGACGGCTGAAGTATAAAATCTATGGGCAAATTTTGTATTTACCTCGCATATAAAAAATAATCGGTACCTTATAATTAGGCGAGGGCCTATCTACGAAAAAAGCAGTTTATCTTTTCATCTTTTCTAAGGCCTTTTACAAAGGATCCCTAAAATCAGAGAATTAAAATCCGCTGGAGGGAGAGTGGACAGACAAACAGAAAGTTTTAAAATATTACAGTAATATATTTAAATTGATAAAATGTGCCGACGTCTCGAGCTGTCAATTCAACAAGTTTTAAGTAGAGCCAAGTTTTGAGTAATTATGGAAATGTTGTTTTTTACTTAAACTTTTTTTCAAAGGTAAGTGAAAAGTTGAATTTAGACACATATTACTAATTTTATGTTCATTTAGCATCTTGATTGTGAAGTAATATAATTTAAGCTTATTTAATTGTCCTAATATGAATGTGAAAAATTACTCACACGTACATTATACAACTTGTAACGAACAGAACTGAAGGATGTGCATCTGCCTATGAAGCTAAACAAGTTTTCCCAAGGAACATAAGCCGAAACGCGAAAAACCAAATTTGATCTCCTTTCTTTATTCTTTATTGTACACGAAAACATTTTAGATTTTAGTATAAGTGAAAACTTATCACAATGGCGAGCTTAACTCACTATCTGAGTTCTCTTCCAGCTAACCTCAAGGTTGACAGAGAAAGCTAACGGTACAGTGGGTATTATTATAGTACAACACAAATCACTGTAATAAAAACTTAACTAATGTACAACTATGGTATAACTAAACACACGTAGATACAGATACAATAATATAGAAATCAATAAATATAAGTATAAATTAATAATACGATAAAAGACAAAGACAAATACAAATAAATATTATATAATACAACTATATACAAAATACGCTATCAACTGATGCAATTTCTATGCGAAGTCAAAAATTGATTTAGTTCTATGACCTATGTTCTTGCTCTTTAGTCTGTGTAGCCAGTCTATATTTTTGGTGTAAATAATTGTTCATATTTTATATCTCATAGAAAAAGGCGTCGGCCTGTGCTTCGGCTGTATGGAACTCTTTTTACAGCTTATGCCACTTGCTTCAGCCCGTAAAACAATTAATAAAAAAGAAAGAAGAACAAAAAACAAACCAAAAAAAATTACTAGGATCTAATTCGTCTACTCGATACTAGAGGGCGCTGCTACCTCTATTACCGTTTTGTACCACTCTCCCTCAATTAGCATAGCCTTTGATTTCAAGCATTTCGCTAAACCTTGTTAATTCCTTCTACCCTCGTTGGGGTCGTACACCTTTTCTAAATAAGTTTAAAACAGGTATTTTTTTAGAAAAAAAACTGAGTTTTTGAACTGCAATACAAAAGATTTCAACGAGCGACATTTTATGTTTTTGGTCATGGTTGAGAAACTTGTTCTTTCGTGAAGTATTTTAACAAATTTAATAATATTTAAGAATACTTGTCATCAGCACTATGTGAAACAAGTGGACTGCAGTGATTGGTGACCGCAATATGGTAATACAGTACGCAAAAGGACTCTGATATAATAGAAAATTGTTTTTCTCAAACATGCTTGGAAATTCAATCATTATTTTGACATCCTTCTTAGAGCAAAATCGAAGTTTCCGTACTGGTAAAAAACATGGGAGCAGCGGCCGGGAAAGTTAGCATGAAAATCCATTTCTTCCGTGTCAAACGGTCGGGAAAACTACTATGAAAACTCATTTCTGTCATCTAATTTCAAAATGGAACCAGCTTTTTCTCCAAAGCATGGTAACCAAGGAGATGGCAACCAACGAAATCATTCTGAACAAGGTCACACATAAAAAAAAAAATTTAAACTGTTTATTGCAGGTGCTATTACAAATTATAAATTACTTATTAAATGAGACAGTAAAATCTTATAAATAAAAGATTGTGGTAGCCTCAATCAGTTGCCCGCCTTACGACAGACTGTAGCTAGAGAGTGTGGATTTGCATCCACCCCCTACAAGAAGATATATTACTTGTTTATTTTTATGTAGTGTTTCATTACATCGTTTATTTCGCGCAAGACCGTAGTAACTAGTATATAATCTGTGGCGCAGGGTCCAAGTTTTGAACTCATCTAATGACAAAAATAATTTCCCTAATTTAAAATACCTTCCTTGATCAACTCTAAAAAAGTAAATTATAATTTTTTGTGTAATTAGAAATCAAATATTATTTCATAATTAACAAATTTTATTCTTTAATTTTATAGATTTGATTAAGATTTTGTTTTTATTCTATATCTATTAATCACTAGAATAGGTTCAAGAATAGGTACCCTGAACATCATTCTTTATTAAAAGTTATTAGCGGGAACATCATATTAACTTATTGTATTTAATTAAGTGCAATTTAGGTTGTAATTGTGAATAAAATGAATAAGTCAATGGAATTTAGAAATAGTGCCTCAAATGTCATGTTTGTCATGACTATTTAAAATCTCATGAGAACTTTTTCAGTGGCAAAAAGAGAAGAGACTGAAAATGTAAGTTAATAATGTAAGAACTTGAATATCCGCGCATTGTTTGAGAAAAGCACTATACAAGCCTTGGCCGAAACCAGGTATTGATGGACTCACGTATGTGGGCCTCGGCTAACGCCTCTGCCCACATTATCATCTTCGTCCCTCAATACCCGTTTTTTCGACCGCTGCAGTAATGTACTATATTTTGCAAATAACATAATAAAATTTTCTAGAATAAGTTTAACAAACACTTGGTTGCAAGTGGTATGGTGAAAACGGACAAACCTACTCATCCTCTGGTAAATAATTTCTTTATCGCATTTCTCAACGCTTGACGCTATCTTGAGATTACTGAAACATTCTTTCTTTCTTGAAATTACAAAATTAATAAAAGATATTGCTAGTAGCTGTTCATTTATTATTCTCTGTATTTACCAAAATTCTATATATCTACGAAACACTTAATATATGAAGTACAAGTTGCCAAGCTCTAAAAGTACCCTAAATTTTCGGGAGCTTTTTGTAAGTAACGAAATGCAAATTCTAAGACATTAGCGTGTAAAAGATAAGAAATAGGATTATAAGACTTATTGTGGAGGTTGGAGAAAGAGGGGAGGAAGCTGTTCATTTGAGATGTAATTAGTTGCAGACATTCGCCATTACCTACGTATATTATGTGGATAATTGCGCCTTTAACAACGTATCGTTATCAACATTATAGCATTTACGGCCCATAAGGACGACCGTCGACCATACTGACAAGGACCCCCAAAATTGTCACACACTGAAAAGAAAAGGATAACCAAACTACTTAGTTTAAACAAACTTTATTTGCAAGTAAATCAACTTTGGTCACAAAAAAAATTAAGTCATAGTTTGTCAGTCACAATTTTTTTATAATCCTAAGGGATACGTACCATATAATATTCTTCAAGTTTTTGTCCTTTGATTTTAAAAACTCCGCTTCCCGTCTAATCTGACCTCTCTTCAATATGAATGTACTTCGAACGGGAGCTCACCTGAATTGGTTATTTTTATTTGTGACAAAAAATGTATCATTAAATAATTTTAGACTTTTCCTTTGCTTATGTTAAGAGCCCAAATTTCATTATTCTAGGTCAACGGAAATTCTAGGTTACGGTTTGGTCCATAAATGTATGGAGATGGAGACATAAATGGCCGTATCTTTTAATTGTGATGTCGTAGAAGCTTATGATTGTTACGTCTTCAAGGGTTATGGACCTTAATATTCGATTTTATTTAAATTTGCTGCTGTGTTTCGGTTTGAAGGGTGAGGGAGACAGCGAAATTACTGGCACACAAGACACACGATCTTAGTTCTCGGGGTGGGTAACGTGCTTTGCTGTCTTATTAGTTTCAAGTTATGCCACTAATAAGACAGCGGGCTCCATGGGCGGTGGTGACCACTTTCCATCAGGTCGCCCACCTGCTCGTTTGCACACTGTCACATAAAAAAAATTTACATTATTTTATCAAATAAAATATTACATTTATAAACTATAAAAATATTCGCCGAACTGAAAATCAGTTTGTTGGCGAAAATTACTCGCCAAACTGAAAAACTTGAGAAAAGGGTCTTGACAGACAGACAGACGGCCAGCAAAGTGATCCTATAAGGGTTCCGTTTTTTTTTGCTTTTGCGGTACCTACAGAACCCTAAAGATGGCACCATCTATGTAGTCTCAATCGCTTTACAGCCCAGGAAACTTATAATTGAAATTTCAAATTTTAGAACACACTAAAATGAAGATATTATTATGTACTTTTTCGTTAGAATCCTGAACATCTACAACTGTGCATCTACCAAAACGTATGATCGAAGCCTTTAACACAAAAAGAGTACACAGCAGGAAAAAAATTTGTGGTACTTTTTTTTTTTTTTGTACTAAACCATTTTGTAATTATAATTTGCCGCTACAACTTGTACGGTGCTTGTAATACGGTAGTCATCTCTGATACATATAAACCGAGCCTAGTGATATTCCTAACAACAATTATAAATAAAAAAGTAAATAAATTGGTACCAATAAAAACGATATTAGTTCAGCCAAGTTCAGCGTAGAAGCAACTTGATAGCAACTGCTAAACAAATAACTTTAACACATTCAATTATTCGTTAACAGATTCCCTTCCAACCACATCCATTACATTACAGTGCAATAAACAAAAACCACACAAACCGAAGTCGATAGTTGATAAATTACGAGTGGCGATCCATCTTGTTCCGAATTAGACAAGCTTTTCCCCTGGCATGCCTCGTTACTATGCACCCGCCTGGCCAACGGCTACTACCGCCAAAATATACACGATTTATAGATTCCCAATGCTGTCGTGGGCAGGGCAGAATCTAGGTAATGAGGCCTCCTACCGTGGAGACTCTACGGTACTTGGAAGGCCTAGAATAAAATATTGGTCGTGACAAAAAAAAATTTCTTTTACCAAAAACCACCTAGTAAAGATTACAGTTACACACTTTTGGTTTTCATTGTTTGTGTATTTTGTATTCATCAAGTTTAGCATACACGCTAGTCATATTGCTTATTAGACATTTGATATTGGTTAGTGTTTAAAAACAAGGGGCATGCTGGGCTTAAACCAATAAGAAATAAAGACAGACCTACAACCCTGACCTGGCAAGTACTTTACCAAATCTTCTTTTGTTGGCTTCTTTTGAGCACATCTCCATATTTTCCAGAAGGGTAGGATAGAGTCACAAACACTTCAAAACATGGAGTTTTTACGTACACACGGCCGCACATCGTTAGAAACACTTTTGGACCTTATGGCGTGGTAATAGAGTTGAAAAAGTTTCTACCGACAAGCAGTTGACCGTACTTTCACTAGTCACAAGAACGACACCCTAGGTAATGTCAGGGGTAGTATTTTTAACCTTATTTTACAAGTAAATGGAAAATCTACTTAAATAGATAGGTATACAACAAAAAATATTGGGGGAAAATGTATGGGGTATTTTATAAACAGTTTAGGTATATATAGAAATCAGTTTGTAAATAAGTCGAGCAGAAAAGAATAAACAGTTCAAGCAAATTACAAGCCCCGTTCGTGACCCTCGTACGGCCCTGTGTTTCTCAATCTACCATACTTGACTAGTGTCCGAGCGATCCCCCTCAACTGCCCGTTATATTTTATTGTTATTACCATACTTTTATTTTATCAACGCGCCATTTTTCCCAGTTATTGATAACACGAGGGTATTCAACGGCCACGATGTTCCAATTGGGAAGGATTGCATTTCAGAGAAATGAAATTTCCATTCAATGGGATATACCCTTTCTTTCAATTTCGTAAGTGAGGATTGGTATGAAAATATTTTACCGTGTTATTGTAATAATGATAAATATTGCTTTATTTTCCAAAGGGGCTTTCTGAGGCTGTATGAACTTCTAAGAATTTTCGTTTATGTCTATATAATAAAAGCACTCCATAATTATATCCGTACATCATTCTTCATAATTCTCTTATTTTTCTAATTCATGTTTTATAATCTCGCGATATTGTCGAATGCCATTTTACACTGTGTTCGAAAGAAATTCTATCAGAATATTTTCAATTTTCGCCTGCTTTTCATAACAGCTTCGTATATTTCAGAGGATCGTCGCATCCCCTGGCTTTGTTAGTCCGACCGGAACGTCCATGGAACATCCCGGACTATTGACGTGTAAACAGTTTTTTTTATTATTTATGACTTCTGCTCAAGCTCAAGATGATATGGTCCTTGTTTTCTCCGACGCTTTTCTTTGAACTCAATAGGATGGTTGGATGAAGTGGGCATATAAAGTCCCGTTCTTGAGTCACTTTATTTATAAAGCTAGGCGGTTTATTCCGAGACTCACTTTTGGAAACGTAAAAAAAGTTTTTAGTTTTAATCTCTTGAATGGTAGCAAAAATCTTTTCAAAATATTTCTTCTTCTTATCTCGCAGTTCTTCTCGACGTCTGTTGCCAAATTCTGCGGTACGGAAGCACACTCATTACCGTGGTCATCAGTATGCATAATTAATGTATCGTGAATGCGGATACGGAACAAAATTACGAATCTGGGTAGAAAATAATATTTTACCTGAAAATATGGAGGTATGAACTGAAAAAAGCATAGGTTTGCATCTTTATGTTTATGTTATAAAAGAACCAAATTTTTCTACAAAAATGACGTATTCCTAAACCACTAATAGTAAATCTGATACTGATAGTAACCAACATGTAACCTAGTTAAATATAAGAATCAGAAATTAATATTAGCGCCATCTCTTTATCATTGGCAGAACTAGTTTACAACAGGCGCATGGGGAGGACAGGGTTACATACAACTACGGCGGTGAGAGATTGATTGAGTACGATATATACTCGTACAGACAGATACACATAGATTGTCCGTTTGTAACTCATATTTTCTGATGTTAAAGTTCAAAATAATCAAGGTTGATGGACTTATTCGATTAAACAATTTTTAAAACGCGTACGATCTACTGCAAAAAAAGTTTGGGTACCACCCCGGTACCCGAAAACACGTGAGTGGCCCAGAGAATCGTAGATTTAGTGGACAAACAATTTAGAAGAAGCTAAAAGAGATTTTATTAAATATCACACTATAAGCACATGCTCGTCGCTGCACCAATCCCTTTTTGACTGTCGGCGTTCAGCTAGTCACATATCTATACTTATTTAATTAAATTCTTATTATTTTTACCACTTTTTACATTTTACTTGTCGTTGTTTTGTTTACCCACTAAATCTACCATACCCTCGTGGAATAAGGTTCACTTAAGTGTAAAATGCAGCATTACTAATAATTTTGATATTCAAGAATTGATTCCCAGATGGTCTCAGTTACGATTAATCAAGAAACCATTAAGTAACAGGATTTCATTGATCCATTCTTGTAACATAAAGCCACACTTGACAAAACGCCTGCTCAGAAAAAACAATATTAATTCCCAGGAAGAAAATTAAATCGGGTATTTATCATAACGATGACATAACCACGGCCATTACTTCGAAACTGCTACAATATCACCCTCTGACTTTCCTTGAGGTACTTGACTTACCAAAATATTTTTTACACCTACAACACGCCCCTTATTTCATAAGTCTTTGTACTTAAGGGTGAAAATGGCATGGTATCTGTTAATAATTGTCAACCCTAAAGTTGTATTTTCCGTATATAAGGGGGATAGTAAGCGACAGTCGCGAGATGTCGCTAGCGTCAATTTATCATACGACTGATGACAAGTGGCCCGTCCAAAGCAGAAGATGCTTTTTACTGCCTACCCTCGAGTGCGGGAGGTAAGAAATCCGCTGACGTGGGTACTATGCCTCAAGACTTAGGAGGGATTGTTTCTACAATGTCTGTGCTGTTACTCACTTTACTTACCCGCCTACCTTTTGGTCTTTGTTAAATTTGTTTATTAGTTTTAAACAAATACCTATTTTTTTTCGTTTATGGATGACCACTGTATGAATAGTCAAGAGTACATCAAGCTTGATATATTGGGCTTTGTACAGTTCTTATTTAAATAGCCGTAGGAGCCTAAGTCACGCTACGTTGTCAAGCTTTACCTGCTCTTGACTATATGTATATTATGAACAATATGGCGTTTTTTGTGGCAAGATGACCGACCACAAACCAGAAAGCGTAGCGTTGCGTGGGCAGGCCTTGAGATATTTA
Organism: Athrips mouffetella; assembly: GCA_947532105.1. Taxonomy (NCBI): domain Eukaryota; kingdom Metazoa; phylum Arthropoda; class Insecta; order Lepidoptera; family Gelechiidae; genus Athrips; species Athrips mouffetella. Next base: position 17,403,166 of record OX383963.1, read on the forward strand.
GGGGATGCATTTTCAGCCGTAGATCTTGACGAGGCATTTTTCTTTTGGGTGATATCATCATCACCATCATAACATCCCATGAAACGTCCACTGCAGGACAGGGAGCTCCCTCCAAAATTAAAACTTGATGGGACAGTTTGTATGGAGAGGCCAATCTTTTACCATTATTTGAAATTTTTACTAACTGATAGTTGTTCATGCTCTTTCAGTATTTGGAAGGCTGTCCTTTACACTCGGTATAGTATAGGGCGTAGCATTAATTTTTATAGTAAACAGTCGAATCTATTCTATTCTATTTTCAACATTAGGGGGGTGATCGTGGTAATTTCAACGATATTACCAAAACAAAAACGTTTGCCTAAAACACTTAGTTAAGACTTAACATGACTTTTGAGGCAAACGTTTTTGTTTTGGAAATGTCGTTGAAATTACCACGATCACCCCCCTGAACTATGTTAATGAGACAGAGGGCACAAAGTTTTTGCCTCAGTCGTCCCTTTTTCCAGCCCATTTGAATATTGCCAGTTTGTCACTGTTGCTGACTCAGGAATAGTTTGACTTAGTTTTCACTTTTCCATTTGTAATTCACAATCAGAGGCAAAATAGTGTAATCTGGAAACTGCTACAGATGGACTTTGATAGATTGTCAATGCTTAAGTTGCTGATAAAGTGATTTTGAGATATATTTGAATGTTATTCAAACGGGTTTTCGGAATAGTTTTTGGACAGAAAAAGGTGGAGGGAGTTGCACAGTTAAACTGACAGGGATGTTGCACCGACAAGAGCCTAGCTCTTAAATTAGAGAAGAAGAAGCAGCTTTGTCGGCACGTTAAATGAAAACCTGTCATATATTGCTGGTTGTATTTAAACTACCTAGGCAGCAAAGTCAAAAAGTTCACATTTGCCAAATATCTTTTCAGGCCTGGTGCAGAGATTACAAAACGTCGATGCAGTTGTCCTTGTAATAAAATCTATATAGGTACCTACTTAGTAACTGTAGTGTTGTCATCTCTTCTAGTAGATTCAATACTGGGTTACGCTCTTGATTGTTACGGCCTTACCTTTAAAACGTACATAGAGAAACTTGAGTCACAGCAAGTTAGATTCCTAAAACTACTAGTTAGTAACAAAACTAAAAATCAATGTAAAGGCGACTATCGAAAATTGTTTAAAATTTGTAAAATCTTACCGGTAAGCTTAAAACATAAATACCTTTTAGCTGTAAACAGTCAAGAGCGTAACCTACAGCAGTTAAAACAGTTATGTCATAGCCATGGAACGAGATCGATGTCCACGGGAAAATTTGAGGTGCCCAGAGTTCATAATTACTATGGTGACAGAACCCTGAAAAAACGTATACCATATTTTTTAAACAGTTTGCCGGAGGACATCCGCCTCGAGCCATGTAAGAAAAAATTTAAGAGCCGTCTAAAGAAGTATCTGTTAGATACACTCCGTGTATAATTCTTACAGTTACGTAAACTATCAGTTATATCATGAACTTTTTTTTTCTTTTTCTTTCCCGCAGTCAAACTGTTGAAACAGTTTTGCGGGGCATTGTTTTATTATATTTTTAATATTTAAGTTTAATAATTTAATAAATAAATAAATAATCGCAAACTAATTTCTGGTCTGTTAAAATCTTGCCAGTTGTATATCAATAAACCTTTTTTTTTTATATGTCACCGTAAGATCGTGAATATCATTGGTTTAAAATCTATCTCGCGAAATTGTAAACTGTCGAAAAAATGTAAGCTCGTAGGTCCATAGGTAAATAAGGTATGGCAAACACAGGCTTTGTTGGTTATCTTATACCCAGACACACGAGCTGAACGAGGAAAGAGAGCGTGCTGCGGCGGCAACTAATTCGGTGCAGCTTTAAATTTTTCTACAGTTTACAATCTCGCCTATTTAGATTAAAAACTAACGATAAGTATTCACGATCATACGTTGACATATACAAAAGACAAACAAACCTAGTGACAAAAGCAAAGTCCACATAAACCAAACATCTTTTCATCCCTGGGCGTGGTTGAAACTCGGTCGCGTAAACCGTCGCAGTAAAGGCGGGCACAAATAAACTGGAGAGCGCTCGGTGTAATGAAAGCCGCGGTTTTTCCATGGTTATTCATGCCACTTAGACCCGGCTTTACAGTCAAGCCAAACCGCTGAAATTTAAACTGCACTGAACGAAAACTTGGTAACCTAACCTTAGTATCGCTTTTTAGTTTGACTATCGGCTTTATTTTGATACGATTTGATTTGCTGGTGTTAATAATCTAGGTGGTTACCTTTAATAGCACCAGCTTTCCTATAGTTTTAAAAAGTGGTTAGGTATCTTATTTAGTAATCAGGCATTGTTTTTCTAAGCGGGCCCTTTAGCGACTCTGTTTTTTTGCATTCGCAAAAATGAAGCACTTAAAACCCCACTCTGTCGACCTTGACCAAAAAGAATAAATTGCAAAATTTATTACAAACAATAAAGTAGAAGACCATGGCTGGAAAATAATGCTTGGCTAAAAATAATAGAAGAACAAAATTGCATTTTCTCATTCTTACAAGACGAAAACTAGAGCTGTTCAGCGCCTACGCAGAAATCAAACGAACAAAAATCTTGCTTTTTTAGGTGGCTAAATCCACGATAGTAGTAGGTTCCCTATTAGGTACTGAACAGGATATAATATATTTTCAGATAAGACTTGGAAACTCTTTCATAGCTTGAAGATTCTCTTGAAACTTACCAGACAAATTTTGTACAAAAAAAATAGCTACAAAGACACCAGTCTCAACTTACTACGTTCCGCTGGTGTTTCTACGAGGTTGCCTCATTTCGGATACGGTGACCTCACGAAAATCGCAGACTCCACCCACATTATCATCCCCCACCCCCCTTCCCTTACCATTAATGTAATTGCCTGGTCTAGTACTTACAAGAGTCCACATACGTCGCGCAGGGAAAAGTATGGAAGTTAATTAATTTTATGGTGACAACTCGAGTGGAAGACGTTTCAGTTTTATAGCTTGGTGGGGTGTCTATCTACGCTTGTTTGCTTTGGGTTGTGATGTGGTAGTATTTCTATTACTAAACTTATTTAAAAAGTACCCAGTAAGAGAAGACTTGGCTATCTCAAATCTATAGTCGAGGACTAGTACATACATACATAATATTACACATCATTCCGGTCGGGATAGGCAGAAGCCACAGCCCGATGCTACGATCATAGCAGTTTAGTAGGTATGTTACAAAAAAACTGGTAGGTACATTGTTTTCCATACTGATAATGAGAGTTTCACCAAGGGTTGACAATCGGAAGTATACATAAGAATTCAAAGATTTGTTTTGCTCAAATGTTTTTACAAATCTTAGATTATTGATAGGTCTTAGCCCGCCTCAGAGACATATCAGTATTAGACATCATTACTTCTGATATGTAGCGGCGTACTTAACTAATTTTGCATTCGCCTTCTTCGGTTTGAGTGAACCGATAACGAACAAAGCTAAAATATGTTGGACCAAAGTAAGTCTAATACATTATCGTGAATAGTATTTTGACTTAAACTTCACGTGAACAAAGTCTCGTGCCTACAACTAATAATAAAACTACTACCATCTAATACTATCTCATTTTGCTTTTTCTTCATCCTAGCTTTGGTACAAAGTAATATTCTGCTTCTTTGTAGAAAGAAAGTAAATAAATCTTACACGAAGCTGAAACTGAAGTCGGTGGGTAGATAGATACCTAGTATATATTTACCAGGGCGGAGTAAATGGGCCGCGCGCCCGCCAATGCTTGCGATTTTCACTAGGGCCGCCATGTAGATAGGTATGGTACGGTTTTTAGGAAACAAAACAAAGAACAGATAATTTATGCTAATATTTCAGAAAAAGTGGACATCAACACCTCTGGTACCAGGGTTAGTGAGCCCGGTCATCGATCTTACAATTACGATATAATGACAAAAATTTAAACGTAAAATTTTGCTAGGTAGGTTAAAAGATCCCTTAATTATTTGTTTATCTATCAACAAAACTGACTCTTGGAAAGAAAATTCTTGAAAAAAAGAGGTAGATAGTATAGACAGACAGTTAGCTAATCGATCAAATGGTTTCAATACTGTTTTGTTTGTTCCAACATTTGTAAAAACTGTAATAATTGTATTAATAATGCAATTATGTAGTACCTACTTACTTACTTTGTCAAGATTTTTAACGAAACGTAATCTAAATTTTATTGGATACAAGATTAAAGATAAAGTAAGAATATACTTGGTAAGAATGTTTTATTTATTACTTGTTGAAAATGTGACAAAAAGCTCAAATGCGAGTATAACAAAATTTCGATGTTTTTTCAGGTTTTAAGACATTTATTAATAGCTTATTTTTAAGTTACTTTCTTTGCTGTTGCCGCGTAACTTTAATGAACGTAACCTTTCATCACTTAACCAATTATATGACCACACCTGCAAAATAAACCCTCATACATATTCCGCTTAACCTATTAAACGTTGGCGGCCCTGCCGAAACAAAAGAGTCTGCTACGGACACCTCCCAGCAAAATGTTATAAGAATGGAGGATAGAGGGTAGGAGGGGGCAGGGAGAACCAAGAACACTCCAACCCGATTGCTCATGTATGAATTCACCACATTAGGAGTCAAGTAGGATAAAAACAGGACGCAGGAGAAAGCCCCCGATCCTCGCATTGAGTGATATTCTTTGCCTTAAGTGCACCTTTTTATTTGCTACTGGAGTCGGACGATGGGAAAATAAAACACATGCTGAGGTCCGAATTTGAGATGAGATGCGGAAAAAATTCGATGGCGGATTAGCGATGATACATTCGGTGAGTCTGTTTACGTTCGTGGTCCGGTATTTGAAATGTTGAAGGAACAGCTGCAAAAATTATTGTAATTTGAATTAAAGTATTTATGAGCTGATTATTTTTTGCGAGTTTTACCCATATTCGGAATTTTTCGATCTTGAATTTTGGTTAATCTAACCAAACTAATTATTTTGGAAACGCACGTGCACGTACGCGCATATTTTACGTCAATGATCCAAACCTATACAGTGTTATTTTCTTATCAAACTGGATACTTTAAAAGGTGGTTCCATGAAACTGAAGAACTTTTTCCAAAGAACATATTATTTTCATCGATTGAATGACTTTGTTGGCACTGTAATTTGATTTGCAACTCTTTCACAGCGAAAGCTGTGAGTTTCAAATCTCTTCGTTCGCTAGCACGGGGCCTGGTCTAGCTCTGTCACAGTCTCAACATGACAATTTTCTTGTCACGAGAATGAAATTAAATGTAGTTTATGTAGCCATTACCGTGCTTGCGAAAGGAGTTAGACCAAGGTTAGACCTGCGTTTTGCTGGCCCCGTGCTAGCGAAACTTCTCTGAATGACACCCCAAAAGAAACCTAAGCCGACGACCGTGTAAGAAATGGTTGATTAAAGTAGAGGCATGTCATGGTACGAGTATGCCTGGTATGTCAAGATCGTAGCGCTGTGGTACCTGTACCCGACGGAAAAGAGGCGTGATGTTATGTATGTCTGTATATATGTAAATGATGGTGGGCCCCAAGACCAAGACTGTACTGACATATATTTCTGCAAGTTTTTATTATTCAAAATATGTCATCTTAAAAACCACGCGTCCTACTCACATAATATTTATTTTATCGTTATCAGAAGATATTTTACACACATATTTTTCACATTTTACTTATACGTTTAAAGCCGCAGACTCGCTTTCAAAACACAAAATGAAATGTTGTGAATATTATGTACCTATGCGAAAATAATTCATTTGCCGATAAACACAGGTTGAAAAAACCTTACTTTTTCTTTAACACAACATTTACCGCTCCTATTCCTTAATCATATTCACTGTGGGTATGAAATGAAGCTGTAAAGGTAGACCCCATTCTTAAGCAATAAAACCGTAGTACGCGTATTTTGTAACCAATTTAATTGGCCTACGGTTACTGAGAGCCGAGAGTAATATTATATTACTCTATGGTAATATGAATATTATAATTATGATAAAAATAAAGAAAAAAAACGGCTAAGTGCGTATCGGGCCACACGCAGTATAGGGCTCCGTAGTTTATTTAAGAATATTTGTCGCAAAGCAGTTTTGATTAAGTATTTCATAACGTTTATAACATAAACTTTTAATATCCTAATGCTCAGCGGGATCCTAGCGCCTAATTACTATTTTATTACTTTAAATTTTTCGGCTATAGCTCATTAACCTGTGAAGCCTACTTTGCTGTGATAGTTTTCTTTTTAATTTCAATATACTACTAATGTGAATTTTTCACATTTACTATAACAACCGTTTAGCTGGGGTGGGGGACACTCGACTTCAACAAAAAAATTGCGCTTAGTAGCTAAATATTTCGCAAACGGATCCCTAAATCGAACAATTATGTTTGCAGTCTCATATAATTTTCGTCCTATATAAACAGGTAGACAAGAAAAAAAAACTGCTCCACTTTACTTGTAGGGAAGTTACCCTAAAAAATAATTTTCGATTTTATCTTACCACTTTGTTGGTGTGGATGAAATGTATATTCATACTAAATTACAGCTTTCTAGTACTAAGGTCCTCTGAGCTAAGCCGCGGACAGACAGACAGACATGACGAAACTATAAGGGTTCCTTGTTGACTACGGAACCCTAAAAAGTAAAAGGAGAATAAAATTATTATGAAAAGTTCCCAGGACTTCTGAAATCATGCCGTTCCAAACGCTTTTAAAATAAAATTGTTCCAACTCTCCCAACTCCTTCAAAAGTTTTCTAAATCTGATCACGGCGCTGACATGAATATGGAAGATTGTTAATGAAAGAAAGAAGCGTTGTTAATCTTAATAAAACTCTGAGATCCTACTTTTAATTAATACAATCAAAACAAACACCGGCGCCGCTCAACGGCTTATACTTTTCCACTTTTCCAGGGACTAACTCAGTTACAACTTGGATGAATATTTTAGCTGATAAGAAAAAAAATTTGGAAGACGAAAAGAAAGATCCGGAAATTGCTAATGCAACGTGTTAATGCAACATATATCCCAAAAACTTTTTATTGAAGTGAATCTAATTCCGTAGAAACATAATATTGAGATGGGCAGAAATGTCTTTTACTTTCGAGTGGAGCGAGAAAGGTATTGTACTCGTATTCGTGAAAAAAAGTTTTTCTAATTTTCTCAAAAATGTGTTTTATATCACTTATACATCAAAAAAAGCAAGTCTCGCAAAAATGTCCGTCCGTCCGTAGGTCGGTCGGTCGGTCCGTCGGTCGGTCTGTCCGTCACGCTTTGGCCTAGCGGCTAAACGAATAGTCCCATTGACACTATATTTTTAATTTAAGATTTTCTTGTAAATTCATCGAAGGATATTGAGTGGTTTCTTGCTGGCTCTCTTTTTGAAGGTAGCTGTCATACAATCGATATGAAAAATTGCGATTTGCTCAAAAACGGCTCAAACGATCTTGATGAAATTTTGCATTACCAAGACTCTCCATGCAAGGTATTTTTCGGCAGTATCCATTGGTCTGTGGAAGTTCATGTAAGGGTTGTTCCTTTACTACTAAAATTTAAAAATGTGATTTACTCAAAATCGGTTTCAATGAGCTTATTAAAAATTTTTGGAATTGGAATTGCTTCAAATTGGAATTCTAAATTGGTATTGTACCTGACTGCATATTTAATTTAAACATTTTTCATAAATCTAGTATAGGTAAGTTTGTATTTCCATATTATTTGTATGGAATTACAAACTTAATTTTGCACTTGGTCTTTATTTACTCTTTGCTATCCGCAGCCCTTTATAATCTAGTCTTCTTCTTCTTCTTCTTTCGTGTCGGCAAGAACACGGGCTAAATCTTACTTGCCCAGAAAGCGGCTACCTTGGTAGCCCTCTGGTTACCATCAAGTAAGTCCTCACGCGAGCAGGTGGTCGGGCACGCGGGACAATTGGTGAGGTGTGTCATGGTTTGCAGGAGTTCTCCACATTCACAGCTGGCGTCTGCGCTACTTAGGAACCCCCACCGGCACAGGTTATCCTTGCTTCGGCCAACCTGGGTCCTCAGCCTATTTAGACTTCTCCAGGTTGGCCAAGGTTCCTTATAGCCAGGAGGCAGGTTTTCGTAGTTATAGTATTCGGCTCTTGATACGGAAGTTCTGGGTTCGATTCCCGATGGGGACACTGTCGAATGATAACTCTCGTATATCGCGAGAAAGTAAGTGCAGTGCTGCTGTATCATTTATTTTTTATAAATTACCCCTATAAGATGTTAAATCGGTTCTACTCTAGATTCTGAATAATTATTTTAAACATTAACACGTTGTATATTCGCCCGTGTGGTGCCGGTTAAGAATAGTACCCATCTCTACCCGTAAGTGTCGTAAGAGGCGACTACGGGTTTATGAATCGGAGGATGGGTAGCAGCATCTTATGTATATTGTACCATCTTACATACTGCGGCCAATAACAACAGCGGTCGCCAGCCGCAACGCTTAAAAGCCACTGGTGACTGTGGTTACTCTCCTCCAAAGTACCACTCGCTCTTGTTGTAGTTATGGTGGGAACTCGCTGTCCTGCAGTTGACATTTCATAGGATGTTATGACGTTGTATAACTATTGCCTAGACAAAGGATTTATTGAACTGTCTAAGATCAAAGCCTTGTAATGACACCTCATGACTTGTATCGTATCATTATTAAACTTAATACTTCTTGTTATGAAAATTCTATACTATTAAACGAGCAATATTTGTATATTTGTAATCGGTTTCCCGAAAACGTCGCTAATTATTTCGACAAAATTTACCATACAGGGGTTTTTGGGGGCGAAATTCGATCTAGCTAGGTCTCATGTCTGGGAAAATTCGTTTTCCCCGTGTATTTAAGCATTTTTATGAAATACCGCGTTTTAGACAGAAACCTATAGCGTCATCTGTTGGCGGGAAGCATAGCCTGCTCACCCGATAATATTAATGTTGAGGCGGCTTTTATAGAGCGAAGCTCGGTCGCCCAGGTACTTATTATTAAACTGGCTGGTGCCCGCGACTTCGTCTGCGCAGGTTTATAAATTGTGGCCTATGTGTTATTCTGATGTATAAGCTATATTATTGTAAAGTTTCATTAAAATCAATTTAGTAGTTTTTACGTTAAAGAGTAACAAACATCCATCTATACTTACAAACTTTCGCGTTAATAATATTAGTAGGATAGGATAAGTTACTTAAATTCTCGTCTCTTAATGGGCAAAGTAGATAAGACATCTGGGAAAAACTAAACATTTTATAACTAAAATAACTGCTGTAACAAAGCTTTACGTTAGTCAGTAAACATCACCAAATACATCCCTGTGCAACACGGTCCCTCCGCCGACCCTCCAAGTGTTCATCAACCGCAGAGTTTAATAAAACCTCACCTATTAATCTACACTCCACTCATTTTCATATTTCTCGCGCTCATATCTCTCTCTCATATTTTTCTATTTTAACTTTCAATAAATTGTTGGCAAGTATTTTTTTACTGTACCCATTTTACCCTTACTAAAGAAGAAATATATGCAAGTATTATAGAGAAACCTAAATACCTAATCATGTTGTTGAATAAAGGTTAAGGACAATACAGGGTGTTTTTAACGTACCGATAAAATTGTAAACTTACCCCGAAAAACATCGGTCGTAAAACAATAAAAGAAATGCCTTTCTCAAACAAACCTTGCTCCGCCTTAATCTCTGTTAGGTTTTGTAAAGATCAAAAACTTTTCTGGTATTGTCCATGTTCCTTTCTTTATAAAATGTTGTATAGAGAGCAAATTCTTGAATATAACCGGGTAACAAAATATCATTAAAAAATTCAGAAACAATGATTCAAAGTCTCTAAAATAATATTTTCTCTTATTAAAGTAATATTTTATAGTCTCAAAAGTAACGTGTTGAAAAAACCGGCCAAGTGCGTATCGGGCCACTCGGAGTGTAAGGTTTCATAGTTGCCTCAGAAATCATTATTGTAAGCAAGTTTTGATTTCTTTATAGGCGTTCTCCTAACGAACTGCGCATGATTGCTATTTCTATTATTTTCAGTAGGTATGTTGACTATACTTCGCCGTGATAGTTTACCTTCAATTTCATCACATATACTAAACACACAAAAATTAAAATTTTGTGATTGATTGACACGCTAAGAAGAACACACACTATAAATTTTTTCCAAGTTTCCTCTATCAACCGTTTCGCTGGCAGAGTGGGGGGCACACTTGACTCTAAGAAAAAATTGCGCTTAAAGCTATATATTTCGCAATCGCAAATACTTTTAAAAGACCTAACGATATCCCAAACTGTGGGGTAGACGATTAAAAAAATTTCATCCCCACTTTATGTCTAGAGGAGGTACCCTAAAATAAGTATATATTTTTTCAATATTTTATTTTACCACTTTCTCGGCGTGACTAATACCTATATACTCATACTAAATTACAACTTTCTAGTACTAAAGGTCTCTAAGCTAAGCCGCGGACAGACAGACAGACGGACATGATGAAACTATAGGGGTTTCTTGTTCACTACGGAACCCTAAATACCCGATAAAAATGTATCTGTCACCGGAAAATGATACAGAATCGGAAGTCAGAATCAATTTTGTTATTTGTTATTATCAAAAAATTATTAAATTTGATCAAAAGAAGAATCCTGAGCGTAGCGAGGGTTTCAAGACACGAGATACGAAATAACTTCGCTGCCTAGTGAACCCATATTTTTTCACCTTACTTCAACGGGGAAATTGACAACGAATTGCGCCAGTACCTTATACTGTAATTCATGATCACGTTCTATCTTCAAAAACCTTTTGAAAAAACAAAAGAATTTTGCACGCAGATGTCGTCCGATTACAAAAACCTTTTTCACACTAGCGGCCAAAAATGAGTTTTGTACGCAGATATCTACCGATAAAGCAAAGTTTTCCGAAAAGGTGAAAAAATCTTCTGAGGTGAAAATATATCAAATATTATGATAGACTTTTATCTATAAATTCTAAAAAAATCTTTTTAAAAGCAAATTTATCTTATCAACGTGAAAACTTGAACAAAAGTATCTTAGAAAGTAAAAAACTCGCTTCCGGACTCCAGAATGAAACTTCGACCCGCTTATGAATACCAAATTTGCAGACAGAAAGCAAAACTCTTAAAATATAGCTCATGAAATGACTGAAATTTACATGAAACATTTTAATATCGCCCTCCAAACTCACCTGCCCTTTTTTCTCACCGTAAAAGTACCAAAAAGTTAAACTTGATGCGTCCTTAAACCCGTTATATTGCCATTGTAGCCCAGAAAAGAGGTGATAAAAGTATAAAACCTTCGTGTTTATGCAGTCGCTGGAATTTTGGCCGAAAATACCTCAAGAAAAATAAAAGTAAAACACAATGTCTTTCTGTTCTTTCAATAAATTTTGAAGAACGAATGAAAACTATGGGCACGTTAACTTTGGTTTTTCAAAATATTAAGTGCTTTTGTAGCTTTTCTTGGTTTAAAATATTATGTTAAAAGAAGCACTGGATTACGTGCTTTCGTAAAGAAATAGAAAATCCTTAATTACTCTTTTCTGACAGGGTAGAAAATACGAGCGTGAAGGTCTGACTGAAGGAAATAATATTTTCTACAAGCAGCACCAACTACAAGACCGTGGAAAGCACTCATCGCGTCACAAAGGCGCTGGGTTGCCATGTCACAACTCTTTACGAAATTTATGCACATAGCTTACCCGCGAGGGCACTACGTCACCTGGCAACACTGCGCGACCGCGTGAAAAATATGACAACACTTCAACTGTACTTGCAAAAACTGATTTTTCTCTTGCTTTTACATACTGCTTATAAAACTGCTTCGTACTGCATCGGCTTAGGAGCTTTAATCGTGGCATGTCAGTAAATACAAATAGGCATGTCAGTAAATCCGACCTGACGGATTATCAATCTTATTTTTCAGCCTCTACGGCTGTTGTTGGTATAGAATGGAATATCAGTGACATTAATTGTATGAGAAAAACAATGGTTGTCAATCTGCAGTGGAATCGGGATGGAATCCAGTCAGCGATGACAATGGGACCGTTTTGATGGCATTCGCTCGACATTCGTTAGCTTTTTGTTTAAAAAAAAAACAAGAGAGATAACATTGGTGAATGAAGAGAATGGATCGAATAAATTGCTTTCAAAGTTTTGTCGATCCTAATCAGAATTTTTGTACAGGTGTGTGATACGATCGATGAAAGAATTTGCTAATCATCAGGACTTGCAAGCGTAATTTTTATTGTCAGAATATACATATATATCAATGCATTTATTCCATTTTTGAGTCCATTACTCATCTTCTCTGAAAAATATATGTTCACATTAATTATACCAAACATATGTTCACATTAATTATACCAATTTGGTGTAGTTGGTAGTGCCCTTGCGTTCTGCGCTTTAGGTCGATCCCCGTGCTGGACAAACATTTGTGTAATGAACACAAGTATTTGTTCTGTGTCTGGGTTATATTAATCTGTTTGTGCATGAATGTATATGTAGGCTAAATGTAGGCTTTTCCTGATTTGGGATCACGTGTCCTCGTGTAAAACGTCGTTTGAAAACGTCCAATAGGTTTTCTTTCATAGAATAGAGATTTGATCTCCATAAACCACATCTAGTAGGAATACTTCTTAAACTTCTTTAGTAAAAAAGCAAGATGCGACGATATTGTGTCACCCCGTTAAAAACAACATGGGCTCATATAAATCCGGGGCTCAGACGCGATCCTCATGTAATGCATCACAATGATGAGATGAGAAATCCGACGCCCTTCGAAAAATATAGTGCAAAGTCAACGTCTATACAGAGTTATAATGTCTGACTATACTTGAGTTTGGTAATTAGGACATGAAATTGAACAACTTTCTCCAAGAAACATTGGTCAAAAAACCGGCCAAGTGTGGGTGGGGCCACGCGCAGTAAAGGGTTCCGTAGTTTCTTCAGGATTTTTTTTGTCGTAAAGCAGGTTTTGATTTAGTATATCATATCGTCCACCGCACGGAGAACTGTACAATACTTTACATAAGTATTGTACAGTTGTCTGTGCGGTGCCGTGCAGCAAGGAATAGTATCAACCCATACACTTGGGTGAACTTTAGATGTGACCGTTTGAGCTTAATTACACGAATTACAGTATTACCACAGATTAAAAAACCGGTCAAGTGCGAGTCGGACTCGCGCGCCGAGGGTTCCGATATACCTATAGTATTTTTGGAAGCAATAAAGTCCATTTTCAGGACCGCAAAACTAAATTTGTTTGTAAAGGTTTTTTGCAGATTTCTGAAAAACTGTGCAACTTAGAAAGATCGTTTTATTTTTGCTGTAAAGTTTACATAAACCTCTGTCAACTGTAATTAATTCAGATTTTCCCTTACTCAAACTTCGGAGATAAGGGGGGGGGAATGGTATTTTTTTTGACATTTTTCATCATAACTTGAAAACTAAGAAACTTAAAAAAATACAAAAATATATTTTAAAATGTACAAGTAAAGCCCTTTCATATGATACCCCACTCGACCTAGTAGCGACAATTTGAAATTTGGCCCCCCCTATTTTGGCCCCCTTTACATTAATAATCATACTTTTTTCAAAAAATTTTCATGTGCAATTAAGTTGGGCAACTATATTCTAAAACTATTCCAAATTTCAGCTCGATAGCGTAAGTGGTTGCTGAGATATAGAGGTGTGACAGACAGACGGACAGACAGACAGACAGACAGACAGAGCGGCACCATAAGGGTTCCTTTTTTTTACCATTTTGGTATCGGAACCCTAAAAATAGTAAACTGATGTTTAGTATTATGTAGATTAGGGATATTTTATAAGTCGACACCAGATGAACGTTTCACAAAGTCATCGGCCTCGTGTTTTACGCCTAGCTTAAGAATAGGGCCTTCCTTGCCACTTCTGTGTGTTGTAAGTGGTGACAAATCAGAAATTGCCATCTCCTGGCTAGAATAAGTACCACTACCGTGTGTTTCTCAGCTTAGAATAGGACCGCCTCTTATCTTCCAATGGGTGTCTTATAATTCGACTATGGAAAGGTACTTGCTCTGTTTCAAATAAGCTTCCGACCCATCACTATTCGAGTATAAGTACCACCTATCAATAAGTGCGGCATTAGTTCTTGCAGCTCCGCATGTGATCATTTTATGTCCCCAAATTGTCTCTGGGTTATCAACACCCTGGCACATAATAAACACCTACCCTAGCTTATCTTCACTACATAAATGTCTGTTTTGTCCTACGTTCTAAAAGACAGGATTATTTTATGAGTTAATTGGGTATAAGCTACGCAGTCTAAAAAATATTCGTAAGATCTTGCCAAAGGTAGCGGGGTTACCTTTGAATAAGTTGTGATAATAAAAACGGATTAAGGCGCTACCTTTGAGTAACCTCTGGAATTATGCAGCTAGTATTATGCAAAGAGGGTTCGGTACCTCCTTACTTACCGGAGGATTGTAGGGGCAACTATTTTCTTAAGCTTTTACTTTTATCCAAGAAAGAAAAACAGGCTCAAAAATGTTGTCTAATTTTGTCTTGAGTGGAGTAAGTGCTTTGTAACATAAATCAGTTCACTATTATCTAATTTGTGCCTCCCTGGAGGATTTAATGTCAAGTAAGGAAGTAGAAGAAAAAAAAGAGTACCTACTTAGAGAATTTACTTTATCTTAAATAATACTGAACCCACCTCTTTATTTAACCCAACATTGTGAATATTATTTATATTATTACATATATTATTATTTCATGTTTAAAATTTAATTCTAAACTGAAATTGAAAATGCATTTAAGAGTACGAGTATGAACTAAGTAGTTGCAAGTATTCTGAATAGAGTAAACAAAAATAAATTTACTGTTTTCTTTTTTAGTTTAACGGATCTATGGAGCGCCAGGTGCAACTTGATGGAATACCTCTCACTGCATAATTTGAAGAAAAAATAACTCATTTTCCTTCGATAAAGCAACCCTTTTATCCAAAGCTTCTTCCCAAACTTGAGGTTTTTAGATTGATTGTTTCCATCAATATTGTAAATTAAAATTTACCAATAATAAAAACTACTTGTAAAATTTAAGAAAATAAAAAAATCGACAATCAAAACAAACCTTACGGATCTGCTTTCCTATTTTATTAAATCTTTCATTCAAGAACTTTTTAACTGAATCAAACCTCCTCAATTTAAATAATCCAATGATTAAATAAATTGAAACATAAACAGTCCCACAAACAAACACTGAACGCCCTAAGAAAATCAAACGGCGCAATGCCGACCGCGTTCAATCAGAGCTTCTCCTCAATTTTTGCACCTAACTTATTCATGGACATTACTTATGCATGCAGCAGCGAAAATATTACAAGATTTTAATGAAAGAAATATTAATTTTAAGGCAAGTTTTCTTTGCGGCGGCGGCGGCGGCGGCGAGGGCGAAATTAAGTTCGCAGTATAAATACGGAGAGTTTGCGCGCCACAGAACGTTTTACACAAAATTCCGCGCGCAATTTTGTGTGCGCTTCGCTTGTAGCAAGCTGTTAGAAAGTCGTCGTCGTAAAAATATTGCGGTGTTTACTGCAAAAGTTTTGAAATAAATTTTCGTTCGTAAGCCAGGTAAAGAGTTAGTCGCGGGAAATATATAATTTTGAGGTCGGGATGGAGATTTGTTTGACTTATGCTTCCTTTTTTTTCCGTTCAGGGTAAGTACCCTCAGGGTAAGCCACTTGTCTAAGTAGACAAGTGGCTTTCTACTTTCTACCTATAAACGCAAACGCTTGTAGAATAGTATGGAAATGTATGGAATTGACATTAGTTGTCACGCACCATTTCGTTAGCTTATGCCAATTTCATACATTTTTATTATATTCTACTGGCTTATACGATTATAGTAAGCCACTAGCCTCTAGGCCCAGATGAGAATAATACAGGGCAAAATTATCATCAATTTATGTAAGAGATGGTTAGATGTCACCGTTTGAGCTTAGTTCATCATTATCATAACGTTTCCTTCCCAACATTTCACATCATAAATAAGTGGAACAAGTGAAGTCTACAAGCTGGTGACTATGGCACCTACTTCCCCTGGAAAACGCGTTTTTGCTGGAATTCTGGAGGAAGCTTCCTGTCCTGCAGTTGGAATATATGTTTCATGGGATGATATGATGATACAGTAGTCACCATGTAGTCACCATGCTTGTGAGAGTTACGGCCAACATAGTGGACCGCCGCTGGTTCGTGACTGGAGCATCGTGGTACAGCCTGTACCATTGCAAAGCACTCGCATTGCGATTTTAGGTCCTGTGACGAATGAAATAAGAATGATACACGTCCAATATGTCAAACTCGATGCTCTCTTGACTGAACGGTACCACAGATTATTTAATTGTTACGAAGCATTGGTTAAGCACGCTGCTGCCCGTCAATCAGTTTAATTACATTCAGATAAATTATTATTTTTTATCTAACATCATTCTATCTATCAGTATTGAAGAAGACATTGTTTTTTATCATTTGTAACCTCCAGTCACTTCCTATGTTCAGACCTTTCTATCATTTCGTATCTCTGAAATATTGATACACATTAATTGAATATCCACATGCATATTTAAAAATTAAGGAGAAAAACACATACCTTTAATTTAATCAGGAGGAACACAATATGGTAATAGTAGTCGTCGAGCCGAGAAAAAAAGTCAGCGCATTTTATTCAAATTTCGTCGAGAACAGTTGAAGCGAAAAAATATGAATATGATTTCCGCACGCACTTTGCAGAAGTTTCCTTCGCGCCAAATGAACCATATTTCGAGCCATAACACTCGTATTATTCAAAAAATCCGCAAAGATGTCTGTGCATGAACGACTAAAAATCGCAACGATTGCCGACGGCACATAACACTCTAAGAATTCCAATTTTGCTGAACGTGTACGAAGTATTGCCTTGATCAACATTGATACACACACAGTATTCGTCTTTTTTGTGGATCCGTGGTATATGCTTCCTGGCGCACATATAAGTCATAGTAAGTGGGTGAGCAACCTTATAAGCCCAATATTTTAACGGCATATTTTCTTACCAGAATGTTTGCGGATTTATCGTTACTCTATTCTTATAAAGGGTGTAAGGGACGGTGGTGTACGGAAAATTTAAAGGGCTTGCTCAGTCAACGAAACTGAACAACTTTCCCAAAGAATGATTTTTGGGAACAAAAAAAAAATTGTTGACTGCTCCATACAAATTGCTCACTCTGATAAAACAGTTTGTATGGAAAAGTTAAAAAAAAAATCTTTGGGAAAGTTGTTCAGTTTCGTTGACTGAGCACGTCCGTTTGGTTTACGCCCGGTACACCGTTCATCACACCCTGAATACGTTGTTGAAGAATGTTTTTAAATCGTGATATGAATGGGCTGCCTTTATTCAAAGTATGTCTTAAGAACACCCCGAGAGGGAGGCGATTTAACTTTTTATTTACATTTTAGCGGCTAAATGAACTGAAACTGTGCTTTGCAGATGCTGGCAAGTTGTCTTTGAGTGGCTTTGGGGATGCGCAAGCTTAGCTGAACGGGGTTTCCTTTTCTGAAGCTTAGATATGCTTGAGCAAAGTTTCTCTTTATATATTAATCTAAGTTCACCGAATCAGCTTCAGTTTTTGAGTTACCAAAAATATTTCGGAAACAGGTAAGCGTAAGACAGGGTTAAAGTCAACTGCCAATACAAATGGTATAGCCACTGAGCAAGGTGGTTCCTTAACCACATTTTTTACTTGCTTGCTTACATCAAGCAGGATGGATCTAATGATATGACGTGTTAAAGTATGTGTAATACTGCGTCCTTTTACAGGCCTACGGAACCAAAATTTTGCCTAACTTAAAAAAGACTTAAAACGTTTGTGTTATCTTTCCCTCTGTTCTAAAGTATGTAAATGTTGGGGAGGCTTGCACTTGTCTCAACTTCTCTGCCTACCCTGCTTGGACCAGTAATGACGTACGAGATAAGAACCTTATTGCAAAGTTAAACGAGATGCCTTATACTTTTAGTAGCTATTTTATGTTAGGTTATTGGTTCTGAACCGCAGGATGAGCAGCAAGCCGCGTCCTTCCGCGTATGGTATGTATCTCTTACCTACTTCGTTCACTAACAAGCGCGAACTAGGGTGCCAGCTGCAACCCTTACAAGCTGGTGATTGTGGCACCTCCAAAATATGCCAAATTTTGAGATTCTGAGTAAAAATTAAATTATGGAGGGAGCTTTCCTTGTCTAGCAGTGAATTTTTATGGTGATGAATGAATTGGTAAGTAATGTCGGCACTAGCAGGCCTGTGACCAAACTGGGCTGAAAACGCACTGTAGGTACATACCTGTAGCCACATGGCTTGCTCAAAACCTGGATATCGGCTCGACGTACAAACGATCGAGATTTTTGGCGCCTGCCGGGTAGCTTGTTAAACAAGTGACCAAAAATTACTGAACGTTCCAACTGACTTAACGTGCAATCCGCCTCCAAGTTATCTTAGCGAGAAACCGGGTGACTCTTTAGGCTCAGCGCTCACCTGCTGTGGTGCGAACTTAAGCTTCAACCTGTTGTCAGGAGCTTTCAAACCCCCAATTTCCAGTACATTGTAGTACTGTTTATCATAATTATAAATGTAAAAAAGAACATCCACTGAAATGTTACCAGATATGAAATCTAAGAAAGGTACCCTTGTTAAATTCTCGTGGTAACCAAATTTTTCTTAATTTCTATAAAAATAATTAGTAATAAGCCGTTCCTATTCAATCACTGCAAGTATGAGGTTGCCGATTTACTCATCTCAGGATCAGGATCATATTTTTCCGACTGGTATTTTTATAATACTATTTTCCTAAATAATACTATACCGACCAGTGTATCGACCGGATTATAATCCCATATAGCATACATAACACGAACTCAGCAAATAGAAAACAAAACACGGGTGTTCTTCTCCTCTCGGGCGCATTAATTTGAATAATTGCTACCGTTAGGACAGGAAATCCATCATTTCCGCAAGAGAGTTTATATTCTGAAAAGTAAAGTAGCGAGGAATTAAATAATACTGAAGCAATGCTATGCTAAAGCACAATTGTAATAATTGTATGGTTCTTTTGTGATACCAAAATAGGTATACTGCGTACAAAATAACTTTGTCCGTGACCGTTAATGCGCAGAAGTTAAAAAATGAGTCGCGGGGGTGAGCGCGGCTCCCCCCAGGGGGCGAGCGAATCGTTCATTGGCTCTCCGCCTGTCACCCATGCGCGGAAAATAACCGTCATGGACACACTTGTTCTGAACGCGCTGTACCTTATATCAAACCAGCAAAAAGCTAAATCACTGATAAAACATACTCACTGACGTTCGTGTAAATCTTAAAAAGGGCTATGGCTATATTTTTAGGCTGATTTTATTTTAAGCTCATAAACTTTGGGCCAAAAATAATGAAATTGACCAAACAATTTTCTCCTTTTTCAGCCAAAGTTCCTTCGGAAAAGAGATGACCCTAAACAAAAAAATTATTCTCACATAATACGTTTCCACCGCATCTTTCAGCTTCAGTAAAGCAGTGTTTCGGTCGAATGGGCAGCAATATTTCTCGGCACATCAATCACTTTGCGATAAACAGGTTGCAGAAAATACTTCCTTATCGCCTAACGGTAATAGACTTTTCTATATACTTTTCACAACAGTTACCCACATAATTTTTTTTTCGCAGATAATTTTTAATAAAGAGCGAATAAAGACAGCGACTAATACAATTTATCATAATAGGATCTGCACTTTGTACCACTCTCATTTTATTAGCCTCAAGGCACCAAACGAGTGTCAAGCTTGAAATGCTCTAACTGTACAGATTGATTTGTAATATTTTAAATTTGTTCAGAAGAGAAAGAAAGACTAGTTTTTTCTTTTTAGTTATGTTTTGGTATTCCCGTGTGTGTTTTAAAGTGCAGTAGTTCAACCTTATTTCTGCTGAGAATTAACACAAATAACACACAACATTTGAAACGCTTCAAAAATTTAAACGTAAAGTTCCAGCAACTTGTAAATCAAACACAACGGCTGGATGTTTCTCCTTTGAAATTGAAATAGTAACAGCTCATAAAAATTCAATAAAATACGTCTTGGACCGCTCACACTAAACGATATTTTTCATCAATTTCAGTTTTTGTGTTGTGTTTGATGAGAAACTGGTAGCATAAAATTGCGTGATAACTTAAACTTTTTGTTAATGCACATCATCTTTATTTAAGCACATTAAATTTAATATAGCTCTTAATTTTTAAATTTGCAGAAGATTGGCATCAACGATCTTCTGGCACACCGTTAAAAATCGTTGATGAATTACTTCCCTTATATTCTTCCTTTGATTTTATAGCTACATAAACTCCACTGTTGATCAGCCATTTGGTGACATTCGTACCGAATCAATTCGTCGATTCAATTTGCCGAGTTTTATCTTAACTACGGAAGAAACACAAGCAGCCCCCTAATGCCCCCCTCGCATACATTAGAACGCCTGTTTGTTTTTGCTACATTAACATTTTTATGACTAAACTGAGAGGAATCACTTACTTCAGCGTTACCAACTTCTATTACGGCCTTGGAAAATAGAGCAAGCTTTTATACTGCCTGGAATAGAAGCCATAACATTTATTTTAAATTTAAAAAGTGTTTTTGGTAACGAACGCAAGAAAAAGCACATTAAAGTGGCGTTTAGAAAATTGTAACTGATGTTTCAACTTGCTTTTTAACAACTTTATTGTTTTACACAACCATGGTATGGTCGTAATTCTAATTAAAATATTTCATATAGACACAATTTTTATCATTATGTTCGATAAGAACGAAATAAAGGTAGGTTATGTAAGGCACTTTGTCGTCTTTACGTAATCAGACGCTTTTAACAAGGAAATTTGAAATCCCTTCACAAAGGGATCCCGTATTGTATAAACAGCTTTCAAGCCAAAGCAGACTAAATTCTAAAATGCCCACGAAATTAAGTTTGAAAACCATTTAAGTCCGACCAAAAATCACGTTACAAAGTTGGGCTTTGCTTGAATCTTCGCATACATTACCGAGGTGTGAGGAGAGGACTAAAACAAAATCATTATTCAAATCCGTGAATAATGTTTTCAGGAATTGGGGACAGAGTTCCGTGCGTCGTTTTTGAATTTTAATACGGACTCTAACAAGTTTTGAGTTGTCAAAGGAGATTGGAGGAGCTGTGCCGCGACAGCAACACAGGAGCGAAGCGAACGTCGAAACTGGAATACTTACAAACTCACCAACAGACAACTTCATTAAAATTTAAAGGACAATTTCTAAATATAAGCTTAAAAAAAAAATTTACGGCACGTCAAAGCATATGCAGTTTCCCAAAAGTTAAGGTATGTTCAATATAAAGATGACTCCAATAGTGACAATGGTTTGTAGGAGCCGTACGACATCGCTGTGGCTTCGAGCGATGATGTTCAAAACAATTCCAACAAACGTGAGATGTGCAAGTTTGGTTTACTTCAACAGCAGTGTGTAGTGTTCCAGTCCGATCAAAGCCGATGATCAAAGGACGGACAGTCCGGTTGTAATTAGCCACCTTCCGACACCCTCCACCTTCGACTCCGCCAGCTTCGTCGTCGGAAAGTTGGCTTTAAAGATACGTACTGGTTATCCTTGCTGAATAAGCTATAGTAGGTAGGTAGGTATGCAAGACTATGTCTGGTGTAGTTATTCATTCCGTTATTCAATCAATATCTTATTCAATTCTTAGCATATACAGGGTTGTTTTTGGACCCCTGGCCAAATTTTAGTATGTTGCTTAGAACACGAATCTGAACAACATTCCCAAAGGAACACGTCATCCCATACAAATCCCGCTATTGCCGCCACAAGATTTGCATGGGATGACCAAAATTTTGTCTCGTTTTTCGACCCATGTTCCTTCGGGAAAGATGTTCAGATACTACTAAAATTTGGCTAGGGGTCTAAAAATAACCCTGTATAAGGTTCTTAACAATAATATTACTCATATTAAGAATAAAAACAATGCTTTGTACGAATATTAGGTAGTTCCTAACAATTATTTTGCCAGTCACGTCCTTTTTCAAAAATATTGTTTGGTCAGCAAATAAAGCAGCGTAATGCACGGATGAGTAAACAGGATAAAATCTGACAGGAGAATCGGGGAACTTGCGGATTAGAGGCATCATGGTGTAATGATGTGTTCGATTGCTGCGAGCGCGCAGTAGCAGGCAGGAGACGATCGCCGGTCACTCGGTCATTACGGCCCTCTTCTATGAAATATTTATGACGACTCCCATAATAACGCCCGCGACGATATCATTATACTTTGTGATGGGGGTGTCGGGCGGGGCGGAATTTCTGAACGCTCCTTACCATTGCAAAGTCGCAACGCTTCTGCACGACGACGTACCGAGGTACGTGCTTACCTTCAACTTTTAAACATTCTTACCCGAATGCAAACTTGATTCGAAATATTGCGGCATCTCGCGGATATTTCAAAGCCAGCTGCAACCGGAGCGATGGGGCACATTCAATTTTTTCCGGAATTTGAATGTCAAATCGGCGAGGCAGAGTGCGCAGACGCGGCGCCCCCGGATCGCCCATATTAACTTGTTAATTAGGTCCATAATACGACTTGCAGATGAGCTGAGTTGTGAAGTTGAATACATAAAAGTCCTTTTTTCAGCGATCGCATGCATTGTGTGGTGTATAACGGTGCTGCTAGCCGTTCCGGCTCCACTGGGGTCCTCTCCCCGAGCCTATATTGTATTTCGTACGTCCCACCAGCCACCAGAAGTTTGCCTGTTCATAAATAAACGCGAACGGTATTCAACAGCCCTTGGTGCTGTATGCATAACGAATTTGAAGGAGGCAAACTTGGAGGCTCTGCTGACTGGGATGGAGTATAAAATTCAGTAACAACATGGTGGAGGTTTTCATTCGACGGTCCGCTGTCGAGGAAGACATAGCTCCGTCATGCTAATTAGCCAGCGTCAGTTAATGAGCCATACGCTTATATCAGTTGTTATACGTCCAGTCGATGATGCAAGTGAATTCCCAACTTAGTGGCTCCATGGAAGCTTGTGCTGCAAGTGGAAAGTTGTAAAGTGTTGCTAGTGGATATTTTATGCAAATGAGGTTTAAATGTTGTGAAATGACGCCGGGAAACTGCAGTGTTGTGTGTTTTGGTGTGGGAAGCCGGCGCCGCCATCTTGGCTGGGAGTGTGTAAGTATTGGGAAACTCCGCTAGGCGGCGTGCGTATCGCATTTTGTTTATCTTAATATGGCCGCCAAATACTGACCGCTTTGAATATTTTTGCATGGAATTTGGTATTTTTATGATCACGAGATTTAAGTTTCTTATAGTATTATATCAATATGAGTAGATGAAAAATATTCAGTATGTACCTACTTGAAACCCTAGAAGCTACTAAGTTCGTGTTTAATGGATAGCACAGTTCTATGTGTAAGGTTACGTAATGACAAATGCGAATTGGTTTTCAGACTTTCTACAAAGCCATAAATGGCAAGTGTTCCATTTGTGTTTCGTGTTAGATATAACTTCGCAACTAACGTACAAGCACTAACAAAGTAGTTTACGTATACAGAGCGTATTTCCCATCCCGAGCACAATTTTTGGCTTCACCAAATATTCCATTGCACCCGCGTCAACACCTCTCGATGTCATGGCTGTGACGTCACAGGAGCACTACCACGCGACATGACATGTGATTTTCTGCACTGCCGCATACACGAGAATTTGAATGTCACCTGTTATGAAGGTGCCTAACTTATATTTGCACTTCAATGTCCTGAAGCATAAATCGAATCGACTTTGTAGTAAAAGAAATTCGGTTGATAATACAAAATCACGATTTGTGTAAAAGCAAAAATGTTGTTGATGCAATGCTAGGTCATGACGTGTTGTTATCCAATCTCGTCTGCTGTTCGTTTTAAATTGAAAGCAGATTCATTCGTGAGAAAAGTTTTGAAATTTTACCTTATAATCTTAACTATACGTATACCGTATCCCTCCCTCCATATTCTGTAAAGTCAACTTTTAGGATTCCGACCAAAGTGTTAAAAAAATAAATCCATATGGTGCGATTTCGCCCGTCTGTCTTTCTCACATTTATTCAACAACCAGGTATTTATGCGATATTGTTCTTCGTTCTGCTCCTTTTCCCTTCTTGTGCGTCGGCGCCAGAATAGTCTATCCGGGGTTGTCAACGGTGGGATGTCTCTCTCGACAGTGGACCACCAAGAAGCCGGTTGTCTACCCCTTATTCGCTTCTAAGTGTCAATGTTAAGCACCGTTCTCACAGAGTAGATAGATAGATAGAAACTCTTTATTGCACACAAATTTACAATAGTTGCGTAAGAACACTTTATATCCAATTGCGCACAAAGGCGGCCTTATTGCTTAGGCCCTAAGCCTTAGGGCAATCTCTTCCAGGCCACCTTAGAACTGGGAATCGCTGAGATCGTCGAGTAGAGCAGAGTTTACTTAACTTACAAATACTAACTATTTTAAAAAATAAACAGGTACATATAACGAAACAATAAACTTACTTACCAAAATGCTTAAATATACAAATAGAATAAATAAATGCACAAAATAATAAAATAAAATAATACACATATGTAATATACATGCGCTTTACATGCGATATTGTGTATGTATAACAACAAAATGCAAATCAGTGTCCTGTTTTTTCTACCGACAACTTTCCTCTTCCTCAGATAGAATTCGATCAATTTAAATTTGAAAGTATGAATGGTTTTTGCATGATGAATGTCACATGGCAGTTCATTCCACAATCGGGCAGAATTATAATAGAAATTAGATTTTGCGAATGTTGTGGTTAGCAAGTTATAATTTTTAGATCTGGAAGCTAAGAAGTGATTTAACCCTCTAGGATTATCTATAATCTAAAGCGAAGAGCGGAGCGGAGTATATTACGTCTCGTCTCATCACATGGCCGTACCATCTGAATCTGTCTTTGAATTTCTCAGTTACCGGTTCCACTGAAGGATCCTCTGATGTTTTCATTTCGCACTCTATCCAAACTTGTCACGCCAGCTGCCCAGCGGAGCATGCTATACTGAAAATTTAAAATATTTTTAAATGTTCTAACCCAATTTTATTTCGAATTAAAGAATCAAAATATTATATCATTTTAAATATTAATGACAAGGGGTTTTCTTCAAAAAGAAATACTTAGTCGATAAACATTAAATCGTTAAACTTTTAATTGCGCAACGTAGGAACCTCTCACATTAGTAACTATTAATGCAAGGCTATTTCTTTCTAATAAAAACCAACGTCATTAACACGTAAAACTGACTCAAACTCATTTCTTTGAAGAAAAAAATTACCAGGCACATGAAACATAACATAGAAGGAGTCATTACGTCGTTAGAGACCTTTTTCCTCGGCAAACTTTGTGTTAAGAAACAAATGATCGAGCACCACACATTATTCTTGGGTGTAACACGCCATGCTGTATGCGGGCAATAAGGCTTAATTGTTAGGTATTTACATTTTCCCATTAGTTGAAGAAAAACAACTGCAGTATGTCTAAATCTTTCGTTTATATTGTTACTATTTTAATAGGCTGTTTCAACCTATTTAATTATACTTAAGTAATTATTTAAAAAATAAAAACAACGGTGACATTTGTCGATGGAAGTTTCGTTTGTTCACGCAAACGTAATAATGAAAGCGTGCGTCTGACGCGCAGCTTACGTGGAAAGTGCTTGTTCTTGACCTCTTCCTCAACTAAGGAACGAGCTTGCACAGAAGAAGCCTAAGTATTCACTCGCGATTAAAATAGATTCGAATCATATGAACTCGCGAACACAGACGCTGGTAAAAATTTCCACTCCATAAGCTGTGGGTATTTTTAAAGATGTTGCTAGGTGCTTTTTGCAGTGTATGGAATATCAACCAAGTGTGGGCGATATCTAGCAAGCTCGTGGATCTTTTGGGTACACTCTTTAAAGTACAATCTGTAACAGACAGGCAGACATGCAAGTTTGCGACGGTGGGCCAGACTGTGAAACTTGGTTTTGACCAGCATCTCATTACCAATGAGCTTCTTGGCTCTGCGATCTATCGAGTCATATACGGCTAGTTGGTATTTGACTTAGCCATTCCAAAAGTATGCTATTCTCAATGCAGGATCGTATCTAAAATCAAAAAGACTCGATTTTGACCTACAAGGTGTAGCAGAAAGGGTAAGTATATCAACCCTGGACGGTGTGATTCTACCCATGAAATTTTCATTAAAAAAATCCGTATTTCGACCTATGTTTCTTATGGAAAGTTGTTCAGTGTTATGGTCAGAGCAACAAACTTATTAGAAAGCACCTTACATATCTAAGCTATAAAATGTAGAATTTGGTTCACTTGATAAGTAGTTGCGCAGTGCGGGAAAGGGCGTGGCGAGATAATACCCCACCGTTGATGACAAAGTACGAGCCTACAAGGTTCCAGCTCCTTATGATTATGACCAGCCATTTCTCAGGGCAGTTAGCAAAATGATTATTATTGTAGAAGGAAATTAGGGAACGAACTATGCCGAGCCGCACGACAGTCGTAAGTAATATTGTTTAGTTTTATGAATGTAAATTTACAAAAAGAGATCGGGAGCGATACAATTCTTACGGGAAAACGGAAAATTTAAGTCGAAGTCTACTATAGAAGCTGAATGCGACTTTGCAAAGAAATACGTCTAGAAATAAAAAGATAAGTAGGTATTTTTGGTAAAACTGAAATGATAGATTGAGATCACGAAATTGTGTGTTTAATTTCATGTATTTTTTTTTGGGAACGTTGTTACCTTTCCCACAAAACGTAATTACCTACGTCATCAATTACGAATATTCGTACAATGATGCGCTATGACGTCATGCAGTTTTTATTTTTTCGTGAATAGTCATTGATTTGATCGGGATGATAATGTATATTCAACGATTTCGAGACGATTTTGACGCATTCATTCATACTAAAATTACATTAAAAATTTAAATAAATTCATAAAAGAAAACTTTACCTCCCATACAAACTGCAATCTTATTTTGTACGGAGTACAAAGCAATTTTAATTTCGAGCATAATGTTGTAGCCTTTAGGACAATCCCTAATTTACCCGTACTATTTACCCTAGTAGTAGCAATATTCTGCAAGAAAGGCACTTTTTAACTACTAATACATTCAAGGTTTATGTGCGAGTTGTTCATTGTACGAACCAAGCTTTTACACAATAGCACAGTTAATTAAGAAACAGGGGCATATCATATTTTATGTTTTTATTCTAAACGAGCGGTGCCAATGAAATGCAGCAGCACAGAAGTTATCAGCTTAATTCTCGACTTCAATATGAGTATTATAAATATTTAGCTATTATTTTTAGTGTCCTCTTTTTCTGGACCTTTTTCGTGGACCACCGACTCGTAGTCAAACTGGGTTGTCACATTGGAAGCACTATGAGTAATTTAATTTCACTACATTGTCATGAGATTTTCTCAACGACTATGCTTCACATTGGCTTTTATTTGTATAGATACTTTGTACGACTAATAGGCCAAAATTGGCAACTCTAACAGCCGTTGGCCATTAATCTGGCAAACTTATTCTAGGATTGGGGGTTCCTACTGAGTTGTGAAGGTCAGATGGCATTAGCTGTATAAAAACTAGTGCCTCGTGAATTCCCCAAGGTTAGGTAGCTAAATCTGTAACACGAAATAAGGCTAGGACAAAGGTGAATATGAAAAACTACAAGAGTTTATGGTAAAATCAAATAATTGCCCGTCGCTGATAACTTGGTTGGTCATTATCAGTAATGTCATTATTATAATAGTTAATTGTGTGGGATGTGATCGTTTGGTAAACCCAAACCTTCTATTTTCGTTTGCATTCCTTTATGTTTCCCTTGTAGTAGGAAGAAAGATAGCTATCTCCAAAATCAACAAGCCGTGCTTATGGCTAGATCACGCCAGTTCTGCTATGATGGAGGTAATGCTAGGTTTGTGATCGCGCGCCCGAGGCGTCGAATCCCGCGCGCACGCTTCCGATACTCCCACGGTAGTTTTCGTACAGGGGGATGGCAGATATCTTCTTATTATTTTCTTTGTTAATAGAAGAATAACGTTTTCATTAAAACGAAGAATTTCTGTCCGTTCGTTCTCCTTTCTCCAGCTGATATGACAATGATTAAGATAAAACTATGACCAGAATATCCATTCATTTTCTACTTGATTCAAATATCTTTGTAGTGGTTCATCATCATAACATTCCGTGAAACGTCCACTGCAAGACAGGGAGTTCCTTTCAGAAGTCCAGATAAAATGCGTGACGAGATTTACCATAGTCACCGCGCTTGTAAGCGTTGCGGCTGGCAGCCTCTGTTGTAGGTGACCGCAGTAAGTACCTAAGTAAGATGGTACGATACACAGAAGATATCAAAAAGATGAGTTTAAGTGTTTATTTCGAGTGTGTTTGAATGTATGTCTGGTATCCACGATATTATATAGGTTTTGAGAATATTTGTTTTTTTCTTACTGAGTACCTTCGTCAATCAAGCAGCGTTCCAGCTTGTACGAGTATAGTTAGTTCCAGTAAAACGTTTATAATTTTATAATCTCAATTGTTTCTAAACCGCAGCCCTAAACCAAGCACAGATGCGGTTCGCAGTGGCTCTTTTAAACTACATAAATTTTCACGACTCGCTTCGCAACAAATTCCCGGCACTTTAGGATGTTTCTAGGAACTTTTTTTCAACGAGAATGCGCGCTGTATATCTGGTGGATTGTTTGCAAATCGTGGGCATCGAGAGCGACTGTTTGCACAGTGGTAGATAATCGGGAGCCGACCGCCGATCACGAGCGCGGGCGCCGCTTAGTTCCGCCCGAGATGGTAGCCACTGCACAGTGCGCCACGTTTTTCTTTTTCTAGGCCAAAAGAAAACCGTAACGTTACGTCTGAGACATTACACATTACTTCCTTTTTCGATACATTGAAGTTGAGACCTAGAAATTGATTCAAATTAACTCACCAATATGTTTTAAGTACTTAGGACCCAAGTCTTAGGTTATTACTGTCCGTATTATTTGTAAGGAAAAAACATATTTTTAGATCGTTAATTCCTAAATAATATAACTATTTAGAAAATAAAGTTTATTGTTGAAATTTACCTATAGCATTACGGGATGAGTTTCCAAAAAAATATTGTTATATGCACACTATTGCACACCTTAGCTAACCTATAAGTAGGTACACTCAAGACATGACATATTTGCTTAAGCTTGACATTCGCAGTTTGACTTTAGCTCCTACGGCTATTGCATTAAGATTGGTACAAAGTCCACTGTGTCAAGCTTAACATGCTTTTTACTGTACAACAAGGTCTAAATATCTGTGCACCTTACTATTATGTGACGTCAGAGACGCGAGGTGCAGTGAGGAATAAATTTAACTTTCTTTGCATCATGCTTTCAGGCATACCAGTACAGACTTTGCGTTGTCTGTCATTCAAGAGATTAATAAATAATTAATATAGAATACACAATCACAAAAAGTGCTAACTAGTGCCACTTTTTGTGTGTTATTTAGTCTGATGAGACAGTGGTTTCGCAGCACTGTGCGATAACTAGTCGTGTTCATGCACCATTCTTCTTGCGCATGGTTCCAGCGCCGGTAAGGGATTATTGCGTAATGTCCAAATGCCTGTCTAGCCTGAACTTTTTATGGTCAAGTCTACGCGGCGGGTCAACTCTTAGCAAAAACATACAGGCTACATTTTTCTTTGTACGAATATCCAATACAACAAAAGTTCTTTAACTTTTTCAACAAGTTAAAACCAAAATAATTAATAAAACATACAGGGTGTAAGGGACGGTGTACCGAAAACTGAAAGGGCGTGCTCAGTCAACGAAACTGAACAAGTTTCCCAAAGAAACGTATGTTGGGAAATGAAAAAAAAATTGAACTCTCCATACAAATTGCCCATTCTGGTCAAACAGTTTGTATGGAGAGGTCAATTTTTTTTTTCATTTCCCGACATATGTTTCTTTGGGTAAGTTGTTCAGTTTCGTTGACTGAGCACGCCCTTTCAGTTTTCGGTACACCCTTTATATAAATAGGTAGGTAGTTAAAACCAAGAGTACTTCGAGCTAGACGCATTGGACTTTTTACTACCATTCTTACTTCAATAGCTGGAAGCCCCAATCCCACCTTCCTAAATTCAAAGAATAATTCGGCATACATTGCTAGCAGGCTTGGTTCTGTTAATTCCAATACCCTTACTTCAACGAGAAATGTATGTCGTATTCGTTTTTGAATTCAGGAAGGTGGCTGATCGTGGCTTAAGAATGTCAAGCTTGACCTGCTCTTAGCTGTACGCACGGCAGCAAGCCGGTAGAAACAAAACCAGTATAAGCTGAACCAGCGCTACGCTACAAACGCTTGAAACCAGAGACCCTCTCAAGGTCAACGTGTTTCCACCGACGTGCGCCGTGTGTACAGTCAAGGGCACATGAAGCTTGACACATTGGACTTTGTACCGTTCTTATTTCTATAAACGTACGGACTAGAGTCGCCCTGCGAGTGTCAAGCTTGACCTGTCGTTGACCTATCTACAAGAAAAATAGCACGAGATTTTAGTGTCTATTCTATTCCAGATAAGAACCTGAGTTATAATAAAATTATCCATCAAACACCAGGCGGTTTGGATGAAACAAAAAAAAGGACAATTATAAAAGTACAATTTTAAGACAGCAATAGGTTTAATGGAGCTTTAAAGATGCACAATGCGTCTTTAAAGTTAAAGCTCCAATAAACCTATTGCTGTCACTTTCTTTCTCATCAAAAGAGAAAGAGAAGTTCGGTCGAAATGTTTGCAAGTGTTTAAATACATACGTTCATGGAGCAAATAATGATAGTCCAATAAAAATTGTAAAATTCAAAGAGATTTAAACGCGTCGCTGCGCTGGGTCCTTTATCTGAGTAAAATTTAACCAAAGTCATTCATAGCAGCATAACTTTCACAAAAAAATCGCATATACAAAAACGTATCTTACGAAATGCCAATTCTCTGATATTACATCATCCGCGAACAAATTACGGAAAAAAATATAATGTATGAAGGTGCACAAATCTATAATACGCTACCAAAAGATGTCAAAGAATGCAAAACACTAATTTGCTTTAAAAAATCACTAAACACCTACATTTTAAGAAATACCTAAGTCCCTATTATTGTTCTAACTCTGATTTCCAACTTCCAGTAATAGCTAACTCAGAGTTGTTTACCAGTCAATCGTTTCTTTATTTTGCTTTGTTTACGACTATCCACATATTTAAAAAATGTTAAGTGATACGTCCGTCTTTGCCATGTAAATTTTAGTTTCTCATCTAAGTTAATTTTGTATTCTTTTTGAGAAATAAATATTGTTAAACCGTAAAATTATGAAGGTGTGTATGAGTGAAATTAAAGTTTGAATGTGTGTGAGGCGACCGACGTGTATGACAGAAAGAAGTGATCATGTAATGAATGACATTGAGAGAATGGATACTTCAACAAACAGCATAAGAATTTAGTTATTTTTTTTGCTGGAGTTCTGAATGGAGTTCCCTGTCCTGCAGTGGACGTTTTGGGATGTTATGCCACTTAGTTTGTTTTAGGAATTTGTTAAAATTACATAATTAATACAATCTAGAGGCCTATTACATTTTGAGCGTGTTTTTGCGCTAAATAGCTAATTTCGGAGTCCTTAATCTGAGAAACGGAAAGATTTTGACAACTTTAACTTATAAAATGTTGAAGAACAGTTATTATTTAAGTTCGTAGCGGCCTCGCTTTTTGCAATTTTTTCTTATATTGGTAGATATAGCCAATATTCCGAAGCAAGTTTTCATAAAATGCGCGAAGGTAAGTACTTTTTTGAGCTCGTGGATTGAACTATTGGGCTAAGCAAACAAAATTAAAATAATACAATAAAATCTTTTATATAATAGTGTAGTTCGTAGTGGCCTCGGAATTTTCAAAATTTATTGGAAAATCTAGAAAAAAAAACAATACCGAACGAAAAAATCTCCAAAAAACGCTCAGGTTTAACTGCAAATTGCTCTTTACTATATTAATATTATTTCGTATAACTTATACCATACTAAACTTTGGTATAAAAAAAAATGTAAAACGCTAACGTTTCTTTAAAAACAATTCGTTTTAATACCTTAATTGAACGTACTTAAAACTGCCAAATTTCTCAATAATCCGATGCGCTGACCTTTCAAACGCAATAATAGTATCAAATAACTTGAAAATACAAAAAATATTTATATCGTTTAGTTTCAGCTACAAAACAGTGTCGAAAAATCTAGACGCCGAGTGAGATTTTCCTCTTTTCATTTTTTTGAAAGAAATTTTGTGATAGGCCTCTTAATGGCAGGTTCGATGATCGCGGTAATTGACATTAAATCAACCAATTTTGCAATAAATTCGCAGATTCATACGACTCACATGTTGTTGACAGCCTCCATAGTCTAGTGGTTAGAGCGCTCGGCTCTCGATCCGGAGGTTCTGGGTTCATTCCCGGCGGGGACACTGTCGAACACGAATCACTTTGTGTGACTTCCCCAGTTTGGTTAAGACAATGCAGGATGAATCGAATCAAGTATGTAACTACTATGGTCAAAGAACAAGAAAATATCTCATAGCTAAGATCTTTTTATGATATACCTAAAGAAATAAAGGAGACTTGTTTAAGTAGGGCAACCTTCAAGTACAAAGTAAAAAGATATCTGCTAGAAAAAGTTAAGTCTGACGAGGTTATAATAGTGCATGTTTTATAAATAAATAATATGATAATAACTTGTTACCTGGCAATATATTTGTTAATTTTTTATTATTAAAATTTTGTTATATGTATGTATACCTAAACATAATTAGAGGGAGCTGTATACTGCCTACAAACTGCTGTGCGGTTTGGCAGAATATAATGAATATGTATTACTGAATGTTTTTTTAAGTGATTGTCCGGAAGTTAGATGAATCAGTGCTTTGGAAGGCACGTTATGTCGTTCGTCCCGGCTAGGCTTCTATCTAGGTAGACCCATGTCAAAGGCATTGGGCGGCTCACCACCCCTGACACCAGGGTTTGTGAGGTTGGTCAACGATCTTCCAATCCACACGAAATGGTGACTAAGATGATGACTGTGGTTCTATGAAATAAAAACACTAGGTATTAACGTGGTACTAACTCAAAATTATTTACTTTTCCTTCCGGAAAATGTTAGAAATCACCTACCATTGCTTTTTGTTACGTATTTGGGAGATACGTTAGTTGACCTTCATTATTAGACACCATAAATTAGTTGATCTTCGTACCTAGAATAAAGCATTTCGATTTAAAAGAATACACTACCCGACAGGAAAGACAATTACCTCCCAGATAAAAGCCTCTAAATTCGCATAAATCTTGTTTTACTTAACATTTTGTTACTTTTAACGGCCCCTGCTCGCGGAAACCGCATTTTTATTCAAAGTACCCACTTAGTAAATAAAATATGTCCTCTAGTACAACGACATTGGGCGGATCTTTCCCGACTGCTTCCTTTTTTGTTTTTAATTCTGTTTTTTTTTTGTTTAGGTTTGTAGAACGACAGATGCGGGATACACTTGCTGGCAAATTCAAATAGGTAGAAGTTTTTTTTACCGGGAATTTCAGCTGCCTTGCTAAAATTGCTCGATCAAACTTTTTGGTAAAATTTAACCACATTTTTAAAACTAAATTTAGCAAACAGGTGAGGATGTCTCATTATTGACTTAAATTTATGAAAAAAAAAACATTATTGCAAAAAACGTGTAGCTTTAGTACATAAAAGTTAACCCGATAATTTTTCTACCTACCTACATTGGCAAACAACTTTTTGATAAAAACTTGCTTTTAATCTTGAAGATGTAAAGAAATTCGTCGATCATAATAATTGGAATTTTGTTTTTGTTGACAAATGTATCTCTTTGTTACAAGAATGTAAGGAAAAATGTGTTAGTCTGTTAGTATCGTAGAAATTAGCATTTGTGTGGGTCCCTGCTTTGTTCGTCCCCGGGGCTCAGACAAAAACTTGTCCGGGTCATTAGCGAGTAATTTATTTGAGAGTTACTTTAACAGAATAAATAAAACAAACAAAGATTCCAGCGGTGCCGGCATTTAGAAAACCTCGTGGGTGCCTCGGGCCTATTTGATAACTCTTTTATACACAAGGTTATTTTTTTGGACCTGATTTCCGTATGCCCACGTTATTACAGAGGTCAAAAGCAACAGCATTTGTGCGTTGTTAGAAAAGTCGTAGAACAAAAGTGGTTGCTTTTGACCTCTGTATAACGTGGGCATACGCAAATCAGGTCCAACAAAATAACCTAATTAGACGTACTACGTTATTACAGAGGTCAAAAGCAACAACTTTTATGCGTTGTTAGAAAAGTCGTAGAACAAAATTTGTTGCTTTTGACCTCTGTATAACGTGGGCATACGCAAATCAAGTCCAAAAAAATAACCTAGTATACTTTATTTACAATCCGCACCCACTTTCCTATTCTTGGAGGTGCTTAAGCCCCTGAGCACCCACTAAGTCGGTGCCCCTAGAAATATCTGCCTTTCTAGTTAATATCCCTTTTTCGATTATTTTCTATACAAACCTATGGTAAACCCAGCGTTTAGGAGTGTTATTTTTATTAATCCCTAGGATGATGGATTACAAAATACAAGAAACTGTAACATTTATCTGCGAATCTTTTAGTATCAAAAGCCACGATCACGCCTAGCTGAATTCAAAGACTCATTCGGCATACGTTGCTCGTTGAAGTAAGGATATTGCAATTAACATAACCAAGCCTCCCAGCAATGTAGTCTTTGAATTCAGCTAGGTGTGATCACTCCTTAATAAGACTACAATGATGATGACCTTTGAACCTTTACTTACGTACCTACTATATTTTTCAAAGAAAAGCAACTCGTAACTCAATAAGGAGTAGTGCTGTGCTACGCTACGCTAACTAATACCCAATTCGGTCGTACAATAACCAGTAAACTTCATTGTTACAAAACAAATTCCTGGGTTTGTGGCTATTTGTGGTCTCAACAACTTACATCTGCAACAACTTTCAAATGCCACCCTAAAATCTGGACGCATAAAAGTAGGTACTTTCATTCTGCAGCAACATTTTACAGACGAGCAATATTTAAATGAAAGAACTCAACGAAACTACCGTAGAAATAAAAACTACATCCAGAAAATAGTGGGATCGAAAACAAAAAGCCATAAGCTCCGCCCACCCGCAAAAAGGCGTGGTTAGACTCCTCCCAACAGATCCCGGCCCTCCCAGAAAATTTCTGCAACCCGGGACTCTTATGTAATATCCCCATTTTCCAGGGGGGTAGTTTCAGGGTGGGGGGTGGACATTTGTCTCTAGATGCCAGCTTTCCCAGGATTATTAAATTTACCGACCCAAGATGGCCGCGGCTATATATTTTCCCGCTTATGTTATGTACCCTATGTAAGGACGGGCTAGGTAATTTTGTTTGGTTTGTTTTTCGCGGAAAATTGAACGAAGATTGGATGGCTGAAGCTTTGTGAGATGGTAGTTAATGGAACTTCGTAGACGTTGTTTGTCAGGCGTACGGTTTTGAGCGAAACGGACCTAACAAGAAAATTTCTAACTCAAATTATCATACTATTATGGTTGAGATTTCTCAAAAAAATAGAACAAAATCTTTGATGGAATTTGAAAATGAATTATGCCTGCAAGAAAGTTTTATTCCTATGCCCAATACTCAAATAAATATAACATAATCAAGGCTTTTCATATATTTCAGACAGCGCTTAGTTTAAATAAAAAAAACTATTTATTTTATCCTTAAGATATGTATTAACTTTCACGGCATCCTCAGTCCACGATAATAAACACAGATAATAAACAACCACAGATCAAAAATAAATTAAACAACTTTCTCAGATCAAGTTAAAAAAAACCGGTCAAGTGCGAGTCGGACTCGCGCGCCGAGGGTTCCGATATACTTTTTGTATTTTTGGAAGCAATAAAGTCCATTTCTAGGACCGCAAAACTAAATTTGTTTGTGAAGGTTATTTGTAGATTTCTAAAATTTTTGCTGTAAGTAATGCTTACATGAACTTCTGTTAACTGTAATTAATTCAGATATTTCCTTTCACAAATTTCGGAGATAAGGGGAATACTATTTTTTTTGACATTTTTCATCATAACTTGAAAACTAAGAGACGTAAAAAAATACAAAAATATATTTTAGAATGTACAAGTAAAGCCCTTTTATGTGATACCCCACTCGACCTACTAGCGACAATTTGAATTTTGGTCCCGCCTGTTTTGGCCCCCTTTACATTAATAATCATAATTTTTTCTAAATTCTTTCATGTGCAATTAAGTTGGGCAACTATATTCTAAAACTATTCCAAATTTCAGGTCAATAGCATGAGTAGTTGCTGAGATATAGAGGTGTCACAGACAGACAGACAGACGGACAGACAGACAGACAAAGTCGCACCATAAGGGTTCCTTTTTTTTACCATTTTGGTATCGGAACCCCAAAAACAATAGCACGTTACCGGTAACTTTCTGTTTTACATTTTTTTAAGTTTTTCAGAAAACCAAATCATTAATATCACCGAGTGACTTCGAGATTCAAAGAAATGAAAATAGCCGCAATAACTATAGGCAATAACATTATAATGTAAGTATTAACAAATTAATTTCTTTTTTATAATGAGCGAACACTGTTCTTTACTTTTTAGAACAAAAATCTGAGATTTTGAATTTTTGTTTAACAATATCACCGAATGATATTTAAAAACCGGCCATGTGCGTGTCGGGCCACGCGTACTACAGGGTTCCGTAGCTTTTTTTATAGCTAAGTGGGTTTTGAGTAAGAATTTCATAACGTTTATAACATCAACTTTTTACCTCCTAATGCTCAGCCAGGTCCTAGCGCCTGATTGCTGTGGATATTTTTATTATTTTTAGTTTTTCGGCTATACCTCATTAACCTGTGAATTCTACTTAACTGTGACAGTTTTTCTTTTAATTTCATTTTATATGCTACTACTATGAATTTTTTCACATTTCCAATAACAACCGTTTAGCCGGTACGGAGGGGGTACACTCAACTCCAACAAAAAAATACGCCTTCAAGCTAAATATTTTGCAAGCGATACCCTAAATCGAAAAATGATCTTAGCAAACTTACATTATTTTACAAAGACCTATCCAACAAAACCTACACTGTGGGGCAGGAAAGAAAAAATAATTTCATCCCCACTTTACTTATACCCTTAAAAAAAAATATTTTTGTAAATTTCATTTTACTACTTTGTCGGTGTGGATGAAATGTATATCCGTACAAAATTTTAGTTTTCTAGTATTAAGGGACCCTGAGCTAAGCCGCGGACAGACAGACGGACATGACGAAACTATAAGGGTTTCTATTTGATTACGGAACCCTAATGATCTCCACATTCTAACCTTGGTGATACGGTATAAAATTGTCTTGCTTCACAAACTAAAGTGAAAAATAATGAAAAAAAAAAGTGTCAAAGTACGGTAAAAATCCCTAAAATTATAAGAAAAACCCACATTGTCCTTCCAAATAAACATTTTCTTTCTTTCTTTCATCTTCAAAGAGCTTTACTTACAACTAGTAAAATTATTTTACAAAGCTTATTCTTCATGTAACAACTTTTGTTCCTCAGCGTTTGAAAATACGCAAAAAATGGGCCTCTCCATAAATAGGTACACATGGCCGTACTTCGGTGGAAACACTTTGACCTTGAGCGGGTCTCTTGTTTCGGGCGTTTGTAGCGTAGCGCTGTTGCAGCGAATACTGGTTTTGTTTGTACGGTCAACCGCTTGTCGGTAGAAACTTTTTCAACTCTATTACCACGCCATAAGGTCCAAAAGTGTTTCTACCGATGTGCGGCCGTGTGTACGTACTTGCTGCCATGCGTACCAAACCAACTGATGCACGTCGGCCGGGTTGCGCGAATTCGACGTGTGTGAGTTCCAAACAGTATTTGAAAACAACCGGAGAAGTGCGTGCCGGGCCACGCGCAGTGAAGGGTTCCGTACCGTAGTTGCTTTAGGAATTATTATTGTTAAGGAGATTTCGATTTTTCCATACCCTTTTTAGGATTCCGAACCAAAATGGTAAATCGGAACCCTTATGGTGCGACTTCGTCTGTCTGTCTGTCTGTCACACCTGTTTATCTCAGCAGCCACTCATGCTATCGACTTGAAATTTGGAATAGTTTTAGAATATGATAGTCTAGTTTTGTCCTGTGTGGTGCCGGCAAAGAATAGTACCAACCCATACATACCCGTGGGTGTCGTAAGAGGCGACTAAGGGTTAACTGGAGGATGGGCAGCAGCATCCTCCTTTGTATCTTACATCTTACTTACTGCGGTCACCTACAACCGCGGTCCATAGTGCCAGCCGTAACGCTAACAAGCGAGGTGACTATGGTACTTCCCCTCCACATTTTTCCAGCAAAAGCTAGAATTCTGGAGGGAGCTCCCTGTCCTGAAGTGGACGTTTCATGGGATGTTATGATGATAATGATAATGAGTCCAGTTTTATTGCAAATGAAAAAAAAAATCGTATATGAATACTGAAAAGGGGGCTCAAATATAGGAGGAATTTTTTTTGTCGTTTCTCGGTCAAAGAAAAGAAACCACAGGTATCATATAAAAGCGTTTTATTTATGCATTCCAAAAGAATTTTTGTATTTTTTACGATTCTTAGTTTTCAAGTTATGATGAAAAATTTCTGTAAAAGATAGCACCCTTATCTCCGAAGCATGCGAAAGGAAAAACCTGAATTAATTAAAGTCGATAGAAGTTTATGTACATACTTACATTACAGAAAAAATAAAACATTCTCTCTAAGTAGCATAGTTTTTTTGAAATCTATAAAAAATCTTTACAAACAAATTTGGGTTTGCGTTCCTAAAAATTTACTTTTTTTCTTCCAAAAATACTATAGGTATATCGGAACCCTCGGCGCGCGAGTCTGACCCGCACTCGACCGGTTTTTTCCTTCGCGTCTTATTGCTATTCCTAGTAAGATTTATCTGTGATAGTTTTCGATGACCTATCTCACTCCACACCATGGGGTATATGAGTAAAAAATTATCCCCACTTTACGTGTAGGGAAGGTAGGTTGTAGGTACCCTAAAAAAATATTGTACTTTTAGATTTCTATTATTTATTTATGACCTCTGAGCTAAGCCGCGGAAAGACAGATAGACAAACACAAACTATAAGGGTTCCTTGTTGATTACGGAACCCTAAAAACCTTGGTCTAGTGGAGAGCGTTCGGATCTTGAGTTGGTTTCAATTGAATATGAGGATTTCGTCAAACAAATAAATATCTCTTTCTGAGACTTCCTCAGATTGGTTAGTTAGGTCTTAGTAGGGTGTATCAACAGATTTTCCGAAAAATACGATGATTCCATGCTTAGGAAGGCACAATAAGCTGTAGTTTCAACTATTATTTACGTAGATAGGTAGGTAAGTTATGCCATAGCCCGTTGGCGGCTCAACAAATCTGACACCACGGTTTCTGCGGTAAGGTCGGTTATTGCCTTCGAATCCCATACGGTATGATAATGAAATGACGGATGAGCTCTTGAAAAGTATTACACGAATTTTGTAAAAGCCAATTAATAATTTATCACACAAATTTATCAATTACATACCTACATACTTCTGCGCAAGAGTCGCTCGCTGCGTGCGCGGCGTCACTCGGCGGCGTCAGTATAAAAAGGGTCGCGCGCCTGCGCTCCTCGCATTCGGGCGATGACGCGGAACGTAAGTTAACCTTTTAAAATCTTGCTCGTATATCCGCCATTTTGTCGTGCTATTTGCAACCGCGTGGTACTTTAAAGAAATTGCATTTTCCTAAATGATTTAACGTTAAATTATTCTGAATAAGTGTTTATAGCAATTCCCCTTGACTCATTTGAGGAGATTTGTTGTATTTTTCAAGATATTTCCGTGATAGATTGTGTCTGCTTGTGTGAAGCTCATATCACGTTTTTCTTACTCGACCTTAAATATAATCGGGCTTCAAACGTCTAATTATTTTCTTTGATTTTGTTCACAGTGAGCCAGGGTTCCAGCGAATACCATGACCTGCGGTATAATCGGTAAGTTTTACTCCAAATTGTATGAAGTGTAATGTTTTCTGAATGTGTGCTGTGTGTTAATGATCGTAAGTTTTCCACTGACCAATCCAGCTTTGCTGTCGCAGGTTTCAAGCCACCTATATTGATCCTGGTTTTTGTTTGTATAGGGTTATGGTGTAGAACAGTCATTGATTGGAAGTCTCCCTTAGGTCAGTACCTACTCTTATTTCGATAGTCCTGCCCATGTCCTGCCTATTACCTAACTATTCTGTCTTCGTGCTTACCTTCACACAATGCTGGTTTTCTATAAGCGCGGCAGCAAACCAGAAACCCAATGAGCTCAAGTGTTTCCAACGACGTGCGATCGTTTGTTCCTACGATAAAATTATTTCTAAGGCAATTTCTAACCATGTGCTTCACATATTATACTACGCTTCACTATGCTACTGTTGTGAGATAACAGTTTATTTTCCATTACTGTATATCAAATGTACGATGGCAAGTCTTTAAAAAGCGCTGCCACGCCACTGATTGGCTGACTAAATAGCCATCAGATTCAGCCTGCTTGGCTTAACCAAAATTGTAATAATAATCATCAACCTTGTGCATCGGCGGTGTTTTTGACTAAAGCTAAGGCTAGCTATTATGCTATAGGTACTTACTATCCCTGTAATCAGTCAACCACTGCAGGACCTCTTCTTTATTAAGCCTTTCCTTACTATCCTACGCTAGGCATCCCAACGTTTCAACTGCGCCTCTTGCATGAATTCTAATTATTTTATTATATCTACAGGCAGACCACCAGAGGTGGATGACATGGCACGCCCGGTGCCGCGGCCGCCGGCGTCCGTGCTCCCGAGGACGCTGCCCGGCCGCACTATCTGGCTGCGCGGCTGCTGCGTCTCCCACGGAGCTGCACGCAGCGTCACGCGCTTGACCTACTCAAAATAAGTAAGTACCGCTGCAGCTTTTCTTCACTCTTTTTGCCAGCGTTTGCGATTCTCCCACACAGGCGTTTTCGGAACCGTATGCAGCATTGCCCGGTGTGAGCGTCTGTATCCATTATATGCTCTATTTACATTATACTGCCTCAGTTTTATGTTCAGCATATATAATTCTCTAGGCCATTTTCCTTGCGCTACCGCAACTCGCAGACTTCTAGGAAACTGATTGAAGTGTCGCGTTTCACAGCAGCTCATCCAACAATCTGACTCCATGTTATAGGATGCTCCTAGCTATAGATGCAGGAGAAATCTAAACTGTCTGAACTGGAGTGTCGCACACAGTATTTTCATAATGTACACGATGAGCACTCTGCTTTTCATCGCGACGTAATCCTTGCGCGCAGTGTCACTTGTTCTCTAACCCTCTCCTGGCTCAGTTTCCCACCTCACTTGCTTCCTATCATCGTTAGCTTTGTCACCAAGTCTCGGTTGCTTGATAAATAAAAGGTAGCCAAATGAAGCATGGCCTGAATGTGTCTTTACTGTCAAACTTGTAATTATTTCCTCTGAATGCTACGGTTTCTCCGAAAGCTAAGGACTGCTCAGATATACTAACTAGCAGATGCACAAAGCTTCTTTAAAATTACAGCTCTTGTTAAATCTATTGCTGTTACTTTGTTTTGATGAAAAAGTGGCTATAGAAGCTTTGAGTACCTGGCGGCTAGTCTTTTTTTTTTTCGACTGATTGCTTAATGCGAAGCTTACATTGGTATTTTTGTTCCAGGTTCTATTTAAGAAGTCTTACATAGTAAAGCAATTCAACATCATAGTAAAGCAATTCAACATATCTTATGTTTTTTTTTTCAAATAGGTAGGAATCTATTGTACAATACATACATACATATAATTTGGTTCTTGTTAATAAATAGTTTAGCTTTTAAGAAAATGCTTTCCGTTGCATAGCCTACTCTTGCATAATTATTACAGCGGTAATCGAATTAGGATTCACGTTGTTGTTTACAAATAGACGATTTTACAGATATACAAATAAGTTTTTGTTTTTGTAGTTGTGTAATTACGAAGTGATTAGTTATCTCGACATTTAGAAATAGACGATTTTTCTGATTTCCGAATAAGTTTTTGTTTTTACAGTGAAGTTAGTCGGCGACTTATGAGTTGTGTCATAATTCATTAAGAATTGTGTAATTTAAGTTTCTTTTTTTCTTTCTGAGAGTTTATTTTCAGATTTACAAATAAGTTTTTGTTTTTGCAGTGAAGTAAGTCAGCGACTTCTTTCTGATAGTTTATACGTAGTTTAATATACCTAGTTTATAAGTTTAAAAGCCTTTTTCAAATGCCATTATTGTTGTAATACAAACAACACTTTAAGAATTGTGTTATGTAAGTAAGTTTATATTTTTCTTTCTGAGAGTTTATACGTAGTTTATAAGTTTAAAAGCCTCATTCAATGGCAATACAACTTTTTCTTTGCTTCTATCTATGTAACACATTAAGAATTGTGTAATTTAAGTTTCTTTTTTCTTTCTGAGAGTTTATTTTCAGATTTACAAATAAGTTTTTGTTTTTGCAGTGAAGTTAGTCAGCGACTTCTTTTAAAAGCCTTTTTCAAATGACATTATTGTTGTAATACAAACAACACTTTAAGAATTGTGTTATGTAAGTAAGTTTATATTTTTCTTTCTGAGAGTTTATACGTAGTTTATAAGTTTAAAAGCCTCATTCAATGGCAATACAACTTTTTCTTTGCTTCTATGTTGTTGTTTCCATAATCCCTGAATCCTTGAATTAAATTAAGACCTTAGATTATTTAAGGTCTCTGCGCGTTCCGAGCCGGAGCCCGTGAAGAACTTCATTAATCTAAGTGTAAGGGCGTCCGCTAATTCGCGCGGGCGCCCGCACGCGTGTGAAATAGTACGAACAGCGTACCCGAAGCAGGCGCGTGTGACGGGCTTTTTCATACTAGTTTACACGCGTGCGGGCGCCCGCGCAAGTTTTAGCGGACGCTCTAAGACTCTTTTCAGAAGAGGCAAATCAGCCACAATTTTTAGAGCGTTTTCATGTACAATGCCACTTTGTGTAGCCGTGGAAGTGATCAAGTTGTTTACGAATAAGTAATGTACGAATGCAGCATACTCGCTCGTACTTCTGAGCAGGGTCTAATCTTGGCTTCGACTCTAAGTAATGCCATCGTAAGAAGTCCGTTTTGTGAAATTTATGGAAATTACGTACACACAGCCGCACGGCGGTGGAATCACATTTACCTTGACTTCTGGTCCCGCTCGTTTGTAGCGTAGCGTTAGTTCAGCTTGTACTGGTTTTGTCCACTTTCATCTTGTCAAAACAGGCTTCTTACGATGGCCTAAGTAGGTATTAAAAGCATGGTTTTTAAACGATGGGATTTCCAAGTAAGTAGATATTCAAAAGAACATCAAGTTGGACACATCATAAACCGCGCAGCGTTGTCTTAGTTTCAACAGCTCTTGAACCAGAGACTCCATTCCTGAATATCACCGGGCAATAAAATATCACTTTTCAGACTTTAAAAATTCAAATTTACTCTGTTAATCCCTTAAAAGATAATTCATTATTCATGAGAATTAACAATAAAACATTAGTTTATATTTAACGTATATCAATCTTAACTTTTGAAAAGAAAAATCAGTGATTTTGAATTTTTTGAGTGATATTTTATCACCCGGTGATTTTAAAGAATTAAGCCCCTGAGCTTGCAAGTAAATTATTGCAAAAACCTCTCTGACGACATGTCACAAAAACTCTGTATAAATAGGCCTCCATCTCTTTCTAGCATACTGATTGCACGGTTGCTCGAAAGAAATGGATGTCCATTTGATTTTTTCTTTCTTGTTTAGTCGTGCTAGAAGAACAGAAAATGTTCATTTACGTGAGCCATTTAGTAGTGTGTGGAAACATACAGAAAATTTCTTTGATTGAACCACTTTCCCCAAAAGACATTACCATCAAAATGTTAAAAATAAAACAAGCTATCCTATTCGCTCTGTCAACTCATCACACATTTATTACGTCATACACTTTCGCACACTTTAACAACACACACATACATGTATGCATACATGCACACGTAATTATTTTCGTTTGTTTTTTCAATTTAAATACAGGGTGACTTTGAAGACATTCGACAAATTTTGAGGGAAAGTTCTGTTATAGATATAAGTAGATCAATTTTGTAGAGGCGATATTTGGAGTAGTAATTTTTTAATTTATTAAGTTAAACATACTTGAAATCGATACCTAAACGTACTTGCATAAAAATAATATTATTATAATAAGCATAATTTATGCTGATTAAACAAATGCATCATTTTCTGTAAATACGTTTGTGTATCAGTTTCAAGAATATTTAACTCAATACCTACAAAAAAAGTTTCGACAACTCAAAATTTCCTT
Organism: Athrips mouffetella; assembly: GCA_947532105.1. Lineage (NCBI taxonomy): Eukaryota > Metazoa > Arthropoda > Insecta > Lepidoptera > Gelechiidae > Athrips > Athrips mouffetella. The sequence goes on from OX383963.1 coordinate 17,447,889, forward strand.
AGACTTTTAGACAATTTATCTATATCGATAACAGAACTTACCCTTATAATTTGTCGAATGTCTTCTAAGTAACCACGTAGTTTTTTTACTCTCAATCTAAGGTACGTTAATAAGAATGTCCCTTTGATGTTAATTTACTTGCTTTGAGGTTTATATTACTTATACTTAAAATAACAACTGTCTAGAGTAATGTAATTTTGTAGAAGATAAAGCATTTTTTCTTTTCGATTTGTTTCGTGGGTGGGGCATGTTATTCAGTTTTTTAAAACATGATTAAGAAGCAGGCAAGCTCTCAAATATGACTCAAAGACCAACTTGCCTATGAGCACGGAAAACGCTGCTGTAGAAGATTAGACATTATCCCATCGAGATAACTGACAAACCGTCACCAGCAAAAAGCAATCAGTGTTAAAAGCAACATTCAAGTTAAAAGGTCCTTAAGAGGCCACCCGCCGTTCAGTGGCTCCACACCATTACAAAAAATTTTCACTCGCTGAATACAAAACTTAGCGAAAATCCGGTTAGACAAATTGAAGTAAAAGTACACCTACCTACCTAAGTTCCCATTTTTAGGGTTCCGATACCAAAATGGTAAAAAAAAGGAACCCTTATGGTGCCGCTCTGTCTGTCTGTCCGTCTGTCTGTCACACCTCTATATCTCAGCAACCACTTACGCTATCGAGCTGAAATTTGGAATAGTTTTAGAATATAGTTGCCCAACTTAATTGCACATGAAATTTTTTTGAAAAAAGTATGATTATTAATGTAAAGGGGGCCAAAATAGGGGGGGCCAAATTTCAAATTGTCGCTACTAGGTCGAGTGGGGTATCATATGAAAGGGCTTTACTTGTACATTTTAAAATATATTTTTGTATTTTTTTAAGTTTCTTAGTTTTCAAGTTATGATGAAAAATGTCAAAAAAAATACCATTCCCCCCCCCTTATCTCCGAAGTTTGAGTAAGGGAAAATCTGAATTAATTACAGTTGACAGAGGTTTATGTAAACTTTACAGCAAAAATAAAACGATCTTTCTAAGTTGCACAGTTTTTCAGAAATCTGCAAAAAACCTTTACAAACAAATTTAGTTTTGCGGTCCTGAAAATGGACTTTATTGCTTCCAAAAATACTATAGGTATATCGGAACCCTCGGCGCGCGAGTCCGACTCGCACTTGACCGGTTTTTAAACATTGGCTGACAATACACCGCGAGGGGAACCGTAAATACATATGTAGTTTAAGTTTATTCTTAAGTTTATAATTTTATTCTATCTTTTTAGGGTTCCGTACCTCAAAAGAAAAAAATGGAACCCTTATAGGATCACTTTGTTGTCCGTCTGTCTGTCTGTCTGTCTGTCAAGACCCTTTATCTCACGATCGGGTAAAGGTATCAGGTTGAAACTGATACCATATATTAAGGTCCATGAACCACACAAGATCTGAAAATTTCAATTTTTTACAACGACGCAATCAAAAGATATGGCTTTTTATGTCCTCATCTCCATACATTTATGCAAAAATGCAAAACCTGCAGGGTACTTCCCGTTGACCTAAAATTATGAAATTTGGCAAGAAGCTAGGTCTCACAGTACAAATAATGGGAAAAGTCTGAAATCATTAAATATTACAACATTTCTCACAACTAATGGTAACCAATTGTGGTGAGCTCCCGTTTCAAGAACATTCATATAAGAGAGGGGTCAAGTTGGATGGTCGCGGAGGCGATTTAAGTTTTAGTTCTATTTTAAAAACGGGAACACTTACAAACTTGAAAATTGATATGTTTATAGTGCATAAGCTATAAAATAACAACAAATAATAAAATTTGGGCAAGCGCGTGTCGAACTCAAAAAATCTAGCACATTAACTTACTGAAATTTCAACTAATACAATTATGATTATGTGGTGGTACGGAACCCTCGTTGCGCGAGTCCGACTCGCACTTGGCCGGTTTTTTTTTAAATTATTATTTGTAATTTCTATGGGTGTAGGTATGCCTGAAATAAAGACTGTTTAATATTACTATTTAGTTTAGAACCTATCAACTCTGTAAAATATAGATCACTGTAATTACTCAGACAAAAAGTTCGAAATGTGGCCGGTTTTCCGGACTTTCCAATATTTATTCTACACATGAAATAGGTTCTAAGTAAATCACTGTACCTAACTTCAATCTGTCTGACCGGAATTTCGATAAATTATGTAATTAGCGAGCAAAATTTTTTGACTAGTGGGGCGCCACTTCGCTCGGGGTAGCCCCTTAAATCAACTCCTGATGCTACTTTCTGATTATTACTAAAATTTACTGATGGTTGATTGGTTGATTTACTTTTTTAAAGTTTATAGGTGTTTCTATTTCAATCTTGATTCAGGCATGATGCACATGACTAATGTCTCATTTTTCAGGACCGATGGCGTGGTTGGTAGTGAAACTACCTTCTGCGCCGTGGGCCGCGGGTTCTATTTCCGCAATGGGCAAACATTTGTGTGATGAATGCAAGGGTTTGCTCTGTGTCCCTAATACAAGGTATAAGGAAAAGGTTGGCGAAAACTAATAGGGCATGATCAGTCGATAAAACTGAACATTTTTTACCAAGAAACATATTACCGGAAACGGGAAAAAAACCGGCTTCTTCATACAAACTGTCCAATCAAATTTGTAATTTTGTATGAAGCGGTCGATTTTCTTGATGTATCTTGGCTGTCGGCGGAGTTGAGCCGCCGACGATTCGATTGGGAGGTCTTTCGCGCGCGCCCTTTGCGTCTACAAGAAAGTTTACGGTTGAGATATAATTTTATGGCCAAGGTCAAGAAATCCATTTTCATTTAGTTTTAATCAGAACCTTGAAGTGATTCCTTGAACTTGGCCAACACACAAATGCAAAAAAATCATAAATCTGTACAATTTGTTAAAACAATGGACATAACTGAATTCGACCATTTCATCTAAGTACCATCATAGAGTAACCATGAACCGAAAAATAAAAAAATCTAATTCATTTCTAAACACAAGGTTTGTGTTATAATTTTTTTTTGTGTCAGAACTTGTTATATGTCCTTTATTTTTGGGTCCATCATTCAGATTCGAAAACAAGCTACAAAAATAACAGAAGTGCCACATACTTCTTTCGTTTTTACTTTCGAGCGGAGCGAGAAAGGTACCTACGAGTATCGTATTCGTGAAAAAAAAAGTTTTTCTAATTTTCTCAAAAATGTGTTCTATATCACTTAAACATCATAAAAAAAACAAGTCTCCCAAAAATGTCCGTCCGTCGGTCCGTCGTCGGTCGGTCGGTCTGTCCGTCACGCTTTGGCCTAGCGGCTAAACGAATGGTCCGATTGACACCATATTTTGAATTTAGGAGTTTTATGCAAATCCATCGAAGGGTTCTAAGTGGTTTCTTGCTGGCTCTCATTTTGAGGGTAGCTGTCATACAAAGAAAATGAAAAATCGAAATTTTCTCAAAAACAGCTCATAGAATCTTGATGAAACTTTGCACGACCAAGCATCTCCATGTAAGATATCTTGCGCCATTATCAATTGATCTGTGTAATTTCATACAAGGGGTGTTCCTGTACCTCCAAATCGTAAATATGTGATTTACCCAAAATTGGATCCATTGTATTTATTAAAATTTTCTATAATATTAATCCTGGATTGTTTGTCTACCTGACTGGATATTCTTTATGATTTTTTTGTATAATATTTTGTACACAGGGTGTACCAAAAACTGAAAGGGCTTGCTCAGTAGACTAAACTGAACAATTATCCATAACATGTTTTGGGAAATTAAAAAATCTCCATGCAAGTATCCTACGGTAGTATCCATTGATCTGTGAAAATTCATATAAAGGGTGTTCCAGTACTACCAAAAGTTAAACATGTGATTTACTCGAAATAGTTTGAGGTTTGTTTGTTTTAATGTTTGACAATTTGAATTCTGAATTGATCTGTATATTTCTATCGAATTTTTTTTTGGTAAAACGTAAGTAAAAGTTTGTATTTTCATACTATGTGTAGGGCATTACAAATTTAAGTTTTCGGTTGATAGTTTTTCCTTGAGTATTGCGAGAAAGTAAGTGCAGTGCGGCTGTACCATTTATTTAGATGTGCATCATCATCATCTTTCTCAGGAGCGTTAGGATGTGGATCCGAGTCTCTACGTTTATGTCTCTCTTTTACTTCCTGTTTGCGTTGTTCGGCCTTTTCCATCCTTTCGAACGCTTTCATTATAGCTTCCATCTTGCGTTCCTCACGCGTCTGGAATGTTCGAGAATTGGTTAGAACGTTCGACTAAAAAAGTAAGAAAAGTTTAATATTTTTAGCAACATTTTGATAAAGTACAGGCAAGCAAATTAAATCAGGCTAAATTTACATCAGGTAAGTAAAAACGACTTTGTAGACGTACATTGCTTGCTGCATTCATGTTTTTTCGTATAGACAACACATTAAACAAGCAATGCATTTCTACTAACTCCATTTTACTGACTACGTGTAGGTATATCTAGCCTAAAAGCAACGAGTGGAGACAGTCAGGTTCTTGCTTGGAGAAAGTTGTTCAGTTTCATCGACTGATCTGATCATGACCTCTCAGTTCTCTCAGTCTCTGATGAGGTTATAGTAATATTATAGATCACAAAAAGCTTATAAGGTGACTAAAAGAGTTTGTTTTATGGTAAACGTAGCAAAAAGCAGCACTCTGTCTACGCTAAAATTGTCGCTAAGTGGTCCTCTCTCCACTTTGATCTCACGATATTGACTGGGGCCTGCATCTCATTTACACTACCACACGGGGTGATAGTTTTGGACTCGCAATAAAAATTGTTATGTGGTTATTTATTAGCACTAAAATAGCGGCAACAAAGTCTCTCAGTTGCGAATCTCAATCATCGACTTAAGGGTAATCCTTCCTGAATGATCTTAAGACTGAATAAATCTGTAACCACTTTTTACATTAAATATAGAGAAAAAAAACGCAGTAACAAACAAGATGTGACTAAAGAAAATAAAGTTTAAAATTACCCTTATTTTGCCCATTTTAAGGGTTCCCATACCAAAATGGTAAAAAATTATAAAAAAAGGAACCCTTAAGACTGCACTCTGCGCACACTAGCGCCCTCATCAGAATTTAATTAATTTCTTTGAATTGGAGACCAAAATGAAAAATTGAAGAACGGCTCAGTGTTCTTTGTCAGGATAGCCTTATTTTAAACTATTACAATAAGCTTTATGTTATCCTGTTTATTCAAAATCCTTTGAACGGAACGCGGTGGCCACCAATTTCCGTTTTAAGGATTTTGAATAAACAAGATATCATAAAGTTAATTGTAATAGTTTAAAATAACGCTATCCTGACAAAGAACACTTAGCCGTTCTTCAATTTTTCATTTTGGTCTCCAATTCAAAGAAATTAATTAAATTCTGATGAGGGCGCTAGTGTGCGCGGAGTGCACTCTTAAGCCCGTTTCACATAGCTCCGGCATGGCGCCGCGCCGTAAAAACTCACGGTACGCGCCGTGAAAATCTACGGCACAGCGCCGTGCCGTACTCCGTACTTAGTATTGTCAACTATGCCAAAATAATAAACAGAAATTGAGCCATAAAAGAGCAGAATCAGTGAACGGAAATCATTGTTCGGCCAAAATTAAATACTTACGATAATTAGTTTTTCATTGGTTTACCTCGTTGTTAAGTTATACAATAATTTTAAAGCAATTATAAACATTTAGTATTTTTGGAAGCAATAAAGTCCATTTTCAGGAACGCAAAACAAAATTTGTTTAAAAAGGTTTTTGCAGATTTTTAAAAAACTGTGCTACTTAGAAAGATTGTTTTATTTTTGCTGTAATAATAAACAAATTCAGGTTTTTCCTTTCACAAACTTCGGAGATAAGGATGGTATTTTTTTTTTTGAAATTTTTCATCATTACTTGAAAACTAAGAGTCGTAAAAAAATACAAAAATATATTTTAGAAAGTCCAAGTAAAGTAAAAACAATTTGAAATTTTGCCCCTTCTATTTGGGCCCCCTTTATATTAATATTCATAATATTTTAGGGTTCCGATACCAAAATTGTAAAAAAAGGAAACCTTATGGTGTGACTTTGTCTGTCTGTCTGTCTGTCACACCTCTATATCTCAGCAACCACTCATGCTATCGACTTGAAATTTGGAATGGTTTTAGAATATAGTTGTCCAACTTAATTGCACATGAAAGAATTTTGAAAAAATTATGATTATTGTAGATGACGGAGATGAATTAAACTCAAAGCGGACTGTATACACTGGTTTTTAATAAAGAATATAATTTAAATAACAAATAATGTCCGATCGCAATGGTTGCGCGTAAAGAAGTGCCCGGCGGCCACCCAGAGGGCGCTGGCAATGTGGTGACTGCGGCAGCGCGGGATTAGTGGTATATGGTGGTATAAACAATTATTAATGTAAAGGGGGCCAAAATAGGGGGGGCCAAATTTCAAATTGTCGTTACTAGGTCGAATGGGGTATCATATGAAAGGGCTTTACTTGTACATTCTAAAATATATTTTCGTATTTTTTTACGTCTCTTAGTTTTTAAGTTATGATGAAAAATGTTTAAAAACATACCATTCCCCCCCCCCCCCCCCCCCCTTATTTCCGAAGTTTGTGAAAGGAAAAATCTGAATTAATTGCAGTTGACAGAAGTTTATGTAAACATTACAGCAAAAACGAAACGATATTTCTAAGTAGCACAGTTTTTTTTGAAATCTGCAAATAATCTTTATCAACGAATTTGGTTTTGCGGTCCTAAAAATGGACTTTATTACTTCCAAAAATACAAAAAGTATATCGGAACCCTTGGCGCGCGAGTCCGACTCGCACTTGACCGGTTTTTTTATTCTTTCATGTGCAATTAAGTTGGGTAACCATATTCTAAAACTATTCCTTTCAAGTCAATAGCGTGAGTGGTTGACGAGATGTACAGCTGTGACAGACAGACAAAGTCGCACCTTACGGGTTCCTTTTTTTTACCATTTTGGTATCGGAACCCTAAAAAAAAACTTTTCTCAATTTTTTGTGAATTTCGGGGTCACAATTGGTCGTAACAGCCACGTTGCAAGGCACGCTTATATAAATGTGATTGTCGTGTAAATGAGGCCAAAATAACATTGCAGAGCGAATTTTAGGGAAGGTATAGCCTTAAAGAAGCTTTTTGCAACCGGCTGATAGACTGTTACAAAACCACCCCGTGTGTTCAGCGACAGTTTTTCTAAGCGCCCCTTGTCCCGGGATATTTAAATGAAGATCATCTGTTACTTCCATTGCCGCCTCCCTCACCCCGGAAAACTGCGAAAATATTGTCTCGGAAACGAATCCTGGAAATGGTTTCGCACTAAAATAACAGAAGTCTATATACCAACAAAAATAATACCTACATAATTTCGGTCTGACAATTATAAATAATTCTAGATTTCAGATAAAGTTTCATAGGTTTCATTATAATAGGGAATATGCATGATGTTCCTTTATTAAAAAAAATATCCTCATTCATGTAATAAATAATTTAGTAAAACTATTTTGCGAATAACTATGAAATTAAAAAAGATATAAGCCAACGAAGATTTGTTTCTATCTCTTTCTAGCAAAACGAAATTTAATACGAAGTTTATATGGCATGTGACGTCACATGCCATGTCGGATCCCTCTGTCTAATCGGCGCGTAATTTCATGTATTCTATGAATAAGATAGTTTTAAATGATTATCCGTATTTCTTAGCCAATTTTAATTTCACTTCTTGTCATCTCTACTACGGTTTTTCATATTTTGTTAATAAATGCGACCAAAAAAATTTATGCATATTCCCTATTGTTTATTTCGCTTGATTACAAAAGAAAAATACCTACTATACCTTTACCTTCATTCAGTACATTTCCCCATTCCTTTGCGATTTACGTGAACTTTAAATACCTACTATTTATTTTTAGTTGTGATACCTACCTTTTTACTCCTCAAACCTCTGAGGGGCTCATTAACTAAGTATACTATTATGTACTTACCTACTATAAAGTAAAAAATCTCAAAATTTCTCAAGTACAAGCAGAATTTGAACCTGCAAATTCTCCGTCAGTACCGGAGCCTCCACTGTGGTCCTGCCTGGGGATCCGTTTCCGGCACTGACGGAGAAGACGCAGGGTGTCTACTCTCAAAGTCCGATATATCGAAACGATACTACTCGAAACATGCAAATGCAAAACTTCGTCCCTTGACAATTGAGTAGAATATTGGTTGGATGCAGTTTAAAAATTCATCCAACCCATATTCCACTCTATTGTCAAGGCACGAAGTTTTGCATTTGCATGTTACGAGTAGTATCGTTTCGATATATCGGACTTTGAGAGTAGACACCAGGTTCGGATCCTGATTATGGTTGAGAAATTTTGCGATTTTCTACTTTGAAGAATTGTTCGCACACAGAAAGTGTTAAATTAAATAAAATACATTTTTAAGTACCTTCTAATTAAGATCTGTATTTATTTTTACCCGACGCGACGCGGCGGTGAAGCCCAAAAACCTTGAGTGTTTGACCTTTTACCATAGTATTCTTGTACAACCGGTAGTTAATGTAGTATGTACCTTTTCATTTAGAACAGATTAAAGAGTGGAATTCTCTGCCTGCGTCTGTATTCCCGAGTTCATATAACCCGAATGAATAGGCTTCTTCCAGAATCTTCTTCTTCTTCTGCCCAGGCAAGCTCACTCCATTGTCGACCTCATCCCTGTCTTCAAGACTAGATCGAGGTCAAGAGTAAGTAAGCCCATTGACAAAAAAAAAACCGGTCAAGTGCGAGTCGGACTCGCGCGCCGAGGGTTCCGATATACCTATAGTATTTTTGGAAGCAATAAAGTCCATTTTCAGGACCGCAAAACTAAATTTGTTTGTAAAGGTTTTTTGCAGATTTCTGAAAAACTGTGCAACTTAGAAAGATCGTTTTATTTTTGCTGTAAAGTTTACATAAACCTCTGTCAACTGTAATTAATTCAGATTTTCCCTTACTCAAACTTCGGAGATAAGGGGGGGGGAATGGTATTTTTTTTGACATTTTTCATCATAACTTGAAAACTAAGAAACTTAAAAAAATACAAAAATATATTTTAAAATGTACAAGTAAAGCCCTTTCATATGATACCCCACTCGACCTAGTAGCGACAATTTGAAATTTGGCCCCCCCTATTTTGGCCCCCTTTACATTAATAATCATACTTATTTCAAAAAATTTTCATGTGCAATTAAGTTGGGCAACTATATTCTAAAACTATTCCAAATTTCAGCTCGATAGCGTAAGTGGTTGCTGATATATAGAGGTGTGACAGACAGACGGACAGACAGACAGACAGACAGACAGAGCGGCACCATAAGGGTTCCTTTTTTTTACCATTTTGGTATCGGAACCCTAAAAAGAAATAAAAAAAGATTCAATCATGCAAGTGGTTTGGTTATTATTATTATCCTTATTTCAAATGTACTGCTTGAGACGAGACCCCAAGATTGCTTAGTGGCCAATGGTCAAAATCATATAACTAATGCGACGGCTAAAACCATAACGCCTATAAAGTAACTATCTACTTACATGCCATACCTATATTACCTATCACTTAAGGCTTAAGATAGATAGGTAGGTACCTAGTATACAAGGTGTAACAGAAAGGGTATATTAACCCTGAAGGATGTGATTCTGCCCATGAAACTGAACAACTTTCCCTAAGCAACATAGGTCGAAATACGAAAAATTTTTTTTGACCTTTCATAGAAACTGAATCAGCTGATTGCACATTTTGTATGGGAGGTAAAAAAATTTTTTTCGTATTTCGACTTAATTTCCTTAGGGAAAGTTGTTCAGTTTCATGGGCAGAATCACATCCTTCAGGGTTGATATACCCTTTCTGTTACACCTTGTATACACAAGGAGAAATACCAGGTGCAAAGGACGATGTACCGAAAACTGAACGGGCGTCCTCAGTCAAAGAAGCTGAACCACGTTCCCAAAGATACGTTTTAGGGAATGAAATAAAATTTTGACTTTTCTATACAAATTGCTCACTCTGATCGAACAATTTGTATGAAGAGGTCAAAAAAAATGTTCCTTGTCAAAGTTGTTCAGTTTCGTTGACTGAGCACGTCTTTTCAGTTTTCGGTAGGCCGTCCCTTACGCCCTGTATGAGGTAAACAAACATACTAGGTAAGGTATACTCAAATATGTTAAATAAATCATATTCAACTGCCGCCAATGTTTCATACCCACCTAATTTGGCGGCGCCCCTCGCGTAATTCTTTCAATTTCATCATGTCTATTCAAATGAGACTGTATTACAGTATCTACTCTGTATGCGACCACTTTAATATGTACGCGAACATTCTTATTATCTTGTCTGTGATTTGTTTCCACAACACTTCACGTCAAGTCTTTAACTAGCAGTTGCGCCTTTGCAACTGCTAGTTAAAGACTTGACGCTTTCGTCTTCAAAGTTACAGCTCTGTTGAATCTAGGTCTTTCTGCCACTGTCTTTTTTGTAGACAATCAAAATGACCGCAATATTTTTTTTTATGAGCAGGTAGCCCACCTGATGGTTAGTGGTCACAACCGTCCAAAGCACCCACTGTAATGTCATGATTTGGCACTAATAAAAAAGCAAAGCGCGTTGCCCACCCTGAGAACTAAGATGGTGTGTCTCATGCACCGGTTATTTCACCGGTAAATCAAACTTTCAAAAGGTGCTGGAAACCTCCCTATTTTGAAAAAAAAAGCTTTCATAGCACCCTCAATGTTTAGTCGATTGCTCGTCAGCTCTCAATATTTTTCCAGTTTTCCTTGCTGTGCAATGGAAACCAGTTCAAGATCCATCTTCGCTATACATTTTTCCAATTTCGCGCGCGGTGTCGCGGACGACGACGACGGCAGAAAATCCTCCTTTGATTTATTTTTTAATTCGCGTTTCGTTTCAATTTATACGGACGCGTTCTGTTTCTGTAGATGCTTTGCCGACATTTGTACCTGTCCTATGCTAATTTCCGATGTTTGTAATGGATCTGCACGTGGATAAGAATAAATTATGTTCTTGTAATGTTTTCTTTGATGGAATTTGAATGAGTAGGTAAGAGAAACAAATAAAATTATTTCTTGAAAAAATATGAGCAACGATAACATTTATGGTATCAGTTCTTAAAAGTATAGTTTGTACCTACAATATTAACCTAGGCATTCTCGAATCTATGGAAAACTGTAGGCACGTCTACGCCGTAGCACCAAAATTTTAATTGCTACGCCATTTACTTTGTAGGTAATGACGTAAACAAACAATAACGAAGAAGATAAATTTTACTCCAACACTTTGTTGAATAAAATACGCAACAAAGTTGCTATCTCCTGAACACAACTTACCATGTAGGTATACATATGTATATCTCGCAGGCAAATTGTGCAATTCGCCGTTTACAATCGGCCGGCAAATTGTATACGTTCGACAAATTTTTGTTTGGACAAACCCAACCTATCCGATCAGGGTCAAGTAACCTTGCGGCAATGCATGAGCCGAGCTAGCGAAGCGAGCGTACCGCAGAAGCGGTAAATGCTGAGGCATTATGTAAAATGACGAATTTAAAAATTTCTAGGTCTTTTTAAAATGCCATGGCATTATGTGAAGCGGTGAATCATACAATTTGCCTGCGACATATAGACTTATTAAAAGAGCATATCCAAAGTTTTCTAGTAAACATGATTACAGCACATTTACAGTGCTTTCAAGAAGCCACGCCTTAGCTCCGCCTACCGTACGGCACGCCCCGCCATCTTCGACCGCCACTAGTTTTATATCTACCCGCAAAAATACACTTGAGAGGAAATCTGCTCTTTATCTCTGGATGTTGGCTATATAATGGTTAGTGAAGGTATGTGGTGGAATGTTTGCGATAGTCTTTTGTTTTATCGGTGAGATCTGCAGTCGAGAGGGACGCCAAGTAATTATGTAGAGTGTAGCTGGTTCTTAAGTATAGCTCAGTCTCAGAGCTCAGAATCTCGATAATAAATCTATTTGTATGTAATGTACGTATAGATAGGTAACAGTAAGTAGGTAGGTATGTGCAAATTACTATTTAATGAAGATAGAAGCAAGCGTTGTACAGGGTATTAATAAATTGGTGTGAAACCATTTAAACCCTCATTCTAATAGAGGCTAGATCCAACAACTTAAGTAAATACACGTTATAAAATTGACTTGCCATACAAAATTATCAGTTGATAAACGCAATCAGTAGGGGACACCATAAAGATTGTTTCCGAATCGTACTAATTGGCGTACGCAAACCTTATGGCTCTTACCTAAGATTATTTTTATTTTCTAAGACGAGATTTCTACATAAGGTAATTAGAAACCACTATCAGATAGCAGCTTTTAGATACCAGCTAGTTGCTATTTTGAAAAGGGAGTACAAAAAACTACTTATCACAAATAAGTAGAAAACAGAATACTTAAAAACAGCTTCTACAAAATCTCTTCTCATACTAATATATTCAAACCGTATCTTACTTCAAACAGCAAACTCATAAGCACCCCTTCCAATCGAGGGTTAATAAATAAACACCAACCGAATATTATCCGAAAATTGATCCCTTTATTTTCTCACTGGGCAATCGACTATACGATCAAAACATTTCAAGTACAATCCGTAAAGAAAATATCTTTAGATTGGGCCTCGATCCTCAAAGGTTGGAAAAAATACTCTGTTCGGCCTCCGCGCTTTATTAAGAATAAATTTAGGGCGGACGGAGAAGAGAGGCGGTGGTACAAGCTACAAGATGAAACGGGATATTATCTATCATTCAGCCATCAGTCACACAGAGCTACTTACATAAAATTGTAATAAACTGAACGGAACTGTCTCTAAAGAAATTAAGGGCTAGTGGTGATGTCTTTTTTGGGTTCCGTACCTCATAATAAAAAAAACGGAACCCTTATAGGATCACTTTGTTGTCCGTCTGTCTGTCTGTCAAGACCCTTTTTCTCAAGAACGGGTAGAGGTACGAGTATCAGGTTGAAATTGATAACGAATATTAAGGTCCATAAACCACACAAGATCTGCTTTTTCTCAAGAACGGGTAGAGGTATCAGGTTGAAATTGATAACGAATATTAAGGTTTATAAACCACACAAGATCTGATTTCAATTTTTTACAACGACGCAATCAAAAGATATGGCTTTTTATGTCCTTATCTCCATACATTTATGCACTAAAACAAAACCTAGAGGCTACTTCCCGTTGACCTAAAATAATGAAATTTGGCAAGAAGCTAGGTCTCACAGTACAAATAAAGGGAAAAGTGTAAAATCATTAAATATTACAATTTTTCTCACAATTAATAGGAACCAATTAAGGTGAGCTCCCGTTTCAAGAACTTTCTATAAAAGAGGGGTCAATTTTTTAAAGTCAAAGACCAAAAGCTTTTAGTATATCATATGGTAGATAGGTACGGAACCCTTAGGGCGCGAGTCCGACTCGCACTTGGCCGGTTTTTTTTTTTAAATTTCAGATGGTCTGCTCTCAACTTTCGATGTATCGATACGATACTAAAACGATTCCCCGCTCCGGATTAAACCTGGTACAAAGGCTGTACATTGCGATTCAAAGAGGCAATACCGCGCCATCATGCCTTTGCACCAGGGATGACGAGGGGCGGGTTATTTGTCTGAAAATTATTAATTTATTTTTTAATTACTGAGACTATTTAATTTATATGACATTTTTTAAAACAAACGACACGGTACTACTTCGAAACAGTCAAACTCAAAACTTCGTACACTGAAAGCTCTACGACTGAAAGTGAGTAGAATATTATTTGAATGCGTTGCCTCATACGAGTATATTGTCAATGAACGAAGTTTTGAATGATTCGAGTAGTATCGTATCGATTAACAAAAGTTAGGAGTAATTTGGTTTGTCCTCTGGGTTGCGGAAGTCAAATAGCAGTCGCGATGTGTAAAACTAGGTAAAAATGGGAAGATAGAATCCGTAAAACGGATTACGGGGTAATGTTAAAAAAACTTAATTCCAGTTTTTATCCCGAATCTTATGATTTGCAACCCGCGATAGTGCGAGGTGCCTATCTTCAGACTAATGCATTTATGCAACAGCCGCCGGCGATCGATACGCGCGTAATTTGACGAAATACCGGCCTTATTTCATACTGAGTTTACTTTTAGTTTCTCTCAAAGGTGCAGAATAAAATATACGGGGTATGGACCCCCGGTGAGCGGTCACTTATCAAAAACGTCTGCTTTTATCGGTGGGAGAAAGGGAATGTTTGTGTTTATTTTTCGTAGCTCGTTTTTAGGGTTCCAAACCAAAATGGTAAAAACGGAACCCTTATTGTGCGACTTCGTCTGTCTGTCACACCTGTACTCTCTCTCTCTATCTCAGCAACCATTTATGCTATTGACTTGATATTTGAAATAGTTTTAGGATACGACTGCCCAACTTTATAGAGATAAGAACGGTAAAGTCCAAAATGTCCAGCAGAAACAGCAATAGGTACTACTCTGATTATTGAAGAATATCTAGGAGGCATTATAATTTTACGAGAGAGAGATCAATCTATATTCTTTATTGCACAAATAACATACATATTCCATACAGATACCATACATTTACCAATACCAAAATAAACACAATTTTTAAATAAATTTCTAAATACCTAAACAAAACGGAAGTTTTAAAGAGGGAAAAACAGAAAAAGTTAAACAAGGCACTCTAACAAGTTGCAAGTAAATCGGATTTGCGACACGATTTGAATAAGATTGAATGGCAAATTCTTCTGAATTTTCTTACCTAGCAACCTTTATTTTGAGAAAAATAGGCGAGGTAGCATAAGACGTACGTAGCTATACTTATCTTAGTATAAGTAGGTACCTACTTAGTATCCTTGCGGTGCATAGCATGGCCAAAAAAGAAAACTAAATAGTCTACTGCGCGTTCGTGGATTTGGAAAAGGCCTATGACCGAATGGTGAGGAATGAATTGTGGTCGGCATTGTCTATGTATGGGGTGAACGATCATCTGATTCAAGCACTGAAATCTCTATGAAGATTCCAGTGCTTGCGTCACAATAAACGGGGCGTACACTGAATGGTTTAGCATCGAAAAAGGTGTTAGGCAGGGATGTGTAGCGTCACCTTGGCTGTTGAACCTATTCATGGATAATTGTTTGACTGATCTGAAAGAGAGTATGTGTAGACTGAGAATGAATGAGTTACTCATCAAATGTCTTCTCTACGCTGATGACCAAGTTGTACTTGCGTCATCTGCTGACGAGTTACACATTCACAAACATATTTTGATTGATTTAGACCACTACCAAAAAAATTGAAAAGTTTTAAAAATTAAAGTAAAAATAGGAGCGTAGAATAGTACCAAAATTAATATTCTTCTTCTTTTGTTATTAGTTGTGAAAACGTTTGCTGTTTGTAGCTATAATTATCATTAGTATGTTTATTATTAGCCGTTAGTTCTCCAAAAATTAAATAAATAAATAATTTAATCAGCTCAGTTTTGGAAAAGAAATATTTTTTAATAAATAAAGAAAGCGGAACGACGTTTTGTAGGTAGAATCGCACATTCCGGGAGTTGTTTTAGCGCAGCTTGACAGAAATAGCAAAGAATAAGTATATAATATTACATTTCTCAGACTAGGATACCCTCATAACATAACACGCGTTAGCGTAATATTATATACTAGCTGTTGCCCGCGACTCCGTCCGCGTGGGGTTCAGAAAAAGTAGCTTATGACTTTTCCCATGGTTCAAACTATCTTCGTACCAAGTTTTTATCACAATCGGTTTATCGGATTCGTCATAAAAGCGTAACAGACAGACAGACAGTGCAGTTCTCGCCTTCATATTATTAAGGTAACCAGAGTACCGATACTACGGATTTTTGTAAGTAAATTAAACACCTCTTGTTTACGTGTGGACTGTTAGGTCGCCCACTATCCTCGTAAGTGTAAAATTATAGTCGAATTCCACGCGGAGTAACTATGATACGGGTTTTGTTATTTCTTATACAAAACAAAGCCTAACTAAATCTGAGGCTCAGTCACTGTAGTTTCTGTGGCTACTGAAAAAAAAAGCGGTAAAAAGTCCAACGTGTCTAGCTTCACAAGCTTTTAACTCTACATGTACCTACATACAAAACTGTTGGACTTCACTTCCGTACAATCTTTGTAGCTTATCTCTCCCCTTAAAAGACAATTCCTAAAAAACAATGATTCACTTCTCTCTTTATTTTTTAAAGTATTTCGTTTATAAGTACCTACTTCCTAAGTTTTTAAAACTTTAGAACTTTCATATTTTTTTTTTACATTTGTTGCACCGCCATGCCGAAGCAGGAATGTTTTTGTTATTATTTTAAAATAAAACTAATCCTAGATTTTACCAATCTTTAGCTGTACCCACGACTTTTACACAAACAACTGGACCGGATTAAACGGAATTTTCAACAACGTATTTGGCTTTCTTCCGTACAAAATTATAAGCTTTGTTTGATTTCAGCTCGGTTTCACAGCTTGAAACTTTGAACTCGCCTATTATCTGTTTGAATGAACCGATTGCAATAAAAAAAGGTCAAATATTGCACGAAAGCAACCCAAATACGTTGTTGAAAACCCCGTTTTAGTAGTTTAAGTAGTTTGTGAGGTATTGCCGCTTAAAATTTCGCAAACCTTCTGTCTGAGTGAACCGTTTGCAATGAAATAAAGCTTATATGTTGCACAGAAAGAAGCCCGACGCGTCATTGAAAACCTCGTTTAACTTTGAACCAGTTCAGTAGGTGAGTTCTTGGTTCTGCAGCTTGAAACTTTGCATATCTTCTGTCAGAGTGAACCTTTCGCAATGAAACTAAGCTTATTTATTGCACAGGAGTAAGCCAAACGCGTTATTGAAAGCCACGTTTGAATCTGCTCAAAAGTTTTTGAATTATTCTCGCCTTTGCTTGAAACTTTGCGTAACTTCTATCTAAGTGAACTAACCTAAGCTTATATGTTGCACGGAAGTACCTAATCCAAGCACGTCATGGAAATGCCAGTTGGAGTCGGTACAGTAGTTTGTTCGCTTTTGGCGCCACCTATTGAAACTTCGGGCATTTTCTGACTGAGTGAACCGTTTTCAATGAAAATAAGCTAATACATTGCAAAGAATTAAGCTAAACAGGTTATTGAAAACCCCATTTATATCCGTTAAGTAGTTTGTGAGTTATTGGTGCCGCCGCTTGAAACTTAGTGTATTTTATGTCTGAGTGAACTGTTTGCAATGAAACTAAGCATATATGTTGCTTGGAGTAAGCCAAATACGTTACCGAAAACCTCGTTTTAATCGGTTCAGTTGTTTGTGAGATATTGGCGCCTCCACTGGAAATTTCGCGCACCTGTCTGAGTGAGCCGTTTTCAATGAAAGTAAGCTAAAATGTTGCAAAGAAGTAAGCTTGACAGTTTATTGAAAACCCCGTTTGAATCCGTTCAATAGTTTGTGAGTTATTTGCGCCGCCGCATGAAACTTAGCGTACCTTCTGTCTGAGTGAACCGTTTGCAATTAAACTAAACTTTTATGTTGCACAAAAGTAAGCCAAACTCATAATTGAAAACTCAGTTTGAATCGGTTTGTGAGTTATTATCGTACAGGCAATTTGATACTTTACATTAGTGTAGCTTCTGATTGAGTGAACCGATTTGAATGAAACATAGCCTATATGTTGCTCAGAGCTAAGCTGAATCTATCTGCGAAAACCGCGAGAAAATCCGTTCAGTAGTTTCGGAGTTTATCGAAAACATACAGACAGACAGACAGACAGACAAAAAGTTCAGAAAACATATTTTTGAGTTCTATTGGTCGTTTCTTATCGCCCACACTAATTTTTTTATAAATTTATCAAAAGTACAGACACGCGGTTTCTACTCTTTTATTATATGTAAGATTCTTTGACATAACGAAGCTCCAAGGACAACAACGGAGGGGGTAAAGCCCAATCTTGAGAGGGGCAGGGAGTGTCCATACTAAACTAGTTGTACTCCGTACTTTTCGAGGTCTATTAGGTAATGAAACCTATGGGGTGGTTTGTTGGTATTGTAAACGCCTCGTAAAGAAATCGCCGCGTCACTTCCCCGTTGTTCCGTCGGACACCCGTGATAAAGTTCACTTCTACCCACACGGTTTCGTAAGTTTATTTTAGAAAACCGGCCAAGGGCGAGTCGGACACGCGCACTGAGGGTTCCTTACCACCACATAATCATAATTGTATTAGTTAAAATTTCAGTAAGTTAATGTGCTACATTTTTTGTGTCCGACACGCGCTTGACCAAATTTTATTATTTGTTGTTATTTTATAGCTTATGCACTATAGACATACCAATTTTCAAGTTTGTAAGTGTTCCCGTTTTTAAATAGAACTAAAACAAAACCATCCAACTTGACCCCTCTCTTATATGAATGTTCTTGAAACGGGAGCTCACCACAATTGGTTACCATTAGTTGTGAGAAAAGTTGTAATATTTAATAATTTCAGACTTTTCCCATTATTTGTACTGTGAGACCTAGCTTCTTGCCAAATTTCATAATTTTAGGTCAACGGGAAGTACCCTATAGGTTTTACATTTTTGAATAAATGTATGGAGATGAAGACATAAAATCTTTTGATTGCGTCATTGTAAAAAATTGAAATTTTCAGATCTTGTGTGGTTCATGGATCCTAATATATGGTATTAATTTCAACCTGATACCTTTACCCGTTCGTGAGATAAAGGGTCTTGACAGACAGACAGACGGACAACAAAGTGATCCTATAAGGGTTCCGTTTTTTTCTTTTGAGGTACGGAACCCTAAAAATGGAGATAAAGCATAGATACCTAAAACTGCAAACAATTTAAACCTCGGCCAACATAACTACTTCCGTTATACAGTGTTATTTTTTATCACCCCGGATATTTTAAGAGGCGTTTCTGTCTGTGAAACTGAACAACTTTTCCCAAGGAACACATTTCGGAATAGGATTCAATCCTTGTATTGGACCTCCTCTTCAAACATCCAGGATGATAAAAAGTAAGGGTGTAGGTATAATACAGAAATAGTGAACATAATTTTAACATGATACTTAGACCATGAAACTGAACAACTTTTCCCAAGAAACATAGATCGAAATGAAAACGAAATTTGACCTCCCACACAAAATGCGCTATTATATCAGCTGATGCAGTTTCTATGGGAGTTCAAAAATGTATTTTCGTATTTCGACCTTTGTTCCTTGAAGAAAGCTGTTTAGTTTCATGTTTCTTTGTTTAAAATTATGTTCACTATTTCTTGAGGAGCTTATATTCCGTTATACAACGACTTATAGACTTTTAAGAAATCTGCCCTGAGTGCTAGAGAGGCAATTAATTATACAAAAATACATACGTATACGACGCACAAAATAACTGTGGCCCTGTCATTGATGCGCAGAAGTCAAAAATGTGCAAAAATGGACCATTTTTTTTCTTCGGCGCATCAATGACAGGGCCACAGTTATTTTGTGCGTCGTATACATACCCGAGTTAAAAAAATTACAACACCTTTTATATGTACTCGTATTATACGTACCTACTGATTGTGCTATGTTTTTTTTTTTTACAAAGAAATGTTGCTTCAATAAACTTGCGCTTAATCTGGCAAATTATGCAGATGTTTTATATTTACATAGACCACTCAATAAAGATGCAAATAAAAGGAATCTCATCCATCATTTTTCCAACATTTTCCCGAGTAGTAATCGTCCCTTTAGGAAACCCACAAATAGATATAGATACCTTTATAAACCGGGATTGATCGGCGATATTTACGGGTACAATAAAGCTATACAAATATTGCGGGTAGCCGCACAAAGGTAGCGAACGATTGCTGTGTCACCTCTATAGACGATTACGTTTACTTCAATACATCTATGCGGCGATATGAATTTTGGATGCGGCCTCAGCTTCTAAATCAAAATTATTTGCCCCATTCATCTTCTGTGACTTGATAAGCTCTTAGATAAGAGTAAATTACTTAAAAAACTCCTTTAAGTCTATTGCTGACTCTTTCTGTTTTGTTGACAAAGAAAGAGACGGCAATAGAATTATAGGAGCTTTAACTTTACAGACGCTTTGTGCAACTGGCTGATGGTCAGTTCTTTCTCTCCGGCAGTGGTTTTACTTCCTGATACGACACGATATCGACCTTCTCTTTGACTGTAAGTAACTTCGCCTCGCCTCGGTCTTTCTCTTTCTTTCCTTTTTCTTGTATCATGCATTAGGTGTAGATTGTATTGAATTATGAATAGAATAGACAATAGGATTGGTGTGTCAAGATCGTAGCAAGTGAAGAACTGTGGTCTCTGCCTACCCCGACGGGAACAAGGCGTAATTTTATGTATGTATGTATTAGCGCAGATAATATAATACTATGCTAGTACAGATGCATCACGTCATAGAACGAATTTGTGCCGAAAATTGTTCGGGCTATTTTTTCCATAAGGTATTTTCTTAGAATAAATTGATATCTGGATGTTGAAATTGAATTAATGTCATAGTTTACACCTTTACCTACCAACCTAGTAGTAACATTTAGTTTAATTATTAGAAACAAAAGGGCCAAATGAATTCGGGCTATTTACTCCATCGAAAAAACCGTAGTACGGAATGGGACCCCATGGTATTGGTAAGGCTAGCCACTATGTTGACGATGCCTACAAAAAAATGTGAAGGAGTTTCGAATGCCGTGAAATATTTTGAGACAAGCAGCGACAGACACAATTTTTCCCTACTATTAGTAAATAAGTACCTATACCTAAGTGAAACTAGAAGGAAAGTTGAAAAACAATAAAACTTTTTATTCCTAATAATCCCACATCTAACATATCCACCTTTCCAACCTCCAAACAGCCCCCGAAAAATCGCCTCATCACGTCGATTAGCACCGTGCCATACAAGCATTGTCGCCAGCACAAAGCTCGACCACGGTTACCCAATATAACAGCTCCCTTTAATACCTTCGATAGTACTCCAGCAGTTAATACACTGTGTCATTTGTATGTGTCACCTCGAGGGCTATTTAAATGTCTGCCGATAAAGTTTGAAGGCAGTCTGATAGGAAAATTTGAAGGAAAATGATTAAAAGAAAAGTCTCAAATATTTAGCTAATAATCTCGTCTAGACTTAAGTGATTGAAAGCTAAAGTGGAGATTAAAAAGAAAAGTAAAAATACCCCACTGAAGACTATTCTTCACCATCTTCATCATCAACAAACGGAAAGTGTCGTTATTGTTTATGAAAAATTTGTAGAAAACAAATTTAAAAATTTATCTTAGAGAAGAAAAAACTGATTTTCAAAAATCTAAAATGGAAATTCAAACCGAACCACTAGATTTGTCAAAGAAAACCCTAAGGAGCAAACCTAACAAAATCCTCAACATCATCGATTTCAAATTCCTAGCCGGACTCAATAGCCATTTAGTCAAACTATACGAAAGAACCAATTTGGTGTATAGTAAGGAAGGACTCTGCTTGCCTCAGAAGGTGGTTGGTATGAAGAATATACTACCTTGTCAGGTATGCCTGAAGACTTTTGATCGACCATCACTTTTGAAGAGGCATATGAGGACGCATACAGGTAAGACTATTGTCTAAAGGAGTGACTAATTCGGCATACATTGCTCGTTGAAGTAAGGATATTGCAATTAACATAACCAAGCCTCCCAGCAATGTATGCCGAATTAGTCTTTGAATTCAGCTAGGTGTGATCACTCCTTAAAGCAATATCGGGTTAAGTAAATTAAAAGATAATAGAGCAGTGACAGAACTTTTATTAGGATCGTGGTCTTAGATTTTTTTTTCTTTTTCGTACAAACCATGCATGACACTGTAGCAGCAGATAACCATAAAAATATTCTATAGCTACACTACAACGGATACTTGAATTTTTATGCTGAATGGGTTTTATTTGGCGACATGCCATTTTCAGGCTTCCGAAACAAAATGGTGAAAACGGAACCCTTTTGGTGCAACTTCGTCTGTCTGTCTGTCTGTCACACCTGTTTATCTGAGCAACTAATCACGCCATCGACTTGTTTGAATTAAAATATGCTTGTGAAATTTTATTGCAAACGAAAGAATTAGAAAGAAATATTTTTATTAATATTGAAAATAGGGGGGCAAAATTTCCTTGTTAGAAGTTTATGTGAATATTAGGTACAGCAAAAATATAACGATCTAAGTAGCAAAGTTTTTAGAAATGTGCAAAAAAAACCTTAATAAAAAAACTTCGGTTTGCGGTCTTTATTGCTTCTTAAAAAAAAATTGGTATATCTGAACCCTCGGCGCGGGAGGCCAACTCGCACTTGACCAGTTTATTTTTTGACAAAATTCTAGTATATTAGGACCATGGAATTTAATTGAATTTGTAGCATGTCAAAAGCAAGCGCATTATACCTACCGGGTGTTAGGGACCACGGAGTTCTCTGCTCCGTGGGGACGGGGTACGGAAAACTAAAGGGGCGTGTTCAGTCAACGGAACTGAACAACTTTTTCAATAAAACATTTTTAGGAAATAAAAATAATGAAAATATTTTTTTAAGGGTTTTTTGGAAAGTCAATGGAAACGTTGGAAGGGGAAGGCCTCGGCGAACGTACCAAGAACAAATTAAGGACGTTCTAAATAAAGGCCAGGTTAAAGTACCCTAAAGCAACGAGCATGTATGAAAGGATTGATGAAAGTACAGGAAAGCAAGTATGTCAAGATCTTAGCAGGTGGGGGACTGTGGTCGGAAAGCAGCTACCCCGACAGGAAAGAGACGTGATATTATATTTCGTCGCTTCATTCTTCAGATATAATTTGTTTACAAGTAGTAGTCCTTAATTCGCCAGGCAGACGATGCACGCATTTAAGAGTAATTCATTTGATTCTCTTATTTAAAACGATTTCCGTCCGTGTTCACTTCACCACTGTAGCTGACATTCGCTTCATTCCTTTTTCGTGCGGGGCAGTGAACGCACGCGTCCCATGCCGAAGCGCAATGTTCAATAAGAAGTAGATAGATTATACCTGAAGTTGTAATATTGAAGTTAAATTACAAATATTTAAAATTATTTTCGATAAAATAAGTTTTTGCTCCGTGTGTTAGTGTAATTGTACTGGATTCAAAACTTTTCAGTAAGTGTTGTTTTGATTATTAATTCTTTCTAAGAGAGAAAAATTTTCAAGATTACCCACATGTTCTATTCTTAAATTTGCTAAACAAATTGAAGTGTTTATTACGGCCTACGAGTATCTTGCGGCCCGATACCTCCAGTTACTTGTTTTGTATACAAAAACGTAACATGACAACGTAACAACCATGATTATGACCTATCGGTCGCACCCAGAACTTTTACGAAAATGATGGAAAATTTAATAAATAAATAAATAAATAAATAAATGATTTATTGTACAAAAATAAAGTAGATACAATGCCTTATGCAAACAGGTATTAAAAACTTGTACAAAAATGTCTATATCTAGATGTTCGGAAAATCAGATCCCTAAACTAAGTTAAAAACCTGTGTTTTAGGGACTTTGATGTTCCTCCGCAAACGGATTGAGGTACTTCTATTACAGTGATGCATGTATCATCTTAATAATAAAGAATATAAAATAATTTTCGAAACTGAGCAGCATCAAGAAACAACAATGATAAAGCTATATTACATCTATGTTTAGAGCACTATGCGGTTGAGTGCACCTAAATATACAGCCTAATATTAAAGGCAAATACCCAGAGCGTACAAAATATCGAAAATATAATGGAAACATTTGGCACAACAATAAAGATTTAAAAGAAAGAATATAAAAGAGATAAAAAAAAATGCAAGTGGAAATTTAAGTTACTGTTTGAAGCAGTTTTTCTGTCTCATCGTATGACATACCTTGTAGCCAATTCCGCAGTTTATGTTTAACTTCGTACTTTGTGAGCGAGTGAAAGTTTAAGATTTTATTTATTTTATTATACAAACGCGAACTAAGGGAGTCAAACTGTCGGCGCGCAAACTCAGTCCGTGTTGATACAGGCAAACAAGCCTGGTAAGCCCTGCGCTTCGTCGGGGGGCTGCTGTCTAATGGAGTCATGGAGTGCCGCCTTAAAATTGACCGATGTATATAAAGTTGTCTTATGGTAAGGACTTGGGACAGTGAGTAAATTTGCGTTGTGGAAAAATCGCGTCTTTTAAAGTACATGACTTTTAGTACGGCGCGTTGTGCTCGCTCTACATTTAACATCATTGTTTTATAGGTTCCACCCCAAGCTGGGATGCAATATGCGATGATTGATTCGCAGAGGCTTAGGTACACATTCATCAATGTATCTTGGTCAGCAGTGTGTCTTAGTTCTTTAAAGATGTATATAAGCCTTCTCAACCGAGTACAAAGTGCGTTTATGTGCGAGCTCCAATCTAGCTTGTCATCAACTATAACACCCAGATATTTCACAGACGAGGCGACTGATAGAGGGAAACAAGAACAATTTGAGGCACCTAAGTCGCAAGTGTGTGCCCTGATAAGGTCATTTGGGAGTTGGCGAGTGTTAGGTAGAGAGAATCTCAATAGCTTCGTTTTGGCCAAATTTAAAGTTAATAGATTTGATGACAGCCATTTCAGGACCACACGGAGCGATGATTCAACTCGAAGTTTTGCAAGTTCCCAAGAGGAGTCATAGACTATTAAGGCGGTATCGTCAGCATATGCGAATATGTCGCAATTTGGTAGTGCCAGTCGACATAGCTCGTCAATGTAAATTAAGAACAATGTCGGCCCAAGGATGCTTCCTTGCGGCACACCAAAACAGACATTGTCTTCGCAGCTAGTATGAGAGTTGATTTTTACAAATTGTACTCGATTTGTCAGATAATCCTTAAACAATTTCAGAGAAACACCACGAACGCCAATCCGTTCCAGTTTCTCCACAAGAATAGAGACAGAAACGGTGTCGAAGGCTTTAGAGAGATCCAGAAAGACACCATAGCACTTGAGTTTGTTATCTAACTTCATGGTTAGTGAATTTGTGAGATGAGCTACGGCGTCTTCCGTGGAGACTCCCCTTCTAAAACCATATTGGTTACAAGCTTGAATGTTGTACTGATTTAGATAGCTCGTAAGACTATTATTAATTATTCGTTCAAGGATTTTAGAAAGGGAGCTCAGTACAGATATTGGCCTATAATTCGACACATCCTCTCTGTCTCCGACCTTGTGGATAGGATGAACAACGGCTTTCTTCAGCACATTAGGAAATATCCCTGAACTAATAGCAAGGTAAGATAGGTAATAAGGTAATAAGATAGACGTAAACCATATAATGCCATTTTGTTTATGATAATTCCGACAAATGTTAGAACATTGTCTAATCGAGAGATTTTGAAACATTTTCAATAATTTTTTTTTTGTAGTTAATTACTACAAAATTTCATTACCACCTACACAGGCTTAAAAATTTTAGCCTTCGTTTACGTCATACAATTTTATCTTTTCTTACCTTCCGACAAACAAAGTAAAAATAAAGGAAAGTAACAAAATTAAACGTTACCGACGTATTAAGTATACGTGTGTATGATGTGTGTTAGATGTTTTTTCGTCTAATGGCGAAAGTTACGAGGGTAAGTAAAAAATGAAATATATTTTCTTTTTTTTGTGTTTTAAACATTTATTACCAAGTGAATCATAGAACAACTTACGTCGGAATGGACTGCGAGTCAATTGCGACGGCAGTAACTTCGAGTTACCGCCTAATATTATTTACGATGTGTTACGTGAATGGATATGATGGAATGCGATTGTCTATCTATTATTATGTCGGGATTGACTGCGAGTCAATTGCGACGGCGTTAACTGCGAGTTAAGGCCAAATAATATTGACAATACGCGATATCTACATAGATATGAACTGTGGGTTACCAAGTATCTATTGCTTGTCGCGATTGACTGCGAGTCAATTGCGACGGTGTTAACTGCGAGTTAACGCCACATAGTATTGAAAATACGTGATGCATAATGTTGCCTATCTATTATTATGTCGGGATTGACTGCGAGTCAATTGCGACGGCCTTAACTGCGAGTTATGGCCAAACAATATAGACAAAAATCGACATCTGAATATATTTTTACTGCGATTCAACTATCTATTGTCTGTCGGGATTGGCTGCGAGCCAATAACGACGGTGTTAACTGCGAGTTAACGCCAAACTATCTGTTAGTTGTTGGGATTGACTGCGAGTCAATAACGACGGCTTAACTGCGAGTTATGTCAAACTATATCAACATAAATCATGCATAAAAATACAAGTTATCTATTTTCACGTCGGACTCGACTGTGAGTCAATCGTAACGGCGTTAACTACAAGTAAACGCCAAATAATTATTACAATATGCGATATTAAAATTGCTATTGACTGAGAGTCAACTTTTTATTGTTAAGGTCGGCATTGACCGAGAGTCAATTGCGACGGCGGTAACTGTGACTTAACGTCAAAATTTATCGTCAATGAAAACAATAATATCAAGTTCATCTATGTGTGTCGTCTGCGATACATTGTCTTTAGTTTTCACAACAAGCCTTTTTGTTTGTTAACCATAACCAGAATATTTTTATTGTAAAATACCCACCTACTAAAATTTTATTTTAGGGTGCCAGTAATAGTAAAGAGAACAAAACCGTCCACGAGGCAAAAGATCATGCCAGCCCTGGACCAACCGACACCTAAGGTCTGGACACCTGAGGAGTCTTCGAGACACCTTAGGCGTCTACGTTTGATACGCCAAACTTGTTCTCTATCATATTCACGACACACTGTCGAACTTTTGTACGCCTAAGTATATTGAAAAAAGGCATGCCTATAGACAAGCACATACTTCTCAAATATCACCTAATACCGGTTTATTGTAAATTATTACAAACACCGATACTAAATTGCTAATTGAATTCCAGGCTTAGATAAAAATATCTCCGCTTGCATGTACAAGTATCTGTAAAAGACAAAACTTGTTTTTATAAAAAAGTTAAAGCAAATAAAACTATTGAGAGATAAAGATGCATCTTTTCAAACGTCGGGAGCTCGTTTAACCCAGCAGAAGAAGCCTTGGTCGGGTCCTCATTACCCGTCAAATGGGGGGGGGGAGCGAGGTTACAGGCAGGCTCTGGCCTTATCCCCAAGCTCAAGCAGCATCGACTAAAAGTTACAATCCATCCAAAACTCATGCTCCAGCACAGAACCGTAACACAAGTACATGCTGGTATAATACAATGTTTTTTTCAACACTTTCTGTGTCCGGATAATTCTACGAAGTAGAAAATCGCAATATTTCATAACCACAATGTTGTTATAATACATGCATAAGCATGAACCCTAAACACCACAGTATCCTAGTGTTACCTGGGAAAAACGAGGAAATAATAATCCGTGTAGTGCTAATGTAACGTGAAATCCACGTTTAAAATTTACCCTCAAGAAAAGCCAATATACAAAGTTTATATTGATTTTAACTGAAGAATAAGTTCCTATTTCCAGCGTTACAACCGTTACGAGTTACATTCCATCGGAATTTATATTGGGTACCTAATTTTAAAGCACCAAAACGCAATAGCTGTAACCGATTTATTCTAAATCCAAGAAATAAATGTACCTATTGCAACGTGTCATTCAACCGCCTCAAAAATTATGTTTTGAAAAACGGCTTCCTTGCTACGAAAAGCCCATCTCTTAATTTATGTTTTTAAGATGACCGAAAATTTCTACATTTAAATTTTAAACATAATATATGAAAGAAGTCACGCTATATAATTCTTTACGATTTTACAACCGTGCCTTATGAATATTATGATATTTTAGAAGATCTTATCTGATGGTATGGTAATGTTTCTACAAATTCCTGGCCATCACAAGATACTTGTCTTACAGAAAGATATTAAACACAGACAACTCCCTAACTAGTACCTAGTGTGGAGCAGTAAATAAAACCAAAGGCTACGAAGAAGGCCGAAGAAGTAAAATATTTGTTTTAAGGTTACAAAAAAAAAAAAAAAAAGAGTATGTAGGTACCATACCATATTGTACAAATAACTTGTCAAAATTGGCAATGGTACGATTGGCACAATATTTATTTATTTAAATTTTACGAAACACAAATTGCCGCAGGTGCCAGCTGAGTCAATGAAAGTCACTCCCGGGCTCTGTGTGCAAACTTTTAAGACACAGCTTTAAAGTTCGCTGTACTCTTAGTTTTGCTCTTAGCGACAATCCTTAGCGATTTATGTTTTTTTTTTTATGAAAACTAGATCCAGACGCTGTAGCTATGGATACTTTATCCTTTGACCTGGACATTTTACGCGGTTCCGGTTCCTTTTATATTTGGGAAAAATTACTGATGACGAAGGCACCGTATTTTGTGTTTTCACAAGGCCTTCTCTGCCTTTTAGCCAATCTTAATTATTTATATCATACAAAATAAGTGTCCTTCAACACTTGAAACTTTTATAATCCATATCAGAGTATACTGTTCCTTTTTAACTAATCTTACAGGTCCTGCGGGTATTGATCCTCTCGCTTGCACTGATGTTCTCTTGAGCTTCGCTGTCTGAGGCTCCTATTTAACAATATATGTCAAAATACGCTTTGGGTAACAGCTTGTCCCCAGAAAAAACGCAAACGTGTTTGATAGTCCTACAACCAACAACTACTGTTATTTTTAACAAAACAAAGTGACGAGATGTTTGGTTCGTATGAACAGCTGTACAACGGCTCTCTTGACAATCATCGTTTGCCGTAATCTTTGCTACTTACTTATTAGGTGATAGAATTGGAACCAATAATTGGTTTAAAACCTTCTTCTACTTACAATCACAAGCCTAATCGGCCTAGTACTCGTAATAGTTACTTGGGACACACAACTAATAAGTAAATAAGTGTGTATCTAAATAGTCCCTTAATTTATAGTTAATGATATAAAATAAAATGAACAGATCAGCGATTTCACTATATGCTCATGGGGCACAAAAATTTTCAATAATAAAAAGTGAATACTTATATTATTTTGCAAATAATGGAGTTGAGATAGCCATAACGTATTTAATCAAACTTCCACTGCGGGCTAAGATTAGCCGATATTGTTCTAATATTATTTAACTGAATATATTATGCACTCGTGTTCTGTCCATATTTTTGTTCAAAAAATAAAATCAAGAACTGCCAATGTAGGAAAATTGTAAATATCAATTAACATCCACGTTAATTAGCTTAAGCAGCTGTGATTTATAAGCTGGTTGATTTTCCAGAAACACTATCTGAGAGAAGACTTGTCGACACATGCATCTTCCCCGCTTTGCAAAATTGCAACTCTCTCAGCCTCGACTCGTGAAAACAGCTGGCTGGACCAGCACGTCTAGCACTTTAATAGTTTGATATATTAGACCAGTAGGTAGATGATTTTGTAATATCAGTTGTATCGAATGAGTAACTTATTATATAAGTTGATTTTTGTTGCATACTTGCTTTTGGTATAAATCAAAGGTTATTTATTATCTGCTTGGATCAGCAAATTACAGATTTTTTCAACGAATTACTATTTGTAATTCGTTGGCTTAGATAGTTAAACTAGAACATCTTGTATATACAGTTGTTTCACAGTAACCAAACAAAACTTTGTTCTCTAAACATCTACTTGTAAACAAATTATATCTGAAGAATGAAGCGACGAAATATAATAGATGATCAAACGAACTCCAGGAGTGAAGTTCGATCGTTATTATATGAGTCGCTTCATTCGAAGATATAATAATATAACAACCCTCCCTCCCAAAAAACCAAACACTGTGACACAAGTTGTGGTTTCCACCCAAATGCAAAGTTTTGTTTAAAGGTTCATAGGTACAGACTCTAAAAAATGAAGCGAATGTCAGCTACAGTGGTGAAGTGAACACGGACGGAAATCGTTTTAAATAAGAGAATCAAATGAATTACTCTTAAATGCGTGCATCGTCTGCCTGGCGAATTAAGGACTACTACTTGTAAACAAATTATATCTTCGAATGAAGCGACTCATATAATAACGATCGAACTTCACTCCTGGAGTTCGTTTGATCATCTATTATGTGTTACCGTTAATGTGTGGAAATCAGGTAATCTTCAGATTACCTGGCTGTGTCCGTTACTTCGCACATTAACTAGGTCATTTGCAGATTAACTAGGTAATCTGCAGATTAACGACTAAACATACGGTAAAGTGCATAATTAGGTTATAAATCGGTTAGGTAAGGGTTTGGTTTGGTTAGGTTAAGGGGTCGGGTTTATGCAGATGTCGCAATATTTTTTCTTTAATATTAGATTTTCGGTTTAGCTACCGTGACTAACGTAGGTCCGCTAGGTAAGGCAAACACAACCTAACCGATCCCGGCTAATAACTCGTGAGTGTTAGCACATAATTATGAAATGTTGATTATGAGTTTATCCATATCCACATATAGACGTGTTAGTTACTCTTACGATAGATAAGAGATTACTCCTAAGATATTACAAAGCAACAGGTAGGTTCCACGGGGTAACGCTGCAGGAGCACCAGTAATCCAGTGCCCCGGGCGGGGTGGCTTGTGGAGCAGTGAGCCTTACACGAGGGGACACAGAATTGTGTGCGAAATGCTTCGGAAGCCCTCTCAGGGTCCTCATTTAGTACATCTCGACCAGTAGATAGGGGGGATGGAAAATGAGGACACCCCTGATGAAGCCAAAAGAGCGACTCGCCACATAAAACTGGATGGGGCTTGAAGCGAAGCACGCCACGCCGTCCGTTTCCAGTTGGGATAGTGGGTGAAATAGCTCCATACATGTGATCTGATCACCCGTCAGATCAGATCAGAAATAATAATACTCTTACGACCACAACGCACGAGCCGAGCGAGCAAAGCGAGCGTGCCGTGGCAGCGGCCGGCAGGTGCCAGAAGCGAGTTTTCCGCGCGATAACTGTTGATAGTATCAGCCAGAAGCCAGGCCAAAAACTATAAAAATTAAAAGCTAAACATGCGACGGTATAATTAAATTTACCTAGGTTCGGTTAGGTTATAGAAGTTTAGTTAGATTTGTGTTTCGCCTGCTGTTTTCCGCGATTCAACGGTCCACCATCCGTTAATGTGCAGATTACGAGTAACTAGGTAAAGTGCGAAATTCTAAACTAAGTAAAATTTCGCACTTTAACGTATCGAATTAAATAATCTGAAAATTACCTAGTAAATGTGCACATTAACATCTTCCGCACTTTAACGATCACAATATATTGTATGAAAAGAAATTTTTGCGAACATTTTCCAAAAATGTTTATTTGAGAACGTTGTTCAGTTTCGTTAACTGAACACGCCCTTTCAGTTATCGGTACACCGTCTCTTAAACTTATTATGCTTACACCCTGTACATAAAAACCGGTCAAGTGCGAGTCGGACTCGCGCGCGAGGGTTCCGATATACCTATAGTATTTTTGGAAGCAATAAAGTCTATTTTTAGGACCGCAAAACTAAATTTGTTTATTAAGGGTTTTTTGCAGATTTATAAAAACTGTGGAACTGAGAAAGATCGTTTTATTTTTGCTGTAATATTTACATCAACTTCTATCGACTGTAATGCATTCAGATTTTTCCTTTCACAAAATTCGGAGATAATTAGAATGTACAAGTAAAGCCCTTTCAGACGACCTAGTAACGACAATTTGAAATGATGCCCCCCCTATTTGGGCCCCCTTTACATAAAGAATCATGTTTTTAGGGTTCCGATACCAAAATGGGAAAATTAAAAAAAAAGCCCTTATGGTGCCGCTTTGTCTGTCTGTCTGTCCGTCTGTCTGTCACAACTCTATATCTCAGCAATCAGCAACCACTCATGCTATCGACTTGAAATTTTGAATAGTTTTAGAATATAGTTGCCCGACTTAAATGCATATAAAAGAATTCAAAAAATAGGATTATTAATGTAAAGGGGGCACGAACAGGGGGGGCAAATTTTCAAATTGTGGTGGTTGAGTGGGGTATCATGTGAAAGGGCTTTACTTGTACATTTTAAAATATATTTTTGTATTTTTTTACGACTCTTAGTTTTAAAGTTATGATGAAAAATGTCAAAAAAAATACCGTTCCCCCCCCCCCCCTTATCTCCGAAGTTTGTGAAAGGAAAAATCTGAATTAATTACAATCGATAGAAGTTTATGTAAATATTACAGCAAAAATAAAACGATCTAAGTTGCACGGTTTTTTAGTTATCTGCAAAAAACATTTACAAACAAATATAGTTTTGCGGTCCTAAAAAGTACTTTATCGCTTTCAAAAATGCTACAGGTATATCGGAACAGAGTCCAACTCGCACTTGACCGGGTTTTTTAATTCTTTCATGTGCATTTAAGTTGGGCAACCATTTTCTAAAACTATTCCAAATTTCAAATCGATAGCGTGGGTGGTTGCTGAGATAAACAGGTGTGACAGACAGACGGACAGACAAAGTCGCACCACAAGGGTTCCTTTTTTTACTATTTTGGTATCGGAACCCTTAGAAAAATAATAATTTTATTCGTTCTCAGGAGAAAAGCCCCACATATGCAACGTGTGTAACAAAGGATTCAGCACGTCTAGTTCTCTTAACACGCACCGCAGAATCCACACAGGTAGCCATACAATTTTAGATCTCTAGTTATTACTCTCTTTTCTAACTAAATAAGTAGACAATCAACCCCTAAGAATAGTAGACAAAAAATGTTAGAAAAAGAACACAATAATTACCTTTGATCTTTAGTTTTTATTTTCTAAATTAAGTGTCCTGTTTAATCATATGTAAGCAGCAGTAACCACGACACAGGCTGTGCCTAGTGTGGGTACTATTGTAAAATTTGTTAAAGATAGCTGGACCATTTTAATAAATAATTTATGATTTTTTTTATGATTTTTTTTTAATTTGAAATCCTAAACAAAATTTTGCGTGATCAGGTTATATAAAGGGTGTAAGGGACAGCCTTCCGAATACTGAAAGGGCATAAGAACAGTCAATGTAACTAAACAACTTTCCGCGAATAAAACTCAGGAAATGAAAAAAAAATCGGCCTCTCCATACAAAATTGCAAACTTGATTGGACAATTTTTATGGAGAGGCCAAATTTTTTATTTATTTCCTGAAAGTTTTATTAGCTGAAAGTTGTTCAGTTACATTTTACATTGACTGATGATGCCCTTTCAGTATCCGGAAGGCTGTCTCTTACACCCTGTATAATATTTTTAAATGGGAACCTACATGTTTTAAAGCTGGGTATGGCAGAAGAAGAATGAAAGTAGAATTGATCCAATAAGAGCGTTGAGAAGTATGACTGATGGTGTGAAATTTAAGGTCAGGATTAAAAATGAGAAGAGGAAGGGTGATAAGAAAAGGATGTGGCGTAAAAGAAGACGTTGTGTTGTGACAAAAATTGAGAAAGGGATGCTAAGATGGTTTGGTCATATAGAGAGGATGAATGAACGAAGATTGCGGAAGAGTGAGAGCGAGCGTGAGTGCCAGGAGTGAATGGAAACGTTGGAAGGAAAAGGCCTCGTCGAACGTTCCAGGATCCAATTCAGGACGTTCTAAATAAAGGTCAGGTTAAAAGTAGGTACCCTAAACTGACGAGCATGTATGAAAGAATTGATGAAAGTACAGAAAGCGAGGGAAGTATGTCAAGATCGTAGCAGGTGGAGGACTGTGGTCTCTGCCTACCCCGGCGTCGGTTATTTACTCGTAGTGTGCATGGATGGCAGCTAATGCACGATTCGCACACCTGCCCCGCGCACTGCGTCCTACCCCCTTTTTCTAATTCTGTGCATTAACCGACATTATCGAGCTTACACGCCGCGACCTGTACTATAATTTGTGCTGTAACAAACATCACCATTCAGGTTCTTTCTGTCACCATTCAGGTTAGCTGGAAGAAAATTCCGTTCACCATAGTGTTCTCACTTGTGATTGTTTTTGTTATATAATTTTCGTTTAAGTAAAAATAATTAAGGAATTCTTTTACACAGGAGAGAAACCTCATAAGTGTCCGGAATGTGGGAAGTGCTTCACTGCCAGCTCAAACCTTTACTATCATCGCATGACGCATACTAAGGTAAGGAACAGACCACCAAATAATTAATGCTGTAATTTTGTCAATGTTAAATTTTATTAAAAATGCGTCCAGACCAGATCCGAACTTTAGTCACATTGCCCAGTTGTAAACCGTCTTTAGAGATTTTTGCTACTTATTCCCTGTTCCTGAAGTAACTTTATAATTATTATCAAAACAAAAACTCCACAAAACCTCCCAAGCAATACTGACATGCTTTTCGGTATCAATTTACGGGATTAAATATGGGCCTTCCTAAAGGTGGACCGATACTATACTATTAATGTTGCTGGATTCGAACAGCGAAAGAACGGTTGCGGGGACGTATTCAAAGGAGACTTTTGGCAAATAGTGGATGTCTTTCAACCGATGTGATGATGATGATTACAATTTAAATTTCCTCTATGTTCCGGCAGAAGTCAGAAGATTGGTATTTTGTTTTGTGTTTCCCAGAACAAGCCGCACAAATGCGCTTGGTGCCCGCGTTCGTTCCCCACCCCCGGCGAGCTACGAGCGCACTGCCTGTCACATACGCCCAGTGGGTACAGCCTGTCTAGTCTGCCACTGCCACGGTATCGCTCGCCACGACGTCCTTACGCACCAGTTTGAAGGTACGAGAAGAAAGAACTGGAAGAGTAGAGGTACATGACATTCAATAAGTATTCTGTAAAGAATCTACATTGAATAGAATTATCTGAATCTGAGACAAGCAAGTTTGTGAATACGCAAAACTCAGACGCATTCCTGTATGTGCGCAAGCGAGACTTTGAGTTGAGGTAGTACATGCCAGGGGAGAGGGGTTTGAGTTGAGGCAGTAGATGCCGCGAGGAGCGGAGAGTCCGTTCTGTATGATTAGTCGTGGTGCCATCCCATGAAACATCCACTGCAGGACAGGGAGCTCCCTCCAGCTTTTGACCACGCTTGATAGCCGCAACGCTATCACGGTTGTTGGCGACCGCAGTATGTAAGATGGTTCTATATAGGCACAGAAGGATGCTGCTGCCCATCCTCCAGATCACAAACCCTTAGTGGTCTCTTACGACATCCATGGGTAGAGATGGGTTAGTGCTTACTATTCTTTGTCGGCACCATCACGGGCATATAATTATAGTCTTACCGCAACCGCTGTAGATACCGAGCTTTAGGTATGCTCACGGCGAGACGGGGGGCCATCGCTCGTCATCACTCACGGCGGCAATTAGTTCTTGCTCTTTCCTTCCCACTCCCCCACCTCCACGCCACTACCTAAGGCGCGGTACAGCAGTTGCGGTCAGACTTTAGTACTATTACTTAATGCTCGAAGAGTCCTTATAAGCACGAGTCGCCGTCAGACAGCGGAATGGATTTTAGCAATGACCACAAGACTTGGGCAGATGGTACAATCGCGTATCGTATTCCTATACGATTAGTATATTACTTACCTCCTTCTATGCTTGCTATAGGCAAAATTTTCAATAGTAAAAAGAATCTGCAGACTTTTTCTTGATAACTTGCTTCTTCCGACGTGAGGTTGACTGTATTCAACTTGGAAGCAAATTAATCCTGTTTTTAGGTTTTCAAGTCCAATCGCCTCTGATAATATCATATTATGGCTGAACGACCGTTAACTAGTAGAGTTTAACGAAACGTGGTTTCCGAGGCACCGAAACGGGCTAGAGTCGCACTGCGAATGTCAAGCCCGACCTGTCGTTGACTGTACCACTAGCGTTTACCCGGTTCCACCGACGTCAATTACAAATTTATTGAGGTCGGTTCTTATGTTTGGTAAGATCGTTACTCGCCCACGACCTCTTGAATGATATTGAAGAATGACTCATATATTTTTATTGTTTTCTGGCAGGTCTTACATCGCCACATTAAGGATATTTACTGAATTAATTATTTCACTCACTTTATTGTTTATTCAATAAAAACATTTCAAACCAAATTGAAGTTTCATTAAGATTCCAAATCCATATTTATTAAATTACTTCCTAAATGTTTGTAAAAGACAATATAATTTACTAACGGAAGTAAATGACAATCAATCACAGAAATTAAGAAACTGATTTAAAAATCAAAGCCTATAAAAAAACCTTGGATGACTGTATCCCTGATAAGATACGGCCACAAATTTTACGTAGCTAGGTAAAGTTAAGAGTACGTCAAACTCCCACCCACATCAACTCCCCGCCCCTCTCCTCACCCTCCCTCAATTCAAAACTCGATGTAGTACCAACAACAATACGGAATATGCATGATTTTTTTTATTTAAAAAAAAATTATACTATATTGTTCGAATAACTATGAAATTAAAAAAGATATAAGCCATCGAAGATTTGTTTCTCTCTTTTTAACAAAACGAAATTTAACACGAGTTTATATGGCCGTTGTGACATGTGACGTCACTGTCCATGTCGGATCTCTCTGTGTAATCGGCGCGTAATTACATACATACATAACATCACGCCTTATTCTGGCTTATATCGTCCGTATTTATTAGCCGATTTAAATTTAAATTTCACTTTTGGTCATCTCAACTACGGTATTTTCATAATTTGTTAATAAATGCGACTAAAAAATGTATGCCTATTCCCTATTATTGCTGCCAGAGGCTATAGGCATATTCACTTTGCACGAAATAATCCCCCAAACGAAAACTTTGACGTATATCCATGTCAAAAACTACACTTGTCTAACAGCCGAAATCAGAGACGTCACTCGTTTAGTCTCGTGCTGTCTCTCTTTTTGTAATTTGTATCGAAAAGGACAAAATACGAAAGATTAACTTTGAGTGACGTTTCTCAGTACTAGTTCAGTCAATCTACGAAAGTTTGTATGGAGAGGGTTACATTAAATGCACTTTAGGGGATAATTTATCAAATTACCAGTAAAAAAAAAACAAAAATTTAAAACCACAGTAATCCCCAACATAATGTTGATATTCATAAAACCAGTATAAGGTGAACTCAAAAAGTATAATATTGTCCATGCAGCACAGGTCAGCTTATACTGGTACTTTTACAAAAAAATGTTTTTACAAAATTTCCGGATTTAATTATTTACAGCTTCAAATGGCCTATATTACTATTTAAAATTAATTTCTATAAATGAACCTCATATCGTAGATTGACTGGACTATACGGCGCGGCAGTAAACCTACCAATGAAAATATCATTCCATTTAAGTCAACATCCAGTGAAACTTCCACAGCAGGACAGGAAGCTCCCTTCAGAACTCCAGCAAAAAAGCGTGGTACCTTGGAGGAAAATTACCATAATCACCACGTTTGTAAGCGTTGCGGCTGGCAACCGCTATTGTTGATGACCGCAGTATTTAAAATAATATGATACACAGAAAGATGTGCTGCCCATCCTCTGGTTCATAAAGCCTCAGTCGCCTCTTACGATACCCACGGGTAGATATGGGTTGGTTCTATTCTTTGTCGGCACCACACGGGGCATTCCATTTAAATGAGCTACGCTACAAACTTTCTGATACTTTTTATTCCCACGCCAAGATGTTAAAGGGAAACAAAGTCGTGGGCAACAGCAAGTTTTTTTGCTAGCTTTTTATAAATAAAAATACAAAAACATTTACCTTTAACAGGTACATTTATTCTACCTCTTGTTTTAATTTCTTAACTTCTACATCACCGCCATCACTTTCTGCCTTTCTCTTTTCTCCTACACTTTCTTCTACGTTTTCTTCTGTTTCTTTCTTAACTTCTACTTTTATACTCTCTTCTGTGTTTTCTTGATTCTGTTCTGCGTCCTTCTCTTTCGCATCCTTCTGTTTGTGGTAGTCGTTCTGCGAAGCTTGGTTGTCGGATGAGGTATCAACTTTTAGTAGTTCTCTTAAAGCCATGGTAGCGTAGCAACTGGCTGGTAACGTCATGGTAAGAAGTAAGGCTTTGTATTTGCCATCTGAAACAAGAGACAAAAAGTTATTAGTAAAATCTCTTAAGCCCATTCTACGGAAGTATAGTAAACAAAAATTTTAAATTCAAGACGGAGTTCTCCTTAATTACACCAGGGCCCTGAGACAAGTGGCTTTTTACTATAGCAAACGCTATAGAATAGAATAAAAATGTATGGGATTGACGTTAGCTGTCACGCATCATTTCGTTAGCTAATATCAATCCCGTACATTTTCATTCTATTCTACTAGCGTTTGCGATAGTAGAAAGCCACTTGTCTCTAGGCCCAGGCAGGCGTTTGAAACCACACTACACGCTCAGAAATACCTTTCCTCTCGTTTAAGACTGCATCGTGCGCACACTAGCGCTCTCATCAGAATTTAATTTATTTCTTTAAATTAGAGACAAAAATGAAAAATTAAAGACTGATAAAGTGTTCTATGTCAGGATAGCGTTAGTTTAAACTAAAACAATAAGCTTTATGTTATCTTGTTTTTTCAAAATCCTATTAACGGAAATTGGCGGCCACCGCGTTCTGTTCAAAGGATTTCGAATAAACAAGATAACATAAAGTGTAGGTGTGTTTATATTACCCTCCACAGCCCCAGTGAGTTTCGTGCCCTGCAGCTCGTCTCAGTCTATGTGTGTGTGCGTGTGTGTGTAAGTGTAGGTGTGTTCATATTATCGTCGACAGCGCCAGTGAGTTCCGTGCCCTGCAGCTCGTCCCAGTCTATATGTGTGTGCGTGTGTGTGTGTATGTGTGTTTATATTACCGTCCACGGCCCCAGTGAGCGTCGTGCCCTACAGCTCGCCCCGGTCTATGTGTGTGTGTGTGGATGTGTGTATGGGTGTTTTATTACCGTCCACGGCCCCAGTGAGCGTCGTGCCCTGCAGCTCGTCCCAGTCTATGTGTGTGTGTGTATGTGTGTTTATATTACCGTCCACGGCCCCAGTGAGCGTCGTGCCCTGCAGCTCGTCCCGGTCTATGTGTGTGTGCGTGTGTGTGTGTGTATGTGTGTTTTATTACCGTCCACGGCCCCAGTGAGCTTCGTGCCCTGCAGCTCGTCCCAGTCTATGTGTGTGTGCGTGTGTGTGTGTGTATGTGTGTTTATATTACCGTCCACGGCCCCAGTGAGTGTGGTGCCCTGCAGCTCGTCCCAGTCGGACAGTATGAGGTCGGCGAAGGGCTCCGAGTAGCGCACACAGCGCCACGACACGCCCACCGGTCTGATCACCATGTGTCTGTACGCTCCTGTCATTGTGTAGCTCCTGAAAATTAAAAAAGAACATCTGTGAGTCAAAATGTACTGAAGTAAATACTTATACACAACCAGACCAGATCCCACTGATCTCTGGGATTGATATGTATACAATTGATTTATTTATTGAAACGTATACGATGTCAGTTTTATTATCGTCCTTGACGATATCTACAAAAAAAAGAAAGACATCGCAAGGCCATCCCAACTATATTATTAATAGTACTTTCGGCGAGCGAGCTATGCTCTGCATATGTAATTAAAATATTATCGGGTGAGCAAACCATGCTACTCAACAACAGATGGCGCTGTAAGTTTCTTAAACGCACTAAAACGCGCAAAGAAATTATTTAAAAAACCGGTCAAGTGCGAGTCAGACTCGCGCGCCCAGATTCCGATATACCTATACTATTTTTGAAAGCAATAATAGTAGATTAGTAGCCGAGGGCTGTAAGGCATCAATTGCAGCCCGAGATATTTAGGCGCACGAGCGAGGGCGCCTATAGTTCGAGGGTGCAATTGATGCTTACACCCGAGCTAACTACTCTGCTTTACATGTCGATTGTGAGGTAAGTAGGTCCTTATTACCACCAAATTGTAGGTGACCAATTAGCGCTATAAGGTAATAATGTAGCTAAAAAAGCCCTAGGGCGGTAAGTAATTAAAACGCCCGCCGCCCCGCTGCTGGAGGCGGTCATCAAGGTGGAGGTGCTGCCCAATTACTTACCGCCCTAGGGCTTTTCTAGCTACATTATTACCCTAGAGCGCTAATTGGCCACCTGCAAGCCCCATTTGGGGGTAATTAGGACCTACTTAGCGAATATGAGAGATGTAAAGTCCATTTTTGGACCGCAAAACTTGTTTGTTTGTTTGTAAGGGGTTTTTGCAGATTTCTAAAAAACTGTGCAACTTAGATCGTTTTATTTTTGCTGTAATGTTTACATAAACCTCTATCGACGGTAAATAATTCAGATTGTTCCTCCCACAAACTTCGGAGATAAGGGGCGGGGAATGGTATTTTTTTGACATTTTTCATCATACACAGACAGACAGACAAAGTCGCACCATAAGGGTTCCTTTTTTTACCATTTTAGTATCGGGACCCTAAAAACGGTGAAATCGAATTTTCTCAGACATGACACCTAGCTAGATCGATTTTTTGCCCTCAAAAGCCCCTGTATAGTAAATTTCATCGAAATCGTTAGACCCGTTTCTAGAAACCGATTACAAATATATATATATATATTCTAGCTGTTGCCCGCGGCTTCGCTCGCGTTGATTTCGTATTTATTTTATTACCGGTTTTCCGAATCAATGAGATATTTTCCCGTCATTTCGGGGTAATTTTAAACTAAGGAAAAACAGGACTAACCTTGCGCAAATCAATGAGTATAATTCAAGATCCAGCTGAATTTTATATAATATACAGACGTTACTCATAAACTACTCAGAACAGAGGAACTTAGCAGCAGTATTAGTCCAGTAAAAATACGGTTTTGCAAAACATTAAATGCTAATAGCTACTTTTTTGTGTATATCGTATTTAAATATGATGTTAAGACGCAATATTTACGAATCCACCTAAAATTTAAAGCGGAATATTTTTTTTCGAATAACAGCTAAGGCAAAAATAGTAATAGACAATTATATACTTTATATCATAGATAAACGTATACTTTACATATAGGCATCAAAATCCACCATAAATATATTTAAAAATATCAATTTATTTCAAAATATAAAATCTCCACTTATTTTTACATTTAAGGGCCAATAAAGTCGAGGTAAAATAATAGCAATAAACTGAGCTAAACTCAACCTTTTTAAATGTAAGTGATTCTTATATATATTCGCAAAAATGCCATACTAAATAAAAAAAAAGTTATTGGTAATCGCTGGTTTACAATGATTTTGTAAACATTCATGTTGGATTTGCCAAAAATGTGATTATATAGCACTATTTAAATTATTAGAAAGCAAAACGGATCCATTACTATTTTTGGTTGCGAAGATAAGCTGTATTTAAATTTCGTGCTATAAAAGTTAATCAATACAAAAAAGCTTATATTTTTAGATGGATTCATGTATAATATGAAATTCTGAATATATAGCAAGCCGTAAATAAAAAAAATAATCTATTAACATTTTTTTCCGAAATTCCATATTTTTTTAATGTTTGGACGGCAAAATAAATAAATAAATGAAGTAAATTTAGGTGGATTCCATTAAAAAGCTTTACACAGAAATATAATCTATCGATCTGAAAAAGAATCACGGCTATTATCAATTATTTCCGTTTCGCCATACAATCTCTCGTAATTTTACTGGAGTATATCCTAACAAATGTAAAGAGAGAGATGAGACACCTTTATGCAATATTTCAAAACAGAGGCAATTCGCAGAAGTAATTGAGAAAAACTAAAACCCTCTCCCTCTCTCTCCCTCTCCCTCCTCCCTCTCCCCCCTCCCTCTCTCCCTCCCACCCTCCCTCTCCCCCTTCCCCTCCTTCTCCCTCTCCCTCTACCTCTACCTGTTTCTACCTCTCTAACTCTCTACCTCTCAACCCAACCCCATCCCAAGGGAATGATGGTATTTTACGTCCACCACCACGTTTTCGTAATCAGCGACCCGATAAACCATACAAACGATACCCATATTGGTTTTTAGACTTTTTCACCCCATTACCCTTTTTTAGGGGTTGAATTTGGGGTGGAATTTCAATAACAGTGATGAACTTTGCATAGAATAACATCATTAATGCCTTAATAATAAATTTTGTGGATTTCACTTAAAAAATAAAGAATTTTCAACTTCATCCCCCTTTTC
Source organism: Athrips mouffetella (assembly GCA_947532105.1). Taxonomy (NCBI): domain Eukaryota; kingdom Metazoa; phylum Arthropoda; class Insecta; order Lepidoptera; family Gelechiidae; genus Athrips; species Athrips mouffetella. The sequence continues at coordinate 17,490,077 of OX383963.1, forward strand.
ACCCTTAAGGGTGTCGAATTTTCAAAAACCCTGAGACACGTAAATATTAATTTTTTGTCGTCAGCCTAAATACGAATTTTGAAGATCCTGACTTCAAAACTGACGGACTTTCATACAAACTTTCATCCCCTATTTTACCCCCTTAGGGGTGGAATTTTGTAAAACCCTTTCTTAGTGCACCCCTAGGACTTATAAGGAACCTACGTGCCAAATTTGGAATCTCTAATCCCAGCGGTTTGGGCTGTGCGTTGATATGTCAGTCAGTCAGTCAGTCAGTCACCTTCTTTTATATATATACTAGCTGTTACCCGCGACTTCGTCCGCGTAGATTTTATAAAAAAACAGAACTCGAACTTAGTTGAAACATATTTGGCGGAACGCTTTTCCTTCTTGATCCCTACGTACTCGTAAAAGATGCATTTGTATGCTATCTTACTACAAATTTAATTATCTTTTGATATTAGTCAACTGGTAGGTAGTGCGGAATTTTCATTGTCAATCGGAATTTTCATTGTCAATCGTTATAGGCGAACTTAAAAAAGAAGGCAATAAAGGGAGTGAATGGGTAGCTAGGAGGAATTCATAAAAGTCAAAAAAGTCCCTATTCCTCCCTATCTATCCTTTTCTATCCCCTCTCCCACCTCCACATCCCCCTTCCCCCTCCCTCTCCCTCTCCCTCCCTTTCCCTCCCCACCTCCCTTTCCCCCGACCTCTTCCCCTCCCTCTCCCCCCACCCCTCTCTCTCCCTCTTTCTCCCTCCGCTTTCACTCTCCCTCTTACTTTCCCTCTCCTTTCTCCCCCTCCATCCCCCTCCCCTCCATCATCCCTCTCCCTTTCCCCTTTCCCCCCCTTTCCCCATTCCCCTCCCTTTCCCCCGGACCCTTTCCCCATCCCCCTTCCCCTCCCCTATCCCCCTTCTCCTTCCCCATTCCCCCTTCCCCTCCCCCATCCTCCCTTCTCCTCCCCTATCCCTCCTTCCCTCCCAAAATGCCCCATACCCCTCCCTTTACCCAATTCCCCTCCCCCATCCCCCTCCTTTTCCCCCATACCCCTTCTTATCCCCACTTCCCCTCCCCCCCTCACCCTCTATTTCCCCCCATCCCCTCCCCCAATTCCCCTCCCTTTCCCTAATACCGCTTCCTTTCCCCTTCCCCTCACCCCATCTCCCTCCTTTTCCCATTTACCCCTTCCTTTCCCCCCTTCCCCTCCCCCCATCACCCTCCCTTATCCCCCTACCTTTCCCCCATACCCCTTCCTTTCCCCCCTTCCCCCCCCAACCCCCCTCCCTTTTACCTGTTCCCCTCCCCCCATTCTCTATCCCTTTCCCCCCTTCCCCTCCTCCCCTTTCTCTCCCTCTCCCGCTCCTTCTCCCCCTCCCCCTAACCATTCCCCTACCCCTCCCTCACCCCCTCTCCTTCCCCTCTCCCTCTCCCTGCCCCTGACCCTAACCCTATACCTGCCCCTAACCCTGCCCCTACCCCTATTCCTTTCCCTATCCCTTCCTCTATCCCTACCCCTAACGTCATCTTAACCGCTATCCCTATCCTTATATAAACATACAACCATCACTCATATTTATTTTTAGACATTTCCAACCTATCGCACCCCAACCCCATCCCAAGGGGATGATGGTATTTCACGTCCACCACGTTGGATTTCAAAATTGCTGTAGTTTTAGTAATCAGCGACCCAATTAACCATAAAAACGATACCCATATTGGTTTTAGAATTTTTCACCCCATTTCCCTCTTTTAGGGGTTGAATTTGAGGTAGAATTCCAATAACAGTGATGTACGTTCCACAGAATTACTTTGAAAATGAAGGATTTTCAACTTCATCCCCCTTTTCACCCCTTAGGGTGTAGAATTTTCGAAAACCCTGACACACGTAAAACTTAATTTTTAGTTGTCAGCCTAAATACAAATTTTGAAGATCCTAACTTCAAAACTGACGGACTTTCATACAAACTTTCAACTTCTATTTTAACCCCTTAGGGGTGGAATTTTGTAAAACCCTTTCTTAGTGCACCTCTAGGCCTCATAAAGAACCTACATGCCAAATTTGAAATCTCTAGACCCAGCGGTTTGGGCTGTGCGTTGATATGTCAGTCAGTCAGTCACCTTCTTCTTTTATATATATATACCAGGCCACTCAGAAAGTATTGCGAAAAATAGTTTTTATATATGGGAGACTGGCCGGTCAGAATCTTTTTCGAAAATATGATTACTTGTAAGTAAAAATATGTGTGTTCCATTTTCAAAATTTCCCTCCACATTTTTTGCGAGCCAATTCAAAGTATCGTGTCTTACTGAAAAATGGATCTGCGCCGGGAACATTTTAGAGCTATGATTTTTTACGATTTCAAGTGTCGCCTGAAACCGGATGAATCGTTCGATAGACTTCAAATGGCATTTATGGATGAAGGCCCCTCCAAGGCAACCGTGTATCGTTGGTATAACGAATTTAGGCGCGGTCGACCAACCTTGGGGGATGAAGAAAGAAGCGGTCGCCATTTGACGGCTATTACGGAAGAAAACGTGCTAGCAGTGAAAAATTTAATCCAAGATAATAGGCGAATTACATATCAGGAGATTCAGCACATATTAAAGATTGGATCGGGAAGCGTTCACGAGATTCTACACGGGCATCTTCGCGTGAGGAGGATAGTATCGCGCTGGGTGCCGCACTACCTCACCGACGCTCAGAAGCAGGCCCGGGTGGAATGGTGCCGTGATATGCTGAACAAATTTGAAGCAGGCTCGTCTCGGCGTGTTTACGACATCGTAACAGGTGATGAGTCCTGGATTTATCAATACGATCCAGAAACCAAGCGCCAGTCGACAGTTTGGGTGTTTCAAAATGAACCAACGCCTACCAAAGTGAAGCGATCTCGAAGCGGGGGGAAGATTTTGATCGCCAGCTTTTTTAATTTGACTGGCCACTTGGCCTCAATTCCCTTACGAGATCAAAGAAGCATCAACGCCGAATGGTATACTACCAAATGTTTACCAGAAGTTTTTTCTGTTGTGAGCAACAAGCGACCAAACACAGGGCTCCGCGGACTACTGCTCCACCACGACAATGCGCCTGCACACACCGCGCTCAAAACGAGGGACTTCCTGGACAGCACACCAGTCAAACTCCTGGGTCACCCTCCTTACAGCCCTGATCTAGCACCGTGTGACTTCTTTTTATTTCCAAAAATAAAAAATCAGCTCAAGGGGATACAATTTTCGTCGCCGGAAGATGCGCTGGCTGCGTTCGAGCAGGCTGTAAACGAGGTGTCTACGGCGGACTGGAAAAAGTGTTTTGAAAACTGGTTCAGACGCATGAATCTTTGTATAGAGGCTGGTGGAGAGTACTTTGAAAAGATTTAATAAAAATATATGTACCTGTAGAACAATTTTTTTTAGTGTCGCAAATATTTCTGAGTGTCCCACGTATATATAGATAAGTAGTTAACAATTATGACGGTTCACTTTTGGCTGTATCCTGGCTACAAGGAATAATAATAATATAAAATTTAAATAAAATTATAAAATTTAAAAAATTTACGTTTGTATACACCGTGGGCCCGAGTGCCGCTCGCGTGGATTTCATATTTATGTTGTTACCGGTTTTCCGAAGCAATGAGATATTTTCCCGTCATTTCAGGGTAATTTTAAACTAAGGAAAAACAGGACTAACCCTGCGCAAATCAATGAGTATAATTCAAGATCCAGCTGAATTTTATATAATATACAGACGTTACTCATAAATTACTCAGAACAGAGGAACTTAGCAGCAGGATCCTAACAAATGTAAAGAGAGAGATGAGAGACACCTTTATGTAATATTTAAAAACAGAGCCAATTCGCAGAAGTAATTGAGAAAAACTAAAACCCTCTCCCTCTCTCTCCCTCTCCCCCCTTCCTCTCCCCCTCCCCCTCCCCCTGTCTCTCCCCCTCCCCCTCCTCCCTCTCCCCCTGCCCCTCCCTCTCTCCCTCCCTCTCCCTTTTCATCAACCCCTCCACCTCCCTCACTCCCTCCCTCTCCCCCTTCCCCTCCTTCTCCCTCTACCTCTACCGGTACCTGTACCCCTCTACCTCTCTGTCTCTCTACCTCCCTTCCTCTCGACCTCTCTACCTCTCTACGTCTCTACCTCTCTACATCTCTACCTCTCTACGTCTCTACCCCTCTACCTCTCTACCTCTCTACCTCTCTACCTCTCTACCACTCTACCACTCTACCTCTCTACCTCTCTGCCTCTCTACCTCTCTACCTCTCTACCTCTACCTGTCCCTATCCCTACCCCTTACGCCAATTTAACCGCTATCCCTAACATAGAAATGACACCCATATTAATTTTTAGACATTTCAAACCTATCGCACCCCAACCCCATCCCCAGGGGACGATGGTATTTCACGTCCACCACGTTGGATTTCAAAATTGTTGTAGTTTTCGTAATCAGCGACCCGATAAACCATACAAACGACACCCATATTGATTTTTAGACATTTCAAACCTATCGCACCCCAACTCCATCCCCAGGGGGATGATGGTATTTCACGTCCACCACGTTGGATTTCAAAATTGTTGTAGTTTTCGTAATCAACGACCCGATAAACCATACAAACGACACCCATATTTATTTTTAGACATTTCAAACCTATCGCACCCCAACTCCATCCCCAGGGGGATGATGGTATTTTACGTCCACCACGTTTGTTTTCAAAACTGTTGTAGTTTTCGTAATCAGCGACCCGATATTCCATACAAACGATACCCATATTGGTTTTTAGACTTTTTCACCCCATTTCCCTTTTTTAGGGGTTGAATTTGGGGTGGAATTTCAATAACAGTGATGAACGTTGCATAGAATTACATCATTAATGCCTAAATAATAAATTATGTGGATTTTACTTTAAGAATAAAGAATTTTCAACTTCATCCCCCTTTTCACCCTTAAGGGTGTCGAATTTTGAAAAACCCTGAGACACGTAATTATTAATTTTTAGTCGTCAGCCTAAATACAAATTTTGAAGATCCTAACTTCAAAACTGACGGACTTTCATACAAACTTTCATCCCCTATTTTACCCCCTTAGGGGTGGAATTTTGTAAAACCCTTTCTTAGTGCACCCCTAGGCTTCATAAGGAACCTACATGCCAAATTTGGAATCTCTAGACCCAGTGGTTTGGGCTGTGCGTTGATATGTCAGTCAGTCAGTCAGTCAGTCAGTCAGTCAGTCAGTCAGCCAGTCAGTCACCTTCTTCTTTTATATATATAGATATATACAAATATTGCTCGTTTAATAGTATAGGATTATCAACATGCTGTGAAAAATAGTAAGTACAATTTAAGCATGTTACTTAGACCATATAAAACTGAACAACTTTTCTCAAGAAACAGATAGTATAACGATAAAAATATACTATAACTGTCCATAGACACTGCATCAGCTACACAAAATTATGTACATAATCGAGGGATAAAATAAACTCACGCTTTTATCCAACTACGGCAAAAAGGTGGGTTATGATTTTGACCGGTATGTATGTATTTTCATCTGTTCCCTCATAACTTCTAAACTACTTATCGTAATTTGAGAAATGAGGTATCGTTAGAAGCGTCTTGATCTTCATCTGGTTACAGGATATAAGACGTCACATCAAATTGAATACGGCGCTCTCTAGAGGAGATTAAGTCATAAACGAAAATAAGAATTTTTTGTGATACCGTTACCGGTATCAAATGAAAGGGCTTAATGAGCACATTTCAAAAATATATATTGTTAGCTTTTTTACGTATTTATAACCCTAAAATAATTTACAAATCTTGCTCTAAAACAAATGAAACTAGAAAGTATTGTCATCTGAATTTGTTATGTACAAACTAAGGTATTTAATAAATAATATGATATCTACCCTGAAAAAAGCGATCACCAGATCAGATCGTCGGTCCACCTTGTGAGGGGCCTGCCAACGCTTCGTATTCCGGTACGTGGTCGCCACTATAGAACCCTTACGCCACAAAACGCGACTTTAGATCGCGGGAAGCCGCTGGATGCGAAGAGCGCAGGACCGGTCGTCATGGAGATCTTTAGGGGAGGCCTATTTCCAGCAGTGGTCTTTCGGCTGATATGATGATGATGATGACCATAGTTGTAGATAACAATGTCAGAGGACATTTTCTTGTTTCATACTTTTCACAGCAATATTTATCATAAGTCGAGATCTAGCTTTTGAATTTTTACTTTCGAGCGGAGCGAGAAAAGAAATTTTTAAAAATTTTCCAAAAATGTGTTCTTTATACATCATAAAAAGCAAGTCCCCTAAAAATGTTCGTCCATCGGTCGGTCGGTGAAAATGAAAAATTGAAATTTGCTGAAAAACGACTGAAACGATTTTTATGAAACTTTGTATTACCAAGCATCTCCATGTAAGATATCTTGCGCCAGTATCAATTGTTCTGTGTAATTTCGTATAAGGGGTGTTCCTGTACTACCAAAACGTAAACATGGAGTTCTCATAATTTTAATTCTGGATTGGTTATCGACCTGAATGGATATTCTATTTGTTTCTTTTTCGCGAAAATTTAGTATTCAGGGAGTACCAAAAACTGAAAGGGCTTGCTCACTATCCCTAAGAAACATGTGTTGGGAAATTTAAAAAATCTTCATGCAAGTATCTTGCAGAAAATTCATATACAGGGTGTTCCAGTACGAGTACCACCGAAATTTAAACATGTGATTTACTCGATATCGTTTTCGGTTAGTGTGTTTTAATGTTTAACCATTTGAAGGTGTAAGGGACGGTGTACCGAAAACTGAAAGGGCGTGCTCAGTCAACGAAACCGAACAACTTCCCCAAAGAAACATAATTATGATGGGAAATGAAAAATATTTTGACCTCTCCATACAAATTGCTCACTCTGGTCGAACAGTTTATATAGAGAGGTCAAATTTTTTTTTCATTTCCCAACATATGTTGCTTTGGGAAAGTTGTTCAGTTGCGTTGACTGAGCACGCCCTTTCAGTTTTCGGTACACCGTCTCTTACACCCTTTATTTTATGGAAACATTTTTTGGAAAACGTTAACTGAAGTTTGTATTTTCATACTATGTGTATGACATAACAAATTTAAGTTTGCGGTTGATATTTTTTATACTGCGTACAAAATAACTTTACATCTCTCATATTCGGTAAGTAGGTCCTTATTACCCCCAAATGGGGCTTGTAGGTGACCAATTAGCGCTCTAGGGTAATAATGTAGCTAGAAAAGCCCTAGGGCGGTAAGTAATTGAGTTTTGAAAGAGTGAAGTTTTTTTTTATTACTTACCGCCCTAGGGCTTTTCTAGCTACATTATTACCCTAGAGCGCTAATTGGTCACCGACAATTTGGTGGTAATAAGGACCTACATACCTCACAATCGAGATGTAAAGCAGAGTAGTTAGCTCGGGTGTAAGTATCAATTGCACCCTCGAACCATAGGCGCCCTCGCTACGCTCGTGTGCCTAAATATCTTGGGCTGCAATTGATGCCTTACAGCCCTTGGCTAATAATCTACTATTGTCTGTGACCGTTAATGCGCAGAAGTAAAAAAATGAGTCGCGGGGGTGAGCGCGGCTCCCCCCAGGGGGCGAGCGAATCGTTCATTGGCTCTCCGCCTGTCACCCATGCGCGGAAGATAACCGTCATAGACAGACTTGTTCTGAACGCGCTGTACTTGGATATCGCGATTTTTAGGGTTCCGTACCTCAAAATAAAAAAAAACGGAACCCTTATAGGATCACTTTGTTGTCCGTCTGTCTGTCAAGACCCTTTTTCTCACGAACGAGAAGAGGTATCAGGTTGAAATTGATAAAGAATATTAAGGTCCATAAACCACACAAGACCTGAAAATTTAATTTTTTTACAACGACGCACTCAAAAGATATGGCTTTTAATGTCCTCATCTTCATACATTTATGCAAAAAAGCAAAACCTACAGGGTACTTCCCGTTGACCTAAAATTATGAAATTTGGCAAAAAGCTAGGTCTCACAGTACAAATAAATAGAAAAGTCTAAAATCATTAAATATTTCAATTTTTCTCACAACTAATTAAGGTGAGCTCCCGTTTCAAGAACTTTTTTATAAAAGAGGGGTCAAGTTGGATGGTCGTGGAGTTTTTTAAATCAAAAAGCTTTTAGTATATCATATGGTAGATAGGTACGGAACCCTTAGGGCGCGAGTCCGACTCGCACTTGGCCGGTTTTTTTTATGAACCTTGACAACTTTCCCAGAGTGCCGAAAAACGAGAAAAAAAATCCTGGTCCCACCCGAATTCCACTGCTTATTGCCGACGCAAGGTTCGTGTGTATTGTAAGCCAAAAAAATCTTGTTTTTGATCCATATTAACTTGGAAAGGTTGTTCAGATTTGCGCTCAAAAATTTTTACTACGGAACCAAAAATAAACCAGCATTACAAACTAAACAACGAGAGCAATAATGCACTTACTTGAATTTGTGCTTCATTTCCATGTTCAATCCATCTTTCTCCAATAATTCCTGATAATAATCTTTCATATTAGGCGGGTATTCGATCATGTGTCCTGGTAGAGGCATAATCACGTCCAAGATGTCGTAATTCCCACTATCTACATCTTCTTGCGTCAATATTTTCACTGGAATAGTCTTCTTGACTTGTTTTATGGAAGTTTCTAGAGCTGGAAGTTCTGCTTTGGATTTTTCGCCATTTTGTGATGACGCGTCTGCATCGCGAGATTCTGACTCGGTTTCTTCATCGTCGGATTCTACTTCTTCACCTTCTAATTTGCAAATTTCTTCTGAAAATGGAATAAAATATCATTCAGAATCCATAAAATTTAGAAGTATAGACGAATCTTACTCAATCTTAAAGGTCTTTTAGAATTTTTTTAAATTGATTATGGGCTTACTCTTGACCTCGATCTAGTCTTGAAGACAGAGATGAGGTCGACGATGGAACGAGCTTGCCCAGAAGAAGCCTATTCACTCGCGACTTGAATAGATTCCTAATAAAATAAATAAATAATCCTTCGACGAGCGAAACACTGGATCAATACAATATTATCGATATTCCTCATTCAAATATTTTTTGCATGCTGTTTGCACTTAGGTAGGCTTTTGTACGTCTGGGGTAGTACCATCCCCCTACCTATTTCTGCCATAAGGCAGCAGTGCTGTATTTCGGTTTGAAGGGTAAGGGAGCCAGAGAAATTACTGGCACATTAGACATAACATCTTAGTTCTCAGGGTGGGCAACGCTCTTTGCTGTCTTATTAGCGTCAAAGTATGTCATATGGGCGGTGTCTCCACCGCCCATAGCACCCACTGTCTTATTAGTGACATACTTTGACGCTAATAAGACAGCAAAGCGCGTTGCCCACCCTGAGAACTAAGATGTTATGTCTAAGTAGTCTTACTTACCATCAGGTGGCCCACCTGCACGTTTGCTCAAAATTTCGCACAATGTCATCTGATACCAAACTAGGCAACGGTATGGGAGGACGATTTACAGTCGACCAATTTCAATCATGACCCGGCTAACACTTATTTTTGTGCATATGTAAACTAAAGATAGGTGTAAACATAAACTTAAGATTAGCCGGCTAAACTTAGGTTTATCTTGGACAAGCGGCTAAAGTTCGATATCATGTTAGTTTGCGTCGTGAATTTCCATCTTTAGCCGGCTAATGTTGTTGTTGTATAACCTTTATTGCACGAAAATTGAAAGAAGTACTATTTGTCTAAAAGATTACATGCAAAGGCGGACTTATCCCTAGGTGAGATCTCTTCCAGTCAACCTTAGAGTGACTAAAGGAAAAAGTATATTGATGCAGGATGCAAGCGTGCAAACGGAGCAAAACATAAAAGAAAATAAGATTAATTTATAAGACTAATAGAAAGAAACATTAAATACATACCTACATAATAAATACATACAAATATCTATTTAATACATAGTACAACTGAATATATATATATATACTCGTATATATAGTACAACTGAACATACATATATACAACATACATATTTAATGTGCACATTAGCCGAAACGAAACGGCTAAAAATGTATTCGATGGTCGCGCAGGGGCGAACATGTCGCTTGATAAAGGGGAGACGATGCGCGCACGATGCAATGTTTTTGTTTACCTAACCTAACCTTTTTTTTCTGTTGTCGATGGGAAAAAATGCTTTATGCATCTATGTGGGACTCCCACCCACTAAAACAACCCGGCGGCACTACGGCTTCGCCCGAGTGGCGGGGGACTGGAAAACCGGCAGAGCCTTTACTTCCAGTCTCACACCGGTGACCGCTCGCTTACACGGCAGGCCCTTCCCGCCCCTTCCGAGGAGGGGGCCGGAAATGACCGTGAGTGCCCGGCCATTCCTACCCGCTGGGGACCCAGCCAGATAGACGCCAGACATCAACGTCAACAATCGTCCCTCGCAACGGGTCAGGTCAGTGGTCCCACCGCCTAGGCCGCTCCATCGCGAGCTCGGAGACCCAAAGCCCGAAGAAGCAGTCCGGCCCGGGGCCGCCCGTCCAAAAATCAGCATGGCCCCATGAGTTCCTCTTCGCTTCGCCGTGGGAGACCAAGCCATGGGTACTGAGCCCCCCCGCCAGGACAGACGGGCCGGGAACCTATTGAGGGGGAACCTAACGTAAACTAACTTTAGCCGCTTCTCGAAAATAAACCTAAGTTTAGCCGGCTAATCTTAAGTTTATGTTCACACCTATCTTTAGCCGTAACACATACAATCAATACAAGGTTAAATTTTGCTCAAACATGCTTTTAAAATGACCAAGAAGGAACTTGTTTCAAACGAATTCTTGTCAAAATGGGGCACGAATCAGTTGGTTCAACTGTACATACATAACATAAATAGTAGATAAAAACCGGCCGAGTGCGTGTCGGGCCACGTGCAGTTTAGGGTTCCTTAGTTTTTAGGTTTTTTTTTATCGCAAAGCAGGTTTTGATTAAGTATTTTATAACGTTTATAACATAAACTTATAAACTCCCAATACTCAGCGTGGTCCTAGCGCCTGATTGCTATTGCTATTTTTATTATTTCCAGTTTTGCAGCTATAACTCATTAACCTGTGAAGCCTACTTAGCTGTCATAGTTTTCTCACCAAGTTTCTTGTCTTACTTTCTCTTTAATTTTTACCTTTGAATCTATCCCGCCTAGGACACTTACGGTAGTTACTGACTAAGTATGCAAGGTGTAATAAAAAGGGTATAAAAAAACCGGCCAAGTGCGAGTCGGACTCGCGCACCGAGGCTTCCGTACCACTATGGTAAAAATACGGTCTTAGCTTGGGTCTTAGCTATCGACGCGCAGTGACGCAGAAGTGTATTTGATTCGCGCGAGTCCGACACGAACTTGACCATTTTTTATTATTTGTTGTTATTTTATAGCTTATGCACAATAAACAAACCAATTTTCAGGCTTGTAAGTGTTTCGTTTTCACGATAGAGCCAAAACAATTATCGAGCAAAACTCGCCTAAAAAACACGTTTTCTAAAACAGTGAAACAAAATTTTTAAAATGTCATATCATAACAAAAGTTGCTCAGTTTCATATTCTGAGGCACCCATTAGGTTTTGTTTATACCGTTAACACTTTGCATAATTTCGTATTGTATCGTTTCAAATCGATATCGACATATCGACTTTGGAATCATTTTTTTTTCGCTACGTCTGGCAACATTATAGCCGTCAGTGAGCTGTCAAGCTTCTCTACGGAATAATAGTACGAAGGGTCTCTGAGCCAGCTCTGAGCTTAAGCCGCGGACAGACAGACAACCAAAAAGACATGATGAAACTATGCGGGTTCCTTGTTGACTTCGGAACCCTTATAAAAACCAGACTCAGAACAAACATGTTTGCCCTGGGTGGGGTGGAAACCGCAGCTTAAGGCTAAGAAGGTAGAAACGTTACCAAACACAAAAACAGGCCTGTCCGACGAACTAATTAAAGCTTTTTAAATAGGTGGGATGGAAGACTACAGAGTGATTTTTTATTCATTTTAACCCCGAAACCCAGTGATTCTACTCATGAAAACAAGCAACTTTCCCGAAGAAAAAAATTTTTACACGAAAAAATTTTTTCGTCTCCCCATAGTAAAGTGGTCACGTGATCGACTCATTTTGTATGGGAAGGTGAAAATTTTTTTTTTAGTAAAAAAATTGTTTCTTCGGTAAAGTTGCTTGTTCTCGTGACTAGAATCACTGGGCTTCGGGATTAAAACTAATAAAAATTCACGCTGTATAATACCTTCGACTACGGTGTCGGCTGGCACGATGTCTCCAACTGCGGGGCGGAGGCCGAGCCGGCGCAGGCGCTCCGACACGCAGCGGTTCCACACCAGCGACTGGTACGAGTGCAGGTACAGCAGGCGAGTGTTGCGGGCCAGCTGGTAGGGCAATAAGCAGTTTTCAACCACTTTTTCAAAACTCAACTGGATGGCGTTGCAGGTTAGCATAACGAAAATCCATTATGGTGCCACCATATAATCAGTATGAACCGTAATTCAGTTTGATTGCTGCTGACAAATGCCTGTAACATTTTGTCTGTCAAAAAGATTTCACATATTTTACTAAGCTTCAACGCGTAATCAGACAGAGATGTGTAATACTCATATACAACCAGAGTGCACGTAAATGGCAAAACGTCCTTGACGTTTCCTTTGAACTATCTGTCCAAATGGGCCATCATCTCTTTCTAGAATTTCACTGGCACTGTTGCTAGAAAGAGATGCAGGTACCTTTAGATAATTACTATACAAGGACGGTAATATTCCTTCACGGAAGCCCCTACGTGAAATCTCTTTTCGCTTACCTAAGAACACATTTACGTGTTTGCTCTGCTATCTTTATTTATGCTCGGTAAATATTTAAGTCGCTTGTAGTTATACTATGGAGACATAATCTTCATCATCATATCAGCCGAAAGACGTCCACTGCTGAACATAGGTCTCCCCTAAAGATCTCCATGACGACTTGTCGTTCGCTGCTCGAATCAAGCGGCTGCGACAGTCAGGTCGAGGGAGACAATAGATATTACAAATTAGAAGCTGCTGGAAAAAGGTTTCTCCTATAGATATCCACAAAACTACTTCGCTGCTTCTCGCGACGTTGACCAGATCGTCGATCCACAGAGTGGCTTACCCACTCTACGCTTTCTGTGAGTCGCTTTCGTGTTTCGTGTTCACGACTTTAGAACACTTAAAAACCATCTAGATGGCAAGTAAGCAAAATAATTGCTTCTTCCTCAGCTTTTCCTGCTATATCAGTGAAAACTGCCTGCCTGTTAAATAAATAATAATACTAAGCTGTTGATTCTTCGAGTGATGTGCGCTGCCCACTAGCACGTGAATTAGGTGCTTGGAATAGTTAGTCGCACTTCAAAAGCACTATGGATATTCATACCTTATTTAAAAGCCCTAGAAGATCATTCGGACATGCAACCAAGTGGCCAAGGCTCGCCATAATCACACCTAAAAAGCGCTATAATGTATGGGTATAGTATGGGCGTGCTACAGACCTTTTATTCCAGCTTAGAGAACCGTTCATACCTTATTTAAAGCCCCTAGAAGGTCATTCGGACAGCTGGCCAGGGCCTTTTTTTGCTCTATAATTCATACTTTAAAGAACCATAACTTCTAGAGAACCGTTACATATCTTAGAGAACCATGAATACATCATTTAAAGCCCCTCGAAGGTCATTCGGACAGCTGATCAGGGCTCACAATAGTCGCACCTCAAAAGCGCTATGGAAGGTTTTCGGCAATCGTTTAAACAACCTTCACCAGGCCTTTTCCTATATAAATTATACTTAAGAGGACCATAACTTCTGGAGAACCGTTACATATCTTACAGAACCATTACATATGTATTTCATACCTTATTTAAAGCCCCTAGTAGGTCATTCGGACAGTTGGCCAGTGCTCGCAATAGTCGCACCTCCAAAGCGTTGTGCAGTGTTTTGTTCGGCCACAGCCTGAGCGCTGCGAAGGCACCCGACTCTCTGTACGCACGAAGTGCGTTATGCATCGGACCGTCTCGCTCTTGAAGGATACCGTCTATTGCCTGGAATATATGTATGTAGTATATTACGTCAAAAGTAAATACAAAACGTCGAAACGGACGTGTACTTAAAACAGACGATCTGAGGCTTCTTTATTTATGTTATGATTGTGGGATTTTAGGCTGCTGCAGCCAGAAACTGACCGCGATCTTCGGTCGTGATTTTTCAGTTTATAGGCAGAAATTTTTGCCTATAAACGGGAATATTAATAATTTCACAACCAAATGCAGAATCCGAACTTTCGTCTTCTCCGTCAGTACCGGAGACGCTTTAACTAACTTCAACTAACGTTGGTGAAATAAAATGTAACACGCTTTAATTTGAAAACTTGAGATTGTGATTACTGATAATGTTTTAGTTCTTGTTTACCAACATCTAACAAAACTTTGTTTTTCAGTTTTTTTCAACAGCAAATTATTTTTTGGATTTATGATGTCAAACACTACAAAACTAACCACAGACCCACCCAGAGAACTTGTCGATAAGAATCAAACAAGCCCTAACTCGATGAGGTTGCGTCGTTTTATTACAGAGTTTCTATTGCCACCTTCCGGCTCCATCATCAGATCAGCTCTGTCATAATAATGTTGCATTCTCATCCGATTTACATACGCACGCAAAGTTTCAGCTCAATCGGAAAACCGGGACGTGGGTCAAATTAAACTTGCAAGATTTGAAAACAGACATACAGGCAAACAGACAGCGGGACATGTGAAAAGCTTTTAAAATAGGGTGGCTTTCTGACTTTATACATTCAGACTCAGTTCCTTCAAGAAAAATAATCAAAGACAAACCTCTTGAAACTTTCCTTGCAACAGTTTCAATCCAATGTCGTAAGTTGGAGTTTCGATTCTAGACCCAAACCTCTGTAGCCCGTAGTAATTTATAAAACCTTTCTCTTTCAGCTCTTCGCATGCTTTAGCTACCAGTTCGTCAGAAGCTGTCACATTGCGGAGAGCAATCCTAAACCTGGAATATGATATTGTTCATTGAAGAGAGAAAGTGACAGTTTCCCAACGAGGGTGTTGAGACCTGAGGCGCCGTCGAGGGCCATAATATAGACCTCCAGACACATCTATCGGCCCACCTTGCAATTTATGTTTTGACGACCCTGAGCTAATTGTTAGGTTAAGTTTTAATAAAAAGTTCGATCCTTCACAGGCTCGCTGCAGACAGTGGAGTGAAAGAGTTTCACATCCTTCCCCTTTTGTTCCACCCTCAGTCTTTCGCCTGGACAAAATTTGCTATGGCTGACCTGGAAGTCTTTAAATAGACTTCGGACTTAGGTTGGCTGCACAACAGACAACACGTCTAGGTGGGGTTTCTCAAAGGATCCTAACCTGATCTGCACGTGCGGTGCGATACAAAATATGGCCCACTTAACACCATGTCCTGCGTCCCCTTCCACCTGCACACAGCAAGAGTTAATGTACGCCACACGAAACGCAGTTCATGTGAACGAATTTTGGGCTAAACAAATATAAAATAAAAATTAGGATGCCAGCGTCACGCAAAGAAGAAGAATAAGAGTTTCAATACAAGACAAAGAGTTGGCAAATGAGCGAGCTTCAATATCGGATATTATTTATTTACAGTTTATTGTACACATGAAAATACATTAAGAAAATTAAAATTAAGAAAAAGGACACAACAGGCGCTGCTTGGATATATTTTTTTTCTTAAAAATGCGTTATTGTGAGCTAGGTAGGGTCCATTAAAACCAACAAGTGCGAGGTGGGCCGATAGATATGTCTGGAACTAGTATGGAACTGTATTACATGCGAGTTGGAAATCGTACTTTCTTTCCAGTCATGCATAGATATTTATATACTACACCTACAAGGAAAATCGGTGTCATCAATTCTTTAATATCACTACAAATTTTACAGTACATTTACAAATTGAAGATTCAGAACTTTATAATAGATGATCAAACGAACTCCAGGAGTGAAGTTCGATCGTTATTATATGAGTTGCTTCATTCGAAGATATAGTTTGTTTACAAGTAGTACTCCTCAATTCGCCAGGCAGACGATGCACGCATTTAAGAGTAATTCATTTGATTCTCTTATTTAAAACGATTTCCGTTTCCGTCCCGTGTTCACTTCACCACTGTAGCTGACATTCGCTTCATTTTTTAGAGTCTGTACCTATGAACCTTTAAACAAAACTTTGCATTTGGGTGGAAACCACAACTCGTGTCACAGTGTTTGGTTTTTTGGGAGGGAGGGTTGTTATATTATTATATCTTCGAATGAAGCGACTCATATAATAACGATCGAACTTCACTCCTGGAGTTCGTTTGATCATCTATTATATTTCGTCGCTTCATTCGAAGATATAGTTTATTTACAAGTAGATGTTTAGAGAATAAAGTTTTGTTTGGTTACTGTGAAACAAATGTATAACTATACAAGATGTTCTAGTTTAACTATCTAAGCCAACGAATTACAAAGAGTAATTCGTTGAAGAAATCTGTAATTTGCTGATCCAAGCAGATAATAAATAACCTTTGATTTATCCCAAAAGCAAGTAAGCAACAAAAATCAACTTATTATAATAAGGTACTCATTCAATACAACTGATATTACGAAATCATTTACTGGTCTAATATATCAAACTAATAAAAGTGCTAGACGTGCTGGTCCAGCCAGCTGTTTTCACGAGTCGAGGCTGAGAGAGTTGCAAAGCGGGGAAGATGCATGTGTCGACAAGTCTTCTCTCAGATAGTATGATTCTGGTAAATCAACCAGCTTATAAATCACAGCTGCTTAAGCTGATTAACGTGGATTTTAATTGATATTTACAATTTTCCCACATTGGCAGTTATTGATTTTATTTTTTGAACAAAAATATGGACAGAACACGTGTGTATAATATATGCAGTTAAATAATATTAGAACAATATTGGCTAATCTTAGCCCGCAGTGGAAGTTTTATTAAATACGTTATGGCTATCTGAACTCCATTATTTGCAAAATAATATAAGTATTCACTTTTATTATTGAAGATGTTTGTGCCCCATGAGCATATAGTAAAATCGCTGATCTGTTCATTTTATTTTACATCATTAACTCTAAATTAAGGGACTATTTAGATACACACTTATTTACTTATTAGTTGTGTGTCCCAACCCAAGTAACTATTATATATCTAGGCCTATTAGGCTTGTGATTGTAAGTAGAAGAAGGTTTTAAACCAATTCTATCACCTAATAAGTAAGTAGCAAAGATTACGCCAAACGATGATTGTCAAGAGAGCCGTTGTACAGCTATTCATACGAACCACACATCTTGTCACGTTGTTTTGTTAAAAATAACAATCGTTGTTGGTTGTAGGACTATCAAACACGTTTGCGTTTTTTTTTTGTTTTGGGACAAGCTGTTACCCAAAGCTTATTTTGACATATATTGTTAAATACGAGCCTCAGACAGCGAAGCTCAAGAGAACATCAGTGCAAGCGAGAGGATCAAGTGGCGCGTGAATGCTTCTCGCAGGACCTGTTAGATAAGTTAAAAAGGAACAGTATACTCTGATATGGATTATAAAAGTTTCATTATTTTATATGATATAAATAATTAAGATGGGCTAAAAGGCAGAGAAGGCCTTGTGAAAACACAAAATACTGGTGCCTTCGTCATCAGTAATTTTTCCCAAATATAAAAGGAAACAAAAAATGGCGGAACCCCGTAAAATGTCCAGGACAAAGGATAAAGTATCCATAGCTTTAGCGTCCGGATCTCGTTTTCATAAAAAAAACATAAATCGCTAAGGATTGTCGCTAAGAGCAGAAAGTACAGCGAACTTGAAAGCTATGTCTTAAAAGTTTGCACACAGAGCCTGGGAGTGACTTTCATTGACTCAGCTGGCACCTGCGGCAATTTGTGTTTCGTAAAATTTAAATAAATAAATATTGTGCCAATCGTACCATTGCCAATTTTGACAGGTTATTTGTACAATATGGTATGGTACCTACATACTTTTTTTTTGTATCCTTAAAACAAATATTTTACATCTTCGGCCTTCTTAGTAGCCTTAGGTTTTGTTTACTGCTCCACACTAGGTACTAGTTAGGGAGGTGTCTGTATTTAATTTATTTCTGTAAGAAAAGTATCTTGTAATGGGCAGCATTTGTCGAAACATTACCATACCATCAGATAAGATCTTCTAAAATATCATAATATTCCTAAGGCACGGTTGCAAAATCGTAAAGAATTATATAGCGTGACTTCTTTCATATATTATGTTGAAAATTTAAATGTAGAAATTTTCGGTTATCTTAAAAACATAAATTAAGAGATGGGCTTTTCGTAGCAAGGAAGCCGTTTTTCAAAACATAATTTTTGAGGCGGTTGAATGACACGTTGCAATAGGTACATTTATTTCTTGGATTTAGAATAAATCGGTTACAGCTATTGCGTTCTGGTGCTTTAAATTTAGGTACCCAATATAAATTCCGATGGAATGTAACTCGTAACAATTGTAACGCTGGAAATAGGAACTTATTCTCCAGTTACAATCAATATAAACTTTGTATATTGGCTTTTCTTGAGGGTAAATTTTAAACGTGGATTTCACGTTACATTAGCACTACACGGAATATTATTTCCTCGTTTTTTTTTTTTCAGGTAACACTAGGATACTGTGGTATTTAGGGTTCATGCTTATGCATGTATTATAATTATAACAACATTGTGGTTATGAAATATTGCGATTTTCTACTTCGGAGGATTATCCGGACACAGGAAGTGTTGAAATAAAAACATTTTCCACTATGCAACAGTTATAATGACATTGTATTATACCAGCATGTACTTATGTTACGGTTCTGTGCTGGAGCATGAGTTTTGGATGGATTGTAACTTTTAGTCGATGCTGCTTGAGCTTGGGGATAAGGCCAGTCTGCCTGTAACCTCGCTCCCCCCCCCCCATTTGACGGGTAACGAGGACCCGACCAAGGCTTCTTCTGGTGGGTTAAACGAGCTCCCGACGTTTGAAAAGATGCATCTTTATCTCTCAATAGTTTTATTTGCTTTAACTTTTTTATAAAAACAAGTTTTGTCTTTTACAGATACTTGTACATGAAAGCGGAGATATTTTTATCTAAGCCTGGAATTCAATTAGCAATTTAGTATCGGTGTTTGTAATCATTTACAATAAACCGGTATTAGGTGTAGTATGTATGTACTTGTCTATAGGCATGCCTTTTTTCAATATACTTAGGCTTACAAAAGTTCGACAGTGTGTCGTGAATATGATAGAGAACAAGTTTGGCGTATCAGACGTAGACGCCTAAGGTGTCTAGAAGACTCCTCAGGTGTCCAGACCTTAGGAGTCGGTCGGTCCAGGGCTGGCATGATCTTTTGTCTCATGGACGGTTTTGTTCTCTTTACTATTACTGGCACCCAAAAATAAAATTTTTGTAGGTGGGTATTTTACAATAAAAATATTCTGGTTATGGTTAAAAAACAAAAAGGCTTGTTGTGAAAACTAAAGACAATGTGTCGCAGACGACACACATAGATGAACTTGATATTATTGTTTTCATTGACGATAAATTTTGACGTTAAGTCACAGTTACCGCCGTCGCAATTGACTCTCAGTCAATGCCGACCTTAACAATAAAAAGTTGACTCTCAGTCAATAGCAATTTTAATATCGCATATTTTAATCATTATTTGGCCTTAACTCGCAGTTAAAGCCGTTACGATTGACTCACAGTCGATTCCGACGTGAAAATAGATAACTTGTATTTTTATGCATGATTTATGCTGATATGGTTTGACATAACTCGCAGTTAAGCCGTCGTTATTGACTCGCAGTCAATCCCGACATAATAATAGATAGACAATCGCATTCCATCATATCCATTCACGTAACACATCGTAAATAATATTAGGCGGTAACTCGAAGTTACTGCCGTCGCAATTGACTCGCAGTCCATTCCGACGTAAGTTGTTCTATGATTCACTTGGTAATAAATGTTTAAAACACAAAAAAAATATTTAATTTTTTACTTACCCTCGTAACTTTAGCCATTAGACGAAAAAACATCTAATGCACGTCACACACACGTATATTTAATACGTCGGTAACGTTTAATTTTGTTACTTTCCTTTATTTTTACTTTGTTTGTCGGAAGGCAAGAAAAGATAAAATTGTATGACGTAAACGAAGGCTAAAATTTTTAAGCCTGTGTAGGTGTTAATGAACTTT
The DNA here is from genome assembly GCA_947532105.1 of Athrips mouffetella. Lineage (NCBI taxonomy): Eukaryota > Metazoa > Arthropoda > Insecta > Lepidoptera > Gelechiidae > Athrips > Athrips mouffetella. The sequence goes on from OX383963.1 coordinate 17,510,392, forward strand.
TGTAGTAATTAACTACAAAAAAAAAATATTGAAAAGGGTTCAAAATCTCTTGATTAGTGTTCTAACATTTGTCGGAATTATCATAAACAAAATGTCATTATATGGTGAACATATTTACGTCTATCTTATTACATTTTCCATCATTTGGTAAAAGTTCTGGGTGCGACCGATAGGTTATAATCATGGTCGTTACGTTATCATGTTACGTTTTTGTATACAAAACAAGTAACTGTAGGTATCGGGCCGCAAGATAGGCCGTAATAAACACTTCAATTTGTTTAGCAAATTTAAGAATAGAACATGTGGGTAATCTTGAAAATTTTTACTTTCTTAGAAAGAATTAATAATCAAAACAACACTTACTGAAAAGTTTTGAATCCAGTACGATTACACTAACACACGGAGCAAAAACTTATTTTATCGAAAATAATTTTAAATATTTGTAATTTAACTTCAATATTACAACTTCAGGTATAATCTACCTACTTCTTATTGAACATTGCGCTTCGGCATGGGACGCGTGCGTTCACTGCCCCGCACGAAAAAGGAATGAAGCGAATGTCAGCTACAGTGGTGAAGTGAACACGGGACGGAAACGGAAATCGTTTTAAATAAGAGAATCAAATGCGTGCATCAACACTTAAATGCGTGCATCGTCTGCCTGGCGAATTGAGGAGTACTACTTGTAAACAAACTATATCTTCGAATGAAGCGACGAAATACAATGAAAGAAAAATTAAAAAAATTCGCGCGCGCGTTTTTTACTAAATATTTTCTTTTTTTAAGTCAACGTCCTTTGCAACATCTTTTAAAACGCGCATAGCCAAGCAATAAGTGTGATTCACTACCTGCGTCTGTGTTCCCAGATTGAAGTCAACTAGAAGCCCAATAATGACTAAATATGGTTAAAGGAATCTAAGGGTATTCCCTGCATAGAGGACTGAATTTTTTTCTTTTCTAACTACGCTATGCAAGCCAGCTTCTAGCGTCTGCCTAAACAAGTCATTTACCACAGCTATTACTTGAATTGAACTTACTGGTTTCCCTTCAACATTCCCAACTTAAGGTTCTTGTCGGTAAACTCGAAATTGCCCACTTTGATTTCTCTAAGGTCTTTGCACGCGGCAACAATTTTTCTTGGGTCCACTTTGCGAAGACTGAACCACTGGGAAGTCTTCGCTCGGCGATCTTTAGTGCCTGCATAGCCAAGCATTGAGGGTTTTATGCTGAAAATGTAGCAAAAAATATGAAATATTACCTAAATTTGAAGATGATTCTTAACGAATTAGATAGGCAGATGATCTATTGGAATAAAAACAATCGTTTAATTTTATGTGCTTTTAATATAGAAAACAAGGCAAAAACCTGCATCCTCTTTTCAGCCCTATTTTTAGGGTTCCGATACCAAAATGGTAAAAAAAAGGAACCCTTATGGTGCCGCTCTGTCTGTCTGTCCGTCTGTCTGTCTGTCACACCTCTATATCTCAGCAACCACTTATGCTATCAACCTGAAATTTGGAATAGTTTTAGAATATAGTTGCCCAACTTAATTGCACAAGAAAAAATTTTGAAAAAAGTATGATTATTAATATAAAGGGGGCCAAAATAGGGGGGGCCAAATTTCAAATTGTCGCTACTAGGTCGAGTGGGGTATCATATGAAAGGGCTTTACTTGTACATTTTAAAATATATTTTTGTATTTTTTTAAATTTCTTAGTTTTAAAGTTATGATGAAAAATGTCAAGAAAAATACCATTCCCCCCCCCTTATCTCCGAAGTTTGAGTAAGGAAAAATCTGAATTAATTACAGTTGACAGAAGTTTATATAAACTTTACAGCAAAAATAAAACGATCTTTCTAAGTTGCTCAGTTTTTCAGAAATCTGCAAAAAACCTTTACAAACAAATTTAGTTTTGCGGTCCTGAAAATGGACTTTATTGCTTCCAAAAATACTATAGGTATATCGGAACCCTCGGCGCGCGAGTCCGACTCGCACTTGACCGGTTTTTATTATTTTAGAGCGCCTTCGTTCGCCTAGACTAGAACATCAGTTTTCTAAAAGTAGTTTACTGTGTAAAAGTGAAAGATTTTACCAAATGGTTGCACTTGTTCCAATGTAAAACATTTTTCCTGCAGGAATGAGATGTTTTTCTATGGTAAAAAATAATTCTCGTCAAACAGGGTGACGATTAAATTCGTTCGTCGTTAGTACATACCTAAAGCTACCTAGACAATATAAAGGTAACTTACTTTAATCGCAACCTATCAGCAATCCTTGAAGCGGCTTCCATGGTGTCACAGTTCTCCTTATGCACTATGAAATACACATATTCTCCAGGCCACACCCACTTTACTCTGGTGTCTACCCTCACTGCAAGAAAAGTTTTTGTCTATTATGTTTATTTTGTGTCTATCCCTTGGTGCAATTTTGTTGTATCTGAATTTTAGATTTTGCAGCGTTAACTAACAGAAACACCAACTTGGAACCATATTTTATGAAACATTTATGTCAACAAGTAAACGAATTTGCGAAAATTTCATGGGAAGTGGAGAATTTGATTAAAATTAAATACAATTGTTTATTTGTATTCCGTAACCCTTAGTCCTAGTAGTAGTAGTAGTGCTGGCAAAGAATATTACCAACTCATCTTTACCCATGGGTGTCGTAAGAGGCGATTAAGGGCTTACGAACCGGAGGATGGACAGCAGTATCTTTCTGTGTATTGTACCATTTTACATACTACATTCAACAACAATCTTGACAACAACAGCGTAATGCTTAAAAGCGTGGTGACTATGGTAAATCCCTCCCAAAGTACCACGCGTTTTAGCTGAAGCTCCCTGTCCTACAGTGAATGTTTCATGGGATGTTCTGATGATTCCTTAATTTCATCACAGCCAGCATAACTGATTTGACTCAGTGGCATCAGATATTAAATCCCAGATGAAAAATTATATGTATTCCTTGTTGAAGTTTTTAATTTTAACAAGTTGTAGTGGCAGTTGAGACCTCTTGAGGTCTAACCCTTTACTCCCGAAATCAATAACTAAAAAATTAAAAAAGATCTTCAAATCATATTTTACTTGATGTTTTTTGCAAATGTTAAAACATTTACCTCCTTTCCTGTACCTATCGAAGCGCACCAGTTTTTTGTCTCCAATATTGACTGTGCTGCTAACAATAGCATCTCCGAAACCCTTCTTTACAGCATCATGGATTTTGGTCCTCTGCTCTTTACTCATGGTTGTTGCATCTAGCTGGAGTGTTGAAAATTTAATTTTAAAAAATGCAAGCAAAGGTAGGAGTCTTGCACAGAACCATGAGAAGCACAAGATAAAAGTAGTTTATGGTCCGATATAAGTGGTTAACATTTGGTCCAGAATAACTATGAAACCTGAAAATATGAATATCTCAAAGGATATTTGTTTTTTTATGTTTCTACAAAATTTTATTTACTTGATTAAAAAGTATTGTATTAAGTAATCAGACGTTCCATTAACAGAATGTATAGTTGTAATTTTTATTGAGTAGGAATGGTTGGCCAAGAAAGAAGTCTATCAATTTTGACAACACTTCCCATGTAACCAAAATCTAACTAAGGTTAACAACTTTCTTGTTGTATGATGTTCAAGGAACTTCAACCGTTAGGTGGTAGACCACAATTTTGGTAGAATGTACAATGCAAGTCTCAGCCTGCAACTATCATCAAATGATGTTTTTATTTATTGTCAATGGGCTTACTTTTGATCTTGATTGAGAGATGAGGTCGACAATGGAATGAGCTTGCCTAGAAGAAGCCTATTCACCTGTGACTTGAATATATTTGGGTTATATGAACTCGGAAACACAAATACAGGCAGAGAATTCTACTCTTTAGCCATGTGCATTATTACTTACTTCAACAGCTTCTTGTGTTTCGTCTTTGCCAACAGCCAGCTGGTTGATCTTATCCCAGGTTTCCATGGGCAGTATTTCTACATTATACTTGCTGAATATCAACTCTTCATCTTCTTCCACCTCCTCATCTGCAGGTGGAGTTGGAGCTGTCAGATTGGTTAGCTTTGCTACCACACCTTGCTCATTAATTTCTGATACTTGGAAGTCTGAATATCTTGAAAAATTTGAAAAAGCTATGTTTTACTTTAAACCATGATACTTTAAGATAAATACACTTACTGCCATACTGAGACGTCACTTAAAGTTAATCATTTGTTAAGTCTCATGCTGGCCTTTTCAGTTTCATTAAATAAGAAAGTGACACACAAGACTTAATTAACGATTAACTTTGAGTGACGTCTCTGAGTGCGGCAGTAGATATACTATACATAAGCATAGTTAAAAAAGACAAAATATATTTTTTTTATATTTTAGCAACAACCATCAATATAAAATAATCTATAGATACCATTAAGAAAAAGCTACATTTTACTTTAAACAACAGAAGTTTAAAATAAATAAGCACTGCATAGTTGAAAAGGACAAAAATAAAATATTAACATTTTGGCAACAACCATCTATCGGTATATACATATAATCAATACATTTTTGAAATTATTGCATTACTATTTAGCCCAAAACATTTTACATTTTGCTCTGAAGTGCTTGCGTTGTTGTTGAGTAGGTGATGCATCAAGTATAGAATACAACACGGATTCGGTTTACAACTTGAGTGGGGTTTATGGCTCAAGTTTCTTTAAGACTCAAATTTATACTCCACTAGACTCCGTTCTGAACTTGTGCCACCAAGCCTATCAAAATTGCAAACATAAACTTATGTAAACTTCCGGACTAAAGGGCTTACCTCGACTTAATAATACCGTTGAAACCCTCATGTTCGCTAATATACTCTGTCACTCCTATAGCATCTTCAGAAAGTCTCTTCCCTGGCGTTTCTCTTCTGGGCCGTTGCTGCCACTGCTTGTTAGGATTTCTATTATCATTGTGATATCTGTTGCCTCCTCTAAATCCACCTTGGTTACCGCCACGATTGGTACCTCTGAAATTCTGTTGACCTCCGGGCCAATTTCCTCTCTTGTTGCCTCTACCGGTGCCTCTACCTCTGTTAAATCCTCCACGGCTACCTCCTCTCATGTTATTCCAGTTAGAATATCCATAGTTATCCATATTACTGAGTTCAATATAACCTCAAACTTTGCTTAATATTTTATTTACAGCGCTTATAATAGTATTTGGGTTGTATATTGATGACAAAAATAAATATGATACCACAAATATTTTACTACTATGCAATGATGACTAAAATCTGAAAACTACACTGAAAATATAGGAATCAAAATTCTGAAGCCAACAAATGCTTGACACATCAGAACAGTGCTGTGCTGCCAACTTATTTTATCAAAATTACGTCAAATTCACCCTATAATTACCGTAATAATATTTTTTGTTGTTTTCGTAAACGAAAAATCTATATTTATGTAGTTTTGAGATAAAACAGTATAGTTTTAAAAAAAATATCAGTAAAGATTTGGGCAAGACCAGCTATTTCAAATTGTTGGGAGTATTGAGCGCAGGTCACGTGACCGTTTACTTCTGTGACTTTTGGTTCTCGTGTACAGGATGTAAGGGACAGCTTTTCTAATACTCAAAGGCATGATCAGTCAACGTACTGAACAACATTCAGTGATTAAAACTTTCAGGAAATGAAAAAAAATCGGCCTCTATACAAAATTGCAAGCTTGATTGTATCGTTTGTATGTAGAGAACTATTTTTTTTTCATTTCCTCAAAGTTGTTCAGTTACATTGACTGATCATGCCCTTTAAATATTCGGAAGGCTGTCCCTTACGACTTATATTTTGGATTAGAGGACAAAACTGAAGCGGGCAGTGGTGGTATTTTTGTCTATCAGATTTCATCTAACAGCATAGATAAGTTAGTTTAGACCACTGCAAGGGTACTGGTGAAAGCATACATTCCATAAATTAAGTGGTTTTGAAAAAAGAAGTTTTTGCGGTATGTACATATAGTAAATTACCTACACGTGTATAGGAAGCTAAGAATTATACATCCTGCACGACGAGCAACAAGGAATGCGGCTATAGGAAAAATAGAAACAGTGGTATAGCATAGGTATAACTTTCTTTCACAGTGCTGCATCAGATAGTTCGTTACTAGCTTATACTTAGACTGCTTAGACCTTGTGGCTGGTCTAAGGAATACGGTAAAAAAAACTGGCAATAGAAATGAAAACATTCGTTAGCGTCAATTTGTCTGCAAAATTTGAGATTTTGACTTTTGGGAAATTGGAACTGCCTATCAGATACACAATGGTGCCGCGTTGTTGAAAAGAAAGACATGTTAATGGGAGTCGAAGGGACGCTGTGGCATGAAAAAAAAATCGTTCCTTTTGGGATGATTTGGCAACGCTGAAACACTTGGAATACGTTCCGATTCAGCCAAAACTTCCCCGTCGTGTTTTTTTTCATACTTTTTTATAATTTTTCTGCATTGGATCAAATCAAATCATATGCCCCATCCAGACTCTCCAGGAGGCAACACGAGGGAACGGGAGCACGAGAGTGAGGACAGTGCGCTCGTGTTCCCCCTCGTCTCGCTGGCGCTCCGTTTTGTGTTGCCGGCTCCAGACTCTCACGAGGCGCCTCGCACGAGGCTCTCGCACGAGTCTTGGCGAGTGGAGGCTGCAGGAGTGCTAGCCATCCACACTCTCAATTTATTCAGTTGCCCGGTTCGCCTACTAAAAGATGGATGTAATTGAAGTTACTGCGTTAGCCACTCTAAGTCTCCATTAATGATTTTTTTTTGTTTTTTTGCTGCTGTATAGGTAGGTATATTTAATTCTTTGGTAATTCGATTCATGCGTCGTTCATTTTATTTTTATCCTTGTGATATAATTTTTTTTAATTCAAATAATTGGTTCTATTTGATAAAATTCCACAAAAGTGGTACACAACTCATTACTCCACCCCTTAGTGATAAAAAACACGTGGATCCTTTTAACAACAAAGTGAGCGAGCACGAGAGTGTGGTCGATTCCCTCGCCTCACCCCCTCGCGTCCTTTGACTCGCGTCCGAAAAATATCATTAATGGCGACTTAGAGTGGCTAACGCAGTAACTTCAATTACGTCCATCTTTTAGTAGGCGAAGCGGGCAACTGGCTGGTGTGGATGGCTAGCACTCCTGCAGCCTCCACTCGCCAAGACTCGTGTGAGAGCCTCGTGCGAGGCGCCTCGCGAGAGTCTGGAGCCGGCAATAAGATCAAATTGTTTTCAGCACAAAAAAACATTGCAGTCATCGGGTGAGCAAGCTATGCTACCCGCTAACAGTGGCGCTGTAGGTTTCTGTCTTAAAAAAAAATGCCTAAAAACACGGAGCAAACGAATTTTTCCAGACATGAGACCTAGCTAGATCAATTTTTCGCCCCGACAACCCCCCGTAAGATAAATTTCATCGAAATAGTTAAGAGCCGTTTTCGAGAAAGCGATTACAAATTATTGCTCGTTTATATATATAATTCTAAAGCTATTTCAAAGTTATAAATTTACGCATAAAATAAAGTCTTTATTTTTAGTTTGATACATAGAATTAAAGGTTCGAAAAGTGTTCGTCTTTAAATGTCGTCCGATTTCATCATTGTTATATTTTTTTACAGATAATACTTATTTTTCGAAAATTAAATTTAAACTTCTGTAAGAATATCTTCCAAATCATGCTTTAAAAAATATTAAAAATTTAGATTCTTAATTCCTAAAAAGCAAAACGGTTACTACCTACTGAAATAGTAGATTTTACAACAAGTGCACAAAACGAAGGGCTCGGGCTGATAGTAATGTCAAGGATAAAATGGTTTTGTGGCCGAGTTATAAACTCTGCTTTTCACTTTGATTGCGAGGAAATAAAACGTAAAAGTACTCTCTAAATGTAACTGAAGAATGAGTTGTTCTGCTTTAGTGAAGAATATGTTGGGGGGGGGGGGTTGCAGCAGGCCCGCGCGCAGGGCGTACACCACCGCGATTACTTGTTTGCCCTAGCGTATATCCTGCACAAAAAAACACTTTCAGAGCATGAGAAGTGAAAATTGAGTTTCTCTCCTATCTATAAAGGTTGCCTTAAAACTATGCCTTTAAATGATCGCCGCCTTAATTTTCTTTTTTTTTCTAGTCCTATACTATTAAACGAGCAATATTTGTATACCTATTTTGTAATCGGTTTATCGAAAACGGCTCTAACGATTTCATTTAAATTTAGTATACAGGGGTTTTTGGGGGCAAAAAATCGATCTAGCTTGGTCTTATGTCTGGGAAAATTCGTTTTCACCGTCTTTTTAAATATTTCTCAGCGCGTTTTAGTGCGTTCAAGAAACTTACAGCGCCATCTGTTGTTGAGTAGCATAGCTTGCTCACCCGATGATATTTTAATGTTGAGTTGGCTATTATAGAGCGAAGCTCGGTCGCCCAGGTACTTATATATTATGAGTGGAATATAGAATCCGATCGGTGCAAAAAACGTAGATTAACGTAGGTAGTGGTTATATCCTCTTTAGGTGCAATATTGCCATTCATTCATAAAATATTTTGCATGTTGCTGTGCAGGACCCTTGATGCGCGAGTAAAATTCGCACTTGACTTGTTTTGTCAATCCCGTTTTACACCCAACTATGGAGCTATTGGTTTGGTACACACGGCCGCATGTCAGTAGAAACACTTTTGGACCTTATGGCGTGGTAATAGAGTTGAAAAAGTTTCTACCGACAAGCGGTTGACCGTACGAACGGCAGCAAGCAAGTGGTAACAAAACCAGTATAAACTGAACTAGAGGTATCTACGCTACAAAAACGCCCGGAAACCAGAGACTCGCTCAAGGTAAAAATGTTATCACTGACGTGCGGCCGTGAGTACCTACTACTACGGTGCAAATGAAAAGCGTAAGTCTTGTAAAGGACATGTAATAATTTTAAATACTGTAAACAAGAGATCCGATAATATTCCTTTACAGCAGGTAAAAATGTACCTTAATACGTATAATAATTATAACATACAGTCCGCAAATCAATAATTTTCGCCACGTACTTCATAGTCGGACAATTATACAGGCTGTAAAGACACATCCCATAGGTACTAAAACCGTAGATTCAGAGCAAGAAGCTGAACAACTTTTCCTAAGAACATACATACATACATACATAACATCACGCCTCTTTCCCATTGGGGTAGGCAGAGACCACAGTCCTCCACCTGCTACGATCTTGACATACTTCCCTTGCTTCCTGTACTTTCATCAATCCTTTCATACATGCTCGTCGGTTTAGGGTACTTTTAACCTGGCCTTTATTCAGAACGTCCTGAATTTGGTCCTGGTACGTTCGCCGAGGCCTTCCCCTTCCAACGTTTCCATTCACTCTCGCCTGGTAGATCTCTTTCGTCAATCTTCGTTCATTCATCCTCTCTACATGACCAAACCATCCAAACCAACCATCCAAACCAACCCAAAACATGGTCAAAATAAGAAAAGGTGGGAAGTTGTTCAGTTTCATGGTCTGAATACAGCTTGTTTTCGCTGGTTAAGTTTACTGGTTAAATAAAACTATTATTATTATTTCATAATAAACCGAATGAAATGCCTAAGGGCGGATACACATGGATATCAGGGGGCCTGCGAAGATCTACGCTACGAGAGCTTTTCGGAATTGGTCCACGTTGATAATTGGCGCAGGCCTACGAGCGCAGGCAGAGTCAATATAATCCGTTTCATTCGTGAATGCCAACGCTTACCAACAGATTTTGCAACTATGTCAATACTAATCACCTAAAGTTGTCAGAAAAAACAAGTTTGTAAAACCATGTTATTTTTTCCGTCAACTTTACTCTGTCATGGCTGCAAAATGTGTTGGTAAGCGTTGGAATTAACGAATGAAACGGATTATAGGGACCAAGTTTCTATACTGTGTGCCGAAGGCCAGGATCACACCTAGCTGAATTCAAAGACTAATTCGGCATACATTGCTGGGAGTCTTGGTTATGTTAATTGCAATATCCTTACTTCAACGAGAAATGTATGCCGATTTTGTCTTTGAATTCAGCTAGGTGTGATAATAGCTTAGCCAGCGCCTTCGGGATCCGGTCCGCGCTGGTAGTTAGCGCCGGTTCTGATGAGCGCCGATAGATCGACGCAGGGTCCCTGCGCTCTACCTGTATACTCCCTGCGGAAGATAAAGCTTGTTGTCGGTGCATCTTCAGTCTGAGCCGACATGAACCTATAGAAAAACCCTGCGCGCGCTTGGGCGTCCATCAAAGCTAGTTGAACGTGCAAGCATGAATAAAGAATGCATGCGCTTATACGAGTAGACAAAGCGTGCAACAAGCTCTGCCTGCCTACCCTGACGGGAAAGAGGCGTAATGTTTATGTATGCATGCAACAAGCTTTCTTACCGTATACGGTGTTTGGAAATGCACTGCGATATTTGAAACCACATTTTCTACCCTTAGATATTCAACCCATGAAACTGAACTATTTGCCCCAAGGGACATAGGTCAACAGATGATAAAACAATTTCAATTTTAGTATACAATGTAATTTTTTTTTATTTCGACCTATGTTCTCTGCGGAAAATTAATAAAATATGGTTTAAACGATCGCAGTACTTCTAAGACCCTGTATACTCAGTACTGAATTTTTAAACTATCAATGAAACTTTAAAGTAAAAGTCCGTGGCGATTACACAACTGAGACAGACTGTAGGTAAGCATAATATTCTAAAACTAAAATATAAACATGATTTTGAGAATAAAATACCACCGATAGCAAAGGAACATAACGAGTCAGTTATCATATCACTGCCTAGGGCAAAGTAAACACTAAAATAATCTAAGTATAAACATAGAGTACATTTTTACATAAAGGCTTTTCGCCAGATATTTAAAAAATAGTTGGGCGCAAAAAATTGTACACCGCTGATTTTTTGGTATTTTATTAGGACACAGGATAATAAAAGTTAGCATAACATTAAATATTCTTTGACAAAAGTGTGAAACGAAATTATTAGCTTCGAAATACCTAATTGCGCGGTGCCCCAAAACCTCGACTTTTTTGTTTTCGGCTTGATAAGTACTTCTAAAATGTGTATCCTTTTAAGAAAGTAACTACGTCACAGATTAGATACTAGTAGTCCACTTTTAAAGAACATAAAATATGCTGCGATTTCAGAGCTATTAAATCTCTAAATTAAAGGTCTAATAAAGCTTAAGACTGCACCCCGCGCACACAAGCTAATTGTAATAGTTTAAAATAACGTTATCCTGACAAAGAACACTGTATCGGTCTTCAATTTTTCATTTTTGTCTCCAATTTAAAGAAATTGATTAAATTCTGATGAGGGCGCTAGTGTGCGCGGAAAGCACTTCAAACACTGACCATTTTTCACACAAAGTTCGAAATTGCGGTATGGTATGAAGAGCTTTATCTCGAGTTTTATGAGACCTAAAGAGTTGTTACGCTTTCATCTTAGCTTTTATGTACTTTAAAAGTGATACCTAAGGTAACTTCGAAATTCTAAAAATTTCTGTTTACCGGACAACGCAAGTATTCCTTAGTTGATAATTTGGTTTTACATTATTGTTAAGTATCCTAATATCATCCCAAAACTTCTATGTGATGCAATTTTTGCGACCTAACGCAATTTTTATGTCTACGGTTACTGGCGTATCAGGTTTACAGCAAAAATAATATTTTCTGAAAAAATGTGATATAAGATTTTATATACGTCGTACAAAATAACTCTGGCTATGACCGTTAATGCGCAGAACACAAAAACTGAAAGGCGGGGGTAAGCGCGGCACTAAGATTTTGCGCCGCAGGTGGGGGGAGGCGAGCGAATCGTTCATTGGCTCGCTGCCTGTCACCCATGCGCAGAAAATAACAGTCAGAGCCCAAACTTATCGTGCGCACGCTATACCAATGATTATACCTACCTATCAATTTGGTTTACTTGACAATATAAAGGAAGTATGTAGGTACTGGTTTGACTTGTATGTATTTTCAAACAATGAGTCATCGTTTAAGAAGCGATAAAAGATAAGTATTGAGATCTCATTAAGACTTTGTTCTAACAATTAATTATTAGTTTTATAGATATTTAATTAAAATTAATATAAAATAGAAACTCCATGATCTAACTACTACATCTAAAATAATAATAATATCATAAGTAAAATACTAAGTAAAAGAAAGTGGTGTAGATTGCACACTCAAGAAAAAGTATAAAACTATATTTGTTCAAGTGAATAAAGTTAAAAGTAAAGAGAATTCCACGAAAAAAATATGGCGTTGAGTAGTAGAAGTGTAGGTATGCATTTTGCAGTCCAGAAGAGGTTTCTGTTCTATAACACTAGGCAACTAGTCAAAAACATACAAAACACAATAATTAATTAATCAATAATTATTAATTAATTAAATTATTCATTATATATTCAAAACTGATTTTACTTTGTATACTTACTAAACGCCATTTTTTTTGTGGAATTCACTTTAGTAGTAATTATTTAAAAGAAGACTAAGATGGAAAATGATTTTTTTTTTGTATTGTTGGTAGGTATAAACACAAAAATCGGTCTGAAAATAAGTATGTTTCTTTTTATGTAACAAGTGAGAAGTGAGCAAACAAGCAGGGGGCCACCTTCTGGTCACTGCCGCCCATAACGCTCAGTCTTAGTAGTGGCATAATTGAATGCTAATAAGACAGCAAAACTCGTTACCCACCCTGAAAACTAAGATGGCATGTCTCATATTATTAAATTTAATGTAATACGTTCTAACTATCGCAAAGTGCTGTGATGCGTTTACACGCAGGTACATTAAGATAAAATTTGGCAGTGATGGACTTAACAGGCAGTAAGAAATGCACAATAGCGGCATTTATACATAAATAAATAGATGTTTTTATTTTCGATATAATTTGAACACATTCTAGAATCGGGAGTTTTATTATGTTAAATTTTATTAAGAATCTTAGATATGACCTGTTCTTGAAATATATAGCAAAAACATATAATTTCCAGGGTCCTAGTTTTTACGTTCTTGCTATCTACCATCTTGAATAATGTAATAAATTACCCCCTTTTGAGTGTCAATTTATCGCATTTATGAGCAATTTAAAAATCTTAAAGGTTAAAGATCGAATTATTTTAAATATTTGACAGTAAATTGCAACAGTAAAATATAGCGTTTGTTAGCTTCTACACAAAATCACTTACAGCAGGGCCAAAACCACTTCTTGTTTTAAAACACTCAAAAAATTACACAACCATTAAAAATACAAAATCACTCTCATGCATTCGAAAGCCCAGATGTGCTCTTACTTTGCAACGTCACCACAATCATGATTAATAAAAATTTTTAACTATTAAGCTACCTAATTCAAATATTTGTTCCCGCAGCTAATAACCTATTATCAAACATCTTATATTCCATAAACCAAGCCACTTGATCACCAGTAGTTTTGTATTGTAACTATTATAGTAGTATAGTCCGACAGCTTCGTGCTTGACTTGACTATGATAGGGGGATGTGCAGTGTTATGTGTCGGGGAGAACAACATTATAATCTCCTCTATGGGAACCTGACGTAAGGTCTCGATATTTCACCTCACCACCTGGGTCTGTCCAAGCAGAAAGGTCGGCATTTACTTGTCGGATTACAGCTGAACACACCTGGACTGCTTACAAACATATAGCATTTGGAAATATTCAACTCTCTCAAGATTATAACTTTTGTGCAATAAAAGAAAATGTTTATCTTCAGTGCATAGAAATCAATCAACTTTTGTAAAATGGTCTGAGTTTAACTTTCACATCAAATTGAATTTGACTAGTCTTACATATTGCTCGTCTGATTGATTGCTTTATTACATTTCAACATGTTAAACATATCTAATGATCATACTTTAAGCACATACAATAAAACAATGGCCATACAAAATTCCATACAAGCTTTAAAATTATGAGCTTAAAGAGCTGAGAGCACTTGACTTATTATCACATATTTTATTATCAGTCGAATGCAGAACTAGTTTCTGCATTGGGTCTAAAATTATTGTAGAATTATCTTCTTGCATTTCTTGTTTGGTGCATTCAGTATCGTCAGAGTTTTTATTCTCAGCTGTTTTATTGTCAAAAACAGGGAAGAAGTCATAGTGCGATTTTCCATTAGTAACTGTAGAAAGATTTTCAGTTAAACTTAAAAACTCTGGCTGCACAGACTTCGTCCTTTTTAATCTTGGCATGTCGCGTTCAGAAAACTCCTCCCATCCTTCCGTTTTTCCTTGTACATTACTGCTGTCTTTGTTAAACGAACTTGATGGTGCATTGGGCTCGTTGGATGCGAATTTTTGCTGAATATCATTGATTTGATTATGATTTTCTCTACTGGAGACAATTTGACCATAAACTGGTGTACAATAAGTGGTTTCTGCATGAATATTGTTACTTCTGCTCTCTTTCAGTTGGCAGTTGTTCATTCCAGAATCGAACTCTGATTTCTGTCCAGCATTCATGAGTATTTGTTTAGATGATTTTACTGGTTTTTTAGTTGGCGAGTCCACATCATTCTGTCTTGCATCTCGGAGTGTGCCTTTCTCATCTTCATTGATGTCCTCATTGCCAATGCCATCTATATCATACACCTGAAAATGTTCAATGAAAGACAATAAAACAATATTTTTTAGTAAGTGATTAGTTTTTGATGAATTTACAACCAGTAAAAAGTTTAAATCTTTTAAAACCTTTCTAAATTTTATATTATTTAGTTTAAAGTTGGACAGGTTTCAAGATCAACTTCACTAAAAGTTTTTAATGTGCCTAAAAACACAGTACTATGTCTATGCAAGAAAGATATGTCACCAACATGACGTTACCATAAGCCTTATATTTAGGAAACCAACCTTGTAAGTTACATCTTGGTTCATTCCCTTTTCTCTCTCGCGTTTGTTCTGAACTGCAAGCCACACATCTTTGAGTTCTCCTGCCAGATCACGGTCTTTCAATATCACTGGATTTCGACCTAACAGCAGTCCTGGATTCATTGCCTCCACAAAGTCACAAAGTAGGCTTACTAGAGCATCTCGGTCCTGTAAATTAAATATGTGACTTTAATTAATAATTCTCAATAATAAAATGTGTTTTAAAAAACCGGCCAAGTGCGAGTCGAACTCGCGCTCCGAGGGTTCCGTACCACCACATAATCATAATTGTATTAGTTGAAATTTCAGTAAGTTACTGTGCTAGATTTTTTAAGTCCGACACGCGCTTGACCTGATTTTATTATTTGTTGTTATTTTACAGCTTCAGCACTATACACATGCCAATTTTCACATTTGTAAGTGATCCAGTTTTTAAGATAGAGCTAAAATAAAAATCGCCTAAAAAATAGGTCTAGTATGGGAGCCCCCCTTAATTTATTACTTTTTTTATTTTTAGTATTTGTTGTTATAGCGGCAATAGAAATACATAATTTGTGAAAATTTCAAATTTCTACCTATTACGGTTCATGAGATACAGTCTGCTGACAGACAGACAGACATCGGAGGCATATCAATAGGGTCCCGTTTTTCACCCTTTGGGTACGGAACCCTAAAAATGAAGAAAATATATTGTTATATTTTTTCTTAATATGTGATGAGGTAATGATAACATTTACATAATGAAATATTGGTTAAATGGCAGCTGTACCTTAGTTGCCAGGTATTTGATCTTTTGATGACATTTTGCAGCAACGTAAAACTAGGTACCTGCATTTTTTACATATTAGTGTTTAATTTATTTGAATAATACTAACCAAATGAAACAAAGGAGCCAACTCTGTGAGCTTATAGGCATAAATCATGTAACAAAAGATAATTTGTGAAAATAGTTTAAGAAGTGCACTAAAATAATCAATTAAATCCCATAAGATCAGCTTTGCAATGTCAGTTTACAATTATATGATGTGGCTGTACTCAAGCAGGTACTGAGGGTAATTATGGGTTGAAATTATCCAATCCAAAATAAGCTGAAGAAATGTCCACTACAGGATAGGGAGCTTCCTCCAGACATCTAGCTTTTGCTGGAAAAATGTGGAGGGGAAGTATCGTAGTCACCTCACTTGTCAGCGTTACGGCTGGCACCATGGACCACAGTAAGTAAGATGGTATGATACACAGGAGGATGCTGCTGCCCATCCTCCATTTTATAACTCTTAGTCGCCTCTTACGAAACCCACGGTATGTAAAATTAACTAAAACTACCAAAAATTCGCCCAGGAGAAGCCTATTTACCCACGACTTGAATAGATTTGGGTTATATGAACTCAGGAACCCCGACGCAGGTAGATAATTCCACTCTTTAGCAGTGCGCATTATAAAAGATGTTTCAAAGCGCTTGGTGCAAATGTGCACAATACCAACCAAATGTCTGGAGGCTTGATGGTTAGAAGGGGGATGGAGTGCTCTTTAATTTGGAATCTCTTTGGTTCACCGTGTATTAAAGGTAGTATTTGTACATAGATAAGTACCGTGGAATTTGTAGCATTCTTTCCATTGGCTTTCAGAATATCAGGATTGACCATTACTGCAAAAACCAACATTGGAGGCCGGTTGCTATTCGGTCCACAATTTTGAGGAACCTGTAAATGAAGCCTTTATTAAAATATTACAGCATCATTTATCATTATAAATATAACAACAAACTTTTTATATTATTCTACAGATTTAATTGGTTTTAGAGCAGGAAGCATGTCACACATACCTGCATACCTCCATATAAAGGTATAGGATCAGAATACTGCTTAGGATTTGCGATTTTCTGCCACCCTAGTACATTTATGAATAGCTTCTCTGTGGTATCCTTTATCGTATCCTGGATACACATGTGTGGCTGAGGTGGATTCCTGAACTGCCGAAAAGCTCTTGAGCTACGGACATACTGAATAGGAACGGATCTATCTGAAGGATTGTGGTTTTCCATAGTCTTGTAAGAAACCTTAACAAACACACAGCAAGCTTTTCACAAAACTTTTGTATAAAAAACACCAACAACGAGTGTCATTCTATTTGTTGCATTCTACGTACAGCACTTGACGGTCTCAGTTTATTGAACTCCAATCGGATGCTTCGAACACTACAAATCGTAACTCTCTCAACTCACTCCAAAACGCAACTTCTTTGAATAGATAAACTATTAACTACAAAATTGTTAACACAAAGCTCTAAAATTTTTAGAAAGGTGTAAAAAGAAAGCTTTCTCAAATCACTCACACAGAAACGAAACAACAAGATATTAGGAGGCCGTTCCGCAAATGGTAATAATTGCCCTTTGTTGACAGCAGATCAGTCTGCCTCGACCAAGTTTATTGGAGGGTCTTAAAAAGCTATCCTGCCGGCTTCAGTGGAGTCAGTCAGTCATGTCAGTGGAGGAAAATGTTTAGGAAATCCACGAATGACGTTTAAGATATTTTAGACAGATAGCTTTATACACTAATACATGTAGCTGTCCTTGTCTTTCAAAATGTGTCGCACTGCTCGGATGTTAATAAAACGTGACAATGCTTAAAGTCTTTAATCTATGGGCCTAGATAAACTGACAAGTGCAGCGTGCTAAGCCGGCTGCTGTCAGGATAATTTCTAACCGTTTTGATTTTGAAACGCGCCCGATTGTCTTCGTCCGTCGTGGGTATGAATGAGAGAATGACATTACTAGAGTTTGCTCAATGATTGTCAGGTAACCGGTATTATAAAAATTCTGTAACGATAGTAACGGTTATTTCCAGTAACAATATGTCATTGTTATAAACATTATAACCCAATTTTTTAACTGAGCATTTCAAGCCAAGTCGAGCTGAGTCACTTTACCTTCTACAGAATAAGAATAATGGTAAACAATCCAATATGTCAAGCTCGAAGTGCTGTTGGGTATACTTACAATAAATAAATTTAGGGTTATGCTGACCCTACCAATACTGCCATCAAGGTAATCTTTTGTCGGCTCGAAGTGCACAGTTATAAGTAAAAAAACGGTCAAGTGCGAGTAGGACTCGCGCACCGAGGGTTCCGATATAATTTTTGTATTTTTGGAAGCAATAAAGTCCATTTTTAGGACCGCAAAACTAAATTTGTTTGTAAAGGTTATTTGCATATTTCTAAAAAACTGTGCAACTTAGAAAAATCGTTTTATTTTTCCTGTAATGTTTACATAAATTTATGTCAACTGTAATTAATTCAGATTTTTCCTTTCACAAACTTCGGAGATAAGGGTGGGGGAATGGTATTTTTTTGACATATTTCATCATAACGTGAAATACCCCATTCGACCTAGTACCTAATGATAATTTGAAATTTGGCCCTATTTTGGCCCTCTTTACATTAATCATATTTTTTTCAAAATTCTTTTATGTGCAATTAAGTTGGGCAATCATATTCTGAAACTCTCCCAAATTTTAAGTCGATAGCATGAGTGGTTGCATACAGGTGTGACGGACAGACAGACGAAGTCGCACCATAAGGGTTCCATTTTTACCATTTTGGTTCGGTACCCTAAAAATTATGTAGTCACCGGCTAAAAATAAAAACAGGGCCACCCAATATTTCCGTACCTATGTATCGTTGGAAGCGACCATACTAGCAGACCACTCTGGGATTACTTAATGCCTATGTCCAGCAGCCGGCTTTGCAAGCTGTATTTTACTGTTGAACAATATTTTTATAATCAAGGGTATTGAATTTGTAACAAAACACTTGGTAAATAAGTTGGTAAATAATTACATAAGTACGACCACAATAGCTGTCGTCATGTACTAATGTGTATTGTCCAACCTTGATCAAACTGAATATGTGAATATTACGAAAAAAACCAAGTGCGAATCGGATTCGCCATAAAAATACCGTCTTAATATAGGTCTTTTGTGACAACTGTCAAACGTATGAAAATTATGACCTACAAAGAAAAATAAACTCTGTGCGTTGGTGTTAAGGAAACGTCAAAACGGACTTCTTACGTTGGCCCTACTTTAGTTATGGACGCGCAGTCAGACAGAAGTGTATAAAATTTTGGCGAGTCTGACACGCACTTGACCAGTTTTCATTATTTGTTGTTATTCTACAATGGAAATATACAAATGTAAGACAAAAAAAATATCGATAGAAGCCCATATTTTTTTTTCATGTTTGCTAGTAAAGGCACTTTAATAAAAAAAAACCGGTCAAGTGCGAGTCGGACCCGCACGCCGAGGGTTCCGATATACCTATAGTATTTTTGGAAGCAATAAAGTCCATTTTCAGGACCGCAAAACTAAATTTGTTTGTAAAGGTTTTTTGCAGATTTCTGAAAAACTGTGCAACTTAGAAAGATCGTTTTATTTTTGCTGTAAAGTTTATATAAACTTCTGTCAACTGTAATTAATTCAGATTTTTCCTTACTCAAACTTCGGAGATAAGGGGGGGGGAATGGTATTTTTCTTGACATTTTTCATCATAACTTTAAGACTAAGAAATTTAAAAAAATACAAAAATATATTTTAAAATGTACAAGTAAAGCCCTTTCATATGATACCCCACTCGACCTAGTAGCGACAATTTGAAATTTGGCCCCCCCTATTTTGGCCCCCTTTATATTAATAATCATACTTTTTTCAAATTTTTTTCTTGTGCAATTAAGTTGGGCAACTATATTCTAAAACTATTCCAAATTTCAGGTTGATAGCATAAGTGGTTGCTGAGATATAGAGGTGTGACAGACAGACGGACAGACAGACAGACAGAGCGGCACCATAAGGGTTCCTTTTTTTTACCATTTTGGTATCGGAACCCTAAAAAGACACGACACCTTTTTGTTTTTTCTAGGTTTTAGGTTTAAGAACTTGTTTTTTCAAAAGAATTACAAACTCACTTACAGAAAAAATTTCATAATTATAAGATGAAATACAAACATACGGAGCAAAATCTTACAAAAAATTATTGTGATTGATACATATGACAAGAAATTACCACTAGGAAAATTGGCTTTATTCAGCATAAAATTTGACAGACAAATCCACAGATAAAATACATGTCATTCACCCCTCCCTAAAACATAATCTTCCAGGTGGACCGGCAGACGGCGAGGGCGTGTAGAGCGTTGAATTTCACGCTCGTTCTCGTTCTCACCAGATCCCTGTTCTCGGTGCTGTTGTGTGCTATGTGAAGGCTGGGGCGTAGAATATGCTTCAGTCCTTTCAGGCTCTTCATCATCTGAAGAAAAGTCATCTTGTACTGAAGGGAGCGGAGCTAGATGTCTATTAGAGATCGTGCCTTCTCTTCCATCCGAGTACCGAATAAAAGAGTACGTTGGATTACTCTGTAGAAGGTGGCCTTCTTCTACTAAAGGCTCAGACTTCGAATTACGCACGGTTCTTTTTATAAGTATAGGACCAGGTGTCATAAGCCAATCGGGTAGAGATACGCCATTAGGGCTTCGCCGTGGATGACTGAACATTCTTTCATGTGGAGTTGCGTTGATAGATGTGCATAATAATGAACGTATAGAGTGTAAGGCCATGGGCAAGACTTTTTCCCATTCAGAAGCTTCCATATGCTTGGATCTGAGACAAAGCTGTATGGTCTTCCAAAGAGTTCCATTTAAACGCTCTACCTGGCCGTTGCCTTGAGGATTGTAGGGCGTGGTTCTGCTTGACGCAATTCCCAGTGAGACCAAATAATGTGTTAGTTCTTGCGACATAAATGAGGTAGCTATCAGAGTGTATGTACATAGGCGTACCAAAAGTAAAGAAAATTTCATTCAGGCATTTTATAACAGTATTCGATGTCATATCTTTACATGGAAAAGCAAACGGAAAACGACTGTATTCATCTATTACTGTCAGTATGTAATGATTTTGAGTTCTTGATGGTAATGGACCTTTAAAGTCTAGATTTAGTCTTTCAAAAGGCGCCGTTGCCTTTATAAGTGTACCCTCAGTTCGTGCATATCTCGGTTTTAATTCGGCGCAAACTTGACAGTTCGTACTAATTTGTTTTATGTCATTGATTGAATAGGGCAAATTCTTCGATCTAACCCAATGATACATTCTGACGATACCAGGGTGACAAAGATTATTGTGCAATGTCTTTAAATTGTTGACGTCCATATGTGCACAAACTCGAGTGAGAGTCAAACTTAACTTTTCAAGAAGTCTTTCTCTTATTTTTTGAGAATTGATACTGGCGATAAAAGCGCCTCGCATTGACTCATTTTGATGTTCAATCGCGGACACTTGTTTGAAATTACACTCTTGTGCCAAAAGCTTTAGAGCTTGAACATATTCTTTTACAGTTTCGTCAGGTTTTTGCTTGCGTGTATTTAATAGGTGCCTTGCTAAAATTATGTTCTTAGGTTTCAAATAAATGTTATTTAATATTTGGATAGCATCAGTGTAAGTTGTACATTCACGAATATGAGAATAGATAGTTGGGGATAAATGGTTTACCAGTAACTTTAGTTTGACTGAGTCCGGTGTACCGTCGATGCATTCTTCAGACAAAAAATTTTCAAATTTAAATTTCCAATGCGACCATTTTATGTCAGCTGTCATTGAACTTGGTTCTTCAGCGAATCGATCTGGCCGCAGATAACGTGCTATCGTATTTTTGTCCGAAGTTTTTATTTCTTTGGATTCGTTCCCCATTGTGGTGATATTATTTTAATTATTTATGCTGAATAAATTGATACATATGACAAGAAATTACCAGTAGGAAAATTGGCTTTATTTAGCATAAAATTTGACAGACAAATCCACAGATAAAATACATGTCAGTGATGAAAACATCTGAAATATTACTTGAAATACGCAGGTAAGTAGTCATAGTTTTTTTATGAAAGCGGTGTATTTTCTTCAAAGTAGGCACATTTAAATGATCGAAAGTTTGCCTGAAAAAGGAGATAAAAGAAAGTAACAATATCATCCAGAAACTAATAAAAAATAAATAGAAACGCCAAAAAATACAGATTTTTTTATCTCTAACTTTAAAACCTGGATGTTTTGTGAAAGTTTATGATATTGTCTACAAATTTTCCAAACTTTTCATTTCATCTCTTTACATAGATAAATAGATAAATAAAAGCCAGCCAGACAGAACAAACACTTGGGAACGCACCCGCGGCCCTCGGAGTGAAAAGCAGGCTCACTACTAAAGGTACTTAGAAGGAGGATTAAAGAAATAATTTGTTACTAGGTGGTATAGTCGTTTTTCTATGGATTTGACAGGTTATTTTGAATATTTTCTATGGATCATCGATGATGGGGTTGTGACATGTTGGCAGATGTCATCCCCTACTAAAATAAATTAGCAAGGTATCTATTCCGAGCGAAGCAAGGAGGTCCGAAATCTTTGCTCACTACCAACCACACCAACGGCTTATCGAACTGTCAACGGGGGGCTTTATAATGCTTTATACATTTTAAACCCTGTTATATCAATTTACTTTAAAATATTAATATACAACGTGATTTTGTAATGCCTAACTATACTTGAATATGGTACTTAGTACATGAAACTGAACAACTTTCCCCAAGAAATATAGGTTGAAAGATGAGATTTTTTTGGTCGTCCCATACAAATTCCGGTATTGACGGCGCAAGGTTTGTATGGGGAAGCCAAATTTTTTTTCATATTCTAACCTATGTTTCTTGGGGAAAGTTGTTCAGTTTAATGTACTAAGTACCATATTCAAGTATAGTCAGCCATTACAAAATCACGTTGTATATTAAAGTAGTTTCTAAAATACAATAATCAACTTAAGATTACGTAATGGATGTAGGTATTTCATTTTCCTTTATTCAAAAGAGTGTAGTAGCTGTATGCTCCTTTTAAAATCTGAAAAAATAAAACGAGGCCTTAAATACAACTTCAAAGAGTAAAATAATATGGCAAAAGGAGGGTATTATTTGTTTGCTGGTTATAAGTAGGTACCGAGAAATAAAGAACCTAGAGTAATTTGATATTTACCGTTATGAAAGTTGACAGTGTTAGATTGGTAAACGGCCCAGCAGTAAAAATGTATTTAATGCGAAATTGTCCTGCCAGAATGTGAATTGCCTTTCTTTGTCGGACATTTGCAGCCCACCAATCACTTTCATACGGCCCGTAAACGACATCTTCACTCTATAACAAATGAAAAAAAATGTCTCAGTTTGCTAATTTCGAACTCGTCCAGCTCAATAATGTTTCTAAGTCAAGAATACATACTTTAATTAGAACGTCATTACTGTGCCAACAAAAGAGGAACAGCTGGGCTACACCAAACACCAAGTATTCCGCCATCAAAACCTTTTGCGTCGTGTTTTGCGCTGACTAAAACTCAAATCATGTTAAAAAAAATTAATAAAACATTTTTAATTTATCTCTTGGTATTAAAGAAAAGTGTTACGCTAGTTAATAACCAATATGTTCTTGTGTGAAGTGATTTTAATTTTTTTGTATCAAATAAACTTACAGAAAGTTGAAAAGCACTAGCACAAAGCATCAAAGCGCACATAACGACATAAACAAACATAACCGGCGACAACAACGAATTGAACATCCTCGAATATCTGAAACAAAACAATAATCAAAACTTTATTTTGGTATAAATTTTTACGTAAATTAGATGCTGATTATAGGGTTTCCAAATTTGGGACTAGTAGTGCCTCAGCGAGGTAGGTTTGATGTCGATAGTAATAT
This sequence comes from Athrips mouffetella, assembly GCA_947532105.1. Classification (NCBI taxonomy): domain Eukaryota; kingdom Metazoa; phylum Arthropoda; class Insecta; order Lepidoptera; family Gelechiidae; genus Athrips; species Athrips mouffetella. The sequence continues at coordinate 17,534,088 of OX383963.1, forward strand.
TTTGGCTTACTCGTAGTAACGTATACAGAAATAGTCGTTTCAATTTTTTGTTTTTATCATGTGATGTCAAAATTAGGCTTAAATTTTTGTAACATTGCTAGTTTCATGAGATATTTCATTTTGTCCTAGTATTCGTTGTGATAAATATCTGGTAATAATTTATAACTTAAAAATAAGTGGTAGAGCAAACATTCCGTTATTGCTGTTGCAGTAGATTTATTAAGTACCTCCAGTCAGGGAGCATTTTTCTGGTAAGATTATTTTTAATATAATCTGACATAAAAAAAAAAAGGAATATGTTAGATAAAATTATTCCAACCAAATAAAAAAAAACAGTCAAGTGCGAGTTAGACTAGGGTTAGGGTTCCTATAGTATTTTTAGAAGCAATACCTACAGTAAATTTTTAGGATCGCAATTTGTATGTAAAGGATTTTTGCAGATTTTTAAAAAAAATTGCTACTTAGAGAAATTGTTTTATTTTTGCTGTATTAACATCTAATGACTTTAATTAATTCAGATTTTTTCTTTTAGCAAAGTTCGGAGATAAGGGCGGGGAATGATATTTTTTTTGACATTTTTTATCATAACTTGAAAACTAAGAGTCGTAAAAAAATACAAAAATCTGTTTTGAAATTTCCAAGTAAAATCCTTTCACATAATCGACTCCCGCTCGACCTAGTTAATTTAAAATTTTGACCCCCCATATGGACCCATCCGTAATAAAGTTGGGCAGTCATATTGTAAAACCATTCCAAATTTCGAGTCGACTCCATGAGTGATTTCCGAGATAAACAGGTGTGACAGATAGACAGACAGACAAAGTCGCATCATAAGGGTTCGGTTTCTCCCATTTTGGTTTGGAACCCTTAAACTTTATGTACACTTTTACAAATATTGAAATATGAACTACCAATCGCTATTTGATTCAAACGCTATATGAATAATACTAATATGAATAATAAATTTTAAATCTCCTTTTAATAATGCACTAGAAATGGCAGTATACCTACTTTAAGTATGTTGGTTATAATAAATCCTATACTATTAAACGAGCAATATTTGTATTGTAATCGGTTTCTCGAAAACGGCTCTAACGATTTCGATGAAATTTACCGTAAAGGGGTTTTTGGGGGTAAAAAATCAATCTAGCTTGGTCTCATGCCTGGGAAAATTCGTTTTTCCCGTGTTTTTGAGCATTTTGTAAATCCCGCGTTTTAAACAGAAACTTACAGCGCCATCTGTTGGCGAGTAGCATAGCTTGCTCACCCGATGATATTTTCAAGTTGAGGCGGCTATTATAGAGCAAATCTCGGTCGCCCAGGTACTATACCATTATTTTGCGGAATTTTCGGTTTTACTTTACCTCTGCTAAGTAAGACACGCGTCTTGCTTAGCAAACAGAGTTGTAGGTCATCATTATGTAGGTATCTAGTAAGATTCATAAATAAATCTTTCAATCATGGGACACCATGCCAACAGCCGTATCATTTTTAAGGTGTTCACTTCTTAGTCATTCATTCTTCTAAGAATGAATTCATTTTTTGTATTTGATAGTTTATCTCAACTTGATACCTTTACCCTTTTCTGAGAAATGGAGTCTTGACAGAAAGTCAAAATGAAAGTACGTTTTCACAAAACGGCTCTATAATCCAGTTTATAAAACACGCGTGCCTTTTCATTATGATATTACCGCAGAAGTGATATTTTTTGTTCCTTTTTCATTTATCTCAACACGGAGCAAGAGGTTTTTATATCTGAAAGATAAAACTTATTTTCATGAATAAATAAACTGTGCTCGAGAAAATATGTTAAATCAACATTCGTGTCATGAATTATACATATTAATACCTAGGCTGTTTGGAAGTTTAGTAAGTGCCTCTTCATCTACGCATGCGCTAAGAAGAAAAGAAGTAAGGCCGTTATTTTTACAAATATTATTTTACTACTAATTATTTTCAAATATTTCAACTTCTAATGTGCTGCTTCAAAATAAAGCCGCAAAAATCACTTAGACACAAAGTACTAGCTTGCTGCATACTTAAATCGAAGAAAAATATACAAAAAACATTCAAATGTAAAAAAAATATATAAATATTTTGTATACGCAAATGTGTTTAAAAACATCGTTAGAAGCACGTGCGCTGTAATCATTATTTTCTCGGCTCCGTTAAAGTCTCGCCTTCGGCTCGGGCTGTAGGCCTCGGATGTAAATAAATAGCAAATGGTACAAGAGCTGAGAAAAATTATTTCTTGGTTTTTCACGTGATATTCAAGGCGAAAGCAAGAGTCTCAGTAGACTGGGGACAATAATAAGAGCATTAGTTTTTAAACTATTTCGTAACGTTGAAAACAAACTTTTTACCTCCTAATGCCCAGCGAGGTCCTAGCGCCTGATCGCTATTGCTATTTTTAGTATTGCACTAACCTTTGAAGCCGAGTTAGCTTTGATAGTTTTTCTTTTAATTTGTAAATTTTTCACATTTCTAATAACAACAGTCGAAACCAACAAAAAATTGCGCTTTTACGCAAAATATTTCTCAAACAGATCCCAAAATCGAGAAAAGTTATTTGCAGACTCATATTATTTTTAAAAGACGTATCTAAACACACAAAGACAAGGAAAAAAAATCACCCCCACTTTACTTAGACAATTTCTTCTTTAAATCATGTTGATATTCAAGGTGAATAAAAATGATTGCCGGTGCTATCACCGGACTTGATTCTAAAAATGTTTGACAGACGAGAAAGTCGGGGGCTTTAGCTATACTAACACAGAACATCTTAAAAAATATAAAGAAGGTCTCCTAAACATCCTCCGGTCTGGAACATCTCACGTGGTTTTTTTCTGATCGTCTATCTCTCTGATTATCACGTGGAAAATCTTTGTTTAGAATTTAGATACCTTTACCACAAAGATAGTTTTATTGCGTTTTAATACAAAACGACTGCCTTTTACTGATAGGATAGGAACTGTACCTATAGTTATGTTTCAAAAAGTAAATTTAATATCATTTTTACTGCAGGTAAAAAGCAGGAGTAAAACATTATGGAGAGCTCAAAAACCTCATGCAGTGTAGAGATAGGCGGCGATAGCTACACTGATAAGTGAATAGCTCTAAAATTTTGAATTAAATTTTTAAAAACCGGCCAAGTGCGAGTCGGACTCGTGCACCGAGGGTTCCGTACCACCACACAATCATAATTGTATTAGCTGAAAATTTTGTAAGTTACTGTGCTAGATTTTTTGAGTCCAACACGCGTTTGACCAAATTTTATGACTTGTTTATATTCTATAGGTTATGCTCTATAAATATAAAAATTCAAAAGCTCAGCCCCCCAATTTATCTTTTTTTTTTATTCTTAGTATTTTTTGTTATAGCGGTAACAGAAATACATAATCTGTGAAAATTCAAACTATCTAGCTATTACTGTTCATGAGACAGCTACAAAATTACACAAAATTATGTAAAAACTGCTGACTTTGGTGGCATCTTATTCCCTTGTTTATTTTATGTATTTATCTACACAACGAGTTCTAAACAACGATACCCCACTCGATGGGGTAGGTCAAACTTGTTTTTACGCTCCCCCCTTTAGCTGTTTGGGAGCCCCCCTTAATTTATTAGTTTATTTTTTATTTTTAGTATTTGTTGTTGTAGCGGCAACAGATATACACAATTTGTGAAAATTTCAAATTTCTATCTATTACTGTTCACGAGATACAGCCCGCTGACAGACAGACAGACGGACAGACAGACATCGGAGGCATATCAATAGGGTCCCGTTTTTCACCCTTTGGGAACGGAACCCTAAAAAAGCCCACATTACGAATTCAGCTTAGTGACCTTTTAATATTTAAAATGATTAGACGAATATTTTCTTTATATTAGTACAAAACACAAAAAAATATATTATCAAATGCATTGACTTATCTATAAAATAACCGTGCAACGTAATGTTTAAAACTTAACTGTTAAGTTTGTGTAAAACTTAACTGTTAAGTTTTGCTTAAAAATATAGTAAAATACTATGGTAAAATATCAAACCTTGGCCGTGGCGTACATAATATGCAGTTCTTAAATACGAATGTAACCGCGGTCACATGGTATAAGTACATATGGAAGTAAAAAGTGATGAAAAAATAGTGTAGAATTAATAGTTTTCTTACTTTGTTAGATGCGTATGAACTTCATGTAGTTGCCGTATCGTCTTCTCAGCTTTCTCATCACTGACTCCCGTACCACCACTACCCAACATCTGTTTGCATCTTTCCCGCAACAATTCTAATTTTCCTCTAAAAAACACCATTATTACAATGATGTTTGTGTCATAAGCAGCCATTATGCTAGCGCCATAGGCACAATTTAACACATGCCATACTATTGTCATCCAGCTGCCTGGAGAGTGGTACTTGTCAATGGGCATCCATGAGCTAAAGATATGAGGAAACAATTCGGTGCCGTTCCGAAGCTCATTTCGAAAATTCTCAGATGATAAAAATCTTAATAAAGGCGTATGGGTCACTGTTATGAAAGTTATGAAAACAAGTATCCAGTAGAAGTAAGTTACGTTGCGGCAATACTTTGTGTAAGTATCCAGAATCTTTCCTTTGGCTGTGTCCCGAGTGTCTCTTTCATACTTGTCAGCTTTGGTGACGTATTCCACAAGTTCTTTCCATTGGTTTTGCCAAAATATAAAAGTATTTGATTTCACTATGCACACGATGCTTAACATTGATATCTTGAGATTAGTAAGTACAAGATCTAAGTTCGATCTTATAACATATAGCTCTATGTACTGCGTAAAAACGAAAAAAGTTACTAGCTCATGTACAAAGATAAAAGCTGCTTTAGCAACCTTATTATCAGGAAAAATAAGACCAGTCTTTTTCAAAATCCAGTAATTAGGTGCCAAGAAAGGCCGATTTGGATCTTCTAAACTAGCTAGGAATTGTTTTATCATTTTCGACGAATGTAAGTCAAGTGAAGATTTTTTAAAATGGATAGGGGAAAAATAATTTTTCTTTATTTATAGTCATTTCCCTTCCTCCTTGCCCCTCCTCGCCCCAAGGCCTAAATCACAGTAGGGTAAGTAGCTACAAAAATATCTACCTTCCTTCTTCTACACCCTTTGTGTGACTCATTCATATTTTAAATTCAGGTGGCATTTTTACATACTACCCAGATATTTTCTGAGATTATTAAGGAGCATAAAATAGTTTTAAATATATATGCCTAAAAGAACTAAGTGTTTGACTAAATTTTATTCTATATTTCTACTACTTCAATTGCTTGCTAGATAATTTAGTACAATGTCCATATTTTGACATTATAGCAAACTAGTTGCTTAGTTAAACCAAAAGTATAACAGTTATCAGTCTGAAATTCCAGACCTTAACCGTGCCTTCTAATTAAATACGTACATATTTTTTTGTGGTTCTGCAGTCATAAACTCTTTTAGATTATGATACTTCTCTTATTGCTTATGGCTTTATTACTAATTTATGTAGCTAATCTTACCTACAGGAAACATATTAAATCATAAATTGCGTGATTTATAATGCCACTCCTTCTTGGCGCAACATGGTGCATGACGCTTTTTAATATGTGAGAAAAGGTGACGACGTCACTGAACTGTTTGGTATCCGTATGGAATTAGTTAGTTTAAAGCCTTATTATATTTCAGGCTAGACAAGCATCGATAATACTTTCCTCGATACTTGGAAGCCCTACATAAAATAATTCTAGTAAAATAGATGCTACAATTTTATTTTACCTTATAATTTTGATGTCTCTATTATATTATCCGTGAAAGGTGGGCGGGGCGGTCACACTACTGCGTGGCAGTCCCCTAAAAATGTAATGAAGCTATCAAATGATTGTATGAAATAACCAGCAATTACCGACAAAATAATATACCTAGATGGATTTTTTGAGCTACTAATAAAATCCACCTTTTTAACGTTTGTCAAATCAGACTACATAATTTTCCTATTAAGTACTTTTTGATACTATAGTTCATCGTCATAATGATAAACTTTTAATTTAATACACATATTATGTGCGGCGTAATTAATTATGTATGATTTATTAATCAAATAATGTTGAGAGCGTAGGCGTAAAAATCTTTATTGTTTGTTGATTAAAAGTTATAATAAGAATACGACGGAGTTTTTCAGTCCTATCACATGCAGTTGCAGAGCAATAGTGTTACGAGGCCAAATAGAAATGAAATGTTAAATAATAATTATTTAAAAAAATGGCACAGGCTACATTTCCCAATTGGTCTGAATGTATTTTTTGCTATTAGAAGTTTCAAAGGGGTTGATATAGATTTTTGAAATTATTTATTTTAAAAGCTGTAGTTGGGATGTTATTTAACAGCTGAGTAAAGGGTGTCAAGTATTTTTGAGGTTTTTTTTTTTACAAATAAAATTGAAAAAAAAGCAGGCGATACTAAAAAAGCGGTCAAGTGCGAGTCGGATTCGCGCGCCGAGGGTGCCGATATACCTATAGTGTTTTTGCACGTAATTTAGTAAATTTTTAGGATCGCACACCCAAATTTATTTTTATATATAGGTTTTTGCAGATATCTAAAAAAACTGTGCCACTTAGAAAGATTGTTTTATTTTTTCTGTAATATTTACATAAACTTCTATAATTAATTCAGATTTTTTCTTTGGCAAACTTCGGAGATGAGCGAGGAATGGTGTTTTTAGGGTTCCGATACCAAAATGGTAAAAAAAGGAACCCTTATGGTGCCGCTCTGTCTGTCTGTCCGTCTGTAAAGTTGCCCAACTTAATTGCACATGAAATAATTTTGAAAAAAGTACGATTATTATTGTAAAGGGGGCCAAAATAGGAGGAGCCAAATTTCATATTGTCGCTACTAGATCGACTGGGGTATCATATGAAAGAACTTTACTTGTACATTCTAAAATGTATTTTATTATTTTTTTAAGTTTCTTAATTTTCAAGCTATGATGAAAAATGTCAAAAAAAATACCATCCCCCACCCCCCCCCCCCCTCCCCCTTATCTCCGAAGTTTGTGTAAGGAAAAATCTGAATTAATTACAGTTGACAGAAATTTTAAACTTTACAGCAAAAATAAAACGATCTTTCTAAGTTGCACAGTTTTTCATAAATCTGCAAAAAACCTTTACAAACAAATTTAGTTTTACGGTCCTGAAAATGGACTTTATTGCTTCCAAAAATACTATAGGTATATCGGAACCCTCGGCGCGCGAGTCCGACTCGCACTTGACCGGTTTTTGTATTTTTAGGGTTCCGTACCTCAAAAGAAAAAAACGGAACCCTTATAGGATCACTTTGTTGTCCGACTGTCTGTCTGTCAAGACCCTTTATCTCACGAACGGGTAGAGGTATCAGGTTGAAATTGAAACCATATATTAGGGTCCATGAACCACACATGATCTGAAAATTTAAATTTTTTACAACGACTCAATCAAAAGATATGGCATTTTATGTCGTCATCTCCATACATTTATGCAAAAATGCAAAACCTACAGGGTACTTCCCGTTGACCTAAAATTATGAAATTTGGCAAGAAGCTAGGTCTCACAGTACAAATAATGGGAAAAGTCTGAAATCATTAAATATTACAACTTTTCTCACAACTAATGGTAACCAATTGTGGTGAGCTCCCGTTTCAAGAACATTCATATAAGAGAGGGGTCAAGTTGGATGGTCGCGGAGGCGATTTTTGTTTTAGTTCTATTTTAAAAACGGGAACACTTACAAACTTGAAAATTGGTATGTTTATAGTGCATAAGCTAGAAAATAACAACAAACAATAAAATTTGGCAAAGCGCGTGTCGGACTCAAAAAATCTAGCACATTAACTTACTGAAATTTCAAGTAATACAATTATGATTATGTGGTTGTACGGAACCCTCGGTGCGCGAGTCCGACTCGCACTTGGCCGGTTTTTTTACAGACAGACGAAGTCGCACCATTTCCATTTTTACCATTTTGGTTCAGAACCCAAAAAATTGTTGTGTTAATGCTTTTGCTTTTTATTTTCAGTTACAGTTATTGGTTTTCCATGTTTTGCCACGTTTTCCAGGCTGAAAGCAGGATGTTCAAAGTGGTCTTAGTACAGTCAAGAGCAGATCCAGCCTGACGCTTGCAGTGCGACTTTACTTCTCCAAAGATGATTGATATGTTGCAGGCAAATTGTATAGGTAATTCGTAGATTTACATTATGGCTTTACATTCTACAAAATGCTAAAACATTTTAAATTCTTCAATTTACAGAATGCTGCGGCATTTCACAAAACGGCGCGTAATTGGTTTGTGGTACTCGCGGGCCCCATGGACCGCGGTTGTAGGTGACCGCAGTAAGTAAGATGTTAGATACAAAGGAGGATGCTGCTGCCCATCCTCCAGTTAACCCTTAGTCACCTCTTACGACACCCACAGGTATGTCAGGGTTGGTACTATTCTTTGCCGGCACCACACGGGACAGCCGTAACGCTAACAAGCGAGGTGACTATGGTACTTCCCCTCTATATTTTTCCAGCAAAAGCTAGAACTCTAGACGGATCTCCCTGTCCTGTGGGCGTTTCATGGGATGATTATGATGATAAAAAACGTGGTAAAAAAAAAAGAAAGAAATTTAGGCCTACTTCCTATACACGTAAAGAGATGATTTTTTTTTATCGTCTACCCCATAGTGTGAGGTGTCGTTGGATAGCTCTTCTAAAAATATTGCAGGTGTGCCCAGATCATTTTTCGATTTAGGGATCCGTTTGCGAAATATTTAGCTTCAATGCAAAAAAAAAAACAAAAAAAAACGGCCAAGTGCGAGTCGGACTCGCGCACTGAGGGTTCCGTACCACCACATAAACATAATTGTATTAGTTGAAATTTCAGTAAGTTAATGTGCTAGATTTTTTGAGTCCGACACGCGCTTGACCAAATTTTATAATTTGTTGTTATTTTATAGCCTATGTCCTATAAACATACCAATTTTCAAGTTTGTAAGTGTTCCCGTTTTTAAATAGAACTAAAACAAAAATCGCCTCAGCAACCATCCAACTTGACCCCTCTCTTATATGAATGTTCTTAAAACGGGAGCTCACCACAATTGGTTACCATTAGTTGTGTGAAAAGTTGTAATATTTAATGATTTCAGACTTTTCCCATTATTTGTACTGTGAGACCTAGCTTCTTGCCAAATTTCATAATTTTAGGTCAACGGGAAGTACCCTGTAGGTTTTTCATTTTTGAATAAATGTATGGAGATGAGGACATAAAATGCCATATCTTTTGATTGCGTCGTTGTAAAAAATTGAAATTTTCAGATCTTGTGTGGTTCATGGATCCTAATATATGGTATTAATTTCAACCTGATACCTTTACCCGTTCGTGAGATAAAGGGTCTTGACAGACAGACAGACAGACAGACAGACAGACAGACAGACAGACAGACAGACAGACAGACAGACAGACGGACAACAAAGTGATCCTATAAGGGTTCCGTTTTTTTATTTGAGGTACGGAACCCTAAAAATTATGCTTAGAACTAAATATTTCGCAAACGGAATCCTAAATTAAAAAATTATCTGCGCACACTTGCAATATTTTTAGAAGAGCTATCCAACGACACCCCACACTATGGGGTAGACGATAAAAAAGAATCATCTCTTTACGTGTATGGGAGGTACCCTAAATTTTTTTTTTTTTTTACCACACGTTTATTGACGTGATCAATGTGTAGGTACGCTCATACGTTTGTTGACGTGATCAATGTGTACGCTCATACCGAGCTTTCTAGCATGTTTCTAGCTCTTGACAGAAAGACGGTGACTACGGAACCCTAAAGAATACCATGTGTTCCCACTACACTGTTAGTAGACTCATCGATTTCGTTACGTAAACCTCATGCTACAGGTGACTTTTGACCAAAGTTTCAAGAATGTACGATTTTTTGCCTTATATTTATGCTATTTTACCCGTAGTATTTGCTTATTTTAAATAGCTTTGTATTGGTAAAGTGCAGTAATTACAATTAGGTATAAAGACTACGACGGAGATATCCGTAGTTTGTAAGTTCAGGCGGTACCAGTGCAAAGGTGCTGCCAATTGCGTTACAAATAAATAAGGGATATATGTCTTTAATTTAAAACCAAACAAATCATAGCTTAGCGTATGAAAATAGCTTTGTATGTATTGGTAAATTGCTTACAGTGGCCGTTTTTTGGCACTTAACCTAAGAAGCTAAACTATGATGTGATGGATGGGTTGTAAAATAGGTATGTAACTGCAGATTCAGATTCAGATTCAGATAATTTTATTCAATGTAGATTCTTTACAGAATACTTATTGAATGTCATGCAGAATACAATGCAAATAGAGCGAGTCTACGCCGTCCCACGCTGCCCCATAGTACTCGAACTTATCTAGTCCCTGACTTCCCCATATTGCCGAGAAACGAACATTATCATTAAGGTTTAGTATAATTTATACTAACGCACTTAATTTATTAGTTTAACTCAATTTTATCTACTCTCATATCGTTACTCCTCAATAATGCGTTCAAAAATTGTAGGTTAACATCTTCATAATGTCAATCTGTGCCACAGAATTAATAATAGTTCTGTGCTTAGAAACAATCTTAGCAACATTTTTTAATCTGTGGGAGTGTATTATGAAGTATTGAATTTACCAAGGAGATTTAAGTAGCAGCTCTTTCTGCTAAGGAGGGAGCCATAAGCGTAGCACTTTCTTGCGAGGGACCTCCATACTAAAATGTATGGATTTTTTCAAATCCTAAAAACGTAAAATATTTATCTTTCTCTTTGATAAATATGTGACATGGGACTAATAAATGCTACTACCACAGTTTTTCTGGTGAAAACACTTACCATTCAGGAAAAAAACGGTGTTAAAAATCACGCATAAAATGGCTATTACGGATTATTTACGCTTCCGTTCTTAGTATTAATGATCAACTCACAAGTAAAAAACGATAATGATCACTTTCGCAAACAAAGTTTATACATAAACATTAGATTTTTAAAGATATCTTGATTTTTGTAAAACTTAACTGAGTTTTTTGACCGCCTAGCATGGGCGACAGTGAGACGCTTGACACTTCACTAGCTCATACAGAATATGTATATGGCGGACTCTGTAGTTTTTTACAGTCATCGCGGGAGACCTATTAAACAATTTTTTAATTTTTTAGGCGCGCCATTGACAGCTTGATGCGTTTGTAGTCTGTGGCCGCAAGGAGGTTTCATTGCAATAATGGAGAGATCAGCAAACAAAAGTTGTAGTTACATAATTTTATTAGTTTTGTAATGAAATAAGTGACAAAATCGTTTACAATTTGCCTTCGAGTGTTTTTGAAGCAGCTATAGGAACTTCGCTTAGCAGTTATCACCGGAAAAAGAGACAAACATTAAGGTTTGTTTTTGAACACATTATTTTAGGATTCACGATATGAGAGTAGATAAAGTTGTGTATGCAACTCCACATAATTAGGTATAAAACACTCGTGTCTTCTATTATGGAACTTGGCTCGCTACGCTCGCCTGCGTCCCATAAACCGACACTCAAGTTTTATACCCCTCATTATGTACCGTTGCATAAACTACTATTAAAATCGTTTGCATTGTATTATTAATAATGTCATATTTACACATAAGTTTACTTAACATTTTAGTACCTACTATGACCTACAACTAAAATTTTAGTACAATCGTCATCCATCTTCTTTCTTTAAAACAAAAAAAGCCGGCCAAGTGCGAGTCGGACTCGCGCACTGAGGGTTCCGTACCACCACATAAACATAATTGTATTAGTTGAAATTTCAGTAAGTTAATGTGCTAGGTTTTTTGAGTCCGACACGCGCTTGACCAAATTTTATTATTTGTTATTATTTTATAGCTTATGCACTATAAACACACCAATTTTCAAGTTTGTTAGTGTTCCCGTTTTTAAATAGAACTAAAACAAAAATCGCCTCATTGACCATCCAACTTGACCCCTCTCTTTTAAGAATGTTCTTGAAACGGGAGCTCACCACAAGTGGTTACCATTAGTTGTGAGAAAAGTTGTAATATTTAATGATTTCAGACTTTTCCCATTATTTGTACTGTAAGACCTAGCTTCTTGCCAAATTTCATAATTTTAGGTCAACGGGAAGTACCCTGTAGGTTTTACATTTTTGAATAAATGTATGGAGATGAGGACATAAAATGCCATATCTTTTGATTGCATCGTTGTAAAAAATTTAAATTTTCAGGTCTTGTGTGGTTCATGGATCCTAATATATGGTATTAATTTCAACCTGATCCCTTCACCTGTTCGAGAGATAAAGGGTCTTGACAGACAGTCAGACAGACAGACGGACAACAAAGTGATCCTATAAGGGTTCAGTTTTTTTCTTTTGAGGTACGGAATCCTAAAAAGGGCTCAGCAGACCGAAACAAAAAGGACACTGCTTTTTATAATATAGACAAAATTAAAACTTTCTGTCACTCAACAAAGTTTAAAATGGGTTTAAAAATTACCCTTTCTCTTTGCGCACCCATTAACCGATTTATAAATTAAATACATCTCTAGTTCCGTTCGGAAATTTCATGCCTCGTTCCAAAACGAGTAATTGTTCAATAGTCTTTAGAAAGAGCATGGCTGGGCTACGGGATCCGTCTTACTACAAAAAAGTTGGACATCTGTTGAACACTTGATTAAAAAAATTGTACCAAATAGCTCTGTCTATGTCATTGATGCGCAAAAGTGACTTATTTTTTATGAGTTTTATAACTTTTTCAGGTCTTTTACATGTTGGTCAGTTAAAACTTGCACTTAGCGGACCAAAACTAGCAAGGTGGCGCCATAGGAGGTTCCTGCGATTCACTACTTCACACGAAACTAAACTTGAAGGTGGTTACGCACCAACTTTTTGATGGTACATCAATAAAATAATTATTATTTAGGTCTGTTCCATGGTTGGGATGTTAATACTGTTACGAGCTAGCGATTCAGGATTGGAGTGAAACACCAATGTAGGATTTTCCGATTATGTAGGAGTTATTTCCAATCCGAGCTTCTTATTTACCGAGTTCACCCTCTGAGCCTCTTTGTGCGGTCTTCCCTCCTCGACCTCTTCCACAGGGATCTCGTTTACGGAGTTTTCCCACCGAGCACTCCTCTCCCTAGGACCTCTTCAACGGTGTGCTGGGTTCTGTATTCTTCGGATAAATGTATAAAATACAGGTATTTGCAGGTTTTTTTCACAGAAAACGCAGAGATAGTTTATCACCATTTATTGGATCTCAATTGACAGATCAAAAGTGACGTATGTCACGAAAAAAGCGCCAAACGCAGAGTGCGTTCTGAAATTACTAAATTACATTCACAACATCACTCCCGAGGGCAAAACAAGTTAGGTAACAGGTTGGAAACATAACAGTAACGATAGTGATACACAACTTGCAATGTTACCTAACATTACATAACTAAGTATAATTAAAAACTAACTTTTTAACACAATCTAATTGCGTACAATTTCAAGTAACATTTAACTGAGATCAATGTTACATTTACAGTCAGCTATCAAAAATTATAAACTTAACTAAGATAACGTAAATATAATATATTGCACACCAGAGAGCATTATACCATTCAGTAAATGTAAGCATTGTTATGTTTATACTGAAAATAAAATAAAGTTAATCCATAAATCTAAATGGTATTTTTATTGCACGACCTGACCTGGTAGTTGTAGCTAAAGGGACTGGTGCAGTAGAGCTTTGCTCATTACCTGATAGTTGTTGCGTTTCAGCTGAGCTTGGTGCAGGGATGACATCAAGCCACTCCTGAGAAACCATGGAGAGTTCAAGCGGGTATAATCTTTGATAAGGTCTTACCTTTTCTCCTGAAGCCGTCTGAACTCTAGCAACTCGCGTGAAGCCGTCCTTCCCTGTGTAGACTTCTGTAATAACACCCAAAGGCCAGTGTAATCTACTTGTATCTATCTCTATAAGTACTACATCTCCTATTTTCGGTTCATTTCTGTCGCCTTTTCCTTTGCTGACAAGCAGTGATATGTACTCATTTTTAAATCTTTTTCTAAAGTCTTCTCTTAATTGTTGTAGGTACTTATAGCGAACTTGTAAGTTATTTTGGTCAATCTTGTCTAAGTCTGGTGTGTCACCTGTTGGTAAACTCTGTAAAAACATCATAGGTGTAAGTGGTTTCACTTCTCCTATCTCTACATATGTCAGTGGTCTGCTGTTGATAACAGTCTCGCAATCACATAAGATGGTTGAAAGTTCAATCCAATCAAGTGACGCTTTGCCGAGAATTCTACGAAGCATGTCCTTGACTACTCTGATGAGACGCTCCCACCATCCTCCCCACCACGGAGCTGCTGGTACGGAGAATTTCCATTGGATCCTGTAACAGATGCTTGCTTCTTCAATTTCCTGCCAGTTTAATTCTCTGAGAAGGTTAGCAGCACCAACGAAATTTGTTCCATTGTCCGTGTAAATAATTCTCGCTCTGCCACGTCTCGCTATAAATCTGCGTAGTGTCATCAGGAAACTGTTGGTCGAAAGTGACTCAGTCAACTCCAAATGTACGGCCCTGTAAACAGCGCATGTAAATAAAACAATCCAGCATTTCTGATTATTCTTTAAATATAGAGGCCCTGCCAGGTCTATGCCAGTCACTTCAAAAGGAGCTGTGGTTCTGATGCGATCTGCAGGTAAAGGTGGCTCTGGAACTACATAATGTTTGGCTTTGTACCTTTTGCAAATTATGCAGTTTGTAACAACATATTTTACTAGTCTTCTAGCTCCGGTAATCCAGTAAGTATTTCTCAATGTTGCAAGTAAAGTCTGTGTACCAGCATGATTCATCTGTCTGTGTTTTTCTTGAACCATTCTTTGTACTATTTCATTTTTTCCAGGTAGTAAAATTGGGTTTACAAAATCTTTATCTTGTCCACTGTATTCTAGTCTAGTTTTTACTTTTATAATCCCTTCTTCTTTTGTAGTTATGAGCTTCTTTTCTATATTATTTTTCTCAGTGTAGTTTTCCTTCTGAATCAATTTTATCAGTGTTTCTTCAGCATGCCTGTGCTCTTCGAATCCTATCTGTATAGATTTTGTATCATATGTCTTTCTTGTGTTAGGACTCAGTCTTAGTAATCTAGCAACTAGTCTTACTATCTTGTTGTATTGCCTGAAGTACAAGAGACTTTCACTGAAGCTCTCTGAAGTGAGTTCTACATTCACTGATACACTTTTATTGTGTTCACTACTGATGATTTCTTCCTCTTTTTTTGTGTAATTAATCGTGGTCTTTGGCCACTTTTCTTTTTCCAGGTACAGCCATTGTGGACCCATCCACCATTGTTTCTCCAGCAGTGTCTTCGGGTCGCAGCCGCGTGAGGGTAAATCAGCAGGATTGTCAATACCAGGTAAGTGTTGCCAGTCTTCTTTGTTAGTATTGTTGCAGATTTCTTTTACTCTATTCGTCACAAAGGCTTTCCAGGTGTTTTGTCTCTGCAACCAAGCGAGTACTACAGCAGAGTCTGTCCAGAAATACACCTTGTACTCCTTGCATTCAGAGAGAAGACCTGATTTTACGACTTCATTGTATAATCTAGAAGCTATGAGAGCTCCCATGAGTTCCAACTTGGGAAGCGACATCTGTCTCTTGATCGGGGAGACTCTGCTTTTTGCTGTAATGAGTCGTACAGACACTTTACCTTTGTGTTCTGTCCGTATAAAAATGCAACCAGCATATGCATCTTTGCTTGCATCACAGAACACGTGAACCGTTGTCTCACAGTCTTTTAACTAGAAATCTGAAAGGCGTCGTGGTATTCTGCACTGCAAAAGACCTTCTATGGTATACATCCAATCCTTGTATTCTTTTTCTAATTCCGTAGGTATCTTCTCATCCCATCCTGTTTTCAATAACCATGCTTTTTGTATAATCAGTCTTGGGACTAGTGTGGTTGGGCACAAGAAACCAATTGGATCAAATATCTGTTGTGTGATAGATAACAAATTTCTCTTTGTTATATTACTAAGTACAGATTTCAGATTCAAATTGCAGCATAAGTCATCGTTACTTCTGTTCCACTGTAATCCTAGAACTGAAACTGTTTCTGGATCCTTTCGTTCTTCTTTAAGGTTGGTCATCCATCCTCTTAGTTCAAACTTTCCTTTTTCCATCAGTTCTGATGCTTCTTTTATGAACTTCTGTACTTCCATTTTTTCATCAAAACTGGTTATGCAGTTGTCTACATAAAACGCTTCCTTAAGTCTTTTTGCTGTCTCTGCATACATATCCATATTTTTCTGCAGGTGGCGATTGATGGTAGCAGCTAGCAGGTACGGGCTGCATGCTACCCCAAAGGGTACACGAGCATGTTGGTAAGTAACCATCTCCTGCTTCGTTTGAGGATCATTCCACCACAGTAGCTTTAAGTACTTACGGTCAGCAGGTAAGATTGAAACCTGTAGAAATGCTTTTCTTATATCTGATATGACACCGTACCGTCCAGCTCTAAACAATGTCAGTAACTTTGGAATGATTTCGATGAGGTTAGGTCCTTTCTCTATACATGAATTTAAGGAACGTTTATTTTCATCTTTGCACGAGGCATCTAGGACAGGCCTGATTTTTGTAGTAGCACTTTCTTCTGACTTTATTATTGCAAAATGAGCTAAGTAGTGACCATCATTTTTATTGTCATTCTGTACTACTTCTATAATTCCTTCTTTTTCCCAGTCTTTCAGTACCTCATGGTATCCTGCCAGCTTCTTTATGTTTTCTAACTTCTTTGTAGTGGACCACAATCTTTTCTGTGCTTGGTCAAAGTTAGTTCCTAGCTGTGGACCATCATGTTTCCATATTAAGCTAACTTCATACCTATCATCTTTGTTTACTGAAATGTTAATATAATTAGTGTCATTACATTCTTTCTGATATGGGTCTTTTATGCCTAAAGTTTCTAAGTCCCATAAGAATTCTAATGAACTTTCATTTGGTACCGTTGTTGTAACAACCAAGTTTGATAAAACATCGCTGTGTACCTTTGAAAACTCTATTGGACCGTGAAGCGTCCAGCCTAGGCTGGTGCTGACTGCTACCAACCTGTCTGTAACATGCACCAGGTTTCCATCCATAATGGCACCTAAATAGTCAGAGCCTATAAGTAAATCTATCTCCTCCTCTATATTTTCAACGGTATCAGTCAGATGAATGTTTTGTTTTTTAAGTTTAGCAAGCAAGCTTGCATCTTGAAGCTTGGGTAAGTTGCCACAAAGCTTATCTTGCCCTAGGCCTGTCATTGTCATAGTGTTACCACCCTTTAGGTCACTCACCTGAAATTTAAATACTTTGTGTGATTGTGTAGCCTTCTTGACACCACCAAAAAGTGAGTGGCTTAAATTCTCACTCCTTGTAACCTGTAGTCCAAGATCTTGTGCTAAACCAGTCCTTAAATAGGTGCGCTGTGAACCAGAATCCAGCAAAGCTCTCACCTTCTTCTCCCTGTTGTTTCCTGAAATTTTCAAGATCAAAGTTTGTAGCACTGTTGTGTTATTATTGCTAGAAAAGTTGGAGGAAACTTCTGGGTTCTCTGTTGGTTTGGGCTCACTGGTGTTGGGCTTCTCACTGTGTAAATGTACTGTAGGACAAAGTATAAGTAAATGCCTTTTGCCACAGCACATACATTTTATGAACACTTTACAGTTTTTGGCAAGATGACCCTTCTTTAGACATATATAACAACCTCCTTTATTTTTAATGGCATCTTTCTTTTGTTCTAAAGTCAAAGAATTGGCTTTTCCGCACTCTAAAGTATTATGAAACTTATCACAAAAGTAACAAAGTACTTTACCTACTTTTTCAGGTTGTCCTCTTCCTGACTTCTGTTTTACCTGAGCCTCGTTCACCAAGCACGCTGCAGTAGGAACCACTTCTGTAGTTGAAGAGCTGTCTAGAAAATCAGATTTGGCTAAAAGCACCCTCCGTTCAGCCTCAACTTCAGTCTGTAAAAACTGTATCAAGTTACTAAGTTTTGATTCCCCCCCTTTGCAAGAAACTTTACTCCAAGATAGTAAAGTGCTCTCTGGTAGTGCTGATTCTATCATAGGTAGTAAAATACACTCATATTTATCTTTAATTATGCCTAAAGATTCTAAAATTTGCAAATTTGCTACAATTTTATCATAAAGTAAGTCCAATGTCACACTATGCTTGCAGCTCACTAACTTCAAGAGTTCTCGAACATATATTTCAATCAGGGTTTCATCTTTGGCAAACCTGTCCTTAAGAGTTTGTATAACCTTCCCGTAATTTGCTTCTGTAGGCGGGTAGCTTTCAACAAGGCTTCTAGCCTTACTCTCTGGTGTCATGGCCTGGGTTAAATATTGAAACTTTGTTTCGGCGTCCATACCTTTGTCTTCATGGATTTTTTTAAATTGACCCCAAAACGCCAGCCATGACTTTGGGTTGTCATCGAATTTTCTGATTTCGATTTTAGGAAGATTGAGGTGCTTCTTTGATCCATCTTCTTTGTGGGTTTGCTGTTTCACTTGAAACTTTGCCATCAAAGAATGTTTTAGGTTTAACCACTTCCTTCTTATGTCATCACAAGATTGGCATTCTTTATCAAAGCCTTCCTCGTCGAAATCTTCCGAATTCAACATTCCTTGGTGGATTTCTTGGTCGAGGACCTGTATTTGAGTCATCTTTTCTTCTAGAAACTCTAAATCCACCGAAGTGCAGGCGGTTTTTTCGTGGCGCGTAAACGCCCGTCTCAATTGCTCCCGCTCGCGCGTCTTCTTATCGAGATCCATCTTACCTCTCTTGTTTTTCTGTGGTAGACGGTCGCCACTATGTGCTAGGTTCTGTATTCTTCGGATAAATGTATAAAATACAGGTATTTGCAGGTTTTTTTCACAGAAAACGCAGAGATAGTTTATCACCATTTATTGGATCTCAATTGACAGATCAAAAGTGACGTATGTCACGAAAAAAGCGCCAAACGCAGAGTGCGTTCTGAAATTACTAAATTACATTCACAACAAACGGAGTATTCTCTCCTAGCATTCCTCCCTCTGGGACCTCTTCTTTAGAGTCTTCCCTCCGAGTTCCTCTTGCCTCCGGGACGTCTTCTATGCGCGACTTCCCTCCAAGCACTCTTACTTCCGGGACCTCATCTATGCGAGAATTCCCTCCGAGCACTCTTCCCTCCGGGTCCTCTTCCTCCGGCATCTCTTCCACAGAGTCTTCCCTCTGTACCCTCTTGAGTTACCTCTGAGGTTTCCTCTTCCTTAGGACTTTTTCTTCTTTTCCTTGTTCTTCACTTTAAATCGCTCTCCACTGAAATACGGTGTAGCTGCTCGGCGCCCCGGCTCATATAACCGTGCTAGTCGTTCCCGAACATTCTAGACTCATTTTTGAATTTAGGTTTTTGTTAGATTTTTCTAGTAATTGGCTCTCTTTCTTCAGGCATCTCTTTCTTTTCCTTCTAGAATGTTCTAAACAAAATAAAAATTATAAAACAGTCACGGGTGGGTGGGACTCAAACCGAAGACCATCGGCTTGTTAGTCCAACGCTCCATCCCCTGGACCACGTGGCTCTTAGCTGACTTGTCAAAATTTTGATACAGTTCTTTCGTATGACAGCTGGCAGCACGATGTCACATTCGTGACAGTATGGCAGCTGACAACACGACGGCACGTTCGTAACAATACTTAGTTAAAATGAGGAACTGAACTAAATATGTGTATATGGATGCTTGAATACATAGAAAAAAAAAAACTCATTTTATATTTTTCAAGCTACCAACTGATTGTGATATTAGCAAAAATTTATCATTTATAAAACATACCTACTTATTCTACCGAATTGATATCAGAAAACTTGAGGTTCTTTGTCAATAATGTGTCAAGCTTGGCGTGCTTTTGACTGTACAAATCCAGCAGCATAAAATAAATTTTAGTTGGACGAATAAATGAAATAAAATAGGTATTACAGTATTTATAGCCAACACTGGAGTCATCCCTGGAAATCAATAGCGTCAACTCGATATATCAAACTTCATTGCAAACAGGGCCCTGACGCGTGGAGTTAAGGTGCAATGTAACTTTAGCGCGCTTTGTGTATAAAAGCGCGCTATGTGTATAAAAAGAAGCAAAAAAAGTACTAAAAAAGCTAATAGCTTTCTTATTTAAAAAAAATATAGTTCTTATTAATATTTTCAAAAATGCTTTCATGACGTTGGATATGAGGACATTACGAGTCGTTTCATGAATATTTTACAAAAAAATATTCAGCCATTTTCTACCAGGAAAAGCCCAAACTTGGTATGTTTTGAACTAGTGACTGGAATATTAAGATGTACGGTCAACCGCTTGTCGGTAGAAACTTTTTCAACTCTATTACCACGCCATAAGGTCCAAAAGTGTTTCTACTGATGTGCGGCCGTGTGTACTATATTTTTAAAATCGGCTCAAAAAGCCCTTTCATTAGATACCCCACATGATAGGATTCTATAAAAAAATAAATAAATATATCCATACAAAAAATTGATGACATCATAATATACATCATACATCAATTTGATTTCCGGTGCTCCGAGTCATATTGGTCTAATAGGATTAGGAAACAAGTGTACGAAGTTACACAATCCTAATATGTAATGCCAAATAATCCCGGTTTTCTACACGACCCTATTAGACTACAACAGGTGTGGGCAAACCAAAGAGATTTGAACCTCGCTAGCGAGGTTAAAATCTCTTTGGGGCAAACTACTTGATAGTGTGGAACCCATACTACAAAGTTCACTGTAATCGCATTGAACGAGTTCAAAAAAAAATTCTACGTCATGTAATTTTTAAGGACAGATCACTAAGATCCCATCCGTCTTACATCCAACAATTAAAGAAATATAAACTTCTTTCTTTATCTGATCGTAGATGTATGCTCGACATGTGTTTCTTGCATATTATCGTTAATTGTCAAGTGGACTCTCCTCTAACATTACAATCAATAAATATTATTGTACTTAAGCTTCATAACAGACGTAAAAACTTTGGTCACTTTAAGACGCTGCCAGCTAGAACAAACGTAGGTATAACAGCACCTCTAAATAGAATCATTAAAACCTACAACGAAATTGCTGATAAGGCAGATCTGGAAATATTTAATGATTCGTTGGCAGTGTTTAAAGATAAAATTAAGAAATATTATCTGGATATTACTTAATATTAGATCTGTATTTATTTATAAGTACCTAACCAAAAATTTTGTTAATGTTTTTTAATTCTTCTTATGTTTATTTTAAATTAATAGTTCAACCTAGTTTTAATTTTCAAGATACCACAAGCATGTAGTGTTAGCCTGTAAGTGTGGTACATATTGATAAAGAGGTTGTAAACACGTATTTTATAAAATTATATGTACTATGTTGGCTGGCCTAATAAATAAAATAAAACAAAACAAAACAATGACCTTGGCTGTGCACAGTCAATTTTACATACAAATTGACGTGCGCAAAGCTTACCTACTACGCGATTATTGTTCAAGTTGTTTGCCCCGCAGTATATAATTACCCACAATTAATATTTTCTATGGTAAAATTCGCCCGACGTCGGGTAATTATTCATGATAAGGAACGAGACCCTAAATGCAGACTTGACGTTCGTGCGTGCTTGACATTTCATTTATTTCTGAACGTAAGAGCGAGGAAAAAAGTATTGTTGTTTGTTTGTTTGTTCTTTGTTTGTTGCTACAAAAACTTCTATTTTATTTTTATTCTTTTTGGGAAGGGTACTACCAAAATGTGAATAGATTCCAACCAATACAATCGTAGATAAAAATGGTTACTTGTGCTGTGTCCAGTTGTAAAAATGCATCTGGGAAGATAACCAAAAACAAAAACGGAATTACATTCCACAGGTATCTAACTATATTGTTTACTAACTTCT
Source organism: Athrips mouffetella (assembly GCA_947532105.1). Taxonomy (NCBI): domain Eukaryota; kingdom Metazoa; phylum Arthropoda; class Insecta; order Lepidoptera; family Gelechiidae; genus Athrips; species Athrips mouffetella. The sequence goes on from OX383963.1 coordinate 17,556,079, forward strand.
AATAAAGCGCACGCGGCCAAGTGTTGATTGCTCAACTTTAGTATCACGAAACTCAAGCAACTTTAGCTGTGCTCAAAATCCGGATGGGTGACTTTTTCGTACTTCGGAAAGCACGTTATCTTGGATATCTTATAACGTCTTAGGCGGGTATTGGGTCGGGTTTAGAAGGCCGTCGCAGCCTTTTCTTTTTTAATTTTAGATTTTAGGTTTGGCTACCGAGACTTTTAGTAATGTTCATACTGCCTTGTTCCATTGTATTTGTCCCAAATATTTTTTTATCGATATTGCTTTATATAATATCAATGGAGGCGATTTGTCCAAAGAAATAAAAAGGACCCCCTTTTTAGCGCTTGTTGATGCTATAAAAAAAATATATATACCTAGTTGATTAAATATGACTTTGTTTACTTTTCACTACATAACCTATCTAAATTCAGGGCAGAAATCGCTGTTCCAAGCTGCCGACTTTAATGGATGGAGTTTGTTTTTATAAAACCGGAGGAGCGGAGGGAGAGCAGCCCCCGCCCGCCGTAACAAGAGCCAGGCACCACGCGAGCCGCAGCGGCTGAGGCTGGTCGCCGTAGGCGACCAAAAAGCCGAAGCTGCGGAGGCGAACGTGGGTGCCTGGCTCTTGTTACGCAAGGGCGAAGGGGCTGCACTTCCCGCAGCTCCGGAGCTGTGAAAATTCAAAATTCCTAGTTTTTCTAAACGAATTAACTTGGCTGTATGTCATTATTCTTAGCCCACTTCCTTAAAAAAAAAAAATAACTATCTAGTAGCTAAATATTAAAAAAAAAAAAAGTCTGCGACGGCCTTCTAAAATTTTCCCAAGGGCTATATTCCACTGGGAGTGGTAGCGCGACCAGCAGCCGAGCTGGTGACTAGTTACGTACACCAGTGGCGCAACCAGTCGCGCTACCACTCCCAGTGAAATATAGCCCTTAATACTGTGGCCGCAGGGTGTAGCGATTCTGGTGTCTTTACTGGTGTCTTGTTATGGACACCAGTGGCGCAACCAGTCGCGCTACGAGTGTCCCAGTGAAATACCGGCCTTAGTCAACAGAATAGTTTACGCTAGTCATGTGTCTGATGATGTCTACAAGATAATTTACGAATTAATAGGTAAAACTTGCCAGTGTGGTGCTGGCACAGAATAGTGCCAACTCATTTCTACCTGTGGTTGTCGTATGAGGCGACTAAAGGAACTGGAGAATAGGCAGCAGCATCCTCCTTTTTACAGTACCATCTCTATTACTGCAGTCATCAACAACCACTGTGCCAGCTGCAATGCCTTGGTACTATTTGGTATGATTTGGAAGGCAGTTACTAGTGACGGTACTTGGATTCTAAATTATACCACACATTTAAGTCTCTCCCCTGCAGTGGACATTTCATGGGATGTTATGATGATGATGACAAGTTGTCAGTATTATTATAATATGTATAATACTCATATATTGGCTTCAGTTGGGATCTTACTTACGAGTAGAGTTACAATTTTACAGTTAAAGTAAATTTTACTTATCTACCTACTGCTGCTGTTTTTGAGTAATTTTTTACTTTCGTTTATAAAACAACCTTAATGTACACAGGCAGCTAGATCTGGTTGCTTCAGTCTGCATAATGGTCAGAAAGCAACCACTGTCTTTAACAGGCACTTAACAATCGATTGACAACCATTCATTATGACATGCAGCACATTTTATTGGATTTTACAATACAATACAAATATACTTTATTGCACACCAAGAAATACAAGAAATAGTTACAGAAATACACAGAAAAAGAACAGAGTAGTACAAAAGGCGGCCTTATTGCTAAGGAACCAATCTCTTCCAGGCAACCTTTGGGTGTTGAAATGGGCGTAGGGTGCATAATGCGACGCGGGTTGGTGGCTACTTATAATAATCTTACATAAAAATACACCATCATCATATCAGCCGAAAGACGTCCACTGCTGGACATAGGCCTCCCCTAAAGATCTCCATGACGACCGGTCCTGCGCTGCTCGCATCCAGCGGCTTCTCGCGACCTTGACCAGATCGTCGGTCCACCTTGTGGGGGGCCCGCCAACGCTTCGTCTTCCGGTGGCAGTCGCCACTCTAGAACCCTTACGCCCAATAAAAAAAAATACACCATGTACATAAAATACTGATTTTCTGCAAGATTATATCAAAAGACATGTATACTAGTGGTTTTTTATTCCGAGATAAAACTAACAGACTTGAAATTTATATCATATAAAGGAGAATAAAAAAAAGAAAGAAGAACAACAAAAATTTTTTTTTTTGGGGCCGCCATTTTTTTATAATATTTTTTTTAAATATTGATAGTGGACTTTTTTTTAAGTACTGGCAACACCAAAGATTTGTGCGGCAAAATATTACCTTGACATTGACAGCAGGATAGCTGTATATGACGCCCGTGTGCGTGGTCGAGACAGACTGCTGTCAAAGGGTAATTTTTTTTTGTTTGTGGCAAAAGGGTAATGTTTATGAGTTTTTCAAAGTAATAATTTTTTGAAGCAGTGTGTTTCAGGGCTCCCGCTCACGACCGTATTTATAGTATTATTACAATCTAAGACCGTATTTTTGTCGGCCTATTTCTTGTATGATAATTAGAGAGGTGATCGATCAAAATAATATCGACACACGATGTCGATGATTTATTTTTTTTCTAGTAAGATACCATGAATATATTTTTTTATTAGTCTCGGTATTATCAAAAATGCTTCTTAGGGCTCCCGCACACGACCGAGAATCGGTGACCGATTTTTTGTCGGCATCCCGCTCTGACGTGTTATCACCTGAATCTTCCGTCCTTGTCCTGGCCGATAATCGCCCACCGATTCTCGGTCGTGGGCGGGAGCCCTTATGGTCATTATTTGTTAATATACAGGGTGTTAGGCTAGGATAACTATACAGGATGTTAGGGTAAGTATACAAGGTGTCAGGTTAGGATGACTACTATATGTACAGGGTTTTAGGGTAAGTATACAGGGTGTTAGGTTAGGATTGCTATACAGGATGTTAGGGTAAGTATACAGGGTGTAAGGATAGGATAAATACACAGGGTTTCAAGGTAAGTATACAGGGTGTAAGATTATGATCACCACATGTACAGAGTCTTAGGGTAATTATACAGGGTCTTAGGATAGGATAACTATACAGGGTGTTAGTGTGTTAGTGTTAGTCCTAACACCCTGTGTAGTAACACCCTGTATACTTACCCTAAGACCCTGTACATATAGTGATCCTAATCTAAAATCCTGTACACACCCTAACACCCTGTATACTTACCCTAAGACCCTGTACATATAGTGATCCTAATCTAACAAACTGTATACGTACCCGAACATCCTGTATAGTAATCCTAACCTAACACCCTGTATACTTACCCTCAAACCCTGTAAATATAGTGATCTTAACCTAACACCCTGTATACTTACCCTCAAACCCTGTAAATATAGTGATCTTAACCTAACACCCTGTATAGTTATCCTATCCTAACACCCTGTATACTTACCCTAAAACCCTGTACATAAAGTGATACTAACCTAACATCCTGTATAGGTATCCTATCCTAACACCCTGTATACTTACCCTATGACCCTGTACATATGGTGATCCTAATCTAACCCTGTATACTTATCCTTAAACCCTGTACATATAGTGATCCTATTCTAAAACCCTGTATAGTTATCCTATCCTAACACCCTGTATACTTACCCTAAGACCCTGTACATATGGTGATCCTAATCTAACACCCTGTATACTTACTTACCCTAAAACCCTGTTGTAAGAAGGGTTGTCATAGTCTAATCAGTGTTGCCAAATTCGAATCAGTGATGCCGTATTTCAATAACTTTAAAAATCAATTGTAAAAAAATGGTGGCCTAAAAAAATATTCTTTCTTCACCAAAATATTATCTACTATCCTATCCACCATATGAACTTGGTTTAAACCCTGTTAATCTTCCCTCGAAATAAAAATCCAACCTCCATAGTAAAATTTTACATCTCTTTTAAATAAAATTTTTAATCATTAATTTAATTTAATTAATTTTAATAAATTTTTATGATTACTGTAAAATTGAAGTAAAACATTAAACATTATTAATCATGATCATGATCAGGGTGGAACTAAATCTCAATATTGTTTTGAGATTATGTGGTTACCAATTCTGTGCCAATGAGCCGGTTTAAAAAAAAGAAAAACTAGTTTTAATTTTCTTGATAGATAGCGTTGTTGTAGGAAAATTTAACTGTCAACTTATTTTTCCTATCTGGTTGCCTAAGGAGGTTAATTTACTTCACGCTTCATCTATGACAGATTTATTTGAAGTTCTTTAGCAACTGTCTTCAGAGCCATCTATCGACACCTTAGAATACTCAGTTGACGCTTAGCTGCGAAACCGGTTCATTACTAAAATTGAGCAGTTGTCAATTGTTATTGAATATTGATTCTTCCAATCAAGAACATGTTTAATATTCTGGGTACAAACGGGCTAAGGGTTAGGTTCCGAGCTGCCAATGGTCACTGTAACTTTTAAAGATCAATTTTATTCATATTTGTGTACATACATACATAGTAATTTATGGAAATAAAAAACAGGTTTCCTCGAGACAATTTGAGGCGGCGGAAATGGGAGATGGCAATTAACAGAGAAGAAGACTGGACGGCTACCATGTCCAGTGCAGTCTGCTCTGATCACTTTGAGGCTAGCGATTTTTATTTGACTGCTAGTGGACTCCGAAGGCTGTCACTTGAAGCTGTGCCTACCATCAATATTTCAGTAAGTAATATCACATTGAGAGAAAGAAATAATAATAACAAAACAAAAATAAGTATAATTCAAACAGCCCATTTCATCAAGTTGCTCCTATTAAGGGTGTAAAAATGTAGATTCTATTAAATTTTTATAGGTATGGCTCTGATGATTTAGCCAATGTCACAGAGACATTAAACGAAAAAAAACCGGTCAAGTGCGAGTCGGACTCGCGCGCCGAGGGTTCCGATATACCTTTAGTATTTTTGGAAGCAATTAAGTCCATTTTCAGGACAGATTTCTGAAAAATTGTGCAACTTAGAAAGATCGTTTTATTTTTGCTGTAAAGTTTACATGAACCTCTGTCAACTGTAATTAATTCAGATTTTTCCTTACTCAAACTTCGGAGATAAGGGGGGAATGGTATTTTTTTTGACATTTTTCATAATAACTGAAAAACTAAAAGTCGCAAAAAATTTCTAAAATATATTTTAAAATGTTCAAGTGAAGCCCTTTCATATGATATACCCCATTCGACCTAGTAGCGACAGTTAAAAATTTGGCCCCCCCTATTTTGGCCCCCTTTACATTAATAATCATAATTTTTTCAAAATTCTTTCATGTGCAATTAAGTTGGGCAACTATATTCTAAAACTATTCCAAATTTCAAGTCGATAGCATGAGTGGTTGCTGAGATATAGAGGTGTGACATACAGACGGACAGACAGACAGAGCGGCACCATAAGGGTTCCTTTTTTTTAGCATTTTGGTATCGGAACCCTAAAAAGATGTAAAAGGATGGGTGCAGGAAAATATGTCATTTAATTCACCAAATAAGGGTGATTTTGCTACATTTGTAGACTGTAACTGTAACCATAAAAAAATCTTTATTGATTTAAGCCTATACTATCCATTTCATCATCATAATTTAATAAATAAAAAGAGGTATTAAAATAATTACCCCTGATTTTCACCATACATAGCAACATTAAAATGAGATCACATTTCAGATCACTCACAAATGGTGTCTACAAACACTCCTTTCATTTGTAAAAATTACTGAAAAATAAAACATTGACTCCATATCTAGGCTATCTATTTTACAATTAATTCTTGTTTATTCCAGCCTTGCCAACAATCAGAACACACTATCACAGAGATAGAACCAGTGGATGTTAAATCAACAGACACTGATGAAATAATCAACTTAAAATACAAAGTCCGAAGACTAGAAATGATAGCAGAAAACAGAAAAAAGAAAATTCAGCAGATGTGGCAATTTAGAAAAAGATTACTAAGGAAATTAAAAAACATGAAAACGATAATTAGACATCTTATAAAAGTTAAGAAAGAACGTAATATTTGAGATCTTGTTTTTTATTTCTTTATGTAGTCAAGACTGATGTGTAATGTTTTAAGTTATGGTTTATACATGTTTGCTTACTTCTGTATTGCCGTTTATTATTTGAACTGTTTAATACACTGCTATTGGATGCTTTAAAGATATCTTTTATTAATTACCCGACTGCGGCAAAGCCCGAAAGGAGGGTTTTGTATTTGACCTGTACCTACGAGTATGTATGTATGTCTGTTTCTTTGTTCCCTCGTAACTAAACGGCTGAACCGATTTTGAGAAGTTATACATCGTTACATTTGTCTTAATTGCGCGAGTGATACGGGGTGAAAACACATAAAAGTATGAAAACTAACATGGCGGATTTTGGGGCCAAATTGGGCACCTTGAAAAATAGTTTCTTTTTTCTCTAAAGTTCAAAGAGTTCAACCACAAGTAACGCACTTAATTTTTTAAAATGTAAAATATTGATTTCCTTATGGCAGAATGTACTTTCAATTTCAATTTGTTTATTCACTCACACTATTTGAACACTTGCATCGGTTTTTCCGCTCTCGGCACTACAGGCAACATTCTCATAAATGATATAACAAAAAACTTTTACAAATCCAAATCATCCGATAAACATTTTAAGTCGCTACTGATAAATTGGATAGCTAAACTGGATGCCTAACTCTAAAAAATGCTTAACGGAAAATCACAGATACACAAATCTCATTGATTTATTAATATAGCAATGTTTTTTTTATTGCATAAGTTTTTGTAAGTTTCACAATTCAATTATGAAGTTATATTATTAAGTGGCTATTATTTTCATGGTATAGGGCATTATCGATCCTGCCGCCGCGGGTCGGACCGGTGGTCCTTCCTCGCGAGCCGCACTTGGCCCGCGGGCTGTAGTTTGGAGGGAGACCCCAAAGAAATTCGAAGCAAGGAGGTTTTTGTTCTGAGGGAGACCCCTGTACTAAACCTATAATATGGGGTGCCCTCATCGGCATTTAATTAATTTCTTTGAATTAGAGACAAATATGTATAATCAAAGCCTCGTACAATATTCTTTGTCAGGATAGCGTTATTATAAACTATGATAATAAGCTTTGTGTTGTCTTACTTATTCGAAATCCTTTGAACGGAATGGAGCGCGGTGGTCGCCAATTTCCGTTCAAATAAAAGAAATAATTCAAATGCCTATGAGGGTGGTAGTGTGCGCACGATACAAAAATTATCGAGCTTATTTTGTGGTTAGGCGTAAGTGTCCGCGATGGTACATATTACATAAGTTATCTTAGAATAGTATTAAACGAGCATTTTAAATATTTGTAATCGGTTTCTCGAAAACAGCTCCAACAATTTCGATGAAATTTACTATATGGGGGGGGGGGGGGGGGGGGGGAAATCGATTTAGTTGTTTCATGTCTGAGATAGTTCTTTTTCTCCTAAGAATAAATAATAAGCTTTTCTCCGTTTTATTTATTATTTCTTGGGGAAAGAGAAAATAACGCGTTTCAGAAACCTACAGCACTATCTATTGGTGGGTAGAATAGCTTGCTCACCCGATGATATTTTAAGTCCATTACTAAAGGTTTAATTATTAATACTACTGTGATTTACAATTAAAGCGCTTATTTTAATTTTTACAGCCCAGAAAATCACTGTAGTATTTCTACTCCGTACTGATGGCGCTGTATTTAATTTGTCGCCAGTTTTTATTGGGCTTTGGTCGGTCGCCCTGGCACTAAGTAAGTATAATATTATATATACGAGTATGTCACTAAAACACATCACATAAATGTTTGTCCTGGGCGGGGATCGAACCTGCGATTTACGGAGAAGAAAGAAGGCAGTAATGGAAATACAGCGCATGATTCTAATTTCATAATGCATTTTAGAAGTAGGTGTCGTCTCGTGTCTTATCATTAAACCGCAAGATGTTTCAATCAATAATTCGGCTGCGGTTTTCTCTGAACTGATAGCTTATCTGGCAATTAGAAAACGCGGGCGCAGCGTCGTCCGTCCATTGATCGCTGCTGGCTGCGTGTTGCGCGCGAGTGGGGGCGCCGACCAACGTCGCCCCGCCAATAGCGGCAGTACCTTCGCTGCCAATCGCGAGGCGCGCGCGTGTCCGTTTCAAACTTGAATTCAAAATCGAATTTCGAAAACTTTTCGACTCATCTACTTATCTACAACTACTTAAAATTGTGTTCAGTTTTGTTTTTATGGTGATGGAATACGGTGACAGATTCAATTTTACCAGTGAATTATTGTGTACGATGTGTGCCAACGTATGTCATTGAATGCTGCTTGCAATCGGTGAAAATGTGACTGTTGGATTTGTTCAACATGGCATACACTGACTGAGTAGGTACCGATGTCGGGTAAAATGAGGGAGTTATTGAGGATTTCCGTGGTTTGTTTATGTTTGTTGCTGCTCATCCATGAAGTGAGGTGCGAGGATGTCCAGGGGGAATCTGAGGAGCGGGGGGAGGATGAAAGGAAGGATGGAAAAACTGGTGTATTGACAGGTAGGAACATCATTTCAGTCTAATCTTATACCTAACACCGAGCTCAAAGTTCAGAAAAAGTCCAGCACTTCGGGTAAATAGGTAACTCGAATGTTTGTTACACATTTGAATAATGTAAACAAAACCTTCAGAGCAACATATCAAGGTTCCATAGCACAATGGATGGCTTCCAAGTTTCTAGTGCAAGATAAATTTACCATAGAGGCTTAATCAAAACGCCTTTCCTTTCGTTAGGTACTCGTATGAGAAAATTCTAGGTGCTACGACCTCGGTAGCCTGTTGCCAAGAATCCTGATTGGTACTATAGGTAGCTAAAAGTTTTGTAACTGAAGGATTGTAGTAAGACAATCACTGCCTATCAGAAAAATGGTAAAACAGTCTATGACAGCTAAAACAGCTAGGAAAAATAATTAAAATTAAAAAGGAATAGTTATTTGACACATGGGTTACACATGTTTGACACATACATTGGTTCCAATTTAATAATAATAATCTGGCCAAACAACATTTGTTTTGGATTCTTGTCCTTCCGTCGTATTATCAAAACAAGGTGGAATCACACCTACGCGGGTTAATCGCCTTTTTATGAATACCTGCAATTTAAAACAAAATATTTTATATCTTTCAGGAGGGTAAACATTTAAAAGGTAAAAAGTCACTGCACTTGCTAAAAAGGCTAATAGTAGATTGTATCACAAGGCTGTAAAATTATATTTTTAAGGCGAGGGCGCTATTTTGAATCCAGAGCGAAGTGAAGGACTCTTGAGTAGAATCCCGAGCATGGCGAGGGATTCAATAGGTCGCCCAAGGTAAAAATATTTTTGCTGCCGCGTAATACACTCTACTTTTCATCTCCCTCTAAGAGAAAAGAATAAGAGGCTCATTAAGTCACACTCGTCATTAATTTTAAACAAAAAATACCATTACAATATTATTTCTTGATGAAACAATACTAAAAATCATATTAAGTATTATTTGTAACCACTGAAAATGTTATTGACATTTTTGTATCGACTAGGAACAGAACCTCTTTGGTTGGTAGTCTTGTTTACATTTCAAGTATATTTCTTTTTTTATATTCATAATAATTTTAATAGTGCAACCAGCCAGTATCATTTTTCATACAATATTTTGGTTCGAGTTCTATGGTTGACCTAAAATATCCCTATGGTGGACCTAAATTCAAATTTTAAATCCCATTTTTACCCGCTACGAAAGTCTCTTGCAGAAAACAGCTATTTTGTTCGCCTTTATTGACGAACCGATTTTCGAATAGATGGGATGAAAACACTTTTTCAGCGCAGGTGCAGGAGAATACCTTCTTTTCAAATTATGGGAATAAAGGAACTAATGTTTTTTTATACAACGTGCAAAAAGGGGTATTGAAGGCCAGGTTATCCCAGTGCAAGCGTCTCTTTCTTACAAGCATAGGTTTGTAATTAGCCTCGGGAACGCGAAAAAACTTTTTTTAAATGAAAAAAAAATTGACCTCTCCATACAAACTGTTCGACCAGAGTGGGCTATTTGTATGAAGAGGTAAAATTTTTTGAGGGCTATAATCGCCTTAACAATCCTGAGTGATATGAATCTGGTCATGAAATTGAACAACTTACCTGAAGGAACATAGCGTCGCCTAGCTCCAACCAAAGGTCAAAATTTAGTGCTGGTATAAAGCTGTACTCTTTGATTTAGTGGTTTTGTTTTAATGTCATAATATTATAACTCAGAAAGAATAATTCAAAAATTCAAACTTATAACAGAGTCCACGAAAGAGTCAGGTGTTTTGTAAACAAACATTGTTTAGTTATGAAAAGATTTATCTTAAATTACACGAGGTGACACGTTTGTAACCACAAAACAAACACAAAAAACGCTTAAAGAAAGATTCAGATTCAGATAATTTTATTCAACGTAGATTATTTACAGAATACTTATTGAATGTCATGCAGAATACAATGCAAATACAGCGAGTCTAAGCCAGAAATATCTACATTTTAACACATATGAATTTGACGTTATGATTTTGTTTATAAAACACCTGACTTTTTCGTGAAATCCGTTATAAAAACCGCCAACATTTCGACTCGTGCGTTAGCAACTTAAAGAAAAGTTATGTGCACTATTTCAGTCAGTAGGAACTAGAGAGAACTTACATTCTTTTTTATTGTATTGGCGTACTACAAATCCATCGATTAAAATAATTTAATTCATCATTACCTATATGCTTCCGCGTACCTCCTCGTTTTTTTAAGAAGCGCCTCGGATTCTTATGTTAACAGGGTGTCCACATTCTTGAAAATCAGGGAAAGTCAGTGAAAAGTCAGGGAAGCTTAAGGTGGTCAGGGAAAGTCAGTGAAATCGAGGAGCCACCTGGAAAGTCAGGGAAAAATTAAGAATTTACAGTTTGCTTTCCAAAATGTCCCAGTGATTGTAAAATAAGGGATAAATCATTCTCTAGTGACTAGAGTCTAGTCTGACTCTTAATCCAGACTATTGAAGCATTTTTTCCAGGTTCCGAGTGACCTACAATAAGGCATAATTTCTAGTCACAATAATTAGATTACTCCTTTTAATTTTTATAAATTTCAATAGTTTTGTTCAGTGAAATCTTTTATTTAGTCCTGTAATTCATGCTCTAGTCTGACTCTTAAGGGGCTGATAAGAGCTGAATTACCTCCCTTTCTAACAAAGGGCATAATGCGCGTGCTAGAACGGAGCGGATTCGCGCTGTTTTACGTTTTTCGCTCATTTCTGCATTATTCTCAAAATCTGTACCCTAATAATAGGTCTTTACCTATGAAATTGCCGAAATTTTCTTACAGATTAATGAGATCATAATTCCTATAATTCTAATGCAATTTTTTTAATTTGTCTTATATTTGAAAGTTGACTTCAAGGTTATCAATTTAAGCATAAAATAAAGTTTTTATTTTTAGTTTGATATATAAAATTAAAGGTTCGAAAATTGTTCGTCTTAAATGTCGTCCGATTTCATCATTAGATTTGTTATATTTTTTTACAGATAATATTTGTCGAAAATTAAATTTAAGATTCTGTTAGCTTAATGTCTTCCCAATAACGCTAAAAAAAATTAAAAAAATTGGTATTATACTTAATTCCTAAGAAAAATGCAAAAATGTTAGTACTGAAAATTGAGTTTACCTAAAATTCGCCATACAAAACGGCAATTTCATAGGTAAAGACCTAATATTAATGATTAAATAGCTATATTATTACGCATAATATATTGAATAATGTGTAAAAGTTTTGGCATCATAGATTAATGGGTACTTAAGAAAAACGGTTTAAAAGCAAAAATCAGACTTAAAGAGGGGTAGAGGTTGCTTTTTTATGGCGTACAAAATATATTTAATCGCATTTCTGAGTCGGCCATGGGATGCTTAATTATCACATTTTTTTTCAAAGGCCATATACGTCACTTTTCGATAAAAACCTGCTCTAGTGAAGCGTATTTAGCTCTTATCAGCCCCTTAATCCAGACTGTTGAAGCATTATTTTTCAGGCATTTTTTTTTTCTCCAAAGTGTGACCTACATTATGACATTGTTTTTGGTCTTAACATTTTTTCGAAAATATATTCATTTATACTTGCGGCACTTCTGGACCGGTACCTTTTCGTGCCGTTCGCGGTCGAGACATCAGGTTGCTGGAGTGCAGAGGCCCTTGAATTTGTCAGGGAGATCGGGCGTCGACTTAGGGCACAAGGCGGTGACTGCCGCTCCGGGTCGTTCCTAGTGCAAAGAGGGTCCATCGCCATCCAACGCGGAAACGCCGCAAGTGTCATGGGCACCTTTGCACCGGGATCGATCTGAGGCGGCTTATTCGATCAATAGGTTTGACTTATGATTTAATTTATGTATTGTTTGACTGTTTTTAGGGTTCCGATACCAAAATGGTAAAAAAAAGGAACCCTTATGGTGCCGCTCTGTCTGTCTGTCTGTCCGTCTGTCTGTCACACCTCTATATCTCAGCAACCACTTATGCTATCGACCTGAAATTTGGAATAGTTTTAGAATATAGTTGCCCAACTTAATTGCACATAATTTAAAAAAAAAAAGTATGATTATTAATGTAAAGGGGGCCAAAATAGGGGGGGCCAAATTTCAAATTGTCGCTACTAGGTCGAGTGGGGTATCATATAAAAGGGCTTTACTTGTACATTTGAAAATATATTTTTGTATTTTTTTAAGTTTCTTAGTTTTCAAGTTATGATGAAAAATGTCAAAAAAAATACCTTATCTCCGAAGTTTGAGTAATGAAAAATCTGAATTAATTACAGTTGACAGAAGTTTATGTAAAATTTACAGCAAAAATAAAACGATCTTTCTAAGTTGCACAGTTTTTCAGAAATATGCAAAAAACCTTTACAAACAAATTTAGTTTTGCGGTCCTGAAAATGGACTTTATTGCTTCCAAAAATACTATAGGTATATCGGAACCCTCGGCGCGCGAGTCCGACTCGCACTTGACCGGTTTTTTATCTGTGTTTTTGACTGTACTAACTAACTATCCTCTTAGTTCAATAAATAAATATTTTCGGTTTATACTTTATTTTTCTTTAAAATGAATAAAATTGGTCAGGGAAATTTTTGAAAATGGTCAGGGATAGTCAGGGAAAAGTCAGGGAAATTTTTTGGGCATTAGCTGTGGACACCCTGGTTAATGTTTTTAAAGATTCTTACTATTTATTCATTTAAATGGAAAACTCAAGGTTAGTTATTTTATACTATTTTGCAATTATCATACAATACTTAGCTGTTTTTATCTTCAGATTAATTAACAAAAACGAATTTTTGTAATCTAAACGTGATACGTATCCACTTTTTGCGTTTATGAGCCCAACACTTTTTTGCATTTTAGATTTAATTGGGACTAAACACAAAATTACTTCACGTATATGGGTCCGCGCAGACCGACCGGCAAAATGCTAGCCGGACCGGAGGCAGTTTCTCAGGGTTGCCATGCCATGTTTCTAATTTGTAGTGATAATTCAACACTGGGACGTGCATGCGTGAATGTGATGGACTGGGATATTGTAATTATGCACTTTTAGCGGAAGAGGAAGAAACAGAATTATAAATAAATTAAGATATAAAAATAACTAAATTTTCAATATGAGGAGACCCGACAGGAGGAATATTTTTGGAGAAATTCTCTAACCTTTTCTAATAATTTACCATTCAGAAGAATTTTATTTTATAATTTCTTTTAATACGAAAAATAAATTAAATCTACGAAAAATTTAAATAACGAATATGAATTTACGAAAAAAGTGTGATTCGGTCTTAACAATTTACAAAATACTCCTTTTCGAGTTAATTACAAATTGTAAAAAATGCTATATTTAGCCCTAAACCCTTAAAGCAGGCAACACTGCGATCTTGCGTCCGCGCGACTGCTCGCGCATGCTCGAGCAGCCGCGAGCAGTTTGGCGTTTGCGTCTCAGGCAATTATGCATTTTATTCCTATGGATTTAAGGTCCATTTTGAAATGCTATCAAAAACTGCTCTCGTCTGCTCTGCATTTTGGTGTGCGCGGGCCATATGGCGTACAATATAACTCTGGCTGTGACCTTTAATGCGCAGAAGTCAAAAATAACTGGCGGGGGTGAGCGCGGCAGGTGCGGGTAGCCGGGAAAATCGTTCATTGGCTTTCCTCCTGTCACACATGCGCAGAAAATACCCGTTCGAGCCAAACTTATCCTGCACTCGCTATGCACACGTTATTGTGAAGTAGCCATATCCTACCTGTGGTTTTCGTACGTATCTTCATATAACCCCTAAAAGATTAACTTTAAAAAAACCTAGTGCTCTCGATGTTTTAAGACAATCTTTTGCAAAATTTCATGCTCCTGAAGCCCAAACCCACCAGCCATCACTTATAAGTTAAGGGGCTGATAAGAGCTGAATTACCTCCCTTTCTAACAAAGGGCAGAAGGCGCGTGCTAGAACGGAGCGGATTCGCGCTGTTTTACGTTTTTCGCTCATATTTGCATTTTTCTCATTATCTGTAGCCATAATATTAATTATCAAATAGCTACCTATATATTATTATGAATAATGTATTGAATAATGTGTAAAAGTTTAAGCATCATAGATTAATGGGCACTTAAGAAAAACGGTTTAAAAGCAAAAAGCAGAGGTAACTTTGGATTTTTTTTATGGCGTACAAAATATACTTAATCGTGTTTCGGAGTCGGCCATATTCTTGGAAAGATGCTTAATTATCACAATTTTTTTTCACGGCCATATATTTATCACTTTTCGTTAAAAACTGCTCAAGTGAAGCGTATTTAACTGTTATCAGCCCCTTAAGAGGTAAAGTTAGGTACCGACTTCTATCTGACCGTTTTTTCTGCTATCAAGGCAAGTCATGAATATCCAAAACTACTAAAAGAAAACATAATAATAGATTCTTGTCCTCTTTTTTCTAAAGCCAGTGATTTCATTCCAACCTTCTTTCCCGAATCCTACACGCATCGTCCGCTCACCACGCTGGCAGCCAACATTAACTTCCACTGTTGTGTAGAAACCGCCGACCTTCCGCGCCTGTTCCGCTGCGCTTGCGCAACGACCGGTACTATACTGTACGGCCATTTGCATCTAACAAATACCCAATAAGGCACAGTGGATGAGAAAGGCGCAGTTTGTTGAGAAAGAGCTTTATTTTCCTGATGAGATAACGACAAAATGTACTCAATGAGCTTGTCACTTTAGTATTTTTAAGGTGGTATTATAAATGCGTCCGTATATTCCTTTCACGATACCTTATCCGGAATGACAACAAAACCGGTCAAGTGCGAGTCGGACTCGCGCGCCTAGGGTTCCGAAATACTTTTTGTATTTTTGGAAGCAATAAAGTCCATTTTTAGGACCACAAAATTAAATTTGTTTGTAAAGGTTATTGGCAGATTTCTAAAAAACTGTGCAACTTAGAAAGATCGTTTTATTTTTGCTGTAATGTTTACATAACCTTCTGTCAACTGTAATTAATTAAGATTTTTCCTTTTACAAACTTCGGAGATAAGAGGGGGGAATGGTGTTTTTTTTTTACCTATTTCATCATAACTTGAAAACTAAGAGACGTAAAAAAATACAAAAATATATTTTAGAATGTACAAGTAAATTCCTTTCATATGATACCCCACTCGACCTAGTAGCGACAATTTGAAATTTGGCCCCCCCTATTTTGGTCCCCTTTACATTAATAATAATAATTTTTTTCAAAATTCTTTCATGTGCAATTGAGTTGGGCAACTATATTCTAAAACTATTCCAAATTTTAGGTCGATAGCATGAGTGGTTGCTGAGATATAGAGGTGTGACAGACAGACAGACGGACAGACAGACAGACGGACAGACAGACAGACAGAGCGGCACCATAAGGGTTCCTTTTTTACCATTTTGGTATCGGAACCCTAAAAACAAAGATGACATGGTTCCAAATAATGCTGCTATAAACTAAAGTACCTGGGCGACCGAGCTTCGCTCTATAATAGCCGCCTAAACATTAAAATATCATCGGGTGAGCAAGCTATGCTAGCCGCCAACAGATGGCGGTGTAAGTTTTTGTCTAAAACGCAAATGCTTCAAAACATGGAGAAAACGAATTGCTGCGACTCTAGTTAACAGCATCGCGAGTGTACCTGTTTGCGGATTTTCGAATCAGTTTTTTCATTCACATTTATAATGATTACAAAGAAAACTGATACCATATTCATTTTAACTAGAATAATTATACTAATACCATCTAATAGTATAAACTAAAAGTGCGATGCTAAAGTAATAATGAATCAAATGAGGCAGGGATAATGTTTGACGCCTATCACTTTATTGCTTCACATAATACCAAAAACAACTTGTTCAACCTGGCTTAATGACATGAGATTATAGTGACATTATCGTATCACCATCAAAGTAATTTTGCTTAAATACCTGACCTTTTAGCTAAACTACAGACTTCTGTAATGACTGCGACGCAGCTACAATACAATATGGAAACGCTAAGAGATGAACTAAGGGGGACATAAACGGTCGTCGCTTGGTTTCGTAATTGCATTCTCCACTGCACTTTGAGGCAAGCTTTAAAGACTTCACGGCTTTCTTGGACATTGTTTAAACCTTACAAATGTAAATTTTCTCTTACAAAGAATCTTAGGTAGGTACTTTTTGCTCACATACGGTGCATGAAGAAAATGTTAAGTGCCTATTTTAACCGAAAAAATTAAGTAAGTAAAAGAACAAAACTGAAACTATCAAAACCAAAACAAAACTGCAACTACAACTATTGCAGCTATTCGGTAAGCGGTTATTTCTTTGGGTCTCGTTGATTTGCCATTTAGCACATGCAATCGAAATAATAGAAATGTTCAAGTCATAACATTGTTTCAGCAAATCTCCACACGTCGTATCGTACACACGGCCGCACATCAGTAGAAACACTTTTGGACCTTATGGCGTGGTAATAAGTTTGAAAAAGTTTCTACCGACAAGCGGTTGACCGTACGTAGCTTTGTGGTTTGCGGTTGGCGACATAATTGTAGCTTTCAAAGAATATGGGAGATCCAAACATTGACGTCCAATATGAAATGAAATCTTTGTACGTAACCAAGGATTCGAAAACACTTCATAGGATGTTCCGCATTTTTTTTAGTTTACGGGTAATATTTCTTTTGATTTTTTTTTTAGTTTTAAGCGAGGGTTTTGGTATAATTTTTTTGTTCTGGTTATTTTAATGATTTTTTGTCACATGGTCGTCTTGATTTATCACTACCAAAATGTGACTTATAAAAATTTTAAGTAATTCAGCAAAAGAGTCTTGTATCGAAGGATCATATTGAGATTGTAGATTGTGTAGTCATTTCAATCCTACTCCTACTAATATTATAAACGAGAAGGTTTGTAAGTATGGATGGATGGATGGATGTTTGTTACTCTTTCATGCAATAACTACTGATTGGATTTTAATAAAACTCGGCACACATATAGGTTATGTCCTGGAATAGCACATAGGCTACTTTTTACCGGAAAACACTTCATTCCCACGGGAAAACACTTTTAATGCGGGAGAAACCGCAGGCGGAAAGCTAGTAATAAATACTTCTGATCTTTGCAAATATATTTAAAATATTGTTTTATGAAAAAGAGTGAACCCCAACATGAAACTAAACAACTAATTACCGAAATATGTTATATGTAATACCTATATGAAAACTACGAAAAATTTTGACTTTTCGTACAAAACTGTCGCAGTGTAACGGAACAGGTGTCTTCCGTACAATTTCACTCAAAACTTTAGTTATTCTTGAAATCATTTATAACATTTTAAGATACTGAACCTTGCTTTATTATTATCATAATTTATTTGAACTACGGAACTCTAAAATTTTGAATTTTGAGGGCGATATTTTCAAAATTGTGCTTCATAGCTCTAAACAAAAGAAAAGCGACACTATAAATAGATCTGACGCAGATATTTTTGGATTATTGTTCATTTGATTTTTCTCGCGGAAGTGCTCCTTTTGAGCTTACATATTTCAAAGTTTTAATAGGTAATATTTTAAATTTTCTATGTTATTTTTGCTAAAATTTCAAGTTTTGTATGGTGTAAAATCGAGGATTGTTTGTTCTACATCTTTAAAGGATTTATGTGCGATGGCTTGTTTCAAAATCTTGCCCGTCTGTGCAAAGGAGGACGGAACAAACCCATCGTAGGTAGTATTTCAAGGGAATTTTGGAGAACCGTCTCGTAGACCTTTGTGAAGAGAAATGTTTTCTTAGAAATCATTTCGATTCATGGATGGGTCTATAGCCGCATTTGCAATTTCCCTGGGTAAATACTTCACCCAGCATGAATAATTTTATGGTGTAAAACGAGGGTTGCTGGGGTAAATTAGAATCGGTGTTATATTCCTCTCGTGAATTATGGCATCTATTCTGCTTAGGAGTTAGATAGGCACTGGAAGTGATTCTCCAGAGGGATTTCATGATGTTGGAAATCTCAATGAATCTCTCCAATTTTATGTCTCTAATTCGGTAGCAGGGGCATGTCGAAGTGTGTCATGGATGTCATTCCTTCCTGCTACTTCATCAGAGGTATACTTTTGAAGAATAGGGCTTGTTGGTTAGCGAAATCCATTTACCGAACTGAGTGATGGGGGTGATCACGGCGTGTGGTGGATTTCATAGGATTCTTCGTACACGGCTTAGGGTACTAGGCACTCATTGGATTATGCCAAAATCCGTCTATAAGGTAAATTCTTTAGCTTAGGGGTCGACTCCAGTGAGCGTGCTGGCTTAGACAAATCACTACACACCACGAATTTAAATTTACACCCGAGACTCGTGTCTCTTGTTTGATTTACAACACTGTCTTATAGGTAGTATTCTCACAATTTATTTTCTATAGGTTTACTCAATCTTTCGCTAGCTCAGGGTCTCTACCTTCCATCTGGGTGTGGAAGTGGCCAAACTCATCACGTTTAAAGTAAATGTGAGACCGGGTTCTCTAGTTTGAATAAAAATACACTCTAGATTAGGAAAACAACAGTAGAATCAAAGCTTTTTTCCATCAAAATAATAAAATAATAATGTATAAATCTTGCTGCAAAATTACTATAAAAATTATAAATTTAAAAATTAAAAACCGACTTTCAAAATGTTGAAGACAAAAGATATTTCGCTCATTTAAAGCTGTCCTTTTTATTTCTTTGTACGTTAGATAATTTATTGCAGTTTTATTGATTGATTTGCATTCTAAAGATTGAGAAGTTTTGTTATTAAATATGGTTTTGTTAGTTCAATTTGCTATACCAAATATGAAAAATAGCATATTAAAAGAACTCATTTATAAATTATCTTATAGAATACTATAAATAGCAAACGAGCTGTATTCTTTATACAGATTTCATATAACTTGCAAACAGGCTAAAATTATGGATTGATGGTGAAAGAAACTGATAGGGAAACTAAAACCCTAGAATTTGATGATATACCTTATGGAGTCATTACTTTCACTGTGTCAGTTTAATGTATCATCTTCTTGTTACAAATTTCTGTAAATAGCATTTCCTTTTTAAGCGAAATGAGTAGAAAAGCTAGAAAGGTAACAGATTTTCTCATTTGATAGAAATAACTTAAAATTTTCGTTGTCAAAGATATAAAAGTTCAAATAAAGATGCTGAACGTTTGACTAAAAGATGCTGACTGTTGATTAAAAAGTAAGGCTATTTTCGACTTTATTTCTCTGACTTTTAAATGTAAATTGTCTAAGTAGGTAGTCAATGTCCCAAGGCACTTCCCAATAAACTTTGTTTTGCTGAAAGAAATAATCATATTATGTCTGAAACGGGCCACATAGACTAAAAGAAATACAATATTAAGTTTTTATTTAATTTTCCTTACATAACATTCCATAATCTTTCATATAAAATCATAAAATACCAAGAAATAATTCAATTTACCAATTTCTTTAGTATCATTTTAACTGAAGTTTTATGATTTTCATACGAGACTAAAAGACTATCACTGATTTATATTATTTTCCATTTACTGATATAAATTGTTTAAAAACTTATACTTCTTTCAAGTACATTATAGCAAAAACTAATAAAGTCGGTTAGAATATTTACTTGCATAATAAAGCATGAAAGTAGAATTAATGCAGTGGAAATGAGAGCGCTAAGGAGTATGATTGGTGTTAAATTGAGTGACAGGATTAGAAATAGTGTGATAAGAGAACGGTGTGGCGTAAAAGAAGACGTAGTGACCAAAATCGAGAAAGGGATGCTGAGATGGTTTGGTCATGTAGAGAGGATGAATGAACGAAGATTGACGAAAGAGATCTACCAGGCGAGAGTGAATGGAAACGGAAGGCCTAGGCGAACGTACCAGGACCAAATTCAGGACGTTCTGAATAAAGGCCAGGTTAAAAGTACCCTAAACCGACGAGCATGTATGAAAGGATTGATGAAAGTACAGGAAGCAAGGGAAGTATGTCAAGATCGTAGCAGGTGGAGGACTGTGGTCTCTGCCTACCCCAACGGGAAAGAGGCGTGATGTTATGTAATATTTACTTTTCGATATTAGGTAATCAAAATTTAAATACGTAGTCTGGAAGAAATCACTCTTAGTGATAAGTCTTCCTTTTGCAACATTTATAAGTTTTTGTGTGAAAAATAGAGTAATTTAAATATATAGGTATTAGAACGGTTCTGACTGAAAGAATTTTAGGGTTGCTTAGGCGCGGTACATAAAGTAGGGTTTTATAACTACTAGACGTTTCATTGGCCATTTTATAGATCAAAGCCGACTTATTCAGTATTTAGGAAGTTCTGAAAAAGCATTAGGCAATATTAGGTCATTCTTAGATAAAATTAGATTATACAAATAAGCTAGGTTTCTAAAACAGTCTAAGTTAGGTCTTTAGGTATAGATAGGTTAAATATTAGGATAAATGCGGGTTGCATGGGGGGGTTGTTACAGCAGTCAGTTCACAGAGTAATATAATACAGTCACTGATGAGTCCTTATGGGGAGGCTTAAAACATTTCTAGTTTTTCGATACTTATTTATTTGAGAAAGTTGTTCAGTTTTATAACCTGAGTCACCTTGACACATACAAATTATACACATACCTACTTGAGAGGGATTTATCAATACCACCAAGAATCCCAGGGCTATTACTCGAAAGGTCATCCAAATTCCATAATTTCTTACAGAGACCTTGGTCATAAAACTATTATGCATCTTCAATGGCCATTTCGACAGACTGTCTCAACGGTAATCAATCAGCGATTGATGAAAATGTATGATTGTATGTAGCACATTTGTTTGCCATTCTTGTTCGTGATTGAAGATGTACCTAACTTCAATGCCACGATGGTATGAAGTACAGCAAAACAATCAGTAGAAAATAGCCAGCTGTCCGAATCGTGATGTGATTTCTCAGATAGGTATTATTTGTACGAATATTTCGAAACATCTTGCGTACACATCTTGTGAACAATTGAAAAATAAGTAGGTACATAAGGTTTTGCTTGTATTGGGAGTTAATGAACACGTTGATGACTGTCCTTACTGGATTAACCAATCAATGAATCTATCTTTCCCTGTCTTAGTTAGTCATATATTTATTAGTTATTTATTTATTTATATATAATATGTATTTCATATATACATACATATATCTTATATTTATTATTATTTTATTTGTGTAGTAGGTTTATATATTGTAATTAGATACTTATGTTTAATATATTGTTGTTACTTTTGTATAATTTTTGAGCTTGCGCACAGTCTATCTGCCTTCTCCAATATTTTTCACACTCGCCTAGGTCTGCTGGAAGACATTTCTTTATTGAAATAAGTAGTACCTGTTGTGTCGTCATTCTTTATGTATTGTCCATTGTATTTTCTTGTGTGCAATAAACAATAAATAAATGAATGAACTCACTCACTAGCGAAATACTTTAGCGTTTATAGATAGGTTGTATTTATTTTTATGTAGGTACCTATGACATTATCAAGACCGCAAGTTTCCAATATTATGTCAACATTTTATGATT
Source organism: Athrips mouffetella (assembly GCA_947532105.1). Taxonomy (NCBI): domain Eukaryota; kingdom Metazoa; phylum Arthropoda; class Insecta; order Lepidoptera; family Gelechiidae; genus Athrips; species Athrips mouffetella. The sequence continues at coordinate 17,578,306 of OX383963.1, forward strand.
TATTGTTTATTGCAATATTTTACGATTCCTAGAGTTCAGTTTTATGTTTATTGTATTGACCGCGTAATTTGTTTAGTATGTTTAATATTTTACATTTATTTCGTATTTTTCTACGGTTGTTATAGGTTATTGTGTTTTAACCATTGTATTCGATTTCTGTTGAATTTTCACTGAACCATTACAAACATGATACGTAAAAATCTTTATCTTACACGTGTGCATTCGTAGATATTACTATTGATAACCCGCTGATTGCTTATGACTCTTTTAATGAACCGGTAAAGAGTCGAAATTAGCTTGACTTATATGTCAATCGAAAGTCGGAAACTGATTTTTTCTATCCTATTTTAAGAGCTCCGCCCCTGTAGGTGAAGTAACTATGCTTCCCTTATAGAAGTTGAGTTAAGTCATTCGTTCTGTTTGCAACGGTTTCCTGTGACTGTGTGTCCACCTCAGATTAAATTTAAACCCTAAATCAGGTCCGTAAGGTACACATTGTTTTGTTTGAATCAAACTTACTGTCTTGGCTACTTCCTTTAACTAAACAATGCTTACGTTTTCTCAGGCCTTTGTGTTCTATGCTTTTCAGTAAACACTTTGTTTCGCTGGAGAGTATGTTGCTTATTGGACTTTCGGAATACCGTTATTGTATTCTGTTGATTTATGCCTGCGGGATATGCACTCTTTTTAGGGTTCCGTACCTCAAAAGAAAAAAAACGGAACCCTTATAGGATCACTTTGTTGTCCGTCTGTCTGTCTGTCTGTCTGTCTGTCAAGACCCTTTATCTCACGAACGGGTAAAGGTATCAGGTTGAAATTAATACCATATATTAGGATCCATGAACCACACAAGATCTGAAAATATAAATTTTTTACAACGACGCAATCAAAAGATATGGCATTTTATGTCCTCATCTCCATACATTTATTCAAAAATGCAAAACCTACAGGGTACTTCCCGTTGACCTAAAATTATGAAATTTGGCAAGAAGCTAGGTCTCACAGTACAAATAATGGGAAAAGTCTTAAATCATTAAAAATTACAACTTTTCTCACAACTAATGGTAACCAATTGTGGTGAGCTCCCGTTTCAACAACATTCATATAAGAGAGGGGTCAAGTGGGATGGTCGCTGAGGCGATTTTTGTTTTAGTTCTGAAAATTGGTATGTTTATAGTGCATAAGCTATAAAATAACAACAAATAATAAAATTTGGTCAAGCGCGTGTCGGACTCAAAAAATCTAGCACATTGACTTACTGAAATTTCAACTAATACAATTATGTTTATGTGGTGGTACGGAACCCTCAGTGCGCGAGTCCGACTCGCACTTGGCCGGTTTTTTATTCTTGCTTCTTGTTTTTCTATATTATTGTCTTTTGAATTATTGATTTAATTACCACACCATTAACCTCCTATTAGACTTCATTGGACGAATAACAAACTTAATTCAACTGTAAGCTAGGTTTTTGAGAACTATGTCACTTTTATTCTAATCTTTTGTTTTTCCTTGTGATTGTTCTTTAAAGTAATTTAGCCTGAATTAAAGATTTTTAACTTGATATTTAAGGTATACTTGGAATAAAATTACAGTTATTATGCTTAACTCCTCGTACGATCAACCGCTCGGCGGTAGAAACTTTTTCAACTTTATTACCACGCCGTAAGGTCCAAAAGTGTTTCTACTGACGTGCTGTTGAGTGTACGATGATGTTATTTCGCACGCAAATTGCAAAGATGTTGATTTGTTCATAGATAAATGGATGATCGCAAGACGTAGTTTTAATTTTGTTTACTTTAAGATTATACAGGGTAAAATAAAGAGGTCTATGGTCCTCTTAAAAAGTGACTTAGGTTATAAAACTGAACAATTTTCTCAAATCGTAACGAAAAACTAGAATCACTGACTGTATTATGGTGACTCCATGGTGACTGCGCCAGTGAATTCTATGAAATGTCGTTTGTAGTTTTGATATTTCTTTGCAAGTTGTTTAGGTTTCATGTTAGGATTAACCCTTTTTCATTAAACAATATTTTTAAATATATTCGCAAAGATCACAAGTATTTATTATTGAAATGACTAAATACTTTGCTTAATCGGTGACTAGACCTTCCAAGAATTACATCGAGATTCCAAGCATCAACATTCTAGGCGTCCCAAAATGCTAAAATTGGCATTTTAACCGACTTTAAAAACTTCACGACGACGACGTTGCGTTCCGCTACGCGCGTTTTGTATGTTGTAACAGTTACTAAATATGCGCGTGCGCTCGTTACGATTTTCAACTCTACTTCAATAGTTTAAGGATGATAACAGTGGCGTGTTTGCGTCGCAGCAAAGTATTACATACGCGTTGGCAATTAGTGCACTAAGTTGAACGGTTTCAATTACTGTGAGTAGGCTCCTATTTTGTAATATCCTTTTTTGTTTTGTGTGTAAGCCTGCTTCCATTCTAGTGTGGATTGTAAGAAGTATGCTCATGATACGCCTCACCTTTCTTCATGGTTTTGGCTCACTTTACTGTTTCGTAAAAGCCTGTGATTTCTAGTCTATCAGTTTAGATCAGCTAGTCTATCAGTTTAGGTAATATGTCTATCGTGACATTAGTACTAATTTTAAATTAAATTACGTAGAGGAAATAATATATTCAACGTCTTAACTGCTACCAAGTGCCCGCTTAGTTGAAATGCCGTCTGTATTGTTGATAAGTTCATTAGTATGAAATAGGAGGCCGTGCTGTCGTCAAAAACATTCCGATCCGCCCATCCGTTTCGTGGCTCTGTAGCGTCAAACAGCGGCTATGTTTGTGTAGTTGAATTATTCTGCTTCCTACGGTGTTTGTATAATACGTAATGGAAACCTCATACAAAATCACAGACAGAGTTTTCTGAGTTTACCATCAAGGTGTAAAAGAAATAGTACTAAAACCCTGAAGGATGTGAATCTGATCATAAAACTCAACAACTTTTCTCAAAGATCATAGATCGAAATACGAAAAATAAATTTTGACCTCCCATAGATGTGCTAGTTTCTATAAAAAGCTCTGTGATTTTTTTATAGGCATTTATATCTAAAAATCTCCTAATAACTTTTTATAAGAAATAAAATATACCTACTCGTACCTAGATAGATCGCACATTGATGTGAGCAATGGCGACCTTATCTTATCGTTAGGAGCGGTCTTTTGACTTAGGACTTATACCTATTCCAAACATAGATCTACTGGTAAATAGTTAAATATATAGGGTGTAAGGGGCAGGTTTCAGGGAGTAAAACTGTCAGGAAGCGAAAAAGAAATCTGCTTCTCCATACAAAATTGTAAATTTGATTGGACCGTTTGTATTTTTTATTTCCTGAAGGTTTTATTCAAGTTATTCAGTTACGTTGACTCATCAGTTTTCGGAAATCCGTCCCTTACACCCTTTATGAGTTTTGCACAGCTGTGAAAATTTTATGAGCTGTAAAAAGATAAAATAAAATATTAAGTTAGTTTATTTTGAATTTTTCTAATTTAGTAAATACCTAGGTGTTATAGAGTGCACATACAATATGATATTGGGCTCACAATAATAATTGCTTATTTAAGTGCCTAACCTACCTCCCACACTCGAGTAAGCCACGCGACCTCGCTGTTAATTTTTTATTATTGTTGGCTTAAACTGTAGGCGACGAACTTGAAACTCAACAACCAAGTAGTTCTTAAACCATACTTACGTGATTCAGTATGCAAGTCAATCTAAGTCGATGTTCATTTTTGGCTCACTTGGAGATTACACCACCGATCATGTTAAATACAAAGCTATAGACTTAAAAAATAAATTTGTTTTAAAAAAATCTTTTTGGAAGCGTGTCTGTTCAGAATCGAGATCTCTATGTGAATTCTTGTACACACGGTTGCACGTCAGTGGTAACACTTCACGTCTTTGGTTTTTTAGCTTATACTAGTTTTCGTCACTACTTACATGCTGTAATAAAAACAGTATAAGCAGAACTAATAAAAATTATAGTGCTACTACGTTACATTACAAACCTTAGAAACTAGATACAGTGTTATTACTGACACGCGGCCGACTGTACGTTATAAGAGTTTGTCAATAATTCGTGTAATTGTAATTGTTGATGTCAAGTATGATGTAGGCACGTAATATGATGACTTGTGATTTATCGGTTTCTTATTACGTTACCTATATTATGATTATGAGTAGGTAAGTATGTGAAGTAGTTTTTTTTTGTTACGCATTGATTCTTACTTTGTTGATTGTGTTGGAATTATTATTTTGGTTCGGTATTTTTTTCTGGTTTGTTGTAATGTTTGATTTGAGAGACGAAGAGTCTGGGTGAAATACTTGATTCTCATGTATGTACTGCTTAGTGTGAGATGTAGGTAGTATATTTTTAAATTGAAAATATGTTTACGAAAATAATTTTGTGTGTGGGTTCCTCAGGATATCTAAATTCTTTGGTGGGTTCAAAGCTACAAATCAAATCAAATCAAACATTTATTTGCATGAATACAGTTTTACAAAGGTCTTATAATTACAATTCGTCCATGTACTCTACCTGTTCTCAGGCGTGCAAATATTACATATTTTTTCCTAATAAGTAGTCCTAATTGACATAAATATAAGCTTAGACCATCTTATCATCTAAATATTCTTTTATAGAGTAATAGCACTTCTTACTCAGCCATTCCGTTAGTGTCCTCCTAAACTGGTTACTATCTAATGCTTTAAAAGCAACCGGTAGCTTATTATATAGTTCTATGCTTGTGTTGTACGCGTTTTTTTGATATATGTAGGTATTTGATGGTGGCTTATGTAGTAAGTACGCGTACTGTGATCTAACTATACGGGTAGAGACATCCGATATCAGCTTGTAGTAGTCAGGGTGTTGCTTTACAAAGCAGCATGCATCCCTAATATACATACATGGTAAAGGGAGAATCCTTAGTTCACCGAATAATGGCTTACAGCTGTCTTGATAGTATGCTAAGTAAATTGCTCGAATACACTTTTTTTGCAGCCTGAACACTGTATTGGCTTCCACTGAATTACCCCACAAAATCAGGCCATATCTAAGCACTGATGATACATATCCGTGATAAGCAGCAAGGGCTGCTTCTAAGGAAATTGTCTGTCGTAATAGTTTTATTGCATAGACGAAGCGATCTAGCCTTTTGCAGATTTGATCAACATGTTCTTTCCAATTCAGATTTTTGTCAAGTATTAGGCCAAAGTAAATATATTTCAAATAGGAATCATAGCTTAGCCTTTAAGGGTGGTTTTCCACCAGTGCTGTGCGAGGGAGCTGGCTAACAACGCACCAAGTCGTAGAACAAAAGTTGTTGCTTTTGACCTCTGTAATAAGGTGGGCATATGCATATCAGGTCCAAAAAAATAACCTAGTATATTATTAATCGGTTTCTCGAAAACGGCTCTAACGATTGCGATGAAATTTACCATACGGGCGTTTTCGGGGGCGAAAAATTGATCTTGCTAGGTCTCATGCGTGGGAAAATTCGTTTGTCCCGTGTTTTTAAGCATTTGCGTTTCAGACAAAAACCTACAGCGCCATCTGTTGGCGGGTAGCATAGCTTGCTCTCCCGATAATATTTTAATGTTGAGGCAGCTATTATAGAGTGAAGCTCGGTCGGTCAGGTACTTAAAATTGAAGCTCCTTTAAATCTATTACTGACACTTTTTGTTTTGTTAACAAAGAGTCACTGAAATATATTTAAAGGAGCCATATCTTGAAGGATTCTCAAAACATTAAGTATTCAACATATTTTGTCAACAAGTAAGTCCGGTTAGTTGTTTGGGCGACTTTATTTCGGGTCGTCTGGTTCTCAGTGCGCAGGAGCCGATTACTACTCGAGGTTGACTTCATTAGTGAATGTTTTGTCGGATGAATGAACGTGCACACTTTATGTAGTACGAGTAGAGGTAGTTATTTCACCATATTTAATAATACGTTTTCACATATTCTACTTAATATTTTTACAAATCATTTTTTCCGTTTAGTAGTATGTAGATTAGTATGATTTTGGAATTCAAAGTGTGTAAATATGTATTTAGAAAAAAAATATAGGTTCTAATATGTAAATGACATAGCCCGTAAGTAAATTAGCTTTTAAATTCTTGGAGGAAGTTTCCTGTTCGTACCCACGGCCGCACGTCAGTGGCAGCACTTTGACCTTCAACTAGTCTTTGGTTTCAGGCGTTTATAGCGTGGTGCTTGTTCAGCTTATACAGGTTTTGTTTCCAATTCCTTGCTACCGTGCGTACACACGGTCGCTCGTCGGTGGAAACACTTTGACCTTGAGCAGTTAAGTGGTTCAACTTATACCGGTTTTGTTTCTAAATGCTTGCTGCCGAGCATACACAGTGGAAGCCTAATAGGATCTTAGATAGATAGATGGATAGAAACTCTTTATTGCACACAAATTTACAACACTTCTTATGATCTTCTTATGATGATGTTGAAGCTATACCTATTGATCTCAGTGTATTCTCGCGTTTAAATTAAAAAAATGCATACGTCTAATTATAGACCAGATCACGCTCATCCCTCTTTCGGGTTGAACAAAACCGTATTTGTAAACCCAAAAGCACGTCAATAGAAACACTTTAAACTTTAATGCATGGTAATAGAGTTACAAATGTTGTCACTGATGTCATCTATGACGTGCTGATGACTGTACTAATGGTTTTATGAAAGGTAATATTACTGTTGTACTAAAACCCACGCACTTGTGACTTCTTTCCGATTTGATTATTATTTTCTACTTTTTCTATTTAAACAGAAAATCACGAGAAATTTAAAAGTATCTCAGCCTAAACTTTCACTTTTTTACTTTCGAGCGGAGCGAGAAAGGTATTGTATTCGTGAAAAAAAAAGTTTTTCTCATTTTCTCAAAAATGTGTTCTAAATCACTTATACATCATAAAAAAAGTCTCCCAAAAATGTCCGTCCGTCGGTCGGTAGGATCCATCGAAGGGTTATGAGTGGTTTCCTGCTGACTCTCATTTTGAGGGTAGCTGTCATACAACGAAAATGAAAAATTTAAATTTTTGCAAAAACGGCTCATAAAATCTTGATGAAACTTTGCATGACCAAGCATCTCCATTTAAGGTATTTTACGGTAGTATCAATTGGTCTGTATAAATTCATATAAGGGGTGTTCCCTTACTACAAAAACCGGTCAAGTGCGAGTCGGACTCGCGCGCCGAGGGTTCCGATATACCTATAGTATTTTTGGAAGCAATAAAGTCCATTTTCAGGACCGCAAAACTAAATTTGTTTGTAAAGGTTTTTTGCAGATTTCTGAAAAACTGTGCAACTTAGAAAGATCGTTTTATTTTTGCTGTAAAGTTTACATAAACCTCTGTCAACTGTAATTAATTCAGATTTTCCCTTACTCAAACTTCGGAGATAAGGGGGGGGGGGAATGGTATTTTTTTTGACATTTTTCATCATAACTTGAAAACTAAGAAACTTAAAAAAATACAAAAATATATTTTAAAATGTACAAGTAAAGCCCTTTCATATGATACCCCACTCGACCTAGTAGCGACAATTTGAAATTTGGCCCCCCTATTTTGGCCCCCTTTACATTAATAATCATACTTTTTTCAAAAAAATTTCATGTGCAATTAAGTTGGGCAACTATATTCTAAAACTATTCCAAATTTCAGCTCGATAGCGTAAGTGGTTGCTGAGATATAGAGGTGTGACAGACAGACGGACAGACAGACAGACAGACAGACAGAGCGGCACCATAAGGGTTCCTTTTTTTTACCATTTTGGTATCGGAACCCTAAAAATTAAAAAATGTGATTTACTCAAAATCGGTTTCGGTGAGCTTATTTTGATGTTCTAGAATTTGGGTTCTAAATTGGTTTTCTAACTGACTGCATATTTCATTAAATTATTTTTACATAAATCTAGAAGGTAAAGGTAAGTTTGTATTTTCATATTATTTGTATGGAATTAAAAACTTAAGTTTGCAGTTGGTACTTATTTACTCATTACTATCCGCAGCCTTTATAATATAGTAGTTAGCATTCGGCTCTTGATTCGGAGGTTCTGGGTTCGACTCCCGGCGGGGACACTGTTGAATGTTGACTCTCGTATATCGCGAGAAAGTAAGTGCAGTGCTGCTGTACCATTTATTGGAAGTTTCCTTCGTAAAACATAACAAATAGACATGTCGTAACCTATCTTATACTGTCATGTGATGATGATTTCATTCTTATAAAACCTACAAAAATTCACAGTTCGATCACCATCTGATTAACATCCACCCACACCACAACTAATTTAAAAAGTTAACAATACTATACCATTTTATAAAATTCATGTAACTTACTCGTTGTTACTGTTACTTAATAACTCGTAGGAAGATGTCTACTTTGGTTAGTTTAACCGAGTAAAGTTAAGTAATGTGTGAGTCAAGTTGCCGGTCTAGTTATTGGATTACCACACCGATACGTGTTTGGTTAAACTGGCATAGTTTAGTTAACTTTGATCTAAGTAGGTGACTCCGATATGTAGATTTGCGGTTAGATGGGATTCGTTTGGATTGAGGTTGTTATTTTAATATTTTTACGTTTGGGCATAAATGCAGAGAAGAAATGAAGCAAAGTAAAATAGTCTTTTATTACTATTTAAAGATAGATAGATAAATACTTTATTGAGCACATAACAAAAATATAACTAGTTTTACAGGAAATCTTAAATATAATGTGAGCAAAGGCGGCCTTATCGCTACAAGCGATTTTTTAAAGGCAACCTTAAATAATTGGACAAATATAAATATAATAAAGTAGATTGTTTAATTTTTCATTGAAACAAGTAAATTTTTTTTACGGTCTTAACAGGATTGGATTTATTAGGTAAAATAAGCACAATCAACAACAGCATATCAAGCTTGACACATTGGGCTTTGTACCGTTCTTATTTCAATTGAATTAGGGGCTTCGCACTACGAGTGTCAAGATTAGCCTGTTGTTGTCTGTAACTTCAACTAATAGTACCTATTTTTTTTTATTTTATCACTTAATCCGATCGCGTTAAGACCCGAAAAATAAACAAGTTGACGAAGTGCGAAAGTTCCAAACATACAAAACCATAAAAAAACTCGCTTCTGTTTTCCTCCCCCATATGTTATTTAAAAAATATATTCTTCTAAAAACTATATCATTGATATAATTAGTGTTCCTAAGTTGACTGTAAATGCTCAAGTTGGAACATTCAATATAGTTTTGACGTAAACTACTATTACGTTATAATATTTTTTTTTCGTGAATCCTGATTCTTACCCACACATTTTGCAGCCATGACACTAAAATCAGAGTATATTTTGACGAAAAGAATAACATTGTTTTACAAACTTATTTTTTCTGACAGCTTTAGCCAATTGCTTTTGGTATAGCTGCAAAATGAGTTGGTAAGCGATGGAATAAACGAACATAAATGGTACAGCAGCACTGCACTTACTTTCTCGCGAAAGGCAAGTAAAAAGTATCAACTGCAAACTTTAATTTGTAATGTCATGCACATAGTACGGAAATACAAGTTTTTATTAGGTATATCTCAAAAAAAAGATGTATTGAAATATGCAGTTAAATTAACATTAAAACAAACTAAACGATTTCGAGTTAAACACAGGTTAACATTTTGGTAGTACTGGAGCATTCTTTATATGAATTTTCACAAATCACTGCATACTACCGCATTAAGATTTTTTTCCATTTCCCAACACATTTTTCTTCATGTTTCTTCAGAAAGTTGTTTAGTTTAGGTAACTGAGCAAGCCCTTTTAGTTTTTGATACACCCTGTGTAGGTACTATATTTTTGCAAAAAAATCAAATAAAACATCTAGTCCGGTAACCAATTCAGAATTATTTTTATAGAAAAATAAAACACTCAATGGAAAATTATGAGTAATTCACATGTTTATGTATTGATAGTACTGGAACGCCGCTTATATGAAATTACACAGACCAATTGATACTGCCTCAAAATACCTTACTACATGGAAACGCTTGGTCATGCAAAGTTTCATTAAAATCGTTTGAGCCGTTTTTGACCAAATTTCATTTCTTCATTTTTCTTGTATGACAGCTACCCTCAAAATGAGAGCTATAAATCATTCGGAATACTTCGATCAATCTTCATAAAAATCTTGAATTAAAAATATGGTGTCAATCGGACTATTCGTTTAGCCGCTAGGCCAAAGCGTGACGGACAGACCGACCGCCGACCGAGAGACGAAAATTTTAGGGGAGTTGTTTTTAGGGTTCCGATACCAAAATGGTAAAAAAAGGAACCCTTATGGTGCGACTTTGTCTGTCTGTCTGTTTTTTTCACGAATACAATCGCTCTCGCTCCGCTCGAAAGTAAAAATGGACCATACACAGTTTTGACATACAAGAAACGCTCATGCGTACAATTGACCATCCTACCAAGCTTCATACAAAAGACATCAACGCGAGCTACTTGCAGATAATTTCGACAATACCTTAATCAAGGTCAAAATTAGTTAATCGAATAAAAGGTAACTTCTAAAATAAAATAATTACACTAATAGTAACACCCATAAGCAAATTTTAATGACATGCCTACTGTTCAAGTTCAAATACCACTTTTTATAATCAATTATGCATAAATCAATTATTATAAGATTATACCTGCTAATTTCTATTTAGTGGGTGATTACTTTGTGGAGGTCAGTACACCAGTTAAACGTGCGATAATTTTATAATTATTTGAATTAAGTTTGTTGTGACTACCAACGTTAACGTTAGCTATAACAACTTAACTAGTGGTTACGAATTTTTGGTTATTGGTTCAATGTCAGTGAGGTATTGTGGATTTAACTAATAGATTTGTTTTGATTATTATGATATTTATTTAAATCACATATTGCCCTCTATAGAGCTGATTGGCAAGAAGCTGTGCAGAACAGAGAATAATGGATAGTCATCTAGTGTCGGGAGCTTAGATCCTCGTAGGGTCGCTGAGCCAGGGTATTAAATAAGTAACTTATGGCAAGTCAGATTTGTGTGTTTGTGTGTAATAATTATGATAAGCTTCAAATGTTCCTTGGTATAGCAATATCAACCTCTAAACGTACTCATTGGAAACAATAAGCATACCTTTCAATTTCTGGGATATTTCTCACATATACTAATCACTTCAGAATGTCCACAAAGGCACATTATTATGGAAAACAATTAGCGGTGACTCCAATACAATAGGAGAGGACATTGTGGACACCTTGACCTGACCTCAAAGACTCTATTTTTGCTGTCTTCTGTGGCTTGACGAACAGATGGACAATAGGATTACTAGCAAATACTTTAACTCATTACTAGCACGATAGCAAAATAAACTTTGGTTAGCAAAGAGGTCAAAACAATGAATCTACTAATATACTATCAAGCAAACCTTTATCCAAAATAGTGATGATGCCATTGGCACTGGCTAGTATTATACTGGTATCAAGAGATACCTCAAAAAATAATATAATGGATGTAAATCAAAAGTAAAAATACCCGTATTATTTGAATCAAATATTCTATTTATATACTCTTTGTTTTATTGATTAATCAATTGTCAGCTCTAGATTCAAGTTAAGGGAGGGTTAAGTTTCCTGCATTTATAACTGGTCGTTAGTGCGTTTTTAAATGGCTCTCTGAAAACCAAATAAGATGTTTTGTTTCAATCATTTGTTCTCTTTGTTTAACCTCAATTTCAATCACAACACCTTAAGATTCGATAAAGATCTTAGTAAACGCTGTAGCTACAAATTCTTACTTTGCCATTTGTGGTTTACATTCCTTCAGTCTGTTCGCTAGTTATACATTGAAGTAAAGACTTTATATCTAGGGAGTACAGTTGAGTTTTAGTTGTCGTTATGTTGGATTTAAGTACTGATGTTATCAACGAGGTTAGATAGCGGAAGGCTGTGATGTTCAGTGGGCTACTGGTGGGCTGTTTTAGCTAGCTACCTATATTTGTTACTATGTTTTTTTGTGTCCTATAATATTTTCATAAAATAAACAGGAAAAAAGATTAATAATTTTATTATAATATCTATAGATACATCAATTAAGTAAGCGTGTATCACTTAAGAAATACAAAATTATGAAATGCAGCAAAATCTTAAGCGCCATAAGCAAGCACACGCTCTACAAAATATTTCTTTGTTTGGTTCTTAAAATTACAAGTAAGCCTTCATTGGGATTATCAGGATTTTAAACTTATGATAGTAGCAGAAGCAATTATTTCCCTTCCTAGAAAATATGCGGAAATCAATAAAGGAAGGAAGAATCGATGCGTAAAGGAACATAAAAACAGACATTCGTGTTTACAAACGCACGTCGGTAAATCAATGATACATGAACTTGCAGTGAACTATACCTATTCGTTTTCGGGTCTCATGCATGATAGTTATAAAAACATTTATTAAGACTCGGATTTTTTTCCATCCGAGTAACTTTTGTTGTTCAATATAAACAACAGTGATCAAGAATTCTCAAACTGTATTTCTGGATTTAACTAAAGTTTAAAGATTTACAAATTCATCATCATCATAAAATGCATTCCAAAAATTTCCAGACAAGGAACTTCATTCACAGCAAGAGTGTGACATATTGTGGAGGTAAACGTTCTACTGTTAGCGTTATGGCTGGCGCAAATGGACCGCATGTAATTTGTGATCGCAGTATGGTGTTACGATACTCAGGAACACTACTGTCCCTACTCTGACTCGACAGTCGACATCTATGGCAAGAGATGGTCTGTAGCAGCTCATCGGTTATGACCTTGAGCGGGTCTCTGGTTTCGGGCGTTCGTAGCATAGAGCTGGTTCAGATTATACTGGTTTCGTTACCTACCACTTACTTGCTGCCATGCATACAATTCTTATCTGACACCATACGGAACAAAGAAGTATACTTTAAATATGATGAGATGAGAACTACACAATAGTTCGAGGGAAGTCTTCATCGCAATGTGTCATATCGATAAAGCAACGGTATTACGCATACTTCGCACTATTGCACGTGTGATGCGGATATTATTATCGTCGATGAAAACCGCAAATAAACTCATAATAAAGTGACGTGCATATCAAACAATCAACTTATCGACCTTACTAAATGAAAACATTTTCCATGCAATTGAATTCACAACTTAACAATCAATAGCTAAAGTTGATTTTTCTGCGAACTGAAATGTAGAGTCGGTCTCTTAGTGATTGTATTCAAAAGTAAACTCAATTTTCTTGAAATTAAGTAGTATATTCAATGTAGGAAAATGACTTTCGTGTCACTACTCGACGCATGCGTCAAATTACAGTTCGTAGTACGTGCGCTAGCGCTTTTCCCAGAGCGGCTTTCTACGCGAGGTGCGTGACGTTGGACGAAATGTGAGACATGTAACCGTCTTTTTCTAGCATATAGGAGTGTTCCACTTACCTTTTCAATTGCAGTTGCTAATGAAAAACGTGTGGATTTTATTTTAATGCTCTGTTAAGACATGCTCTGTCTTAAAACATTCCCTATAAGTCAAAGTAAACATATAATTTAAATACTAGCTAAGTCACAATCGCTTAAAATTGTAAAACGTGGACAATTTTTATTGGCTTACAAAGTATGTATCCCGTAATTGTTTAGAAATTAAGCATAAGCTGTTATGGTCTCCAAATAAAAAAAAAAGGCTCATGTCTTGATTTGACAAGGTTCCTTTACTTCTTTGGGCGAGGTCTTTTCTGTTGAACTAGGCAAAATTATAAGGTTGCTACTAATGCAATTGTTAAGTCACCTACATTCTTAAATTTAGATTGACGTGAAAATGAGCGTGACTAGTTGGTACGTAATTATAGTTTCTGAAAGAGCAATGCCAAGAAATTATCCAGTAAGTTCCTATACAAATAAATACATATTATGCTTGTTTACAGGATGCTTTAGTTTAAAATTTTCGTACTTGATTTCTTTACGCATAAATTTTATTGACACCCTGTGTTTAACATATTTCAGATTAATTTTTACTAGATATATATTATTTTAAAATATTTGTGTTCAGACGATGATTAAATAATTCATAATTGGCAGGCAAACGGGCAAATAAGTAACATAATTCTGCAATTAATCGATTATTTTAGTAACCGTAACATTGATGTATTTACCCTTGAACTTATATTTTGTGATAACCTAAGAATTTGTAAAATAATATTTTTTTCTACCTTAATCGTGATTGTCGTGACCAAAATCTTCATTATTTGTAGGTTTATTATGTATTTATTGATTAGGATCCACGTTTTTCGGTTTTTGATTAATAGTTTGGTTCTAAATAAAGATGTTTTACGATTACGCGTACTAATAAGGATGTTTTTGCGTTTATATAAAAATAATCGTTCTAACCAACACGAATCGTGAAGACGAATTCCGTGCTTTTTTAGGGTTCCGATACCAAAATGGTAAAAAAAAGGAACCCTTATGGTGCCGCTCTGTCTGTCTGTCTGTCCGTCTGTCTGTCACACCTCTATATCTCAGCAACCACTTACGCTATCGAGCTGAAATTTGGAATAGTTTTAGAATATAGTTGCCCAACTTAATTGCACATGAAAATTTTTTGAAAAAAGTATGATTATTAATGTAAAGGGGGCCAAAATAGGGGGGGCCAAATTTCAAATTGTCGCTACTAGGTCGAGTGGGGTATCATATGAAAGGGCTTTACTTGTACATTTTGAAATATATTTTTGTATTTTTTTAAGTTTCTTAGTTTTCAAGTTATGATGAAAAATGTCAAAAAAATACCATTCCCCCCCCCTTATCTCCGAAGTTTGAGTAAGGGAAAATCTGAATTAATTACAGTTGACAGAGGTTTATGTAAACTTTACAGCAAAAATAAAACGATCTTTCTAAGTTGCACAGTTTTTCAGAAATCTGCAAAAAACCTTTACAAACAAATTTAGTTTTGCGGTCCTGAAAATGGACTTTACTGCTTCCAAAAATACTATAGGTATATCGGAACCCTCGGCGCGCGAGTCCGACTCGCACTTGACCGGTTTTTTTTCACAATTCTTAACTGCAACCAGAAGTATAAACTAGAAGTTGATTAAATAAGCTTCTCATGATATTACAAAACACTATAATAAGAATAGTCAGTAAGTGATTGAAATAGAAACATTTTTAATATTTTAGACACATATTTCGCTGTTAATTAAATAATTAAATAAGAAGCATTGGCACGGTACGCCAAGATTCCACTCCGGACCCACCATACCCCTGGTGGTAGGGTGGGACTGAACCATACCACTATAGTAGTTCGCTGGTTCAATATCGGCTCGCGTCAAATTCTTTTTTTATGTATTTGAAGTCAGTAATAATTTTTCTTATCATACTATACAGGGTTATTTTTGAATCCTTGGCCAAATTTTATTTTGTTCATTAAAACATTAACCTGAATTCGTATTCTTAGTAACGTACTTTTTGATTAGGAGTCCTGCTACCTAGCACACCTCTGATGGGAAGCCACTCTTAGGCCGCTTTTCCTCCAGTGCTGTGCGCGGGAGCAAAGCTGTGAGCTAGGAACATTCCAACCAATAGGATTGCTCAATTTTCCTCGCTTGTCAAATGCGCTGAAGCAATCATATTCGCTGGAACTTCCAGTTCACAGGTTAGCTACCTAGCACAGCTCTCTTTTTAGGGTTCCGATACCAAAATGGTAAAAAAAGGAACCCTTATGGTGCCGCTCTGTCTGTCTGTCTGTCCGTCTGTCTGTCACACCTCTATATCTCAGCAACCACTTATGCTATCGACCTGAAATTTGGAATAGTTTTAGAATATAGTTGCCCAACTTAATTGCACATGAAAAAAATTTGAAAAAAGCATGATTATTAATGTAAAGGGGGCCAAAATAGGGGGGGCCAAATTTCAAATTATAGCTACTAGGTCGAGTGGGGTATCATATGAAAGGGCTTATTTGTACATTTTAAAATATATTTTTGTATTTTTTTAAGTTTCTTAGTTTTCAAGTTATGATGAAAAATGTCAAAAAAAATACCATTCCCCCCCCTTATCTCCGAAGTTTGAGTAAGGAAAAATCTGAATTAATTACAGTTGACAGAGGTTTATGTAAACTTTACAGCAAAAATAAAGCGATCTTTCTAAGTTGCACAGTTTTTCAGAAATCTGCAAAAAACCTATACAAACACATTTAGTTTTGCGGTCCTGAAAATTGACGTTATTGCTTCCAAAAATACTATAGGTATATCGGAACCCTCGGCGCGCGAGTCCGACTCGCACTTGACCGGTTTTTTTTAATTGAAAATGGGCTTACTCTTGATCACGATCTAGTCTTGAAGACAGGGTGTCTACTCTCAAAGTCCGATATATCGAAACGATACTATTCGAAACATGCAAATTCAAAACTTCGTCACTTGACAATAGAGTAGAATATTGGTTGGATGCTAACTACTGGCAGTTTGAAATTTCATCCAACCAATATTCTACTATATTGTCAAGAGACGAAGTTTTGCATTTGCATGTATCGAATAGTATCGTTTCGATATATTGGACTTTGAAAGTAGACACCCAGAGATGAGGTCGACGATGGAACGAGCTTGCCCAGAAGAAGCCTATTCACTCGCGACTTGAATAGATTCGGATTATATGAACTCGGATTTAATGAAGAATGATGATGCGCGTGGGTTTTTATTGTCGCTTCTTTTTTTTTCCACACTGGCGCCAATTTGTTTGTGAAGCGAATAATGAATAAACGATTTTGATTTGAATAATTCACCTTTTGAACCCTGAAAATATTCACAATGGTTCCATATCGGGCGAAGAAGCAGCCTTAATTATAGTCTAGGATTTTTTATCGCGGAGACTTTTTTAACGAACACGGAAGACGGTCAAAGCATTTTTTATTCTTTTAATATACCCACATTACATTGAATATCTACTGATGTGTAGCTTACTACCGCCTTTATCGCTGAAAGAAATCTTAATTGAACAGAACATTTGTTATGTTTTGACTGTTTGACTGACACAGAATCTTAATTGCTGTATTTGTTTACAATTTGGTTCAGATATTGAAGGTGTTTAAATAATTTAAGTAAGTAGGTATTTATTTATCCCTTTCATTGAGTCATCTTCGTCTTAAGTAGATGAAAATAGGTAAGCCTTTTTTTTAACGTTAATTATCTTTGAAGGTCATTGAAAGTTCTAGTTTCTTTTATAAAGACCTTGGATCATATGTTTTGGTATGTATATAGATGCATTCAAGATTCGAATGAAAAATTGTACCCATTTTCGTTTCAGAGCAACAATCGTGCATCTACCAAAATATATGATCGAAGATAAGGGCACGCTCTTAGCTCAGTTATTTTATTTATAACAAAGTTCTACACTTTATTGCTTATGTATCTAACATAGCACCTTGTTACAATGATCCAGTGATTTAAATATCAAGACAAGATCTTTTCCGTAAACTTTAATCTGGCAGCTGCCAGAAGTCCATACAGCCGACTGTCACAACTCCAGCGTAAATAAGATTGGCTGAGCCTTTGGGCTGAGCTCCGTTGCTCGTACCAGCTCATACTGGTTTTCATTGACATTCCTATACTTAATCGTAAAATCGATATTACGGTGGGCGATAGCGTTTACTTATTTAAAGGTACAGCTAATAAGGCCTTGGAGGCTAAGTCTAAGGATCTAAAATGTTGACGAACGCTTCTTTTCATATAAAGCTACCTTTCCATTAGAACATACAAATTTCCCAAACAAACGTGGCTTGAAAAAAAAAAAAAGCGAATTTTTTTTGATAGTTATAAACAAAACCCTGTATTGACGGCGCAAGGTGTTTACGGGAACATTTTTTTTCTCGTTTTCCTTCCTTAAGGAGATTTGTTCAATTTTATGCTAAAAAAATTGTTCCAGTGACAAAAATTAACCCTGTATAAAAAGGGTAAAAAAACAGAATTAAATAAAAAAAAAAACAAAAAAGAATTTTTTTTCGGTGATAAAAATAACACTTTATAAAAAACTATGATACAGATAGGCTCACCGCTGGCCCCATATGGGCCTGATGATGATGACATTAAAATTAACTACTGGCAGGGTGCCTGGATACCAAAAGTGTTGCTTTACCTATGTAATAAAGCCAAGGTTAAAATGCCGGTAGTGCAGTATTTTTGCTTTCTTTTAATTAAATTAAACAGTACAAAACTGGATTTACTTGTTTCGGCAACTTCAGGAATGTAAATATAATGAAGGTAAGCCAAACCACGCCAAACCCTATGTAGAAATACTACTTTATGTAGATATCAGGTTTGCCGGAAGTTGTTTAAATTCTTTTTATATGGTTTGCATGTCAACCTATGCTATGTTACTGCTGGGCAAAAGCATTCCCCCCATTGGTTTTCCATTGGTCACGAACTTTTGTCAACCTGTACACAAGTGAATATACTTTTGTTTTATATTTTATTTTTAAGTCAATTAAGTGTTGGCTATTTTCCCTTTGTAAAGGGTTATATTATAATTGTAATATCATTGTTGTTAAGAGTATCCCTTTATAGATCACTATTTATTTAAAGCTCCAAAAAAGCTCGAAAAAATCCATTCTTAGTAGACTAGACTTTTTTTGTCTGAATTTCATGCTTCTAAACGTTCTAAACTTTCAGTATAGGCTGTGCGTTGTTTTTTTCAATTTTTATTCATCGTCAATATTATCAGTGTTACCGCCAGTTTTGGAATGCGTCTTTACAGTTAAAGCTTATTAAAATCTGTCTGCACTTTCTGTTTTGTTCATTGACGTAAGAAAAACGCCCCCTGGCGTAGTTTCCAAAATCTTTGGTTTTGTTCAAGGAAAGTGTCAGTTAACTATGGTTTTGTTTAAAGCTCTCAAAAGAAGCTATATTATTAAAGTAAATTATTCTAGATATATAAAAACTGCCGATTTATTCTATAAATCATCAGTTTTTTCCTGTATGTCTAGAACAAAAAAGACTAACAATTAGATGTATTATTTTCAGTATAATTGTTGTGAACAACTTGAAAATTGCGGTCACTATTAAATTACCGGTCTGTGTTAACAATACCCGTATCAAGTGGGCAATGTGATTAAGCATGACATCACTTATCCCAGTCAGTATTAATAATGACCAAGAACGTTTGTCACGGAGCGGGGCTGCATGCCTCGCATGCTGCCTCCTTTCGTGATCCTGGCTCTATTGTCCTGGCCCAAAATTCCAAATTCCTATTTCAAATGTCTTCTATCTCTGTCTTTCGATGTCATTCGTGTCAAAAACAGTCAGTTTACCTTTGATTCTGGTCGTGCTCGGACGTGCCCGCGCGCAGCACGACCACCGCCTTGTATTTACCTACTTTATCATAATAAACTCTTAACTGTATGTTGGCATTTTGGATTCCCCACCCTGAAGAGTCTCAACTTCTGCCTGCCGCTGAGTGGTTTTCGGTGACACGTTGGCCAAATTGATATTTTTTTTTGTCCGGCTCATATTGCCCGCTTCATCAAGATGCCCGTGACATAATTACCCCAATAAGATAAAAATAAATAGTCACATTATGCGAAAAAACTTACAAATATTGGTTTTGCATATCATTAGGTATCCAGGCAGGTGCTGGCTAGGTGATCAACTCTAGAACGAACAATACGATTAATATAAATGCCCCTGCACTGGCAAATGACCAGTACTTAAATTTATGATCAGTACACCCTTTAATAAAGATATGTAAATCGATGCAGATTAATACCTATTGTAGTTTAAATAGACAATCGGAAGCAGTCACTCCTATGCCGAAGATAATTAGAGGATTGAGGCCAGAAGATTATGTGTCGATAATATCTAAGGTACTTATCGCAAAACCAAGAGAGGTTGATCTAACCCTATGGCGTAATATAAACGGTTAGGCATTGTGCTAAATATCCACAGGTATAAAAAAAATTAACCGTGCTTTGGAGTGCATTTAAGTCGCTACTGTCACTGATATTAATTAGGGTGGCCACTAACCTGATACAGCCTAGTCTAAAATTGGGTCTGATCTGGTATGATGCTATGGCAGTACTACTGACTATAAACGGGTAATGATAATTATGATTAGGTAATTAAATATTTTTTTCTTTTTATAGTTAGTAGGCTTACTCTTGACCTCGATCTAGCCCTGAGGACAAAGATGAGGTCGAAGATGGAACGAGCTTGCCCAGAAGGAGACTATTCACTCGCAACTAAAATAGATTCAGTTTAAACTAGGGAACATAGACGCTCAGGCTGAGGATTTCACTTTTTAGCTGTGGTCATTTTAAAGCATTTTATGCGAATTTGTGGAATAACAACCAAGTGTGGATAATATTCCGCGGTGCGTCTGGATTCTCATTGGTAAAAGGGATGGCGGGATAAGTTTATGAAGCTCTATCTGCAAAAAGCTTAGAGCAACGACTGAAAAAAATGATTGCTTATTTCCTCTAATGATTCTCATTTCCTATTAACGTATTACATTTCACATCCGATTGGTTTGACATCTTATTCCGACCGATATGTCATATGTCTGTTTATAAATAATACTACGGTACAACACAGTTGCCGGTAAAATGAGACTGGCTTGACGACTTTTACTTTCCGCGGAGAAAGCGCCGGTCGGGTAACTTCGGATAAACTCGGCAGCTAAACAGTTACTGTTAGTTGCGTTTGCGCTGATCAGTTTAACTTTGTTGTAAATTAGAATGATCTATTGGTAAAATGAACTTCAAAATATTGTTTATTTTTACCCGACTGTCCCAAAATAGGAGGGTTATTTTTTTCGAGTTTATGTAGGTACGTACGCTCGTATGTAAGTATGTATGTATTATATCGATTTCTTAGTCGCGCTCTGCAGCCTAATCGGCTTGATAAACTTCGACATGTTCGGTGTCGTTTGATTTGTATTCATTGTGAGTGTCATAGGGTATAAAAAAACCGGCCAAGTGCGAGTCGGACTCACGCCCTAAGGGTTCCGTACCTGTCTACCATATGATATACTAAAAGCTTTTGCTCTTTGATTATAAAAACTCCCCGACCATCCAACTTGACCCCTCTTTTATAGAAAAGTTCTTGAAACGGGAGCTCACCTTAATTGGTTACTAGTTGTGAGAAAAATTGAAATATTTGATGATTTTAGACTTTTTCCTTTATTTGTACTATGAGACCTATTAGCTTCTTGCCAAATTTCATAATTTTAGCTCAACGGGAAGTACCCTGTAGGTTTTGCTTTTTTGCATAAATGTATGGAGATGAGGACATAAAAAGCCATATCTTTTGATTGCATAGATGTAAAAAATTTAAAATTTCAGATCTTGTGTGGTTCATGGACCTTAATATACGTTATCAATTTCAACCTGATACCTCGTCTCGTTCGTGAGAAAAAGGGTCTTGCCAGACAGACAGACGGACAACAAAGTGATCCTATAAGGGTTCCGTTTTTTTATTTTGAGGTACGGAACCCTATAAATAAAAAAGAAATATCTTTCATCAACAAAACTAAAATTGATTAACTTAAAAAATTATTTCAATAAACAAAATACCCAACTGTGTAAAAAATATTAACTGAAAAGAGAAAAAAACAAGTTTAAAATTTTTTTGAGGTATGGCAGGCGGGGCGGACTAAAACTATGTGTTTGGAGGTGGTTGTTCAACATCAAATATATTTTGTAGTTTTGTTTGTCCCCGCCTACAAAACCTATTGAAATTTTTAGAACTTGTTATCTTTTTAGTTCAGATTTTTCTACACAATCGGGTATTTAGTTTTTTGGAATAATATTTTTTGTTGATGAGAGAAAGACACATTAGCATAACGTAAATTTAACGGTTTAGAATACAGAATCTAGATATGCTTCAACCAAAATTAATCTTGGATATAATAAAAGTCTTATTTATTTAGGTAATATATTATTTTATTTTTTATTCATTAAATCTCTAACTTTAAAGAAAGTTTCAAATCTATAGCTGATACTTTGAAGGAAAAGACAGTGTCAGCAAATAATAAACTGTTGCCCAGGCTCATGTCGCATATACACCCTTATTTTTTATCACTCTGGTGGTTTTTTTTTTATTGTC
This sequence comes from Athrips mouffetella, assembly GCA_947532105.1. Classification (NCBI taxonomy): domain Eukaryota; kingdom Metazoa; phylum Arthropoda; class Insecta; order Lepidoptera; family Gelechiidae; genus Athrips; species Athrips mouffetella. The sequence goes on from OX383963.1 coordinate 17,600,430, forward strand.
AATGGGCTTACTCTTGACCTCCATTTAGTAATAGAGGACGATGGGACGAGCTTGCTCAGAAGAAGCCTATTTACTCGCGACTTGAATAGATTCGGGCTATATGAAGTCGGGAACACAGACGCAGGCAGAGAATTTTGTTCTGTCCACGAAACTGAAAAACTTTTCCCAAGGACCTTAGGGACTTCCCATACAAATTGCATCAGCTGACAGCATATTTTGTATGGGACGTACATTTTTTTTCATATTTCGACTTATGTTTCATGGTAAAAGTTGTTTAGTTTCAAGAGCAGAACCACCTCTTAAAATATCCGGGGAGATATAAAAATAACTCCGTGTACAATTTTATTGCATACTAAATATAAACCTAGGAATCCACTATAAGTAAAAATACATTTTCGCTTGGAAACACCCCACAGGAAAATCCCCTTTTTTTCTAATTTCTCCACAACTGTACACAAAGAGTTCTCAGTATAGAGCTAAATCAAACTGGTGGTTCCGTGGTGTCGATAACAATAGTGTGAAGCCGATGAAGTAATACATAACAATTCAATACGGAGGTCCACACAATAACAGTATGCTCTCACTTCTTCATACAAGTTTGAGAATGATTTGTTTTAGATTGTCCGTTTAATTGGTTTAAGTATTGGTTAATGCTAGTCTTTTTTAAAGTGGGAAATACAATCTGGGAAATACAGACGCGCAATATTAATTAAAATTCATTTTAAGTTGGTACCGTCTCTCTATTTGTCTGCACCCTTTAGTTGGTGGTCAAATTGATCCTTAAAAGAAAGTAAAGAATAATATTTTGTCAAGTGATTACATATATGAATTTTCATTGATTTGCAAAATTATCCATTTGTTTTCTTAATGGACTAGCAGCGAAATTAACCAACTTTATGATCATATTAAACGATTATTTGCTTTAAGATATTTTTTATAACATATTTGTGGCTTTCTTTAAATCTTTCAGATTTATGAAATTCTTACCGATCATTAAGTTAAACAACATTATTTATTAGAAAAAGTAAGAATTTAATCAACAAAAAATGCTTCATTGTGTAGAGTCTAGCTAGTCATCACAGTCATCATTAGTAGACCATAGATAAATCTTTTATGCAAGTAAGATTTTGTCTTTAATTAGATTTAGTTTCTTACTAGGTGAAAGCTAGCATTGTTTAGAATTGCAACTTGAAAGCAGGTTTATTAAATTGGAAGACTAAATGAGCCTTTTCATAGACACATCAAGTTCAGTTAATACACAGATAAAAAAAATACAAATTACACAGTTAAATATTATTACCAAAATATTTCGTTTTAAATACTCGTAGTTTAATCATAAAAGTGACCAAATATACAATGACATATTGTAAACAAACTGCTTTACTCTTTGATAACTTTTATTTAGTTTCAACTGTCGCGGTGTCTGTGTCTGTCTGTCTGTAACCAAATCTCGCAAGTTAGATGTGACCTATGCCTGGTTTCCGATTGAAGTGAAATTTTGCACGCATATGTAAATCGGATGACAATGCTATTTAATTTTGAGTTGAAGTTAATCTGATGATGGAGCCGGAAAGTGGCCATAGCAACTTTCTGCAAAGCCATCTGTTGGTGGGCAGCATTAGCTCACCCGATTATATTTTTAATGTTAAAACGACTGCTCTATATTTTTTATAAAATATTTGGGATTAGATAGACCTTTAGGGAAAAGTGTATTAAAAACGCGCGAGTTCGACACGCACTTGAACAGTTATAATTTTCACCAATTTTCACGCGTATAAGTGTTCCCGTTTTCACGATAGAGCTAAAACAAACATCAAGCAAAAAGCGCCTTTTATTGTATTTGTTATTATATAGCGGCTACAGAAATACATAATCTGTGAAAATTTCAACTGTTATGGTTCATGAGATACAGCCCGCTGACAGGGTCTTGTTTTTCACCCTTCAGGTACGGAACCCAAAAAGAGGGTGCGTGTTTTTTTAGGAAAACTTGAGACTGTGATGATTTTTAGTTTTTTTTCTACATCTAATTAAAGCATGTTTAAAAAAAAATAGTAGATTTTACAACAAGTGCACAAAACGAGCCATTGTTCCGAGACTTTTAGCAGCCCGAGCCGAAGGCGAGGGCTGATAGTAATGTCGAGGATAAAATGGTTTTGTGGACGAGTTATAAACTCTGCTTTTCACTTTGATTGCGAGGAAATAAAACGTAAAAGTACTCTCTAAATGTAACTGAAGAATGATTTGTTCTGCTTTAGTGAAGAATATGTTGACGCGCGCACGGCGCGGGGGGGTGCAGTAGGCCCGCGCGCAGGGCGTATACCACCGCGATTACCTTTTTTGCCCTAGTGCACAAAATTCGATTTTGTGCAGCCTATATCCTGCACAAAAAAGCACTTTCAGAGCATGAGAAGTGAAACTATTATTTATAGCTAGTTTGTATGGATTTCATATGCGCATTCAAATTAATTTATGGCATGAACAGGTACATATTTGATTGAGGTCAATACGCTTGTGTTATGTTCTTTTGTAGGTAGAAAAAAAATAAAATTTTATTGTTTTTCTCTTACTGAATATTATATCATTTTTTATTTGATTTCACTATGATAATAATTATTCCGTTCTTCTGCGCCGAACCTTGAAGTCCGATTGAGAAATGTGTTCATTTTACAACCGTCTCTTTTATCAACGTTAATGCGTCATTTCATGCAAATCACAGTTTGTAATCAACTTCAGATTTTCTGATTCCAACAGTTTTTTTTTATAAAAAGGTTAAGAAATTCTAATTATGGTTCTATTTGTTGCAGGTAAACAGAGTTTGAAGGATAACCAATACTCTAGGTACGAAATAGTAAATAACTTAGGTAGGTACTTATACAGGGTGTAAGGGACGGTGTAACGAAAACTGAAAGGGCGTGCTCAGTCAAAGAAACTGAACAACTTTCCCACAGAAACATATGTTGGGATATGAAACAAAAATATTACTTCTCCATGCAAATTGCCCACTCTGGTCGAACAGTTTGTATGGAGAGGTCAACATTTTTTTTCATTTCTCAACATATGTTTCTTTGGGAAAGTTGTTCAGTTTCGTTTACTGAGCACGCTCTTTCAGTTTTCAGTACACCGTCCCTTACAGCCTGTATGCGTAAGATACGAGTAGATCCAAACAGGTAAGTAATGTAAGTATTATATCCATGATGATTGCTGACACAGAAAAATAAAGGTACTTAGAAGGAGGATTAAAGAAATAACTCGTCACTAGGTGGTGTAGGCGTTTTTCTATGGATTTGACAGGTTATTTTGAATGTTTTCTATGGATCATCGCTGATGAGGTTGTGACATGTTGGCAGATGTCATCCCCTACTAAAATAAATTAGCAAGGTATCTATTCCGAGCGAAGCAAGGAGGTCCGAAATCTTTGATTGCTGATGTTCAAATTGATGGTGTCAAAAAGTGTTAAAAAAAAAATTGATTCCAAGCCTAGTTTATCGCTGGGTTAGCCGGGCTGGAAGACATTGTTTTGTTACTATCCATAGGATAGGATAGAATGACGCCCTATGGTTTTCTTGATGGTGTTGTGTTTTATAAACTACTACTGTCCATGGTGTAGGAAACCGTTTACTTGTTATATGTATAACTTACATAATACTTGCATGCATATGAATACACATTCATATGATGAATGACTCAATTTAGTAAAGCACGAACTTCCGTAACCTAAACGGTTTCTTTTATTATTAATTGACTTTTTTGCTATTAGATAATACTTTAATCACAGGTCGAGTCTCGATTTGACCTAATGTAACGAATACATTAGTACCGGTATTTTAAAATTAGAATATTCAATCAGCTTCATTATTTTTTATGTCCCAGTTTCTTCATATAAAGTTTTTTTTTAAAAGACGAGGATCTTTTACATAATATTGTGTCATCAGTAAAGCATTGGTAACGATTTTACTACACTGTTTTATTTACTACGCAACTTGTGGTAGAATAGACGCGTGTTACTTCAGCTATTTCATAAATTAAGGTGTTTCCATATTTTATGTGTGACAGAGCTTAATAGTTATGTAACTGTTCTACCAACATGTCAGAATAAATAAAAATTTTGAGCTAAGGTGGAAAACTATACACCTCAAAATCTAAACACTTGGAAATGTAAATACTTAGTAGGTACGTCCTTTCAGTTTTTAGTACACTGCCCTTTACACCCTATATAGTTTTCCATTTTGGATCAACATGTAGAGGAGCCGTAATAAAGTAGGACTTGTCAATATAAGACCCTTTTCTATTGATAGTCAACCAAATCTATGCAATAGTGGTCCTGTTTTGTTGGCTACACGTTTTTGTTATCAGTGATGCGTTTAGGTTGTTTTTGGAGGGAAGGCTCCAAAAAATTCACTTTCATTGGATATTCTACTAAAAATACTGCTGAAATCTATCTATACGCAGTTTAAAATTCAAATTAAACTCATTTCGATTGTTATGAAACTTATTTCAAGCTCTTAATAAAAAAAATCTGTTACGTTTAGGTGGTTTTGATTATGAACTTAGATGGAGTACCGTTATTCAAACCTGTACAACTTTTACAAACGACGTCGCGAATACAACTAAGTAGTTCAATACAACAAAAGTATTGAAACGTGTATCAGTCAGAGACAAAGCAAGCACAACACATACAACATTAGCGTAGATTATCCTATGTAGGTCACGGCGCTTCGTGGGATGCTCACGTACACTCAGATACAAGTCAAGCTTGTCACGTATAGCGCGACTTTAGCTCCTACAGCTGATAATGTAGGAATGTTTCAAGGTCTAATGTGTTAAGCTCGAAGTGCTCTAGACTGTACATTACTTCGCGTCGCGACATTATTCAGTTAAATAGACTTATAAGATTAGACATTACTTTTTACACACATTATAGTGTACAAAACTGGCAGTTAAAAATAAAATAACAAAATTGTCTTTATCATTATCATGTCAGCCAAAAGACGTGGCTTCCTCTTGCTTCATCATGCCTAGAACAGAATTTTAATAATAAATATTCAGTTTAACTGAAATCATCATCCATTTGTTATTTTCAAAGGACACCAGTAGGATACCGGGCAGAACAACCAATACTGCCCTATGTCCTTTAAAAATTACATACGATTTTTATCGAACGGAAGAGCGAGCGAAGTACGGAAGTATGTCAAGATCGTAGCAGGTGGAGGACTGTGGTCTTTGCCTACCCCGACGGGAAAGAGGCGTGATGTTATGTATGTATGTACGATTTTTATAAGCGACCAAAAACTAGAAAAACTAATAAAATTAACATATCTTTTTAAATTACACTGGGCAGGACGAGGCTACAGATTATATTTTGTAGTGATTTGTCGAAGTACCCATGGGTATTGTTGGTTTTACGGCTACTATATTTTATGGTGATTTTGATGGCCTTTTGAATATTTATAGGAAGAACGAGAGCTTTAGTTGGATCTGAAGATTGTGTAGTACGAAAATTTTTGTAGTTTTAAAATAAAGAGGCATCGTGTTTTAATAAAAGTTTGCAATATTATGGCGCATATATTTAACGAAAACAAATAACGAAAACAGTTTACACAATTTAAGTTAATTTTATTAGAAACGTGACGTATATCAAAATAACGATGGCGGAAAACAAGGAAGCAATATAATATTAATAAATAACTAAAATATAAAACAAAAAATCTTCACATAGTAGGTAGAGTAGGAAGAAACTAACTGAGTATATAGATGCGTGCGTGTTCGAGTATTTATTTACTGCGTATTAATTACAAAGAACTAATTGGTAGATACTTGAGTAACCCTGGTCAGAAGTCAAACTCTGTGTGCTTATTGGGTTCACGGAAGCTAAATCTTACGAGGCCTAACTCCTAGTTATTTTTTATTTATCGCATTATTCTTTCGACTTTATTTCGACCATTTAACAAGCTCATTAGTGCAGTGTTATTATATTACTTTAATAATTATTACAAGTATTATTTTCACTTTTCAGCACGTAAATCACTTAACTTTTCAGCACGTAAACTACTCAAAAGGTGCGCACCACCACCTAAATTGGTGCGCTACGCTTATATTTGTCAGAATTGGTTTCATGCAGTGTGTAGAAGGGGTGATTCTAATTCTTCAAAAATTTTACTGAAGCAGTATTGTTGTTATTGATTATATTTTAAGTACAGAGGTCATACCTCTATAAATCAGAAAGTGACGATTAACAATCACTAGTAAACACTTATCAATATGTCAATAAGTGCCTAACGACCAACGGGTCTTCCGAACTTCTATTTTGTCGGTGCAGGTAACGGGATAGAGTCTACGCCTCGTTGCCCGGGCAGCTTCTCGTTGGGCATACTAGGTATGTAATATTAGGTATGTAATGGGCGCTAGGCCCTGATCATGGTTCCCCCGAACTGGAGCTCCGACGACCAGACGGCTGGTCGTCGAAAACCGGCCAGATCAGGGGAGCCGGGGTCTGCGCTGCCGGGTAATAAGACTCATCTCTTCCTCCTGCACCAGCTGCGCGAATAAGTGCCTAAGAAATCAATTATCTTTTTTTACTGATTTAACCTTACTTGGTGGAAGCCCGTGCGGTTAGTAAATATTTTCAAAAGGAGAAAAATAATCCCTACATAATTACAACTTTTTAAAATCTAGTGTTGATGCGGAATAACCTTTTCAAAATCTCTATACGACGTACAAAATAACTGTGGCCCTGTCATTGATGCGCAGAAGAAAAAAATGGCCTATTTTTGCACATTTTTGACTTCTGCGCATCAATGACAGGGCCACAGTTATTTTGTGCGTCGAATACATAACTTTAAAATATCATCGTACTCTTTACACTCAGTACTTACTTAGGTACCCAAAATTTAGGTACCACTCCAAGTAGAATATACCGGACCATGACCTGCGCATCGAAGTGCGTGCGATTCTGTTTAGTTTTAATTGTTACTCTGCACGCGGTAAGCAAAGGTCAGGTCAGCCCTCTTTGAATACAAAGTGCTGAGTTAATATAATTAACATTTTATTAATTAATCTACAGTTAATTGCGAAGATGCTAATTGTTATTGTTTTATGAGGGGTTTGTGTTTTCAAAGGTACACAATTTTTTTTTTTAAATTATAACGTACTTACATAAAAATATAGTACCTAAGCGACCGAGCTTTGCTCTATATAATCTTGACCAGAGACCACTAACAGATGGCGCTGCAGAATTTCTGAAGCACGCTATTTTCAATAAAAGTTAAAAACACGGAGCAAACGAATTTTCCCAGATATGAGACCTAGCTAGATCGGATTTTTCGGACCCGAAAAATTTCATCGAAATCGTTAGAGCCGTTTTCGATAAAACGATTACAAAATACATATATATATAAAGGGTGTAACCCATAGAAACATATCTTGGGAAATGAAAAAAAATTATGACCTCTCCATACAACTTGCCCACTCTGGTCGAACCGTTTGTTTGGAGAGGTCAATTTTTTTTTTCATTTCCCGAAATAATATGTTTCTTTGGGAAAGTTGTTCAGTTTCGTTGACTGAGCATGCCCTTTCAGTTTTTGGTACACCACCCCTTACACCCTGTATATAAATATTGCTTATTTATGGCTTTACGTAAAAATTAAAACGATTGACGTTTATGAAATTATTTTGCTTAATACTGATGTGGAAGCAGCTTTATCTGCAATAATAAAATCTAACTATGCAAACCAAAACCAGACATCACCGGAGGCATTATCGTTCGTGATAAACATAATGAGTCAACATAACCATTAAAATCCACCCTAGAGCTACTTCACCCAACTTGGTTCCGGGGTCATATCGCACTATGTTATTAACAAACGTTACTATTATAAAACTTAATATTATTATTTATAATTGCCATGTTTAAATTAAATATTGTTTTAAATAATAAAAGTTCAGATTTTAGAGGATACACCTACGTCCTTTAATGCACGTAAAGAAGATGTGAATGCATACACGATTTTGTGGCGTGTTGTGTGGGGTAAGTTATGAGCGGCATTGTATATTTTAAGATGCTTACCTCTTAAAATATACAATATTCTTCTCTTACTTAAGACTGACAAATATAACTGAAATGAGGTCGTTACTGATAATACTTTAAAGGGGTATCACTAGGTAGTCACATAAATCAAATTAAGAGGCAATTTAATTGGCTAACAGTTATATACGTCTATTCTGACCACGTAGTTCTGACCAAGAAAAGTACTATGTCTTTTTCCGCGGGTGCCGTAAAAAGCGACTATGGGCTCTTAAATCAGCAGATGGACAACAGCGTTCTTCAGCGTATTGCTCGCTATAGCCATCACTTCAAAATATAAAAAAATGCTTTTTTTTTCTTGTTTCATGAGTATTGACTATATTTTTTTTATAAAAGGTACTTTTTACATTTTTCTTGCAATTTCCTCTCAAAAGGATCATACTTTTTAAACCTATTTACAGCCTGTTTCATTTATTATTCAGTCTTTTAATGACGAAGATCTGAATGCGTTGGCTCGAAATAAAATCGCGGTTTATTTTTCCTTACACCACATAGATCAGAGTTCAAGCGAGTGGAAGGCCATGCTGACATCTGAGCACTATATGTTGTAGGCAGTCGTGCATAAGGAATCTCGTTGAAATGTTTACAACCAGATAATTCAGTTACTGATAGCCCAAACAGACATACTAGCTTTTTGTTAGTTCAATGTTTTTTGAGATTTTAATTACAATTTACGACTTTATATTACACGGTGTAATTTTTTAATTTCTATATCTCAAGGGTCGTGCTCCCAGCTAAAGAAACATATGTTCAGAAATGTAAAGAGTCAAAAATTAAACCTAGGTGTCCAGAAATTAAATAGTATGGTTAAGGTAGACATTTTGTTAACACATGTTTCTTTGAGAAATTTGTTCGTTTTTGTAATTTTGTTGACCGATAATGCCTGTTTAGTTACAGGAATTGAAAAATAAAAATACCTTGTTTTTTTATACCTTTAGACAAAATTGTTTTGTTCTGGACTGGGGTTATTGTACTTAAATTGTAACAAAAATTTCATCTCTTCATTTGAGAGGCTTACACACAACTGAAACTCTGTTCAATTAATTTTCCCGTACGTTGAACCAATGAATAGCGAATTGACTTTCTAGCAGCTTGTACCTATTCAATCAACTTCTTTTCTTCGCGAGAATATCAAAGCAACTTGTTCAAGCTGTTGACAGGTGGATTTAGTATAATTAAATAGATGTATTTTGTCAGGAAACTACAATTAGACAGCTAAGCTAATTACCAGCGACGAAGCACGACCACGAAACTCTTGCGCAAGTATAATTTAGGCAGGCAAAGGTAAAGATAAAAAATATATGTTTTTGTACTACAGTTCTGCTAACTACTTATATTATTTTGCAAACCGGTATTTACCTAAATGTGTTAATTTTAAAATGTTTTTGCTTTACGTCCTTGTTAGGTGTATTAACTGGCTGTCATGTTTAGTATTTTGAAAATTATGTTTAAGGATTGAGAGTTATTTTTAGCATAACAAAAAAATTAAGTAAAATTGAACAATATTCTTAAGAAATATGCGTTATAAACTTGTAAACAAGGAAAAATATTATTGCCCCATATTCTTTTTTTGTTTATTTTTTTATTTAATAAAGAAAGGCCATTTGTTAAAGACAGCGTTATAAATAATAACTAACATATTACTTTGATATAACCGAAAGCTAAGATATTTAAACCTACGTCAATTCTTAATTTGCTGTGATGTGATGCGCACGACTAACTAATAAAGACTAGGACATTGCTTCGCAAACAATGTGGCGCAATGTAGGAAAAAAAGAAGCAACAATAAAAAATCTTCCCGCTCTTTTAAATCAATCAATAGATCTTTTGTTTTTGCACTCGTTTTGGTCCATACTAGCCTCCCGGTCTGTATAAACAAAATTTGTAATATCTCTTCGATAGCTAATCATTAATTGATGCAACTACTGCTCGGTCTCTACGCGGTTAGATGCAATTTTATGCTCTCACTCGCAATTACAATTTAGTGCTTGATGTTTTTTTTTTATGGATTATTAGGAAATTTGTTGGAGACGAATAAATATGCATCTTAAATGTTTTTTGTTATAAGATATAGAGAAAAGTAGAATAAGACTTTTCTGAGAACTGACATTCAAATAGTAAAGTTGTCTCTACCTGATTTATAAAATGTTCTTTTAATCTTTTCGATTAGTAAAATCGTGATTTTTATCCAACATATTACTATCTACATATCATTTTTATTACTGAATGATAGCAAAATAATATGACGTAAATAAATCAACGTCCGTTATCAAAAATAATATTATAAATGCGATTGTAGCTCTGTCTGACTTAATGTCTGTTACGCTTTAATGGCCAAACCGCTGATCGATTTTGCTAAAATCCGGTGTGAAGATAGTCTGAAGCATGAAAAAGACTATTGCTTTCCCGAATTTGTGCCACTGACGAAAAGTCTTGTCTAGCGGGAAAAATGTTTGTTTACAAATCGTGCAGTCAACTGCATGTCAGCGGAAACATTTTGTAACTCTATTACCATGCCCTAACATCCAAAGTGTTTTATGGTTTTGACTGACGTGTTGTTAGGTGTACGATGCTTTCGAGAATTCCATTTTGGTTATATTTAGCTTAAACACGTGTGTCAACTTACATATTGCTCAACTTATGTTTGAAAATACCTCCATGCTTTGTTAAGCGTGAACCCACTCGGTAACATAACACTTGGATTTACAAGCGTATGAGCTCGACTAAGCAAACATAAAGGATTGACAAACTATTAGGTAACTTTTGTCAATTTAAGAGGAACTAATCCGTAACATAGTTTCGGAACGTTTAGGGTAAACGAATTTGGTTAAGACTGAATTTTAAGACCTCTGCAATTAGATAGTTTCTTAATCTTTTGTTAGACACCTTCCATCTGGAAAACTATTTATAATTAAAGTTGATATTAACCGTTTTGTATGGTGCTTGCTCAGTGAACCGTGAAACAGTTTTTACTGTTTGCTTAAAATATTCTTGCCTTCTTTTTTGTTATTTTTCGACGCTGGAAATAAATATATGCAAAGGGCTAAGTTCAGTCAGTGGTAAATTCAAAAACTTACTTGAATCTTACAGGATTTACTTGAACGTTTATTAGGGGCTGTTTTAAATCTTGATGAACATACCTACCTATACATCAACATTGCCCTTAGCTAGCCTTATTCCGTTTTAGCGGAGTGGATACCTATAAACAAATTAATAAAATGGGATGCATACGCTAATAAAATCATTTGCCAAGTATGCCGCATTGAAAATAATCTCAATTATCAAATTATGCAGGGTAATGCAAATTAGCTTAATAGTGGCCTTTATAAAATCCATATTGTGTCGGTTCGTGAGTGGCAAAAACTGGGAAGACACCAGATAATAGCACCATCACGTTGTGGTACAATAATTGACGGTGGAAAAAATCTAAAAACGTGGTTTTAGGTGGAAACACCAAGAACCGGTGAAGTGAGAATACCAAGACGAGTGAAGCGGTTCCGTATTTCCAATGTAGGTAATATACTTCTCACTTTATTTAACTCTTATCGCTGTGTAGTCATCATTATCCAATTTTTGTGACGGACTTTTGTCGGTGTAGCAACTTCTTAAGAATGAATCGATCTCCACGCCTCTCTGTCCTCAGCAATCCTCTTCACCTCCTCTGGCCTTCTCTTTTACTTGGTCTTTAAATCTTATCCTTTTTTTATATTTATTTATAATATAGTAGGCCTTGGTCTACCTCTTCCTCTCTTTCCTTCTACCTTTCCTTCCATGATGTTTTTTATAAATTTATCATGCCGTATAAGGAGTTCGATCATCTTGCCTCTTCCATTTTCTACAATTTTCGGTAGTCTTCGTTTTTCCTGAACTCTTTCCAGTACTTCTTCGTTTGTCACTCTTTCAGTCCATTGGATTCCCTCCGTTGTCTAGTACTCACAGTATATTTGTGAGCGATAACAAAGTTCAACGAGTCCTTTATTTTGATGAGACCAACTATGGCAAATGTAAAGAACATACTTGTTTATTCCTAGAAAGTTAGTATTGTACGTAGAGTAGTTTTCGGTAAAACGTAGCTGATATAAGGGACAGGACGTGAAGTGTAAGAAAAAATAAAAACACGTCGTATAAAATATTGTATAGAATGAAACGGGGCTTTTGGCTAAGGAACTCTAAATCTGTTCTGTTCGGGTAGAAACGGAAAAAAGGCATCGCACGCGCAGGCCAAGGCCTCTGAGATCCGTCTTAGTTAATTACTGGTTCGCTGATGAAGATGGCACGAGTTTGTTTTGGTTTTATTCTGAGCCTTTCTGACTTACAAATAATTTGAAAGTTTGTCCATTAATAAATTTAAATTACGGGGAGACTAATAGGCCTAATAGCCCAGCAACTTAAAGGTGGAATTACATTTCAGTATAAGTACAGTAGCGCTAGCGACTTATGTAACAATTTTTTTACTTATTGTTTGACATGTTGTTGTTGTCAGCTTTACGTTTACCTAAAACGTTACATTAATCCTTAAGGTAACATTTTTGTTATGGTAATATCGTTCAAATTACTACGATAGTGAACCCCCATGATTCGTCATATCAATCCGCAAAATTGCAGGACACTACTGCAGTACAGGTTGCTCCCTTCAAGATTCCAGCGAAAACGCATGGTCTTGTCAGCGTTGCGGCTGGCACCATGGACCACGGTAGTTGGTGATCGCAGTATCTCAGATGGTGCTATTCCGTCGGTTCATAACCTGAGCCGCCTCTTACGACATCCACGGATAGAGATGGGTTGGTACTATTCTTTGCCGGCTCGACACGGATATTGGTTGTGTCTGATTTCTTCTTGTCACTCAAATCGCTACAGTACGTGTTGCTTTATATACCTAATACTTGCGTTATTTTTTCAAAAAGTTAATGTTTAATCATCTTAGTATGTAAGCATATTTTTCATTATGTCCGATCTATTCTGCTTTCAACCTCCAAATATTCCGCTGTATTAGATAAACCGCATATTATTCATTGTAAGGGGGACCTTCCCACGTAAAGCATTTATAGTGCATTTTAACTGAATTTATCTACTAATGTGAAGTGTGTACACGACCTTCCAATTAAAAAGGTCATGTCATGAGTTTAGAGGTAAAGTGCGGTTAAATTAATTTTGAGTAAAACATTTGTAGGACCTTGCTTAGAACTGTGGCGAATTGGTTACATAAAGTTGAATGAAATTATTTAATCTCTGATAATAGTGAATATAGTTTAATATTATCGTATAGAACCGTGAGGCATTTATGTAACAACTTCTCTTTTACGACCGATCAGTTGAAAAAATGACAATTCGAAATCTGTTTTGAAAACCACAAGCTAAAACGAAAGTATCTATGTAAATATTACTACCTGGGCTACCGAGCTTCACTCTATTATAGCCGTGTAAACATTAAAATATCATCGAGTGAGCAAGCTATGCTACCTGTCAACAGATGGCGCTGTAGGTTTTTTTTAAAACGCAAATGCTTAAAAACACGGAGAAAACGATTTTTCCCAGACATGAAACCTAGCTAGATCAATTTTTCGCCCCCGAAAACCCCCCTATGGTAAATTTCATAGAAATCGTTAAAGCCGTTTTCTAGAAACCGACTACAAATATATATATTTATATATATACAAATATTGCTCTTTTAATAGTATAGGATTTGTCAAGAGAAACTTGAAAAAACATAACCCTCTTGTTAAGGTAGTATACTCTGTACAACATAGCTTGATCGTTTTGACAGATGGGTCTAGTGATGGGAAACAGGCAATATCTAGTAGTACAAAAAATAACGTTTTTATATAGGTACTTGTAAGTGTGATGAGATGGTGTGGCTGTATGTTTTAAACTATTCAAAATAAATTAATTCATTAATCAATCCACTTTATTTCACTAGACATAAAAATATTGGGTATGTATGCGACGATGGGCTATATTATTATAATATTGAGTTAAAATCAAGGTTGAAAAATAAAACAAAATTTTATCTTTAAAGCATAGTTTTTAATCGGGAAGAGGAACACAACCTAGGTTTTCATCGTCAGAATCGTCTTCAGAACTTGTGTCATCATCTCCAACTTGAATTATTAATTCGTTTTCAACGAAGTTGTCGAAGCGCACATCGCGCATCCAGTCAGACAAAACTTCTTCTTTCACGTGTCGAACAACATTCGCCCAGTTTTCAGCGGTCACCTGACCACAAGCTTCTTCCAACAAACGGAGCATTTTGTTTGCGGTGAAGGGAGGAGATGTGTTGTTGCGGGCTGCATGTCCTGTGAATGAAACAAATGATGAATAAAGTAATACTATTTAATGCAGTATATGTTTTAGTATTCATGAAAAAAATAAATATTTATCAAGAAAAAAAGAAATATTTACGCATTTTCACTAACCTTTGATTTGTGCCCATATGAGTTCTATGGCATTATATTGACAGTGATAGGGTGGCAATCTGATAACAGTGTGACCACGTTGCTTTGCTGCTTCATCCAGCAAATACACTGGCTCCCTTGGTTTGTGTATGGCCACCAGCCCAAGCAGTTCGCACTTGAGCATTGTCATATCGGCATTTACGCCCTTGTTCATAAGCCACTCTATTATATCGGCTTTTTTATTTGCCGTCGTCGGAGCCTTGTCAAGTTGCACGGAATGGTAGGATGCATTATCCATTATTATTATATGAGGACCGTCCAGGTTGTCCATCATTTTATAGAACCATTCTGAAAATTTTTCGAAGTTCATCTCTTCATGGTATTCATTCGTTTTCTGGGATTTAAATGCCATTAAACAGTTTGACACGAAACCTTCGGCAGTACCTGCGTGGCAAATTATTAGTCTCTCCCCCTTTCCTTCTGGTACTTTTGTGGATGATTGGGCAGTACCATCGTTCCATGTTTTTTGCACAGTGTGATTGGCATTCAACCACGTCTCGTCTAAAAACACAACCTTCTTCCAATCAGAAATATTTTTAGCTTTTCTTAAAAAAGTAAATCTTTTGAGTGCTATGTCCGTCCTTTCCATAAGGATCTTGCGTTTGTTTGCTTTTTGGTAATGGAAACCAATTTTATTTAATAGTTTTGACAGCGAAGTTCGACCACCGTCATATAAACCAGCTTCTCTTAATGTTCCCAGCAACTCTTTAAGTGTGGGCAATTCTTTCTTTGAATAATACCCATAAATGTGGTTTCGTATAGCCGCACATTGAAAATCGTCAATATCGACTATAGGTTGGATACGTCTTCGTTTTTTATTTGGAGTCGATAGTTTGTTCTCTTCATCACCTTCTTTGCCAAATTTTTCAGTCGATATTCGTGTTACAGTAGCTAATCCAATTCCCAAAGCGTCAGCTACACGTTGCCGCACTTGAGACAATGGCAGTAAAGGTCCGCCATTTTGACACTCACGCTCAAAATAATCGCGTAAGCGTATTACAAACTCACGCGTTTCACTGTTAAGCACAGTTTTTTTCACCCTTTTAGGCATGATTAACAAAAGTTCACAACAAAAACTAAAATTCAACAATAAGAACTTAACAAATATTAAATAACAACACAACAAAACAAAAGAACAACAAAGTAGCTTGAGGTTATAATTCAAAACACTCAGGACGTGACGCATACAAGGCTGTCGCACTCGTACTATATAACCGTAACCGGCCAGGCGGGCGGACGACACCAGCCAGTGTTGCCACCTTGGTTTTAGAAAAGAATTCCAAAAATAGGTTTTTTGTATTCTGTTACTCTTCTTTTATCACTCCCTCGGTAAAAAAACTAAATTTACAGACACGCCGATTCTACTCTTTTATTATATGTATGCGATAATTCGATAAAATGATTTTTAATAAGGCTTCTTTGTAACCGATATTTGTAACAGTCACTGCCTGTTATTTGTGTCCCATCCGACCAAACGACGTAACATTGCACGAGCGTTCATTGTTTTCAGTTTTTCTATTTAAATCTTACTTTGAAGCTATAAAAACCACTAAGATTTTCGGAAAATGTTTGAATATTAGATACTTTTGTGTGTTGTGTGTCTATTTTTAAAGTTTTAACAATTTTTGAAATTGATAAAATAAAAAAATATTATGTTCGTCATTGCAAAGTTATGTCGGTCACCAATTTTACATCTGTCAAAAAGATCAAGCTATGTTGTATAGACTATAGAGTTAAAAAATATACATTTTAATTATAAACTCCTTAATTAAAACTCAAAAAAATAATCGCGGTTATAGTAGGCTGTGCAATTTGGCACATTCGTTCATTGGCTCCATGCAAATAGCATAACCGCAAATAACCGTCAACGTCAGCATCATAGCAAATAACCATCAGCGTTGGAGTTACATTAATTCACAATAAGCATTCATCGATTTGAGTACTTCATGAAGAGAAAAAAATTTTCAAAATCTAGAATCCGACTACGGACATATCTTGCTATAAAAAATATGAAACAAGAAAATATTGTCATCTGAAATATGTATAAATTATGGTATTGAATCAATATTCATAGTGATGTTCAGATAATAGCAGTGATCATTTTATTATGCCACTTTTCCCTAAATAAAAGCTTATGATCGGTATTTTAAGGTTGGTGGCATATTATGACCACTGCTATTATTTGCTCATCACTATGAATATCTATTAAATACCATAGTTTGTACATAACAATTTCAGATGACAACATGCTCTTGTTTCATACTTTTTAGAGCAAGACTTGTCAGTAGTCGTGTTCTAGTTTTTGAAGAATTTTTTTATCATTAAAATTATTTTGGGGTTACGAGTATAAATACGTAATAAATCTGTACCATATAGATATATTTTAGACATGTGCTCATTAAGCCCTTTTGATACCCCACACGGTTGCATTAAATATTTTTTCCTCTCAAGACTTTTAATCTCCTCCTAGAGGGTGCCATATTAAATTTAATATAACGTCTTATATCTTATACTAGCTGTTGCCCGCGGCTTCGCTCGCGTGGATTTTGTATTTAGGTTGTTACTGGTTTTCCGAAGCAATAAGATATTTTCCCGTCATTTCGGGGTAATTTTAAACTAAGGAAAAACAGGACTAACCCTGCGCAAATCAATGAGTATAATTCAAGATCCAGCTGAATTTTATATAATATACAGACGTTACTCATAAGTTACTCAGAACAGAGAAACTAAGCAGCAGTATCCTAACAAATGTAAAGAGAGAGATGAGAGACACCTTTATGTAATATTTCAAAACAGAGCCAATTCGCAGAAGTAATTGAGAAAAACTAAAACTATCTCCCTCTCTCTCCTTGTCCCCACTTCCTCTCCCCCTCCCTCTGTCTCTCCCCCTCCCCCTCCTCCCTCTGCCCCTGCCCCTCCCTCTCCCTCTCACTCACCCCCTCCCCCTCCCTCTCTCCCTCCCTCTCCCCCTCCTTCTCCCTCTCCCTCTACCTCTCTACCTCTACCTCTCTACGTCTCTACGTCTCTACCTCTCTACGTCTCTACGTCTCTACCTCTCTACCTCTCTACCTCTCTATCTCTCTACCTCTCTATCTCTCTACCTTTCTACCTCTCTACCTCTACCTCTCCCTATCCCTATCACTAACGCCAATTTAACCGCTATCCCTAACATACAAACGACACCCATATTGATTTTTAGCCATTTCAAACCTATCGCACCCCAATTCCATCCCTAGGGGGATGATGGTATTTCACGTCCACCAGGTTGGATTTCAAAATTGTTGTAGTTTTCGTAATCAGCGACTCGATAAACCATACAAACGACACCCATATTCACATTTCAACCCTATCGCACCCCAACCCCATCCCAAGGGAATGATGGTATTTTACGTCCACCACGTTGGATTTCAAAATTGTTGTAGTTTTCGTAATCAGCGACCCGATAAACCATACAAACGATACCCATATTGGTCTTTAGACTTTTTCACCCCATTCCCCTTTTTTAGGGGTTGAATTTGGGGTGGAATTTCAATAACAGTGATGAACGTTGCATAGAATTACATCATTAATGCCTAAATAATAAATTATGTGGATTATACTTAAAAAATAAAGAATTTTCAACTTCATCCCCCTTTTCACCCTCAAGGGTCTCGAATTTTCAAAAACCCTAAAACAAGTAAATAATAATTTTTTGTCGTCAGCCTAACTACAAATTTTGAAGATCCTAACTTCAAAACTGACGGACTTTCATACAAACTTTCATCCCCTATTTTACCCCCTTAGGGGTGGAATTTTGTAAAACCCTTTCTTAGTGCACCCCTAGGCCTCATGAGGAACCTACATGTCAAATTTGGAATCTCTAGACTCAGCGGTTTGGGCTGTGCGTTGATATGTCAGTCAGTCAGTCAGTCACCTTCTTGTTTTATGTATATAGATTATAACCAGCGTAGTTTAGAAGTTAAGGGAACAGATGAACATACATACTTAAATACATACGTACCGGTCAAAATCATAGCCCTCCTTTTTGCCGTAGTCGGGTAATTCGTATCTTTTTAGGGTTCCGATCCAAAATGGTAAAAACGGAGCCCTTATGGTGCGACTTCGTCTGAGTTCGTCTATCTGTCTATCACACCTGTTTATCTCAGCATGATTGCCCAACTTTACTGCAACCGAAGAAATTTTAATAAATATAATTATTGTAAAGGAGGCTTAAACAGGGGGGAACTTATAGTTTTCAAGTTATGATGAAAAATGTAAAAAAAAATCCCCCCCCTATCTATGAAGGTAGCGAAAGGAAAAATCTGAATTGATAATAGTCGATAGAGGTTTATGTACTGGAAAAATAAAACGATCTAAAGTAGCACAGATTTTTAGAAATTTTCAAAAATCCTTTAAATTTTTTAAATCCTTTAAATCCTTCAAATTTAGTTTTGCGGTCCTAAATATTGACTAGTTGGAACCCTCAGCGCGAGAGTCAGACTAGCATAAGACTACAGTTACGGTAGTTCTTATATCTATGGTATTCTGTACTATAGTCAGACCATATCTTTCAGCCAATCTTTCATCCTACTAATATGGCAGTAATATTAGACTAGAGTGCGTACATCATTCATTTTTCTACATTAAAAGTATACTAATCTGATTTATCTAGCTAAGGCTAATATTCTTTTCCAGTGAATTAAAAGGTTGACGACCGAAGCTAAAGTGCAAAACAAAACTTCATAATACCAAAGACTATAATAATTTACTAACGCAAATAAATTATATAGTCTTTGATAATACTAACAAGGAACTCTGTTCAGTCACTATAAAATTACCTCTGTAAAAATTCTATGTTAATTATATAAAATTGTCGAGTGATAGCTCGACAGTACCATTGTCTGTGCTACGTGAGCTGAGCAAGATAATAGCGAACATTATACTTTAATTCTACTTTAGTTTTATTGTGGTGTATGGAAACATATTGTTACGAGCTAGCGGTGCGGGCTCTAGTAGCTCTTACCTCCGGAACCTCAGAGTCTTCTGTCTGTACCCTCTTGGATTACCTCTGAAGTTTCGACTTTCTTAGGACTTCTTCTTCTTTTCCTTTTTCTTCTCTTTAGATCGCTTTCCACTGAACAATTGCTATACCAAAGCCACTCTGTGGCCCGCCTTGTATGTGCTACTCGTTCCCAAACATTGTAGATTAATTTTTGAATTTAGATTTTTGTTTAATTATCTAGAATTTAGCTGTCTTTCTATAGCTATCTTTTTCTTTTCTTTCCAGAGTGTTGTAAACAAATGATAAAACATCCATGGATGGGACTAGCTGAATTTGAACCGGCGCCCTTCGGTTTTGTGACCCACCGTCCTATCCATTGGACAACCGTGCTCTTAGCAGACTTAGCGAAATTATAAAACAGTTCTTTCATATAGACATCCCAGCTCCAACTTAAGTATTTTGTTACTGTGACGTTATATCATACGGATTTAAGTCTTTTAAAGGTCTTAACTCTCCTTTTTTTGGTGAAATAACTTCCTTTATGATTTCATGCATAATTAAATTTTACCGACTGATTTATTTTGTAGTGGGGTTTTTATTGTTTTGAATTTTTAGGTTTATATCAGAAATCTTGAACTATATATAGTGACTCTTTTTTATACTACTCAGACTTCCACAAATAAGTAGCTCTTGTCAATTCACTGTTTGCCATTCCGTCTATTTGCGTGTATCACGTGATGCTCTAGTTCCATCTCAACTTTTATGTATACCTAGGTAATTTTACAGTTTGTACGTACAGACGAAGCTGTTCTTGTTATAATCTAACGAAGATTTATTAATTAGTGCTACTTCATAGACAAAAACACAAATTTAATTCAACAAAACATTAGTCGGTCTTATCAATAACGTTACTGTTACAAACTAACTGATTAATTTACTCGAATACCAATCAATCACTTCCATACTACGTAATAAACTGCACAAAAAAAAAACAAATAATTGCTATGTATTCCTCCCAACACATTTGGAATTTTTTGAGCATCACTCACATGGCTAACCTTGGTTTTTTTGTCCCTAAATATAGTTTCTTGTTCCTTTTTAACGCTGCTCGTTCAATGTCTGAATACAATAGAGCTATACTTTATTCGAGGCTATACAAAAACAACGACTTTTGACCTACGACATTTCAAAGATACAGGAATTAAAATATTTTATGCGAAATTCATTTACATGCCACGACTGTACCTGAAATATGACACGTTATGTACCTGTAGTATTTCAGCCTAAGTGCGCAATGTATTATTTATAACATGAGGTTAGTAATGCCCTGCATGTTCTAATGTTTGGGATTTGATTATGATTTATAACATGGCCATATCAAATATTTGCAAATAAATATTGCTTGCTCTGCTCTTAATGCTTTGCTCATCACCATAATAGAGGTATTTTAACAGGTTAGCACGACAGGTGGGAAGTGTTTAACAGAATCGAAGAGAAAACAAACATAAATACATACATAAAATCACACCTATTTCCCGTTGGGGTGCAGAGATGTCCGCACTGCAATCCCAGCGAGATATGGGTAAGTATTTTACATCTACATTTAGAGCACTCCATCAGTAAAGTGTCAGATTAAGAGCAACAACACTGACGAAACTACGAGCAGAAAACATCGGGTGGCTGTAGAGACGTCTTGTCAGCCAGCCTATATAGGAAAAACTACGAAAGTTACATAAAAGAACAATAGTTCTAAATTTAGAGCATACAGCCCTCCATCTGCTACGTACGATCTTGACATACTTCCCTCGCTTCCTTTACTTTCATGATTCATCAACCCTTTCATACACGCTTTCTGAGAGAAACTTTCATACACACATTCATAAATTCTTTCATAAACAAAAAGACTACAATTTTTATCAAGAATTTAAACGGACTATAAAATTTTAACAATTACGTATTATTTCTTTAAAGTTTCTCCAGGATGCAAACTCGGCAAGTCATTTAAAAATAACTCTGTTGTCTCATATTTTAGTGTAATGTATGTAAAGACCTTTTGGCGCAAATATTTGGTTTTGGCAAAGGGCGTTTTCTTGTATTTAATTTTATGTACGTCTTCGCGTTCACCTTGGGAAGGTCGGAAGGTTGTGTACCTTTTGTTAAGCTTCCTGTTTCAAAACTTTTTTTAAACATGAAACAGTTAGTAAGTATTTAGTGTTAACTTAACAGGTCATTTTAAAGTAGTTTTTGTCTACTTACAAGTTGATTTTTAATATATAATTCATGAAGAATCTTTATGAAATTCACGAATTTGTATGTACAGTTTATACTCCATTTAAACAATCCCGTTGAAACACAAACAAACCCAAAATGCTTTTAAAAGAAGTCAGATTGGTTCCAGCGCTTTGTCAGCATCAGCATTCAGTTAAGTCTTTGAGTCTTAAAATATGATTAATGAAATTAAAAAAACATCCTAAAAAGTAAATCATAAGTATTATGTATTGCTTATTTATTTATTTATGTATATTTATTTTGTAATGAACAATTACTATTCTTTACTATTTATGTTGATAAGAGCCGTTTCTATTTTTTTTTATCTCATCTCTATGTCGCAGGCAAATCGTATGAATCGTCATTTACAAACGGCGGGCAAATTGTAAAATGGCGCCAGCAGACTGTAATATATATAGTTGTAGTCTTTCTTTTTGTACAATAGGTATGCTAAATAAATTTTATTTATTTCTACCTTTCTTCTAAACGGATGTTTATCACTGGTGAATTTTAGGTACGCTAGCCACGCTAATCCACGGTATCCCTGTTCGGGATCGGTTAGGTTGAGTTAGGTTACCTTACAACCACAAGGCACTGGCCGGCGAGTGCAAAAACTTATTACGCGCCGTTTTGTAAAATGCCGCGGTATTATGTAAAATGAAAAACTTAACATTTCTCGGCATTTTGTGGAATGAAAAGGCGTAATATAAAACGAAGAACTATGCAATTTGCCTGCGACATCTATAACCATAATATGCACCATTCGGTGCTTTACCAAAAATACCAGCTTTACCAACCAAAATGAGCAGATAGAGGCAATGATAAATGGTTACGTATTAATTTAATGTATCTCTGCATTGTTGAACGAAATGAGACAATCGATCTGATAACGTGGGTGGAACCACTAATTGTTTCCTTGTTAGTTAATAGAACTTTATTGTACCTAATCATGTCAGTTGTGGACTTGGGGTTAATTTATGCGATATATATTTTTATAGAAATAATGTGATCAGAGAACGTTGTGGTGTAAAAGAAGACGTAGTGACCAAAATCATGAAAGGGATGCTGAGATGGTTTGTTCATGTAGAGAGGATGAATGAACGAAGATTGACGAAAGGGATTTACCAGGCGAGAGTAAATGGAAACGTTGGAAGGGGAAGGCCTAGGTGAACGTACCAGGATAAAATTCAGGACAAAGGCCAGATTAAAAGTACCCTAAACCGACGAGCTTGTATGAAAGGATTGATGAAAGTACAGGAAGCGAGGGAAGTATGTCAAGATCGTAGCAGGGGTCTCTGCCTACCCCGACGGGAAAGAGGCGTGATGTTATGTATGTATGTATATGTTTTGATTTGTCGAATACTAGGTAAGTTAAGTACTATACAAGTTATTTTTTTTGGATCTGATATGCGTGGGAGGATGTCGAGTACGACCTTCATAGAATATTGTAGTTTTTACTTTTTAAAATGTGGCTCTGATTTTGCTGATGCAAAATTGTCTTTACGTTTTGGTTGTCAATCAATTGTTTGTTATTTTTCAAAATATATTTTCATCGGTCTAATTCTTAGTATTTCCTTTATAATTTCGCGTAGAAACCCGCAGATATCCTTCTATAGGTATTTCTGTATGTACCACCGACCTTATTACAGAGGTCAAAAGCAACAAATTTTGTTCTACGACTTTCCTAACAACGCACGAAAAATTATCAACTTCCCATATAAAATGGGTCGGTCGCGTGACCGCTTTAGTATGGCGAGTCGAAATTTTTTTGTGCGTTATTAGATAAGTCGTAGAAAAAAAGTTGTTGCTTTTGACCTCTGTAATAAGGTGGGCATACGCATATCAGGTCCAAAAAAAATAACCTAGTATAAGGTCCTAATGAAGAGTGATGATAATTTTAGCATGTTACTCAGACCACGAAACTGAACAACTTACCCCAAGGAACATAGGTCTGCCTCCCATCGAAACTGCATGATAGGGCATATTATATGAGAGGTCTTTGATTTTTCGATTTCGATCTATGTTTTTTGGGAAAGTTGTTCAGTTTCATAGTACAAGTCACATGCAAAAATTTATTTCAATTAGGACCCAATGGATTTAGGAAATTGGCGTTGGTACCTTAGTTTTCAAGAAAATGACGCAACAACTTTTACTTTACGAGTTTTTTTATATTATTTGCCAGTAATTTTAACTTTTTAACTTATATTAGACAAAAACAGCAAAAATGCTTGCTAGGTGGCAGCACAAACGCAACGTTGGAATGCGTATAGAGGTCGCTAAATTTCACAACATCGGGCAGGACCACAGTAGCCTAGTTGGTAAAGCGTCTGCGGTACTTAAGCAGAAGACGCAGGTTCGAATCCTGCCTGTGGTTGTGAAATTTTGCGATTTTCTACTTTGTAGATTTATCCGAACACAGGAAGTGTCAAAATAAAAATCATTTTCATTTATATATTAGACAGTTAAAATTTATAAGGAGGTAAAAAAAGTCGACGTCGTAAGATAAAAGCTCTAGAAGAGATATTGACTCGATTTTTTAAAACCTAGTATATAAAAATGATACAATGAATAAGAGATATAAAAACCGGCCAAATGCGTGTCGAACTTCGCATATTTAGGGTTCCATTAGGTTGTAATAAGAAAAATGAGAGATCAAATAAAAATGTGATTTATCAATATAATGGTATCTGTTAGTAAAATATGCGTAATAATAATATTTTTTAAAACAAATTATCTACTCAACGAGCTAAACAAAGATACCCCACTCGATGGGGTAAAAATAAAATTTTGCGCCCCCCTTTAACTTTATGGGGCCCCCTTAATTTTTTTTTTGACATTTTGCTGATGCTTATTTATACATACTGGACTGTAAAACCTAAATAAACTCTTTGAGCACGGAACCCAAAGAAGGCTTCTATTAGAAAGTTATTGTATCAAAGTGCAAAGGTGATTTTTGTACATAATATAATGTCAAAACCTAACAGACGCAAGTAGGTGCTCCACTTAACCAACAAGATTTGACATGTAAAAATCATAACATGGCAATTGATCGACTGTGAGCAATCGACGACGCCCACTGTCGATCGGTGATCTATGATCGATGGATCGATATTGTCAGTTCACTACAGTCACGACGTGCCATCACGACTCTTCCGCGTTCTGTGATATAAGAACCGATTTCAATATGGGTTCACATTCCGACTCAACTAGTAGGAAAGTAGGTTACTTTAATGATCAACTAAATATAGAGTAAAGTTATTTTGATTTTTATTTGATTTTTCGCGAAAACGTTAGTAATTTAATAAAAGTAGTAAAGTAAAGAGAGTAGAGAGAAGAGAGAGTAGTAGAGTATAGTGTAATAATGTTGTATTTGTTTGGGAGCCAGGGAAATTACTGCCACATGAGACACACCATCTTAGTTTTCAGGGTGGGCAACGCGCTTTGCTGCTTTGTTAGTGTCAATTATACTACTAACAAGACGGTGGGCGCTATGGGCGGTGGTGACCACTTACCATCAGGTGGCCCACAAGCTTGCTTCGTCACTTATTACATAAAAAACAAATAAAAAAAAAACAAAAGAAGTACCTCCTTAAACTGGGATTGCGAATAACCCTTGCTAAACGATGTCACGTAAGGTTGCACTGATAAAGGTCTTAGTAGGTGGTCTTTTACTCTTCGAAGTCCCATGACTTGCCTTTATTAAAAGAGTATTTATTCAGACGATCATCGGACTTCGAGTGGTTGCTATCTAGGTACGGTCAACCGCTCGTCGGTAGAAACTTTTTCAACTCTATTACCACGCCGTAAAGTCCAGTAGTTTCTACTAACGTGCTGTCGAGTGTACCTACCGGTCATCTCAACAATCTGTGCGGAGTCCCGCAGTCTGCCTGTATTTTGCGGACATTTGTTTTAGCTTCATGGGACTTTGTCGATCACTTTCAGTTGATAGAGTGATTGGTAATCGTGGGAATAGTGAACTATTACGTGTGCTGTCTGTAATTAGTATTGCAAGATTGATTTAATGTTGTAATGTCTTTGTAGTACTAAATGTTTGCTGGTTTATTGGACTTTGAATAAAGATACATTTACCTTAATATATCTAAGTTTCTTTAGAGGCCATATCATATTTTAAAAACGAGTCTTTTTGATACAATTTGGTTTGGTTGTGTTTACATGCACGAGTTGTTTATGAATGCGGTTTTTAAGAACATTTATTAAAGTTCAAGGCAACGATATTTTAACACAAATACGTTGTTTTACTCCAAGTTAGCTCAATAGTTTGTAGATTCGGACTTGTGTCTAGTCAATAATTTATGGTAGGAACACTTTCAAGATTTTACTTTACTTGATGAAATAAATAGCTAATGTTGTGTCGTATCAAGGAGTTTAAAAGCTGGCAGAGCGCAGAACTGTCTGAGAAATCACAAATTTACATTAAGGCTAAGGCCTGAATAAGCTCAGAGTAAGCAGACAAGACAATCGTGCTTTATCATCCTACCTAGCGCTGCCATTCCTAGCGGTAATCCAGTCACGGATGGTCGGCCCAACCTGTTACCACGTTGTGGCTGGTCACCGTAAGACCAGTTACTACACTTGGCGTGATCATTGACTACTCGTGATGTTGCGTGGGATAAAATACGCAGTTCTCTTATGTAAACTTTGGCTTAAGTTTACATATAGACGTCATGTCATCATTATCATCTTTTACGCCGTCTAAATTACTATGACGTTATCTATATTAATTCTCATCTTATAAAAAACCGAATAAAAAGCATAAAAGCTTTATTAAAAATCAAATTAGACAACATTTATCCATAAATAAACAAGCATTATTCGAACAATTCCTTTCGTTATACTTTTTAATGTCACATTCTTCTGCCTTGACGCTCGCTATCCCGGTATATTGCTTGAGTCTCCTTTCTGGCTTAATCTTCTTCTCTTTGCCCAGTTTTAAGCATCCTCTATGGTGAGATTGTGAGCTTTCTCGACATCCAGCCCACGCTTGTCGGGCCTGTGGCGTTTTCTAGGACCTTGTAAAGTAAGTGCAAGGCATCTGTTCCTGACATTTATATGTATACTCTTCCTGACCATCGAAGGTGGCTTCTGTAGCTTATCCAGTACGACAACGCGTAAAGCCACATTTTTTCACGTTAATACTGTTAATTTATATTCAATTTTAATAAATTCAAGCAAAATAAAAAAACCGGCCAAGTGCGAGTCGGACTCGCGCCCTAAGGGTTCCGTACATATCTACCATATGATATACTAAAAGCTTTGCTCTTTGATTTTAAAAATTCTGCGACCATCCAACTTGACCCCTCTTTTATAGAAAAGGTATTGAAACGGGAGCTCACCTTAATTGGTTACTATTAGTTGAGAGAAAAATTGAAATATTTAATGATTTTAGACTTTTCCCTTTATTTGTACTGTGAGACCTAGCTTCTTGCCAAATTTCATAATCTTAAGTCCACGGGAAGTACCCTGTAGGTTTTGCTTTTTTGCATATATGTATGGAGGTGAGGACATAAAAAGCCATATCTTTTGATTGCGTCGTTGTAAAAAATTGAAATTTTCAGGTCTTGTGTGGTTTATGGACTTTAATATTCGTTATCATTTTCAACCTGATACCTCTTCTCGTTCGTGAGAAAAAGGTTGACAGACAGGCAGACAGACAGACGGACAACAAAGTGATCCTATAAGGGTTCCGTTTTTTTTTGAGGTACGGGACCCTAAAAACATCGATTCCAACATGAAATTATTCTAAAATGAAAATCTGCACCTCTTAATTAGAATGGAGGTTATTTTTGTTATTATTTTAATTACCAAAAGTTGTGGAACAAAAGTTGTTTGCTTAATCCTGTAACATAACTATGCTAGATAACCAGTAATCGAAATTCAGTTACATGTGTGAAACTACCACCCGAGATGTTTGCGTATTTAGAATTACACGTTGTACTCGTATATGGTGGCCTCAAAAGCCGAAAACAAAAGATCTCCGTGATTGTTACCGCTTTCATGTCCATATCTGGCACAATATTATACCAATGGTACGCAAATTATATGAGTGTGATGTAACGTGCTGATTCTTGCGACGTTATGCTTTCTCTTCCTAAATGAGTCACAGATATTTGCATTCTTTTTTAGGGTTCCATAGTCAACAAGGAACCCTTATAGTTTCATCATGCCTGTCTGTCTGTCTGTCCACGGCTTAGCTTAGAGACCGTTAGACAAGCTGTAATGTAATTTGGTTTGAATACACATATTAGTCACGCCGATAAAGTGGTATAATAAAACCTTGAAATAATTCTTCCTTCACGTGTAGTGGGGATGAAGAATTTTTTTTTCTTGACTACTTACCCCATTTTTCGGAGTGTCGTTAGATAGGTCTTTTCAGATATTTTGAGTTTGCAAAGACTACTTCTCGATTTAGGGATCCGTTTGCGAAATATTAAGCTAAGAAAAGCAAATTTTTGCCAGAATAGATATTATCCATTTTTTTCGTTTATTCCAACGCTTACCAACACATTTTTCAGCTATGTCAAAAGCAATCGGATAAACCTGTCAGAAAAAAAAAGTTTGTAAAACAATGTTATTCTTTCCGTCAAATATACTCTTGTTTTAGTGTCATGGAAACGAAAAAAATTTATTACAAGTAGCATTTAGCGCAACAGTGAATAAACCAACTCCGCTAATTCTTGCTGCATCTGTTCCTGATGTGATGATTATTTTTCGTACCAATTGCTCTCTCCCTGAACTTTTAAAATTGATGTAATATTTTTGATACTTCCAATAACTGACCAGTACTAAAATTACACTACGCTTGAGATGAAATTTCGAAATAGCGATGTACGTGTTCGAAATACCTTGTTAGTTTCGCTATTTAAGATTAACTTGCTGCCTTGGACGTGACCAAATCCTGTCACCGTGGTCCGTACCTATTCAGAAATTCATGGTATATTTCGAAATAATACAAAATTTCTAACCCACGATACGACTCGAGGCCTTAGTTTTGCTTATACTTGTAAGACCAAATACCCAACAAGCTATACACTTGCAGCTCAATTATAGCTCCTATTCTTCGGTAATAAAAACGGTATGAAGTTTAAGTTGTATTAACAGCCAGACGCTATTCTCTGTAATTACATTTCCAAATAGTTACAAAATGTTTTACCTGCTTAGCGACATGAAATTTCTCTAAATCGTGATCTGTGCGTTGCGAGATGAACTCGCAAATTGAATCTTTTCATGGTAAGTATAACAATAAAAAGAAAATGTTACGGTCATTGAGCTCGACCAGCTATTTTGCAGGTCGATTTAAAATGGAGTAGACTAAGTGTTATGATTACGAATGCAGAAAGTGTGGATTAGTTATTTTATACAGGGTGTTAATTTGATTGCGTGCCTTAGCTCAGGGGCGGGATCAGTATCAGGAACTGAAATTATTTTCCCAAGGAACATAGGTGGAAATACGAAAAACAAAATTTGACCTTCCACACAAAATGCGCTTATCAGCTGATGCAGTTTCTATCGGAGGTCAAAAATTTATTTTCATATTTCGACATATGTTCCTTGGGAAAAGTTGTTCAGTTACTGATTCTGATCCTGCCCCTGAGTCATGGTATATTTTACTTGATAACTAGTTTGTAAACCAAAGTTGTATGGTGCGCTGAATTTTGGCTAATTCGACGGAAGCCTCTTATGAGGATGCGAGGGTTAATACCTAGATACCCTAACTTAACCCCATTTTGATCTAGTTTAATTCAGTATTTATGCTAGGAGGCTAAACCAAATATTATCACGGCTCTTTCCCATCGTAGCAGACAGAAACTACAGCCCTCCACCTGCTACGATCTTGAAACACTTTCCTCTACTTTCATCAACTCTTTTGCACACGTTCGTCGGTTTTGTTTTCTTATAGCCTGGCCTTTATTTATAATGTCCTGTATATTTGTAACTAGCTTGTCTTAAAGTCTCTGTGTTGAATTTATTCTCACATAAGTCTATGGGTATATGAAACCGAAAGCACAGAATTCATAATAGTACTACATACAGAACGGAAGCTCTCCGCCTCCCACCAATCGGAGTACCTCAAGTGCGCGTGCATCACCCCGCGGAGCCCTGCGCGATATCTCGTCCTATTTCTCGTCCTGTTGCCACGCGATATGCAACGCTTGCAAAAGTTGAAAAAAAGGTGCGTGGTTGTGCAGTTTACGGTTGTCTTTCGACTCTCCAAGACAAAGTAAAATTTGGAATTAAGTTAAACAATAATAAGAAGCAATTATTATGGAATAAACACCATAGAGTTTGTGAGATTATTTCAACGTGTGTTTGTTTGTTTTAATTGAAATTCGATTACTAAATACAACAAAGTGAGGTTATAATTCGTTTGTGAATTGTGTAAGTCGCTTTATATTCGAACGAAAAATGTGCAACTCGAAACTGTAATAAAAGTATAATGCTAATGTTCTGTTATCTACGTTTTCTAGGGTAGGTGTTTTCTAGATACCATCAACCCTACACTCACACATCTTTAACCCACCCACACATTTGCGCGTGTAAAAATGACAGCTGTCACTTTTGAGCCCGATTGTATGGAGCTTCCGAGGTGTGCCGAAAGGTAAGTTTGTACCCATAGAGCCGCACAGCTTGTGATTAATTAAAATAATCAATAATAGGATCAAAAACAGAGCTCTAATAAATTCCATTATTTTCCAAAAGTCAAAATAAACCCTTCAAAATTTTACGTGGATGTATTAAAAACCTGTAATAAAAATAACTGAATAGGTACAAGCCTACCTGATTTTTTTTTATGCTATACTTTTATGTTTTGTAGGTGATGGGTTGATTATTTCAGTAGCTAAAACGAATTTGATTTCACAGTTCAATTTAGTGTTGACTTGATAAAGTTTTATTGCCACTACAAAGTAGAAAATCGCAAAATTTCACAACATCATGATGGACTAGTTGAGCTAGTACAGCAAAAATGCTTGCTAGGTGGCAGCACAAACGCAACGTTGGAATGCGTATAGAGGTCGCTAAATTTCACAACATCGGGCAGGACCACAGTAGCCTAGTTGGTAAAGCGTCTGCGGTACTTACGCAGAAGACGCAGGTTCGAATCCTGCCTGTGGTTGTGAAATTTTGCGATTTTCTACTTTGTAGATTTATCCGAACACAGGAAGTGTTAAAATAAAATCATTTTTATTGCCACTGCGTAATTTGTGAAGATATTTCTCACCGAGAAAGTTTATTACTGTGATGGAGGTGTGAAGCACTTACCCATGTGGTGGAAAAAGCGAGCTTTTTTTCACTTCTTCGTGTCAATGTTACGATCAAACGCCAACTAAATATTCAGCTCCAAAAATTTTGCTACTGCTATTTTATTTAACGAAACGTTAGTATTTATAGTCGAATAATATTCTTTAATACAATCAAGGAACTGATAATCTCAAAAAACACGACTGGGTGTGATTTTTTTGTTAAATAAATTTAGTAAAAAATGATATCCGTTGGGTTCTTATGTATCCTTTTTTAGGATTCCGTACCTCAAATAAATAGCGGAACCCGTATAGGATCACTTTTGTGTCCGTCTGTCTGTCTGTCAAGACCCTTTTTCTCACGAACGAGAAGAGGTTTCAGGTTGAAATTGATAACGAATATTAAGGTCCATAAACCACACAAGATCTGAAAATTTAATTTTTTTACAAAGACGCAATCAAAAGATATGGCTTTTTATATGTCCTCATCTCCATACATTTATGCAAAAAAGCAAAACCTGCAGGGTACTTCCCGTTGACCTAAAATTATGAAAT
The DNA here is from genome assembly GCA_947532105.1 of Athrips mouffetella. Classification (NCBI taxonomy): domain Eukaryota; kingdom Metazoa; phylum Arthropoda; class Insecta; order Lepidoptera; family Gelechiidae; genus Athrips; species Athrips mouffetella. The sequence continues at coordinate 17,632,023 of OX383963.1, forward strand.
TTGGCAAGAAGCTAGGTCTCACAGTACAAATAAAGGGAAAAGTCTAAAATCATTAAATATTTCAATTTTCCTCACAACTAATAGTAACCAATTAAGGTGAGCTCCCGTTTCAAGAACTTTTCTATATTAGAGGTGTCAAGTTGGATGGTCGCGGAGTTTTTAAAATCAAAGAGCAAAAGCTTTTAGTATATTATATGGTAGATAGGTACGGAACCCTTAGGGTACGAGTCCGACTCGCACTTGGCCGTTTTTTTTTAGGGTTCCGTACCTCAAAATAAAAAAACGGAACCCTTATAGGATCACTTTGTTGTCCGTCTGTCTGTCTGTCTGTCAAGACCCTTTTTCTCACAAACGAGAAGAGGTTTCAAGAACTTTCAAGAACTTTTCTATAAAAGAGGGGTCAAGTTGGATGGTCGGGAGTTTTTAAAATCAAAGATCAAAAGCTTTTAGTATATCATATGGTAGATAGGTACGAAACCCTGCGGGCGCGAGTTCGACTCGCACTTGGCCGGTTTTTTCTACTAGATTCCGTTCGATTCATTTATTGATCGGGTGCTTTAGGTGTTTACGTAGTAAAATCTAATAAAAATTATTGTTTTACAGGTAAGGCAGCAATTTTATTCAAGACCTATCAGTCAACTCAGCACACATATTGGTAAGTGATAAGATTTTTTGGTGAGAATTACAGTAGAGCGGAACGGACGATCCCTGATTTCATAAATTTTCTGACAATATCACAAAAGATCACGTTAATTATTTCTTTTATCTACACTCATGTCGTAAACTTTGAAATATGATTCAAAAAGTTGATACGTAAGGCTGTATATTACGCAGAGTATATATAAAAAATTAAAAAGTTACCATTACATAACGATTTTTGTATGAAAATTTTGCAAAGGTGTTACGTAATTTAATTTTTTAATCATTACATAACACTTGGATACAATTCTCCTTGAATCTAAACTTTTTTTAAGAAGACTGAATAGAAGGTCTTTTAGAGAGCCCGTTAGTAATATATCAGTTTTTCTTAGTAGCTGTCAAATATCAGTAGCATATTACAAATATCAGTAGCATATAAACAACCTATTATTTTAGAGCAGTTAGAGTAACAGTTACTATAGTTACAATTATTTCATCTGTGGCTCAAAATATGCGCGCGCAGCCTGAAATTAGAAAGGACTTGGAAATAGATATTAGATTAGCCGCTATATTCAAACATTTACCTTTTTCAAGTATTTTGTGCCCGTGAAAGTAATGTGAAAGTTTATTGAAAAAGTAGATAAAGTGGTGCAGTCAGGATACTGCACTCACACCAGAAGATACTCAATAACTTATGATCTTCTCTTATATTAGTCTAGGACATTTTACGACATAACCTACAATGAATTGGGAAAGAATGAAAATCTAAAAGAAAACCATGTTAAGAAAATGTTCTGCTTGTATATTTCAAAGAAGACCTAGCGGATATATTAAGGCGGCTTCTATAGACTTATATCAGAACTGTAGTATGCACAATATAAGTTGCCTTTGTTGTTTACTTACTTTTGTTTAATTTTTATAAGTAAGTACCTACCTATTGTATGAGTGAAGATAAAGTAGTAGACGCAACTGCATATAATATGGTATTAAAACACTCGTTTGATGCTATTATCACACTCGGCTGCGCCTCGTGTGATAAACCCAAACTCGTGTTTTAATAACCAGTTTTATATGACAGTTGCATAAACTACTATAATAAAAATTCTTACATAATATCATACTATTTTACGTTGTTTTAATAAACAAAGAACACTCTCATTGCTCCAAGAAAAGAAGAGATTCCAAACACATATAAATACACCTAAACTCATCATTCAGATATCTGTCTCGGTCGGATCGAACCCAGAACCTTCTGTGTACTAGGCAGCTTGCAAAACCGCTGCGCCCATAGAGTAACACGATTTTCGCGCGCGGTTTGACGCGTTGCTCTAAGGCTGCGCCACATTAGTACGTGAAAGAGTAAAACAAAGTGCGTCAACTTGACTGTAGGGTGAGTGAATAAGGGTCACTTCAGGCAAAACTCCTCGTCTGGACAGGCTCTTAAATTTTAATGTTATGAAAAAATGCTCTACTAATTAGAGTTTATTTTGTTCTGCCCTGAAATTACCCCGAGAAGCGACGCAAGAAAACTCAGCAGCATATCTACGCAGGGGTAATTTTTATCAATGCGAAATTATAAATTGTGTGATTTTAGAATTTAAAAATGAACAACTTTTCTCTAGAAACATAGTATTACGAAAAATTAAAAATGAGCTTTCCCATAACAGATGTTTATGGGTCGACCAATAACTTAATTCCGGCCGTATTGGCATCCCATTTTTGACCCACGTTTCTTTGTAAAAAAAATGGCCAGTTTAGTGATTTAAGTATATAAAGTAGAATTTGTGCATTGATAGAAATATAAAAAAGAATTAACATATTTTATGACTCCATGTTCAGCGTTGGAATAAGAGCACAGTATTTTTTGTCACACATTGTAAGGCTCTTTTCTGAAAATTTGAGAAGTCTTTTAATCCATAAATCGAAAATTGATTCATTAATCAGGATCACAATTCAGCAGCTTTTGCTGTTTTCAAAATAGTTGTATAATTTCATATTATGTTCTACTAGACTATACAGCTCCACTGGCAAAGGCCTCCCTTTAAGTTTCCACTTATTGATTGCGACTCATCTCTTCACCGCTTCTTGGCCCTCACTCTGCTTCGTGACGATAAGATAGATTTATTGCAGAGATAGGTAACTACCAAACAATCCATTTTCATACTTTATATAATGTGAAGCAATAGTTTCTCTTATGAAAGAAGGCTACTTAAAATTTTCTCTGGCTTCCGTTAATAATCTAATCTAATTTCAATTCAAATATAAAAGAATAGATTTTGCAAACCCCCTTCCTGAGTTATCCAACCAAATTGCTGCATTTAGCCACAGTCGAAACTCATCTTGGTGATATAATCGATCGATTGTTGATCTGAAATAGTTTTGTAATGTAATGATTATAACGAAAATCTTTTGTGAAATAATGATTGATGAAAATTTTAATTTAGCCTTATAATGTTGCCAATTAGCCTACGGATTTTTTGTTTAATTTAACGAGATAGTTAAATTTGGTATGTAGTAGGTACTGTGCACTTGCGGAACCCTAAAATTTTTTTAATGCATAAAATACTATTTAGAGGAACTGTCAAGGAGTTTAGCTAGAAAACGGGAGAAGAAAAATAGGACTACCGGGGGTGTCAAGTGGGAAAATTTTGGTGAAGAGGGGAATATGTGGTTTTCTGGATAAAAAGGAATAATTGCTAAAGATTTAGTTACAGATGAAGCTGATGGTTAAAGACAGTTGCGGGACAGTGTTGGTAGAGTTGGGGAGTTTTTGGATGAAGTTCATATAAAAGGATGACCCGCAAAATCGTGAAGCGTCCAACAGATTTGGAAGAAAGACGGTAGGAAACTGGACTTCAGTGAGTCATTTTCTTTTATCTTGTAGCTAGCGAAAATAGCCATCATACAGCTGATGTGATGAATCTTTTGAAGGAGGCTATGATCCTTGATTGTGGATTCCTTCAATTGAGATAAAGATAGGGATTGCTCCGTTTAGGATATAGAATAGGAAGGGTTTATATACAGTTAAATTCTAGCCGCAAACATTCAGAATTTGATTCTAAAGTGTATAGAATAAGTGGTGTGAATCTAACGTTGTGTAAGTATTCAATTTTGTGGTTTTCCATTTTATTTATATTCAATTCAAAGTTGTTGTGTGTTTTAAAATAAGGGGAAATGTGACTTAATGAAATTCATAGTTTTCTTCCAGGTTGTGTGAGTTAAATAACATTGAGGAAATCAGACTCCAATGTCAAAAGAGGAAGAGTTAGATGGAGAATATTTGCAGCCTTACAGATCTACACGCAAGATCATAAGAAACTTATACTGTGTGATACATTAAGTAAATTGTTATTCTCTCTTAACGATTTTCTTTTGTAATCATTAATAACTCTGTGAAAATGATAACATACTGTGTTTCTAATCTGAGTCGTTATTTGTAGATAGTAATAAAGATTTCCTTTTCCCATAATTAAGTATAAACTAGTTCTGTATATGTTTTTGTTCGCGTATAGCTAGGCAGGGTAATGTTTTATTTCTAAACAGTTCCACAGGAGTTATTGAGAACTCTAATGCTAAGAAAAAGCAATTCACAAAATGACAGTGCATGAAGGCCTGAAATGTATTGCTTGGAATGTAAAGGTAATGTAAATTTCATTGTGTTTATTTTTTTTTCTTTACAGAGAAATTGATTAAAACAGTCTTTGGTGTAAACATAGAAACTGGACTCTGATGTGATGGACTACCATCATTTCAAAGTGACTTTAGATGATGTATTTTTTTTTACCATCATTTCAAAGTGACTTTAGACGATGTATATTTTTCTTTTTAGATAGAATAGTCTCCGAACTAAAGTTTAAATAAATGGGACCTCTTTTAATGGGACAAGTGTAAGAAAAGAGTGATTTGTGATGACATTTGACATTATTGTCAAATAGTCAACAAATAAATCATTTTGGATTTAGTTTTACCCACAGCTAGGCGCTAATTTTTGAATTCTTTATAAATTTTTTATCTCTTTAACAAAAAAATAAATCAAAACCCAAAATCAAAATGGCAATAAATATTAAAACATTAAATAGTTACTTTTTTTAGAAAGTTATATAAAATCTTTGGCCCTAAATCGAAATTCCAGATTTTATATGCTAGTGTCTTCGTTTGATAAAATTTAAAATAAATACTCTGTCAGATCAAAAGAATTTAGAACGTCAGTTCAAAATCTTAAAATAAAATATCTTCCAATTGAAGCTTGGATATAATTTGTGACATTTTATTGTGAAATAAGGGGTAAGTTTAAGTAGAGTGAAAATAATAAATAATATTATTTCAAATAATAATAAATTGTTTTGATAGTGATTTTGAATCTTTTGCCTCAATTTCCCAAAATTGGAACATGCTGAGAGCATTACTACATTTCAGTACTCAAGTTCATAGGAGGTGCTTATCTTTCCTTTTACTATCATTCTTTAGGAGTCCCAGATTTTTGAGATTAAGAAATACTTGCTCTCAGGTTTATTTAGTTCGACCAAGCATGGATGGATGCCCTCGTGACATGTGTCCCCGATGTCCACTATATTGGTTGTGGCAAATGTATGTCGCGTGTCACTGGAGTATCTGTCTAAGACTAACTGATAATATCAACCTTCGGATTTATTTATTTTAATCATTCTTGGGCCGGAGCCCTCAAGCCTAAAAGGGTCTGATACTAAAGTTCTTCTCTTTCTATTTGTGTGAGATTTCGCTGATTCATCCTGATTTCTCCCATCTGTATGTGTGGGATGAATTGGTGTTATTCCAGTACAAATGGAAGGATATTAGCAAGGTGTTTTAACGTTGGATTTTGGAAATAGTGTTTCTTGTGTTATGTGCTGACAACGCTCGCCCATTATTGGTTGCGTCGTTTGAGTGGCATATACCGCGGGAGGACCTCCTGATCTCAGCGTTGGATTACCAAATGTAGAATAGTTAGATAATTTAAAACTTTCTTCTTTTGTGTAGGGACATTCTAGTTTAATCTAATGACATTAGATTGTTTATAAGGAATAAGTTAGAATTGTCCTGAATCAATAGGAAGAATATTCTTGATGGAGACATTACATTCGTTCGTGGGTTGCTTCTTGTAAAGTGTGTTGACGACGTTCGCCCGCAAGGCTGCGACGGCTGTACGACACTCCGACCTTGGGGGACCTCTGAACTTTATGTGTGTCATCCTAAAGTAGTTAAATAATCTACTTAATCTTCATTGAATCATACAGGAATCTAAACCTTATAAGACTTTATGTTTTATTTTTCTTAATAAAACTTGTCATAATTTATCATACTTAAAATTATACTTTGACTCAGTGTGAAACCACTTTTAATATTACTAAATAGATTCTTGAAAACAATAATGGAATGGAAATTATAATGTTTATTTTCTTTCATTGTAAGTTTCGAATATTTAAGTATATACAATAATCCCATTTTTATACGTCTTTTGAGTCCTCTTTTAAAGAACATCGAGTTTTAGCTAGTGTTGTTTACGCTAAATTCTCCCAGTGTTCTTGGTTTTGAATACTCGATGCTTTTGATTTTCCCTTAAGATCTTAAATCATAAATGTTTGGCCCAACCTAGCTTAGATACTACTATCCCGTATCATCTCGGTTCTGGTCATCATTCTTCACTTTTATTTAAGGATTACCTTCAGTAATCTTTTGTCATACTTACTTCTTATATGTTCTTCTTCGAAATATGCTGGGTAATCCCATTATAGTTTAGATGCAATTCATTTTATTTAAATGAGTGTTTAGACTGGGGTTACTCTACATAATCCTTGTCCTGCGTGGGTTGGTAACGGAAAAGAGATTTAGCTACGCATCACAAGTGAGAGCTATGAAGGATATACGGAGACCTTGTTGGTGCAATAAAGTCACTCAGTGACTGGGGGGAGGGAAATTGCCCTTCAAACTCTTTATATCTCTCGTTATAAAACCGTTATTGATCTAGGCTGGCCATGCAAGCAATAATACTATACCCGTATCTAGTACAGACTTCACACTTGGACGTGTGGAGCTGGCTAATTATTTTCAGTTTAACTTATTTCAAAACAAACTAAGGGATTCGATGATGTCGATCATTGTCTGCCCGGAGGGATTACAGGAAGAGCTCATTTTGTAGGAGTGCCTTGTTTTCCTAAAGGAAGACAGTATGCTTTGTGTGCCTGGCGGGCTCGGTGACCAGCTCTGGTATGGGTGACTAAAAGAAATAGTCAAATACCCTGTAAACCCTGGACGAGTCAGTGATTGTCCCTTAAAGGTGGGCCACGTGGAAGTCGGGTTTGACGCGGGGCATGAACATACCGGGGGGAGACATCATCACCATCTGGGTTGTACTGTGGTTAGTTAGTTCCACTCTCCACATACATTAACCCTAGTCTATACTGTAGTTTAAGTTTCGATGGGATCTCCAGCTCCGCGAGGATGATCAGAATCCTGACGATCCAGTTGGATTGTTAGGGTAGTTTAGCGTCATGTCATCGTGTACTGGGTGATGATATGCCTCGGACCTAGGACTCAGAGTAGGGGAGCCTAGGACGAGCTTGTTCGGGGCGATGGTGGGGCTCCGAACCTGGGGATTTTCCCCACATTATTTTTATTACTTCATTTATATTAACATAGGTTTTTTTTCAGAAACTAAACGGCTCTAATATTGCATTGTAAATGAGATAAAACCTTCCCTAAATTGATGAATCTACATGAATTCAGATGAGCTACTCCAATCAATATGAAACTAAATTTAAATAAATAATGGTTCAATATAGTATTAAATAACACAAATTAGACATGTAAAGAATAGGATTATATTCAAATAAAAGTAATAAATTAACAAAGGTGTTGTTTTTTTTTCATTCTTCTATTACCACTCTCCACCGAGCAGAACCTGTAAATTACAAAATATTATAAATATATAAAACGGTATGACGTAGGATTCAGAAAAAAATATAATATTCTTAAAGGGTATTATTCTAGACGATCAACTTTGGCCAAAACTTTCACGTATCTGACTTGAGGATCCTATATGAAGGGACTTCAGATCAGTACAGTACCTAGTACAGTCATAAGCAGGTCATCCTTAACACTCGTAGCGCGAGTTTTGACTTGTTAGGATTCTTATTTTTTAGTATACATAATTTTGCAGTCCGTGTGATGCCAGCTAAGAATATTATCATAATCTCAGGGATTTTTCTGCGATTGTATCCCCTCATTGCGGTTTTCGTGTGATGCCGGCAAATAATAGTAGCAACCCATGCCTACCCATGAGTGTTGTAAAAGGTGGCTAAGGGGTTATCGTACTAACTTACATACTGCGGACACCAACCGTAACACTAACAAGCGTGGTGACTGTGGTACTTCCCCTCTTGCAGTAGTCGTTTCAAGGGATGTTATGATGATTGCGATCACTAACCACCGCGGTCCATTGTGCCAGCCGCAACGCTGAAAAGCCTGGCAAATTTACCTCGCAGTCTTGCGAAATCTTAGGAAGAGCTATTCATATAGATGTTATTCATATCAGAAAATGATGTCATAATTTTAGTACCTACATGCCTTTAAAAGGCCGCACGAAAACGACCCCTTAAAAGGAAAGAAATGGCAAAACTTGACCTATATTTACTCACGTCGAATAATCCATTGCAAAATATTATGATTTATGTTTCACTTTAACGCCATTACTGAGGTTTTATTCGTCCGTGTGCGATTAATCAATTTTATTGTGATCTCACGACGACTCGACGACATTTGGAGCGCACGATTTCTGCACTGTTTGGGAAAAATTATATCAGTTTTGTTCTGGGAGTTCATTAAAATGATTCAAAGGTAGAAAACGAGTGTTTCTCGGTCAAGCCCCTAGCATAGGGTGTACAGGTTACAAAAATTTTCTTTTGTCACTCATTCATATCATGTGGGTTGTAAGACGATGACCGACCTCACAAACCCTGGTGTCAGAGTTGTTGAGCCGCCAAACGCCTCTGACATGGCTCAATAACGGCGGCTACTTTTTTAGATAGAAGCCGGGACCAATGGCTTAACGTGCCTTCCGAAGCACGGAATCATCTTACTTTTCACACAATCAGGTGGTTCAGCCTGCAATGTCCTAACCAAACTGGGTATATCACACAAAGGGAATTTCGTTTGGCAGTGCCCCACCGGGAATCGAACCGAGCACTTTAAGCGCTAGACCATGAATGCTGTCTTTTCGTGTGTCGTTTGACTGTAATAACTAGTTATCTTCGAAATACTACTATTTTTTCTTTCTAATTAGGAATTAACTCGGTGATATCATAGATAAAGGAATAGTGAATTACCTACGTTTTAAAATCTTTAATTCGCATAGGAAACGTATGTGTAAGGTACCTCGAAACTTGGCTCATAGACAGGGATAAGGTCAATAAGTAAAAATAAAAAATGCGAATTTTTTTCGGTTGCAAATAATAAAGTTAAAACATAATTTTGTTTTTGTCTAATATCGATAAGTCGTATGGCAGAATGAAACGTAGCCATAGCCAGTCTTAAAAAAAAACAACTGACAACTGTTCTAAGTAGTCTGTGGTCGGTTTATACAGCTGTTAGTTTTTTTTTATGATAGGCAATGACTACTCATCACATTCTGCCATACGATCTATCGATATTGGACGAAAACTATTTTTTTTAAAACCTCTTCATTTATGGGCGAAAAAAATTGGTATTTTTTATTTATCTATAATGATCCTATTCCTGTTTATGAGCCAAGTTTCAAGGTACCTTACATATAAGTTTCCCTTGCGAATTGGCTTATTTTTAGGGTATCGAACCAAAATGGTAAAAACGGAACCCTTATCTGCCTGTCTGTCACAACTGTTTATCTCAGTAAATACTCACGCTATCGGTTTGAAATTTGGAATAGTTTCAGGATTTGCTTCCCCGACTATATTGCAAAGATTAAAATAGTTTTATTATTACTGAAAATGGGGTCCAAACAGGGGGGGGGGGGGGGGCAACTTTTACGACTTCTAGTTTTCAAGTTATGATGAAAAATAACAAAAAAATACTATACCTCCCTCCGCATCTCCGAAATTTGCAATGCAAAAATCGGAATTAATTACAGTCAATAGAGGGTTATGAAAATATTACAGCACAAAAAAACAATCTCTCAAAACCTGCAAAAAGCCTATACAAACATACCTAGTTTTGCGGTCTTTAAAAGAATATAAATAGATTAGAAAAATATAATAAGTTTATCGGAACCCTTAGCGCGGGAGTCCGACTCGCACTTGACCGGTTTTTTGAAATACGGCCATTACCAGCAATTGTTCTGCCCACTGAACAAAAAAATATTACTGTAATAAATAATATTTTTTACTCATTATTAGTTTAAATGAAAGAAGTCGCAATCTGATAGTGGCTGCTTCTAGCTTACGACAGTCATAGACCCGAAACTGTAACTGAAAGACAAGAAACATCTTGACCAAGTGCGAAAGTTTAAAACTAATCTGTTCAAAATTGTACGTGACGGAGCCTTCAAACCTAGAATTAAACCACTTACCTAACCTACATAAAGATTCGCAACACTTTCTAGCCGGATAATGCTTGAACCTGCGCGTCGCAAATTGGTCCATTTCACGGATATATTCAGTCGTACGATTGTATTATATGCTATTATTGACATTATGTAAAACCAATTTAAATCAAATTTTCTTGTTTATTCACTGCTTTCAATGAGATCGGTTCAGGTCAAAGTCTATTTCAGTCACTCGAATTACTGCTAATAGTCCGGTCCCTTATAGTCCAAATTCACCAAATTGCACTTAATTGCACCATATTTTTTCCAGGTACTAGTTAGGTACATAGCTCTCAATTTTTGATAGGAGCTAATTCTTGAATTTTCTATGGAATTTTTTGAAATTCAATAATTGGCTTCTTTAAAAAATTGAGAGCTATGTACCTAACTAGTACCTGAAAAAAAATGGTGAAATTGTAAGGCGTGTCTAGTCTACTTGAAACAGCGTTGTACGTATAGTACTTATCAAAGATTTCGGACCTCCTTGCTTCGCTCGGAATAGATACCTTGCTAATTTATTTTAGTAGGGGATGACATCTGCCAACATGTCATAACCCCATCATCGATGATCCATAGAAAATATTCAAAATAACCTGTCAAATCCATAGGAAAACGTCTAAACCACCTAGTGACGAATTATTTCTTTAATCCTCCTTCTAAGTACCTTTATTATTCTGTGGTACTTATCTAGTCCTTGGAAACAGCTAACTGACAGCACTATAACGTAGGGCCTAAGCAAGAAGTCCGTAATTTTTATTTACAGGTCATATTTTTTCAATAGTTTCACAGCTGTCACAATTTTTTATGTTAAATTCCTATTTCCCTTTAATTTCCCACATATTTACCTGCGCTGAAAGAAAACTGGATGGGATATTAGCTGGCTACTTGGTGTCTTTATTTGAGGTTTTTTAGAATAATCTTTTTTTTTAAACCAGTAAACCTGGATAAAGGGGTTTTGAAAATTAAATACTTACCTAATACAAGGTGTAAGGAATCGTGTACCGAAAACTGAAGGGCTTATTGAGTAGACAAAACAGTAATCAGCCATATGTGAAACAAAAAAATTTCGCTATCTGACAGAATCATAGCAAATAGAAACGAGCCCTTAGGATTTTGTCCTGTTTTTAGTAGGCAGTTAAGTTACCTTCCTTGATTTAGACACACGGAAGGCAATGCATAACCAAACGTGGCTTTCATCGAGTAACAGGATGAATTATTCAATATGAATAAGTAAAGTCCTTTCTGCGATGCGCCAGGAAAACTGTGAGTAGTATAGATAGACACAGTTACTTACATAGAATAGATCGTGAATTGATAAATTTGAGTTGATAAATTTCGTGAGTTGATAAATTTCCTACTAAGTTGATAAACTGTACCGAATTCGCTTCAGGCACTTGCCTAGTGAAATGTTTTAGTTTAAAATTATTAATTAAACAAGAAAGCACTTTTTAACTTATCGGGTTTTCAGTATAGTTCATGAATTGGAAAATAGGAAAGCAATTATTTGAAAATACAGTTTATATTGTGGTTAAAATATCATTGTCAAAATTGTTAATTCAAAAAATTGTAAAGGTTTTGTTTTCGAATGTACTAAATCACTAAATCCAATATAAAAAAAACCGGCCAAGTGCGAGTCGGACTCGCGCCCTAAGGGTTCCGTACCTATCTACCATATGATATACTAAAAGCTTTTGCTCTTTGATTTTAAGAACTCTGCGACCATCCAACTTGACCCCTCTTTTATAGAAAAGTTCTTAAAACGGGAGCTCGCCTTAATTGGTTACTATTACTTGTGAGAAAAATTGAAATATTTAATGATTTTAGACTTTTCCCTTTATTTGTACTGTGAGACCTAGCTTCTTGCCAAATTTCATAATTTTAGCTCAACGGGAAGTGCCCTGTAGGTTTTGCTTTTTTGCATAAATGTATGAAGATGAGGACATAAAAAGCCATATCTTTTGATTGCGTCGTTGTAATAAATTGAAATTTTCAGATCTTGTGTGGTCTACGGACCTTAACATTTATTATCAATTTCAACCTGATACCTCTACCCGTTCGTGAGATAAAGGGTATTGACAGACAGACAGACAGACAGACGGACAACAAAGTGATCCTATAAGTGTTCTGTTTTTTTTCTTTGGAGGTACGGAACCCTAAAAAGCGATGGGACGTATCGGGACTATAAAATTGCAATGTCCCATTACGCACCATAATGGGAGGTTGTGTTACCTATGAATATACGCATTTCCCATGGGTTTACTATTTTTCGACAGTTTATCAACTGACGCGGATTCAGATTCAGATAATTTTATTCAATGTAGATTCTTTACAGAATACTTATTGAATGTCATGCAGAATACAATACAATGCAACGGAAATTGATCAACTTTATTATTTTCCGGTGACATAGGTATGCATTTGATGTACAGACCAGACCTGGCTCCAAGCTTTGAGAAACATAAACCATCATAGGTTTATTTTATGAAAGATTTATTGATATATCAAAATTTTTATCCTGTATCGTCTAAAGGTGCTCAACCGAATTATTTGAAGCGATAACAAGCAGAGCTTCGAATAATCGTTCATATTCTCGTTACATTATCCACTATTACCGCATCGGCTTCCTTTACGCTCGTTGCATACCACATGTCTTTGCAGTCAGTACTGAATGCGGAAGACATAATGGAAGGGTTCCAACGGGTTTCGGGTGACGTAAGGAAGGACGTAACTACAGTGACTCAAGGTAGAATTTTGTCGTCGCGTGCTTAGGACGCCGCCGGTCTGCCTGCTGATTGGCTTGCGTAGAAAGTGGTACCTTGAGGGCCGTGTGCCATTGCCTTATAATTTGATAATCTGCGGACACAATAAAAAAAAAACATCAATAATCTTGATTTTCAGAAGAAAAGGATGGCGCATGTAGAACGTACCAAGTCAATGATATTTTAGAAGATTTTATTATAGAAACTTTCAAGAGACTATTTATTATATATGTATATGTATATGCATAGTATACCTACTGCTGCTGCTGCTGTAGTGTTAGAAAGAGGATAGGGGATAGTCTGTACAAGTTGAATGCCTCTGTCTGAGTCAATTTTGACAAGTATAGTCAAAAAGAGCTTTCAAACATTGGCGAAATACGTTTTGTAATGAGATGTGATGCCATTAAATAAATATACATACAATCTGTAAATACAAAGTGTAAATTGGTGTAAATACATGAGTAAGATAAACGTGTAAAGCTATAAGGCTTCAACCCGTGGCTTCAACGAATGTTTATTGCAACAATTATTAGCGGAATGGAACAAATACATAAATTGTTGCATAAGGCGGGACGATTCGTACCAATCACTCTGTTTTGTTGTGTTCCTTGCTATTTCATCATCGTGATGACGACTATTCGTGCAACCCTCACGGAAGCTTACAAACCGCCACCATGGAAGATAGCATTTCATTTCATGTTAACTTGTTGGTTCTTCACCAATGTCGCTGGGAATATGTTCATGAGTATTGTGACTGACACTACTTCCAAAAATATTGATTGTCATGAAAATTCTATATTCTGTAAAGAGTGCAACGCTAGACGACCGGTACAAAGCTGGCACTGCATGAAATGCAACGTCTGTATTTTGAAAAGAGACCATCACTGCTATATTTTTTCAGCTTGTATTGGATTGTACAATATGCGCTTTTATATCAACTACCTTTTACATATATGCATAGGTATGGCTTATGCTGTCTACTACACATTTTACTATGTTCTTGCAAAGCTTCATATGCAGGATTTTGACTGGTCGGCTACTCAAAGCACTGAGTTATTCAATAAAGTCACCAAGCCTTTATTCAAAACATTTTGGCTAGTACAAGAACCATGGTGTTTCGAAGATGTTTATCAAATGTTCTACAATCTCCTGTTTTTCTTTAATATCGAACTTTTCTCTTATAGTTATCTTATATTAAAGTTTCATCTGAAAAATATTTTGATGGGAGTAACGACGTACGAATCTAAATCTCGTGGTTTTGATTTTCAAGTGGTTCGAACAGAATGGAGGAAAAATATTGAAAAAACTCTTGGAAAAAGGTGGTACCTGACCTTGCTGTGTCCTTTTGTGAAAAGTCCTCTACCAGATCATGCTCTTAAAAATATTTAAATTAATAAATTAAACGTATACTTACATAAAATAATCTAAAATAATACCTATATTGTATGTTTTTTACTTGTGTTTTATTTCGATTTGTGTTCATGAAAGGGTTTGTGAGAGTAGAAGAAGCAAAGGAAGTAACGCAAGATCGTAGCAGGTGGAAGGTTGTAAACTATCGTCTTTGGCACCTTACCAAATACGCTTGCCAATACTGCTGGAAGGGTGACCTCTGCCTGTTCGTTAGGGAAAGAGTAGTTACTCGTATGTATGTGAATAATTGATAATATTAGTAAAAGTAAGGGCTAAGACTAGCTGCAAATAAGCTGCCTCTCTCTCTCCATTTAGGCTATTTTGACTACTGCGTTTGGTAATCAGTTGCCGTTGAAGAAAATCAATGGAGAAAAAATAATCTTTGTTCGCAACCAGTTGCGATATAAGACATTTTATTCTCGCGGAGGGTATACCTTAGTGTCTCCACGCAGGTTTCCTTACAGCATACATATATCAAGATGTAGCCAATCCATAAGCTGATCTGTCCAAATAGAGTATAATTTTTTTCAATGTTTGTGGCTGGTTATCAGCAGTCCTTTACCGAAGTATACAACTAAATAAACTGTTTAGACGGTATATTTGTGTGCATTTAGGTAGCAGATGCCCATGGCTATAATCTGTTGTGGTATTAACAACCGTCATCAATGGTGCGAACATTTATTATATATTATTTTTATATCTGACTTATTAACTTTTGTTCTTGCTTACAACCCATAAAATTTTTCAACTTACCATACAAATGTGTTGGTTGCTTACGTTACTTTGCACGGGAAGTTGGATTTTTTTGTGCGGTGCAAAGTCGTAGAATGAAAGTTGTTGCCTTTGACTTCACTAATAAGTAGGCAAACGGACTTCAAGTAGGAAAAAAAATTGCTCAAAAACTACAACCCGACTACTGGCAAATCTTGGTCTAAAAAGTATAAAACAAAAATATTATCATCTGAAATTGTTATGTACAAACTATGGTATTTATTTAATGGCCTTGTATACTATAACACAGATAATATAATACTATACTAGTAAAGATGCCTCACGTCATAGAACGAACGTGTGCCGAAAATTGTTCGGGCTTTTTTTTCCATAAGGTATTTTCTTAGAATTAATTGATATCTGGATGAAAAAATTAAAAATTGAATTAATGTCATAGTTTACACCTTTACCTACTAACCTAGTAGTAACATTTAGTTTAATTATTAGAAACAAAAGGGCCAAATGAATTCGGGCTATTTACTCCGTCGAAAAAACCGTAGTACGGAATGGGACTCCATGACTATAACCAGCGGATAATCAAGAGTATACTATAACCAGCAGATCTAACGATACCTCAATTGTCAAATTTCGATAAGTAGTTTAGAAGTTATTAGGGAACAGATATACATACATACATACCGGTCAACATCATAACCCTCCTTTTTGCCGTAGTTGGGTAAAAAATAACCTAGTAATACAAGCGTTTCAACCATTGTTTTGGAGAATAATACAATGAATAGTTCCTGCTCATCGATCACGTTGTGTGCCACGAAATCAAGCAAAGTTGATGCTGGTGAAAACGAAGTTTCACAGTCTGGCCCATGTCTGGCCCACCGTCGGAAAGTTGCATGTCTGTCGGTCTTCTACAGATTGTACTTCGGAGAGTGTGCTCTAGAACTCCACGAGCTTATTCCACCATCTCCCTTCTACCATCGGGAGTCCAGACGCACCGCAGGATATCACTCATACTTGGTTGATATTCCGCACATTCGCACAAAGCGCTTTGAAACATCTTTTATAATGCGCACGGCTAAAGAGTGGAATTTTCTACCTGCGTCTGTGTTCCCGAGTTCATATAAGCCGAATCTATTCAAATCGCGAGTGAATAGGATTCTTCTGGGCAAGCTCGTTCCATCGTCGACCTCATCTCTGTCTTCAAGACAAGATCGAGGTCAAGAGTAAGCCCATTTTCAATAATAAAAAAAAGTTAATTAAAATAAATATATCATGTTAAATCTGTTTTAAATAAAATGACAAAATAATTAGGTTTATGTCATACAACAAAAAAATATAGAAACCAAAGACTTCTTCCAGTAGTCCTTTACTTAAATATGGACCTTAAGTTAGCCTATACTAGTGAGTCCATGATATTACAGCGTATAAAAAAGAACGGTCATCTTTTTAAGAAATGTTTTCCCAAAGCAATACGGGTCGAATAAAATAATGTTGGATTTTTTCATACAAAACTTCTCGTAGTCTGTCACTTATTTCCATGGGACGAGGGCCATATTGTAGGCGGTTTTTAATCGATATATATTTGCAAAACTTATTCAGTTCACTGTTCTCTCCCTTGCATCCTCTCTGTGTAAATGATCAGTATTTTGGTAGAGGGCTAGTAACAAAAGGCCAGACAAACGCTAAGTACCATTTAGTACCAAAAACCCGAATAATATTTAGTCTCCATAATCTCCAAGAATTCAAAGCTGCAGTTAACATAGTTAGAGCACTTACATCTTCCTTGATTGCATCATGAGTAGACATTCCTCTCAAAAGATTTGTACCATGGAAAATTAGAAGGTTTGTTATCCAAATTATAATAAAAATATTTAAAACGAAAAGAAACATTTCGAATTCGATTAATGATCCCCTAAAAAATAGGTGACGTATGCCGTTTATGACTATGTTAATTATTGCCTTCATTGTTTGGTACGCTGTGAAAGGAATATCATCCTTTTTAGAAGATAGGTAGAGGTAAAAGTTGTAGTTGTAATACGATAACCCAATTATAACATATACAAGGTACAAGATGTAGTATCTCAGATTTTTCAGTCCTATACAAGTTGAGAACATGGTGCAGTGATGGTCTCTCGTTAGTATACACACATTACATATACGGCAATGGAAACTTTTCGGGGGACAATACATTTTACATTTATTGCAGTATTGTTTATCTTCTTGTAACAACTTCTCGTGGTCATGGTGCACAGGACTTCTCACTCGAACGTTGGTGAAAACACTCATTATCATATTTCCTGCTATGTTGATTGTGCCAAACGTTGACAATAGTATGTTAAGTATTTGAGCTGCTTTTCCAGGCTGGTATGCTAAAACCAATGCTGGTTGCACGCAGGTGATTAAATAGATATAGTATCCAGGTATAATAATAAAAAAAATGACCGAACACGTAGATTTTTCAAAGAAACGATTGTACCACGTAAAAAACCTTTTGACCTTCTTTGTTCTTTCAGATAAGTCTTTATCTTCATCATCTTCGTCCATAATTATGAAGAAAATAAACACAATCGTCTATTTATGAATAGTATTTTCCACTATAGACCAAATATACAACTACAACTAGAGAAAACGTGGCAGAAGCATAGATGACGTAAGAAATCCAAAACTTTGGCAGAGTCAATGTCGTTCTTGTGTCACTTTCATAATTTATCCTTAAAAAAAAACTCTAAAAGTTTCCATTCAAAAAGATCAGCATCGAGTATACGAATCCTCGAAAAGGCTACTGTAGCATAATAAGTAAACGCCATTGCGAGCGGCGCGTGCGCACGATCCTGACATTTCAGTCTTTCGCCTGTCACTCTGGCAGTAATGGGTCGAAATGCAACGCGGTAATGACATGATAAGGTTTATGTGGGTATTTGAAAAAGTTCACGCTAATATAAGCGTAAAATACGAAAGACTAGATTTTAGTTGCACCAGACATCTGCAGTTTCTTTATTATAAACAGTAGTGTTTGTTTCTCTAGGCCTCTAGTTTTAAAATTATTAAATTTAAAAGTATTAGAAACGGCAACCAGCAGCAGCAGCACGATTCTCTATACAGGGTGTTAAGTATACAGAATGTTTGGTGACAAAAAGGGTATACCAACCCTGAAGGATGTGAATCTACCCATGAAACTGAACAACTTTCCCCAAGGAACATAGGTCAAAAAGCGAAAAAAAAATTACCTCTAATATAAAATGCGCTAAGAGCTGATTCAATTTCTGTATGAGGAATCTATTCAAGTCGCGAGTGAATAGGCTTCTTCTGGGCAAGCTCGCTCCATCATAGACCTAGAGTAAGCCCATTTTCAATAAAAAATAAAGGTCAACTTTATTCTTGATATATAGATATACATACCTATATTTTTTTTTAGTTTTTGTGGGACTTCGATGTTTTTTGTATTTTGACCTATGTTAAGATTATGGCTAGGTAATTGCCTGAGAGGTTTTTCTTTCTTCATATGTATTGAAGTCAATGTATGGAACGAATATAATTTGAAAAAGATTTTGAATATTATGTTGTTACTAGCTGTTGCCCGCGACTCCGTCCGCGTGGGGTTCAGAAAAAGTAGCTAATGACTTTTCCCATGGTTCAAACTATCTTCGTACCAAGTTTTTATCACCATCGGTTTATCGGATTAGTCATAAAAGCGTAACAGACAGATAGACAGACAGTGCAGTTCCCGCCTTTATATTATTGTGTATACAGAGTACCGATAATACAGATTTTTGTAAATTAAACACCTCTTGTTTACGTGTGGACTGTTAGGTCGCCCACTATCCTCGTAAGTGTAAAATCATAGTCGAATTCCACGCGGAGTAACTATGATACGGGTTTCGTTATTTCTTATACAAAACAAAGCCTAACTAAATCTGAGGCTCAGTCACTTTAGCTTCTGTGGCTACTGAAAAAAGAGCGGTACAAAGTCCAACGTGTCTAGCTTCACATGCTTTTAAATCTATATCTACTTACATACAAAATTGTTGGACTTCATTTCCGTACAATCTTTGTAACTTATGATGATTCACTTCTCTCTTTATTTTTTGAAGTATTTCGTTTATAAGTACCTACTTCCTAAGTTTTCAAAACTTTAGAACTGTCATAAAAAAAATTACATTTGTTGAACTGCCATGCCGAAACAGGAATTTTTTTATATTATTTTTACAATAAAACTGAATCTAGATTTTACCAATCTTTAGCTGTACCCATGACTTTTACACAAACAACTGGACCGGATCAAACGGAACTTTCAACAACGTATTTGGCTTTCTTCCGTACAAAATTATAAGCTTTGTTTGATTTCAGCTCGGTTTCACAGCTTGAAACTTTGAACTCGCCTATTATCTGTTTGAATGAACCAATGGTTTTTGAAAACCCCGTTTAAGTCGTTCAAGTAGTTTGTAAGGCCGCTTAAAATTTCGCGAACCTTCTGTCTGAGTGAACCGTTTGCAATGAAGCAGAAAGAAGCCCGACGCGTCATTGAAAATTTCGTTTAAATCAGTTCAGTAGGTGAGTTCTTGGTTCTGCAGCTTGAAACTTTGCGTATCTTCTGTCAGAGTGAACCTACCTATCGCAATGAAACTAAGCTTATTTATTGCACAGGAGTAAGCGAAACGCGTTATTGAAAGCCACGTTTGAATCTGCTCAAAAGTTTTTGAATTATTCGCGCCTTCGCTTGAAACTTTGCGTAACTTCTATCAGAGTGAACCGTTTTTAACTAACCTAAGCTTATATGTTGCACGGAAGCACTTAATCCAAGTACATCATGGAAATGCCAGTTGGAGTCGGTACAGTAGTTTGTTCGCTATTTGCGCCGCCTATTGAAACTTCGGGCATTTTCTGTCTGAGTGAACCGTTTTCAATGAACGTAAGCTAATACATTGCAAATAATTAACCTAATTACGTTATTGAAAACCCCGTTTAAATCCGTTTAGTAGTTTGTGAGTTATTGGTGCCACCGCTTGAAACTTAGTGTATTTTATGTCTGAGAGAACCGTTTGCAATGAAAGTACACATACATGTTGCATGGAGTAAGCCAAATACGTTACTGAAAACCTCGTTTTAATCGGTTCAGTTCTTTGTGAGATATTGGCGCCTCCGTTGGAAATTTCGCGCACCTGTCTGAGTGATCCGTTTTCAATGAAAGTAAGCTAATATGTTGCAAAGAAATAAGCTTGACAGTTTATTGAAAACGCCGTTTGAATCCGTTCAATAGTTTGTGAGTTATTTGCGCCGCCGCATGAAACTTAGCATACCTTCTGTCTGAGTAAACCGTTTGCAATGAAACTAAACTTTTATGTTGCACAAAAGTAAGCCAAACTCGTAATTGAAAACTCAGTTTGAATCGGTGTGTGAGTTATTATCGTACAAGCAATTTGACACTTTACATTAGTGTAGCTTCTGATTGAGTGAACCGATTTGAATGAAACATAGCCTATATGTTGCTCAGAGCTAAGCTGAGTCTATCTGCGAAAACCGCGAGAAAATCCGTTCAGTAGTTTCGGAGTTTATCGAAAACATACAGACAGACAGACAGACAGACAGACAAAAAGTTCAGAAAACATATTTTTGAGTTCTATTAGTCGTTTCTTATCGCCCACACAATTTTTTTTATGAATTTATCAAAAGTACAGACACGCGGTTTTTACTCTTTTATTATATGTATAGACTAGCTGTTGCCCGCGACTCCGTCCGCGTGGGGTTCAGAAAAAGTAGCTAATGACTTTTCCCATGGTTCAAACTATCTTCGTGCTAAGTTTTTATCACAATCGGTTTATCGGATTAGTCATAAAAGCGTAACAGACAAACAGAGAGTGCAGTTCTCGCCTTTATATTATTAGGTATACAGAGTACCGATAATATACGGATTTTTCTAAGTAAATTAAACACCTCTTGTTTACGTGTGGACTGTTAGGTCGCCAACTATCCTCGTAAGTGTAAAATCATAGTCGAATTCCACGCGGAGTAGCTATGATACGGGTTTTGTTATTTCTTATACAAAACAAAACCTAACTAAATCTGAGGCTCAGTCACTTTAGCTTCTGTGGCTACTGAAAAAAGAGCGGTACAAAGTCCAACTTGTCTAGCTTAACATGCTTTTAACTCTACATGTTCCTACATTCAAAACTGTTAGACATCACTTCCGTACAATCTTTGTAACTTATTTCTCCCCTTAAAAGACAATTCCTAAAAAACAATGATTCACGTCTCTCTTTATTTTTTGAAGTATTTCGTTTATAAGTACCTACTTACTAAGTTTTCAAAACTTTAGAACTTTCATAATATTTTTACATTTGTTGCACCGCCATGCCGAAACAGGAATATTTTTATTATTATTTTTACAATAAAACTAAATGTACCAATCTTTAGCTGTACCCACGACTTTTACACAAACAACTGGACCGGATCAAACGGAATTTTCAACAACGTATTTGGCTTTCTTTCGTACAAAATTATAAGCTTTGTTTGATTTCAGCTCGGTTTCACTGCTTGAAACTTTGAACTCGCCTATTATCTGTTTGAATGAACCGATTGCAATAAAAAAAAGTTCAAATATTGCACGAAAGCAACCCAAATACGTTGTTGAAAACCCCGTTTAAGTCGTTCAAGTAGTTTGTGAGGTATTGGTGCGGCCGCTTAAAATTTCGCGAACCTTGTGTCTGAGTGAACCGTTTGCAATGAAATAAAGCTTATATGTTGCACAGAAAGAAGCCCGACGCGTCATTGAAAACCTTGTTTGACTTTGAACCAGTTCAGTAGATGAGTTCTTGGTTCTGCGTCTTGAAACTTTGCGTATCTTCTGTCAGAGTGAACCTTTTGCAATGAAACTAAGCTTATTTATTGCACAGGAGTAAGCCAAACGCGTTATTGAAAGCCACGTTTGAATCTGCTCAAAAGTTTTTTAATTATTCGCGCATTCGCTTGAAACTTTGCGTAAATTCTATCTAAGTGAACCGTTTTCAATTAACCTAAGCTTATATGTTGCACGGAAGTACCTAATCCAAGCACGTCATGGAAATGCCAGTTGGAGTCGGTACAGTAGTTTGTGAGCTATTGGCGCCGCCTATTGAAACTTCGGGCATTTTCTGACTGAGTGAACCGTTTTCAATGAAAGTAAGCTAATACATTGCAAAGAATGAAGCTAAACACGTTATTAAAAACCCCGTTTAAATCCGTTTAGTAGTTTGTGAGTTATTGGTGCCCCCGCTTGAAACCTTGTGTATTTTATATCTGAGTGAACCGTTTGCAATGAAACTAAGCATACATGTTGCATGGAGTAAGCCGAATACGTTACTGAAAACCTCGTTTTAATCGGTTCAGTTGTTTGTGAGATATTGGCGCCTCCGCTGGAAATTTCGCGCACCTATCTGAGTGAGCCGTTTTCAATGAAAGTAAGCTAATATGTTGCAAAGGAGTAAGCTTGACAGTTTATTGAAAACCCCGTTTGAATCCGTTCAATAGTTTGTGAGTTATTTGCGCCGCCGCATGAAACTTGCGCACCTTCTGTCTGAGTGAACCGTTTGCAATGAAACTAAACTTTTATGTTGCACAAAAGTAAGCCAAACTCGTAATTGAAAACTCAGTTTGAATCGGTTTGTGAGTTATTATCGTACAGGCAATTTGATACTTTACATTAGTGTAGCTACTGATTGAACCGATTTGAATGAAACATAGCCTATATGTTGCTCAGAGCTAAGCTGAATCTATCTGCGAAAACCGCGAGAAAATCCGTTCAGTAGTTTCGGAGTTTATCGAAAACATACAGACAGACAGACAGACAGACAAAAAGTTCAAAAAACATATTTTTGAGTTCTATTGGTCGTTTCTTATCGCCCACACAATTTTTTTTATAAATTTATCAAAAGTACAGACACGCGGTTTCTACTCTTTTATTATATGTATAGATGTATAGATTTCAAGCGCTTTAGACAGAATAGATGTCTGTTGTGATTTTGAAGATTTGGTTGATTGATTAACAGTGATTGATGAAGAGTGTTTTCATACCACAAAAGTATGGTCATGCTTGGTTTATGCAATATCACATCCCAGCCACTACATACATCGAGCGCGAATTTGAAATTTGAAAGTCGCGTAGGCTCACATATTCTGTATAAAAGACCCTCGAAGGACCACGAGAATATCGCGGGCGGGTACGCGCGGGAATGCGGGGTAGATTGTTAGGGGGCGGAGAGGGTCCGTGATAGTACTATTACTTTATTCTACAGCAATGGTTTACACTGCCAACAACTTATCTGTTCAGGCTGCGGCGTCGCTGTCATCCATCAGATTGTGGCAGTTGTAGTAGTGGCGTCGTTAGTTCTCCATTTGCCCGCCTGAACAGAAAAGTTGGTGCAACGGTAATCGATATTGAAGGATCCATTTGTATAAATGAATTTAGAAGTGTATAAAGATTTGAATGATCAAGTTAATTTATGATGTTATATCCTATACTATTAAACGAGCAATATTTGTATATATATTTGTAATCGGTTGCTCGAAAACAGATCTAACGATTTCGATGAAATTTACCATACGAGAGTTTTTGAGGGCGAACAATCGATCAAGCTAGGTCTCAAGTCTGAGAAAAATCATTATCTCCGGGTTTTTAAGCATTTTTTTTAAAATACCGCGTTTTAGACAAAGCTACAGCGCCATCTGTTGGCGGGTAGGATAGCTTGCTCACTCAAAAATATTTTTTTATGTTGAGGCGGCTATTATATATAGCACAGGTTGGTCGCCCAAGTCAATAACAAAACGTGTAGGTATCAAGAATTAAAAAAAAGCTGCTCAAGATTTTTCAGTTACTTATTCTGTACACTCTTATTTATGTATCACCCTATGCACCTCCCATACAAAATGTGCTGCCAGCTGATGCAGTTTGTATGTACAGTCGAAATGTTTTTTCGTATTTCGACCTAGTTTCCCTGGGAAAAGTTGTTTTGTTTCATGGACAGAACCACCTGTTAAAATACCTGTGGTGATAAAAAAAAACAACGCGTTATACATTTGCATTTTTACTAGAAAAATATCGTAAGTTGTGTGTCATGGAACAACGTGTGTGAGTATGTGTGTGTGTCATGTTCGTTCGATAACTCAAACATAAATAAACCTAATGTTTCGGAATAAAAATAGTCTTATACCTGACATGGATGAAGAACGAATATTTTCTAAAGAAGACACCAAATAAAACTTTGGTTTGGTAACGAATCAATCAAAAGCATTTTTCTGCTCGTTTGCACATTAAACTCATTTGCAAAATAAATCATCAATATTATCGCTTCCTTAAAAATATTAAATTTTTACTTGCATGTACAAATTATTTTGATGAACCTGACAGATGACCCTTAGCCATTTTCGGTAAGGCCTTGAAAGGATTGCATTCATCAAAAAAGTGTACAGTCGGCAATAAGAAGACGTATAATTTATAAATCAGATACGTAAAAAAGAAACATGAGGGTGAATGTGTGTGTATCCTGCGTAAAAGTGTAACTGCGGTGTCTTGTCTGGTGTTCCTATTCGGATCAAACTATAGGTTCGCCGGTCTGGCAACTTACTGGCCCGGTCTAATAACATACAGGGTGTAAGGCACGGTTTAGTTAAAACTGAACGGGCGTGCTCAGACAACGAAACTGAACAACATTCCAAAAGAAACATTTTTCGTAAAAAAAAGTTTTGATCTCTTGATATAAAATGCTGGGGAGCACTCTGTATGAAGAGGTAAACAGTTTCATTGACTGAGCACGCCCGTGCAGTTTTCGGTACACCGGCCCTTACATCTTGTATACTTGTAACGACATAAAGACAAAGATTTCAGAATTTTTTTACAAAAGAAAATAACGTTACTAACGGTTAGGCGGAGATTGAAAGGGTTAAGTTGGTGTGCGGTGTGTGTGTAATCGTGTATTTCTTGTTTCGTGTGTTTGTGATGACAAAATATATGAGAAATTAAGTAGCTGACTGTACTGAGAATTCCTTCTTTGTAATAAAGTGTTTAAAAATGCATTTGTGTGATGTACCGCTGCTTGTGGGGTTGAGCCTTATATAGTAGGAATAATGTTAATCAGTAGGTAACTTGTTTTAAATGAACAAAAGGAGCTTCTTTCTCTTCCGTGAATTTTTAGTTTATTACGAACTTTGTTAAAGATGATCAATTTTATACAACGTGTAAATCCTATTAAACAAATCCTCTCGGGGGGTAGTTCTTACATGTAACTGAACAACTTTAGTTGTACAACTTTTACAAATTAAAATAATAAAAAAAAATGGTTCTCCATACAAGTTGACTGGATCAGATTTTCACTTTTTCACAAAGATTCGATTTTTTTAAAATTTTGTTTCTAAAAGTTAAAACAAAAGTTGTTTAGTTACATGAGTGGAACTACCCCCCGAGAGGTTTTGTTTATTTGAATTTTCAATACCTACCTAAAAAATCAAACACGTCTCACCGCCAGGTATAAAAAAACTGGGCAAGTGCGAGTCGGACTCGCGCACTGAGGGTTCCGTACAAACCTGTACGTATATAAGTAAAAGTTATCGTATTTGTATTGTTAAGAAACTTTATTATGTGATGTAAGTAACAAAAATTTATATTTGAGTTGATTGAATGAAAGGGAAATTGCGGTTTACGATTTATACTTACTAGATATCGTTGAAATCAATTTTCGGTGGAAGTTTGCATGCTAATGTACATCATATATTTTTTTTGTTTTATCATTCTCTTATTTTAGAAGTTACAGGGGTTGTCACACATTTTACCACTTTGTAAGTGTCTCTCGCGCAAACTATTCAGTTAAGAAAAAAAATTATATTAAAAACCTCAATATGATTTTTGAAGACCTATCCATAGATCCCCACACGTATGGGTTACATAAAAAAAACTTTTTTTTGAGTATCAGTTCTAAGTATGGGGAACCCTAAAATTTATTACTTTTTTCTATTTTTGTGTGAAAATCTTAATGCGGTTTACAGAGTACATCTACTTACCAAGTTTCAACAGTATAGTTCTAATAGTTTCGGAAAAAAGTGGCTGTGACATACGGACGGACAGACAGGCAGACATGACGAATCTATAAGGGTTCCGTTTTTGCCATTTGGCTACGGAACCCTAAAAATTACATTACATTACAACAACATTATTAAATTTGTTGTTTTAGATATTAAAATAACATCCGGAAAGAAAAGCCTTTTAAGTACAACGGTTTCCTTCCAACTAACCAGTCCTCGATTACACGCAAAGATGTAATAAAAATAATCATACTGTACGTTACCTCAATAACGTGCCTCTACTTGACGTAATAAATTTATTACAGGTACACTACGCTGTTAACTGTGCATATTGTTATTTTTAGCTAGAATATCCATTGAAAATAATATCATAGGAAAAAAGACTTATATTATGTCATCGGTAAATAATAAGAATCGTCAGTTGATCAACTTTCGAAAAATAATAAACTCGTAGGAAATTCGTAGATTCATAGGTTTGTTATGTAAGGCATACGGATGGGATTGGTTAGATTTTGTAAGGTTCTTTGTCGATAAAATGAAGAAGTGAATTCGATACAGTTTGTAATTTCTCGAAAGTTGATCAAATTACTAAGAAAATTGATCAACTTAAAATGCCATATTTATCTTCCAGCGACATATATGTAAGTTGTTAGAAGTTGACAATCAATTATTTGGGTTCCGTAATTACCGAGTAACCCTTATAATTTTGTCCATCTGTCGGTCTGTGTGCTCAGCTCTGACACTCATCATCATAACATCCCATGAAAACGTCCACTACAGGACAGGGAGCTCCCTCCAGAATTCTAGCTTTTGCTGGAAAAATGTAAAGGGGAAGTACCATAGCCACCTCGCTTGTTAGCGTTACGGCTGGCACCATGGACCGTGGTTATAGATGACCGCAGTAAGTAAGATGTAAGATACAAAGGAAGATGCTGCCGCCCACCCTCCAGTTTATAATCCTTAGTCGCCTCTTACGACACCCACGGGTATTTATGGGTTGGTACTATTCTTTGCCGGCACCACACGGGACTTTGCCAGAGACTAGAAAGCTTACATATTAAATATGCCGACAAAGTGGTATCGACATATTCATGTCCTCAGATAATCTTTCTCGAGCCAATAGAACTGAGTTGCAATACAAATAATTACTTGCGATGCAATGGTTAGTTGATTTGTACAATGATATATTGCTCTGTGTTCCGTCTTCGATGGGCAGTAAAGTGTGTTGCTATCTGTACGTGCATTATGGTACCCATAAACATGCCTTCACCTGCTTTTACATAAAGATTTAATTTGCCATGATGAATTTCCTTGTTATGCTGAAGTAATGAGTACATTGTCTGACGATTAACCGACTTTTTATTTTAAAATTACCTCTTTACTTTCTTGTATTTGCTTTAGGAGTCAAATGTCAATACTGTTATAATATTATCAAATATTTGAAAGTCAGGTGAATGGTGAGCATACTTTTCGTGGTCGTATTATAATGGTGGATGATATACCAATTTCAAATAAAGGAGAGTAAGTTGCGTTTTTGAAGTTGGAGATTAGGCTGCTATATTGTTTTCGAGTAAGTATTAATGAAAATAATTCTCTGCAATGGTTTTATTTTTTACCCCTTAAACTAGAAACAACATGGAGCCTTAAAAAAGGTAAAAAATGTATACGTTTGTCCTCGATCTGAGCCGAGGGATAATTTTCTTTGTGTACTTATGTGATGGCTCTGACCTCAATTTTTCGAGTTTGTCTGAGTGAAATAAAAAAGTTCAGTGACCGATATTGCTTGTACTCGTAAGACCGCTCTGTGGTAAGACCGGAGTCAAATGATGTACTATGGAGTGTTCTTTCAAGCTGAAATGAATCCAGCGTTCCTATACCTTTGGGCCCAACTCCCTTCTGGGCTCCCGGTCTATTTTAGGCCCTTGTTACTAAAAACAATTGTTGGCATTTTTAATTAATTGTCAAGTTCGGACTTGATTATTGACCTACATTTTGACCTATGACCTGGGAACATATAGGTAGATGAGATCTTCGATATAAAAAACTTACTCAGGAAAGCCTACTAACTCCCGCAAGTCTTGAATAAATTCGGGCAAGTTACAGAATGAACGGGTTGAATATTAGGCTGCAGCCTGTGTAATTTTTTTATTTCTTTTCCTTTGCCTTTAAAAGTACAATCACGTAAACTTACGAAGTTTTCATAATAGGGCTACCAAGTAAAAATACCGCCCTATTGCAAAAAGATGGTTGAGATTGAAAGATGGGGTCATACGATATAATTCAAATTGGAAGATACACTTTAACTAAAGACGTGACCTTTTCATGATGAGCACCATTATGTTAACATTTAAATCATTCCTTACATCAACGATCTATAAATAGAAATATCGCAAGTCGTTGAGACTGGTGCGTATTTGTAAACTTTTTATTTTTAAATAGAATGTAACACTTATGTATCCCAATTAGAACAACAGAGCTTTAGTAAGTAAATGGTTGTTTTAAGTTTGCATAACCTTAATTGAGTACATCAAGATAAACAAAAATAAGTTTAATGAAAATAAAAAACAATATCTTTATTTTTATATTATGGTAAGTAAAAGGTTTAATGAAACTTCTTGTCTCGTTAGGCAATTTTTCATAGATTTTAGATAACCGATAAGATTAGTGATGATGGAATATGACGTTTATCTCAGACATATAGATATAGAGAATTATTAATAGCACTCGATGCAATAAAATGCAAAGCCAAGAAACTAATTAGTTACGTGGAGCTGGTGGATACCAAGCTTCATAATCTGGCCTTTTTGACACAATACTTATTTTTAATTTGACATTACGTTATGACTTTGAATTTAATTTGACATAAGCTTTTAAATTGACATTTTGATTTTCTTTTTTTTTCTTTTAATGTAAAATTTATAAAATTTTATGTAAATGCCTGCGAAGGCAGTTTTTAGTGAGACTAAATTTATATGTTCAACTCCTATGTACCTACCTGATTACTTTACATGAATAAATGAATTATAAATTATATGGCTGTAAAGTTGCGTGCCCGTCGGCCTTTTACAGATTATAGTTGTACTTGGGTAAGAGTGCACTTAAAGCTCATGATGAGTTCATGGGTGTTTCTCACCATCCCTCTTCTTCTACCCGGAGACCATATGCACTGCCAATTTCACCCATATATGATTGATATTCGACACATTTGCACAAAGCGCGTTGCCAAGGAGTGTAATTCCTTGCTTATACAAGTCGAGAGTGAAGTTTGTCGCGAGTGTGGTTTCCACCATCAACAACCTCATTTTTGTCCTCGGGGCTGGATTGAGGTCATACAAACCCATTGATATTTTACAAACTAATTTTGTAAGTAAAGTCATAGGAAATTAAAGC
Source organism: Athrips mouffetella (assembly GCA_947532105.1). Classification (NCBI taxonomy): domain Eukaryota; kingdom Metazoa; phylum Arthropoda; class Insecta; order Lepidoptera; family Gelechiidae; genus Athrips; species Athrips mouffetella. Next base: position 17,661,564 of record OX383963.1, read on the forward strand.
TTGACATTGCAGTGCAACTCCAGAAACAAAAACGGTACCAACTTGATATGACCTTGCCTGTACTAACTTATTGTCAATTAGCAGATTACTGACAAATGATTTTTGCATGTTTTGTCGTTTTTTAATGATTTAGAGTAATCTGATTTACTCTTACAGAAAATGCTTTCAGGGCCTAGAGACAACAGGCATTCTACTATCACAAACGCTAACTCATATGTTAATTCCATATAATATATTTTTATTCTATTCTATAGTGTTTACGATATTAGAAAGCCACTTTTCTCAAGGCCCAGGGCGGGCAAGATTTTTTGTCAAAAAAATGTTTTGGTCATCTTGGTGCTCATAAATGTTTTAAGCAGTTACGTAAAGTGGATTGCCTTTAGCGCAATAGCTTATTTAAGACTTACAACTACTTGAGTAAGACTATCAGTGATTTAAAGATAAATCATTTATCTTCACTCTGCCTATAAAAATATTTACGGGCATTAGTAGAATAAGCATTTTATGCCTTATCTAATCTCAACTTTGACACTATGAGGCGGGACTAATTATAGAGTTTTCTTACCACGACGAATTGAACGCTCATGGATAATTAATAAGCCAGCTTTGTTTCTCACGATGCGTCGAGCGTTTTTCTGGCACATTAGATCACAGTTACAGCATTTTTGGGCATCAAATCTAGTTTTGAAGACTGTTCATGACGCAAACTGGTATTACCAACAAGCTTGTAATTTATTATCTATTATAACCATGAAATCGCAAGTGGTAATAGCTATGAAAGCGCTTGTAAAATTGCAGGCCTGCGCAAGAGCAGGTCAAAGATCGACACTCGTAACCGTATCACTAGTAAAATGATGATCTACCGACTACACCATAACAGTTTGAATTTATGTCATTTAAGAAACTACAATGTAGAAAATCTGTAATATTCGCTATTAGGGAGATTTGAGTTTGAGAAATCGTATGTTGTAATGTAACCATATCGAATGCGGCAACTCTTTATGGCTTTGTAAAATTTCGTACAAAACAATATCGACACATTGGAAGACATAATAAAAAAAAAAAAAAACAAACTTTTTTTACCAACGAAGTAAAAGAAAAAAATCCTGTTAAAATATAAAATGTTTTTGAAGGGAATCCTTAAATAATTTTTTCTATGACTTTACTTTAGGAAATACTCAGAAAAATATATGAACAGAGCCAAAGTGAATAGGCATTATCTAAGCACGTAAGCACGCTTATTCTACCCCACCGTCACTGATACCTTTAGATGAGATCGGGGTCAACTTCTCATCTGTTTGTAATAAAAAAAATAACTTTCCAAAATGTTCTATCTTACAAAAAATTCGCAATAACCTATGCAATTAAAAAGAGGGTTGCGAATTTTTACGGTCGTATAATATGGCCTTGAACCGCGGCCGCCATTGACCGACTCAAATCGGTCGGATGTTGCCACGTGACCAAGATTTTCAAAAATTTTGAACTTTGGCGCATCATCCGTCCGATTGCCGCCAACTTTAATCTAAGGTTTATACGTCATCGGAAAGGTAATTCAAATAGGTGATTACTCCCTATACACACCAAACCAAAATAAACCATAGCTTCGACGCAATAAGGCAGAATATCGAGCGCGGGAACTCGATCCTCTTCTGTATCCTTCGGGATACAGCGGGGTAAAGACGATTCAAAAGGACAGCTCAAATTCGTCACTCCGCGTTAGCAATTCAACCTTACCTTTCCCCCCAGATAAAAGCTGTCCTAGGTAGATATCAAAACATATTTAAAAGAGCGCATGGGTTTTTATTGTCGCTTCTTTTTTTTTCCACCATGGCGCCAATTTGTTTGTGAAGCGATGTAGTTTAGCTGACGTCATTAAGAGATTTTAATATCCAACAATGAATAAACGATTTTTTTTATGAGCTGAATAAATTCGAAGCTATAGGAGGAGGAACCTATAGAATGGAGCAATTCTATTGGTTGGATTTTGTCCAGCTCATAGGTTAGCTATCAAGCATAGCTCTGGTGGAAGGCCCATTTCACCGCTTCCCTGCAAGTCCAGATAGCCTATCTGCTAGTTATTCTGTCAGATAGAGAATAGTAGATTAGTAGACAAGGGCTGTACGGCATCAATTGCAGCCCGAGATATTTAGGCGCATGAGCGCAGCGAGGGCGCCTATAGTTCGAGGGTGCAATTGATGCTTACACCCGAGCTAACTACTCTGCTTTACATCTCGATTGTGAGGTAAGTAGGTCCTTATTACCACCAAATTGTAGGTGACCAATTAGCGCTCTAGGGTAATAATGTAGTTAGAAAAGTCCTAGGGCGGTAAGTATTTGAAAAAAAAAACACTTCACTCTTTCAAATTTAATTACTTACCGCCCTAGGGCTTTTCCAACTACGTTATTACCCTAGAGCGCTAATTGGTCACCTACAAGCCCCATTTGGGGGTAATAAGGACCTACTTACCGAATATGAGAGATGTAAAATGTTTTGTTTCACAAGTGTCGGATTGCTTTTACTGACGGATAAGCACAGGCACAAATCAGATATATACAGGTAGCAGAAATTTTAGCAGCAAGCGGTGACTGTATATAAGGTCTTAATGAAATAGTGAACATAATTTTAGTATGTTACTCAAACCATGAAACTCAACAACTTCCCCAAGGAACGGTCGAAATACGAAAATAAAATTTTGACCTCCCATAGAAACTTATTTGGTTTTTCGTATTTTGACCTACGTTTCATGAAAAAAATTGTTCAGTTACATGGTACAAAGGTAACGTTAATTCTATCAAAGTTTTTTGCTTGCTTAGAGTAAAGAGCTTATACAAAATACGGATTGAAATGTTTAAATAAAGAAACAAATAATTCGTCAACTTTTGTATCCAATGGTTTTTGCTGATAACCGTGCCAATTCAATGGTGTCGCAATTGGAGCACAGCTGATTGCACCGTGTTTTGTTTTTTGCACCCTCGTACGTACGTGACTATTGTGTTTGGTTACTAGTTTCTATGGTTTTTGTGTACCTAGTCGTAATTCTAGTTGAAATACTATTGTTATTTAATGGGGTAGTGTACAGTCAAGAGCACATCAAGCTTGACACGTTGGACTTTGTACTGCTCTTAAGCTTGACCTGTCTTTGACTGTACCTGCAAAGGAGGTATACTGTTACGTTAATAATTTTAGTAAAAATAAATCAAAGAGACACTAAACTTGTTGTTTAACTTGATTTATCTTTTAAGAATTTACTGAACGTTTTAAATTTTTAAAACCTCATCTCGCTCGGTGATAATCAAAAATTGAGCCCCAGAATATAAATAATTACTAACGTCAGTATCTGATACTTAAACAAAAAAATTATAAATATTACCCTTATAAGAGTTGCTCTTTCTGGAGAAAAGTTGCTTTTTTACTACAATCCAAATAATGTAGCTTGATTAAAATCACAGCAGTGTAAAAGCAGGACGGAGCGATGCGCTACACATTGGAGAAACAGAGACATGTATCGATACGACCTGCTCTCACGCATAGTTTTTCCAGCTGTCATTTATATCAACCTATAAAAAAATATTCGACTAGCATGATTTTAATATTACTTCTCATCCTGTGTTCCTACGATTTGTATTATGCAACTTACTCGTGTAACAACTATGTAATAAGCACTAATAGGGTAACAGCTCATTCATCTCAAACTTATTAATTACTCTGAACTTTACTGTTACTTTCGTTTTTTTTATGTAACAAAACAATCATTTGAGAACGTCTCTGCGTAATGACCTCTGGGTAATAATATCAAATTAATAACTAGGTAACTTTATTAACAACTTTTATTAGAAACTGAATCTCCTTATTTTTGAACCTGAATTTATTTTCATGTTTTTTGAGAAAAAGTTGTTCAGTTTTATGGTCCGACTCACAAATTTTGTTTTCAAGAAATCTCTTTTCCAACATAAATTATAATTATAAATAATTATTTCGAAGATTTTATTATTATCTAATTCTATTTATGACTTCAGAAGCAGCCATAATCTAAAATAAACATTTCCGGACATATCCAAAACAATTTATTTTATTAACGCATTCATTAAAATAGTATATTTCATTACAAGTGCGGAAAGCCTGTCATTGCAAAGAGTTCCGACAAATGTCTGCCCGAGCCGAGGCGCAGCCGAAGGTGAGGGTTGACAGTCGGAACAAGTTGCAATGACGGTTCCGCACGTGTACTGAACAACTATCTTTAATACAGTTGCGAAAAAATGAAGCAATTTAATAAAATAATGAAAACACAATAAACTCAACTAACTAATAATTTATTTCTTATAAAAGTTATTATTCACATATACATTAAAATTGGTACAGTTTTTTATACTAACTGGGGAAGTTTTAGGTTGCATATTTACTGTTTGAGACAAACTATTTGCTTTTTCCCCTTCTCTCCACGCAATAAATTCGTCATATTATGTAGATATGTTGCGACTTTTTGACTTTTCCGGTAAAATGTTCTCCGAAGCATTTTGTGCAATTATACTGAGTGCCGGTGGTGTTAATTCAAATAAAATATCGTTGAAATTACTCATTTTGTGCAACAAACAACTAAACTCGCAAAGAATATTTTTGGAAAATGGCGCCAACCGTAAAAGAATATAAGCAGAGATTTTTTTTTGTTTTCTTCACCCATTCTGGGTAGGCAAAGGGAACTATGCCCATACAGCCAAGTCTTCAGTAGAAGTTTTTTATTGATATGAAATAAAAACGAAATTTAATGAGATGAAATGAAACCTAACCTAATTCATTGAATCAAATCATTAAATCTGATATTGAAAAAAAATTGTAGCTTTTTTTAGAAAGATTTGCATGAATCATAAAACTTCTATGATAAAGGTAAAGAAAAAGCTCGAGTATGTAATAGCCCACATACCGAACGCTATACGTCCCTGCAATACGCCACTTTTTGAGCAACTGTATTAAAAAAATATATACTTACAGTGGAACATAGAACCTCCTTTTTAGGGTTCCGTAGCCAAATGGCAAAAAACGGAACCCTTATAGATTCGTCATGTCTGTCTGTCCGTCCGTATGTCACAGCCACTTTTTTCCGAAACTATAAGAACTATACTGTTGAAACTTTGTAAGTAGATGTATTCTGTGAACCGCATTAAGATTTTCACACAAAAATAGAAAAAAAAACAATTAATTTTAGGGTTCCCCATACTTAGAACTGATACTCAAAAAAATTTTTTTTCATCAAACCCATAAATAAGTGTGGGGTATCTATGGATAGGTCTTCAAAAATCATATTGAGGTTTTTAATATAATTTTTTTCTTAACTGAATAGTTTGCGCGAGAGACACTTACAAAGTGGTAAAATGTGTGACCCCCCCAACCCATGTAACTTCTAAAATAAGAAAATGATAAAACTAAAAAATATATGATGTACATTATCATGCAAACTTCCACCGAAAATTGGTTTGAATGAGATCGAGTAAGTAGTTTTTTTTTATACGTCATAAATCGTAACCGATTAAGGTGAGCTCCCGTTTCAAGAACTTTTCTAAAAAGAGGGGTCAAGTTGGATGGTCGCGGAGTTTTTAAAGTCAAAGAGCAAAAGATTTTAGTATATCATATTGTAGAAAGGTACGGAAACCTCGGTGCGCGAGTCTGACTCGCACTTGGCCGGTTTTTTGAAGTCGGTTAAAAAATACATTTGAATTTTGATAAATTAAACTAGTAAAGACAAATAACAGCAGACAGGTGATTGGCGCTTCTGTGCGTTAAGTAATCGTTATCGAATAAATTATTTTATCTACTCCCGTACCGGAATATTCCGAATTCGAAACCAATGACAGATTAGAAATTGAGGTCATTGTCCGCTATCATTTTCATTTCCACACTATTCCATACTACGAGCAGTACGGAAATGGAGTATGGATTTTCATTCCGCAACTGTTATAATACATAATTTTCAATCTGCATAGGCTAAGGCAATAATACTACCACAGTACTACATACAGCCTATTTTAAAGTAATTTTATAAAAATACTTTTTACTGGTGACGACTGCCTACCTATATTTAAAAGAAAACGGAGTGTACCAGGCGTGACTAGGAGTACATAAATCGGCAAGAAGCTGACAGTTGGCTCGCTTCTATATAAAGTGACATTGGCAACAAAAGAAGTGATTTGAACAAAATGGAAAGTATGTACCAGGAGAACATGATTCTACAAGAGGCTGTCAGTAACCATATACATGATATTAATGTTAAAGCAACGCCATCCACAAGCTCTGGATCTGGAATAACTTCGGGAATAACTTTAATTAACTGTACTAACTGTCCTCTTAGTTCAATAAATTGATCACTACTCTTTAAAAAAAAATTATTTCGTCGGTCGTAGATAAAGTTTTGTATGCAACTATACGTAATTAGTCATTTTAACACTCGATCTATACTATTTTGATACTCGGCTGCGCCTCGTATCAAAAACCAGATCTCGTGTTAAAATTACTCTCATTACGCAACAGTTGCATAAATAACTATTTTAATTTAATACGTCATTATAGCTGTGAACTTTCCATTACATAATAGCAGGTATTATGATGAAGTTATTAGTTATGTTTTGCTAACTCACTGAAAGGAGAGTTTAAGAAAAACAAATTTTCTCAAGAAAAACAACGAGCAAAGAAATACTTTATCTAAATTGTTTTTCATGTTTTGTTTTATAAAAACTCCAAAGTTAAACCCACAAGGTTTTATTTTGAAAATATTTTACTATAGTTGTAGAGTTCATCGTATCATAAACGGAATAAACATAACGGCTACGGCTATAATGTTTTATAGCCGTATTTTTTTCGAGTCATGTCTATGATTCAATGATTACAGAACAGCTTTTACATCCTTGCCAACTCGCTTTTATGTAATAATTAGTCATAAAACATCCGGAGAAAACAGAGAACAAGTTCTATGAGAAAATAAAAGCGTCAATGAGATTATTTAGCACTTACTTAAAATTATCTGCCTTAAATTTATTGAGACATAAACTTGATCTATTTCCGTATTGAAAACAATTTACATTTACAACACTAGTTTTGCAAGTAACGGGTTTTCTTATAACTTAAGTAGCTGTTGCCCGCGACTCCGTCCGCGTGGGGTTCTGAAAAACGTAGCTAATGGCTTTTACCATGGTTCAAACTATCTTCTTACCAAGTTTTATCAAAATCGGTTCATCGGATTAGTCTTAAAAGCGTAACAAACATATAGGGTGACTTTTAATTAGTTCTTGATAGCAAAAGCTATGCATGTACTCATGATACTGAACAACTTGTCCCAAGGAACATAGGTCGAAATACGAAAAATAAATTTGACCTCCCATACAAAATGCGCTATCAGCTGATGCAGTTTCTATGAGAGGTCAAAACTTGATATTCATATTTCGACCTATGTTTCTTGGGGAAAGTTGTGTAGTATCATGAGTACATGCATACGTTTTTCTATCAAAAACTAATTAAAAGTCACCCTATATACACAGAGAAATTTATCGCTTTTACAATATGATTATCAAAGAACCGAACGATACCTATGCCGTATTTACTATGACTGAATGATTGTCGGAATACCTTGTGACACATGATACCTTGTGAAAGAAGCCCAACCGTCATTGAAAAGCCCGTTAGAATCGTTTCAGTAGTTTGTGAGTTACTGGCGCCTCCGCTTGAAACTTTGCGAACCTTCTGTCTGAGTGAACCTTTTGCAATAAAACTAAGCTTTTAGTTGCACGGAAATAATCCCAAAGCGTTATTGAAAACCCCGTTTGAATCGGTTTAGTAGTTTGTGAGTTATTAGCGCCGCTGCTTGAAACTTCGCGTACCTTCTGTCTGAGTGAACCGTTTGCAGTGAAACTAAGCTTCTAGTTGTACGGAAAGAAGCCCAAAGCGTCATTGAAAACCCCATTTGAATGGGTTCACTAGTTTGTGAGTTATTGGCACTGTTGCTCGAAACTTCGCGTATCTTCTGTTTGAGTGAACCGTTTCCAATGAAACTTAGCTAATTTATTGCACGGAAGTAATTTAAATACGTATTTGAAAACCCTGTTAGAATCCGTTCAGTAGTTGGTGAGTTGTTTGCGCTGCCGCACGAAACTTCGCGTACCTTCTGTCTGAGTGATCCGTTTGTAATGAAACTAAGCTTTTATGTTGCACGAAAGTATGCCAAACACATGGTTGAAAACCATGTTTGAATCGGTTTAGTAGTTTGTGATATTATTAATATCAGTGAAGTCAAACAACGTTCGTCTCTACGAATATTTATCATTTTGTTCAGGTAAGTTCTGCGTAAAACAGGTTTTTGTTGTAAACTTTTGGAGATGTTCGGTTTTGCAACCTTTTTGACATGTGTGTTTAAATTACGTAAACATTTGTGATACTGAATAACTTACATAATACATTGCTGCAAAGGAATATCACATATTGCAACAAGGTATCTGTTTCAAAAAAATTACCCTACTTACATATCCTATAAACTATATCCCTATAAGAAGCGTATAACAAGTTTTAGTTAAACTTAAGTTTATATTAATAAACATTGCATAAATTAACATTGCAGAAATTGACTTTGTAAATACGAGTATATAGGTATAACTGTAAAATAAAGAAACAATAATATCTGTAAATTATTGTTATTATTCATTTTCATGCAATATGATAAGGTTCAGAACGTCCTGAATTTCAGGACGTTCTGAATAAAGGCCAGGTTAAAAGTACCCTAAACCGACGAGCATGTATGAAAGGATTGATGAAAGTACAGGAAGCAAGGGAAGTATGTCAAGATCGTAGCAGGTGGAGGACTGTGGTCTCTGCCTACCCCAACGGGAAAGAGGCGTGATGTTATGTATGTATGTATGTATGATAAGGTTTTATTTTCGGTTTGGGGTGTATCTTTAAAAATCGTTAATTATTTAGTGTCATATAAAAATTGGTACCCAGGATAAGTGCATTAGAAGAAATATAGTTATTTTGATCGGTTGATCTGTTTGTAAAAAAGCTTGTTGCGCTATCTCAGAAAGTATTAAATACCTAGTTGACCTAGCTAGAAGTGGTACCCCAATAAAATATTGTTGCTTGTACTTATACGTTCAAATATTACACCAATTATTTCGCCCACGGACTTAAATTGAATTTTATGACATCAAACTTCATTAGCAAATGGGTAGATATTCTATACATGGATGGATGGTTGTAAAAAGTACCAATTATTCATGATGAAAGGAAATAAAACCATAAATAGTAGACTAACTTTAATTGTCTTATTTGTGTCATGGCTATAGTTAACAACAATCTTTCAAAAATAATTGTCATCATATCGTGTAGGTTGTACATAAGATAAATGACCTATTTCACAAACCCTGGTGTTAGATTTTCATAAAAATTTCTAAAGTATAAATCTGGGAAAATTTTATTCCAAAGGTTTTAGTTTATATTTGAACCTCAAGCTTATTACTGGCACCGTGGCTAGTCCCTTATCCGTGTGTGAAATAAGAACGATTCACTTTCAATACAATACAATGCAATGCAATGCAATGCAATACAATACAACACAACACAACACAACACAACACAACACAACACAACACAACACAACACAACACAACACAACACAACACAACACAACACAACACAACACAACACAACACAACACAACACAACACAACACAACACAACACAACACAACACAACACAACACAACACAACACAACACAACACAACACAACACAACACAACACAACACAACACAACACAACACAACACAACACAACACAACACAACACAACACAACACAACACAACACAACACAACACAACACAACACAACACAACACAACACAACACAACACAACACAACACAACACAACACAACACAACACAACACAACACAACACAACACAACACAACACAACACAACACAACACAACACAACACAACACAACACAACACAACACAACACAACACAACACAACACAACACAACACAACACAACACAACACAACACAACACAATACAATACAATACAATACAATACAATACAATACAATACAATACAATACAATACAATACAATACAATAATACAACAATACAATACAATACAATACAAATATACTTTATTGCACACCACAGGACAGAAATTTACAAAACAAGAAACATTAATACAAAAAAATGTACAAAAGGCGGCCTTATTGCTAAGGTAGCAATCCCTACCAGGCAACCTTTCAGGTGTTGAAATCTGTACGGTGAAGAGTGCGACGCGGGTTGGTGGCTACTTATACAATAAACCTACATAAATATCCTTACTCATACAATAATGTACTATAATAAATATATATATATATATAATATGAATAAACTAATGTATATCATAATATTACTATATAAGAGAGGAAATATTGATGAAATCATGAGGAGAGGGAGCTGAGGAAGTGGGCTTAGACGCGATTCTTCAAGCAGTCGGGTGACGGAGCCCGCCTGATGGACACAGGGAGGCTATTCCATAGGTTGATAGCTTGCACAGTGAAGGATTTTGAGAAGAAATCAGTGGAATGGGAAGGAATGTCAAGGGATAGGTTACAATTCGACCGAATGTTTAGAGTAGAGGAACGGTAGACAAATAGATTTTTTAAGTAAGAGGGAGAGTTAGGATTGTTGAGGATAGTATACAGAAGAGAAAGAATGTGGCAGTCCCTTCGACGGTGAATGCCTATTCAGCCGTTGAAGTCGAGAACGGAAATAAGAAACATGGTAAAAATTCCGCAGCCCGAATATGAAACGATTACAAACATTCTGTAGACGTTCCAATTTATTCATTAATTCTCCAGTTATGCCCGGATAGCATACGTCAGCATAGTCTAATATAGGCAAGAGTATGGACTGAGCCAGAGAGATTTTTGTTTTTGTTGGCAACAGATTTTTGAGACGTCTTAGCGAGCTGTACGCAACTGAGCTCGGAGACTTGAGGCCTCCAAGTAAGGTTGCAGTGAAATATTATGCCAAGGTTGTACCTTGTCGGAGAAGGGAACCTGAACACCGTCAAACATTATGGGAGGCAATGAATGAACGTCAAGACGTGTGGTATACCAGCGACTACCAATGACAATAGCCTGAGACTTTTTAAGGTTTACTTTTAGCCCATGACTCCAGTCAGAAATACTTTTGAGATCCCTTTTAATATTTTTAATCGCTTCCGAAATTCTTGCGATGGGAGCTTGTGCGTATATCTGAAGATCGTCTGCATACAAATGATAGTAAGAAGTCAAGGGTACTGTGATGGAATTTATAAAAATTGAAAACAAAAGAGGAGACAGGACGCCACCCTGCGGTACGCCAGAAGATGTATTGCACCACATAGAGAAGACATCTTCAATATATGCGCCCGTACAGGTAACTACGAAACCAGTCAACTATGGTTGAAGATATGTTAAACGAATGTAACATCGCAAGGAGGATATCAAAGTCAACCGTGTTAAAGGCGTTACTGAAATCCAGTAGCGTTAACACGGTTAACTCCGGATTTCCCATGCCTCGTCGGATATCATCGGAAATCTTGACCAGTGCGGTAGTCATACTATGACCGGTGCGGAATCCAGACTGGAGTGGGTTCAAAAGGTTGTACTTGGAGAGAAAAGATATAAGTTGTTGTTGGACAAGCCTTTCGAGGACCTTTGAAAGGAAGGGCAAAATGGATATGGGGCGATAATCGGCGAAGAAAGTGGGGTTTGGTTTTTTAGGTATTGGGACTATGTGTGCTTCTTTCCAAGCGGTAGGAAACACACCAGAGGATACAGAGTTACTCGTATTAAGGATACTGGCTATCACAGGAGAGAGGATATAATTCATGTTTCAAGCCAACAACGTCTTTGGCCTACCTCTCTGAAGTAGTCATTAATAAGCCTTATCATTAGACTTCGGGGGCTTAACAACTCCTAACACCAGGGTTTGTGAGGTCGGTCATTGATCTTACAACGCACATGATATGATTATAAGCCTAATGTGCTCTTGAGTGTAGTAGCACATACACACATACATAACATTCCAAAAAACGTCCACTGCAGGACAAGGAGCTCCCTCCAGAATTCCAGCTTTTACTAAAACAAATGTAGAGGGGAAGTAGCATAGTCACCACGCTTGTTAGCGTTACGGCTGGCACCACGGACCGCGGTTGTTGGTGACCGCAGTATGTGCGATGGTGCAGTCAAGAGCACATCAAGTTTGACACATTGGACTTTGTACCGTTCTTATTTCAATAGACGTACGGGCTAGAGCCGCACTGCGAGTGTCAAGCTTGACCTGTCGTTGACTGTACGATACACAGAAGGATGCTGCCGCCCATCCTCCAGTTCATAATCCATTATTCGCCTCTTACGACACTTACGGTTAGAGGTCGGTTTGTGCTTTTCTTTTCCGGTACCACACGGACCACGTAGCTCGCACCTACCATATAAATAAATCTTGTTGGACATCACATTTAAATTTAATTCAAGTGAACTTTTGTAAGTCCTTGTCGAAGCAACATGACACCAGTTTTTTTCATCTTGTTTAACCTCCGTCATACATAACTTATGTAATATCTTTAAGGCCTTTGGTTTACATTTTGACTGTTTTTAAAGCGTAATTACCATTAAACAAAGTAAATAATTGAATAAAGAAGAGGCAGAAAAAAAACGCGGAAATTTTCGATTGTCTTGGTGCCGGAAAACGGCATCCTTTAGACTAGAATGGCAAAAAAAAAAACGTAAATATTTTTATCTTCCACATTTGTATAAAAAACTGTATAATCATTAGTAGGTACATCCGTCTGAAGATGGTAGAAGTAGCACTTTGTGAAGTGAAGACCAAAATATGCAGTTGTAAAGTACATAGCTGTAAACCCGGAGGTCGTGATTACACACAATAAATACACTTTGTAAGGTTGTTCCCAGTTTGGTTACGACAGTGCAGACTGAATCACCTTATTTTCTGATAAGAACATAACTCCGAACATTAAAACTGGTTGGGTTCGGTAGTACAAAACCCGATAAACCAAGTACGAACCATTTTGATATAAAGAATGGTCACGGATATTGAAAGAACTTTTGAAGCTTTACTTACATACATACATACATACATAATGTCACGCCTTGTTCTCGTCGGGGTAGGCAGAGACCACAATTCTCCACCTGCTACGATCTTGACATACTTCCCTTAGTTCCAAACTTTACTTAGTGTGTTGTGTGTGAATAGGAGTTGATCATCAAGAAATGTGAAATGACTCGAAATGCACAGTCAAATCGTCAAATCAATGCTCGTCAAATCAATGCTTTTTTCACCAGTCCACTAATGAATCAGCGATTCATTGGATACGCACACGAGACTAATCATATTTCTTTGACACATTTAATTGAAACTTTGATTTTTTAGACGTGAACACAGCCTGAATGTAATGATGCTATACAAACCACGTTAAAGCAAAACTTTATTCTGTCAATGGTAAATTTCGATATTCTAGTACTAAAGTACTCGATACTATTTTACTACCCAACGAACCAGGAATGTTCCGTCGTCGACTTTGTAGTTAGAAAGTGGACGTCCTTGTAGTAAAAGTTCTCCCGGTGAAAGTGAACTGACTCGTACTTGGCTCGTACCGTTTTTGTTTGTTGTTTATTTTTTATTCGGTTCATTGAACACGTAAAACATGTTATGAAGATCAATTGTAGCAAGTCATAATATGACTTATTTTGTATTGTGAAGTCGAAAAACAAGCTAATAAGCCTTTACGATTTTAGGAATCAGATCGTTAGACTATTTCGGGTTCAGAAAGATGTCTGATCTTAATGTTAACGGCATCCTAGATCACGTGGCAGGTTCAAGAAGCGAACATTCTCACCGCAACAGATGTTGAAGACCGGGCATAGAAGGTCTTTTTTGCTGGAAAGCGGACCTATAGGCTGGATACACGCCTACTGTGCCTGTCCATCACTGCTGTGCTGGATGGCTAACCTGTGAGCTGGAAAAATTCCAAGCAATAAGCAACCTTAGAACTGCGGAATAATGTAGTTTGATTAGAATGACTGCAGGAGAAAACTATGCATGAGAGCAGGATGGAGCGATACTTGTTTCTGTCTCTCGAATATCTTAGGGTTGCTACACACATAAGTGGGCCGGCATGTTCGGTTTGGCTTTTTTGATACTACAGACAACTCAAGTTACAAGAAAAAGCCGAACCGCTAACGTGCCGGCCCGCTGATGTGTGTAGCAACCCTACATATTGCTCCGTCCAGCCTGCTGACACACTTCTGTCATTCTTCAAGAAGAATAGTATGATGTCATTATGATATTTATAAGGGTAAAGAAAAGAAAGTAATGAAATCTTTCGTTTAATAGGCATAACATTATTCATATTCATTTATTCCTGAACAAATACATTTGTGTTGGAAATTAACTTATATCTAGACAATTTACACACAATTAAATAAACTTAGAAAAAAAATACAGAATTAAATAGATTTAGCATTAAAGGATTCTAACAATAATAAAATTCACCATTCTAATACCTATAACAACAGTCAATACCTCATGTCAATAGAAATAATAATTATAAAATCACAAAAAGAAATGTCAAAGTAGAGTACGAAATGCAAAAATAAATTGAATAATAAAAAAATACTTAATAATACAAATTAATTTATCAACATATACCTATAGTGTCATTTTCAAATTCCTGAACACTGTAGTAGCATTTCTGTAACAGTAGTCGCTTAAGGTGTGTTTTAAACATTTTATAATCGGTTATCATTTTTAGGTCAATTGGAAGACAGTTGTACAACCTAACCGCCTGATATCTTGTACTGTGAGTAACAATCCGCAGTTTAGGAGAGATAATACCCTTAATATCCTTTCTAAGTGTGTCAAGGCGAGAAAGTGTCTGCTCATGTGTTTCAAACTTATCCAAGCGTTTGATAAGACCGGTCAATAGTACCAAAATGTAGAGACAGGGAACTGTTAATATTTTTAGGTTACTGAAATGCTCCCTGCACGATACCCATTAGGCCATAAGGCATTAGCTTAAAGTTTTCTTTTCTGTACTGTTTTCTTTAGGTTTAGAATAAAGAAGATTCGCGAATACTTACTGAATGCAAGGGCATCATTCTTGTTTTAGTCTCAAAATTGATGGAATGCGTGACATCAACTTGGTACTCCCGTGTTAGAAAGTGGATGTCCTTGTCCAGTAAGAAAGCTCCCAGTGAAAGTGATCTCAATGCACCCGCTTTGTTGTGGTGTTTGTTTGTACAACAGTGATTGATACCATCCAGAAAGGCTTTCACTTAGAGCAGATTGTTTCTCGAATGCTTCTTTATCTTAGACAATCTGATGCCCACGACTTCTTTTAACCTTTAGTCTCTTGAGTCTATGATTTTATGCTTTTTATTTAATAGTACCTGGGCGACTGAGCTTCGCTCTATAGTATAAATAGCCGCCTCAACATTTTAATATCAGTGGGTGAGCAAGTTATGCTACCCGCCAACTGATGGCGCTGTATGTTAAAAAATGCTTAAAAATACAGGGAAAACGAATTTTCCCAGACATGAGACCTAGTTAGATCAATTTTTAACCCCCTAAAACTACTATTATTTACTATTATTTAGTCTGTGATACTACCTAACCTACACATAAAATGGTTCTTTGGTAACAAAGTTAAATATAGAGAGATTTTACTTTATTGTTTTGTAGTAACAGAAAAGTATTTTTATATTTTTGAAATCAGCTTCGATTTCTCATCAGTCATCATATCATCATGGGGTGCCATCTTCGAAATGAAGTTTGCAGGTCAGCAATCGGTATTCGTCGCGGCGTTCCGCCACCCTCTTCAACTCGTGGTAGTCATCATATAAAACACTTTAATAGCATTTGAGTATTTATTATTCTATTTTGTAACGTCTGAAATGTGGTAGTTAGCACAAAGCTACCAGATTGAATCCTGATGCTTTAAATCTTCAACTATCCTATTGTTTTGTTGTTGCAACGTAGGTAGAACGACGTTTTATGGTTTATTTTGCCATTAATTAAAGGACATTCACCTTAGCTGTTAAAATGAAAAATATACAATTCAATGGCAACTAAAATACTGGTTCCATTTTGAAAAGACAAATAGCGGGTGGAGTCACTCACAAGAACAAGTTTCATTGAAAATCGAGAATGTTTTTGTTTTGGATTCGATAAGAAATAATAATAACTAATAATGGAATTTCAAAACAAGGGGCAAAGTTCGCTTTGGTGTAGTGAAAATCCCCAGGAAAAAAGATCAGAAACATTAATAAAACAACATGAGCAAAAACAAACAAACAGCAAAATATTAGTTTATGATTCAAGTGAAGAAAGTAACACATTGTCTTTATGTGTTTCATTAATATTGCAAAATCATTGTCTTTTCGTTCTTTAACCAGTATTAAATTATATTGAAGTATTAGAAAAGTAACATTCACCACTTCACTAGTAAAAGTAATAGTACAGTAAACCACAAATTGTTAAATTACAAATAAAAGTAACCGTTTGGCTACTTTACTTTTACCCAGCACACTTTCGCAATCATGACTTGATGAACTGTAGAAATGAAATGGTACAGCCAAGATCAAGTCAAGCTTGACACTTGCAGTGCGACTTTACTTCTACGGAACGATACAAAGTGTGAAACAGGTATCCAAAGCTAAACAACTTGGATACACAAGTTACCGATCGTTATTTAAAATATACTAAAAAAATTTTTTTATTGCTTTCAGGTAAGAACGAGCTTGAGCCTGTAGGTCATAAGCCATAACAATGAAGAAAAATACGGTAATTTTAGTCTCTTTCTCTACCTAGACAATATTACCTGCCCATGTGGTGCCGGCAAAGAATAGTACCATCACTACTCGTGAGTATCGTAAGAGGCGACTAAGGGACTATAAACCAGAGGATGGGAAGCAGCGTCCCTTCTGTGTATCGTGCCATCTTACGTACTGCGGTCACCGACAACCGCCGTCCATGGTGCCAGCCGCAACGTTAACAAGCGTGGTGGCTATGGTAATTCCCTCCCGAGGGAGCTCCCTGTCCTGCAGAAGACGTTTCACGGGATGTTATGGTACTCTGGGTTAAATTTTTATACCTTTTTGGTTAAGGACCTGAGGAGATTTATGCGGAAGTGATTGTTAAAACTACATATACGTAAGTATTGCGGAGTCAATTTGATTAGTCACTAATTACATCACCTGATAAAAAAAACATGCAGTTTTTTTCGTTCGTTCATCAGTTGCGTATTGTACCCGCTTTGTGTTCTGCCACGATGATGACATGATTTCCATCACTCTTGCTCTAAGAGATCTTTTATTTTTGACATCATTAACTGGGTAACGTATTCATAATGTTGGTTGCGTATTTGTGCTTGACGTAATTATAGAGTTCATTTTCATTTATACGGCACTACTGTTATTGGAATACGAAGTGAAAATTTAAGGCCTTCCTTCCATTATGTGGTGTTCAGCGTCTCCTATTCAGGGTCGGGTAAAGGTGATATATTAATTAAAACAGATTTATTTGCAAGCCTGTCGCCGCACACCCGCTTGCCTCGATTTTTTCGTCAGCAGTGTTGCCAGCAAGCAAGTGCGCGGTCGAGCAACTTTATTCAAATACAATACATTACACATTATAATAATACATTACACATTAATATAAAAAGCCCATTGACCAAAAAGAAGACCCATGTCATTGCACAGATGTGTAAGATGTATTCTCAGAAGGATTATAGAAGTAGGATTAAAGAAATAATTCGTCACAAATTACGGATGTGTGCCATAAAGTCGCAAGAAATTACATAATTCTATCATCTTGATGCAATGAAAGCGTCGTTCTATTAATTTTATAGGTTTATTTTGAAAATTTCATAATCATCGATGATGCTATGACACGGCATAGCAAAAGAGATGTGACATGCTGGCAGATGTCATCCCATAGTGAAATTTAAAATTCATTAGCACGGTATCTACTTCTTTCTTTTCTTTCTTTGGATGTATTTGTAGATTTGCAGTTGAATGCTAGAATGGTGCGTGAAACAGCTGTGTTGTTGTCTACAAACTAGTTGCCTAAAACAGTTTTAGAATGAAAACAAAAACTCATAACAAAAATGTCATATACCTAATACCTCGAGCTATAAGCAATATCGAGGTCAAAGACCTGAGATCGCGCATTTTTTCAACTAATCTGGTCGATCGCAGTTTTTGCGCGGTCGCGGCGTTTTTCTGCAAAATAACAACGATCACGAATCGCACGCTTGCTTACGATCTTGTTTTTGATGATTGCACAACTTGATAAGTGGTTATTTTTGTTTATTAACCATATTTTCTAGCATTTTACCCACGGTCAGAATATCGTCGTCACGTTCTCGGTTTTTAGATCAACGGACTACTAAAGTTTTCCTTATTTTTTTTCTCATATCAAACGCATGCTATATTTTCATTATTAGTCATAAATTGAGATGTTAATATAGTTCTTTATTGTACGTGAAAACATTTACAAAACCAAGGCAATAACTCTAAACTGAATTTTCTACCAGCTAACCTTAGACAGAAGAAACAATTAAGCAAAACCTAAGACGAGAATTAATACATATTATTATCAAAACAAAACATTACACAAAGATAGTTCTAGAAATGAAAAACAACCTACGCAAAACTTTTGACAAAATGAATATAGTAAGCTTAGATTATGAATAACGGCAGCTTACATAGTAATTATATTTCGTCGCTTCATTCTTCAGATATAATTTGTTTACAAGTAGTAGTCCTTAATTCGCCAGGCAGACGATGCACGCATTTAAGAGTAATTCATTTGATTCTCTTATTTAAAACGATTTCCGTCCGTGTTCACTTCACCACTGTAGCTGACATTCGCTTCATTCCTTTTTCGTGCGGGGCAGTGAACGCACGCGTCCCATGCCGAAGCGCAATGTCCAATAAGAAGTAGATAGATTATACCTGAAGTTGTAATATTGAAGTTAAATTACAAATATTTAAAATTATTTTCGATAAAATAAGTTTTTGCTCCGTGTGTTAGTGTAATTGTACTGGATTCAAAACTTTTCAGTAAGTGTTGTTTTGATTATTAATTCTTTCTAAGAGAGAAAAATTTTCAAGATTACCCACATGTTCTATTCTTAAATTTGCTAAACAAATTGAAGTGTTTATTACGGCCTACGAGTATCTTGCGGCCCGATACCTCCAGTTACTTGTTTTGTATACAAAAACGTAACATGACAACGTAACAACCATGATTATGACCTATCGGTCGCACCCAGAACTTTTATGAAAATGATGGAAAATTTAATAAGATAGACGTAAACCATATAATGCCATTTTGTTTATGATAATTCCGACAAATGTTAGAACATTGTCTAATCGAGAGATTTTGAAACATTTTCAATAATTTTTTTTTTGTAGTTAATTACTACAAAATTTCATTACCACCTACACAGGCTTAAAAATTTTAGCCTTCGTTTACGTCATACAATTTTATCTTTTCTTACCTTCCGACAAACAAAGTAAAAATAAAGGAAAGTAACAAAATTAAACGTTACCGACGTATTAAGTATACGTGTGTATGATGTGTGTTAGATGTTTTTTCGTCTAATGGCGAAAGTTACGAGGGTAAGTAAAAAATGAAATATATTTTCTTTTTTTTGTGTTTTAAACATTTATTACCAAGTGAATCATAGAACAACTTACGTCGGAATGGACTGCGAGTCAATTGCGACGGCAGTAACTTCGAGTTACCGCCTAATATTATTTACGATGTGTTACGTGAATGGATATGATGGAATGCGATTGTCTATCTATTATTATGTCGGGATTGACTGCGAGTCAATTGCGACGGCGTTAACTGCGAGTTAAGGCCAAATAATATTGACAATACGCGATATCTACATAGATATGAACTGTGGGTTACCAAGTATCTATTGCTTGTCGCGATTGACTGCGAGTCAATTGCGACGGTGTTAACTGCGAGTTAACGCCACATAGTATTGAAAATACGTGATGCATAATGTTGCCTATCTATTATTATGTCGGGATTGACTGCGAGTCAATTGCGACGGCCTTAACTGCGAGTTATGGCCAAATAATATAGACAAAAATCGACATCTGAATATATTTTTACTGCGATTCAACTATCTATTGTCTGTCGGGATTGGCTGCGAGCCAATAACGACGGTGTTAACTGCGAGTTAACGCCAAACTATCTGTTAGTTGTTGGGATTGACTGCGAGTCAATAACGACGGCTTAACTGCGAGTTATGTCAAACTATATCAACATAAATCATGCATAAAAATACAAGTTATCTATTTTCACGTCGGACTCGACTGTGAGTCAATCGTAACGGCGTTAACTACAAGTAAACGCCAAATAATTATTACAATATGCGATATTAAAATTGCTATTGACTGAGAGTCAACTTTTTATTGTTAAGGTCGGCATTGACCGAGAGTCAATTGCGACGGCGGTAACTGTGACTTAACGTCAAAATTTATCGTCAATGAAAACAATAATATCAAGTTCATCTATGTGTGTCGTCTGCGATACATTGTCTTTAGTTTTCACAACAAGCCTTTTTGTTTGTTAACCATAACCAGAATATTTTTATTGTAAAATACCCACCTACTAAAATTTTATTTTTGGGTGCCAGTAATAGTAAAGAGAACAAAACCGTCCACGAGGCAAAAGATCATGCCAGCCCTGGACCAACCGACACCTAAGGTCTGGACACCTGAGGAGTCTTCGAGACACCTTAGGCGTCTACGTTTGATACGCCAAACTTGTTCTCTATCATATTCACGACACACTGTCGAACTTTTGTACGCCTAAGTATATTGAAAAAAGGCATGCCTATAGACAAGCACATACTTCTCAAATATCACCTAATACCGGTTTATTGTAAATTATTACAAACACCGATACTAAATTGCTAATTGAATTCCAGGCTTAGATAAAAATATCTCCGCTTGCATGTACAAGTATCTGTAAAAGGCAAAACTTGTTTTTATAAAAAAGTTAAAGCAAATAAAACTATTGAGAGATAAAGATGCATCTTTTCAAACGTCGGGAGCTCGTTTAACCCAGCAGAAGAAGCCTTGGTCGGGTCCTCATTACCCGTCAAATGGGGGGGGGAGCGAGGTTACAGGCAGGCTCTGGCCTTATCTCCAAGCTCAAGCAGCATCGACTAAAAGTTACAATCCATCCAAAACTCATGCTCCAGCACAGAACCGTAACACAAGTACATGCTGGTATAATACAATGTTTTTTTCAACACTTTCTGTGTCCGGATAATTCTACGAAGTAGAAAATCGCAATATTTCATAACCACAATGTTGTTATAATACATGCATAAGCATGAACCCTAAACACCACAGTATCCTAGTGTTACCTGGAAAAAACGAGGAAATAATATTCCGTGTAGTGCTAATGTAACGTGAAATCCACGTTTAAAATTTACCCTCAAGAAAAGCCAATATACAAAGTTTATATTGATTTTAACTGGAGAATAAGTTCCTATTTCCAGCGTTACAACCGTTACGAGTTACATTCCATCGGAATTTATATTGGGTACCTAATTTTAAAGCACCAAAACGCAATAGCTGTAACCGATTTATTCTAAATCCAAGAAATAAATGTACCTATTGCAACGTGTCATTCAACCGCCTCAAAAATTATGTTTTGAAAAACGGCTTCCTTGCTACGAAAAGCCCATCTCTTAATTTATGTTTTTAAGATGACCGAAAATTTCTACATTTAAATTTTCAACATAATATATGAAAGAAGTCACGCTATATAATTCTTTACGATTTTACAACCGTGCCTTATGAATATTATGATATTTTAGAAGATCTTATCTGATGGTATGGTAATGTTTCTACAAATTCCTGGCCATCACAAGATACTTGTCTTACAGAAAGATATTAAACACAGACAACTCCCTAACTAGTACCTAGTGTGGAGCAGTAAATAAAACCAAAGGCTACGAAGAAGGCCGAAGAAGTAAAATATTTGTTTTAAGGTTACAAAAAAAAAAAAGAGTATGTAGGTACCATACCATATTGTACAAATAACTTGTCAAAATTGGCAATGGTACGATTGGCACAATATTTATTTATTTAAATTTTACGAAACACAAATTGCCGCAGCTGGCAAGCTGTGTCAATGAAAGTCACTCCCGGGCTCTGTGTGCAAACTTTTAAGACACAGCTTTAAAGTTCGCTGTACTCTTAGTTTTGCTCTTAGCGACAATCCTTAGCGATTTATGTTTTTTTTTTTTTATGAAAACTAGATCCAGACGCTGTAGCTATGGATAATTTATCCTTTGACCTGGACATTTTACGCGGTTCCGGTTCCTTTTATATTTGGGAAAAATTACTGATGACGAAGGCACCGTATTTTGTGTTTTCACAAGGCCTTCTCTGCCTTTTAGCCCATCTTAATTATTTATATCATACAAAATAAGTGTCCTTCAACACTTGAAACTTTTATAATCCATATCAGAGTATACTGTTCCTTTTTAACTAATCTTACAGGTCCTGCGGGTATTGATCCTCTCGCTTGCACTGATGTTCTCTTGAGCTTCGCTGTCTGAGGCTCCTATTTAACAATATATGTCAAAATACGCTTTGGGTAACAGCTTGTCCCCAGAAAAAACGCAAACGTGTTTGATAGTCCTACAACCAACAACTACTGTTATTTTTAACAAAACAAAGTGACGAGATGTTTGGTTCGTATGAACAGCTGTACAACGGCTCTCTTGACAATCATCGTTTGCCGTAATCTTTGCTACTTACTTATTAGGTGATAGAATTGGAACCAATAATTGGTTTAAAACCTTCTTCTACTTACAATCACAAGCCTAATCGGCCTAGTACTCGTAATAGTTACTTGGGACACACAACTAATAAGTAAATAAGTGTGTATCTAAATAGTCCCTTAATTTAGAGTTAATGATATAAAATAAAATGAACAGATCAGCGATTTCACTATATGCTCATGGGGCACAAAAATTTTCAATAATAAAAAGTGAATACTTATATTATTTTGCAAATAATGGAGTTGAGATAGCCATAACGTATTTAATCAAACTTCCACTGCGGGCTAAGATTAGCCGATATTGTTCTAATATTATTTAACTGAATATATTATGCACTCGTGTTCTGTCCATATTTTTGTTCAAAAAATAAAATCAAGAACTGCCAATGTAGGAAAATTGTAAATATCAATTAACATCCACGTTAATTAGCTTAAGCAGCTGTGATTTATAAGCTGGTTGATTTTCCAGAAACACTATCTGAGAGAAGACTTGTCGACACATGCATCTTCCCCGCTTTGCAAAATTGCAACTCTCTCAGCCTCGACTCGTGAAAACAGCTGGCTGGACCAGCACGTCTAGCACTTTAATAGTTTGATATATTAGACCAGTAGGTAGATGATTTTGTAATATCAGTTGTATCGAATGAGTAACTTATTATATAAGTTGATTTTTGTTGCATACTTGCTTTTGGTATAAATCAAAGGTTATTTATTATCTGCTTGGATCAGCAAATTACAGATTTTTTCAACGAATTACTATTTGTAATTCGTTGGCTTAGATAGTTAAACTAGAACATCTTGTATATACAGTTGTTTCACAGTAACCAAACAAAACTTTGTTCTCTAAACATCTACTTGTAAACAAATTATATCTGAAGAATGAAGCGACGAAATATAATAGATGATCAAACGAACTCCAGGAGTGAAGTTCGATCGTTATTATATGAGTCGCTTCATTCGAAGATATAATAATATAACAACCCTCCCTCCCAAAAAACCAAACACTGTGACACAAGTTGTGGTTTCCACCCAAATGCAAAGTTTTGTTTAAAGGTTCATAGGTACAGACTCTAAAAAATGAAGCGAATGTCAGCTACAGTGGTGAAGTGAACACGGACGGAAATCGTTTTAAATAAGAGAATCAAATGAATTACTCTTAAATGCGTTCATCGTCTGCCTGGCGAATACTTGTAAACAAATTATATCTTCGAATGAAGCGACTCATATAATAACGATCGAACTTCACTCCTGGAGTTCGTTTGATCATCTAGTATAGACTTTTTTCCCTCACTCCCGTACATTCATGTAGATTCTCCAGGAATGTACAGAGCGCTTAATATTTCTGCAAGTCTGTAATTAACAAACAGAAAATTGTAAGACGTATGAATAGAATGCTTGAACTTTAGATTTCTGACTAATCCTTACTGATTGATTAGATTGCAAAATTATGATTTAATAGTGAGTCCAATTCCAACTAAGAATCGAGTACCTAGTTCTCTATTCAAGTTTATTGAACTCTAGCCGTCTGCGATTATAACGTGATGTAATCAGTCGCTATTTCATAATTATTATTTGCAAGAGCTATAATCCTATTAACGATGAATGAAACAGTATAGTGTTCTAATAATAGTTTTCATAGGGTATCCCATTTGACGCCACTTTGTTTGATGTAAAACAGCGTAATAAAAAGAGGTTTTAGACGCTCATAACGATAATATATTTTTTTTCTTTTTATATAAAGGCTTAAGGTAGGTGTACGGTGTACCGATACATGAAAGGGCGTGCTCAGTCAACGCAACCGAACAACTTTCCCAAGGAAACTTTTTTGGGAAATTAAAATATTTTTGACCTCTCCATACAAATGAACGAACAGTTTGTAAGGGAAGGTACTTTTTTTTTTCATTTCCAAAAGTGTTTCTTTGGGAAAGTTGTTCAGTTTTGTTGACTGAGCAAGCCTGTTCAGTTTTCGGTACAGCGTCCCTACCCTACACCCTTTATATATCATACTATCTGATTATACTCTGTACAACATAGCTTGATCGTTTTGACAGATAGGTCTAGTGATGGGAAACAGGCAATATCTAGTAGTACAAAAAATAACGTTTTTATATAGGTACTTGTAAGTGTGATGAGATGGTGTGGCTGTATGTTTTAAACTATTCAAAATAAATTAATTCATTAATCAATCCACTTTATTTCACTAGACATAAAAATATTGGGTATGTATGCGACGATGGGTTATATTATTATAATATTGAGTTAAAATCAAGGTTGAAAAATAAAACAAAATTTTATCTTTAAAGCATAGTTTTTAATCGGGAAGAGGAACACAACCTAGGTTTTCATCGTCAGAATCGTCTTCAGAACTTGTGTCATCATCTCCAACTTGAATTATTAATTCGTTTTCAACGAAGTTGTCGAAGCGCACATCGCGCATCCAGTCAGACAAAACTTCTTCTTTCACGTGTCGAACAACATTCGCCCAGTTTTCAGCGGTCACCTGACCACAAGCTTCTTTCAACAAACGGAGCATTTTGTTTGCGGTGAAGGGAGGAGATGTGTTGTTGCGGGCTGCATGTTCTGTGAATGAAACAAATGATGAATAAAGTAATACTATTTAATGCAGTATATGTTTTAGTATTCATGAAAAAAATAAATATTTATCAAGAAAAAAAGAAATATTTACGCATTTTCACTAACCTTTGATTTGTGCCCATATGAGTTCTATGGCATTATATTGACAGTGATAGGGTGGCAATCTGATAACAGTGTGACCACGTTGCTTTGCTGCTTCATCCAGCAAATACACTGGCTCCCTTGGTTTGTGTATGGCCACCAGCCCAAGCAGTTCGCACTTGAGCATTGTCATATCGGCATTTACGCCCTTGTTCATAAGCCACTCTATTATATCGGCTTTTTTATTTGCCGTCGTCGGAGCCTTGTCAAGTTGCACGGAATGGTAGGATGCATTATCCATTATTATTATATGAGGACCGTCCAGGTTGTCCATCATTTTATAGAACCATTCTGAAAATTTTTCGAAGTTCATCTCTTCATGGTATTCATTCGTTTTCTGGGATTTAAATGCCATTAAACAGTTTGACACGAAACCTTCGGCAGTACCTGCGTGGCAAATTATTAGTCTCTCCCCCTTTCCTTCTGGTACTTTTGTGGATGATTGGGCAGTACCATCGTTCCATGTTTTTTGCACAGTGTGATTGGCATTCAACCACGTCTCGTCTAAAAACACAACCTTCTTCCAATCAGAAATATTTTTAGCTTTTCTTAAAAAAGTAAATCTTTTGAGTGCTATGTCCGTCCTTTCCATAAGGATCTTGCGTTTGTTTGCTTTTTGGTAATGGAAACCAATTTTATTTAATAGTTTTGACAGCGAAGTTCGACCACCGTCATATAAACCAGCTTCTCTTAATGTTCCCAGCAACTCTTTAAGTGTGGGCAATTCTTTCTTTGAATAATACCCATAAATGTGGTTTCGTATAGCCGCACATTGAAAATCGTCAATATCGACTATAGGTTGGATACGTCTTCGTTTTTTATTTGGAGTCGATAGTTTGTTCTCTTCATCACCTTCTTTGCCAAATTTTTCAGTCGATATTCGTGTTACAGTAGCTAATCCAATTCCCAAAGCGTCAGCTACACGTTGCCGCACTTGAGACAATGGCAGTAAAGGTCCGCCATTTTGACACTCACGCTCAAAATAATCGCGTAAGCGTATTACAAACTCACGCGTTTCACTGTTAAGCACAGTTTTTTTCACCCTTTTAGGCATGATTAACAAAAGTTCACAACGAAAACTAAAATTCAACAATAAGAACTTAACAAATATTAAATAACAACACAACAAAACAAAAGAACAACAAAGTAGCTTGAGGTTATAATTCAAAACACTCAGGACGTGACGCATACAAGGCTGTCGCACTCGTACTATATAACCGTAACCGGCCAGGCGGGCGGACGACACCAGCCAGTGTTGCCACCTTGGTTTTAGAAAAGAATTCCAAAAATAGGTTTTTTGTATTCTGTTACTCTTCTTTTATCACTCCCTCGGTAAAAAAACTAAATTTACAGACACGCCGATTCTACTCTTTTATTATATGTATGCGATAATTCGATAAAATGATTTTTAATAAGGCTTCTTTGTAACCGATATTTGTAACAGTCACTGCCTGTTATTTGTGTCCCATCCGACCAAACGACGTAACATTGCACGAGCGTTCATTGTTTTCAGTTTTTCTATTTAAATCTTACTTTGAAGCTATAAAAACCACTAAGATTTTCGGAAAATGTTTGAATATTAGATACTTTTGTGTGTTGTGTGTCTATTTTTAAAGTTTTAACAATTTTTGAAATTGATAAAATAAAAAAATATTATGTTCGTCATTGCAAAGTTATGTCGGTCACCAATTTTACATCTGTCAAAAAGATCAAGCTATGTTGTATAGACTATAACATCACCTATAACATAACCGCTACCGTCAGGAGTGGCTGTGTTTTTTGTTCAAGTTCGGCTGACTACGAGTATTATACTTCATAAAACCAGTAACTTCGAGGTCTTGCCAAATAAGGCGAAATGATACATCAACAAATACTTAAATGATATCAGTATTTGGCTTAGCATACAATAAAACTACGACTCTTATAATTATTTTAAGATTTCTCTTT
Source organism: Athrips mouffetella (assembly GCA_947532105.1). Lineage (NCBI taxonomy): Eukaryota > Metazoa > Arthropoda > Insecta > Lepidoptera > Gelechiidae > Athrips > Athrips mouffetella. The sequence continues at coordinate 17,689,138 of OX383963.1, forward strand.
GAAAATATAAATGAGTTATTACCGTTGGTATTTAATTTTAATGATTCGTTATAAAAATCTATAACATTTTAATTAAAGTGCAACTACTTATTAGGAAGTGCGCCAAGCCTAGGGCGTAGTACTTTAGTTCCTAGAATACCTACATATAATTTGGATCGTATTCTTAGATTTGTTGCCTTTTAAGGCAAACCTAGGTTGTCTTGGCACTTTTTAGCTAGGAAATAAATTGTGTAGAAAACATTGAGATGGTTATTGTATGACATTCACACCTAAGCAAGGTTAAACGGTGTTTCCATTTTGAAACATTAAAGCGTTATAGGTGTGTAGCTTGTTCCGCTAATGTTATACTACCGTTTCCTTTATAATTGCTTCAAATGTGCTGTAATTTAAGACCTGAGGTCTTGTTAGCAAAAAAACTACCCTTTTTTTACGCACTATCCATCTATTCTTTAAATTTTAGCGATTTCATACAAACAGAAGTTAATTTGAAATCCGAATATTGCTGAGCGCGATTAATTACGCAGATGCAGTGTAACATATTTATTTAGCTTCTCCTTATAGCATGTTCTTCAAAAATTTACTTCGTATAGTCCGTTCCACGAGTCAATGCCAAAGCTAACCAACACATTTTGCAGCTATATCAAGGCTATTGTGCTCCATGATCAATAGTAATCAGCTAAAGCTGTCAGAAAGAACAAGTTTGTAAGACAATGTTATTTTTTCCGTTAAATATACTCTGGTTCGTCTGGTTCGTCGTACTTTGTCTGGTTCTACGGCTGCAAAATGTGTTGGTAAGCTTTTGCATTGACTCGTGGAACGGATTATATGATCTATTTTTTTACAGTTATTCCAACGCTTACCAACACATTTTGCAGCTATGTCTAAAGCAATCGGCTAAAGCTGTCAGAAAAGCAAGTTTGTAAAACAATGTTATTTTTTTTGTCTGGTTTTAGTGTCATGGCTGCAAAAAGTGTTGGCAAGCGTTGGTGTACACGAAAAAAAAAATGGTTTAAAGGTACGCACAGCAGCAATCACGTAGATACAAAACCAGTATAAGCTGAACCACCGCTAAGCTACAAACGCTCGAAACCAGAGACCCGCTCATGGTCGAAGTGTTTCTACCGACGAGCAGCCGTGTGTCAATCATCATAACATCCCATGAAACATCCACTACAGGACAGGGAGCTCCCTCTACAATTCTAGCTTTTTCTGGAAAAATGAAGAGGGGAAGTACCATAGTGACCTCGCTTGTTAGCGTTACGGCTGGCACCATGGACCGCGGTTGTAGGTGACCGCAGTAAGTAAGATGTTAGATACAAAGGAGGATGCTGCTGCCCATCCTCCAGTTTATAACCCTTAGTCGCCTCTTACGACACCCACGGGTATGTCAGGGTTGGTACTATACTTTGCCGGCACCACACGCAGCCGTGTGTACTAGTTTCAAAATAGTCAAGTGCAGCCAGCCTCGCCCACATTGGCTAACTGACTATATTCATTTAGAATTCGCAGTTGATTGATCATTGTCGCACGTCAATGTCGCCCCTAGTGGTTTATGTAATTTATATTCATATTTCTTAGAGTTATATATTTATTCGAATGGACGGTAAGCATGCGTGGAGCGTGTTGACGGAAGTCGAGTTTTGGGCCAGTCTGTAGTAAATGGCCTTTAACAATTTGTTGGTGCGGGTCATTACGTTTTACATTATTAACTGTTGATTTGTTATTGCCAGAAGCGACTTTGCGCGACAAATCTTTGCTTTTGTAATAGTATCAGCCTGTAGCTAGACCAAAAAATAAATCTTGAATTAAAATGTGTTTCCTGAAATTGTTCAAGAGCTAACTGTTTTACCTCTGCGGTGTAGTTTATGATTACTTTAATTTTGATTTTAAATAAAAAAAACCACACAAAAGAAAATTTTCGTTTTCACTTGTAAATCAAGAGTTAATTTTTTTACGCTATAAGTGATCTAACGATCAGGTGGAATATCTGATGGAAAGTAGTCACCACCTCTTATATCACCTTATATCACATAATTTGGCACTAATAAGACAGCAAAGCACGTTGCGCAACCTGAGAACTAATATGGTATGTCTTATGTGCCGGTAATTTCATTGGCTCCCGTAGCGTAGCTAGAAAACGCTGCTGATTTACCTACGGCGGAAATAGGCAAGGGGGTGGTATTTCCCCAGACGGACTTTGCACAAAATCCCTACCACCTACTAATTATTTAACTACATTTGGAAAATAATTACTTATCTTATGAAGTAAAAGCTATATATAAGAGCTTAGCAAAGAATTCGGGTCCTTCAAGGAAGATCATTTTATTGTTAGGAAGTTTAGGCAGTTGTCATCAAAAGCTTTTGTCTATTTATAGAATAAGCAAATACACTCTGGATGGAACTCTACGATGTTGATAATCCCTGAGCACTGTAGGTATCCCAACCAAAGCGTAATTTTCATATCAATAAAAAAAAAAGTCATACATTAATAAAGGCGAGAAAATATTTAATTAATACGCCTCAATCACAATAAATTTCACGCCCATTTAATTAAGTACAGTAAGTAACTATATTTATGTTGACGGAAAATTGAAATGCAAATGATTAGAATTAAAATCCAGTAAGAGAGGTCGACGCCTTTCAATGGTCGTATATTGTAACTGTACCCCATTTATCGTAGCTATAAAATGACGAATGTTTATTAATGAGTCTTTAGAAATGTATCTGAAATTCAAACAAAAATCACGACCAGAAATCCCGGAATCATCATATCAGCCGAAAGACGTCCACTGCTGGACATAGGCCTCCCCTAAAGATCTCCATGATGACCGGTCCGGCTTCCCGCGACCTTGACCAAATCGTCGGTCCACCTTGTGGGCCTGCCAGCACTTCGTCTCCCGGTAGTGGACAAGACGAAAATTATGACTAAAGCCCTTGTTGTACCCACTCCACTCAAAGTTAGAGACTCTACACTCAAAGTTGTCGATGAATACGTATACCTGGGAAAAACAGTCCAGCTGATAAATCCAACTTAGAGAAAAAGGTCACTCGTCGAATCCGACACGTCCAAAATACCGCAGTGTCTCAATGCGAAAGTCTTTGACCAGTGTGTGTTGCCAGTGATGACATATGGCACCGCGACGTGGCCGCTCACGATGGGCCTTATCAGGAAGCTCAAAGTCACCCAAAGGGCTATGGAAAAGGCTATGCTCGGAGTCTCTCTGCAGGATCGAATCAGAAATGAGGAGATCCACAGAAGAACTAAAGTAACTGACATAGCCCTGACAATCGCTAAACTAAAATCACGGAATATTTGGTTGAAATATTATCCTCGTAAGGCCCAGCTATGAAATCTGGTAGATATAATATGATGTACTCTATAAACGTAGGTTATAGTCTCACAGAATGGGGTAATTCTTGACCTCGATCAAGTCCTGAGGACAGAGATGAGGTCGACGTTGATACGAGCTTACCCAGAAGAAGTCTTGTCACTTGTGACTTGATAGATTCGGGCTATACAAACTTGCTAATATAGATAGACGCAGAAAGGAAATTGGACTCCTTGGCTATAAATATGTTCCAAAAAACTATCAACCAAGTATGGGTGATATCCTGTGGTGCGCCTGGACTGCAGATGGAAGGTGGATGGCGGAGTGAGCTCAATGCGCTCCTAAGCATATTCACCTATAAGCAATTTGTAAAATTCTGAAAGGCAGGCAACTTAGCGGCTGTGAATTCTATGAAGTTTGGTTTCTAATAGCTTCTCGTTACCAACAAACTTCTTGGCTCTGCGCTCTAGCAAGTTAAAGTTATCTTTTGTTGACAGCATCAAAATATCAGCATCATCATACAGGATCAAAATTCCAAAAAAATCTTCTGCCATTTGCAAGATCCTAAAAACGTATAATAAAACTAAATGGACCTTTAGTCAATAAAAAATATATATTTGTTTACGAGTATAATTTGTATAGGAAGGTAGGCACCTGTATAGGTACATACTTTCAAAAGACCAAGCATAAGTGATGAAATTGTAGAACTATACAGTTGTCATTCCAATATCTGCTATGTTTTATGAAACAACTATTTGGGTGATTTATTTTAACCGTTCAGGAAATGTAGAGCCATTACATTTGAATAAGTAGAGTCGTATATTTCGGTGTGGGAGATAAGTACCATTTATTAAGTTAATGCTTAATCTTTATTTAAAATAATATAGTATGATGAGAGCTTACTACGAAAACCAGCTTGTTTAATATTACTATGACGAACTAGTAAGTATTCTTCATTTAAAAAAACCGGCCAAGTGCGAGTCGGACTCGCGCACTGAGGGTTCCGTACCACCACATAAACATAATTGTATTAGTTGAAATTTCAGTAAGTTAATGTGCTAGATTTTTTGAGTCCGACACGCGCTTGACCAAATTTTATTATTTGTTGTTATTTTATAGCGTATGCTCTATAAACATACCAATTTTCAAGTTTGTAAGTGTTCCCGTTTTTAAAATAGAACTAAAACAAAAATCGCCTCAGCGACCATCCAACTTGACCCCTCTCTTATATGAAAGTTCTTGAAACGGGAGCTCACCACAGTTGGTTACCATTAGTTGGGAGAAAAGTTGAAATATTTAATGATTTCAGACTTTTCCCATTATTTGTGCTGTGAGACCTAGCTTCTTGCCAAATTTCATAATTTTAGGTCAACGGGAAGTACCCTGTAGGTTTTTCATTTTTGAATAAATGTATGGAGATGAGGACATAAAATGCCATATCTTTTGATTGTGTCGTTGTAAAAAATTTAAATTTTCAGATCTTGTGTGGTTCATGGATCCTAATATATGGTATTAGTTTCAACCTGATACATTTACCCGTTCGTGAGATAAAGGGTCTTGACAGACAGACAGACAGACAGACAGACAGACAGACAGACAGACAGACAGACAGACAGACAGACGGACAACAAAGTGATCCTATAAGGGTTCCGTTTTTTTCTTTTGAGGTACGGAACCCTAAAAATGGTTCAGGGGGGTGATCGTGGTAATTTCAACGACATTTCCAAAACAAAAACGTTTGCCTCAAAAGTCATGTTAAGTCTTAACTAAGTGTTTTAGGCAAACGTTTTTGTTTTGGTAATATCGTTGAAATTACCACGATCACCCCCCTGTTATGATTTATCACGTGAGTTGCTTAAGCGATTTTGTCATAACACCAGAGTAAATTGAACATATCTTTATCTATTAAATCAGCTAAAAAAATTCTACTGCCTCTTTCAAGATTTTCTTGATTTTCTCGACATTGAAACCAATCGAAATTTATTAACAAAAACAAAACGATTAAATTTTAAACCAAGTTTTAAAAATAAAATTGAATAGTATTCAAGCAATGAAATTATCAGAGTTATCTTGAGAACGGCCTAGACTAGGGCAGAACAAGTGCTAATCAAGTTTCTACGAAGTGACCATGTGTGACCTCGATACAAGTGTCGCGAGCCCTTTCCCTTTGCGGTGACCGGTACGCACCTTACTTGACCTAGCGAGTCTAGCGACACATAAAATAGTGCTAGATATGCGCAGCGCTTATTATTCGCAAAACTCTACAGGTGTTAAGGAGCACGGTTCAACAAACTGAAATGGTAAATTAAATAAACCAACAAAATGAAAAAGTTTCCCTACGAAATATGTCTGGATACATAATGAAAAAATGATGGACTTTCCATAGAAAAGGCACTATCACGTGATGCGTTTTAATAGAGATTAAATTATTTTCAAATATTTATTGCGCCTGGCATCCTGTATCTTAATCCAGTCCAATGATATTAAAATCTATAGCTGTTCCGTTGTCTTTGTTGGTTTTAGTGCTACGTTATTTCAGGAAGTTTCTGAGCCAAAGGGTTTGGGCTGCGCGTTGATAATATGTTAGACAAATTATTATACTTTTATTAATTATTATGGAGAGAGGTCAACAAAGTTTCTAGTCCCAAAGATATTTAACGGAATAGATTTATTAAGACAAGAACCTAAATTTAAAACTATAAGTATGTTAAAATCTAGACTGAGAGCATCGCTGCTCGGTGTCAGCGATACTAAACAGGATCTTGCTTAATGTAATTGAGAACGATGGTACGGTCGGGAGCAGGTCGAACTTTACATTGAAACTTAAACTCAGTTTCTTCTGCAACTGAAATAAATATAAATAATACAACTGTCAAAATGTAAGGCTTGACCTGCATTTGACTGTACAAATTATATATACATACATAACGAAAATAACTGTATTTACTTAATGAATTCTACACTTATTATATATGTATATTCACTTTAAGTTATATAACCAGAGGGCTACCAAGGTAGCCGCTTTCTGGGCAAGTAAGATTTAGCCCGTGTTCTAACCGACACGAAAGAAGAAGAAGAAGTTAGTTATTTGTTTCTTTTTAAGGTAGGTATAAAAACGTGTTAGAGCGTGGTCTCGCCATCAAACGTAATAGTTTGGCGAGTAGACTAAGTATTGTCGAAATGTACTTACCTTTGTAACAAATAAATAAAAAAAATATATATAAGGTAAGGTACCATCAAACTGAACTACTTAGTATATATAAAAAAAAATATTTGGAAAAGTTGTATACTTTAATGGTCTAAGTAACATGCTAAAATTATGTTCACTATTTCTGAAGGACCAAGTTTTGATCAAAAAGAGACAGAGGATAAAATTATGACTTTATTTCATACAACACTTATCTAAGTAAGTGATACAACACTTATCTAAAAAAATTAATTCTTAGGATACGATGTAATTATTACAAACCAATATGTAGGCAACTTAAATTAATTTAATTTAAATGTGCAAATGAATTCCTTCTCATGAGCAACTCGTTAACGAATCTAATCAGTAATTAGTCAGCCTAACAAGACAGGTCTAGCCTGCGGAAATATCTAGAAAATGAGTTAAGATTGCGAAACAAGCTCGCAGTGGCATACCTGCCTATTTCCAGCCAAGTTTGGGAGGCTGGTATAACAATTTTCAGTTTCGATAAATGGATTATTTTTGTCTATAGGTATAGGTACATTTAGTATAGCAGTTTCATAAAAGAAAAGGTAAACCGTAATTTTTAGGGTTCCATACACAAAGGGTGATTATTATTATAGTATAGTAATAGTATTAATATGATTCCGATGTCTGTCAGCGGGCTGTATCTCTTGAACCGTAATAGGTAGACAGTTGAAATTTTCACAGATCATGTATTTTTGTTGCAAATACAACAACAAATTAAAAAATCGGCTGCTCCCCTAATAACAACGTGTTTATTAGGCGATTTTTCTCGATTTTTGTTTTAGCTCTATCGTTAAAACGGGAACACTTACAAGCGTGAAAATTGGTATGTTTATAGTGCATGCATAAGCTATACAATAACAACAAATAATAAAAACTAACCAAGTGCGTGTCAGACTCGCGCGTTTTTAATACACTTCTGCGTGACTGCGTGTCCATAACTAAGACGGTATTTTAGTGGTACCTTAGCGGTACAGAACCCTCGGTGCGCGAGCCCGAATCGCATTTGGCAGGTTTTTACTGTAGTTTAGTCTATAGCATAGGGTGATGTGCCATGCCACACACTCTCGCTTTAGTCTGTTATCGACGGTGTTAGTTGTGCGAGTGCGCAATCGAGTAGAGATAGCTGTTACAAATGAATAAATCTAAATGTGAAAAATACAGAGTCTTTGGTATATGTCAGCAAACCTCGCAGGTGGTTGCTCTTTTCATGAGACTGAACCACTTTCCCTAAGGAAAATAGGTAAAAAAAATTACCTCCCATACAAATTACGCTATAAGCTGATGCAGTTTCTATGGGTATATTTTTTTTTCGTATTTACCCATGTACCCATGTTCCTAAGGGAAAGAAGTTCAGTTTTGTGGTTAGAGCCACCACCTGAGTGGTTAACAGACATATACCAAACACCGTGGAAAGCGCTCAATAAAAACTGGCAAAAATGCACGTATAATATTTTTTTATATGAGGGTTAGTTTTAACATAAAATAAAAACAGCTCATATAGTTTTCCCCAAATTGATGTTTAGCGACACAAGACATCGTATTGTCGTAACGACGACTTTTACTTTAATAAAATATCAAACACCGTTTTAATTTTTACTGGCCTAGATTTCGTATGCCTTAAAAAGTCCGAGCTGGTCTCTCCGCAATAATATATTTACTACACGAAAATTAATATTATATTGATTACGAAACGCCCAGTGGCACATTCTGGCTCGCGTGTAAGCCTTAGGGTCTAACGTGTAGCATTTAGTTCAGTTGAAGTTAACCTGATGCAATTCATGGCCTCAGAGCAGAGTTCAGCTAATAAATGTATAGAAATCTGTATCTGCAATTGCATTTTACCCGTAGGCATGTAGTAAATTCATAGTTATTGTCTTTTAACTTAATAAATGTAACGTAATGTGAGCGAGCATACCTACTAAAATAAGTTAAGTGAGAGCAAAGATTGTAAGAAGTTTAGATTTAGTAAGCATCTTGCTAAAATATTTTTATTGATTTAATTTGTATCTTATTAGAACCGATTATGCATCCCAAATAAAGAATTCAAATTGGTTTTACATAAGTTTTAGATTAGCTGGCTTCCAAATATGTGGAAATATGTCAAACACTATTGAAATCATTTAGGTGACTACCTTCTTGTATTTAAGACACAAAAGAGGATCTGACATTTGTATGGCGAAATGAAAGTGTTGGTTATCTCACAGAACAGTAAGTTAAGAGAGTTTTGGACTCATACATATTTATTATACAATGTTTAGAAAGTGCTAAATTCGCGATTGAGTAATGTAATGAGTCGTGAAGTAGCTACTAAAACCCGTCCAAAAATGCCCTCTTAGTCAAAATCTGCTAGGACAAAAATTTACCTTGTTTAGACGGAGTGCCCTATTTTTACAACTATTTGTTTAGTTTTCAATAAAATCGATTGTATACTTGATAAAAATATTAAAATATAAATCAATCTAATTAATTAGAAAATTATTATGATATTTTAATATTATAATATATTTTTATTTGAATATTAATGTTATATATGATTTCTTAGCATTCTTCATAAAACATATTCTTAATTTAAGTATGATAGTGTTATTATATTATAAAAAATACAAGTACAGATATTTCAAATGATCACTGTGACATTTTTATAATAATCTATTAAGTAGAGTTAACATTTGCGTGCAGTTTCATTGAATGAATTAACATTTATTTCGATTAAATTATCTAATTTAAAATGACTTCCTTGATCCGTGTGACATTTTACTAGTTGTTTTAGAGTGTGGTTGAAACATTCTAGCATATTCTAAAACCTCTAAAAACTTAAACTTTTTGTATCTGTCGTGAATTTACATAGCTGTTGATGTTTTTGGTAAGCATAACTAGCATAGCTGTTCATATATTACTGAGGGTCGTGGCATCGTGATTACTGCATCAAGTACGGTAGCATCTTGCATGAGGGCTCTTCAGGCTCTTAGCTTCTACTTCTACATAATTTCAATGATACTTATACATGTGTAAACAGTTAACACGAAACTCTTATATGTGTACCTAGGTACACACGGCCGCACATCAGTAGAAACACTTTTGGACCTTATGGCGTGGTAAAAGAGTTGAAAAAGTTTCCACCGACAAGCGGTTGACCGTACCTAGTAAATTTATTCAACACAGACGTGCTTGTTTTATGTCACAAAATACCAATGATACAGCGTAATTGAAAGAGGTACCATCAAGAATAAGATATTTTCTCTGGATCCCCTAGGGGCACGTGCTGGGGGTTCCAACAACAAATGACCATCTTATGATAGAGACAGAAAATAAAGCTTTAATCGAAACTATTGAGATTAGCTACCGTACGAATACTATAGTTCCAAACACTAGTTCTTTTTGACTGGTCCCTTGGTGTGGTTAGTAGAGAGCCTGCCTTCTTCGCCTTGGGCCGAGGGTTCGATCCCCGCCCAGGGCATAAACATTTGTGTGATGAACTCAAGTGTTTGTTCTGAATCTGCGTGTGATTTATCTATTTATGTATGTGTATCAGTCTTTGACACTCATAGCACTGGCTTTGCCTAGTTTAGAATCAGATGACCTTGTGCTAAATGTGCACTTTTTTTACCTTTGTGACCTTCCTGCGAGACAGACGTTGGCGGGGGTGACGTTCATCATCATATCGCTGTGGTTACAAGGTCGATTACCGATCTCACACACCCCGGTGACGGAGATATTGAGCCGTCAAAGGTCTCTGACATGACTCCTCAACGACTACTTCCATAAATAGGACCCATGGCTTGACGTGCCTTCTGAAGCACGAAGTCATCTTACTTTTCAGACAGTCAGGTAGTGAAACGAGGACAGGAATCGCTTGCATCTGACATCACTTCTCTATACATTACTTCACCCCCCCAAAGTATGTCACCCTACACCACAGTAGGGTAGCGCATGAAGTTGTTGGACTGTAGTAAATGATTTTTAATACATTCAACACAATTTATTAACAAGAACGAAAATTTCAAGATCATGGGATGTAGACAAGCGGCTTTCAACTATAGTAAACGCTAGTAGAACAGAATAAAAATGTACGGTATTGACAGTAACTATATGTTGCGTAATGTCAATCTCATACATTTTTATTCTAATTAGCATTTACGATAATAGAACTACGGCTTATGATGTAAATTTTCTTAGCTTCGATTTTTATTTAGCATAGCGATTAGCATGTACTCAAATATCACCTTTGACATGAGCCTTTTATGGTTCATGCTAAAACTTTAATTAAAATGCTTTTGTATAGTTCATTAATAATCACAAAAGCGTTAATTAAACGTCTGGTTTAATTAATTAGTCAGTTTGTTTTGTTTATCACTGCCATTGAGTATGATTTTTTTCTTTATTCAGTTTTAACCTTTGTATGTGTGTATTATGCTCATGTAACCGATGAAGACTAATTAAATTAATTTATTTTGACAAGACATCAACTTCTTAATAGTTGAAGATAAACAAAACAATTAGTCAACCTTCGTCTATTAATAAAGATTTTTCGTTTTATACTCGGTCTGTTATTTTTATTTAATTAATTTAAAACATTCTTGCTTTTATTTATATAATATACAAACACTGCATTATGATGGGCTGTAAGAACGCCTACAGTTGAGTATCTAAATAACGTGCCATTTTTGAGATAAAAAGTAAACGCCATAAATTATATGGGGTGACATAATATGTCAAAAGTCATCCTATATATTGCATGACGTTTGATTCCGTCAAATGGTATGTGTTTTAGACCCCACTGCACAGAGATTTTCGCCTTGAATTTTCACAGCAGAAAAGTTGTTGATCTGTGGTGTTGCTGCTCATCAATTGTTTCTAGATCCCTCCCTGCCTTTTACGAAGTTTACGCAAAGAGTGTATGGGTAGTAAAGCATAGAACTTTTCCTGTGGCTTCTTATCATTTTCACGTGGTGCGACTTTGTTTGCGAAACTTTGTATATCACCTTATGGCGCTTCAAAAACAAAGTGGCACAACCCTGGTATCAACTCATTTTGAATGATATCTCTTTTTAAAATTTAATATGAATTAAGAAATTGTGAGTTGATTTTATATTCCCCAAGTTCCGACTTATTATAATTCAATTAATTTTCATTCATACTTTCGACATGAAAAATATCACCTACCCTACCATATAGTTAAATGGGAAATCACAGAAGATATTACCTGCATGTACATACGGCCACACGTCGGTGGAAACACTTTGACCTTGAGAAGGTCTAATGTTTCGACCGTTCGTAGCTAGGGCTGGTTCAGCTTATACTGGTTTCGTGTTTACCTGCTTGCTGTCGTGCGTACATTTTCATAGTTTGCCTTAACTGTGTGTGACGCGGTTTAAGCGTAAAGTAAACAAAACGCTTGACATTGAACCGACCTTTAACAATAAAGCTCTAAACTTGGTGAGAATTGTTCTAACTAGATGCACGTACATTGTATAATACTTGTCATATTTGATTATGTTTTAAGACAATAGGTAAAGTAAGACCCTGAAGAAGCGGTGACCTGTAGTTTTGTCAGCGAAGTTGACCCTAACGCTCATAATTTGGTTACAAAATTTTACGAGGTTATATTTTAAAGTAAAGGATATAGATGAGACTCACTCATGGCAGATTTATAATAATCCCATTTTTTTGTACAAATAATTTATGTTTCACTATGATATATATTATTTATTCCATAGTTGGAAGGTGTACAGCTAAAAGCAACACCACAATATATTATCAATAAGCTACATAACTAAATATTGATGTGCCAATAATAAACCTTCAACTATAAATATTCAATTTAACCATACGTGTTATTAGCTGCTAATTTTAATACTCTCACATAGATTAAAATACGAGTAACAAGTCAGATTTTGCTATCATAATTAATACGTCCTCCCTGACACTTAGAATCAGTATAATGATGTGATAATTACCTTTCATCAAGTTACTATCATTTCGTCACAGTACAGTCGACAACACTTTCAGATTTACACTTAGTTTTTTTCATTCTTCTCTATCTTAGCTGCTGATTAAGCGGTGGCTGCTTCAGATCTTTCCATTCCAGGTCAGGACCGCTAATTATAGAACAACTGCAGCGTTTTTGTGCTCGGAAAGCTACATTAAAGAGTTGGTTATCGATAATCGTCTAATGTGAACATAGACGAACTTTCGGTTTTTTCCGCGTTGCTCAGTGCATGGCACAGATCACTTGGCAGCTTAGTAACTCTGAGAATAGGCTTATTTCGACTGGCTACTAGCCTACGAATAAATAATAAGCTAAACACACCAAATTTCACACCATAAATATTATCATTAAATAATATTTTTTTAACGATCAAATTGTCAATCTCATCCTTTTCTGTTCCATTAATAATGTAGATTTGAGGTGAAAGTATTAAACTAATACGCAATTGACTGTACTAAGATAATAATGCTTAGTACGTTTCGTAATTTGTACCAGCTACCTTTGGATCGACTCCTACTTAGCATGCAGTGTAACTGTGATGGAGTAATAGTTACAAATTACAATGATCAGTTGCGTGTGGGTAATCCGATATGTAATTCTTTTATTATAATAAGCTTGACGCTTAGCCTAATTCTAAGCGTGTAATTGGAAGCTAAGCAATATCTTGCATGGCGGATTACTGGTAATTTATATCATTTGTTTCCTACATTATATTATAAGTTTTGTAAGGCTTCATCTTATTTTTGATGTAAGAAAAAACAAAAAGCACATTGTTTGATTCGAGTTATTGTAATAAGTATTATTTTCCGCGCATTACCGATTTTTTGATAAAATTTTATCTTGAAATAATGTCAATCTTTCAAGAAGATTTCCTAGAAGACTTTTATGACTTTTGTAACTCTTTTGCGACATAGATAAAGTAAACAAACTCCCACTTATTTCGTGATGTTATTTATTTCAGCGTATATTTCTAAATTAGGTTCTTTCTGAAATTGAAGCTACTTAAAATTTTTTTGAGCTTTACAACATAGGTATTTATATTTAAATTAATTATTCACTTTCCTAATGAAATACAAGTGTAATAAATCCCCCACATGTTCACAGGTGATTTGTCAAACAATCGACCTTAGCCAAATTATCGATCCGTAACGTAACGCCATTATCGATCATTTCGTAATATGATCATTGATCGTCTAATACAGATCACCAGTGTGTCGGATGGTCAGTTAGGTGTAGGTTGTTATTAAACTTGTTATCGTTATTCGATACTCCGTTTCACCATTAAGATACTTACGGTTAACTGTATAAGGCCGAGTTATTTCGCAAGTATATTAGCGAGTTTCGCGAGTTAGGTTGTTATTTCGTTTAAACGTTACAAGTGGGCTACTTGAACACTTATCACTTAACTCTTACTTACTTACTTACTTTGCTGGATCAGCGACCCGAAGTGGATCTTGGCCTCCGACATCAAAGTACGCCATTCGTCTCTATTTTGTGCCAAATCTGACCAGACGGGCACTTCCAGCTATTTCAGGTGTTTGGCGACTTCATCCTTCCAGCGGTATCTTATCACTTAACTCTGGTAGCGTTTAATTTAAATAACGTGAAATACGCAATATAATTCTCAAATTACTGAAAAATATAAATGTAAACAGTAACAAAAATTATCTATAGCTACTACAACGTTTGTTGCATCGCAAGCCCATAATAAATAAGACATTAAAATCTGGGACACAACTGCTATTATGAGCGCTCGTTAGCTTACATTTTGTCGTTATTTTGTTGCAACAATTAGCGTAGCAGTGCAATGTAATAATTAAATTGTTTTTGCTTAGTTTTACGAGATAACGTGTGTGTGAACTAAGTGTTATCGTCTTTAAGTAATCGGTTTGTTTATTGCCTATATAATAGAAGATTTTAAAGCCCAAGATCAAAACTACAGCAGCTAAAGCAAAAAATAACCGATGACATCTATGGCCGAGGGATACCGGTGAAGCTAAAAAGGGTAATGTGTACGTACGTACAAGAGCATCATCGAGTAGCGAGTCGGTACCGATCCTTGGTAGTAATTTTTAGCAGATTTTTGTCACGGAAAAGTTACAAACAGTTTTTTCAGTCTATGTGGGAACAGACGCCTGCAATCTCTGCAATATGCCCTGGACGGACTGGACTTAACCATGCAGTAGAGCCAAAAAGCATCTTGATAGCTGACATGAGGGAGAAACATTACAGAAGATGCTGAAGACAGGACAAGGTGGAAGAGATTAAGGCGCTGTCCATAGTCAAAATTACCTATCTTTCTAACAATGGGCAGAATGCGCGTGCTAGAATAGAGCAGGTTCGTGCTGATTTAGGCTTTTTGCTCAGGTTTTCTCGTCGTACACTGAACACATTGAAAATATGGTATGTAATGTAGGAAAGTAGATTTAACAAAAGGCTTTCTAACTCAACTTATTTTGTGTATTGTACAGTCTACTTCCGAATTAACTCACCCCCCTAGCGCGCTTCCCTACTGCGCTCTTTCGAGATATTGAGGAACTCTTTAAACAGCTCACACAACCAGGTCACTGTCCGAAATAGTGTCATCTATTTTAGAATAATAGAACCACATAATAAGACTGTCCTGTGTGGTGCCGGCAAAGAATAGTACCAACCCATACATACCCGTGGGTGTCGTAAGAGGCGACTAAGGGTTATAAACTGGAGGATGGGCAGCAGCATCCTCCTGTGTATCACACCATTTTACTTACTGCGGTCACCTACAACCGCGGTCCATGGTGCCAGCCGTAACGCTGACAAGCGCCCCTCCACACTTTTCCAGCTAAAACTAGAATTCTGGAGGGAGCTCCCTGTCCTGTAGTGGACTTTTCATGGGATGTTATGATGATAATAAGACTGCGCAATGTTTTCCCCTTATAACCTAAAATGCGTATGCTTATTTCATGCACCTTCTATAAAGCCTGCCTGGCATAGTGGTTTTAGCGGTTGCATGACAAACATTGAGCTCACGGGTTGAATTTGAGTATATTTTTTGTCTCTTATTTACTTTTTTAATTATAATATTAATTGATAGTTTAAGTAATAAGGTGCCAAAACAAAAAAAATATTAATATTTTTAGACAGTTTATTAAAAATTTCATTAAAAACTAGACACAACAGAATCATCGTTTTTTATCTCAAAAGAACTAACATGTAAGTATTAGAATCTACAGTTTTCGATATTTTTGAAATGATTCTATTTAATTAAAAATATACAAAAATAAAAATTCATAACAAAAGAAAACAAGACAAAATATAAAAATATTAAGACTTGCAAGATCAAAGGTTCCTCCTGGGTTGGTTGACATGTTTACTCCACAAGATTTTCATCCATCTTTATCCGAAATGAATTTATTTCTTTGGTAAAGTGTATTTGTTCTCCCAATAAATTTTTTAAAGTCTGGCTTAACGATGAGCTACGGACAGTTTATTTCTTTTTGACCAGCTGCACGAAGATGTTTTCGATTTCGTTATGTTATAGGTATAATACATCCTCGGGGTAAACTTTGACAATATCAAGATGATGATGTTCCTTTGCTGTTGCTTTATTAACATCGGCAGTTTTTCGTATTATCAAACCCACAAACGCACCGTTTTTTCTTATAAAAGGAGAAAACAAATACATTATGAGAACACCACAACACTTCACTCTTGCTTTATTTATTTTGCACAAGTTTTCTACTTACTGCGATATTAAACTTTTCAGAAATACTTTTAATACTATTATTCCCATAGTGTTATAATTTTGCAGTTTAAAAATCAGTTTAATGACACATGATAAATAATTGAAGAAATCGTGTGACTAAGAGCATCTCAAAGCAAATTTTGATTTGTATCCTGACACAAACTACCTTCATTGATATATTGTTAGCAAACTACCTTCATTGTTATATGTTCGCGTCACTTGCTCTGCTATCATAGTGATCAAAAAATATGATGACAATTTTCATCAAACTCTCAACAAGCTTAATAGCGCATTGGTTAAAAGTGTTGCCTTAATCATAACGAATCTGGTTCGATACCCAACAACCTCATAAAATTGTTTTTGATATAAAAACATAATTATATGTTTAATGGAATCTAAGAAAACACAAAATAAGTAAAATGAATACGATCTGACCGAGTAACGAGTTCGTTGGAGCCCAGATCAGGTTTGATCGCATAGTTTTCAACTTAATCAATAGATGGCGCTTTCTAGAACGTAAATTACCATTTTACTTACTGGGGGGTTAGGTAATACGAAATTTGACTGTACCAAGTTGTACCAAGTTTCGTAGTATTAGCAATTTATTTATTTATTTATTTTATTAATTAGGAACGCCAACAGTAATGGTGTTAAACTTACTTAAAGCATACATAGGGAAACGGTCTGACACCAAGACCTATTATAGGCGAGCACAGCACTCTTAATTTAATTAAATAGTAAGGTTAGTAACTTTAAACTAATAAATAGACAATTTTAACAGTGATCAAAATTAAACACCAATTTAAATAAAATGGCGGTCAAGACAACACAGAAGTATTTTTTTCTTTAAATTTGCACATACTGTCATTAAATATATCGATGTTAGCATTAAGCTTAGTAAGTTCGTTATATGCCATTGAAATCCGAGATAGGGGGGAGTTTAAGCCTAAATTTGTTCTACAATGCGGACGTGAAAATAACCGGACTATCGGAGCACGAGGATAACGAAAAGGAATTGCAAGACCGACAGAGCCTAGGATGGACGGAGAGTCAATGAAGTTGTTTATAAGCTTATATAAGAACATAATATCGCGAATTTTCCTTCTAGTCCTCAAGGTTTTCATACTAAAAAAGGATAAGCGTGTCTCGTAAGGGCAACGATGGGAAATATTGCTCGATGTAAAGGCTAGCGTTCTAGTAAAACACCTCTGAATTCGTTCAATGCGCTGAGATTGTGCTGCATAGAAGGGACACCAAGCGGTAGAGCAGTATTCAAGGCGACTACGCACCAGTGCATTATACAATGTCATTTTGGGTCTCATGGAACGAAAATTACGAGTATTGCGCCTGAGGAAACCGAGCATTTGTGACGCCTTTTTAACAACGTTATCAACATGCGAACGAAATGATAGTTTCCCATCGATTACAACACCAAGGTCACGCATTTCCTTAACCTCCTGAATGGGGTAACCATTTGCTGGTGTTCAAAACCATCTCATTCTCGACACACCACTGCGAAATCCTATCTATATCACTTTGCAGTAAGTCCATATCTTGACGTGAATTCACGATGCGGTAGACTTTGAGGTCGTCAGCGAACAATGAGAAACTACTGTGGTGTATACATTTTGTAATATCATTGAAGAAGATGGAGAACAGTATTGGGCCCAAATGCGAACCCTGAGGTACCCCTGATTCAGAATTATATACGGTAGAAGAGAAATTATTTACCGACACCATGAGAGGTCTCCCTGTTAGATATGTGCGGAACCAATTGAGTAGGGAACCATCGATTCCCACTTGCCAAAGCCTAGTTAGCAACAACGTGTGGCTCACCTTATCAAAAGCGCTAGTCAGGTTAGTGTAGACAGCATCAATTTGATTGCCCTTGTCAATGGCAGTTGAGACTTCAGACACGAACGAGACAAGGTTTGTTTCAGTCGAACGGCCTCTCTTAAAACCATGCTGATGACCAGACAGGACTTGATCTACTTGGCGACTAATAACGGGACAGAGTAATGACTCAAAAATCTTGGAAAAACAAGAAAGAATAGAGATGGGGTGGTAGTTTGCGACATCACTGGCATCATCTTTCTTGTGAAGCGGAAGAATGGTAGCCTTCTTCCATTCCTCAAGAAAAATGCCATTCAAAAGTGACCTATTTAGGATAGCAGAGAGAGGATATGCAAGAACGCCACCGCAGCGCTTTATAAACAGCGGAGGAATGCCGTCCGGACCAGCACCTTGGAATACTTTAAGGTTTTTGATTTTACGTAAAACCTCCCGTTCCGTTACAAAAACAGAGTTGAGTGTGTTTACAGACAATGGCGGTAGATTAGGGCACGGATCGGCATATCCCCCACCAGGTACAAATACGCTTGAAAAATTTTCCGCAAAGAGGTTAGCGATGTCAGTTCCAGTGTGTGCTACTTTATCTCCCAAATGCATAGTCGAAGGAAACTTCGATCGCTTGTCTTTCTTATCTTCCACATATCTCCAGAAGGATTTAGGGTCTTTGACAACATTTGCCTCAACTC
This sequence comes from Athrips mouffetella, assembly GCA_947532105.1. NCBI lineage: Eukaryota > Metazoa > Arthropoda > Insecta > Lepidoptera > Gelechiidae > Athrips > Athrips mouffetella. Next base: position 17,707,934 of record OX383963.1, read on the forward strand.
CAGCCATATAGCTTGTATAGAGCTGATCATGCAGTTTATGACACCTGTCACGCAGCAACCCGAACTCTACATCATCACGAGGATTTTTATATCGACGGTATCTAGACCTAATCTTATCCTTCTCAGCCAGAAGTTTTATGAGTCGTTTATTAAACCAGGGTGGATACCTAAACCTATTGTATTTACGCATTGGGACATGATCTTTTATTAAGGAGTTTAGTATACTGTAGAATAATGAAACCATCTCATTTACATCATTGCAATCGCTAAAGATAGCATCCCAATCCAGCTCGCTTAAAGCCGCCATGATAGCTACATAATCCGCCTTGTAGAAGTTAAAGGATGGTTGATTATTGTGTCTGAGGGACTTAATGCTAACATCTATAAAAGTCAGAAGCAACGGTGGATGTGTTGGATCAAGTTTACTTATTACACCAGGTGGTTGGCTTACTTGAAAATTATCACATGAACTCAAAACAAGATCAAGAACTCTATCATCAACATTGGTAATATGATTACATTGAATGAAGTTGTTAACAGCCATAAAGTCAGTGAGCAACAAGCCGAGGGTGCAGCTAAAGTTGGAGGGTGTCGTGGCTACAGAGTTTGATGACTTTTCCCACTTAATAAAAGGCAGGTTAAAATCACCAACAACAACTACATCCTCGACTTGACTCATGACACTATCAAGAAATAATTTTAAAGAACTACAAGTGGCTGGCGGAGGCATGTAGACACCACAAATTGCTAGATTTTTATACTCCTTCCCAACTTTTATTCTAACTTTAACCCAAATGTCCTCGATCGTGGTTTCCCAAGACGGTACTCTGCTTGCTTCAATTTCGCGTGACACGGCTATCAAAACACCTCCACCATCCAACTTTGTAGACATAGAGCTTGATCTGTCGCGTCGGAATACAACATACCTAGAGTCTATTAATTCACCGTTTTCTATACTGGAATTGAGCCACGACTCGGTTAGAACTAATACATCATATGAATTAAGTAATATGTTTTTATAAATTTCATTTGTTTTAGTCCTCAAACCACGTACATTTTGGTAGTAAAGAGTGAATTTTACTATACTGAGTCAATAGATCACTCACAATATATTTTCAGAACATACAACTTAACTTAATTTAGAAACACATTCTTGATAGCACTACTGGATTCAACTTTTCGAACGTAAATCCGCCCATCACGCACCCAAACAAATTTGTAATGCAGTTCGTTCGCTTTCCTTCTGGCCGCAGCATGCAACTGTTTCCTACTTGGGCTCAGATGCTCGGACACATATACCGTAGTACGAGAACAAGCAATGCCCAGATGGTAGGAACTTAGCTTTTCCTTTGGGTTGCTTCTGTTAAACTTTGCCACGGCTGCCAGAAGGTTATCTCTCAATGAGCGACTCTTCAATTTTGCTACCACAGCACGAGGACGGTCATTATCCCTGTTCAATTTGGCAACCCTTGTTGCAGTTATGAGATCTCCGTCAGTCAGAGGACAGTTAACAGCGTTGGCAAGCTGAGTGATAGTATTGGACAAGATTTCTGCACGGTTCTCTGGAATTCCATTTATTTCAATATTGGTTTCGCGAAGCATGTTCTCAACTGTATCAAGCCTCGCGGACAAGTCCCTGACTGAAGTCTGTAAGGTATTGTTAGACGCTTGTAGCTGATCGATTATTTCGGTTTTAGCATCTAGAGTGTTTTTGAATGATTCAAACATTGTGTTGAAAAACGAAAAGGAGGTCTCCAGGGAACTGACTGTAGCATTCATTTCCATCAGTTGAGTAGAACTTTTTATAGCCAAGGTGATCTCTTCTCTTATTATAAGACTAACCATCTCAATAGTCAACGAATGGTTAGGAGACGAGGACGCCGCCGCTGGGACATGAACTGACGGTAACGATGATTCTTTCTCAAGCACAGACGACGTTCCATGAGTTCCAACAGATTCGACAGTATCAACGGACGGTGTCTCACTCGTTGAGTTGCGAGGATTAGAAGCGCCGGAAGAAGGATCGTAGTTCACCACGCTCGGGTCTATTTGTTGCGCCGTAGATACTTGCGAGGGCAGAGAAGATGTTTTCATTGTAGGCCGACTGCTTCCGCGGTGGACATTGACGTTGCTATATTCCTCAGAAGCTGTCACATCACGCGAAGCACCTGCGGCACTTACGGAACGTATTGGGGTATCGGTGTTATCGCCCTTACATTTACGCCTGCCACAGCAAGTAGCACAGCTCCAGGTGGCTTTATAATTCACAGAAAGCTTTTGGAATTCTTTCACTGTCGTCTGGCAGCACTCTAGGTCGTAAAATTCCTCACAAAGGGAACATCTTAGAAATTTGTTTGTTGAAATGTCAACCCGACATGCCGCACATATCTTTGCCATATTAGTTTAATTAACGTGATTTGTTGTGCACTGTAAAGGGCATCCAGCAAAGGAGTCGCGTAGTGTTAAGAAACCCAGCACGAAATCTTTGAGTCTAAAGGCACTTGTTGTGTTGTCGATCGGATAGCCGATGACTAGCAAATATTTTTACGAAATAAATAATGTCTTTACGTATCACGGCACACTGGTATAACAATCACAGTGAATAATTACGTAATGAACTTCAATCGAAACACAATTTCCACGCGTAAAACACAATAATTAGTTAATATTTCGAAATGTAAACAAACTGTACATGCACTCTGTTGTTTTTTTTTTTTTTGGTTTATGCTACGAAAAAAGCACATTTAAAAAAATATTCCACCAGTAATTTTCTTTGTAATTGTGCTTTTGCGTATAATAATTATGTAGTAAACTAACTATTGAACTGAAGATTTAAAAAAATCACAGTTAAGTATTGTATTTGTGGTATCTAAAATGCTACTTTTGACTGTGGACAGGGCCTTAAATACTTATTTTTGTATTATCTCTTTACTTTGAGACACCTAAGGTAAGCGCACTCTTACAGTAACCGTGGAAATAGCTAAGCAGAATAGATAATATTTAACAGCTTTCCAATTCACACTGCATAGTCTTTATGTTTATTGTAGTACGGTTCATAACATTTGTGGGTTAGTTAATAAATTAAATTAGAATTGGGAAACAGAGCGTGTTGTCACGCTCTTTTAACTAATACGTTGGAGAATTTGTTACACATGTTGTTATAAAGAAAACGTTTATGATTTAATTATGTAATGTGTAAATTTTTAAATTGAAGGTGAAGATTCAGGTTTAACTTTAACATAAATATATTTTTTTTTTCATTTTAATAAATGTTATTTAAAATTATTACGTTATTATTATTTTTTTTTTACAGGTTTCACTTTTTTAGAACAAATTCAAACAAAAGAAAATACTGCCCCGTGTGGTGCCATGCCGGCAAAGAATAGTACCAACCCATCTCTATTACGCCAGGAAGATCCAGGGATCCCGTGTGTTGGGTGTCAGGACACCCAACACACGGGTTTCTGACCTACTTTGGATGTCAGTCTTATTCAGACGTCCGCCCCGACCCGTGTAAAAAGTAGGAGACAGATAATCTACTATTATTCACATAACAACGAACTTATTGACAAGGATGGACAAGGATGTCTTGAAAATAAATACATTTCTTAATAAAACAACTAAACAACTAGTCGTACCATTTACCTAGCTTTCTGAGTATTTAGTCTTTTCAATTTTGATGCTGCTGTACAAGAGATTAATTATTTTTCAAGCTTTGAAAGTTTCCGAATATCGTAACCGTTTTGGAAGATTAAAAGAGTGGGAACATAAATACGCTAAAAAACCCATTCACAGCAAATAAAAATCGTTCAAAAGGTGTTTTTATTTTAAATTTGTTAATGCATTAATTTTGGTGGTGTTTGAGAATACCTATTTATTTAATAATAATAAATTTAATATCACAAAAGAACTGTATCCTAATGTAATACATAGTTTCAACTCCGTTGCCATCTTGTTATTTTCTTTTCTAACTGCATCTAACCTACTTTTCAAGTGCACACTAAAGAATACAGTTCATTGTGATATGACAAGTCAGATTATGACGTGATACTACGGAGTAATATTGGCATCTTTATGTCAAAGTCTTAGGGTTTATAATAGGTAACGTGACAGTTAAACGCGTGCGTGATGAAACTAAATCGAAACGCACTGTTGCGTTTGCAAAGGTTCGTTTACGCACGTGATTGTACGTTCAAATGACTAGCACACACGTATTTATTGTATGTTTTTTAAAACGAAGTTTTTTATCGCACGTTACATTCCAGCCACTTGGCGAATATGAGCTAAGCCTTAAAAAAATACGATTTGGACCAACACGACACTCGCTATTTTAAAAATCCACGAAACCCTTTATAGCAATTGCAGTAGGTGGAACAAAAATATCAAACTAAATATAAAACTTAGCAACTTATTCCATGTCGAATCCCAGATAGCAGCAGCGTCTGCGTATCATACCATAGCACACATTGCGGTGACCAACCAACCACTAATAAGTGTGGTGACTATGATACAATCTTCTAAACATACTACGCTGTTTCTTATGAAATTCTGAAGGGAGCTCCCGTCCAGCAGTGGATGTAATGATGATGATGAAACCGTAAAGGGGTGGGTACCCTGACCTAAGCTTGCATAGAAAGGTGGGCGAATAGGTGGTTTTCATTAATATCGACATATTTCTTAACTCGGTTTCAGTACTACAGCTGCAACAAGCAGAAGTCGACTACATGACATTGTAAAGGCGGAACACTGTTCATGTCAAATGTGATTCGTTTTGAATAGCGCTTTAGCAATGACATTATTAATACGATTAAAAGTTTGGTTAGGCAAGCGCGGTCGATCAAACGATGTTATTTAAATCACGACAGCGGATATACTAAGTGCGACTTGGAAAACTATGTATTAATTACTTTTTTTACTTTTCCCGTGTTGTGCCGGCAAATAATAGTACCATCCCATACATACACGTGGTTGTCGTAAGAGGTGACTAAGGGTAATTAACTGGAGGATGGGCAGCAGCATCCTCCTGTGTATCATACCATCTTACTTACTGCGGTCACTTACAACTGCGGTTCATGGTGCCAGCTGTAACGCTGACAAGCGAGGTGACTATTGTACTTCCCCTCCACATTTTTCCAGCAAAAGCTTTAATTCTCAAGGGAGCCCCCTGTCCTGTAGTGGACATTTCATGGGATGTTATAATGAATTTGTGGAAAATTTGAAAATTAGTACGAATGTACTACCGAAGTAAATTTGAGTAGATGATAGACAAACACAAAATTATTACAATAACATGTATGATTGGCTAATATTAAACTTTTCCACGTACAGTCGACCGCACGTCAATAGTAACATTAATGAGCGGGTCTTCTATGGATAGTTAGGAATATTGCTTTTTGTTCACTCGACAGCACATCAGTAGAAACACTTTTGGACTTTTTGTCATGGCAATAGAGTTGAAAATTTTTCTACTGACATGTGGTTGACCGTACCACTGTAGTATTGCACAGACAGAATAGACAGACTGGCCAACTAGTAACTGTAAATCTACTCATAAATTAATTTGTCAGTCTCTCCATGTCATGTCTTGTTGCGTCACGTCACGTCACCATTGTGTTGCCATCATTTGCATGTCTCTCATTTGTATGCTGTAGGTAGGCTGTAAAAGCATTGCAGATAGGTACTTATATTTGCAAGAGCGAAGGCTTTTGGGTGTGAATGACTTGGCAGACCTTTAGTACGGTCAACCGCTTGTCGGTTGGAACTTTTTCATCTCTATTACCACGCCATAAGGTCCAAAAGTGTTTCTACCGATGTGCGGCCGTGTGAACTTTGTAGAGCTTGAATTCGCAGAACTGAAACAAAAAGCCTTCCACATTAAAATATTTTTTGTTGTCGCTGAAAGACTTACCATAATGTTACGTTTATATGAATTTATTCAAGTAATTTGTGTATTAGATGACAGAATATTCGAGTAATGATACTTTAAAAAATCTTAATTTCGATTCGACATTTGATGCCAGTCAAGGTTTTTAAAACTTGCTCTACCTTTTCACTCTTGATATGCTAAAATCTTCCTGGTTTAAAAGATTTAAAAAATGTAAGATCATGTAAAGTACCTATGAAAACTTTGTAATATAAAATTCTACAATAGATTTATAAAAATATTAAGGAAATACGAGTAAAGAAAATAAAAGGAAATCCTGCGTAGCAAGTAGCTCGCGTTGATGTCTTTTGTACTAGAGTAGAGAAGTCTGTAACCTCAGTAGTTCTTGATTTTATTTAAGCGATTGCCTGTGGTTCCATGATTTTGTCCCATGACAGAAATAAGGTCGACGATGGAACAAGTTTGCCTAGAAGCAGCCTATTCACTCGCGACTTAAATAGATTCGGGTTATATGAACTCGAGAACACGGACGCAGGCGGAGAATTCCACTCCTTAGCAGTGCAAATTATAATAGACCCGCCCCGGCTTCGGAGGACTTTAATTAGAGTGATTTTAATATTGTGATAACTTCCAAGATATTCATTCAAATAACATGGTGTAAAGGACAATTTTGATCTATGTTCATTGTTTATTGTTACTAACCTTTTAAATTAGATAAGGATCGGCAAAAATACGTTCAAAAATACCTTATTTTGAAAGTCTAATTTTTTGCTATAAAAAGTTGGTTACTGTGGGTTATCCTTAAAAGATAGACAAATACTATCGCAGACTTTTTTTTAGAGCTCTTAGAGATACAATTCTTTAATACATAACTTTCATATAAATGAAACCATTTACGCAGCGCACGCCCAGAAAGCTCTCAACAGGCACGTTTTTTCCCGACTCGATCGACAAACATCATCACAGTTCAGTTAATTTGCACTCAATATTTATAAATTATAGTCTTAAACCTTTCTATTGAATTAATCTATCTATTAGTGAAAACCAGATCAAAATCAAAATAGTGATTCCAGAGTTTAGCGATCACAGACAGACATGATGGATGGATGGATTACGACAGAAAAACGTTTCGGGGGACTTTCTTTTATAATATGTAGTGATGTTTCTGTGTGGAATGTCAACCAAGAGTGTGTCTGAATTTCAGATGGTAGAAAGGGGATGGCAGAATAAGCTCATGGAGCTCTCTGGAGAAGTCACACTCCCCGTGGTTCCATTTAAATAGGGCTTGTTCTTATATACAATTTATAATTCAAGCAATATCGATGGGAATAAGTAAACTTGCCACTTTGTTTTTTTTACCATATTCATACGATTTTATTTTTGTTGCAGGTAAAAATCGAGATTTTGATATTGCTAATGACTAAATAAGTTGGTGAAGGTAAAAAATTCGCTGAAGTTAAAATATATTTATGTCCACAACATTTCCCCTTAAATAATATTTACATAAGATTGAAATAAAATAAAAGTGCTTATTTTCTAAACTTTGCTCGTATCGTCATGATAAGCATAAATCGTCATATTTACAAACATTACGAAAAAGGTAAACAATCAGATTATTTAACTGTTGTTCAGTTCAAGAAGGCGGAGAAAGTGTACAGTAACTTTGATGATGTCGATGTTTCTGTTTTGGAGACAAGCCGGAAACACTGTCTGATCTAATCAGACTGACTAAATCATAAAGATTGAAATGTTTTAATATAAACAGCAAAGGTCAGTGTACGGTAATACTGGAAAAGACAAATTAAGACAACTAGTCAATTTTAATATAAAAATTCCAAAATAATCACTCTATTCACTCACTTTCTTCAATCAGTTTAAACTTACTGTAAAACAGTTTTGAACACTCAGTTCCAAGCAATTTTTTTTGTTTTGTCGGACAACTGTTTAGATTATTTGATACTCGTAGTATCGATTCAGGTCTACACTTTAATTAATTAGAACGATTTAGAGTCGGGTGATTATTATACTAAACCCCATCCAGATGAAATCTGTGGCGGCTAAGAAGTCTGCAGTTAGCGGGGATGTTCTCTGATTGTGAGTATACGAATCTGGCTTTAAAGTATGAATGCAATCTGATGTAATATTTATTCTGTGGCCGATGGCAGCCGCCAGTTACACTCGAAACTATTCAAGCCCACAAATTGTGGGATACTGTCGACAAAAGAGCCAAGTTCTGTATGTTTTGCATAATGATGAGAAAGCAAATTGTTATTGTAGATAATCTTCGTGAATGGTGAATAGAATCTGATTATTGATAATTGCGTGTTTCCGGAAAGGGATGTGAGAGGTGTTTTTGATTGCCTAAAGATATTACGGAAAGGATTTATAAAGAATTACCTTAAGTCTTCTTGCAGCTTTACTTTCTGCTTAGTTCGGACTATGTTTTTGTCTACATTAGTGATTAAGTAATTAGTTTATTAGTCCGTGTGGTGGCGGCAAAGAATATTACTAACCCATCTCTACCCGTGGTAGTCGTAAGACGCGACTAAGGGCTTATGAACCGGAGGATGGGCAGCAGTATCTTTCTGTATATCATACTATCTTACATTCTGCGGTCACCAACAACAGCTGTTGCAAGCCGCAACGCATTACAAGCGTGGTGACTATGATAAATCCCCTCATAAGTGCCACGCGTGTTTGCTGGAGTTTTGGAGGGAGCTGCCTGTCCTGCAGTGGTTGTTTCACGGGATGCGATGGTGAATTAGTTTAATAAAACGATACAGACAGCATCTTAAACCACGCATTTGATAATTTCTTAAAAGTATGCCTTCATAGGCAGAGTTTCATAACATTATTCCAATTGCTGATGGCAAATTTTGTACGGGAGGTCAAGCTATGTTTTTTAGGGAAGGTTGTTCAGTTTCATGGGCAGATTGACAGCATTCAGGGTTGATATACCTTTTACGTTACATCTTATAGATATTTGAAATTTTTTAATTAACGTACATAATATTTAGGACGTCGTGGAAAGAATGGAGTGAGGCCTTTGACCATCAGTGGGACAGTTAGGGGTTGTTTAAGATAAGATTAGACATACCATGCACACTATTGCACACCTGCCCGTGTGGTGCCTGCAGAAAATAGTAGGTACCGACCCAACTCTACCAGTGGGTGTCGTAAGAGGCGACTAAGGGTTTATAGACCGGAGGATGGGCAGCAGCGTCCTTCTGTACATCGTATCATTTTACATACTGCGTTCACCAATAACAGTGGTCACCAGCCGCAACGCTTACAATCGTGGTGACTATGGTAAATCCCATCCAAAGTACCACGCGATTTTGCTGGATGACGCTGCAGTGGACGTTTAATGGGATGTTATACTTACTTAATTTATTGGAACAAATCATGTTTAAATATGCAAGGACTTCGAAGATCATTATTTTATGATGTATGGCTCGAACATTCGCAGACGATTTCACAATAATATGCCATTATTTGTACTTGAACGTGTTATTTATCACAAACGTATGTAAACCATTACGGGTGAAGTTATTGTCTGTATGAAGGTCTTGGAGATAACTAATGACGTTTATAAGAGATCGAATTGTTTATTCGTAGACCTGAAGGTTAGTCGGTCATACTACGGTTTATACTATTCTAAAACTTTTTAATTTGATGATGAATATCTTTTCAAAAGATTAATTTATTGATTAAACTATTACTGACTTCTTTAGTGTGAAACGTCACTTTTACGGATAAAGATCACACTACCTTTTTGAGAAGGAGAAGAAGATAAATAGGATGTGAAAAATTTGTTTAATTTCAGTCATACCTAAACTTTGAATCTCAAATGATCATTGTAGTTTATAGTCATATCAGCATAATTATACTTTTTTAGGTGCACCGTTCACATATTTGAACCGTGAATCCGCAGAGTTGTGTGCCGCATCCGGTTCTCTGTACTGCACATACAGACATGTATAAGTGCGCGTATTGTATGGGTTTTATAATTTGGCTATACAGTCTAACTAGGTTCCATATAATTTATAATTTTTAGTACACTTCAAACATTCAAAGCAACTTTCAAGTTTCATTATATGCAGTTTTAAATTGAAATTCAGACAAGCTTTACTTTAGTTTCACCTGTAGCAGTGTATGTCTGTCTGTAACCAAATCTTGCAAATTAAGTTTGACCCACTTCCCGGTTTTATTATCATTACAATTCTTCCCAAAATTTTGCCAAATGCACCAATCGTAGTAATCGTGTCCATCTCAGCGATCCGATTAGATATTCTTAAGCTTTTGTTTCGTACAATATTTATTTTGTTCTTTTTAGTTCTTTTTGTATACTTATCTCCTACTCTTAAATGTTTTTAAGACTCTTCGTAGGTAGATACTTACATAGCCTTTTATTTTCCACTATTTGTTGTCCAACTCACTGCCCTATTTATATATTTCCAACGGAATGTCCATAATCATAAGCAATTCTGAGAATTGTTTTTATTTGTTACGTGTTTTCCTCAAAGCCTAGCAAATATGCTAGAAGTTGTTGACATTCGATTCCAAATAAAACCAGACAAAATGTATTTGATCTTTTGAACGAAATACATTATTCATTGTGGTAAATAACCATAATACAAATTCTTCTTCAATCTTTGAATTGAATACTGCTTTTGAAATTAAAACATGTGGTTTCACATATGACATCAAAATAGTATAAAAAAAGTAAAAAACAACATTCGATGCACGTTTAACTGCCGTACTCAGAGACGTTAGTTAAAGTCAATCTTTCATTTAGTCGCATGCTGTAATTTAAGATTTTATTGACAAAGAATGTGACAACATGAGATTTGAAGAAATTTAATCTAAGCGACATCTCTGACTGCGGCAGCATTTAAATGAGTATAAAGATATGTAAGTGTTAAGGCTTTTTGTAATTTTTCTAGGTAAACGTTCTGAGTGATACAGCATTTCTTATATTATTAGGCTATGTCCATCGCGTTGTACAGTCAAGAACACATCTAGTTTGACACATTGGACTTTGTGCCGTTCTTATTTCAATAGACGTATGTGCTAGAGTCACACTTCGAGTGTCAAGCTTGACCTGGTGTTGACTGTACTACCCATTAAGTAGGTATAGCCATTTTCCTGCTTTCCTAGAATCGCTTGTGCTATCAGCGCATGCGTATAACGCACGCCATAAATCCTCTTGCACACTTGCGCAGTCGCCTCGTGCACATAGTTCCCAGGCGGTAAGATCTACAGCAGCGGTCTGACCGGATGTTCAGTAGCACAGACAGGTGGTCGGCAGTCAACAAATTTGCTTGTAATCATATAAAATTAGATTTTGTAGCCTTCAAGATTGAAATTACCTATATAATATGTTTTATAAGAATCGTCCTGCCGCATACAGATACGTCACTTAAAGTTGAATACGACGGGGAAGTGCTAACAACTCCTAACTTACAAAAACCAAATTTCACAGGAGGCGAAAAAAACCGTTTTTTATTTATCCCAGACGTTTAAAAAAGAATGTGTAAATGGCAATTTTATACGCTTCCTTAAGTTTTTTGCTATCACTTTTTTGTCAATAAAGTCAAAAAGATGGCATGAGACTTAACGAAAGTTTAACTTTAAGGCACCAAGCTAGATAGTTTTGCCAGAGGACTTCATCATTATTTTTTTCAAAGATGTAAGTGCATATCGAACTTTCTAGACTACTCGTAGTAATATTGATCGTAAAACTCATACAAATTAAGTCATGAGAACATTACAAAATATCGACATACTTACACCTAAATTCTGTACCACCGCATTTAATATAAATTACTATCAATAATTACATTTAAACGCGAGCAATTTGAATGTATTAAAATTGCGTCGTCGCTATTTTAATCTCACGGCGCTTGAAGCATGTGTGTGCGCAACTTCCCATTTCGCTAGCTGCTCGGGAGACTAATCACATTTAAGTATGTCGCAATTATGCCGCTGGCCTTTTGGAGATTGCGGGTTTTATAAGTAGGAAAATTAGAACATTTTTGATGAGCAATTTCTTAATTTTTGTGCAAACATTGGTAAGAGGTTATTTTCTCCAGGGTGGGTGCGGGTGGCGTGAAAACGAAGAACCCAATGCCACGAAGTAATAAATCTATGCCTATACCAGAGGCAATTTCTCTTTACTATTGAAAGAGTACAATATGATTCAGAATAATCTAAAAATTTGCTTAATAATATAACCATCATAAAACTATCACTATACCGAGCAGCAATGGCGTGTTGGTGAGTTGGTGCATGTAACATACCTAATCACAAAATGTAATGACAATATAAATTGATTTTATTGCCTACGTGTGTAGTAAATGTCAGTTTATTTTTGCCAAAACAACTGAAGTAATATTAACCATGTCCAACTAAATACTCATAAACCAACACTTCATACTTACTTCTTGTAGGTACATACGAGTATATCTCATAAAGGTATTTAGCAAATGATGGGAACACCATTGTCTACGCAGAACGTACATAATATGCGTTCTCTCACAATTGTTTCTAACAATTTCTTGTTAGTATAGTACTGATCCGACACGGGTTTGCATGTTGTGTATTTGAAGCTATAAATACGAGTATATTATAATTTTTACTTTCGAGCGGAGCAAGAAAGTTATTGTATTCGTGAAAAAATAAGTTTTTCTAATTTTATCAAAAATGTGTTCTATATCACTTATACATCATAAAAAACAAGTCTCCCAAAAATGTCCGTCCGTCGGTCGGTCGGTCGGTCCGACGGTCGGTCTGTCCGTCACGCTTTGGCCTAGCGGCTAAACGAATGATCCGATTGACACCATATTTTTAATTTAAGAGTTTTATGCAAATCCATCGAAGGGTTTTAAGTGGTTTCCTGCTGGCTCTCATTTTGAGGGTAGCTGTCATACAACGAAAATGAAAAATTATAATTTGCAAAAAACGTCTCATAAGATCTTGATGAAACTTTGCATGACCAAGCATTTCTATTTAAGGTATTTTGATGTAGTATCAATTGGTCACTAGAAATTCATATAAGGGGTGTTCCCTTACTACTAAAATTTAAAAATGTGATGTACTCAAAATCGGTTATTTTGATGTTCTAAAATTTGGATTCTAAATTGGTTTTCTACCCGACTGCATATATCATTAAATCATTTTTACAGAAATCTAGTAGGTAAAGGTAAGTTTGTATTTTCATATTATTTGTATGGAATTACAAACTTAAGTTTGCAGTTGGTACTTATTTACTAATTACTATCCGCAGCCTTTATAATTATAGTAGTTAGAGCATTCGGCTCTTGATCCAGAGGTTCTGGGTTCGACCCCCGGCGGGGACACTGTTGAATGATGACTCTCGTATATTGCGAGAAAGTAAGTGCAGTGCTGCTGTACCTTTTATTTTTTTGAGTTAACGAGAGAAACGCAGCATTTTTTTACTTTTTCAGCAAGGTTTTTTCCAATTTATGGCCAGTAAGAGCTGATTATACATCGAAACAATCGAAGATCTACCTGCATATCACACCGACCTCGATTGAATATTGCCAATCAAATTACGAGTTTCCGTACCTAGCCATATTATAGAGTGGAACGTAATCTTTCTATTGTCCAGCAAAATCATTATTGACCTCTGATCCCATCTACACGGATGAGACCGATTATTTTAACTACAGTTCATGGTTACGTACATCAAACAATTTTAGTGCATTTCAAATTGTCAGAATTTTGTGGAAAGTGCAGTGTGTTCGATCATGATCAACCTCCCATCAATCAAATTTTGGAAAAAGATGCCATGGTTTTTTTTATTTTGTTGTATTTTTTTTATATTCTACAATACTTTTCTCTACTTCCGTTCGTCCCGGTTTCGTGCCTACTCCCGCCATAGTTCATTGAAGGTTTCTTGCTTGTCTCGCCACTTTTTTCGTTATTAGTTAGAAATCGCTTGATTCAAACTTACATAAAACGACCAATATCTTGAAGCTTGAAGGTTGTATCGTTAAAGTTATGGCATCGTTGCGTTGATAGTAAGTTGAAAGAGAGGGTTTTTAGTAAACACTAGTATTATTTATTTTGACGACTACAAACGGTCAAAAATACTAATAGACCTGCAGTGTCTACGATACATTATATAAAATTTATTTTTTCTAATGTAGATATCAACGACTTGCAACCATTCTCATCTTAAAAATAATAAAAATAATTTTAATAATTTTAATTAAAATAAGAAGAAAAGATCGGTCGTAATGAAAGTTTCTGATAAGTTTAACTAGTAACTACTGTATGTAGCTGTATGTAGTATCTAAACAGGGTGTCAAAAGGTACGATGATCCTTCTAAGGGGTGATTCTACATCACTAATATAACGGAAAAAAATATTTAAAAAATACTTTATTTTATTTTTTATTTTTAGGTGATCATCGAATTTGATTTTCTATCGAATTACATGACTGTAATTTATTGAAATGAGTAGGTACTTGCTTGTGACTGCATATTGTAACAAAAAACATCTTTGTGTGCTTCATCAGCTGATCATCTTTAAACCTCTAGGCGCTGCACTTTATTTTGAGCTAAAACTACTTTTATGAAGAAAGTATTTTTTTAAAATGTTTATACAAACTATTAGTGATGTAGAATTCCCCTCCGAAGGATCATCGCACTTTTTTTATTTTATTTTTTTATTTTTTTATTTTTTTAGGCTGGTTATATAAATGCAATTGCCTTTTCTGCTACGAAACTCTTTGATGATAATATTTTGACACGAAGTCGAAAGGTTAATATTATACAAACAAAGATAGAAGGATATCGCAACTAATTAATATTTATAGATATCGTGGCTGCTTAACGAATGTAGAACAAATAGCACAACCTTGCACAGTCTCACCTAACGCAGCCACTGGCTCAAAAATACAAGGTTCTTTGTTTTATCGAACGTGATCAAAACGTAGTGCTTTGTCGAAGTAGTTCACATAAAGAATAAAAAACCGGTCAAGTGCGAGTCGGACTCGCGCGCCGAGGGTTCCGATATACCTATAGTATTTTTGGAAGCAATAAAGTCCATTTTCAGGACCGCAAAACTAAATTTGTTTGTAAAGGTTTTTTGCAGATTTCTGAAAAACTGTGCAACTTAGAAAGATCGTTTTATTTTTGCTGTAAAGTTTACATAAACCTCTGTCAACTGTAATTAATTCAGATTTTCCCTTACTCAAACTTCGGAGATAAGGGGGGGGGAATGGTATTTTTTTTGTCATTTTTCATCATAACTTGAAAACTAAGAAACTTAAAAAAATACAAAAATATATTTTAAAATGTACAAGTAAAGCCCTTTCATATGATACCCCACTCGACCTAGTAGCGACAATTTGAAATTTGGCCCCCCCTATTTTGGCCCCCTTTACATTAATAATCATACTTTTTTCAAAAAATTTTCATGTGCAATTAAGTTGGGCAACTATATTCTAAAACTATTCCAAATTTCAGCTCGATAGCGTAAGTGGTTGCTGAGATATAGAGGTGTGACAGACAGACGGACAGACAGAGCGGCACCATAAGGGTTCCTTTTTTTTACCATTTTGGTATCGGAACCCTAAAAACAAAAGCTAAGCGATCATACATGCAACTGTTTCTTGTGCGATTTACATACAGTACACCCGAAGGGTACGACTTATGAGCTATTGTAAAGAACACTGCACATTAAACATTTATGATAGCAAGTCTAAAGCACCTTTATTTTAGTGCAGAGTAGTGCAGATACAAGTGAACTATTTGTAGGTTTATAAAGCTGAGTTACCTATAGATTAAATTTAGTTAGAGTTCTGTTGAGACTATTAAAAGTCTATTTATTAGATTTTTCACATATAATCGCTTTTTGAAATGCAGTACTACATCAATACCTTTAATGTCATTAGTCCTCGGTCTAACAATGCTTTAACTATTTAGGGCAAGGGACACTTACAGGGGTCATTGTTAATGGTCGCTGGTTCAATCCCGGCTAGCGTCCAAGTTTTCTTCTCTTAATTTATTTAAATACCATCGTATACTTCAAAATCTTGTTTTAATCATACAAAATTAACTGTTTTTCGTAATAATCTTTCGTCATAAAGCATAAACTTCGGGTAAAGCACTAAAATAATATATTTTACTCTTGTCTCCCACACTGCAATGTAGGACTCTAACTTATTCAAATCTAATAGCCCTCCATTTCCTGAACAGTTTAAATAAATAACTTAAATAGTTGTACTTATCATAAAATTGCCCGTGTGATGCCGGGAAAAAATAGTACCAACCCATTTCTACCCGTGGGTGTCGTAAGAGGCGACTGAGGGCTTATGAACCAGAGGATGGGCAGCAGCATCTTTCTGTGTACCGTGCCAACATTACATACTGCGGTCACCCACAACAGCGGTCGCCAGCCGCAACGCTTACAAACATAGGTCGAAATATGAAAATCAAGTTTTGACCTCTCATGGACACTGCATCAGCTGATAGCGCATTTTGTATGTATGGGAGGTAAAATTTGGTTTTTCGTATTTCGAACTTTGTTCCTTGTGAAAAGATGTTTAGTATCATGAGTACATACATGCATATTTTTTGCTATCAAGAACAAATAAAAAGTCACCCTTTACTTATATATAAATATTGCTCGTTTAATAGTCATCCACAGCTGGACATAGGCCTCCCCTAAAGATCTCCATGACGACCAGTCCTACGCTGCTCGCATCCAGCGGCTTCCCGCGACCTTGACTAGATCGTTGGTCCACCTTGTGGGGGGCCACTCTAGAACCCTTACGCCCCATCGGCCATCGGTTCTTCTTGCGATGTGCTCTGCCCACTGCCACTTTAATAGTAATAGGATGAAATTATAATTCTTCCTATAATTTATCACTATCTCTGTTCAGTTGAGAAAGTGATCGTACGATTACAGATTTTTTCGCATAGGTCGGTAATATGCAACAGTGCTACTTTAATATGCTAAATATACTGTCAGTAAACCGTTACCAATTGACATGTCAATTGTTACATGCAGTTAAACTTGACATCAACATGACATTGGTAAGAGCAAGATTTTGCCTTCAGCTTATGATAGAGTGCTTTAGTTTTTATTTGTTTAAATGACTTTGTTACTCGTATTCCTACAGCCATCTACGTATAACAAATAGCGTATACGAGTATAGCCCTGAAAGTATGTGAATCTGCTAATGAAACTGAAAAACATTTCCAAAGTAAGCCCATTTATTATAAAAAAAGTAACAAAAAAACAATTTCCTACAAAAACTATTCACTATCTAATAACGCATTTTGTATGAAAGGTGAACTTATTTTTTGTATGACTAATATTTTTCTTGAGAAAAGTTGTTCAGTTCGATTTGCAGATTCATATCATTCAAGCTCAATTTTTTTTTTAATTCTTACCATTTTTACCCCGTGTGGTGCCGGCCGGCAAAGAATAGTACCATCCCATACATACCCGTGGATGTCGTAAGAGGCGACTAAGGGTTATAAACTGTAGGATGGGCAGCAGCATCCTCCTGTGTATCCTCCACTCCTGTGGGTGCCAGCCGTAACACTGACAAGCGAGGTGACTATGGTACACCCAGCGAACTAGGTACACCACATTTTTCCAGCAAAAGCTAGAATTCTTGAGGGAGCTCCCTGTCCTGTAGTGGATATTTAATGGGATGTTATGATGATGATGAAATTCTAATAAGGTTATACAGAGGGTACTATTATTAATTCTGTGACAGAGGTTCAGGTTAAGAGTGGAATTCTCTGCCTGCGTCTGTGTTCCCGAGTCCATATAACCCGAATCTATTCAAGTCGTGTGTGAATAGGCTTCTTCTGGGCAAGCTCGTTTCATCGTCGACCTCATCTCTGTCTTCAAGGCTAGATCGAGGTCAAGAGTAAGCCGATTGACGATAAAAAAAAAATTAAATGTTCACTCACTTTGTCCTTGACTGGTACTACGGAGATAATATCGGAGATACATTGCTGTGTTTATTAAAGATGACCTACTTATCAAATAAATTACGACCTCAAATCCAAACAAAAGCCCATTCATCAAAGTTTGCTATCTTGAAACAAAACCGTTTGCAAATGTCAATAATTTAGGTCTCATTAACACGTTCTAATTTCGAATCCTGTTTGAAGCAACTCGCAGATGTTTAATTGAAGGTTATACACTTTCTCTAGTTGTCCCATATATCGTTTGCTAATTTTGACATTCGAAATAAATATTATGCAAAGGTAACAGAACCTCAGCGCAGCAAGGTTCAAATCTCTTTGAACAGAACTTTCGTACAGTCAACCACATGTCAGTGGAAACATTTGTAACTCTATTACCATCCCATAAAGTCCAAAGTATTTCTACTGATGTGCTGTTGAGTGCGACACGGGTATTTTGGTAGCTGGATGACGTTGTCAGGAGGGCGGGCGCTATCAAAAATCCCTTTGCAGTGGCTTTAGTTTCGATTTTATCCAATTTAATTCACCTGCCATTGAAATAACCGTGTCGCATAATACCACCATAATACTATGAGTTATTGAACTCGTAAAAGTTAAGATCGATGTTCGATGACTTATTTATTATCTTCTTGTTTTAAATGAGGTCGTGTATTTTAAAACTATAGTTTTAGTATAGTCGATAGTAGTTTGTTTGATTGCAATTTATGCCCCTGTTTATTTGATCGCGATTCATTTCATAGCCTAGTATATTTAAAAAAATAATACAGGTGAATAGATTGTATAAATAAATATTAAAAAATACTTTTTCTTATAAAAGTAATTTTAGCTGTGAAGAGACTGGAGTTAAAACCTTTAAATAAACTGGTGACGCAGACAAAGATATTTTTTGTTATAATATCCAGTCACTATCAAATACCTATCATTTCAGTAAATTACTGTAAGTAATGTAATTCGAAGGAAAATCAAATTTCATCATCACCCAAAAAAAATATTTATTGTCATATATATAATAAATAAATAGTTATTTGTTATGCAAGGCAGCAAAAGGTTTATTTGGCGCGAGTGCCTCGTATTGAAACCTGAGCAAGCGAAGGATTCTAGGATTGAACCACGAGAGAAGCGAGTGGTTCAAAAGAAGAATCCTGAGCGTGGCGAAGGTTTCAAGGCACGAGACGCAAAATAACTTTGCTGCCGAGCGAAAAAATTTTTCACCTCATTAAAGCGAGGAAATGTTAACATAATGCAAGAAAAGCAATTCAAATATAAGAAATAAGTGTTTAATTAATTACTCATTCGTTTTAACGTAAGGGCATAATACTTAGATAATGGTACTGACGGCAGCAAGCAAGTGGAAACATAACCAGTATAACCTGAACCAGCGCTTCGCTACAAACCTCCGTAACCAGAGACCAGCTCAAGGTCAAAGAGTTTTCACTAGACAATACTAAACATTAAAAAGGAAATCACTATAATTAAATTATTATTATTTTTGGGACTGTTGTGCTTATGTTCATACTCTACCTATAAACTACTTGATAAATTTGTAGAACAAGGTTCATTTTCATGGGATTTCAAAGTGGAAACAGTGGACAGGCAGTGGCAGGCAAATCTATTTTGTGTTGCGTTGATAAGTCAAAGGGCGAGTCCATTAATCTGGGCATGAGAATAAAAAAAAAAGGCGATCGAATTTTAAATTTACTTTTCATTATCAGCCAGTATCTCACCCACCAGGCATTCACTATTCATAATACTATTTGTTTCTTTCCTATAGCTGCATCTCTCTTTCTCATCTTGAAAACGATAGTGCGTGGCTGGTTTTACAAGCGGCCAGTACTGCAGCATACTACAAAATAATAAGTACATCGCGTTCGAATTTCAAAAACCTTTTGCCCGCTAGGGGCCAAAAATCGCTTTTGGCCGCAGAATTTAACCGACAAAACAAATGTTTCCGAGCTTTGGAGGTGAAAATATTTTTTTACAATCTACTAGTAATGTAGAGTAGAATCACCACTTAGAAGGATCGTCGTACTTTTTTACACCCTATATATTTCAGTACCAACAAAAAATCTGAAACAAGCATGAAACAAGTATATTTTTTGAGAGAATATAAAATATGGTTCATGTTGCATGTAATGAAATAAAATGTAATCTTTGATACGTGTATAATTCAGGCATCTACACAATATTTTAAGCATAAACCCTGCAGGTTTCTGAGTAGCGTTTATCGTTATCTAAAAAGTAACTTATTGTTATAAATAATATAAAAAAATTATAATAAGGTATAGTCTGAGTTTACGTTTCTGCACAGGTCGTACATTTTACGTATGGCGATGGCCCCATTTTAGGAAATAAATTTATTGTGCTGAAAACTCAATATCAATAAAACTAATAATCATCAATATTTAATGTTTTACCATCACAGTACATAGCATTTCTTTACATCATGATTTTTACATAGCACCTAAGCTTAAAATAAAAAAAAAAACGGCCGATTTCAGCATTTTTGAACCTGATTTGATGCTTTTGTGCTTAATTACGATATTATGAATGGTTATTATAATACACATATAAAACAACTTAATACTGTCGCGACGCAACAAACAATAGTTATCTATGGTTTTGTATTTGCTATAGACTAAAATCATTCGTCAAGCTGTTTTTCGCCTGTTGTCCGCCATTTACATTAGATATTTGTAGATTTTTGAACAGCCTACATCATATATCTCCAGTAATTTACGAAGTGCTATCCTATCTTACAAACCGTGTGAAAATATCTAGAATAGGTAGGCCGAAACGTTCCACTTAGCATAAACTAGTCTAATCACAATCATTCGTTATCTTGAGATCTAAATGGCACATACGTTGTATTCAGGTGTCAGAAACACTAAAGTATCACTTGGTGTGAGGCAACACTGATTTGTATGTAAAATTTTATGTATTGTATACTTACGTATTTATTTATTCTAACCAAGAAACGCCGAAGTTAAAAATACATTTTTTAAATGTAACCTGTTTAACCATTTTTAGGGTTCCGTACCTCAAAATAAAATAAATGGTACAGCAGCACTGCACTTACTTTCTCGCAATACTCAAGAAAAACTATCAACCGCAAACTTAAATTTGTAATGCCATACACATAGTATGGAAATACAAACTTTTATTTACGTTTTTCCAAAAAAAATTTCGAATGAAATATACAGATCAATTCAGAATTCAAATTGTCAAACATTAAAACAAACAAACTTCAAACGATTTCGAGTAAATCACATGTTTAACTTTTGGTAGTACTGGAACATCCTTTATATGAATTTTCACAGATCAATGGATACTACCGTAGGATACTTGCATGCGCATTTTTAGGGTTCCGTACCTCAAAAGAAAAAAACGGAACCCTTATAGAATCACTTTGTTGTCCGTCTGTCTGTCTGTCTGTCAAGACCCTTTATCTCACGAACCGGTAAAGGTATCAGGTTGAAATTAATACCATGTATTAGGAGCCATGAACCACACAAGATCTGAAAATTTCAATTTTTTACAACGACGCAATCAAAAGATATGGCATTTTATGTCCTCATCTCCATACATTTATGCAAAAAACCAAAACCTACAGGGTACTTCCCGTTGACCTAAAATTATGAAATTTGGCAAGAAGCTAGGTCTCACAGTACAAATAATGGGAAAAGTCTGAAATCATTAAATATTACAACTTTTCTCACAACTAATGGTAAACAATTGTGGTGAGCTCCCGTTTCAAGAACATTCATATAAGAGAGGGGTCAAGTTGAATGGTCTCTGAGGCGATTTTTGTTTTAGTTCTATTTTATAAACGGGAACACTTACAAACTTGAAAATTGATATGTTTATAGTGCATAAGCTATAAAATATCAACAAATAATAAAATTTGGTCAAGCGCTTGTCGGACTCAAAAAATCTAGCACATTAACTTACTGAAATTTCAACTAATACAATTATGATTATGTGGTGGTACGGAACCCTCTGTGCGCGAGTCCGACTCGCACTTGGCCGGTTTTTTTAATTTCCCTACACATGTTCCTTATGGATAATTGTTCAGTTTGGTCTACTGAGCAAGCCCTTTCAGTTTTTGGTACACCCTGTGTACTAAATTTTATTGATAAAAATCATAAATAATATCCAGTCAGGTAGACAACCAATCCAGGATTAATATTATAGATAATTTTAATAAACGTTTTGGTGGTACAGGAACACCCCTTATATGAGATTAAACAGCTCAATTGATACTGGTGCATGATATCTTACATAGAGATGCTTGGTCATGCAAAGTTTCATCATGATTCTATGAGTCGTTTTTGAGAAAATTTCAATTTTTAATTTTCGTTGTATGACAGCTACCCTCAAAATGAGAGCCAGAAGGAAACCACTCAGAACCCTTCGATGGATTTGCATAAAACTCCTAAATTCAAAATATGGTGTCAATCGGACCATTCGTTTAGCCGCTAGGCCAAAGCGTGACGGACAGACCGACCGACGGACCGACCGACCGACGGACCGACCGACCGACGGACGGACATTTTTGGGAGACTTGTTTTTTATGATGTATAAGAGATATAGAACACATTTTTGAGAAAACTAGAAAAACTTTTTTTTTCACGAATACAATACCTTTCTCGCTCCGCTCGAAAGTAAAAACGGGACCCTTGTAGGATCACTTTGTTGTCCGTCTGTCTGTCTGTCTGTCTGTCAAGACCCTTTATCTCACGAACGGGTAAAGGTATCAGGTTGAAATTAATATCATATATTAGGATCCATGAACCACACAAGATCTGAAAATTTCAATTTTTTACAACGACGCAATCAAAGATATGGCATTTTATGTCCTCATCTCCATACATTTATGCAAAAAAGCAAAACCTACAGGGTACTTCCCGTTGACCTAAATTTATGAAATTTGGCAAGAAGCTAGGTCTCACAGTACAAATAATGGGAAAAGTCTGAAATCATTAAATATTACAACTTTTCTCACAACTAATGGTAACCAATTGTGGTGAGCTCCCGTTTCAAGAACATTCATATAAGAGAGGGGTCAAGTTGGATGGTCGCAGAGGCGATTTTTGTTTTAGTTCTATTTTAAAAACGGGAACACTTTACAAACTTGAAAATTGGTATGTTTATAGTGCATAAGCTATAAAATAACAACAAATAATAAAATTTAGTCAAGCGCGTGTCGGACTCAAAAAATCTAGCGCATTAACTTACTGACATTTCAACTAATACAATTATGACTATTATGGTGGTACGGAACCCTCGGTGCGCGAGTCCGACTCGCACTTGGCCGGTTTTTTTTGAGAGTGTTAGATACCGTACATAGCACCAAATCAAGCTTAAGTTTTATAGATGTAGTTTCCGTCGTATATTATTGAAGACAATAAAAAATAGAAAATCTGTAAATAATAAAATTTATTTTAAATTCTTAAAATATTGGTCCTGGTTCTCTTTTGGAGTTCTGTATCCAAAGGATGCAAATGAAAGCTTGACACTAAGCCCAATTCACCCTTCTATCTTCTTATGTCGTCAGGTGCTTATACTTTGTATAAGAAATATAATTATAATGTATGACTTGAAATGAAAAATATTAATAAATGATTTGTATTAGCAAGCAACCTCAAGTAGGAGTAACTATAAACTTGGGTATTACAGAACCCACGGTGCACCTGTCCAATTTGCTACTGACCAGTTTTATTTTCAAAACATTGGACAATATTAAGTCATCACTAATGGACTGAATCAAAATATTATCTTCGTAATAAATGTGCTTAAATGACATCATAACTCATGCAAAATTGTAAGTCACTGGCACCTTGGCTGACCTTAGCAATCAGTCAATATTTGAATTCCTTTTATTGTACTACCAACATCTATATGTTGGCACTGAACATAAATATATGGTTGTAAATAACTGTAAGTGCAAATTAGTCAGTGTGATTTAACAAGTAATTCGTGAATTATTGACGGTAATGCCTACTTGGCTAAAATAGAGTAGGTAGGCGGGCGGACTGCGGTCACTTAAATAATTTCCTATTTAAAATAAAATAACGAATATTGATAAAAACAAGTAAAATCAATCATAACATCCCGTGAAACGTCCACTGCAGGACAGGGAGTTCCCTCCAGACCTCCAGCAAAAACGCGAGGTACTTAAGAGGGGATTGACCATAGTCGCCACGCTTTTAAGCGTTGCGGCTGGAGACCGCTGTTGTTGGTGACCGTAGTTAAAATAGAACGATACACAGAAATATGCTGCTGGTAGTGGTGCAGATGGGTTGGGACTATTCTATGCCGATACCACACTGACGATTAAATTAAATATTGATTTTTTGTTACTATTATGTAATAAATAATACATGGACAATGTCACGCTTTAACTTGAGTGCTGTTATAACTGACTTTCATTATCTTCCATTTTTTTTGTTTATTTCTATATTGAATCTTATATTAACGATCAATACTGCATTGCTTGCCTTGATTCTTGATATGTCACAATAGTCACATTATAGCTACATTAGCCGACGCGACACAAATTACATGTTTTAAACCAATGGCCTTACGATCGAAATGCGAACAATATAATAAAACGATATTTCTTATGCTCTTTATTTTAGCAATGTATTCTCTTTGTTCCAGGTACCTTATTTTTTCCAGATCAGCAATTGTGCGGCGAAAAAAGCAAGTCATTTTAAGAAATTTGAAAACGCCTTCGAAACACAGTTTTTGTGCGCTAATAACACTTACATCCGTCCATTTTTAGGACACACTAACCTTAAATTTGCTATCATTAACCTTCAGATATAACCTTCTTTCTTCAAATCTAATCAAACAATGAAAATTACAGTCAAAAACATTCGCCTACAGTTTAAACTTGTATTAACAATCGGAAATAACCTATCAGAGGGTTGCATGACAAATTACTACAGCTTCCTGCGCCTGCGCCGGTCAGTTGTCCGCAATTACAAGATAAACAGAAGCCTTGGTGTCTAGATGTCAGATATCAAGTCAATTGTTGAATGTGATGGGATGTTGTACGTAATTATGTATGGTTTCAAATTATTTTTGGATTTCAGTATCTGATGTTGCCAGATCTGCCATTTTTAGGGTTTTATACAATGTTGTGTTCTGACTCGTGAAATGACAAGTAGGTCAAATTACAAATTTTCGTTCACAATTTTATTGTTAGTCCAGATTATCAAGTCATTTGTTGAATACAATAATGAGTTGTTGTCTAATATGTACAGTCAATAGCACGTCAGACTTGGACTTTGTACCGTTTTTATTTTTTTACCATGTTGTTTGATGTAAATAAATAAATAAAATAATTTTTTTATAGTCGCAGAAACTAGAGTCGTGCTGCGAGAAAGAAGCTTAACCAGCTCTTGACGTGCTCTATTATCTATTATACTATAGGCGCACTAAATATTTTTTGGATTAGTGACATTTTATTACCTATATATTTTTTTTATCAAATCTTTTCGAAAAGAGCTAGTTCGTTCTACGTTAACTGGGACTAAAATCGCTTTAAATCCCTAAAAGACTAAAACTGATTTAAATTAGAAATGTGGCCGTATTGTTATTATGCTTTAATCTTTAAAACTCGCAACCATATGAGTACCCGTACCCGTACCCTTAAATGGAACGCCTCAGAGCGAGGTAACGCCGCATTTTTTCGTGCATGCAGCCGGCTCCAATAGAACGCCTCAGAGCGAGGTAACGCCGCATTTTTTCGTGCGTGCAGCCGGCTCCATCGAATTATAAGACGTTGTCACGTCAAAAAAAAAAGTACTTCTCTTACATATTCATAATTGCATGTAATTTTTTTCTCATAGAGTGATTAAAAGTAGAATGTCTACCTCTGAAGCACCACTATTTTAATGCCCGAGTGACGAACTTTGAATCCCTCGCGGCGCTCAGGATTCTACTTTAGAATCCTTCACTATGCTCTGGATTCAAAAAACGCTCTTGCCTTAAAAATAGTTCTTTGCTCCCTTGGTAAACAACCTTAATATATAAAAGGATAAACTGACTGACTGACTGACTGACTGAGGTATCAACGCACAGCCCAAACGGCTGGACCTAAAGACTTGAAATTTTGCACGTAGATACCTTATACAGTGTAAGCATCCACTAAGGAATGATTTTGCAAAATTCCACCCCTAAAGGGGTAGAATAGGGGATGAAAGTTTGTACATACAGTCAGTTTTGAAGTTAGGATCTTCAAAATTTGTATTTAGACTAAAAACTAAATTAAAGTTGTATGTGGGAGTGGGCAGGTCACGTATGTAGAATGCATCCGGAGAGATGGGCTAGAATTACAACCCAATGGGTTCCCCTTGATGGCCGACGCGGTAGAGGAAGGCCTAAAAAACGGTGGCGCAACGACCTCGATGCCTTCATGAAGGGTTGGCAGGGCATGGCTCATGACCGTGACAATTGGAAAGAAAAGGGGAGGCCTTTGCCCTGCAGTGGGAAAAACCAGGCTAAAGAAAAAAAAATGTGTCTCAGGGTTTTTTCTACACCCTAAGGGGTGAAAAGGGGGAGGAAGTTGAAAATCCTTCATTTTCAAATTAAAATCCACTAAATTTATTATTTAGGCATTCAAGTTGTAATTCTGAGGAACGTACATCACTGTTATTGAAATTCCACCCCATTTTCAACCCCTAAAAGAGGGAAATGGGGTGAAAAATTCTAAAAACCAATATAGGTATCGTTTGTATGGTTTATCGGATCGCTCATTACGAAAACTTCAACAATTTTGAAATCCAACGTGGTGGAAGTGAAATACCATCATCCCCTGGGGATGGGGTTGGGGTGCGATAGGGTTGAAATGTCTAAAAATCAATATGGGTCTCGTTTGTCTGGACCGGGACGGAGACGGGGACGGGGACGGCGACGGGGATGCGGACGGGGACAAGGACGGGGATGCGGACGGGGATACGGATGGAAATGCGGACGGGGACAAGGACAGGGATGCGGACGGGGATGCGGACGGAGATGCGGACGGGGATGCGGACGGGGAAGTGGACGGGGATGCGGACGGGGAAGTGGATGGGAATGCGGACGAGGATGCAGACGGGGATGCGGACGGGGATGCGGATGGGGTTGCGGACGGGGAAGTGGACGGGGATGCGGACGGATATGCGAAATTTGACGGGAAAATATCTCATTCATACGGAAAACCGGTAACTACATAAAATACGAAATCCACGCGAGTGAAGCTGCGGGCAACAGCTAGTCTACTATATGACATTAAGTCACTGCTGAAATTGTTTTAAATAGATAAAGGGAAGAAAAATCCGGCTCGCGTCAAATTTTTCTTCCTATTTATCAACTCTGTTCGTTTTGAAATCACAAAATTTTTTTTGTACTTATCGTATTTTTGTTCAGTAGGCATACTTATAAAATGGCATAGGTATAGGGATGGGCCGAAATTCGTTTTTTATGTGGTTTGACCGAATTTCGGCAGCTTGAGCCGAACTTCGACATTCGCGAAATTCGGTTTAAATGCCGAACATTCGGTGCAAGAGAAAAGTATAAGTATTCGAACACAGGAAGTGTTAAAATAAAATCATTATTCAAGTATAATACCTAGCTCTATTATGATTGAAATTAATAGAAATCATTTCTTCATGGACAAATTAGTTCATGATATCTACCATAACATAACCGTAAAATAAAATTAGGCCTTAATATACGCATGGTCATTTATTTTAGTTAGGAACATGTAAACCTTAACTTGCAGTGTGATTAAAAAATTTATTAGTTCTCCTTAATTGAAGTCAGAAAAATATTTGCGTAATTAAATAGACATGAAATTAAAACAAAAATTGTATAAAAAATCTAATAAAAAAAAAAACAAACAAAAAATAATCAAATAAAAAAAATTAAAACGAAAGTATTTCTAACGGATATCAACTTTTTAGTTTACAAAGTACAAACTAAACATTAAGGGTTTAGAATTATGCAATTGTTGATTTTTCAATCACAGTTATCAGTCATCTCACGACATGTCATTCTTGAGAAAGCGTGGCGAAATTAAACCGAAGTTCGGCCGAACTTCGGCCGAATTTTTTATTTTAACCGAATATTCGGCCGAAGTTCGAATTCAGTTCAAACCACATTCGGCCCATCTCTAATAGGTACTTATAAAAATTTGTATGCGAGAGTAATTCCTGAATGAATAAATTTACGGATTTATGTTCCAGTAATGTTTTGAATGACGACAAAACGCCGGAATCTCTTTGTGTATTGTTAATTTACAGTACATTATGGACAATGTAAGTTTATTACATTGTGTTTGTAAGTATGGTCATTCGTCGTGCACCACACCCTGACGAATTGTTGTCAATACAGCAACAAAGACAGTAAAATGTTTTTGTTTTGGTAAATTAAAGGGGATGGATTTAGTATCTGATTGTGGGTATAATAGAGAAAAAAAAATTAGATAATCTATTGAGAAAGTGATATAATAAATAATAAATGTTTCATCGCCCAGAGCCTCATTCTATTTTAGGAAGTCAGCTGAATACCTAACTCCATGAAGCTAGCCACGCGCCACACACAACATCTTGCACAAACTTATTTCATATTTATTTATTTGCCATCACATGGTAGGTATAAGGTCTTATAATATAAAAGTATCTCATATGACGCCCTTGAGGGGCACTGCAAAAGGGTTAGTTGTTTCCTAAAAAATATTTAAATTTAATTATTGAATAGGTTAGTACTAAACTGTTAATAAAATGATAAAATTAAATAATGATAAAATTTAATTATGATTAAATTACTAAGCACCCCATGACGTACCGCAAATAACTTAGCGGTACGTCATGGGGCGCGTCCGCCGATGCGATGTTCTCCGAACAACAGCGCTAAGCCTTCTGTAGAGGAATATTACGCATCAGCATGGTGTGAAAGCGCACAAGTGCAAAAGTTGACACGAATTATGAGTAGGTTTTTTCAAGAAATTGGCCAACTTGGCTGGCTGTCAGGATTTTCAATCCATCAAACGACAGTGACAGTAGGAGAAAGGGTGCCTTTACACTAGAAGAACTGTGCTAGCTTTGGTGGAAAGTCACTCTACTGAATGTGCCTTCTGTTCTGTAGCCTATAAAATGCTCTTAAATGTTTACCGTTTGCTGTCACCCACCCTGGTTCTGTCCACGGCAGATGTTTTGTGGTCAGAAAAAAAGGTAAACAACTATGAACTAATACTGCAAATAGCGTTTCAGATATTGGCATGGCAACAAGTAAGTGGTAACAAAATAAAAAACCGGCCAAGTGCGAGTCGGACTCGCGCACAGAGGGTTCCGTACCACCACATAATCATAATTGTATTAGTTGAAATTTCAGTAAGTTAATGTGCTAGATTTTTTGAGTCCGACACGCGCTTGACAAAATTTTATTATTTGTTGATATTTTATAGCTTATGCACTATAAACATATCAATTTTCAAGTTTGTAAGTGATCCCGTTTATAAAATAGAACTAAAACAAAAATCGCCTCAGCGACCATTCAACTTGACCCCTCTCTTACATGAATGTTCTTGAAACGGGAGCTCACCACAATTGGTTACCATTAGTTGTGAGAAAAGTTGTAATATTTAATGATTTCAGACTTTTCCCATTATTTGTGCTGTGAGACCTAGCTTCTTGCCAAATTTCATAATTTTAGGTCAACGGGAAGTACCCTGTAGGTTTTGGTTTTTTGCATAAATGTATGGAGCTGAGGACATAAAATGCCATATCTTTTGATTGCGTCGTTGTAAAAAAATTAAATTTTCAGATCTTCTGTGGTTCATGGATCCTAATATATGGTATTAATTTCAACCTGATACCTTTACCGGTTCGTGAGATAAAGGGTCTTGACAGACAGACAGACAGACAGACAGACAGACAGACAGACAGACAGACAGACAGACAGACAGACAGACAGACAGACAGACAGACGGACAACAAAGTGATCCTATAAGGGTTCCGTTTTTTTCTTTTGAGGTACGGAACCCTAATAGCTAAACCAGCGCTCCGTTACAAACATCTGAAACCAGCATGGAGCAAAATGGAAACCACACCCACTAAAGGTCAAAATGTTACCAATGACGTGCCGTTGGCTGTACACACCTTACTTATTTTATTAGCATAACTTACAGGTTGTAATGCATTTCGACAGTAACATTGTCTGTGAATCTTGAAAAGCAGGTACAAGTACGAGGACATAATAATTTAGACTGTCAAATGTAGGTAGCTAACCTGACAATTTTAGATCATAATTCAAATTGGTGTTATTAATAATTTATTGTATAAGGATATAACAATGCTTATTACTTTGATGACTTAATTTCAGTGTAATTATGACATGCAGTTGTTAAATAATAAAATTAACGGTGTGTAAGTAGATTTGCTATGTAATATAGTGAACTTGATATGAATTTATTAGAACACGTTTTATATGATTCAGTTAAAGTCGAACTAATGTACCGTTATTACATTGACAATAGGATGATATGATGAGTAAAATATTGGAGTGATAGAGAACGTACAGTCAAACTTGACACTTCGGACTTTGCACCATTCTTATTTCAAACGCTCTACGTGCTGGCGTCGCATCACCAGTGATGATGAGTGATAGATGTGCTCTTGACTGTATCACCGCTCTGTCCTTCTCTCATGCATAGCTCTGACCTGCCGTCTTTCTAATACAGCCTACTAAGTTACAGTCGAAATAATGTAGCTTGATTACAATAACAGCTGTGTAAGAGAAAGAAAGAAAGAAAGAAAGAAAGAAAGAAAGAAAGAAAAACGTTTATTTTGGAAACACACAACAACTCATAACAAACAGGTTTAAAATAGGTAATTAAACAAAATTGTTCCCAAAAAAGGTCTCCACTCAGCATAATGCTGCTGGCTGGTGGTGACATTACACAACCAACTGTGGAGCCATACATACATACTTATGAACATACTAGAATATAATATTAAACTAAGTATAACTATAACTATATTTTTGACCTCGGTATTTATTTATTGTTTTAATAATCTTAACTTAATTAACGTAATATACATACATAGCAACAAAACAAAACGTACAAGCAGCTATCACTCGAAATTAGTTTTGGCCCAGCACGACTGCTGCAGCTGGAGTCATTCTAATCAAGATACATTTTTTCGGGTGTAGGTTGTAAATTTATAAAACTTATAAAAAAATCGGTTAAATGCGAGTCGCTCCAAGCTACCGAACAAAACATTGTGTTCAATCAAACCTATCTAGGCAATTTTTACATCCGGTTGCAATATTATTAGGGTGTTTAACCTTTAACTGGCTAGTGTATAAAATATAACCGCTTTTGTTTTAGTTCTCACGCTGTTTGAGGTAACTAGTGCACCTGTTTTATGAGCCTCTTACTAACGATTGTTGTATTGATCGTTTGTTTACTGTAACGTGACACTGATTAAGATTCTGATATTTTCTACTTCTAAATGTTGAGTTCAACACAAGGACGTTAAGTGTTAAAATATAATGTGCAATTGATTCAAATTTATGAGACTTTAAAAATTAAAATACATGAAATGAACAATCAAACAATACTTTTATTTAACGAAAGTGAAAGAAGTGAAGATTGATACTTTAGAAAAAAAAATCGTGATTTTGAATTTTTTGGGTAATATTTGTCTCCCGGCGATATTCAAGTATTAAATCTCCTAGGATAGGTAGCCGAGTCAGTAGAAACGGAATCAGGCTAGGGCAATCATTTCATTACTTACCTGTCAAATGTCAGATTGTAGTTTTAATCAGGCAGTTTCCATGCAGTTACGTCAAATGTAATAAGAACCGAAATGGAGCCATTACAAACGTATCTATAAATGTAGCAGTTGTTTGAATAATATATGTACCTACCTCATGAAGAAATACTATTGATTGAAAATGTTTTCTAGATTTCACTCTGACAATATACTTACCGGCAAGATAAGATATACGTGCCTGTTTTTTGTCGATGGGAAATCCATTATGGATACCCGGTCGCTGGGGGAAGCGACCGGGTCATGTCAGACTCCACTGGCTAAAACCTACCGGTGACCAATTGCGGCGCATGATGGGTAGCTCTGTGATTTCCTTACACATACCTACAAAACGAAAACTGCTTTGGGAGCCAAGAGTACTGATTCAAAAACATCACGTAAAGTTTATCCACGAATATAATTTTGAGTTGTAGAAGTTTTTGAAAACACAAGCTGCAGAATTATAGGTTTTCGTAGACAATGTTAAAGTGGATACTAAGTTACTCAAGGCGTGCCCTATCGCCCTTTGCAAAGACCGGCCCTCACGATTATTCCCAATGACGTGTTACATTGTATTATTTAAATGCTTCGTCAGATTCAACTTGAGTCTCTTGACGGTCCACTTTAAGATATTAACCAAAGGCTTTTTGTTAATTACTTGATTAACTTTACAGTCTTTGTTTTATGACTTCAGTCTTCTTTCTGACTGAGCTGGAACTTAATGCTTAATTTGTACAAATAAATTTTGATAAAAGTGATTTTTTTATATATTTGTATATTAATAAAGTTGAACATTTAATTCAAGTAGGAGCTTGAATTTGCAGTTGCATTTATACATCATCTACCAATGCACTATCAACACCATTATTAACTTCTCATTACCAAACCACATCCATCACCATTTCTCAACATCACTAGTTTCAATTGCACCAATGTTTTAAGTTCTAAGCCTTATCAGAGGCGGTTCTGTCCGCGCAATTTCATACAACTTAAAGGTTACTGTGGATTGTAGGCAGGTTGAACTATGGGCTGAGATCACGCCTACAATAGCTATAATGCCTGTTTGTATTTTGTGCTGTTAGGATTGTTTGATTACTGTATTTTACAAACTTTGAAAACTCTGGGTAAATTTTCGGATCGATTTTTTTGGGAAACAATAGAAGACCTTGGGGGCAATCGTGGTAATTTGAACGATGTTACCAAAACAAAAACGTTTGCCTTAAAGGTTACGGTAAGCCTTAACTAACCGTTTTAGGCAAACGTTTACCGTCTTACTACAAAAAAGAAATCTGTTGAGCACTTGATTAAAAATCGTACAAAATAACTCTGGCTATGTCATTGATGCGCAGAAGTCAAAAATTACTTATTTTCTTAAGACTCGACTTCTGCGCATCAACTGACATAGCCAGTTATTTTGTGCGCATTTTTTTAATCAAGTGTTCAACAGATGTCTAACTTTTTGTAAAAAGACTGTTAAAGTTTCAAAAACATAGGCTTCTTCTTTTGAGAATGATTTGAGACATGACCATACCTTAACATACTCTATTAGTTATTTCCTACTAAATGTATGTGGAATTAATTTTGCGTTTCTGAGAGTTCTCATTCATTACCTCGGTTGAGCCCATTAAGGTTTATGTTCCTTGTCAGTGAGAGGATCGAATAGAATAAGATTATTTTTCGAAATCTGTGACTACAGGTCGAAATATTTCCAAAAGTTAGGGTTGTCTCCTAAGTACGTTTTCTTGTAGCTATGTTTATGGTATCCGCCATGTGTGCCCCATCTCAACTTTCCATCCTGCATATAAAATTTTTAGGTAGACTTAAAACATCCTGTGTTAACATATTGAAATAGGTATCTATCTTCGAAGTTACTTCTATAAAATTTATGTCTGTCTGCAACATGGAATGTGCAGTTGGTTTGTATTGTCATATTCTTGACAAAATCGGATTGTTGCTATTCGTAGGACCAACATCAATAACGCAAGTTGACAAGTTGGTATGCGGGTATAGGTGTTAAGATTTATTGATTTGCGAAACTTAATGCTAAGCAGTCTGTCAAAGCCTTTGGTAGGGTACCTATTGCACTTACTATTCGGGTAATAGAGATTCTTATAACTACGATATTAGGTTTGTCTAATCATATAGAAACTTATAACAGAGAGATTTCACTTACATGGCTAAATATGTGGAAATGCTCGCGTCATTCGATAACAAAAATATACATGCTGTCCTCATTTCCGAAACCTTTCTCAATCCTTGTCTCCCATCCACCTCCTATTCCCTACCGGGCTTTAAGCTTATTCGAAATGATCGAGTGAGCTCCTCACATGGTGGTGTCGCCATTTATCTCCGTAGCCACATTTCTTATTCGGTCATCAGCAAATCCCCTCAACCTCCACCTCCCAACACAGCTGAGCATCTCTTCCTTGAGGTCAATCTGTCCCATTCCAAAATTCTTCTTGGTGTCTATTACAGCCCCTCTCTTAAAATAAATTACTTCCCCTCTTTCGAAAACATTCTTGAAGAATTTGTCCCCTCCTATAGCCATTCCATAATAATGGGTGACTTTAACACATGCCTCCTGAAAAATGATTCCCGATCTAATAAATTGCAGTCGATTGTCTCTTCCTGTAATCTTAATATTCTCCCACTTAATGCTACTCACTTCTTTCCTCATTGCTCTCCTTCTCTCCTTGATCTCATGATCGTATCCTCAACTGACCGATCGTGCCGAGACTGTTGATGAGCAAGTGCAACTTTTCAACCACTTTCTTACAGACCTTTACGACATCCATGCACCTGTGCGTCCTGTCAGAGTCAAGCAGTTACCTGCACCTTGGCTTACAGAAGACATGAAGGTGCTTATCGAGAAGAAGATCCAGGCGAAGTCGAGATTCAAGGTCGACCCTTCTAATGAAACCAAACAAAAGAAATATCAAGCGGTGAGAAATCGTTGCAACATGGTAGTACGGGACGCTCAAAGACGCCATATTCACAAATCAGTTGAGAATGGAGACCCAGCTAAAGTCTGGCGTTTCTTGTATACTTTGGGAGTTGGAAAATCACGTCATGGTACTATCCCACATGGCACAAATCTAGACTCACTCAATCAGCATTTCTCCTCTTCTTCTAATATTGATGCTGGTGTTAAAAACAGTACTCTGAACTCACTCTTGTCACAATCAACTCCTAATTTTTCTTCCTTTAGCTTTCGTCAATTCACTGATTGTAATGTTAAGAAGAGTATTCTTTCCATCACCTCGAATGCTGTCGGCAGTGACAGCATTAGTCGTAACATGATCATCCCCCTTATTGACATCCTTACTCCCGTCCTAACCAAAATCCTGAACAACTCCATCTCGTCCGGTGTATTTCCTTCAGCTTGGAAGGAAGCCCAAATTACTCCTATTCCGAAAAAAGGTAATCCTTCATCATTTTCCGATTATCGTCCTATATCCATTCTCCCATTCCTTTCCAAGGTCCTGGAACGGTTGGTTCATAACCAGCTCAGCCAGTTCCTAAACCGCAATAACCTGCTCAATCCTCTCCAATCCGGTTTCCGTCCTGGTCATAGTACGACAACTGCTCTTGTCAAGATCTCTGATGACATTCGGATGGGGATGGACAGACAGCAGCTCACAGTATTGACACTACTTGACTTTAGTAACGCTTTTAACACTGTTGACTTTGACATTTTACTTGGGCTGCTGCACTCTCTTAACATATCTCCGACGGTAATTGACTGGTTTCGCAGTTATCTGCTGGGTCGCCGGCAACGCATCCGGGTGGAAGAATCCTTCTCCTCGTGGTGTGAAACATCTGCTGGTGTACCCCAAGGTGGCGTCTTGTCCCCACTCCTCTTCGCTATCTTCATTAACTCTATTACTTTTCCAATCCAATCTTCGTACCACCTGTATACTGACGATCTCCAAATATACTCTCAAGCTGGAATTAATGACCTTGGAAAGGCCATATCTGATATTAACGCTGATCTGGCTCATATATCAGAATGGAGTAACTCTCACGGATTGCAAGTGAATCCAAATAAGACACAGGCCATAGTAATTGGCAGTCACTGGTTCATTTCAAGGGTCGACTTTGGATCTCTCCCTCCAATCGTCTTTAATGGTGTAGGTGTTCCATACGCCCAAACTGTGAAAAACCTTGGCATACTTTTTGATATCACACTTTCGTGGAAACCACAAGTGGCGGAGTTAAGTCGGAAGCTTTTTGGTGCGTATGGATCACTGAAAAGGCTGCGAAATTTCTTGCCGACCAGTACAAAGATTGCTCTTGCACAATCGTTACTCCTACCTATCTTGGATTACGCTGATACCTCCTACCCTGACCTCACAGAAGAGATGCTTAACAAACTGGAGCGGCTCCAGAACCTGTGTATAAGGTTTGTTTTCGGACTGAGGAAGTACGACCATGTGTCGTCCTTCCGAGCTCAGTTAAAATGGCTGCCCATTCGCCGTCGAAGGGATTGGCATATTCTCTCTCTACTATACTCTATCCGATTTCTTCCTTCCACCCCTTCATACCTCAAAGAAAGATTTCAATTTAACACCTCTCAAGATCGTACTCTACGCTCCTCTCTTGACCTTTCCCTCTCTATACCTTCACATACTACAAATTTCTATCACGACTCTTTCACAGCTACGGCCATACGACTCTGGAATGCACTTCCCACCGCGCTGAGGCAAGCTCCCTCACTCGACATTTTCAAGAGAAATGTTAAAGACCACTTCCTTTCACTGTCACACCTCTCGTGATCTGTGGTTGCCTGTTGTTGTTCGTGTCCTGCTATCAGATTTATGTGTATTTATATATTTTATATATGTATATGTTTATATATAAATATATATTTGTAGGCATATTACTAGCAGCACCTTCTTAGTATCGCCGAGTGAGGTCTCCTTGCTTCAGGAATAGACTGGCAGCTAAGTATTTAGATAGCTGTCGATCTGATGAAGCGTCAAGGTGAAAGGACGTCACAACAAGTCATCTTGGTAGATGATGGTGATCGTGCTTTTGCATTTGACAATTTATCTTAATGATTCCTGAAATAATAATGACGGTTCGTTTTTCAACATTTGAAGATGGCGGTCGTGTTTATATTTCAATTTTAGTTTTATTTGTTTATTGAAGAGTTTAATGAATAATTTGATTGGGTGTTATGCAGTAAACGTCTTTGAAAATGAACATCTATTAGAAGATTGGAATACATGCATTTATCAAGATTTTTGGATGGAGAGAAGCGGCCCATCGACACTTCAATAATTTTCCCCATCAACTTATCGGAGTCATCATAGTACACAGGCCCTCGTCTTCGTGATGTGGATTCCTGTGTAAATCTTTCACTTGACATTGGCGAACTCGCCATAATTTTATAATAATTTGTTAACTTGACATTGTGCAAAATACATCTGAGATGTGACGCCATTAAATAAATATCTATCTATCTATAATAATGACTAAAGTTACTTAAGCACAGGACGTACAACCTAAGTGTAAACTGTAATAACTATCCATAGTCAGACTGACCCGGAAGAGTCCGGGTGGCTCACCACAAGCCCGAAGCTCGGAACGTGACGTGACAATATTTAGATCCTGTTTGTTTATACCTGAACCCACTATAATCCTTGTAATTATGATATTATGGCCTCCTGCGCCGATATCAGAAGTGGGATAAAGAGACACAGCTCAATATTTTAATCATGTGTGCAAGCATTTCAGTTTCATGGATCTGCGTAAAAGTACAGTCGTGCCGAGAAATTGTTGAGCAACAAGTACAATCAAGAAAATTAGGTGCTGTACATACATTTTATGATAAAAAGGAATCAAGTTTAATGAGTTTTAATACCTGATATGTCGTAATGTTCAAAATTAATACGCTTAGATGGTGACAAAAAGCGTAATTTGCAAAAGTATCGTAAATTAGAAAGGCGTTGATGCATTTTT
Organism: Athrips mouffetella; assembly: GCA_947532105.1. NCBI lineage: Eukaryota > Metazoa > Arthropoda > Insecta > Lepidoptera > Gelechiidae > Athrips > Athrips mouffetella. Next base: position 17,745,562 of record OX383963.1, read on the forward strand.
AAATAGTGGATGTTAAAGGCGCTTACGGTACATACGAAGAAGACAAGACTTGCTTGTGGTTGTGAAATTATGTAATTTTCGACTTTGTAGAATGGAATCAAAGTTACGTACGGTAGCGACGATGTGTTCCTACGGTGTTTTTATACATTATTAACCAGATTAACCAGATGTCTGTAAAATTAAAATGGAAATAACGAAATCTGAATGAATACCGATTAAATAAAAACAAAATGCAATGAAATGAAACGAAACAAAATAATTTGATCACACAGCTAATGCTGACTGGTTGAAATGGTGATCGCTGTGACTTTAGGATGCCAGTTGAAACCAAGAGCACTAAATACAAATACAAGTATACAAAATAGTGGAGAAGCAACATTTTTGAGTCTCAATGATAATGAGCATCTTAATTAGAAATTTCGTGTCAAATCAGTGTGTGAAAGACTCAGTAGATTCGTATTTGCGTCAATGAGAGTCTCCCAAACAATATCAAAAGATGCTACACTAACTGCATATCATGGATATCAGGTCTGTCGTCAGTCCTTAGCTATGGTCTGATATTTATGGGGACACAGCGTTAATCTAGAGGATGTGTTCAAATTGAAAGATGTTCTTCTAGCAAATAAACGATTTGATTGATTGTTTGAAAATCTGTGGTAGACTCGCGATGCTCTACAGGGACGAATGTTGGATAATTAATAAAACTATGTAACCAAAATCTATGTAACCGAGATGAAAATGCTTAGATGGGCCGGTGGAACTTAAATGAATAGACTCAGGAACGTACATGTTAGTGGCAGTTTCAAAGTATCGCCTATTCTAGACAAACTTCAATAGAGTCAGTTCCGGCGGTACGGATTAGGTATGTGATGCGCTGAGAAGAAAAGCACCCCTTTAAGTCTGCGCTAAATATTGACAAAGGGAAATAAGCCGAAATAACCCCTGGGATGCCAAAGAGCTACTTAGTGGACGAAAATGTAAGAACTTACAAAAAATATTGTGGCTGATTATAACGACAGAGTCAACGGTTGAAAATTTATTTAGGGGTTCGACTCCAAATTAAAATGGGGAGAGAGGCATGGAGAAAGAAAAGAGACAGGAAGTGTACTGATTTTTAATACAAATTGCCCAAAGTATAGTGATTACTGGTAATACTCAACAAACCATTGCTGTATTCTTACGAGTAGCAATATCGGACAGCAAAAATGGAATTTATTTGATGTATGTGAATGGTCTGTACATAGACAGATTATATTGATGTGACCTACCTTATGGATATCCGGTGAGCATGTTCCTTATTGTGAGATAGTATGATATGTGACGCACATAATTTGAAATTGCTATGTTGATAATATGATTTGAAGTTACTCAGTTGGTTTGGGTGGTTGTAGGGCGATTACTGTTGAGCTGATAGAAAGGACAATGTCGTACGGGCCAGCCCGATTCGTTGGGTGGTTGAAGGTTCGCATTGGTCCAATCTATGTTTGTGGAGTTGATAGAGAGGGCAATGTCGTACGGGCCAGCCCGACTTGGTTGGGTGGTTGAAGGTTCGCATTGGCCCAATCTGTGTTTGCGAAGCTGGTCGGACAGTGGTGGATCCGGTCCATGCCCATCGGGGCTGGTCGAAGGGACACACTGGTCCGGGCCAGGCTTTGTTGATGGTTGGAAGGACAGTGGTGGATCTGGTCACCGTGCCCATTAGGGATGGTCGACGGACACACTGGTCCTGTCCGTGATTTATGTGGGAAAGATGTCATCCGGTCCATAGTGAGATGGTCGAAAGGGTACATGCTTTCAGAGTTGGGTTGAAGGGGCACATGCCTTCAGAGTAACTTCACAATGAGTGGTTTCAGTTTTGTGTGTGATGATGATGTTGATTGTCAGGATAGACGAGCGGATTGCTTGGTGATCTTGTTTTTTTATTTGTTTTAGGATATTGTTAATGGATCCGATTGACGCACGAGGTCGTGCGCTTGTCAGAATGGCCGTGTAGGCATATTACTAGCAGCACCTTCTTAGTATCGCCGAGTGAGGTCTCCTTGCTTCAGGAATAGACTGGCAGCTAAGTATTTAGATAGCTGTCGATCTGATGAAGCGTCAAGGTGAAAGGACGTCACAACAAGTCATCTTGGTAGATGATGGTGATCGTGCTTTTGCATTTGACAATTTATCTTAATGATTCCTGAAATAATAATGACTAAAGTTACTTAAGCACAGGACGTACAACCTAAGTGTAAACTGTAATAACTATCCATAGTCAGACTGACCCGGAAGAGTCCGGGTGGCTCACCACAAGCCCGAAGCTCGGAACGTGACGTGACAATATTTAGATCCTGTTTGTTTATACCTGAACCCACTATAATCCTTGTAATTATGATATTATGGCCTCCTGCGCCGATATATTTATTATGTTTTTATAGGTAGGTTTATATATGTAGTGTTTATGTATGTTTAATTTGTTATATCTTTAGGTCAATCTTTATGCACCGTCCCCGCATCTATGTTAGCTTAATATCCTGCACCCAAAGGTTGCCTGGAAGAAATTGCTCTTTAGCAATAAGGCCGCCTCATTGTACACCTATTTCTAATATTGTACTTTTCACAAAATTTCGTGTGCAATAAAGAATATTGTATTGTATTGTATAGGATGTGTAATTTGTAGCAATTTATTTAAAATGATTTTTGATATTGTAAGAAACTAGCTAAACTCATATTATTATGAACAAATAAGTATTTGGTATTCAAATCTCAAAACCCATTTCTTGTAACGGATATAACTGTCAGTCGCAATCAAAGTGTGCGCGTGCAATCGTGATCGTTGGATAGTAGAATAGTTAATGGTCTAGTGAAATAACAGGACACGCACTTTGTTATGGATCTAAAATTAGCTACTTTCCAAACAAATAAAGAGTTGCCCTTAGCTGTTTATAAAAACAATAGTAGATTTTGCAACAAGTGCACAAACGAACCATTTTTCCGAGACTTTTAGCAGCCCGAGCCGAAGGCGAGGGCTGATAGTAATGTCGAGGATAAAATGGTTTTGTGGACGAGTTACAAACTCTGCTTTTCACTTTAATTGCGAGGAAATAAAACGTAAAAGTACTCTCTAAATTTAACTCAAGAATGAGTTGTTCTGCTTTAGTGAAGAATATGTTGACGCGCGCGCGGCGCGGGGGGGGTGCAGCAGGCCCGCGCGCAGGGCGTACACCACCGAGATTACTTTTTTGCCCTAGTGCACAAAATTCGATTTTGTGCAGCCTATATCTTGCACAAAAAAGCACTGAGAGCATGAGAAGTGAAAAACATATAATGCATGTTTACAAGTGAAAGAGAAATTTAGAATGAGCCTGCTGCCTGTGATTGACATTGTCAGTATTAAGAGGTGACTGACGGAAATATTGTAATAGAGTATTTTTTGGCTCATTTTGAAAGTTGTAGAACTTTCAAAATGAGCTAAAAAATACTCTATTGATGGCACTGCTGACTATAGTTAGGGAAATTGAAACACTCAAGAAACACTGATACTAAACGGTCACCCAATATTAAAAATTATGAAGTCAGTTTGTTTGCTCCTGTCAAATGTTTCTAAAAGATCTTCTTCTAAAAAGATTGCTACATATTATTTTACAAAGCTATAAAAAAGAAATTACCAACAGTGATGAGCGTGCCACCTATCGACACTTAAATAGACTAGCACTAGAAATACGTGGTAAATAAACTCCAAAGTCAAGTCAAGTTGTATCAAAATATACATCTAAGTAGGAACTGATTATTTAAATAAGTTTAATAGGTTGATGAAAGTACAGGAACCGAGAAAAGTATGCCATGATTATTGCAATTGGAAGACTGTGGTCTCTGCCTACCCCGAATGGAAAGAGGTGGGATAATGTTGTATGCGGGATGTTGTTGTTGTGTTGTTGTATCTAGATACCAAATATGTATTACTTAAGTTAGCATGTCGTTTATGATGTAAGATGAAATGGTATGGGTGGTGTGGTGGGTATGACTTCGTGTATGCACTCCTTAGAGTACCTATGTATTATTTTTGTCATATCTCCTTTATAAGTCTCTTAAAAAACGTAGCTTTAGGAGAATTCCTTGTTTACGAAGTAAAGACGCTATCCTGGCTTTTGTGTCAACAGGTTAATAATCTGCAATACCTGCATAGATCTAGACTTAAGTAAAAATAGACGCTGATAACTTTATTCATACTCTTTCTCATTACACCTCTGTATTAGTAACTGTCTCACCATCATACATAACTTTTATTTCAGGTACAAATTCTATTATTACTACATGACATAAACCAACATCAGCCAGTGGGTCGTGGCGATAAAGCACGACTTATGATAAAGTATCGAATGATTGCTGAATTCCAGTGCTGACTTCATAACCGAGTTGCAGGCATTCTAGTTGCATTCCAGTTACTGGCCTAGTGTGATCATCATCACCTATTTCTGATTGTTGTGTAATGCGTAATTGCTTGCAATGGGTGTGACTAGGAAGTTGCAAAAGTATTTATATTATTTAGGTTAAGTCATTATTTATTTTATATGCGTAATAAAACGGCTTCTGTTTTTATGATCTTGGCTAGGTTACCTAGTTTAAATACAATATTCAGTAACCTGAAATTAGATATTTATAGTAATTTCAATAGCTGGATTTTTGTGCAGGTTAAAAGATTAAATTTGACCAAGTGAAGGTATTCAATGTCGGGTGGTATCGTGTGGCAGAGAGAAGAAATGAATGGAAGACTCCACCACCTTTAAGAGCTCTGTTAATTTGTTCATGTAAAATCCTTTAAAGGCTTATTTTGGAAGACAAAATCAATAGTTTTTATATAACATAAATACGTACATATCATCACACCTATACATAGTTGTATTGCGTGACGGCATAATCAGGATCGGTCAGAAACTTGTAAATTACCTTTGTGGGTAGTTTGTACCTTGAACCTAGGTATGCATTATATGGAACGGGGACGTGAAGGTATTTTTCATGTGATAATCAGACCGAAAAAGAAATGTCTTAGTAGTTAGGGATGATTAAAGGATCACAAAAAACCATGTGAGATGTTCTAGACCGGAGCCCGGTGCTCAGGAGGCCTTTTTAGATTTTTTAAGCTGTCTGTTTTAGGTAAAGCCCCGACTTTCTTGTCTGGAAAAAGGTTTTTAGTATCGCTATAAGTTAGTCTATCACCAGCAATCACTTTTGTTGGCTCTGAGTATTACCATGATATCACAAAGAAATTGTCTATTTCAGATTTTCAGACTTGTTTGTTTGGATGTAATGTTGATATTAAGGGTGAACAAAAGTAATTACCCATATAGAGTAGCTTATGGTGATACTAAAAACATTTTCCAGGCAAGAAGGTCGGAGAAAGACTAGCCTGAAAATCTGAAAAAGGCCTCCTGAGCAAAGGGCTCGGGTCTAGAAGTTCTCACATGGTTTTTCTTGATCCTCTGATTGTAGCCCAGCTATTAAGATATCTCGTTTTTGCACTGAATATCACGTGAAAAACCTATGAAAAAAAATTCTCGCCTCCCGTAGAGTATGGATTATTTTCAAATTAAGTTTCACTCTGATCTCCTTTTGTCTCGTACATGGCTCTTAGAGTGGTCGCATAACCAGCCAAACAGAATATTATGAATAATATTTTTTCAGTAGTCCCTATCTCGATCTTGTATGATTGATATGTGGCACAGCGTATGATTGACTTGTCAACGCCAAACACATCCTTGATACTATCATAACATAAGCCACAACCACTGCCGGTGTTTTTGTTCATTATTCTTAATAAATTTTATTCAGTTATAAGATCTTCTATCACTCATAATTAATTACTTCTTAAATATCCAATAGATGTATCACAACACAATGCCATCAACATATTAAGACAAAAACAATAAACATATGTAAAGTATTACGGAAGACAGTTTGAATACATTCTAATTTATGTAAACACCTAGAGTCAATTAAAACGATAGCCGTGAAGCAAGTAGAGCAACATTCAAGGTGATCTGTTTAAAAGTGGTTTTAGATTATAATAATAAGTAATATTGAATGATCAAACAGAAATCATTCATCTGAACTTACCTGTGCAAGGTTAGTCTGAGGTTTTAAAAAGTGTCACAAAATTCCTTAGAAATGTACCCAGAAGATGCAATAAAACAATCAAAGATTTAGCTTTATTATTATCATAAACTACGAGTACATAGAAGAGCCACGAAAACGGGTCGGTAGTTTTCCGCCTTACATTTTCATACAATGATGGGCTCAAAGTAATCGTCAATATTTTATCCAAATCGAATAAAATAAGAATGGGATTAGTCATATCTTTAGATAAGAACCTTGTCAACCAATTTCTGAAACATTGTACACATCTAAAATGTTCAGGAAAACCCGTGCGTCACTTCAAAATTTGATCACAGAAATATATGATACTCGTAATCGGACGAAACGTGTTTTTCTTCTAAGTGATGTACTGACTTTTCTGGATACAGTAGACAGGTGCGATATTTGAGAGATTTGTTAACATGGTTCATACCTAAAGATGTGGTTAATTAGATTCGTATTTTTATTCCATTTGGTCAAGATATTGACGATAACTATGAGCCCATCATTGTATGAAAATGTACGAGTATGGCAGAAAAACAACCTTTGCTCTTCAGTGTAGTTGTACGGAATATTACAATTCACAACAAATCAGTAACGTTTTCTTAGTTCCTCCTACGCTTGTTTCATTGTGTATATTTTTGTTTATCATCTTCTTATTTGTAAACAACAGCTTCAAATGTATGTAAGTCTTAAAAGGCATTGTGTACGAATATGTTAAATCTGAAACGGACAACAAACCGTGTAAAAATAAGTTTTCATACTTTATTAATGTACAAAATTTTCATAAATTCGTGTAATATCTTTTAAGTTCTAAAAGGAAATGATCAGCTGATTGATGTTGGTCCAAATAAGGCTCTTAAAATGATTTACTTGAATTAAAGTACAGAAAAGCAGTTGACAACTTTTCTTCACACAATTTCTTCATCAAAACATCCCTTGAAACGTCCACTGCAAGACAGGGAGCTTCCTCCAAAACTAAGTCAAATATGCGTGGTACTTTGGGGGGATTTACCATAGTCACCACCATTGTATTTGTAAACTTTGAACTTTCTGAATCCAATTTCATTTATCTTTCTGGTTACCCAATGGAAACTAATGTTGATACAACCTGGATATTAAACCAATTATTTTTAGTTATAATCAGTTGCAAAGGTGTGTTGACTTTCAAAAAACATTAAGGTATTTAAGTAATGAACTTTATGATCAGGTTTTCTAATCTAGATACTACGTATTGACGACGTAGCTACTACCTAAACTATCTAGATTACTTGGGTGTGTCTCAGCCTGCTAATGTATTGCTATAACTAGAATTTCATTGAATGCTTAAATAATATGCCACTTTTATCCCTTTATTTGAGCTAAAATATAATTTTTTTCTGTTTTAAAATAGACTAACAGATGATTTAAAAATTCTAACGCTTAGTTTTGTGTCTGTTACGTCGACCTACTACTTAAATGTAAAAGAAGGAATATAAAATGTACAATAAAGAATTAGAATAACATATTTTTTAGCTGACTGTCCAAAAATGCCCTCTAAAATAATTATTGTGTCAGATTTTCAGCATTAGCATTTACAAATGCCAATTACCTTCACATACTGCTTGTTAGGCACCATGTATCGCAATATGCAACACAAATCATGATATTTAATTGCAGGCTTTGCAGGTGTGAAACTGGTCTGGCTACTGAAAGAATTTATAATAGGTATGTGGTTTAAGACACATGCATGCACGATACTGAGAAATATGTAACATATATATACAACGTGGTACACGTCAAAAACTGCTACTCTTCGAATTAGGTCTTGTTTGTCTAAAAAAACACGAATAATGGAAAAACGGAAAAAAATGTCCCAGGAACATTGGGGAATATGAAAGAAATATACTCCGCTTCCTATTGAGACTGTATCACTGATAGGAGGTAATTTCAATTTCGTTTTTAAGTTTAAATAGACTTCTTTGTTAAGAAAGATTTCTGTGAAAAAGTTGTTCAGTTTTTAGACGATTCACATCCTTCCAAGCATTGTTATATACTTCTTTTACAAAGTAGCCGGAACTAACGGCTTAATTTGGATGGTTTTATACCTAGCGTTTACCCATCCAGGCGTAGCCTATTTTGTTTAACTTTTTTATCAAAAGGAAAGAGCAAATACCACTTGACGAGGAGTCTTTACGCATAAACGCGTACACACAATTTATAATATCACTCCGGTTGCTTTACGTACTTAAGTACGTGTGGGGAATTGCAATGTGCCGCAGTTGCTGCAACAAAAGAGCTTTGGTTTAGTTGGGAAAACATTTATCCTCTTTGTGGCTAGATATTCGTATTAAACAACGTAACGCAAGTTTCCAGTATTAGTGCATATGTTTCGTCACTTAGCATGCCTCACCAGTTTTTGTAACTCAAATAAACGTCTGTATAACATTCAATAAAACCACACTCTTAAAGTGATTTATATGTTTCTTGATAAGATTTAACTGGGCTTTTGGTGATAATTTATGTCATACTTAAACCATGTGCATGAAAAATGCATGTAGAATATTTTGTTGGAATAATCTGGAATAACAAAAAACTTAAAATTACTTCGTTCGTAACGTTCCTAGACTGAATTCAGGAATATCTCAATAAAGGTCCGGTTAAAAGTACCTTATACCGACGAGCGTGTATATATGAAAGGGTTGATGAAAGTAGAGGAAACAAGGGAAGTATGTCAAGATCGTAGCAGGTAGAGTGCTGTTGCTTCTGCCTATCTTGACGATAAAGAGGCGTGATTAATCTCACCTCGCTTTTTAGCGTGGTGACTTTCTTTAGATGCGTACTTAGGACAGCCAAAAGCAGGTCAATCTTAACACTCACAGTGCGACTATAGCTCATACGGCTATTAAAATAAAACTGTAGATATAGTCAATGTGTTAAACTTGATGCGCTCTTGACTGTAGCTAGTAAGACTTATTTATGGAAACCACAGAAAAATAAAGGTATCTAGAAGGAAGGTTAAAGAAATAATTCGTCACTAGGTGGTGTAGGCGTTTTTCTATGGATTTGACAGGTTATTTTGAATATTTTCTATGGATCATCGATGATGGGGTTGTGACATGTTGACAGATGTCATCCCCTACTAAAATAAATTAGCAAGGTACGAAATCTTTGATGGAAACCATGCTACATGATAAGAAAACAGCAGGAAACTAAACCAATAATCACTCAATCTACACTTCTCACCACCGTATAAACATGAATGTACAAAAAACAAACAGTAATATGTCAAAAGTCGTAAGAAATGGCTGCCTGTATTGATTGCTTCACACTGCGAGAGTCCCACGGTTAAGAATACTAAATATTACTAACGCCTACGGTATGAGTTGCGTTTTCCGTGGTGTAGCAAAAACTATGACACTATATTATGCGAATTACGCACTGCATTGTTTGGTACTAAGCAACTTTCGTTGGCAATAGGAATCGGGTTGGTGGACCAATGATGTCTTATTTATGAAAATGTTCGTGTACTTATTTGTAAAAGAAGAGTGTTAGTTGTCACTTAGCATTCGATTTCAATCTTATTGCAATATTTTGCAAATTATACTTTATCAAAGTCAATGAATGCTTACGATTCTTAAAATCAGGAAAATAAATTAAATAAAAAACATTCAGGAGCATTATGAATTTTCTGCTATCTATTAAGGTATCAATCATTCTGGATAAGTAGTAAACACATTGTCTAAATGTGTGCATGCATGTTGCACATATATTTAGTTACAATGCGCGTACGCAGCTCGACCCCATTACCGGTCACTGCGCTGCGGATAGTGCAGGTGTGTCTAGGGACTTGCTGCGGTTACTAGATACGCTTATCGATAAAATTATTTATATTAGTAATAAATATGCCTGTGACTGTTAGCAGACCAACCAATAGCAGTACCAACCTAGCTCTACCCGTGGGTGTCGTAAGGGGCGACTAAGGGTCTATAAATCGGAAGATTGGCAGCAGCGTCCTGCGTATTGTACCATCGGTCACCAACAACCACGGACCATGGTGCCAGCCGAAACGCTAACAAGCGTGGTGACTCTGGTACTTACCCTCCACATTTTTCCAGCCAAAGCTGGAATTCTGGAGGATGCTCCCTGTCCTGTAGTGGACGTTTCATCGGACGTTATGATGAAGCTTACCGGTTGTAGAGACATTGTTGGACAAAGTAAAACTCGTAGTAAGCTAAAAACTATAGTACCCATCAACGCTCTATTCTGTTCCCGTTATACTTAAGGTATCAAATTAAACACCAGTTTTGTTTCTTTCACTGTTTTACTTTTGTGCAGTGGCATAGGAGCCAAGTAAGATTCCTGTCCTGAATATTTATGCTAGTCACTGCTATCTTATCATCGCTGCCTTTTAAAACGTATGATTACGCCACAATTCTACCACTCATCGTATTCCTTCTCTTCTACAATCCATTTTTTTTCGTTTATTCCAACACTTACCAATATATTTTGCTGCTACGAGTATGACACTAAAACCAGAGAATATTTGACGGAAAGAATAACACTGTTTTACAAACTACTTTTTCAGACAGCTTTAGCTGATTGCTTTTGACATAGCTGTGAAATGTGTTGGTAAGCGTTGGAATAATATTATTATTATTTTCATTTGTAAATCTCAAGCCATCGATTCGTCATGTTACATCACTAGCCGCTAACGGTGCAACTAACTAGCGTAGCCGTTCATTGCAATCCTACTCATACATAATACCGACTCTACTAGTATGCATTCTACTATTAGATTACCTCTTGATTACTTTAAGGTGACCACATAAATTGGTATCGAGAAACATTTTGCACATTTTAGACTTATGTTCTAGTCAGTCTCACAATAGTAGAACAAGTGGAATGAAGTCGGTTCAAAGAGCAGAATATTTCTACCTACGTGCAGTAACTGTACGATTAGAAAAATATCCAGGAGACGCATTTTTGAAGCGTTCGAACTTCAATTCGCATTCGAATTGGCAAGATTCGTATACGAATCCGTAAAATTCCAATTTTTGAATATTCATACCTGTGAATTCTACAACGAGTGGTCCGACCCACTCGTTTTGCAATTCTATCACTCGAAAGTATGTATAATCTGTGATGAGAACGACATTGACGTTTCCTTCACAAATGACATCAAACTGACATATCAACTTTTTAATTTGCGTTCCATTCCCTCGCAATTCATTACCGGTTTTTAAAATCAATGAGTAATTGCTTTCCGGTTTTTATTTTTTCTGCGTGAAAAGAAAATTGTTGAAAGATTTGAATTTAATAGCAACACTGTTTTCGAATGATTCAAAAATGCGTAAAATCGATTGCATTAGAAATTAAATTCGTACACTATTTGTTTTCGTATGCGAACTAAAGATTCACTTCGAACGCTTCAAAAATGCTTCTCCAGGGTCATGAGGGCTCGTCGATTACTCGAATAGGAATGATATACATGGTGTTAGGGTAAACATTGTAATCCTTGAAACTGTGCATTCAGACCATGAAACTGAACAACCTTCCCTGAAGAGCATAGACCAAAAACGATAAAAAAGATTGACTTCCCAAAGAAACTGCACCAGCTGATTGCGCATTTTGTATAGGATTTTTTTTTTTGGTATTTCATCCAAGTTCCTCAGGGAAAGTTGTCCAGTTTTATGGATCACAGTGTTTACCCTACCATCCAGTTTATGGCACATTAAGATTGAGTTCACCATTTATAGTAAACGTAGATATGATCGTGTGTAACACCTTAGTTTAGAAATGTAGCCCAACATTTCTTTCCACAGGTGTAGGAGCTCCTTAAGACTAGATAACCTAAAGAAGAACCGCAACCACGGGTTGATTTATTCAGTGAATCAGCAGCCGAGTGCTCAATCAGGCACCAATTGCTAATGCATTTTTTAATTATGTCGTGAGTTATGGCGTGGATACTTTACTTCACCATCTATAGTCAGCGTGGATATGATCGTGTATAACACCTTAGTTTCAAAATGTAGCTCAACATTTCTTTCCACAGGTGTAGGAGCTCCTTTAGACTAGATAACCTAAAGAAGAATTGCAACCACTGGTTGATTTATTCAGTGAATCATCAACCGAGTGCTCAATCACGCACCAATTGCTAATGCAACTTTTAATAATGTCGTGAGATATAGAGCGGATATTTTACTGTCAACTGTTAATTGCCACGATTTTAGATTTTTTGTGAACTAGATATTTTGGGCACTGTTGCAAGCTCTATGAGATCTTAAGACACTAATTGGAAGTCACAAAAACTGTATATACTGATAACAACTAGTCTTAATGTTATCGAGATAATGATAGTGATCGCAAAACATTCGTACCTACTGTATACTTATTTTACCGTCAAATAAGCTGCTTTGAGGCCTATGTCCAGCAGTGGACGTCTTTCGGCTGATATAATGAAGCTGCTTTGTAGAGAATTTTGGCCATCTGCGTTTTGTATTTTTCGTCAGTCTAATTCTCTAACTAGAAAAAGCAATTGTGTAATAGAGTTCGACAGAAACCATACAATTTGTTTTAGAGGAAGAAGAAGCTTGCTGAAGAAGCCTTTCTTTTGCAGTGAACGTACTTTGTGACAATAATACAATCTTATCAATAGTTGCAGAAAAAGCTTTTAAAGTTAAAGATCTTTTATGATGCTGAGACTTTCTGTTTTGTAGCCAAAAATGTGTCTACAAAAGATTTAAAGAAGCTTGAACTTTAAATTAGTTTTCTGCAACCAAGTATAATACCTAACACTTTAAGATAGATAAACTCGTAGTTGGTATTTCAATTTCCAAATACATAGGCCTGGTCAGCGAAGGGACATGCTGGGATCCGCTCCACTTGGATGCCTTTCAGATGGTCGTAAAGTGACTAAATGCGCTGCTAAAATGCCCTTTTCAGTTTTATCTACTTACAAAAACGTCAAAATTATTTTTTATTAGGGTCTACAGAAAAGATACCTAAATATTGGAAAGTCAAATACCTACAAGAACACTCATCATCAGCATCATAACATCCCATGAAATGTCCACTACAGGACAGGGATCTCCCTGCAGAATTCTAGCTTTTGCTGGAAAAATGTTGAGGGGAAGTAACATTGTCACCTCGCTTGACAGCATTTACAGCTGGCACCATGGACCGCGGTTGTAGTTGACTGCATTAAGTAAGATGGTATGATACACAAGAGGATGCTGCTGTCCATTCTCCAGTTTATAACCCTTAGTCGCCTCTTACGACACCCACGGGTATTTATGGGATAGTACTATTCTTTGCCGGTACCACACGGGAACACTACCGAAATTAAAATAATACATGATATGTTTAAAAGCTTACTAATGAAAAGAAAAGTGAATATGTATTTCATTCAACGTTATAATTAATAGCTTAGTTAGAGTTGTTATGATAAAATTTATAGCTTTAAAGACACAATGCGCTAACAGCATACTAATTACTACTACAGTCTACGACTTGTCGATTTATTTGCTTGCTTAATTAACAAATCATAATAATCTGCGGATTTCATTGGTATTTTATTGTTTTAGCAATGTTTGATGGACACTTTGGGTTAGCAACATTTTAGTGGCACCAGCTGTGCTTGCGAAATGTACCATTTTCCCAGCCTTCGGTCCCTTTGCTAATAGAATACTTGAATTGAGCGCGCATTTACTATTCTAGAGAGTTGTGAAATTCCGTCTGTTGCCGATCCCTCGAGAAAAACCGTAAAGCAACCAAGTTAGCTCTAATTTTAACTTAAAATGTAAAACTTTTAATGAAACATTTAATCAATCAATATTTAGTAAAGTACATTTTTCGATAATTTATTAACAATTTTCAGTCAAATAACCCGCCCCTTGTCATCCCTGGTGCAAAGGTGCCCATGATACTAGCGGCATTGCCTCTTTGAATCGCAATGGATAGCCTTTGCACCAGGTATGACCCGGAGCGGGGGTCCAAACCCTTAAGTAAACTTTTAATTTATATATACCACATTTGGCGGAAAAAACGGTACTTTATCGTTACTGTACGTTATTATCGTTACGTTACGGTACTTTAACGGTACTTTATAAAAACATAATAAAAAAAAATAAACCGATTTAAAGATGAAAAATTTTATCTTATAGAAAATTTTAAGTTAAACCAAGTATGGGTTTCAGGCTGACACGGACCTTATAAAATAATAGTTGGCCCATTCACGGAGATAATCACCCACATTTGGTTTAAATACATTTTTAAAAGATAAAACATTTTTATCTGGAATTTTGTTTGTGTCTTTTTTATTTCCTTTTTATCCAGCTTTTTTAAAAATTTAATTTGAAGTTGAAACTACTTCTAAAAGTTCTAAGTAATATTTTTGCGATCTCGTTTTTTTTGTCTTTTGTAGTCACACACACACACACAATACACATGTCTCAATATGTGTAGACATACAAATATATAAACATACATACACTTATGAAATTTGGTACATTTGTTAAGAAGCTCATATAGACTAATATACGCAAAAATTCTGTATTTTTGAAAATACTACATACCTACATACGGGTCGAATAGATAACCTAGTTTTTTTGAAGTAGGTTAAAAATTACAAAGAAGACTAAAACCTGGGGTGACAAAGGCGGTATTATTATAATGAACTTCCTTTCGACCTAAATCTAGCCTTTAGGACAGAGATGATGTTGTCGATGGTACAAGCTTACCCAGAAGAAGCTTATTCACTCGCGGCTAACATTTTGTGTTATATGAACTCGGGAATGCAAACGCAGGCAGGGAATTCTACTCTTTAGCTGTGCTTTGACTTTAAAGAAGATGCTGCAAAGCGCTTAACGAAATAGTATCAAAAATCTTTGTATTCGTCTCGACGCATATTGACCTAATTTCTAAACGCATAATGTCTTATACGCATAATGCTCTAAACGCGTAATGTCCTAAACGTATAATGCCCTTAACGCCCTAAACTTAGTATTGTATATGTCACCGGTAAATAATAAGAATCGTTAATTGACTTATTTCCAAGTAAGTTGAGTGCAAAAAGCGAATTCGGTACAGTTTGTTATTTTTACAAAGTTGATCAACTTACTAGGAAATTGATCAACTTGTCATTTCAAATTCCGTGTCATTTTCCACACATGACCATTGCAAAAATGTAAAATATTTTTTTTCATCATGCTTGACTCTAAAATGATCATGCCATCAAATTTAATTTTACGCTCTTGCAATGTTCGTTGATGGTTTTTCTGTCATAAATATACAATACAAATATTTTGGGTACCACTTCATAATTAAAACAACAAATTGCGACCAACATACCCTTGACTTAAATAAAGTATTTAATCATTCATGACAATTCCTAATTATTGATTATAACCCTATTAGGAAAGTGTTACGATTGTAATTACTAGTTCTGTAATAATTACGTGTAATCAATGACAATAATAAAAACTAATTAACTAGTTAAGGGACGGTGCCGTGCTGTGATTTATTATTAAGATCTCTATAGATTGAAGGATTTCAACATTTGTTTTTGTTCGGGACGCATTCGTAAATAAAGTATTTATAATAATATATAGAGTAGGTGGATTACATAAGCAACCTATTGACGACAAGAAGGCGTGAGAATGGAGCGCGTACTCCATCACATCGATTTGTAATTTAAATTCGTGGTTTGATTTATCAACTGAAGTATTTACGTGTTATTCGTTACATTCTATGGTTACATATAAACTAGAAGCTGACAAAATTACAAATAACTTTGAAATAAAACGTGTGTTTCCGAAGATCTATTAAGGAAATAAGAGAAAACGTTGTTGTTATTTATTTACTTAGTAAGTGGCGCTTCATGAAAAACATAATTCAGATTTTCGTTTTCGATCGTTTGCAAACTTTTACAAAGGAAATTACGAATACCTAATAATAATACCGTACAGTATACCAAATTTGCCCCGTGTGGTGCCGGGAAAGAATAATACCAACCTTTACATACCCGTGGGTGTCGTAAGAGGCGACTAAGGGTTATAAACTGGAGGAGGATGGACAGCATGGACTGGAGGATGGGCAGCAGCATCCTCCTTTGTATCTAGCGCGCTTTTGCTAGGTCTGTGTTTGTATCTAACATCTTACTTACTGCGGTCACCTACAACCGCGGTCCATGGTGCCAGCCGTAACGCTAACAGGCGAGGTGACTATGTTACTTCCTCTCTACATTTTTCCAAGCTAGAATTCTGAAGGGAGCTCCCTGTCCTGTAGTGGACGTTTCATGTGATGTTATGATGATGATACCAAATTTCAAGGTGATAGCGTGAGTAGTCGCATCACAGGGGTTTCTTTTTTACCATTTTGGCTTGGAGCCCTAAAAATAAGTAGCTGAGTGATTTTTGTTATTAGAATAAGGCCTTGTTTTCCATTTCTGTTAGTCTTATATGCCCGGCTTAGAATAGAACTGCCCCATACTACATCTTTCTAAGGCCATCGTATGTATCAAGCGAAAATGGAAAGGCTTTGGTCTGTTTCATACCATTAAGCAACCAAACACAACTTAAGCATTGTGTTGGGTTTAGACGGTATTCTTCTCCGGGAAATTCTTAAGGTCCTTCGGTTTTTTCATGAGATGTTATTATGAAAGTCTTTAAGTGTAAAGCAGAGCTCTCTTGAGAATACAATTTAAGGTGATCTGTGACGGCCAGCTTAGACCCGAACACAACTAGATGGAGCTACTACTGCAAATATAAGGTCTTATTTTTTTAATGCAATAAGTACCAAATAAGTTGATCAGCGTAAATTTCACGGTGCAACTTCAACGCCTAACAACAATTTCGATAAAAAAAAATATCTCCATATATCCAGTAAAGTCAATATATCAAGTCAAAGTCAGTCAATCAACTCACACATGCACACAAAGCACAACCGTACAGTTTTGACCGCACGCCCACAATCGTAATATTGAACCAAAAATTGCTAACAAAACAAAACTAGTACTTTCAGTACATTAGCTGTATTTTTGTATTATTCAGCTAAAAATTTAACTAAAAATAGCAGTATTCGTTCGTTTTTAGGGTTCCGTACCTCAAAAGAAAAAAACGGAACCCTTATAGGATCACTTTGTTGTCCGTCTGTCTGTCTGTCTGTCTGTCTGTCTGTCTGTCTGTCTGTCTGTCTGTCTGTCTGTCTGTCTGTCTGTCTGTCTGTCTGTCTGTCAAGACCCTTTATCTCACGAACGGGTAAAGGTATCAGGTTGAAATTAATACCATATATTAGGATCCATGAACCACACAAGATCTGAAAATTTCAATTTTTTACAACGACGCAATCAAAAGATATGGCATTTTATGTCCTCATCTCCATACATTTATTCAAAAATGAAAAACCTACAGGGTACTTCCCGTTGACCTAAAATTATGAAATTTGGCAAGAAGCTAGGTCTCACAGTACAAATAATGGGAAAAGTCTGAAATCATTAAATATTACAACTTTTCTCACAATTAATGGAAACCAATTGTGGTGAGCTCCCGTTTCAA
Organism: Athrips mouffetella; assembly: GCA_947532105.1. NCBI lineage: Eukaryota > Metazoa > Arthropoda > Insecta > Lepidoptera > Gelechiidae > Athrips > Athrips mouffetella. Next base: position 17,763,210 of record OX383963.1, read on the forward strand.
GAACATTCATATAAGAGAGGGGTCAAGTTGGATGGTTGCTGAGGCGATTTTTGTTTTAGTTCTATTTAAAAACGGGAACACTTACAAACTTGAAAATTCGTGTGTTTATAGGGCATAGGCTATAAAATAACAACAAATAATAAAATTTGGTCAAGTGCGTGTCGGACTCAAAAAATCTAGCACATTAACTTCAACTAATACAATTATGTTTATGTGGTGGTACGGAACCCTCAGTGCGCGAGTCCGACTCGCACTTGGCCGGTTTTTCAACAGAATTTTATTTCCCGCGAAAGAATGCGTCATTTGAATTTTTGTATGGAAAACGGATCACCTTACAAAGGGTAAAGGAAACGAGCGTGATCTATACGTGTAGACGCTACTGACAAATTCAAACCCCTTTACATTCTGATGCCTATACCTATGATGCGTTTTTTTTTTAAAGAGAAATAAAGGTAGTGTATTCTTTAAATTATTTTTGGGTCTTTTTTCCGTTCTAAATGTCCGGTTAACTACTCACAAGATTTGATGTCAGAACAGAACTCATTAGTATCTAATGCTCGCTTATCAACTCACTATACATACCTAAACATAAAGGGTGCAAGGGACAGATTTTCGAAAAGTAAAAGGGCATGATATACCGAACAACATTCAGCTTTGGCGTATTTAGGAAATTTTCAAGAGTGTAAAACTTTCAAGAAATACAAAGAAACTGACCAAGTGTGAGTCGGACTCGCGCCCTAAGGGTTCCGAACCTATCTTCCATGGCATTATGATTTACTAAAGGCTTTTGCGCTTTGACTTTAAAAACTCCGCGACCTGGTCGACTTGACCCCTTTTTTATAGAAAAGTTCTTGGTTACTAATAGTTGTGAGAAATATTTATATATTTAATGATTTTAGACTTTTTCCTTTATTTATCCTATGAGACCTAGCTTCTTGCCAAATTTCATAATTTTAGGTCAACGGGAAGTACCCTGTAGGTTTTCCTTTTTTACATAAATGTATGGGGATGAGGACATGAAAAGCCATATCTTTAGATTGCGTCGTTTAAAATATTGTGTCAGATCTTGTGTGGTTTATGGACCTTAATATTCGTTATCAATTTCAACCTGATACCTCTCCCGTTCGTGAGAAAAAGGGTCTTGACAGACAGACAGACGGACAACAAAGTGATCCTATAAGGGTTCCGTTTTTTATTTTGAGGTACGGAACCCTAAAAAAATCGGCCTCTTCATACAAAATTGCAAACTTGATTGGACAGTTTGTATGGAGAGGCAGATTTCCTTTCTCATTTCTTAAAAGTTTTATTCACTGATAGTTGTTCAGTTACGTCGGCTGACCATCCCCTTTCATTTTTCGGAAACCAGTCCCTTACATCCTGTATACTTTGTTATCTTTAATACCTCTGTTATCTTTCTTAAAAGCGTCATCAAACAATCAATAGGTAGCTCATAACCAAACCACATAACAGTTCAAACAGAGTGATCGTTATGACAAAACGGTCACCGTCCAAAACTGTTGGTGATAATGGTCACCTCACCACCGCAGTCCGTTATGTCATGTTGCGTTCAACGTTGCGTCAGATATACAGTATTGTGACGAATAGACGAGCAAATCGTGCGCAATCCCGTTAGCCCTTATTGTGGAAAAAAACATAAGATTACGCGAAAAACTTACAAACATGATTAGAATATCTATCAGTTGCGGGAAGCCTTATTACTCTTGATCCTCCCTCAAATCTATTACTGACAGTTTTTTTGTTTACAAAATAGAAAAAGAGAGGACGAATCATAGTAAAACATTATAAGGCTTCTCTTTTTGCAACCTGATGGTGTACATGGAAGTAACTAACTATTGTTTATCGTGCGTCCGATATTAAATATATGTGATTTAAATTGTAATTATTTTATCAAAATATACTTTTTCCATTATTCATAATTTTGTCAGTCGTATTTTATTGGTACAAGGTCGGCTTACCTAGGCCCTAGGGGTTCGACTAGGGCATTGATTTTCTCATTCCTCGCACAACCCCTTTAGACTTTGCCAGAAATGTAGACTCAGCTGTCTGTATTCAAGCCGACAACTCAGCCACGAGCGTTTCTAGATTCTTAAAAATCTTTTTTCATAAAATTCAAGAACTGCCAAACATCGATATTTTGACTCGCAACCGCTTGTACCATGAACCAAACACTTTACAGATAGCAGAAAACTACAAAACGTGACTTCTTAAAAATAAAACTGCCCAATCACTCGGACATAAAATCCTACGTGCGCGAACAATTTGATGGAAAAGTTATTGTTTTACGGAAAAAGCTATTATAAAATGGCGGTTACGTAAATAGAAAGAACTGGTTTATTATGGTAGATTTAATAGTTGCGTAAGAGAACAATTTGGTACAATAAGTAAATTATAGATGCGTTTTGCTAGATTGAGGTAAAGGCGCAGTTAAAATTACTAAAATATCAACACATTCGAAAGTTGATCATAAATTAAATTAATTTAGTTTGAGATAATTTGTAATCTGAAGATGCAATAGCTTTATGTCACCATCTCGTGTTGATCCAGCCTCTTATTACCTAAATTACACAACCTTGGGTTATAAATTCTCAGTTTATTCGCTAATGAGTGCAAAAACTGTTACATGCGCCGGCGCAGGAAAATGCCATCACGCCACGTTACTGTGAGTTGAGCAAATTTCTAATTGCAAGCATTTGACTTGGTAATGGATAACTGTTGACTGGCGAAGTGGTGAGGGCTGAGGTGTGTGGTGTGGTATTCGTAGCATTTGCATTAACTTGTTTCCGTGTTAGTAAGTTTACTCTACCTTCAGAAATACCTTCAGAAATGTTTAAACCAAAGGAAATAGTACATTGCTTATCGGGAAGAGAAAGGGACCGATTCCCAACGTGGGTGTCGTTTGAGGCCTGAGGCGCAGCCGATTCCCACCGTATTTTCTTTCCAGTGATGCATAGTGCATTATACTTCACCTATAAGGAAAAAACTACACAAAATTAAAACACAAAATTGAAGTTTCGGAACTTCATTCTCTTCTAATATTTTTTTGTATGGCTTTCAAATCTCCACGAGTATTTCGCGAATGTCAAAAAAGTTTTTCATTGATATTTATTTTTTAATTTCGGATAAGTTTAAGTGCGTGCAACTGCGAAGCCAAAACGTAAAAAAAAGTTTAAGTGGCCAGTAGCATTTCGCGGAATTAGAAATGGATTTTCATACAATATTCCATCCCACACAGCACGTTAACAATGGATTTTTACGAGCATACAATATTCCATCCCGCGTATTTGTACGATTGCAATGACGTACAAAGGACTTAGGTCCAATCGAAGTGGTTATCGCCTAACCTTACATTTTATTGATTCAAACCTAGCCTAATCTAGCCAGTCGTTGATGCACCGTAATAATCGCGATGTACTCTTAGTTCTACTGCGACTTTCTCCGCCGAAGGTTGATAAAGTCCGAGAGGGCATTGTCTTACAACCAGGTCTTTTTTGGGTGAAGGCTACAGCGGCGAGCATCAACAACTATGTATAAACTTAAAGGTGTTTGTGATGTGAATTTTATGTTGCTAGACTTGAAAATCTGAATCTTTTAGAGTTTGGCGAATGTATTAAATATACAGCTGATGTATGCAAAAGACAAAAAGATAGACATATGAAATGGACGTGGTTATCCTACAAAATATTTCTTGAACAAACTATAAATGTTAGGATATACTACTAAAATTAAAAGACCGTTAATAAAGTAAAGCTAATTGAAACTTTTATCGTCCATTTCAGGTGGCGTGAGGCGAACGACGCCGGCAAATAATGCGAACGCAACGAGGGACTCGCAACTGCTGTCGGTGCTCGCGGCGAGGCGGAGGCAACTGCTCAGCGGACGGCTCGCGACGCACATCAATACACTCGCAAACCTAGCTCATAAGCCTAACAAGTAGGTACCAAAGGGTTTCGTGAATTTCTCGTTTAAATGTTTGTAATACTAAAATGAGAAAATCATATGTTTTTCTAATAGGAGAGTAAATTATAGAGAGTAAATCATAGTAGAGAGTAAATTGCATTTTTGAAAAAAGAAATGGTTGACTGCAATAAGAGATATAACAACGAAATTTGAAAAGCTTAAAATTACAAAAAATAATAAATTTCATTATCTTTTTCAGAGGAAACACTACCTTCGCCCAGTTAGAAATCAGAGATTCGAATAGTTCACTCGTCAAACGAATCACTTTTGATAATGGAAGCAACGAGGCTGCACCAACCCTCAGACTGGTCACCACAGATGGCAACAAGGAGATTCAACAACCAGTCAAACCACATGAAATCCGGCATCTTTTTATTCCAAAAATATATCAAGATAATAAAAGCAGAGCGGGATTTATAAACAACAGAAGAAAAGATGGCAACAAAAGCATACCAATCACTGAAACGGCTACAGAAGTTATCTATATCCCTCCCGACAAACTGGAAGGACTAGAAAAAGAACTAGATTTAGACCCGGAAGAAGAATTTCAAGTTGATGAGTCTAATCACGGATTATATCTATTGAACTATTCAGATACTGATAACGTGACGAAAACAACAGAAATAAATAAGACTACCACAGTTAGTAATGATGCCAAACAAATCACCACAACAAACGTTGAAAGTACAACAATAAGTAATAAATCCAAAGATTCTGTAAATAGCACTACTAGCACTACAATAAGACCGATTGAAAATATTAGCAGAGAGAAATTGAACGTTGCAAATACCACAGATGCAAAAAACACCAAGCTTGTAAAAGTGGAGAATGAGAAAGATAAAGAAAATCACACACTTTTTATGTCAGATGAAATTTACAATCACTTCAGGCCTTTAGAAACTGAGCTACCTGTAGAAGACATGGCGCCTTTTTTGTTTTTCGGACAAAAGCTCGGTGGACAAGTAATAAATGACAATTTAACTAATTCTCCATCGCTATCCGCTTCAACAAAGTCTGTAAATTACATAGTAGCTCCTCCAGATAAAAGAAAGTTTAACTCGAGATATTCTGCTACTGAGAAATATAGAAATACCAGCGCTGAAGAGGAAGAAGTCAATGAAGATATGGATGTGTCCGTTGTTAAAAATGTTATAGAAAAGAATAAGATAAGAAACACCGTGAAAGGCCCTGCACCAGCTAGGCACGTAGGATTAGTTAATGCTTATAGAAAGTACACAAGCACCACACAGTCACCATCAAAATCACTTAATATAGGTCAGTTAAATGTCACTGAACCGATAGTACAGAATTTCACACCAAGCACTCTAGATAAAAGTAAGAATAAAACCCATCACATAAATAATTCTACAGCCGACACAGTAAACAATACACTAAATATTAATGCAACTAGAGAAAATAGTAATATTACTAGTACTGCGGTTAATAGAGGAAACGCCACTACCCCGCCAAGAAATTATACTAGAAGCTATTTTAATCTGCGGCGAAGACCACTAAGATTAACTGCTCCATCTAGCACTGAGAATGTACCTTATACTACTGTAAATACTACAACAGAAAAGACAGCTACATCGGTGTATACGGCCGTAGTAACTTCAGTTTCTATTACTTCTTCTATGAAAGGACCTAACAAGACTGAAGGTATGGGCAAAGAAAATGAAAATTTGACTGTGATTGAAAATAACGAAGCTAATAACGTTACAATAACTAATAAAACAACTTTTCTAAATGAAACTATACCAGACATAACAACACCAGTTCTACCTTTTTCGTCTTCTCCCCGATCGTATAAACATAGAATTAGGATCAGAACGACCACGACAGAAAGTACGTTGAATCAACCAAATGCATCTATTTTTAAATCTACAGAATCGCCTGCCAGTGAAGTGAATAAAAGCGTAAGTGATTTGAAACAAGAGGCCACAACTTCAAAGATATCTGAAAGACTTGCAAACCTGTACAAGCAAGATTACGATAACACGACAAGTAGTGGTCCTTTAAGACGAGGCATGAGACGACGTCGTCCAACGACAACCACAACGCCTAGTACAACAAGTACTACTTCAACAACATCTACTACTCCTGAGCCTTTAATAGTAACTACTTCAAGTACGAATGAAACTTCTATAGCAACAACATCAGTCCTTGTACCTGTAACTTTACCAAGTTCGAGAACAAGTTCGACTGTTGTTACTACTACGCCACCTATTACAGACACTACGGAAAATTTTAAATCTTTTATAGTTACATCAAGAACATCATCAGAATCGAGTTCCAAGCCAGTTCTGATTCCTGTAAATACTTCTCCCAAGACAGATAACAAAACAGATTTAAATTCAACACAGGTAGAAGAAAGTAAAGAACCAACTCAAAATGAAGAGGTAGTAATTGAAGCGGACAAGTCCTACACAGCGTCATACGTGTTAGCTGGACTTGGTTTTCTTCCGGTCATGGCCATCGTAGCTTTTGTCTTAAGGAATATTATGAACAAAAAAACCAAAGAGATTGATACCGAGTATGAGGGATACTATGATGATGGTGAAATGAAAAAAGAATCCCCAATTACGCCTGTAGCTCGGCCACCGCTGCCTACACCATTAAAATCAGACCCTAAATGGGAGTTCCCGAGAAACAAGTTAAGGCTACAAACGTTGCTAGGCCAAGGGAACTTTGGACAGGTAAAGATTTTTTTTTGTAAATGTTTCTCATCCGTAAAAGCCCAATTACCAGTCAATCTAAAGATACCTAGCTGGACACAATCAATTTGAAACTTTATCGGTTATTTCTAAGATTTAAGAAGTTCGGGCTACTTTATTAATTTTGAAGGACAAATACAAAAATACAGTTATAAGAGAAAAACCACTAATCTTATCGTTATTGGAAGTATTAATTTAGTTTAAGCTACTTTGAATGGAATATAAACTCGTGAAACGATCATGATTTCAGGTATGGAAGGCAGAAGCTGACGATTTGAATGGACATGATGGCTTAACAAGGCTGGTGGCAGTGAAGAGCATCAAGGAAACAGCCTCTCAGAAAGAAAAACAGGAGCTGCTGCACGAGATCTACATCATGCAGAAGATCGGGACACATCCCAACGTAGTAACGCTGCTCGCCTGCTGCACTGAACAAGGTAAAAACTGGTCAAGTGCGTGTCAGGCCTCGCGCAGTATAGGGTTCCGTAGTTTCTTAAGGATTTTTTGTCACAAAGCAGGTTTTGATTAAGTATTTCATAACGTTCATAACATAAGCTTTATACCTCCCAGTGCTCAGCGAGATTCTAGCGCCTGATTGCTATTGCAATTTTTATTATTATCAGTTTTTCGGCTATAGCTCACTAACCTGTGAAGCCTACTTAGCTGTGATAGTTTTCCTTTTAATTTCATCATATTTACTACTATTGTGATTTTTTTTACATTCCCAACAACAACCGTTTAGCTGGCAGGGACTTGACTCCAACAAAAAGATGTGTTTTCAAGCTAAATATTTCGCAAACGTATCCCTAAATGATGTTTGCAAACTAATATTATTCTTAAAGACCTATCTTACGACACCCCGCACGATGGGGTAAACACGAAAACCAATTTTTACCCCCACTTTACTTGTAGGGGGAGGGGAGGTACCCTTAAAAATGTTTTTTCAAGATTTTAATTTACCACTTTGTCGGCGTTGACAAAATGTAAAGCCATACTAAACTACAGCTTTACAGTACTGAGGATCTCTGAGCTAAGCCGCGGACAAACACACAGACAGACGGATATGACGAAACTTTTCCTTTTTTACTACGGAACCCAAAAAAAAAAAGCTGCAATAGAAGTCAATTTTCTTCTAAATCACAGTTTTTACAAAAGCAAAAAGAAAAAAGATGTTAATAAAGTACACAACCATTTCTCGAGTGAGAAAAGAAAAACGATTAAAATCCCACTGCAATACGTACCTGTCTGAAAATTTTGTGTTGAAAATATCATCTTACCCGTTGTTTTGGTTTTTTTCAGAGCCTTACCTCCTAATAATGGAGTACGTAATGTGCGGAAAACTGCTGACTTACCTGCGTGAGCGGCGATCCCGTCCTGACAGATTCAGTGGAAGTGGGGCGTTAACGTCACGTGACCTGACTGTCTTTGCTTACTGCGTGGCTAGAGGAATGGACTATATTGCTTCAAAAGGAGTAAGTTTAGTGACACGATAATTATTTCTAGTAGCTACTTAAGAAGCCAAATTAGTTATGGAGATAATACTGGTTCTAAAGAATTTGAAGTTTCACTTTGGAAGGCTCTACGCCATCTTGCACAATGTTGCCAGTATCAATTAGTGGTTCTAAAGAATTTGATGTTTTGCTTTGGAAGGCTCTACGCCATCTTGCACAATGTTGCCAGTATCAATAAGGGGTTCTAAAGAATTTGATGTTTCGCTTTGAAAGGCTCTACGCCATCTTGCACAATGTTGCCAGTATCAATAAGGGGTTCTAAAGAATTTGATGTTTCGCTTTGGAAGGCTCTACTCCATCTTGCACAATGTTGCCAGTATCAATAAAGGGTTCTAAAGAATTTGATGTTTCGCTTTGAAAGGCTCTACGCCATCTTGCACAATGTTGCCAGTATCAATAAGCGAATTCGAATAAATAACTAAAGCCAACTTAAGATGAATATTGGAGCACCCCCCGAAGGACGATTTGTTAGAGTCGTGGGAAGCTACTATAAGATGCAAAGAGTGCAGAACCAGTTGTTGGAAGGCATTCGTCAGCTGATGTGATGCTGGTGGTTCAAACATTGAATACGTTTTTGAAAAAAAAAGAAGAAAAACACAAAGCGATAAACAATAAACACACAACATAAACAATTAAATAAATATAATGGCCAAACAAACGCAACATAATTTTGATTCTAATTGGTGATGTAGTTACAAGTCTTATTTAAACTTTTCCAGATTGTTCATCGTGACTTAGCCGCTCGAAACGTCCTGGTTGATCACAATAAGCTATGCAAGATTGCTGACTTTGGCATGTCTCGATGTGCTGGGAACGGCGCCAGGACTTCCAGGGGAGCTCTACCTGTGAGATGGATGGCGCCTGAAGCCCTGCTGTATAATGTGTACAATCATCAGACTGATGTATGGGCGTACGGGATTCTACTGTGGGAAATTGTTACGCTCGGTAATCTCTTTTTTTTTTTATTAATAGTAGTTATGCTTGACTCATCATAACATCCCATGAAACGTCCACTGCAGGAAAGAGAGCTCCCTCCAGAACTATAGCAAAAACGCGTGGTACTTTGGAGGGGATTTACCGTAGTCACCACGCTTCCAGCGTTGCGGCTGTGACCGCAGTATGTAAAATATGTACGATACACAGAGAGATGCTCCTGCCCATCTTCCGGTTCATAAGCCTTTAGTCGCCACTTGCGACACCCACGGATAGAAATGGGTTGTAAGTATGTAATATTTATAATTAATAAGCATTTCGGAGAATTATGTAAAACCGAGTGACAAGATAATAAGGGAACGTTCTTGCGTAAAAGAAGATGAGAAAAAAATACTGACATAGATGAAACAACTAGGGTTGATGAGAAAAGGTTGAATAGAAATTTTGGAATGAGGACTATGCAAGGTCAAGAGCATTCTCAATCGTCAAGCGTATATCAAAGTTAGTGAAAGTAGAAGAAGCGAGGAAACAATACTATTATTTTATCTGTGGTATGGGTGGGATGCTAACCCCTACTAGAAATATGCGTGATGTTTCTGCTTTGCGTCTTTGTGCTGCTTCCTAGATTCTAGGATTCTCACTGGTCTCTTTTTGCCAGCGCCGAGGGGGCGTGGAGAAATTTCATTTTGGCAGTAGGGAGGCGTGACAAAAAAGGACTTTGGAAACCCCTGTTTTATAAAAAAGAATTATTGAGATCATAATCTGGAAGAATGTGCCATAGCCCTCATAGTTCCATCTCACTCAATTTGAAGTAATTGAGAGCAAACTCAGTCGACTTAATTTGGAATATCAGCTAAAGTAATACGTACATGTTTTTTCAATTCCTATGCATAACACGTTTAGTGGTACGATTCCTTCAATCAACCCTGTATTACTAACTGAAATCCAAAGGTGCAGTTTAAGTGAAACCTTTTTATTCCTTAATATTTGATTTTAATATCTCTGATATTTAATGTGTTTTTAATTTTAGGTTCAACGCCCTACGCAGCGATGTCAGGCCGCGAGGTATTGGCCGCCGTCACGGAAGGCTACCGACTGGAACGGCCTCCACACTGCAAGCCACAGCTCTACAGAGCCATGCATTCTTGCTGGCACGCAGACCCTTCGCAAAGACCAACCTTTGGAGCTCTCAAGTCCCAGTTAGCAGAGCTCCTAGATAACGAACCTTCAGAAGGAAATTATGTAGACTTGGACTCGTTTTATCAAGAGTCTTCTGTCTACAGTGATCCGTCAGCAATAATTCATGATGATGAAGGGTTGTCTGCTGAATACGATAGGGAAAGAAGAACATTTAGAGAGTGAGTATTTTTTGTAGATTAATTTGAACAGATATATTCAAAGTTTTCTTGGTATTAAAACTTGACTACCTATTTTTTCCTTTTCAGATTAAACACAGGCCCACCTAAGTTTGAAAACCGCGCCTTCAGCCTACGAGATGAAGAGTTCCGGAACAAGTTCAGCATTGGGACCCCGAGAATGGGTGGTTTTGGCATTCGAGACGTCCCCTTCAACGAGCGAAATTTCTCCGATGGCGAGTTCAACGAACGCTCCTTCACGGACAAGAATTTTAATGACAGGAATTTTACAGACACAAATTTTAGCGATAGAAATTTTACTGACAAAAATTTCAACGATCCTAACTTCACGGAGCGTAAGGATGGAAAATTATCAACTTCAAGTTTTCATAGGGAACGGGAACGAGAGAATCCTTTAGTGAGTAGGAATAGCTTTAATGGTTTTCCGCGAGTTGGAACTAGGGATAATCATTTTCAGATGTCTCCTGATGGTAGGAATAAAAGAGTCTCAGAATTTGAATGTGACATTTGAATATTTAGATAATTGGTCAATGAAATCCGACTGAAATTGTAGTGTTATAAACTAAATGAGTTTTTCCTAGAAGACTTGAAACTTGTGCTATTTGAATTTAAAGTATTACCGGAGGAGCTTAGTTCGTTTTAGGTAAATAAACTTACACTTGAAAAAAAAAAATCCTAAATAAACAAAACAAAATCCGGAATATTAGGTAAAATTTCAAATTTTCACGAATATGTAAATCTTGTTTCTTCTTAAAAAGGGAAATGTGTGCCACCTTGTACTTGTAGGTTTGCCAAACACCAGCACTGAATGGTTTGTATTTGCACGAATCATGTTTTTGCCAAGAGGCGTGAAATCATGACATTTGCGTTCTTAAGTTTCGATTTCAAGCACGTTTGAAATTTTGTAACTTAGAACATGTGTTATTTTGTAAATAAAAATGTTAACTTATGACAGTATTGTATGGTTTAAGGAGTTTATACTAAAAATATAGTGTCCTACACTTTCAAAAAGTAAAATATTTAAAGGCGTTGCAGCACTTTTGGGACGACTTTCCTATTGTTTCGTATAGAAAGTAGTTTATATTTAAAAACTTCGACGATCTTTAAAATTTTATGTCTTGAAAGTATAGATATTTTTGTAAATATAAATATTAATATGTAGGTAGATGTGCATTATTGTGTATTGCAGAATGAATTGTAAATTTTTATACGTATTAGTTAGAACACCTTCCTGAAAGAGATCAATATAATGTATTATAAGAGCAAAATGTTATAGGATTACTTATGAGACTAAACTTATTTTGGAGTTTATTTTTGACCTTTGAAATCAGGTATTAAGTGGTGTAGGAACATGGTTACGCAAGAGCATGCGGCGTGGTATCATACATGTGACATGCAGTGGATTCCGAGAGATGCAACCATGCAGCGTGTGTCGCCTGAGAAAGCGGACTGCCTTAAAGATGGTTGCAGAGCAGACTAGAGGCGCTGCCACTTCAAGAAAAAAAAATATGCGTCACAAATTCAAAACTTACGTAGTTCTATATTTTATCACCCACGCCAAAAACGGCCACTTAAGAACTTTGCTAATACGAAGCTATTTATGATAAGCTAAGCTATGACGTGATGGATTATAAAATTCAGAATTAATCCATTTTGCCGTGAAACGAACAAAACTAATGAAAGGTTTTTATCCTATGACGCAATCAATTTAATTTTTAAAGAAGCAGCATTTTTGCAGCATCTGCTATGCAATCGCCTTGAAGCGGGTAAAATTATTCCTTGTTATAAATTCTTATTTCAGTTAATTACCGACCTGAATCTCATAGTATCACTATAAGTTAAAATATTAGAAGACGTGTTTAATTTGTTGGATCACGAAGGTGCTAAACAATATTTTTATAATGTTACTGTAATATTGTTGATTAATAAAAGCTGGCGTATACAAAATTTTTAAAGTGCACCGTATTTGATATTATTTTCTCACGTTTTATGTGGACGTGAGTAAATTAGTTTTAAAAACATATCATACATTACACTCACGACTCATTTACTGCGCTGGTGTAGTACCTGTCTGTGAATACTTGACAAATGAACTATTTTATGTGCAAATGTTTTGTGGGTCAGCTTTTACTAAGCGGTCTGTACCAACAATACTTATTAAGAAGTTTATTATTTTGTTAACTGCACGTACTTAACAACAATTTCTTCTTTAAATGAAAATCTCAGTTCAACATTATTTTCTAGTCTTTAAAGAATTGTATGATAGTATTGGATTGTTTTGATCTGAATAATTGTAAGTTTGAAAGAGATATTTTATAACTGAAATAAAGTGATTATTAAAATTACCTACATGTTTCAATTTCTTTAAACCTTAATTATTTTTGCCTGTTACACGTTATTGATGATGAATCGACTTGTACCTACTCATAAAAATTTTACTCCCAGTGGAAAAGGTACAAAAAACAGAGTAGATACTAATATTTATCTAATAAATATCAGCGCCATTCATATTTTATTTATGACTTGAAACTAATTGTTTTTGTTTCGCATTCACGTTGAAAAATTGAAAATTTTATAATGTTTTAAAATCATTGAATTATTTTAGTGATAAAATGATAGCAATTATTATCCTAACACAAGTAAATAAATATGGTTTTGATTTGGTGCCGTGATAAGGATTCACACCAATAGTTTATTATTTTAAGACAATAGGCTACATGCACATAAATTTTCATTTGCGTAGGCATTTAAGGGGCTACCAGCCACTCAGTAGCACCCTTATCAGTAAAAACTATTCTTTGACGAATTTTTAAATTGCCAAAAAACTGGACAATAAGATTAAAGCGAAGGTACGGTGGGTTATTCAGAAAACTGAGTATTAACTAAAATTATTTAGAATATACCTAATACATTCACTGATTATATTTTCCAGAGTTAAGGTAAATTATTTTAAAGAGGCTCAGTGCAGCAGGTAGCCCCTTAATAAATCAAGGTGGCACAAAGCTTTTTAAGAAAAGCTAAGATGTGATAGGTTATTTAATATAAAACTACCCCTTAATTCCGCCAAACAAAAAATACTAACAAAAGGATTATAGTCACAGCACCTCTGCTTTGCAACCACTTAAATGTAAAATATTTTGAAGCTTTCATCATAAAATATTAAATAACACAGTAAATTATGCTTTAGCAGGTTACGTTTGAACTCTTTAAAAACCTGCATTACAGAATTTTAGAGCAGGTAACATTTACCAGAAGCAGTAGGTTGGAATAGGTTGGTTGTAAATACAATTTACAAAAGAAGGAAATCATTAAACTAATGGTAATATAATAAAGCCTGCGGTCTCGAGACGACTTGTTACTTTCTTTGTGATTGAAGATTTGCTACTTATGCAAATTACTTACAGTACAGGCTGCTTCGCTTTCTTGTTTTTTTTCGCATCAGATATTTATTATTTGATACAGCATTTTGTTTGATTAAAGCTGCAGGTAGATCTGTTTTATACAATCTGAGCTATCCTGTACTATTAAACGAGCAATATTTGTATATATATATATTTGTTTTGTAATCGGTTTCTTGAAAACGGCTCTAACGATTTCGATGAAATTTACCATAGGGGGGCAAAAAATCGATCTAGCTAGGTCTCGTTTTTCTCGTGTTTTTCAAACACCGAGTTTTATACAGAAACCTACAGCGTCATCTGTTGGCGGGTAGCATAGCTTGCTTACCCGATGATATTCTTATGCTGAGGCGGCTATTATAGAGCGAAGCTCGGTCACCCAGGTACTATCTGTTTTATAGCTGCAGCTATATCTGTTTTACACAAAAAAAACACTCTTTCAAGTTCCTGTAAAACTTATTCGCAGCCTAGTAGCAGCCTAGTGCGTTAGGCTCACAATCTGGAGCTCGTGGGTTCTAATGCTTCTAATCCAAAGTAAGGCACTCAAACTTACATATACGAGTATAACTAAATCCCAGGTATTCCCAGTGTGATAATTTATTACAATAAAAAAACCGGTCAAGTGCGAGTCGGACTCGCGCGCCGAGGGTTCCGATATACCTATAGTATTTTTGGAAGCAATAAAGTCCATTTTCAGGACCGCAAAACAAAATTTGTTTGTAAAGGTTTTTTGCAGATTTCTGAAAAACTGTGCAACTTAGAAAGATCGTTTTATTTTTGCTGTAAATTTTACATAAACCTCTGTCAACTGTAATTAATTCAGATTTTTCCTTACTCCAACTTCGGAGATAAGGGGGGGGGGGGGGGAATGGTATTTTTTTGAAAACTAAGAAACTTAAAAAATACAAAAATATATTTTAAAATGTAAAAGTAAAGCCCTTTCATATGATACCCCACTCGACCTGGTAGCGACAATTTGAAATTTGGCCCCCCCTATTTTGGCCCCCTTCACATTAATAATCATACTTTTTTAAAAAAAAATTCATGTTCAATTAGTTGGACAACTATATTCTAAAACTATTTCAAATTTCAGGTCGATAGCATAAGTGGTTGCTGAGATATAGAGGTGTGACAGACAGACGGACAGACAGACAGACAGACAGAGCGGCACCATAAGGGTTCCTTTTTTTACCATTTTGGTATCGGAACCCTAAAAATGATAATGTAAATCCCTGCTTCGAAAGGCATATAAAGTATTGGAAAGTATAGACCTGTGGAAGAAAAAGGAAGCTTTTTTCCCAACAGTGGAACATAAACGACTAAAATAAGATAATAAACTTAAACACCTTGTATATAAAGAATAGCAAACAATCGCACCGTTGCCTAACAGCGTCGCAGGCGCTGTGGTCATATCGAAAGTGACGCTTGTAATTCCATTACTCTGTACCATTCTAAGTTAACTGGGTATTGTTCACCTCACGACACCTGGCTTCTTATGAAATGGAAATCTGAGAGTTATTTATGCAAATTCTTTATTGGAGACACTCATCTATTATATTAAGTTTCATAACAAAGAAGGGATTTGTGCCTACTTATTATTTTAATCTATGCTCGATTGTTTAAAGAAGGAGAGTTTTTTAAACCACAAGAATTTTAAACTGTTACGAGTAACATAAAGCTGAATAAGCATAGATAAAGAGGGGATCAACTCTTGAATAATTATCATTAAGCAATAAGAGTACACCTCAAAATTTTGAATCACAGATTTTTCTTTTAATTATAAAGAAAAATATAAGTAAAATGTAATGTTTGATATTTTATTAACATGCATTTTGAGTTTCTGCATTCTCAAAAATTTTGAAAATCTCCGAAATCAGTTGCTTATATTCTAAAAACTCTTTTAAACAAAACTACGCACCTCCTTCAAAGTTTTGCAAGGATTCTATTAGCACTAAAAGTATATAAAATAACCACAACAGTTAATTGTCAGTCACTAAGTGAAATAATAATAGAAAATAACCAAGCCTGCGTTTTTTATTTCAATTATAAATTTATATTACAAAAAACAGTTAATTTTGGAGTACCATTCTTTAAGGTTAAAGCTCTGTTGAATCTATTACTGTCATTTGCTATTTTAATGACTGAGACAGTAACAGCAATACATTTAAAAAAGCTTAAACTGTAAAGATGCTTTTCGCAACTGGCCGTAAGACCATGAATGCGAACAACTCTTCAGAAGAGTTTTACTAAAATAATAATCCTAATTTCCATACAAAGACCTTTATTGTATTTCCTTGCTATGTATGGAAAACCTAAAAAAATATCTTTTTCGACTTTTCTTTCTTTGAGAAATTTGTTTAGTTCGATATTTTTTTGTACAATTTGAGCGAAACCTTATACATCAACCAAATTTTGATGTAGGTATTTGCTGTTATTTTTTGAGGAGTTACCGGTTTTAGTCTCATACTCCATCATCAGATTTTGACAAAATTTATATGGGACCACCTCGAAGGTAAACCCTATTGAATAAAAAAAAAGAATCATTATAATCGGTTCACTACCGGCGGAGATATCGCGTAACAAACATACAAAAAAAACATACATACCAAGACCCGCTCTGTTATTCTTTTCGTATTAAAATAAAATTTGTATGGATTCTTTATTCTTCTTTTAGATAAATCCAGTTTAATTTGTAATCAATATTGATAATGTTTTCTCATTGTAAATTTGCTTTACCTGGAGAATAGAATACTGACTATGCAAATAATCATAAGAGTTTTTGTGTAGGTCTACGATTACTTATAAATTCAGTGGTATGGAGTTTTTTAGTAGTATGTTCCTTGGTTTTGTATTTACTTTAGAATGAACTATTTACCTGAGTTCAACTAGCCATGACGTATCATGTCTGATAAAATCTTTGCCAGTGTCGAATTCGGGTTAATCGTAAAGAAAAAGTGATTGAGGTTGTTAAGCTAAATGTAGGGCAGTCATCACTAAACATAAAAGGCATATTTTTTTATAAGCAAAACGTACTTAAATCTAATCAACTGAAATTAAAGCACATATATAGCAAATGCAGATTTGTATTGGATTGGTACGTATTGGTTTGCAGCTAAGCTGAGTAAGGTGATATTATTCTTTCCTTATCTTATCCATTCTTGGATTATTATCATCACACAAGAATGAACATAACGTTTGTACCTTCTCCTCCATTAGGTACCAAAACTACCAAAAAACTAATCTTATAAAATAAATAAATACACTTAAACCTGCAATTCTAGCATCGTTTATCTATTATAATAAAACAGTAGAAACCGTATGTCTGTACTTTTGATGAATTTATCAAAAAATGATTGTGGGCGATAAGAAAAGACTCATAGAACACAATTTGTTTTTTTTTGTCTGTTTGCGCTAATCTCCGAAACTATTGAACGGACTTTCTCGTAGTTTTCACTGGTAGATTAAGCTTAGCTCCGAGCAAAATATAGACTAAGGTTCATTTAAATCGGTTCACTCGAACAGAAGCTACACTAATATAAAGTATCAAACTGCATGTGCGACAATAACTCACAAACTACAAAACCCATTCAAACGAGGTTTTCAATCACATGTTTGGCTTACTCCGTGCAACAAATAAGCTAAGTTTCATTGCAAACGGTTCACTCAGACAGAAGGTACGCAAGTTTCTAGTAGCGGCGCCATTAACTCACAAACTTCTGAACGGATTCAAACGGGGTTTTCAATATCGTCAATAACTTACTTCTTTGCATTAAATTAGTTTAGTTTCATTACAAACGGTTCACTCAGATAGAAGGTTTGCGAGCGGTAATGCCAATGCCAAGAACAAGAAAATATCTCATACCTAAGATCTTTAATGATATACCTAAAGAAATAAAGGAGACTTGTTTAAGTAGGGCGATCTTCAAGTACAAAGTAAAAAGATATCTGCTAGAAAAAGTTCAAAGTCTGATAAGGTTATAATAGTGCATGTTTCATAAATAAATAATATAATAATAACTTGTTACCTGGCAATATATTTGTTAATTTTTTACTTTCGAGCGGAGCGAGAAAGGTATTGTATTGGTGAAAAAAAAAGTTTTTCTAATTTTCTCCCAAAAATGTCCGTCCGTCAGTCGGTCGGTCGGTCGGTCCGTCGGTCCGTCGGTCCGTCGGTCGGTCGGTCTGTCCGTCACGCTTTAGCCTAGCGGCTAAACGAATGGTCCGATTTATTTATTTATTTTTATTTTATTTATTAAGGCAAACCAACAGCATAACATATTAAAATTACAATGTGGATACATTCAAATAGGTAACAACCATATTTTTAATTTAAGAGTTTTATGCAAATCCATCGAAGGGTTTTGAGTGGTTTCCTGCTGGCTCTCGTTTTAAGGGTAGCTGTCATACAACGAAAATGAAAAAATTGTAATTTTCGCAAAAACGGCTCATAAAATCTAGATGAAACTTTGCATGACCAAGCGTCTCCATTTAAGGTATTTTACGGCATTATCAATTGGTATGCAGAAATTCATATAAGGGGTGATCCCCTACTACTAAAATTAAAAAAATTGATTTACTCAAAATCGGTTTCGTTGAGCTTATTTTGATGTTCTACAATTTGGATTCTAAATTAGTTTTCTACATGACTGCATATTTCATTAAATCATTTTTATATAAATCTAGTAGGTATAGGTAAGTTTGTATTTTGATATTATTTGTATGGAATTACAAACTTAAGTTTGCAGTTGGTACTTATTTACTCATTGAATAGTAATGCAGCCTTTATTATATAGTAGTAAGAGCATTCGGCTCTAGATCCGGAGGTTCTGGGTTCGACTCCCGGCGGGGACACTGTTGAATGATGACTCTGGTATATCGCGAGAAAGTAAGTGCAGTGCTGCTGTACTATTTATTATTATTATAATTTTGTTATATGTATGTATACCTAAACATAATTAGAGGGAGCTGTATACTGCCTACAAACTGCTGTGCGGTTAGGCAGAATATAATGAATATGTATTACTGAATGTTTTGGTGAATAAACGATTTTATTTTTAATAAATCACAAGCTACTGAAACGAAGCTAACGGGGTTTTCAATGTAGCGTTAAGCTTCTTTCAGTGCAACAAAAATCTTATTTTTATTGAAAACGGTTCACTCAGATAGAAGGTACGCAAAGTTTCAAGTGGCGGCGCAAATAACTCACAAACTACTACACAGATAAAACAAGGTTTTCAAAAAGTATTTAACTTACTTCCGTGCAACATCTTAGCTTAGTTTCATTGCAAACGGTTCACTCAGACAGAAGGTACGTGAAGTTTCAAGCGGCGGTGCCAATAACTCACAAACTTCTGAAACGATTTTTTTGTTTTCTATAACGTATTTGTGTTACTGTGATCGATTCACTCAAACAGAAAATATGTGAGTACAAAATTTAAGTGGCGAAGCTGAGCTGAAATAAAACAAAGCTTAAATGATGTTACATGGAAGTAAGCCAAATACATTATTTAAAATTCCATTTGATTCGGTCCAGTTGTTTGTGTG
This sequence comes from Athrips mouffetella, assembly GCA_947532105.1. Lineage (NCBI taxonomy): Eukaryota > Metazoa > Arthropoda > Insecta > Lepidoptera > Gelechiidae > Athrips > Athrips mouffetella. The sequence continues at coordinate 17,782,664 of OX383963.1, forward strand.
TATTGAGCACAGATGGATGGTAAAATTTTGATTTAGTACTATGGTAAAAATAATAATTTAAAAAATCCCTGCAGTTTCGGCAAAGCGGTGCAATAAATGTAAAAAAATGTATGAAAGTTCTAGAGTTTTGAAAACATAGATAAAGTAGGTACTTATAAATAAAATACTCAAGAAATAAAGATTGATTTTTAGAAATCGTGTTTGTATAGAAGTAAAGTCCTACTGCTTTGTATGGAGGTACCTGTGAAACTATTTAGACACGTTGGAATTTATACAACTTTTTTCAGTAGCTAACGTGACTGAGCCCCAGATTTTGTTTTGTACAAATAATAAAGAAACCCATATCACACTTCGACCACGTGTAATTAAATAATAATTTTACACATACGAGGATAGTGGGTTAACTAACAGTCCACACGTAAAAAAAGAGGTGTTTAATTTACAAAATATCCATACAATCTATACTCTGTATACCACTGTAAAAGCAAAAATTTCTCTGTCTGTCTGTTACGCTTTTACGACTAATCCGATGAACCGATTTTGATAAAGCTTGGTATAAAGATAGTTTGAACCATGGTAAAAGTCATTAGCTACGTTTTACAGAACCTCACGCGGACGGAGTGGAGGGCAACAGCTAGTCATTAATATAATGCAAATATTTTAAATTGAATTCCTAACATTGTAAAATGTAAGTACTTATATCAAGTTGTTATATCATTGGAATCGTTTTATGCAAATTTTTCAAATCATTACTTTGAAGTTGAAAAGAGTATAATGAAACATAATGATCCGATACAACTTCCTCGTGATTGCCACGACAAAATTATATTTTCAGTCAAAAAAGACGCAAACGCGTTATGAAGATGAGGCTTCGTGGTGAACAAATTGAGTTTTGGAAAAGCACGTACAAAGTTGTTCGTCAAATTAGGTGTTACGACCTATCAAATGCTTTCATAACTTCAATAAAAGAATTAAGGTGAGAAAGCATCTTAGCTTGTTAAAATATAATATTGTAGATTTTGTATGACTCAAAATAGTTGAGTGAATGAATATAAGCTGCTGTATTGTAGCATTTATTCATTAGAAGTTACAGTACATATTTGAGATGTAAAGCTAAGATAAGTTGTAAGGCTTATAATAATACTCATGGTGTATTGTCAAGCTTAGCCTGACTTACGTAATAATTGATAACGCGGTGAGATGACCTATCAAAATCCAAAATATCAGAAGTGACCTCATGATGGAGAAAGTTGCAAGTTCCGGTAGAATCTGACACCTGTAGAGAAGATCTCATCTCTGTATGTCTGTGTGTATGTGCTCGCACGCATTCATTCTATGTTCTGTCGACGAAAGAGGCGCGCGCGCATCGCGAACCACGCGATCGAGAGAAAAAAAAATTACGCAATTTTCTCTACTTTTCTAAAAATTCATGTGTGAATATGATTAAGTTTTGTGCTTATCGGAATATTTACGTAACCCTTTTATAATAATCGTTAATCTAAAAACACGTGTGTCGAGTAGATTTAAGTTTAACTATTGGTTAAGAAATGTATGTGTAAATTAACTTAAAATTATATAAAAATGGCAGTTTTGGGTTCTATACCAAAAGTATTTTTTGTTTTAACCCTGGTAGTGTTATCAAGATGTGAAGAAGATGACTTAAAAGACTTTGAGTTCTCCGACCCTGACGAAGTGATGATAGCTCAAGAGTCGAGACAATATCAGACTATAGTAAAACCTCCCGTTCGGATTTTCAAACCGAACGGCATTACCAATTCTCATCGGCCTCAGTACAACTTGGACTCAGAGGAAGAACCTTTGGAGGAGTTATTTGGAGCTACGACAAAAAGAACAGCTTTAGACTACAGGTCGGCTCATAAGATTAGAGCTAAAGAAGGTATGATCAAAGAGGCTGTTTTGAGAGCCCTAGAGAGGAAAGACCACGTGGGGAAGTTTGCTCAAATCCTTCCTATCATCCGGGCTATGTCAGGACATCAGAGGGTGGCGTTGGCATCGTTGGTAGCTAGCCAGGTCAGCACACCGCCTGGAAGGGCTCCGTTGAATTTATCACAGGTAATAAAATATTTTGTATTAATTTAAGCTAAGCTACAATTATTATTAATTATTATTTATTGACAGATTATAGGTAAGGTACACGGTCTGTGTAAATACAAGTGCCCCCGTCGAATCTCCTAGGCCTAGGTAAGATAGCAAAGTCCATAAAAACGGAATGAGAAACACAGAAAAAAAACCGGTCAAGTGCGAGTTGGACTCGCTTGCCGAGGGTTCCGACATACCTATAGAATTTTTGGAAATAAAAAGTATTTCTTTAGGACCGTAAAACTAAGTTTGTTGGTGAAGATTTTTTGCAGATTTCTGAAAAACTATACAAAGAGATTGTTTTATTTCTGCTGTTATGTTTACATAAACCTCTATCGACTACATTTAACTCAGATTTTTCGAAAAACAAGAGGGGGGGAATGGTATTTTTTGGTATTTTTCATCACAACTTGAAAACTGAAATATATTTTAGAATGTTCAAGTGAAGCCCTTTTATAAGAAACCTCACTCACGACAATTTGAAATTTTGTATTTGGGTCCCATTTCCAGTAATAATAATTTTTTTTTTCAAATCTTTTAATTGCAATATAGTTGGGCAAGCATATTCTTAAACTTCAAGTCGATAACATAAATAGTTGCTGAGATAAACAGTTGTGAAATTCAGACAGACAGACGAAGTCGCACCAAAAGGGTTTCGTTTTTAGGGTTCCGTAGTAAAAAAGGAACCCTTATAGTTTCGTCATGTCTGTCTGTCTGTCTGTCCGCGACTTAGCTCAGAGACCCTTATCACTAGAAAGCTGAAATTTTGTAGAATACACTTCATCAACGCCGAAAAAGTGGTAGTTTATTTAGGGTACCTCCTCTACAAGTAAAGTGGGGATGATTTTTTTCTTGTCTTTTAAAAATAATGTAAATCTGTCCAGATTATTTTTCAGGGATCCGTTTGCGAAATATTAAGCTTGAAAGCGTCATTTTTAGTTGGAGTCGAGTATCCCCCCCTTCCGTCTAAACGGTCGTTATTGGAATTATCAAAAAAGCAGAAATAGTTATTTATGAGAATTGGAATTCGAGCAAGTAATAGATAATGGAATTTTAAGCGTAACGAACAAGGATTTCAAAACACGAGACGCGAAACTTGGCTTTACACAATTTTTCACCTCACTACAGCGAAAAAACATAAGATGCAAGAAAACATCACTCTAAAGCATTTACCATTTACAATCCGCTGGCGCCGTTTTACAATTTGCCGACCGTTTACAGTTTGGCGACCGGCGAATTATACGATTGCCTGCAACATATTATGTATGTGTAAAGTTCACCTGGAGAGCAATTTCATACTTGAGAGGGATTTATTAATACCACTCTTAATACTGTCGTTTTTGCCCTCCAGTACTAAATGGTCACTCGAAGACATGTTTTATGTGAGAAGATAATAGTTATTTCTATGCAAGGCAGCAAAATTTACATTTGGCGCAAGTGTTTTTGTTGAAAAACCAGCTGCGGCAGTACAAACCTCTAGATAAAAGTTTTTCATTCACTCTGAAAAAATTGACGTTTGCTACCGGTCAAGTGCGAGTCCATCGCGAACCCATCGACCTAGAAACGAAAATTTTATATTTTGATTCCCCATTTGGAGGGGTCTCCTTTACAATAATAGTAATAGTTTTTTATGATACTTTCGTAATAAAGTTGGGCAATTAAAACTATTTCAAATTTCAATTCGGTAGCATGAGTGGTTGCTGCGATATACAGGTGTGACAAACAGACGGAGTTGCACCATAAGGGTTCCGTTTTTTTACCATTTTGGTTCGGAACCCTAAAGACTACATTTGGCCTTAGACATATTTTTAACTAGAGGCTCTTGCTAAGCCACCTCATTACAGCGAGGGAAATTAAAAAAAAATAGATTTACTTGCTCTGTATGCGTAAAATTCGTCATCGCTGCTGGGATCGATCACATTTTATAATTTCCTTCGAGTTTATTACAAAACAAACCAAAATAATTTTGAATTATCAAGTGTAACCAATAGCTGCTGAATATGAGCCCGTACAGAACTCAGGACAGATAGGAGGTAAATCACTACGTCAGGACATACTTATTCTAACCGAGCGCAGCGAGGTCCAAATCTCTTTGATTGAGAAAAAGAACCTTAGCGACCAGTACCAGTACCTTAGTATTATATTGTGATGCTAGTAGTGTAGTGTATTATAATTCTGTGTTAGTAGTGTATAATTTTTCTATGTTGACAAGGTTATTTTAGCAGGTGGATGACGTTGTCAGAAGGGTGCTGCTGTCATATATTTTGATCGTTAAATGTCAAAATCCCTTAGCAGTGACTTTAGTTCCGGTTTTATCCATCTGCCAAAATAACCGAGTCAAACTGTACACTCGAGACTCCGAGAGTACAGTGTTTGTTTAATAAGTCATCAACATCTGAATTTCATGTATTATTTCCCCACTAGAGGCCAAAACCAGTTTTTCACACACATTTTAATCGGTAAAGCAGACCTTCCCGAGCTTATGAGGTGAAAAAGTTTTCACAGTGAATTTATCAAGGAAGTTGCTTGTTTTCAATAGTTTAACCAAAGGGCTTCGGGAGCAAAACTTCTAAGTAATAGATACAAGATTATGTTTCAATAATATAAGAAGGTATTTAGGGAGGTGTATTTCAATACAACATTCTGATCCACAAATATGTTACATAGGAAATGTATGCCAATATGAATTTATATTTTAATTTATTTAAGTATGAGTTAAGAGAATTTCTATTGCTAGTCACAGCCCATGGCCACAGGCCACAGCATACTGTGGGTGGGACCTACACGCCTCCTTTGAAGGGAGAAAGTTGCATTTTATTTAAAGGAGTTTCCTACGACTACAAGTCCTTTAGTGAAGGTGGTAGGTTTTAACTTTCATTGAAAGTTATTCTAGGGAAATACCACCCAACTGTTTCTGCCGTAAGCAATGTTTGCACCAAAAGGTCGAAGCTCAAAATTTCTAGATTAAATTTTCTAGATTAAAACTTCAAACTGATATTAGATTATTACTGTTCCTCTGCAAGTTACAGCATCTCTATAGATATTCATATCAAACCAAAGTTTTTCAAAATCATTGTATCAGACTCATCAAAGACCTACTCGTAAACTGCGCAGTTTCCAAACATTTTCGGTTAAACATAGAAAAACTCGTGATGGTTGTAGTTTTCATTTATCTACGTATGTTTATTCTGAGCCAAATAGAAACATGATAAAAAGATTATGTTTTTGCATCCTTGTATTCTAATATCATTTCACTACCCATTATTATACATAATCATAATGAGTGATAAAATGCAGTTTCGAATACTCTCATCTCGTTGAAACCGATTTTCACTATTCTTGGGAAGAAAGTACATGACAATGGATTACAAAGAAGTCTTCAATACCGGGGTCTATAGAAACACGATGGGAACTTACAGTATAGATATAGAAAATTAGTTTCCTTGTTGATACGTAATTGTAGTAGAGATAGTTGTAGACTTAGATGGCTTCATCTTCAATCCACAGGAAAATAAATTGCACAATGTTTTCTATTATGATTCTTCGGATTTAAAAAGGCGTATTATGCTTACCTACTGAAGATATGCTCGTATACTTACGTAAATAAAATGTCTGATCTAATATATTAAAACTAGTTTTAGTATAGCCCGTTAACGCGAACAATTCTTTTGTACCTGAGCCAAAATCAATTAAGGTGATGAAGCATTTCGATATATGTTCTGTTTTCGGAAACAGTTGTTCAATTTACAGTTTTAGTTTCTTTTCATGGTTGATGGGCTCACTCTTGACGATCTAGCCCTGAGGGCAGCTTGCCCAGAAGAAGCCTATTCACCCCTTACTTGAAAAGATTCGTGTTATACGAACTTGGGCACACAGACGCAGGAATTGCATTCCACTCCTTAGCCGTGCGTATTATAATAAATGTTTGAAAGCTCTTAGTGTGCGAATGTGTGGAATATCAACTAACTAATTATGGTTGGGTGTTTTTGGGAGACATCGCTCCTTACAGCCGCTTTTAGTACACGATTCAAGAAGTTAATTTCAAGTAAGCACTAGATTCTCTTTGCCCCGTGTGGTGCCGGCAAAGAATAGTACCATACCAACCCTTCCATACCCGTGGGTGTGGTAAGAGGCGACTAAGGGTTATAAACTGGAGGATGGGCAGCAGCATCCTCATTTGTATCTAACATCTTACTTACTGCGGTCACCTACAATCGCGGTCCATGGTGCCAGCCGTAACGCTAACAAGCGAGGTGACTATGGTACTTCCCCTCTACATTTTTCCCGCAAAAGCTAGAATTCTAGAGGGAGCTCCCTGTCCTGTAGTGGACGTTTTATGGGATGTTATGATGACTAGATTCTCATTACGTTATTGGTAGTTTCGTTAATTCAAAAATGCTAATCATGTTGACTTTCAAACGAAAAAGAAACATTTACTCGGAAGAAAGCGACTGTGTCAATCAATAGATGACCATATTGGTTACCTACTTCATTGTCTGACTAGAGTCTTCATTTAAATTTTGCTGCATCATTAAGATTCTTGAATAAGCTATGAAAATGTTAAATGTTAACGTTGACGGCATACTATATTACTTTTTAAGCAGTGAATATTGTCATGCTATTTATTATAAACTACTTACTGCTACATAACACTCTTATTAACTTTATAATTTACCTGGACGCAGAATATTTTAGACCTTTTCTTCATCATCATCATCATCATCATCATAACATCCCATGAAACGTCCATTACAGGACAGGGAGCTCCCTCCAGAGTTCTAGCTTTTGCTGGAGAAATGTAGAGGGGAAGTATCATAGTCACCTCGCTTACCAGCGTTACGGCTGGCACCACAGAGCAGAAACCATGGACCGCGGTTGTCTTACTTAATGGTAACCTTATTACAAACTCATAAGGTTACTCGAATTTTTACCGAGTAACCTAACATACTCGGGTAAAGGCCTCCCTTTCCTCATTCATTATTCCCGACATTAAGGTCTAATGATATTAATAATAATAACCTAACCTTACCTAGGGATTTGATGAAGGCACAGATTTTTACACTGCCATTGACCCCCACGACCTGGAAAACTCTGATTCTAGAGTAGGATTGCCAAGTTTGTTGTCAAACTAGCTGTCAGTTTTCAACCAAACAAAATATGGTCTCTGGCTATGGGCTGAGCGACATGTCTTGTTCTTTTCCTGTGTCTCCGAAGCATGAAAAGGGTCACATATCCAGGCACTGACTATGGAAAACATTGCTTAACTTTGGTGGTTGGAAATAATAATCAACTACTACTCGGCCATATAACAAGCGCTTGTCTTACTTTACCATAGAGGTAATGACTCTTTCATCGTTGAACATCATCATCATTGCCCTAGCCTTATTCCGTTTGTGCTAATGGTATTTACGGAGTACCTAACCTAGGGGATTTGACAGGGCCCCGGTTTTTACACAGAGCGACTGTCACTTGACCTCCGCAACCAAGTGAGCAAACCAGACCCAATCCTAGATGTGTCTTTGTCAGGTTAGTGGCCAACCTGGCTGTGAGAGCTTCAAGCCACCAAATGGCTTCTGACTTGGATGAACGACTACTATAATTTACGGTAGCTGGGACCAACGGCTCAACGTGCCTTCCGAATCACGGAGACGTTGTACCACTAGCAGTCACGAATCTGGGTTCTGACCACTGCCAACTTTGCTTAACTTTCGTTATAGAAAAGAAAAAGCAACTATCGCTCGGCCACGAGCGCTTCTCGACATCGTTGAACATACCAATGAAAACCACCAAAACCGAATGTAAGATTTTATTAAGCCTTTTTTATGTTTTGTGAACCCTGATTAATGGAAATAAAGCCCCAGTTTTCATGGTTTCCCATTAACACCACACATCGACCTCTAGAAAACAATGGATCGGTACGGTTGTGATGAAACTCTTCGCCTTGTACACCCTGTGGTAATAAGTGCAAAATTCCGTTAGAGATTCCAAACACTTGATTGACAAATGCAAGAAGTAAGATAATGGTACAAAAACCAACAAGTATAGTAATCTTGTTAAATTTAATCAATACCTGTGATGAAATTAGGTGTGATACGATCGCGACAGTTTTTCTCAAGTAGGTTTTACGTAGAAAATATGTTCAGTGATCAATACGAGTAGGTAAGATTTAGCATTGTGCTTATCCTACTAATATTATAAACGCGAAAGTTTGTAAGTATCTATGGATGGATGTTTGTTACTGTTTCACGTAAAAACTACTGAATGGAGTAATATAGCTTATACATCAGAATAACACATATGCTACAATTTATCCTGCGCAGACGAAGTCGCGGGCACCAGCTAGTAAATAATAAAACAAGTATTTTCACTGACAGCAAGTAGAATTGTGTTCTTGTGTTCATATTATAATATTCTTTATTGTGCACAAATTACGTAACCCGAATCAAAACCAATATAATTATTACCAACGTTTTGTAAATTGCAAATCACATAAGTTATATTACTTCTTATTTAATTAAATCAATTTTAAAAATACCAAAAGAAAAATTATTGTTTACTTTTTTTTATTTACAGGTTAATTTATTACTACACTAGCTGTTGCCCGCGACTTCGTCCGCGTGGGGTTAAGAAAAAGTAGCTAATGACTTTTCCCATGGTTCAAACTATCTTCAAACCAAGTTTTTATCACAATCGGTTTATCGGATTAGTCATAAAAGCGTAACAGACAGACAGACGTGCAGTTCTCGCCTTTGTATTATTAGGTATACAGAGTACCGATAATACGGATTTTTGTAAATTAAACACCTCTTGTTTACGTGTGGACTGTTAGGTCGCCCACTATCCACGTAAGTGTAAAATTATAGTCGAATTCCACGCGGAGTAACTATGATACGGGTTCCGTTATTTCTTATACAAAACAAAGCCTAACTAAATCTGAGGCTCAGTCACTTTAGCTTCTGTGGCTACTGAAAAAAGAGCGGCACAAAGTCCAACGTGTCTAGCTTCACATGCTTTTAACTCTACATGTACCTACAATGACCTACATACAAAACTGTTGGACTTCACTTCCGTACCATCTTTAATCTCTCCCCTTAAAAGACAATTCCTAAAAAACAATGATTCACTTCTCTTCTTTGTTTTTTGAAGTATTTCGTTTATAAGTACCTAATTCCTAAGTTTTCAAAACTTTAGAACTTTCATGATTTTTTTTTACATTTGTTGCACCGCCATGCCGAAACAGGAATTTTTTTATTGTTATTTTTACAATAAAACTAAATCTAGATTTTACCAATCTTTAGCTGTACCCACGACTTTTACACAAAAAACTGGACCGGATCAAACAGAATTTTCAACAACGTATTTGGCTTTCTTCCGTACAAAATTATAAGCTTTGTTTGATTTCAGCTCGGTTTCACTGCTTGAAACTTTGAACTCGCCTATTATCTGTTTGAATGAACCGATTGCAATAAAAAAAGTTCAAATATTGCACGAAAGCAACCCAAATACGTAATTGAAAACCCCGTTTCAGTCATTCAAGTAAATTGTGAGGTATTGGTGCGGCCGCTTAAAATTTCGCGAACTTTCTGTCTGAGTGCATTTTTGCATTGAAATAAAGCTTATATGTTGCACAGAAAGAAGCCCGATGCGTCATTGAAAACCTCGTGTGACTTTGAACCAGATCAGTAGGTGAGTTCTTGTTTCTGCAGCTTGAAACTTTGCGTATCTTCTGTCAGAGTGAACCTACCTATCGCAGTGAAGCTAAGCTTATTTATTGCACAGGAGTAAGCCAAACGCGTTATTGAAAGCCATGTTTGAATCTGCTCAAAAGTTTTTGAATTATTCGCGCCTTCGCTTGAATCTTTGCATAACTTCTCTCTGAGTGAACCGCTTTCAACTGACCTAAGCTTATATGTTGCACGGAATTACCTAATCCAAGCACGTCATGGAAATGCCGGTTGGAGTCGGTACAGTAGTTTGTGAGCTATTGGCGCCGCCTATTGAAACTTCGGGTATATTATGTCTGAGTGAACCTTTTTCAATGAAAGTAAGCTAATACATTGCAAAGAATCAAGCCAAACACGTTATTGAAAACCCCGTTTAAATTCGTTTAGTAGTTTATGAGTTACTGGTGCCGCCGCTTGAAACTTAGTGAATTTTATGTCTGAGTGAACCGTTTGCAATTAAACTAAGCATACATGTTGCATGGAGTAAGCCGAATACGTTACTGAAAACCTCGTTTTAACCGGTTCACTTGTTTGTGAGATATTGGCGCCTCCGCTGGAAATTTCGCGCACCTGTCTGAGTGAGCCGTTTTCAATGAAAGTAAGCCAATATGTTGCAAAGAAGTAAGCTTGACAGTTTATTGAAAACCTCGTTTGAATCCGTTCAATAGTTTGTGAGTTATTTGCGCCGCCGCATGAAACTTAGCGTACCTTCTGTCTGAGTGAACCGTTTGCAATGAAACTAAACTTTTATGTTGCTCAAACGTAAGCCAAACTCGTAATTGAAAACTCAGTTTGAATCGGTTTGTGAGTTATTATCGTACAGGCAATTTGATACTTTACATTAGTGTAGCTTCTGATTGAGTGAACCGATTTGGATGAAACATAGCCTATATGTTGCTCAGAGCTAAGTTTAATCTATCTGCGGAAACCGCGAGAAAATCCGTTCAGTAGTTTCGGAGTTTATCGAAAACATACAGACAGACAGACAGACAGACAAAAAGTTAAAAAAACATATTCTTGAGTTCTATTAGTCGTTTCTTATCGCCCACACTAATTTTTTTATAAATTTATCAAAAGTACAGACACGCGGTTTCTACTCTTTTATTATATGTATAGATTTTTTAAATTTGAGTCAAAGCAACAATTTAAATTAAAATAGAACTAAATATTTTTAAATTCTCATTTTTACGGTTTAAGCGATAAAATTTTTATATAAAAAAATTCAATTCTAACCATGAACTTCTAACAACACGCTCAGCAAACGTACATTTTTAAAGCATTCAAACATAAATAGCGACAATGCCAGTACTTGGTTGTTAGCATGACCCCCGACGAATATTTTAACAGCAATCCGTCAGTTCTCATAGCTAATTGCACCACTTGGCAAGGAAAGTAAAAAGTGAATAATTGTGGGAACATTCTCTACGCTGCCGCGTGTAGTGCAGGTACTTCTGGTGACAATGTCGCAAAATATAAGTGGAGCAGTTAAGTTGGCCGTCAACGAGTGTGTGTACTCTTGAAAGCGTTTTCATTACACTGTACCGAAAGTTGTACTATCAAACCAAATCTGAGGATACGACTGCTCAGTGGCGCCCCCATTATTTCAACAAAAATACACACATACATTACTACATCCCTCTTCTTTTTCTCGTCGGTGTAGGCTTAGACCACAGCCCTCCACCTTCTACGATCGTGACATTCCTCCCCTTACTTCCTGTACTTTAATCAACCCTTTCAAACACGTTTGTTGGTTTAGGGTACCTGGCCTTTATTAAGAACGTCCTGAATTTGGTCTTAAAACAAAAATACTGACTGTATACAAAGTTTTTTTAAACAACGGGAGACTGATGGAAATGTAATACAATTTAATTATTTATGTGTTTGCTACGCCAATTTCAGGCATCAGCTGAGATACCTAAGTTATTAGTTTAAGACCTATATTGTACCATTTGAAAGTAAATAAATATGAACATGATTAAAATAAAGGCACAGTCACATGCATTATATGGAAACGTTGCCAGATTTTCAAATAAACTGAGATTAAACGGAACCTAAAAAGTATTGATATTTTTTCCTGTGCAATAATATTCAATTATAGAAATTCCGCATAGTAACGGATTCAAAAAGTTTCACTTGAAAGTTTAGATTTTCATATGTACACACGTCTGCTCTTCAATGAAATGACAACTTTGAGTAAGTAGATCTGGTTTCAGGGGTTTTTAGCGCTTGTACTGGTTTTATTTCCACTTTCTTGCTGCCGTGCGTACGATAAAGACTATTTACTAAGTCAAATATTATTCACGATACACAACAATAATTCACAGAATACAAATTGAGAAAAAAATAAGTACTCAGGCACAAAAAAATTACGCATTGGATAACACGATTATTAGAAAAATCAATTAGGCTTGATATAATTTAGAAACGGATCTTGTGCTGGAAATGTAATCGAATTACTAACTTCCACCGGAGCGAGAGAGCTCTGACAGAACTAGGCCGTTTTTTGCCACCATCGAGTGTACGGATACATTTTCACGCGTATTTTAAGTCAGATTAAGGATTGTCGCCTTTTTACCTCCTATATCTAACTAAAAAAATAAACTTCCAAAACCATGTTAGCTAAGATAAAATTGGCTCATACATAATGCTTTCACAGTTAAAAAGTTTTCAAATTCTATATAATGTCAGGCCTAACTCTACAAACCTATAATATAATGGCATAGAGAAGGGAAACATAATGGTCATTAAATATGGCTGCTAAGGTCATTGGAAATTTGGGCTCTATTATCCATTTCTAAGATATGGTTCGAAAATACCACGAAACTTTTTGTGAGAATGCACGTAGTGCCTTGTATTGTTACTTCGTGGTTACTTCCTTCTGGCTCTTTTCCTTGAGATTATTATTAGTTTTCAGTTTTCAGGGCTATGTGCGGTTTGATGACATGTATTATTGTTTACAAATATGTGAAATCAGATTATTGGACTCATCGTACAGTGTAGAGTCAACAGTACGCCAAGCTTGACGCAATGGACTTTATCCGCGCTTATGTTAGCCAACGTAGAGACGGAAACTGGCCGGCTCTTGACTGTACAAAATGAGCAATTATTGTTTACTTACTGTATCAACAAAAGACATAGAATAAAAGTTATTTCTTATCGCAGCTACATTTAACTCTTACATATTTTACCGGTAACCTGAATAATCCCGTAACGTGTAATCAATGTAAGAGATAGCGTAGGCCAAGCAACCGGCCTTGATAGTGCCACGCTCTACTGTAACCTAACAGGTCACCACCATTTATTTACACTTGACCTGGCAATCTTTAATCAAGTGCAGCAGGCTCAAGCAACCTAACCTACCGGATCTATTGGTTCTATTGGACCTATTGGTTTTGCCTTTATGACCAGTAGTTGAGCTGATTGCCAGGCCCTTAAACCAACACATTTCTTTAACACCATCGATCAAGCCCTGAAAAACTAGAGTTTTACGTAATTTTCAAAAGTTACCTAGTTATTATATGGCCATCTTGCCGTCGTAAGGCTAGAAAGCTTTTGAAGGAAAAGTAAAACTTCTAAATAACACGGAAGTTTCAAGGATATACCTGTTTCCTTATATCTGGTATACATTTTGAGAAATCACTGTCTCTTCCTATGTATTATCTTGAACGAACAAGATTGTGTGCTGATTAAACCAGTTCTATGAACTCATTTCGGAGATTTGCGAGGTTTGAAATTTGTTTTAGTTTGAATTCTTTAATTTTATTCATGTTACATAAGAAAGTTTGATAATCGTTGCATGTGAGAAAACAGGTAAATCTACATGATTATTCAAAAACTGACCACAACTAAGAATTATCGAAAAGTCAACGTTATTCATCGTCGTTTGTTTATGTCCATTTATCATTATTGATTCTGGTAAAGTATGGTACCTATGTGTTATCCAACGAATTGGTGATATAAAAAAAATAAGAAAGCTTATTTTCATAGCGTAGTATTTTAGCACATATACTTGTTGCTCCCTAAGTGAACCAATGATGCCCTAAGCCCAGTTATTCTAAAAGTACCTACTTACAAAAACACACAACAATTTTTGTATAGATTTTTTTTTTATTTCTTGTTACAGTATTCAAATAAGACCTTTTTCTAAAAAAATACTTGTTTCTTCGGGAAAGTTAAGTTGCTTATGAGAATTCACTTAGTGTAAAATCTTTGCAAAATTATATGTAGCATACGCAACAATTTTACTTTCCAGTAAGTACCTATATAACACAGATTGCGTATGTAGATAAGATCCTTTACTGAAACTTTTGATGGTTCGAATTATCAACACGTCTAATAACCAAACTAATTTGTATAATTTTTTTATTTCAAATTACTATAAAAGCTATTATTATAAATGCGATAGTGTCTAATGAGTGCCTTACTTGACAAAAATGGTTGATGAGATTTTAAATAAAAGTAGATGGAATTACAGAAATTTTAAAATGCGTCTCTATGATTGGGGTGTAGAATTCAATTTTAATTGAAACGTTGCCTGAACACGCTAGTATGCCGTACCTAATATCTAAGAATCTCCTCATCAGCTGACCACGGTCCAAGCGATCCGACTAACTAGTAATGAGTTTGAACAAACGGCTCGATTCGCTTGCTTGCTTTACACACTACGTGATTTTACCGTTACAATTGTTTAACTTTACAGGTTTCTTGAATTACTAACCAGTCTTATCAAAGGCAGTGGAAATAGGGATCGGGAATCAATGCAACTTTCTTTATATTAGGGTACAGATGCAAGATGTAACAAAAAATAAATAAAGCCGGTGCTCACTTTTTCCAAGTAAAATACGAAATACTAAAATAAATATTTGGTCTCCCGTACAAACCTGACCAGTTTGTATGGACTATGTTATTGTATGATGTATGCTTTTCAAAAAATTGTTCTGTAATTAAAAAGCCTAAACTAGTTTATTTGGTATTTTATTAACCACGATGTATATGGTAGATTCTAGAGACCCAAGTGGTATTAGACAAGAAGTAGTACCATTACCACCTCTTATGTCTTCCCGTCCGTCTCGCTAATGGAGACTAGGGGTTCTTCAACTAAGATGGACACGAGTGTCCTTCTGCGTACCCGCTTTCTTCAGTCAGCAGCGGTCCGCATTTGAGCCTACCGCTACGATAACGGTGGCATTCCATCAGAGCTGTGCTAGGAAGCTAACCTACGTGTGAGCTTGAAAAGGGTTGCTACATTTTCCTAGCTTAGAGCTGAAAATGGAGCAATCCTATTAATTGTAATTGTTAGGGTTCCGTACCCAAAGGGTGAAAATGCCTCTGATATCTGTCTGTCTTACTGTCAGCGGGCTATATCTCATGAACTGTATAATAGGTAGACAGTTGAAATTTGCATAAATTGTGTATTTTGATTGCAGCTATAACAGTAAATAATACAAATAAAATAAAAATATAAATTAAGGGGGTTTCTCTATTAAAAACGTGTTTTTTAGGCGATTTTTACTTATTTTTTGTTTCAGCTCTATCGTAAAAACGAGAACACTAACAAGCGTGAAAGCTGGTATGTTCAATATATACGAGTATAAAGTGCGGAAGCTATAAAATAACAACAAATAATTAAAACTGATCAATCGAGTACGTGTCGGGCTCGCGTGAATTTAATACACTTCTGTGTGACTGCGCTTCCATAATATTAATAACTAAGATATAATACCACCCTCTTTAATTATGAACCTTGTTTACAGAGACCAAATTACATTTAAATCTTAAGCATTTCCAAACAGCTATACATATTGAATGGCAAATGTTGATTATTAAATATTGAACTCTTGCCCTGAGATGCCAAGGTTTGCTCCGCTTCTATGTGTCAATGTCGCCAAACAAAACGAAATTAAAGTTAATAGTTACGACATCTTAAATGAATAAACATGGTAAATCCATGTCATTATCAATCAGTAGAGTTCAAGGAGCTTGTTTCTTTTTATGAAAACATACAAAAGTATCAGTGGTTAGAGAGAAAATGTGTGTTTTCTTTAGTGGCCTTCGTCATCATTTTACGAAATTTACAGTTAAGATTTAAAAATTACAGTGGTTAAAAATCATAAGAATATTTGCTTCCATCAATGCAACGAGAAAGAAGGATTAATATTTAACCACTTTCGTAAAAGAAGTTCATTAATTACAAAAAACAAAATAGTCAACGATCCTGAACAATTTACATGGTTGGAATTGATTTGCAAAATTGGACTTAGCCTATATTTGCTTATCCCCAGCTGACATGTTGACTATTTACAATCGTGCTCGAGAAATTCACACACTCATTACCGAATTTCTCTCTCTTCCAACTAATCGCTTCATCTGTTGATCTATTCGAGCGTGTGTTATAATGCCTTCTCAACAGTAATCGATAAATATTCATTTGAGCTGGGAAATATCTCGCCGCCGTTCAGCCGTGAGCCGCTTGGAGTGGATGCTTCACTCGGCTACTCGGATACCAGAAACTAGGCCTACGGAATAGAAGTCTATTCTCACAATGGTCGTATTTCATTTCTAATTTGATGTAAAAAATAGTATCAGACATTAAATTTGCGTATTGTCACAAAGCTATAACTCAAACAGCAAATCGGAATCAGTTATTCGCATATTGACGTTGAAGTCGATGGCATCCTTAAAACTAGATAGTATAACAACTTACCAGAATCTTGCAGTAGGGAGTAACAGACAGTAAGTAGCTAGTACACTCCTTTAGATGTTTGAAAAACATTTTTATTATTTACACTGTTTGTTTTTAACAATCAGTTAAATAGCTATGGAGATTGCCCATTTATGAATAATACAATGATAACATTGATTGTACAACTGACTATTATTTATAACTAAAAACTACTTGCTCACAAGATAATTACCACTTTATTAACGATACGGAAGCGAATCGCGTGTCCATTTCGGTCGTAGACTAAGGAAACCGATAAATCTGATACATCGCATGTGGCTTAATTATATTCATGGCTTTGATACCTCTTCTTTTTGTCAACTCAGCAAGTGTTTGAGTACGTGATTGGCCTATCATGTGGCGATCTTTTTTAATAGCAAGCTAATTACAATTTGGCAGTAACTTTGTCACATCGGTATATTTACTAATTAAATTGAATGTTTTGTAAAAGGCGAATAAAAGATATTTAATCGGAGTTTGGGCAGCCTCCCTTTGCGTATCATACCGTCTTACATACTGCGGTCCCAAACTACCGCGATCCTTTGTTTCAGCTGCAACGCTAACAAGCATGGTGAGTACCGTACTTCCCCTCCATATATTCCCATGTATTTGATCTGTGATTTTTTGAAAGGGGTACTTACTCTGTCTTAGAGTTGACTCTCTACAGAATGTTATGGTGACGTAGAAATAAGTTTTACAATAGTAGAACCTGGGCGACCGAGCTTTGGTCTTTATCATTTTAACCATAGCCCGCTAACAGATGGTGCTATAGGGTTTCTGAAACGTACTATTTTCCAGAAATACTAAAAGAACAGAGAAAACGAAGCTAAATCGATATTTCGTCCCCGAAAACTCCCGCATACTAAATTTCATCGAAATCATTAGAGCCGTTTTTGAGAAACCAAATACAAATAAATATAATAAACGATAATAGTTTACGATAGGATATAACAATAACTAATAGATTGAATGAATCACAATATTTGTTTCCTTGGCAAAGGCCTGCTTATTTAAATAACAAACTATTCGCTAGAAAAATAACAGTTTTGTTTAGTCACAAGATAAGCAGCTCACGGGGTTAATTATTATTGAGTTATTCACCAATTAATAACATTTCATAGTACGAATCAGTTACTTGAAACAGTTGTCCGTATTCACACATCTCTTTATAAAAGGTCCCTAATTAATATAGATACCTGAAATTACGACATTGGTCATTAAGATATAATTACAGACGTATTAATAAACAAAAACAAAGTCAAAAACCACATTAAACGTTTGTCATCCATCAAAGCTGTGCAGGTTAAAAGAAAAAAAAATTAAAATGTTAAAATTTGTGCTCGGTAAGAATATTTTTTTATTGTATTAAAATTCTGTGACATTCCCGTTTTTTTGTTATTATGGTGTCTAAGTGTAATGTTATTTATATCTTTCAGTGATAAGTATTCTTGTGGTAATTGCTCATCAAGTTACTTGCAAGTGTGATTGTCCTAAAGAAGCGGATCCAGTTTGTGTACATAAAGATGGACAACCCACGGTCCTTTACAATATGTGCCACTTGAATTGCAAAAACGCTTATAGGACGGCTCACGGAAAAGATCCTCTTAAAGTCGAACCCCGCGAAAATTGTAAATGGGATTGGTAAATATACACTGATATCTTCTTATCTTCTTAAGAAATATAAATAAAATCTTGTTTTTTTTTCCGCCATTTGTGTTATCATTTACTTCTGTGACAGACGTATTATTCACAACATAATACAACGATGACCAAAATGCTTTTATTTTGACACTTCTTATATTTGAAATAGAAAAACTGAAGAATGAGTTAATTTCGAATTTGCGTCCGCTCCGTCAGTAGGTACCGGAGACGCTTTCTCCAACAGAATCCCGTGGTCTTTCCTGGTATTAGGAAAGTTGCGATATGAATAAAGCAGACGAAGGTTTAAATCTTGTACATGGTTGTGACTTTTTATTAGTCTCTTAATCGGTCATCAGCTCTAAATTCACTTTTTAGGGTTCCGTACTTCAAAAGGAAAAAACGGAGCCCTTATAGGATCACTTTGTTGTCCATCTGTCTGTCAGTCAAGACCTTTTTTCTCAGGAACGCGTTAAGGTATCAAGCTCAAATTCATATCAGATACTTAAATCTACTGTCCCTTGGAGCTGTGAAAAAATCAAACTTCTAAACCAACGCAATCAAAAGATACAGCCGTTTATGCCGCAAATTTTCGCCACTCGCAAGGGAATCAAAACCTACAGGGTACTCGTACTTTCCGTGACCTCAGAATCTTCAAATTTTGTACGAAGTAACGTCTTGTAACACAGATAAAGGGAAATTTGCAAAAAGTATAAATTTTTAGTTACATCATATAATCAAAACATTTTTATTGTTTTTTTTTTTTATTTATTGCATACTTATACGACGCTCAAAATAACTTTGGCCCTGTCATTGATGCGCAGAAGCAAAAAATGGTACATTTTTGACTTCTGCGCATCAATGACAGCGCCAAAGTTATTTTGTGCGTCGTATACAACTACCATTACAGGGTAACCTATTGCAGTAGAGTAGTGAATATTACTAATAACAGAAATCAATCAGTCAATGTAAACTAAAAATAACAGAAATGAATCAATGTCAAAATAGAACATAATATTAATACAATCACAAATAACATAAAACATACAAATCAACTTTTTGAAATTCATTCAGACGCAAGTAAAGATGTCCGTCCTATTTGCTATCTCATTGAGCGTGTGTAGTGCTCGCGTCAAGGGCGCTTTGCCCAGCAAGTTGGTTCTCCCGGGCTGCACGGCCAGCAGTCGTGGGGGGGTCCGCCTTCTCTCCACGTAGCGGTCCACTACACAGAAGCTTAACTTTTGTAATAAACTTGGATTTGTTATTTTTCCCCGAAGTACTTTAAATAAATAAGACGCTAGGTCCCTTCGCACCTCCAATTTATTGTATCCAACCATGCCCAGTACAAACAGAGTTGGATACATTAAAGGGTAAAAAGGGTATATACCGTACAGTTTCAAATAAAGGTATCTAGTAAATTTATTTTGAACCTTTTCCATCATAAGATTGTATTTTGTCTCGTGTGGAGCCCATACCATAGCGTTATTTTCTAACTGGCTTCTAACCAGTGCATTGTAAAGAATAATAAATGCTTTGACGTTCGTAAAGTCTTTAGCTTGCCGTATTACGAGTATGAACCCTAGATTTCTATATGCTTTTTTGCAGATCTTTAAAATGTAAGTGGAAAAGGATAAGTCGGAGCTCATATCCACGCCCAGATCTCGTACCGTTTGGACTCGTTTAATAATTTCGCCATTTATTCCATAGCAGTGCTGTATTGGAGCTCTCATCCGCCCAAAAGACATCACTGAACATTTTGATATGTTAAAGTCCAACTTGTTTTGCCTACTCCACTCTATAACTCGATCAATGTCTTTCTGGAATTTTCCACAGTCGTTATTGTCATGAACTGCCAAAAACAACTTAAGATCGTCTGCGTACAACAGGCATTCAGCATCAGTAACCACTTCGGGTAGATCATTAATCATGAGAACAAACTCCAGTGGTCCTAAATTACTACCTTGACTTATTCCAGATCTGGTATAATACTCCTCAGATTGAAAACCTGCACAATCCACATACTGCCTTCTGTCCTTCATATAACTTCCGAAGAACTGAAGTAGCTTGGGAGTGCAGCCGAATTTTGCTAGCTTCCTTAATAACACATCATTATCGACCAAATCAAATGCTTTTTTGAAGTCGAAGTAAGCAACATCCACCTGCACTCCTGCGTCAACTTTGGGTACTACATACGTCATAAAATTTAGTAAATTACTGGTTGTACTTCTTCCCGGACGGAAGCCGTGCTGCGCGTCCGCTAGCTGACACTGAACCTGGTCATATATACACTTATGAAGAACAGATTCAAAGCTTTACATTTTAAACTTACTACCCTTTTCCTCCTGAACGCGTAGAGGTATTAAATTGAAATTCATATCAAATACTCAACTCTATAATACCTTAAAGCTGTAAAAAAATAAAACTTCTATGTCAATACAATCAAAAGAAACAGCAATTTAAGCCGCTTATTTTGAAACTCGCAACTACTCGCAAGGGAATCAAAACCTACAGGATACTTCCAATCGACCTAGAATCTTGAAATTTGGCATGAAACAACGTTTTATAGCACACATAACGGAAAAATTCCGAAAACCTTAAGTTTTTAGTTATATCATGTAATAAAAAAATTCTAATAATTATGACCGGTTTGTACGGAACCCTCGGTGCGCGAGTCCGACACTCACTTGGCTGGTTTTTTTTTTCTTTCTCACATCAATTTCCATACAATCTACCCATCTTTTCTGTGGTCTTTCCCACCATTTATATTCTTATTCATCATCCTTTGGCCTATTTTCTAACATCCAACATTATACCCACCTAAATAAGTTTGATTGCAGATTAGCATTATATTTTTAAAACCTTCCCATAGAGTATAATAGCATGGACCATTAAATTATTGTCAAAGTAAATCCATGCGAATAAATCGATCAATTTTATGAATGAATCGAATTTTCAAACTGTGATGCAATACTTACTTCCGCGCCGATTTTTTTAAATACCATGAACACGGCGAAAGCAACTATTGATGTCGTAAACAAAACGAAAGTACTTATAATGGTTATTTTGTGATAATGATACTAAATTCCAAAAAAAAAGCTTTTTGAGTAGGTAGATAATTTGTATTTTTTGCATTATTCATTACGATGGACAGACCAGTGTACCTTTGCGGTCTATGTAAGTATCATCATGACATTCATGTAATCCCATGAAACGTCCACTACAGGACAGGGAACTCCAAACGAAACAATCTGGAGGGGAAGTACCATAGTCACCACGCTTGTTAGCATTACGGCTGGCACCATGTAAGTATATTCTAGCTTTTAGGCCACTGACAATGTCGGGTGTCATTTAGAGACATGTCGTTTGCATGGTAATAAGACTATTTAGCACTACCTAGCTCTCGTTCTATTCCTTTGAAAAGAATAATGTTATTTAGAGGGATATTTTTGCTAGTAATCATCATATAATATCACCGGTAATGGTTAGGTTGGCCCCTTGCTAGCTAGACTTTTTCTGAATGACAACCATCAACTATATTTTAATGTCGTACCAATCATAGA
Source organism: Athrips mouffetella (assembly GCA_947532105.1). NCBI lineage: Eukaryota > Metazoa > Arthropoda > Insecta > Lepidoptera > Gelechiidae > Athrips > Athrips mouffetella. The sequence continues at coordinate 17,804,407 of OX383963.1, forward strand.
CAAAGCCTGCCAGGAAACTGATATTGGTGGTAAAGACTCTAACTGGTGCGTAAAAGTAGAGCCTCGAACACCGTCACATCTTATCTGTTGAAATGATATACAGGGTGTTAATTTAATTGCGTGCCATAGCTCAGGCTCAGGTTCAGTATCAGCAACTGAAATTATTTTCCCAAGGAACATTATGTCAAATAAAGCAGATAGCGAATTTTTTTTTGGGAGGTCAATGCTTTTTTTAGTTTTTCGACCTAACCACGCAATTAAATTAACATCTCGTATTTTGGAGATTGCGTCGCCTTGCTTTTCTAATTGTAGTGCACAGAGCTAAGGAGTGAAATTTGTGGTGGTTGTTTCCAAAGTAAGATCATAAATCATCATCATCCCTAGCTTTATTTTGTTTTTGATCAATGGTTTTTTACGGAGTCGGCTACATAAAAGGGATTTGACGAGGACATTGTTTTTTACACAGAGCGACTCTCATCTTACATTATTTTTTTCATCTACGACAACTGCTTACGAAACACAGTTGCCAACACGACCGGAAAGTTTCTAAGTAGGCATGCTACGTCTTCGATCGCATCGTCAATCATTACAACCTACCTGTTTGTTTATGGAACAAACTTGTTTAAATTATTATTCGTGATCTAGTAAATTGAATACAACATTATTTGTAACGTTTATCCTGTATCTAATTTCTAATATTACAGTCAAAACAATACAAAAGCATTTGAATTTTCGCCAAACATCTTAATTCTCGGGTTAGCGAAAATACCCTCGCAAGTGTTGTGTCGTTCTTTATTAAACTAGAATCCCGAAGGCTTGCTCGTTGAATCAATGTCCAGGCAAGCTACCAGATATGTATTTTTAGCCTAAAACCCTTGTAGTCATCATCATACCATCCCATGAATCGTAAATTGCAGGACAGGGAGCTCCTTCCAGAACTCCAGCAATAACGCGTAAGGGAAGGGATTTACCATAGTCACCATGCTTGTAAGTGGCTGGCGACCGCTGTTGTTGGTGACTGCAGTATGTAAGATAGTAATATACACAGAAAGCTGCTGCTGCCCATCCTTCGGTTCTTAAGCCCTTAGTCACCTCTTACTACACCCAAAAGAAGAATGATGGAAGAGATGGGTTCGTTCTTTGCCGGCACCACACGGACCCCCTTGTGGTACTTTGTACTTATAAAAAGGCCGTTTGATCATTGCGGTCTGGAACTGAATAAAGGCTTCTTCTTCTTAAGGGTTGGGCCACATTGATCGACGGCGATCAACGGTTTGTCTATTCAAAACGAGCGCAAAGTATGGAAATCCTTTCGTATTGACGTGGCGAATTATAATTTTTAAAGAAGTTTTTGTGAACTGAAAATGACCTACTTCATTAATCGCTGAAGGGTTTTAAAAGACAATTTGATATAGAGGTTTGGCATATGCTAAACTAGGTATCAAACTGCACTTTTAGAGAGTCCAATTATTAACATAAATGTGTCTTCTTCTTCTTCTTTCGTGTCGGCAAGAACACGGGCTAAATCTTACTTGCCCAGAAAGCGGCTACCTTGGTAGCCCTCTGGTTACCATCAAGTAAGTCCTCACGCGAGCAGGTGGTCGGGCACGCGGGACAATTGGTGAGGTGTGTCATGGTTTGCAGGAGTTCTCCACATTCACAGCTGGCGTCTGCGCTACTTAGGAACCCCCACCGGCACAGGTTATCCTTGCTTCGGCCAACCTGGGTCCTCAGCCTATTTAGACTTCTCCAGGTTGTGTAATTTTGTCAAATGTATTTAAAAGAGTTAAAAATCTTAAATTAGCACTACAGTTACCATTGTTATTTAACAATGACGCAATAATATTATCTCATGAAATGATACCTCAACTTGAACTACATGAATGATATCCAGAAATCTAACCTTAGTAAAAATAATTGCTATAACGTTCAATGAAACGTATACAAGTACAATATAAGGTGAGCTGTAAAGGCCTTTTCGATTTTATCAACTTCTCACAACGGATTAATTATTTTAGTTGTCTTACTGCGAGTGTCAAGCTTGACCTGCTCTTGACTGTATTAATAAGAATATGCATAATTTTTTTTACTCGCATTTACTAACCAAATATGAAAATACCGTAGTAGAGATAATTAAAAGTGAATTCAAAATTTAAATCGGCTAAGAAATACGGCCGATATAAGCATTTAAAGCTATTAATTACGCGCCGATTAGACAGAGAGATCCGACATGGAAAGTGACGTCACATGCCACTACGACCATATAAACTCCGTGTTAAATTTCGTTTTGCTAGAAAGAGACGGAAACAAATCTTCGATGGCTTACATCTTCTATGATTTCATAGTTATTCGAAAAATGGTTTTACTAAACTGTTTATTACATTACCGAGGATAAATTTTTGAATAAAAAAAATCATGCATATTCCCTATTATTCGAAGGTTAACGCCAAAATGTGATCAGGATCATCATAACATCCCATGAAACGTCCACTACAGGACAGGGAGCTCCCTCCAGAATTCTAGCTTTTGCTGGAAAAATGTGGAGGGGAAGTACCATAGTCACCTCGCTTGTTAGCGTTTTACGGCTAGCACCATGGACTGCGGTTGTAGGTGACCGCAGTAAGTAAGATGTAAGACACAGAAGGATGCTGCTGCCCATCCTCCAGTTAACCCTTAGTCGCCTCTTACGGCACCCTCGGGTATGTATGGGTTGGTACTATTCTTTGCCAGCACCACACGGGACAGTATCAGGATCACACAGCGACAAAAGAAAATAATAATAATTGACAATTTTGAATAGAATTTGAAAGTAATGATAATGACGCAAGATTTCCCGTAATTTCTATTACATACTTAGCATAATTTTATTCTTAAACGCTTAACTACCTACTCAAAACCATAATGTGATCATACGTAATAAATAGTGACTTATTATGGTAATGCCTCTTTAAATTACGGTATACTAAATGAAAATGCAATTAGTTTATGATATATATGCCTTTAGGTGACTTATGATAAAATTTGAAGTATAGGATGTTGATTATCAACTAGTACAGTACATTACTTTCAGAAAGAAACGTTTCGCAGCGTGACTCTATTTTGTCGTAGCATTTATTTTAAAAATTAATTTTTAAAAGTACCATCAACAATATCACTTATTTTGCCAAATTGTTATTTCAGGTGAGATCAATGTTTGGAAACAATGATAACACTACATCAGACCTCATGCTTCCAATACTCCTTGACATGGCCAACCTCATACGACGCGCCGTCAGATCAGGAAAAGAACAGAGAGAAGTCAAACAGCCACTCACACTACCACAAGCACAGCTACTCAGAAGATCCTTCACTGAAGACACTTACCTAGACGACGAACCTTTCGATATTGGAGTCAAAATGGCTCCACCAGACACTACTACTACAACTAAGGCACCCTTGAGAAATCGTAGAATACCACCTAGAAACTTATTCAATAGAAATAAAGCATCGGAGAGGAAAGAAGAAAGTAAGACCGACCATAACAAAGTAGAGCCATTACCACCATTACCAATTCCAACACTAAACAATGACGTCACTAATGATACACAAGATAACTTTGTTGATGACGATGTAAGTAAAAATACGTATTAAAAAACTTATAACAACAATTGTGCCACACAGTATAACCACATTAATCAAAATATTTACTTACTTTACGAATACTAATTAACATGTTTCAAAACACAATAGCACAGTCAAGAGCTTGAATTTTCAGTTTTAAGTATTGATTCACAGTTAGTAAACATTTCCTAGTGCGTTTTCAATATGAAGAAACGTATTTATAGATATATTTATCTCACTGTACATCGTGAGCATCTTATATTGATGTGTGATTACAAAAAAGATGAAAATGATGATTTTTCTGTCCTTTCCAGAAAAACGTCACCAAGTATTCGTCGTCATTTTCTTCGTCATCGACCACAACAACAGAAGCGAGTACAACAGTCAAAATGAAGCCCGATACTCCGAAGTCTTTCGATAACTCTTCTCTGGATCTGGCTGCAGACTCTACCAACCAGACCTTGGCACAAGATCTACCAGTGGCAGAGAAATTGAGAGCGTTTAATAGATTTATTGACAGAAAAGGTAAACATAGATTCGTTGATGATGCAGAATGCTTCTCAAAATAGTTAATGTGGTATTTATTAAATCACGCGTTTAACTGGTTTATTACTTAAATATTCTTCATGATAATACGTAGTTCATATCACCCATAACCCTTCGACGGGCTATATTATCTTTAGCTTAACTTAAACATTTAATGCACCTATTTTATTGAATCATACTGATGTCGAGTACAGAAAATTTAGTTCAAAGCTTAATCAAATTATCTCTTCTTACCATTCCAGGAAACCTGATTCGTCGAGGGACATACCCACCGAAGCCATCATCTTCCCATCGCCGGTCCACGCCTGAACCTACTATCAGCCCGATAGCCAGAAGACGACCAGCGCCCGCCAGGAAGCTGCCAGTTTCAGTCGTAGATCAAGGAAAATGCGAGCTCTTTACTAATACTCTCTGCTTGCATTCAGATGACTATCCTACGTGAGTTTTAATACTTTCATTTTGTTAAAAAATATTGGGTTACCTAATAGAAAAATGATAACCCAAAATTCATGCTTATAAATATGAGTATAGCATTAATTTATTCTCACATTGAGATAAATTGGTATGTGTATACTCTTGAACGATGTCCATAAAGCCCAAGTGTAATTCGGCTTTTACTTACCTACCTAAAACTAATCAAATTTTCAAAATATTCATAAAAGTTTTTTCTAGGCTATCATGTTCTACAAATATTGTGTTAAAGTTACTTCATCGGTTTTAGAAATGGTCACGTCGGCACTGTTTACTTTTATCATTTTGTTGTTGCTGTGGTTCAGGTGTCCAATACCATACTTACTTAAAAACCTGCCAAGTGCGTATCGGGCTACCCGCAGTGTAGGGTTCCGTAGTTGCGCCGAACCAAAGTGGTAAAAATGGAATTCTTTTGGTGTGACTTCGTCTCAAATTCTCACGGTCTCGACTTGAAATTTGGAATACTTTTAAAATATGCTTTTATTAAAGGGTTTAAGGGACAGTGTTTCCGAAAACTATAAAAGTTTGCTCAGTCAACGTAACTGAACATCTTTCAGTGAAAAAATCTTCGAGAAATTAAAAAGAAAAATTGGCCTGTCCAATCCAGTTTACAGTTTGTATGTTTGTATGTCAGTTTACAGTTGAGGCCAATTTTTTTTCATTTCCTGAAAGTTTCTTTCTCTGAAAGTTGTACAGTGACCTTAACTGATCACGCCCTTTCAGTTTTCGGAAAGTTATTACACCCTTTATACATATCACAGGAAATATATAAGTAGCACATTTTTTTTGAAATCTGATAAAAACCTTTACAAACAAACTTAGTTCTGCGGTTCTGAAAATTGACGTTATTGCTTCTAAAAATATTCTAGATGTATTGGATCCCTCGGCGCGCCAGTCCAAATGGCCCTTGCGCGATATTTTTCTTCTAAAGCCCAGTAAGGTGCAGCGCCTATTGCTAGACGCCAGTTATTCATGTGGCTGACTTAAATTGTTAAATTAAAGAGGAAAATCCATGGGATTAGGCTACGGTTCTAACAGGCTAATTCAAAATTAAAACTGACTTATGTTTATTGTACTCGTATACTCGTATCAACCTTGTACATTCCAACATATTTAAAAGAGCGCGTGGGTTTTTATTGTCACTCCTTTTTTAGGGTTCCGTACCTCAAAATGAACCAAAATCAAAATGAAATGAAGGAACCCTTATAGGATCACTTTTTTGTCCGTCTGTCTGTCTGATTGTCATCCGTGGGGGAAGGACCAGGAGTCCTATGACACAGGGTTTCCTAGTTTAGGCTTCTGTCGTTCCAAGTGTAAGGCTTAGTGTATATGTCTTGTTAAAGTTTGTAGAAGTAAAATAAATACATTTTATTATTTTATCTGTCTGTCTGTCTGTCTGTCAAGACCCTTTTTCTCACGAACAGGTAGAGGTATCAGGTTGAAATTGATAACCACACAAGATCTGAAAATTTCAATTTTTACAACGACGCAATCAAAAGATATGGCTTTTAATATCCTCATCTCCATACATTTATGCACTGAAGCAAAACCTAGAGGGTACTTCCCGTTGACCTGAAATTATGAAATTTGGCAAGAAGCTAGGTCTCACAGTAAAAATAAAGGGAAAAGTCTATAATCATTAAATATTAAAATTTTTCTCACAACGAATAGTAACCTATTAAGATGAGCTCCCGCTTCAAGAACTTTTCTATAAAAGAGGGGCCAAGTTGGATGGTCGCGGAGTTTTTAAAGTTAAAGAGCAAAAGCTTTAAGTTTATCATATGGTAGATAGGTACGGAATCCTTAGGGCGCGAGTCCGACTCGCACTTGACCGGTTTTTTCCCACCATGGCGCCACGTTTTTGTGAAGTGATTTAGTTTAGCTGACGGATTTTAATATCCAACAATGAATAAACGATTTTTGATTTTGATTTGATTGAAAGACCACGTGTAGGACCACAGAAAAATAATCTGCTACCTAATTCTGAGTTTTCAATTTACAGGGCTGTAAAAATGTAAAAAAAATAGCATGTGCTACATCATTTGTTCATGTCTGCGAACAAGACCTGTTAGGTTGGGTTAGGTTACATTGCGATCACAAAGAATTACGTGTGGCCAGAAACAAATTATGCGTCATTATGTAAAATGCCGGGGTATTTGTTAAATGACGAATTAAAAAATTTCTGGGCATTTTGTAAAGCGGCGAATCACATAATTTGTCTGCGCCATATACACCTTGTTTTAGTATTGTACTCATTAACAATAAGACAAACACAAAAATTTTAAAGTTTGTTGAACTTTTAAGGAAGCTGTTGAAGAAGCAAGAATTTATTTTAGAAACTTTTTTCTTACATTTTTTGCGGAATGAGGTAGACGGCGATAAACATAGAAATTGTTGATATTTTATGTTTTGTGATTATAACTATAAGGTAATTGGTATGTATGATACCTTACAAAAATGTTTATGTCATTAACATTACAGAAAACAAGAACGGTCATATAAGCAGAAATTATGCCTCCAAGAGTAAACTTTCGCTAATTCTCATAGTTCACTAAAAACCAGTTTCATATTATGATCTTAAACTACACACATAAAAAAAACCGGTCAATGTCGAGTCGGACTCACGCGCCAAGGATTCCGATAGAACTAATAGTAATGTAAGAAGCAATAAAGTCCATTTTTCGAACCGTAAATTTGAATTTGTTTGTAAAGGATTTTTCCAGATTTCTAAAAAAACTGTGCTACTTAGGGAGACTGTTTTTTTTTATGTCACAAGTGGGTAAACGAGCAGGTGTGGCACATGGTGGTAAGTGGTAACTACCGCCCATGACACCCACTGTCTTATTAGTGAAATAATTTGACACTAATAAGACAGCAAACCGCATTACCCACCCTGAGAACTAAGATGGTATGTCTCATGTGCCGGTAATATTTCACTGGCTCCCTTACCCTTCAAACCGAAACACAGTTTACTGTAATATTTAAAAACTATATTGATTATGATTAATTCAGATTTTCGTTTATAAACCTTCAAAAATGAGGGCGGAGAAATGGTATCTAATCTTGAAAACTAAGAGTCGTAAACAAATACACATTTTTTTTAAATTGTACATGTAAAGCCCTTTCTTATTATACCCCACTTGATCTAGTAACTACAATTTAAATTTTGCCCCCTCCGCCCTATTTGTGCTCCATTCACAACAATAATAATTAATTAATTAATAATAATTGATCGGGCAGGCGCCATGGAATCTCCCATAGTCTCAGTAACCTAGTCCATCCACGAGCACCTTGACCCAATAACCAAATTTTATTTTTGTCCATTTCTTGCAATAGTTCTACGCTTACCGGGTAATGTCCTTAGATGCATTCATGTAGACAGGAATAATCGCTAGTTGGTGTCACATCTCTTTTGTAAATTAACGTATTTACTTTGGCCCCACATACGCTTCCCAAAGGTCCGGGACTTAATTGTTCGAGATTCAGGAATGCTAATATTGATAATCTACATAACAATAATAATTTTTTTTTTTTCATCCCATCTATTCGAAAATCGCTGAACGGTTCGTCAATAAAGGCGAACAAAATAGCTGTTTTCTCCAAGAGACTTTCGTAGAGGGTAAAAATGGGATTTAAAATTAGAATTTGAAATTAGGTTCACCATAGGGATATTTTAGGTCAAGCATAGAGGTCGAATGTAATGAGTGTAATGGTATTTTATATTTAAAATTAATGCCGAGCGTGTTTCTCAATGAGCCTCTTATTCTTTTCTCATAGAGGGAGATGAAAAGTAGAGTGTATTACGCGGCTGCAAAAATATTTTTACCTTGGGCGACCTATTGAATCCCTCGCTACGTTTAGGATTCTTCTTTAGAATCCTTCACTTCGCTCTGGTTTCAAAAAGCGCCCTCGCTTTAAAAATATTATTTTATAGCCTTGTGATACAATCTACTATTCATTCTTTGCAATAAAGTTGGGCAAGCATGTTCTCAAACTATTCCTTATTTCAAGTCGATAGCGTGAGTAGTTGCTGAGATAAACAGGTGTGACAGACAGATAGACCGGCAGATAGACAGACAGTCCAACGAAGTCGCACCTTAAGGGTTCCGTTTTTAAAATTTTGCTTAGAAACCCTAAAAATCAGATTTGTAAATTGATTCCTTTTAGTAAACCACAATCTATTCTTAGTAAAAATATGTTATTTCGACTCGAATAAAATAATGTTTTCTGTAAGAATGCGTTTTGTTTCGCGTGATAGGCCACTTACATTAAATGATACTTCAAATACCACAATGATGTGATACCACTTTCGCTGGACCGTCCGGAATAACGGTGTCTCTATTTCTAATGTTACTACTTTCGTCATCATAATGTTCTAACTTACGCAATGGTTAATGACCTTGCTTGTTTTTTGTAAAGTTTAAACAGGTGGTTTTGGGCTCTGTTTTTATTGTTTCTTTTAGTTTTATTCCAAACCTTAAAATAATGTAGTTTCGTGGTTCTAAAAAGAAATTAAAGAATGTAGACTTAGAGACTTCTTGAACTTAGCCATAATAGACATTCCGTTTTACTACTTCCATTTTGACAATAAGATTCAATTCATTATTTTTTTTTTTCAATGTTATAGAGAACTCATAATCCAGTCAATTCGGCGGAACAAGGCAGCCGCAGGAGCTTTACTTGCCGACTTTAAGGACCCCGGAGAAGGTGCTTTAGATGGAGTCACTGCTGATCAAGAAGCAAAATACACTGCTGAACATTATTTGCAGCAGTCAAATAGGTATACAGCATTTTCAGTATAACAGTTAATACCTACCACTACGAATAAATCAGGAACTCTAATTCAGAACAAATTCTAAACAAAAAGTGGGCCTACGTGAAACCAAAAAGACGTATATTCAAAATACGAATCAATTCGTTCAAATGCAGAACGAGAGCAGCGATTGGTTCGCGCACGTGCTGCAATGTCAGCTAGCAGTAGTTGAGCCATTGACGCGGTGGAACGACTTCTGAAATACACGACTTTCGTTGGGTCATTTTTTGAGCGCAGTTACAATAAATTCCTGACTTATTATTTATTCGTAGACCTACCACAAAAAAGCCGGTCAACTTTTCGTAGAATGTGACAAATATCAGAGTATAACAAATATAAAGTAGATTATTTATATTAGTATCGCCAGTTAAACGTAGCTTCACAAATGTTCTGACAGATGCTGCTGACTTTTTTGAAACGATTTCATAAACATAAGACGTAAACTGTTGCAGACGAGGCGACACAGCCAACCGCGATTTCGCAAGCGCAGGTGAAGCTGGATTCATGTGTCCTAGTACAGTGAAGTACGCAAGACCACAACGAGCGAGGGCCACTTCAGGACAGTGGAAGTACATAGTGAATACAGGAGAACACACGCAGACGTTAAGACTGGAAAAGTGCTTGTAAGTAGCATTTATAATAAAATATCAGTGAATAAAATATAAAACAAAATTTATAGAAAAACAAAATACGAATGTCAAAATAACTTTAGCTTTAGTTAATTATTGTTGCAACATTTTCCTCCATAGTTTCCATAATAATCAGTTTCCGTCACAGTTTCAGTTTAATTATTAACATATACAGGTGAAAAAAAGTTTGGTGATCCGTATAAAAAATACAATGATCCGAATGCATAAAAAATATAACAAAAATACTTTTTCATAGAAAGTAATTTTAGCTCAAGAAAAGAAGCGCCTGAATGGTTAAATGACCTTTATGACCAGCTGGTTTGTTTGTTTGTTTGTTTGTAAATTCTATATTTTACCAAGAAACTGAAAAATACACTCACTTAAAAAAAAGTACAATATCGGCACAAAGGCGGGCTTATCCCAAATAGAGATCTCTTCCAGTCAACCTCAGAGACACACAGTAGGACAGTTGATGCGGCAGGTACAATGATAGGTACAATGAAGATATTGGGCTGGTGATGCAGACAAAATGTTTTTTATATAATATCCAGTCTAGCAATTACCTATTCATTTCAATAAATTGCTGTAGTGTAATTCAACGGAAAATCAAATTTCATGATCAAACAAAATAAAAAAATATTTATAATGATGTAGGATCACCCCTTAGAAGGATCACCGTACTTTTTTATACACCCTGTATCTTTCTTTTTCTTTGTTGTTTTAGGAAACCAAAAGACTCCTGCACATATTTAACGGACAATTTCAAATCAAAATGTGTTCAAGTTTATAACTACCACCGGTTGCTTACATGGGATCAGCAGAATGGGCTTCACATGGATATATTCAAGGTGTGTAAAACAAATTTAATTAAAGTCAAGTAGATATTGACATGATGCGTGTTGCTGGGGCTCTTCGTATGGACTAATATTAAGCGTGGAAGCCGACGGCTATCATGCGTTCAGTGGCGCCTTTTTACCTGCCAACATCACTTGTGTATCTGACGCGCTGGGTCTCAGCCGCAGACACGGAAAAAGACCTGACAAGCTTACTCTGGTCCCATAAAAGTGTGGGTGGAGCTTGTTATTGGATGCTACATGCGTCAGCTCGTTCGCCCCGAGTCACTTCAGGCTATTTCTGGAGCAGTCAATCGTTTGTGCCAGTTGCGGTTGAAACAACTGGATTCTAGGGCTTGGAAGGGAAATAATTTATTTAGGACATATAGCATTTACTTAATAAAAGAGAGAGGCAGTTGTGATCCTTACTTGGAAGCGTTCCTGTTGCATAGTTTGTCTATTGCTTGTAAATGTGGGAACGCTGCTGGTATAAACCATTGCACCAAGAAACTCCAGAGAGGGAATTTTTAACTATCGAAGCCATGAGCAAATATTTAACGAAAATTGTTTTTGTCTTTAAGTTGTTTTATTCTTGTAACCAGTAACGTTTATTATTGGCGCATTAGAATAGGAACAATAGCTCATTTATTGTAATATCTTGCGTGTTCTGACACCTGCATGTAGGAAGAACTATTGGACGCCACACGCTTAAAAAACATTGGATGCCACAGGTTAAAACAATATGACGATTGCTCTGAACTCAATAAAGAAAAGCTAAGAAATGAAAGAAAAGAAATTGCATAGTGTGACGGTGTACCTACATCAAATCCTTTTCTCATGGTAAATGATTTGTTCTATTTTCAGGTCCCAACTTGCTGTTCCTGCCATATTGAAGGTTACAGTGTATCGTTCCCTCCTCTCGGACATAGAGTACATGAAACATCAAATGAACAGTTTCCAGGTGAAGATCTTTCGCCAGAACACGGTAATCAAGCTTTTGAGCAAGTTCAACAGTCCGTCCACCGACCTACAAAGACACACAAAAAACCTTTAGAAACATTCCCTCCATTCACTGATGGTCATAACTTGTTAGCTGGATCTCCTTTTGTGAACAAAATAGCTGACAATGATGATAACACCAACTTATCGCCATCTAATCCAATGGATTCGTATGGAAACACGTACTTCCCGGACTCTTTCAATCAAGCGAGTAACATAAGAAATGTAAAAAGACCTCTAAGAAATCCTGTTGGACAGTCATCTAATAACTTTGACCATGTAACACTTCCAAGCTATCTTGAGCCACCTACACCATCTGCGCCAGCCTTCTCGTTTGCTAAAGAAACTTCCAAATTTAAGCAAGGCAATTTCAAAAGAGGAAGACCAAATCGTCGGCCAATAAGAAAGAAAATTGGTGGACCTGAAGATTTATCAGCATCTGGCACATCCGCTGTAGAGAACTTGGAATCTATGGAAGATTTTAATGATGATTTAGAGGAAGCCGATGTAATTAAAACCAACGTAAGTCCAGCCCAAAGGGCCACTATAGCTCCCAAACTGCCTGCTGTTACAACAGAAAGACCGTCTGTAACTTCACAGCCAGAACAAAAGAAAGGTTTCAAACAAAATATTGCCATTGCCTCAAATGGAAAAAGAGTAAATTACAATTATCATCCTATCATAGATTTCTTTGAAGAAGAGAGTAAAGATGAAGATGACTCTTCCATAGACAGGGAAGATAGTATTCCTTCATTTATGCCATCTCCAGAAACTGAGTGGAAACCAATTAACCATCCACCATCAAGAAATATACCTACATCTAATTTGTTAGGAAGAAAGAAACATAAATAATACTTTAAAATAAAAGTAGATATGTACATTACTATAGAATTTCTTTGAGAAACGAACCGTAAGAACAAAGAACGTTGTAATAAAATCATTACTGATTACTTTATAACGGGCAATGTCTAGCTTTAAGTAGAGATGCAATATTTATTTCAACGAAACCAAATCAGAATTGTAATTTAAGTTAATATTTATGATAAATTATTATTTATTGATATTTTAAGCAGCAGTAATATTAAGCAAAAAGTATTCACATGTAGTTAAGCTATATTAGTTACTAAGTTTATGAAAGACTTACCTTTTAATAAATTTTATAAAACTTTGTCGCATATTATTTAGAACTTAAATAAGAAGTAAAAATATCATACAATATTTAAGAGGTACGTTAGACAGATCAACGACGTGGTATTACGTGATATTACGTAACACGTTTCATTAAAGAATCAAATGAAGTCAAATTAAATATTGAACAGCTAATACTTATTATCGATTGAGAGAAGTGAAAGTGACAGCTTTTGTAAAGAGCCCAGCGGTCGCGACGTGAAATAGCAATCTGGAACAATTTGTTTGAGGTTGACAAACTGCTTTAATAATATTGAGACATTTGAATAACCTAAATGTGAATCAGACCAAACAAAACAATCTAAGTAAAAACTTTTAATAGCTTTAATTTATCTGCTTGCTGTGGATTTCAGCAAACATTGTGATAATTTAGTAACAAAAACGTGTTCCCGTGCTAAAATTGAAAAGTGGTCGTAAAATATTATTGAAACGTGAGATTTTAAATACTTTGGAAGATTCAACACCAAATGATTAAAATACGCATTTATAGGTACTAAACCAATATTTATTTATATAATTTACAATAATGTAAAAAAACATATAAAAATAAGTATAAAATTATCACAGTAGTTTAAATATTCTTAAAAATAACGATTTCAACATGTTTTAGAAACGGATTTCTAACTAAAACGTGAAAACTGTTTTTATTTCAATAAAATTTTGAAGATTAAATGCAAATATAGTATTTACGTGTAATGCTGGCCAGGTAAAAATACAACCACCCTATTACATTTCTTTCCGTGAATGTCGTAAAAAGTCACTTAGGGATCTTCCATAAGGAGAGCAAGTAACAGTTTGATAACTAACGGGCAGCCTTTATGACTCTATACTAAAACTCCAAGACTCTAAAACGCCTCTTATTGGAAATAATTTGTAGTAGTAGATGGACTTTTATCCAGTACACTTATTTTGCCTTTTATGACTCCCGCGGAAAGAATTAGGATCGGCCTATTTTTAGCTAGCGCAACACACTACTAGTTATATCAGGAACTGCCTTCGAATAACTCTTTTGAATCTATTGGTACCAATGTCTGTTTTATTGACATGGAAAGGTACAGGGTACAGCAATAGATTTAAAGCAAAATTTTATAGTACTCGTACATTACTGCAGCGGTCGAAAAAACGGGTATTGAGGGACGAACGTGATAATGTGGGCAGAGGCGTTAGCCGAGGCCCACATACGTGAGTCCATCAATACCTGGTTTCGGCCAAGGCTTGTATAGTGCTTTTCTCAAACAATGCGCGGATATTCAAATTCTTACATAAAATACTTACATTAATGTAAAAATTGAAAATTTTCAGTCTCTTCTCCTTTTGCCACTGAAAAAGTTCTCATAAGATTTTAAATAGTCACGACTAGGGCATCCAATCCCGCAGCATTTTTGTGATCTCGGTATTTGCGGGATTGATATTTCTCAATCCCGCGGGATCTCGGTATTGGCGGGATCCCGCAAGTGTGTATGTGGTACATTAAATTGTATATTAGTAAATATAGTGTAAGGATTGAAGGATACAAAAGAAATAAAAATCAACATAGCTTTATTAGTTTTAATTATCAAATCAAGCAAGAAGTACGATTATAATGACATATTATTTTTTTTGGAAATGTTTTCGTAAGATACATAATGTATCTAATGTATCATCTGCCAGGCTGCTGCGAATATGTGAAGCTAAATATCCGGCAGCTGAAAAAGCCCTCTCGGCTTCTACACTAGTGGGCGGAATGCATTTAAGTGCACTGCACTTGTCATTTTCGATTCGATAGTTCGTAAATAATGTTAGTAATGTTCGTTAGTAATGTTAGGAAACGCAAAAAACAATTAACTATGTTAGAAAACGTATTTTGTTTAACGAACGAATAATTACTTGTCACTTCACTTCAAGTAAACAAATAAAACAAACATGGAAGCCGGCCGCCCCCGGCCGCCGCGGGCGCGGGGGCCCGACACGGCCGCGGCGATTCACTCTTTTCGCTCGCTTGTCAGTAGTCGTGCGGCAGCGCGCGTATTAGGGTGTTTCTTTGCTGCAGATCAGTCCCGCAAATCCCGCGGGATCCCGCGCATGTAATCCCGCATTGTGCGGGACTGAAAAATGATGCGGGATCTCGGAATAACGAGATCTCGGAATACCGGGATTGGATGCCCTAGTCACGACATACATGATACTTGAGGCACTATTTCTAAATTCCATTGACTTATTAATTTTATTCACAATTACAACCTAAATTGCACTAAAGTAAATACAATAAGTTAATAATGATGTTCCCGCTAATAACTTTTAATAAAGAATGATGTTCGGGGTACCTATTCTTGAACCTATTCTAGTGATTAATAGATATAGAATAAAAACAAAATCTTAATCAAATCTATAAAATTAAAGAATAAAATAATATTTGATTCCTAATAACACAAATAATTATAATTTACTTTTTTAGAGTTGATCAAGGCATTTCAAATTAGGGAAATTATTTTTGTCATTAGATGAGTTCAAAAATAGGACCCTGCGCCACAGATTAGATACTAGTTATTACGGTCTTGCGCGAAATAAGCGATGTGTGACCTCCTTGTTTCCAGAATTCTTTCGTTGGTTGCCATCTCCTTGGTTACCATGCTTTGGAGAAAAAGCTGATTCCATTTTTAAATTAGATGACAGAAATGAGTTTTCATAGTAGTTTTCCCGACCTTTTGACACGGAAGAAATAGATTTTTCATACTAACTTTCCCGGCCGCTGCTCGCATGTTTTTACCAGTACGGATACTTCGATTTTGCTCTAAGAAGGTTGTCAAAATAATGATTGAATTTCCAAGCATGTTTGAGAAAAGGAACTTTTTGAATTTCAACAACAGATTGATAAAATTTTGACATATCTGTATCATAGATTGTCAAAGGGCGTAAGTCGATCAGGCCAATTTATTTTTATGTGGTTTTTGGTTTTGCGATTAGTCGCATAAAGATATATTTTTTCATAACGCAACAAAAGTGGACCTTTCTACTTTACAATTTCTACTCACAACTCTGTTTAAAAATATTTTCATAAGAATATTTGAATTTTTTTTTATTCATTTCGGTAAATTATTTACTTACCACAAGTAAAAAACAAATTAACGTTTGGCATCGACATAATAATACATACGTTTACTAGGATCTAGGATATAAGCAGGAGTTGTAGTTAAATGCGGAACAGCTTGAGCAAAACTACTTAGTAAATCGGCTGATATATTTCTATAATTATCTTTAGTTGCTTTCTTTTTAATGGAATCAGATTCATCCTCATTACTGTATTCTACTATTCTAGCACTTCTATAATTTCCTCCATGTAAAGGTCGATTTTTTGATTTAGGAGCATCGTGTGGTCTAAAATCATCTTCACGCGTGTCCTCAGCAGACTCATCTTCGTTATTTTCTTGAAGCTCAACTAATTTCGCATTTTGCCTTATTTCTGTATCTTTTGAATTGAAATTACCTCCATGCATTTTTCTGCCTGGTGTTTCTGTTGCCTTTTCTAATTCAAGTCTAGCATTTTTTTTATTATTTCTGGATCTAATATTCAGGCCGTCAGGCCGATTTAGTCTTCTAGCTGGAAGTACTTCAGTAATTTCAACTAGTTTTTCATTTCTACTCTGTGAAGTATCAGCATCTTTGCCTATTTTCAAATGACTTCTTCGTAATGGTTGCAGAGTTGAGCTTACTTCAATTTGAGCGCTCCTATAATTTCCACCATGTCTCGGGCCTTTTGTTAAGTCCAAATTTTCTTTGAAAACTTCTACAGCACCTAGCTTGTTGATTTCTTCAGCCAACTTGTCATCTTTGTAAAGCTCTAAAGCTTCTAAGTTTTTCTGTGGTTTTTTTTGTCTAATCCTTTGAAATGACTTTGGTTGGTTGTTAATTGGCATTTCTTTAATTATTTCAACTTCTTTAAAATCCTGCTTAAATTGTGTGATATGTGGTGATGATTTATTCACAGGTAACTCTTGATGTATTTCTATTTTCTTTTTGTGTATTATAGGTTTCAGTTCTAATTTTGCACTACGTGATTGAGTAGTTGACACTGGTGGCTGAGTTGTTATAATTAAGGTCTGTTTGTTTAAATCATTAGTAGTAGTTCCTTGTTCTAATTCTGGAGATGTTACGCTACTTTCTTTATCCTCATAACTCTCACTTTCATCATCATCGTCCTCTTCAAACTCTTCGTCCTCATCTTCTTTAGAAGTTTCATCACCACTTTCATTTTCTTCACTTGAACTTTCAGAAACTGAGTCTTTATTTTCTCTTTCCATATCTTTTTCATAAAGTGGTTTGTATTCTTCCATATCTTGCTGAACACCAATCAAGGCATCCACTTCATCCTTCATCATATCATCCTCACCATCGCCATAAGTTTTAGTGTCTGTGACTAAAGTACTTTTAGAACTCTTTTTTTTCTTTTCCCTGTATTTCGGTGACGCAGAATCTAAATTTTCTTCCCGAATTTCTTTTAATGGTTTTTCTGTTGTCTGCTCAATTGTTTTTTTCAGGATTTTGTTCGGAGTTGGTGTTGTATTAAATCTTGTAATAAGACGTAGTTTCGGAAGTTCTGGTTCTTCCTCTACTGCAGGCATAAGAGTTGTAGTACTTGTTCTTGGTCTTCGTTTTCTAAAAGATGGCTTAAAAGTGGGTGTTGTAGTGGTTGCTTTTTCATCACCATATTCATCATAATCTTCTTCACTATCGTCACTTTTGTTGCCTGTATTTGTTTCTAGGATTTGTTTTTCTTCAGGAGTCGCTTTTATAATTTTACGTACAGTATTTGAAGCTGAAGGTTTTTGTGAGTCCACCAACATCGATTTAGGGATATATTTAGAAACATCAAAAAAAGGCTTTTTTGTCGGTTTTGTTTGTGAGCTATAAGTAGGACGAGTTACAGGTCGAACCATTGTGTGTTTTTTTGATTGATAGTTATTTATTTTTACCTCAGGTTTATTTAAAGTTTTATTTGTTTGAGTTTCATAATCTACCAGTGACATTGTTTTTTTGTTGTTAACTGGAACATATTCTGATTTGTGATTTGCAAGCCTTACTTCATACAGAGGTTCACCTCTTCTTGGGTCAATTCTCATGTCTACGAATTGAACCTCAGACTCGTCTTTTGCTCCTTTATCAGCTATTTTCACTCTGTCACTCCTTCCAATATCTTTATAAGAACGCGCAGCCACATTTCTTTTTACTGGTTGTTGGTCTTTTTCTTCAGAGATTTTTATAACTCTGTCAATTAATTTGCTTGTTTGCAATTGTTTTATCAAAGGACTTATATTGCTTGTTGTTGTAGTTTTTTTAGATTCTTGTAATTGACCATCTCTTATAATTTTGTAAGGTTCGTAAACAAACGGTGCGGCTCTTTTACTGCGAATTTCTGAGAAAAGTTTAGGTACATCATCTTTATTTTGAAAGGATTCATCCGTAACATTTTTATTTGAAACATTGGCAACAACTGGAAGCACGAAATGATTGAAACGTGTCAAATTTGCATATCTGTCAAATGGCTTCAAATTATTATTTATGTTTTTTAAAACACTTTCATAAAGATCGGACTGTTGTGATAGACTAGCATCACCATTTACAGTTACATTACCAGGAAATATTATAGATGATCTTAATTCATTAGTAGACTTTACCAAGGAATCGTTTAAGAGATTTGGTTTACCTTGAAGATTTTCTAATAAAACGATGTCTAAGGTTGGATGTTTCAGTTTGTTTGAATTGTTAAACACGTTACTTATAGAAGAAAAATTTGATAACGGCTTTGTCGATAAAAAATTATATGATGACAGATTTGGTGCAGTAACTGGTTCAGGATTTGATATTATGTCTTCTTTGAAAAATGGGCTGTCTAGTGGATTTTCACCAAAAAATTTGGTTTTGAGGCAGTCTATTTTATCGCCTAAGCCTTTAAGCCTTCGATTTTTTTTAAGATGGCTGAAATCGGCTTTTTCATCTTTTGAATTTTCATCTTTTTCACTTGAATCACTTTCATCAAGGTGTCTTTCTTTTTTTAGTTTGTCCGGGATGGCATCAACGTCGTCGTCTACTTCAGGACATTCTAGTATTTTAGACCTTGAATCGTAGAACTCGGTGCCTCCTTTCGATTTCTTTGGAATAAATCTCAAATTTTCAGCATATCGTAATGGAGAGTGTCTATTAATATTTCTTAGGTTTTTAAAGTAGTACGGATATTTTTGTTTTATATCATCCTTTTTTGCTGTGGCAACTATTTTTGCTTTCTCTGAAAGCTCATTTTGTGATAAAAAAGTTGAGTTTAAGTTTAGTATAGGTACTTTAAATTTAGTATTTTCTTTATTGGCATTATAATCATTAACCGTTATATTTTGTTCACCTTCTTCATTTGAGGTGCTAAGATCATGTTTATTTTCCCTTTTGATTCTATCACCAGTCGTTTCAGCACTTTTGGTACTATCTTCGTTTTTCGTATCATCATTTTCACTATTACTAAGTTTTTTTACATTTGCATCATTTTGGCGCTTATCTCTTCCACCAGTTACTTCATCATAGATATCAGCTTCCACAGACTGTGCGATATCATCTTCAGAATAATCTTCATCTTCTTCTTCCTGTTCTTTATCTTTATCATCATTTTCCCATTTTTCTCCATGAAGGTTTTGATCTCTATAGACATTTCCATTAGCATCTTTATATTGCTCATTCACCGCAGGTGTTTGGTATTTACCTCCACTGATTTCTGTTTCTGTCAGATATCCACCATGAGCTTCGTTTTCAGCGGCATGTTTTTCTTCACCTTCGTGATCATACGCAGCATCTTCGTATCCTTCTTCAGTGTACACCGTTTGCGCTTTAGTACTTTTTATTGCTTCTCTTAAGCGTGGAGCATTTTTTATTTCATCAAAACTTATTGCATCCTTAAACGCTGCATCTTTTGGCAGATGTTTTGTTGTTTCAGTTTTTCTTACTTGTGCATAGTTTTTAATCGGAACAAATTCTTGATCATCATCTGTGATTTGTGTTTCGGTTCTATCCCCATTGTTTTGTAATTCAAGTCGTTGATAGATGACTGGACGATTCTCTTTTACTGCTTTGTTAATAGATTCGTCAACGTTATTTCTTAGTGCGACATATTTTGCTTTACCTCGTTCGTAAATATCGTATCCATCCGGAGTTTCTGAAATCTGTTCATTTTTAGGCACTTGGGGATATTCATTTCGTTCGTCGTCGTATTTTAACGCATGTTGCTGTCTTAACCTTTGTAAATTATTTTTTAAGGGACGGTAGTGCACAGGTCTTATTTTCGCATTGTGTTGATTCCAAGGATGTCTGAATCGGTTGTTCAAATAGTGATCACGACTGGAATAAGGAGCTGGTCTGTAATAAACTGGACGTCTTTGGGGTCTGTGTATTTCATATGGGACTGGTACATTCATGAAGGGTACTTTTTTACGGTCTGTTTGCTCTGGTTTTTCTAAATATTCGCCATCTTGTATGTCAGACTCACCAGCATCTTTTTCATATTGCTGTAATCTACTTTGACTGTTGTAAATATCATTTCTGATCTTCTCTAAAACTGGGTCTTTGTATATTTCTTGCAATGCGGGTTCTTCAGCTTTATAAGGATGAAAAATTTCATACTCTGAGGAACTTGGTGACACCGGATTTTTATCATCTTCATTAATTTTTGTGTATTTCTGGAATTCCTGAAAAACTGGATTTGAATTATCTAAAATATTATGCTTTCCTAAAACAGGTTTTTCCAACCCTGTATATGGATGGATAGGGTCAGCTGAAAAGTGACTTTCAGGATTCTTGACTCCATGAAAGTTAGCTACTTCAACAGCAAATTGAGGCTTTTTAGCTGGGTATTGAAAATACTCTGTGGGTATTGGAACTGGCGTGTTACTGGAAGGAGATCTTGATTCACCAAATATTACCACATCCTGTGTAAGTTTTTCATTTTTCACTGCACTGTCACCGTCCCAATCCACGGGAACTCGTATGGCTTGTACACTGCACAGCACAAGGGAGAGTACGATTTTTACTGGAGCTCTGGGCCCCATAGTTCCATCACTGCGGCGATTACAACTGAACCGGGCCAATGCGCCTGCGACGCTTTTTATCTCCTCGGTCAAGCGTTGCGGACCGATTGCTGCCATTCGCTCTTAATAGGGTCTGGTGTAAGAACAGATGGTAAGCGGAAACTAAAAAACTACCTTCTTAAAGAGTAATCAAGCAGTATAAAGGTGTAACAGAAAGGGTATATCAACCCTGAAGGATGTTACTTGTATACTGCCCCTGAAACTGAACAACTATCCTTCGTCGCGTCGAAATACAAAAAAAAAATTACATTCTATACACAATGTGCTATCAGCTGATTCAGTTTCTTCGTATTTTGACCTATGTTTCTTAGGGAAAGTTGTTCAGTTTCATGGGCAGGTTCACATCATTTAGGGCTGGTTTTGTTACAACCTGTTTTGTTACACCCTGTATAATAATTTATAACATCCCATGAAAAGTACACTGCAGGACAGGGAGCTCCCGAACTCCAGAACTACAGCAAAAGCGCGTGGTACTTTGGAAGGGATTCACCATAGTCTGATGAGCCGCTATATTACTGTATATTACAGCGTGTAAATTAATATGACATCAAAATAATTACTTAATAAGTTTACAATCAATCAACACGTTCAACTGATTACAAACAATATTTTTCCTTAACGTTCAATCTAGTTTAAATTAAAACAAATAATGCAAAATAATTGAAAGAAAGGCAAGTGCAAATAGATACAGAATTTGGGGTCATAATAATTCCCACAAAGTCAGAGTTTGTTCTTTTATTTGTTTGTATCATTTTTTCATATTAAAAATAAAAAAAAATCTATGTGTACAAAATACGTATTTTGAAAAAAAGTAAAAAAAAATCATAGGTGGTATTAATTCCAGGAAATTTCTGAAAAAAGTTTATGATGTAGACGCTTTTACAGCTAATCCGCTGAACCGATTTTATTAAAATTTGGCATAATGAGAAAGGACACAGGCTACTTATGATTCCAAAAATAAAACTAAAGCAGGGTGAAATAGGGGATGAAAATTTGTATGAAACGACCTAAAATCGCTGAGAGTGGCGAAAACGTATCAAGAGGGTTGACGGCGAGTAGGAAAATACCCAGGAGAGTTATGATTATAAAGACTTGCTCTAATCAATATCTACAAGAATCAAGATGAATAGCTGAAAGTTAATAATTTGTACCAATCATAGTACCTACATAAAAAAACATAAAGAACCGCAACTTGAATAATTGACGAAACGAGAGATAAGATCATTTTAATACTACAAAAGGGGACAGCCGGATACGTCAGCTTGTTTTGGGAGAAGTATATTATGATATATGAGTTCAAAACTCTGTAGGCATCGGTCATTAATTTTGTTGAACATGTTGCAAAAACATTTGTGACTGATTAATGAACAGTGAAAAGTGAGTGACAAAAAAGGTTCAAAAGTGCATTAATAATAGATTTTATGAGATATGAATGAAACAATGGGCAGCTATATACCACAAAGTTTTAATACTAAGTATGGACGTACTAGTAGTGGACGAGCTAGATGAAATTATTTTTTAACACACCACTGACACACACATGTCAGTGGTGTGCGTTGTAGAAAACAATCACTCGTTGCACTCGTCTTACATTTACACTCCTTTTGACGTCACTTATTTTATATAGGAATCCTATTTACTTAGCATCAATCAATATTATTATGAAATCTAAGATAAGGTATTCTTCAAGAGCCTTACGACAACAGTCTAATAATCGAAGTGGTAGGACAGGCTTCAGCTCTCCCACAGCACAGTAAATACATAATAGTTCAATATTTTTAGAACTGGTACCCAGGACAAATTACGGCCGACAATTTTTTTTATGGATATGTTCCTTAGGTCCATCCAAACATATCTAGAAAGTTCCCTGCCGATCCCATTTTCGCACCCCCCTCCCCCCCCTCGAAGACGTCCCTAATTTTAGATTTTTCTATTTATCTCTAAAACGGTTGAAGTTAGGGGAAAGTCATCAATGTAAGACTTGATGGTTATAAAATTACCAATCTATAAACACCTATTTTCTTTCGATGTGACCTACAGTACCTGAAATATAGCTACAAACAGTTCACCAAAAATTAAAAATTATCTTCAAATCATTTTTTCTACTAACTTTTAACAAAAACTACTGGAGTTGTGGCAAAATTATCTAAGGGCATGTGAATTTTGATACATTTAGGAATAAAACGAGACAATATTATAAAACGAGACAATTCATCATTATTGCAGCACTGGTTCTCGATTTACAGCGAGTTACATCAAACACCCTGAGATAATTTTATAGGACAAAAGAAGTAGGAACAGTGAAACTGACGTTCTCTCAGGATTAAATAATAGTACTTAAAATTTAAATACATTATATAAAAATAAACAATTTCCCCCAAAAATCTAAAAGATTTAAGCTTTAAGTAACTAGATGGCGTCACTTGTATAATAAAATAAGAAATAAAATATAATAACAAATGGGTTGCTTCTATTTTGAAACATGAGATGTCAAACGACAGCTCTTGCCATGTTCTATTAAAATATATATATAAAACATTTTTTCGAATGTTATTTGTTCGTTAAAATATTAAAAAGTTTCGCTCGAGGTTTCCGCTTAAACTATTATTCACCATAAATCACATTTGCAGCTTATGACTCAAGAGTAAAATTAATTGAAAGACTCTCATAAAATTCCTTTTAATTTTGCAAGCTGTTTGATGCAGGCCTTACTTGTATTACCTTAAATATAGCTACAGACAGTTCACCAAAAATTTTAAATTATCTTTAAATCATTTTTTGTACTAACGTTTAACAAAAACTACTGGAGTTGCGGCAAAATAATTTAAGAACATGTGAATCTTGATACATTTAGGAATAAAACGAGACATAATTCGTCATTATGGCAGCACTGGTTCTCGATTTACAGCGAGTTACAGCAAACATCCTGAGACAATTTTATAGGACTAAAGAAGTAGGAACAATAAAACTGACGTTGTCTTTCAGGATTAAATTGTGGCACTTCTAATTTAAATGAATGGAATAAAAATAAACTATTTCCCCCAAAAAACTACAAGATTTATGGTTTAAGTCACAAGATGGCGTCACTTGTATAAGAAATAAATTGTAATTACAAATGGGCTGCTTCGATTTTGAAATGTAAGATGATAGTTCTTGTCATCTATCTATCTATACTATTATAATATTAAATTCAATTACCACTGACTGACTCAGTGACTGACTGACTGACTCATTGACACAATTGTTCTCCATAAAAGGAAACCGGTGAAAGTCATGTATGAAAGACTTGTACAACCAGGTCTGATGAGGTCCAGAAAAGTCTTAAACCTTGGAAAAGTCTTCAGCATCAGGGTAGACCCCAACGGCCAGTAAAAACTGTAAGGGTTAGGTGGGTCGACCTCGAACAAAAGTCGACCCACACCCTGGTCAAATTGACGAAATGACGAAAAACCAGATGGCCGCCATACAAATTTTCAAAGTCAAATAAATCCTAAACGAAAAAAGTTAAGTATAATGTTCTCTTACAAATGTCAAAGAGGAAGCCAAGTGGCAACTGACTGTAAAAAAAAATTTCAAGATGGCGGATTCAAAATGGCGGCCAAAATAAAAGTTGCTAGGATTCGAGTGAAATTTGGTATCGTGGGGTTTTTGGGGGTGAAGTTTACGTTATTAGTGTAAATTTTTTTTGCCGCCATTTTCCAATATGGCTGCCATAGAAACGACCAAAACCTGGTAACTTGCGAGGCCGAAGGCCGAGCTCCGCTTAGAGCGAAGCTCGGAGCGTCCCTCCCTTACTTTGCCTCTCCCCAACCCCTCCTCTCAAGAAATGTAAACAAACATGGCGAGGCCGAAGGCCGAGCTCCGCCTAGAGCGAAGCTCGAAGCGTCCCCCAGCATGTCGTGCTTCCGCATACATCCATTAAGTCAAGTTTTATGCGAGGCCGAAGGCCGAACTCCGCGTAGGGCGAAGCCCAAAGCGTCCACCCTTACTATTACCTTCATCCACTTACCCCGTCCCCTCTAAGTAGCTTAAACCATATAGCGAGGCCGAAGGCCGAGCTCAACGTAGAGCGAAGCTCGAAGCGTCCTCCAGCTTAGAATGTAATTTATGTACAAAAATAGTTAAAGCGAAAATGTCAAGCGAAACTTTTTAATGTTTAGACGAACAAATAACTTTCGAAAAAATGATTTTTTATTTTATTTTTCTAATAGAACATGACAAGATTTATAGTCTGACCTCTCAAATTTCAAAATCGAAGCAGCCCACTTGTAATTACAATTTATTTATTATACAAGTGATGCCATCTTGTTACTTAAAGCATAAATCTTGTAGTTTTTTGGGCGAAATAGTTTATTTTTATTCCATTCAATTAAATTAGAAGTGCCATAATTTAATCCTTGAAGACAACTTGAGTTTTACTGTTCCTACTTCTTTCGTCCTATAAAATTATCTTAGGGTGTTTGATGTAACTCGCTGTAAATCGAGAACCAGTTCTGCAATGATGATGAATTATGTCTCGTTTTATTCCTAAATGTATCTAGATTTACATGCTCTTAGATAATTTTGCCACAACTCCAGTAGTTTTTGTTAAAAGTTAGTACAAAAAATGATTTGAAGATAATTTTTTTTTGGTGAACTGCTTGTAGCTGTAATTCAGGTACTGTAGGTCACATCGAAATAAAATAGGTGTCTATAGATTCGTAATTTTATAACCATCAAGTCTTAGATTGACAACTTTCCCCTAACTTCAACCGTTTTAGAGATATACAGAAAAATCTAAAATTAGGGACCTTGTCGAGGGGGGCGAGGGGGGAGAGAAAATGGGATCGGCAGGGAACTTTCTAGATATGTTTGGATGGACCTAAGGAACATATCCATAAAAAAAAATTGTCGGCCGTAATTTGTCCTGGGTTGTCAAAGAACATTTGGATGAAAATATTGAGCTAATAAGCTAAAGCAGTATGGAAACTCCTAACAAACGTCCAAAACTGGCGCACTCACACATGCGCACACCGCTACAGGAAAATAAGCAGTTTTCGCGCTAAAGTAAGTCCTGGGTGCCAAAACCATAATACAAACAAATAGGTAAGTACATATAGGGTCCCTATAAGTATGTCCCTGTCCTTGTGCGATAAAAGGAGACTAAGTATCTTCATCTGCCCTTGTGTCATAAAAGGCGACTAAGTGTCTTAATTTACCCTTGCGTGATAAAAGGCGACTAAGTGTCTTCATGTGCCCTTGTGTCATAAAAGGCGACTAAGTGTCTTTATCTGACCTTGTGTTAAAAAGGCGACTAAGTGTTTCGAGGCGACTTACCCTTTCCTTGTGTCGTAAAAGGCGACTAAGTGTTTCGATCTGCCCTTGTGTGATAGAGGTAACTTTACCTAAAAGGCGACTAAGTGGCTTAACCTTCTGACTTAACATTTTATGCAAGACTATCTGCTAAATTTAATTTTATCTTTAATTCGACACGAGCAGGAGTCCCAGGACCATAAAATTGAATAGCTTTCCTTAAAGAACCTAGGTCGAAAGACGAAAAAATTTTTCTCCCCATACAAAACGCGCTATCGGCTGACGCAGTTTCTAATTTCGTATTTTGACTTCTTACGGAAAGTTGTTTAGTTTTACGGTCCGAAAACATGCTGAAAGGTTGAGTTGATAGAAGCACCCAATATTTGAGTTCATCATACTATTCTTATTACAAAACTTCTGGGTTACAACCCTGACGCTCCGATGCAGAATAGTTCTTTTTTCAAAAAAAGGCCTTAGTTTCCATACTGCTTTAGCTTATATATTTACTGTGCCCACAGGCACAAGCAACGGGCACGAGGGCGAAATCTCTCGCCAAAAAAACACATCCAACTTCTAAATAAAGTAAAAAAACTAGCTTGTGACCACCTGCATACAGAGAAATCTGGTGCGGTCCTTCGTCGACTTGACCAAACATTGCAAAAACAAAAGCTGAAACACACTTTTGTTAGGTTATAGTAGGCAATGACACTTTGTTGGCTATTACGTCCGGTATTCTACTTAAAAAGCTTACGACTGATTCAAACATGAATTATCTCGAAGTATGAGTAGATCCAATAATTTACGCAATATTTAGAGCAATCACACCATTGGGTCGATTTTCACTCCTGATTATGCTCGAAACTATTGGTGGATGCCTTGACCGAGAAAACATCTAGTGATAAGATACAATAATAAGATAAGGTTACATACAACATTACATTGAAAATAATAGATTTGTTACTAACTACAATACTGACATTACTTTATACACCCCTTATTTTTTATCACCCCGGATATTTTCAGAGGTGGTTCTGTTAAAGAAACTGAACAACTTTTCCCAAGAAACATAGGTCGAAATACGAAAAAAATTCGACTTCCCATAAAATCTACGAGTAAATCAGCTGACAGCATATTTGTATGGGAGGTCGAAATTCTTTTTTCGTATTTCGACCTAAGTTCCTTAAGAAAAGTTGTTCAGTTTCATGGACAGAACCACCTCTGAAAATATCCGGGTTGATATAAAAACTTTGCAACTTGATGCAACAAAATATTAACCTCTGTACAGTAGTATTGTGTCAAAATTGAAGGAATAGAAATAGGAAATGTAGTTATTTCTGCAATAAGGTACAATTTCGCATAAATTGCAATACATTTTACATGAATTTTCCACTTTCCGGAAACTCTTTGGAAAAAGGTTATCAAATATTATCTACTTTGAAGATAGATATTTGTCCAAAGAAGTACCTAACAAACAGATTCTATATCTGGAAAACCTTTGATAACTTTTTGCTATTGCGCGATTCAAAGGCGGTATTACAATAAATGAATTTGGCTGGTTTTGGTTTCAATTTGAAGCAAATTCACGGCAACAGGCGCGGTTCCAGCCCTAGATTTTGGGGGGGGGTCATCGAGGCTAAACATATTAACAACATTATTTTTACCCACACAAAAATGAGCATAGGTAGTTTTATGAGCAAAGAAAAAACATTTTTTCAAACAGATATCGCATACTCGTGTATGACGTCACAGAGACAGGCATACACATATTACAAATTAACCATCGAAGGGAGCTCGAAATTGAACGTAATAGAGCTAAGAAATACTGATAAAAATCTAAATATATAGAATAGTTTGTCCTGACTTAATGACTGATTCATCAACGCCGAGCCGTAACCGCTATAGTTTTTTGCACTGCAAAACCAACCACTAAGGAAGGATTTTCCAAAATTCATCCAGGGGGGTAAAATAAGGGATAAAAATATGTATGAAAGTCCTTTGTTTCTTGAGTTAGATTCACACAAATTTGAATTTAAGCTTTTGGTAAAAAATTAAAAAACACGTGTTTAAGCATTTCTTAAAAGTGATGATTTGTGAAAAAGGGAATGATTTTTTTCCGTATGTTGGTCTATACTTTTTTAGGTAGAATTATACTAATTTGGTTTTGAGATCTTCGTAAAAAATAAAAAAGTACGTGTTTGGAAATTCATCCACTAACGCGATGGAATGAGAAATTAAAGTTTGTAAAGAAATCTTACAGTTTTGTCATAAGGTACTTAAAAATTTGGATTTAAGCTAATAATAAGAAACAAAGAAACACGTGTTTCAGAAATTATGAGATATCATCCTTCAAAGGGGTGAAATAAGGGATGAAAATTTGTATGAAAATCGTACAGTTTTGACAAGCAGTACTTAAAAATTTTGGTTTTAGCTAATGATAAAAAACAAAGAAACATGTGTTTCAGCAATTTTGAGATATCATCACCCAAGGGGATGAAATAAGGGATGAAAGTTCGTATGAAAATCCTAGAGTTTTGGCATAAGGTACTTGAAATTTGGGTTTTAGCTAATAATAAGAAGTAAAGAAACACGTGTACGGAGAGCTCAAAACCAATTTGTATAATTCTACCTTTAAAAATAAAGACTTATAGACCAACATACAGAATCACTTATTTCACCCCCTTAGGGGAGGAATTTTGGAAAATACTTTCTTGGTGGTTTTGAAGTGCAAAAGACCTGTGTACAAAATTTCAGATCTTTAGCTACTCGGTTTCGGCTCGGCGTTGATGAATCAGTCATTAAGTCATGTATGTTTGTAACGAATAAACTCAAAAACTACGCGACCGATATAAATTTTTTTTTCACCTTTAGAATGCTACATTCCTGATTAACATAAGCTGTATTTATTACTAGAAAAAAATAGGGATCCCTACTAAAACTTAAATAACCCAAGGTGAAAAAAAATTCCATACGATGTCTTTCATCGCATGCGCTACGGAAGCTATAGCCCGCGACTCTGTACAAATATTGTACTGTGAATGTGTGTTTGATTATGGATATATAGTTTGGGTACCGAATTTTCAAAATTAACAAAAAAAAAATCTGTTTGGCTTTCGGGGGGGGTCATGACCCCTGTGACCCCCCCCCCCCCCTGGATCCGCGCCTGCACGGCAAATTAGTTGCAAGCTAGGTTGCAAGGTTACTAGCAAGTTTGCTGGAAGCTTGTCTTATCAAGTTTGATATAGAAAGTGAAAATCAAGGGAAAAGCAAGATTGCAGTAAAGTTATCTGGCTTTGTACTTGTATGTCTTGCGATGTATCATGAGTACGTCTCTTTGTAAAGTGGGTTTCTGTTTGTAAGTAATGAATAAATATGTATGTACTTAAAAACATCGTTTTATTTTTGCTGTAATGTTTACATAAAGTTCTATCAAGTGTAATTAATTCAGATTTTGCCTTTCACAAACTTCGGAGATAAGGGGGGGTGGGAGAATAATATTTTTGTTTTAAATTTTTCATCATAACTTGAAATTAAGAATCGTAAAAAATACAAAAATACGTATACCTTGGAATGTACAAGTAATCTTCTTTCATATGATATCCCACTCGAATTAATTTGAAATTTGCCCACCCCTATATAGGCCCCCTTTACATTAATATAATTTTGTTTTTATTTTACCATTCGTAGTTTTCAAGTTATGATGAAAAATGCAAAACAAAAATACTACTCTTCCCCCCCCCCCTTATCTTCGAAGTTTGTCAAAGGAAAAATCTGACTTAATTACACTTGATACAACTTTATGTAAACATCACAGCAAAAATAAAACATAAATCTGCCAAAAACCTTTACAAACAAATTTTCCAAATGGTCCTAAAAATGGACTTTATTGCTTCCAAAAATACAACGGTATAACGGAAGTGAAGCTAGGCACTCGCAATACGACCCTCACCCTTACGATATTGTTACTAATTCTGTCTCGTTTATCTTACTGTGCCTTTGATTGTACCTAATCTCTCCCAAAAAACTATATTAATCACAATAACCAGATTACTTGTGATTAACGAGAAAAGCAAGTGAGTAGTGAAACAAAGGTTTCAATCAAGTTCAATAAAGCTTCGACCTGTTTACATTTGAGGGCCGAAGGAGACTAGTTTACTGAAAACCGTGACACTTAAAGCCTGCTGTACTCTTCGGTACTTATATAAAATAGATTTATCAATGAATGTTAACAGTGAAAGGTCGAGTTAAACTGGTTGAATAGTAGGTACAGTATAAATGGAGAACGCAGACGCGCGCGCCTCACTTAAGCGCATACTTTTGTAACTCAAGACATCATGCTTCATAAACAGGTAAGATTTTATTTGGAAATTTCTTTAGTTACTAATTAACATAGACATAACATGTACAGTCGACCAAAAATGTTAAGGTTGAAGTTCATTTGCACGTGGTAAAACAACAAGGTTGATCTTACAGTTAATGCTCATTCTTACCTACAATTAAGTTACACGGGAAGTGTTGTCGAAATTGCTATAAACAACAAAGCTGAATCTAGAGTGGGTTGTACCATGTTATTTAACCATAACCGAATATAAGCCTCTTTTTTACACCCTATAAAAAACAAGATATATTTGGTTATGGTTAAGTTAGATGGTGTAACCCACCCTTAACATTGATCTATAAGGGTTAAATAAGTTCTAATCCTGTATGACGTGTGTTAACTAAATTTTGTGCATACATACATTAATTTCAAACAAGTTCTTTCTAAATGTGTGTGATTTTTTATTATTAGAACTGAGAAAATCTAACTGCCTTTTGTGGCATTCGGGTGCAAGAGTAGTCAAAAATATAAATTGTATTTTTTATAAAACTGATCTCAAAAGGAAAGGGATAGACAAGTTAAAATTCTCGTTAACATACAGTAGATTTTCAAAAAGTATTACCTAGTCCTTTTAAACCAAGATGTAATCAATATTATGCACAACTTTTAATACAATGTAAATAAAATATTTTGTCTGTTCATTGAAAATTAGGTCCCCAGAATCCAAATCACCGGTTTTAGGACTTCACGCCTTCAGACATCACCATTAAAAAACTGCTCGAGCGATTTCAATAAACTATATTTTCTTTCGCTTTCAATATTTCGCGCTCGTGTTTGTTATTTATACTGTCATCTTGACGATTATTTACTAAACCATAACTAAACATTCGCTTATACTTACCGTTGAAATGTTATACGCATTTCAAGGATCTTCAAGTACTACATTAGCTTGGAATTTACTACAAATATCATTTACCTCACCTACATATTTTATCTTACTTTATCAGTAAATATGTTACTGGCAACCTGTATAATTCAGGCTTTTGTATATAATGCCTGGTACGTTTAGGCATAGTATGAAATAGGTAGTATAATTATAATCGTCCCTTTCATACTTTGCCTTGGCAGTGTATAGAATACCTGCCTGTCTACCAGCAATGTGTAAAATAATTAGATAGGTAGGTATGTACTTACTTACTGCTTACTTACTTTCGCTGGCTCAGGGACCCAAAGAGGATCTTGGCCTCCGACACCAAAAGTCGCCAGTCGTCCCTTTTCTGCGCCTCCCCACGCCAATCGGGTCTTTGGAGGGCGCTCATGTCCTTCTGCACTTCGTCACTCCAGCGGTACCTGGGACGTCCGACCGGCCGTTTTCCCATCAGTCGTCCCGCTTCCCGTTACGCTCTTTTGACTGCACGATCTTCCTCCATCCTCTCTACGTGGCCGAGCCAGCGAAATCGGGCTGATTTGGTCTCTCCAATTATACTGGGTTCAGCCACTAGGTCTTCTAACTCCTGGTTTTTTCGTACCCTCCAAGTGCTATCATCACGCTTCGTTGGTCCCAGGATCTTCCGGAAAATCTTTCTCTCTGCCACTAAGAGCTTACGGTCCTCTTTTTGAGGTAGGTATGTACGCATTAACTTGGTCTTCCCGTATCCGACTTGCGCGACTTGCAATTATTCCCCCTCACAAAACAGCTGCTTTCAAGGGTAGTAGGTTCTGGGTTCGATTCCCAGTGGGGACACTGTCAAACAAAAATCTCTTTGTGCGACCTCCCCAGTTTGGTTAGGGCATTGCAGGATGAATCACCTGATTGCCCGAAAAGTTAGATGATTCCGTGCTTCGGAAGGCACGTAAAGCCGTTGGTCCCGACTACTATCTACGGATGTAGTCGTTAATGAGCCATGTCAGAGGCCTTTGGCGGCTCAACAACTCTGACACCAGGGTTTGTGAGGTCGGTCATCGACCTTGCAACCCACACGATATGATGATGATGATGATGAAGGGTAGTTTTAAATATACCGCCGCTAAAATCTAAAATGATATTCCACCTCCTTTACGAAATTTAAAATCAGTTCGTTCGTTCAGTAATAAATTTAAACAATATGTTCTAAATTTACAAATCAGCGGTTCTGCCATCCTCTGATTAACTCTTCACCCAACTAGTTTTGTATACATACAATTTCCACCTAAGTATATATTTTGCGTTTCCGTAATCCCTCTTTTCACACATCCTCTTTTTTTAGCGTTTTAAATTTTTATTTACTGACACACAACAACAAATTCCAAATTCTTTACTAGCACAGTATTTTGCAAATTACACATTTGATTAGTTCTAGTTTTTATGTTATTGTCTTTTGTTTTTTTATTTTATAATTAAGTATAATTTTGTTTTGTGTTAACAAATTATAATGTAGCCATCCATATGTTTTTGTTCATCTGAACTCTAAAAATGGTTCCAGCTGAAAATCAGCGCCTTAGCCTTTGGCTTTGGCATGTGCTGAGCTGGAGGCCTATTTAGCTGTTTTTTTAATGTGTTTACACTTATGTTTTTGTTTTTCTTTTGCATGCTAAATAAATATTATTTCTTTCTTTCTTTCTTTCATTGGTCCAATTTTATTAAGTTCGGTCAGGTTAGGATGGATCTGATTTAGCTACACTTCACACTTTGCCGGCTGCGTTTCAGGCATACTATAGAATTCCTAGGCAAAGTATAAAATTAAAAATATTTCTTACATTCCCTGCACGTTTTGGGCATTCTTTATATTGCCTAGGCATTATATGGAATGCGTGACACATTGCCGGTAACAGATATATTAAAACTAAATAAATTTTTCTAAAATATTTTTCATATGTAGCATGAAATTGTACGGAACATTAATCACGTGACATTTCATTAGCTTACTCTTCCTTAAATTTTCTTCATATTCTTCAATCGTTTGTAATAGTACTAGGCCACTTATGTTGTCTTCTTCTTCTTCGTGTCAAAGTTCAAATACCAGATGCTTTTAAATGTTTTCCTCCCAAAACCTTGCCACTTTTATGGCTTTATTCGACGCCTCACGAAGATCCTCGCCAGTGCAGGTGGAGGGGCACAGTGGACAAGAGAGCAAGTGCGCCATGTTCTGAGATGGAGCTCCACAGTCACAGTGCTTTAGCAACTGGTCTGCGAAGCCCCACCTCGCCATGTTTTTTCTGCAGCGGCCAACCTGAGTTCGCAGACGGTTTAGCGACTTCCAGGTTGACCACTGCAGATTGTGTCCTGGTGGCAGAGTTTCTGCAGGTGGGACGTATCCTGATGGGACTGGGAATTTTTCGACCCACACTTTCTCTCTTACTGAGCTTGGGTTATTGCTTGTTGCGGGAGAAGTTGACCTTTTTTAGGGTTCCGTACCTCAAAAGAAAAAAACGGAACCCTTATAGGATCACTTTGTTGTCCGTCTGTCTGTCTGTCTGTCTGTCTGTCTGTCTGTCTGTCAAGACCCTTTATCTCACGAACGGGTAAAGGTATCAGGTTGAAATTAATACCATATATTAATATCCATGAACCACACAAGATCTGAAAATTTCAATTTTTTACAACGACGCAATCAAAAGATATGGCATTTTATGTCCTCATCTCCATACATTTATTCAAAAACGAAAAACCTACAGGGTACTTCCCGTTGACCTAAAATTATGAAATTTGGCAAGAAGCTAGGTCTCACAGTACAAATAATGGGAAAAGTCTGAAATCATTAAATATTAAAACTTTTCTCACAACTAATGGTAACCAATTGTGGTGAGCTCCCGTTTCAAGAACATTCATATAAGAGAGGGGTCAAGTTGGATGGTTGCCGAGGCGATTTTTGTTTTAGTTCTATTTGAAAACGGGAACACTTACAAACTTGAAAATTGGTGTGTTTATAGGGCATAGGCTAAAAAATAACAACAAATAATAAAATTTGGTCAAGCGCGTGTCGGACTCAAAAAATCTAGCACATTAACTTACTGAAATTTCAACTAATACAATTATGTTTATGTGGTGGTACGGAACCCTCAGTGCGCGAGTCCGACTCGCACTTGGCCGGTTTTTTTGTTGTTAATATTGCATATGAACAAAATCTTAAATTAAAATCTATATGCAAATCCTGACCATCAGTAAAGTTAGGCAGACTGCAGGTCTAAAAAATGAATTAACATTCTGCCTTAGTGTAGCATTTTACAAATTAATATATCTCAGTCCATACATCGCTTGCGACAAAAGTATCTCTAGATAGATCCATTAACAATAACTTTAGAAAAGTGTACGTATTGTTACTTGCGACCTTAGAACAGGCCTTAAAAGGAACAACCATGTCATGTGCAGACTGACACATACTGGAGCAGTGACATAAGTATTATGCCAGTTTAAATCAAGGCTCATTCAATACAAAATAGTAGACCACACATACAAAATGAAACTTAAAAGAATCAATAAGGTTTTAAAGATCATGTTGTAGGACTTTAACAATATTATTATTTAATTTTTATTATACAACGTGAATTTTTGTTGTTTTTTTGTGATTCTATCTAATAATGAAAATAAGCAACTTTCCCGAAGAAATTATTTTTTACTCCACAAAGATGTTTCGCCCTTCCATACAAAATGAGTCGATCACGTGACCACTTTACTATGGCGTTGAAAAAAAATTTTCAAAGAAAAAAAATTATTTCTCCGGGAAAGTTGCTTCTTATCATGAGTAGAATCACTGGGGTTCGGCAGCAAAACCAATGAAAATTCACGCTGTACTCCCTGGCTTGAGTTCACGGGCCGAAACCCGGGCCTTGCTAGCGTGGGGACATGGGTCCAACACGTAGAGGCCGTTTGAGACACGAATCTAAATTGTGAGATGGAATTGACCTCTCTGATCTTACCTCTAAGTACACGCCCATAAAATGCACTCAGAGTTTTACAGCATTAAACTACTGCAATAAAAGGGACACAAACGTTAATACGTATATAACGTTAATATAATGGAGGAGGGGCTATGGATTGGAGTACTGGGCTATAGGCTGAAGGACAGGACGCATCCTGTATCAAAGTTTCACATTTTGAAATAATTTTTATTATTTTCATTTATTTTATATTACTATTAGTTAATTAATCCATCCAAACTGTCCAAAATAATATTTTGAATGCGAAAGTAACTCTTTTTGTCAACAACGCTTTCTTAACTATGCGATTTTGATAAAATTTGGTATGAAGATAGTTTAAACCGTGTGGAAGGACATAGGCTACATTATTCTGAATTTCACGCTTAGGAAATTGCAAATAACAGCTAACTAACGTTACACACATATTTTAAACAAAGCATTGAGCACCAAGTCTATTAATTTACTTAAAATCTTTCCTCAAACAATACTAGGCTTACCTTGGAATAATCTTTCATAGACTTGCCTAAGTTCCGATAAAACTAATAATTTTATAGTACGAATAAATTTTTAATCAATATCATTATTCCACAGGAAGGTAGTTATATCCGCATACTACTTCTAAATCATTGAAGTAAATCAAAAGCTCGCAATTTATAAACAAGGTCGTATCATGGTCACGGCCATACAATATAAAGTTGAACGGATGTTTATTTATTATTTATTTATTAATTATTAATAATATTATCAACAATACATTGTCATTACAGGATAGCCCAAGTTGACGATGTAGCTTACTTTTTTAAACAAAACACAACATACAATAAAATAAAAAAATTAAAATACCTGAATAATTACAAAAATATCTAATCACATTTCACCACACCACGCACAAAATATGTTATAATTTCGAAAATGTAAAAAAAAAGGTGACAAATTAAACAGTAAAATTAAAAATGACAAATGTAAAAAAAATAATTAAAAAATTCAATATCATGTCAAAAATATAAAAATGTGATTCTGTTTACATATTAAAAATTTAAATTAAAATGTCAAATGTAAAAAATAAATTTAAATTAGTAAAATGTCAAAAATATACCTAAAAACCATGCCAACAGAAATAACAAATTTAAAATCATGAACAATTTCCTACACATAATTTATCTTTAAAAAATATTTACAATTTTTTATTTTATTTGCATAAATAATTATGAGTAACCAAAGTGAATTTCGACAAAGTGCAATGGAACACGTCAATTTCCACTGACACTGCATTTAGGATCCGGAGCGCCGTGGTCAAAGGAGCATGTTTTAGGACATTTGTTCTGTTCC
This sequence comes from Athrips mouffetella, assembly GCA_947532105.1. Lineage (NCBI taxonomy): Eukaryota > Metazoa > Arthropoda > Insecta > Lepidoptera > Gelechiidae > Athrips > Athrips mouffetella. The sequence goes on from OX383963.1 coordinate 17,841,417, forward strand.
TCGGCACAGCGAATAACTCCTGTCGCGGCCCTCTCCGCAGTCTTGTGTCAGGCACCCTTAATCCCATGCCTTCTAAAATTTGAGGATTAGTCACTGTCCCCCTAAAAACCTTTAGCACGTACGTGGCGAGTGCTAGCTTTCTTCTAACTTCCAACTTATTGTATCCCACCATTCCCATAACAAACATAGTCGGATACATAAGCGGATAAAAAGGGTAAACGCCGTACTGTTTCCAATACAAATAACGCAAAAATTTATTTTGTATCTTCTCTAACATGAGCGTGTATTTAATTTCATGCGGATCCCAAATGATAGAGCAGTTTTCTAGACGGCTTCTTACCAGTGCGTTGTATAGTATTTTTATTGACTCAGTACCGTAAAAGTTTTTGGACTGTCTTAAAACAAATCCAAGGTTGCGGAAGGCTCTTTTACAGATCTCTACAATGTGCGTTCGAAAGGTAAGATCATCCGAGACACAGACTCCTAAATCGCGGATCGAAGTCACCCGTGAAAAATTTAATCCATCAACCTCATATGGGTATGTGATGGGGCGCTGCGCTCTCGTTACAGACATAACATTACATTTGGAGACATTAAATTCTAATTTGTTCTCATGACTCCATTGCACTACCCTATCAATATCCATTTGAAGGTGCTCGCAGTCTGTTTTATCATTTACTGACAAAAACAACTTTAAATCATCCGCAAACAATAAACAATGTGCATCCTGTATTATCCTAGGTAAGTCGTTTATCATAATAAGGAATTGTAATGGCCCTAGATTACTTCCTTGACTTACACCAGAAAACGTATTGTATATATTCGACGTGAACCCTGCATAATCTACATATTGTTTCCTTTCTGTTAAATAACTTACAAACAATTCCAGTAAAGCTGGTGTAAAGCCCATTTCAACTAGCTTTATCAGTAAAATATCATGATTCACCAGATCAAATGCTTTTTTATAATCAAAATAAGCCACATCCACTTGCCCCCCCACGCGTTTGTCAAGAGCGGCTGTAGTGTATTGCATGAAGCACATCAGGTTAGACTGCGTCCCGCGACCTGGACGAAAACCATGCTGTGAATCCGATAATTCCACCTGCATCTGTGAGAATATCGAAGCATATAAAATGGATTCGAAAACCTTGGCAAACGTAGACAAAACCGCTACCGGTCGGTATCCTGATACATCTGAACCCCCACCGCTCTTGGGCACAGGAATTACCCTAGTGGTTTTCCATCGCTCAGGGTACGAACTTGTATCTAATATTAAATTAAATATGTACAAGAGAGGCTGATCTAGGACCGCTGCACAGTCTTTAACTATGAATGGTGGAATTCCATCCGGGCCGACAGATTTCTTAGGTTTTAAGCGCCTGAGGGCCGCCTGTACATCTTTCAGACTTAACTGGCTAACCTGCACTCTGTTAGCCGAGGGTTTAGCAGCTGAAGCAGCAGCAGCGTCATCTAGTAACGGTCTCTCCCTTCTATACACCGATCTGAAGTGTTCAGCAAAGGCAATTGCACACTCGTGGTCTTCTAACACCTTTCCGTCCATGGTTATTCGAGGTGAACTTCTATTTTGGCGTTTGTTATTCACAAAAGCCCAGAAAGATTTCGGGTCTGTGCTTATCTGTTGCTGTATCCTATTGTTAAAGTTCTCGTACGCAATTGTAGTTTTATTTTTTACTAACGATCTGTAATAAGAAAACATTCTATATTCGTGTGTATTTTTATTGCCTACTATTTTATACTCTTTATGCCAGCTCGCTTTTGTCCGTATATCTGCAATAAGTTCAGATGTGTACCAAATTGGATAAACAAATGTACTGTTTGCGTTTCCAGCACTTTTCTGTTTTCTTGGAGTACACTTATCAATAATATCGTTAAAAATTGAATAAAAATAATTGATTGCGTCATTTACATTATTTATTTCATACAAAGAAGTCCAATTTACTAATGTTAGAAAATAGTACAATTCTAGAAAATTACATTTGTAAAAATTCCATTGTATGTTGTCGGATGCCTTTCCAGAGCAGAGTTTTGGATTTGTACGTACTCTACGCGTTCTACGATCATCACTGTTATATATCTAAGCTCTATATCTTGGTACTTGACTAGTGAGTGAGTATTAATATGCGTTTGTGAGAAATTTTGGGCTACTAGATCAATTTTGAGATTTACGATGACATAAAAGACTTATAATAACACATAGCGTGCTTGATCCTGTTTGATTTCTTCCTTATTACATCGAGTATATTTTGACTATATTTAAAAACAAAGTCATGCATAGACCTTCTAAATATTATTTGTAAGGTAATAGAGGCACAATGCGTATAAATTGTAGCAGAAGTGTAGTAGGCAACTGAAATCTCGTTGTTACCAACCTGTGTTACCAACTCGGAATGCTTTTGCAACCTAAAGCATGGACGAACAATCCTAAAGTCATGTGATGCGTCTAAAGCAAATAATTCAGAATACTTTATCGCTTTTAAATAAAATAAGTAAACGTAGAAACGTATGCCACTAACCAGTCAATACTGATGAATTCGCAAAAAAGTGATATTGAGGAAACATTACATGAAATCAAAGGCTATTAAATTACATAACTACAAAGATTATGAGCACCGTAAGACGAATTTTGAGAAAACTTGGTTCGTGACTTCATGTTGACCCAAGACGCTACCAAGAGGTCACCGCAAGAGACATTGTTTTCTCTGACATATAAATTACATAAGATCGTGCAGAACAGCTGTTCCTGCAAAATTTACTAAATAAATTTATTAAGTGAAATGACTGCATGGTTCAAATAGGTCTTGAGATGTTTATTGTTTACATTTGACTATCATGTAGGTACATACATGTAACTGGTAAGGATTTCTCAAAATCATAATGATCAAAAACCGCCCAGGGTATAAGTTTTTGAATATCTCGGTGATGTTCGAGCGATTACCAAAATACATAACAAATATTAGAAATAGAAATATTTAGATTGTGCAAACACGTATATGATGTTTTAATTTTTTTTAAATATTTAGGGCTTCTTTAACTTTTAATAAGATAAGGCATTACTTGATAATCAATAGGTAATTGATACCTTGAACGTTTATTAGTGGAAGACGGCCTTTCCTTTGGATCTTTACCACAAATACTGGTTCTTTTATTAATGAAAAAATTCAACTGCTGTCTTGCACCTTTATTAGACGTTTTGTGTTTGCACGTACTGTAGGTCTGTATTTGATGGCACTTACTTGTAGCTCCGCCTTCGTTCGCACGTACTGTCTCTCCGCTGTCGTAGCATCTCGTGACAGAAGGACCTAAAACTGACCGCCTTTTATATGAATGATAAATATTCTCATCACTTGGTTGCAAACAAAATTTGTATCTGCGGTTTCCGCGTATTATAGAAGTTATAGTACCTTTAATAATATACAGGGTGAAAATTTGATTGCGTGCCATAGCTCAGGGGTGAGATCAGTATCAGTAACTGAACAACTTTTCCCAAGGAACATAGGTCGAAAAACTAATATAAATTTTTGACCTCCCATAGAAACTGCATCAGCTGACAGCGCATTTGTATGGAAGGTCAAATTTGGTTATTCGTATTTCGACCTATGTTCCTTGGGAAAAGTTGTTCAGTTACTGATACTGATCCCGCCCCTGAGCTATGGCACGCAATTAAATTAACACCCTGCATATCTTTGTAAAGGTTTGTGTTATTCTACAGTTTTTCAACATAAGTATGCACTAAACATTTATTTTATTCTTCAATATATTACAGCTTACGTACTTGCTGTGCCTTCTTGCCGCTGTTCTATCAGTGGTTGTTGCAAGACCTGATGGAGGTGACACGTATCCTGTTCCAGGGCCTGGACTTGCTTACGGTAAGTTTCAGATACCACTAAAAACATTTTCATGAAAAATTTTGCCAAGGCGAAACCATAAAGCTCGCATTTTTAAAAAGTTATCAGATCTCATGTAGAGCCAAGCTTCTAACTCTACACGGCTTAACTCTAACTTCCCAAAATCTACACCTTATAGACTTGGATGAAATACAGAATTTGGCTCTCATTTTTAGGGTCAGAACTTAAACTGGAGCAGATCTGACAATAAGGTTTTTCTGGGGTTTCGAACACCACTGAATAAAAAAATGGTCCCGTTTTAGTTCTGAGGAAATTTAATTATCACTTATCTGCTACTCTATTAGTCAAAATATGTGGCTAGATTGTATAACAGAAAATTAATGAACAGTAAATAATGTTTTTACCTTAGGCAGCAAAGCCACATATCAACCTAAAGTCTGACCATAACATTCAGAGGTCTCTCGAAGATTTCTTGAATCTCTACCAATTTTTTTTTTTTTTTCAATTTATTACAGCATTAGTAACTAGGCCATCTGCCGAAAATTAAACAAATAACAAAACATCTTATCTTAACTTCTAATTAATTCTAAATTAGAAAAAGTAAACTCTACCAAAATCACGTAGTGCAATTTGTTCTGGATTGCCGTGGCGACGCTCTTGAAAAACTTTGAGAATCATGCAACAGCGTTACAAAAGCGTGAAGTTCTCAGTGGCTGTCATATATCTTTTTCTTTCTTTCTTCCTTTTCTACTATAACGCTCAAAAATTTAATAAATCTGTACTTATTATACTTAATTTTTTCAGGAGGCATCCCATACGGCAGTATGAGCGGTAACGTTGCAGAGTTCTTTAGGAGTCAAACGGCACCTAGAGCCCGCAGTGCGAACTTCAACGTGGACTTCGCACCCATTGAGCAATGGCTTCGGTAGAGCGCGTTATCGCAGTTAGATAATAGTTTTATTTATTGACAAGAGATGGCGCCACTTGTATACAACATGTTACTACTATGGTCGTTTCTCTCATATATAAATATACCTGAACCACTTTTGTTCTACAACTATTTAAAATTCAAATAAAAAAAGAAGGTTAAGTACAAGTCGGACTCGTGCGTGCTCGTGCGCCGAGTTCCGATTTACATATAGTATTTTCAGAAGCAATATAGTAAATTTTTAGGACCGCAAAACTAACTTTGTTTGCAAAAGTTTTTGTAGATTTAAAAAAACCTGTATTATTTAGAAACGATAATTTAAGTTTTTGCCCCTCTATTTGAGCTCCCTTTACAATAACCTGTACGATAATGTACCAGCAAAGAATAGTATGTGGGTGTCGTATGAGACGACTAAGGGGTATAAACAGGAGGATGGGCAGCAGCATCCGCTTATGTATAATACCACCTTACTTACTGCGGTCATCTACAACCGCGGTCCTTGGTGCCAGCCGTAACGCTGACAAGCGAGGTGACTATGGTACTTCCCGTCCACATTTTTCCAGCATAAGCTAGAATTTTGGAGGGAGCTCCCTGTCCTGTAGTGGACGTTTCATAAAGGTGGGTAATTATATTTTAAAACTTATCAAAATTTCAAGTCGATAGCATGAGCGGTCGCTGAGTTTCACAGGTGTGACAGACAGACGAAGTCGCACCATAAGGGTTTCGTTTTTACCATTTTGGTTCGAAACCCTAAAAACATATTCTCCATGGTTTTTTATATAAATTTTCAAAAGCTCTATCAACAGTTGTTCAGTTATATGGGTGGAAATTTTCAAAAATTCCATCCGAGAGATTTTGTGTAAAAGGATTAACTACCCGTTGTTTATTCTTAAATTGAAAATTGGTTAGTTGTGGACATAAACAAGTTATACAAAGTAGAAAATCGCAAAATTTCACAACCACAGGCAGGATTCGAACCTCCTTCTTCTGCGTCTGTACCGCATGAAGTGGTACAGACGCAGAAGACGGAGGAAGTGATAAAATAAAAATCATTTTCAAAACTAAGTTACTTTAAAATTTAAAAAATGCTGAATATGAGTGGTGCCAAGATAGCCTGTAATCTAGTTTACTTAATTATTTTCATTTAGTTAATAAACATCTTTTTAATTTGACTATATTATTCATTCGCTCGTTTGTCCATGTGTCAACAGCTAAAATAGTACAGTCGACGACAGGTCAAGCTTGACACTCGCAGTACGACTCTAGCCCGTACGTTTAGTGAAATAAGAACGTTACAAAGTCCAATGTGTCAAGCTTGATGTGCCCTTGACCGTACCACCTTCTCTTCGGATTTTGGACCGGAGCATGGGAGCATACTAAGATTACCAATCACCGGCAGCCCATGTCAGCCGCAACGCACCCTAACAAGCGTGGTGACTATATCACTTTCACCTGTGCTTTCACCCAATTTTGATTCTCTATTTTCCAATTTTTGTAACCACGAAGTTTTTTATATAAGATGACTTTTAATTAGTTCTTGATAGCAAAAGATATGAATGTACTCATGATACTGAACAAATTTTCCCAAGGAACATAGGTCGAAATACGAAAAATCAAATTTGACCTCCCATACACAATGCGCTACAGCTGATGCAGTTTCTATGGGAGGTCAAAACTTGATTTTCGTATTTCGACCTATGTTCCTTAAGGAAAGTTGTTCAGTATAATTTGTATAATCATACCTTTCTCTATCAAGAACTAATTAAAAGTCACACTATATATTTTTTTTACTCTCTTTAAAAATATCACAGTTTCTTTCTTTGCCTTAATCCCTTTTATACTGAGTTGATTTGGCGCTGGTTTCAACATAAATGTGTTAAATGATATGTATTCAAATAATTATTCTGACAACTCTATTATCGACTGGGGTTCAATAAATGTAAAACAAAAACAAGCCACAATCACCCATGGGGATACCACTTACAAATAAATTGGCCGCATGCGTATAAATACCTGTCTTTATTGCAACATTCCCACGATGTATTGTCTGTCAGATGAAATAAAAGCCACTCTGTAGGCCCTCTTGTTAGGAATTAGGTACAAGACTTGTGACCTAGGTTCTATAGAGTTCAAGTTTTTGCGAACTGGCATTGTCCTCATGTAAATAATATGCGTTGAAATAATGGCATGCCCATTACTTCAACGCATATTACATATGTGGGTCCGGCAAATAATAATGCCAACCCATCTGTACCCGTGGGTGTCGTAAGAGGTGACTAAGGGTTGCTGAGCTGGAGGATGGGAAGAAGCTTATTTCAGCGTATCGTACCATCTAACACACCATGGTCACCAACAACCGCGGTCTTGGTGTCAGCCGCAACGCATACAAGCGTATGGCGACTATGGTGCTTCCCGTCCGCATTGTTCACATTTCACATTATTTCACACAGCAAAAGCTGGAATTCTGGAGGTAGCTCCTTATCCTGCATGGGACGTTTCATGTGATGTTATGATGAAATAACAACTTATGCAGCTCTGATATATACTTTGTCTCGAGCTAGAAGACTAGGATCAACAGTTTCCAATTCTATTAAAAATTTTAGCTATATGGGGTTGCATAGCGGTATCGTTGTTATAATATCTTATTTCATCGTCAGTAATATCTAATACTCGGTAGATCATCTCTAATGGGCGGTGGTGTCGAATGGAAGGAACGCTGCCAACTAGGGAAACCTGGATATTTTAGTATATTATAACCCAAAAACCCAACCCATAAACCCAAAAACTTGTATTACGCTGATTTTTTTCAATTTTATTAGGACACATACATAATATTAGCGTAAAACCAAATTATTAGCTTCGTAATACCTGTGTTAGCTGCGTTGTGTCCAATTAACCTGGAAGTGTTCAGAATCACAAAGTATTCTTGTTACTTTTATAGTGCACACAATTTGAGAGTTCTAAGGCTTATTATAACTCGAGATAAAGCAATTCATACCATACCACAATTTTGAACTAATGGGGAAAATGGTCAATGTTTGAAGTGCTGTATCTTAAGCTATATTAGACCTACAGAGCTATCATAGTACTAAAATCGTACGAAATTTTGACCTAGTAGCAGATGGTCCAAAACTTCAAAAGTGATACACTTTTTAGAAGCATCAAGCCGAAAACTGAAAAACGTCGCGGTTCTCGGGATACCACGCAGGCAACACAGGTCTTTTGAAGCTGATATTTTGTTTTACACATTGTCATGTATCGTAATAACATAACAAAAAGACCTACGATTTTAAATTACTGGCGTAAAGGTACAAACAAAGAAAATCCTTCATCTTGGGAGCTATGGAGAACCACAGAAAGATATATCCAGAAAAACTCATGCTAAGTAAGTATCATTAAAAAATATCAAAAGCAAAAGTTAATATCATGTATGAACTAAGACATAAACAACAATAACATGGCTCGCCCCTCGACTTGCTATTGTTTGTTTGGCGGGTCATTATAATGTTTCATTATTTTTGTCAACTGAACCAATGTTATACAGCGTGAATTTTTATTGGTTTTGCTCCCGAAGGCAGTGATTCTACTCATAATAACAAGCAACTTAAGTGAAAAAAAAATTTTTTTTTCGTCTCCCCATAAAAAAGTGGTCACGTGATCGACTCATTTTATATGGGAAGGCGAAAAATTGTTATCAAGTAATTTTTTTTTTTGGAAGTAGCTTGTTTAAGTATGTATTGTCAATTGAAAAACATAACCCTCCTGTTTTGGAGCAGTCCGATAAAAAGAGTTTAATGAGAGTAACGTTGTCCGCAGAAGAACTAAAGTAACTGACATAGCCATGAGAATCGCTAAACTGAAGTGGCAGTGGGCAGGGCACATCGCAAGAAGAACCGATGGCCGATGGGGCGTGAGGGTTCTAGAGTGGCGACCACGTACCGGAAGACGAAGCGTTGGCAGGCCCCCCACAAGGTGGACCGACGATCTGGTCAAGGTCGCGGGAAGCCGCTGGATGCGAGCAGCGCAGGACCGGTCGTCATGGAGTTCTTTAGGGGAGACCTATGTCCAGCAGTGGACGTCTTTCGGCTGATATGATGATGATGAACGTTGTCCGATCAGATTCTTAATCTGTCTGGGCGGAAGCCTTAGCCTTACGTTTATCCAGCATTATTTTTAGAGTCTATCAAGCCAGAATAAAATAACCCTGATCAAAGCTGAAGCCATAACAATGTGTGTCAGTGTGTCTGTCACGCGTCGTGGCTCCAAAACTATGAAATTACTGAGCACGAACAGCAATACCAGTCATCTACAAGCTATAGTGAGTAGGGGACATTATTAACGAGCCAAAGTAGGTCATTGCACTGGTGACGTTCAAAAATTGAAAACATGAAAACAACCGCAAAGTAAGAATGCATCGAAGGAATCAAAGGGAACCTGCAATTTTCCCCTTCGCAAAGAGAAAAGTAAGAATATTGTCAAAACACTAATGTGAAAGACGGATTCGTATAGGATTCGTATACTTAATTGCTTATGCTACAGAGAGACAGCATATGGTAGTAGTTTTATTAGATACAATAAATATATGCAAAGTCCGGGTCTCTTTAAAAAAAATCGATAAAGTGCAAGTCAATTCGCGCGCTGAGGGGTCCGATGTACCTTTAATATTTTTACAAGCAATGAAGTCCATTTTTAGGGCTACAAAACTAAATTTGTTTTGTAAAGTATTTTTGCGGATTTCTTTAAAACCATCGAAGTTAGAAATATTGTTTTATTTTTCCTGTATTATTTTTGCTTCTCATGTTAGTCGTGTTTACAAGATTAGTAAACCTTAAAAAGGTCAATGTATATACGCTTCTATAATAAGGTACCCACTGATATTAAAAGTTTACCGTTAGATAAATTCAAAACTGTTACCACCTTGACGAATAAATCCCACCCCCACCCCTAACACCCTGTATACAATAACCTTATTGTAATAGTACATAAATACACATAATAGACATTCGTATTGATTCTTCAAACGAATGTCATCCGCTAATCGGATGAAACGAAAGAAACAATCGGAGGTGACGTACAAATTCGATTGAGCATTTGACACGGTTCTCAATGCTACTGTGTTTTAAGATTTAAGGATTAATCAAGTACTTGTTGAGACACTATTCTTTCAAACTGTTTAGCTCTGTAAAAGTATGGTTAAGGGGTTGTAAATTTAGTCGTATGGAATGGTCCATTGATTGGAGATGTAAAACCTCCAAGCTTCTAAAACGAACCAGGTATACCTTTGTGACATGGCCATTTACGTTTATTTACGTTTTACCTTTCCATGCATTTACTGTTCTATTTATTTTCAGTATGACAAAATTGTTCAGCTGACTGTTATTCAACGTGAGCCCTATAGATCTATTAAAATCTACTGCTTAACAAGGAACCTACTCCAGAATTTCACAATTAAATTCTTATTAATTGACGCTGAGCTTTAAGTGTGAAGTTAATTGACAAATTTTATGATTATCTTCATCATTTTGTATATATACGAAAGTAAGTATAAAGAGAAAAATAACCTTATAAAAAACTACAATAAAAAATTATTTGAGACACTACATCGTACTACAGATATTTCATTGTTTGTACATGTACTCGTATATTTCCAAAATTTTCATGATAAACAATTACGTAAATTTCGTCGTGCTTCTAAGATAATGGTTCATAATGAGATTCGGGTCAGGAGTAACCCATTAAATTAAATCAGCAGTAAACTTGTTGGCAAGCAGAACAACACAAATCCCTTCTCCATTGAGAACTTCTTGCTCGTGACTGCAGAGCCATCAACCAGCGGCAAAAAAAAATTGTGGGTGCTAATTCCGTTATCGACTACAGTTTCTTTTCCTTGAATTACTGCCGCACATCCATGCATGTAGACATGTGCTAGCTAGATTAACAAGCAATGATACCAACTTACTTCAAGGCTAAAACATTGTGCTTTTAATTGTGGGGTTTATTTTGTTCAAGACCGGTAACAATTCTTTTATATCACCTAGTTAGTTACGAGATAAAAAAAAAATTAAAATATTAAACACTAAAGATTAAATATTAGTTTAAAGTTTTTTTTTACTTTTTATAAGAAATAAAAAAATTGTGATTTTTGTAACTAAGTTGCTTTTTTTATCCCTCTATAAAATATAAAATCAAACAAAGTCTATATAAAACCAAGGTGCATTACTGTACCTATTTCTTAGATGATTGTGCATAGTAACAGTATATCTTTCAATCAGAGCCAGAATTGCCAACTAGCTGATTTAGTATTCGCTTCCCATCACTTGTCGGTATTTTTGAGTAGCTTGTGACGCATCGGCCCGCTTGAATTACCTTATTATACAACAGACTATCGAAGAAAAGTTTGTAGCCAGTACACACGTGCAAATTAAGGTATTTGAAGCAATAAAAACAACATTTGTTAGTAAATATGCAAGGCGGTCTGTAATAAATCTTGTCAGTGGTTAATGCTGACGTGAAATATAGGCATGGGAATCTTGAGAGTAAAACTGCTAAGCTTCTTTAACGTACTTATAAAAATGTAGTAGAGATAGGTATGTGGAAATATGCAAAAAGAAAACCTGTGCAGATATTATGAAAGGCTCAGCTGATATTCAAGAATTGACCTCCAGACATTTTTCACGCGAAAAGCCCTGGAAATCTTTTCACGTACAACAAATTAACAAAGATAGACAAAAGACTCATTTGGTATAATAATAAAAAATGTGGGACCAGCCATCTACCCGCTCGCAACTATTACTAGATATAGTTTTATCTATCAAGGGTTTTCTTTATATAGAGAGTTTACATCAATTTATATGACGCTTTTATAAGAGATAAAGTCATAATTATTAATTAATAATTTTGAAACGAACACCTATGACACGATGCACATAATGCAACCTTTCAGCCAAAAAATCAAAAGACGACTAAAGATGATTGAATGATAAAAACGAAACCCGGTACCCAAATTAATGTATTTTAATGAGTGCTCTCAATGACAGTACAGATTAAATAATAGATGGGTACGGAGGTGCTAAGGCCTGCGGAAGGAAGGACGCAAAGACACCGACAATAAACGTCCGTCCGGCTGCAAGCCGGGGGCATAGACATAGGCGATAGCGTTTTTAACTCATAGTAACATTAGCAACCCTATCTATATTTTGTTCCTACGATGCTACGTTTTAACTCATAGTAATATTAGCAACCCTATCTATACTCGTATTTTGTTCCTACGATGCTACGCAAAAGAAAGAAAAATCCAACTTGCTGTTTTTTCTGACTGTTTTAAAAACAACATAATTTTCCACATTTCTATGTAAAATAAATAAGGTGATGACATTTCTCCCTGAAGAACATATACCTAAAAACGTTAACCAAAACAATATTTAATTTTATTGTGTCTGTGTTACAGCATGAAGATAGGCTTTGTGTTATTTTCCAATTGATATTTTGCAATTTTGTCGCGCGATAAGAAGATCATACAAAAGAAATAAGATGATCATGATTGTCATTTAATTATTTTTCCAACGGAAAAATCAGATGAGTTAGACTGTACAAGACAAAATATGTATTAGATATTTTATGTTTATGTAGTTATACATAAGGTTCGTATATATTTGTAGTATCAGTATTAATTCCGCTCATTCTAAAGCCTCGTATTTGCATTGTTAAGGCTACAATCATTGTATTAACCCTAGGCCTGCATAATTGTACTTCCCCAAGGACCCCATCATCGCCTTTAGCAATGACAATAGAAGTAAATAAGTAGTTATGTACATTTTACACGCACGATGATTATACGACACAAGTTTGTTAACGGAGATTGTTATTAGATAGTTACATTAACTAATCAGCACTTTTATTATCATGCCGATTTGTTCATGGAGTTTGAGCTAGTTTTCCTTTTTTGGGGACCAATGCTTGAAAGTAACCAAATGATAAATAAAGTAAAGAATAATTATTTCAATAAGAAAAATAAAAGAGGAGTGATGTTATGTATGTGTGTATGTAATAATGGAACACGGTTTTATAATCGACATACATAAGCCTTTTAACCCAAGTTCGACGAAGCCCAAAAAGATGTTACAACCATAGAATAGAACTTATTTTATTTTATTCTAAACCCATAAGGTGGGATACCAAAATGAAAGGTTTTATAGAGTGATTGCAAAAACATATAAGAATAGTTTGACGTAACAGATCTGAAAACTTTAATGTAATAGTAATAGATAAATTATAATCCTAGAGCTAGTTTTCCACTTTTCTGTTACGTGTTAGGGTTTTTTGTTTCTTAATATACTTTTTAGAGATGATAATGGTTTGAGAATAGCGTGCCTCCTGTAGCGCATACAAGAATCAACCCACGCATTTTCCAAGAACCTATCGATATTTTAGTGTAGTTAGGTAATCACTAAAAAACAAAACAAAGCCAGCTCTTCATTCACAAAATCTTTGGATTCTTAACCCCATCTTGGGCCAAGGTCTTCTTGCTGCTGTCTAATCATGTGAAAAATCGGATGAGACTCCATCATTTACGATGATACAAAAAATAATTGCGTGACAGCAACAAATCACTAACGCGAATAATTAAATATCCTCCAACATGTTTTTTTCGACGACCACGAGTACTTACACAAATTTGCGGTAGCTCAGAACTTTGTTAAAATGGCGGGTATGTACAATATTCGCAAAACGTCTAGCAATTTCATTCCATGTAGCTTGGTTTTATTTCTGGTTAAAAGTTTTGGTCACCCAGGCTACCTCATCCTAGTATAACTATTAGTTGATCACATATTCTTTCTTATGAATGGATATTTTATTTCTATCTCAAATTTAAACTTATAATTAATGCATTAACAAAAGATTTATGTAAGGTAAATGTCGTACATTAGAAACCGTCTGTTGGCCTTATTGTCAGGAACCCCAAAAAATGCCTTTACCACCCCAAGCATCCCAACTTAATCCCTTGAGCACAGAGGTCAAGCACCGGTGCCGAAGGAAGCGTCACTCATCCATGCGACTCTAGGACACGCTAACGGTATAAAACCTTTGGCAGCCTGATACCGTGACAGTGGTGTGGACAACAGCATCAGAACAACATGGCCAAAGTAAGTGTTGTTCACTTTTGTTGTTTAGTTTCTCTGAATTCTAGGTCTTTATAAGGATTTTTATAAACGTAAGAATTTAGAGCCCCAAATTTAAGCGGTAAAGCTTAAAAATAGAGTCACTTATTGATAATAAAAAAAGATTGTAACAAATATTGCAGTGAGTGAAAAGGAAGAAAATTGCAAAAGAGAGTCTGAGTTCAAATGAAAAGTAAGTCGGGGATATATAAAATTAAAGCTTATAAGAACTAACTACTCGTATAGATATTCTTATAAACTGAGCTTTGACCCGCATTAAAATCTAAGTTTAGGAATAAATGCATGAACATATCGTTTCAGTTTAATCTTATAATGTCATATCTAAATTAACTCTAGCAAAATTTTCCAAATAATTCAGTTCTAAAAATTCTAAACAAAATTATTGTTCTTTTTAATCTTAGTTACAATGTAAATCTCATCATTATACTAAAATTTTCTCAAGATGTATTAAGTAAGTACTAAACAAACATACATAGTACATACTAGTACTTACCTAGATGTAGGTCAAACCCTTAGCTACTTAAGAACCATTGTCGTGTGGGAAGTTTATGAAAAACTGTTTATAACTGAATAGATTGCACGTAATGGCGTGCGATATGCCTTAGCTAATAATAGAGTATTTTTAATTTGATAAGCTTCTGATTGGAACGTAATTTTATTTGATTTGGGTAGCTTACAGCTGTGTTTACAAAATAAAACACTTAGTAAATATCTAGGAGCCAATTACAAGCCGTAATATGTATAAAATAAATAATAAGCCAGTAATTTTATATGATTGTTTATTTTCCTGTATTTGTAGCTATAAAACAATCACACAATTTCTTTTTAACTTTCAAAATTCTATCAATTATCGCACTTTCAAGCAGTTTTAAGATAAGAAAGATGCTGAAATGCAATCTTTCAAGTCAAGCGCTTCACCGATGCGATCAATCGATTCAAGATCATGGAAATATTTGTACGCTACACTTGCATCCCTGTCCGTACTCATTGCTCTACATCTATCTAGTAAGAATGGCCAGTATTTAAATATCAGACAAAACGTCGATATAGGTAGGGGTTAAAAAAAACAAATACGTTTTAAAAAAATATCACTTTTTACGTAGCTAATTATCTACGATCTTTTTCAGATCACCTTCGTTGCCGGCTCTCTTCTTCTCTTTCTGGCTGCATCAGCAGCGGCGCCAGCTGATAATGCCCCGGTTCAAGCGAGAGAAGCTTTAGTACCTCCAGCTCCGGGTAAGGAAACCAGATTAGCCAAATGATTCAAAATAATTAGCCACAACTTCCAAAAAATGTCATGAATTTCTTAACTGTGAGAATGAGTTCAAATGAAATTCATCCTTTCTAAGACATACATTCAAAATGAAGCAAAAGAACATTCCGCCATTTAAGCAGAGCAGTCCTTCAGAGTTACTATTCCAGAAGTTGGTTTTCATATTTCTTTTTTCAAAATTTTATTTCAGTTGAAGCAAAAGAAGACTTAGTAGCAGAGAAAGAAGATTTGAAACCAGCAGCTTCTCACTGGGGAGGTTACGGTTATGGTGGACACTATGGAGGCCTTGGTGGCTATGGCGGCTACTGGGGCGGCCATTACCCTTACTGGAGTAGCAGTTACTGGGGCTACCCAGGTTCCGGTTGGGGCTACGGTGGTTATGGCGGCTATGGCGGCTATGGCTACGGCTGGCCCTACTATGGTGGTTGGGGACATGGCTACTGGTAGTAGAAGAATCCTAAACTTTAGACAATAATGGTATTCAGAGGCTGACTGCACATCGAAACGGATATTTAATTGAATTTTGCATCTTTACAAGTCTGGCAAAAACTGTTACGTGTTATTAACAAAAAAGTATTTACATTTCTATAGACCAGAGTGATAATATTGGACTAAAGGTTTTAAAAGTCTTAGCACTTAAAAAAATCCAGGGAAGAAAAAAAAATTTAACTGAGACAACCACATCAAAAATGATTTTTGGAAAATCATGCATGAATTTAATTAAGCCAGACTTAAAAAAAAACCTATCTTACATTAATATAAGAGCTTGCCGTTCGTATAGTATTATGTACGTACCGGTACAATCAAGAGCAGGTCAAGACAGACAACACAGCAGGGCTTAAACTCTTACACCTGTTGTAATACAAACCGTACAAGGAAAAATATGTCAGGCTTGATGTGCTCTTGACTGTACGTGTTAAGTTTAGATGATGAATATCAAATAGTTTCGCGCGAATCACATTTGTGAATGTTACTCCACTCACGTTTAAAAGTTATAGGCTGGGAAACTGTCAATCGATTGTTCCAAAAAATACTGTTATTCTTACAGGATGTTTGGATTATCGCTCATTGTATTGTACTGCTGAGTTTATGTTTATTTATGTAGTCTGCAAATTTTTAAAGGTCGTAGAACTCACAGCTGCAGGTTTGAATTCTATTTGTAAAGATACACTAGTAACCGATAGTATGGTGAAGCTGGATAAAGGTCACCACTTGCGCCTTGCTAAGCGAGATCTATAATAATAATAAAAATATACATGCACTGCAACAAAGAACCTCCTCCTTTTTTGAAGTCAACAAAGTGTCCAATAAAGGTTCCGTTATTTTTTCTTTAGAGGTAAGGATCCCTAAAAATATAACGATACGATGTTTTCAATATGAAGGAAAGAGATGTGGGTTCCAACTGTCGTAGTGAGTTTTAAAATTTATAACATGATCATGAAAATAATATAAAAAAATATTGTGTATGTATTTGTATGTTTGGATGGTTTAATTTATACAGGGTATATTGTTCTTTTTATGTGCTTATGTTTTTCATTCTAATCAATATCACTTTAACTTTTAAGTGGAGTAAGTATTCATAAATTGTACCGTGTATTATGAAGATTAGTATTCACAAATGTTATCTGTTATGAAAACCTAACATAAGTCTTGAATCACTGCCCCACGTTTGTACCAAATGTAAAAATAGTTCTAAGATCAAGAGTATTTATTAAAGGCTATTCTTTAATCCATATTGTTGTTTTGAAAACCTTATCCTATACTAATATATATATATATATATTTATAATCGGTTTCTCGAAAATGGCTCCAACGATTTCGATTAAATTTACCATACGGGGGTTTTTTGGCGCGAAAATTCGATCTACCTGGGTCTCATGTCTGGGAAATTTCTTTTTTCCGTGTTTTTAAGCATTTGCGTTTTAGACAAATACCTACAGCGCCATCTGTTGGCAGGTTGCATAGCTTGCTCACCCAATGATATTTTAATGTTAAGACGGCTATTATAGAGCGAAGCTCGGTCGCCCAGGTACTAATATATTTAGTAAAGCATGAGATACAAAATAAGAAGCACTTGCGGCCGAGTGGTAGTTGCTTTCTTTTCGATCACAAAAGTTGAGCAACGTTGGTCGTGATCAGAACCCGGATGGGTGACCGCTAGTGGCAAAAGAACTAGAGCGTTTTCGTGCTTTTGAAAGGCACGTTAAGGTGATCTGTGACGGCCAGCTTAGCCCCGAACGCAACTAGATGGAGGCAATGCTGCAAATATAAGGTTTTACTTTTTAATGCAATAAGTACCAACTATACAGGGTGTTAATTTAATTGCGTGCCATAGCTTAGGGGGTATTTCAGTAACGATAAAGGAACACAAAAAAAAATATAATAAAAATCCTACTTATTTTTTTTTAATCATCAATGATATTTTTGTTTATAATTTATTATTAGGTTTAGGTATTTTGACGGTCCGGGTCCTAAGCCCGTTAAAGTATGAAGAGAAAATTGGAGTCACACAAAAAAAAGAAAGAATTACTTGTACTCGCGCGCTGGCTCGGTGATAGCGCGGTGGCGCCCTCCGCGTTAGTTTAGTTTCAATGGAGTAAAATTTTTTTTAAGTAGGATTTTTTTTCATATTTTTTTTGTGTTCCTTTATCGTTACTGAAACACCCCCTAAGCTATGGCACGCAATTAAATTAACACCCTGTATATGTGCAAAAAGTTGATTCGCGTAAATTTCATCGTGCAACTTCAACGCCTAACAACAATTTCGATAAGAAAAATATCTCCATATGTCCACTAAAGTCAATTAGTCTCTTCAGTCCGTGTTTACATGAGTACGATCACTCACACATGCACACAAAGCACAACCGTACAGTTTTGACCGCACGCCCACAATCGTAATATTGAACCAAAAATTGCTAACAAAAATAGTACTTTCAGTACATTAACTGTATTTTTGTATTAATTAGCGAAAAATTTAACTAAAAATTGCAGTATTCGTTCGTTTTTCAACAGAATTTTATGTCCCGCGTAAGAATGCAAGTCATTTGAATTTTGTATGGAAAACGGATCACCTTAAGCCATTGGTCCCGGCTACTGTCAATGACAGTAGACGTTAAGCCAAGCCAGAGGCCATTGGCGGAAACTCTGATAGCCAGGTTGGCTACTGATCTGGCAAAGCTTAATCTAGGATTGCGTCTGGTTTCCCCTCTGGGTTGCGGAGGTCAGATGGAAGTCGTGTAAAAACCAGTGCCCTCATCGAATCCCCAGTTTTGTGGGACTTTGTAAAGTTTTAGGTTATATCTGTATTTATATGTATCAATAAATAAATAATAAATAAGTAGTTAGGTAATTGACTCCGTGAAAACCATTGGCAATAACGGAAAAAGGCTAGGACAATAATGAATGATGATAAGATACAAAACAAACCCAGAGGGTTCTTAAAGTCATCAATAAAACATCAGTAATCCTTTTTCGTCCCATTGCCATTCTTTAGTTGAAAGCCACATAACAAATTAAAAAATAAATGCATACTACAAAATTTTATGCAGAATTAATAAAACATACTGGAGTATCTGGGTTAAGCACGTATTAAGGATCAATACATTTTAAACCACGAGTAGGTGCCTTTACACGTAATTTTTATTTTGAATGTGTTGAGGAGTATGATTGGTCTGAAATTGAGTGACAGGATCAGAAATAATGTGATAAGAGAACGTTGTTGCGACGTAGTGACTAAAATTGAGAAAGGTATGCTGAGATGGTTTGGCCATGTGGAGAGGATGAATGAACGAAGATTGACGAAAGTGATCTACAAGGCGAGAGAGAATGAAAACGTTGAAAGAAGAGGCCTTGGCGAACATACCAGGACCAAATTCAGGACGTTCTATAATATAAAGGCCACGTTAAAAGTACCCTTAACCACAGATAATATAATACTGTATTTTCTTAGAATAAATTGATATCTGGATGTTAAAATTGAATTAATGTCATAGTTTACACCTTTACCTACCAAACTAGTATAACATTTAGTTTTATTATTAGAAACAAAAGGGCCAAATGAATTCGGGCTATTTACTCCGTCGAAAAAACAGTAGTACGGAATGGGACCCCATGCCTTAACCGACGAGTATGTATGAAAAGATTGACGAAAGTACAGAAAGTAAGAGAAGCTTGTCAAGATCGTAGCTGGTGGAGGGCTGTCTCTGCCTACCCCGACGGGAAAGAGGTGTGATATTATTTATGACTCTCTGTTTTATTTTGGCATGAAAATATACAGTTTAAAGATGGAAAGAACGTTATAAATTCGAAGACGGGTAAATATACATTTATATACATTTTGTGACCCATTATACACATTTTGTGGCCTATTATTTTCAAAGCAAACAAAACACAAAACTGTATCAAACTACACGATAAATAAAGAGGAAATACTTATTACAGTTGGGTTTACATCTAGCTTCGGAGGTTGGTGTCCAACCAAAGTATGTTTTCAGGGTTACGATCAAAATGTAAAAAAACGGCCAAGTGCGAGTCGGACTCGCACATCGAGGGTTCTGTACCGCTAAGGTAAAAATACCATCTTAGGCAGGGACGCGCAGTCGCGCAGAAGTGTATTAAATGTGCGCGATTCAGACTTGCACTTGACTAGATTTTATTATTTGTTGTTATAGCTTATGCACTATAAACGTACAAATTTTTACGCTTTTATGTGTTCCGTTTATAAACAAGTGCTTAAAAATACATTTCTTGTATTGGACCCAATTTCAACTTTTCATTGATTCTATTGTTTAATATTTGTTATCCGCCATAATCTATATATATAAAAGAAGAAGTTGACTGACTGACTGACTGACTGACATATCAACGCACAGCCCAAACCACTGGGTCTAGAGATTCCAAATTTGGCATGTAGGTTCCTTATGAGGCCAAGGGGTGCACTAAGAAAGGGTTTTACAAAATTCTACCCCTAAGAGGGTAAAATAGGGGATGAAAGTTTGTATGAAAGTCCGTCAGTTTTGAAGTTAGGATCCTCAAAATTTGTATTTAGGCTGGCGACTTAAAATTAATATTGAAGTGTCAAAGAGTTTTTGAAAATTCGACACCCTTAAGGGTGAAAAGGGGGATGAAGTTGAAAATTCTTTATTTTTAACGTAAAATCCACATAATTAATTATTTAGGCATTAATGATGTAATTCTATGCAACGCTCATCACTATTATTGAAATTCCACCCCAAATTCAACCCCTTAAAAAGGTAAATGGGGTGAAAAAGTCTAAAAACCAATATGGGTATCGTTTGTATGGTTTATCGGGTCGCTGATTACGAAAACTACAACAATTTTGAAATCCAACGTGGTGGACGTTAAATACCATCATTCCCTTGGAATGGGGTTGGGGTGCGATAAGGTTGAAATGTGAATATGGGTGTCGTTTGTATGGTTTATCGGGTCGCTGATTACGAAAACTACAACAATTTTGAAATCCAACGTGGTGGACGTGAAATACCAATACCATCATCCCCCTGGGGATGGAGTTGGGGTGCGATAGGTTTGAAATGTCTAAAAATCAATATGGGTGTCGTTTGTATGGTTTATCGGGTCGCTGATTACAAAAGCTACAACAACTTTGAAATCCAACGTGGTGGACGTCAAATACCATCATACCCTGGGGATGGGGTTGGGGTGCGATAGGTTTGAAATGACTAAAAAAAAATATGGGTTTCGTTTCTATGTTAGGGATAGCGGTTAAATTGGCGTTAGGGGTAGGGATAGGGGCAGGGATAGGGAGAGGTAGAGGTAGAAGTAGAGGTAGAGAGGTAGAGAGGTAGAGAGGTAGAGAGGTAGAGAGGTAGAGAGGTAGAGAGGTAGAGAGGTAGAGAGGTAGAGACGTAGAGACGTAGAGAGGTAGAGACTTAGAGAGGTAGAAGTACAGGTACAGGTAAAGTAGAGGGAGAGGGAGAAGGAGGGGAAGGGGGAAAGGGAGGGAGCGAGGGAGGGGGAGGGGTGAGGGAGAGGAAGGGGCAGAGAGAGAGGCAGGAGGGGGAGGGGTAGAGACAGAGGGGAAGGGGGAGAGGAAGGGGAGAGAGGGAGAGGGTTTTAGATTTTCTCAATTACTTCTGCGAATTGGCTCTGTTTTGAAATATTACTTAAAGGTGTCTCTCATCTCTCTCTTTACATTTGTTAGGATACTGCTGCTAAGTTTCTCAGTTCTGATTAATTTATATAAAATATTACCTATATATTATATAAAATTCAGCTGGATCTTGAATTATATTCATTGATTTGCGCAGGGTTAGTCCTGTTTTTCCTTAGTTTAAAATTACCCCGAAATGATGGGATAAATTATAATTTCCCTGGACTAAAATATCTCATTGCTTCGGAAAACCAGTAACAACCTAAATACGAAATCCACGCGAGCGAAGCCGCGGGCAACAGCTAGTAATACATATTTTGTGAAAATTTCAATTATTACCTGCAACTTTTTAAAAAACACAGCCCACATCCCTCGGACAGACATATGACGTTAATCTTCAGAAATACCTTACGCTCAAACTTTTTTTCGATGTCCGTTTTTGCCTGACTAGTTTTGTATATCAAAATACAGATTTCAGCGGCTTTTCTGGTAATTTACTATACCTTCTGTAAATTGTCTTAAAATAAGGGTACCTATATATTATAAATGTGTGTGAATATTGATTAAAATAAAAGATCACTCCCATGCTGCGGCTTACAAAAAGTTAAGAAATAATTGAGTGATTTACTAACAAACTATAATTAGAAAGAAGTTCATAAACCACCAAAAACTAGCTAGGTACTCGTTGATGTCTTTTGTATGTAAAATCTGAAAACCAACCTGTAAACCATGGACGAACGAATACTGTAAACTTAATATTGCGACATCTCTTGACTAAGCTAGGAACTAATAGGGCACAAGTGTACGAGAGTAATAAATAAGACCGAAACGACATCTATGGGCTTTTTATTACGTTATTTCCACGATTTCCATGATTGAAATAGAAGGCACGCAGCTGAACTTACCTGTACAAAAAAGCATAGCAAAACCCTATCGATCGAAAAGGTAATTTGAATCATTTATGTATGAGGCGCTGCTTTGGACCTGATTAAGGAAATTGAACCGGAAACATGTTAACTTAATTTAATTACCGTTCAACCTTTAATAGACTTACAAGTAACATATTTACATATAATTTCATCAAAACATGGTTATTTATAGACGAGGTATGCCTCTATACTGGAGGATCTCCTCCAAGCCTTTATATAGCCACAGAATAAAGTAATAGTACTCCATACAGAACGGATACTCTCCGCCTCCCTTGAAATCTACCTCGCAGCCACGCGTGCACCCGCCCGTGGGATTCGCGTGGTGCTCCTAAGACCCTGTCCAGAAAGGGCGAATTCGCCGCGATTTACTCGCGCGTGTTTCGCGCGTTCAACTGGACGTAAACAAGTTGCTCCTAGTATCTCGATTCGCGCGAGCCGAGAAAATTCGCGCGATGCTTATGGACGCGATGTATTGACGCCCAGTACCTCGCCGACGAGCGTAGAAACTCGCGCGTAACAATTCGCAGCGAATTCGCCCTTTCTGGAGAGGGTCAGGGTCTTTTGTACTGAATATGCGGACCTACATGACCTTCTAATTATAAATTTCAAATTCGCGTTCGTTGTATGTAGTGTCCGGGGTGTGATATACTTACACATATCAACTTTCTCTATAATTGTGCAAAAAACTAAAGTACATTGTATTAAAATAATTCACAGCTTTTTATAAGATTTTCAACATACAGCCTATTCCTATACTATTAAACGAGCAATATTTGTATATATATATATATATTTTTTTTTTCAGAAGAAGCCTATTCACTCGCGACTTGAATAGATTCGGGTTATATGAACTTGGGAACACAGACGCAGGCAGAGAATTCCACTCTTTAGCCGTGCGCATTATAAAAGATGTTTCAAAGTGCTTTGTGCGAATGTGCGGAATATCAACCAAGTATGGGTGATATCCTGCGGTGCGTCTGGACTCCCGATGGTAGAAGGGAGATGGTGGAATAAGCTCGTGGAGCTCTAGAGCACACTCTCCGAAGTACAATATATATATATCATCATCATCATCATCATATCAGCCGAAAGACGTCCACTGCTGGACATAGGCCTCCCCTAAAGAACTCCATGACGACCGGTCCTGCGCTGCTCGCATCCAGCGGCTTCCCGCGACCTTGACCAGATCGTCGGTCCACCTTGTGGGGGGCCTGCCAACGCTTCGTCTTCCGCTACGTGGTCGCCACTCTAGAACCCTCACGCCCCATCGGCCATCGGTTCTTCTTGCGATGTGCCCTGCCCACTGCCACTTCAGTTTAGCGATTCTCAGGGCTATGTCAGTTACTTTATATATATATTTGTAATTGGTTTCTCGAAAACGGCTATAACGATTTTGATGAAACTTTGTTTTCGGGGGACGAAAAATCGATCTAGCTAGGTCTCATGTCTGGGAAAAATCGATTTGCCCGTGATTTTAAGCATTTGCGTTTTAGACAAAAACCTACAGCGCCATCTGTTGGCGGGTAGCATAGCATGCTCACGCGATGATATTTTAATGTTGAGGTGGCTATTATAGAGCGAAGCTCGGTCGCTCAGGTACTTTTATATTATAGAACCAATGAGGGCATACATTTTATTTTGATTTTCATCCGTTGTTATAGTTTAAAAAGTCGTATACCTAATTTTTGCGGAAGTGACACAACTTAGGCTTCTCAAGAATTTTATAAGATAAATTTCTTTGAATCTCATTTGTGACGTCATAGGAAAAAAAATGCAATTTTAATAATTTCTTTAAAAAACATAGAAAATAGGAAATTTTCAAGTAGTGTGGAAATGATTTTGCGATTCTATCGTGTTCGAACTAAAAAAATTATTAATAAAGTTATGTCCTAAAATATCGGCTTATGACCGCAGCTCGGTGGCAGAGTACCTGTAAAATGCGTTCATAGTTTGCCATAGTCGCCTTCTTGGATTGGGAGGTGCTTATCTTTCTTTAGAAATAGTGTGATAAGAGAACGGTGCGGCGTAAAAGAAGACGTAGTGACCAAAATCGAGAAAGGGATGCTGAGATGGTTTGGTCATGTAGAGAGGATGAATGAACGAAGATTGACGAAAGAGATCTACCAGGCGAGAGTGAATGGAAACGTTGGAAGGGGAAGGCCTAGGCGAACGTACCAGGACCAAATTCAGGACGTTCTGAATAAAGGCCAGGTTAAAAGTACCCTAAACCGACGAGCATGTATGAAAGGATTGATGAAAGTACAGGAAGCAAGGGAAGTATGTCAAGATCGTAGCAGGTGGAGGACTGTGGTCTCTGCCTACCCCAACGGGAAAGAGGCGTGATGTTATGTATGTATGTATGTATGTACGCTTAGGTTTAATCAAAAATTAAAGCTTATGTAAATCTAAGAAACTAATTTTACACAGAAATGGACTATAATCATCTTATAAGTATTAATAAAGTCTGCTTAATTTTAACGAACGAATTTCGTCGTACCTATCCAAAAGTTAGTCTTGTAACTATTAAGACACAGTTTGCAAGTCTCTATTTTTGTGTCAACAATAACCAGTTACTCTAATTTACACTAAGTGATAATGACTGATCCCAAGATAACATTAATGAGTATGTACGTGATGATCTTTAAAGCCAAACCAGTCAAACTAAAATTAAAAAAAAAAGTCTTGTGAGGCATCCCGGAAATAACTTATGTAAATTTTTTTTCTTAACGATATGCAAATATCCAAGTTTCTATGTGCAATAACATTAAAAATACTTTTTCCGCAATGTTACATTGTATTGGAGACAACCTGTACTATGAGCCAATTTTAAATTGTTGCATTGCTAACAATGTACTAAAATAGGGACTTGGTGTATGTTATCATACATACATTATTTTAATGGGAGGTTTTAGATGGACAGAGCTACACCCATCATAGCTACAGAGACTAGCTGCTCTACCACCGAAACTCAATTCGTGGTGGGTTGAAGCCGATCGATTAGTGAGAAACGCAAATACTATGAAGCTGGAATCCCATTTATAACATAATATAAAGAGTGTAAGGGACGGTGTACCAAAACTGAAAGGGCGTGCTCAGTCAACGAAACTCAACAACTTTCCCAAAGAAACACTCTCCATACAAATTGCCCACTCTGGTTGAACGGTTTGTATGGAGAGGTCAAAATTTTTTTTTATTGCCTAACATTTGTTTCTTTGGAAAGTTGTTCAGTTTCGTTGATTGAGCACGCCCTTTCAGTTTTCGGTACACCGTCCCTTACACCTTGTATAAGATCCAGCTTCATAGTATTGGTATAAATGGGATCCAGCTTCATAGTTTTTGTCACTTTTCGATCGGCTTCAAGCCAACACCAATAGGGTGACAGCTAGGGTGTTTTCCAACACTTTTTAAAAGTTTTACTGGATGGCGCTGGTGATCATCATCTTTGGGCTAATGGAAAATGGTAACACTGACATTAAACGGACACCCAGTATGAAAATTAAGTCAGTTTAGTTGCTACTACCAAGTGTCTGACACATATTATCTTCTACAAAGGTATAATTTATTTTACAAAGCCATAAAAAAAGAAATTACCAACAGTGATGTGATGAGCGTGCCACCTATCGACACTTTAAAAAACGCAGTTGACAAACGTCATAGAAAATTGCCTATTGGTTTTAGTTAAGAGTACCGTGTTATAGGTTTTCAGTTAATCTTATACCGTGTTATAGGTTTTCAGTTAATCTTCACGTATATAAAAGAAGAGAAGGTGACTGACTGACATATCAACGCACAGCCCAAACCGCTGGGTCTAGAGATTCCCAATTTGGCATGTAGGTTCCTTATGAGGCCTAAAGGTGCACTAAGAAAGGGTTTTACAAAATTCCACCCCTAAGGGGGTAAAATAGGGGATGAAAGTTTGTATGTGCTTCAAAATTTGTATGTAGGCTGACGACTAAAAATTAAGTTTTACGTGTCTCAGGGTTTTTGAAAAATCTACACCATAAGGGGTGAAAAGGGGGATGAAGTTGAAAATCCTTCATTTTCAAAGTAAAATCCACTAAATTTATTGTTTAGGCATTAGGGTTGTAATTCTGTGGAAAGTACATCACTGTTATTGAAATTCCACCCCAAATTCAACCCCTAAAAAAGGAAAATGGGGTGAAAAAGTCTAAAAACCAATATGGGTATCGTTTGTATGGTTTATCGGGTCGCTGATTACGAAACCTACAACAATTCTAAAATCCAACGTGATGAACGTGAAATATCATCATCCCCTGGGGATGGGGTTGAGGTACAATAAGGTTGAAATGTCTAAAAATCAATATGGGTGTCGTTTGTATGGTTTATCGGGTAGCTGATTTCGAAAACTACAACAATTTTGAAATCCAACGTGAAGGACGTGAAATACCATCATCCCTTGGGGTTGGGATTGGGGTGCGATAGGTTTGAAATGTCTAAAAATCAATATGGGTGTCATTTCTATGTTAGGGATAGCGGTTAAATTGGCGTTAGGGGTAGGGATAGGGTAGAGGTAGAGAGGGAGAGAGTGGGAGAGGATGGGGGAGAGGGAGAGGGAGAGGAAGGGTGGGAGAGAGAGGGAGAGGGTTTTAGTTTTTCTCAATTACTTCTGCGAATTGGCTCTGTTTTGAAATATTACATAAAGGTGTCTCTCATCTCTCTTTTTTCATTTGTTAGGTTAAGTGACAACTTTAAGGCATAATACTGCTGCTAAGTTCTTCTGTTCTGAGTAATTTATGAGTAACTTCAGCTGGATCTTGAATTGTACTCATTGATTTGCGCAGGGTTAGTAGTAGTTATTTTTCCTTAGTTTAAAATTAGACCGAAATGACGGGAAAATATCTCATTGCTTCGGAAAACCGGTAACAACATAAATACGAAAACCACGCGAGCGAAGCCGCGGGCAACAGCTAGTAGTATATGAGAGAGCTACAAATAGGTAGGTATAAATAATACTTATTTAATAGTCTCAATTTTCCACTTCTTATTACAAGCTCATAAACGTACACTGCTGAACAGATGCCTCCATTTAATCGGAATCTTCCTCAGTATTAATTTTTAAGCTCCACTGGAAACAGATTTAAAAGATTTTCAGTCAAATGGTAGATTCGAATGAGAAAAGAAAGATTGGGTTTTTCCCAGAAAACTAGGAAAATAGGGAAAATTTCAAAGTGCTTTTCTGGACGTTTCTTCGTAGCCTTCAAAGGGATTTTTGCAAGAAGTTGAACATTCTCTCTTTCTTATATATTAATCCAAACTGACCAACAAAAACGCGTGGGAGGACACAACTAAGTTGTTAGTTAAAAAACTATCTACTGCTATATGATATTAAAAATGAGGATGTTTCAAATGCTCCAATTAACATACACGCTAAGGTAGATTCTATAAATTACCTAAAGGTGAACAACATTACCAGATTATAAATTAAAATGATACATTTATGATCTTAACAGCCGGATTAGTAGAATAACACGTAATTTTATCTGTCCAAAGACCATTATTTTATGAAGATACTACTCTAGGCTCGTTTAGATAAAAAAAAACATTGCCACGATGTATAATCCTTATAAAAAAAATTGCCTTATGTTTTATCATTTTGGTATCTAGAGATATTGTACGTAGACTGCTTTACCTTTGAATTATATCATCATCATCATAACATCCCATGAAATGTCCAGGGAGCTCCCTCCAGATTTTATTTCTAGCTTTTGCTGGGAAAATGTGGATGGGAGTACCAAAGTCACCTCGCTTGTCAGCGCTACGTCTGGCACCATGAACCGTGGTTTTTGGTGACCGCAGTAAGTAAGGTGGTATGATACACAGGAGGAATTATATATATAGAGTACTTGGTTGACCAAGCTTCATAATACCCGCCTCAACTTTTAAATATCATCGGGTGAGCAAGCTATGCTACTCGCCAACAGATGGCACTGTAGGTTTCTGTCTTAAACATGGTATTTTTTTTAATGCTTAAAAATACGGGCATAAAGATTTTTCCCAGACATGAGACCTAGCTAGATCGATTTTTCGCCCCCAAAAAACCCCGTATGGCAAATTTCATCGAATTCGTTAGAGCCGTTTTCGAGAAACCGATTACAAATATATATACAAATATTGCTCGCTTAATAGTATAGGATACAATTTAGACGTTCTGAATAAAGGCCATGTTAAAAGTACCCTAAACCGACGAGCATGTATGAAAGGATTGATGAAACTTCAGGAAGCAAGGGAAGTATGTCAAGATCGTAGCAGGTGGAGAACTGTGGTCTCTGCCTGCCCCGACGGGAACAAGGCGTGATGTTATGTATGTATGTATGTATACAATTTATTTGTTTCGTTTTGTTTTAAATGATCCCGTCTGTTGTGTTGGTCTCTATGTTGATGTAGTAGGCTTCAAAGGCTGTAGCTTCCTCTTTTAATGTTTCGGTTTTATCTAGTTTCACTACAATAATACCCCGAAAGAAATGCTCTTCAAATTTTCCGGGTACAGCAGCAAGGGATGGAGCGCACCCGAGAACCATGACACCAATCTAAAAACTGGATGCCTTCAATCTCCTTCAAGGCATCATGTAGTCATAGCCGTAGTAGAAACGCACGAAAGGAAAAATAAGTGGCAGCTGCTACACAGTGCCAAAGGGTAAGCTAAAAGATTCTCAATAAGTCCCAAATTGGTGAATACAAATTCAATTGTTAACAATCTGTTTTAATGTCCTCCCTGACCTCAATGAATACGTGCTTTATAACTGGCATGGTTGCTTTGTCAACATCTGTATCAAATTAAGTCACTGAATTCTAAATAAACGTAAAAGTTAACCAAACGGTCATTTCTCGACTTGACCTTGCTTCCTTAAAGGTCAACAGAACGACCTTTAACCAATTGTGGTCTGTCTTAATACTTAGGAAAATCTTCCGAGTGTCGATTATAGCTTCTGCTTTGATATGTATCTTTTTTGAAGTACCATTTTTTTCGGTTTCGATGAGAAATGAGTAACAAATATGGTACTTTTATACTCGTACTATAATACTAATTTGTAGAAAGTGGCGGTCAGATTGGCGATCAATCAACGCTAGTTCGTCAAGATTATTTTTCTGTATTATCCTTTTAATTTTTTGAATTTTTATCTATTATATGTATTACGACTAAGGAAACAACGAGGTACTTTTTGGCTCTTCGAGAACGGTGTCCGTCGATTTAAATTGTGTTTGCTAGATAATCTTTATAAGAGTACGTGACCTATTGCTAAACTTCCATTTAATATGCATTTATTTTGAATAGATTTTTAATGACAAACTCTTTGTATCAAGGACCTGCTTAGTTCATGGAATTTCGAGCAGTTTTAACATAAATACCTTGCAAATGATTGAATCGTGATTATGCGGTGTTAACACAATGACTTGAGTGACTCAAATTGAATCATAAATGTCTTTAAATGTCTCTATCTCGTTCAGTTCATATACTTTACCCTGAAGATGCTCGAACTCTCAATCCTAGGCAGATCGTCAGCTTCTTTGAGGCTGTCGGTGTGGCTACAATAGATTTATACCTACAGGTAGCAGTGGCCGTTGGGAATTAGGAGCCCGGCCCCTTTACCCTCAAAACATAAACATCTCGTTCAGAACTAGGTCAGTTATTGTAGTCGCACAAAGAGTGATACAAAATATACTAATACATACAATAAATAATCTTTTGTTCTTACTTTTAACTTTTACTTTTAAACGACAAGCAAAAGTTGAAATGTTCTTGATAAGTCAAAATACAAATTATACCTGATTTATTCAGTCACCATGCCCTTGAAAGGAGCTATTATTGGAAGTCATTGATAACGTATTTACACTGAAGTTTGAATTGTTTATAAAAATATTCAGTGTCAAAGATTACTGCAAGTGCTAATTTAATTATGAAAAAGTTCAAGCGCAGACGCATGTTATGTAAAATTATATCATAAACTCGTTTTAGAGACGAGTTTAATATGACGTGACATTTGAACACTTTTATCACCTAAACAGATATAGTTAAATAGATCAAGTGAAGTATTTATCAATTTGTGTGTCTAGTGGCTTCTTCCTTATTGCTCAAGAACAAAAATGTAACCCTTGGTATTTAAATGAGAGTTGTTATTGAGATCATCAACATATTAAGTGTAAGATATAATTTAACCCTGTGTTAAATAATAGTATTAGTACTAGCTATCTGCTCTGAATAAGTAAAATGAGCTTTTGTCCCTGATTGATTAAACGATTATTATATATATTTGATTATTATATAGATTATTATATATATTTGATTAAACGATTAAACTGATTAATTAAACGATTAAATGATGGAGTCGGAAGTGTAGCATGCTTACCCAGATATATCTGATAATTCATCATTATATCAGCCGAAAGACGTCCACTGCTGAACATAGGCCTCCCCTAAAGATCTCCATGTCGACCGGTCCTGCGCTGCTCGCATCCAGCGGCTTCCCGCGATCTTGACCAGATCGTCGGTCCACCTTGTGGGGGGCCTGCCAACGCTTCGTCTTCCGGTACGTGGTCGCCACTCTAGAACCCTACGCTCCATCGGCCATCGGTTCTTCTTGCGATGTGCCTGATCATTAGAGGCCTTGAAAAGTACAGGTTAATATAGTTCGGGGAAAAGATCGCCAGAAAGGGAGTTCCACTCCTTAGCTGTGCGTCTTTGAAATGGAGAGGCAAACCGCTGTTTGCAGATAGGTGGTAAGGTCAACGACTGTGGGTGAAACTTCAACCCTCCTCTAACGCTTAAAGTCCTATACACAGTTCTATTAATTTAAAATAGTCATCAGTAATTAGTGCAACAACGCAACGCACTAATCAGTCGTAATCTAGATCGGATCCGTATTCCTGCATTCCCGAGCACGCTTTACGCATCTGCATATTGCTAAGGCAACACGGATAATCAGCTCGTAGTCACCGGCGTGCTTAAAATACTTTGACATAAGAGCTGTCATTTGCGCAAATGGTCATTAATCATCTTAATACATACATATTTACAACAAATGAATGTAACTGTCTGCCTTTAAAATAAAAATATATGTATTACGTACGTTCGAAAAAAAAACATAGTTTTCTGAGATACAATTAATTAGCTTACTTCTTTTCGCTGCTTAGTGTAGATATCTTAATAAATTTCTTTATTTTTGTGGTGTCCCGTCGGGCCTCGTGTGTTTCGGGATATATTTACAATGATACACAACACCATAACTTCCAGATAGTACTGTATGTATATTGGTGAATGAAATAACAAATAACTTAATAGCTCTATCTTATTTAGACGTGTGTCCAGTAGCGCGGCCCGACGGAGACTGACTGCCTCGCCCATGGTCTCGGTAGTGGTCGATGCGTTGACAGCCATTGTCCAAGCTGGCCACTAGCATTGCCTGCTGTACACCACATCCCTTCCTTGTTTTAATTGTTTTATATCTGAAACAATACAAACAGCACAACAACCATTCACCAATGAAGCCTGCCTACAGCAGCCAATCAAGAATATCCAGGAGGACCTAATTTTAAAGCCCTGTGTTACTTTAAAGCCTTTAGAGGAAGGCAAGGATGAGGAACACAACGACCTATCTTTCCTTTACCTTTTTTCTTTTTATTTATTTCACACCACCGGTTTCCATAGGTTTGCAGGTGGTAAGCAAGGTGAAAACAAAGACTTCCTATTGAAAATAAATGGAATATGGCTTTCAATATCACAACTAATGCAGAACAATTACAAGTTCTTCAGATATGTATTTATTATATTATTATCATTTTCCGTATGGTTTGCAGAGTCAACGAATTCTTGGTGTTCTACTACTAAAATTACGATCTATACCCAGACCTAGAACGAACTCTTCGAAGTACAAGATCACCCATGTCATCAAAATGTGTGGCGATTAAATAATATATCAATAAATAATACCTTTAGAAGGCAAAAATAAAAATGTTGTTGTTGTTGTTTTTTTTCTTAGTATTATTATTATTTTGTTGGCACCGGTCAATAAATATCTAGATTTTCCTCTAATACTTATTGCACCTCTGCCACTATGTAGCTATCAGTTGCACTAACTTTGCATAGCTTCAAAATAGGTATATGCACAAGGGCCACTGCCAAAATAGGTTTTGTTTTTCTTTATTTTTATTTTATTAGCACCGGTCAATAAATATCTAGATTTTCGTCTAACACTTATTGCACCTTTGCCACTATGGTGGTTATCAGTTGCACTAACTTTGCATAGCTACAAAATAGGTATGCACAAGGGCCACTGCCAAAAATAGGTTTTGTTAGCACCGGCAAATAATTATTCAATTATGTTCCCACTAATTATTTCGCCCCTGCTACTAAGTGGTTATCAGTTGCACTCACTTTACGCAAAGTAGGTATTTATGCGCAAAAGGGCTACTGCCAGGAGGTTTGACCTCTAATTAGCACCGTCCGATAATTTTGACCAGTAATTATCGCGACCCTGCCACTGTGTGGTTATCAATTGCACTCTCATAGTGAGTATTGTTTAGGTACGTCAGGTCAGTAGTGATTAATCCGACCGTTCTACTACAAAGTGCAATTGCCAATTCTATTGTTTAAAAACATTGATCATTACTCTGGTAAGTCCTGAAGTACGCCAGCACACCCCACGAGCTTCCACAGACCGCAAAAGAAACAACATAAGCGTAAGCGTATCTACTTACACACATACATCAGAAGTCACGGTCCTATTAGAATATCATTGGTCTAGGTGTAGGTAGTATCATAACTTGAATTTAAATAAAACTTTTCTAGGTATGCAGTTAAGTTACCTACTCGTACCTATCACTATTTCGATGCGAGAAGTGTTTGGTGTGGATACACTGACATAATGGTATAGATACAGTCAACAGCCAATCAACCCTGACACATTGTACTTTATTCTGTTTTTATTTCAGATTCAGATAATTTTATTCAATGTAGATTCTTTACAGAATACTTATTGAATGTCATGCAGAATACAATGCAAATAGAGCGAGTCTACGGCGTCTTCAAACGCTCGAAATCCTAGTGTCGTGTAAGTTTCAAACTTAATGTGTCGTTGACTGTACATGCGGTCTGTGTGTCGCCACCGGTGTCTACGGACGTACGATCAACCGCTTGTCGGTAGAAACTTTTTCAACTCTATTACCACGCCATAAGGTCCATAAGTGTTTCTACTGATGTGCGGCCGTATGTACCTACCCACATTATAATGGTTTATTGAGTTACTTTCTATAAGAACAGGACTTACTTGGTTGGTCGTTAAGTATTTATTTGTTTATTTATTACATAGGTATCTATTATATAGGCACAGGCTAAGCAATGAAAACAAGGAGGCATCAGTCACTTATAAAATCAAGTAATTTTTCAATATAATTCAACTATTGGTACTTTTAATCTGAATGTCTAAAAATGAAATAAATATTATTATTCTTTTTTTTTTTTTTGTTTTTGTTTTTTGTGTGGGTGGGTAAATTGATGTGTACTGGACCCAACACTACAAAGGATTCGAAATGAGTCTACATAAGACGACTTGTTTTGTGAGAAATAGTTGAAAGTATTATTGATATGTAAAGAATCTTACCACAATTAACTTAAAAGTACCTGGGCGACCGAGCCTTGCTCCATAATAGCCGCCCCAATACGAGCAAGCCCCGCCAATAGATGGCGCCTCAGGCTTCTGACCAAAACGCAGTATTTTTTTTAAATTTTAAAAACACAGGGAAAATGAACCTTCCCAGCCATGAGACCCAACTAGATCGATCCTTCACCCCCGAAAACCCCCGTATGGTAAATGTCATCGAAATCCTCAGAGCCGTTTTGGAGATACCGATTACAAATATTTCCATATTTCATTTATTGCATTCAAATGGTATAATATAACAATGGTCTATGGTATATAGGTCTATGGTATTTATACAAACAAATATATATATAAATAATATTGCTCGTTTAATGGTCATCATGATCATATCGTGTGGGTTGCAAGGTCGATGACCGACCTTACAAACCCTGGTGTCATTTTATAAGACTTTTGCTTACAAATTGTGTCCACTTTGTGGATTTTCATTATCTTACCTGTACCGTGTATGTCGACAAATCAAACTATTTAATTAAATTAAATTGGTATTTCATTGAGAAATATTCATTTGTTCAAGCAGATATACTCCTTATTACGTTTTAGTAAGGTTATAGTATCTTTATTTCTACAACGCTTTTTAGAGTATTTTGTTGCTTTACAAATTATGTTATAAGGAAAGTTACACAAGAAAACCTAAAATAAAACTACTTTTCAATAGTTACCTACGAGGATTATTTACTACAAAGGTGACCGGATTATTATAGTTGTTATTCAAATTCCTGTAGCCTTGATTATGCCTACAGGAACCAAGTTACTTACCAACAAAAGTGTATGTCTAAGTATGCAATAATTGTACCGAAATAGGTACCTACCTACTATCAATGATAGGCTAGTTTTTTTTTATCGTTGTAAATGGGCAAACCACTAGTGGTGGTCAGTTGCAACACATAATTTATTTCAAACGTTGTAAAAATATTTATTAAATTTTTCTTAAAATCTATTGCTTCTTGAACTTTATTTACTTATTTATTATCCTATGTCTTGATGTAGTCATTTAACAAAATAGGTAGGTAGGTAGGTATAATTTGTGGTTGTCTAGTCCCATAGAATAGAATCAAGGTAACTTTAAGATGTGATAAATGAAAATACACATTTTGTCTATGTAGCGTACCTTCCAGTTTGAGTGAGATAATTGAATACATACCGATGTTAGTAGTTACACCAAATGATATTGAAAATTGTACGGTATCATAAACTATTTAAAGTTCAAACTATAGGTAGGAAGTTTTTCCATACCACCTCCAAATACTCAGCATGTTTGAACTGACTTTGACTCTGACAAAAATAAAATTGTCACCACATGTGGTTATAAAGGAGTTAGTAGTATATTAGTTTAAGTAGTATATACGTGTAAAAATATATTATATTTTCTTTTTGAAATTCTCACTGCACACTTGTGTCCCGCTAAACAAACATTTTCTCTCACGACCTTAGGTTGGCTGGAAGAAATCTCTTGTAGAGATAAGCCCGCCTTTGTAAATGTCCTCTTGTATATAATTCTCTGTATGTTAATTGTGCAATAAAGATTTTTTTTTTTTATATATATATAAATAATAAAGTTTTTTTTTTATTATTATGTTGGTGGTTCTTTTTTTCTCCCTTTTTCTAGGGGTGTTATTATTATTATTATTATTTATATTATTGATAACTTGACTGTCAAGTCAGCCAATGTGTTTATGATTCTGAAGTCCATTAGTTACTTCGTTTCAACTAAACAAGGAATCATTCAGTTTTTCATAATTCAGACGAATCAGTTCCCGAATCGTATCGAATTCGGTAGGTAGGTATCAAATTATCCACCCGGACTTTTCTTGCCTTTAAATATAACGAGTGGCCATGTGTTGCTTTGTTTGTTTCCTTCCTTGTTTTAATTGTTTTTTCAATCGTGGCGTCTTTTGACCCACGATACTTCTTCTTCTTCTTCTTATACAATTTATTGTAGTGTTCTTTGACACTTCATGGCACTCTTTCATACCATGGCCCAAAACAACACATGCCATTCGCCCACGCATATTACCTTTATGAATATGGAAAGTCTTTTAAGACGCGAGCCGGAATTGAACCCGCACTCTTGGACTGGATTAACCAGTATGGGTTGTATTTACATACAACAAATACCAGAAACAGCACGAATCCAATGCGCTGACCACTATGCTTTCGCATCTAGACTCCCTTATTCTCTTTATATTTTGTTCCTTATGCGTGGCTATTCTTTGAGTTTCATAATATTAGTGATGCAACAAATATGAACATACTATTTACTGCCCTTTTCTGCCTGATAATTACATATTTTTTCTTACGACTACCCCCACTTATTTAAACAAAAGGGAATGAAAACCGATTCAATCTATTACGGAATTGTTAAATAATTATGTGGGTATTATTCATGTTACCTACATTTTAAACTATAATGGTAACTCTATGGTTTGGTTTACTGGTTAGAAGTAAGCCATTCCAACTTAAGCCCCGTTTAGCATGGTATTATTTTTGCTCAGATACAAATATTTAAACTAAATATGTAGGTATTCACAAATTCCGAAACATAAAATACACGTTGAATCTCGTTTACTTTGAACTTTTTCGTTACAATAAAATTATATACATTACGATTACCTACCTTTCAAGCATTAATTTTATATTTGTTTTTTCGCAATTGCGTTTTTGAAAAAAGACTAACAGTTTATAGGTAGGGCTTGAAAAATTGATGGAGTATGTAAACGAATAGAGCTTGATCGCACAGGCACCCCGTAATAATAGTAATTACAGCAAAGGCATATGGACTTTATGGACGTTACTTGTTGCATCGATTATCCTTACAAATTCATTGTTCTCTGTTCTGATAACCAATATTATTTTATTGTTTGTAATTTATAGGACAAAGATAATACTTTCGTTTTAACATGCACACACATTAGTTGACATTTTGTTTTTTTGAACATCTACCTCGTAAATATTCCTTTCATTTTACCAAAATTTTTGAACTTATTTGTAGTTACTTACGGTTTTTATCCTTGTCGCCATTTGTGGTGTCCCGTCGGGCCTCGTGTGTTTCGGGATATATTTACAATGATACACAACACCATAACTTCCAGATAGTACTGTATGTATATTGGTGAATGAAATAACAAATAACTTAATAGCTCTATCTTATTTAGACGTGTGTCCAGTAGCGCGGCCCGACGGAGACTGACTGCCTCGCCCATGGTCTCGGTAGTGGTCGATGCGTTGACAGCCATTGTCCAAGCTGGCCACTAGCATTGCCTGCTGTACACCACAATTTGAAATTCCGTATTTTAATAAATTTCGTCAACGACTAATCCTTATATTTGTGTCACAAAAGTCATACGTTTCGATATTACGAAAAACATTATCAATTGTTCATTCACTAACCTGACTTGCGATTTAACTATGTGGACAACAATCCTGAAGTGAAGCAGCAACACGTAGTTAAGTCAGAGTGAAGGTCAAAAGGGAACTGCTGGATGCACATTTTCTTAGCGAGGTGGCAAACAGTCAACAAACAGAAGATGACTTCCGGCTAGTAGGCACGACGAGCGACTTGCAGGTAGTGTTGCAACCTAATAAAAAAAAATTAAGATAAATTATCTTAACTGACCCAGTTTTAATCGCTCTCGGTGTAAGATTCCTATGAGGCTTGCAGCATTGTACTACTACGTTTAGGTTTTGCAAGTATTTTTATTATGGTTAGTTTTGCCCTGAATTTTTGAACAAAGTTATTTATCAATTCTGGTTAATCTAATTATTATAGTAAATGGCATCGGTATATTTTTTACAAGTTTTAAATAAATATTAAAGTGCACAAACATTTGTGTTGTCGACGTCGTTTTCGTAACGTTTTGTCTGTTACGTAAACGACCGACTTTGATGTTAGCTTCGACATTGACTTTTAGAAAACATTAGTGTGAACCACATTCCTCATGCAGGCCAAAGATGATACAGAAATACCTACTCACAATTTAAACTTACAGGTATATCGCAGTAAGTTATTAATTCTTCATTACCAAGATAGCTGTAAACCTTAAGGTTTATGATTAAAAACCTAAGACATGACACCTAACCTAAACCTAAGCCAACCTAAACCTAAACCTAAGCCGCTATCAAATTATCAAACCTTCATTTGGCAGATATTGCTCGTTTAATATTGGAATCAAGAGAATCAAGTCTCCAAGCAATAATATATGCCGAATTAATTTTTGAAGTTAGGAAAGTCTAATTGAGGCTTAAATTAACCATAACCTGATCTTATTTAACTTAATCTAACTTAACCCTACCCAACTTAACCTAAAGTGTACTTAACTATTTCACGGACAGACTGTCTCACCGATACAGGTATACCTAGCGTTATATTTTATTTTATTTAAACTTTAATGAAGTATGTTATCGTGTCGTAATTAGGATAAAATGTTTATCTCAATGCCTCTTCTGCAACAAGAAAAATAATAAAACAAAAATACATAACGCTAGTACTTTTATAATTGTAATTAAGGTAGCAAGCAGCGCATCCCTAACATTTTATAAGTATTTACGATTCTTGTTATAGCAGTTGACGACCTAGCTTTAACCTAAAATGGTCAACATACTGACATATTCTACACTTTAGAATTAAGTGATTGAATACATAATAATGGATAAGCAATGATAATGATTTTTGATAGATTGTAGCATGGTGTGGTCAAGGACGCATTTATTTTAAGTTATTTGGTTGCATTAACTTTTTGTCGGCTGAATTGATAGGCTGAATACAAACTTATAGCTACATAATTATGATGAAGTGTTTTGAACTTATATTGATGAACAGATTGAATATCTTGATTGGACATTTTTAACTGAAGAAGTTTACACAAAATAATATGATGCTTAGTCAACTAAAATATTGCAGGTAAGAAAAGGTTTCTCCTGAATAACATGAAGCACATATGTGATAACATAAACTCCAAAAAATTCCTAGATTATCGATTAAACTTTCAATTAGTACTTAGTCGATAACATCCAATATTTTAAGTTAGTTTCAACATAAAAAAATTATGTTATTTTGTTAACCAAACATCATATTCTTTCGTGGAATCCTGTTTAAGTATGATTACAACTTTTCGAGATGACAAAGTGCTTGAAAGACACTTTAAGCAGTCAACATCAGTTTAAGAATGCCGTCGATTAGTTTCGGTTTCATCAATTGAAGTAAAGATTTTTTTTTCAACTCTGAGATGCCCTTTTTAGGGTTCCGTAGTCAATAAGGAACCCTTATAGTTTCGTCATGTCCGTCTGTCGGTTTGTCTGTCTTTTTGTCTATTCGCGGCTTAATTCAGCGACCCTTAGTACTAGAAAGCTGAAAATTTCACAGTACATATGATGGAATTAAAAGGAAAACTATCACAGCTAAGTAGGCATAATAGGTTAATGAGCTATAGCCGAAAAACTGGAAATGATAAAAAAGCAATAGTAATCAGGCGCTAGGACCTCGCTGAGCATTGAGAGTAAAAAAAAAGTTATGAACGTTATGAGATACTTAATGAACACCTGTTTTGCTATTTGCTATTAGTCACGTCGAAAGAGTGGTATAATTAAACTTTGAAAAAAAAAAAAATATTTTGAAGGGTACCTCCCCTACACGTAAAGTGAGGATGAAAAATGCTTTACCCATCAACCACATAGTGTGGGGCGTGGTTAAAAACATTATGAGTTTGCAAAGACTACTTTTCGATTTAGAGACCCGTTTGCGAAATAATTAGCTTAGAAGCGCAAATTTTTGTTAGAGACAAGTGGTACCCCCCGCTGCCAGCTAAACGGTTGTTACTGAAAATGTAGAAAAAATCGTAGCATATTAGATAAATTTAAAAGGAAAACTAACACTTCTAAGTAGCCTTTACACGTTAAGGATTAAAAGTAAAAAAACTGAAAATAATAGAAATATAAATAGCAAGCAGACGCTGGGCTTTGCTATAATTGTTAGGACGGAAAAAGTGATGAAAATATCGAAACCTGCTTAACAATAACAATTCCTAAAGTAACTTTACTACGGAACCCTCCTTTGTGCATAGCCCAACATGCGCTAAGCAATAATTATTAACATATGCAATAATAAGATACCTAAGGGTCTCGTGTTTTGGGTACTTAGAAACGAGATTTAAATTTAAATCAATTTAAATTAAACATCCGTAACTTGGGTAAAACATATACAATACTCGTATTATACAAGTCCTACATTCCGGTTGAAGTCTTTTTACTTCTTAATTGCAGTTTGATTGTGCTCGCTTGATTTATTATGTAGTGTTTTTTTAGATGTCTAACGGATAGAACAGGATGTATATATTTTAATGCAATAAAAATATTTTCCGAAAATCTAACGTAAATTGATAAATTTCCAGAATAGGCACCCATTTGAATAGGCCACTTTTTTGACCACGTTATGAAACTTAAATATTTCATGTCCTAAAGTTCAAGGGCAGACGTAAGAACTCGGTTTGGAATACATTTGTTAATCTAATATGAAACTGATGTTCTCCAGCGCGGTCAGTTCTTCCTAATTAATTCTCAGTTTATGGCACTGGGCGACCATGAGAATAAACGAATCAAAGGCACCTATCACACAACCAATAAGTTTTATAAAGAACTTATATAAAGACAATCCTATACTTTTAAATGAGCAATATCAGTACGTCATACTATATCATCATCATCAACACAATATCTCATGTAACGTACACTAAAGGACCGGGAGCTCTCTCCAGAATTCTAACTTTTGCTGGAAAAATGTGAAGGGGAAGTACTAGTACTGTGTATCATACCATCTTACTTACTGAGGTCACCCTATACAACCGCGGCGTTCCATGGTGCCAGCCGTAACGCTGACAAGCGAGGTGACTAGGGTACTTCCCCTCCACATACTATTTTAACAGTAAGGGGTTTTCAAGAATGATAAATGCAAAGACATTCGAACCTCTCTGGATAAATCTATGTAGCTAGATCACTTGTCAGTTAAAAATCGTTTCGCACCAGTTTTTAGAGTATTTCTTGAATATGGTGTTATTCAGCAACCCTAGAGCACCGTCTGTTGGTGGGTTTTAGTTAACATTATTCAGAGTGAAACTTGGTTAACCAGGTACCATTAATATTAAATAAGATACATTCATTCGGTAGGAGAAAGAAAGCAAACAGAAGAGTATCCCATCTTCCAAACATTTTGCCCCTTCTGAAAAGGAGCCCTGAGTTGCAAGTTAACCTAGTTTAGGCTCCTGTCTCTCACTACCACACCAACTGTATTCATTACTTTTAATTACCTCTAAAAATATTGTGAGGGAAAATAAACAATTTGATTATTAAAAAAAACTGGCCTAGTGCGAGTCGGACTCGCGCCCAAGGGTTTCGTACCTATCTACCATATGATATACTAAAAGCTTTTGCTCTTTGATTTTTAAAACTCCACGACCATCCAACTTGACCCCTCTTTTATAGAAAAGTTCTTGAAACGGGAGCCCACCTTAATTGGTTACTATTAGTTGTGAGAAAAATTGAAATATTTAATGATTTTAGACTTTTCCCTTTATTTGTACCGTGAGACCTAGCTTCTTGCCAAATTTCATAATTTTAGGTCAACGGGAAGTACCCTGTAGGTTTTGCTTTTTTGCATAAATGTATGGAGATGAGGACATAAAAGCCATATCTTTGATTGCGTGGTTGTAAAAAATTGAAATTTTCAGATCTTGTGTGGTTTATGGACCTTAATATTCGTTATCAATTTCAACCCGATACCTCTTCTCGTTTGTGAGAAAAAGGGTCTTGACAGACAGACAGACAGACGGACAACAAAGTGATCCTATTAGGGTTCCGTTTTTTTATTTTGAGGTACGGAACCCATAAAAAATTGCAAAGATTTTACTTATGGCCGTCTCCTTTGTATAGAGATCCAATCAACGTGATAAAAATATCCTGTCCTATATCCTATCCTCCCTTCCGGCGGTGGACGTTTCATGGGATGTTATGATGATGATTGTTAACAAATGAGAGGGAGTTGAGAAATATGTTAAATAAAACACTCGAAGTCTACTTACGTTTTGTAATAAGTTATTCACTTTACACAGTGTTAAAATGGGTACATTAACACAATACCATACATATGAAGAAGAGTCTTCATAATTTTACACAATACGTGATTACTCTTTTAAAGGTAGCATCTCCCAGTTTGAAGAACAAAATACGACTGCCTGAGCGAGGCTGGCTCGAACGTTCAAGAGACCTCTCCCACCACAATATTACCCTTTCCATAAAACGCTGGGATTGGTCGAAAAGCCGCCGCGCTCTGACAGTTTGTACAAAGGAGTCAATTCAACAACCATTTATGAACAATATCGTAAAGCTATGAAAAGTTAGTAAACACTGGTGACTTAAATATTATAATATTGGAGATCAGAATATCTGTCATGACAACAGTCGGCCATCCGATTGTGATTGGTACGTCCTCGTACCGTCTCTCAAAAACGAATACATGTACAACACTTTTCTTTATAAGTTATAGAGATCCGAATGTTTGCTATAATATGGCACAATATTATTTAACAGTGCTTTTACATTATGTGAAATTGATCAAACACAAGATTTAATTATGATTATGATGTAATCTGACAGAATTAATAAAGATTGTCAAGAAATATTGACGTTGAATATTACAAGACGTCTCATACAAAATCTAAATAACAAAAATAGTAGTTTGTTTAAATAATAGTTTGTTTACATCAGTTGTTATCACGTAAAGTACGAATTAAGTACAATAGATTCAAAAGATTTTAGTTATTACATAGGGCAACAATGCCTACATAACATTACTACTTACAATAAAATTATGATAATATTAAGTTTAATACAAGGCAACATGGCAACAAACAAACAATGATAGTAATAAAAATTATGTAGAACTGTAGATAACAAAACCAAAATTTGGCACTAGGACACGGTTTGGCAACAAGGCCAGGATTTGGCAACAAGGCCAGGATTTGGCAACAAAGACATGGTTTGGCATCAAGGCCATTATTTCTAATCTGAAATAAAAGATTATTATTTATATGACAATGAGTTGAAATATGAAATAAAAGATTTTTACATGGTTTGGTTTGGCATCAAGGCCATGGTTCGGCAACAAGGCCATGGTTTGGCATCAAGGCCATGGTTCGGCATCAAGGCCATGGTTTGGCATCAAGACCAGGGTTTGGCATCAAGGCCATGGTTTGGCATCAGGGCCATTATTTCTAATCTGAAATAAAAGATTATTATTTATATGACAATGAGTTGAAATATGAAATAAAAGATTGTTACATGGTTTGGTTTGGCATCAAGGCCATGGTTCGGCATCAAGGCCATGGTTTGGCATCAAGGCCATGGTTCGGCATCAAGGCTATGGTTTGGCATCAAGACCAGGGTTTGGCATCAAGGCCATGGTTTGGCATCAAGGCCATTATTTCTAATCTGAAATAAAAGATTATTATTTATATGACAATGAGTTGAAATATGAAATAAAAGATTGTTATTTATATGTAAATGAGTTGGGCTATAAGACCATAAGATGTCAATGAATTGGGCTACACGGCCGTATATCAATGAGTTCGGCTACAAGGCCGCATAAGTTACGCAACAAGGCAATAGGTAAGT
Source organism: Athrips mouffetella (assembly GCA_947532105.1). NCBI lineage: Eukaryota > Metazoa > Arthropoda > Insecta > Lepidoptera > Gelechiidae > Athrips > Athrips mouffetella. Next base: position 17,885,054 of record OX383963.1, read on the forward strand.
TCCTAAGTGCAAGGTTAAAGGTTCCAATTTTCATGAAAGCTTTATTTATCGTCACCAAAGGCCTTAAGGTTATGCCCAGTGTAGTAAAAATACTACAAAGTAAAGAGTTTAGGTGTGATTATAAATAATTAGCAAAATATTAATAATAGTCGCATATTCAAGATTTATTCATTCAAATTTTAATCTCAGTGGCCGAAGATAGATGCGAAAAATTTATTGAAACGTAGTATCATTGTTTATACAAAACATGCATACTCATAATATGTGAATAAGGGCCTTTTCCTTAATGAAAGGTGTTATGTGCATAGGTACACCCAACTGCACGTCAGTAGGAACACTCTGGACTTTATGGCATGGTAATAGAGTTTCAAAATTACAATTTGGGAACAGTAGAGGTATTAAAATGTTGACACTTAAACTAAAGTAATATTTAGTTAGCCAAATTTATTAAGCTTCTTTAACTGTATTGTTAGTTAGGGATTTGCACAGTGCTAGGTAACTTGCACATCTATTTTGCAATGTATATCACCTTTAGCCTCAATAATTGACTGGAAGAAGTTCCATTTCGAGGTAAGTCCGCATTTTCATGTGTTGTAATGGATCTTAAGTAATACGTCTCAATAAATTGAAGTGCAATAAAGAGCCACCCTACAAAATCACAAAACCTCTGAAGATAAGACAATAGATGAAGCAAATGTAGCTCTTTACGCCTTAAGGCAATTCTACATAAAGTGTAATACATTTTCCATAAATTCTCAGGGAACTCTATGAAAAATTTACAAAGGGATTATAATTAGTACTTAGGGATTATAATCAATATTTTCCCGTGTCCAATCGAGTATTAAGAACTCTAGAGGATGTTCACACTCGTTTGAAGTGTCATATTTCTTATGATTCTTTCCTTTCTTTCTTATTAATTAATTACAATAACTACACCATCTTTTTGTTTTATTATTATTTTGATGTAGCATGCAAGCATGAAAGGAGGTAAGCCTCGCTAATGCTTGTTCGCTCTAGCTTTGAAAAGATTCAGATAAACACAGGGAAAAGTTTTAGTATTTCCTTTGGAAAATGTGTTTTCTTTACTCTTTCGCTAGATCATCGCAGACGAAGTCGCGGGTAATAGGTAGTTAAAGATATTCTCGCTTTTATTTCTGCTTAATATAACTGATATTTATCGTTCAATGTATGGAATAATCATATGTATTTTAAATACAGTATTTTTCTAAACCATTTTTTTTTTATTTATTTTTTTGGTTTGACTCAAATTAACGCACACATTGTCATATCAAAATTGGTGACGTGAAATCGTGATACATGTTTATCTATACGCCAATATATATATATTTTTTTTATTTATAGTCAAGTTACGTGTAATTTGGGAAAGTTTAACTACATTATAGGTATGGTAATATATAAAAGTATCAGAAAGTTGATCTAATGTAATGAGTTGGGCTTTATCAAGTCTTAACTATTAATTAGTGTGCTATCAACCGAACAATTTTCATTTTCTCTCTTCTGTGTACATCACTTCGGTCGATAAAAGTGATATTATAATTATAATTTATCGATAAAAGTGACCGTCTTCGTTGTTTTGATAAGATTTCAAGAGACGAGCGATTGTATAACGTGATTGGTTAATCAACGAATTTTGAAAAGAAGGTATTTGTCAAAATCATCAAATTTGTTATTTTAAAGTAATTTAAACCTCGCTTACTAAAAGAGTTAGTTAAGTAAGGAATACAATTAGTGTGAATTGTGACCAACAGCAACGAAAAATAGTGAAGTGGAGTGTTCACCGACTAGCCAAAATAAATATACTTCAATCGTCAGTTTACCACGGTATATATCAGCAGTCTCTTTTGTAAGTGCAACAATACTTCGTCGATTATGCTTATGCCGCCGATCATCTCACATACTTTAAGTCGGCCAAAATCACATTCTGACGAATATTGTTTTATTGAAGATTTTAATTATGTTTTACTGGCAGGGCTCACCATATGGGCAGGGCATATCGCAAGACGAACCGATCGCCGAAGAGGCGTAAAGGCACTAGAGTGGCGACTCCCGTACCAGTAGATGAAGCGTAGGTGGGCCTCTCAGAAGGTGGACCGACGGTCCGGTCAAGGTCGCGGGAAGCCGCTGGATGCAAGCAGCGCTGGACCGGGCATCAAGAAGATCTCTAGGGAAGACCTATGTCCAACAGCGGACGTCTTTCGGCTGATATGACGATGTTTTAATTACCGACATAGCGCAGATAATACTAACGATATTTAGTGTTCGTGATTATTCTGCTTAAGGGCTTAAATTAACAATAAATAAAATTGTGATTCCTATCGACCAGGCTGTCATTTCGGTCTATTTTCAAAAGTGTCAAGTCTAAACTATTGATATAATTGATCTAAGTTTAGTATGTTTTTTTTTTTTTTTGTAATTCAATAAGCATGTTGAAGAAAGGTTAAAGAGAACTTCCAATATATATATAATTTTTGTTTTTTTTTGTTTTACCCAACTACTTATAATGTCATTTTGTCACACCATAAAAAGTGGACTTTGCCATAAAACTACCTAACACAAGATACCAATAAAACTGAATAAAACACAGATCTATGCGGCATAGAAAAACCACTTAGTTCGTATTATTTTTATGTATATAGAATCGAGTGTAAATTTATTGCGAGCATCCAGAGATACAAGAAAGCACACTTGAATAGAGTGTTTTCGAGCACATTTTGAAATGTTCACTGGATGGCGCTGCAAATCAGCACGAGGAAAAAAATAATACCACCGTGTAATCGGTATGAAATTAATTAAAATTTTATATATTTTACTATGATTATAAAGATTAACTACCAACAGTGATTAGCGTACCACCCATCCATCGACACCGAAAAAAACGCAGTGACAGACGTCAGGCAAAGCTGCTTATTTGATTGATTCGGCAAAACGGTTGGGCGAATGGGGTCTATTCTCAACAATCAGAATAGAGAAACGACCGGAAATCCACTCGTAAAAATATCTAAAACCAAAGCAAGGAACTATTCGACCGAGTTACAAGCTGTCAAAACTTTCAAACGAATTGAAACTATGTAAAATTCAGCGTAATAACTAAAAAGATTTGAGTGGTTAGAGTGTCCCTCGCTGGAAACAAGATTGTTCACTAATCTACGCTACAATAATATTACAGATAAAATGTCACTGGGTTAATCAATTACTACAGAACAGATTTAACTGTTCATATTTCAAAAAAATACAACACTATCCCTAACATAAGCTACGATTTTTTTTTTTTATATAGAAATGGGTATGTTTTGAGATGAGTAGGTTTTCAGTTTTAAATTGTGACTAGTCTCATATGTGCCTTGAACTAATTTAACGGTATTAGTCACTGTTATATAAACCTTTAAATATTAAATTGTAAAGCTACTGATTAATAAATTCTTCTACCCTATTCTGAAGAGAAGTGCAGCTTAGTTCAGACATTTATTATGAAACTTATTTTATTTGCTTTAGCAGTTCTTTTTTTTTCTTCGTTTTTAATATTTTAATTTGGACAGTTTGTTTGATTTGGAATAGATATGTAGTTTTATTTCTTTAAGATTTAGTACCTAGTCGACCGAGCTTCGCTCTTAGCCGCCTCAGGTGAGCAAGCTGTGGTACCCGCCAACAGTTGGCGCTCTAGGTTTCGGTCTAAAACGCGATGTTTTGAAAAAATGCTTAGAAACACGGGGAAAAACAGACATGAGACCTAGCTAGATCGATTTTGCCCCCGGAAACCCCCGTATGGTAAATTTCATTGAAATCGTTAGAGCCGTTATCGACAAACATTTTACAAATATATTATGGCTCGTTTAATAGTATAGGACTAAATTGGCTTGAAACATTCTAACAAAACAGTACCATGGGTATATCCTTCATGCTATTTTAGGACATTGTTTCCTAGTCCAACAGAAGATTGTTAAAATTTGTTTAAACTTAACGACATTTACAATTTTTATTTTTGTACTGTCGAAATCAGTCACCGCATTGTTATGGGTGTCTGCCGCATCAGGGTCAAGGAAGGTTAACTACAAAGCCTAACTACTGAGACTCTATAAAAAGAACCAAAAACCAAGTCATTGGTGTTACCTCCATATGCCCGGAGTTGACTACTCACTGGGCTGATTGTGCGAGTGGCAGCTGGTTGCACGCACAGCCTGCCGCTTACCAGTCGCCTTGTGTTGTGGCGCTGGCTGCACGGCCTGCTGTTCATCAGGCGCGGACGACCGTGGTGCTGATTGCATGACCTGTTGTCCACCAGGCGCCGACTGCCAGCTGTGGTTCTAGCTGCATGGGCTGCTGTCCACCAGGCACCGACTTTTGAGGGCTGGCTGCATGGCCTGCTGTCCACGAGGCCCTGACTGCTGTGGGCTGGCTGCATGGCCTGCTGTCTACCAGGCTCCGACTGCTGTGGGTTGACTGCATGGCCTGCTGTCCACGAGGCCCCGACTGCTGTGGGCTGGCTGCACGGCCTGCTGTCCACGAGGCCCCGACTGCTGTGGGCTGGCTGCTGTTCGGCCTGCTGCTCGCCCGGCGCAGTCTGCTGCGCTGCACAGCTAGGCAACGCTCGAATCGAAGCTAGACTCTTGCCACGGTTACGGATTTTGTCCATTATGACGTGCTGAAATGTAAAAATTCCAGCGCGAGTATCTATTGTATAGAAGCGATCAATGTTTGAAACGCTTTTAAGGCTTTAAATTGAATGAAATCTATAAACGTAATAGTGGACACTTTTAAGTAGCTTTTACTCGTAGTTAGATATTACGTGTTTTTTTGCAGCAGTAAATTTCAAACAAAATAAAGAACATAATTAATTGAAACAGTGAACTATGCATGGGAATACGAACCAATAGACCTTCAGACTATTATTTTGAATACGTACCTACACCAAAAATTATTACAACCATATGTAAAACACAACTAAAAGATTAATTTGTCTGAATGAAAGCACGAAATGTTGTTTGTTTTAAACTCAGGCTTGATAATAAATGGTTAAAGTGAACTGTGTACACTTATTCCTTACCAACGTCTAACGATTTTGTGCAAAAATGATTTAAAATGTAGGTAGCATGTAGGTAGTATACAATCATAACTATTTACTTTTAATAATCACTCGTCCTTAACACAACGTTAAAAAAAAGGTGAAAAAAATACCACATGAGAAAAAAAAAACAAGTAGTTGATTTTCCAGTTTTTCCACTCATTTAAAACAAGTCAGTTTTTGAGATACAGCAGATGTATTTTTGAACTTTATCAGTCCACTTTGTGGGAAGTGAGGGCTCGTATCCCGCTTCTGACATGTTAACAAATGAGAGGGAGTTGAGAAATATGTTAAATAAAACACTCGAAGTCTACTTACGTTTTGTAATAAGTTATTCACTTTACACAGTGTTAAAATGGGTACATTAACACAATACCATACATATGAAGAAGAGTCTTCATAATTTTACACAATACGTGATTACTCTTTTAAAGGTAGCATCTCCCAGTTTGAAGAACAAAATACGACTGCCTGAGCGAGGCTGGCTCGAACGTTCAAGAGACCTCTCCCACCACAATATTACCCTTTCCATAAAACGCTGGGATTGGTCGAAAAGCCGCCGCGCTCTGACAGTTTGTACAAAGGAGTCAATTCAACAACCATTTATGAACAATATCGTAAAGCTATGAAAAGTTAGTAAACACTGGTGACTTAAATATTATAATATTGGAGATCAGAATATCTGTCATGACAACATGATATAAAATATATTGAACATTTTCAACCAGATAAGTAGGATCCCTGTAACCTGCCACTACCTAAATACTCGTACATACGATGTCCCACAACAATCCCAGTGTGGGGATCAGTGCGCAACCACTGTTAATTTTGTATATTTGTGTCAAAAAATGTTTTATATTTTTTTGATTTATTATTACGTGGAGGTCGTAATATTCACAACATCAGGCCACCGTGGCAGCAGCCTAATGTAAGAGACAGCTCGGATGTACGAGCGAAATTTATGGCGCCGAAATCTTAATGCTATCACTTCAATTTGCTGAAGAGTCATTAAAAGTCCCAGATTGATCATTTATTTCTAAATGCCTATTCAAGGTGCACGCTAATATCATGGGTGCAATCACATTCAAACCATTTCGAAATGTCAGAGACGTTCCCAATTTGTTCCATTTGAGACATTCAGAAATATTATGCTCGTATTTAATTTATCGAGCTCTGCTGACCACCCATACTCCATACAGTTAATTAATTTATGACTTATTTGTATGTTTTGAAATTATTGATAAATGCATATTATATTAAAAAAATGTTAGTACTTGAACAATGAAATGTTATGAAACTTTCTTTTTATTAAAATTTCTTTTTATTGCTGTATTTTTTTGCCACCAACGTGAATTAAATTTAAGAAAGGAAATAGTAATTTAATTCTAACCAAGGGGTAGATTAAGGTATACATGGCAGCAAGGTTGTAGAAGTAAAACCAGTATGAAACGCCCGTAACCAGTAACTCGGGGACTTCTCAGAGGCTATGCATACGCATGGTAAGCTCATATGATTGTAAGTGTCACTGCCGGCCATAGACACATAGAGTGGTACCCCTTATACGTTAGTATATAATCTAAACGGTACCAATCCCCCAGGTGTTGCAAGTGTCTATGGGCGGCAGTGCACTTAACAACAGTTGCGTGCTATAACATATAAATAACAAATCCCAGTCAAGTTCAATGTTCCACCGACGTGCGACCGTGTGTACAAACTAATAAATAACTAAGGGGTACATGTTTTATATATAGGTAGGTGTTAACTGCTTTTAACGTAGCTTAAGAATATGAAGTTAGTTTTATGTAAATATTGAACTATTCTGATATTGCCATCGATTGTAGCTTATTTTTTAATTAACATCTTAATAAATGATCTTCAAAATAAAAATAGACATAAAACCATAAAAAATATTAATATTTTCATTATAAATAAACAACTCATTATGAAAATTTAGTTGAAGGTTCAAAAGACGGTGACATACTACTTAACTAATCTCAAGTTTGTTTTAATCACTATAAAATTACAATATTTTTAATCTTTATTAGATTATGAAACACATCCTTGGTTAGTTCTAAATTAGCATAGAAAAGGAAATATTTTAGATCCTACCTTTATTCATTTGCGATTTTAATAAGGTCAGTTAAATATTGTGCCTAGGCCACATAATACCATGTAGGGGCATTGTATTTTTTAAAAGAGGTGTAAAAACATAGAGTTTATCCAAGAGAGAGAGTTTAGTCTGCTAGCTTGCTCCAGCCATCCTAATATTCCTAATTGTTTCAGAAGCCTTAATATTAACTAGGTAATTTATTTGTACTAACTTTTAATATTAATATTATTTTTAATATTCAGGTCATCTGATCGCAAACAAGGCAAAGCCTGTACTATGGGTATCAGAGACTGATATACATACATAAATAGATAAATAACACACATACACAGAACAAACACTTGTGTTCATCATACAAATGTTTGCCCTGGACGGGGATCGAACCCGCGGCCCATGGCGTGAAAGGCAGGCTCACTACCGACCGCACCAATGGGCTTGTCAAAAAACAAGTAAGATAACTAAATAACTAGTAAGATACAAGCGAAATCAAGTAACACTTGTAAAGCGACCAAAATGTGCACTTCACGCGGAACCATAGTCCTACCCTACAAGCGCTAGAAATTAGAAACTTACTTGTTACTTCTGACACGTGGCTGAGTGTACTACTGGAACACAGAACAACGATAGGGCTACTCTGCCTGCGCTCGCACCAGCAAGACGCATGAACTTCAGAGCTCTGTGTACTGGTTATATTGTTTTTTTCAGGCTCGCCTATAGACCAGGGCAAGCTTGATATTTGCAGTGCGTCTCAAACGCGTACAGCGAAAAAATTCACCTGGTTTCTATTGAACACAATTTAATCAGAGTTTCGTAAGTAAATTCGATAAGTTTTTGTAAATAATTTACATTAAATTAACGAAACAAAATCTGAAACGAAGAAGCAAATGCATGTAAAAGCCACCTAATTTTATAACTGGCTGCGATACCTATTTGACTGGATATTCACACATAAAATAGTAGCGTTCATACGTTATTATAGTAGTGCAAGCCTATTAGGAATCACGGCGGCTTGTCTTCTAGAGTTTAAGTTTACTGCTACAAAGTATTGCAATGCATTACCTCAGCCTTTTAAGTCGTCTTCTATCGGTTCTTTATTATTAATTAGTTTTATAACTTCATCAACCAATATATTAAGATTTTTATTTTAGGTAAGTAACACATTTTGTTTTGTTCCGATGGGTATTGTAAATTATTATTGTTGCCATATCGTTTAATTTGCATACCTAAAGGGATCCCAATTTAAGAAGAATTCTAATTTATATTACCTAAATCCGTTGTTGAAATTTTATTTTTGCTCCCAAGCGTTCATCAGTATGCTAAAGGTCACCCAACAGTGTCAATGAAACTTGAATATGAGAAGAACAAATACAAGTATTAGGTTGGTGCACTAACTAATAATACTCGTAAATAAGTATGCTACAAATTCTGTTTAATTTGACAACTAGTGTTACTTTTATTTGATTTTGCCTACCTCTACATGTTTTACCATTGCGTAAAAAAAATAAAGGGTCAATTTTGGAGATGCGTAAATGCCTGTTTTTACTGTTCTGCGTCCAATCAAGTTTGCAATTTTTTATGAAGAGGCCGATTTTCTTTTTACTTTCCTGAAAGTTTTATTAAATGAAAGTCCATTACGTTGACAGATCATGACCTTTCAATTTTCGGAAACTAGTCCCTTACACCCTTTATAGAGAAGGTTGTACGTATAGTACTTATAGCTAGTGCCTGTAGAGAAGACAGCCCGAATAAAATTATTATTGTACGCTGGATTTAGATAAAGAAAAGATCCAATCAAGGAGTTTTTATTCTTTTTAGGGTTCCGTACCTCAAAATAAAAAAAACGGAACTCACTTCACACTTCACTTTGTTGTCCGTCTGTCTGTCTAGACCCTTTTTCTCACGAACGAAAAGAGGTATCAGGTTGAAATTGATAAAGAATATTAAGGTCCATAAACCACACAAGATCTGAAAATTTTACAACGACGCAATCAAACGATATGGCTTTTTATATCCTCATCTCCATACATTTATGCAGAAAGCAAAACCTACAGGGTACTTCCCTTTGACCTAAAATTATGAAATTTGGCAATAAGTGAGTTCTCACAGTACAAATAAAGGGAAAAGTCTAAAATCATTAAATATTTTAACTTTTGTCACAACTAATAGTAACCAATTAAAGTGAGCTCACGTTTCAAGAACTTTTCTATAAAAGAGGGGTCAAGTTGGATGGTCGCGGAGTCTTTAAAATCAAAGAGCAATAGTAGATTAGTAGCCAAGGGCTGTAAGGCATCAATTGCAGCCCGAGATATTTAGGCGCACGAGCGCAGCAAGGGCGCCTATACTCGTAGTTTAAGGGTGCAATTGATGCTTACACCCGAGCTAACTACTCTGCTTTACATCTCGATTGTGAGGTAAGTAGCTAACTTACTACATGACCATCAATTTGGTTTCACGAAAGGGCGCAGTACAACGGATGCCGGGACTGCACTTTTAAAATACATCTTTTGTGCGTGGGAAAAATCTGAAGATGCTATTGGTATCTTCTGTGATCTATCCAAAGCAATTGATTGCGTAGATCATAGCACATTGTTGCTAAAACTTGAACACTACGGTGTTAAGAATAATTCTCTTAAACTACTTAGGTCATATTTGGAAAACAGGATTCAAAAGGTACAAGTAAACAGGACGAAATCACTGGGATCTGTTGTCAAAATTGGCGTACCTCAAGGGTCCATATTAGGGCCATTTTTATTCCTTATTTATATTAATGACCTTTCTTCTGTGGTAAAGAATCTGTCAAAGATTGTGTTATTTGCTGATGATACTTCATTAATATTCAATGTAAGTAGGAAATCACAAAATAATAACGAAGTCAATGATGCACTTGGACAGATTTATGCATGGTTTACTGTTAACAATCTAGTCCTAAACGCTAAAAAAACTAAATGTATTAAATTTGCACTACCAAGTGTAAGGTCTACTTCACATAACATAGTATTGAATACTGAACCATTAGATTTTGTAAATAGTACAGTTTTCTTAGGGTTAACACTAGACTCTAAACTTCAAGGGGGCCCTCATATAACGGTTCTTTCTGGTCGATTGAGCTCGGCTGCATATGCTGTTAGAAAAATCAGATGTAGCTACTGCAAGGCTGGTTTACTTTAGCTACTTCCATAGCATTATGTCTTATGGCATACTGCTTTGGGGCCGAGCAGCTGATATACATTCAATATTTGTTTTACAAAAGAGGGCTATAAGAGCAATTTATTGCCTGAAGACTCGTGCTTCCCTGAGAGAACTGTTCAAGGAAATCAATATTATGACAGTGCCATGCCAGTATATCTATGAAAATATAATGTATGCTAGAAAGAACATTCATCAATTACCTAAAATTTGTGACAGGCATAATTTTAATACTAGAAATAAGCATAAAATTGATCAACCATATACTAGATTAACTAAAGTCAATACATCTTTCGTTGGTCTGTGTATACGATACTACAACAAAATACCTGACAATATAGTGCAATTAAGTGTGCAAATAGTGAAAGTTTAAAGAATGTGTAAAGCAAACGTTATGTAAAAAAGCTTACTATAGATTGGATGACTATATGAATGACAAAGGGGTATGGTGCTCTGATATTCCAGCGAAACACAAGAAACACATTGTAAAAAGCCGACTCTTAAAGTAGGCCGTGCTGTAGTGGTTTCTTGCCGTTTCTTTTACGCTGCCATAGCACGATCCGAAACGGCGTAGACTCGCTGTATTTGCATTGTATTCTGCATGACATTCAATAAGTATTCTGTAAAGAATCTACATTGAATAAAATTATCTGAATCTGAATCTGTAGGTCCTTATTACCACCAAATTTTAGTTGACCAATTAGCTCTATAGGGTAATAATGAAGCTAGAAAGTCCTAGGGCGGTAAGTAATTAAAAACTTACCGCCCTAGGGCTTTTCTAGCTACATTATTACCCTAGAGCGCTAATTGGTGGAGGAAACACTTTGACCTTGAGCGGGTCTCTGGTTTTAGGCGTTCGTAGCGTAGCGCTGGTTCAGATTATACTGGCTTTGTTTCTACGTGCTAGCAGCCGTGCGTACTTATAACTTTTCCGGTAAATTGTGCTTATAGATTTTTTAGGCTTTTGATCTTTTGATACTAAAATTAGCTGAATATAGCTGAAGTAAGCTAGGTAATTTAGTTTATTTTATTGGGACTGAATATTTGTTATATAATAAAACAGTCTTGAACTCCGTCGCAAAGTAGTATTATCGGTATTTTATTTTACAGGATATATTTCGACGAGTCTGCGTCAACACTGCACGCACAACCTAATTCCACCTTCTCCTTTCCATCTTCGTGGGTCTAAAGACCGATTGGAGTTGAACCCCTAAGTCGTTGATATATCATATTCGCACAAAGCGCTTCATCTTTTCTAATGCGCACAGATATACAGCGTGAAATTTGCCATGAAAAAAAATTTTACCATTCCCCATAGTAAAGCGGCCACGTCATCGACTTATTTTGGAAGGCAAAACATTTTTTTCGAGTATATATTTTTTTTAGGGCTACATTATCGTCCCATTGGCGGTGGAAACGGCGGGCTGCTGGGGAGCGGACGCCAAACGATTTGTGCGCGAAATAGGCCGTCGGCTCCGACAAAAGGAATGTGACCCCCGCTCCGAGTCGTTCCTGGTGCAAAGGCTGTCCATAGCCATTCAACGTGGTAATACCGCGAGCATTATGGGCACTTTTGCGCCGGGAACGTCAAGGGGTGGTTTGCTTGACTATTGAATACATTTTTGTATTTTAATTTTTAGGATGACTGCTGTACATTTAAACAATAAACGATCTTTTTTTTTAGTATAATTTTTACTTTCGAGCGGAGCGTGAAAAAAAAAGTTTTTCTATTTTTCTCACAAATGTATATCACTTATACATCATAAAAAACAAGTCGCCCAAAAATGTCCGTCTTTCGGTCGGTCGGTCGGTCGGTCGGTCGGTCCGTCGGTCGGTCTGTCCGTCACGCTTTGGCCTAGCGGCTAAACGAATGGTCCGATTTATACCATATTTTGAATTTAGGAGTTTTATACAAATCCATCGAAGGGTTCCAAGTGGTTTCATGCTGGCTTTCATTTGAGGGTAGCTGTCATACAACGAAAATGAAAAAAATAAATTTTCTCAAAAACGGCTCATAGAATCTTGATGAAACTTTGCATGGCCAAGCATCTCCATGTAAGATATCTTGCGCCAGTATCAACTGATCTGAGTAATTTCATATAAGGGGTGTTCCTGTACCACCAAATCATAAATATGTGATTTACCCAAAATTGGTTCCACTGAGTATATTAAAATTTTCTATAATATTAATCCTAGATTGGTTGTCTACCTGACTGGATATTCTTTATGATTATTTTGAATAAAATTTAGTACACAGGGTGTACCAAAAACTGAAAGGGCTTGCTCAGTAGACTAAACTGAACAATTATCCATAAGGAACATGTGTTGGGAAATTAAAAAAATCTCCATGCAATGCAAGTATCCTACGGTAGTATCCCTTGATCTGTGAAAATTCATATAAAGGGTGTTCCAGTACTACCAAAAGTTAAACATGTGATTTACTCGAAATCGTTTGAGGTTTGTTTGTTTTGATGTTCGACAATTTGAATTCTGAATTGATCTTTATATTTCATTCGAACATTTTTTTTTTGGAAAAACGTAAATAAAAGTTTGTATTTCCATACTATGTAAATGGCATTACAAATTTAAGTTTGCGGTTGATAGTTTTTCCTTGAGTATTGCGGGAATGTAAGTGCATTGCTGCTGTACCATTTATTTTCTTTTGGGAAAGTTGCTTGCTTTCATGAGTAGAACCACAGCGCTACGGTAGCAAAACCAATGAAAATTTACTTTGTAGAGTGGAACTCTCCCTGCAGCTGAGAGAGATTTGTTCCCCAAACAATATAATCTTGACCTGTTCAAGACATGAGTGAACAAGCCATATTCTAGGTAGGCATGCTGTATCTTCAACTCTATCGTCACTTACCGTCCTAAATAAAAAACTTAACAGATGTATCAATTTGCCACTTCGATTAATTGAATTAATTTTGTTGATTACAAATAGCTTCATTAATAGGTAACACTGGGTTTATCCTGTCTAAACTAATTTTATTCATGCCAGCAGCGAATGTGTTTTTTTTTTTTACTTTTTGTAGAATGGGTTATCAACAGACTAAAATTATACCGGGTGTTAGTGTAAACACTGTGATCCTTGAAACTGTGCATTGAGACCATGAAATTGAACAACTTTCCCTGAGGAACATAAGTCGAAAAAAAGTTTTGACTTCCCATAGAAACTGCACCAGCTGATCGCGCATTTTGTATGGGAGATAAAAAATTTTTTTTCCGTATTTAGACCTATTTCCTTAGGGAAAGTTGTTCAGTTTCATGGTCTCAATGCATAGTTTCAAGGATCACAGTGTTTACACTAACACCCTGTATTTTCCATGTCTCTCCTGGCTGATTGACTGACAAAATAAGAAGCTGGATGCTTTTAAAAGGTTATTTATCTTGAAATAATATCCTCTTTAGGGTTGAGAGGGGATGAAAGTTTGTGTGATTAGTAACGTGTCTGATTTTTACACCCCAGAAAGAAAGAACGAAAGAAAGAAAGAAAGAAAAAAAGAAAGAAAGAAACAAAGAGAGAAGGAAACAAAAAAAGAAAGAAAGAAAGAAAAAAAGAAAGAAAAATAATTATTTTAGTAAAACAATAAGTAGGTGCTAAAAAAGGTAACTATACTCAGTCAATGCTACAACAACTTGCGCTGCTTGAGCTCTGGTCTTCCGTGACCCCTGAAAGTAGGTGTAGCAGCAGCCGAACACACAATGAACACAACTTTTAATTTTAACAACTATTAAATTTTTAATAAAATCCTATATGATATTTTTTTATTCTGATACTCGTAATTAGGGTATCTTTCGCGTATTTTACTTTAATAGTCTTGTTGTGTGGTGCCAGTAAAGAATAGTACCAATCAGTACCAATCCATCTCTACCCGTAGGTGTCGTAAGAGGCGACTAAGGGCTTGTGAACCGGAGGATGGGCAGCAGCATCTTTCTATTTATCGTACTATCTTACGTATTGCGGTCACCAACAACAGCGGTCGCCAGCCGCAACGCTTACAAGCGTGGTGACTATGGTAAAACCCCTCCAAATTACCACGTATTTTGCTGGAGTTCTGGAGGGAGCTCCCTGTCCTGTAGTGGAAGTTTCATGGGATGTTATGATGATGAGTCTTTTTTTGTCAGAAAAACTTCCTTCGGTTTTCTCAAAACATGTTGTCTTATGTTTATAGAAATTTTTGTTTTTGTGGTGAGTTGAGTATCTCAAAACTACCCTAGTGTAGTTTATTAGGGAGGGGCCGAAAATGTTTCCATAAATTTGAGGATATTGAAGGCCTTAAGTTATTTATACTTGTAAAAGGATATCAAAAGATATGGCTTTTTATATCCTCATCTCCATACATTTATGCAAAAAAGCAAAACCTACAGGGTACTTCCCTTTGACCTAAAATTATGAAATTTGGCAATAAGTGAGTTCTCACAGTACAAATAAAGGGAAAAGTCTAAAATCATTAAATATTTTAGCTTTTGTCACAACTTATAGTAACCAATTAAGGTGAGCTCACGTTTCAAGAACTTTTCTATAAAAGAGGGGTCAAGTTGGATGGTCGCGGAGTCTTTAAAATCAAAGAGCAATAGTAGATTAGTAGCCAAGGGCTATAAGGCATCAATTGTAGCCCGAGATATTTAAGCGCACGAGCGCAGCAAGGGCGCCTATAGTTCGAGGGTGCAATTGATGCTTACACCCGAGCTAACTACTCTGCTTTACATCTCGATTGTGAGGTAAGTAGGTCCTTATTACCACCAAATTTTAGTTGACCAATTAGCTCTATAGGGTAATAATGTAGCTAGAAAAGCCCTAGGGCGGTAAGTAATTCTTCGGGAAATCACTGCTTCGTCGTAGTCATCAGTCGTGTAGTCATCATTTTGTATTTCTCTCTATAGCATTTAGTATTTTTATTTATTTATTTATTTATTTATGTATATGTGTATTTTTGTATATATATATATATATATATATATATATAAATACACGCAATATGTACATGTACATATTTATATATGTATTGGGGTTTATTGTATTTAAGGAGTTAGTAGTATATTAGTTTAAGTAGTATATACGTGTAATAATATATTAGGTATATTTTCTTTTTGAAATTCTCACTGCACACTTGTGTCCCGCTAAACAAACATTTTCTCTCACGACCTTAGGTTGGCTGGAAGAAATCTCTTGCAGAGATAAGCCCGCCTTTGTAAATGTCCTCTTGTATGTAATTCTCTGTATGTTAAATGTGCAATAAAGAATATAATAAGTAATTAAAACGCCCACCGCCCCGCTGCTGGAGGCGGCCATCAAGCGGACGTTTTAATTACTTACTCCCTAGGGCTTTTCTAGCTACATTATTACCCTAGAGCGCTAATTGGTCACCTACAAGCCCCATTTGGGGGTAATAAGGACCTACTTACCGAATATGAGAGATGTAAATGCTTTTAGTATATTATGTGGTAGATAGGTACGGAACCCTTAGGGTGCGAGTCCGACTCGCACTTGCCGGTTTTTTTTATTGCTCCATTTTTCAAGCTTAGAGCTTCGCTCGAAAAGTGAAAAATCCTATTGGTTGGAATTGTTCCGGCTTAAAAATTTGCTACCTAGCACAGATTTAGAAAGCCATTCTAAATACTAATGGCGGACAATCGCACATGATCGACAAATTTGTAAATAAAATAATATTTTAATATTATTCTTAGAAAATCAAACAGTTTGTACAATAGTCATATGTTTACCTATATATACTTTTACAAGTATAAATAACTTAAGGCCTTCAATATCCTCAAATTTATGGAACATTTTCGGCCCCTCCCTAATAAACTACACTAGGGTAGTTTTGAGATACTCAACTCACCACAAAAACAAAAATTTCTATAAACATAAGACAACATGTTTTGAGAAAACCGAAGGAAGTGTTTCTGACAAAAAAAGACTCATCATCATAACATCCCATGAAACTTCCACTACAGGACAGGGAGCTCCCTCCAGAACTCCAGCAAAATACGTGGTAATTTGGAGGGGTTTTACCATAGTCACCACGCTTGTAAGCGTTGCGGCTGGCGACCGCTGTTGTTGGTGACCGCAATACGTAAGATAGTACGATAAATAGAAAGATGCTGCTGCCCATCCTCCGGTTCACAAGCCCATAGTCGCCTCTTACGACACCTACGGGTAGAGATGGATTGGTACTGATTGGTACTATTCTTTACCGGCACCACACAACAAGACTATTAAAGTAAAATACACGGAAGATACCCTAATAATCAGAATCAAAATATCATATAGGATTTTATAAAAAAATTAATAGTTGTAAAAATTAAAAGTTGTGTTCATTGTGCGTTCGGCTGCTGCTACACCTACTTTCAGGGGTCACGGAAGACCAGAGCTCAAGCAGCGCAAGTTGTTGTAGCATTGACTGAGTATAGTTACCTTTTTTAGTACCTACTTATTGTTTTACTAAAATAATCTTTTTTCTTTCTTTTTTCTTTCTTTATTTCTTTCTTCTTTCTTTCTTTTTTTGTTTCGTTCTTTCTTTCTTTCTTTCTTTCTTTCGTTCTTTCTTTCTTTCTTTCTGGGGTGTAAAAATCAGACACGTTACTAATCACACAAACTTTCAGCCCCTCTCAACCCTAAAGAGGATATTATTTCAAGATAAATAACCTTTTAAAAGCATCCAGCTTCTTATTTTGTCGGATATTTTTGGGAGACTTGTTTTTTATGATGTATAAGTGATATACAACACATTTTTGAGAAAAATAGAAAACCTTTTTTTTTACGCTCCGCTCGAAAGTAAAAATTATACTAAAAAAAAGATCGTTTATTGTTTATATGTACAGCAGTCATCCTAAAAATTAAAATACAAAAATGTATTCAATAGTCAAGCAAACCGCCCCTTGACGTTCCCGGCGCAAAAGTGCCCATAATGCTCGCGGTATTACCACGTTGAATGGCTATGGACAGCCTTTGCACCAGGAATGACTCGGAGCGGGGGTCACATTCCTTTTGTCGGAGCCGACGGCCTATTTCGCGCACAAATCGTTTGGCGTCCGCTCCCCAGCAGCCCGCCGTTTCCACCGCCAATGGGACGATAATGTAGCCCTAAAAAAAATTATACTTGAAGAAAATGTTTTGCCTTCCAAAATAAGTCGATGACGTGGCCGCTTTACTATGGGGAATGGTAACATTTTTATTCTAAAAAATATTTTTCTTCGGGAAAAATTCTTGTTATCATTAATAGGAAATTTCACGCTGTATAGCTGTGCGCATTAGAAAAGATGAAGCGCTTTGTGCGAATATGATATATCAACTACTTAGGGGTTCAACTCCAATCGGTCTTTAGACCCACGAAGATGGAAAGGAGAAGGTGGAATTAGGTTGTGCGTGCAATGTTGACGCAGACTCGTCGAAATATATCCTGTAAAATAAAATACCGATAATACTACTTTGCGACGGAGTTCAAGACTGTTTTATTACCCGACTGCCCCAAGACAGGAGGGTTATGTTTTTCGAGTGTATGTATGTATGTATGTCGATTTCTTTGTCGCGCTCTGCAGCCTAAACGGCTTGGTAGATTTTAACATGTGAGGTGTCGTTAGGATCGAATTCATTGTAGGAGTGTCATAGGGTATAAAAAAAAATAAAAAAGTACTAAATAAAAAAACTATTTCAAAAAATAAAATACCCGACTGAAAAGAGAATCTTAATCGGTTCCGATTGAGATTAAATTTTGCATACGTATGTAAATCGGATGACAATGCAATATTATTGTAACTTGGAGCTGATCTGATGATGGAGCCGGAAGATATCCATACAAAGGTGGAGATATTACCGCGTTTTAGAATCCTACAGTGCCATCTGTAGGTGGGTAGCGTCGCTTGCTCACCTGGTAATATTTTAATGATAAAACAACTCTGGGAGGTTTCTTTACGAAATAGTTGGGCTTAGCTAGGCCTTTTTGAAATAAAATCACTTAGTTTTAGCATACAAAGCAATGACTAAATTTCCCGTGCAAGATGCCGCATTCATTAGTTTTGTAATATACTGTAGTTTTTCTACTCCATAACAGAGGCGCTGTTTTTATTACCGCGTTTTAGAAACCTACAGCGCCATCTGTTGGTGGGTAGCGTCGCTTGCTCATCTGGTAATATTTTATTGATAAAACAACTCTGGGAAGTTTCTTTATAAAATATTTGGATTTAGCTAGGCCCTTTTGGAAATAATTTTCTAAGTTTTAACATAAAGCAATGACTAAATTTCCCTTGCAAGATGCAGCATTAATTACTTTTGTGTTATACTGTAGCTTTTCTACTCCATACCAGAGGAGCTGTTTTTTTATGTCGACTACCCAAGGAAGTTTTAGCCCACGCTTCGCCAAAGCGAACCACCAGCGACTAAAACCTCCTTGTGACGACCAAATTCAACCATACCTTACGTACGGTCAACCGCACGTGAATGGAAAGATTTGCAAATCTATTACTATGTCACAAAGTTCGAAGTGTTTATACTGACGTGCTGTTGGGTGTATGTAGAAAAATACAGTCAGCAGAGAGGGACTATATATCGCTTCTTAGTTTAATAAAGAACTTCCACGAAGATATGAATGGCGCTGTCGTTCCTGGTGGCATTACATCTGAGCCGTTCAAAATGCGCAGAGGTGTCCGCCAAGCTTGCGTGTTAGCACCCACCCTGTTTGGTATATTTTTCTCATTGCTATTAAGAGAAGCATTCGGCAATCTACATACAAGGGCTGATGGGGAGTTGTACAACATAATTTCACTTCTTAAGTCCAAGCACCATCGCGAGGACGTTTTTATCGACAGCCTTCTATTTGCTGATGATGCAGCCTTTGTGGCCAACACTGCAGATGATTTACAAATCATCGTCGATAAGTTTTCACGGGCATGTTCCTTGTTCGGCTGAATACAAGAGTATGGCAAAACAAACATCTTACGACGAACACCAAGATGATCGTTTACCAAGCATGCATTTCAAGCATACTGTTGTATGGAGCAGCAAGGACGACGTACGCAAAACAAGAGCGACAACTTAATGCCTTGCATATGCTCTGCCTCCGAAACATCCTAGGCATCTCCTGGAAGGACAAGGTAACCAAAAAAACGGTCTTACAACGAGCACAGCTGCCCAGTTTCTTCGCATTGCTGAAGCAGAGACGATTACGATTTTTGGGGCACGTGCACCGCATGGAACCAACCCGTCTACCCCAGCGTGTATTGCTTGGTGCTATAGCGCACGCAAAAAGAAGTGTTGGTAGGCCAATGCTGCGCTTTAAAGATTGCGCCAAGCGAGACATGATCACTTTTGGTATTGAACACCTAGACTGGGAGCAGACAGCTGAGGACAGAACCAAATGGCGTAAATCATTACTGGATGGACGCAAGGTACACGATGAAGCCTGGTGTTGTGCCCGTTGTGAAAAATAACGACATAACATCAATTATTGATAACACAAGCTTCACCAGCAGCGTGTGGCAGGACCTGCCGCTCCCGAGTAGGCTTATTCAGCCATGAAAACCGGTGAAATCGACAGAATATTGCTTAAATCGTCTGACATAGACGGCTAAGGCCTATGATGATGATGTATGTATGTATGTATGTCTAAACGGCTTGATAGATTTCAACATGTGAGGTGTCGGTAGATTTGTATTTATTGTAGGAGTGTGATAGGGTATAATATTTTAGTACGGCACCTTTGAAGAGAA
This sequence comes from Athrips mouffetella, assembly GCA_947532105.1. Taxonomy (NCBI): domain Eukaryota; kingdom Metazoa; phylum Arthropoda; class Insecta; order Lepidoptera; family Gelechiidae; genus Athrips; species Athrips mouffetella. The sequence continues at coordinate 17,905,141 of OX383963.1, forward strand.
AAAAAAGGGTGAAATAAAATTTTTAAAATCATTTCTTTTACGACATGGGTATCAAACAATAGCTGGTACAAACTTGATTCTAAGGTTTAAGCAAATGTAACAACATAACTTGACGCAGCAAATCTAAAAACTAAAAAGTTTAAAATAAAAAATTATTAAATAACAAAAAACCCAACTGCTTAGCACAAGAGAGGAAAACAAGCTTAAATCTATTGGATTTGGTAACTTGAATTGTATAAGATACTGCAGGCGGGGCGAACAAAATTAAGTCGTAAACATCCACAAAACGTTTTTTCGTCCCCGCCTGCAGTATCTTATACAATTCAAGTTACCAAATCCAATAGATTTAAGCTTGTTTTCCTCTCTTGTGCTAAGCAGTTGGGTTTTTTGTTATTTAATAATTTTTTATTATATAACAAATATTCAGTCCCAATAAAATAAACTAAATTACCTAGCTTACTTCAGCTATATTCAGCTAATTTTAGTATCAAAAGATCAAAAGTCTAAAAAATCTATAAGAACAATTTACCGGAAAAGTTATAAGTACGCACGGCCGCTAGCACGTAGAAACAAAGCCAGTATAATCTGAACCAGCGCTACGCTACGAACGCCTAAAACCAGAGACCCGCTCAAGGTCAAAGTTTTTCCTTCTCAAATCCAAATTCACAAGCATTTCATGTTAAAATTGTAGAATTTCCATACATTATTACGTCCCTCATTTCACCATCTTAGTAGGTGATTTTCGCAAAAAGATACTGTCACACTTGCTTTTATAATTTTGGTAACCGACGAGCCGCCGTGTGTACTATACATGTACAAGAATATAAGACGCTTGGAGGCGACGAATCAAAGACGAGTGTAGCTTAAGAGAGTCGTTTATTACTGAATTATTGTTAATACATATAGCTATAACTGATATTGCACTAATCGGGGTGCGTGTCGCTACACCACAAAATTGATAATTTTCAACTTTCACTACTATTATTATATCTATTTTCTTCTATCACCTACTTATTTCTTACTTTTTATCTAAAAAGATTAGTCACTATGTTATAAAAATACTACGTGTAATTTTTCTCACTATAATATGTGATTTGAATTGCCTTACATAGCTTGCCCTAACAGAGCGAGAATCACAAGTTTGTGTTTTGTTGCACTGTAGGCTATTTAATATTTTTTGTATATCTAAGATCTTTTGTGGCCTTTATATTGTTTATACTGGGAGTGGACGTCTTTCGGCTGATATGATGATGATGATGATGATGATACTGGGAGTACTTTTAAGGACTTTACAATTAAAGACTTTCGGCATGGCACTTACAATTTCAATTTTACTTGTTTAGGCCATGTTGAAGCTATGCCGTCAAAAAAGTTGACTATTAGTTAGGTACCGACCTAGTTAGACACAAAAATTAAGAATATATACCTCCAACTAGTTATGAGTTGAAAAAACATGCAAATATATTGCTACAGGTTTGGATGATATTAATCGCAGACCTTGAGACATTTTCAAATTAAATTCTTTGCCATAACTTCAACATAACGTCCAAAAATCTTTTACAAAACGCAGTGATCCTACAGTAATAGTTTAACTTCACCTATGTAAAGACACCAATTTTCATTAAAACGTTTTTTGATGACTGCGGCAGCTTAAAATAAAGATTTAATTGAATTTCATTTATTGTGTGATCTTCAAAACCTATTAAACCTATAAAACATGGTTTTGATGGTCACACGATAAATCGACATCTTTCTGGACTAATTTTGGCCTGAATTACAAAGTGTTAACACAAGTAAGCCATCTTAATAGGCTGTCAAACACATTTCCCAAAAACTAAAACAAACTGAACAACTTGTATTAAAGTAGTAGAAAATAATTAACATACCATACAAAATTTACCGTCACGTAATGCAGTTTCTTTGAAAAGTCATATTTTTGTAGTTTGACCCTTGTCTCCCTTTGAAAAAATAAAATTATCAGTTTCAGGGTCTGAATTTTCGGTTTCAGTTTTTCAGAAATATCGTTTGACACGCTGTAGGTGATCTCTACCTAATGTCCGAAAATTAAAAACAAAGCTAAATACATTAGTACATCTTAATACATAATATGTTATAACCACAGAGCTCTGAAGTCCATGCGTCTTGCTCTGCATCTAGCAAGCATCTAGAGACGAATTCTTTATTTCATTCAATACAAATCAGTGTCACCATTTACTAAAACTAACACGCTTTCCACACCCACACTACTGCGTCATTTGAGTGCGATAAATATAGTACCATTATTGCGAAAGAGTAAGGTTCAAAAATCCAGTGACTGCGTCTCTATGGCAACAAATGTGTTTATGAAGTGCATTCAAAATAAGCGCTTACATAAATTGGATAGTATACCTAGTCAATAAGGAACCAAATTATTTTACTCTCTTCGCTTCTATGGGGGGGTGCGCGCGCAGGCAGAGTGGCGCTATCCTTGTTCTGTGGTTATAACTGTGCGAAACAGGTGGAAAAAGCCCACCACTAAAGAGGTATAGTCAAGACCACGTCGAGCTTGAAACATTTGACTTTTTACTGTTCTTATTTCAATCACCCTTGGAGCAAAACTCGCGATGGAAGTATCAAGCTTGACCTGCTTTTGACTGTACATACTCATTCAATAATGATGCACACCCTCTTAATATGAAGTTAAAATGTCATACGCACCGTCAACTGATGTGATGTCTGTTTCTAATACAAAGACATTGTGGGTGGACCGTAAATCACGTAAGCTTATCTCTGTGTCTACCTTGACCAGTGAGGCGCTAGATATAAGGCGAATTTAACTTAAAATGTAGCTAAAACTAAAATGTAGTACTTACATAGAAATAGTTGCTCTGACCAACGGACGAAATTAAGTTAGTAGTTAAAATACACATGAAATTTTCAGAATATAGTTATTATAGAAATAAAAACCACCTTGAAACGATAACTACTCGCCAAACCATGTCCTTTAATAAAAAATAAAAATATGATTAAATTGTAACGCGTTGACGTCTTTTGTACTGAGAAGCTGAAATTCTTGAAAAATACTATCATCAATCTACTTAGTTTGTTTTTGGTTTGTGTTATGCTTTCTGTGCTACATACATACCCATGTACCATCAGTAGTCTTTAGTCAGCAGTCTTTACCTTCTGCTCAAATCTTTTTAGGGTTCCGTACCTCAAAAGGAAAAAACGGAACCCTGATAGGATCACTTTGTTGTCCGTCTGTCTGTCAAGACCCTTTATCTCACGAACGGGTAAAGGTATCAGGTTGAAATTAATACCATATATTAGGATCTATGAACCACACAAGATCTGAAAATTTCAATTTTTTACAACGACGCAATCAAAAGATATGGCATTTTATGTCCTCATCTCCATACATTTATTCAAAAATGCAAAACCTATAGGGTACTACCCGTTGACCTAAAATTATGAAATTTGGCAAGAAGCTAGGTCTCACAGTACAAATAATGGGAAAAGTCTGAAATCATAAAATATTACAACTTTTCTCACAACTAATGGTAACTAATTGTGGTGAGCTCCCGTTTCAAGAACATTCATATAAGAGAGGGGTCAAGTTGGATGGTCACTGAGGCGATTTTTGTTTTAGTTCTATTTAAAAACGGGAACACTTACAAACTTGAAAATTGGTGTACAAATGTTTATAGTGCATAAGCTATAAAATAACAACAAATAATAAAATTTGACAAGCGCATGTCGGACTCAAAAAATCTAGCACATTAACTTACTGAAATTTCAACTAATACAATTATGTTTATGTGGTGGTACGGAACCCTCAGTGCGCGAGTCCGACTCGCACTTGGCCGGTTTTTTTTTGTCTGACTTATTTTTTGTGTCCAGCGGGTAATTTTCAGGTTTGAATTTTGACTGCTCAAAAACTAGCGGTTTGAAGTGAACGGGGGAGGCATCGTTCGATGCATTAGATTTACGGATTTATTAGTTGCGATGATTCAATGGTCAGGAGCACATCGCACTTTTACCAATGAGCAATATTGAAAACACGCGAATCGTTGGCTCGTGCGCGTCGCAATTTTTGCACGCACTTCAATATTCGCAGACTAAATGACGGCCCGCGCACGCAACTTATCTGGTCGTAAATGCAAAAGTTTAGACAACAAGGGACAGTGGTGAATAGAACTCCTCCGGGTCCATCAACATCAGCAGCAACACCGGTACATGTGGCTCAAGTTCGACACCAAATCATGCATAATCCACGTATACAAAAGCATTGAAGATAAAGGCCTCTACCGGAATAAAAAAAACAGCAGTGCATGTTATTTTGATGGAAAAAAATTAAGATGCACCTACACAAAATGCCAATCGTGCAAGGTCTTAATGAAAATTACTATCATTTTCGCGACATTTTCACAAAAACAAATTATGCTCTGCCTTTTCGAACAGCACGAACGCTTGGCAACATACTGTTCAATGATAAAGCTCATTTTCATATCCATGGCTAAGTAATCAAGCAGAACATGCGTTATTGGTACCTGAGCGACCCTAAAGAAAGCCATTAAAAGCGTTTGTATTGCTCTAAAACCAAAGTGTGGTGCGCCATTTCTTTCCGCGGATGAATTGGCCAAATGTTAGGGTCCGGCTGCAAGAGTGCTTGGGATAAAATGGGCGTCATTTAGACTATATTGTTATTAAAAACTTTAATCCGCAACCTGACTGTTTTATATGGCAAAATAAAAATGAGTTACAATTTTTCCTTTTTTATTTATTAAATTTCAAACTTGAAAATTTCCCGCTGGACACCCTTTACAGTGAATATTTTCAGTAACTCTATTTATTTCATTATTTCTCTTCTACTATCGAGGGTCCAGACACACGCACATTTAGTTGATATTCCACATACATGCACGAAACGGATTGCAACCACTTTTACCATATACATCCATGAATAATTTGAACATGAAGGGCACTAAGGATGAAAAAGACACGAGGATCCAAATATAATTAAAGGATTAATTCAAATGATCAAAAAGCCTTGAGAGATCGGTCATAAAAATATGCATAAATAAATTATATTTTAGTATATTTGATTCTAATACGGTTGCTTTCTATATGATGGGCAATTAATTGGTTGCAACAGTTGTCTAAGTCAAAGGTTATGTGATGTTACTGAGCAGTAATAATTCAATCTGTTAATGAGGCAGCCTTTAGACGTAATAACTATTATTTGTCGACAGATTGTTTGCTAGTGTTTGGTTTATATTATGACTTCTTCCGTTTTTACTTTAAAGTCTTTGTTAGTGGGTAAGTTCTTTGAAAAGATAAACAATTACACACAATTAACTGTAAACTAATTTTAAATTTTAAGTTTCAGAAACAAGACACCTCTAACGTCACAAACATTTTTACGAATTAAACGTAACTGTATATTGACGTAACGTAAGATAGATTGATATTAAAATAAATGAACACTTTATTTCACACAAAAAAAGCTAAATAAAAATTACAACAATAAACTACAAAAGTGGGCAAAGGCCGTGTCAGCTGGTAAGGTTTAATTTATATCAATCACATGTAGCTTACATTTTACCCTATCATTGGTTTATAGACATTAAATCAAAATATTTAGACGTGGTATAATTTATTAGTAAGACTAGACGTTAAAATTTAAACTGTGTGATTTCAAAGTGGTTATCCTTGAAAGAAAATAGAAATAAACTCTTATTCACTGAATGCCAAGTTCAAAAGCAAGGTAGATATAGGTAATGATCACCAAATTAAACTACTATCTAAATTTTTCACAACGTATGATCAGTATATTTTCTAAACATATGAAAGAGCTTGTCCTGACTGACTTAATGACTGATTCCTCAACGTCGAAACTTAACCTCTATAGCTAAAGTTGTGAAATTTTGTACAGAGGTTTGTTGCACGTCAAAATCGCCCACTTAGAAAGGATTTTTCGAAATTCATCCCCAAGATTATAATAAAAAGAGGGTGAAAGATTGTATAAAAGTCCTATAGTTTTAACACGAGATGCATAAAAATTAAACCAAAATACGTGTTTCAGCACTTTTGAGAAATCATCTCCAAAAAGATGAATATGTGGGATTAAAATTTTCATTAAAATCCTACAGTTTTGACATAAGATTTATAAAAATTTGGATTGAAATTATGGAAAAGAAAAAAAAATCTTACGTGATTTAGTATTATTTTTACATTATCCCCGTGAAATGAGGGATGAAATGTATGAAAATCTTATAGTTTTAAAATGAGAAATGCAAGTATCGAAGACAAATCATCAGTTTTTCAAAATTAAACCAAAAGGGCATGACCAAGATTTTTGAGTAAGAATCATGAAAATATTATGGTTTTAGGATAAATATCCCAACAAATAAATGGTAAATACCAAAACTATAAAAGTAAGTGTGACAGTATATTTTTGCGAAAATCACCTACCAAGATGGTGAAATGAGGGATGTAATAATGTATGGAAATTCTACAATTTTAAAATGAAATGCTTGTGAATTTGTATTTGAGAAGGAAACACTGACGTTGAGCGGGTTTCTGGTTTAGGGAATTTGTAGCGTAGCGCTGGTTTAACTAATATTGGTTTTGTTTCTATGTGCTTGCTAAAATGCGCACCTAATGGAAAGAAAAAACGAAACACGTGTTTCAGTTTTAAGCAAAATCATCCTCTAAGGTGGTGAATCGAGGTACGCGTATTTAAGTTTCTAAACTTGTCAAACTAAAGTAGAAAATCCACGCGAGCAAAGCCGTGGGTAACAGCTAGTGATAGATAATATAAAAAAAAATTATAATCTGTTACCAAGTCATCTCTGAAATTGTTTTTACAGATCATTAGGTAGCGCATTGCTTGTCTAATTATAATTTATTATGTCTTATTCTTATTATAATTTTAGTGTTGCTAGACTTTTAATTGTACCAAATGTCCCTTTGTATGCAAAATTTAATTCTACAATACGTTACAATACTTAGCCCTCAACGTAAGAAAGAACCAAACCTTGGGCTAAACCACAAGACTTATTTCAGACGAGGGTTCAAGGTAATAATTTAACCGACATAAACTTATCTAAAACGAATTTTCCAAAATATATTTTCAGCTAGAGCAGTGCTACGAGGTTGTGAACTATAGTGCCGAAGCTATATATCGGTGTAGCGCTTGCGCATCTCATAGTGTTGAACCGGACGCGACCGCGACGCGTCCTGTGTGTGTGTTATGTGCTTGTGCGAGACACCTCAGGAAATATGGTGAGCTTATCGTTGCCTTATATTTCATATATAGATCATCAATTAAAATTGTAATGCGATTAAGATTCAAGTGACTAAACAAAGGTTTTTGAAGTGTTGAGTTTAACAAAATGTGTAATCAAAAGTTTCAAAACATGATAATATCCTGAAGCTTATAATTATTTTTAAACTTAATAAAACTGTTAGGATGAGTAACTTCATTTATCTCACTCTAACTTAATTTAAGCTAATCTGTATTTCTATTGCGTGACAAAAAACAATCAAGTTATACTACAGGGTGAAATTGAAAACATTCGACAAATATTGAGATTGAACATAGGTCATCGGACGAACAAAATGTTCACCCTTTCATAGTAAAGTCAGTCAGTCAGTCAGAGGGTAAGATCGATTTTTTTTTACGTCTAACGACCTGTGTTCCTTGGGGAAAGTTGTTCAGTTTCGTAGTCTGAACTCAATCTCAAAATTTGTCGAATGCTTTCAAATTCACCCTGTAAAGTATGGTCAGGACATCAAACGAACAACTTTAACAAGGAACATATGACGGAAGATTAGAAATTTTTTGGTCGTCCCTTATAAAGTCCAGTATTGACGGCGCAAGGTTTGTATGGGGAAGCCAGTTCTCTGTTGATATTTGTATGTTGAGGATAGTTGTTCAGTTTTATGTGCTGAGTAAATAAATACAAAATAAATAAAACCATAATAAATTATAGGTCAGGGTCACAGCATATTTATTTAAGAATATACAAATTTCAAAGCAACAAATTCAACATTAAGGACATTAGGCCAAAGCCCACTGAGTAAATCTCACCAGACCCCGAGATGTGTACGCAGGAGTTAAAATGATGCAACGCGAAGGCCGAGTCGACCGCAAAGGTTACTGGCGACAAATTCATCTGCTTCCAATATTATGGATATCTGCCCACTTGCTGGACCCCGAGTCCTTGATACCACAGTACATAGTACACTATTTTATGGGTATCTTCTTAATGATTTCTAGTGAAGGGTTAGATAATAATAGCGTTTTTGATGAAGTTTTAATGGAAGTCGCGTAGGTACGAAAATTATAATGACATTTGCACACTAATGTCACTTCAAATACAAGATTTTCAGTTTAATGTTAAATAACCCGTGGTTCAAGATATAAAAAATAACTTAGAGGGTATAGTATAAATATTAAATATAAATACATTTCAGGGTGGCGCTTTAGTTCCATTATATTTCTTGGATGAGAAATATTTTAACACCTCCAAATGTTAATGATCTTATTATAAACCTAGCAAATGCATGCAAAGATCGTTTTCAAACTTGCCTGTAATAGCAACCTGTAGAGCTATAACTAACATCCAAGTTTAACCTTTAGATCGTTAAACCTAAGGGTCAGTCGGTTCCTCCTTACTCATGTTAATCTAACGAAGACAGAATTACTCATGGTCGCACAAGTTAATACCCAGTTTCAAAAGATGTGAAACAAATAATACAAAAGTTGCAGGTTGATGTAAGGTCACTCAAACCAGCTTAAATCAGTTAAATTATCTTAAATCTAAACAACCCAAAATATTTAGAAAAGAAAGAAAAAATAACACTTCTATCAGAAGTAAAAAGTTTTTATTAATGCATACCGAATTTATTGCTACTTAAAGGATAATATTATGCAATCCAATCTAAAAGCAGAACTGCTTCTAAGAGCACGTTTTATAGTTTCTATTATTACTAAAGGTAAAAGCAGAGTTTTTACACAGAAGATAATATATTTGCCTTTTACACAGAGTGCAGTTTGTAACAGACTGATTGACAGAGAATACTCTTATAAAAATAATATTTAAAAACTGTCAAAATACGGCCAGGATGTTCTCATTGTTACGAAGGAGTTTCAACAGTTTCGATTGCTGGGCTTCATAAATATGCCCACATAGACCACATTTTATTTAGCTAGAACATTGAAACGATGTTATATTTCATTAGCATACTTTATAGCTCTGGTTGCATCAAAATATGGAAGGATAACGTACAAATTTATGTTTTTGCTTCTCCCGTCGTAGTTGTAATTACACAGTTGCAATTTATTTAATTTGAATAAGTTTTTTGTTAGCTGGTTATATATCTTTGCTCCATAACTTATAACTTGATAAACTCAAGACCATACCCTAAGGGGTACACTGTACCAAATTAGCGGTCTCTACAAAGACCACAGACCATACATAAGTTGGTTGTTATAAATAAGTAGCCATTAGGAATACCACTTAGATTTAACTCGATGTGTTTAACATTGTATAAAGGTTGTGCTTAGTGATTGATAAATTCAAATGTTTTGATTTATTTCAGTCATTAGTCGTTTGTGTCGATGGCATCAAACATTAAACGTTGATGTAATAGGCTAAATATTAAATGCATTCAAGGTTAGCTAAATGACCGCTTAATAATAAGTGCTTAAATACTTTGATCTTTTTGTAGCTTCTACTTCTTTATATTTTCAGTTTTATTTTAATTTAAATTAAGCTTAAGCAATCGCAATATTTTTCACACCCGTTTTCTTTTTTACCTAGATGTCCTAAAATTTCATATTAACTGTCTTTTTTGTAGGTCGAATTCTCATCAAGCCTGAGAATTCATAATTATAATAATTTTTGGTAAGCTCGACACAATTCAAAACCAATATGATTTAATTAAAATATACCATCAATAATTCCAATGACATCTTCTTCACCTTACGTAATTTGGGCCTTGACTGCGACAGTTGATTGATATTGAAATAAAATTCTAACGTGCGGTATGAATATGTAAGATTCATAATTTATGGCCATTTAATTAGTTTAAATTCATGTTTTAAGACATTATTTTTTTGTCAATTGGAACCCAAGTTACAGCTACTAAACCTTTGTTAAAAACAACTACTTAACAATTTATGTTTTTCTTTTACGTCTTTTCTATTTTATTGCTCCTTTTATTCTCCATATTTGTAATGATTCTAAATTGCTAAGTAATCAACTATGACTTTTATATGAGTAGACGAAGTTATCATATAACTTTGTAACATCATTTATATCAGCATTCTTCTGGTCAGTTATAGATAGTTCATTGCATTGTTACATACTTCAAGAATCAGCTCAACAAGTTGTGCAAAAACATGCATTTAATTCCATTTATATCTTCAACATTATCATAACCTCTTAATCTGAACTTTTAAATCTTACATTTTTATGTACATCAGACAAATAGCCTCTAAAGTAATAATATGGCTTATCAAATAGTTTTTTTTTTCTATTGTAAAAGGAAATTTTCATACACAATAGTGTGGAAGAATGTTGCAAATGCTGACAGGTGGCTCGTGTTAAGATTGAAGCGAAAGCGATAAGGTGATACTTACTTTATATACCTGTACGCTTTGAGCAGAATGATAAATTGTGGGATGTCAAGCAATATAATGTCAAGCTATAAAATGTCAAGCAAGGTTAGAATGGACTGAAAGCTTAAATGAAGGAGAGGAATCAAAACAGGTCAATATTGTCCATTAAATTATGACAAAGGTATCCCCCAAACATTTTAATACAAAAATGTATGGTATCTACTTCAATGAGGGTACCATCAACAAAACAAGTAGAGTAAACTAATGGTTGAGGTTAACAGAGCGTTAGACATTAACAAATATTTGCTTAGACAAATATTACTGAACATCAAATACCCTTCATACATACATACCCACGTATAACATTTTGTATTGTACGCAGTAACTTCAATAGATTTTTAGAGCTGGAAATCAGAACAACCATTATAGTTTTATCTATGCACTATTATTATGGGTAAAATATTGATAGGATGGTTCCATCGATACCTAAGTAATAAAATACTATTATTATTCATTTTGATAGTTCAGTGACATCAAAAACATAAATATAACTGTAGAGTGTAGAACACGATACTAGTTATAATAAAATCTTTTCACATAAGATAATAATAAAATGTGTTTTTAATTTATCCTAAATGACAACTATTTTCGGTCAATGTCCTTATAAAACTGATAATGTTTTAATTTGTAATATTACTGAGCATCAAGTACCCTTCATACATACCCAGAAAAGTGCACTTAAAATGCAAGTATTATACATACGTATAACATTTTGTACTGTAGGCAGTAACTTTGATAGATTTTAAAGCTGGGAATCTGAACAACCATATAGTTTTGTGAGTTTTATCTATGTACTACATACCTCAGTAATAAAATACTAGTATTGTTAATTTTGATAGTTCAGTGACATCAAAAACATAAATATAACTGTAAAGAGTAGAACGCGATTCTAGTTATAATATTAAAAGCTTGTGATATCATTCATTCATTTCCACATAAGATAATAAAAAGATATGATTTAAAATTATTCTAAATGACAACTTTTTTCGGACAATGTCCCTATAAAACTGATCATGTTTTTCAAAAGAAATCAACATTCCATTCTAGATCACAAACTAGTTGAATGTCTTAGTGTTTATAAAAAGCGCAGTTTTTCTTAAGTCTCCTCAGTGTTGATTTGATTATATTATTTCTAAAAAGAGAACCATTTTATACAAAAAAATGTTTATATCATACAAAATCTTTTTAGTGGTACCTACTGCAATCTTTTACTATGGGACTAACGCTGAAATGGTCAAAAAATCAATATTTTCATATATTTTTTATAACAAATTGCTGACATAATTGTAGGCATTTCACAGTTGGTCCTTCAGTAAAAGTTATTAACCATGAGTAGAAATAGTAGATTGTATCACAAGGCTGTAAAATAATATATTTAAGGCGAGGGCGCTATTTTGAATCCAGAGCGAAGTGAAGGATTCTTGAGTAGAATCCCGAGCATGGCGAGGGATTCTAAAGTAGAATCCTGAACGTAGCGAGGGATTCAATAGGTCGCCCAAGGTAAAAATATTTTTGCTGCCGCGTAATACACTCTACTTTTCATCTCCCTCTAAGAGAAAAGAATAAGAGGCTCATTAAGTCACACTCGTCATTAATTTTAAACAAAAAATACCATTACAATATTATTTCTTGATGAAACAATACTAAAAATCATATTAAGTATTATTTGTAACCACTGAAAATGTTATTGACATTTTTGTATCGACTAGGAACAGAACCTCTTTGGTTGGTACTCGTAGTCTTGTTTACATTTCAAGTATATTTCTTTTTTTATATATTTATAATAATTTTAATAGTGCAACCAGCCAGTATCATTTTTCATACAATATTTTGGTTCGAGTTCTATGGTTGACCTAAAATATCCCTATGGTGGACCTAAATTCAAATTCTAATTTTAAATCCCATTTTTACCCGCTACGAAAGTCTCTTGCAGAAAACAGCTATTTTGTTCGCCTTTATTGACGAACCGTTCAGCGATTTTCGAATAGATGGGATGAAAACTTAATTTTAGTATGTGCGGTACTCACGGCCGAACTTCAATAGAAACACTTTAAATTGAGCAAGGTTCTTTTTTCGGGCGTTTGTATCGTAGTATTAGTTCAGCTTATTCTGGTTTTGTTTCCTTTAATAAAACCTTACACAATACAAACAACGTTTACGAAGATATTTTCAGAAAACAGAAACTATGAATAAAAACTATACTATTCAGAATGTGAAGCTGATCAACTTTTTACAAAAACATATGAAACAAGATTTTCTTATTTCCTGTACGAGTACAAACTGCATTTCTCGACAGCGAATTTTGTATGGCACTCTATTATTTTTTTACGTTTTTTGGAGAAAGATGTTTAGTTCCACAGTCTAAATCTGCAGTTTTGGTTTTCAGAAGATAACTTTTTATATCCTGAATATTGCTGTCTAGCAAATGAGCTATTTTTGTAAGAACACTTTCAACTAAGTAGAAATAATTTGAAATCTTATACCTTAGACTCAACATAGACCACTCATAGCCGACGTTTAGTATACACATTCAGCAGTGTACACACAAGATGGAGAACAGATAGTTTTGTGTCACTTGCTTTGTTCGAACCAACTCTGGACTGACAATTGCACAAGTGCATGTTAAATGGTTCTTATCTCATCTCATTAGTAAACACATGTGTTTTTATTAGGTGTGATAATGAGTTTGTAATTGTGTACGTTTAAAATTCATTTTGTGATTATCGTATTGTTACCGGATTACTTGAGAGGCTTTGGTATGTATTTTTTTGTTTGTCATTTGATACTTTAGTTTCTGTAATTAAATTGTCACTAAGTGGATATTCTTTCAATAGTTTATTTTAGTACTTCTACGACAATAATAAGAAAACCAATCAAAACTTGAAATTTTTCGAGTTAAAAGATAAAGCTTGTTGTAAAAGTTTTTGGTAAACGAAACAACAATCAGAATTTGGTACTTAAATCTCAGTAACTATCTATTTACTAGGCCAGAAATTATTTAACAACTAAGCCTGCTTCTAACTTTCTTAGTATAGGTACCTAAATCACCAAATTTTTATTTTTAGTGTATGTGTTTTCCTTCCTATCGCAATATTTAAAATGAACTTGTTTATTTCCTAACTCAGACGTATCTAAACACCAGAATAAAGCTTTTAATTAAGTTTTGACACCTGAACATGTTTGAAAAGAAGATTACAACCTGCAAGAGGTATAATTACATTAATCCGGCGTCGAAGCATTATGTCGATGACTGTACGAAGAATAGCTAAGTCGCTGACGGCTCAATATTACAAAGTTCTCTGTTTCATACTAGTTCTCTGTAAGATAGAATCTTGAAGCACAAATCGCCGACGAAGTTTGTAGTGCGTGGCGTAATGCCAGTGGCAGCTTACTCGAGTCGTAACTTGCAAAATATTGATTGACAGATGAATAATCATCACCATTTTTTTTGGAATGCGGTATTATATACTTGTAAAACACGTCTTTATCCTTCAAAACACATTTTTTGCATATATGCACATATGTAAAGTTTAAAGTTTAAGGTAAGCTCTAACATCTTAACTGCCGTATTGCCGCGTTTGGTAGTGACCCTGCTTTTCGCGCTATAGCACGAAGGTTCGATTCCTGCTCAGGACAATATTTATTTAATGAATGAGAATAGTTATGTGTACTGTCATCATCATAACATCCCATAAAAATGTCCACTACAGGACAGGGAGCGTTCTAGCCTTTGCTGGAAAAATGTGGTGGGGAAGTGCTATAGTCACCTCGTTTGTCAGCGTTACGGCTGGCACCATGGACCGCGGTTGTAGGTGACCGCAGTTAGTAAGATGGTATGATACACAGGAGGATGCTGCTACCCATACTCCAGTTTATAACCCTCAGTCGCCTCTTACGACAACCACGGGTATGTATGGGATGGTACTATTCTTTGCCGGCACCACACGGGAAGTACTGTGTACTGTATCCTATACTATTGATGGAAGTGTTTTGAGGTTAGTCATAGAGTTTACAACCCCAAAGATAATTGTATACACTAAATACATACTAGATCAGTTTTTTTGAACAATGACAACTTATTTTGCGTGTTTGCTGTTGACAGTCTTCCGAATACTAAAAGGGCATACTGCATACTGCATAATAAAACTGAAAATTGTTAATTAATTTTCGAAAAATGTACTTGACTAAATATTGATTAATAAATCGTGCAATATCATCTAAAAGGGCATAGTCAATGTAACTGAACATTAACTTTCAACGAATAAAACTTTCAGGAAATAAAAAAAAATGTTGGCCTCTCCATACAAATTGTCCAATCAAGTTTAAAATTTTGTATGGAGAGGCTGATTTTTTTGTTGAAAGTTGTTCAGTTACGTTGACTGATCATGCCCTTTCAGTATACGGAAGGCTGTCTATTACACCCTTTATATTCTGTGGTATTAGTTCCGTGGACGCTATTTTGATACACCTATGGCGTACAGCACCAAAATGGCGATGATCAAATAAGCATAACTACTACTTGACAAACGCTGATCCAGTGTATTATAAGAGGTATAGCATATTTCAGATCAGTGTGCAACCCATAAGATATCGTCTGTGATGTCCGTAGTTCAAGCTCTGCCTTATACTCCAGTAAAAATACGGTTTTGCAAAACATTAAATGTTAATAGCTACTTTTTTGTGTATATCGTATTTAAATATGATGTTAAGACGCAATATTTACGAATCCACCTAAAATTTAAAGCGGAATATTTTTTTCGAATAACAACTAAGGCAAAAATAGTAATAGACAATTTTATACTTTATATCATAGATAAACGTATACTTTACACATAGGCATCAAAATCCACCATAAATATATTTAAAAATATCAATTTATTTCAAAATATAAAATCTCCACTTATTTTTACATATAAGGTCCAATAAAGTCGAGGTAAAATAATAGAAATAAACTGAGCTAAACTCAACCTTTTTAAATGTAAGTGATTCTTATATATATTCACAAAAATGTCATACTAAATAAAAAAAAAGTTTTTTGTAATCGCTGGTTTACAATGATTTTGTAAACATTTATGTTGGATGTGCCAAAAATGTGATTATATAGCACTATTTAAATTATTAGAAAGCAAAACGGATCTATTACTATTTTTGGTTGCGAAGATAAGCTTTATTTAAATTTCGTGCTATAAAAGTTAAACAATACAAAAAAGCTAATATTTTTAGGTGGATTCATGTATAATATGAAATTCTGAATATATAGCAAGCCATAAATAAAAAAAATAATCTATTAACATTTTTTTCCGAAATTCCATATTTTTTTAATGTTTGGACGGCAAAATAAATAAATAAATGAAGTAAATTTAGGTGGATTCCATTAAAAAGCTTTACACAGAAATATAATCTATCGATCTGAAAAAGAATCACGGCTATTATCAATTATTTCCGTTTCGCAATACAATCTCTCGTAATTTTACTGGAGTATTAGGGATTCGATGACCTTGTGATGCCCCTAAATTATTTAATAATAATGTTTAGGCAGTAGGTTGATTTAAAGAAAATTCTGATAAAGTTTTTAAGGCATCTACAGTTTGCCAGCGAGAAATGGAGCGCAGTGTATTGGGTCTGAAGCTGTCTGACTATGTCAGAAACACCATACTGCGCTCTGAAACACAAATGGCCGACGTGGCCTACACAGCCGCTAATCTCAAGTGGGATTAGGCGGGCCACGTGTCCCGTATGTCGCAGGAACTATGGGCCAAGACCACTACCACCTGGCAGCCAAGCGACGGTAGGTGTCGAGGCCGATGGCACGATGAACTCGACGCCTGTTGCTAGACTTGGCAACAGAAAGTTTTGGATAGGGACCAAAAAAGGGAAGCGAGAGAGGCCTTTGCCCAGCAATGGGATGCTATGGGATAAGTAAGATAAAACGAGTACCTAAGATCGAGACGATATCACGCTCGCGCTTTTTCCTTCGCATTTATGTATTTTCGATTGGGCGATACTTTCGCAGAATCAACGATGTCACATCTCTACATTCTTACACCCCAAGCGAAATGAATCATTGAGTTGACCTTATTGTTCGATTGCGCAATTGATGGCGGTTCGAGGAAAGCAAGCAGTGTACCTTGAACCTCTCATAACATTCTCTGGTAAACAGAATTAAGATGCGACACGATTGGCGACGATGGAAAGTATCAATTTGTGGATACATGGCGACTCGTTTATTTTGATTGACGATATTGTTGATGATTAATGATGACATAGTCTTTTACTAGGTTTTCATAATAAGTGTATTTTGGGGCTAAATGCACTAACTTTTGTTCAACGACTTCTTGAAATACGCAAAAATAATCGACTTCTTATACAAATCAGCAGCTGATCACTTGTATAAAAAGTAGATAGATTAGTCAATAGTTGGTATAGAACCCTGAAGGACTCAAAAAGGACTATAGAAGCCATCAAAACCACTTTCCACTTTCTTAGTCCGTGGTTGCACGAAAGTAAGCCCATCACATTACGAAAATTGTTCAAATACAGGGTGAATTTGAAGACATTCGACAAAGTTTCACAGTCTGTCTAAGTTGCATGCCTGTCGGTCTTCTACAAATTGTACTTTGGAGAGTGTGCTCAAGAGCTCCACGAGCTTATTCCCTCATCTCCCTTCTACCATCGGGAGTCCAGACGCACCGCAGGATATCACCCATACTTGGTTGATATTCCGCACATTCGCACAAAGCGCTTTGAAACATCTTTTATAATGCGCACGGCTAAAGAGTGGAATTCTCTGCCTGCGTCTGTGTTCCCGAGTTCATATAACCCGAATCTATTCAAGTCGCGAGTGAATGGGCTTCTTCTAGGTAAGCTCGTTCCATCGTCGGCCTCATCTCTGTCTCCAAGACTAGATCGAGGTCAAGAATTAGCCCATTGACGATTATTATTATTATTATCGTTCGGCCTATTTACATATAACCTGCATTAAAATATTTACAAATTAATATCCAAGTGCTGTAGCCAGTCTACAGCCGCCGCAGAAAGCCCGTGAAGTTCCTCGTATGAGCCAGGAAACCGTCTGAGGGGGCATTCTCCTACAATATGTGCCGTGGTCTGCTCTGACGATAAAAAAAAAACAATCAAACTGACTTAATTATTTTCATACTGATTACATGGTGGCACTATGGTGGTGTTTCCTCGTGCTGATTTGCATCGCCATCCAGTAGACATTTCAAAATGTGGTTAAAAACACCCTATTGTACAATTTGGAAGGTGCACGATAGTTGCTCAAAAATGGCACCGCTGGAAAAAGGCTTATCCCTCTTTGCGCTCTCAGCCGCTTTTTGACTAGTTTATGGCTCACGAAAATTATAATTTTAAATTTCAAATTCAGAACATACGAAAACAGGGACACTTTTTTGTCAAATCTACCAAAGTTTTCACGCGAACAAAGCCGTGGGCACAGCCAGTCTTTTTAAAAGCCTTTATGAAACTTATTGCACCACTGCACTTGCTGTCACGACGTTCGTCAATCGAAATTAATTTTGTTTATATCCTTCGCACCTTAGTGATAAAAGGTCGAGAGACTCTTGGTGGTTTCCCATTAAACACTTGAAATGTATAATTGAGGTCTGGGGTCGCGCAATATGCAAAATTTTAAATATATGTGAGCCTAAGTATTGACTATTCAATCTACATGAAATATTTGTGCTTAAATGTACCTATAAGAACGATGTAAATATTTAAGTTTAGATATACGACTAGTAAGCGAGCGTAATCTTTTTCCAGTTCATCTTTTTCTATGGTACTTTTTTTTTTGTGTATTGTCGGCTATGAATAGTACCACCCTTTTTATCCCACAGGTGTCGTAAGAGACGACTAAGGGATTGTGAGCATGGGGCGCTAGCGTGAAGACTAAATTAGCATCGTTATCATACCGATTGAATACTATGAAAGTGGATCCATTTAAGCGGTAAATTGCGTTTGATAGCTTTTGACCGGCTTTAAAACAATTCCGATTTAGTTTAAATTCTAGCGCTGCAGAGGGTGGACAGCTGCCAACTACTTTACTATTATATAGTCACCAACTAGATGACTCAAGTGTACCTACTTTGCGTGCCCAAACCCGTGGCCCTAACTAAGCTCAAAACGCTTAGTTTGCTTGTCATGGGCTTGTCATATCACCGAAAACTGTGACACGCTTCGTTTTCATACAAACGGTGGAGTTTGCGTTATCTAGTCACCAACCAAAGCAGTTCATTCTTCCATCAGTTGAGCTATAACAAGCGTGGTTGGTGTTGGCATATCTCTCTAAAAGTATACCATTCGTTTTAGCTGTGAAATTCGGAGGGGACTTCCCTTTCTAGCAGTGAATTAAATACGGGATGTAGTGATGATGATGAATATATTTTTATTAAGATAATTTTATCTTATGTCCGACAATGAAAATGTGCTTGTCAAAAAATTATATTTATCAAATTTTAGAATTTTAATGATCCAAATTATTCAGTCCAAATGTCACCCATTATCTCATCTAATGATGTCCCATTAATAATTCATAAAATAAATAAATTCCAGTTATTTCCATAAAAACACTTAAACCTTCTAGCTAATGACATTTTTGAATTAAAAAACTAATTTAAATTTGAAACTGGCTACAACTGATTAAAAAGCATGTTTAAATTATTTATTATTTAAATAGTTCCACATCATATAAGTGGATGTATCCTTGAGACTAAAGAATTTACTTTTTAAAATTTAACCCATTTTACTATATACCAGATTTCATCAACATTTTAATTGAAAATAACTATTTAGAATGGAATGCAATAAACGTACATTTCTAGAAAACAGGTAACTACTAAAAATTACAACACAAAATAAACGTAAAGAACACTGCCAGGGAAAGGGGACTCACTCAGCATTTTGTAGCTAAGAATAGTACCTACAGGTTCTAACTCGTTTCAAATTCAGAGAAAAGACAGTAAGTGTTCATATGACAATATTAAATTGACTACTAGGATGCTCAATACGTTAAATATAATAAAAAATATACACAATATCACGCTTAAAATCTGGTGGCATATTGTTTCCCAGAAACTGGTGGTCTACTCAGAAAATGAATGAAATACAAAAACTCGTTCATCGCTTTAGAGTATAATATCAGAAAATGATTAGTCCGCTCAATAACTTTAGTGGAGTCTCACTACAAGTGGATCTCAAAATGATCATGGATAAGACAAAAATTGTGTCTAACGCCCTTGTTGTACCCACTCAACTCAAAGTTGGACACTCTACTACGCTCGAAGTTGTCGATGAATACGTATACCTGGGACAAACAATCCAGTTGGGTAAATCCAACTTAGAAATAGAAAAAGAGGTTATAATCGTCGAATCCGACTTGAATGAAGGGCAGCGATTGGGAATCTCCGCAATATTTTCACGTCCAAAATACCGCAGTGTCTCAAGACAAATTTTTTGACCAGTTTGTGTTGCGAGTGATGAAATAAGGTACCAAAACGTGGTCGCTCGCGTTGGGCCTTATCAGGAAGCTCAAAGTTACCCAAAAGGCTATGCTCGGAGTCGTTCTGCGGGATCCAGTATAACCCAGTTCACTCGCAATCCAGGTTCGTCGTCGTATCGGCGAACTTCTATAAGTAGATACCTGTTTTCCTTGCGTCAACCAACCTTTATTAAATATTGCTTAGATCCACTAGTCGTTTCGGTTACCTTTCAATTTTCTAAGCGGAAATATGTTGCAGTACTTGTAGATCTCATCTGCAAAAAAGCAAGAGCCGTACCGGATCTTAAAATCAAAATAAACAATAGATGTTTGAATAAAATTTGCATTTATTTAACGCCCGATTCGATCTAGGATTTCCTGTTCAAAATCCACATATGGCTGTAGTTATTGAAATAACTGTGCGATCCAAGTAAGATGTGTCGATTAAAGTGAATAAAACTTATTGGGACAAGAAAGGAAATTGCTACAAAAATAAAAAACTGGCAAAGTATGAGTCTGGTTTGAGGGCTAAGGGTTCCGCACCTGTCCACCAAACGATAAAACTAACCACTCAAACCTGTCTCTTCTTATTTATGAATAGATTCGAATGAAATGGGAGCTTACAATAAATTGGTTAGAATTGACTGTAAAAAAAGTTACATACATGATGAATTTTTTCTTTATTTGTTGTTTTTAGCCTAATCTTATGCTTTCTTAATCTCATAGGTTTTGGTTTTGTTCATAAATGTATAGGGAAGACTCAATTGGCCTTATCTTTATTATTATGTTGACTTGGAGGCTTGAAATTTTCACACCTTTAAGGGTCCATAGAAAGATTTTACCATTAAAAGGTTTTTGACCTACAGACGGACAACAGAATGATCGTTTAAGGTCGTTTTGTCTATTGTGATACGAAACCCTAAAAAAATCTTAGTTCGTTATTAACAAACATATCTAAATCAGGATTAATCATTGACCTTTTCCTGCCAGACCAATCAAAACCACTTTTGATAATAATGTCTAGTAGTTACGTGAGAAGCGAAACCCTTGAATGCAAGGAAAATTACATAATATTGAAGAGAGGACGAGTTGTCGAAGATTCAATGTCACTGCTTCCAATGCCAAATCGCGATAAGTTGTCAAATGTGAACCGACAGCAAAAAAATCAGATTTTTTTACTTCTGTAAGTTACCTACTACACGGATTGATATTTTTGGTTGTGAAACACATAAACTTATCATTTTTTTTGCTGACTGTCCCTTTGAAATATATGTCAAAGGTGAGAAGAGTCCTATGCGGAAGTGTACTTGGCGCAAAAATACTTCTGTAGCGAAAAAAAGCTCTATTTATTTCACGTTAAGACACAAATTCAAGTGCTTGGAGACGTCGTACATGTTAAACAAACTTCGACAAGTTGTTAACATTTTATTAACATGTGAAAATGATAATTCTCCTCTAATTTGATGCGTAAACTTGAACTTTACAATTTTGATTTAATTTAGGAGTTGAATGATTCAGGTTAATTATTTGGCTTGACTATACACAAATATAAATTAATTAATCGATGAAACATCAAACATGGATTATGATTAACATCTATAACTAATTAACATTTTCCGCTACCGTTTATTATGTTCATTTTGGTTTAAATTATAAAGCTAGATAAAATCATTTTTTGATTCCTTTAAATTAAAAAAAAAATTTTTTCTTCATGTTTGTGCTTAGAGACTGCAACCCGTGCCTACGGTATATGTATTTTTTGTTGTTTACATGCACAATGCAGCCATGAAACTACAAAAGTCCAAAGTATGAAAAGATTTTGTTGGTGGTAGAGCCTTTGTGCAAAGTCTGGGGAATTACCACCCCCTTGCCTTCTTTTGTCGTTAAGCAGCAGTGCTTGCACTGCTGTGTTTCGGTTTGAAGGGTAAGGAAGCCAGTGAAATTACCGGCATATGAGGCATACCATCTTAGTTCTCAGGGTGGATAACGCGCTTTGCTGTCTTATTAGTGGCAAATTACTTCACTAATAAGACAGTAGCTGTCATGGGCGGTGGTGAACACATACCACCAGGTGGCCCACCAGCTCGTTAGCCCACTTGTGACATAAAAAAAAGACACCTCTTCAAACTGTTTTTTTTTTACTTTTCGCATATTATGCCATCATTGTGGTGCGGTTTCTATTGTAATGCGAAATTATCATCATCGTAACATCCCGTGAAACGTCCACTGTAGGATAGGAAACTTCCTCCAAAATTCCAGCTTTTGCTGGAACAATGTGGAAAGGAACAGCCATAGTAACCACGCTTGTTAGCGTCGCAATTCGAAATACTTTCTCGTATATTTACCGAACCAGGCATATTTTATATACCACACATTTTACTGTGATATACTTCTTGGACGCTTCCTGTCCAACAGACTATATTTACTGGCAATGGGGACAGAGATCAGAGATAGTTTGGTCGAAGATGGGACGAGCTTGCCTAGAAGAATCCTATTCACTCGCGACTTGAATCGATTCTGGTTAACTTCTATGGGATGTTACGATGATGAATTTTTGTTTTAATTGTTTGAAATAGATACAGAGGAAGAAAAATTTGACGCGAGCCGGATTTAAATCTGCGACTTTTGGCGTACCTTGCCGACGGTCTTCCCACTGGGCTATCGCGTCTTAAAGTGGCTAGTTCATTTCTCTCTTTCTTATAGACTGAGAGCTGGCAACGGATCGAGTTGACAAATTTATAGAGCAACGAAACCACCCTAATTAGTAAGCCCTACTACCATCGTTTATAGATCCAGGCGCCGGCTTTGGTATAGATTAAACAGAAAAGAACTGGCTTTTTAGCGCCTCCATCTACTTTTCCACCGACTAAAACGCTTGCCAATTTTATACACGAATTCAGTAAATTACTGGCTAATAATATGACACCAAACACAGAGCTCTATTATAGGCTCATTTTCAATTGATTTTGTAACACCTCTGCTGCCCCACCAGTCCCACCCCCACCAACGCACTGTTGGCAGGCGCCTGGATCTATGAATAATAGTAGTAGGGCTTACTAACGTGGTGTGGGTGGTTTCGTTGCTCTATAAATCAGTCAACTTGATCCGCTGCCAGCTCTCCATCTACTATTCTTTATGTACACTTGGTCTTTAACACGACGACATCGAGCGCCATCTACCCTTGGATTAGTCCTTGTGGGCACAAATCAAATGATGGACGCTTTTTCTGGTTGGATTAAATATATTTATTATTTAAAAAAATATTCGGGTCAGTTTAACTTAAATCAATATACATAATAAGTCCTTTAAAAAGACACATTACATCAGTTAATTTTATACTTGAAATCTGCTTTAACTGGCTGTAGTAAATTAAGATGGGTCTCAGAATGACAAGCAAGTACCTGCCACTTGTCAGGTCAGCCTACGCGGGTATCTTGTCACCTGGTGACGTAACAGTCTACCTTGAGCAGGTGTTGGTCATCTTAAAAAACAGACTTTATAGCTAATTAAAAGTTAACAGGTATTGTAGACGCATTTAAATATTTATTGCTGTAAAATACTATTCTAAAGACGTTATAAAGGTTGAAGCTCACTTTAATCTATTGCTGGTTCTTTCTGTTTTGTTAAAAAAAGAAAGGGTCAGAAGTAGATTAAAAGAAGATTTAATTTTAAACAACCTTTCTGTATCGGGCTATAATTTCAAAAATAATAATTTGATATGGAAACGAAACCTCAAAACTTGGCTCATATAGTAAGGATAGGATAATTAAGGCTAACATATTTTTTTTATTTTTTAACAGATTCTATTTAGTTTTACCTGTTCCGGTGTATGTATGTCTGTAATGGAATTTTGCAATTTTTGGTGGGGGTGGGATCAATTGAAGATGAGCCTTTTATAGAGCTCTGTGTTTGCTGTCATATTATTAGTCAGTAATTTACTGAATTCGAGTATAAAATTGGCAAGCGTTTTAGTCGGTGGAAAGAAGATGGAGGCGCTAAAAAGCCAGTTTTTCCTGTATAATCTATACCAAAGCCGGCGCCCGCATTGATAAATAATGTTAGGACTTACTAATTAGGGTGATTTCGTTGGTCTATAAATCAGTCAACTCGATCCGTTGCTAGCTCTCAAACTAGGAGGAGGAGAGAAATTGGAACTAGCCACTTGAAGACGGAGGAGGACCCCAGAAGCCCAGTAGGACCGTCGGAAAGGTATGCCAAAAGTCCGGCTAAGTCCGGTTTAAAACCAACTCGCGTCAAATTTATTTTCCTCTGTATCTACTTCAAACAATTATAACAAAAATTCATCATCGTAACATCCCATACAAGTTAACCAGAATCGATTCAAGTCGCGAGTAAATAGGATTATTCTAGGATTTAATTTTCCGGTTTCCGATTGAGGTGAAGTTTAGAATGCAAGAGCCAGTATAAGGACATGACATGGAGCTGATCTGATGATGAAGCATGAATGTGGTCATCAAAACTCTGTGATAAAACGATGCAATCCCATCGAGTAAGCCTAAAGGCTTGTCTGATTCTTCTTGACAAGGAAAATAGTCCTTATTGATATCCAGAGTCTAATAACGGAGGCAGAAGGGGCACCCTAGAAGGATAGGAACTCTGTAATAAAACGTCTTTGTCAGGATCTCTGGTTCTAGGGTTTGTGGTTGGTCTTCTTTTTGTAATTGATTTATTTATTTTTTGTATTTATGAAAATACAAAAAAGAATAAAATAAAATGAATACAAGAATTAAAACATGGTCTTATAAGACTAAAGTTTTGAAAAACAAAATAAAAAAAACTCGAGACATCGAATAAAATCTTGTTTGAGAAAATGTTTTTCACGTTCCCTTATTTGTTTCAGCGAGAGATGTCTACAAGTTGTGCTTGAAGGCAAAATTATTGTTCTTATCATTCTACAAAAAGTGATTTTGAGAGATCTTTTTAAATTATGCATACAAAGTGTAAAAACAACAAGTAAGCACAGTTTTAGCATGTTCAATGAAACTGAACAACTTTTTCCAACAAGCCAAGTTCCCAGGTATTTCACAAATTGTGTCTCCATGGCCAATTTTTTTTAAGGTACATAATTAAATGTAAGTAACAAAAAAAATTACAAACTAAGGTGAAGACTGCTGCAAACACGAGACAGTACCAGCAGGTCGTACGGTCAAGTTTGTCTGTCTATCCTTGTTCTACCTATACAATTGAGTCGTGGAAACGCATAACTTCCAGTTATGTAAGCGTATTGTTTCACTCATACAAGTTTTCACTTCTGTGGCTTGAAGGTGACACGTTATTTGAGAATTCGGAATTTTTGGAATTTATTGGTAAATGATATTACGACTAAAGTTGTTGAAAAATCATGATTCAGAACATCCCATGAAACGTCTACTGCAGGACAGGGAGCTCCCTCCAGAACTCCAGTAAAATGCGTGGTACTTGAGAGGACATTTATCGTAGTGACCACGCTGGCGACACAGCTGTTGTTGGTGAACGCAGTGTGTAAGATGGTACGATACACCATAAAGAAGTAGGAAGTGGAGAATGAAAACTCGTCGTAATTTGGTAATGGTATCATCATCATCATAACATCCCATGAAACGTCCACTACAGGACAGGGAGCTCCCTCCAGAATTCTAGCTTTTGCTGGAAAAATGTAGAGGGGAAGTACCTTAGTCACCTCGCTTGTTAGCGTTACGGCTGGCACCATGGACCGCGGTTGTAGGTGACCGCAGTAAGTAAGATAAAAAGGAGGATGCTGCTGCCCATCCTCCGGTTTAAAAGCCTTTATTCGCCTCTTACGACACCCACGGGTACAGATGGTTTGGTACCACACGGGCTAATCATGATTAACAGAACACAATAAAAGACGCACACAATGTACCTTCGCGATCAACATTTATTTTCGACACCTTATAAAAAGAAAAAGGGTACAGCTGAGAGCGCGTCATGCTTGACACGTTGTACTTTGTAACTTCCTTACTACGCTAAATTCTCACTACTATAGTCAAGCTTGATCTGCTCTTGACTGTACTGGATTTGTTTCTGTAGCGACAATTTCAAACACCATTTACTTCGATCATATAATTTGATAGATGAACGATTGCAGTTCAAAAAAAGGCACCATAAAAAAGGCTTATGCCTCTGCGCTCTCAGTTGCTTATGACTCAAGAACCTTTTACTTTGCTTTAGAACACACAAAAATGGGGACACTTTTTGCATCTTGAGTGCGATTGTGTATCTTGAGTATCTTCCAAAACGTATGATCGAAGACGTTTAAAATATTATGTATCAGGTTTTAGCAGCAGTGATTATTTTAGGATTTTGTTTTACAATGAATAAAATTGCTAAAATACATAATACAAATTAACGTAATAAAACAATAAAACTTGACATAATTTGTTAAAATAGGTTATGTCTCGTAAGAGATATTAAAAGGCCACAGAGCATCGGTAGATGTAAGTAACTTATTTACTTATGAATATTTTCGTGAACCCATAAAACTTCTGCACGTCAAAATGAATAAAATGTCAACATAAACGTGTATAATTTCGTCTCCATTCAAACTATTCGATTTCAAAACGCTAATATTAGCAATTTCAATCAAATTCTATATAATAGCATGCTGTGCCGCGTTAGAATTATTCTTGACTTTTAGATTGCCTTTTTCAGATGTTGCGATATGCAAAGTAGGTTTTGGGCTTAGTTTCTTCATCGGTTTAGTATTAGAATTTGGTTTTTTGTACACGTTGATGCAAACCAGTTGAAAGTGATAGCTTTTGTGCAAAGTCCGTCTAGGGAAGAACCACCCCCTTGTTTTTTTCTGTCGTGTTTACACTGCTGTGTTTTGGTTGGAAAAGCGAAGGAGCCATGGAAATTACTGGCACATGAGACACACCATCTTAGTTCTCAGGGTGGGCAACGTGCTTCACTGTTTTGTCATTGATCTCTCAATTAATCACATGACACAACAAAGATACTGCTGTGTAAAAAGAGACAGTAAAAATTAAATAAATCCCGGGTTATCTTTGAACCACTAGAATTTTTTTTATGATACTCAGCCCTCAAATCTGAACAATTTTTGCAATGGAACATGGGTCGAAAAATTTCAATTTTATTTTCAGCTTTCCCATCCCAAAGTTTTTACCGGCAATAGTTGAGATTGTGTTGGACGACAAAATTGTTTTCTTATCTTTAGACCCATGTCCAAAAATAACCATGTATAAGTTCCGAACACAGAAATATAAGTGTCCCAATTTGAACAACCTGTACAAACACAGGTCCAAAAAAGTGATTTCCATGGACACGTTTATAGAAGAACAGCCTGTACGAGTAGTAGTTATAAGATATGTTTTCTATATTTTGTACGATATTTATTTAATCGGAATTAAATGGACTTTTATAAAAGCTTTGAGAATTTTGTATTTGCAGTTGCAGTACATACCTCTTAAACTAAATTCGGCTACAGTATTGACTAATCTTATTTTTAAGGAATTCGTGAAATTTCGAAATTCACTGACCGCGGGTCACAAAAGAACGTGAGTAATTATACTCTTAATAGATAAGATAGTATCTTGTGTTATCTCATCTTTAATCTACAAATTATACAGAGTATAAAATATCACTTCTTAAGTTCGCAACAATTAGCATAAGTCTGACCTTTTAACCTTTTACACCTTTCATACGAATGATTAGTTAAACAATTTTATACTTTTAAACGAGCTAATAATATATATTTGTAATAGGTTTCTTCGAAAAGGGCTCTAAAGATTTCGATTCATTTTTCCATCCAGGGGTTTTAGAGGTCGAAAAATTGATCTGGCGAGGTCTAATAAAAGGAAATCTAGCTACCTGTCTAAAAAGATAATAGAAAATAAAATCCTTGACAATCCATCAACATTACATACGTATTACATTGATGAAGCTACTCAAAACGCTGTACTTGAAGCTAAATACTGGACCAAAATTATTTTATTGAACTTGCCGTCGACACGACAAGAAGAAGTAGTTGACGTTAGGATGCTAGAAGAAAAGTGATTTATGTACAGTTTTGCAACTCATCCTGACTCATCATAATTCATGATCATGACAGTAACAACTTTACCTTAATATCGACAAGGCGTTTTGAAACACTTTAGTGTTTGCTATCGTAACTTTATACTAGTCTGTTCTATTCATCGCTAATTTTGTTGCATTATTTTCATCTTCTTTAGTAGGTTATTTTTGTAATCTAGCCTTAAGCAAAAGGGTAATATTAATTTAACTTAGGCTGCTTTACAAAAAAGATATGAAGTTCCTAAAGATTGTGAATCTACCCATTCAATTCAATTACAAAGCATTTTGTAAACGAAGTCAAATTTTCTTTTTTTGTTGACTAGTTTCATCCGTAGGTTCTCATACTTCATAGTAAATTTAGCGTTTGGTTTCATGGCGTAGCAAATGGCATGCCCCGTCCCACTGGAGTTTCCCACTATGACTTTTTTTATTGTCTCTATGAAGGAGTACATAGTCAACATGTTTTTTGAGATCGTAGTTGTTGTTGCTAGTTTTAGTTTTTAATTTTGTTGGCATTTTCTAGAGTTTCAAGATTATGTTAAATATGCCACACATCCACTTAATAGAGAAAACTGTCTTGCTTAAGTATTTAAAATCACGAGTTCATCCACCACTCATCGTTTTGGCATGACCCAAACCTGTCCGAACAAAATCCATACAATTTTATTGTTATCTATATTATCTAGCCGTCAGTCAGTCATAAAGTCATAACTTATGTAATGTGCTAAAATGCCGAAAGCATTGAAGGTTAAATGTCCGTAACACGTGTTTGCTCTATTGCAAACTGCGTCTGCGGTGAAGGAAAGAATTTACATTTCTAAAACTATTGTACTAAGTATATGAGGTTAGTCAACTATGTCTACACTTAGATTGCGTAGAAATTCGTTTTGGCAAAATAATAACGAGAGACTTATAATAGAACCTTTATCTTATGCATAAATTAATAAAACACAAATTAATTATTAATTCACAAATTTAAAGAGTTGCAGAGATGCAGGTGGACTTACGTATATTTTAATATATTTTTAACTAGTTTCGTTCTATAATAGATAGAAAATTAATTATGAAAACTCTTATATTTCGAACTTCAGTAGTATCATATTCTTTACATTAAATTAAACTAAGGCTAGTGTAACTCCTAAAATATAAACTAAACAGCTTTTAGTGCAACATCCGCACGACACGTTTGTATCGACATTGAAATAGCGCGTGGGTGCCTCTCCTCAAAAGGCGAGGAGAAGATGACATGCTATTATAAGTTCGAATGCTCTTCTGCAATTTCATACCGGATGTATTTTTACCTTGAAACTTCATGCAATTTTGAATGTCATACATGCGGCACAAAACTATAAATATTGGTCAAGTGATGATTGCCCTTTCTTTACCATCACAAAAGTTAAGTTCAAACTTTACTGCACTGAAATTCGCAGCTACACGGTCGTCAATGGAAGTGTCGACGTCCTTCACTAAGGTTTATTTAAGAGTGCCTTGCAACGAGACTGTTACGTACGACCAACAACGATGAGACTAAAATTGGCATTAATGAGGGAAAAGTATTTTTTCAGCATGTAATTAAAAAGATATCAAAAAGTAAAAGATCAATAGCGATGTTTTGTCTCAAATATATTTTTTTTTATATATATTTTAAAAGAAAAATTGTAGCAGTAAAACGGTAACAAATGGGAAAAAATAAGGGTTATATAAGATTTTTCATTTCTTAATTCATTTTAAATAATTTAAAATTCAAGACTGACCACACCATTTGTCATATTTGGTCGATTACTAAATTTTTTGCAAAAAAAGAATGTAATATTTAATTTAAAAAGTAATTACGAAGTTACTCAGTCTCAAGGTCGTTGAAGTCGGTATAACCCTTAAGCAACCTTGACCATGGTCATAGCCCGGATAGATGAATACAGCGTAACTTTCTGTGCTTAGGGACGTAAGTGAAAACGTTGATCCTGGTAACTTTGGGCTATTTTGTATTCCCTCATCTTTGTCCTCAGGGCTAGATCGAGATCATTAGTAACATATAGTAATAAAAAAAACGTAACAATTACGCTTGTTTTACCTTGCTAAACAGTTGACTACCATAACAGGGAGTCATATTTTTTGACCTTAGATCTGTATCTGCAATTTACAAATCCAAATTCAGATTGATCTGTACAAGATGAATGTCCAAAGATTTCCTAAGTTCTCTGTTAAAAGGTCAAACCAAAGTATGAAAAGTTAGATGACTATTTTTGAGCATCTTAGACGAAGCTGATCAGTCCATTTTCGGTCATCTTGCAAACTTTATTTATTGTTGCGTTGCCTTATTGCGATGCCTTTTGCGATTTAAGTGACAAAAATGGTTATTATACGTTTTTGAAAATTAATTTTTGTTATAAAATTCTGCAGACACTATCAAACTACACCTAGTTTCCAAATTATATCAAAATAGATATCTTCTAACGCAAAGAGATAGAGAAAGGTTAGAAGCATTCGAGATGTGGTGTTGGAGGAGGATGGAGAAAATCTGCTGGACAGAAAAGAAAACTAATGAAGAGGTGTTAAACATGGTTAATGAAAGAAGAAGCATATTAAACACTATTGAAAATAGACGAGGGAACATGTTGGGACATCTGATACGACACGACAAATTTTTAAAAACTATCTTAGAAGGAAAGGCTGAGGGAAGGAGAGGTAGAGGAAGGCCAAGACGTTGCTACATGGACCAGATTAAGGAAAAAATAAATGTTGTGTCGTATCAGAAAGTCAGACAAGTTGCAGAAGATAGGAAGGCGTGGAAGTTACTCCACCGACAAGAGCGTAGCTCTTAAATAAGAAGAAGAAGAAGATATCTTCTATAGATTTGAAATTCGTGAACTAAAAGTCTAAAACAAAATACCCAATTGTTCAGGAACCTATCCGGTATAAATTTACAAATTGTACATAATTCTTTCTTACATGGAAATACAAACTTAGGTTACTAGAAAACAGCACGCTGGTCAACATTATAATTCTATATAGCAAAATACCCGGATCTAGCATAATTAAAGAGTGATTTATTGGAGCAAGGTTACTCGGTTCCAAAAATGTTATAAGTCAAGGCCACCCAAAAAATCTAAAAGTTGACAAACATGTCCCATCTTTTGGCTAAATATTAAACAAAGATCTGTTTCAACTATAATATTTCAAATCATTTTTAAATTAGTTTTATTTTATGTCATTTTGATCATCTTGTTTATTGTCATTTACGTTTTCGGAACCTGTCAAAAAGCTCTACTGACGCCGACTTGCGAAACTAAGGGCAGATACCACCGGACGGACCAAACACGGTGAATGGCGACACAGACCGGCAGACAAATGACGATTGTTTATTGTGCGGGTGGAGAAATTGTTATAACAGTCTTTGTAATAGAGATAGATGGATATTGGTAATCAGAGATTTAGCAGAAATGTCGAAATAATAGGATTTTAGGAGACGATCAGCATTGTTGCATAAGTAAAAAAGTGGTGCACAAGATCGTTGGCATTCATAATAATATATATATGTATATATATTGCACTGAACAAGACACGAAACTATAAGTAAAGGTACCAAAACGTACTAAACAAAGGTTTCAAGAGAAAGAATATATGAAGCTGGCAAGGATCTGCTTAAACACGAATAATTTGCAATTTAAACAGCCAAACATTATCACAGGACATTATAGATTAGAAGGTTTCTCAACAACAACAGTATTTAATTACAAAAGAGCTTACCGACAAACATAACAGGAAATCTGAATACTATACACATACATAACAAGTAAAAAAGAAGAACAAACACAAAGCCATAATAATTGTTTGCAATTTCAAAACGTGTCTTATCAGCTGCTAGACAAACAATTTGTGTAGTAAAGAACTCTCTCTTTCCAAAAACAATGAAAGAACAACAATGTTCTGCGAAGATCTTTTGAAATACATGTGGTTTTACCCAAAACTTATTACACTTGCTCATGATGCCATCTATTTTAATGAAAGTTGTTAGCTTCTCTGTTTGTGAAAGAAAATGAGGAAAGTGAAAAGAACAGGAAATAACGAAAATATGTGTAATTATGACAGTACGTGCTTTATCCCAAAAACAACATTTAAAATATGAATAAGAGCGACACTCATGCGAAAATTCCGACGCAGAAAGTTCTGCGACCGAAAAATCTGTCAAGAATACACCACCGGAAATTCCGCTAGATGTGTCGTAGGTAACCCAAAAAGCGTTAGGTGGAACGCGGGCGGGCGGTTGTGGTGTCGAAGACCAATTAATATTTTAGACACTACACATAATCATCATCAACATAACAACAACAACATCATCCCATGAAACGTCCACTGCAGGACAGGGAGCTCCTTCCAGAACTCCAGCAAAAACGCGTGGTACTTTGGAGGGGATTTACCATAGTCACCACGCTTGTAAGCGTTGCGGCTGGCGACCGTTGTTGTTAGTGACCTCAGTATGTAAGATGGTACGATACCCAGGAAGATGCTGCTGCCCATACTCCGGTTCATAAGCCCTTAGTCGTCTCTTACGTCACCCACGGGTACAGATGGATTGGTAATATTCTTTGCCGGCACCACACGGACGCCCATATGTCAACCCGTAATAAGGCATGTTATTTTTAATAGTAGATTAGTAGCCAAGGGCTGTAAGGCATCAATTGCAGCCCGAGATATTTAGGCGCACGAGCGCAGCGAGGGCGCCTATAGTTCGAGGGTGCAATTGATGCTTACACCCGAGCTAACTACTCTGCTTTACATCTCGATTGTGAGGTAAGTAGGTCCTTATTACCTCCAAATTGTAGGTGACCAATTAGCGCTATAGGGTAATAATGTAGCTAGAAAAGCCCTCGGGCGGTAAGTAATTAAAACGCCCGCCGCCCCGCTGCTGGAGGCGGTCATCAAGGCGGACCCGCGCGTGGAGGTGCTGTCGGGCGGGGGCGTTACAATTACTTACCGCCCTAGGGCTTTTCTGGTTACATTATTACCCTAGAGCGCTAATTGGTCACCTACAAGCCTCATTTGGGGGTAATAAGGACCTACTTACCGAATATGAGAGATGTAAAAAATTATTCGATGTAGGTACAGAGTCTGTTCTCTTTCTTCTTATCTTCTTTTTTCATTCGCAATAAAAGACCTATAACAACAATATGGCTTTAAGTATCTAAAGAGAAGTATACTTAGGGTGATTTTAGGGTGTTTTTATTTATTCAATAGATTACTTTAAACTCAGATTGGTTCAAGTTCAAGCTTAACTGTCGTTATGTAAGCTATTATCTTATTTTCTTAACTTTATGCTATTTTAAATGCGGTGTGTATATTAAATCCAAAGATTTCGGACCTCCTTGCTTCGCTCGGAATAGATACCTTGCTAATTTATGTTAGTAGGGGATGACATCTGCCAACATGTCACAATCCCATCATCGATGATCCATAGAAAATATTCATAATAACCTGTCAAATCCATAGAAAAACGCCTATACCACCTAGTGACGAATTATTTCTTTAATCCTTCTAAGTACCTTTATTTTTCTTTCATTAAATCTTTTTAACTTCACAGCAGATCGAAGTCTTCTTTATAGACTACAAAAAGGTTGGAGTCTATTTTTAGGGTTCCGTACCTCAAAATAAAAAAAACGGAACCCTTCCGTCTGTCTGTCTGTCAAGACCCTTTTTCTCATGAACGAGAAGAGGTATCAGGTTAAAATTGATAACGAATGTTAAAGTCCATAAACCACACATGATCTGAAAATTTAATTTTTTTACAACGACGCAATCAAAAGATATGGCTTTTTATGTCCTCATCTCCATACATTTGTGCAAAAAAGCAAAACCTACAGGGTACTTCCCGTTGACCTAAAATTATGAAATTTGGCAAGAAGCTAGGTATCACAGTACAAATAAAGGGAAAAGTCTAAAATCATTAAATATTTCAATTTTTATCACAACTAATAGTAACCAATTAAGGTGAGCTCCCGTTTCAAGAACTTTTCTATAAAAGAGGGGTCAAGTTGGCTGGTCGTGGAGTTTTTAAAATCAAAGAGCAAAGGCTTTTAGTAGACATCCTATGGTAGATAGGTACGGAACCCTTAGGGCGCGAGTACGACTTGCACTTGGCCGGTTTTTTCCACTATGGCGCCACTTTGATTGTGAAGCGATGTAGTTTAGCTGTCGTTATTAAGCGATTTTTTTCAAAAATGAAAAAATTAATTTGAGTTTGACATTATCAAACTTTAATCTAAGAACATTGCAGGTGGAGAACTGTGGTCTCTGCCTACCCCGACGGGAACAAGGCGTGATGTTATGTATGTATGTACATTTTAATGTACCCCGACCTGCAAAACCGTTTCACTTAGGCAAACTTATACAGCAGTTTACACACTCGGGCTGACCTACATGGGCGTTATACATAGCCTGGCCTTATTTCTTAATTGTGGAAAAGATATTTAAATAAATCTTACAGTTGGTAGGTGCTTATGAGTGATTTACTAATCACCCCACCAAAGTTGCATAAACAACTCAGATATATGTGTCAAGTAGTCCTTGTGTTAATTGGCCAATGATCGAATGCCGACTGGCCTGAAGTATCACCTATTGTTAATTTGGGAGGACATTCACTTTGTTTAGGTAGCTTCTTGAGTTTCAACGTTAAATCTTAATGTGATGCAACTCAAATTAACTGGACATTGTTTTAGTTGATTATTTATACTTTAGTAAATATTAAAGCAGTTTTGTTTTAAGACATACAGCAAAATTCACCAATTATATATATGAATTAGTAGTTATAGTGTTTCGAATGCTACTTATTTCCATTGACCCTTTCGTCAGCCTCTGTTTATTTCTCAAAAAATAAAATCTCAGTCTTTATTTATAAAAGTTCATGCAAGAAAGCCATACACCTTATCCCCTCTAATTGGCCCCATCACGGGTTGTACAACTAACCGGCAGTTATTTCCATTACAACATGAAGAAAATTTAATTAAAACCGGAATAGAAATGATTTTTGGCGCTCCATTGGTTGATTAATGCCAAATAAAGTTGTCAAGCTTAGCTGTATAGGTAGTAGCAGTAGACACAATAATAATACAAATATTTGTAGATTAAAGACAAACTATTTCTTCAAGTGGTAGAGCAATG
Organism: Athrips mouffetella; assembly: GCA_947532105.1. Classification (NCBI taxonomy): domain Eukaryota; kingdom Metazoa; phylum Arthropoda; class Insecta; order Lepidoptera; family Gelechiidae; genus Athrips; species Athrips mouffetella. The sequence continues at coordinate 17,940,516 of OX383963.1, forward strand.
AAAATAAGTGTTAGTGTAATCTTAAATATTACTTACTTTTTGAGACATTTTCCCGTCATTTCGGGGTAATTTTAAACTAAGGAAAAACGGGACTGACCCTGCGCAAATCAATGAGTACAATTCAAGATCCAGCTGAAGTTACTCATAAAGTACTCAGAACAGATGAACTTAGCAGCATATTATGCCTTCAAGTTGTCACTTAACCTAACAAATGTAGAAAGAGAGATGAGAGACACCTTTATGTAATCTTTCAAAACAGAGCCAATTCGCAGAAGTAATTGAGAAAAACTAAAACCCTCTCCCTCTCTCCTCCCTTCCTCTCCCCCTCCTCCCTCTCCCCCTGCCCCTCCCTCTCCCTCTCCCCCACCCCTTCCTCCCCTTCACCCTCCCCCTTCCCCTCCTTCTCCCCCTGCCCCCCTCTCTCCCTCCCTCTCCCCCTTCCCCTCCTTCTCCCCCGCCCCCTCCCTCTCTCCCTCCCTTTCCCCCTTCCCCTCCTTCTCCCCCTCCCTCTTCCCCTCCCTCTCCCTCTACCTGTACCTCTACCTCTCAACCTCTCTACCTATCTACCTCTCTACCTCTCTACCTCTACCTCTACCCTATCCCTGCTCCTATCCCTACCCCTAACGCCAATTTAACCGCTATCATTAACATAGAAATGACACCAATGATTTTTAGACATTTCAAACCTATCGCACCCCAACCCCGACCCCAGGGGATGATGGTATTTCACGTCCATCACGTTGGATTTCAAAATTGTTGTAGTTTTCGTAATCAGCGACCCGATAAACCATACAAACGACACCCATATTGATTTTTAGACATCGCACCTCAACCCCATCCCTAGGGGATGATGGTATTTCACGTCCACCACGTAGGATTTAATTTTTTTTGTAGTTTTTGTAATCAGCGACCCGATAAACCGTACAAACGACACCCATATTGATTTTAAGACATTCCAACCCTATTGCACCTCAACCCCATCCCCAGGAGATGATGATATTTCACGTCCACCACGTTGGATTTCAAAGTTGTTGTAGCTTTCGTAATCAGCGACCCGATAAACTATACAAACGTCACCCATATTGATTTTTAGACATTTCAAACCTATCGCACCCCAACTCCATCCCCAGGGGGATGATGGTATTTCACGTCCACCACGTTGGATTTCAAAATTGTTGTAGTTTTCGTAATTAGCGACCCGAAACACTATACAAACGATACTCATATTTGTTTTTAGACATTTTCACCCCGTTTCCCCCTTTCAGGGGTTGAATTCTGAAAAAATACGTAATTGTTTATTTCTGATCGTTAACCTAAAAACAAAGTTTCAAGCTTCTAGCTCTAAAAATGACGGACTTCCATACAAACTTTTAACCCCTTTTTCACCCCTTTAGGGGGCAAATTTTCAAAAATCCTTTCTTAGCGGATGCCTACGTCACTAAAAATATCTGTGTGCCAAATTTCAGCGAAATCCGTTCAGTAGTTTCGGCTGTGCGTTTATAGATCAGTCAGTCAGATTTGCCTTTTATATATTTAGATTGTGTAATCGACTTAATTGAATTAATAAGTACAATTGTTTAATCTGGGTTATGAAAAATTTTGCACGATCTTTTAGTCACTACATCTTCTGTTACGCCAAAACGTTCTCTTGTCACATTATTTCTAATCCTGTCACTCATTTTTACATCAATAAATTGTTTTTTGTGCCATACCCAGCTTAGGCAAATAAAAAATAGGAATTGTTAAGAAAATATGAACCTAACCGCTCTACATAGTTTGTTTCAAAACGTTAAGTAACAGTCACACACGCACGTATCGAAACAATTTTCATGGTATTTCAGGTCATTATTCTGTTTATTGTAATACATTTTTAGCTCAAACAGTGTGCCAGTTTCCTCATAATATTTGGGTTATTTCGTTACCTACGTAGTCGGGGAACAAGTTAAGTTGAATGTACACTAAGGATCTTTGAAAGAAACAGATAGTAATCATTATAATATTTAACGTGTAACAAAAAACGCTTAGAAACCCTGAAGTATATGAATCTGCTCATAAAAATAAATTTTACCAAGATAAAGAGGAAAGATTCAACTTCACATGGAAATTTCATAAGCTGAAAGTGTATTTTGAATGGAAGGTCAAACATTTTTTTGCTCATTTCGACCTACGTTCTTCAGTTAAGCAATGTTGGCCTGACCAGATGGGTGACCGCTAGTGGCACAAGACTAGTGTTTACGTGCTTCGGAAGGCATTTTAAGCCGTTGGATCCGTTTTCCATACTAAATTCAAATGACTTGCATTCTTATGTGGGACATAAAATGCTGTTGAAAAACGAGTGTATACTGCTATTTGTATAGAAATTTTTCGTTGATTAATAAAAAGATACAGCTAATGCACCAAAAGTACTAGTTTTTGTTTGCAATTTTTGGTTCAATATTGCCATTGCGGGTGTGCGATTCATACTGTAGTACTTTCGGTGAATTCGCTGTATCTTTGTATTAATCAGCGAAAAATTAAACTAAAAATAGCAGTATACACTCATTTTTCAACAACATTTTATGTCCCGCATAAGAATGCAAGTCATTTGAATTAAGTATAGAAAACGGATCGCCTTAAGCCAAGTCAGATACTATTTGGCAGCTTAAAAATTCTTACAGCCAGGTTGGCCACTAACCTGGTAGAGCTTAATCTTCTTAGATAAAAAGGCTCTTGCCTAAGCCTTTCTAGCTAGGCGATCAATTCTTGTATTGAATTGTGTGAGTAAATAGGTATCATCCAAAAAGTTCAGTATACAGGCTGTTCTTTTCCAATTTGAACAATTATGTTCGTTAAATATAAAGTAGTTTAATTCTTACATAAAATATTATGATTAATGATTTACATTTCTAGAGCTATTCATGGATCTTTTTTTTAAATGTCATACTTCACTCTGTGCTATTCCAGAACTCATAACCAAGTTATGATCACAGCTGATGATATTTCATTATTGAAAAGAAAGAGTAAGTATATTTTTTTCGGCCAAAAGAGCTTTAATTTAATTAATATCGTTGACAAATAAGGCTTATTGAACACAAAAAAATCAGAACTTTTGCTTGATTGACACAAGTCTAAACAAAACCCACTGTGACCTAATTACCATGAAAAGTGACCGTTGGCATCTAGCTCTTTAGGTAATTAATTTGAGAGCTATGTGCATGCATGCGTGGAGCTATGCACGTGCAATTTGCATGAGATGCACGTAGAATATAGTTACTATGTATTAGGCTAAGATCATACCGCAAGTTTTTACACATTTCTATATTTTCATTTAAGTGTGATCAAATGTTATTGTACACACGGGGGACACAAAATTGATGCAGAGTTGCTTAGCAAAATTTCGTCGCAATTAGGCATGTACCTTTGTTTATACTTACATTTAAATTATATTTTTCATTTATTAGAATTGCATAAGCTGATAACGCATCTTGTAAGAGAGGTACCTATTTCATATGTTCCTTAATTTGATCAGTTTTATGGCCCGAGCAACATACTAGTCAAAGGTTCGTCAGTTGGTTAGGAAGCATTCTGTATAAAAAAAGCATTCTGTATAAATAAAGCATTCTGTCTTTAAAATATTTTGTCATCAGGCAGGATTAATTATTTTCTTTTACAAGGGGCTTCACACCATCGGTCCTGAATAATTTTTCCTTAAAAATTGGGACACTTAAAAAGACGACATTCCACGTGTTGTGTTGACCGGTATACCTTGAGCTTCTTCAATAAAGTATTTCAAGATGACCGAACCATAAATCAATCCTACAAATTTATGATAATTTACTCAAGTATTGTCAATGTTAAATCAAGGCCTTCTTTGTATAAAATCTGTCGATAATGTATTATTAAAATGATTGTAGAAACGCCTATATATATTTTGCTAGAGCTATAGCTTTGGACGTATCAAGTTGTTGCTTATAATATTTCCACAGGCGTTATCCACTTTTGTAGAGATTTAATTTTCTACATACCAAGAAGGTAAATACTTTGACACCTCTTTCACGTCAGGGTAGGTGAAAATCACAGCCCTCCCCCTTCTGCGATCTTGACATAGGTACTTCCCTCGTTGCCTTGATTCATCATCATCATAACATTTCATAAAATGTTCACTGTTAGACGGGGAGCTCCCCCTCGTCATCATCGTATTTTGTGGATTGCAAGGTCGACAACCGACCTCACAGACCGTGGTGTCTGAGAATTGAGCTGCGTTCTTTCTTAGACGGTACGACACGAACCATCTACATCATTTTAAGTAACATATTTATAAAGAAAAGTTCTAAAATACTTCAGTTTTTTAATTGAATACCTACTTATTTATAAACACATTACTGTTGGTGGATATAATTCTACCGTTACTTGAAAAAGATTTAGGTAAATTAGGGATCTTTTTAAAATATAGGTAGGTAATATAAGCGTAGCAGCAATATTTGATTTGCAACGTTGAGAGCTACATAAGTTAAGTTTATTAATTCATAAAACATCTCAGCATACATTTTGTGACCAATCCCACACTTGAGAAGGATTCATCAATATGACCTAAAGACAAAATACATTGTTTGGCCATTACTATACTAGGTTCTTTTTAACGGTGCAGTAAGTACTACGAAAAATAAGAACATGATGATTTGCGAAGTCGCAGCTTTGAGAAGCTTTTTCATTCGCTTGCGCGCTATACTTGAATACATGAAATCACAAATTTAAAAATAACAAAACAGTGCAAAAATAATGTATGTATAAAATTCCATTGATGCACTGTTTTTTTTTTCTGAACAGAGACGACCTTTTTTGTTATCACGTTTTGAGTATTTATTGATGTTATAACAACGAAGTTAAAGTAGTCACCACTTTAAAGCCACTACGTCGCCTATAGTCGCCACGCTACCACAATTATAGTAGCCTATCCTTTCAACACGACGTCTATGTAGCCAAATAATAAATCAAGATTATATTCACACCGTTCGAAATCGCCATTTTTAGGGTTCCGATACCAAAATGGTAAAAAAAGGAACCCTTATGGTGCCGCTCTGTCTGTCTGTCTGTCCGTCTGTCTGTCACACCTCTATATCTCAGCAACCACTTACGCTATCGAGCTGAAATTTGGAATAGTTTTAGAATATAGTTGCCCAACTTAATTGCACATGAAAATTTTTTGAAAAAGTATGATTATTAATGTAAAGGGGGCCAAAATAGGGGGGGCCAAATTTCAAATTGTCGCTACTAGGTCGAGTGGGGTATCATATGAAAGGGCTTTACTTGTACATTTTAAAATATATTTTTGTATTTTTTTAAGTTTCTTAGTTTTCAAGTTATGATGAAAAATGTCAAAAAAAATACCATTCCCCCCCCCCCTTATCTCCGAAGTTTGAGTAAGGGAAAATCTGAATTAATTACAGTTGACAGAGGTTTATGTAAACTTTACAGCAAAAATAAAACGATCTTTCTAAGTTGCACAGTTTTTCAGAAATCTGCAAAAAACCTTTACAAACAAATTTAGTTTTGCGGTCCTGAAAATTGACTTTATTGCTTCCAAAAATACTATAGGTATATCGGAACCCTCGGCGCGCGAGTCCGACTCGCACTTGACCGGTTTTTTATTACAAGCCATTATAAACAGCCTTTATGATGATCCCCGTAAAAAAAACAGAATATAGACAATTTGACGACTTAGTTTTCAGTAGACCTAAGTTTAATGTTTATGGTAGGGCTTTTGTGCAAAGTCCGTCTGCAGAAGTACCACCCCCTTGCCTATTTATGCTGTAAGGCCGCAGTGTTTGCACAGCTGTGTTTCAGTTCGAAGGGTAAGGAAAACGGTAAAATTACCGGGACATGAGATATAACACCTTAGTTCTCAGGGTGGGCAACGCCCTTTGCTGCCTTATTAAAATAAATTAAAAATGAATAAAAACAACTTTATTCACCAAATGCACAACATAAATATAGTAGTAAACAATTATGCTTACTCTAAGTTATAGAATATGTGATAGGTGAAAAGGAAAGATACTCAGCAAGTTGCTGGTTTTCAGTATCCTTCTGAGACGCTTCTTTGGTAACACCTCATTACGGTTATAACTTTATTCACCAAATGCACAACATAAATATAGTGGTAAATAATTATGCTTAATCTAAGTTATACAATATGTGATAGGTGAAAAGGAAAGATACTTAAATATGAATAGAGATATTTTGTTAAGGTCAACAAGTCATGCATTCACTGGATATCATCCTACATCACAATGCCAAGTGATATTAGTGTCAAGTTAATAACATTATTAATACGACAGCGTGTGTTATAGGCGGTGGTGCCCACTTACCATCAGATACTTATTAATATTATTACCTTTGCCTTTTTGTGACATAAAACAAAGCGTTTTCAGCGGAGCAAGAGTCCGAATTCTTTGGCGTTTTCTCTCTATTTAATAAAAATAAAGCACCTATAATCCGATTTTTTCGTTTATTCCAACGCTTACCAACACATTTTGCAACTGTGATACTAAAACCTGAGAACATTTGACGGAATGGATAACATTGTTACAAACTTGATTTTTCTGACAGCTTTAGCCGATTGCTTTTGCCATAGCTGCAAAACGTGTTGGAAAGCGTTGAAGTAAACGAAAGAAATGGATCGTATGTATAATTTCATTGATTACTAATCAGCACTAAGGTGACCTATTAAACACTCGCTCATTAGATGAAACAGAAATGAAATTAAACACTTCGAAATGAACATTAATAATAAGATTTATTTTACAATTACATTGCTATGAAATCGCGATTTATATTTTAAGCCACGATCACACCTAGCAGATTTCAAAGACTAATTCGGCATACATTGCTGGGAGGCTTGGTTATATTACTTGCAATATCCTTACTTCAACGAGCAATGTATTCCGAATTAGTCTTTGAATTCAGCTTGGTGTGATCGCGGCTTTACTGACGTAGAATTTGTACCACTAAACAATTTCTTCACACGGTATTTCACCTTTAATGTCTGATAGCATTGCTCTAAGTATTGCTTAAAATTACCTCTAAACCACCTAGTAGCAACCTTAAAGGTTAAACGAACGTTTTATTCAAACACTGGTTAATACTTATTTCAAAATTATGACCATCCTTGACATAATGATGCTCAGAATTTAAATTACTAGTAGACTTAGAACTAAAAGTTAAGTAAATATTAATTTTCGAGTTCATTGGTCGAAAAGTGCAAAAAACAAAAACCTTTGTTTAATTCATGTTTTTATACATTAGTTCAACTTTGAATGAATGATGTAAAATAACTATGAAAAACAATATACATTCTTTCATCTTACTATGTATTCTCATGATGTTTTTTTTCTGTAATTTCAGAGGCTGTCACTGCACATAGCCGTGGTTCTTTTGGCGGTGTTTCACACCAGCCAGGCCAACCGCGCTCCTCGGGACATATCAAGTTATCCGAGCCAAAATTATGCCGTCTTTGGCTCCCCTATAAATGCGCCGCTAGACGAAGATGGGTATTTCTACCCGAAGCCGAAGATTCCCTTCCCTCCACCGCCACCACCGCCGCCGCCAACGACAAGACGGCCGCCTCCGCCACCGCCGCCGACAACAAGGAGACCGCCTCCTCCGCCCCCTCCGCCGCCTACGAGGCCTCCCCTGCCGCCACGGACGGAAGGATACGTGTATGAAACGCCACGTATTCCATTCCCTCCTCCAACTAGGCCTCCACCACCACCGCCGCCACCTACTAGGCCACCCCCGCCACCTCCAACGCAAGGCTATGTCTACACCACCCCAAGGGTTCCTTTCCCTCCACAACCACCAACGACGAGACGTCCACCGCCTCCTCCTCCACGGCCTCCTACTCTACCACCGCCACCGCCAACTAGGCCCCCGCCGCCACCAACAACTCCACGAATTGAAGTTTTTAGGACTACAGGATACAACTATCCTACCCCTAACGTACCATTTACTCTTCCTCCACCAACAACAAGAAGACCACCTCCTCCACCACCACCACCGCCTACGACAAGACGTCCACCTCCTCCACCTCCACCACCTACAACTCGACGTCCACCTCCTCCCCCTCCTCCACCGCCAACTAGGCCACCAACGTTACGAACTACAGGATACAACTACCCCGTACCAACGGTACCGTTTACTTTACCCCCACCGACTACGAGACGGCCACCTCCTCCACCAACAACAAGGCCTCCCCCTCCCCCCCCTCCCCGTACCAACCCACCGCCCACTTACCTGCCACCTCCTACAACGACCAGACGGCCCCCTCCACCACCGCCGCCACCTACAACCAGGCGGCCACCACCACCTCCTCCACCACCACCAACTAGGCCTCCAACACCACCACCGACAAGGCCTACTTTTATAACCACTGGTTATGATTACCCGACACCAAGAGTGACGTTTACCCTTCCTCCTCCAACTACTACAAGAAGACCACCTCCCCCGACGACGAGGCCGCCACCCCCTCGTACCAATCCGCCAGCGACCTACCTTCCTCCCCCGACAACAACCAGAAGGCCGCCACCGCCTCCTCCTCCACCGACGACGAGAAGACCGCCTCCACCACCACCCCCACCACCCACGAGGCCCCCGACATTAAGAACACCAGCCACTTACCTGCCACCACCTCCACCTACTAGACCCCCGCCGCCACCTACGACTAGACGGCCACCCCCACCACCCCCTCCACCACCTACCAGGCCACCAACATTCAGGACTCCAGCAACTTACCTGCCGCCTCCTCCACCCACAAGGCCACCACCACCTCCAACCACAAGACGTCCCCCGCCACCACCTCCTCCACCACCCACGAGGCCTCCCACACTAAGGACCCCAGCGACTTACCTGCCACCTCCACCACCCACTAGACCACCACCACCTCCAACCACTAGACGGCCGCCACCACCGCCGCCACCTCCAACCACAAGAAGGCCTCCACCACCTCCACCTCCTCCACCTACCAGGCCTCCTACAGTTAGGACGCCCGCAACTTACCTACCACCTCCACCACCTACAAGACCTCCTCCACCTCCAACCACCAGGAGGCCACCACCTCCCCCGCCTCCTCCACCAACCAGGCCTCCAACAGTACGAACCCCAGCAACTTACTTACCTCCTCCACCACCTACTAGACCTCCACCACCTCCGACCACAAGGAGACCACCTCCTCCTCCCCCTCCACCACCGACCAGGCCACCAACGTTCAGGACTCCAGCAACTTACTTACCACCTCCACCACCGACGAGGCCACCTCCGCCTCCTACTACGAGACGTCCCCCACCACCTCCGCCACCACCACCGACTAGACCTCCCACAGCAGCTACTTACCTGCCCCCTCCACCACCAACAACTACTAGAAGACCACCACCTCCTCCTCCACCGCCAACGACAAGAAGACCTCCACCTCCTCCACCTCCGCCGCCAACTAGGCCACCTCCACCTCCAACCACCAGAGCTCCACCGGTAACAGGCTACGACTATCCTATTCCTAAGGTCCCTTTCCCGCCTCCAACAACGAGAAGGCCACAACCACCGCCGCCACCACCACCACCACGTACCGCCCCGCCGACCTACCTCCCGCCTACCACTAGACCACCTCCACCGCCGACCACTCGACCACCTCCACGCCCGACCACTCGACCTCCTCCTCCACGTACCACACCCCAGGCACCATACGTCTATCAAACTCCCGCCAAGCCTTTCCCTCCAATCCCCTACGTTCCACCCACAACTCGCGCTCCTTACGTTCCTCCGGTAACTTATACTACTCGACCTCCCTTCGTTCAAGACCAGGGATACTTCTACGACCGGCCGAATGTACCTTTCGTTTATTAGTATAAATAAAGTACAATTTTTTACTAAGTTGCCATAATTGTGATACCAAAATGTACTTATAGAAGTACAAAGAGTCGCAAGCGTTTTGTTTGTTATTTAGTTTGTTTTAACGATTTTTTGTAGGCAAATGTATGTATGAAGTTACCATGATTCTAGTGATATTGTAAGTATACATTGTATGTATTTTTATTTAGTGATAATATAATTGTAATAATACTCATACGATCGAAATGTGAAATCAACACTGCCTTTAACTAATTTTATGTTTTAAGATTGTAAAAAGAAATTTCAAACAAAAAATAAAATGATAAAAATATATTGACTTTTTGAAATTTTGGTCCCTTGCGTTTTACTCTTAAAATAGAAAAGGAAATAACAGGTAAACGATACTTGAGTACAAGCATAAGTCCCAACTGTACAAGACACACAGTTATTTGTTATGCAAGGCAGCAAAATTAGTATTTGGTGCTAGTGCCTTGTGTCAAAAATCGAGCAGTCTAAGGATTTTAGTGTTGAGCCGCGCGCGAATTGGTTGGTCCAAGCACATTATGATAAAAATTTGTACATAGTAATTGGATAAGATCTATCAAGGTTTGTAGGTACGAGTAGATATGTTTTTAATTGAAAACCATTATTAATCAATATAAAGATAGAGCGAGTTTAAAAGTATGTATTTTCTTCATATTGATTAATTGTTTTCAATTCACAACCTAATCCAAACCATGATACATCTAATCCAATCGTATGTACATCCCTCATGATGTGTTTTGTAGTTTAGAAGTTATCAAAAAAAGTAAGTAAATAAGTAAACTCACAGCTCCATGGGGACCAAGGAACATTGATCGGGACCGGCAAAGACAAAAGACGAGAATACACATAATTTTTCACCTCACTACAGCGAGGAAAATGCTAACAGCGTCATTATCTTACACTATAATTCATAATCTTGTTCTTATTATCAAAAAACTTTTTTCACGCTAGCAGCCCAAAATGACTTTTGCACAAAAATTAAGTTTTCCGAGCTAGTGAGGTGAAAAATAAATTACTCTTCTAAAATCTACGGGAGTGAAAAAAAACTGTCTTAAACATTACTTTGCATTAGTGTCTTCTGTGATTGAAATAATAGCATTCAATTGGGTAAATAAATAATATCACATTGTTGCTAAAACTAGATCCTTATAAAATTCATTTCAATTTCATTGAGACTATTTTCAAAACTAATAGAAAAACAGATGAATTCCCCCAGATCAAAAATGTTAACGTGAAAAAGCTTTTAACAAACAAGCTTGTATACCGGGTTAATTTTGATCGTTACTGAAAACATAAATCTGAATAACTTTACCAAAAAATTATCCGTATTTATATTTTGCTTTCCCATGGAAACCTTACACTGGCAATAGTCGAATTTGTAAGCGGAAATTCCGCTGTAGTATGACAGACTTGACGGAAAGATTCGTCGTGGGTCGTTTCGACGCGGAAGTAAACCTTGTGACCGAAAGTGTTTGACCTTGAAGCTCGAATGCCATGATAACGGCTTTCGTGTTGAATACGAAAGCTTATCATATCACATGGAAACTAGAAATAAACAAGCTTTTATTTCTGTGCTTTTATTAGATGTAGAAAAATAACTAAAAATTTATCACAGTTCAGTTTCCAAATAAAAGCGTGTTCCAGCCTCTGTTTTATTTATTTCTTGTTGTTTTATAATGCTATACGCTTTTATTTGAAAATTATACTGCATAAATGTGATAAATTGTTAGTTCTTTTTCTACATCTAATAAAAGCTTGTTTTATTTTATTTTTACGTTTATTTATAAGTATTTTACATTTTACCCACCAGCAGATGGCGCTGTAGGGTATCGTCAGGTCAGCTCTAAATCATAATGATATTACATTGTCATCCGATTTACATTCGCATGCAAATTCCACCATGATGAGAAACCGGGAAGTTGTTCAAACTTATCTTGCCAGATTTGGTTACAGACAGGCACCGCAACAGGTTAAACTAAGGTTTTAAGATAAAGAGTTTAATACATTATTATGACTATAACATACCATAATCCGTTTTTATAGCAACTACATTCTACAATAGGAAGATTTCACGCTTGGAGGAGCCCATGTCCGCTTTCATCAGATAGACTACACATCTTAAAATCTACCTATTGTTTACTTTGCAGACTATATTCAAATACGCTGTTAAATGCAAATAAATAAATAAAATGTAGTGAGGGTGGTATTGGACACTCGCTCATTCTACCTTCATACGGATGGCTATTCTTGAGAAAAGCAACAGACGACATTTTTACCCAGGGTCATCTTTTATATCCGATCTGACAAATTAAATAAAAATGTAATGAGGGTGGGTGCTTTACAGACTCACTCTCAGTATTATTTAATAGTACCTGGGCGACCGAGCTATGCTCTGTATGATTAAAATATCTTCGGTTGAGCAAGCTATGCTACTCAACAACAGATGGCGCTTTTAGTTTCTTGAATGCACTAAAACACGCTAAGAAATCTTTAAAAAGACGGTGAAAACGAATTTCCCCAGACATGAGACCTAGCTAGATCGATTTTTTGCCCCCAAAAACTCCTGTATACATAATTTCATCTAAATCGTTAGAGCCGTTTTCGAGAAAATATTGCTCGTATAATAGTATAGAATGAAAATGCAACATGAGTAAAGATTTGCACTTGAATACAAGAAAACCTGTTAGAATACCAAAATAATAAATTAACGTTTTGGTGATAAAAAATTGAACATGTTTTACCTGCACAATCACAATTTGTTCAATTTATTCAAGTACAAGTGTTTTTATCATATCACCAAACTGAAGATGGAGATTATTGAATTTACATTAGTGCCTAAGACAATATACATTTAAAATGGTGTCTTTGTTAGTGCGTAGAGTCGGAATAAAACCAGGATCTGTATTTTCCTAAATCGACAGAAAGAGAGTTCTGAGACTAAAACTGTTTCTTATCCATAGCAAGCCACAAAGACTTACTTTCCCCGTTAAAGAAAGCATTTGCTATTATAGCCACCACAGTTTTCAAACTTCTTCTTGAGTGTAATAGAACAGAGCAGATAGTAGTAGGTCTTTTCGATCGAGTTTAAAAACAAACATGTAGTGCAAATTATGAAATTCGATTAATTCTAAGAAATACATACAAAGATTTGTCTGAATTCGCATTTGTTTAATTTTGTGTTCTTTTTTAATGCAAAGCGCATGCGAAGCATTATCACCTGACTAATATCTAGATCACACATACTTATCCACTCCGCAAAGCAAACACACCAGCCCTGGGTACCTTTAGCCTATGCGAAGAATGTGGAGCTCTTAACGAATCTTGCCGTATCGTCACGCGCACTCTAAAACAAAGTTCCTCAGGCAAGCTCTACTTCCCTTCAAGAATCCGGGCAGATGTAGGTTGATGCAGGAGAAACCGAAATGTGTGGGGTTTCTCTAACAAAGTCAATTAAGTATACCTATTGCTGCGGGGCGATACAATCGATAGAACATCTGGACTCTTATTGAACCGGTCTGTTACAATATATGAAAAGAAGAAGAATTTCAAAAAGAGATTGCTATAGACAAGGTATAACATTGTTCACGAGTGATGAGATGATGAATTAAACTTAATAATCTAGAAGAAAACAGAGACACCTTCCTGGCTCATAAACTCTCGTTTCTCGCATCGTAAATCATTACACTAATTATTACCACCATTATACACACTTTTCACTGGACCGTGCAGTTATTATAGGAAAAGATTCGCGTGTGCTGGTTTAATATATCACGACGACAGTAACTATTGTGACATAAAAAAAAAACTATACGCCGCTGCTTTGACACTTGTCGGGGTTGAGTGAACGTTCATTAGTTGCCATTTAGTTGCTGTTTATTTTTGAAATTGAAATGAGCTATTATGATCGATCAATCCATATTAATGTAAGAGATTGAATTGTGCCTGTAATAAATACCTATGCCCCTCAATAACTCTAACTTGACATGTCTTGCTTTACTCTAGCAACATTTTAGATGGTATTAAGAAATGTTGTCGAAAGTATTAAACACATGGAGATTAAACATCTACAGGTGTATGGGACTTTCTGAAAACTGAAAGAACCACTCAGTTAAGTAAAGTTTAAATGAAAAGAAAATAGCATCTCTATGTATAATTTTATTGTTAACTTGATTGGACGGTTTGTAAAGATAACCTGTTCCTTTTTCATTTCTTGGAAGTTTCCTTCATTGAAAGTGGTTCAGTTTCTTTCACTAATCATATTGACAGTGTTAATAAAACTGTCCCTTACAACATCTATAAATTAATAGAAACTTTACAAACAAACTATATTTAAAACTGCACAACTGACTGTACCAAAATTCTAGTCTACTATTAAAAGTAGCAGGCAACAGTAACCATATAATAGTAACCAAACAACAAAACGGAAATAAAATTAAATTGTATTAGTTCACAAAGACGATGACTGTCGGGCATAGGTACTAGTACAGATTAATTATTGCAATATTGAGAGAAAGTATTATGCATGCAGCGATAATTAAGAGAGATCAATCAATCTGGTATTCCGTTCTTTAATTAAACGCGGTTACTCAGCTTATCTTTATTATATTCACCCAAAAAAGTTCCAACCTGAATGGTTTCATGCATACAAAATATTTCGTTCTCTAGCCAATGAGAAAAGTAGCTTTGGTAAAAAAAATTATTTTGTGTGGGAACTAAAGTGTGTTTCTTCTGCAACAACAGAATGACATCCTCATCACTTCATTACATAGAATACGTCCACTGCTGGACGTGGAGCTCCTCCAGAATTTTTAATGTAGTGAAAATTATTGTTTGATTAGGGTTGCAACTAGCATAAATAGCGTTGTTCGCTAACGGTTTTCCAACAGCGAAGGAGCTTAGTTTTGAGCTGGGAAGATCCCAAATAGGATTATTCTTTTTTCCTAGCTTGTCAAATGCGCTGTCCAATAGAGCAATCTTATTGGTTTGAATTTTTCAACTCTCAGATTAACTACCTCGCAAGCTCTGGTGGAAAATCCGCGAGACCCCAGTATGGTGCAACACAGAAAGAATGCTATTGTTCACCCTCCGATGGACACTTACGATAAGTCCAGAATTAAAGGAACACAATAATAGTACATTAGGAACACAATAATAGTACATTCAGACGCATGTGCGCTATTTTGCTCATTTCACACGAGGGTCAGAAATTGCAGCCCGAGCCGCAGGCGAGGGCGTATTGGAGCCGCGAGTGTAGTGACAATGCGCACGTGCGTCTTATGCCATTTATCAACAACATATGCGAGTAAAAATACAAAAATTTGCTAACCTTAAATGTCCACGCTCGTCCACCGGCGGAACATTTTGTAGGCTGCATATTATGTTAGTATTTCCCTTTTAATTTTACAACCTCCAAACTTGTATTTCGTGTCTAAGTATTTTTTACGGTTCAGGAACTACATTAAATACAGTTTTTTATTTGTAAAAGTCGACACTTTTCAAAATAATTACAATATACAAAAAATATATATATACTTCTTTTTCAGCGGACACAGATTATACGCGTATTTGAGAGGCACAGACGAAGCTGCGCCAAACAGCTCATTCCTTGAACCTTGAAATAAAGTATCGAAAATTGAATACCTCGTTACTTAAATGACAAATTTATTGTTGTTTAGTTAATTACTATAAATGAATTCATAAAATAATGTTAATTTTTCATATTTTCTCGAATACAGCTTCATTTCATGAAAATGTTACTAACGTTAAAAGCATAAAAACTCCTTCCTCCTTGCCGAGATAAAACAAAAACAAAAAGCACTAGTGCGATAATATGATAAAAAAAGCACGCGTGTTTAATATGCTGGATTATGGACCTTAACACAGTGCAAATAGAGCTGTTTTATGAGCAAATGTGTAGAAAAAATATAAATACAGTATGAAAAATAAAATGTTATTGGGTCCTAGTGAAGAACACAATACTATATCGAATACATAATAGGAAATAATTGATCAAGTGTAGTTGCGTTACGTATGAGGTTGTGAGATAAAGGACGGAACTAGTTACAACGTCTTAAGGTGATCTGTGACGGCCAGCTTAGCCCTGAACGCAACTAGATGGAGCCACTGCTGCAAATATAAGGTTTTATTTTTTAATGCAATAAGTACCAACTATATATGTGCAAAAAGTTGATTCGCGTAAATTTCATCGTGCAACTTCAACGCCTAACAACAATTTAAATAAGAAAAATATTTCCATGTGTCCACTAAAGTCAATTACTCTCGTCAGTCCGTGTTTACATGAGTACGATCACTCACACATGCACACAAAGCACAACCGTACAGTTTTCACCGCACGCCCACAATCGTAATATTGAACCAAAAATTGCTAACAAAAATAGTATTTTCAGTACATTTACTGTATTTTTGTATTAATTAGTGAAAAATTTAACTAAAAATAGCAGTATTCGTTAGTTTTTCAACAGAATTTTATGTCCCGCGTAAGAATGCAAGTCATTTGAATTTTTGTATGGAAAACGGATCACCTTAAGATTACAGCATTACCGCCATACAATACGTAATACCTATTAGACATTTTTATACATAGTTTTTTGTGGCTTGCGTTTGGTTAAATGGTTGGTAAAACGTCGTTTTAAAGATAATCGATTACATAATATCACTTATAGAGAGAGGCCAAACCATATTATTAGCAAACTATTGCATACTAGACCAGAGGTGCATACACTTCGAGTATAAATTACTCAGGCTGGCTAGGGTTTCACTTGTCAATTGCGAATATTTCGATACGGAGCATAGAGGCACATACCACGCTCCAGTACCCTGCGGCTGTTAGGCATAGTGATGGTCTGTTTCATATATCGACATCGAGAATAGTACATAAAGATGCAAGTGCGCTATTCTGGTTACCTATTACGCCTGAGGCTCAGAAATTGCAGCCAGAGCCAAGAGTGTAATCACCAAAGCGCACGCGCTTCTTATGTCATTTTCAACACATTTGCGAACAAAAACATATAAAATTTGCTAACCTTTTCCCTTACATTTCCACATGCACCCGATACTGCCGACTTGTGTTTTATGTCTAAGTATTTCAGAAGTCAATACTTTTTAAAATAATTATAATAAACACAATAAATATTTGTTAAAAATGTTAAAATGGCGCGTATATCACTTTTCTGCAGACCTATATTATACATGCTGCGCGCGCAGGAGGCAACGACTAAACTGCCAAACAGCCGACTCCTTGAATTATTTCAAATTGAATATTTTGTTACTTTAAAGACATAGTTAGCTAGACATAGTTAGCTAGTTGATTAATGTAAATAGTTTCATGTAATTCACGTTTGTTTGTCATATTATTGAACACAGTTTATTTATTCATGAAAATATTATGAATGTGACAGAAAGTCCTTGCTCCTTGCCGATATAAAAAAAACTAAACAAAACACTAGTGCGGTAATATAATGAAAAATATATAATAAGCTAATAAAATTAATAAGCTGGATTATGGACCTTGCAAATAGAGCTATTTTATGAGCAAATGTGTTGAAAAATCACTTTAAAGTATATCATATTTAGATAATATGTATAGATGGAAGGCTCGATAATGCATAAAGCAACAGAGAAGAGTGTTTGAATTATGTGAAATGGTGCCAACCGCAACGCTAACAAGCGTAGTGACTTTTGTGATTCTCCAAAATGTGCCACACATTTTTGCTGGAATTCTTAAGGGTTGTCTATCCCTTAGTGGACGTTTCGTGGGATGTTACATGTTATGATGATGTGAATAATATAAAAGGGAATGTTGAAGAGCGAAGGTGACGAATAATAGAGGGATGGAGGCTAGCCATTACGATTTTTTAAAACATTTTAAAGGAACAACGGCAAATTATGATAATGGAGTTACTTCACCGAGCTATACAACGTTAAAATTTTGGATGAAGGTGACAATTCTAAATCTAATCTATTCAAATAAAGCCAAATTAAAACAATCTTGAGTAGGTACATTTGAAACTCCGCTAAAAATTATAAGTTGTAGAGAGGGCAAATGTTAAAAGACCTGATAATAAGCACACAATATGATTACAATAAACTATTGAGTTGTGGCGACTGTGATAGACGAGCGCCTTTTTCTTATCGACAATCGAAATGAAAGTCCAAATCACGGCACTACCACCACAACAACCATCTCTAAGGAAAACATAGACAGCGGCACGCGTCAAGAATTCACATTTTCCTGCGCGAGCGCCGCACGCGTGTGATCTTGTGCGTTTTTTATACGATAGAAGTAAAAGAAAAATAAATAGATTATCAAAAGTGATGTGAAAATGTCCAGTGACGATTCAAGGACGTCGAGCAGTTCAAGACTTAGTCAGTTTGGGATTTACAGAAGTATAGACGCCAAGACCGAGGAGTTCCTTCGGTTATCAAGGAAACGACAAATCCGGCAAGGATGCGCTTGCGCCGCTGTCTCAACGGCAATTACCGTTACTATTGTAATTGTAAGCATAATTAATTCATATTCCTTATCTATTTTTAAATGTAGGAAATTATTATTGTAAGCTCATGGTGTAGTCTTTGTTTACTAACAGTTGAGACACAAAACTTATCAATACTTAGCTTGGGACCTGTACCTGTTTTCTTGTAGGTTGTGAAAGTAATATAATATTGAAAAAAAAAGGTTATGTTTTAAGACGATTTCTTTTTCATTATTTCAAAATATAGATTGAAGGTGAAATACCGCACGACATAATTTATATATACTCGTATATATAATAGGTCTTTACCTACGAAATTGCCGAAATTTTCTTACAGATTAATGAGATCATAATTCCTATAATTCTTATGCTATTTTTTTCATTTGTCTTATATTTGAAAGTTGACTTCAAGGTTATCAATTTACGCATAAAATAAAGTTTTTATTTTTAGCTTGATATATAAAATTAAAGGTTCGAAAATGATTCGTCTTAAATGTCGTCCGATTTCATCATTAGATTTGTTATATTTTTATACAGATAATATTTTTTGAAAATAAATTTAAGCTTCTGTTAGATTAATATGTCTTCCCAAGAATGCTTAAAAAAAAAATTTTAATATTGGATTTATAATTCCTAAGAAAAATGCAAAAATGTTAGTACTGAAAATTGAGTTTACCTAAAATTCGCCATACAAAACGGCAATTTCATAGGTAAAGACCTATTATATATATATATATATAAATATATATATATATATATAAGGTGCTTCTAAAATATATGCCACCGCTTCAAGGGGTGTTTCTACCCATAAACTTAACAATTTCAATCAAACAAAAAAGTTTAGTAATTTTTCGTGATATTTAATCAAATAAACAAACAGACAAAAAGTCCGTGATTTGGATGTTGGATAATGGGCCGATATTTGATGATATGAAAATCAGTTTGGGTCCGAACTACTACTGAACATATGTTCTAAAATTAGGTCGTTGGGCCTTACGAGGTTATCGTTATATTTTTTATAAAAATCTTCAATGTAGAGAAAAAATCAATTTATAATTTTATAAAGAAGGAGATTACATAATAAGCGGCCGGATATAAATGCGCATACCAAACCACACAAACTTACACACAAACCATATCTATCTTGTCAACAGTATTACGTCACGTGGTCGTTGCCCGAAAAAAAAAAACATTATGCCAAGCATGTAAGTGTTGTTCATTGTTTTTTTTTCGGTTGTTTCTGTCTACTATTTTGTAAACAATTGTTACGAAAACGCAATTTCACCGGTATATTGTCTTTCTATTGTTAATACTGTCACGCTTTAAATTTTTTCGGGCATTTTCGTGACTATATACTAATCGTCATTTTAATAGCTACATGAAATTAAGTACGTGAATATTTTAAGCCTGTGTTGTAATGTAACTAATTAAGCGTCACTACCTGCTTAATTAATCTTTCACTTTTTTATGAACATAAATGAATCTAAAGAGTGGTTGTTAAGTAAATAACATAGCTTGAAAATCGACTGCCTAAATTTTTCGCGTTAGTACACATGAATTACTACTTACTACTATACGTACGTACTTTTATTCATTGTTTCGAGTACTACCTATTCGTTTTGCGGCTAAAATCAACTTTTAAACATGTTAATGTTTCTCGTAACTTCATCTAACTTTTCTCAATAAATTTTATTCATTTAGGTATTCAGTCAGGTAACTTCGGAGATCATTTACTATACAGTTGGACAAGCACAAATTTAAACTGTAATGTTGAAAACAAATCATTTCATTTGTAGGCACACAGTTATCAGACAGATGGACGATATCGTTTTATCCAAACTAGGTAGGTACAAAATTTATAAAAAAAAAGACGTTTGAAGGTAGAGCAATATTATAAAAGTGTAGGACTTTTGTGCAAAGTACAGTCAAGAGCTAGTTTAGTTTGACACTACCTCAACGGTGATTTAAATAAGAATGGTATAAAGTCCAACTTGTTAAGATTGATGTTCTCTTAACTGTACCATCCTATGATTTTTTCTGTCATATAAAGCAGCAGTGCGTGCACTACTCCTGCGCTGCGTATAAAATAGAAATTCTTAAGTACTCAGATCATGTCACAATTTATAGGATAGAACATATTTTTTTTCTGTTTGGCAGTTTCTAGCAATACCGCAACACAAAACTTTGTGTATGAGTAACGATTAACTAATCGTCACTCATATCTTCATTCATAAAATGATTTGTCGTCATGACACCCTATACTTATTTTTCTTAAAGAAGACAGGCAGTCTGAAAATTCAAGTTTAGAACTGATCTTCGCGTTTTTCTGTATAATATGGGCACGGACAGTGCTCCTGCGCATGTCACCTCACCGGCGCGGCGATAAAAAAGAAAGCAACACGTGCACGTGCAGTTTATGAGATGTAGCTACAATTTAAAATTCATTCACCAAGTAGATTTACTACTAACAGACTCACATTATTTTTAAATGATCTATCCAATGACACCTATAAGAAGGGGTAGATAAGAAAAAAAACATTTACCCCCTGTCGACGACGGAGGTTGCCTGCTAGCCTGATGCTGCAGGCTTCTATAAATATGTATATTTTTAACTTTAGACGTAAGCAAATTCCAAATTACGACATTGATTAGTTTGGCAGTCTCTACTTGGTTTACTTGTAAATACTGTGTGTTTTGATATTTTTAACTATATTTTATTAATCTGAGTAGCCTTCTTCTAATTTCGCACCAACCAGCGCTTAAATCGGTAATACCCCCAATGCTTGTAGGGAGGTACCCCAAAAAAAATATTTCATGATTTTGTTTTACCACTTTGTCGGCAATGATAAAAAGTATCCAAACAAAAACATTTTCATGTAAAATGTTTCCAAGATTGATATTTTCAAAAAGTTATCAGATTCTATGTAGAGCCAAGCTTCTTACTCTACACGCCTTAACTCTACAAGCCCTAACCTTTCAAAATCTACACCATAATCAAAATATGAGTCTAGGCAGTTTCGTTATTACAAGAAGTATCGTATAACAGAGAAGCAATAAACAGTTATTTTCACTTTATGCCCACGTGACGGTTGCGAAACTAGCAAAACGTCCAAGCCACTGTCGCCACATATTTTGACTAAGAAATAGCTCCTGTCAAGGCTCCTGTCCTGTAAGGTGTCGTTCATCCTTGCCAATCTATTCTCCGAAGAATGTAATCTGAATCTTTTCAAGGCAAGACTGTACAGGTATTATCTACGTAAGCATACTATCTTGGCTCAGTAGGTGACTCGATCGCTCGGTTTCATTCGGTACGTCCGAATCCGGAAAGTACATAATTTTAGTTTTTAGGAAGTGTTTCGGACGCTCGGTTTTTAGCATGCTTAATAAAGACAGACAGCATCGTAAGCCTTAAGTAGGTTTTGTAAAACTTGTAAAACTTGTCCTACGCTGCTCGCATCCAGCGGCTTCCCGTGACCTTGACCAGATCGTCGGTGCGCCTTGTGGGGGGCCTGCCAACGCTTCGTCTTCCGGTACGTGGTCGCCACTCTAGAACCTTTACGCCCCATCGGCCATCGGTTCGTCTTGCGACGTGCCCTGCCCTGTCACGCTTTTCAATTGCTGTAAGATTGGTCAGCTGGTATTTTGCAGACCCATCTCGACCGGTCTGTCTAAACCACAGACCCAGGAGTTCGCTATTGGACTGAACAGATCCTCTGAAAGGAAATAAAATCAGTTAATGATAGGTACTGGTAAGGGCGTCACTGAATGCGTTATTTTTGCACCACTGAATGCGCGATAACTGCTTAACTTTTCCACGATTCTTGGTTTCTTTTTTTTATTTCTTTCTAGTCAAGCACTCATGAAACATGTTACAAATTGCTTATGTCCTTTTGTGATAACACACATGTTTACTTCAAATACATAATAAATAAATAACGAGGTAAGTAATAACCTTATTCAAGGTTTCAAACAACACCAAAAACAAATTCAAGCACAACAGAAACAAATTAACAAAAACTGATTATAGGCTCTTATTTTAAAGACGCCTTCATCAACTGGCGGAATAACAGATAATAGTACATTAAGATGCTAGTGCGCTGTTTCGCTCATTACACACGAGGCTCAGAAAATGCAGCCCGAGCCGCAGGCAAGGGTGTAATGGAGCCGAGGTGTAATGGCAATGCGCACGTGTATCTTACGACGTTTTTCAACATATTTACGAATAAAAATACTAAACTTTGCTAACCTTATGTCCACCGCACGTCCACCGGAACATTTTGTCAGCTGCATATTTTGGTGTTTTCCTTTGATTTTTACAACTTTCACAATTGTATTTCGTGTATGAGTATTTTAGACGGTTCAGGAACAGCTTTTTATTTAAAGAAGTCGACACTTTAAGAAATAATTATAATAATAAACACCACAAATATTATATAAATGGCGCGCATTATTTCTTTTTCAGCGGGCACAGATTATACGCGTATTTGAGAGGCATAGACTAAACTACAAAACAGTTTATTCCATTAACCTTGAAATTAATTTTCAAAAATTGAATATCTTGTTACGTAAATGACAAATTTATTATTAATTAAAAATTAATTAATTATTAATTAATAAAAAAAAAAAGATTATTCATTTATGATATTTTCTCGAAGTCAGCTTAATTTCTTGAAAATTTTAGTAACGTAATAAGAATAAAAACTCCTTGCTCCTGGCCGAGATAAGAAAAATAAAAAATGAAACACTAGTTCGGTAATATAATGGAAACAATACGCGTGTTTAATACTCTGGATTAAGGACCTTAATAAAATACAGTGCAAATAGAGCTGTTTTATGAGCAAATGTGTTGAAAAAGAACTATCTTCATTTTGCGCTATGAATATGTAGAATTTAAATATTATGTAAAGATATATATTTTCCTTTTTATTTCAGACTGTGCTTCTTGT
Source organism: Athrips mouffetella (assembly GCA_947532105.1). Classification (NCBI taxonomy): domain Eukaryota; kingdom Metazoa; phylum Arthropoda; class Insecta; order Lepidoptera; family Gelechiidae; genus Athrips; species Athrips mouffetella. The sequence goes on from OX383963.1 coordinate 17,963,854, forward strand.
CTACGAATATACGATGAATTTGGATTCAAACCCAGTCATGAAAACACGAAAATCAAACTGGCATGGCCTTTTTAATGACTCTTCCCCTTTTGAAGTAAAACACAACAAAGCCAAAGTCAATATAGACCCAACTACTCTAAAATTACTTCCATTGGTACTAAAGGTTCTAAACCAAAACAAAAATTTGGAAAAACTAATTGAAAACTCTGATCTAGGTCCCATTATTGAGACAAAGCTAGATGTTTCAGATTACGGTTTTAAAAAGAATCTTTATCATGGAGCAATAATTAAGCCAACTCAGAAAAGCATTTATACTCGTACAACAGACCATAAAACTCCAATTGGTGGTTTCAAAAAAACTTTTAACAATATGAATTACTATAAAAAAATAAGAAAAAATAATGACTACCACAGGATGATGAACTATTTCGATAAAATGATAAATGTGAATTCTGTTGACTCTCATACGATAAGTGTTGACCTAACAGAAAGACCAACCAAGTCTACAACTCTATCCTCGAAAGAGAGAAAGCAAAACAATACACAAATTACCGGTACTTCAAAACCACATAGAGCCATAATTTCTAATAAAGGTTTACAATCACACAAAAATATTGCAACCAAAAATATTACAACCACAATAATGAGAACCCCCGCTTTTCAATTAAAAAAAGTAGATTCTACTCATAATAATATCTTGGATAAGTTTATGACAAATAATCTTATAAAATTAGAATCACATAAGAGAAGAGATCGAATGTCACAAGAAACGACAACAATTAAGAACACAAAACAATGTGAATGTCCAAATACTTTGAAAAGCCTCTTGTCTAAACTCTTAAACGACATTCAAAGTATATTACCAGAAATAAGGTTATACAAGTTGTCTTGTGGCGATTTTATTAACAAAAATAGTTCGATATCACCGAATACTACATACACTACAGAAATCCCTATCAATTTGACAACTATAAAGCTTTATACTAGCACAAATACTAATATTTTATCAAAAAAGAGACAAAACAACTTAAAACCTCTACAAAAACTTGCGTCAAATAAAGCAAATAAAACCAAGATACGTTATTTTTACGAAGAGATAGAGGATAAAAGCACTAAAAGCAAAAATAATTTAACTTTGATGCCAAATATAGCAAATAAAACCAAGATAGGTTATTTTTACGAAGAGCTAGAGGATGAAATCCCTAAAAACAGAAATAAGTTAACTATGATGCCAAACATAGCAAATATGACCAAGATACGTTATTTTTACGAAGACATAGAGGATGAAATCCCTAAAGGCAAAAAAAAATTAACATTGATGCCAAACATAGCAAATAAAACCAAGATACGTTATTTTTATGAAGAGATAGAGGATGATATCACCAAAAGCAAAAATAAGTTAACAATAATGCCAAATATAGCAAATAAAACCAAGATACGTTATTTCTACGAAGAAATAGAGGATGAAAACACTAAACGCAGAAATAATTTAACGATGATGCCAAATATTTTTAAATTTCTGGAGAATATTACATACACTGGAAACGATAATAACTTAAACAACATATCCACAAACTCAATAAATTCTTACATTGATCCTCCTGATAATTACGAAGTATTGAAAGACGTTACAACAGAACCAATGGGACAAGCACATTTGAAGAATACACAAAATACCAATGAAAAATATATTGACCCATTTCACAACTCAAAATACTTAATAACGAGTACTACTGAAAAATTCTTCAGTTTAGAAGATGTGGAACACTACTTTCAACCAAACAAAGTACAAAGCACTTCTAAAAACGATAATTCGTCTTCAAAAGATAATGAGTCCTCGAATTTATTAAAAAAAAATAAAAAATCTGCGGAAGTTATTGCAATGAAAATAGATTCGAACCCATTGCTAACCAAACTTCTATTACAAAGTGAGATTGTGAATCATAACGAAACTGATAAATTGTCATGGTTTTATAACCTAAATGATAAATACAATACAATAAAACAAGTCAAAAACGAAAGCAATACATCCAACAACGGTTCGATAAAAAACAGACAAAATATTAACAAAGGAAAAATATTCCAAAACTCAAATGTGTTGAAGCAAAGTTCTATAAAGTCGTCAAATTCAACTTCTCAAGAAAAAAATGAAAATCAACTTGGATTAGATCCACAACTATTTCAGTATCCAGTCTATAAAAATAAAACTCATATGATAAATAAAATATATCCTATATGGCCCGAAGACAGTAAAAAAAGTTATAATATTACTAATGTTACCATAAAACCTGTCTCTTGGCTCAATCATATAATTAAGACTTCAAAGACACATACTGCAGGCATGCAGGTGAAATATGGATGTAAATCAAGTACTATGCCAACTGATTCGAAAAATAATAATCTGGGATCACAGGATTCCAAACATATAAAATATACTTCTAATAGTGGTAAAGAAATATCAAAAAAGCCTGACACAGAAAAAAAAACTATGACGAAAGTTTCCACAACAACATCAACAAGTAGAGAATTTAGTCGTTCGCACATTGTATTCTCGAAATTTGCAGATATAAATAATTTGCTATATAAAACAAAAAATATTTCTAACTCCACTATTTACGAAAAATTTAAGTTAGGAAAAAATTATAGTCGTCAAAATATAGATGATAAAATATATACAAGCAGTACCGAAGATGAAGAATTTAAGTTTCTAAATGACGAACTTATCGATGATGATGAAACAAAGCCCTCTGAATTTGATAAATATGCAACGATTCAATATAAAGATAATGTTGAAGACTCCACCAAATTCGTTAAATCAATGATACCAATGAGCAAACCTGTATTTTTAGAAATTCAAAGAAATGACTGGAAAATTGACAGCAACGATTACGGAAATCACGAAAACAACTTTGATATGCTCTAGTTTATATGTTTTTACTTTATAGTTTTGAAACCTATCATAATATATTTATCATAACCGTTGTTTATACTATTTTATGACTAAATAAATAAATTGTAGGTATTGTTTTATTTTGATCCGTACCGTTCTGTTATTGCTTATCTACATAAGTACACATAATATGAAATGAGTAAACACTTTCTTTTTCAGGTAATTCTACTAATCTACGAGTACGCGATTGCTGTAGAATCGAGTATAGTACAAAGAATAAGAAATATTAGTCATACAAATGAAACAAATGATAGTCCAAAAGCTGCTAGACTTGACCGAAATTATTTGGGATTTGACCAGGACTATTACGAACAAATGCCACTGTTAGTAAATGCATTACAAGAAAACAGTCCAATGGATCCAACGGCCGATGCTATTATATCTGTCAAATCAAATGCAAGATACAGGTTAGCAAACCATTCACAACCAACAATATCTACTTTTACTTATAGAACAAACGGTATTAGAAGGACAAGCCCAAGACCTTTTTATTTTGAGTATAAAAGTCCAACTCCAACACCGTTTAGTAAAACGTACGGCTCAAAAAGTTGGATCGATAACTATCGAAATGCACAAAGATTGAAAAATCTTCAACAAGTAATTCACTACCTTGAAAAAACTATTAATGCAAAGTTCGGTGATCTATACGCGTTACCAACCAGCACCATAGCCTTCTCTGGAATCTATGTAGAACCTGTAATAACAGATGAAAGTCAAACTAAACCTACAACTTCTTCCATGGATTTAATGTCTCAAGCGTCCAATGTAGTTGAGAAATACAAATCAAATCATAAGTCTATAGATCCACTATACAGTTACAAGCCTGACAATCCTGGAGACGTGAATCTTTTAGCAGATGGTTTTTTTAGATTTTCACCGGTGGCAACTTTAGGTTTATTAAGAGATAAATTACCAATGTTTAGACCAATAGCCCATCGTAAAAGAAACTGTAGAGGAGTAAGATGTTACCAAACAGCAGAAAGTAACATAGTCAACTCACAAGCAGAGAACGATCTTAAACACATTGCAACAACTTCCCATGATAAACCAAAAACATTTAGTGTTATGCTAAATTTGTTTCCATTAAAGCCTAAAGACATGGAATATAAAGGTATAGAAACATTGGAAACAACTCAAGTACCAATTAACAATATTTATTTAACTACTTCTCGTCCAGCAGTGCAGTTTAGAAGAAAATCAACGACACCTGTTCGACGTATAATGACTCGGTTTAAAAAGCCTTTATTACCTACAAGGAAACTATTCAAAGCTGTAGACTTATTATCAGAAGAAAACAACAAGCCAAAGGTAATTGAACCCAAAATGATAGTTCATGTTAATGTGTATCCTTCAGCTGAAATCAAAGATCAAATCACCACAGAAAGTAATATTTATACTACGATAACCAATCCGCCAAAATATACCACACAAATTCCCATGTTAACATCTACTCAAGTAGAAGATTTTCATGTAGGAAGTTCTGGTATAATCTCTCCTGAAACTAGACTCACACCTGCACCTCCTCTCATAAAAATTCATGTACCTACTCTGCCTACTCCCACAACTATTATACCATTCTTCGATACAAGTTCCACTTCTATAGAGCCTAATTTTAATTTAACGAATCCACCTGAAATATTAAAGTTTGGACACGAAGACGCTAGAATACCCAAACACTATAATAATATTATTTTAAAAAGCGTATCAACTAATCAACCCAATATGAATAGGAGAAATTCAAAAGATAATGACGAAACTAATGAAGATTACGAAGAAGAGTCAAGTACACTTGCTAATAAACTAAAGATCAGTTATATTGAGACTACAACTAAACAAGTACCAACAGAGAAAAATAAAGAAGTTGAAAATATGCCATACACAATAAAAACATATGTACCACAGATCAATGGTCATTATAGGAGTCTGAATCAAAACTCAAAGAACATAAACACATGGATTAATGATAGTACAGAAAGCAGCAGAAAAAAAAGGCTGGAAATATCAGTCGCTGGTTTCCGTAAGTCAACTTACGTGCCGTATGTAGAAATTAAAAGGAACATTACCAGAAACCGTAGCGACAAGGACGAAAAACAAGAATAGCTCGGAAAAATTGTGTCATTATTAAGTATTGTAAGCCTTTTGTGTCCCATCGGAATAAACACTTTGTAAGGTCTTACCCATGTCTGTGACCACGTCTTACCTTAGTTCTTTTTAAGTTATTCATTGAGAAAGGGCACATTTGTATATAATAAAATTGTTACTAAATTGTATTCGAATTTTATTTTAATACCTTCATCTAGTGTATTAATTGAATAATTAATCATTTATTTCAAGTAACATTGACTCATAATTGTTAGTGAAACTGAAAGTAGTAGTAGTATTGAAAAGAAACCGAATTAACTGATCGAGAACGTTGCTCCTTCAGATGTTCATCGAGATATATTTGTTAATAAATTGTATTCGAATTTAATTTTATTACTTCCATCTAGTGTATTGAAAAGAAACTAAATTCACCGACTGAGAACGTTGCGGTCACCCAGGTCCTGATGAGGTTAGCTCTGTTATAGTGTCTCTTTGATAGTTTAACGTTTTTCTTATAGATGGCACTAGTAATATTGTTGTTCAACTTTCAGCTGCAGCTGTTGTTTCTGACTTTGTCTCGGATAACTAATCGATGTGTTTAGAAAAAAAGGTAAAGTAGAGGAATTTATTTCTTTATTTATTACTTTTACGTCAGTTCAAAAAAGATCCGATAGATAAAATCACTTTCAGTATTTCCCGATTTTGAGACGTGTTTTATTTTAGACCTATCGTAAAAGTTATAAAAACTGGTAAAATGCTAGTCGGACGTGCATTTCTCTGGCGGCTCGCATTTGGCCCGTTTTTTGGTCTGTAAGAATTCCATATTAACTTTTATTCATAAATTTCATTCCCTTGAAGAAAGATTTTGCAAAAACGCTAAAAAACATGTTTATTTCAATTTTTTTATTAGCCTAAATCCTAATTGTTAGTAGGATTTTGATGATGGGGGATGATGTCTCAAAATTGCTGAGACACGTGTTGCTTTACTTCTTATTATTAACTAAAATCCAAATTTTCAAGTACCGCATGTCAAAACTGTAGGATTTTCATACAAACTTTCATTCTTTATTTCACCCCCTTAGGGGATGAATTTTAAAAAATCCTAAAACGCGTATTTTTTTATATTTTACCTTTAGCTCAAAACCGAATTTCTATAATTCCGCCTTTAAAAATGAAAGACTATAGACCAACATACGAAAAAAAAAAATCACCCGTTTTTCACACCCTTGAAAGGTGATTTTTAGGGTTCCGTACCTCAAAATAAAAAAACGGAACCCTTATAGGATCACTTTGTTATCCGTCTGTCTGTCTGTCTGTCTTTCAAGACCCTTTTTCTCACGAACGAGAAGAGGTATCAGGTTGAAATTGATAACGAATATTTAGGTCTATAAACAACACAAGATCTGAAAATTTAAATTTTTTACAACGACGCAATCAAAATATGTATATGGCTTTTTATGTCTCCTCATCTCCATACATTTATGCAAAAAAGCAAAACCTACAGGGTACTTCCCGTTGACCTAAAATTATGAAATTTGGCAAGAAGCTAGGTCTCACAGTACAAATAAAGGGAAAAGTCTAAAATCATTAAATATTTCAATTTTTCTTACAACTAATAGTAACCAATTAAGGTGAGCTCCCGTTTCAAGAACTTTTTTATAAAAGAGGGGTCAAGTTGGATGGTCGCGGAGTTTTTAAAATAGTATATCATATGGGAGATAGGTACGGAACCCTTAGGGCGCGAGTCCGACTCGCACTTGGCCGTTTTTTAAGAAATGCTTAAACACGTGTTTCTTTATTTTTTACCAAAACTTAAAGTCAAATTTGTATGAATCTAACTCAAAGGACTTCCATTCAAACTTTCGTTCTTTATTTCACCCCCTTCGGGGATGAATTAAAAAAAAAATTAAAACACGTATTTTTTTATTTTTTACCTAGAGCTCAAAACCAAATTTCTTTAATTCTAACTTTAAAAATAAAGGACTTATAGACCAACATACGGAAAAAAAATAATCCCCTTTTTTACCCCCTTGTAGGGCGATTTTTAAGAAATGCTTAAACACATGTTCTTTATTTTTTACCAAAAGTTTGAATTCAAATTTGTGTGAATCTAGCTCAAGAAAAAAAGGACTTTCATACAAACTTTCATCCCTCGATTCACCCTTAGTGGATAAATTTTGTAAAATTTTACCTTAGCGGTTGTTTTTGAAGCGCAAAAAAGCTGTGTACAAAATTTTCAGATCTGTATCTATAGCAGTTACGGCTCGGCGTTGATGAATCAGTCAGTCAGTCAGGACAAGCTCTTTTATATATTTAGAGATAATCCATTTTTACCTTCGAGCGGAGCGAGAAACGTATTGTATTCGTGAAAAAAAAAAGTTTTTCTAATTTAAAAAAAAAATGTGTTCTATATCACTTATACATGATAAAAAGCAAGTCTCCCTAAAATTTCCATCCGTCGGTCGGTCGGTCGGTCGGTCGGTCGGTCGGTTCGTCGGTCGGTCTGTCCGTCACGCTTTGGCCTAGCGGCTAAAAGAATAGTCCGATTGACGCCATATTTTAAATTTAAGACTTCATTGTAAATTCATCGAAGGGTACTGAGTGGTTTCTTGCTGGGTTTCTTTTTGAGGGTAGCTGTCATACGATGGAAATTAAAATTTGCAATTTGCTCAAAAACAGCTCAAACGATCTTAATGAAATTTTGCATGACCAAGAATCTCCATGCAAGGTATCTTTCGGCAGTATCCATTGGTCTATGGAAGTTCAAATAAGGGGTGTTCCCATACTACTAAAATTTAAAAATGTGATTTACTTAAAGTCGGTTTCAATAAGCGTATTTTAATGCTTCAAATCGGAATCCTAAATTTGTTATGTACCTGACTGCATATTTCATTTAAACATTTTTACATAAATCTAGTATAGGTAAGTTTGTATTTCCATATTATTTGTATGGAATTACAAACTTAAGTTTGCACTTGGTCCTTATTTACTCTTTACTATCCGCAACCCTTTATAATCTAGTAGTTAGAGCATTTGGCTCTTGATCCGGAAGTTCTGGGTTCGATTCCGGGTGGGGACACTGTCGAATGATGACTCTCGTATATCGCGAGAAAGTAAGTGCAGTGCTGCTGTACCATTTATTTTCGTTTATTCCAGCGCTTACTAATCTATTTTGCAGCCATGATACTAAAAGCAGAGTATATTTGACGGAAAGAATAACTGCCGTCGGTGTCGGCGACCACGATCTCGGTTTTTTCACTGCTGCTGCAACCGTCTGCGTTGCAGAGCTCAATCTCCATCTGGTATCTTCCACCCTTCTTCACTTTGAACGAAGCTGATCCTGATCCCGATGAACTGCACTGTCTGTCTGTTACGCTATAATCCGATAAACTGATTGTGATAAAAACTTGGTACGAAGATAGTTTGAACGATGGGAAAAGTCATAAGCTACTTTTTATTAACATTGTTTTACAAACTTGCTTTTTCTGACAGATTTAGCCGATTGCTTTTATTGTAATATGTTGGTAAGCGATGGAATAAACGAAAAAAAAATATCATACTTTAAAGCAATGAAAATATAAAAAAAATATAACAAGTAAGTTTGGTTTTGCCTCAAAGTGCAGCTTTTAATTCCTACTTTCTTTCTTCCCGAAATTCTCTCCTAGTTTAGTCAAACAATATATTATATTAGTGACTGCAATTTTACTCTACTGACCTTACTACAACTATTTCGTTTACCTTAATGTGACCCACTCTTCTATCCTTTTCTAACATTTTTGACCTTACGCGTTCTATCTCAGCTCACGCATCTTAAGAAAAACCCGTTACTTTTACCTGTGCAAAAAGGCTCTATCTGCGGAGCATCACAGACGGCTTTGACTGATTTTTTCTGTCTCTTTCTTGCAATGGTGGACCTTAATACGCTGTAGAGTGAGAAGGTCATAACACCAACCCAGTAGATGCTATAGACCGGTGGTGCAAGTTTTTGACAGTACGTTTCAAACAAACTTGCTTGATGGAGGCAGTGACTCGAGATACAAGATGTGTATGTAAAACTGTTTTAAAATAATAATATGAAAGATGTTTTGTGCAGTGTTGTATTAAAAGTTATTGACGTGCATAATATCGTATAAGGATTTTGTTGTGACATTAAGTAAGGTAAGTATTTGGACATAACTGTAAGAGTAACGGTAAAGGCGTGTTTACATGCCAAACTTTCTTTAGTCATGTTTATCAAGGACAGGTTTAGGTAGACAGTGAGAAGGCGATACCTACTAGGATATAGACTTGACGTGGATATTTTTATGTCATGGATTAAGGAACCCCCTTTAATTAAATCATTATTGTAATAAAAATAATTAATTAGTCGATACTTAGTGAAATACTCCTGAAAGTTATGTCTGTAATAGTTAACTAACACCAACATTCATAATAAGTAGATATTTACAACTGACGGATATTAGAAACACATACTATGTACACTTAGCTTTTTATCGCTAAAATAAATGTAAAAAGTTGTTTAATCAGAACATAATAACAAGACTTCCTGCCCCGCCAATATTAAACCACAAAAAAAGTCACTCACTTTCATACTATTAAAATATCTTTCAAATTTGATGATTACAAGAACATCACAAATTATAAGCAATTTATTATAAAAATATTTTAATAAAGTAGACTTTTATTTACTGGGCTTACTCTTGACCTCTATCTAGTCTTGAGGACAGATATGAGGTCGACGATGGGATGAACATGCCCAGAAGAAACCAATAAATAATATTAATTATTTTTTCTATTAAAGTTAAAGTAAAAATAAAATAGATTTTTATTACTATATTCTTACTACATAAATAAGTAGGTACTTAATTCTATGTGAAGTTAATACACTTCGGCTTTGCAACCATACTTTTTTTTTCATTTAATTAAAAATTTAACTAAATACTAAAAAATATTTTTTTATAAATCAAACAAATACTAAACAAAATCAAATTGACTACTGACTACCTGCAGATAAATCTATCCTTCCGTTTTAAGATCATACAGGCTTATACAATCCTGCAATAAGTCAGTCCATACAAGTACTATTCTAAAGCCATGGAAAAAGCAAAAACAGAAGTTCCTCTGTTCAAGCAAAAAGTGGTTGCATCGGGTACAAACAATTAACGCCTTTCCCATGAGGTATTGTCTTTAGTTCACTGACATGAAGGCCGAAGCCATAGTAAAGTGCTGGTGATTTTCTAGAGTTATCTTGTCTGGGTCATTCGGAAAAATGAGGTTTTTGGAACAAGATCGATCGCTGTGTGTTTAATGTTTTTGTCTGATTATAATACACGATGTTATCCAAATGTCCGGGTCAACAAAAAAAATATAATTTTTTTATAGTTTTTTGGGGGGTTAAACTTAGTTTGAAATACGTCTCTGAATAAAGGTCTAAATATTACAGAACCCAAGAAACTGAAGTCAAATAAATAAGTAAGTACGAACCAAAAATGTTTATAAGTTGTGTACTAAATTGCATGTTTTTAAGTAGCTAATGTCCTAATTATGTAGTCCACGTGCCGACAAAGAGTAATGCCAAGCGTGGTGATGATGAATGATGACTATGGTACTCGTATCATCTAAGACCCCATGAAACTTCCACTGCAGGACATGGAGCTCCTTCCAGAATTCCAGAAAAAACGCGTGGTTGTCTGGAGAGGAATTACCGTAGTCACCACGGTTGTAAGCTTTGCGGCTGGCGAACGCTGGTTTTAGTAAACGCGGTATGTAAAATGGTACTAGGTAGGTATATACAGAAAGATGTAGCTGCCCATCTTCTGGTTCATAAACACTTACGACACCCACGGGTAGAAATGGGTTGGTACACTCAACAGCACGTCAGTAGAAACACTTTGGGCTTTATGGCATGGTAATACAGTCGCAAATGTTTCCACTTATGTGCGGTTGACCGTACCTACTATTCTTTGCCGGCACCACACGGACTATGGTATAGTTAATCCCCAAATTAACTAACGTATTTAAACTGTGAAATTTTGGAGAGATCTTCCTGTACTGCAGTGAATTTTTAACGGAGTTTTATGATAATAAATGTCCCTAAAGAACATAATACTAAGCTAAGTAGGACCTCTTCTCTTAAATGATGTGAAATTCTGGCTTAGTTTTGTGTTCTTTAACACAGCACTTACCTTAAAAGGAGACGATGGACAACAAAAATAATATAATATATTTTATGTAAAATGTAAACACAGCTTTACTTAAAACACATATACAGGGTTTAATAAAAAAAAATCGTCTTAAACTTTTCAGTTCCGGGGACCGAATGCAATAGCTTTATTTACAGTTTATTTGTTTACATTTTATTGTACACAAAAAAAATATTATAAAATTGAGAAAAGTTACACAACAGGTACTGCTTATTTCAACATGAAATTTCTTCCAGCAGACCTACAGAAGCGTGACTTGACTGGAAGAGGCAGATAGAACGTGCATAAAACTACGAATAAAAACTTAAACTATATAAATACATACACATTCATAAATATATACCAATAACTTTTGTTTAACGACTTTTCGAAATTCGAAAAAATATCGATTTTATACAAATTGCTGATTTGAATACTTCGACACACCCCGGACACGGAGTGCGAATTTGAAAGTTGTATACGTCGCACAAAATAACTGTGGCCCTGTCATTGATGCGCAGAAGTCCAAAATGTGCAAAAATGGGCCATTTTTTTCTTCTGCGCATCAATGACAGGGCCACAGTTATTTTGTGCGTCATATAACTGGAAGCGCGCATAGGCCTGCATAATAGAATATTTATTACAAATGACCCTGAGGAGCACCACGCAAATCTGGATTGCGAGGGTGCGAGTTGGATTGCAAGGGGGCGGAGAGCGTCAGACGTCCGGTTCAGTATGATTATTATTATTAGCCTATGTAGTGTCCCACTGCTGAGCAAAGGCCTCCCCTCTATCATGCCATTCGTCTCTGTCTTGAGCTAATTGCATGATAGTACTATTAATTTATTCTGTGACTTCGTATGGAGAGTCGAATAACTTTTTGCGAATTTATAAAAGTCTTAGAACAAAAGATGTTGTGTAAAGCTCCCAAAATAGCCTAAAAAGGTTTTACACGACTTTCTTAAAACCCTGTATATCTTTGTCATTATTCGGTACAATCACGACTTCATTGTTTGGAACGTTACCAGTTACGAATCATAACCCATCTTTGTTATAATAAAGTAATGAGAGCGTTTGCTTCAACAGAACTTTATTATGCTAACAATAACTAATGTTTTCAAAATAATACGTTAGTTTTTATTGCATCGTGATAAAGTTAAATTAACTCACAAAAATTTAGTTATGTATCATCTACCATAGCATCTACTTACCTTGCTGGTATTAGAACTGTGTATCTATCTACGTATAGGTAGGTACAGTCAATAGCACGTCAATCTTGACACATTGGACTTTGTACCGATCTTATTTTTGTCGCCGTAGGGGCTAGAGTCGCACTACGAGTGTCAAGCTAGTCCTGCTCCTGACTGTACCTATATCATCCCAAATTCCAATCCAAGACTGAAGTCTTGATTTATTTTTATTGATTCATTATTATAAAGCTTTTGAGTGTTTCTACTATCAATATCATAGCAACCAAATTTACGCTCGTTTTGTTGTTAGTTAACAAATTAAAAGGAAGACAAAATTTTCTGTTCAGAATGAATTTTATCTCTTTAGACAACGACCATTCTTCTATTCTATATTATATTCTATGTTTCGATAAAAATACTGCAATCGTTTGATATTTCCATAGCTAATGTATTGCGTTTATTTGTCGGCGTCCCCGGCCATTATGTAAAAAAAAAACTTTACGTTTCGATCGTCAACTGTTTCTATCAAGATCTCTACTATTGATAAGATAAGTATTATCTGTAAGAAATTATGTGTCTTATAAGTTTAAAATTGGAAATTGACACGATTGGGCGCTTCTCGCGTGACAAAAAACGCTAACGCAGCATCTCGAAAATCATGACGGCAGTTTTTAGAGAAATTTAAAAGATGTATCATAGCATAACACAAATACGTATAATCGTGAACATCGTTAGCTTATAATCTATCTACCGAGATTATAAAGTACAAAAAAATTTAAATATGTACGTCCATACTAGTTCCATCAGGTAAGGCGAACACAGCCTAACCGATCATGGGATAACTTTTCAGTGGTGTGGTGAATTCGATACAGTTCACAATTTTTCGATAGTTTACGACCTCGCGAAGATAGATTATAAACTAATGATTGATATTCACGTGAAATTTTTCAAAATGAATTTAAATGATCAATCAAATGGCGTTGTTTGCATTATTGAACTATTTGTTGTCAGAGGTACTGACAACATAAAAAATTCAACAATTACTTATGCGTGGTAGCGATGTTTGCCTTTTTGGTGACAACATTGGTCAGCCAAAACGTAATCGTCGTCGTAAACACGAAGCGTTAATTACCTTTGCGATCTTTTCAAGTAATGGCTTTATAAGTGCAACAAAGTGGCATTTTTATATTCGCACGTCTTAATAGCAATTAATTGCAATTTAATATAGCACGATTAGATTATCAATAATAACTTATCTGATCATCAAACATACCTACAATCGAAATTCTAATTTTTCAAAGCTTGACAGATAGCTTGCCCCCAAAATTTTACGGCAAATATGTGTTTTAAACTTTAGTTTGTGGGGTAGTACTTGAGTCACCATGATTTGTAGAGTTGCAGCAGAATTGCAGTGGTACACACGGCCGCAAGTCGGTGGAAAAACTTCGACCTTGAGTGAGTCTCAGGGTGTCTACTCTCAAAGTCCGATATATCGAAACGATACTACTCGAAACATGCAAATGCAAAACTTCGTCCTTTGACAATAAAGTAGAATATTGGTTGGATGCAGTTTGAAAATTCATCCAACCAATATTCTACTCTATTGTCAAGGGACGAAGTTTTGTATTTGCATGTTTCGAGTAGTATCGTTTCGATATATCGGACTTTGAGAGTAGACACCCTGGTTTCAGGCGTATGTAGCGAAGTGCTGGTTCAGTTTATACTGGTTTTGCTTCTACGTGCCTGCTGCCGTGTTTACTACATGCAGATAGACGCTGCCTCCCATCTTCCGGTTAACAATCAAAAGTCAAAAGGGATCTTATAACGATTGGCAGCATGCACTTTCTTCCTTTTAGTTTAAAGCGAGTTGAAAAGTCGAAGACGCATACTGAGAAAAAGTTCCTTTTAAATTGATAAACGCCACAAATCCAACACTCATAAATACGCAACATAGGTACTGGAAAATATGCAAGACCTCCGAATTGGAGTACAAAAGACCATTAGTTGCAAAACGACTCAGTGCGACTTCACAAGACTGACGTAAGGAATTGTTCCAGTGCGCTCTGACCGCAAAAGTCGTGGTTTCTGGTCCACTACTATTGTATAAGTTAATGCTTATTCGTGTTTTTATATGTTACTCTATCGTAATTTACAGAAAGGCTTATTACGTTACATGCCATTTGTTTTGATATACCTATTGGAGTTTATAAAGTAAGTTCTGTCAATAATAACCAACTATTATTATTTATTCTTAATTCAGAATTTGTAGTAATACGAGCCTACTAGATACTCGTACCTGTCAACCTTGAATGTTAGCACTAAATGACTGTTTCAAACTTAGTCTGTGTTTTACATATTAAACTCACATCTATAATCTGTCCTTGATGAAGTTTTGGAAACAATTAGTTATTACGCTTTTAATGCAAATATCCATGTACTAATACAATTTCAGATGGCGGAAATAATATTTCAGCGTCGAAAAGTGGCTACAATTCTGGCACCCCCAGATCCTCTCATAATCTTGTTGATAATATCTTTATTTCAAATGGTGTTCAGTCAAGTAATCAACAGGGCGCCACATTTTGTTCCTCAAACGGGGGACATGTCTAGATTCAGTTTATCTGAAGACGCACAAGTGGGAACACCAGTGTATCATTTAAAAGGTAATTTATGCAAAATCAATCATGAACTAGTAATTTAATTGAATTAACCCCTGTACCTGAAGATTTTTTTAAAATTCTTTTATTATTTTTAAGGTATCGACCCAGATGGTGGACAACTGCGGTACTCCATATCTGGCCAGTATTTCAGCGTCGATGAAAGAACTGGAGTGGTAACTTTAGCCAAATCTTTAGATCGAGAAGAGCAAGATTATCTTGAAGTTATTATTAGTATTACAGGTAACACTTTTTTACTTAAGTTTTCTTTGAGGTCGAATTTAACTTAAGTAATTTTTACCCGACTGCGGGGAAGAAGTGTTAATCCTGTATTGTATGTGTGTATTTCCGTTCCTTTGTCCGCTGCCAACTAGTCAACAGCTCACCCGATTTTTATGATATATTATTATAAAGACAAATCTAATGACACATTAATTTTAAAATTATGAAACATCTAAATGGCGCCAAATTGGGATCTTTGAAAAAAAGATTTCCTAAACTGTAAAAAGTAAGGTATCAAGTGACTAAAATTGAGAAAGGGATACTGAGATGGTTTGGTCATGTAAAGAGGATGAATGAAAGAAGATTGACGAAAGAGATCTACAAGGCGAGAGTGAATGGGAAGAAGAAGGCCTCGGCGAACGTACCAGGACCAAATTCAGGACGTTCTGAATAAAGGCCAGGTTAAATGTACCCTAAACCGACGAGCATGTATGAAAGGATTGATGAAAGTACAGGAAGCAAGGGAAGTATGTCAAGATCGTAGCAGGTGGAAAACTGTAGTCTCTGCCTACCCCGACGGGAACAAGGCGTGATACTATGTATGTATCAAAATAATGGGTATTAAGAAGCGATCACAAAATTACATGACTATACTTATAAATGTGCAAGCAAATGCTTAAGAATAATTTGACATCAAAATTCTGAAAATTCATAACTTTGAAAAAAAATATATTGAAAAACAAAAAACCCGACTACGTACCTGAACAAAGGAAAACAAGCTAGGATCCTATGATCTTGAGAATTTGGTTAACTTAAGTTTTACAAAATATAATAGGCGGAGACTAATAAAATTATGTGAACCACCACAAAACGAGTTTCCTTTCCAGCCTGTAATATTTTATAAAATTAACCAATACCTATAGATCCTAGGATCCCAGATGGTTTTCCTCTTTTCAGTGTAAAAAAATATCGGTTTGAATAGGCTTTATTTATTTATTTTTGGCCTACAGCTTGGCAAAAAGAGTTTGAGGCAATGAAAAAAATTAATTTATTTTTATTTACAGATGAAGGCATAGCAAATACAGAACCAAATACAATATCCCTCAGGAGGGTAATACCTATTAAAGATGTTAACGATAATCCGCCAGTTTTTCACAACAGACCTTATATTCTGAATATTAGTGAAGCCACAGCTGTAGGAAGTGAAATCGAGGTATGATATATACTACATGATTTTATTTTATGTCGGAGCAAACTTTACTTGTTTTTCACGACGATCATCACTAGGATTGAGTGAAGTGGGAATCGAAACAACTGTAATGTGATGGTACCAGGCCACTCAGAAAGTATTGCGAAAAATAGTTTTTATATATGGGAGACTGGCCGGTCAGAATCTTTTTCGAAAATATGATTACTTGTAAGTAAAAATATGTGTGTTCCATTTTCAAAATTTCCCTCCACATTTTTTGCGAGCCAATTCAAAGTATCGTGTCTTACTGAAAAATGGATCTGCGCCGGGAACATTTTAGAGCTATGATTTTTTACGATTTCAAGTGTCGCCTGAAACCGGATGAATCGTTCGATAGACTTCAAATGGCATTTATGGATGAAGGCCCCTCCAAGGCAACCGTGTATCGTTGGTATAACGAATTTAGGCGCGGTCGACCAACCTTGGGGGATGAAGAAAGAAGCGGTCGCCCTTTGACGGCTATTACGGAAGAAAACGTGCTAGCAGTGAAAAATTTAATCCAAGATAATAGGCGAATTACATATCAGGAGATTCAGCACATATTAAAGATTGGATCGGGAAGCGTTCACGAGATTCTACACGGGCATCTTCGCGTGAGGAGGATAGTATCGCGCTGGGTGCCGCACTACCTCACCGACGCTCAGAAGCAGGCCCGGGTGGAATGGTGCCGTGATATGCTGAACAAATTTGAAGCAGGCTCGTCTCGGCGTGTTTACGACATCGTAACAGGTGATGAGTCCTGGATTTATCAATACGATCCAGAAACCAAGCGCCAGTCGACAGTTTGGGTGTTTCAAAATGAACCAACGCCTACCAAAGTGAAGCGATCTCGAAGCGGGGGGAAGATTTTGATCGCCAGCTTTTTTAATTTGACTGGCCACTTGGCCTCAATTCCCTTACGAGATCAAAGAAGCATCAACGTCGAATGGTATACTACCAAATGTTTACCAGAAGTTTTTTCTGTTGTGAGCAACAAGCGACCAAACACAGGGCTCCGCGGACTACTGCTCCACCACGACAATGCGCCTGCACACACCGCGCTCAAAACGAGGGACTTCCTGGACAGCACACCAGTCAAACTCCTGGGTCACCCTCCTTACAGCCCTGATCTAGCACCGTGTGACTTCTTTTTATTTCCAAAAATAAAAAATCAGCTCAAGGGGATACAATTTTCGTCGCCGGAAGATGCGCTGGCTGCGTTCGAGCAGGCTGTAAACGAGGTGTCTACGGCGGACTGGAAAAAGTGTTTTGAAAACTGGTTCAGACGCATGAATCTTTGTATAGAGGCTGGTGGAGAGTACTTTGAAAAGATTTAATAAAAATATATGTACCTGTAGAACAATTTTTTTTAGTGTCGCAAATATTTCTGAGTGTCCCACGTATAGACCATTCACACTCAAAGCATCAGAGAAGGCCGAGAACGTGATCGTGGATGGGCTGTCTCTCTAGCGGTGGGCGATTGTTTTGAAAAGCAACAATCGAATTGATCGAATGTAATATTCGTCATTCAAATGATAATTTTTCATTCGAATTGTTAATCGCTATCCCAATAATTATTGAACGAAATAATTCATTCGAATTCAAATAATGAATGAATGTTTTGTTTATTAATACTGATTTTATTACCTTACAATACAATACAATACAATACAATACAATACAATACAATACAATACAATACAATACAATACAATACAATACAATACAATACAATACAATACAATACAATACAATACAATACAATACAATACAATACAATACAATACAATACAATACAATACAATACAATACAATACAATACAATACAATACAATACAATACAATACAATACAATACAATACAATACAATACAATACTCTTTATTGCACACAGAAATACAAAATTTACAAAAGAAAAAAAAATACAAAATGAAATACGGAGCACAATAGGCGGCCTTATTGCTAAAAAGCAATTTCTTCCAGGCAACCTTTGGGTGCAGGAAACAAAATAATTGTAATACGGGGACGGTGCACAAAGAAACCATAAACTGAATAAATATTGGGTACATACATAGTATTATAATAGACATACATACATATACCTAATATTAATATACTACATACATATATACTACATACAATATACATGCATAAAAAAATAAAACACATAAACAAGCAAGTGGAAACAAAGAACAACAACCAATATCAGATCACGGGACGTGAAAGAGAGAAAAAAATAAGAAAATAAATGAGAGGAAGTGAGCTTTAACATTGTTTTTGAATGTGTCGAGTGAGGGAGCTTGCCTCAACGTGGTGGGAAGTGCGTTCCAGAGTCTTATAGCTCTACCTTGTTCGAACGCGATCGGTTACATTGGGTTTTCTTTAGCTAACGGATTTAGGTACGATATTTTTGCTGTACATTTTAGCACATTGTGTATCTAGGGCGGAAAGGAAGCAATTTGGACAGAGGGGACATTTAACTCGCTACCGCTCGTGCTTTAATGCCCCGAGCGACGAAATTGCACTTCCGCCCGTGCTACACGCAATATTTTTCATCACATTTGCGAGGAATATAAAATACAAGTAATCTTAGAATATTTATTCAAGTAGGAAAATCACGCAGAAATTTAATTGTTTATAATATTTATAGTCACATGACTTAGCTGCTGCGCTCAAACTGATCACTTCTAGGAAAACAATATTATGGCGCTATGTATTACATGCATGTTTTATATCATAACGTTTACTTTGTGGAAGGTAAAAAAACGCATGTAGCCTAAGCAAAATTGCAAAAATTTTAAACTTTTATTAAAAATATTGTAAAATGTGACAACTAATTGATTTCTTATTTTAGGAACCAAGATAAATTAAAGGCAAAAGATAATAAAAATTTAACTTTCGCTTAGAACCTCTTTGCATCAAAGTCTCATTTCGGAACGAAACGTCTTCTGACAGCCAGCAGCCACAGAATATCAACGAAAAGTCAAGATGACAGATAAAAAAGCCCTAGGGCTCATTTTAAAACTTTCCGACCGCAATAAGTGTATAAATTACGACTAATTGTGAGCAAATGTGATGAAATAGTACATTGTGTATCGAGGGCGGAAAGTAAGCAATTTCGACAAAGGGGACATTCAAAGCACGAGCTTCAGCGAGTGCTTTAATGCCCCGAACGTCGAAATTGCACTTCCGCCCGTGCTACACACAATGATTTTCATCACATTTGCGAGGAATATAAAAAACAAGTAATCTTAAAATATTTATTCATGTAGGTATTATATTTATTCACGCAGAAATTTAATTCTTGATAATATTAATGCTGCGCTGAAACTGTTCACGTCTAGGAATACAATATTATGGTGCTTTTAATCACACGCATGTTTTATTTCATAACTTATACTTTGTGGAAAGTAAAAAAACGAATACAGCCTAAGCATAATTGCAAAAAATTTAAATTTTTATAAAAACTATTGTAAATTGTGAAAACTAATTGTAGTTAATTAATTTTAAAGTAATTTCTTGTTTTAGGAATAGCTTAAAAAACAAGATAAACCAAAAGCCAAAGATTATTAAAATTGAAATTTACCTTAGAACAGAAACCTCTTCTGACAGCCAGCAGTCACAGAAAGTCACAGAAAGGTCAAGATGACAGATAAAAAAGCCCTAGCGCGCATTTTAAAACTTTTCGACTGCAATACGTATACAGATTGCGACTCATTGCGAGCAAACGTGATGAAAAAAAATTTTTGATGTACACTCGGGGAAGAAAGAGGTTCGCCAGTTTACAAATTTATTTGTTTAACGTGCGTCGCGAGCACATATTACCTTTTGAAACTGTGACTAAGATTCGACTATTGCATAGAAAAGTATACTGTTCGAAAATAAAGTTCAAATTAATTCCGACCTTGTCCAACAAGATTATATCATATAAAAACTTTGATAAATTAAAACCTTCGTGTTGGTTTGACTTCAACACTTTGGTTACGACTGTTAAAAGCTATTGTCATCTAGGAGGTTTTACTACGCCTCGCTTTAGTAAGGAGTGTTTAATGCAAAAATCTTGCTACACAAATTTAGTCAATCGTATATTGTAATACGGTATAAATTCCTGTGATTTGCGAAGAAGAGAAATTGTGCCGAGCGAGAGGTCAATTAGTCGCGGTTGTGTCACGCTCACACAGTTGCCATAGCAAAACGAAATTGCGGGTTGGTAGGAAAAAATCTTTTGACATTATGCTTAAAACTTTAATCAGTTTTAGACGGAACCTAAAATCTTTGCTATTTAAGCTTCAAATTCTCTTTGAGAACTTACGGTGTCCCATAGAGAGTAGATATGCATATGTGAATTATGTTTAAGCTTAGTTCAAACATGTACGCATGGCTGCACGTCAGTGGTAACATCTTTATAGTGTAGCGCCAGTATTCGTTTGTCTGGTTTTGTTGCCACTTACTTGCTACTGTTCATATGTAGCTAAGTTCAAATATTTATTTATTTTGATATAGATTTTGTCATATTAATTATTTATTTTATTTCGTATTATGATTATGATGTAGTTCTTGTGCTTGTTTTTTTTAATTATAAATTATTTGTTTGTTTGTTTGTTTTCTATAATAATATTAATATAGCTTCTGTTTGTGTTACCCTCCAATAGACGTCGGGTGGGCTTAAAACCAGCCATATGCTGTGCCCACACCTTTTCCCTTCTATGTTTCTAATGCTACGCGTGCTTTTTAATGTTTTTTTTTTATTGGGAATAAATGCTTTTGTATTTGGTTTTCATATAGAAAACCTTTTTAGAGCTAAACCTTAAAAATTTAATATTTTTCGGGTGCTTTGGTTCTGTGATTTATCTAGGAAACTCAAAAATCTAATTGTGTTGTTTAAGGTCAAGCAGGTTATGTACTTCTTCATTGGTCATCAACCTTTTTGGTAATATTTTTAACACATTACTTGTATCCCCGTCTTTGACACATTTTTATGTCATGCTAAATGTTGTTTAATATCGCGTATTTTTTCTGCAAAAACAGTGAAATATTGTAGAGTAAATGGCTGTAAATAGTTATGCTATTTGCGGAATATTCTTTTATGGGTAACCATTATTCCTTTAATTTTTCTATGAAAAAGCCGAACTGTTTTACGTATGAAGTAGGGTGGCTGTAATGTACGATATTTGAACACAAAGGAAACTAAAAAGGTACAACCACATCAGTATTGTGGGATGTGAATCTGCAGAATCTGCCCATAAAACTGAACAATTTGTCCCAAAAGATTTTTTTTTAATTTTGAAATTTTCGGGAGATAATAATTTATCATCTGATGTTATTCAAGAATTGAGCCCAAGGTACTCATGACATGCTTGAATAATATTCATGACTTGCACATACCATGCTTGAGGACTTTAATAATATTACATCCCCAAGCGTAAAATAGTAAGATCACCCTACTGTGTGAAAGAGATGCTACCGCGACTATTGGATATACTCGTCGTCACGCTTTTTTTGGCCATTCATCTCTCCTTCCTAGAGCGTAGCGTGGGTTAAAACCTCCTTGATTGTCATTCTTAGTGACTTTCAATGTCATAAATTGAAATGTCTCTCAATTTATTATTGAGTTATTTGTCACAATGATAGGATGGAGCATAGAATTATAATAGGATGGAATCTGTAACATCTCTATAGAGTTTTATGTTTTCATAAAAACTATAAAATATAAAACTCTAAGTAGTGGGTAAGACAGACAAAAACTTATTTTGCACCAAACGTAACATTTATTTAAATATTAGCAATACTGTTTCTTGTACTAAGATGTTGGTATGATTGATTCTGGCACTGGTGCGAGCGAAAACCAAACTTAAGGTGGCGAACCTTTTTCTTCCCCGAATTTACATACATTGAAATGATGTGCTGCTAATTTTCATAAAAAAAAATATTATTTATTGACTTTTTTATACAATAATTATATTCGATGCCCATTATTAAGGTTAGAATTTGATTTTATTAAAAGTCAGAAAATTATTCTTGAAAATATATTAAGAAGCTGACTTACAACATTAGTCGCTGAATTATCAACTTAGAAGTAAATATGCATATTCCAGGGGCAAGAGCCTGGCATAAAGGATCAACCTAGTATAGACACCAGATTCTCACACTATCCATAGGACTTGTCTAAAATAGGTTTTACTTTTTGTTACTAATTAAGACATGTGATGTCAAATCAAAAAACAAAATCGGTTCAGTGGTTTAACCGTGAAAGCGTGACATACAGACAGGCAGAGTTACTATCGCATTTATAATATTAGTTTAGATTAGGATATTTATTAGTTGCTAGTCATATTACTTGTTGTTCATAAAGTGACGCAGATATTTGATTATTCTTTTGTATTAGAAAATAAAAACCGGCCAAGTGCGAGTCGGACTCGCGCACTGAGGGTTCCGTACCACCACATAAACATAATTGTATTAGTTGAAATTTCAGTAAGTTAATGTGCTAGATTTTTTGAGTCCGACACGCGCTTGACCAAATTTTATTATTTGTTGTTATTTTATAGCCTATGCCCTATAAACATACCAATTTTCAAGTTTGTAAGTGTTCCCGTTTTTAAATAGAACTAAAACAAAAATCGCCTCAGCAACCATCCAACTTGACCCCTCTCTTATATGAATGTTCTTGAAACGGGAGCTCACCACAATTGGTTACCATTAGTTGTGAGAAAAGTTGTAATATTTAATGATTTCAGACTTTTCCCATTATTTGTACTGTGAGACCTAGCTTCTTGCCAAATTTCATAATTTTAGGTCAACGGGAAGTACCCTGTAGGTTTTTCATTTTTGAATAAATGTATGGAGATGAGGACATAAAATGCCATATCTTTTGATTACGTCGTTGTAAAAAATTGAAATTTTCAGATCTTGTGTGGTTCATGGATCCTAATATATGGTATTAATTTCAACCTGATACCTTTACCCGTTCGTGAGATAAAGGGTCTTAACAGACAGACAGACAGACAGACAGACAGACGGACAACAAAGTGATCCTATAAGGGTTCTGTTTTTTTTCTTTTGAGGTACGGAACCCTAAAAAGACGTATTATTTTAATAGAACTTGTTCTATTAATTTGCTGCTGAAGGTGATCCGTTTTCCATACAAAAATTCAAAACTGTACGATTGTGCTTTGTGTGCATGTGTGAGTGATCGTGCTCATGTAAACACGGACTGACGAGAGTAATTGACTTTAGTGGACATATGGAGATATTTTTCTTATAGAAATTGTTGTTAGGCGTTGAAGTTGCACGATGAAATTTACGCGAATCAACTTTTTGCACATATATAGTTGGTACTTATTGCATTAAAAAATAAAACCTTATATTTGCAGCAGTGGCTCTATTTAGATGCGTTCGGGTCTAAGATGGCCGTCACAGATCACCTGTGATCATGATCTCACCTTAAGGTGAGGTGGTGGTTTTATTTTTTAATGCAATAAGTACTAACTATATATGTGCAAAAAGTTGATTCGCGTAAATTTCATGGTGCAACTTCAACGCCTAACAATAAATTCGATAAAAAAAATATCTCCATATGTCCACTAAAGTCAATTACTCTCGTCAGTTCGTGTTTACATGAGTACGATCACTCACACATGCACACAAAGCACAATTATACAGTTTTGACCGCACACCCACAATCGTAATATTGAACCAAAAATTGCTAACAAAAATAGTACTTTCAGTACATTAATTGTATTTTTGTATTATTTAGCGAAAAGTTTAAAGTTCTAAAAATAGCAGTATTCGTTCGTTTTTCAACAGAATTTTATGTCTCGCATAAGAATGCAAGTCATTTCAATTTTTGTATGGAAAACGGATCACCTTAAGATAAAAAAAAATGTTAGGCTGCAGGTGCTAAAGAAAAAAGAAAAGTCATAATTTCCCATTTTATTAAATTCGAATAATTTGAAGTTTGAGTTCTTCTTTACAATCGAATAATTCGAATGCCTACGCCTACACTTTCAAATGATCGTTCGTAATCGTTCAAATCCGCCCATCCCTAACTCTCTCATCTCACTCGTCTCTTCTTGGTTCTCGAGTCTGTCAGGCAAGAAATAATGAAGAACCAAGTGAGTTTGGCTTTTCGTTCGGCGTTTTGCATTCGGAGTTTTTTTGCGATTATAGGCTTTTTGCTCTAACTAATGTTATTATCTTACAAAGTAGAAAATCCCAAAATTTCACAACCACAGACAGGATTCCAACCTGCGTCTTCTCCGTCAGTACCGGACACGCTTTACCAACTAGGCTACTGTGGTCCTGCCTGATGTTGTGAAATCTGCGACCTCTATAGGCATTTCAACGTTGCGTTAGTGCTGCTATCTAGTAAGCATTAGCTGTACTCGCAATTTGTAGATTTATCCGAACACAAAAAGTGTTGAAAATAAATTCATTTTCAATTATCTTGTAAAGTTATATAATGACACACAAGACAGAAAACTTACTATATCCGCGTATATATCCAAATGTACTTTATGCAATTTAATACAATCCACCGCTTACTATGTTTCACGACCTCGACAAAATAACGATGTCATACAATTCAGTGCTTCCTTGACGTCCATACATACTTGATCATAGGCAGAAACCAAAGGCAGTTCCAGCAACTTGTACCAACGACCCAGTTATTCCGGTTTATAGTAAATTACAGTTTCGAACTAAATTAGTGATTATTTTCCTCATTTCAGGTGAATCCAAATATAATCGTAACAGACCGAGATGAAGGAATCAATGCTAAAATTAGAGTATCATGTTCAAGCAAAGATAAGAGAAGTGATGCTGAAGCTTGTGCCATGTTCAATATCGTCACTGATATGGTAAAATTTTGTTCTTGAATTAATGTATTTCTACAAGAAAAAAATGTGTCTGTTTTTGTAATGTTTGACTAAATAAAGTGATTTTGTGATTGGTTTTCAGATAACACCAAACAAATACCAAGTGCGACTCTTTTTAAACCAACAACTGGATTATGAAAGCCGATCAGCGTATATTATAAGTTTAGAAGCTTCTGATCAATCAGAAAAGCCACTTAGGACAACAGCTAGCGTCGCAGTCACTATAAGTGATGTCCAGGATCAACCACCAATGTTTTTGAATGCACCTTATTCCGCTACAATACCTGAAAATACCCCACCTGTAAGTACATTAAACTAAATCATGTTTCTCTTTGAAATTTTCCCTGTATGGTGCTTTACCTGAATCCGTTATAAAGTTAGTAAAATAATTTCACTGATTTGAATATAATAGTAACTTTTCACTATTAAGGGTTTGGACCCCTGCTCCGGATCATACCTGGTGCAAAAGCTGTCCATTGGGATGCAAAGAGGCATAGCCGCAAGTATCATGGTCACCTTTGCACCAAGGATGAAAATTAAAATTATTTATATTTTTCCTAAAAAATATTTGAATGAATATTTGTATTTCACTGTGTTGCACTTCTGTGGAGACTATAAGTTAACAAATTTCGATAGATCTAAATTTAAATTTCAGAACACCATTATTATGGAGATAATTGCAAGAGATGGAGATACAGCAAATCCAAGACCAGTATTATTAACTCTTGAAGGAGATACACAACAGTACTTTACTCTTGTACCTGAAAGAGCGATCGGCCAAGCCACGTTGGTTACTACAAACATATCAATTGATAGAGAAAGCGATGCAGTTCTACAAAATGGCGGAGTTTACACATTTTCCATTAAGGTAATATTCGTTTCAGCATAAAACATCGTACTTAAACCTTTTCGCAGCAATTAACTAACTAAGTTATTTCAGGCAACAGAACTCATAAATCGTGAAGTGCCATCTGACTACACAGTCACAACAATAACAATAATTGTAACGGATGTAGATGACCACATCCCAGAGTTTAATAATGATGTATTTGATATATCAATACCAGAGAATATTGATAATGGTAGTCCCATACCAGGTCTATCTATTTATGTTGAAGATCAAGATATAGGTATAAATAGTAAATACGATCTTAGATTAGAAAATGTTTTCAACTCAGACGGAGTGTTTTCTATTGCTCCTAGTTACGGAGAAGGAAAAACGCCAGTAAGCATAAAAGTTATAGATTCATCAAAACTTGATTATGATGTGGATAATGATGAGTTGAGAACTTTCAGTTTTGAAGTCATAACATCTTCTCGAGGAGAAGATCTTTCATCAGCAAGAGTAAATATTAAGCTACTGGATATAAATGATAATGCACCCGTATTTAATGAACAAAGTTATAAATTTAATGTCCCTGAAAATGCAACAACCGGAACACATATTGGGGATGTAAGTGCCACGGATAAAGATTATGGCATATTTGGTGACATAGAATACAGTTTATCTGGATTTGGATCTTTTATGTTCAAGACCGACAAAACTAGAGGAGGTTTATTTATAGCACAGACACTAGATTATGAAAAGCAGAAAAGTTATAGTTTGACCTTGTTTGCCAAAGATGGTGGGGGCAAAGGGTCGTCCGCTAGTATTTATGTAGACGTCCTTGATGTTAATGATAATGCGCCAATATTTGAAACTCCTGAATATAGCCGAACCATAAGAGACGGCGCAACAAGTTTTGAACCACAGCTTGTTGTACGAGTAAGTATAAAAATTGACTATATAGAAGACCAAAGAAAACGGGTCATTAGTTTTTTGTCGTACATTTTCCTATAATGACAGGCCCAAAGTAATTGTCAATAACTTACCCAAACCGAATGACGAATCTAATTAGTCAGGTCTTTAGATAAGAACCTCGTCTACAACTTTCTCAATAATTGTACACCTCAAATATTCAGGAAAACCCGTGCGTCACTTTGAATTCTTCAACATCGCACTCTTCATTTCTGAAGGTCGTGTCTAACTAGGTCACTTTGAATAGATCATGGAAAATATAAGGGAATCTGTTTGTTCTTCTAAATGATGTACCTGACTTTCCAGGATACTTTAGACAAATGTGATCTTCGAGATATTTGTTGACAAGTGTCTTGACTAATCAGATTTGTATTTTTGTTCTGTTTGGATAAGATATTGACAATTACTTTGAGCCCATCATTGTATGAAAATGTATGGTGGAAAGAATACCGACCAGTTTTCTTTGCTCTTGTGTATTTATGTTATGCTATGCTAGGTATTATTTTATTATTTATTTTAAGGCCACTGATGCCGACGGGCCTACTCAAGGTGATGGTCAGATTAAATATACGTTGGAATCCGACAACAGTATCGTTCACAAGGGAAGTGTATTTGTAGTGGATGAAAACACAGGAGAAATCACCATCGTTGACAAAGTTGAAACCATGGATACTCCTAGAGGACAATATGAACTTGTGATTCGGGCCACAGATTATGGTTAGTATTTAATAATAAAGTCTCCGTTTCGTTGTAGGTTTTACTTTTAAGCCATTTTGTAAGAAACGATCTACATTCATGGTATTGCTTCGAGTAGATATTAAATTCTTTATTAATTTTATTGTATAAGTATGCCGATCTTTTATTATACTGAATGCTTGCGAATGTAGTATTGGCGCATGGGACCTGAACTACTCTGTATTTTCTTCTGGTATTCCCACAGTCGGTAACATAAGGTAAGGATTTGTGTGTTTTTAAAATTATTTGGAGTACATACAGTTTCCTAACAGAAATAAGATCGCTGATCTGATAAAGGCTTTCAGTTGGAAATCTTCTCTTTTTGAAGTACATCACCTTTATCAATGCTCGTTGAGCACGTTCAAGGTCATTGATGTGGTTGGCTTATTTTTTTGAAATTTTATAAAAATGTATATAATTCCTTAAAAAACTCTACTAAATTCCCACCCTTACCCAGTCCATACCCCGCCCTCGTCTATGAAGTCAGTGCGTGGTAGAGAGTATATGTTCCTTGGTGCGGGGCGAGTCGTCATGCTAGACGGACCTGTGCTGCGTTGCGTAGTGCGAGCTATGTGAGCAAACAAAATTAAACCCTGTGCTCCCTGAGTTACGTACCTCTAATCTAACTACACTTTTGCGGGTTGAGCGGGGAGAGGGTATAAGCTCCGCCCACACGGCAAGGTCATTGGCGTAGGTAGTAGCCTTAAATTATGTTTACTATTTCTGTAGGACCGTATACAAGATAATACTGATTTAAACATATTTCAGTATATAACTTATGGGTGCCGTACGGGGCGACTAAGGCAGCAAAATGTGCTTAAGTCTAAAACAACGTTGACTAGTGTATCTATCACTAGTAGGACTAAGTCTAGTCTAAATCACTTAACCTATTCCATTTCAGGCACGCCACCACTTCACAATGAAACTCGAGTTTATGTCCGTGTAGGAGTTCCTGGAAATCAGCGTCCAACTTTCAAAGGAAACTATCACCATTACAAATACACCGTTATCAAACACAATCCTGATAGTAACGAAGATTTTACATTTGATCTAAATCCTATGAACTACAAGGCTACAATAAAAGAAAATGCAAAGCCAGGAACTAATGTCACGATGGTAATTGCCAATGATCCTGATGGACTGGATGATTTATTGACATATCATATAGTATCTGGATCAAAAGACAATTTTATAATTAATGAAAAGTAAGTAACAGTATTTTCAAAAATTTCATGATAAAAAATTACTAAACCCCCAGCAATTGTCAGAAAACACAGTTGTTGGGGGTTTCGGGTTCATGGAGGTGGATTATTATTCAATTTAAATACCTGTTGCAGGACTGGTCTTATAACAGTGTCAAACGATGCAAATTTGGATCGTGACGTAAATACAGACAAATATGAAATTATTGTGTCTGCTGTCGATAGTGGAGTTCCTATTCCTGAAACGGCAACTACGACCGTTTTTGTTACCATACAAGATGTGAATGATAAACCACCTAAATTCAACACATCGGAAACCTCTACGTATATCTCTGAGAGAACCAAAATTGACGAAACTGTTACCAAAATTATTTCTTATGATACAGATGTTGATAGCAAATTGAAATACAGTATAGTGGAGCCAATCAAAGCCTTCTCAAAGGCTGGTGTTCAACTTAAATTAAATTCGCCATATGATTACAAAACACTATTCAGAATAGACGAAGATACTGGCGAAATATTTGTTAATGGTACTCTCGACTACAGTCAAGCATCAATTGTAATACTCACTATTAAAGTGGTTGATATAAATGCAGAAATAAATAAAGATAAACAGTTTTCCATGACAGAGCACACAATTTATGTTCAACCATACGCAGACAAAAATCCACAGTTTACGAATTCTGGATGGACAAGCGCAAATCCTGTAATCTACCACAAAATAAGAGAAGAACAACCAATAGGAAGTACTGTTTTAATTCTTATGGCAGAAGATCCAATTTCAGGGCATTTAATATCGAACTATAAAGTAGTTAACTCGGAAACGGGACTATTACAAGTAGATCCTTTAAGTGGTCAGGTCGTTTTAACTAACCATTTAGATTACGAAGACTTGAAAAATCCAAATTTAACTTTAACAGTCAAAGCAACAAGCAATGACAGAAGTAAACACAGTATGGCTAAAATTATAATTGAAGTGACAAATATTAACGATAATCCACCAATTTTTGACAAAGAGGTAAGAAAATAACTTTTAGGTATGATTATGATATTGAAATAATTTATAGTTAAGAAACGCAGCTAATAATTTATATCAATTTTATTGTAACGTATTTCCAGCTGTACAAAGTGAGCATACAAGAATCTATAAAATATCCAGAAACTATTCTGAATATACAAGCGACTGACATTGATGGAGTCCTTACACAAGAAGACAAAATCAAAGGATATTCAGACGTTCGATACACACTGAGGGGTGATAATTCTGATCTTTTTACCATAGACAGTATCACAGGCGACATACAGGTGAACTTTAATTTGTTTGGAGAAAATCCTATTTTAGGGTTCCGAACCAAAATGGTAATAATGGAACCCTTATGGTGCGACTTCGTCTGTCTGTCACACCCTTAAAGTAACGCGTCAAAACGAAAATCGTGTTACTCTATGGTCACACCTGATAATCTCTGCAACCACTAATCCTATCGAATTGAAATAAGGAATGGTTTTAGAATATGAATATATAACTATATTGCAAATTACAAAATAATATAAATAATATTATTAGGTACTATTATTGTAAGGTGGGCCCAACTGGTGGGGTCAAAATTTGATAATAGGTCTTTACCTATGAAATTGCCGAAATTTTCGTACAGATTAATAAGATCATAATTCCTATAATTCCAATGCTATTTTTTTCATTTGCCTTATATTTGAAAGTTGACTTCAAGGTTATCAATTTACGAATAAAATAAAGTTTTTATTTTTAGTTTGATATATAAAATTAAAGGTTCTAAAATTTTCTTCTTTCTATTCTTAAATGTCGTCCGATTTCATCATTAGATTTGTTATATTTTTTTACAGATACTATTTTTCGAAAATTAAATTTAAGCTTCTGTTAGCTTAATGTCTTCCCAATAATGCTTAAAAAATAAAAAAAATTGGATTAATAATTCCTAAGAAAAATGCAAAAATGTTAGTACTGAAAATTGAGTTAGCCTAAAATTCGCCATACAAAACGGCAATTTCATAGGTAAAGACCTTATAGCTATGAGGTCGAATGAGGTATCATATGAAAGGGCTTCTGTTATACATCACTAAAAAGATTTTTGCATATTTTACGTCTCTTCGGTTTCAAGTTATGATGAAAAATGTCTAAAAAATTCATTCAGGTAAACTTCGGAGAAAAGGGGCCCCTTTTCTCCGAAGTTTGCCAAAGGAAAAAAACCGGCCAAGTGCGTGTCGGGCCACGCGCAGTATAGGGTTCCGTAGTTTAAAAAAAAATTGCAAGGCGGGTTTTGAGTAAGTCTCTCATAACGTTTATAACATAAACTTTTTACCTCCTAATGCTCAGCGACGTCCTAGCGCCTGATTGCTATTGTTGTTTTTATTATTTTTAATTTTTCAGCTATAGCTCATTAACCTGCTAAGCTTACTTAACTGTCATAGTTTTCCTTTTAATTTTATCATATATGCTACTACTGTGACTTTTTTCCCATTTCCAGCCGTTTAGCCAGCAGGGGAGACACTCAACTCCAACAAAAAATTGCGCTTTTAAGCTTAATATTTCGCAAATGGATCCCTAAATCGAAAAATCATCTTAGCAAACTCATATTATTTTTAATAGACCTATCTAACGACATCCCACGCAATGGGGTAGACGAGTAAAATAAAATCATCCCCACTTTACTTAAGGGTTCCTTTTTACTACGAAACCCTAAAAATCTGAATTAATTACAATCGATTGACGTTTATGCGTAGAAATATAAGTGTAATAGAAGGAAGATTTTTTTTATCGTCAATGGGCTTAATCTTGACCTCGAAAGAGAGAGATTAATGAAAATATGTGTCACAAGGTATTCTGACATTCATTCAGTAATTGTAAATACGGCATAGGCGTAAATTTTGTATGAGGATGTCATATCAAGTTCGATGATGTGTCATTTCAACTTGGGACACTATGGCAGATATCATCCCATAGTAAAATGAATTCGTATTCCTCTTAATTATTAGTTATGTAAATATTGGTTTGTGTAAATATTACAGGAATAATAAAATTAAGTAGCACTATTTTTTTAAATCTGTAGAAAACTATTACAAACAAATTTGGTTTTATGGTCCTAAAAATTAACTTTATTGCTTCCAAAGATGCTATAAGTATATCAGAACCCTCGGCGAGACTCGTACTTGACATTTTTTTACATAGTAGTTATTTTTTATCCTAAACACATTTCGTTTCCTTGAAGGTTGCGCCCAACAAAACTCTAGACAGAGAACGACAGTCAGTCCTACGGCTAGAAATAGAAGCGGCTGATTCACCGAATAGTGCAGCAGAACGATTGAAGTCTACAGCAACAATACTTATTGACGTCCTTGATGTAGATGATAATTCACCCGTATTTGACAAACTTACTTACACTGGTAAACACTTAAAAACAAATTAGATAAAACAATAATTCACTCACAACTATTCAAAGGATTTTTTTTACAGCTGTTGTCCCAGAAAACGTACCAGTCGGTATCAATGTTATCAAAGTAACCGCAACTGATCCAGATGAAGGATTAGGCGGAGAAGTAAAATATGACCTTTTGGACGAAGGCGAAGCCAATGGTAAAATTCACAATATGAATTAACAATAGCTATTTTAAAATTAAATTTGATAAGAGTTAAAAATAAATTATTAAGTTGATAACCTTACGAAATATATTACAGGACTATTTATCATACATGCAGCCACTGGAGAAATAAAGACTAAAAGAGAATTAACTGGAAGAGGTCGAACTGAACCTTATCACATTATAATTGGAGCCACAGATGGTGGCGGCCATAGTGGGGATACGTCACTTTCTTTGTATATTGGAGATGTTAGTGCAAACGATGGGGTTCCACGGTTTATAAGACCTACAGATGGAGAAGTTATTAGCGTCAGTGAGGTAAAATTTTAGGTTTTTTTTTTCTAAAAAACATGAACAGCAAATAAGGTAAATAAAAACGTTTGTTTTTTTTTTCAGAACGCAACTATAGGATCTCCGGTATTCCAGGTAGTAGCAAGTGATCCTGATGATCCAACACAGCCGTCTGGTCAACTTTACTATTCAATACAGCAAAATAGCCCAGATGCCAAAAGTTTTTCTATAGGTGAGTTACTTTGGTACCTCAAATAGTAACAATCTTTAAGAAGTTGTGCACTTTTATTTAGAACTTTTTGTTGGTATTTTCAGATCCACATTCAGGTCTCATAACTACTCGTCAATCTTTAGACAGAGAAAGAAAATCATCCTACACATTGGTACTTCTGGTTTCTGATAGAGGGCATCCGCCACAGCAACGCACAAGAATCGTTAATGTTATGATCACCGATATTGATGACCACAAACCACATTTTGCAAGAAATTCGGTAATATATTTTTAATCCGCGTGTTTACTGCGTCAAAAATAGAATAAAATTCTGTTTGCAACTAGAAAAAATCATTTGCGATTGATGAAAATTAAGTAATTATAAATTAATTCAGTGTTAATAAGTTACTAAACGGCAGCAAAAATAATGTCATCGTCATGACGTAACAGTGGCATGTCTTACTAACAATGTTGCCCAGAGCTTTAGAACCTCTAAATAACCGTGGACATGGTTTAGCGAAAATATTTGGATAACATTTATTTATTTATTTAATTTAATTGCACAAATGTACAAAGGGCAGGCCTAATGCCACGCAGCATTATCTGCCAGCCAACCTAAAGGCAGAACAGAAAGAGTAGAAACATTCCTTCTGAAGAACGAAAAACTTTCCGGTCTGTATAAAAATGAAGATATTGCCATTTCTTTTTCATTTAATTTAAATTAGTGAGTTAAATTAAATTAGTAGAACATTCAAGTTCATATTCCTTTCCGTTCATATTTAAATATGATTTTCTAGGACGACCCACCCGTGTCGATGAAAACAAACGAAGAAGTACCGATTGGCTCCGTGATAGGTGAACTAGAAGCAGTTGATGAAGATATTGACGCAAATGCTGCCGTAGATTATGCCATTACTGCTGGAAATGATCTTGGATTAGTAAAGCTAGAAAGAACAAATGAAAGCAAAGCTTTAATCATCACTGCTGCAAGACTAGATAGAGAAGCTGTGGATCGGTTGTTAATTACTGTAAAATGCTTCAAGTATGGGACCACACCCAGATTAACTAAATCTTATAATAGATTGGTATGTAGGTTTTGCAATCATGTGCAGTCAAATAAATCACAACGATGGTGCTGCAGGAATGAAACTGCAAAAAAAAAATAGTTATTACCACCAGAGTATATTCTACTTTGATCAAAATAATTTTATTTATTTTTTTATTTGCAGTTATTTTCTATAGACTACTGTGGGAATTGTGATTTGAAAAAAATAGCAATTAAATATTATGATAAATATTTTATTTTTAAACTATAATTTACTTTTCAGGATCCGTCAGAAATTCAAATACTAATCAAACTTATAGACATAGACGATCATCTACCTGAATTTGAAAGTGCAAATGTGACGATTGGTGTAAAGCTTAACGTTGCTATGGACACGAGCATTGCTACTATTAAAGCAATAGACAAAGACCCAGATGCTTTGCCAATTTTCTATAAAATAGCAAATATGAGTTTCGAGTCACCCATTAAAACAAAATCTTCAAGCAATATAAGCGATGTGATTGCCTTGAATAACATGACAGGAGAGTTAAAAATGATGAAGAATCTGATTCATTATGCTGATGGCGTGTTCAGGTTTCTAAAATAATTAATTTTTTAATAATTAATTTAATGCTTAAGTATTTACTATATTACACAATTTATAACGTTTCAGACTGGTGATTCGAGCTAACAATTCTGAAAAACCTGAACGATACAGTGATATTTTGGTTGAGGTAAGCAGTTGCACTCAACCATACCGTATAAGTATCTTTAATGTTAAATCTTGGTCTCCTTGTGGGAAAAGAGGGTAATAAGTATGTTTACATCCCTCATATTCGGTAAGTAGGTCCTTATTACCCCCAAATGGGGCTTGTAGGTGACCAATTAGCGCTCTAGGGTAATAATGTAGCTAGAAAAGCCCTAGGGCGGTAAGTATTTGAGTTTTGAAAGAGTGAAGTGTTTTTTTTTTAATAAAAGCCTAAGCACTAGAACCCCTATAAGCCCTAGAGCGCTAATTGGTCACCTACAATTTGGTGGTAATAAGGACCTACTTACCTCACAATCGAGATGTAAAGCAGAATAGTTAGATCGGGTGTAAAAATCAATTGCGCCCTCGAACTATAGGCGACCTCGCTGCGCTCGTGCGCCTTAATATCTAGGGCTGCAATTGATACCTTACAGCCCTTGGCTACTAATCTACTATCAATATATGTAAGAGCTTACATGCTTCTTATTCTTATATTTAAGAGGCGCGCTCTTGTCTGTGGAGTAATCTCTACCGACAAGAGGGTAGATAAATATCTCAGTCCTTTGCCGTTTAACCTCCCTTTTATTTGATCAAAATAAGTGGTTTTTCTATTTCTCTCCTGTCTTCAACTTTTCCTTCATTAATATTCCATAAGAAAGCGTCATGTTTTATCAGGTGTCCAACCATCGCTCCTCTTCAATTTTCGATGGTTCTCAGCAAATTTGTCTTATCGTTAACTAGATCCATTTTATAAATTGATTACGAGTAAATCCAGATTACAGAAATAAGCTTACATAAATTATAAAATAAGCTTACATAAATAAAACGCCTTGAAATATTGTTGCCAGGTGGTAGTAGTCCGAGAGCGAGACCTGCTTCGCCTGGTATTGCCAGGTGCCACTCGAGGACGTATCAACGAACTTAAGGATCGTATGTCAACAGCACTAGCTCCACGAGGGCTGAAGATGCAGCTTCACGACTCAGTCATTAACAGTGCTTTCTTTTCAAATCCTGGGTAAGTCAACGATACAAATACAAAACAACGAATAATAACTGATAGCTAAAATTGATAGCGGGATGCTACCGACAGAACTAGATATTATTTTATAGAACAAATTATTTTTTATCTACGACTCACTTCAAATATGAGACATTTTTTAAACAGAATGTACTTATAAGGCTGTTTTTATATTTCAGTCCCTGCTTCCAATTTCGCAAAATAGATTCTGGTGAGGCTCTAACGCCGAAAGCTATGAAGGCAACAATTCGTTCTTTAGGAACAGAATTTCAACAGATTCTAGAAAACTTTAATGTCCACAATGTGACGAATTGCGGAGTGTCTAGGCAAAAGCATTCTGTCGCACAACAGACACTTTTAGCAGTAGCAGGAGCGCTGCCTCTTGCAGCCCTCATCGCAGCTTTGGTATTATGCTGTATGCATTCCAGAGGTAAGAAACTAACACCAACAACAACTCTTTTAACTTCTGTTCTAGATTAGACTTCTGTTCGTTGGCGTTTGAGACCACAGGTAGCTGGGGGTTGGAGGCTATTGCCTTCGTGAAGGAGATTGGCCGTCGACTCCGAGAGAAGGGGTACGATGCTCGCTCCGGATCCTACCTGGCGCAAAGGTTGTCCATTGCCATCCAACGTGGCAACGCGGCGAGTTTCATGGGCACCTTTGCGTCCGGTACGATTCGGGGAGGGCTTTTTGACTAAGTAGAAGTCCAGTGTGGGGACTTTATTTTTGACATCTTTTTTTAATACTTTAATTTAATATTTTTGATTCTAGATGTAATGTTAATGAATTATTCTTGTTTAACTTTAAACCATTACATTACTTGAAATTTCTAGAGCTATAAGGCCTGATCGTGTATTGTATTTTTCTGTTTACAGCAAAAATGAGAGCACGAAGACCTCTCCTCCTTACTAGAGAAATACCATCACAGGCGCAAAGCAATATGTCCGGCCCAACAAGGCTATATGCTGAACCATTGTATACTACTTGAAAGGCTCATTTATAAAAAAATATGTTGGTAGAATTATTGGACTTAAAACAATTTCTATGCTGAATAACTATGAAGGTGCAAAACAAACAAAAAATTAGCCAAGTATGTGTCGAACTTCGCACATTAAGGGCTCCGTACCAGTGGCATGCCTGCCGCCCACGGCCTTTTGTGCTACGCATTTGACCGCAAAGTCAAAATCGTTGTAATGGGAAAAAAATGTGGGAATTTCCAAAAATAAATCTAGGTTAATCAATATATTTTTGGTATTTGTTTTAAAATGTATACGTTATTGTAAACATTTTCACCGAAATTAAAGTTCATTGAGAAGTTAAAAAATTCTTCGGAACAATATTTTGTAAAAAGTTCGCGTTCCTTTGTTTTTGTATTTTTTGTATTCCCCTGTCCCTCTAAACATATAAATATATTTTTGGACAATTTTTATGACTTTGAGGTGCTTATACCTACTGTGAAAATTTGTAGACTGTAGCTCCGTTTGACTGAAAAATCTATGTGACAGATAAAGGACAGACAGACGGACACGTGAGTGACAGTTACTAGTATTATGATCTGTGGTGACAGCAATAGAACTCTGTTTGGAACGTTCGAGTACCGAACCCTCAAAAAGGTCGAAGTAATTGTTAGATAATAAATTACATAAATGAGTTATTAAAATACCTTTTCTCCAACATGCTTGCCATTTGTATATAATGAACCTTCTTTGTACAACATCAATATGCATAACTACTTACTCCAGCCGACATCCTAAAATGCCGATATTGATGTTGCTGGACGTTGTAATATATATTTTGCATATACAGGGTGTTAATTTAATTGCGTGCCATAGCTTAAGGGGTGTTTCAGTTACGATAAAGGAACACAAAAAAAATATTTAAAAATATCCTACTGAAAAAAAAAAACAACATTGAAACTTAACTAACGCGGGACACCGCGCTATCACCGAGCCAGCGTGCGAGTATCAGTGGATAATGTAGGCACATACATACATCATACATAACTGAAACTCTTTCGCGCGCTTTTGGTAGCGCGGTGCTCCGGGTCATTGCCCTCCGCATTAGTTTAGTTTCAATGGAGTTGTATTTTTTTTAAGTTGGATTTTTTTTATAATTTTTATGAGTTCCTTTATCGTTACTGAACCACCCCCTAAGCTATGGCACGCAATCAAATTAACACCCTGTATAAATAATTAAGAAAAAAGTTTGAAAAAATATGAAAAGGTAAGCGATAAACGATTTTATAGGAATTTACACAGACTTACGCTCTCCTTTATATATTTGTGGAAATTTGATAGGTTCGGTTATGACTTTGATTTTTTCTAATAGAAGACGAAATAGAAATTTGTAAAATTTTAATTTAATGTGTAAATATCGCAATGGCAAGAATGTTTGCGTGACTGACATATCGCAGCGATTTGTAAAGTCACGGGAACATTTTTACATTTATAAATAAAGGTAATCTATTTGGATCACCTTTACGCTTGTATGAGTTTTCAGCAACGTTATCAGAATACTGATGTTAAAAGTCGTCAAAAGTTATATTTATTGTATCTATAATTATTGTACAAAGCTTATAGGTACAAAGTATCTAGTTATTAATAAGTATTTAATTATTATCGATTTAAATAATGGCCATGTGTTTTTAAAGGTAACAATTACTGGAAGTCACCTAGTGAGCAACAAGATAGGTATCTAAGTATAATTTGAAAAATTCTAATCACAACAAATAGGTTTGTATATAATTTTGTATATTTTAAAGAATAAACTGTGCTTTTTATAAGGCCCGAACTACACATAGAGGGCATACGGTGAGGCTGAGCTGCAGGTGAGGCTCAGGCACGGCACAGGCGTGGGTGGAACGGCGAAAACGGCCCTGACGCGACATTAGATAGAGAAGTTGTAGACGCATTAGGCGCAGCGCAGGTGGCAATGCGGCATAACTCTACCAGATCGCTTAGGTATCATTTATTACGTCGCGTATCGTTGGTTTCACAAATTTGTATTCAATATTCCCTCGCCTCGACTGCACCTCGCCATCGCAGCTCGCCCATTACATATGGGTGTGATTTGGGCCTAAAGTAGTGTGTGAATTAATAAAAATAAAAAAAAAACAATGTATGACATTCAAGAGTTGTTTCCCAAGATAAAATGAGTATTCTATTTATGTAATAAAATATGATTCTTATAAAAATAAGATATTGCAACGAAAACATGTATTATATCACAGAATATAATAATGCTTTCTGAAAGTTATTAACCGGTATGTAAAATGCAATTATGTATTTAGTCAAGTGTAAACATAAAGTGACGAAAAATAAAAATGGTGTTATTAAATGATTTAATAATATTACCTGGTAACTCGTGTAACTTCGAGAATCAAATTCTTGAATGTCACCGGGTGATAAAATATTACTCAGAAATTCTATATCACTGACTTTTCTTTTCAAAAGTGGAGATTGATATTCGTTTCATGTAAAATAGTGTGTAATTGTAAATATTCGTATTTTTAGGGTTCCGTACCTCAAAAGAAAAAAACGGAACCCTTATAGGATCACTTTGTTGTCCGTCTGTCTGTCTGTCTGTCAAGACCCTTTATCTCACGAACGGGTAAAGGTATCAGGTTGAAATTAATACCATATATTAGGATGAACCACACAAGATCTGAAAATTTCAATTTTTTACAACGACGCAATCAAAAGATATGGCATTTTATGTCCTCATCTCCATACATTTATTCAAAAATGCAAAACCTACAGGGTACTTCCCGTTGACCTAAAAATTATGAAATTTGGCAAGAAGCTAGGTCTCACAGTACAAATAATGGGAAAAGTCTGAAATCATTAAATATTACAACTTTTCTCACAACTAATGGTAACCAATTGTGGTGAGCTCCCGTTTCAAGAACATTCATATAAGAGAGGGGTCAAGTTGGATGGTTGCTGAGGCGATTTTTGTTTTAGTTCTATTTAAAAACGGGAACACTTACAAACTTGAAAATTGGTATGTTTATAGGGCATAGGCTATAAAATAACAACAAATAATAAAATTTGGTCAAGCGCGTGTCGGACTCAAAAAATCTAGCACATTAACTTACTGAAATTTCAACTCATACAATTATGTTTATGTGGTGGTACGGAACCCTCAGTGCACGAGTCCGACTCGCACTTGGCCGTCTTTTTTTTACATTGTAACAGTTTATCATGACCTTAATTTTTTTATTTCTCAAAAGTGATATTTTATGGCTATGAATTAAAGGAGCAGCAGAATATTCAAGTTTCATCAGCACAAAACAAGCAGCATAATATAAAAAAATCAGTAAAACAAGTAATTTCAACCGCAAATAAATCAAGTTTGCATGCAATTTATGTCTAGCAAAAAAATTATGTGTCCATAAAAGAATAATTTGCGCAGCAGAATAAAGTTATGCTACCCTGGTACTTTCCTTTTGTTCCTACTCAGTTTCATGTCCTCCTAAAATGAAGCACATTTTCTGCGGCGCAATTGAAACATCTTGCTGGTCATTTGATTATTCTGCTCCTCAAATACTTATTTTGCTGCGCAAAGTATTAATTTTGCAGAGCAAAAACCAGACAAGTGTTGCTGCAACTCTTTTATTTATAGCTGGTAAAAAACATATTTTGTTGCACAGTGAATTTTATTGATGTACAAATATTTATTTCTCATATTTTATCACCCGGTGATAGAATTGGCTTCCAGCGGTGTTATGTTATGTAAAAATCAAATATTGTCAAAATAAATAAATATTGCAATTTTTGTCCTGTGTGGGTACCACTCCGTTGTTTGTTTTTTTTAATTATGGTGGAGCTTTTTGTACAAAATACTTGTCATGACCAATTAATTGTAGGAGATTATTATTAAATTATTATTAATTGTAGGAGATCCAAGGCCGAGCTTATATGGAGTACCTTGCACAAAACCTGCTGGGACAAAACTTGGCACAATTCAATTAAACACTTATAGGTTACATAAGTACCTGGGCGACCGAGCTATGCTCTGTATGATTAAAATATCATCGCGTGAGCAAGCTATGCTACTCAACAACAGATGGCGCTGTTAGTTTCTTAAACGCACTAAAACATAAGAAAACGCTAAATATTAAAAAAGACGGTGAAAAACGAATTTTCCCAAACATGAGACCTAGCTAGATCGATTTTTTGCTCCCAAAAACCCCTGTGTACAAAATTTCATCGAAATCATTAGAGCCGTTTTAGAGAAACCGATTATATATACACATACAAATATTGCTTGTTTAATAGTATAGGATATAAGAAGTGGTGCTGACGTCATTAAGAGATTTTAATATCCAACAAAGAATTAACGATTTTGACTTGACTTGAATTAATAACCGTTCTGACGACAAAGCA
Organism: Athrips mouffetella; assembly: GCA_947532105.1. NCBI lineage: Eukaryota > Metazoa > Arthropoda > Insecta > Lepidoptera > Gelechiidae > Athrips > Athrips mouffetella. The sequence continues at coordinate 18,005,287 of OX383963.1, forward strand.
AAAACAAGCAAAATACGTTTCTTGTATGGCCACCCACCTTATTTTTTTTTTTAGATTTTATTGTTCGGTAATATATAGTTTGCCTTAAAAACACATATCCTGTGAAATTTTCAACCAGCTACCTATTTCGGTTCAAAAGATACAACTATCGACCTAGTAAAACATGACACATTTTCGACATTATGCCCCACTGTGCGTCTCTGTTGCGTCGCCGGAGAGCACCATGTTAACGTTTACTTGAATTGTGCCAAGTTTCATCCCTGCAGGTTCTGTGCAAGGTACGCCTTGTTGGATCTCCTACTAATAGTGTAGTTTGTAGTTCTAAGTCACAAATGATTAAAATACATATTTTGCTTATTAATTACCTAATCTATGAACCGATGAAACTTAGTCCTAGTAATACAAAAGTTAGAGGGCATCATGACCACAAACGAAAGTAAGAAACAAACAATAATGAAAATCATTTTTTTAGTAATAAAATAGTGAAAAATTGCTTTTCACAAGCCTTTTACACTACCTACTTTATTTTCATACCAAACACGTACCCACACGAGTGAAGGCGTTTGGAGCAAAGGAATAACTTCTTCTTAACTATTGATTTTCGCAGATTTCATGGTTGCTTTTTGATGAATGTTTATTTTACGTGATTGGTCTCGATGCTCTCTCTTTTTTTTTCTATAGACCACTATAACTTGGACATTCTGTATGTAAATTATGGGCCACATAGCCAAAAATGAGGAAGAGAGAGGAGAGGAAGGTATAATTGGGAGGTTCTCGTCTAGTTTTCCTTTTTACCACAGTAGGATAGGTTTTTAAGGATGTCAATAAGTAATGACTGATGTTTCAAAGTAGCTTATCAAAACAGCAGTCAATCCAAGAGTTAAAATGTTACCCAGTATTGATATAATTTAAGGGTTCAAATTTTTCTTTTAATAAAAATACAACTTCTGAGAAAAGGAAAAACCCTTCAACAATACCAATATTGCTCAATGACTATCCAACTGTGGTAAAAAGGAAAATTGGTACCGCTAAATTATACCTGTATCTGGCTGGCCTATGGAATACATTTTAGCTCTCCTTGAGTATGTAAATATTACATGAATAAAGAATATACGTTTTATGTGTTTCTCATGTGAGTCCAACGAATCGAAGAATAAGTGAATCAAAACAAGTTATTATCTTATACTTGTTGTGATGTAAAATGGTAATAAGCTTAGATTATGAATAACGGCAGCTTAGTAATAAGGGTGTTTTCATCCATCTTTTTAAATGTCCACTAGATGGGGCTGCAAATCAGCACAAGGAAAATCTATCATACTGCCACCATGTAATTAATATGAAAATGTTTATGTCAGTTTGATTGCTTTTCTCTAATGCATGTAACATTTTTAGGGTTCCGCACCTCAAAAGAAAAAAACGGAACCCTTATAGGATCACTTTGTTGTCCGTCTGTATGTCTGTCTGTCAAGACCCTTTATCTCACGAACGGGTAAAGGTATCAGGTTGAAATTAATACCATATATTAAAGTCCATGAACCACACAACATCTGAAAATTTAATTTTTTTACAACAACGTTAATGTGCTAGATTTTTTGAGTTCGACACGCGCTTGACCAAATTTTATTATTTGTTGTTATTTCATAGCTTATGCACTATAAACATACCAATTTCCAAGTTTGTGAGTGTTCACGTTTTTAAAATAGAAAGAAAACAAAAATCGCCTCGGCGACCATCCAGTTTGACCCCTCTCTTATATGAATGTTCTTGAAACGGGAGCTCACCACAATTGGGTACCATTAGTTGTGAGAAAAGTTGTAATATTTAATGATTTCAGACTTTTCCCTTTATTTGTACTGTTAGACCTAGCTTCTTGCCAAATTTCATAATTTCAGGTCAACGGGAAGTACCCTATAGGTTTTGCTTTAGTGCATAAATGTATGGAGATGAGGACATAAAATGCCATATCTTTTGATGGCGTCGTTGTAAAAAATTTAAATTTTCAGATGTTGTGTGGTTCATGGACCCTAATATATTGTATTAATTTCAACCTGATACCTCTACCCGTTGTTCGTGAGATAAATTGTCTTGACAGACAGACAGACAGACAGACGGACATTAAAGTGATCCTATAAGGGTTCCGTTTTATTCTTTTGAGGTACGGAACCCTAAAAACGTCAAGGTAAACTCCCTTTGTACCGCTTTTGATTTTAGGAGATTTTCTTTACATATTGTAATAATTACAGATGATAGAAAAACAACCCACGGTTCATCTTAGCTGGTTTCAGTATTTGCAGGACCTTGGTCTAAGTCCACCTGAGGAATTACTACCCCTCGCCTATTTCTGCTGTAAAGAAGCAGTGTTTGAACTGCTAGGTTTTGGTTCGAAGGGTAAGGAAAAAAAGGGCCAGTGAAATTACCGGCACGTGAGACATACTATATTAGTTCGCAGGGTGAGCAACGCGCTTTGCTGTCTTATCAGTGCCAAAGTATGTCACTAATCAGACACTGGGTGTTATTCAACTTTCTTTTTTTCTTTTTAGTAGGTGGTAGGGCTTTTGTGCAAAGTTCGTCTTGGGAAGTACCACCCCTTCTGTCTTAAAGAAGCAGTGTTTGCACTGCTGTGTTTCAGTTTGGGAGCTAGGGAAATTACCGGCACATGAGGCACACCACCTTAATCCTCATTAGTGTCAAATTACGACAATGAGTGCAATTAGCAGTGGTGACCACTTACTATTAGCCCACCTGGTCGTTTGTTCACTTGTTTTGTTACATAAAAAATACTATGTCAATCAAAGAGCTCTCTGCATACGATGAAGATTTAGCGGATAAGCTATGGATAGAACCTATAAAGGCAGTGAAGCTTAACTACATGAGCTTGAAAAATGTTTAAACATACAGCGTGATTTTTGATTCACTAGAAAAAAATTAAGGGATGATTCTGCCCATGAAACTGAACAACTTTTCCCAAGGAACATAGGTCGAAATACGAAAAACCAAATTTGACCTCCCATACAAAATGCGCTATCAGCTGATGCAGTTTCTATGGGAGGTCAAAAATTGATTTTCGTATTTCGACCTATGTTCCTTGGGAAAAGTTGTTCAGTTTCATGGGCAGAATCAGCCCTTTATTTTTTTCTGGGGAATCAAAAATCATGCTGTATAACAGGCAAAGTTAAAAAGAATCTCGAAAAAGCTTTTTGTTTTAAAAAATTCTGTCTGAAATTTTCTTGTCATTATAAGAATCTCTGAACTTCGGGTTTAAAACGCATGAAAATTTAACGTATACAACGTGATCATGAAATTTCTGAATATATTTACTTGGAAAATGAAACTAAACAACTTTCCTCAAGAAACATTGTTTTATTTTCTCTACTCATATTCCAGTGTTGACGGCGCAAGGTTTATATGGGGGAGCCAAAATTTTAATCATTTTTCAACCTATGTCTCTTCAGGAATGTTGTTCAGTTTAATGTCCTAAGTACTATACATGTACTATACTCAAGTATAGTTAGATATTTCATAATCACGCTGTACATTAAATTAACAATCAAACATTAGTTTTCTTAAAATTATTTTTTTTATTCTTTGGTTTTTACAAGAAGAAACTGTGATTTTTAATTTTATCTGATATTTTATACACAATTTTGCACATTAAAATTACGTAATTTAACGGTAGGTTAAATAGTTCTAAGCTTTCAATCCTCAATACACGAGACAGCTGCATCGCAGTATATTTTGTTCCAAAAATCGACTCTGGTTTTGTACGAATTTATTCCTGAGGTTAAATCGTCATTGATGTCAACGAAAGCTCTGTTTGACGAAGTGTATGGCGCCCACTTAACGCCGAAAAAATCATCTGGCGTCGGATTACTGAAATAAAAATACAACTTTTAGCAATAAATCGAATGCATGAATAAGTACATAAAGCCCGCGTCACACAGAGGCGGTAGCGGAAGCGTTCCGGGGCCGGTATTTTTTGTAAAGAATGAGTTCTTATGCACCCTGTCACATTGAAAAGCGGTCGCGGCGCGGTATTTTGTTCCCGCCAAACCGCCCCGGACCGCTTTCGCAATCATACCGCCTCTGTGTGACTTGAGCTTAATAATTGTTCATAAATAAAATATGGGTATGAGCATCGCAGCCGTTGATCCCGGCTGCTAGCGGTGATGGTAGTCGTTAAAGGAGTGATCACACCTAGCTGAATTCAAAGACTAATTCGGCATACATTGCTCGTTGAAATAAGGATATTGCAATTAATATAACCAAGCCTCCCAGCAATGTATGCCGAATTAGTCTTTGAATTCAGCTAGGTGTGATCACTCCTTTAGCCACGTCAGAAGCCATTTTTTCTTTGTAAAAGCCAGTGCTTTCATCAAATCTAGGTTCGGTAGCCGACTCCGTTAATACGGAATAAGACTAGAGAAATAATGATGACTAAGAGCATCGTAATATTTTAGTTTATTATTAACATATTGCTTATACAAAAGTAACAACTTTTGTAATTTTGTTCTATATTTTTTCTACTCCCATTTGTTAAAGTTCGAAATACGGAACCGGAAACAGTATCACAAACATTGCCATTCCGACAACAGTTGCGTAATATTTAAAAATGCAACTGTCTACAATACGGTAATATAATTTTTTCACGTTTTTGTTATGTTGTATTGGATGCCATTGGCTAATGCTAGTTTCTAAAGGACAACTTCCAAAAAGAATTCATGCACTTATGCACTGATCCCCCCCATACACAGTATTATATGATAGCTGGCCGAGAGGAATTCCCGCCATTCGCGCTTATTTAATCTGTGAAAAAAATTAACTTTTAATTTATAATTTAACGATAAACATCTTGATTTCCATTCAAAATTTGTAAATATGAGTAAAATATTCACGCCGACCTAAATAATTAAGGCAGCGTACGAAACTCAAGAGGACTTTATTGCCAAAAAAGTGGAGGTGTTCTAGTGCTCTAGTACTACGACAAAAGTAAACAAAGGGTACGTTATTTTCTTAATGATTTTTAAGCTCGTAGAAAAAGTAATGTATGCCACTGATTGTAAACTATTTAATTATGTACCTGATCGGTCCGTTTTTTTAAGAAAGGAAAGCTTGTTTTTGTGAATTCCATTAAGTGTTATTTTTTCCAATCAATAAGTTGCTAAATTCCTAAAGCAACTTCAGAACCCTACACTGCGTGTAGCTCCATTAAAAAATTATGATATTACAATTTTTTTTTCCATTCTACAATTTAATACTGCGGTAGTAAGAATGACAATCGAATTACCTGTTGTACTACTGGTAATAAAATGGGCAAGAAAAGAAATTTTGTTTGGTCCGTTTTTCAGCACATCGTATGATATAACTTACCCAAACTTGGCAAAATCGGTCCATATTTTCGTCACATTGAACACAAGATCCCTTAGCTTTGGATCTTTATTGGCATCCTTATTAAAGTCATTGTAAAATATATAAAACAGTTCATCAGCATGACTTGCTCCCTTCATATGACTGTACCCAATGTCCTTTTTAACTGCATTTAGTTCTGAGTCACAACTAAATCGGTACAAATAAGTCCTGGAAAATTTCGAGTATAAGTTGGCGAATCGATGTATGCTGTAAACGAAGTGCCTGTCAGATAACATATCAGAAATAAGCTTAGCATCTGCTTCAGTAAATTCTCTGATGCCCCCAAGGTAAAAGTTTCGTATTTCCTCTCCTAGTCTTCTGACCTCTTCTTCCGTGACTTTCAGTGCTATCTCACGTGGCACGAGATATTTTAGATTTTTATTTGTGAAGTTTAATTTACTAAAAGCATCATCTAACATGAGCAAAGCTTCATCTGAATTGTACCCGAGCATTAGCGGCACACGATTAATATTTCCAGCAGTTAGAGCATTAAGAGGATCTTCAGTTATAAATCCAACAAAGTTTTTAAATTTGTTTTCTACAACAGGTGCGAAATGTATAGGAAGGTCTCTATGTTTTTCATCTTCTGTCATAGTTTCATATGTAAGCCTTGTAAGTTTCGTAGCTGGAACGCTTCTTAAAAACTTCAAAACTTTTGTTGTATCTGTAGTATCGTTACCAAGATACCTAGCAGCTCTAAATGCTCTTTCTTTTCCATCTTTGGCTTGTGCCCAATCCACTACACTTACTCCGCTTTGAGCAATAGCTTTATGAAATAGCCCTTTTGACATTGGAGATTGTAAATGAAAAGCTACAGCGCCTGATCCGGAACTTTCTCCAAAGAGAGCAACATTGTTGGGATCACCTCCAAACTGAGCAATATTATCCTTCACCCATCTTAAAGCCGCTACTTGGTCTTTCAAACCAGCATTTCCTGGAACTTCGGGGATTTCTAAATTTAAAAATCCTAAAACCTCAAGTCTGTAGTTCAATGTAACAAGAATCACATCATGTTGAAGTAAAAACTCAGGTCCAAATGCTTCATCAGTATTGCCCGAGCCAAACATAAACGACCCTCCATGTATGAAAACCATAACAGGAGTTTTAGCATCTGAATTTATTGTTTTCGTATAAACATTGAGGAACAAACAATTCTCATCGCCTTCAATTAATTTATTTATAAGCGAATTATATTGCGGGCATATTGGACCATGTTCCTTTGCATCACGAATTCCTTGCCATAAAAAAGGTTGTACAGGTGCCTTAAACAAAATTTGATTTAATAGTACACTATATTTGCAAATACCTAAGCAATTACCAATATAATTTATATCATGTCACTCACCAAGAATCTGTCCGGAACGTGAGCGTAAGGGATACCTTTAAAGCTATAATATGAGCTTCCATCAAGTAATTGCAACGTTGCACCTCTCAGCTTCCCTTGCTTTACTGTCACTAGAGGATCAGTCTGTAACGTAATGTCAGAAAAAAAGCTTTGAGTTAGCTATTGGCACCCTAAGCATTCATGTACTCGTACGCAACCCAAGTGCGCGTACTGATTCTATGAGGCTAGGAGTATGAGAGGTATTGTAATTAATTAATTACATTCCGACCTTTTGGTCTCAAAACTAAAATGGATGTTCGTCAACATACAATCATCACATTTGACCATCACTAATTCCTCAATCAATAATTAATAGAAACACAGTCATGATCTTAAAATGCTTAAAATGCAAGCTTAACAAGGTAAAGGTATGTATGCATATAAGGTCCTAATGAAATAGTTAACATAATTTTAGTATGTTACTAAGAACATGAAACTGAACAACTTTCCCCAAGAAACATGGGTCGAAATACGAAAAACCAAATTTGACCTCCCATACAAAATGCGCTATCAGCTGTTGCAGTTTCTATGGGAGGTCGAAAATTGATATTCGTATTTTTACCTATGTTCCTTGGGGAAAGTTGTTCAGTTTCATGGTCTGAGTAACATACTAAAATTATGTTCACTATTTTATTAGGACCTTATATTTGTATTTGAAGCCTACTTCAAATAATTACTTAGTATATTTAATACAAAATTATAGTTCAATAATTACCTTTTGATTTTCACTTAGAACTAATATAATTTTTATTATTACTAGGAATTTTGATAAATTGTTGAAGGTCATTTTAATTAAAAGTTAATTGTAAGATCAGCCAATACTAAGGCCAACATACGCACTGAATCTATAAGGAAAACGTAGCTATTTATATAGTGGAACCAAATGTGGATCACAACACAGGGTGTGAAAAATTAACGATGATGTGTACCCATCAGTATTTGGATATGAAGATCTTTATTAGTTAAAAACGATAGACAAAAGGAAAACCGTATAAACTCTTTGGTGATTGCGAGGGGCTTTGTACGAAAAGTACACAATTTTTGTAGTATTTTTGGCTAATAAATAAAAAAAATATTGGAGGGCAATAATTATTTAGGAATCTTCTTGAAACCTAACGTATGGAGTAGGAAGAATAAGAAAAAAGTTAAATTCCTGTACAAAAATTTTATGACGTCATAACTATCTCCTCAACCCTTTTAAAAAGCGACTACAGCACTTCTGATGTTCAGAAGAACAGCTTGAAGAAGTACATAACAGTAGTTGGTGCGGCTGAGATAACATTAACAACTTTTCCTGAAGAGTTACTCTATAAAGGCAAGTTTCTATGGCTTGACCTAAATAAACACACATTGACACATTGACAAATAAAATTGGTCACGCGGTACCGGGCTGTATGTATATCTATACGTCCATATATAGTAAATCTGTGGCTGATTCAATATAGATAACTAGAACGCTTTATGTTATGATGATTTTTTTTTAATTTGACATAGTTAACTTGTGATAACCTGATTATTTTTCATTTACCTTCAACGGAAACAAACAATCTGGCGAAAAGTGTCCCTTGATATGACGATTGTATGTCACTGGCCGATAACGACACTCAAGTTTCAAGACGATTTCTTTTTTATTTTGCTACACAGATTACTGAAACATGGACATGCAGTGACACACTGCCCGCGTGAACGTATTTTTGTGAATTTAAAATAATTTTCCTCAATCAAACCAAAGGATAATAAACAAAAAGAGTTACTGAGTAAAATAAGTGCATTTTTGTGTTTTTTAGGGTTCCGTACCCAAAGGGTGCCAAAAGGGTCCTATTTATTACTAAGCCTACGTCGTATTGTCTCTCTGTCCAACCTTTAAATTTTTCAACCGTAGTAGTTAAATAGTTGTTTTCACCCCCATTGTTGGGACCCCCGTTATTTTTCAACTTTTTGTTAGGTAATCCGCCATTGAAATTATGGATGAAAATTTCAACCGTATAGAGCTAATATGATTCAAAAGAACAGACAGACAGACGACGTAAGCTTAGTACCTAATAGGGTCTCGTTGGCAGGCTTTTGTGTATGCAACCTTAAAATAACATAAAAATCCACGCACCTTGTCCAATTTCCTTAGAATACTTAGTTCTTTTTTATTTTACACCCTGTTTAGCAATAATTGCGTGTAGCTGCAAGTACTGGGAAAAACAAGGGTGATGAACTATTAATGATTCATTTTAATTCCTAGGATAACTATAGGATAGCGATAAGACCGCCTTTGTCACACTAGATTTAAGACTCTCCTTTGTTATTGTTAATGTGTTCTGTGCGTGACAATGAAGTATTTATATACCTACATCTATAGGGGATCGATTCTTGAACATCATTGGGTGATTAAAAATCACCCAACAATATTAAAAAGTTTTCTTTTCAAAAGTGGGTCTACAGGTTGTAAGGGACGGTGTACCGAAAGCTGAAAGGGAGAGCTTAGACAACAAAACTAAAAACTTTCCCAAAGAAACATTTTTGGGAAATGTATTAAAATTGACCTCTCCATACAAACTGTTCGATCCGAGTGAGCAATTTGTATGGAGTGGTCGATTTTTTTTTTTACATTTCCCAAAAATATTCCTTCGGAAAAGTTGTCACACTAATATTTAAAAGTTTGGATGTTTGTTACTCTTTCACGCCTTAATCGCTGAACAGAATTTCCTGAAATTTGGCAGGATTGTAAAAAATATGATCCAGAAAAGCATTACATTTACTTTTTCCGGAGAAAGTTTAAGGATTTCCTTGAGAAATTGTTTCTTTCTTTATGTTTTTCGATAGACCAACGCGGACGAAGTCGCTGGTGACAGCTAGAATTATATTCATGTAATAAAATTGTAAACAAGCTGAATTATCCCTATCACAAGTCGTCGTCAACATGTTGTGACAATTGGTCTGATATTGCGTATCAACTTGTTATCAAACGTTTAAAAATAAAACCGGCCAAGTGCGAGTCGGACTCGCGCCCTAAGGGTTCCGTACCTATCTACCATATGATATAATAAAAGCTTTTGCTCTTTGATTTTAAAAACTCCGCGATCATCCAACTTGACTCCTCTTTTATAGATAAGTTCTTGAAACGGGAGCTCACCTTAATTGGTTACTATTAGTTGTGAGAAAAATTTAAATATTTAATGATTTCAGACTTTTCCCTTTATTTGTACTGTGAGACCTAGCTTCTTGCCAAATTTCATAATTTCAGGTCAACGGGAAGTACCCTGTAGGTTTTGCTTTTTTGCATAAATGTATGGAGATGAGGACATAAACAGCCATATCTTTTGATTGCGTCGTTGTAAAAAACTTAAATTTTCAGATCTTGTGTGGTTCATGGACCGTAATATTTATTATCAATTTCAACCTGATACCTATTCTCGTTCGTGAGAAAAAGGGTCTTGACAGACAGACAGACGGACAATAAAGTGATCCTATAAGGGTTCCGTTTTTTTATTTTGAGGTACGGAACCCTAAAAACCGGCCAAGTGCGTGTCGGGCCACGCGCAGTATAGCGTTCCGTAGTTTTTTTAGGATCTTTATAGCAAAGCAAGTTTTGGCAAAGTAGATAGATAGATAGATAGATAAATTCTTTATTGTCACACAAAAACAAAAACAATACACAGGAGACTCTTAAAACTAGGGTGGACAAAGGCGGTCTTATCGCTTAAAGCGATCTCTTCCAGACAACCTTAGTTGCTTGTAGGAAAATGTAAATAGTAACTGTAGTAGTGTGCCAATGCCAATATATAGATAATATTTAATGTAAATACAACTACAATAAAAACAAAATATACACAAATAAATAAATAAAAATACATATAAAAATATGTATAAAAATAGACAAATAGACAAATAGATAACATATAAATATGTATATACAAACTCAGTTGCAAACTAAGGTACAATTTTATTAAGTAAGAAGTTATGCAGTTTAGATTTAAAAATAGGTAGTGACTTGGAGTGACGAATCTCAGATGGCAGATCATTCCAGAGACTGATAGCTTTTAAAGTGAAAGATTCCTTATAGTAGCCTGACCGAGTAAAGGGTATTTCCAACACATTATCAGTCTTGGATCGCAAATCACAAATCGCAAAGTACTTCATAACGTTATTACTATAAACTTCCTACATCCTAATGCTCAGCGATGTACTAGCGCCTGCAATGTTTATTATTTCCAGTTTTTTGGCCATATCTCATTAACCTGTGAAGCATTAGCTGTGATAGTTTTCCTTTTAATTTCATCATATATACTACTACTGTGATTTTTTTTTCAGATTTCCAATAACAACTTAACAACAATAACAATTTCCCCAGCTGGCAGGTGCGGTAGGGGACACTCTACTCCAAGAAAAAATGCGCTTTAAAGCTAAATATTTCGCACACGAATCGCTTAATCGAAAAATGATCTTTGCCGACTCTAATTATTTTTAAAAGACCTGTGTTACGATAACACAATGGGGTAGACAGGACAAAAGTCACCCTCACTTTACTTGTAACTAGGTAAAAATTTTTTTTCAAGATTTAATTTTACCGCTTTGTCGGCGTGGATGAAACGTATACCCATACTTCATTACGGCTTTCAAGTACTAAGGGTCCCTGAGGTTCCTGTCTGTCTGTCAGCCCATGTCATGACAAAACTATAATGGTTTCTAGTTGACTACGGAACCCTAAAAAGAAAACGCTTCTAGAAAAACTTATGCGCTTTTTTAAATACCTATGTTTGTATACAATGTGGTTTATTCCAGAATTTAATTCTGACCTTGACTTAGGCCGCGTTTTGTCCCGTTGAATATATAAGGTGACATTTAATTAGTTCTTGATAGCAAAAGATATGCATGTACTCATGATACTGAACAACTTTTCGCAAGGAACATAGGTCGAAATACGAGAAACCAAATTTGACCTCCCATACAAAATGCGCTATCAGCTGATGCAGTTTCTATGGGAGGTCTAAACTTGATTTTCGTATTTCGACCTATGTTCCTTGGGGAAAGTTGTATCATGAGTACATTCATACCTTTTTATATCAAGAACTAATTAAAAGTCACCCTATATTTTGTACCTCTACCTTACATATACACTTCGTTAGAAGAGGTATACAACAGCCAGTTGACATCGAGATATTTTTTTGGGATAGGATTACCGAGAAAGTAAGAACAACCCCGAAGGTTGTTAAAACGAGTATGCCTATGAAACTGAACAACATTCCGGAACATAAATCGAAATAAAAGAAAAATTACCTTTTATAGCAAAATGCGCTATCAGGATGCAGTTTTCATGGGGCATCTATTTGTTTATCGTTGTTCGACGTATGTCCAAAAAAATTATCAGTTTTTTGGGCAGATGCGAACCCTTTTGGCTTATTATACCCTTTCTGTTACACCCTGTATACATCTTACGTTGAAACACTTACTGTTCATACAAGGAAACTGACTCAAACGAATGAATTGCAATATAATTGCTCTTTATCGAATCTCTCAGGAAAAACCCCGGGACTGGACTTAAACCCAAGCATCGAAAAAAATATAATTTTTAAATTTTAGCCGTATGAAGCTTTTTAAAGTACCATAACAATTTTGTTGTTGTTAGTTTCATTTGGAAAAAGTATGGATAATATAACATTTATTTTGTGAAAATTGTTTTCAATTTAACTTTAGTATAACTTAACTGTGTCTACTGCGGTGTCACCACCAGGAATTGGTTTTCCCTTGTGGTTACACTGGTGTAACATAAGGAATAATAAGGAAGTCGTCAAAAAGACATTGACTGAAAGCTGAAACTAAGCATATTTACAGTAGAAATAATGTAGCTTGATTAGAATGACAGCAGTGTGAGAGTAGGACGGAGCGATACGCTACACATTGGAGCGAAAGAGACACGTATCAATCCGACCTGCTCTCACGCATATTTTTTCCTGCTGTTTCGATTTCGACTGTAGGCCATGAAACTAAAAAACTTACTCCAAGAATTGACCACGGGTCGCCAAAAATAGTAGATTGGGGGGCGCTATTTTGAATCCAGAGCGAAGTGAAGGATTCTAGAGTAGAATCCTGAACGTAGCGAGGGATTCCATAGGTCGCCCAAGGTAAAAATATTTTTTCAGCCGCGTAATACACTCTACTTTTCATCTCCCTCTATGAGAAAAGAATAAGAGGCTCATTAAGACACAAACTCGTCATTAATTTTAAATATAAAATACCATTACAATATTAATACTTAATGAAACAATACTAAAAATCATATTAAGTATTATTTGTAACAACTGAAAATGTTATTGACATTTTTATATCAATTAGGAACAGAACCTCTTCGGTTGGTAGTCTTGTTTACATAGAGCATATTTCTTTTTTTATATTCATAATAATTTTAATAGTACTAATAATTTTAGTAGTAGTATAATTTTTCATACAATATTTTGGTTCGACCTCTATGGTTAACCTAAAATATCCCTATGGTGGACCTAAATTCTAATTCTAATTTTAAATCCCATTTTTACCCCCTACGAAAGTCTCTTGGAGAAAACAGCCTTTATTGACGAACCGTTCAGCTTGTTCGCCTTTATTGACGAACCGTTCAGCGATTTTCGAATAGATGAGATGAAAAAAACATTTACCTTTCCACAAAAATGTTCTATCAGTTATAAAGCTTTTATAGAAAGTAAAAAAACGGTCAAGTGCGAATCGGACTCGCGTGCCGAGGGTTCCGTCCGATATAGCAATAGTATTTTTGGAAACAATAAAGTCCATTTTTAGCACCACAAAGCAAAAATTTGTAAATGTTTTTTGCAGATTTCAAAAAGATTGTGGAACATAGAGATCGTTTTATTTTCCTGTAGTACTTACCTTAACTTCTATCGACTGTAATTAATTCAGGTTTTTCGCATTGCAAACTTCGGCGATGGTTATTTTTTTACAATTTTCATCATAGCTAGAAAACTAAGGGCCCGTCTCACCGCTTGCTGCTAAAGTTCCTGATAGTAAGCTGACAGATAAAATTTCTGCCAGTTAAATGTGTTAGATTTTTGCCTGTGTTTATCTGTCAGTTAGAGCAATCAGGCACTTGTGAAACAAAACATTTTCACTATCTGACAGAAATAACTACCAGATAGGCTCTCTGGAACTTAGCAGCAAGCGTGAGACAGGCCCTGAGTCTTAAATAATACACCAATCTTTGTGTAATGTGTAAAGCCCTTTTATATGATATCCCACTCGACCTAGTAACTTGGGCCCTTTTACAATAAAAATAACAATAATTTTTTATTTAATTATTTATTGTACACATGAAAAGAACACACAAAACATAGATTAAGAAAAACGACACAACAGGTACTGCTTATTTCAACTAGGAAATTTCTTCTAGCAGTCCTAGGCAAGTGAAATGGCACTGGAAGAGGCAGATAAACGTGCACAATATACATACCTTAACTACTTAGATAAAATAATAATTAATATAATACATAAAGATTATAAATAAATATAATAAATACATATAAGTATATACATACAATAATAAAATAAATAATAATAATATACACATAAATATATGGATCGCTCAGACAGAGATAGATAATGTTCTTTCACTCGTTTTTTTGAAGACAATGATAGATGGACTATCACGAACAGTGTGCGGGAGAGAGTTCCACAGGCTGGCCGCATGAACTGTGAAGAAATAGGAATAGAAATCAGAGTGGTGGGAGGGGACGGGTAGGTTTGTTCTGACATTGGAGCGACGTGAAAAAGAGAAACGTTCACGGAGGTAGGAAGGGGAATTAGGATTCTACAGGACGTTATAGAGAAGGGAAAGGATATGAGTATTCCTGCGGAAACGGATTTTTTTTATTTGTAATTGAGCTGGGCAATCATATTATCTTCCAAATTCCAAGTCGGTAACATACGTGGTGGCTGAGATATACAGACAGACAGACAGACGATGTCACACCACAAGGGTTCCGTTTTTACCACTTTGGTTCGGAACCCTAAAAAAGTATTTCAACCGATCCCTAGGGTAACTTTTGGGAACAAATAAATATTCTAAAAACAAATATTTATATTCTTTATTCTACAAATTTACACACAAAGAGTTAAAACAAAAGGAGAATTTATCAGATTTTATAAAATATTCTTTGAAATCTATTTTTTATGTTGATTTCGTAGTTTTTCAGTTATATGGATAGTAAGAGATCTAAGGCCGCGCTTGTATGGGACACCTTGCACCTAAACCTGCTGGGATGAAACTTGGCAGAATTCAAGTACATACCCATAATGCTAAGCAACATACTAGAAGTGGTGCTCCCCGGACGCGACTGAGATGCACAGTGGGGCATAATGTCGAAATTGTCTAGTTTTTTACTAGGTTGAAAATTGTATCTGTTAAACCGACATAGGTAGCTGGTTGAAAATTTCACAGAATATGTATATTTTAAAGAAATATATCACCTTAAGAAACGTATTTTTTTTTTGCTTTTGCTCTATCGTCAGAACGGTTAGTAATTCGAGTGTCAAACTTGGTATGAGTATAGTTCACTAAAATTTCAATAAAATAATATGTCCTGACTGACCGACTAACTGACTGACTGACTGACGTCTATTCATAACTGCTAATTTAGTATGCTAATTTATTGCATGCCACAAACACCACCCAAAAAAGGGTTTTCTAAAACTCATCCCCCAAGGGGGTGAAATAAGGGATGAAAGTTAAAGCTAAGTAAAAAATTTTGAAAATCTTTTCAGTTAGTACATATTATTTTATTGGCATTTTAGTGAACTATAGTCATACCAAGTTTGACACCCGAATTACTAACCGTTCTGACGATAGAGCAAAAACAAAAAAATACGTTTCTTGTATGGCGACCCCCTAGTATAATTATTTTGTTTATTTTTTTAATTTTTATTATAAGGTGATATATTTGTTTAAAAAATACATATTCTGTGAAATTTTCAACCAGCTACCTATGTCGGTTCAACAGATACAATTTTAAACCTAGTAAAAAATTACACATTTTTGATTTTATACTGTGCATCTCGATCGCGTCCTGCTGGGGAGCACCACTTCTAATTTGTTACCTATGGGTATGCACTTGACTCCTGCCAAGTTTTATCAAGTGCAATGTTCGCCTTGTTAGATCTCTCACTAGGATGAAACTTCCACCCGAGCAGAGAGGTTTTGTGATATATTTCTACTTTCAAAATGTACTGAGTAAAAAAATGACAGTTTTTATTTTTATCACCCCAGTCTAGTAATATTTATCACGTAGTACAGAACCGTCACCACAACCCAACGAGTCCTATTCAAAATATTTTTTATAAGTTGCTCTTTGTAATACAAGGTAGTCCAACATCACAATACAGTTTATTCCAGAAGTCAACACTGGCTTGGTCTGCGTTTCGTCCTACTGTAAATGTTTCGTCGATGTTTAAGTATGCTCTTTTTGAAGAGGTGTACGGTGGCCATTTGACACCAAGAGAGTTGTCTGGGGTAGGATTACTGAAAAATAAATAATAACAGTTTTTTTTACAATGCTTTCTAGTGGGAATAAAAATATTAAAGGACAATATTAAAATGTTATGGGATAATTCAAACAAGTCATCTGATCCCAAACAAGGCAAAGCAGTATGGGTAACAGAGATAAATAACAGACATAGAATCTCATGTTCATCACACAAAATGTTTGTCCCGGGCGGGGATCGAACCCGCAGCCCACGGCGTAGAAGGCAGGCTCATTTACTACCAACTATGCCAATAGGCCAGTCAATTAATAATGTAGCAAGACAGAGCTATGCGTGAAACAGGGTGGAGCAATAAGAGTCTCCAATATCTTACGCATCGCTCCATTTTTTCATAATTGCATAGTTTCTTGGTGGAAAGTCTGAAAGTAGAAAGTTTGGCTTCGAAACTTTGCTTCATACATACTAAAAATCTTGGTAAACATACTAAAAATCTTGAACCTTTGGAAGTAAACCCTAGGCATCTGCTAGGCACAAAGAAGGACCCCATATTTTAGTATTTAGGTGAATAACACAAAAACTGCGACACAGCAAAAATATTCTATTTTTTCTACAAAAAAGATACTAGTTTTTTGCCGCTATGGCAATACTTTAAAAGATCTAGAGATAGGAAAATGGACAATTTTCATCGAAACTTTGATAACTCATTTCACAGTTTGCAAGAAATGCTGAAACACGTATTCTTTTTTCTTCGAAATTGTTAAAATTTTAGGATTTTCGTACAAACTTTCATCCCTTATTTCACCCCCTTGGGGAATGAATTTTAAAAAATCTTGTCTGGCTGTCCACCAATTGTGCCTAAGGATTTCAGCGAATTCGTTTGTGATTGACACGAGAAAATGCAAGGTGGATATTTATGAGCAGTAACAAGAAGTAGGTATACAAGCAAGTAAAAAATCAATAATCATAGAGACTATACGACCAAACAGCTAATTGTGCTGGTTTTGAAGAGGCAACCCTAGTCTGGCTGCATAATCCTACTCGAAGAAAAGGGAAATCACCTAAATTTGGAGGGACCGTACATAGTGATAACCAGAATCAACGACGTTCCTTATTGAATACGCAGGACACAGAAGCCCGTTTAAGGTCGTGCACCGTAGTCGTGCATGTTGATGAGTGACGTCGAGTCGATGGCTGTCAAAAGAAGGAACTAATTAAAATTTCGCCTGCAAAGAGAGCCCCGTGGTCCAGTGGATTAGACAATGGGTTTATAAAGCCGGTGATTGACGGTTCAAATTCTGATCTGTGGTTAAAATCCAGCCAGTCCCACCCAAGGTTGTTTTGTAATTTATCATTTATTTGGAACAATCTTTAAAGAAAAGACAGAGATAGCTAAAGAAAAAGACCTAAATTGTAGAAAAATTAAACAAAAATCTGGAATAAAAAATGAATCTAGAATGTTTTTGTACGGGAAGCTAAGGCAGGCCACCTAGCGGCTACGCCATAGTTCAGTGGAAAGCGATCTAAAGAGAGGAACAAGAAGAAGAAACAAATTCCGTAGGAAGAGAAGCTTGGAGGTAATACAAGATGGTTTGGAGGGAAGACTTTTTAGAAGAGGTTCCGAATTTAAGAGTGCTCGGAGGGAAGACTCCGTAGAAGAGGTTCTAGAGGTAAGAGTGCTTGGAAGAAAGGCTCCTTAGAAGAGGTTCTAGAGGTAAGAGTGCTTGGAGAGAAGACTCCGTAGAAGAGGACCCAGAAGGAAGAGTCCCAGAAAGAGGAAAGGTCCCGGAGAAAAGAGTGCCTGGAAGGAAGAGTGCTCGGAGGGAAGACTTCGCTCTAAAGGACTCGAAGGGAAAACTCCTTACGAGAGAGCACGGATGGAAGCCGCTACGAAGAGGCTCGGAGGGAGAACTCTGTGAGGAGCAAAACTAAAAAGCTCGGGTTGTAAATAAGTTCTAATAAACTGAGAACCCATTGGCGTTTCCACTCCAATCCCGAATCACTAGCTCGCAATACTATCTTAAAATTATTAAAATACATACTTTCCTTCCGTTTACAGTTCAACACGTTGAACGCTTAAAAGGATATGGTGACATTGGTGACTGACACGAAATGAATAGAAACTTTAATCGTTAATTGGGGAGACGTTTATGTAAAGTTACTGTCGTAATTTACAGAAGGAACATATTTCCCACATAAGCTAAGGCGATGTAGGAATTTTTCCCTATTGCTCAATTCGTAGAAAAAAATGGATTTTTCAGAATTTTCACGGGAAACAAGAAAACCTTAGCTTATTTTTCTCTATTTTGTTTTTCTTTTCCCTTTTGATATTTTATTGTATTTTTTTCATATATAGGGTGACTTTTAATTAGTTCTTGATAGCAAAAGATATGCATGTACTCATGATACTGAACAACTTTTCCCAAGGAACATAGGTCGAAATACGAAACACCAAATTCGACCTCCGATACAAAATGCGCTAGCAGCTGATGCAGTTTCTATGGGAGGTCAAAACTTGATTTTCGTATTTCGACCTATGTTCCTTGGGGAAAGTTGTTCAGTATCATGAGTACATTCATACCTTTTTCTATCAAGAACTAATTAAATGTCACCCTATATAGTTTTTGAATAAATATATTATTTCCCTCGGGTACGGGAGTGGCAAACAGGTGGTCTCAAAAATGACTTAGTGAGTTATCGGGGGCGAAAATTTATTATTTTTATTAAAGTAGATACTTAAGATCGACATACCCAGTCTTAGCAAAATCAGTCCATAGTTTCGTCACTCTGTACACAATATCTCTTATCTTCGGATTTTCTTCATAAAGGGAACTAACTATATTACTGTAGAAGATATAAAATAAGTCTTCAACATGGCAAGCCCCTTTTATGTGACTGCATCCACAGATATTTTTGATCACATTCAGTTCTGTATCACAACAAAATTTGTATAAATAAGTAGCCGAATGTCTGCAGTAAAAGTTGGCAAATCGATGTGTTTCGGTTATAAATGTGGAGTCATTCATAAAATTTATGATACCCATTGTATCAGATTTAGTCCATTGGTTCTTACCAGTATAAAATTTTCTTATTTTCTCACCAATTTTAACTGTCTCTTCGTCCGGTATTCTACAGGCAATATCTCTTGGCACTGTATACTTAAGATTTTTATCTATAAAATCTATGTTTTTGACTGCACTATTTAAAAATACCAAACTTTCAGCTGAATTATAGCCAAGTATTAAAGGTATTTTTATTATATTTTCTGATATAAGAGCTTTTATAGGGTCTTCAGTTATAAATGCTTCTATGTTGTCAAATTTCGTTTCCACAACTGGTGCAAAATGTAATAAAAAACCTCTATGTCGTTCGTCTCTAGTCAACGTCTTAAAATGTAGTCCAGCTAATTTCTGAACTGGAACGCTTGTAAGAAACTCAAGAATTTCAGACGCATCACATGTTTCTTTACCTAGATATTTAGCAGCTCTAATTGCTTTTTCTTTGGCATTTTTGCCCTGAGACCAGTCGGCTATACTTACTCCACTTTGAGCTATAGCTTTGTTAAACAGACCTTTTGACAAAGGCGATTGCATGTGAAATGTAACAGAAGACGATCCTGCACTTTCTCCAAAAACAGTGATATTATTGCAATCGCCACCAAATTGCTCAATGTTATCTTTTACCCATTTTAGAGCTAAAACCTGATCCTTCATACCAGCGTTTCCTGGAACTTCGGGAGTATCCAGACATAAAAAGCCTAGTACTTCAAGTCTATAATTGAATGTAACAAGTATAACATTGTGTTGGAGTAAAAAATCTGGTCCTAAGCCAGTTTCTGTATTTCCTGAACCATACATGTACATTCCGCCATGTATAAATACCATAACAGGCATTTTAGCCTCCGATTCAATTGATTTTGTATAAATGTTGAGAAATAGGCAGTTTTCGTCTCCTTCGGTGTATTCTCCGCTAACCATATCATACTGAGGACACGTTGGGCCATGCTTTGTTGCGTCGTAAATGCCTTGCCATGGTTTTGGTGGTACAGGAGCCTGAAGCACAAAGTGAAACCGTACGTAAGAAAATGAATAATAACCTACAAAAATATAGGACTGGGTGCTAAAAGTATGAGTATATTTGGATACAAATTACACGACAAACACCTAGGTAATTTTATCTGTTATCAAAGTACATTATACTGGATGAATTTTCATTGGTTTTGTTGCTGAAGACCAATTATTCTAATCATGATAGCAAGCAATTTTCCCGAAGAAAAATATTATCCCTATATAATTTTTGCGACTTGCGGTAGTAAGTGGTCACGTGATCAACTCATTTCTTAGTGTATGGAGAGGTGCAGAATGTTTGACTTTAGAGATGGGTATGGGTTCTTAAGAAATAAACACCATAAAAGTACCAAATCCTATGTCCGGTGGAAGGTGGGGTGACGTCATAAATTTTTTGCAAGTGAGTTCAATTGTGTAGTATATTTTATGAGCTGATTCTAAAAATATACCCAGTATCACACTTTAAACTCACTGTTTCTTTATAATCAAAATTTTTTTTTCAGAACATACCAAGTTTCGACTGTTCCAGGTAAGAAAGGGCTTAATGATTAATTTATTGCATTTATTGCAAAACATCGCCAATCCTATCAATGAAAATGTAGGAGCATTTTTAATCGAAAAGTCATACCAAACTATTTCCGATTAATTTAAATATTTTCATGACATGAACGTTTATTTATCATAGTATCGAACACAGTTTTTTTTATTCATGAAAATATTGTATGAATATTATAGACGTAAAAACTCCTTGCTCCTTGCCGAAGTAGAAAATAAATATAAAACACTAGTGCGGTAATATAATGAAAAAAGCACACATGTTTAATAAACTGGATTATGGATTAAATGTGTTGAAAAACATTTTATTCTAAATAATAATTGCTTTCATAACGTTTAAAATGAGAATATAACGAGTCATTGGGCGTGTATTTTGCAAAAAATCATTCTTCCGTTATTTACCTGGAGGAGCCAAAACTTGGTATGCTTCGAAAATATTTCTTTGGTTTTTAGGTAAAAAGGAGCTCAGAATGTGATAGTCAGTACAATTTTCATCATCAGCTCTTAAAGCCCTTCGTTCAACACAATAGGATTCAGAAAAAAAAACGTCTCATACAAACAATTGATGACGTTACCACACCTTAACCGGACCTCTCAGGGTCGGGTACTTTTGAGATGTTTATGTTTGCCTCCTTTACGGACCCCAAACCCATCCCTGAAGTCAAAAATCCTGCCCCCTCCATTTATTCTACAATCCTTTCTGAGAATTCTTTAAATGGATTATTAAGTAATAAATATTTTTGTATGTTTCAGCGATAAGCAATGTGCATTGCGATGAATATCGCTCGCTTATTGAAGGTCCGCATTGGTATCCTTTGTGTAATTGGTATTTTTATCCATTATATTCTACGTCGCATAATATTATTTACTTTAATATAAGTATAGGTGATATGCAGTTTTGTATTCTAAATAATTAATAAATTCATTTTTTTCTTGGGATTTCGGGGCAGTCACCCCGATACCGAGCACGCCCTTGAGGTAAAGTAACAAAAATAATCGTGGCACGTCTTTTGGTATACCTAATGTAAGTCCAAAACTTTAAAAAATAATGGTCACTGGGTGCCAATCTATGACCATCCTTTTATACCTATACATCACAGCACGTAAAGATCCCTAGGCCTTCCGTCTATAACGTCATAGTCACGCTTTCTTCAATGACGGTTGAATGCTAGTAACATATTAGTACACTAGCGGCCCGCCCCGGCTTTGCACGGGAAGCTAGAGTCCATAAAAAGATCCCAGAGATAACAGTACTTTCAGTATTTCCCGATTTTAAAACGTGTTTCTTTTTTATTTTAGATGTATCTTAAAAGTAAATTATAGATTAACAACAAATTATAAAAACTAGTCAAGTGCGAGTCGGACTCGCGCGCATTTAATACGGCGGCTCACACTTGGCCCGTTTTTTGGTCTTTAGGAATTCCATATTATTCTTATTATTAGCTTCAAGTACCTCATAACAAAACAGTAGGATTTCTATAAAAACTTTATACCCTCATTTCATCGCGTTAGGGGTTGAATTTCTAATAATCCTAAAACACGTACTTATTTATTTTTTACGTAAAGCTCAAAACCAAGTTTTTATAACTCTACCTTTAAAAAAATCATCCCCTTTTTTACCTCCTTAAAGGGTGACTTTTAAGAAATACTTAAACACATGTTTCTTTATTTTTTACCAAAAGCTTAAATTCAAATTTGTGTGAATCGAACTCAAGAAACAAAGAACTTTCATATAAACTTTCATTCCTTATTTCACCCCCTCAGGGGATGAATTTTGAAAAATCCTAAAACACGTACTTACTTTTTAGGGTTCCGATACCAAAATAGTAAAAAAAAGGAACCCTTATGGTGCCGCTTTGTCTGTCTGTCTGTCACACCTGTATATCTCAGAAACCACTCATGCTATCGACTTGAAATTTAGAATAGTTTTAGAATATGGTTGTACAACTTAATTCCACATGAAAGAATTAAGAAAAAATATGTATATTAATATAAAGGGGGCCCAAATAGGGGGGGGCAAAATTTCATATTGTCGGTACTAGGTCAAATGGGGTATCGTATGAAAGGGCTTTACTTGTACATTCTAAATATAGTATTTTTTTACAACTCTTAGTTTTCAAGTTATGATGCAAAATGTCAAAAAAAATACCGTTCCCCCCCTTATCTCCGAAGTTTGTGAATGAAAAAATCCGAATTAATTACACTCAAAAGAAGTTTATGTAAATTTTGTTGCAAAAATAAAATGATCTTTCTAAATCAAACAGTTTTCTAGAAATCTGCAAAAAACCTTTACAAACAAATTTAGTTTTGCGGTCCTAAAAATGGACTTTATTGCTTCCAAAAATACTAAAGGTATATCGGAACTCTCGTCGCGCGAGTCCAACTCGCACTTGACCGGTTTTTTATTTTTTACCAAGAGCTTAAAACCAAATTTCTATAATTCTACCTTTAAAATTGAAAGACGCGATATTTTGGTGATTATGATCGAGGCTGGAAACGACGTTTTTCAACACATTCGCGAATAAAAAGAAGTAAAAATGTCTTACCTTTTTTTCCGAAGGAAAATTCGTATCGGAAGTTAGGTATTTTTCCTTAGATATCTACGTATAACACCCGATACACCAGAGTTGTGTTATATAGTATTTACGACGTCGAGAAACTACATTAATCACTGTTTTTTTATTTGTAGAAGTGGATACTTTGAAAATAGTTACAACAAACACCACAAATATCCTTGATCTTATCCTTGAATTATTTAAAATGAAATATTTTCTTACAAATAAGACAAATTTATTGATAGTTAGTTGATTAATTCCAATATTTTATTAAATGAACGTTTATTTACCATAGTATCGAACACGGTTTATTTATTCATGAAAATAAGAATGTTACAGACATAAAACCTCCTTGCTCCTTGCCGAAATAAAAAAAATAACTAAAAAAATATGCGGTAATATAATGGAAAAAAACCGGCCAAGTGCGAGTTGGACTCGCGCCCTAAGGGTTCCGTACCTGTCTACCATATGATATACTAAAATAAATAAAATAAATAAAATAAAATAGGTTTTTATTTCGATTTTACAGTGCATATCTTATAACTACTAGGACACTCCCTTTAAGTGTTTAACCTGTATTGGCTAAAAGCTTTTGCTCTTTGATTTTAAAAACTCCGCAACCATCCAACTTGACCCCTCTTTTATAGAAAAGTTCTTGAAACGGGAGCTCACCTTAATTGGTTACTATTAGTCGTGAGAAAAATTTAAATATTTAATGATTTTAGACTTTTCCCTTTATTTATACTGTGAGACCTAGCTTCTTGCCAAATTTCATAATTTTAGGTCAGTGTTGAAAACTATATTATTGGTTGCATGCATAGAGCACACGAACTTCTGCACAACCCTGATTCCCCTCCCTATCTATTTGAATGGAAAGATATCGCTTTCTCCCGGGCATTGCGCGATGTTTTCCACGTTGCTCGAAGGTTGCATGCAACTTGCTTGCAAACATGATGAACGCCTGACACACATATTCTCTGACGATCATGGAAATACAAGAGTAATAGAAGGAAGATTAATGAAAATATGTGTCACAAGGTATTCTGACATTCATTCAGTCATTGTAAATACGGCATAGGCGTCGTTCTGTAAATTTTGTATGAGGATGTCAAATCACTTTTGATGATTTGACATTTCAACTTGGGACACAATGGCAGATGTCATGCCATAGTAAAATAAATAAGTATTCCTTCTATTCTGAGTGGAGCAAGGAGTCCGAAATGCGGCTCCGCCATCCGTGGACGCAATTTCGTTTGTTTCTATGCAGGATGCAGGCAAGATGCAAGTAACCGTAAAATGACGAAAGCGTGCCTAAGACGTGCAGTTTACCTGAATGATGACCAATACTGTTTATTTCTATGTTGTGATTGGAGTAGGTACGTAAAAACTTACTTATTTAATAAACTTACCAAAAACCTAGCAGGCACGTGACCATAGCGTATCCCTTTGAAGCTGTAATATGAACCACTTCCATCAAAGATTGGCAATATAGTGCCTTTTAGCTCCCCTTGCTTCACTTTTACTCTAGGCTCCTGGAAAGGAATAAACACCTTGAACTCTTTTTTAACCCTAGACTGTATGAAAAGAAAAGTGATTGGCAGTAAGATTTTACTGGCCTCGTTCGGTCCGAGGCCATGTGGAAGTGGGAAAACGAACGTAAAGTTGTTTAAAAAAAGTCTTGAATTCTTAATTAATAATAATAAATGTTGGGGGACAATTCACACAAATATATCTGATCCCAAATTAGGCAAATTCATAATGTGAAGTGCGTGTAGAGCATTACGATTTGTACTAATTTTATGTTTAAATTTCAAAAGACTTACCCAGTTAGACCTGTACCCAGTTAGTTGAGTAGTTACGAAACTTTTATTTTTATCACAAATTATGAGCGATTAATAGTTACTATAACCTAAAACTTACCATCATATTAGCAAGAACAGCAGCGTTAGGTATGTTAACAAGTTCTGTCGTCCCTCCAGTGGCATCCGAAATAAAATGAACAAAAATCTGACATTAACTACACTAGTCATCATTGTCTAAGACTCAGACACATTACCGATGCATATTAAAAATTTAAGACGTTTTTAGTAAACAATGTTACTAAAAAAAATAAGAAAAAGTCATAAAAAAAATTAAGTGTATTATGAAAGAAACAACAATGACAATATAACTTAAAACAAGTAGAAAGAATAAAAGGTAAAACGCGTTGTTTAGTCAAAACTTTTAAGATTAATTGCTGTCAGTGAGACAATTAGTAGCAAGTCTCCTAAGACACTGGCTAAGGCTCTACATTGCCTTGGCATGCTGAATATCAGGTATTCAATGGTGGCCTGAGCGATCCTACTTTATGTTTGAGCAAGATGCGAAATAGATCACTTTCGGTGCGTTAAAGAGACAGTTCTTGAAATGCAATTCTTCCGAGCAAGTCCCTCTCATGCTCTATAGGCATCATGTCGCACGATTATGGAGGCCAATGTAATAGTAAGATATCGTGTTCGCTGAAAGCGTCCATCGGTCCAGCTGTATGCGCGCGTGCATTATCTTGCATAAATACAAAATATTCGCCCATTTGTATTCGATGCGGAACAACAATAGGTTTCACTACCTCATTCATATTTCCCCGAATCAAAACAAGGTCTGTTCTCCCGCCAACTCGAATTCCGGCCCAAACCATTGTTCCGCCTTGGTAAGGATGAAGTTTGCGTACGCGTCTTTTGAGCTTTTTTTTTAATATTATATCTTCACAACTCTCCGAGATATAAGGGGATTGCACTTTTTCGTGAAATCGGAGCAAACGAAAAGACATTTCCAATGTCAAAAATCACATTAGTGTCTGAGTCTTAGACTTTGTTGATTAGTATAGTTACCCATTAGTATAATCCAATGTAGCTTGATTCTTTTGACACACGTAAAAATTTAAGTCGAGTAACATTGAAGTAGCCTTACCTCACCTTGAAATTAACCTTTTTTAGGGTTCCAAACCAAAGTGGTAAAAACGAAAACCTTATGGTGCGACTTCGTCCTTCTGTCTGTAACACCTGTTTATCTTAGCAACTACTGATGCTATTCACTTAAAATTTGGAATAGTTTGGATTAATTGCTTGCCCAACTATATTTAAAATAAAGAATGAGGAAAATATTTTTATTATTATGGGAAATGGGGCCCAAAAAGGGGGGGCTAAATTTCAAATTGTCATGACTAGGTCGAGTGGGGTACCGTATAAAAGGAATTTATTTAAGCATTTCAAAGTAGATTTTTGTATTTTTTAAGACTCTTAGTTTTCAAGATATGATGAAAAATACCAAAAAAAAGAAATCCCCCGCTCCATTCTGAATAGAACATAGGAGAATTCCGATGTTTGCAATGACAAAAGTCTGAATTAATTATAATCGATGGAAGTTAATGGAAACAAACAAAATAAAAAGATTATTCTGAGTAGCACTGTTTTTCATAAATCTGCAAAAAAACTTTGACTAACAAACTTAGTTTTGCAGTCCTAAAAACTGACTTTATTGCTTCCCAAAATGCTACAGATCTGTCAAAACCCTTTTTAAAGAACGCGTGAAGGTATCAAGCTGAAAATCATATCAAATACAAGTCTAATGTCCCTTGGAGCTGTGAAAAAATCGAACTTCTTACCCAATACAGTCAAAAGATACAGCCGTTTATGCAGCAAATTTTAAGAATCAAAACCTACAGGGTACTTTTCATGAACTCAGAATCTCGAAATTTGGTACGAAGCAACGTCTCATAGCTTAGATAAAGGAAAAATTGCGAAAAGTATAAATTTTTAGTTAAATCATAGAATAAAAATATTTTTAATAATTTTAAACTTACTGCCCCCTTTCCTCATGAACGCGTAGAGGTATTCAATTGAAATGTATATCAGATGCTCACGTCGATAATACCTTTAAGCTGTAACAAATCAAGCTTCTATGTCTACGCAATCAAAAGAAACAGCAATTTAAGCCGCATATTTTGAAACTCGCACCTACTCGCAAGGCAATCAAAACCTAAAGGATACTTCCAGTCAACTTTAGAATCTTGAAATTTGGCATGAAGCAACGTTTTATAGCACACATAAAGGGAAAATTCCGAAAACCTTAAATTTTTAGTTACATCACACAATAAAAATTTTTAGGAATAAAAATACCATAACTACAGGTTTGTACGGAACCCTCAGTACGCGAGTCAGACTCACACTTGGCCGGTTTTTTTGTTCCTTTTGAGGTAGGGAACCCTTAAAACCGGTCAAATGCATGCAAAAATACACAAAATCATAAAGGAAACTGAATAGTAACAACCTGGAAGATTTAAACAGGTTTTATGTCCTTAAATTCATTTAAAGTGAAGACGTTTGCGCAAGGTCACAGCTCTCGGTGAGATGGGACGCAAATAATAGGCAAGTACTGTCATGAGTAACAATCACTGTTACGGTGCTTCCTAATCAACTGCGTTCCTTTAAAGCCCTGATACACGGTCGCCAACCAAGCCCTGACAGAGGTGACCTTGGTCGGTTCCGACCGTTCGTGGTTTACAACCTAATTTTAATGGCCTTCCAACGCCCTTGGAAGTGAAAGCAGCTTCCAAAGCTAAGGTCAAATAGAGGACGTTGGTTACGTCTCCGACCGTGTAGCTGGCGGCTGGTTACCGCATAGATTATAAACTTACGTTTCCCGCCTTTCCCAGTAGGTAATTAAAAACAAAAGACAACTGCGAAATTTATAATTTTGTGACAAATAAGATATGAACAGTCTTTTAAGCAGTGATTGCGTATATTCATTTCACGAGAACTGTCAATGTCAACTGTTATTTCAATGCTTGTTGTCAACAAGTCGGCAACTATGTAGTTGAAACGGACCCAAACGGTTGCAAACCAAGGTGACAGGTATCAAGCATTTAAATGCAGGTACGAGTACACTTACTTGAACGCAGGAAATGGTTCTCTGAATTGACTGTTAATTTCTTATACTTATAGAAATTTCACAAGAGAGTTATAGTCAGATAGGGACATATTACACTGTGACAGATCTATGATCATAATATACAGCGTGGATTTTCATTGGTGTTGTTCCCGAAGCACAGTGATTCTACTCATGATAACAAGCGAATTTCTCGAAGAAAAATAATTTTATTTAAAAAAAAAAATTCGACTTCATAGTGAAGTGGTCGCGTCATCGACTCATTTTATATAGAAGGGTTCATTTTATTTGAGTGAAAATATTTTTTCTTCGGAAAAGTGGTTTGTTTTCATTAGTCTGCGGGCTTCGATAGCAGAACGAATCAAATTCACGCTGTATATTATATATATTATTATTCTAACAAGGCTTGTTTAGGGCTTTTCTCAATAAATGCGCGGAAATTCAAACTATGTAACCCTTAACAATAAACCCCAATAGATTGACACACCTACTTACTTACCTAGTAAAGTTAGGACAGTTTATTTGATTTTTATGGCAACATGTTTTATAAAATGGCTCTTGTCGCTTCTTAAAGGATTATGCCGAATTTTTCCCCATCCAGATTCGAAAAATCCTACTAATTAAATAAATTTATATTAATTAGATAAGTTATGTACGTGTCACTGAAAAATATCACGGAATCGTAAGCGATCGATTTCCTAAAAGTAGGTATATCAACTTTCGAAAAATTTTTGCTTCTGGCGGACGAAAGACAGCCTAACACAACCTAGCCAATCCCATTCGGGATCAGTTAGATTGTGTTTGCCTTACCTAACGGACCTATGGATCTACAAATTTCCCACGAAATTATTATTTTTCGACAGTTAATCTACCGTTGCGGAAATTGTTCAACTTACGGTTCCTATTATTTCCCGGTGACATATACAAATAACAGCTTTATTATTTTATTAATTTTTAAAATTACACATTTTTTTTAAATTAAAAGTAATTTAAACTTCTCAAAGGCTGGCAACGCATTAGTGCCACCCCTCCAAGTGTAGCAAGTGTCTAAAATAGCAGTGACACTTACCATCAGGTGAGCTGTCTGCTCATTTGCTTGTTATCTTCTTTTTCTGCCTAGCGTTACCCCGCCCTATTGCTAGGGTCCGCTTTCCGGAAACATTAAATTATTTTTTTATTATCAATGGGCTTACTCTTGAACTCGATCTAGTCGTCGATTTCCTTTTAGGAGCTTGCCCAGAAGAAGCCTATTCACGCAATAAAATTATTTTCTTAAAAATCTCGATTAGTCATTAAGGAAACTTTATTGCATTCCTATAGTTTAGATACTTCATGAATAACGCTGAAATATCGTAATAGTTTACCAGGCACATCCCATCACTACAGCTGACAAAAGAATGGCTCGGCGGCGGGCAGCGGCGCTTTGATGGACAGGGTTATGATTTACCTCCTCTCTGGACAGGGCATCGGAACAAAAAACAAACAAAGATAAATTTTATTTTTTATCATATGTAAACAAGGATAATTCTGTGAGTTATACAAAAATGCCACAGAAAAATCACTGATTTTTTCTCAAATTCCTTAATATTCCGGGCAATTATTAATATTTTCTTTACCAAATCATAATAAAACATTTTTTTAAGTCACAGGAAGAGTGTAGTGCTTGTCAGATATTTTGCTCCTAAGGGTTGGGCGACATTGATCGACGGCTATCGACGGTTGGCTATACAAAACGAGCGCAAAGTATGGAAATCCTTTCGCATCAGCGACGTGGCGAAAGGATGCGAAAGGATTTCCATATAGTGTGGCCCAACCCTAAAGTGTCAAATTCCAAAAGCAGCGACGTAAGTTCCGATTATATCCACCTGCCAACAGATCTTTGTCGCTCCATATTACTTACATCGTATACGGGTAAGTTAAGAAAACCGGGCAAGTGTGAGTCAGACACCGGGTTGCGTACCTATCTACTATGTGATATACTACTAGCTTTAGGCCTTTCATTTTAAAACTCCGCGTCCACTCTAACCTGACCCCTCTTTCATATGAACGCAATTGAAATGGGAGCTCGCGTTAGTTATTTATTTATTAATGATTTTGAGAAAAGTTGTAACATTTAACGATTTTAGACTTTTTTCTTTGCTTGTGCTATGAGACCTAGCTTTTTGCCTCATGATTCTAGGTCAACAGAAAATACCTTATATGTTTAGAATTGGTTCATAAAATGTATGGAGAAAGGGCAAAAATGCCGTATCTTTTGATTGCATTGTCGTAGAAGCTTGAAATTTTCACACCTTCAAGGGTTCATAGACTTTAATATTTGATAATAATCTCCATTTGATACCGTTACTTCTTCTTGAGAAATTTGGTCTTGACAGATAAACAGACAGACAGACTGACAACAAAGTGATCCTATAAGGGTTCCGCTTTTTTTCCTTTTAGGAACGGAACCCTAAAAATATGGAAAGCAATTTATGTACGTGATTTTTGCGGTGGGTTTATTATGACTGGTAAGTTCATAGTAGGTTCTTAGAAATTATATTATAAAAAAATATGAATACGCAGTTAAAAATAAGCCGTAAAAACGTGAACCTAGTTAACCATTTCGACCTTGGTGATAAAAACAAACACGGTTACTTAAAAAATGTGACAAAGAAATATTTTTGTAGCTTCCTTCCTCATGTCTTAACACGTAGAATAGTTCTTTGCGCGTGGTTCTCGGCACGGCCTGTGATGATCGGAGCACCTTCCTCCCAAAATGGTAAAAAACCGGCCAAGTACGTGATGGGCCACGCGCAATAAAATAAAATATGAACGTTATGAAATACTTAACCAAAACCTGCTTTGCAATAAAAAAAATCGTGAAAAAACTACGGAACCCTATCCGTAGTTTTTTCACGATTTTTTTTATTGCAAAGCAGGTTTTGGTTAAGTATTTCATAACGTTCATATTTTTTACCTCCTAATTCTGAGCGAGTACGCTCAGAGGTCCTAGCGCCTGATTGCTGTTGCTATTTTTATTATTTCTAGTTTTTCGCTCATTAATCTGTGAAGCCTACTTAGCGGTGGTCATTTTCCTTTTAATTTCATCATATATACTACTACTGTGATTTATTCACATTTCTAATAACAACCGCTTAGCTGGCAGGGGGACATTCGACTCCAAAAAAATTGCACTTTTGACTCACATAATTTTAATAGACCAATCCAACGGGAAAAAACAAATTCACCCCCACTTTACTTGAAGGTGAGAAAATTTCTTTCATAATTTTATTTTATCACTTTGCCGGCATGGATAAAATGTATATCCGTACTAAAGTACAGCTTTCTAGTACTAAGGGTCTCTGAGCTAAGCCACGGACAGACAAATGGACATGACGAAACTA
This sequence comes from Athrips mouffetella, assembly GCA_947532105.1. Taxonomy (NCBI): domain Eukaryota; kingdom Metazoa; phylum Arthropoda; class Insecta; order Lepidoptera; family Gelechiidae; genus Athrips; species Athrips mouffetella. The sequence continues at coordinate 18,037,031 of OX383963.1, forward strand.
TAAGGCTTCCCTGTTGACTACAGAACCCTATAAACGGAAACCTTATGGTGCAACTCCGTCTATCTGTTACATCTGCTTATCTCGGCAACCACTCATGTTATCGACTTGAAATTTTGAATAGTTTACAAATTAATATGATTGCCCAACTTTATTTACTTTTACTTCTTCTTGAATCAAAACTTCTCGTTTTGAGAAAAGTTTTCTATTGCAGTAATTTTTTTTTGTAAAGTCCTTACAAAATAGATACCAAATAATATAAAACTTTTTACTGTGTGAAATATTTATTATTTAAAAAATTTGTTTGTTTACCTTTACCACAACTCAATAAGTTCTTTCTATACAGAATATCATTTTTACAATTTACTTTTAGTAATACAAGGCAGGCCAACATCACAATATATTTTATTCCAGAAGTCTACCCTGGCATGATCGCTTTGTCCTACAGTACATGTCTCGTCGATGTTGAAGTACACTCTATTCGAAGAGGTGTAAGGCGGCCAGCTGACTCCGAAAGAGTTGTCTGGGGTAGGATTACTGAAATACAAATATGTCATAAACGTACTAAATAGGGAACAGCCAGGGTTTCATAAGTTATAGTTTTTAATCATAAATCTTTATTATATAGGGTGACTTTTAATTAGTTCTTGATAGCAAAAGATATGCATGTACTCATGATACTGAACAACTTTTCCCAAGGAACATAGGTCGAAATACGAAAAACCGAATTTGACCTCCCATACAAAATGCGCTATCAAGTATCAGCTGATGCAGTTTCTATGGGAGGTCAAAACTTTATTTTCGTATTTCGACCTATGTTCATTGGGGAAAGTTGTTCAGTATCATGAGTACATTCACACCTTTTTCTATTAAGAACTAATTAAAAGTCACCCTATCTATATATATAAAAGAAGAAGTAGACTGACTGACTGACTCACTGACTGACATATCAACGCACAGCCCAAACCGCTGGGTCTAGAGATTCCAAATTTGGCATGTAGGTTCCTTATGAGACCCAGGGGTGCACTAAGAAAGGGTTTTAAAAAATTCCACCCCTAAGGGGGTAAAATAGGGGATGACAGTTTGTATGAAAGTCCGTCAGTTTTGAAGTTAGGATCTTCAAAATTTGTATTTAGGCTGACGACTAAAAATTAAGTTTTATGTGTCTCAGGGTTTTTGAAAATTCTACACCCTAAGGGGTGAAAGGGGGGATGAAGTTGAAAATCCTTCATTTTCAAAGTAAAATCCACTAAATTTAGTGTTGAGGCATTAGGGTTGTAATTCTGTGGAAAGTACATCACTGTTATTGAAATTCCACCCCAAATTCAACCCCTAAAAAAGGAAAATGGGGTACAAAAGTCTAAAAACCAATATGGGTATCGTTTGTATGGTTTATCGGGTCGCTGATTACGAAAGCTACAACAATTTTAAAATCCAACGTGGTGAACGTGAAATATCATCATCCCCTGGGGTTGGGGTTGGGGTGCGATAGGTTTGAAATGTCTAAAATCAATATGGGTGTCATTTCTATGTTAGGGATAGCGATTAAATTGGCGTTAGGGGTAGGGATAGGGGCAGGGATAGTGTAGAGGTAGAGGTAGAGAGGTAGAGAGGTAGAGAGGTAGAGAGGTAGAGAGGTAGAGAGGTAGAGAGGTAGAGAGGTAGAGGTAGAGAGGTAGAGAGGTATAGAGGTAGAGAGGTAGAGAGGTAGAGAGGTAGAGAGGTAGATAGGTAGAGAGGTAGAGAGGTAGAGAGGTAGAGTGGTAGATAGGTAGAGAGGTAGAGAGGTAGAGGGGTAGAGGGGTAGAGGGGTAGAGAGGTAGAGAGGTAGAGAGGTAGAGAGGTAGAGAGGTAGAGAGGTAGAGAGGTAGAGAGGTAGAGAGGTAGAGAGGTAGAGAGGTAGAGAGGTAGAGAGGTAGAGAGGTAGAGAGGTAGAGAGGTAGAGAGGTAGAGAGGTAGAGAGGTAGAGAGGTAGAGAGGTAGAGAGATAGAGAGGTAGAGAGGTAGAAAGGTAGAGAGGTAGAGGGAGAGGTAGAGAGGTAGAGGGAGAGGTAGAGGGAGAGGGAGAGGGAGAGGGAGAGGGAGAGGGAGAGGGAGAGGGAGAGGGAGAGGGAGAGGGAGAGGGAGAGGGAGAGGAAGACGGAGAGGGAGAGGGAGAGGGAGAGGCAGAGGGAGACGGAGAGGGAGAGGGAGAGGGAGAGGGAGAGGGAGAGGGAGAGGGAGAGGGAGAGGGAGAGGGAGAGGGAGAGGGAGAGGGAGAGGGAGAGGGAGAGGGAGAGGAAGAGGGAGAGGGAGAGGGAGAGGGAGAGGGAGAGGGAGAGGGAGAGGGCGAGGGAGAGGGAGAGGGAGAGGGAGAGGGAGAGGGAGAGGGAGAGGGAGAGGGAGAGGGAGAGGGAGAGGGAGAGGGAGAGGGAGAGGGAGAGGGAGAGGGAGAGGGAGAGGGAGAGGGAGAGGGAGAGGGAGAGGGAGAGGGAGAGGGAGAGGGAGAGTACACCGTCCCTTACACCCTGTATATTGTTGTTGTTGATGTATTATAGTCTTTATTGCACAAAATAAAAAAAGTACTAATTATCTGAGAGACTACATGCAAAGGCGGACTTATCCCTGGGTGAGATCTCTACCAGTCGACCTATATTGATTGTATTTAGTGATTGAATAAATATCATTTTCATTAATGTGATTTTAGGAGGTAATGTCTTGAATTGGTGAATGGTTGTACACTATATTAGCCACGTTTTCACCTCACTATCCTTGTGCATTATACAGAGTTCAAGAGTTATTCATTCAATCATTCATTCATTTTACACGTCTCTTTCCCACTGAAAACTAAACTAAATTAAACATACCCAGTCTTAGCAAAATCAGTCCACAGCTTCGTCACCCGATATACAATATCTCTTAACTTTGGGTTGTCATCTAAACTGGAACTAATTAAATTACTGTAGAATAAATAAAACAACTCATCAGCATGGCAAGCTCCTTTCATGTGCCCGCATCCGGATAGAATCTTTACCACATTTAGTTCCGTATCATAATTAAATTTGTACAAGTAATTATGAGAGTATTTGCAGTAAAAGTTGGTAAATCGATGTATACTGTACAAAAAATTTGTATCAGAAAGCATGTCCGTCATAGCCTTAGGATTATCTTCGGTACACTCTTTGTTTCCAAAATAGAAATTTCTTATTGTTTCTCCAATTTTCATTGCCTTTTCTTTCGGTACTCTCTCAGCAATTTCTCGTGGCACTAAATACTCAAGGTTTTCATTTATAAAATCTACATTTTTTATAGCATTTCCCACCATAAGTAAAGCTTCGTCCGAATTATATCCGAGCATTAAGGGCACCTTTTGTATATTTCCAGAAATAAGAGAATCAATAGGATTGTCTGTTATGAATGCTTCTACGTTTTCAAACTTCTTTTCCACAACTGGTGCAAAATGTATTGGTAAATCTCTATGTTTCTCATCTTTTGTCAAAGTCTTAAATGTAAGTTTAGTCAATTTCTCAACCGGAATGCTTCTTAGGAATTTGAGAATTTCAGATGCGTCATTCGTATCTTTACCCAGATATTTGGCTGCTCTAATTGCTCTTTCTTTTCCGTTTTTACCCTGAGCCCAGTCAACTATACTTACTCCACTTTGAGCTATAGCTTTGTTGAATAAGCCTTTTGATAAAGGTGACTGCAAATGAAATGTAACCGATGCAGATCCTGCACTTTCTCCAAACAGAGTAATATTATTGGGATCACCGCCAAAATTATTTATATTATCTTTTACCCATTTTAAAGCTAAGACTTGGTCCTTCATACCAGCATTCCCGGGAACTTCAGGAGTATCTAAACATAAAAATCCTAAAACTTCAAGTCTGTAGTTAATTGTAACGAGTATAACATTGTGTTGGAGTAAAAAATCTGGTCCTGATCCGGCATCTGAGTTTCCTGAACCAGACATGTATCCACCACCGTGTATGAAAACCATGACTGGCATTTTGGCACCCGGATTTATTGATTTTGTATAAACATTGAGAAACAAACAATTTTCATCCCCTTCAGCATATTGTCTTACAGTCATATCATATTGAGGGCACTTTGGGCCATGTTCTGTAGCGTCGTAAACGCCTTGCCATGGTTTTGAAGGTACTGGGGCCTGAAATTAGAAGTAAGAAAATTTCTCAATAATATGCGTAAGGCTGTTTGTCCACTGCGACGATTCCGAGCCGATACTGATAAAAAAACAGCGCCGATAGAAGCGACACTATGAGTAGATAAGTACTGTTTATATTTTTAGTATCGGCTCGGAATCATCGCGGTGGACAAACAGCCTTAGTGTGAGAGGAAGGTATACTTTATGTACCTATAGGAAGGAACCTGATAGGCTACTATTGAAATTCTCAAAAACTTCAATCACAGGAAGTTTTTTATTGTATTACCATTTTTATGATAGAGCAAAAAAAGGGCGAAAACCAATCCCTCGTACCTCCCTTTACTTTTTACTTTCAATTGTTTTTATTATTTGTTGTGAGAATATAACACATAATAATATTGTGTTCATAGATATCAGAAGGATTGTGTTGTTTCAACTGGCAGCTAAAATAACAGAATGTAACTGACTATATCAATGACAAAGAGGTATGGTGATTTAATATTCCAGCGCAACACAAGAAACACATTGTAAATAACCGACTCTTAAAGTAGGCCGTGCTACAGTGGTTTTTTGCCGTTTCTTTTACGCTGCCATAGCACGATCCGAAACAGAGGTAAACTTGCTTTATTTGCATTGTATTCTGCATAATATTCAATTAGTATTCTGTAAAGAATCTTCACTGAATAGAATTAATCTAAATCTGCTTCCTAACGAACATTTAGTAACGGGTACCGTTAGCACGCTTTGGAAGCAGGACCCCAAAAAACTTAAAATCTCCGACGTCTGTGAGGACAGGGAGTAGAAAAAGATAACTAGCTTACCACAAACCGGGCAGGAACTTGACCATAGGGTATACCTTTGAAGCTGTAGTATGAACTGCTACCACCACTGAGTGGCAGAACAACGCCTCTTAGCTCCCCTTGCTTCACTCTTATTAGAGGTTTCTAAAAATAATTTAGGATGATGTTAGTGATAAGCTACGTACCTACATACTTAAAGTCAGTTTTTGTGCTTGAATGCTAAGAAATCATACTAACATGTTCTTTATAAAAAAAGCTTATTTAAAAAACCTATCCTAAGGTCGAAAAACGTCGTATTTTTAACACACAACAGCTTTTTGTGTGTAGAGACCAGGAAGAGATAAAATGTTTTGTCAAAAGATGGTACTTTGTTTCGTACTTAATTGCTTTTAAATAATGGTAAAATTTTATTTTCGTATTCATTCAAACCTTCTTCAAGATTTCGAGTATATCGTACTAAATAGTAGAAATAATTAGGAATATGAAATGTTTTACGCTACCAGAGAGAGTATCATAATGATGTTCCTTGACCGTAGCGCGCTACTTTGATCCAAACTTAAAATGGAACCCAAATAAAATTATTGCGATCTTTAGAAAAATGAATGTAATAAAGGGGAACTTAATGTCCAAAAAGTAAATAAGATTAACAAATATATTGATATTTATATGAAATGTCGTAGCTCAAATCATACGATTCGCCGTTTACAAACGGCCGGGAAATTGTATATGGTCAGCTAATTGTAAAATGGCGTCGGCAGGTTGTAAATGGGTTTAGATCACTGGTGCAGTTTAGGTTCGTTAGCGAAGGGAATCCCAATCCGGTTAAGGTTGTCAGACAACTTGTACCGGACGTGTGCCTGTGGCGACTCCCGTGACCTCTCCAAATGTGCCTGACTTGGCCACCACGGGGTTTTGTTCAAGACTATGACACAAAACTGTTATTCCCCCTGATGGCAGTGTATAATTTACCTAGTTAAATAATAATTAAACCGGAACGTAATAGCCCGAGAAATTAGAAACATAGGGCCCGTAAAAACATAATTTACCTAGTTAAATTGTAAGAAATGGAGTCTGTTGACAATTTGCCGTTAAATTATAATTTAACTAGTTAAATTGTAACAAATGGAGCCTGTTGATAATTTGCAGTTATATTATAATTTAACTAGTAAATCGTAATTTAACGGCTCTGACAATTTACCTACGACATATGCATGACGGATTTCCCCGAATAAAAAAAAAATACAGAAACGAATTGCGTGCCGTTTTATAAAATGCGTCGGCACTTTTTAAAATGGCGAATTAAGCAATATCTCGGCATTCGGCTCGGCAAAATGCATAGGCATTATGTAAACCATGAACCTGAACAACTTTGAAATTCGCTAGCAGCTGGTGCAGTTTCTATGGGAACTTAAATTTTTTTTTGCCCTTTGTACCTTGGGAAAAGTTGTTCAGTTTCCAAAATGCTAAATTAGTGCCAACTAATTTATTTACACCTTTAGATATATTTACCACTTACCATTGTACCAGCGATACCAGCAGCGGTGGACTTTGATCTGTTTACCAGTCGCGCGAACAACATCGATAAAAAGTTTATAAATGAAAACCACGTATCATAAGATCACGTGTAAAGAATGTGAGGTTTCACGAAGAATTGTTCGCATTATCATAATTCATAACAAAACACGAAACTATATTACTATAGTAGAAATCAAGGTCAGCAGCATCAGGAACAGCAGAATCATAAAACTAAGGCCTAACTTAAAATAACTCGACAAAATATTGCACTAATGAATGCATACAGAAAATTACTTATTTTACAGTTCAATTCAAAAGAAGCATTAAAATTATCGAAATAATACTGACACGACACTACACTAAAGTAAGGTTAAGTTGCTTATCAATTGTCGTTCATAATCATAAAATAACATATGATTCATAGCTGTACAGTAAGAAGAAATAGCGTTCTACTTCAACTGATATTCTGTCTCTTTCACGGTTTTGAGTAACGCAATTTGTATGGAAAAAAACTTGCTCTTGACGTTTAAACCAAAACAAATACAGCGGTGTACAGCGCTGGCTTGCTACCTGCTGTCTGCCACACACAGAGTTCTACTATGCCTGCCATTTATCACAGAGCAAAAACCCATAGGCTTCTTATTTTGAGTAACTTAACAAGAACTAGTTTCTGTAACTATTATGTACAAGAACTAGTAAAACCAAATGTATATGTAGGTATCAGTATCATGAACGAAAGCTCGCTTTGTGTCGACAAATATTGTGCCGCTATAGCATTCAAGACTATGATTCGTTCTGTGGACTATAAAATGTGAAAATTAAAAATTTTCTTTTAATATTATTTTTTATTTTACCTTGCATAATATTTTTAAGTTCCACATCTGTGCTAGTAAGAGTTTCTTCCATATTATTGAATGAATGATTCAATAGCGCGTGCATTTTATTGAATTCATTTTTATTGGCTAACCCTTTGTTAGTATCGATGTGCAATAAATATTGTCAATATTTGATCGGACACGCATCCTACAGGACATAACATGTTTTGGGGTTCGTCACCAATTTATGATAAGAGTTTTTGGATCGAGAGTAAGAAATTTTAAATACGTATTCAAGGAGTTAAGAATTAGGAGTTATGGACATACGGTATCGAAGTTAATGTTTAAAACAGGCTTTAAAACAGTAAAAAACCGGCCAAGTGCGAGTCGGACTCACGCTCTAAGGGTTCCGTACCTTTCTACCATATGATATACTAAAAGCTTTTGCTCTTTGCTTTTAAAAACTCCGCGACCATCCAACTTGCCCCTCTTTTATAGAAAAGTTCTTGAAACGCGAGCTCACCTTAATTGGTTACCATTAGTTTGAGAAAATTTGAAATATTTAATGATTTTAGACTTTTCACTTTATTTGTACTGTGAGACCTAGCTTCTTGCCAAATTTCATAATTTTGGGTCAACGGGAAGTACCCTGTAGGTTTTGCTTTATTGCATAAATGTATGGAGATGAGGACATAAAAAGCCATATCTTTTGATTGCGTTGTTGTAAAAAATTGAAATTTTGTGGTTTATGGACTTTAATATTCGTTATCAATTTCAACCTGATATCTTTTCTCGTTCGTGAGAAAAAGGGTCTTGACAGACAGACAGACGGACAACAAAGTGATCCTATAAGGGTTCCGTTTTTACTTTCGAGCGGAGCGAGAAAGGTATTGTATTCGTGAAAAAAAAAGTTTTTCTAATTTTCTTAAAAATGTGTTCTATATCACTTATACATCATAAAAAACAAGTCTCCCAAAAATGTCCGTCCGTCGGTCGGTCGGTCGGTCGGTCTGTCCGTCCGTCACGCTTTGGCCTAGCGGCTAAACGAATGGTCCGATTGACACCATATTTTGAATTTAGGAGTTTTATGCAAATCCATCAAAGGGTTCTGAGTGATTTCCTTCTGGCTCTCATTTTGAGGGTAGCTGTCATACAACGAAAATTAAAAATTGAAATTTTCTCAAAAACGACTCATAGAATCTTGATGAAATTTTGGATGACCAAGCATCTCTATGTAAGATATTATGCACCAGTATCAATTGATCTGTGTAATTTCATATAAGGGGTGTTCCTGTACCACCAAAACGTAAATATGTGATTTACCCAAAATTGGTTCCATTGAGTTTATTAAAATTCTCTATAATATTAATCCTGGATTGGTTGTCTACCTGACTGGATATTATTTATGATATTTTTCAATAAAATTTAGTACACAGAGTGTACCAAAAACTGAAAGGGCTTGCTCAGTAGACCAAACTGAACAATTATCCATAAGGAACATGTGTAGGGAAATTAAAAAAATGTGCATGCAAGTATCCTACGGTAGTATCCATTGATCTGTGAAAATTCATATCAAGGGTTTTCCAGTACTTCCAAAAGTTAAACATGTGATTTACTCGAAATCGTTTGAAGTTTGTTTGTTTTAATGTTTCACAATTTGAATTCTGAATTGATCTGTATATTTCGTTTGAACATTTTTTGGAAAAACGTAAATAAAAGTTTGTATTTCCATACTATGTGTATGGCATTACAAATTTAAGTTTGCGGTTGATAGTTTTTCCTTGAGTATTGCGAGAAAGTAAGTGCAGTGCTGCTGTACCATTTATTTTATTTTGAGGTACGGAACCCTAAAAACAGTCTAGTATGATTAACTGTTAAAAAAAGCTGCTGTTCAATGTCTGTCTGTTCAATGTCTGCCTGCTTCTTTCCTATTTCTAAGAAGCAAAAGCTTGCAATGCTATGTTTTGATTGGAAAGAGAACAGTGAAATTACCACACCACATTCCATCTTAGTTTTCAGGGTGAGCAACGCTATTTGCTGACTTAATGGTATCAAAGTTTATGTCATTACGTGGCACATTTTGACAAGAATCGCCTATCTTCTCGATTACTCATTTGTGAGATTTTATAAAATATGGTCACATTTATTGAACTCATTCTATTTAGCCCTAGGTATTAAAACAAGACAACTTTGCTCGTTTATTAACTCGTAATATTAAAAAAAAAACCGGCCAAGTGCGAGTCGGACTCGCGCGCCAAGGTTCCGACATACTTTTTGTATTTTTGGAAGCTATAAAGTCCATTTTTAGGACCGCAAAACTAAATTTGTTTGTAAAGGTTATTTGCAGATTTCTAAAAAACTGTGCAACTTAGAAAGATCGTTTTATTTTTGCTGTAATGTTTATATAAACTTATGTCAACTGTAATTATTTCATATTTTTCCTTTCACAAACTTCGGAGATAAGGGGGGGCAATGGTATTTTTATTGACATTTTTCATCATAACTTGAAATGAAAACTAAGAGACTTAAAAAAATACAAAAATATATTTTAGAATGTACAAGTAAAGCCCTTTAATATGATACCCCACTTAACCTAGTAGCGACAATTTAAAATTTTGCCCCCTTTACATTAATAATCATAATTTTTTAAAAAAACTTTATGGGCAAATAAGTTGGGCAACTATATTCTAAAGCTATTCCAAATTTCCAGTCGATAGTATGAGTGGTTGCTGAGATATAGAGGTGTGACAGACAGACAGACAGACAAAGTCGCACCATAAGGGTTCCTTTTTTTACCATTTTGGTATAGGAACCCTAAAAAGACAGGCAGTTGCCTTAACCGTTATAACGTCAAAAATCTTGTAGTAAAAAGTTTCAGTGCAAAAATGGTGAGTCTCCTAACTTAGCGGGGACCCTTAGGATACGCAGAATCAAACGGTTAATTGATTTGGGCAGGATAATGTTCCAGATAAAAACTTACAATTATAGTAACCCTAAAATTACAATGAAACATTTTAACACTTTTGCTGCCGAATGGGCCTGACTTGACACGGTTGAGTTTCGATTCCCAATAAAATATTGACAAAGTACGTCACGCTGATAGAGAAAAGGGTTCGAAATATTGCTTTTGTAAAGGATCGATTGATAAATTACTGATTTTGTATCTTTCCCAAATACAGTAAAATTAAACCTGAAGCTGAAAAATAAGTACTTATTATTAACATCACATCAGCCGAAAGACGTCCAGTGCTTTATTAACTACAATTTTGCTTCTGCTACGATTTTGCTACATAAATGTTCTTCATCATAACATCCCATGAACGTCCACTACAGGACAGGGAGGTCCCTCCAGAATTCTAGCTTTTGCTGGAAAAATGTGGAGGGGAAGTACCATAGTCACCTCGCTTGTTAGCGTTACGGCTGGCACTATGGACCGCGGTTGTAGGTGACCGCAGTAAGTAAGATGTTAGATACAAAGGAGGATGCTGCTGCCCATCCTCCAGTTAACCCACGGGTATGTATGGGTTGGTACTATTCTTTGCCGTTACCACACGGGACGTCACCCTAAACAAATAAATATTCTTAGTTTAATCTAAATCATGAGCAGCATTAAATATTATATTATACATTTTAAAAGTTACTTGATGTAAACATTGCAAAAACAGACACTAAAACCAAATTTAAACCATGTCACCAAATCTAAATCAAACATTTACTATCTTTTTGTTTCATTAGACTTATCAAATAATGTTATTTACTTTATTTATTTTAAGTCATGAAATAGTTAATAATTTATTATTATAATAATCGAAATGTATTATTGGCATGTTTTCATTTTTAATTATGAAATAAATCTGAATAATGTTTTTCCCTTTTAAATATGCAGTTTTATATTATAGGTTGTATTAAATAGAATTTAAATTCAATATCAAAAAGACATTACCATCTTTATAACAGGTGCCTCTAGTCCTTTAAAAGCTTACGATGCGTCACTCGATGCGACCCTCAGAAGGGACGAAACTCCAAATCTCGAAATTATAACTCTCCCGTTTAAAATAATAAATATAAAAAACGCCGGGTGGGGTGACCGTTTAGTTACTTTGCAGTCGCCATGCTCGAGAGCCCATGAATGCATTAAATGTGCCTCTACATGTGTATGTCGGTGAAGGGTTAAGAGAGTGTAGGTCTGTAGATGTATGAATTTTGTCGAAAAGATGAAATTTATACAACGTGTTAACAGAATAAGTGAAACTGAGAAAATTGTTTGTTCAGAATCGAGAGTAGAATCAATTTCACGAGTTTTTGTTAGGGGTATTTTTTTTATTATTTAATTTTTTACCGCTTCTATTCTAAATATTTTTGTGGATACGCGCGCTGGTGGCCGGCGCCGCGCGGTTCATGAGCGGCGAGGAGGGGAGGGAAGTGGGCGTGGCGTGCGCGGAGTGCGCGGACTAGAACAATGATGAAACTTTAAAATAACAATATCTAGATAAAAATAACGTTTTTTTAAGATTTTTTTTACGGGAATGGATTTATTTAAATAAAAATCAGTTGGGGTGTATGAGGGTTTCGCTTAATCCATTAACACGTTGTATATCTATAGGTTATGAAACCTTCGTACTTACTTTCTTTAAACTTGTGAATTTTTCGTTCAAATTGTTGATTAGGTAATTATCCGTTTTCCTTAGCACCAAAACAAAAAGACAACTAAAATACTTTCTTATGGTAAAATTGGTGAGCCGCAATACATTTTAAATGTAAAAAAATGCTATTCCTTTATTTATTTATTAGAACTCCAAAATTTTAGTAAGGAACGATTAGCCAGAAATATTATACTTTTTTGTAAAGAAAGTATAATTTCACTATAAGGATAGGTATTTTTTCCGTACAAAATTGAAAGTTTCTTGTTTAAGTGCGTTTTTATAAAATATTCAAAAGAGTCTAAAGAATAATCTGTTTTATAAATACTTACGCCTTTTCTTCTCATGATTGCGCCTAAACGAAAGCTGGAAGTATGAAAGTGATATCGAAAGATGATGAGGAAGATGCTGGAAAAATAGTGAATAGTAATCTGCTTGCTTTTATGAGGAGTCACAAGGTTTTTAAGAGTATTCATAGAGACGTTTTAGAACCAATACTGATGTACTGTAGTGACTGGGTATGGCAGACGAAACATAAAAGTAGAATTAATGCTGTAAAAATGAGAGCGTTGAATAGTATGATTGGTGTGAAATTGAGTGACAAGATTAGAAATAGTGTGATAAGTGAACGTTGTGGCGTAAAAGAAGATTTAGTGACTAAAATTTCGAAAGGTATGTTGATATGGTTTGGTCATATAGAGAAGACGAATGAACGAATATTGAGGAAAGAGATCTACCAGGTGAGAGTGAATGGAAACATCGGAAGAGGAAGGCCGGTGAAAAATACATGACAAAATTCAAGATGTTCTAAATAAAGGCCAGGTTAAAGGAACCCTAAACCGACGAGCTGGTATATATAAGGATTGATGAAAGTTGAAGAAGCGAAGGAAGTATGTCAAGATTGTAGCAGGTGGAAAGCTATGGTCTTTGGCTACTACGAGGGGAAAAAGGCGTGATGTATTGCGCCCATTGCTTTTTGATATATGACATCTTAGTGAATATAGTTGTGCTTCTAGGTTTTCTGAACTCCTGGTTAAGGTTATTTTCCTGTATCATAAAAGACTGGCCAAGTGCGTTTTTGACTTCGTACAATTAAGGTTCCGTATTAATAGCGTGCCGCCGTCCACATCCATCTGTGCATTTGACCTCAAAATCAAGTTTGTTGTAATAGGAAAATTGATGAGATTTCGGAGGTATTTTTTAGTTTAATATACGTAATTATAACATTATAACTAAATTTCATGTAGAAAAATTCTTCGTTACAGAATTTGGTAAAAAAAAGCTGATTTTGGTGGCTTGTCATTCTTTTGTGTTTCAATATTGAAAAAATATCATCATTTATCTGTTCGAGCTCCATACAACGGTAGCCCACTCAACGGGGTAGGTAAATTTCTTTTTCTTTCGGTTAGCTGTATGGAAGCCGCTTAAAAACATTCAAACATATTTTTTGAAAACTTGTATGACTTAGAGGCAATAAGTTGCTTATACTATGAAAATGTGCAGACTGTTATCTCCAACCGTTTGGCTGTAAAATATGTGTGACAGACGACCGGACGGACGGACACATGAGTGACAGCATCAGGTCTTCGTTTGGACCCTTTGTGTACGTAAACCTAAAAAAGAAATGCCTAAACACAAAGTAAATCGCCTATGAGATGTGACGATCGATATTTTGTCTTTATACCCCATCACTAAATTCACCCTTAACTACGGGCATGCCCCTCGCGCGGCGAAAACAGCCAACCCGCCACCGAGCATAATTCTGCGGACTTAACCCGTCAGACGCGAGATGCGATAATTACCTTCTTGTTTTAGGCTTACGAGTATCATAGTATTAAATGTAAAATCACAATTAAGATCTGAATGGCTGAAACAATTTAATAAAACAAATGCCCTTTTATAATTCCTTACTGCGAATTATTAAAATTGTGTTCAATGTCAGGCTTTTGTATGGTTTGTGATTTTCATCTTTATTATATTAATTTAAAGAGTCACAGCTGTTAGTACAACCATAAGATAATAATGTAAAATACATAACAAAATGCATGAAAATTAAATAGATTGTGTTGTACAGTATAAGCACTAGAATTTTTTGTAATTTTTGTTATAGCCACACTAAACTCTTTGAGCAAATAAAAACATTTTAATACCAACAATATTTACCTATGCTTAAATACACTACATGACGCTAATCTTTTAAATATTAAAACATTTATAGAGGCAGGTTTCTGCTCGTAATCCGCATTGGGCGAAAAAAATTCAATACATTATCCATTGTGGGTCGAAGTTTAAAATGTTAAAAAGTACTGTTGTTAAGGGTTTATCCAAAAGGGTTGTAAATAATGACGATGCAACTCTTTATAGAAAACTAAACGGTCGCCTTTAAAAAGGGTAGGGCACACGCGGGCGCACAAAACGAGATGCTGCGAAAAATATAACAATTATGGTATGAAAATAAAATGGATTGACAAAAAAATCAAAACTTATAACATTTACTTACCCAGTTTTAATTTGATACCGTCATAGTAAGTATCATTGTAAAATATTTCAGAATCTGAGACACATTGTTTAAAATCCAGAATTTTATTTTTTCTGTTTTCACATTTTTGACGATTTTTTTGGTCTTTTAAAATATAATAATATTGACATAAATTACTTTACAAATGTTTGCAAGCAACTTACTATGGGACAAACTCTTAAAATACAAAGAATCTGCATTGTCAATACCTAACTTAAAGAAAATGTGTAGGACGGCTGACGTATTTTCTCGATTTCAAGACCAACATGTCCATAGCAAATGTTATTGTAATCATGAGTAAAAGACTTTGTTTCAATATTAATTTCTAGATTATTATTACATGTGTATTTCTAGATCATTTGGGATTTATTACTTTGAAATTATATAGAAGTATATACAGTTTATACAACATTCATTAGAATCAGTCAAAACAGGTGTGGTAAAGAGGAGACAAAACCATGGTAAAATAAGCGCCAATACCATTGCAACCTGTAGATAAAGCTTTCTGATAAACGCGTGTCTCTTCATTGCATGACGTTATCTTGACACTATGATGACGTGACATCAAAATTAGATTTTTATTACATTCTTAATAATCAATACACACTTGTTTGTTTACTGGTTACATGTAATTATTAGTAAAAAAAAAAGTTAGTAAAGGTACCTGATCAAAAAGTAGACGTCAGCCGTCGCCGTGAACAATACAAACTGCATAAAAACAGTTAGCAAATGCATGGGAACTAAGCGAATTGTATCAGGTGTTATAGGGACAGATATCAGTGATATTAATTTTTGCAATACTATGTTTGGAAGTAGCAATATTGACTTCTGCAAACAAATCGCGTACTTAGAACTTAATAATGAGAAATGCTTATTACACTTATCCATCTGTTTAAATGATTTCATAGAGATAAAACATAATAATCTATTGTGGGTAAATAAACTTCAATGAATGTTGCTATATTACTTATGACGGTGAGCACTTAAGCTTGACAATAATACCTTGTATTTTTATCGACAGAATTTGAATACCAGCGACATAAATTTTAATGCAATTTTACAAGGTGTTGTGAAGGTAAATATTTTTTTAGTAAATTTGTATTTTTTTCGTTTCTCTACCTTAGATTTTATCATCTTCCAAACCAAACTTTTAAAAGTGATAAAGAGAAACCCATATAAATTGCATCTATTAATCAAAGCTATTTTTACCTATAACTTCTCACTGGGTTATTTTTTTTTTGTTAGTGGTTTGAATCCTGGTTTCATATTGTTAGATTACGAACACGACGTTTTTTTACGTTATTTTATTTATATAATTATTTTAAAAGCATAACCCAAGTCTTCCATTGCCAAGCATAAGAGACGTAGGTGATTTCAAGATCTAAAACTTGTATTTAAAACAATCTGTTGGTAAACGGTTAAGTTACAACTCATTATGAGTTTAAAATATGTATTTCTAACCAAATAAAATATATACTTAAAGTTCTAATAAAGAACGGGGTCCGTTCGATCAAATCACTTACAGTTAAACCGCTGACGCATGTACAGTCACCCACACGCGCGGCACTCAGCTTGTAAGTATCAACTTATGCTCTTCTCTGTATATTCGAAACACGTGCAAATTACTTACAAATATAACTAAAAACCTGTATCATTATACAAATATTTGTATAATACCATTTTGCATTTATTTGCACAATTGGCCACAATTACCTAGACAACGTGCATTATGACTGATTTTTGCGATTTCTGGCCACAATAAAATTGATAATCGAGCTAATCCTTATTTACATTGAAGGTGAGTGAAGTGGATAGTGTGATAACGATGTAGGTAAAATATATCAGCAATTTTACAAGTGAATTTCTGCGTCCTAATGTCGATAGCGCGCGCGGAACTTTTGTGGCATACTGTACGCGAGTACGTGTGACAAAATATGAAATATTGCATTGCAATTTTATAGTTGATTATAACTTATTTTTAAATAGTTTATGTAAT
Source organism: Athrips mouffetella (assembly GCA_947532105.1). Lineage (NCBI taxonomy): Eukaryota > Metazoa > Arthropoda > Insecta > Lepidoptera > Gelechiidae > Athrips > Athrips mouffetella. Next base: position 18,053,456 of record OX383963.1, read on the forward strand.
ACAATAAATTTGTGTGTGTGATCTGATGTGTAAGAAAAGTAGAGTAGTATGCTTCACACAAAACTGCTGCTTTCTGAAAGCTTGTAAAACGTCAAGCGCTTTGAGAAATCTGATACACAAATAACTTCATCGTAAGCGCAGGGCTTACAGTGCACGCACCTGCATTGTGATTTTTTTAGATGCGATATTTAAAGAATTTTTGACGTGAAAACTTTTTTAATGGCGCTTGGCACTTTTTTAGATGGGTAAAAAATGTTAAACTCGCGTCAGATGTTGCGTCAGACCACGCGTCAGATCCGTAGCCTGATCGAAAAAGCGTTATTACAATACGGGTTATTATTCAGTGACATCAAAGAAGTACGCGAGCAATTGCGCATTTGACCCTTACAAAAAGCATAATATTAAAAAATGCAAATTTTCACTTCTACCGGCACTCCCGGAGTGCAACCCATCTTATTTTTTCAACTAATTTAGGAGTGGAATTTATTGTTTGTCTACGTTTCAGAACTCACATTACATCTATAATGTATTTAAATCGCGAAAGGCAATTGCCAGGCCAGACTAATATCATAATTTTGGGTCATCTGCACCAACATTCTTAGAAAAATCACTAGTATTTCCTCAATGGCTACAACATGAAGTAAGCACCTTCACTCCCTTATAAAAACTATCCTTGTGGGCGTGTCTATCCACCTACAAGTCCTTATGCCACCCTATGGTGAAGTTCCAATAAAACGGGGTGGCGTTCAATGCGGCCCACAGTACCACGCCGAGCGACTCACGCGCCGGTGCGTACCGAAACCATGACCCGCCGGTCGCAGGGTTAACTTAACAGTGCTGGATTGTAAAGTATTTTATAACTAAAGTGTTAAGATTGGTCAAAGATCCAAGGAATAAATAGGTGGTTCCTGCTGTTCTAGTAACTGCTTGTAGCATAGTAAGTATTTCCTAACGCAGTTTTAATCTTTTCAGTAAATAATATTCAAATGTAATGTCCCAGAAAGTAATTTAACAATAACCTTTAACTATTTTTATTACAATAAATACGGCAAGATTTGCAACTAAGCAACTTGAATTTACTCGTACGTAGGTATAGGTGCCCGCCGTGTCGTAGCCAAACTCTACAAACGATGCTCTACGACGCGTAGCATTTCAAGGGTTGAATTAAATATTAATAAAAATGGTCATAAAACATCTCACACCATCTTTGACATAAATAACAATACAATAATAAAACAACGGTCATGCTCACTTAGAAATTAAACACAGTATACTATTTAAGTTGAAAATATTGTTCCTTATCCTTACTTTACTTAATTTTCTTAATCCCAATTGCATTACATGACATAAATCTGCCAGACTTATTACAATATTCACAAAATACTACCAAAGCTGTTAACTTTAGTCATAAAATGTCTAACGTTTACGCACTGGTAACCATTGTAATAAAATAAAAATTGAACAACAAATATACGATCTATATTAACCATCGCGTGCTGAACGCGTGGCGTTGCATATTGCACAGGTGGTCTTATTTAATTGTTATTATATGGAATTCAAGTTTCGGAAGTAGCCTGGCCTTTCGACATAATCTGATGTAAATTATTATATGGAATTCAAGTTTCGGAAGTAGCCTGGCCTTTCAACATAATCTGATGTAAATATTTTTCATGACGACTTTCAAATCAGATTAATATGTTCAGGAGTTATATATATAATATACAACGTGTTAACGTAATAAGCGAAACTGATAAATAGTTTGTTCAGTATCGAGAGTAGAATCAATTTCACGGGTTTTTAATACGGGTATTTCTTTTATTATTTAAATTATTGCCGCTTCTATTCTAAACATTTCTAAGGATACGCGCGCTGGTGGCAGGGAAAGTGGGCGTGGCTTGCGCGGTGTGCGCGGACTAGAACAGCGATGAAACTAGAACAATGATGAAACTTTAAAATAACAATATCTAAAAAAAATATAAAAAAAACTTTTCTTTTTATTTTTTTTACGGGAATGGATTTATTTTGTATGAGGTGTATGAGGGTTTTGCTTATTACACGTTATATATACAGACCAGAAAAAATATTTTTAATGTTACAAGTGGGCGAACAAGCAAGTGGGCCACCTAGTGGTAAGTGGTCACCACCGCCTATAACACCTACTCTTATGACAAGCCCGTTGGTGTGGTTGGTAGTGAGCCTGCCTCACACGCCGTGGGCTGCGGGTTCGATCCCCGCCCTGGGCAAACATTTGTGTGATGAACACAAGTGTTTGTTCTGTGTCTGGGTGTTATTTATCTATTTATGTATGTATATCAGTCTCTGGTACCCATAGTACAGGCTTTGCCTAGTTTGGGATCAGATGAACTTGTGTGAAATGTCCCCCAATATATTTTTTTTTTTATTAGTAATGGTTGGAAACTTTGAACAAAAAACTTGTTTTTAATAATAATATTTTGCTAAGGTTTTGTAGACTGCACTCTGTAGTCGAATTTAGTTATTTATCATCTCCAGGTAAAAGTTAAAGAATGTATTTAAAATATTCACATAAAAATAAAAAATCATTTCAAGTAGTTTTGGCGTCCGAACAACATCTACAAAATATACTACAAAGACATTTTCGTATTGCAACGCAGGAGGCGTCAAGCGTCGGTGGTTGGTCGCGTGTCAGACGCGTGGCTATGTTCGTACAGGTGGCAGTGTAGGGTTAATATCATATCATAATAAAACACTCATCAAAACATTATATTTTGAAAATCGAATCACCTTAATAAAATCTTAAGTATTTCTGAGACGTGCCTGAGACAGAGTGCCAAGTAAATTATTTGTGTGACGTATCGCGATAGTCGTAGTGTCGTGCTATAAAGGCAACGTTTGGAACTTTGATGTCATTTTTATTAACTACCTGTATAGTTACCGTTTTCCTGAAGGAGAATTTTATATTATACATTCTCTAAAAACCAAATAGTCGTTTTTCAAAGCAACTAATAATTAATTATTTTGTACGTCGTACGAGTACGTCGATCACTTCAGTCCACTTGAATATCATAAAACATGCAAGTTTGCTTGTACCCCTGTTTGCTCTAGTTCAATTTTCACGTCAAGCGGAGACAGGTGCCCACCCTAGCTTGCGTGACTTTATGGTCACGTGTTACGGAAAGTCAGTTGAACTTTATCACTTCCTACTTCCGGTACTGATTTCCTGTTTGGGGTTGTGGGTAGCTAATTGCCAAATAAGTGTTGACTCTTGACTTTAAAACTTAGATTCGAATTTTTAGATCACTTCCTACGTCCATATTATTTACGTAGAAAAGTAACCATTTGCAGTCCTTGAACATATGGGCATCTAATTCGTCAATGTTAATATTTATTTTGCTCTTTCCAGATAAAATATATAGAAAATGTTCAGCACCGACTTCGACTACTGCGACTTCAACGATAGCATCTGCAGCAACGATTCTGGTATCGACCGGTCTTATGCTGACTCATTGGCCACACCCAGTTCTGCACACAGCACGCCTTTGAAATCAGATATTGATGCTGGAATTTCCCTTACACCAGTTAAAGACACGGTTCGACGAAAACTTTTCAGTGATGAGTACGAGTTCCCATTTCAACCCGTTGAAGACATTAAACCTTTTAGTGAAAATCTACAAGCCACAAACATATCCACTCCAGTAAAGAAAGAAAAGAAACCAAAAGACCCGAATAAGCCTAAAAGAAAATACGCCAACGGCAAAAACAGAGTCACAAGATGCAAGAGTCCGACGCAAATAATGAAGATAAAGAGAAATAGACGAATGAAAGCGAACGATAGAGAGAGAAACAGAATGCACATGCTTAACGAAGCTTTAGACAGACTAAGATGCGTTTTACCCACATTCCCTGAAGACACAAAATTAACAAAAATAGAGACTCTAAGATTTGCTCATAATTACATCTTTGCCTTAAGTCAGACTCTAGAAGCCTTAGACAACATTAACTCGGGTGAAATACAAGAAGGATTTCCTCTAAACATTGAAAAGCTACAAAATTTTTCCATTGCAGGGGAAAAGATCACTAAAGATGCATTTAGAGAGATATTTATAACTCAAAATAAAGATAACAATGATGGTAGTTTCAGAGAATTTCAAGGTTTTAGCAAACCATTTCCAAATGGATCGAATTTTATGCAAACTTCTGAAGGTGTCCTGATCAATGTTGGAAATGTGACTGTATCTGTAAACAACAAAGGTGGAAATTGCATTACTTCGACAACAGGAACCGGATTTTTCACTAATCCTTCTAGTTACGGAGATAATTTAACACCACAAAACTACTACCCTCAGAAGTCTTCAGAAACCAATCATAATTATGGTGAATATAATCCCGTAGTGGAAAATTGCGAGTATTTCAATCAACGAAATTATGAAATATTCAGAAACGCTTTTGAAAATGCTAAGAATAATAATAACAGGAAACATCCAAAGACTGATTCACCTTGTTCAAATAATTATGTATACAATTCTACAAATATGTATGGTTATAATGATAGAAGTTATTATAATAACGATGAATATACACAAAACAATTTTTATGGCAACGACCAAATATTATATAGAAACTTTTATAATAGGCATAATATTGTAAATGCTCAAATATGAGTCAGCTAGTCAGCAGCCAGTCCTTTATTTTAGTTTGAATTCTTTTTATTTTTAAAAGACTATAAGTGCATAGTTTTTTAATTAGATATAAGCTCAAAGACCAAAGTTTGTTCTGTGTTTTCTAGTCATTTTTATAAACAGAATTTTAAAAATATATTTTGCAATTATTTAAAGAGTTTTTATTCAATAGGTAACTTTATCTTTAAAAGGAACTAATGATTAACTTTGCAAAAAATCCGTTTCAACTGACATGTCAGCAATTAAAGAGAAAGAGATATAGACACTTGATTTACTTCGTAATAATAATAACTGGCACAGTACACATGAATATAAATCAAATTGGAACAATACCGTTAAAGAGCGAAAAGTTGTGAATGCTCCTGCGCACCCTAAGCGGACCCATTGTTAAGACCTTTAGAAATTACCCTACATTTCTTTTGCACCCCAAAACTTCATATTCAGCTCTATGGGGAAGATTATAGGGTTTGTTGAAACGGTAATAATAAAGTTGGTATCAAAAATATGGGGGCACCCGTTTCGTGTAGAGTTACTAAAACTAAATGTTTGCTTTGGAAATTCGTTACGGCCTATTTTGTTCAATGTCTGTATTCAGTCCGAGTTTGGTCCAATGATTCGGTTGTCGTATCTCTTTGTTGGAGTTTGTATTGATTTGCGATAAGCAATGTTCAACAAGCAGATATCTAAATGATTCTGCCGCCAGTCTTTAAATTTTCTCAGCCATTTGTATTGTGTTTAAACTGGTCTTCTTCTTTAAACTTAAGAGCTGTGCTCTTGTTGGTGGAGTAATCGCCAATGTTTCCTTGTTTCCGCCAGTTCCTTCACCTCCTGATACGACTCGACCTGTTTAAACTGGTATGAAGATACAATTAACTTCCAGGACCACTAGTATCACTGAATTTGTAGCACTAGTAGTAAAAACAAAATTGTCCCAATGGAACCACCATATTGACAGATATGTTTATCTCCCGGCATTGCCTGCCATTCCCAACTGTCTTGGGTTGAATGGATTTTCAGCACCATTAGAACTTGACAAAATAATAAACAAAATATAAATAAATGGTATTGCAACACTGCACTCACTTCCTTGCGATATGCGAGAGCATAGAATACATGAGACAGAGCCATTCATTCAGATCGACGACCAACGACCTTACAAACCCTGGTGTCACAGATTTGTAGAGCCGCCTAAGCCCTCTGACATGGTTTATCTAAAGACTAAGAGAAGAATAATAGCCTGGACCAACGGCTTAACGTGCCTTCCGAAGAAAGGAATCATCTAACTTTTCTAACAATCATGCTGGAATGTCCTAACCAAACTGGGGAAGTCACACAAAACTATATTTGTGTGACAGTAGTGTACCCACCGGAAATCGAACCCAGAATCTCCTGATCGAGAGCCGAACCCTCTAACCACTGGACCACGGCGGCTGCATAGAGTAAAGTGAGTAAATAATTACCAACTGCATTCTTAACTTTGTAATTCCACACCAATAACATGGAAATACAAACTTATCTGTACTAAATTTTTGTAAACATGTAAAAAAAAAAATGCCATCGGGTCGATAACCAACTCAAAATCTAAATAAAAGAACATTTTATAAAATGTTTATATACATACTGCCACAAAACCTTGCATAAAGATTCTAGATCGTGCAAAGATTCATCAAGATCGTTAGAGTTGCAGTTTTTCATTTATAAGAGCCAGCAAGAAACCACTCAGAATCCTTCGATAAATTTGTCTACATCTCTAAAATATGATTTCAATTGGATGTAAACAAATTTTGTTTAGCCGCTAGCCCAAAGCCTAACGGACACACCAACCGACGGATGGACATCTTTGGGTGACTATCTTTTCAATATGAAACACGTTTGAGTAGGTAAATTAGAAAAACAATTTTTTTTCACGAACACAATACCATTCTCGCTCCTCTCGAAAGTAAAAAAGAGATAAGTTAAAATAATTTCAAAAAGAAATTGAGAGACAGGCACGAATCAGAACAGCATAAAATAAAGTTCAACATATTTTCAAAACAAATTCATTTTCTCTAAAAAAACAAAATAACTGTCAATGAACTGAAAAAAAGGAAAAAAAAATCGATTTAGATGAGGATTGTTAAAACTGACATACAAAATTACGTTTTTACTGTTATCCGTACCACCAGTGGTACTAGAGGGACGGATTTGGTCCAGTGGTACAAGTGGTTTTGGACGACAATTAATTCTATGATTGTTTCGGAAATGCATTTCCGCGCACCTTTCTACATAATGCGCGTGCGATGACGCGTAACCAAAGCGCAGATTTGTTCCGTGTATAATAATATCCAGCTTGACATGTGGTGTAATTATTCGCAGCTTTCTTCTTTCTATATATTTTAACATTGATTGTAGGTAAGGACAAGTAAAATCCCAACAAATTTCAAGTTTAAGTTAGCTAGCGGCCTCTAACATGGTTTGTGTACCCACAATATGTAAAGAGATGGAGACTAAACCAAGACCGATGGCTTATGCACTATGTCAAGGTACCGACTTTTCAAATTTTAACTGTAGATTTCGACCATGAAACTGCACAATAACGTTTCTTGGGAAACTAAGAAACATAGGTCGGCATACGAAAAAAAATTCTGAAGTCGAAAAAAGTTTTTCGTATTTCGACCTATGTTCCTTGGGAAAAGTTGTTCAGTTTCATGGGCAGAATCTACCGTTTAAGTTTGTACAGTCAGTCACCAGACACATTGTATTTCTTTAACAGGCGGCAGTAACTTGTGTTTTCTTGGAAGTGAGTATTTAAATGTCTGTTTATCCATATGACCTATCACTAAATCCATCTGTTCGGAATCTTGGAAAAATAAAGAGTTTACGCCATATCTTAGCATTGACAAAAATACACCAGTGCAGGAGCACCATTCGGGATAAAATGAAATCAATGTTTCCAATTTGCTAAGGGTGGGACAGAATTGACCGCGGGCTGTGATAATCCATTGGCTCTGGGCCTCACTCTGGACATAATCATTCACAATGGTGGATTGTTGAATAGCCAAACACTATTATTGTGACCAAGTGCAAGTAGTGTGAAACTGTTATTATAGTATTTTAATTGTTACTCTTAAATTAAAAATCCCAGGTTAGCTATATCCTTGCTTGATACGGCCGTAAGTTTTACGTGGATAAGAGACAGCAAGGGCACGTCAAGCTCCCACCCACGTGCACTCACCCCCCTCCTCTCATACCCCTCCCCTCACCCTCACTCATCCAAAGCTCGATGTAGTAACAATTATTACCCTAGATGGCCTATATCCACTTTCACACGAAATGACCCCCTGAAACGGAAGCATAGACAAAAAAATACAAATGGCTTACACAAGATCTTCTGGATCTTTGGAGGTGGTAGGGCTTTTGTGAAAAGTCCGTCTGGGGAAGTACCAGCCTCTTGCTTTTTTCTGCCGTAAGGCAGCAGTGTTTGCACTGCTGTGTTTCGGTTTGAAGGGCAAGGGAGCCAGGGAAATTACTGGCACATGAGACATACCATCTTAGTTCTCAGGGTGGGTAACGCGCTTTGCTGTCTTATTAGTGTCAAATTATTTCACTAATAAGACAGTAGGTGTCATGGGCGGTGGTGACCACTTACCATCAGGTGGCCCACCTGCTCGTTTAGCCACTTTTGACATAAAAAGAAAAAAATCCCAAGCTAGACAATTCCTGTATTACGGGTATCCAAGGGTATCACAGATCATAGACAAAGAACGAACATCTATGTTCATCACACAAAAAATTGCCCTGGGCGGGGATCAAACCCGCGACCTATGGCGCACAAGGCAGTGCACTATCACTGCCCTAACAGGCCAACTACACATAATCCGTAGTCCTTATTAAAAACTTCTTGTACTACATTTAAGATTGTTCCTAAATTGTTACATACAAGAAAACTTATAAAGTTATCTACGTTAAAATAAGAATGGATCACAAAAAGATAACTCTATCAGTAACATCCAGAATTTTATGGAAAAAAACCTCTAAATTAAACACCACATGTTAGATATCATATGTCCGTCAATGTAGCCTCGAGCTAATTGTCTTTTTGTCCGTCTGTATGTTTGCCTGTCCTGTTTAAAATTCATCAGTGTAGCTAGGGGCAGTATTTAGTGTTTGCTTAGTCCGTTAAGCTAATATACTGTTTGTTTGTATTACGTTTTTAAATTGAGTTGAAGGATTTTTTATTAGGTGGGTTCTCATTTTATTAATTTTGATATCTATAGACTTTGTCAGACTAGTAGAATATTAATCTAGAGAGTAACCTGATTTTATATTTTATTCACTATTTCTTACAACTATAAAATTATTTTTTTATTTAAATTCGTTTTTATTTCTACACAAGTTTTATTTATTACGTTCACCATGTAGATATCCATGGTCTCTCCCTCACTAGGCTAATAAAATCGATGCTGTCATATTTCTAACACCACTAGATGAATTGGCAACACCACAAATTGGCTCCTTTAACTGATGTATTATTTAGTCAATATATATTGATATTACCCTGTACTATCGATCAAAAATGAACTTTATTGGAATCGAAATAAAGATGCAATATTTACAATGGGACGAGAGATTTCACTGTAGAACTGGGCGACCAAACTAAAATGATCTGTCTCCACTTTACATTTCATACAAAAAATAAACAAACTGAGAAAGATCCGCGTTATAAATAGTTCATGTTAAAATGGTGGCGTTGAATATAGGGTCCACTAAGCTTAATGGCAAGCATTACTGTACAAATATTATAAATTATTTATAAATTCTGGTCGATGGGTACTATTGGCCAACTAGTGGTTTGATAGGGAATGACTAATCTTTTCGGCTAGGGCATTATGTAACTAAGAATTTAGTTTTAGTTTTTTTGAGACACTAAAATAAAATAAAATTGCGGGGTGATTTTGAACCTTCCTAATTGGATGAAAAAATAAATTAGTTAATATGGAATCAAGTTTCCATTAAAATAAAATCAACTATTTATAGCGCGTAAGTTAATTTAGTTTTATCTAATCGTAAACACTTCAAAAACTATCCTTCGATTAGTTTCAACCGAAGTCTATCTTTCTGCGTCTGAAATAAATAGAACTTCTTTATAAAATGGTTTCTGCTAAAACATCCACCAACGAAAATCGTCGTTATTATAGTACTATAAGGTTTATTTTTCAATCAACTATGCATTCTGGACACTTGTTACTTGTGTATGTATACCGAGAGGGTAGTTCGAAAAGTTATTATAACATTTGGTAGAGTTTGTTCCCTACCTCTCGAGTTGATTGAAAACCAACCGAATCTTTGTGTGTGGCTTTTACAGACAACACAGTGACGTCACTCAAGTTGAGAGCACATCTGTAGTTAATTCCAGTATGTACAATAAATACTTGTAACTAGTAATACCTACTTACTACGCACGGCAGCAAGTACGTAGAAACAAAACCAGTATAAGCTGAACCAGCGCTACGCTACAAATGCCCGAAACAAGAGACCCGCTCAAGGTCAAAGCGTTTCCACTGACGTGACGTGTGTACTATAGAATCTTGGAAAAATACACAGGTGAAATTCAGTTGCTTTAACTAAAGACTACAAATAGATTTCAAAAACTAAAAACGCCCTTATCAATTCTTGTAAAATAATTTCCGTGATTTTATGTATAGGTCACCTTAAGTCTTTTCTCCAACTGCGGTGACAAAATCTGGTAAGTTTCATCGCCACCAAAACACAAGCGTGTCTATTCACTGCCAAAAGGAGTCCGTTCAATCTGACTCCTACTTTTCGAGGTACATCTGTACCGGTCACCGACATCCTCGAGCTTCTTGGCATGAATGGGTGCAAACCTGAACTTAGGCGCTAACATTGAGTCAAAAGCTCAAACTGCGGCCAAAATTTTGGGTATCCTAAATAAGGTTAAGCAATATTTCACTCCTGGACAATTGCTAGTTTTATACAAAGCACAACTCCTATCTTGCATTGAGAATTGCTGCCACCTCTGGGATGGCTCACCCAAATACTAACTAGCCGCACTTGACTCGATCGATCGCAGATGATGAGATGCTAAGGAAAACCAAATTTCACAGCCTAGCCCACCGGCGCAAAGTTGCATGTCTGTCGGTCTTTTATAGATTATACTTCGGAGACTGTGCCCAAGAGCTCCATGAGCTTATCCCGCCATCCCCCTTCTACCATCGGGAATCCAAACGCACCGCAAGATATCACCAATACTTGGTTGATATTCCACACAGCATAAAGCGCTATGAAACATCCTTTATAATGCGCACGGTTAAGGAAGAATTTCTCTGCCTGCGTCTGTGTTCCCGAGCTCTTATTACCCGAATCTATTTAAGTCGCGAGAGAATAGGCTTCTTCTGGGCAAGCTCGTTCCATCGTCGACCTCCAAGGTCGACCTCATCTCTGTCCTCAGGGCTAGATCGAGGTTAAGGTAAAAAAAAAGTATGTCTTGAGCTCTTTATAATAATTTGATTGTACGTAGAGTTGTTTTGTTTTGATGACTTATTTTCTAAAACATTAAAATTGAGCATCTTTTGTAACTCAAGTATAATATTATAACCATCTTAAATCCTGCAGAAGATCTAACTTAATAGGTCAATATGAATTAAAAATTTTAAAACGCCCGTTAAAGAAAACCGCAATTTAAAGACGCCAATATGATTATAACAATCAATTAGTTAACCAGCACGTGCCAGCCGTAAACACATGCACAATTCAACGCCTGTTGCTATCTCTTCACCTCGTGCCAACAAACAGAGGCGTGTGCACTGAAACGGATATTGCACTTGTGTTGCAATGATTAGTAACACGCGCCATGCGTGTGTGAGCCGCGTGGCTAGGTGGTATTATAAAATTACATTACTTATTATCCATCAACAATTCTCGCATTCTCACATCCATTTCAACACCTGAAGGTTGTCTGGAGAAGAGAGTACTATAGCAATGAGGCCGCCTTGTAGTTTTCTTCCGTCTTTATATTTTTCTGCTTCTTTTCCTTAATATTTTGTATGTAAAATTAACTAAATAAGTAAAATAACGATACTGATGCCTAGCTATCTTTTGGCAAACCAACCGGTAAGAAGTCGCGTCGCGTGTTGTAAAGTAGATCTTAAAACAGTTATTTTGTTCAATCGAGCAATATTTTGACTTACTGAAAGGGCACAACTTTCAGTGAATAAAACTTTCAGGAAATGAAAAAAATATCAGCCTCTCCATACAAAATTGCAAACTTTATTGGACTGTTCGTATGGAGATGCAAATTTATTTTTCCAAAATATGTTCAGTTACGTTGACTGATCATGCTCTTTCAGTCTTCGGAAGGCTGTCCCTTACACTCTTTAGAGTAGTTTACTAAGGGAATATAAGTTAAAATCATTTCCCACGATGTGAAGTGTCATTATCATAATAAATCACTTCTGCTAGATAATAACTAAAAGCAGTACAATACCTACTCATATCTACTCTTAGAATATCAATAAAAACCATAGAAAAACATTCACGGATGACACGCCCTTTTATAAAATTAACCCTATCTTGTCAATAGGTTTTTAAATACTGTGTAATTGTTGATATTATCCCACTTGAGTATGAGCGTGTCACTTCCAGTGGCAAACGAGTGCCAAAAATCAGCTAAGCTTTTCGATTAAAAAGCTTTAAGTGTCGATTTAGGACTCGCATCACACTTACACAAACAAACGATACATTTAGTTGGTACTATATTTCCCACGATTAGCTGAAAATTCGTGAAATACGAGTACGAACTCTATATTTCTACGAGCAATCAATGAAGAATAAAATATCTTTAGGGCAAAAATTTGCCCGAAATTCTTCAATCATACATTGGTACTAGATGCACGATAGCTGCTCAAAAATGGCACTTAAAAAAAGAGGCTCAAATATCATTGGGCTCAAGCCTATTTTTGCTCTCAGACGCTTTATGGTTCAGGAAACTTTTCCTTTGAAATTTCAAATTTGGAACACAAAAAACACTTTTACGTTCGAATCTTGAACGCGATTGTGTATCTATGTAATTAATGTCCGAAGGGTAAATCCGCTGGACAGCATAGTTTTCTTTTAGCATTTTATTCGTGAACTTTTTACCCGACTACGGCAAAAAGGAGGGTTATGATTTTGACCGGTATGTATGTATGTATGTTCATCTGTTCCATCATAACTTCTGAACTACTTATCATATTTTGACAAATGAGGTGTCGTTAGTAACGTCTGGATTATCCGCTGGTTATAGGATACAAGAAATTTCGTTTAATTGAATGTGACGCCCTCTAGAGCAGATTGAGTCAAGGACTAATAAAAAAAAAATATTTTAACCGTACCGTGTTGGGTATCAAATGAAAGTGCTTTGTGAGCACATTTCAAAAATGTATATATTGTTAGCTTTTTTATATATTTACAACCCCAAAATAATTGAAATAAAAAATCTGTTCAAAAACTAGAACCCGACTACTGGCAAATCTTGCTCTAAAAAGTATGAAACAAGAAAATATTGTCATCTGAAATTTTTATGTACAAATTATGGTATTTAATAAATATTCATAGCGATGTTCAGATAATAGCCGTGGTCATGTTATGCCACCTATCCGAAAAAAGCGATCATAAACTTCAGCTATTATCTGAACATCGCTATGAATATTTATTAAATACCATAGTTTGTACATAAAAATTTTAGATGACAATATTTTCTTGTTTCATACTTTTTAGAGCAAGATTTGCCAGTAGTCGGGTTCTAGGTTTTGAACTGATTTTTTATTTATTTAATTTATTCCGGGGATCAATTCTTTAATATCATTATCATATTTTTTTATCATATAAAAAACTAAATATCATGGATTTTTCTTAAAAAGGTCTGGAATGATATTTGCAAATCATGTGGTTTTGAAACTTATTTTTCACGAGCTTTTTTATATGAAAAGTTTTGTAAGTCTGTGATTTTTGACGTTTTTTTCTCGAAAGTTTGTAGCTGTCTACTAAGGACAGAATTTTTGAATCGGCGCAGAGATTTTATCCTACAAACGTACAAAATCTTCTCCGTGCCATAAGACGTTAGGTGTACTAAATTCCGTTGTGATCAGTCATACTGTGGTCATACTTACGTTGTTGGATTTTACCAATCTCAAACACTTATGCCAATAGTTTTATATCGTTTACAATGTAAATTATGAATTATCAACATTTAGCATTCCTAACCATCACACCTAAGGGTGTGTAGATGTTGTCTGTAAGCTCACCACATGCGGCACACGCGTGAACTGTACACGTGGCAATAAGAGAGAAAACGTGGCGTCCGCGTGGCTCGAATCTGTTACGTTGGTCCTGTGGTAACTGATTTAAACAAATATTGTTATTTACCACCTGGAGCTTTTAAAACATTATGATATCAGTCGAAAGACAACCACTTGACTAATCTCCAACATGGCTGGTCCTTTGCTGCTCCTTAATAACCGAAAAACGCCCACGGTGTCCTCAAAGATCTCTACAACAAAATTGCATATGACAAAGAATGGTGACGAGGCAAAGCGGCAGAGCCTTGAACACCATCGCCAATTGGCCGGCATGTCGGTGTTCTTCAGAATACATTTCGGTGAGTGTGCGCCTGAATTGCACGACCTGGTTCCACCATCCCCCATCCTCCTACGTGGGACTAGACAAGGGTTGTGGTACCACCCCTATGTCGTCGACTCACCACCTATTCGCACAAAGCTTTTATTCTTGATCGCACAGTTAAGGAATCGAACTCCCTCTCTGCCGATCTATTCCCCGAATAATATAATCTGAATCTTTTCAAGGCTAGAGTGAAAAGGCATTTTCCAGGTAAGCAGGTAGGTACATCTTCGACCCCATCGTCACTTACCACCAGGTGAGATCGGTTACATTGTTCATCGAGAGGAGAAAGTGACCGATTCCCAACAAGCTCAATACACCCGAGTTGGGAATCGCACTTTCTTTCGAGTGATACATAGTGCTTTATACTTCACCTACGAGGAAAAGATTTCAGATTTCGTTTTCAGATATGAAGTAAGTTTTTTGTATTCCATTATATTGATATCATGTCTTGCCAATATGGTACTTTTCAACATGGAATACAAAGACTTGGCTTATATTTATACGCTTTTTCACTATAATAAGCAAGCAAAACAGTTTCCGAAAATCAATGCGCTTTTTTCTCACTTTTTCAGACAATTTTTCAGGCAATCAATAACCGCTTGCGCACTTTCTTGTAGTTCTAGCGGCGTCAAAAACTCTTCATCACTATTTGACGACATTTTTTGTAAAAGCACGCACCAACAAAACTACAATTAAAACTTCCAACAACTTTGTAAAGAAAACAGGGGTCCAATTTTTGAAAATCACTGGGTGATAAAATATCGCTTGGAGGTTTAAACTTTTTAATTTTACCCTGATAGTGTTAACACGTTAGTAATACTTGATAAAATTTAACAATTAAACACTAATTTATACTTATTCATTATAATTTTTCCCTGTTGATAAGAAAAAAACAGAAATTTTGATTTTTTGAGTAAGATTTTATCACACGGTGATTTTCAAGAATAGGTACCTAATTCGCGCGCGCGCTTTTGTTCCACATTTTGGTTTCGTTCTTTTTTCAAATTAATGTTTTTTTCAGAAAAGTGTAGGTGGCCAGCACATAGAGTAACACGATTTTCGCGCGCAACGGTTTGACAGGTTGCTCTAAGGGCCAGCATCATTTCGTGGACTTAGAGATAAAAACTTTTTCTTTTTAAGCTGTCTTTAATTAGTTATTGTTTTGTATTGTGTTATACTATGAGCTAAAAAGGCTTGAAATAAATGAAATTTTATTTTTTGGCATTATGATATTAAAATAGACCACCACCCACCCATATGAGACCACTTACCATCAGGTGGCCCATCTGCTCGTTTGCTCAATTGTACCATAAAAAAACGGCCAAGTGCGAGTCGGGCTCACGCACTGAGGGTTCCGTACCACCACATAATCATAATTGTATTAGTTGAAATTTCAGTAAGTTAATGTGCTAGATTTTTTGAGTCTGACACGCGCTTGACCAAATTTTACTATTTGTTGTTATTTTATAGCTTATGAACTATAAACATACCAATTTTCAAGTTTGTAAGTGTTCTCGTTTTTAAAATAGAACTAAAACAAAAATCGCCTCCGCGACCATCCAACTTGACCCCTCTCTTATAATGTTCTTGAAACGGGAGCTCACCACAATTGGTTACCATTAGTTGTGAGTAAAGTTGTAATATTTAATGATTTCAGACTTTTCCCTTTATTTGTACTGTGAGACCTAGCTTCTTGCCAAATTTCATAATTTTAGGTCAACGGGAAGTCCCTGTAGGTTTTCCTTTTTTGCATAAATGTATGGAGATGAGGACATAAAAAGCCATATCTTTTGATTGCGTCTTTGTAAAAAATTAAAATTTTCAGATCTTGTGTGGTTCATAGACCTTAACATTCGTTATCAATTTTAACCTGAGACCTCTTCTCGTTCATGAGAAAAAGGGTCTTGACAGACAGACAGACAGACGGACAACAAAGTGATCCTATAAGGGTTCCGTTTTTTTTTTCTTTTGAGGTACGGAACCCTAAAAACACCATATCAAATCAATTTCATGACTGTAAATAAAAATAAATAAGAAAAGCCAATTGGGTATCCAAACATCTATTTCTAATTAACAGTATGAAAGCCGTGAAAATGGGATTTATTTGCAAATTCGTTACGCGTAGGAGGCGTTTGATTTGTGCTAGGTATGTTTGAAATCTTATTTGAACGAAGCCCAGGACACACCAAGCTAAATGGTGACCAATTTTGTATTAACTTAGCACCAAATTTTGGTTACGAATATACGAATAAATTATTTTCTTTCTTTCAACTAAATAACATGATTTTTTTTTTAACAAAAACTCCTTCAAAATTTTGTAAGGTTTCTATTAGCACTAAGAGATAAGCTCGCCTTTGTAAACAATTTTCAATTAAAAAACTGTATGTTATTTGTGTGCAATAAAGAATATATATAAAAGTATAAAATAACCATAACAGTTAATTATTAGTAACTTAGTGAAATAATAGAAAATAACCAATCCTATGTTTCTTTTTATTTCAATTATACAGGGTGTTAATTTAATTGCGTGCCATAGCTTAGGGGGTGTTTCAGTAACGATAAAGGAACACATGAAAAATATAAAAAAATCCTTCTTATTTTTTTATCATTAATTATATTTATTTTATAATTTATTAGGTATTACCTTTTGACGGTCCTAACTCCGTTAAAGTATGAAGGGAAAATTGGAGTCACACACAAAAAAGAAAGAATTACTTGATACTAAAACTCCATTGAAACTAAACTAACGCGGAGGGCAATGACCCGGACGGGGCACCGCGCTATCACAGAGCCAGCGCACGAGTATCAAGTAATTCTTTCTTTTTTTGTGTGTGACTCCAATTTTCCCTTCATACTTTAACGGAGTTAGGACCGTCAAAAGGTAATACCTAATAAATCATAAAAAAAATATCATTGATGATAAAAAAATATGTTGATTTTTTTTTCTTGTATTCGTATATCGTTACTGAAACACCCCCTAAGCTATGGCTCGCAATTAAATTAACACCCTGTATAAGAACTTTTATGATTGAATTAAAAAACATATTTTTGTTTTTTTTTTTCTTTCAAAATTAACATTCTGGTGTCGGTGCCAAAAGAAAATACTTACAGTCGAATAGAGAACCGGTTAAAAAGAAGCAATAGAGACATCCCTAATTGCTCTACATTTTGAAGTTTCGACTCTACCTCAGTTGCAGCGAAAGCTTCGTGTTGCAGAATTAAATTTAAAGGACAATTTGTTTAAATGAGGCATTCTGCAACTTACGCTATCTATATTTTTTATAATGTCAATAAAGTGAAACTAGATCTCTGCTACTTTTACTTTGATCCGTAAAATCCCTAACGGGGATCCACAGGGAATCATCATGAATATCAAACGAGCATCATACTAGGGTTCCGCAGTTATCTGATCCGGATTAAACCGGTAAAAAGCGGTCATTATTCCGCATCCGTGGGCCAAATGGGATTTTTTATTTTGCCCACACCTCTGGGCTTTGTATTTGTCACTGAGCTGGATGATTTCAATTCCTCTTTTGTACTGATAAAATTTTAGATTTTGTGGATTTATATTTTTTGCTTACTTTCAGTTTTACATTAGTTCTTTAGTAACATTACATATGCCACGGGTGGGCTGGAAGAAATATCTTTAAAAGTTAAGCCTGCCTTTGTGAGTGTCCTGTTATTTAAATATGTCCTGCCTGTATGATTCCATCAAAGAATAATTCCAACCCATCTCTACCCGTGGGTATCGTAAAAGACGACTAAGGGAATATGATCCGAAGGATAGGCAGCAGCGTCCTTTTCTGTAACGTACCATCTTACATACTGCGGTCATCAACAACTGTGGTACATAGTGCCAGCCGCAACGCTAGTAAGCGTGGTGGAAAACGTTGGAATTCTGAGGGAGCTCCCTGTCCTGCAGTGCACGCTTCATGCGATGTAATGGTGATAATGAGAACAAAACTTGATTTTTTTTTGAATTTTTTATTTAAATTTGACTTTGTTCTTAATCCACAGTTACAGTTTTATTTATTTTTGATAATGAGGTTGCTCTTGACCTTGATCTAGCCTTGAGGACAGAGATGAGGTCGACGAAGGAAGATAATATGTATGAGGGGGATGTGAATCTCCCTCATTAACGAACAAGATGATATCTGGTTCCATTAGTGATAATCCTCGCGATAATCATCTCTACCTTCAATCGTATCGGCTACATCTACCCTTTGTACGGCTGGCCGACAGTTATTTGTCACATTTGCAAGATTTACATCAATATTTCTTTGAACATTAAATAGCAGTTAAAACTGAAACTAACAACGCACTGACGTAGATTTTTGATCTCTGCATGCAAACCCAGAGCAAAGAATATATAATATTACGCTAACGCGTCCCAGAGGTACAAAAACTCTTACGACATGCCTACACTAAAAATGGATTTAATCTTGATTTATTTGTAACTGTATTTTATTTACCAATTGTAAAGAAGTTGTTAAAAAAACATTGATAGTTAAAACTAGAAATAGTAACTACCAGAGGACTTTATTTATCTCAGTTCCAATTCCTCAATAATAAAACTAAACAGTAGTGCACACCGGCGACCATAAAGGCCAGTAATTAAATCTTAGAGCCTAAGGGTCTGGTTAAAGCGAGGGTGCACCCTGCGCACGCACACAAAGACCAATGCTTTCTGTAGGGCCAGGTGCCGGTACATTCGCGGACAAAAGCTTGACTTTATTTTTGGGGTCGTTTCGGGAATAAGGGAGCTGAGCAAATAAAATACGTAGGTGTTTGTACTTGTGCGTAATTTGTAGTTGATCGATTACGACACTAAGAAAACAAAAATCGTATTTAAATGGAATGAGGGTGCTGGGAGTATACTAAAATTTCTATAAGTAAATTGATATAAATGCTTCATTGAAAAGTACTTAGAATTAAAATGCTTAAAATCAAAGAACGAAACAAATAATCGAATCAAAACGAACGAACTGACACACAAACTTTGTTATGAAATCCTAGCCAAATATCAAAATCCAAAAATCAAAATCCAAATCCAAGAAAAATCATAAAAAAGTTATTTTCCTCACCACTACCCCACTTATAGCCAACACCGCGAAACTATCGTGTTTTTGGGCCGAAATCCGTTTTTTATCGTTAAAAAGTACGTATGAATGGATTGCATTGTTCTGCTGCACATGAATGCAGCATGCAGCAAGCGACAGATGGGCGGTGGATATAGTGATAAGGGTAAACGGTTTGACACCATATCGGTCAAAATGTGAATGGGATTTTTGGATCATTTGGTGGAAAATAAATGGTGGGTACGTGTTTGAAGAACATACAACAAATTGGAGTCCTTACGCACACTGGCATTTGGAGTAGAAGTCCAATCTTGCATCAGTTAGGTATACAGAAAAGTAACGAATGAAGATGGGCTCACAATCTGTTTAATAAATTGTGTACATGTTCTGTTATGTTATGAGAGAGTTTCTATCACAAATCAGATTTACGACCGACATAGATTTAAATTTTACATACATCTCTACATCTACTGCATGATCGTGTATTACAAGAGTATTAATTATGTACCTATGGTTCTAAAGTGTTGGAAGGTTACTGTCCCAGACCCGCCCTTATTTATTTATAACTAAAGTAAGTTATAAATAAGTAATTACGAAATGTTTTTATGTTCTCTCGCGTAGTTCTCTCGGCATTAAAATATGAGAAATTTAATCATTAATGTAGACCTCTTATCTTGATAGACCGTTTGTACAACCTTCTATGGTATAAACTGCTCTGTTAGTTTAGTCAGGTTGACCACTAAACTAAATTGGGTATGATTTTGCATCTGGATTACGGAGGTCAGATGGCAATCACTGTGTAAAAACCTGTGCTCTCGATATCAGATTTCGTAGAACCTGTTTAAAGCTAGAGTTTCAAGGTATTCGCGCGAGCTTCCTTCATTAATCTAAGGCTAGGGTAATAATGAACATTGGTTTATATTTATTACGTCCATAACCAATGAAAATCTGATTCCTAATCAACGATTGTAAGCTACTGCTGCCGCCTGCATCCCTTATTTGAACAACCAGGAGACCGTGTCGAAATGATTGCTACGCTTATTATCACAACTTAAGTCCCGGGATGACACGCTTTTACCGCGACAATGTCACGCAATTAAATATTCAAATAAAACCAAAATAATGCACTAGAATAATACACTTATTTGAATATGAATAGTACTGTTTATATGACAGATAATAAATGGTAGTGTTGCGAATGTTGCAGAAAGAGCTTGATTTAACTGAAAGGGGTAGGATCGAGTTTATCAAAAACATGCTCTTCCTCACCATTCGTTTACTAAGAGACGTAACATGTAACTGTGTTTTACCAACTTCAGTTGCTTCAAGCTTAGGTTGTGTTGTTTTATACATAGTTGGTAAAATTATGTTAAGTCTGTTCGACAGTCTTATCAACTGTATTTACTGAGACGTCTGAGACGTAACAGAATTATACCAACTATGTATATAATAAAAACAACACATTATAATTAACCTAGTTTAATTATAATCCTTACTATTAAACGAGCAATATTTGTATGTACTTGTATGTAATCGGTTTCTCGAAAACGGCTCTAACGATTTCGATGAAATTTAGTATACAGGGGTTTTTGGGGGGGAAAAATCGATCTAGCTAGATCACATGTCTGGGAAAATTAGTTTTCACGCTCTTTTTAAATATTTCTTAGCGCGTTTTAGTGTGTTCAAGAAATTTACAGCGCCATCTGTTGTTAAGTAGCATAGCTTGCTCACCCGATGATATTTTAATCATACAGAGCATAGCTCGGTCGCCCAGGTCCTATAACGGTAAATTGTCAAAGGCTCCATTTATTACAATTTAACTAGTCCAATTATAATTTCACGGGGCCTATATTTGGAATTTCACGGGTTATTATAGTGGAAATAATATAGCTTGATTAGAATTGACAGCAGAAAAAACCGGCCAAGTGCGAGTCGGACTCGCGCTCCGAGGGTTCCGTACCACCACATAGAGCCACCGCGCACTAGCGATTTTTAGTTGGCCGACAGTTTAGTCGCAATCATACTTTCTATAGACAAATCGATCGACAAATGCGCGCACTACCATAAAGGTACATACTGATTCCCAGAACGATCAAACTATCGACCAATTAAAAAATCGCTAGTGCGCGGTGGCTCATAATCATAATTGTATTAGTTGAAATTTCAGTAAGTTGCTGTGCTAGATTTTTTGAGTCCGACACGTGCTTGACCAGATTTTATTATTTTTTGTTACTTAATATCTTAAGCACTATACACACACCAACTTTCACGTTTGTTAGTGTCCCCGTTTTTAAGATAGAGCTAAAACAAAAATCGCCTAAAAATAGGTCTTTAGTATGGGAGCCCCCCTTAATTTATTACTTTTTTATTTTTAGTATTTGTTGTTATAGCAGCAATAGAAATAGATAATTTTTGAAAATTTTAACTCTCTAGCTATCACTGTTCATGAAATACAGCTCAAATAAAATTTTGTAAAAACAGCTGACTTTTGGTGTCATCTTATTCCTTCGTTTTTAAATATTTTTTAAAACAAAAAAATACTGTATTTATCTACTCAACGAGTTCTAAATAACAATACCCCACTCAATGGGGTAGGTCAAACTTTTTTTACACTCCCTTTATCTGTTTAGGAGCCCCCCTTAATTTTCTACTTTTTTTTATTTTTAGTATTTGTTGTTGTAGCGGCAACAATTATACACAATTTGTGAAAATTTCAAATTTCTATCTATTACGGTTCATGGGATACAGCCCGCTGACAGACAGACAGACATCTGAGGCATATCAATAGGGTCCTGTTTTTCAACCTTTGGGTACGGAACCCTAAAAACTATGCGTGAGAGCGAGTCGGATGGATACTTGTCTCTTTCGCTCTAATGTGGAGCGCATCGCTCCATCCCGCTCTCACACTGCTGTTATTCTAATCAAGCTACATTATTTCGACTGTAGGTTTGGTTGGGTTAGATTGGTTTATAATTTACCGTTTACAATATACCAGCGACAGATATAAAATATACCATAAGAATGACACAATTCTCGAAAATTTTGGTGGGAATCGAACACGTGTCTTCTACTGGTTTCTTACCCACCTGTGGTTGTGCATATTTCAATATGTAGATTCGTTTCTTTTACAAAAGCAATATGTCCTGCATATTATTAGGATAAACAATGACAAACTTTAAGACGTCTTTTCACAAACCATCAGTCCCAACAACCAGCCATCTTAGGAAATAAGAAACGACGAAAACAAAACCAGAAGCACACCCTTAAAACTTAAAAATAACACATAATTCCTCTTACTTTTTTTCTTGTGTACAACTTGCCGTTCTTGCTAGTGCTTGCAGAGTTACTTACTTAGTACCTTCTACCCAAAACGAAATTAAATCAGTTTATGTAATTAGACACCATTTTCACACTAGTTCCACTATTTATTTAGTAAAATTTATACAGAATGCGACCGGTTTCGAGTTAACAAAAAAATTAAATCAGCTCAATCAACAACTTTAAATTCCCTAATGATTTGTATAGAAAAATGCAAATTAAGTTCCACCACCATCGAATATCGGGGGTCCAGGAGCTCAATTCATAAATATCAAGTTTTTAAAGGTGAACCTGAAGAAAAAATTAACATTTTTAAAATATGGAGTAGTTTTGGATTGTATATTTTATAAAATAAATTTTATTCTTCTTTTAAAAGCATTTATGACTTATTTTTAAATTCTCAAAATTCACTCTTAAATCACTGAGTAATATTTAAAAATTGATTCCGGGCACATCCAGTTCATTCTCATTCTATGCGAAGCTTTTATGTGCGAAGCTTCGATGTATTTAAAAACACAGAATATACTCGTATAAACAAGTTAAATTCAAGCCTAGACATGGAGTCAGACAGGCTTGATGAAACAATGGTACAGCAGCACTGCACTTACTTTCTCGCGATAGGCAAGTAAAAAGTATTAACTGCAAACTTAAATTTATAATGCTATACATATAGTATTCATTACAGCGAACATTCATTAGTATTTATTAGTTAAAAAAAAATTCATGAAATATACAGATCAATTCAGAATTTTAATTATCAGGCATTGAGACAAACTAACCGTAAACATTTCGCAAGATAAAATTTTGACAGAACTGGAACACCCTTTATATGAATTTTCACAGATCAATGGACACTACCGTAAGATACTTGCATAGAATTTCCCAACACATATTTCGTAGGAAAAGTTGTTCAGTTCAGTCTACTGAGCAAGCACTTTCAGTTTTTGGTACATCCTATATACTACATTTTTGCTAAAAAATTGAAATATAATATCGATTTAGGTAGACAACCAATTCAGAATCCAATTTATAAAACATTAAAATAAACTCAATGAAATCAATTTTGAGTAAATCGTATTTTTACTAAAAAGTAATAAGGGAACACCCCCTATATGAACTTCCACAGACAAGTGGATACTGCCGCAAGATACCTTGCATGGTGATTCTTGGTCATGCAAAGTTTCATCAAGATCGTTTGAGCCGTTTATGCGCAAATTGCAATTTTTCATTTTCGTTGTATGACAGTAACCCTCAAAATGAGAGCCAGCAAAAAACCACTCAGAATCCTTCGATAGATTTATATAAAAACCTTAAATTTAAAATATGGTGTCAATCCGACTATTAGTTTAGCCGCTAGGCCAAAGCGTGACGGACAGACCGACCGACGGACCGACCGACCGAAAGACCGACCGACCGGCCGACGGACGGACATTTTTGGGAGACTTGGTTTTTATGATGTACATAAGTGATATAGAACACATTTTTGAGAAAATTAGAAAAACTTTTTTTTTTTCACGAATATCGATACCTTTCTCGCTCCGCTCGAAAGTAAAATCACAGTAAGCTGCCGTTATTCATAATCTAAGTAAAATCAAAATGGACGGTCGGACGGTTGGACAGATGGTTGGACGGACGGACGGACTACAAATAGACGGAAGGGTGGATGGATGGATGGTCAGATAGATAGAATCCCACCCGGACGAAGTCGCGGGTAACAGCTAGTAATGTATGTATGCTAAAATGCTAACCTAGTCTTCGTAGCAGTTTCTAGCGGGTTGTCAGAGGTCCATTGTTCGGTAATAGCTGAATGGTAGGGTCCTCCCCCAACTACCGCCTTTTGCCACCCTCACATTATTTGTGCCCTCACTAAGATAAATGTATGAACATTTGAAATCCGATGCGATGGGTTAGTTTATTTTTAGGGTTCCGATACCAAAATGGTAAAAGAAAGGAACCCTTATGGTGCCGCTCTGTCTGTCTGTCTGTCTGTCTGTCACACCGCTATATCTCAGCAACCACTTATGCTATCGACCTGAAATTTGGAATAGTTTTAGAATATAGTTGTCCAACTTAATTGCACATGAAAAATTTTTGAAAAATGTATGATAATGTAAAGGGGGCCAAAATAGGAAGGCCAAATTTCAAATTGTTGCTACTAGGTTGAGTGGGGTATCATATGAAAGGGCTATACTTGTGAATTTTAAAATATATTTTTGTATCTTTTCAAGTTTCTTAGTTTTCAAGTTATGATGAAAAATGACAAAAAAAATACCATTCCTCCCCCCCCCCCCCCCCTTATCTCCGAAGTTTGAGTAAGGAAAAATCTGAATTAATTACACTTAACAGAGGTTTATCTAAACTTTACAGCACAAATAAAACGATCTTTCTAAGTTGCACAGTTTTTCAGAAATCTGCAAAAAACCTTTATAAGCAAAGTTACTTTTGCGGTCCTGGAAATAGACTTTATTGCTTTCAAAAATACTATAGGTATATCGGAACCCTCGGCGCGCGAGTCCGACTCGCACTTGACCGGATTTTTTTCTGAATGTGCTACCAACAATTTGTATTATATGGTATTTTATAGAATACCTAGGTATTCTTTGTAATGACTAAAATGTTAAAGCCATGTGAGGAATAATCTTTATTTCATAAGAATACTAAATTTACTGCCTGGGAGAAATTTCTGTTTGGAAATGAAGCCGTCTTATATTTGTTTATGTATTTTTCTTTATACAGGGTGTTAATTTGATTGCGTGCCATAGCTTAGGGGGTGGTTCAGTAACGATAAAGGAACTCAAAAAAATTACAAAAAAAATCCTTCCTAAAAAATATTAAAACTCCATTGAAACTCAACTAACGCGGAGGGCAATGACCCAGACCACCGCCCTATCAAAAGCGCCCAAAAAGTTTCAGTTATGTATATGCCTACCTTATCCAGTGATTCTCGCGCGCTGGCTCGGTGATAGCGCGGTGCTCCGCATTAGTTACGTGTCAATGGAGTTTTAGTTTTTTTTTCAGTAGGATTTTTTAAAATATTTTTATTGTGTTCCTTTATCGTAACTGAAGCACCCCTTAAGCTATGGCACGCAATTAAATTAACACCCTGTATATGTAGGCGACTAAGTATATTCATTTATTATTATTATTATGTATTGCAGTATATTGTTATGCAATGTATTGTCATTCAAGGGCGAAGAGGCTACACTTCTCGTAGCTCCAGCAGCGTCAAACTTTTCCCAGCCAAAACTAGTTTTCACAGTCATTCAGAATCACAGAGTCAGAAAGACATTAAGAGATTTTAATATCCAACTATGAATAAAATATTTTGAGTTTGATTTTGATTCGATTTTGATTGTTCTTCCAAATTGTTTACGAGCATTCTCAAAGATGTATTAAAAAGAAACCCAAGAGAATATAAACATCATTTACTTAGTAACGGTAGACGGGCAAGAGCATCTTATAGCAACCTCATTCGTCTTGAATGGCGGTTTGTCAGCGAGTGATAAAGTGAACTCTGTGAGCGCAGCATACCAGGCGTGAAGAGAACGGACAAAATCCTCGCAACACTATTCTGCGCTGTACTCCAAAACTCATATTGCTAACATTACCGAGAAAACTGCAAGTCTGCAATTGGAATGGATGAATCACGAGAACAGGATGCAAAATATAGAGACAGAGAGAGGTACTAGAATTTCCATTAAGATGTGGGCGAGGGAGAAGAAGACCCATTGACGTAATAAAAAGGCATCGCGGGAAGACCTAGGAAACAATGGGGCGACGACATTGCGACCAGCTTGATGTTTAGGCCGAACAAGGCCCGTGATCGTAATCTGCGGATAGGAAATATAGGTACGCCTTATCCCTGCAAAAGGACATTTTAGGACTTGTATAAAAAAGTACAAATACTATTCGACTTTTACCTATAGAAGGCGTTAGTCGTAACAAGTTTAAACTGAAAAAGGGGTTTTACTATAACATACTAATTTTTTCCCATAATTCAGATATTGCCCAAACATATATAGTATTTAAAAAAACTCAATAACGTATTTAGATTATCCACAACAAGCTTATTATCTTGAAGAAACACGGTCTCCCTCGCAAACCCCGATCTCTAGTTAACATAAGTTAATTTTTTGCATAAAAACTTCTTATATTCGCGAGTTCTAATCCAAAAAGTTTTTAACTCGATTTTACTGGCAACTTCAATTTCGAACATAACATATGTAAGATTTTCAAAAATGGAAATAAAAAAGACAATAGATCCAAGACGCCGAACAGACCGGCGCTGATTCGCAATTTTTTTTCAAAATTTTTGTCTGATCAAAATTTTTGTACGAGAACTGTTTTAGTTTTTTAGTTTTTGTATTTGTTTTTACGCCGGTCTAGTCAAAATTACTAGTATTTACCATGGTAAGTAAGTTTTAAATTTTAAAACCCCCATTTGTGTGAAGTTCACCTTGGCCATGGATATTCCATAGCATTCTTAGTTCCTAGAATTCATCTTGTAGTTTTTCGTTAGAGAATAGTTTAATCGTTTTGGAGTAGCACTTCAGGTTGGTGAGAAAATGTTTCTAACTAATGAACTAGCAGTGTAGATCGAATCTTTAGTGATGATTTGACAAGTGGAACTTGGTGTATTGTGCATAAAAGGTGGTGCTCGTTCAAGAAAATTGCAGTGAAAGGTGGCAGTGAAATATCCTGAACTGGAAATGTCAGTTGTCATGTCATACCCTGATCACCAGTTGTCTATCAAGTGACAATGCTTTTCTGCAGGTTCATCATGCCTATAGCTTTCACTTTCGCTTATACGTTGTAGAGTCGGTTTCAAATGAGAATAGGACTGGTAGATGAGAAACTTAGTGGTTGCCAGTGGTTGTGCAGAACTAAATCGAAAGAGTGAAGTTAGTTTGACAGCTACGACCTCATATGATTGCGGCCGCAAATCTATAAGGCTGTCCTATTCTCGTTTAAAATGCATAATACTAACATGCAAACAAAAGATGCAGTAGTGACTTCATAGTTGTCTGTAATCTGTCTGTCATGTTTTATAAAAGAAGGATGAGGCGACCGTATGTTGGCTGAGACGCGGGTGGTGCAGTGCAGCACAGTATTGCTATCCTTCAGTTTTATTCGCATTAAAAGAAGACGTGTTCTGTCCCGCGTTGTGTGGGGCTGCGCCGCCTACGGCTCGGCATACGCCTAGCCTGAATATAAAGCGTAGAGAAATAATGTGTGACTACTTTGTACACGAGCAGAGGGAGTGCATTTCGGTGCACGTGGGGCAGGCCGGCGTCCAGATGGGGGTGGCGTGCTGGCAGCTGTACTGCCTGGAGCACGGCATCCGGCCCGACGGCACCCTGCCCGTCTGCGACTCTGACCCCAACGCGTCAGACTCCTGCTTCAATACATTCTTCTCGGAAGCAGATAGGGGAAAGATGGTGCCTCGGGTTGTGATGGTGGATCTAGAACCAACAGTAATTGGTAAATCATTTTTAATTGAATAAATGACGATGTGATTCCTGTTTGGGGTGTATCATTAAATTATGTAAAAAAAATGGTAAAAGAAAGTTAATACTGTGATGGCTTCTCTAATGATCGGCTGCTGGTAAATGTGAAGATTATTGCTGTGATAATATCCAGTCACTATTTACCCATTCTTTTACAAACGCACCCCTTAGAGGGATCATTTTATTTTTGTACACCCTGTATTGATGATAGTACTCTAAAATAAACCTTATTTGACTAGATGAGGTTCGGTCAGGCGAGTACCGTCAGCTTTACCACCCGGAACAACTGATCACCGGCAAAGAGGATGCAGCCAACAATTATGCGCGCGGCCATTACACCACCGGCCGCGAAGTGCTGGGACCTGTGATGGAGCGTATAAGAAAACTTGCGGATCAGTGCACGGGACTCCAGGTGAAATTTCTAGTTTCTAGGCTTAGAGCCATGCCACACGGTGCGTTGCGGTGCCGCAACGCAAATATTTCAACGCATAGCCGGCCACACGGGCGCTGCGTCACCGCTGCGGCACCGCAGCGTCGCTCCGTCGCCGCAGCGGTGACGCACAAGAGTTCCGTCGAGCATTTTGTACAAAACTGCAGTCAGTCTAATAGAAAACATGGATCAGAAAAGACGTCTGGCATTGCTCCTATTACTACGTCACCGCCGAAATCGACGCAAAATCACAACACGGTATTGGATCTGTCCCTTAATTTCATTAAGAAATAGTGATGGACAGTTTTTTTTATTAGAATATCGGGAGTTGCTCTATGACGAAAAGAAGTTTTATAATTTTTTTAGAATGAGTATATCCAGCTTTGAATGTTTATTGGAGTCCTTAGAACCACACATACGGAAAAACTATACTAATATGAGGAATCCAGTGGAACCAATAGAAATGCTGGGAATTACTTTAAGGTAAGTATTTTTTACAGGGTGAAAATGCAAAACCGAGCGTCAGCTCAAGGGTGTGCTCAGACTACGAAACGGAACAACTTTTCCAAAGAAACATGGGTCGAAAGCGGAGAATTTTTTTGGCTTCTCCTTACAAACCTTCAACAGTAGACAGTGCATTTTATATGGAGAAGCCACAAAAAATTCTCCGATTCCGACCCATGTTTCTTTAGAAAAGTTGTTCAGTTTCGTGGTCTGAGTACACCCTTGAGCAGGCGCTCGGTTTTGCATATACAGGATGTAAATTAAAAATTTAAAAACTCCGAAGCAAAAACGTTTATTTTTTTCCGGAAATGACGTCACAGCCTGTTGTGACGTGACGTCATCGCACGACTTTTGCAATTTTTTGAATTTCTCTAAAATTACGGAATGAAACGTTAAAAAAAGGAATTTTTGAGAAGCGTGGAACTAAATTTCGAAATGGTTTTGAGATTTTTATGTGGTTACCGAAATTGAGCGGTTGTCAATTCGATAGAACAAATCTGGATGTAATTTTCTGTACCACACACAGGTCTCTTAGGACAGGGGGTCCCGCTAGGTGTAGACACACCTTAAAACCACACAATAAATAAGTAATCAATCTAAATCTCTTCAATAGTACTCATGTTACCCTGTGAATAAAACTGAACATTTACGAACATTTTATAAAAAAAACCGGCCAAGTGCGAGTTGGTCTCGCGCACGGAGGGTTCTGTACTTCCATATTATTATCATTTTTGTTGAAATTTCTGTAAACTTCAGTGCTAGATTTTTCGAGTCCGACACGCACTTGACCAGTTTTTATTATTTGTTGTTATTCCATAGCTTATGCACTATAAACTTAACTGGAGACACCTGCCCCTAGCTTTTAAGAAACTCTGTGGTTAATTAATATAAAACATTTTATTTATTTATTTAAATTAAAAATAAAAATATATATATTTTTTGTTTTTTAAACAAACCAACTTTCATGCTTGTAAGTGTTGCCATTTTTTTTTTGTGACAGACGGACAGACAGACATACATCGGAGGCATATTAATAGGGTCCCGTTTTTTACCCTTTGGGTACGGAAACCAAAAAAAATTATGAGCTTGCGTGTGTCTTCCACGTCTGCGGTGCTGCGGTGCGGTGCGGTGCCGCTGCGGCGTCGCAATGAGTACACCCCCGCCCGCTTCGTCTCGGGGGCTGCAGCTCCGTCGTGAGTGCGTTGCGTCACCGCACCGCACCGTGTGAACACTATGAATATTTGTATGTAAAACAACGCAGCGACACCGCTGCGGCACCGCACCGCAGCCGCAACGCACCGTGTGGCATGGCTCTTAGGGTGCTTCTCTGGCACGCATACGTGCCGCGCCCGCATTTCATCATTTCATACTTGCTTCTCCTGTCTTGCGTGATGCGGACCAGCAGCGTGCATGGCACGCAAGAAGCAAGTATGAAATGATAAAAGCTGTTCAAAATATGAACGTTGACGGAAATCTGCGTGACTGTAGTAGCGCCCTTAATTTACAAAAACTAATCAAAACTAATCACTACTGCAAACTTCTGCTCCACTTTGCCTATAACCAAAACTTTTTTGACAGGGTTTCTTCGTATTCCACTCATTTGGAGGCGGCACCGGCTCAGGATTTACATCCCTTTTAATGGAAAAGCTCTCGGATGAGTTTGGAAAGAAGAGCAAGCTGGAGTTTGCTATCTACCCAGCTCCACAAGTAAGTTTACAATTCCGATTCCTCGCTTTTTATTTCAAATGAAACATGGGTACGTCCTTTGACGATCATCCGAATAAAGCTCCTTGATAAATCGCCAGGGGATGTTTCTCGAAGCTCTAGGAGCAACAAGTTCACAAGTCACATGATACCTGCTATAGGAGCAGCGAGCGTAAAAATTTGCTAAGGTCACAGTGATAGGCTTGTCAGTTTGTATGACAAACAGAATTGCATAAAACAATAATATTTTTTTCAGGTCTCAACAGCAGTAGTGGAGCCATACAATGCAGTACTGACAACGCATGCGACTATCGGGCATTCTGACTGCGCTTTTATGGTGGACAATGAAGCTATCTACGAAATCTGCAGACGGCGGCTATCCATCGAAAGGCCCTCATACGCCAACCTTAACAGGCTTATCTCACAGGTAAGCTACTAAATCACATTAACCTCACAGACGACAATCTTTCAACTGGACTGGAGAGCAAAAGCGCGCATTATTTTGTTAGATGCGTACAGTCAAGAAAACAAGGTCAACAAGTTGCTTAAGCTAGAGAATACCAATAAATAAAAACTAGTCAAGAGCGTGTCGGACTCGCACGCATTTAGAACAATTCTGCGTGACTGCGCATCCATAACTATGACGGTATTTTACCTTAGTGCGGTAAGGAATCCTCGGTGCGTGAGTCTGACACGCACTTGGCCGGTTTTTCACTATGCATATTTGTTCAACCCAGGACTTAAACTTGGCAATTTAACACTAGGATTTTTATATAAGTACTATTATTTTTATGAAGTCAGGACCCTAGAACCAAACCCCTTTTTGACCCAATTTCGAATTGCGGATAATTGGCGGATCAGACAGGTGTTAGCAAATTGGACATTTTAAGTCCACTGGAAAATTTTGAATTCGACAAAATGCGCCTAAACGCCATGGATTATTTACAGGTGGTGTCGTCAATAACAGCATCGTTAAGATTCGACGGCGCGCTCAATGTAGACCTAACGGAATTCCAGACGAACCTTGTGCCTTACCCACGTATACATTTCCCGCTTGCTGCGTATGCGCCAGTTGTTTCAGCTGACAAAGTAAGACCTTTTTTTTCGAAGATGTGTACTATTTGGGTCCCGCGGTTTCTTCATACATGAAATAAATCGATAAAGCAGGTATTTTGTTATTATCTTTCTTTAGTCCTTGCTCTGTACTCTTCGTTTCGTACCAATCCATCTCTACCCGTGGGTGTCGTAACTGGCGACTAGGGCTTATGTACCGGAGGATGGGCAGCAGCATCTTTCTGTGTATCGTACCATCTTAATAGGTACTGCGGTCACCAACAACAGCGGACGCCAGCCGCAACGTTTACAAGGGAGTTTTACGAGGGAGCTGCCTGTTCTGCAGTGGACGTTTCATGGTACGTTATGACGTATTCTGAATTGGTACCCTACCCATTCGTAAAACTAAACATTAACAACATTATGCAAATTTAACATTTTGGCGCTGAACGTTTTTCTGTAAATTCGACGATGGAACGAGCTCTCTCAGAAGCCTATCCACTCGCAACCGGTCCTTCCCATTGGTACGCTCAACTAGTTGTCATTTCAGAGTTTTTAATATGAATTTTTCCTGTGCGCACTACATATTTTTCATTTCATATGAAATCCCTATTACACAACTAGGTATTTACCTACAACCATGTGCAGAAATTTTCAGTGTTATAAAATTTTATAAACGTGGTGATCCAGCAGTATTACAGATGCCTGCTGTGAGAAACCTTGTGAGGAACCTCGTGCGGTTCGAATCACGGCCGGAGCATGCGTCTTATAATGATGAGTTTGGTCGTTTTAACGAATTTAGATGAGTTTGGACCAGGGCTAACTGTGGAGCAGTAATTTTTTTATTTTTTTTGTAAAGTGGGGCAAGCCTGTTTCAGACCCCCACTTGCAAATCCTTCTTGACCACAAATCCCACGAAGCCCACGTTTACCACAAAGCCCACGCCAGCCAAATTTATCGTTGGACTTGCAGGCCTATCAGACGGCTCTGTCTAACTTGATATTGGTGATCCAATTTCTACCGTAGAGGACGTAGAAAGAGCCGCAGGTCTTGTAGTGCTTGACTAGTGCTTAGCGTAGACAATTGCTTGCTGCCAAGGAAGCTGCTACGACTGAAACTTCAGCCCCGTATCATAGATACGATTAGCTGCATTCACACCTCAAAACTGATGGTGCCTTGCACCTGAGGACCGAGCGTACACACTAGCGGACCATTTGGAGGAGCAATTTACTCCCTCATCCTGTCTTATCCTCGGATCCCCTAGTATTCGTCGAGGCGACAGTCAGAGATTTCCTGTCAGCTCCAACACCGCCGCTCATCATAACATCCCATGAAATGTCCACTACAGGACAGGGAGCCCCCTCCAGAATTCTAACTTTTGCTGGAAAATTATGGAGGGGAAGTACCATAGTCACCTCACTTGTCAGCGTTACTGCTGGCAGCTTGGACCGCGGTCGTAGGTGACCGCAGTAAGTAAGATGGTATGATACACAGGAGGGCAGCAGTTTATAACCCTTAGTCGCCTCTTACGACACCCACGGGTATGTATGGGATGGTACTATTCTTTTCCGGCACCACACGGGAAAGTGATCGTGCTCCCGAAACCTGGAAAGGACCGACGCCTGACAGGAAGCTACCGCCCTATCAATTTACTTACGCTTGGCTGGCAGCTTCATTATCTCTCGGAGAAGAGCCTGGATCGGTTCACGGTCGGGGTCTTTCTCGATATACAAGGTGTAACAGAAATGGTATATCAACCCCGAAGGATATGATTCTGTCCATGACCTCCAATACAAAATGCGCTAAGTATCAGCTGATTGTTTCTATGGGAGGTCAAAACGTTTTTTTTTTATTTTACCTGTTACTAAGGGAATTCTGTTCAGTTTCAACATCCTTCGGGGTTGGTATACCCTTTCTGTTACACACTATAGAGAAAGCCTCCGAACGTGAATGGCATCCAGGTCTGATCTTCAAGCTCCTCTATTGGCATCGTGTCTTAAGGGCCGTAGGTAGCCGTCAATTAAAAATGCTCCTAAGCAAAGACCATCCAATCTGGTGTGCCACAAGGCAGCTGCCTTTCACTGGTATTATACGCCCTTTATACGAACGACATCCCCACCCTAGAGAGATCGTCTTCGCGTCGGTCCTATTTGGCTGCCCAAGATGCAGCGACTCTTGTACATTCTACCAGACTACACAGGTGGCGTGTACTCCCGATCGGTAACTTGGATGCCATATTGATCGGGCACTGCGCATGGTGGGTGCTGATTGTGACCCACGCCACTCATCAGACAAAAGCTGCTCACGCACTACTTCTCCCGGTCCTGCCATCCAAGCTACCGCTTAGGATGATCGGGCCGGACCAGACCAGATCGGATGATATAATGTCGTTAGCTTGGCTGGCCCTATGTTCGAGCAGCAGGTTAAAAATATCTGCCAGTAAATGGCGTCACAAACAATCACTAGTGCCGGTTGATATGTTCTCAATGACAAGATTTGGGTCGAAACTCAAGATCCCAACGATGGAGGAGTCTGCCAGAATACTGGCACGTTGCCTTTTTGATCGGGCAGACCATGGCCCCCACCCTCATCTTAAGGGCCTCGTCCCTATGCATGCGCAATGCGCATCCCTTAGACGAGAGACGCCCACAACTTCACGATATTTTAAGCCTACCCTAAACTCCCCCAACCTCCTCTTCTCCTCACAACATAGGTGACGTTCAGCCGCGTCCAGAGACCGCGAGCCAAATACCAACAGTCCGCGTCCGCGAAGCCTGTGCAGATATGAGAGACCAGTCTCGTTCCCCGGTAGCGCAGACCCAGGCACCCCTAATCTGGCCATTCCTGATCGATCAGATCGATCGATCCAGAGCTCCAACGATCGACGATCAGCCGTGCCGTCTATCGTGGAAGCTCTGGTTCGAGAGCCATGATCAGGACCTAGCGCCTACTGTACATTGACCGCCGGGCTGATATGCCCGGTGAGAAGCAGCTCGGGCAACAGTCTTACTCCCGCTATCTGCATGCACCGATAAATTGAAAAAGGCGGAAGACTCACTCGTATAATTGAATGACTTGGAACCACCATCCTCCTTCCTCTTGCGTGGGACTATTCGCATAAAGCGCTTTGATTCTTCTTTCTTAATGCGCACCGCTAGGAGCGAAACTTCCTCCCTGCCGATCTTTTCCCCGAACAATATAATCTTGATCTTTCCAAGGCTAAACTGAACAGGGATATACATCTTCGACCCTATCGTCAATGACCACCAGGTGAGATCGAGGTCAAATGCTCACCATCTCAAATTCATGTAAAGTGTGTTAAAATGTAGATTAAATGTAAAGCGATTTTACAAACGTGTATCTCGTGTAATTGAAGATAAATCGCTGTTTCGTGAACTCTTTTGTAGTTGTTAAATGGAACTATTTAAAAGTGCTTAGCAGTAACAGTTGTGCATGATTGTGCCATTGGGAATACTTAATTTGGATGGCACAACTATGTAGTTGTGCGTAGCAGTTAATCTAATGGATAGTCGCGCGCGCTACTTATATACTTACGTTCGGCAACCCTAGATTTAAAAAGACGCTTATAAAAAATTGTTAGAACCCGTGTCTAGGCTTTCTGCAGTTATACTCGTACTCTAGGTTCACACATTTTTCTTGTAACAGGCGTACCACGAAGGCATGTCAGTGTCGGAGATCACGGCAGAGCTGTTCGAGCCACAGAACCAAATGGTAAAGTGTGATCCTCGTGACGGGAAATACATGGCGTGCTGTTTGCTGTACCGCGGAGATGTGGTACCCAAAGATGTCAACGCAGCGATCGCGGCAATGAAGGGCAGGGCTGGAATCCGTTTTGTTGATTGGTGTCCTACAGGTTTTAAGGTAAGCAGATACTCACTGCCGCTTTATTTTTTTATATCTTAATCTTAGGAAGACCAATAGCAAAAAAAGAAATAAAAGGTAATCAGTTCCTGACAAATAGTATTTTGGAAATGAGCAGCGATATAATGTCGTTAGCAATGCGAATTCTCAGCGATTATTGCCATTGATTTAGTCTTAGCGTCATATCGATAATATTCTTTTGAAATATTACTCCCACGAACGTCTTTTGAGCTACCTCATAAGGAACCTCTTTTTCTTTCTTTGGATACCTTTAGGGAGGAATACTTGAGAGGAATTTATCAATAAGTAAGATTCTTTGTTAAGGGTTAAATTAGGACGAGCGACGACTCGGACGACTTACAGACGAG
Source organism: Athrips mouffetella (assembly GCA_947532105.1). Classification (NCBI taxonomy): domain Eukaryota; kingdom Metazoa; phylum Arthropoda; class Insecta; order Lepidoptera; family Gelechiidae; genus Athrips; species Athrips mouffetella. The sequence goes on from OX383963.1 coordinate 18,089,615, forward strand.
CGGCACTTTTACAGTCGGCGCTTGCTGCCGAGCCGCCGTCGTCTGTCGGCAGGCGGCAACCGCCGGCATCACAGTGCAAAGTGCTGCTCATCTGTAACTTCCCCTTACGTAAAGAGATCATATTGTTCAGGTGGGCATAAACTACCAGCCCCCGTCAGTGGTGGCGGGCGGTGACCTGGCGCAAGTGAAGCGCGCCGCGTCGATGCTGAGCAACACGACGGCCATCGCCGAGGCGTGGGGCAAGCTCGACCACAAGTTCGACCTCATGTACTCCAAGCGGGCGTTTGTGCACTGGTCAGTACACGGTTTTGTTTTTATTATCAGCGAGCGTCACATCTTACGTTCGTAGCCGACTGCAGACAGCAGCAGCAGACGTGTCGCCGCGTCAGGTCGCTGGGGTTATGATTCCGACTGAAGACCGCAACTGCAGATGGCAGTGTTTTGTTTAAAGGTGCGGGCAAACTAGGCTTATGATAGATTCTTTACAGAATAGTGCTTTTACTCTATTTTTTTATTTATATAGGTAGGTTTTCCTGCTGTCGGCCCCCGGGCTATAAGAACGGATTGATGCACTACAGACATCTTATTGTGTGTTAACTATCAATCTGACAAACCCTTCCGGAACATTGTATTCTCAAAATGTTGGATATTTTCAAAATGTTGGATATTCTCAAAATGTTGAAAATGTTGGATATTCTTAAAATGTTGAATATTCTCAAAATTTTGGATATTCTCAATGTTGAATATTCTCAAAACGTTGGATATTCTCAAAATGTTGGACATTCTCAATATGTTGGATATTCTCAAAATGTTGGATATTCTCAAAATGTTGGATATTGTCAAATTGTTGGATATTGTCAAATTGTTGGATATTGTCAAAATGTTGGATATTGTCAAAATGTTGGATATTGTCAAAATGTTAGATATTCTCAAAATGTTGGATATTCTCAAAATGTTGGATGTTCTCAAAATGTTGGATATTCTCAAAATGTTGGATATTCTCAAAATGTTGGATATTCTCAAAATGTTGGATATTCTCAAAATGTTGGATATTCTCAAAATGTAGGATATTCTCAAAATATTAAATTCTCAAAACGATGAATTTAAACTAATAATCGGACAATGTTCCTTTCCGATTTATTGACAAAGTTGTTAGGTAGTGTTTTTTTTTGTTTTGGGTTATCACTATTCGCTTTCTTCCATATTGCTTTATTAAGGCCGACCGCCGCGTGAAGCGTATACGCGCGCATTCGACGCCTGGCTTCGTGTTTCAATGAACACCGCACCGTGCGGCGTATCATACGGCGCGTCTCCAATACGCGAGCGTTCGACGGCGGGCGTTCTATGACCGGCGCAACGTAAAACGTATCATACGCGCGTCTCATACAGCCGCAGTACAGTCAAGCGCACCAACTCGTAGTGTTATCTTTAGGTCGAGATGAAGTACTAGTAGAGGAGAGTCAATGAGTAGTCAGTGAGTTGGTTCACTGAGCGGAGTCAGTAAAACTGTCAGTGAGACGAGTCAATAAGTCAGTAAAACTGTCAGTGAGACGAGGAAATAAGTCAGTAAAACTGTCAGTGAGACGAGTCAATAAGTCAGTAAAACTGTCAGTGAGACGAGTCAATAAGTCAGTAAAACTGTCAGTGAGACGAGTCAATAAGTCAGTAAAACTGTCAGTGAGACGAGTCAATAAGTGGAGTCAGTAAGCTGAGTCAGCGAATTGACAAGTGAGGTGACGCTGTACCAAAAAGAAATATTTTATTTTACGCTTATTCCGTATAGTAAGTACAGTCAAGAGCACGTCAAGCTTGACACATTGGACTTTGTACCGTTCTTATTTCAGTCGACGTATGGGCTAGAGTCGCACTGCGAGTGTCAAGCTTGACCTGTCGTTGACTGTACCAAAATGGTCGCCGATGGATGGAGGTGGCACATGAAGAAGTACCAAACAGAGGAAAAACATTTTGTTTTGATGCTCTATTTTCCTATAAGAATAAATATTTTGTTATATTTTGTTTTATTTGGTAGTTTTCTCGCATGTTGTTGCTACACGGTACTGATTTAAAATTTCCCAACATTTTGAGATGTTTAAATTCAACATTTTGAGAAATCAACATTTTGAGATTAAACTTAGATTCAAAAGATTAAACTTATATTCAACAATTTTAGAATCCAAAATTTTGATAATTCAACATTATGAGAATTCAACATTATGAGAATTCAACATTATGAGAATTCAACATTATGAGAATTCAACATTATGAGAATTCAACATTATGAGAATTCAACATTATGAGAATTCAACATTATGAGAATTCAACATTATGAGAATTCAACATTATGAGAATTCAACATTATGAGAATTAAACATTATGAGAATTCAACATTATGAAAATTCGACATTATGAAAATTCAACATTATGAAAATTCAACATTATGTTCCGGAAGGTGACAAACAAGCTAAGCTGGTATTTAGGTACGTGTCTTCTGACGGACGTAATATCACTTACGTGGCATCACATAGTCTGAGTTGCCCACACCACAGATCAGAAATGTCTAGATGTCTACTTTGCTTGCCCAAACCCGTGGCCCAAACCATGGGGTCCCATTCCCGTAAATAGAGTAAATAGCCCGAATTTATTTGGCCCTTTTGTTTCTAATAATTAAACTAAATGATACTACTAGGTTGGTAGGTAAAGGTGTAAACTATGACATTAATTCAATTTTAACATCCAGATATGAATTTATTCTAAGAAAATACCTTATGGAAAAAATAGCCCGAACAATTGAATTGAAGGCATCTGTACTAGTATAGTTTTATATTATCTGTGCCCAAACTAAGCTCAAAACGCTTATTTGCTTGTCATGGGCTTGTCATATCACCGAGAACTGTGACACGCTTCGTTTTCATACAAACGGCGGAGTTTGCGTTATCTAGACTTAATTTCTGATCTGTGGCCCACACCTTAACTCATAACTCATCAAACTCATCGTCGGCATCACTACTGATCTGCGGTCGGGCGACTGTCTCGTCTGCTGCCCGACTACACGTCGCTAGCTCCGTGTCACCAGCTACCTTCCGTACCTATAAAAATACCTTCCGTAGCGACACGTAGTCTGCTGCTGCTGCTGCTGATCGCGGTGCTGTCTGCAGTCGGCTACTTTCGCTGCGACACGTCTGCTGCTGCTGTTGTCTGCAGTCGCGTTCAGGGGCGTAATGACCAAGATGCCATAATGTCTATGGTGCCAAAATGACCATGGTGCTGAAATGACCATAGTCCCAAAATGACCGTGGTGCTGAAATGACCATAGTGCTAAAATGACCATGATGCTAAAATGACCATGATGCTAAAATGACCATGATGCTAAAATGACCATGATGCTAATTTTAGCATCATGGTCATTTGACCATGATGCCAAAATGGCCATGGTGCATGACCATGGTGCATGACCATGGTGCATGACCATGGTGCTTAACCATGGGAATTCGTTTCAGTTCTATCATATGAATAGACTATAGCTGTTGTCCACGGCTTCACTTGCTTGAATTTCATATTTAAAGTACGTAGATTTGAGAGAACCCTGTATAGGTACCTAATTTAACATGTGTAGCTATAGCGGTTACGGATCGATATTTTCGATACAGTCAGGCCATGTTATTTAATACTAGCTGTTACCCGCGACTTCGCCCGCGTAGATTTTATGAAAAACAGAACTCAAACAACTGAAACATATTTTGTGGAACGCTTCTCCTTTTTAATCCCTACGTAAAAGATGCATTTGTACTTATCCACGTTGAATACTACGAGGGCCACACCGAAATGATCAGGAAAAGAAAAAGGTACAAAAATAATACAACAATATATACTTTCATTGTTTTTCGAAGTATTATCCGTGACAATCGATGCAATTTTGCATTCTATCAAACCAATTATTATAACAGTAACTCCAGTCTGAAGTGGATATAGTCGAAACGGCCGATTTGTAAGCTTCGACTGCCTCTTCTGGGCCTTGAAATCGTTGACCACGTAGCATATCTTTAATTCTTGGGAATGTAAAATAATCATTGGGTCTCAAGTCAGGGCTATACGGTGGATGGTCCATTAACTCCACGTTTTCCTGATTTAAAAACGCGATCGTTTTGCGAGCGGTATGTGAGCTCGCATTATCCTGGTGAAGAATGATGCGACGATTCGGATTAATTTTACGAAGTTCTCTTATGACTTCCGGCAAACAAACTATTGTGTACCAATCAGCAGTAACCGTTCTGCGTTCTTGTAAAGGAATCTTAGCCACATGACCAGTTTTCGATACAAACGAAGCGACCATTTTTTTCGACACGCTACGAGAGCGGACAACTTTTGTTGGCTTGACCTCGCCTTCGAAGACCCAAACAGCCGATTGATGTTTTCTTTCGGGCTCATATGAAATAAATCCACGATTCATCACCAGAGACGATATTGTAAACTGCATTTGAGCTCCCTCTATTGAACCGTTGCAGAGTAGACCGACACCAATTAACACGAGCCGACTTTTGTTCCTCGGTCAAACGATGGGGCACCCAGCGGGAAACTTAACTTCTTGACACCCAGTTCATCATGTAAAATAGTTTGAATTTCTGTCATACCAATGCTGAGAGAAGCCCGAAGCTGCTCGTATGTCACATGTCTATCTTCTTTTATTAATTGGCGCACAGCATCGATGTTATCTTGTGTTACCGCTGTTTTTGGTCGACCAGTAGAAGGAACTGTCGTGAGAGAGGAACGTCCACGACGAAACTTAGAATACCAACGATATATAGTCGTTTTACTGGGTGCTTCAAGTTCATAAACAGAAACAAGCTCGGCGAGACATTGTTCTTGAGATAAACCTCGACGAGTTGTGAAAAATTATGGCACGGAAATGTTCCCGCGTAAGCTCCATTTTCCCCACTGACTTGTCAAATTCAAATGGCTACTACTCTTTTCTTTTTTACTTCTTTTTTTAAAATTCAAAAATGGAATTGTGTTTGAAATAATACTACATGTCATAAACCAAAAAGGTTTTTATCTAATTTATTCCTGAGTATTCTATTCCCGATCTTTTCGGTTTGGCCCTCGTATCTTTATACAAATTTAATTATCTTTTGAATTTATTCAACTGGTGGGTACTGAGGAATTTTTATTGAGAATCGTCACAGGTGAACCTTAAAAAGAAGGCAATAAAGAGAGTGAATGGGTAGCAAGAAGATATTCATAAAAGTCAAAAAGTCCCTATCCATCCCTATCCTTTTCTATACCTATGTATCCTTTTTTATCCCTATCTATCTCAATCCTGCCCTATATAACTGTATCTGTACCTTTCTGTACCTGAATATCCCTATCTACCCCTATGTATCCATATCTCTACCCCTACTCCTACCCCTATCCCCACCCGTCCCTACACCTGTCCCCACCGCCGTCCCCACCACCGTCCCCACCGCCGTCCCCACCGCCGTCCCCACCGCCGTCCCCACCGCCGTCCCCACCGCCGCCCCCACCGCCGCCCCCACCGTCGCCCCCACCGCCGCCCCCACCGCCGCCCCCACCGCCGCCCCCACCGCCGCCCCCACCGCCGCCCCCACCGCCGCCCCCACCGCCGCCCCCACCGCCGCCCCCACCGCCGCCCCCACCGCCGCCCCCACCGCCGTCCCCACCGCCGCCCCCACCGCCGTCCCCACCGCTGTCCACTGCTGGACATAGGCCTCCCCTAAAGAACTCCATGACGACCGGTCCTGCGCCTAAGAATCAACATGAATCACAACAATAGTTTGGATATTTAGATGAAAACTTTTACTCATGCTGTAACTTTGGACATTTTAGCACTTTGGTGTTTTGGACGATATGTATATTTGGTCATTAAAATTTTACACTTTGGTCTTTTTGTTACTTTAGTCATTTAGGCATTTTGGCCATTATACCCCGAATCCTGCAGTCGGCTACGAATTTGTTTCTTGACGGGCGAGCCTATGTTAGGACCGACACTCGCCAATATGGTAATTTTTATTTATTTATTTTATTTTATTAGGTTTACCAACAATTGTTTACACTGTTTCTTACATACTAGCACAAGTATTTAAATATCTTTACACATGCAACAATCACTTACAGGTAAACACCACATGCTTAAAATTACATTAGAAGACGGTATAAATGAATACCATACTGCTCTCAAAAACTCAATTCACTGACGTGTAAACTGCCCACCCATACTCGTATAACATATTCTGTATGGCAAGTCCAATTTTTTTACTGCCCCTGGGGACGAAGGAAACATAGGATCGGAGGTCGCAGAAGGATCGACTGGGGCCTTTGTCCCACAATGGGATATTAACTTGGGATAATTACTTTTGTTTTTTAAGTTTGATCACAGAAAGACGTTTGATCACAGAAAGACGTTTGATCACAGAAAGACGTTTGATCACAGGTATGTCGGTACTTTTGTTTTATAAAGACGTTTGGTCACAGGTATGTCGGTGAAGGCATGGAGGAAGGAGAGTTTTCAGAGGCGCGCGAAGATCTAGCGGCGTTAGAACGGGATTACGACGAAGTTGCCATTGAAACGTCGGACATGCAGCCTGGCTGTGATGACGAGCTCTGACGTAACGGCTCCGTGACGGTGCCTCCACTTCCAGCATGAGCAGGTCCCGTCGCGTCTCGTACCGTCCTACTGCGTCCCGCCGCCGCGCGTCCGGGCTCGCTGCAACCTGCCCCGCTCCGGTGCACCAACGCGTTATGCCATCTGCTGCAGAGCTTTGGCAGTGAAGAAATCTCAGTCGAAAAGTGACTTTGTGAACCAGCGAGAGCTCTGCGCGGCTAGCAACGGCGGTTAAGAAGCGTCGCCGCCGAGGCGGACGCCACAAAACCGCGGCCGCATTTTTTTATAATGTTAATTATGGCAGAACTGCGAAATTAGTAAAAGGTTCGAAAATGTCCGCTGAGGTCGGATGATGCTGTAGTTGCTTCAGGGAAGGCGGCGTGTCACGAGTGTAGCTCCCTCGTCGCCTTAGTTTCTTCCTCAAGTAGTCTTGCGACGTCTTTTTTATTGGATTTATTTTTCTAAATTTTTTAGCAAATACTGGATGAAGAAACGCTTGGTCTGTTTTTTTTTTTACTTTTATACTTGATTTTACAATACTTAACTTTGATATTGTATTTCAAATTAGTGGGCGTGTTTTGTGGCGACTCCTGCAGGCGTTTTGCGGCGAGATGTGGTGTTAATATAAGTGTAATCGTGTCGTTTTGTGCCAGTCCATACATGTTGTGAAAATCTCTTTAAAATTTGTTATACCGTCTTCGTCCTCGTTTTGAATAAAAATGTGTGCAGTTTTACATTGGACTACTTGTTTTATTTTTCAATACTAGACGTGAAAACAGGGCGGAGAAATCTTAAGAAATACGGGGGGACGATGAAGAGGAATTAAGGTAATGAGAATGTGGGAGTATGAGGTAATATCTGGAAATAGAGGAATGAGGGATATTAGGGAATTGGAGGAAATGTGGAATTAGGGGAGATTGAGGGAATATGAAGTAGAGGGAATGAGGGTTATGAGGAGGTAATTGGACAATATGAGGAATGTGAAGTAATTTGAGGGGGGAATGAGGGAATATTAGGATGGGATTGAGAGAAATATATAAAAGTTAGGAGGGAAAGAGGGATATGAGGTAATTTAAAAATGTGAGGAAATAGGGAATGAAAGAATAAGGGAATGAACGAATATGAGGAAATGTAGGAGAGGACGTTTATTCCCACTTGTCCAATTGAACAGTTCAATTGATTGAACTACTGGGAATTGATAGGGAAGACCTAGTAAGAAAACGGAGGGAAGGTGAGAAGGGAATATGAGGAGGTAGTAAAAAGAGGAGGGAATACATGAGAGGAAATATTATGAAGGAGGATAGGAGGGAATATTGGGTAGCAAAAGTGGGTATGTGTCAACTGAAGTATTTCTATGAAATCAATCAAAAAATAATTCGGTAAGTAGAAATAGAGTTAGTGTTACCGAAATATTTACTGTCACATCACTAGCGTACCGATAAAACGATTAACTGACAACACTAGTAATGTCATATTGTCTTTAATGGCGGGAGTCCGTATGTTTGTGTAAAAAAACAGTAGTATTGTGATTAAAACCAAGTTCCAAGTGAAATTAAAGTTTTATTTATCGATAAACAATTCCTGAGATCGGTAATATCTCAGAAGTGGGATTTGGACTGCTGCCTCACGCCAACAAAGTGGATTGTGTTCCTGTTTGAGCGCCATGGACGAGTCAGGAAAGAAACTAAAAAGAAACCACTATAACGTGAGAAAAACAAGAGAAGGTCGATATTGAGGATTGGCCTGACTGACGTACCACTCTGAAGAAGAGGCGGATAGATAAGAATCGTTTTCCAGTGTGATTGGGCTCCAGAAAAGATGAAAATCTACATGCACACGAGTGGTACTGAAAAACGATTCCTTGGACTGGAATTTATTAAAAAAGGATCTTGACTGCGCTTTTTCTGTGCATATAGACTTTGTGGTAATCCTTGTTGTCAGAAATACCTACTACTACAGTGAAGACAACGCGCACCAAGGCAACCACTCTCAACCGAGACCTTTGAACGAGCAAAAGGGCATCAGTCATGATGTGTTACAACTGTCGCAGACCTGGGCATGACAGTCAGTAGCAGCAGCTTGCTATTTGGCACAGTCTGCCAGTGCCGGGGACATGAGTTGGCCAACCTGCTGTACTACTTCAAATATGGTGATGTACAAAAACTTTATTTTTACCATTAAGTTACACTTTAAAAACAACTACGATATTGATAAGTAATAATAATAAGGGTAGGTAGGTATCTACCTACTGGTAGTGCAGTTAAAGTTTCTACTTCAGAGGCCGTGTGTGTAAGATGTAGATTGTTTGTTCTTCGCAAATTACCTTTGGCCTCCATGATATATATATTCTTTGTTGCACATTTAACATACAGAAAGTAAACAAACAAAAGGACATTTAAAAAGGCGGGCTTATCTCTACAAGAGATTTCTTCCAGCCAACCCATGGTTGTGAGAGAGAATATTCATAGCGGGATACAATCGTGCATGTAAATGGAAAAAAACAAAAATAAATAAATAAATAAATTAGAATGTTGTGGGCTAAAGACTTACATGATCTTAAATTCAAAGTATTAGAAGCCGCAAGCAAGAATTAATAAGATGTGTTGTGTTTTCCTGCACAGGCAGACTTAGTAGGTACTGACCCAAAAACATTATGAAATGCTTTAGTTAGTGAAAGTCAGCAATTTAAAATTACTTTTTAAAGTATTTATGGTGTGTTTATCAGCAATTTTTTTGGTTAATGATGATGTAGGTACCTATATGACTCTATACAGCATTTACAGTAGACTTTAAGAAAGTTTTACTATCTAGCTTTGATATTCAAAAATTATAACAAAACCTAGTTAGGTATTTATTGGGAAGACTTCCACTGTGATGATAGTTATTTAGTCTGCTAAGTATTTGTTCAAAGAAAAGATAACCTAGGCTTTTGTCCTCCTTATTTAATAATAATCTGATATTTAGACATCTAATGCTGGAACAAACAGCACAAAGTAAAGTAACATTTATTCTGCATCATACTGAAATAGGTACACGGCAGTGTAACAACCAAGTTAACAAATAGCTGAATAAAGTCAAATTTATTTTGCATCATACTGAAATAGGTGCACGGCGGTGTGACAGCCAAGTTAACAAACAGCTGAAAGTGAAGTAAAAAATTATTTTGCATTATACTGAAATAGGTACCTACACGGAAGCCAAGTGTGACAGCCAAGTTAACGAATAACAGAAAGTAAAGTCAAATTTATTTTGCATCGTACTGAAACATACACGGCAGTGTGTCAGCCAAGTTAATAAATAGCTTAAGGATTTTGCTTCATACTGAAATAGGTGCACGGCAGTGTGAAAGCCAAGTTAAGAAATGGGTTTGCGTACAAGAATTAAAAAAAAGAAAAAAAAAGTTTACCTAAGTAGTATTTCATGCAAAGTATATACAAATGGCACTTGAAATGTAAAACCACATGGTTGTGATAAAAAAAAAAGCTTTTAATGCTATATCCACATACTTAGATAGGTACATGAATAAAATTAATATTTAAATTTAACCTGTTTTAACTTATGTCGCTAAAAGAAAAGCAGTAGTTTTGGAAGTAGTGAGTGACTTCAAGTGACAAACAGACAAAATATCAAAGTTCTGCAAGATTCAAAATTAAAGAATCCTTGTTATGAAAACATTATGACCGGTTCTCACCGTGATATGGATTTATAGTTTGTGTTTTTATAGTTTAAGTAACCACGATACTCTCAAATAATATGTTATAAGAATCTTTAACTATGGGTGACTAGCCTCACCGCGTGAATGTGCAATACATTTTCGTCATAAGTGACCATAACCGTCATTACAAGCACCTAGTTACTGGAACCAATACCTATTTTAGGTTGGAAAGAGTCCAGGACAAAAGAAATATTAGTAGGCATTTACTGTTTTATTTAAAACTTCCTTGTGTTGGGACAAAAATATTATGATAGCAAACAAACTTGCTGGGATCTTCTTTTATGACGAGATAAATTTTATTTGTTATCCTGAAATGTTTGCACCCTATTACTCAAAAAGAGATTGTTCTCTATTGCGAAAATGGGCTTTGTGCGATAAGGACGAGAACTAACTTTGTACTACAACGATAAATCTTAATCCCTTGCAATAGGAGTCCAAATTTTTAAATGGGTGCTGTAACGATCAGTACTAATTTGAACGTTATGGTTGTGTTATGTTATAAATATTTATTGTGCTGCAACTACGAGTACAAAGATCGTGTTAACGACCAGCCTTGTGTCAGTTTCGCATATTATAAAGCTAACTTAGTATGTGTGTGTATTTCGCTGTAAGTTTGTTGTTGTAAACTTTTAATAAAACATAACACATTCATAAAAATGAACATACAAAGGCAGGTTTATTCCTGAGTTGAGCGAGTGGAGAGACGCAGTTAACGGCTTATATCTTCAATATGAGTAGACCAGGGCTGGGTTGTGTTCATGATGACGTCCAGGTTTTCAACCATGAAGAAGAAAAGAATTACTAATAGTTAAAAACAAGGCCAGGTACTAAAGTATTTACGAACTTGAAGATTGTACCTGACTACCGCTGATATTCGCTTAGAATTTAGCTGCATTTGTATATTTGCAAAATTTTAAAACAATAGGGTGTATGTCTTTTGGGTGTACGCCCAAGTTCAACGATCAAAATTAAATTCTATGATCATCACTAGCATAAGTTGTTTACTATTGAAAATGTATGTAATATTTAAACTAAAATAACACCGTGTATGCGAGGTTCAACGTTTGAATGTGCTGAAATCAAGAAGAACAATTATGGCTAAATTCTCATTTCTTACTTAACAACAAATGTCGTCTGTGAACTTGAAAAGGGCAATGGTGGTGCTATGACGGTTACCGGGTTAGAATGACTTTGATGAGTTAAAGTTGAATGGGTGAGAGACTTGAGAGTACAGGTGGTACACGAAGGGGTTGTAAGATAGAATAGGTGATATGGAAGTAAAGTTTAGATTGATGAAGATCCATGGGTATAAAATTTACTCTGTCCCAAAATTGCTGGGTTTTAAATTTCTTATGGTGCCATGATCAACAGCTTACACACTTGTTGAATTTCAGGAACAACGAGCAACAGTCTGGCGAGTTCCAGCAACAACAAGCAACAGTCTGGTGAGTTCCAGGAACAACAAACAACTGTCTGGGACTATGAGAAGACGCCGAACACCTACTATTCCTCATTCCACCGCACCTTTAGTCCTGGTTGAACAGAAGTGAACGCCGTGGGACACAGCTGTGTTCAGGATGGCCGAGTGTTACCGAAATATTTACTGTCACATCACTAGCGTACCGATAAAACGATTAACTGACAACACTAGTAATGTCATATTGTCTTTAATGGCGGGAGTCCGTATGTTTGTGTAAAAAAACAGTAGTATTGTGATTAAAACCAAGTTCCAAGTGAAATTAAAGTTTTATTTATCGATAAACAATTCCTGAGATCGGTAATATTAGTATCTAACTCATCCATATAGGTCTTAAATATTAACTCCTTGTCTTAGGCCCGTATTTCACTGGGACACTGGTAGCGTGACTGGTTGCGCCACTGGTGTCCGTAACTAGACACCAGTAAAGATACCAGTAAAGACACACTCTGCGGCCACAGTATTAAGGGCTATATTTCACTGGGAGTGATAGCGACCAATTTGGCGGCGCAACCAGCTCGGCTGTTGGTCGCGCTACCACTCCCAGTGAAATATAGCCCTTAATACTGTGGCCGCAGGGTGTAGCGACTCTGGTGTCTAGTTACGGACACCAGTAGCGCAACCAGTCGCCTTCCTTCCACTCGACACCACCAAAACGACACCACCGGTGGTGTCGTACGGAATCTCTAGTCCATACGACACCACCCTAGTGATGTCCAGAAACGCGTGTTTTTGACAAACAGCTCCCAGTTCATTAAAATAAATAAATAAATATCAGACAACATCACATACATTGATCCAACCCCAAAGTTATTATTTCAAGTTATCTATAGTTAAACGATAATTAATAAAACAGAGTTTATGAAATATTATTTTTTTATTTCAGTGAAGTAAGTAGTTATGTAGGTATTAAAGAACGGACCGGAAAACTAGTCTTGCAGCGTGTCCACAATTGTTGTTACGTGCTTGTAATAGGCCTTAATGAACTTTTCTTTTAGTGTGTCTTTTCCGGGAAAAAAACTTTCAGCCAACAATTTTGCTGTATTTAATATAATCTGAGCATCACTCAAATGGTCCGTTTGGGTACAATTATCCTTCATATTTTGTTCCGTTTGCGTTTTCACGGACATATAAATGTCTGGTGTGACGTCGTCATCTCTACACTCTACAACATACTCTTGAGTATCCTGCATTTCAAACACATCATCGGGCGAGAGTTGGTATTTAGGTTGTAAACTCAAAATTGATTGACTCTCCATACTTTCTAAATTATGTTATTAAGTATTTATATATTTCTAAATACAATAGTAATAACACAGTGAACAAAACAGAAAACAACTGAATTCAGAAACGCCACAGTGACATAATTATATTCTTTAATGCCATGTGCTAGCATTATGGAAACATTAAAAAAGTTTCTACTCCGATTTACCCGATGATGTGATACTCTGTTTAAAAAAGCCTCTATCTGAGTTCATCTAAAGCCTTGGCCACAGTGATATCACCATTGATTAATTGCATTTGAACATCAAGTATAAAGTCATCATCCAAAATGTATTTACTCTTCCTTTTTTGTTCTAAAGCTTCCATACCTAAGTATTTATTCATTTTATTCATGGTTCTGGTCAAAGTAACTGTTGTCTTGTTTATTCCCTTTATTAGTTTCGAATGAAAACCTTCAGATACATTATCGGTACGATGTCTTTCACCATATACGCTAAAAAGGTCTGGGGAGTGAATTTTTAACCAATAATTTTCGAAGTAACGTATAAATCTGGTCATGTTTATATTATTAATTCTATAAATTTGGGTTTTGATATACTCCCATCCTTCTGAAGTACATTTTGGTGGCAAGAGCGGTAAGGCCGCTGTTAGAGAGACAATTCTTTTTTCCGGTTTGGTTTCATTATTTTTAAACTTTTTGGCATTTTTTCTAATATTTTTGCACCAGTGATAATAGCAGCCTTTTATTATTACATTTGGATATTCTTCTTTTATAGCATTAATTGCCGCGGACTCATAGTCACAATGTACTTTATAAGGTTTAAATTCTGGTAATTCTGATTGAATCATGTGGAATAATAACTCATAGCTTTTCTGTGTTCGATTAGTCATAAATGCACTGATAAGTGGTACCACTTTTTTTCTTCAAAAGTGCTGCCTATGTCACCAAAATATTGTAAATTTGTTGGAAGGGAGTCGGGCAGACTGCAAAAGTTCCATCAACGAAATACTCAGTGATTTTACAAATCATTTCACGACAACGTTTGGGACAAAACACCAATATGCGAGTACCATCATAATAGTAATCCGCTAATATAGACTCGCGAAATCTTACCGGTACAGTGACCTCATTTATAGATTTAAAAATTGTAGCGGGAACTCCAAGTTCTTTATTTCTTGCATCATAAAGCAATTGTTTAATATTTTTAAACTTTGGAATTGCATTCAGTAAATCATGACCTTTTTCTTTCAATGTAAACACATTATCTTCATATAAGGTTGGTATTGGTTGGTCAGATGTAATTACCTTATTTCGTAATGCGTCTGTTACCAGCAAACGGTCATTTGCAAAGGCGTCTCTTCCGCAAGTGTGATCTTTGGTCTTTGCTAAAAAGTAATATTAAAATTTATTCTAGTAAAATAAGTAAAGGCTATGGAATACTCGAAAAAATGACAAATGAAAAGGATACTTACCATTATAGTTATCGTACCTGGACACTTTGTCCTTTTGAAGCTAGTGCATCTCCATAACACTGAGCCGTTTTTATATCCCTTGTGACGGTGAAATTTATACGTTTGCCATAGCAAAGCTGTTCCGCCATTAGTTTTTATGTATTTTATGTCGTCAGTATTAGTATCCATGTCCATTGTGAAAAATTAAAATATTCGGGCGGAATATGCAAATTGCAATGAACAATGTCAAGATGACCATTTGAGTGACAGATAAATATAAACTTTATCAAATGACATACCTCATTAATGAAACTGCTTGAACTTAATTGGAGTTTTCATATCAACAACTTTGTATGTAGGTAACCACACTAATAGTCGGTGGTGTCGTATGGACTAGAGATTCCATACGACACCACCGGTGGTATCATTTTGGTGGTGTCGAATGGAAGGAACGACCAGTCGCGCCACCATGGTGTCCCAGTGAAATACCGGCCTTAAAGTAATCAGACACGGGGTCCTGCTGGGCGTTCAGGGGCGTAATGACCAAGATGCCATAATGCCTATGGTGCCAAAATGACCATGGGAATTCGTTACAGTTCTTTTATATGAATAGACTAGCTGTTGTCCACGGCTTCATTTGCTTGAATTTCGTATTTAAAGTACGTAGATGTGAGAGAACCCTGTATACCTGTACACCTATTGATGAATCAGTCAGCCAGGCCATGTTATTTAATATATTTAGATGAAAACATTTTTTTTTACTCATGCCATTTAAAAACTTCTTTAAATACTATTTGATAATGGCCAATTATCTATGAAGTTGCTATGAAGTTCTTTGGCGTTTTAGACGATATGTATATTTGGTCATTAAAATATTGGTCATTTTGACACTTTGGTCTTTTTGTTACTTTGGTCTTTTTGTTACTTTGGTCTTTTTGTTACTTTGGCCATTTAGGCATTTTGGTCATTACACCCCGAAGCTCTGCTAGGTGAACGAATATAAAAAATTTAAAATTTTGAAACTTGTGTGACGTGATAACTGCAGATGTGATGTTCCAAACTCACAACTCTCACCTCCCCTGCATTCCAGTATGACCACCGAGAAGCACCCTGCGTGCTTCACCCCCCTCACCATGAACTTTCCTTTCCTTCCTGTCCTTAACAGTTTTTTAACTTTTTTGCGAAAACTATATAGTTAGGGTGCTGGCTGCGATTTGGGTATATGATTTGCTCATGATTCATATTAATATGGATGATGATCAGCTCAATACGAATCGATTTGGTCCTTACAAGTTTTTGGTCCAGAGAAAAAAAAACCGGCCAAGTGCGAGTCGGACTCGCGCACTGAGGGTTCCGTACCACCACATAAACATGATTGTATTAGTTGAAATTTCAGTAAGTTAATGTGCTAGATTTTTTGAGTCCGACACGCGCTTGACCAAATTTTATTATTTATTGTTATTTTATAGCCTATGCCCTATAAACGTACCAAATTTCAAGTTTGTAAGTGTTCCCGTTTTTAAATAGAACTAAAACAAAAATCGCCTCAGCAACCATCCAACTTGACCCCTCTCTTATATGAATGTTCTTGAAACGGGAGCTCACCACAATTGGTTACCATTAGTTGTGAGAAAAGTTGTAATATTTAAGATTTCAGACTTTTCCCATTATTTGTACTGTGAGACCTAGCTTCTTGCCAAATTTCATAATTTTAGGTCAACGGGAAGTACCCTGTAGGTTTTTCATTTTTGAATAAATGTATGGAGATGAGGACATAAAATGCCATATCTTTTGATTGCGTCGTTGTAAAAAATTTAAACTTTCAGATCTTGTGTGGTTCATGGATCCTAATATATGGTATTAATTTCAACCTGATACCTTTACCCGTTCGTGAGATAAAGGGTCTTGACAGACAGACAGACAGACAGACAGACAGACAGACAGACAGACAGACAGACAGACAGACAGACAGACAGACAGACGGACAACAAAGTGATCCTATAAGGGTTCCGTTTTTAGGGTTCCGTACCTCAAAAGAAAAATATCGGATTGTAAGACCAAGAAAACATCTTATTGAACTATTTTCTCTATTTCTAGCCATATATAAAGTTGGGAGTAAAGAAGAATTAAGGGCTAAATTAAGTATGTAGAACAATGTCAGTCGAGTAGTCGTAGTTTGCAAAATAAATAGTACTAGCTATACTTTTTTTCATATCCTCTGTGACTGTTTAGATTTTTACAAGGATTTGTATGAGACCGTACACGAGTAAAGCCAAACTTCGTCGGGACCAGTTGGACCTCAACGATGCGAACGGTACACAGATCCATCTTTGACCCGCATATCAATATTCATCGAGTGATAAAATTTATGGGATTTTAAAAACTAAGGAGGCACAGAAAACTTTGGAAGCTTCTCAAAAGTTTATCAGAGATTTTTTTTTTTATTTAATGAACCTCAAATTACTTGGTGCAAAAATTTGGTGCTACAGGCTGACGACTGGCAGGCTGCGGCACAGGATAATTCTCGTATCGGAGGCCAAGATTCACTTTGGGTCGTTGCGCCAGAGGAGTAAGTAGTCAGTGTGTAAAAATTTGGTGATATTCAAGAATTGGTAATCCGCACTTTAAAGCAGAAGCTAAAGTTAATTCCATGTACGGGCAAATTTATTACAGAATGTCTGTAGAACCTAGGGGGTGATCGTGGTAATTTGAACGATATTACCAAATCAAAATCGTTTGTTTAAAACGTTACGCGAAACCTTAATAAACGTTTTTGGCAAACGTTTTTCTTTTGGTAATATCGTTAAGATTACCACGATCACCCAAATAAGAATCAAATAAGGTCAAATAAGAAAATACTTAATAATCGTAGATTCATCCTTTATTAGAAAGGAAATTAAACTAATATAATACTTAATTACTCTTTGTACACAGATTAAATTAAATAATATCTGAACAATTAAACATTTAAAAATATTGTAACAAAAAATATTTATCTAATGTCTACTAAGTATAATAAGTTAACCAATAATATTTCGTTTAAAATCAATTTTATTAAAATCATTCTCAACAATCTTTACCTTTCCTATGACGTTGTGTCACAGTTACTACTTAGTACAGTGCATCATTTTTATTACTACAAATACGTTTTTTTTTCTGTAATAGTCTACAAGGTGTAACAAAATGGGTATGACATTCCTGAAGGTTGTTAATCTGCCCATAAAAGAACATCGTTTCCCATGGAACATAAGTCGAAACTGCTTCTGCTGCGAATTTGTATATAGGGTAACTTTTAATTAGTTCTTGATAGCAAAAGATATGCATGTACTCATGATACTGAACAACTTTTCCCAAGGAACATATGTCGAAATACGAAAAACCAAATTTGACCTCCCATACAAAATGCGACATCAGCTGATGCAGTTTCTATGGGAGGTCATAACTTGATTTTCGTATTTCGACCTATGTTCCTTGGGGAAAGTTGTTCAGTATCATGAGTTCATGCTTACCTTTTTCTATCAAGAACTAATTAAAAGTCACCCTTTAGAAGGATAACATTTTTCACGCATCCATGTTCCATGAGTATAATTTCTTAAGCAGATTTACATCCATTCTCCAGGCTTGCTATAATAATGTCCTCTCTGTTACAATCTTATCGAATTAACGGTTATTCAACGTTTTGATTAATTTATGTAAAACCTTTAAAGGGCTTATTCTGGATGCTTAATATACAATATCTTTGTTCTACGACTTTTGGAAAACGGCTATCATTTTTAGGGTTCCGATACCAAAATGGTAAAAAAAAGGAACCCTTATGGTGCCGCTCTGTCTGTCTGTCCGTCTGTCTGTCACACCTCTATATCTCAGAAACCACTCATGCTATCGACCTGAAATTTGGAATAGTTTTAGAATATAGTTGCCCAACTTAATTACAAATGAAAGAATTTTGACAAAATTATGATTATTAATGTAAAGGGGGCCAAAATAGGGGGGCCAAATTTCAAATTGTCGCTACTAGGTCAAGTGGGGTATTATATGATAGGGCTTTACTTGTACATTCTAAAATATATTTTTGTATTTTTTTACGTCTCTTAGTTTTCAAGTTATGATGAAAATTGTAAAAAAAATCACCATTCCCCCCCCCCTTATCTCCGAAGTTTGTGAAAGGAAAAATCTGAATTAATTGCAGTTGACAGAAGGTTATGTAAACATTACAGCAAAAATAAAACGATCTTTCTAAAATGCACAGTTTTTTATAAATCTGCAAATAACCTTTACAAACAAATTTAGTTATGCGGTCCTAAAAATGGACTTTATTGCTTCCAAAAATATAAAAAGTATATCGGAACCCTCGGCGCGCGAGTCTGACTCGCACTTGTTTAACCCATACAGATTTGTACAACCGGCTCATTTAGTATGGAGAGTAGAATTTTTACTCTAAGTTTCAAAAGGTCGTACTTAGTATAAAAATATGATTTACATAAATTGATCTAAACTCTGTGTAAAGGTACATAAATAGACAACTGTTACATTTCCAGTACTTACGTCTAGTGTGTATCAAGAATGCTTTTTTACGAAACCTATACATAATTCAGCTTATTTTTAATACGTGTAAATAGTCTTCTAAAATATTTAACTTTTGTGGTTTTTTTGTCATGTTGGTGTTAAAAATCATATCAATGGTAAAATTTAAATTAAACATAAGGGACTTTGTACCGAAAACTGAAAGGGCTTACTTATACTCAGAAGATAAAATTGAACAGCTTTCTCTAAGATACATGCGTTAGAAAATTACAAAAAACATCGAATTATCCATGCAAGCTGCGTAGATGTATGTTACGGACCTAAGATTCTCCTATTATTAATACGTTGGGGTTCATTCCTACGAATTTTCAAGATGATAAGTTTACTACCATACTTGTTAGAAATCAAGGGGACCAAGAAACCAGGAAACCATTTTATTTTTTATTGTTTCACTTAGGGTTAGGAACTAACGAAGCGATAATTTTGTATGGAGAGGTTGAATTCTTTTTAGGGTTCCGTAGCCAAATGGCAAAAAATGGAACCCTTATGGATTCGCCATGTCTGTCTGTCCGTCCGTATGAAACTATAAGAACTATAGTGATGAAACTTGGTAAGTAGATGTATTCTGTGAACCGCATTAAGATTTTTACACAAAAATTGAAAAAAAAAAAACATTAAATTTTTGGGTTCCCCATCCTTAGATCTGTAACTCAAAAAAAAATTTTTTTTCATCAATTCCATACGTGTGGAGTATCTATGGATACGTCTTCAAAAATGATATTGAGGTTTCCAATAATTTTTTTTCTAAACTGAATAGATTGCGCAAGAGACACTTCCAAAGTGGTAAAATGTGTGTGTCCCCCCCCCCCCCCTGTAACTTCTAAAATACAAGAATGATAAAACTAAAAAAAATATACGATGTACATGACTATGCCAACTTCCACCGAAAATGGGTTTGAACGAGATCTAGTAAGTAGTTTTTTTAATATGTCATAAATCGTAAACCGCAATTTACCTTTCATTCAATCAACTTAAATATAAATTTTAGTAACATCACATAATAATGTTTTTTAGAAATAAAAATACCATAATTTTTACTTATAAAGGGTGTAAGGGACGGTGTACCGAAAACTGAAAGGGCGTGCTCAGTCAACGAAACTGAACAACTTTCCCAAAGAAACATATAGCAATTTGGTTTTCGGTACGGTGGGCCTTTCAGTTTTCGTCTCTTACACCCTGTATACGTATAGGTTTGTACGGCACCCTCAGTGCGCGAGTTCGACTCGCACTTGGCCGGTTATTTTATTTTCCCAACACCTAAAAGGAAAGTGAAAGGTTTAGGGATAGTGGTTCAGTTTAGTCTACTAAGCAAGCTCTTTCAGTTTTCTGTACACCGTCCCTTAAACTCTTGTATAATATGCTACGTTATTTGTAATAGGTATCAAGCAAGGTTATCAAAATATATTTTTCGAAAAACAAAAAAGTTTCAGTGTAAAATTTGAGTGAGGTATAGCTGAAGCTGATAAGGCTTTTGGTCCTAAGTGATTTTGGTTCTTTGTTATTGATGCAAATGTACATTTGGTATGGTATCATACAAAGTTAAAGATTACTTGCTCACTATACCTAATGACCTGCTAATGACATACCTCTTCAATGTTAGGTACAGTCACCAGCAATAATATAGAAACACTATGTAACACTATTTAAGACTCATTTTTGAGTAATACTCTCTAATTTTCATGAGTTTACATAGTTTTGGAAAAACTGCAAATGTATACACATTGGTGCTCGTGAATGTACTACTTCTTCTTCAGATTCTTCTATTTTATGCGAACAAAAGTAGAGAGTTTAAGATTGATCAATATGTTAATACAAAATATACAGTGCAAGGAGTGTAATCTTTCTTATCATACTAATTTACTATTTTCTAACATCTTATCTATCATAGCCATGACAATAAAAGTTTTACGTACATTGCTAAGACCACTTGAAGCTTTTAGACATGTAGGAAGGTTTTCCTAGGATAGCGGTATCGTTACATAGAGGATGGATGCACTTACAGTTATGACCCAGATGGCCTGAGCCTTTTTACGGCTCTCTAAGAAACCAGCCTGATATCCGCAGGTAATCTTTCAATGTCCTCATACAACTGCAGCATAGCGCTACCGTAGAAAGCTGATTAATTCGAATGACTTTACGTTCATTGCTACGATCACTTGAAGCTTTTAGACATATAGGAAGCGGTATTGTTACATAGAGGATAGATGCTCTAGCACTTATGACCCAAGGATTTGAGACTAAGATGGCCGCCTTTTTACGGCTTTATGAAACCATGCTAATTTCGGTATATAACCGCAGCATAAGGTGGTACTATTATCATAGAAAACCCTACCTCAAGGCATCGTATAAAATTTTCAAGAAAGTTTGAAAGCTCATTAAATAGCTTTATTTGTTTTCCAAGATTATTAAGGTATGGCGAAGCTTCCGCATTGCCTTTTTGCAAAAAAAAAAGCTCTTCGTCTCTTTGTTCCTCGTCGGAGTTCTCGGCTTAGCAGGTCGCTTCCTCGGCGAGAGAGTCAGCGGCCAGGCCTATCGCCTACAACTTTCTAGGTGGCGGTGACTCGGAGACAGCAGGCGTGAGAGACAGCCGCCTGATGTTGGGTTTGTCGTACTCTTCCATGGACATGGCGCGTGACATGCGGCGCTCCACTCCTGGCGGCGGCAAGGATGTGAGCTGACCCTGGCCTTGGCAGAATAGGAGGAGCGATTGGGCCACTTTTGCTGGCTGTAAAATAGATATTGGTTGAGATTAAATAACATTTGCAATGAAACCAGTGAAAGGGTAAGTAACTAGATTTGACGTCAATAAACCCTAGCATCGTTTACATATACGATTTCGATGTACCTACGAGGGGTGTTCAATAAGTAGTGAGAATGAGTAACATTTTGGCTGTAAAGTCTTTATGTTTATATTAATCTCAAGCCACAATATTCAATAACCTATACATAATGAGGTGAAGTTCAAGAGCCAGTCAGCCAATCCAACAAGCAACTTGAAAATTGAATAAAAACGAAAGTTTCGATAGACCCAATTTAACAATCCGAGTTTGAACGACTTAACCACTCTCTCCACTTACTAGATTTAAACTGACAGTCCTCTACTTATAGTAACTTCTATCTGCTCCCCAACACCGAAGAAGAAACAGATACGGAAGCAAAATCGAAGTCATATATCCCATACGGAGAGCTTTGGTAAGGCCAAAATGAAAACTTTACTTTAAAGGGATCCAAGCTTCGGGAAACTGCAGGATTCAGGATCCAAAGATATGTTGATTCTGCATAGAAAAGTGCATTATTAGTTAATCGATAGTCGCCTAGTCGTTTATTTTCTGGGTTATCTCACTACTTATTAAACGCCGTAGTATTGGCTAAAAGGATCTAGACTGTATTTTTCCGCAATATACTCGTATTTTGATTTACACACATACTTGGTTTCAGCTGATGGCTCAGTACATGATATGCGGTGGTATATCGTTCTAGTAACCGTGATTTCAAATAGACGTTACTGCATTGTAGGTAATGCCACAGTAAATATATAAGCTAAAGCAGTATGGAAACTCCTAACAAACGTCTAAAAATGGCGCACTCACACATGCGCACACCTCTACAGGAAAATAAGCAGTTTTCGCGCTGAAGTCAGTCGTGGGTGCAAAAACCATGATATTGAGTATTTACTCGTAGTTTGTTAGTTTGACTTCTTACGGAAAATGTGTTCCGAAAACATGCTGAAAGAAACACAGTTGATAGAAGCACCCAATATTTGAGTTCATCATACTATTCTTATATCAAAACTTCTGGGTTACAACCCTGACGCTCCGACGCAGAATAGTACTTTTTTCAAAAAAAGGCCCGAGTTTCCATACTGCTTTAGCTTATATATTTACTGTGGTAATGCTTTCTACAGCGCAGCGTGAATTTTCATTGATTTTGATCCCTAAGACCAGTGATTCTACTCATGTAAACAATCTACTTTACTGAAAAAAAAAATGTTTACACGAAAGACATATTTCGCCTTCCCATTCAAAATGAATCGATCACATGAACACTTCACTATGGAGCCGAAAAAGTTTTTTGGGTAATAATCTTACGCTTTAGGCGTATTTTTGTTCGCTTCGCAACGATAAGTATGAATTAATTCATAGTTTCTTGCTCTCACTCAAGCGAATAAAAATAATATATAAGTACCCAAACTATACCCAAAAGATGAAAAACCGATGTCTATCTGTCTGTCTATCGGTCTGTCTGTGTGTCAGCGAGCTGTATCCACGCTGTATCTCATGAACCGTAATTGGTAGACAGTTGAAATTTTTATAGATGATTTATTTCTGTTGCCGCTATAGCAACAAATATAAAAAAAGGTAATAAATTTAATTTATTTAAAAAATTGTTTCTATATCTTGCATGAATGTTTTACTAAATTGACTTTGTTTTAGTGTGCTCTCAAATTTTAAGTCCAGTTTTTCTGTAATACTCGTATTTTCCGATTAAAATATCATCTACTGTATTTTCTGTTTCCCGAGGGTGGGATCCAGGTCAAACCTAGTTTAGGCTCCTGTCTCCCAAATAGAGGGTTTAATAATGTTATAATAATATTGCGCCTACAAAGGCAATTTTTGCTCGATTTTTAGGGTTCCGATACCAAAATGGTAAAAAAAAGGAACCCTTATGGTGCGACTTTGTCTGTCTGTCCGTCTGTCTGTCTGTCACACCTCTCAGCAACCACTTATGCTATCGACTTGAAATTTGGAATGGTTTTAGAATATTGTTGCCCATCTTACTTGCACTTGTCGAGTGGGGTATCATATGAAAGGGCTTTACTTGTACATTTTAAAATATATTTTTGTATTTTTTTACATTTCTTAGTTTTCAAGTTATGATGAAAAATGACAAAAAAATACCATTCCCCCCCTTATCTCCGTAGTTTGTGTAAGAAAAAATCTGAATTAATTACAGTTGACAGAAGTTTATGTAATCTTTACAGCAAAAATAAAAGGATCTTTCTAAGTTGCACAGTTTTTCAGAAATCTGCAAAAAACCTATACAAACAAATTTAGTTTTGCGGTTCTGAAAATGGACTTTATTGCTTCCAAAAATACTATAGGTATAACGTAAACCCTCGGCGCGCGAGTCCGACTCGCACTTGACCGGTTTTTTGTTTTAGCTCTATCGTTAAAACGGGTACACTCACAAGCGTAAAAATCGGTATTTTTATAGTGCATAAGCATTAACAACGGTCAAGTGCGTTTCGGATTCCCGCAAATTTAAAACACTTCTTCGTGATTGCGCGTCCATAACTAAGACGGTATTTTTTTTTACCTTAGTGGTACGGAACCCTCGCGCCTCGGTGCGATGGTCCGACTCGTACTTGGATGGTTTCTTTTTATTATTTTCTTTAATATTTAAACTTTTTCGCACCGTTGACCTCTAGACAAGAACCTTTCGACTAACGACCCATCAGCTGATTTCTGTTCTACTTGATTGACCTTTAAATTGTTTAAACCTGATACTCTATACTACTTACCTATTTTAATCAGATTCACAAGGTGAGGACCAAATTAACAATCCATTAAGTGATTGTAGGTATACGAACTGTTATGTTTTGCAATGGAGGTCTGAAGTGGAGCGGAACCACGTGCAACCGCTATGTGTTGTACACGTAAAAAACACAAAAATCTATACGTATACGTTTTATTACATTTACTACTAGTATTACTACTACTAAATCTACTACTATAAGAACTATTTGAAAATCTTTTGTGAATATATTTTATACTATATTTACATAGATTCGAAGCATTTCACCACTTCGTCCTCACTGAGTTTAACGGATTTCACTGATTGTTTCCACACGTATTTAGCAATTTTTTCACTATAGGCCCAAGTAACAGCATCTCGCTCCGTACAATTTTTAAAGAATTTTCCACTGACTTCACCAACTTGGGGGTCCAACGATACATGAAGGGCCGTTTGGGCTCCTTCCCAGGGAGTCTTGTAGACGTTTCCGAAGAAAAACGTTAAAATTGGCCCGAAAAGACTTCCAGCACTGTTAAAAATACCAGTTCCAACAGCACCAGGGTCCACACTGTTGATGACAACATTCGTTTTGCCTAATCTTCTTGCCATTTCTTTAGCAAAGATCACTAAACAGAACTTGCTCTTCGCGTAAATCTGTACCATGAACCAATGATTAGATCGATTCAATTTTTTTATATCGTATGCTCCTATAATGTGCAATACTGATGATGTATTTACTATCCTACTCGGTTGCCAATATGTTCCAGATTTTTTTAACAGTGGCAGTAAAAGTAAAGTCAGCAAAAAGTGACCAAAATAATTCACTTGCATTATAAAACTCATTCCATCTTCCGTTATGAAGTCCTTAGGTACACCAACACCTGCATTATTAACAAGTATATCCAGCCTTTCTTCGTTGTTTATTATATCTGTTGCAACTTTGCGTACGGAATCCAAAGATCCGAGGTCGAGTAATTTAAAGATCACTTTTATATTTTCCGTTTCTTTGATTATTTCCTTTCTAGCATTTTCTCCCTCTTCTTTGAAGGGACACGCGATGATAACCTTGGCGCCTCTTCGAGCAAACTCTTTTGCTATTTCTAATCCCATTCCAGCCGTTCCACCGGTCACTAAGGCCGTTTTCCCTTCAAGACTTTTCATAGTTTTGCAAACAGCATTAGTGTTTTTTTCATAAAACCTTATAAGTATGGCAATAATTATCACAATTCCTACGAAAAGTAGCGCCGACATTGTAACCCGCAGTAAGCACAAACTAGACTGAAGTAAGGAATAGATACAGCGAAGACTGTAGTCAGACGGAGTGTCACGTCATGCAATTCAGTTTGCATAATTGTCGATTGTAACTGTGATTGAAATAGACTTCCTGTAAAAGGGTTCCGCAAAATTAATAAAAAAATACTTATAGTGATTATATATGTTCATCTGTGCACAAGCAACGAGGTCAATAGACTGACTAGTAAATCAAGTACATACAAAACCAAGCGCAGCGAGGTTCAAAACTCTTTGACATTACGTTGTTTCCTACTTTCTCTTGTTCATACAGGCATGGGTTATCTTACATAACATTAATTATAAGACAATCTATGCGTTTTAAGTCTAGATCTAAATTCTAAGATGCACTATCTTACATTTTTCCTTATTCACGAATAATCAGTTTTAAACAAAAAAAAACTATTAAAGGGATTAAAGGTAATTTAACTTTGTTTTACAAAAGTGTCGTTGTCAACTTTTTCCTCTTCGTCTAGTACGTACAAAGATTATGGAAAGATATTTTCACGTCAATGATTATGAAGTAAGTATACCATTTTTATAAAATTTTGCAGAAGAGAATAATATGAAACAGTACTCACAGCCTCAGCAAGCACGTCGCCGACCTTGTCAATCTTCAAGATAGTGACCTTGTCTTTGTCCAGTTCTTTGTACATCTTCTCCACAACGCTACTGTATGGAGACAGTGTGCCCGTGATCAGCAAGATGTCCGGCTGACAACCCTTTAGGACTAGGTCTTTGCGACTGAAAAAATTGGTACAAAGCATAGATAGGTACTTTTTTCGTTTGTTATAGTGACCACAACACGTTTTAATTAAAAACCCGGCTAAGTGCGAGTCGGACTCGCACCCTAAGGGTAATTTCAACTTAATACCTTCAACATTTCGGTAAAAAAGGGTCTTGTCAGACAGACAGACGGTCAACAAAGTGATCCCACAGGGGTTACGTCTTTTTTTTTCTTTATTAGTACGGTACCCTAAAAATATTTTTTTTCGTATTTGAATTGTAATTACAATCGCGTATTATTTTTGTACTTTAACCTCACAGGACTTAATATCCTTCGGTATACAGGAAAATTTTAACATATGACTCCTATGTCAATTTCCCATTGAGTTCCCGGAAAATGAAAATTCATGAAAAATGTATTGCAATTTATGCGAAATTATGCCTTATTGCGTAAATATTTACGTTTTCTTTTCTATTCCTGTGAATTTAGATGTTAATCTACCCATAATGGTGTTTCAATTCTCATTTTTTGCGAGTCGAATATTGCCAGTGTCAATGATAATTTTGCCTCAAACAGAATGACAAAAAGTCAAACCTTAGATTAAATTGGATGACAAACAAACGAATGACTAGTATTAATGAGAACCAGAATAAGCGAACGACGAAGTCTTAAATCACGCCAATTTTATTACAAAAAAATAACCGGTCAAGTGAGAGTCGGATGCACGCGCCGAGGGTTCTGATATAGTTACGTATAGTATTAGCACAGGTATTAGTAGCAATAAAATCTATTTTAAGGACCGTAACACAAAATTTGTTTGTTAAGTTTTTTTGTGGATCTACTTCGAAAGACATTGTCAGACTTGTTATTTTTTATGTAATCTATACAATGTGTATTTTCGAAGCATGATCAAACAAAATATAATTAGTCAAAAAAATTATCGATAAACAAAGTTTTTTTTTCTTTTTAAGCAAACGGTGCATTTTCTTCAAAGAAAGTCTGCCTAGCTAAAAAGTAAAACAAAGTAACAATGTCGTCGAGAAATTTCAGAAAAAAAATATTTTAGATGTTTGCAAAAAATACAGATATTTTTATTTTTGATCGGTAACTTTAAAAGTAGGTCGTTTTAAAGTTACAGATTGGTCCCGTGCAGACCATATGCGGACCTTAGAGTGATAATTTTATACCAGGACCTGAAGTTCAACATTCCAAAACATTTTTACCGGCCAATCTTATGATTGACTACGGTTTGTAAAGAGACTGTATGGATATCGTCTCTTTGGTATCACAATCTGTAGTTAGATTGCTATAGCTAAAGCTGTTTTCTCTGTGATTTTGCCAATATCTTTTCGTATTTGCTTTGTAAAATGTACTTTTAAACCTAGAATAAAACAACGTTTTATTCGCTTTACCAAGCTGTTTAATATTCTTAACTTCTTAGAACTTTTCCACACTACAAAACTTCATATGGTGGCTCTTAAAGACGTTTTGGAAGACTGACAATCAGGGCAAGTCTAATTTGCCATTTATATATACAACAAACTAGTACACACGACCGCACATCAGTAGAAACACTTTTGGACCTTATGGCGTGGTAAGAGAGTTGAAAAAGTTTCTACCGACAAGCGGTTGACCGTACAAATATTAAAAAACTTACTTGATGAACGCCCGGACGTACTGCTTGATGTTGTGAGTGTTGAGGTTACCGCGCAGGCGAGATCGGTAGTCGGTCAGCAGGCGTTCCTTTTCGCCTACTTCGCAGGAGTCGCTGTTTATTTGCTGTAAATCAATATCTCCTTTTAAGCAACAGATGATACGAAAAGGTTCTTCAACATTATTCAGATAATTTTAGATTAAAACAATGAGAAGAATTTAAATTAAATATGCAAGCACTAAACAGGGACAACTAGTAACTACACATACAAATGTCTCGCAAACAACATCTAGGCAGGAAAATATAAAAAAATTATTGAGTAGCCAGCCAGTTGTACGAAGGATCTTTAAAACTAAAGCTTTTTTAGTTTCATTGCTGTCACTTTCTTTATCAACCAAACAAAAAGAGTAAGAAATATATTTAAAGGAGCTTTAACTTTGAAGATGCTTTCTGCAAGTGGCAGAGAGCTCTAAACAAAGCTTGTACTACAATAAACAACGAAAGCAAAGCACTACTAAAGCTAAGGATAAATATTCAGTGTTAGTGTATTAAGTCGTATTGAGGAAGTAGGTATAGTTTCTACAAGCTTTAGCTTTGTATCTTTATTAACTTTTATTTTTACCTTTTTGGTCACATCTCATAATTTGATAATTCCCATTAAGTACCTACCCATATTAGTACAGTTAGCAAAGAAAACAAAACGAAGAATACCTGATAGCGGTAATCAAGATGCACTTCTACGCGAAAACTCACGTGTCCAAACTTGTGATAGATGAGGAAATCTTCTTCCGACTGGGAGATGTCTGCGCCCTTCCATCTGGAGAACCTGGATCTGAATGCGTCAGCCACGGAGGAGGTTGAGGCTGTGCAGTTGACCAGAATCAAGCCGAGGAGGCGTCGGGGGTGGGCCAGGCCGCAGCGTGCAAGGACGTTAGCCCCAGCACCTTCGCCCAAGCCGACGGCATAGCGGACGTGCAAGAAGTCCAGTACTGTGATCAAATCTTCTCCCAAAGTTTGAAGAGACGGGAATTGATAACTGCAAAAGTAAATTACGACTGTTCATTATATTTGGAAGCTTTAATTTACACACGAATTCACGAATTTCAACAAGTTTTAAAATACTTACGAATCAGGAAGATCAGGAGAACTCTCTTCATGTCCAGGAACATCGATGTGAATGAAGCAAGACCTCTCCTTGATCTCCAACATAGCTGGGCAGTTCACGAAGTCCACCATTGATGAATCTGAAAATACGAGTAGATCTTTATTATGTGATACAACTACAAAGCATTTTTCCCAAAAAAGAAAAATATTAAAAAGCACATAGCATTAAAAAACATAGAAGCGAAAAAGCTCGACGTCGAATGTGTTATCCTCTAACACAAACAGAAGCATTATTAAAGAAGACAAACAAATGAAAATTTAAAAAAAACCGGCAAAGTGCCTCTCGGGCCACGCGCAGTGTATTAAGTTTTTCATTACCATTTTCCCTCCTAACGATCAGCTAGGTCTAGCAGCGCCTGATTGCTATTGCTATTTATTTTTTCAGTATTTTGACTATTACTCGTTACCCTGTAAAGAATACTTAGTTAGTCGTAGGTCGTAACTCCTCCAAGCTTAGTTACCACTGAATTTTTAGGGTTCCGTACCCAAATAGTGAAAAACGGGACCATATTAATATGCCTCCCGATGTCTGTCAGTCTGTCTGTGAGCGAGTTGTATCTCATGAACCGTAATAGGTAGACAGTTGAAATTTTCACATATTATATATTTCTGTTCCCGCTATAACAACAAATAATAAAAATAAAAATTATAATTAATTAAGTGGGCTGCCCAACTAAAAACGTGTTTTTGTTTAGGCGGCTTTTGCTCGGTTTTCGTTTTCGCTCTATGGAAATTGGAATGTTATAATAAACTGGTCAAGTGCACGTCGGTCTTGCGTGAATTCATTACACTTCTGCGTGATTGCGCGTCCATAACTAAGACGGAATTTTTACCTTAGTGGTACGGAACCTTCGGTGCACGAATCTGACTCGCACGTGACCGGTTTTTCACGTTTCCCATATCTACCGTTTAGCTGGCAGAGGGAGGGAGGGACACTTGACTAAAAAAACCGGCCAAGTGCGAGTCGGACTCGCGCACTGAGGGTTCCGTACCACCACATAATCATAATTGTATTAGTTGAAATTTCAGCACTTGACCAAATTTTATTATTTGTTGTTATTTAATAGCTTATGAACTATAAACATACCAATTTTCAAGTTTGTAAGTGTTCTCGTTTTTAAAATAGAACTAAAACAAAAATCACCTCCGCGACCATTCTACTTGATCCATTATATGAATGTTCTTGAAACAGGAGCTCACCACAATTGGTTACCATTAGTTGTGAGTAAAGTTGTAATATTTAATGATTTCAGACTTTTCCCTTTATTTATACTGTGACTTCTTGCCAAATTTCATAATTTTAGGTCAACGGGAAGTACCCTGTAGGTTTTACTTTTTTGCATAAATGTATGGAGATGAGGACATAAAAAGCCATATCTTTTGATTGCGTCGTTGTAAAAAAATTAAATTTTCAGATCTTGTGTGGTCCGTGGACCCTAACATATGGTATTAATTTCAACCTGATACCTTTACCCGTTCGTGAGATAAAGGGTCTTGACAGACAGACAGACAGACAGACGGACAACAAAGTGATCCTATAAGGGTTCCGTTTTTTCTTTTGAGGTACGGAACCCTAAAAATAGGTAAATATTTCGCAAAAGGATCCCTAAATAAAAAACTGTTTCAAATTACTAACAATATTTTTCTAAGACCTATCTAACGACCGATTGGAAAACGACCAGTCCATCGTCCCAGGTACAGATGAGGTGACGAAGTGCGGAATGACCTAAGCCTGGATGCCCTCCAAAGAGCCGATTGGCAAGAAGCGGCACAGAACAGGAAAGAATGGAGAACTCTCGTGTCGGAGGCCAAGATACTCTTGGGGTCGCTGAGCCAGCGTAGTAAGTAAGTAAGTATCTAACGACACCCCATAACATGGGCTAGATGAGAAAAAAAATATCCTTACTACGCCTAGGGGAGGTAGAGGTACCGAAAAAAAAAAATCAGTATTGTAATTTACCACCTTGTCGGCGGATACTGCTTTCCAGTACTAAAGATCTCTGAGCTAAGCCACGGACAGACAGATGGTCATGACGAAACCATAAGGGTTTCTCTCTGACTACGGAACCCTAAAAATTGCTCAACCATGATTCACATATGCATACCTACTCTCTATGGGACACCATGTTCTTGATGTTTTAAATTTGTCTTATTCTTTTTCCAAATAATACTTTTTTAAATACGTGCTAACGGAATAGTTTGTTCAGAATCGAGAGTAGAATCAATTCCACGGGTTTTTGATAGGGGTATTTTTTTTATTGTTTAAATTTTTGCCGCTTCTATTCTAAATATTTCTGTGGATACGCGCGCTGGCGGCCGGTGCCGCGAGGTTCATGAGCGGTGAGGAGGGGAGGGAAGTTGGCGTGGCGTGCGCGGAATGCGTAGACTAGAACAACGTTGAAACTAGAAGAGTGATGAAACTTTAAAATAACAATATCTAGGAAAAAAAACTTTGTTAGAATTTTTTTTACGGGAATGGATTCCTTTTAATAAAAATCAGTTGGGGTGTATGAGGGTTT
The DNA here is from genome assembly GCA_947532105.1 of Athrips mouffetella. NCBI lineage: Eukaryota > Metazoa > Arthropoda > Insecta > Lepidoptera > Gelechiidae > Athrips > Athrips mouffetella. The sequence goes on from OX383963.1 coordinate 18,121,551, forward strand.
CGCTTATTCCATTAACACGTTGTATATTGTGATAATCGAACAAGCGTCTTATGTATTGATATTTTTCATACATAGATTTTTTTAAACCGGGCAAGTGCATGTCGGGCCACGCGCATTATAGGGTTCCGTGGTTTTTTTTAAAATGTTTTATCGCAAAGCAGATTTTGTTTAAATATTTCATAACGTTCATAACATAAACTTTTCCTCCTAATGCTCTGCGAGAACCTGGCGCTTGATTACTATTGCTATTATTATTATTCCCAGCTTTTCGATAACAGCTCATTAATCTGTGAAGCTTTCTTAGTTGTGATAATTTTCCTCTTTATTTTATCATATTTACAACAACCAATAACAACCGTCAAAAGGCAGGTCGACTCTAATAAAAAAATTGCGCTTTCAAGCTATTTCGCAAACTGATCTCTAAATGGAAAAATTATATATGTAGACTTACATTATTTTTAAAAGAACTATCTAAAGACACCCACCCCTTTCATAAATTTATTTTACCACTTTGTCGGCGTGAATGAAATGTACCTATATAAGAACAAAATTTCAGTTTTCTAGTACAAAGGGTCTCTGAGCTAAGCGGCGGACAGATAGACAGACGGACATGACAAAAAGGGTTCCTTTTTGACAACGGAACCCTAAAAATCTATATGGGAAGCATTACATGCGGTCAAACTTAAAGAGCGTTTTAAAACAATAACATCATTTCGAAAAATTACATAGCCGCAAAACAGATTAACGTATAATCTCGACATAATTTAATACATTGTAAGGGGTTAGAGAACAAAACGCTCTATCAGTAATGAAGGTAATTTAAATTAATGTCTATATTGTTTATTTCAACTGATTGAAATAGATTATATACAATGTTTCAACAATAGCAAAGCATATTACCTGCATATGTACCTAATCTAGGTATAATAAAACTGTAACGGGTCGGTTTTTGTACATTGAATATTTTACAAAGTGATGAATTCAAGTGATATTTTTATTCAGACCCCAAATCCGCAATTTTACAATTTTTGTCTGTCTGTATGTTACCTCATCACGCAAAAACGACTGCTTAGATTTATATAGTTATGATAATGAAGGTCTAAGCTACATTATAGTATATGTTTTATTATGATACACGTCTGGAAGCAGCGTACGGTCAACCGCTTGTCGGTAGAAACTTTTTCAACTCTATTACCACGACATAAGGTCCAAAAGTGTTTCTACTGATGTGCGGCCGTGTGTACAAGGTTGAGCTCTTATAAATTAAAAAAAGCCCGCATAAACATCGAGTTTATTTTATAATGGTATCGCGAAGCTGGTTGATGCGCGGTCAATACAAAAAAATACAGATGGCGCTACAAGTAAATTAAAACCTTAGACAAACAAATACGTGACAGACATTGAACGAGCGCGTCACTGAAAGGGAGAAAACATCCCTGTACGAGTATTACATACTCGTAGACTGTATTATAGGCCCTACATAAATGCACTGTCTATTGAATTCATGACACAAATTTTAGCGTAGACTGTAACTTTCATAATAGTACATTAAGATGCAAGTGCGCTATTTTGCTCATTACAGCCAAGGCTCAGGAATTAATGGAGCCGAGAGTGTAATGCGCACGTGCATCTTACGACGTTTTTCAACACATTTGCGAGTAAAAATACGAAAAATTACCCCTGTCATACCAATATTACGTTACAACAAGGGCTGAAATGTGTAGTTCATCAAATATACACAATTTAAATAACAAGGATAGGTACATTTGCCAGGGCCAATAGTTAATGAAACCCTTTTTAAAGTTTTATAAGAGAAATTCTTTCTACAGCTGTTTCTATGTCGTTTTAAAGATGCTACGTGGATGCTACCCTACCACCTGTTAGAATTTTTTAACTTTCTCTGCAGAAGCAGAGATAGAAACAATCAGAGGCTACTAAATTGTAAACTTTAAGACCATCTGCTCATATTTACAAAGTATAAAATTTTAAACTATCAAACCCCACACTATGGGGTCGATAAGAAAAACATTTTTCATCCCCGCTTTACGAGTATGGGAGGTACCCTAAAAATTATTTTTTTCTTTTCAAGATTTTGTTTGTCGGGGAGACTAATATTATGTATATCCACACCAAATTACAGCTTTCTAGTACTAAGGGTCGCTGAGCACAGCCGCGGACAGACAGACAGACGGACATGACGAAACTGTAAGGGTTCCTTGTTGACTACGGAACCCTAACAAAGATCCGCCACAGTATCATACACCTTTTCTCACCAGATTATAACAAACAACAAACTGTTTCAAAACTGCGAATTTAATAAGCATGGAATTGGCATACGAAAATGCCTTGGGCCTTTGAGCAACACGAAGTAATATCAATCGCACGAATTTTCGAATTTTAGTTTAGTTCGCTCAAAAACTTTAAACTACTTGTGACTGTTTCTACGCTCTATTTGCCAAAAATAGCTGAGAATGTTGAAATTAATGTAGTACGAGTACTTACGGTTGGTACCAAGATCGTGGACGGTGAGAAACACGCATCTTTTATCCTGTTGGCTCAAGTCACCCTGGAATCAGCACAAAACAAAATTTTATATGAATAAAATATTTGAGGGGAAAGGATCTGGAGGGAAAGATAAGGACTGCAATAAATAATGTATGTTGATATGGCGGGAAAGGATGAGGGAAGTATAGGTAGAGAAACCCAGAGGACCAGGTTAAGGGAAAAACAAATGTCGTGTAGTATCACAAAGTCAGGGAAGTTACAGAGGATAGGTAGGCAGGAGGAGGTTATTCCACCGACAAGGGCATAGCTATTAAATAAGAAGAAAATATTATGAAAGATAATGATAAATTGAGCAAGGTTAAGTTGAATATTTTTTCATTCGTATTCGAAACGCCTTGTACTTATTTAAAATGATGAGTGAACAAATCTTTTACGAAATAAAAATATAACGAGCGAAATTAAACATATTTTTCGAAGGATGTGCGTGAACTTGTAGCCGTTTTCATACTATGCACAATATTTTAAACAGAAAATATAGATTAGTAGATTGAAAATTGATCCTAAAGCGTAAAAATACTTTGCTCTAACCTTGATAGATTTGAAAATAAAGGAAACACTAAGAAAAGAAATATAATTAAAAAACTTCAGTTGAATATAACAATGTTTTTCATTTTGTTAAACTTCTTGAAAGGAAAATCCACGAATTTAATATCAACATAAATTATATTAAAGTGATGTAACCAATTATTGTGACTTTAAGAAAACAATCGTACTTTCTTGTATACTGAAAAATAAATTCTTTGATACAGTATAATTACGCTTTACTAAACAAACTTTTGTTCCATTCATACACGAAAACTTTCCGCGCCACAATAAAGGCCCTACGCACGCGAGAGGCTGCAAAGGATCAATATTCGATATCCTGCGACGCCAAACGCATCTCTATACCATAACTTTGTACCACTTCTTACTGCTGTCCTTTTCGCTCTTATGGCGTGGTATGGGGGTGGTATGGTTGCGTCTCTATCAAAGGGTCCTGCCCTGGAGATCCTGCGGCGTCACAGTGAATAGGAGGAGATAAGCCGAATTGTAGATGTAAATAAGCCCCGCTTGAAACACTGCCGGTCCTTTACTTTTGTTCACAGTAGATTTGAGGTTCAAACTATTATATATTCTGTGGGTTCAGTCACGTTTTCATCTTGAAATTGGCTATGAGGTTTAATAATCCAAGTGTACTCAAGATTTATCTTTATGGCTTTTAGCCCTTAGACCACCGCTCTCTTGATAGTCGTAAGATTGTCGGTTCTTATCACAGATATAGCTTATATATAGTTCTGTGGTTCTTATCGTCTTCAGTAAGTTGAAAATTTATAAAACTGAAATTCAACGTGACTCTAGGGACCTCTTTCTTGTATTTTATACAGGATCCTAACTATGGAGAAAGTGAATCGCGCAGCAAATAATTTTTCAACACATTTGCTCATAAAACAGCTCTATTTGCACTGTATTTAGGTCCATAATCCAGCTTATTAAAAACGCGTGCTTTTCTCATTATATATTACAGCACTAGTTATATAATTTTTGTTTTTTTTTACATTAACAAAGAGCAAGGAGTTCTAATGTCTAAAATATTTATGACATTTTCGTAAATATATACCTAATGTTGATAAAAATATAATGTATAAACAGTTTGTTGCATGAGATTAATAAATTTGACAACAAATTAACATTAATTGATTTTGTACGCAATTTATTTAAAGTTTTTGTACTTTTTCAATGACTACGCTGTTTGGGAGCATTGCCACTGCTTCGTCACAGCTCCTCATTTGAAAAAGAAATGCGCGCGCAACAAGAATTCCGCGCGCCATTTTCCAGAAGTATTTTCATTTTCTTTGATTTTTGTGAGTAACTAATAATGTCGTTCGTCGGTTTCAAGCAATGAAGAGGAACTTAATTTAACCCCACAGGAAATAATTACTGGGGCGCAAAATGCAAGTGAGAGTCTCCTTCCAGCATAATCAAAGGAAAAATAGGTATATTCTTGCCTACGAAAAGTTCATTGAATGGAAGAACAGCAAAAATGCCATTTCGTTTTCAGAGAATGTCTTTTTGGATAATTTCAATGAGCTGGCGAATAAGTATAAACCTAGCTCTTTGTGGTGTATTTATTCCATGTTGAAAAGTATTGTGAGAACGAAAAATGGAGGCTCAGGAATTGTAGGTAAGAGAATTTGATTCGTTTTTATTAGCAAATGTGTTGAAAAACGTCGTAAGAAGCTTGTGCGCTTTGGTGATTACACCCTCGGCTCCATTACGCCCTCGCCTGCGGCTCGTGCTGCAATTTCTGAGCCTCGGCCGTAATATCCAAAATAGCGCACGTGCATCTTAATGTACTATTGAAACTTACAGCCTGTAAAAGACTCAGTTCAGATTCAGCAGTACAAGAGTGAGTGTCACAAAAACCGTATAATACATAAAATATACATAAAACTTACCTGTCCATGTTTTGGAATAATTCCCTAAATAGCAGCATGTAAAAATATTGTTTCATCAGGATATTGGTAGAATTTGGAAGAAACATAAAGTAATCCATTCGCTAAGAGTACCCTCGTTTTTCGCCCTTTACGCAAAAAGAAAATGTCAAACGGTTACTACACTTTTTCTTTATTTGGGCTACGAAATGTTTTCGGATGGTTTGCCTGTACTGCTGATATTTCCAAGCAATATTACCAAGTGACATTCTCTTTTGAAATAAGTAAAAACATGCGTAGTTTTCAAGAGTTAGGCAGAAGCCATATAAAAAATAATAACTACGAAGTGGATAGTGTACAAAACATTATAAAGTAAAATCTTGGTTTACCTATATTTTTCCTAAGATTTGGACACAGGCAGGGACGGGAACCCCAACTTACCTGGACATGAACATGGATATCTCCACTGCGGTCTGTGCTGACCACATATTTCTGTAACAATGGAAAGTACCTTTAAACATGACAAATTCGTAAGAACGAAAAACTATTTTCGATATTTTTTACCTTTAGTTTTTATTTAACTTTTTCTTATTTATTAAATACAGCAAGAGAGTGAAAGAAGAGTGAAAGTCTGTATGAAAATCTTACGGTTTTCAAGTGAGATCAATCATTTTAGAATGAGATTACACAAATTTTGATTGCAGCTTGTGGTAAAAACATGAGTTTTGCAGTTCCAGATCGCAGATCCACTCTAGAAAGCAGAGGGCATCGGCTAGTAGTATATACAGGGTTTAAGACGCCTACGAAAATAAAAATGCATTCCGGAAAGAAAAAATTGACTTCCCCATACAAACTTTCCAATCAAGTTATTAATTTTGTATGGAAATACTGATTTTGTTTCCTGAACGTTTCAAGTCAGTTTTCTAAAAGCTGTCCCTTACACCACAGGGTGTACAGATACACATACTTACAACTAAATAAAACTTTGTGTCATGTCGACAAAAGACCATAAAAAGATAAAACTCACGAAACAATTATAAGCACAATAAACTTCTGTGAGAAAACACACGCGATCATTAGTGCAGTGTCTCGTGCGCTTCACAAGCAAGACAATAGACAGACACTTTTCAACAAAGTTTTTACGCTTCTAGTTACTTCTCAGAACTCTAGATGACCCAGTAAATGTCACGTTCATAAAATACCACTCAATATAATTATCAATGTATAACAAGCCTGAAGAATGTGAATCTGCCCATAATACTTATCAGTTTTCATAATGATAATGGGGCGAAATAGGAAAAAAAAATACCTATTATCTTGATGCAGTTCTATGAGATAAATGGGTGGGCGTAAGCTGAGACGCAGATGGCGCAGACCAATATTTCTATCTTTTTCTTCGTAATAAAGCAAGAGGAAAGACGCGTTCTGCCCTGCGCTGCGCTATCTTCGTCTCAACATACGCCCACCTTTAGTTTCATAGACAGATTTACATCCTTCAGGGTTGTTAATAATTTTTTGTTACACGTTGTATATGTCACTGGAAAATAATAAGAATCGTAAAATGATCAATTTCTTAGTAAATTGATCAACTTTTGAAACATAATAAACTCGCAGAAAATTCTTAGAGCCATAGAGCCGTTTGGTAAGGCAAACACAACCTAACCGATTCCGAACGGGATCGGTTAGGATGTGTTAGGTCCTCTTACGACCAAAGGCACGAGCCGAGCCAGCGAAGCGAGCGATTTGGTAAAGTTTATTATTTTTCAAAAGTTGTTCAACTTAGTAGTAAATTGATCGATCAACTTACGATTCCATTATAATTTTCAGGTGACATAATATGTCAGATTTTTTTAAATTCCCATAAATTAAAAACCATGATTCGTCACTGAAACTGAAAAACTTTTGCAAATAAATGTGTGTACGAAAATCAGATGAATTCTATTCATTTTTCTTTTCATTTCCAAATACATGTTTTATGAAAAATTTGATCAGATTCATTGACTGAGTACTCCTCTAAAATTATAAAAAGGAAATCAATTAAGAAAGAACATCGTGTAGATAGAATTGAATTGATTGAACATGACATTGTACATAACAGTCTTAACACGTCCACAACTGGACAAAGGCTTTCCGCAAGAACACAGTCACCACGCTATTGGCCACGCTTGCCACACTCATGTATGGCTCACGAAAAAAAAAATTAATAATACGTTATTGCTCACACATCACAAAAATAACACACACAACAAAGAAAATGTAATGGCAAAGGCGACCTCTACTAAGCAACATTTTACATCAATTATCAATGACAAAACAAAGTATTATTTTCAAAGCAGGTTATAAGTAAAGTAATAAACTATTTATGAATGCACCGAAAAGTACAAAAAGTCTATAAGATAACAAACATGTTTCTAAAGCAATCGTCCTGGACCAAGATAAATTGAAAATCAATCATGCACCTATTCAATCACAACTACATCTCTAGCCATTTTTAACCAATCTATATGATGTCTAACTACATCACAGACATTACTTGAAATACGTATCTATAGGTCTGTCTATCAAGGCGGTGATCTAATCTCATTATAGGATTGACGCACAAATCCGGATTAGAAGACTATTTACAAGTCAGCAGGCTTTTCGAATGTTTTGGAAAGCAGAACCATTTAAATCATTCACAGAAATACTTTTGGACTTTTGGTAGAGACTAAACAAGTCTTCTGATGAAAACCTACCGACAGCTTAGAAATAGGGTAAATAAAAAATAGTAACTAGTTATTAGGGACGCTTTTACCGGCGTCAGTCTACCTAAAAATACCTGATAGATAGTACCTCAAAAAACTCAGTAGATAATACTATATCACTAAAGCATTGAAAACCTCATCAAAAGAGACAAAATCATCTTATTGGGATAGAATTTTACTTCTACACACACACATTCTATAGGTGCGTGCTCTACCTACTATTTCTTCAGTTATAAAATAAAATATATAAATAAAATATACATCTCCAGTGCAAATATTGTTTCTAGGTTTAGTTCACGAGTTTATGAGTGTAGTTGTCTTTTGGTTGCTGAATGTATGAAATAAAAACGCCAGTTTACTATTATTTTCATTTGCGGAAATAGATTAGTAGGCTAGTAATAACTGAATTTGTAACTGTCTTCGCGGTCTAGTGAGAAGAATCTTGGAGGTAGATGTTGGGCTCTCAATTCCGAGAATTGCCTGACTGATACGAGAGAAAAAAATCCAAGTATTGGGAGAAATTAAATTTCAACAAATAGAATATTTCAGCCGGAAAGAATATTTCACACATCATTTCACGTAAAGGTGCTTGATTTTTCTTCTTCTTTTCCGGTATTAATTCGTCATTAACAAAGCAAAGGGGACGATTGCATACAATAAATGTCAGATTGGCCGATGTCCTACGGTAAAGTATAAACATACAGAAATGTTCGAATTTGAACCAATAGTAACCAATTAAATTTCACCTATAATTTTGGCGTTTGGTAGGATTACAATGAATTTTGGTGAAAACTATTTGTACCTATTTATACCACTAAAAGAATGCATGTTTTGCTTTGGTCTGGCACTCAACAGGAACTTACGTTACCGCGAACGTATGTTCCATTGAAGAAAATCGGGTTTCATTTGGAATTTATTACGCAAGTAATAGCATATTGGGTTTTTTAACAAATTTCTGCACATCATCCACAGATGCTATTTCTATTAGACCTGTGGCGTTAAGCGCCGCAATTGTGTCAATCAACTACGCAAGAATACAACTTGACAAACACTGATCCACTCTATATAGAGTATAAGTTCATATCAGTGGTAGAAAACAACGCCCAACAAAGAGTAAGCAGGCAGAGTAGGCTTTAAGACGATATGATTTTTTTTTTTGGGTATTTTGGAGATATATTTTTATTTACTCAGTATCTTGCCGTGATTTTCAGGTATGTGTTTGCTGACCATTCAAGTAATCATACCACCAAGACCAAAACATGATTAGTGAAAATCAACTCGACAATATAAAAATCCAAAGTTGCCCCTTCAATTTTCATTCTTTCCTCTTTTTGTGGAATCTGAGATGTTTTAAGTAGTGAAATTAAGTATATAAAAAGGTGTTTGTAATTGCTATCATATGACCTACCTAAAATTTTATTTTTTACTTAGTTTTTACAAAAAGTCGATGTTTTATATCGGGCGCTTACGCCATTTAGTTATGGTAACACGCACAGTATATCTGTCGCAATCTAAATGCGTTGCGGATTGCGCACTGTATGCCTTTCTTTCAAGCGAAAAGACTGCGCCCACTGTCAAATATCTATCTTTTCACAAATCCTCCATACGTTTGGATCGCGAACATCAAGTAATTTTGGAATGTTTAAAGCTGAAAAGACCACTATTTTTAAATAAGTAGGCCTGTTCTGACAAAGCAAATTGGTCACTGAAAGTTTCTACAGCGTTCAAATAAACCTGAAAAGTTGGTAGTTCGCAGTAAACATAAAGTAACTAAGTGAAAGTCTGAAAAGGCGTTTCGGATTAAACATAAAATAATTTTGAAATCTTCACAAATCGAAAGAACACAGTTTACTTGTTACAAAAAGCCCGTTTTAGCTCATTTGATTAGGTTGGCAACTAGCAAGTTGTGTATAGCTGCTCATGTGATAATGCACTAGCCTCTCAACTCCCAACCTTGGCGTCAAAACAAAGCATTTTCTCTCATTGATATTTTGGGATTCGGTCGATATGATATGCTAGTATTGAACAAGACTTCGCAGACGTGGTCAAGGTTGGTCTGGGTCAGTTTTGGACTAACAAATATACATTCTGTGTTTTATACACATTGAATAATTTTATATAGTTTTATTTTTCATCATCCAGGCTTAGTTGTTTTTTTCATCTTTATTACTCGTATTTATCATTAACTTTACAAATAAGAAGTTACCATAAACGGAATTTTGAAATTTATACTGTTTTTTTAGCTTAGTTAATTTTTAAATACCACTGCTAGCTTGTCCCGGAACTCAGTTTTTTCTATGACTTTTGGCTCTGGCTAGTTAGGAATATCTTTACTTCCTCTATTAAAATGTTTTATTATGCACAATAACTTCGATCATACATTTTGCTAGATACACACTCGCATTTAAGATTCGAGCGAAAAATGTCCCCACCATAGAGTATAAAGTAATCTAATGTTTTAGCTAAATTTATTTTTTTACTTGTGAATTGATTTTCAACAACGTTTTTTATTTATTAGTCCCAACCCAAGTCACACATTTCTCAGAGAGGCAAAATTCAAAATTCATACATTTTAGTACGGAGGTCCCTCGCAAGAAGTGGATACTTGTCAGAAAGTGCTGCTACTTAAACATCCTTGGTCCCCACTTTCATGTTCTAAATATGAATTTTCAAATTAAAAGTTTTGTAAGCCATAAAGCGACTGAGAGCACAGAGAGTCATTGTCTTTTTTCAGTGTCATTTTTGAGCAGTAATCGTGCATCTACCAAATTTATGATCGAAACACAATAAACAATAAGTTTATAAACAGCTATTTTGCAATACTGACATACCAATTAGTGTATGTAGCTTTGGTACTTGTCACCATCGCAATATATCTGAAGTAACGATCATGCGGTTTCGTTGTAAACAATAACAAGGCAACGGTTGTTTACGAGTACCACGCCCAAAATAGCAGCGAACGTGGTAGGTACACTTATAACTACTATGGAAGACATAAACGGACTCAGTGGAAATTTTCTAGCCGTTTCTTTCTGTTTTTTAGAAAACTCTATTAGTTTGTGAACATATGTTACGCCAAGTTATTGCAAATAATAAAAAGTTTATCATCAGTACTTTTAGTTTTATTCCTATACTATTTAACGAGCAATATTTGTATATACATTTGTATATAAATTATATATTTATTTATTACAGTCGGTTTCTCGAAAACGGCTCCAAATTTTCGATGAAATTTACCATACGGGGGTTTTCGGGGGCGAAAAATCGATCTAGCTAGGTCTCATGTCTAGGGAAATTCGTTTTCCCGTGATTTTAAGCATTTTTCAAAATACCGCGTTTTAGACAAAAACCTACAGCGCCATTTGTTGGCGGGTAGCATAGCTTGCTCATCCGATGATATTTTAATTTTTAGGGCGAAGCCTTCTTGTACGTTAAATAATAAGATTCATAATTTGTCATTAGGACAAAAAATTGAGAAATCTTATGTCTAATTTCTTGAGGGTTTAATGAAAGCGAGGACGAACTGGTAGATAGATACTTTATATTGTAAGTAATATTTAGGTTTACAAGTATCGGCGCTGGTCCGTCGTGTGAAAGAGAATGAAAGGCTCTGCGTAATTGCCTTTATACCCAAGTTTAGCGCCATCTGGTTTCCTATTTAGAATATAGGAAAGAAAAGGAGCTGTTTTGTCGACGGCTCTAATTTGACATTATGTGTGTTATTGACAAGCTATAAATCAGATGTCGCTAGCATTAACATCTTAATTTTAATACAGTTTGGGTCACTGTGCTACGGCGTAGTAAGCGTAGCAATCGTAACCGTCAATAGAGTTTTTACAAGATTTATTGTGAAGATAATGCACAAATTAAATTCTACTATTCGAGTAGGTCTCGACCGCTCGTCGGTGGAAACACTTTGACCTTGAGTGGGTCTCTGGCTTCGGCTGGTCCAGCTTATGCTAGCTGTATAACTTCGTGCTTGCTGCCGTGCTTACTAAGAATAGAGTGTAGTGTGTGCCTTTTAGTGTTGATTTTACTTAAATAAGAAGAATATGAAGAGTTTTATCACCAAATTAAGAAAAATCAATGTTCGATGGTAAAAACAGTAAATCGTTTTTCAAAAGTACCGACTTTGAGCGTCCATAGAACCTCATCCGGACCGATTTGAGCAAAATGCAATATAGACTATTCGTCAGTAGAAGAGCCTCAAGCGATTAAAATATTAAATTTGCCTATAGTAAAGACAGTAAATCGATCTTCAAAAATCCCATAGAACTTATACCGGACGGATTTGGTCAAAATAACCAATAGTCTCGGCGTCAGTAATATAGCCCCAAGCGATCTAGATAGGTAATTTGGTGATAGTCGAAAGAGTAAAATGATAGACATGGGCTTGAAAACTAGGAGTGTATAATTAAAGAGTTTTTCTTTGTTTTTTTTACATGAACTTAAAAAAAACTCTTTTCCTTCTTTTCCATCAAATTTGAGATACAGCAACGCGTAGCAGAACTATAGTATAAATTAAATTAGTAACCGATCACATTCCAACATTTTGAGTTAGTTGACTACGGTGGTGTAGCAAACGTAGCAATAAGTTCTCGTAGGCGTTACTACTATGAAAAATATTCTACTTATTTTTATTATAACCATGTGTCTATCTAGGTATGTACAGTACCTACGTGACAGCTCAGGAAGGCGGGCGAAATTAGGCAGTAAGCTGCCGTTATTCATAATCTAAGGGCGAAATGAATGCAGCACCTGAGCTGTCGTGTCGCGCACTATATACAGAATGTAAGGAAAAGTACCGATCTCCTTTTAACCACGTGTTCTATAAGGAGAATAGAACAATAAGCATGTTTATAAATAAAAATAAAATAAAAAAACAACAGATTGTAATAATAAATATTAAAATTAAATTGTGTCAACCCTCACCAGACTCAAGACGATCGCACCGATAAGCGTCATTATTTGCCTCATGTGTCGTCCTTACGTAGTTTTCTCTCTCTCTCCTATCTCTATTGCACGCTTGTGAATGGCGTTCGTTAGTCAAAGGCGGCGGGTGCGCGTTGCGATTCTTAGCATAGGGTTGGCAACTTGAACTTTTTTTTGATAGGAAGTATTTTATTTTTATGTAATTTTTTATTATCAATATGTTCTATGTACTTTATTCTACTTACACAATATGACTGTGGTTAAAAGGAAATCGGTACTTTTCCTTACACCCTGTATATGTATAAGGTCCTAATGAAATAGTGAACATAATTTTAGTGTGTTACTCACACCATGACACTTAACAACTTTCCCCACGGAACATAGGTCGAAACACGAAAATCAATTTTTTACCTCCCATATAAATTGCATCTGCTGATAGCGTATGGGAGGTCAAACTTGGTGCTTCGTATTTTGACCTACGTTTTTCGGGAAAAGTTGTTCAATTTCATAGTCAAAGTTACATGCCAAAATTATGTTCACTATTTCTGTAGGACCCTATATTTGTAGTAGGACTGCTCCGTGGTCACGTACAAGCGTGGATTCCTCCACATGTGCTGATTGTGGCTCAGTTACTCCTGAATAATTGCTTATTTTGTCTACGTTCACGTTGACAATGAAGAAGTAGTTATAAAAATTAAAATACGCAAACAAGGTGCATGCTCATTCTAAACTGCTCTACTATTTCGGGTTTTCACTTATAACAATTTTCAAATATATAATTAATTTCTATAAATGAGAAGAGAAGTATAATGGATATAATAGAAAATCGCAGAGGAAAGATGATAGGCCACCTAATACGACATGACAGATTTATTAACAACATCATGGAAGGAAAGCGTTGTAGAGGGAGGCCAAGGTTAAGTTACGTGTCACAAATTAAGAAGAAGATAGGCCTCAGATCGCATAAGGAAGGAGGTAAAAGAGGCGGCTTTGGACAGGAAAAGATGGAGGGAGTTGCACAGTTAAACTGACAGGGATGCTGCACCGACAAGAGCCTAGCTCTTAAATTAAAGAAGAAGAATTTCTAAAATGACGAACGAAGTTGCAACCAAGTGAATTCCTAGGTAGTTGGTCGCACAATAACCTCATGCGGTCCACATGATTGAGTCCTTACCTAACTGAAATTTTGTTCGGAACCCCAATAAAAACATATATTGTGCAGATCTTAAGTGCACATCACTAAGTGCAGAAACCGTAAACTTAGAAGTTAGTGCAGATCTAAGTAATGTTAAATTAAATTTTAAAATATGAAATCTGCCATCGGTTGGCTATCGGTAATCCTGAAGAAATAATATAATTTTCCACACAACTTTTTGTACCTTTGTTGTGCCCATTGTAAGATCAAAGAACGCTATAATAAACTCGACTAGCGAATCAACTACGAGTACATGGCGGCGACATATCTAAAGTAAAAAAAATACACTTGCACTCAACTAAACTTGGACTCGCCTGTATAAAATTTTCCAAAAAAAAACACAGACTAAACTGATAATAGTGAACCAAGATCGTGACCAACTCGAAAGAAGAAACCAGAATTTACTGTGTCGACGACCCCTTGGATTGGTTTTATTTTTACTTTTGTATACATACAAGAAACATTTAGCACATTACCAGGTTAAACAGGTACAAACAACATATTTTGGCAGAATAATGAACGTATTTTTTTCCGCTAAAGTGATTACATTCAGATGTTTTTAATTTATGATTCGTTCCATAAAATGACTATTTTTACAGCGACAGACACAAATTTCATTTACGTCAAAATTAATTGAAAATGCAAAGAAATTAAGAAATTCTTCATTTTAGATCTTCTTTATTAAATCAACCGAGATCACAGGAGATTACCTTTTTATCTCATATTTCGTAATTTTAGTCGCATCTGAGAAACTCAGCAAACAGACCTTGACTCATTTTATCCACAGAGAATTTAAATAAAACTTTTTTATGGAAATACTGAAAGTAAAAACCGACTTTACTATATTTTATTCACAGAGTTAAAATTGTATAGAGTGAGGGTAGTAAAGTGTAAATCGTCTCCTAGTCAGTAGTGTTGATCATTATAGTAAGAAAGGAAACTTAAATTATTCGGTATGGAGGACCCTCGCAAGAAATGGACACGTTTATTATGGCTCTTTGGCAGAAAGTGCTACTAGTGCTACTTAGACCTTCTTGATTTTATTCAACTTATTCCAGATTTTCATTTATTTAAATATGGCCACATTATAATTACCAATGTTTCAATATTCCCCAGCCCTAAGACTTAATGCACACTCAGGAGATTTCCCCAGAGGCGCCGCTTGTGCTGACATCATGGCGGCGATATCTTTAATGCGTTTAACCTAATCTCATGGGATCCCGTTGTTTTCCCTTCGTTTCCTCCTTTAAGGGTTTTGCTTATAAAGGGAAAGCTTTGACCCTCGTTATAAGGGCTATTCTGAAGCCGTTCTTTTCATTAAATAGAGAACATAGCTATAGATAGAAATTTGTTAGGTTAGTACCGTACAGTCAAGTCAATTGGACTTTGTACCTCGCTTATCTTAGTCAGCTTAGAGATGGAAGGCGCACCGCGAGTGTCAAGCTTTACCTGATCTAGACTGCACGAAATTTTATAAGAAGATATTTTAAATGTTTAAATGTAGTTGGAAGCTTTATTATTATTCTTTATTCTGAGCAAAATACATATTGCATTGAATATAACTTAATCTAGGTACATTATTTGGAATAACAATTAATATGTCCAAGAAACAAAATAAAAAAAAACAAACAACAGCAACACAAACAAATGGAAATTAGGTATTTAGTATTTAAGAATCAAATTTAAATGTCATAAACTCGTTCACTGAATAAAAACATCTTTCGAGTAATAAGGCGTATAGAATTCTTTTGAATGATGTTACTCTGGTGACAGATTTCAACGACGTTGGAAGTTTATTGAAGCAGCGAATGGTTTGGCAATAAGCACTATGTGAAAAAACAGAGTTTTGGTAAAATTGTGTCACTTTTAATTGGGATGTCTTTTCGCCTTGTTGAAAGTCTCAATAGACCAGTCGCTGAAGAATATCAAGTTATAAAATTATTAGAGTATCTTGTTTTTTGATATGTTGTTAACGACATACTTTTAAGTAATTTTCTAAAAATTCAGAAACCCATTAATCCGGCTTTATGTTTAATGTAGGTATTTACATTTCTTTAAAAAAAACTTTATATATAGAATTAGAGTAGAAAAATATCATGGCATCTCGTATGTAATGTTAATATATTCATGCTATTATGTTTTCAGAAATGTAATTTACTCGGCCCATATCTAAGTGAAAAAATGTTTGTCATCTTGCCGGTGTAGTTTTTAAGTCTCTGGTATTTCTAAAATAGCCTGTAAATCTCTTACTTAACTTACATATAAAAGTTAAGAAAATAATGTTTAATGCTTTTATTTTTTTTTTTTTTTATTGTTGTAGTGGGGCCATTGTTAAATTAGAGTTCATAAATTGGAAGGTACTTACTCATTATAATATACTCAATTACAAAACAAAAGATTAGAAGCTTATCTTATCAGCGTTATAGCTTTTGGTGAGACTGTGGTACAGAGAACAGAAGGTGGCGTAGTGGGCACTCAAACGCAGGACGCGCTGGCTGCGCACGCTTTGGAGCCACGGCTAGGGTTGGCGCTCAGCGCGTGTCATTAGAATATAGTTTATGAATTTGTGTTATTTGCGAAATAAATGATTTTTTATTCTATTCGATGACCATTTCTGCTCTTATAGTGGGTATTTGGTTCACAGTTTAACAATTAATTTTAAGAGTTTATTATGGTAGATACTACCTAACCTAGTAAACAGAATACCTACCTGCTCCTGAAACTTAAATATGTGAAAAAGGAGTCAATCTCAGGATATCGTTGGATCTTCTACATTGTTTCTTTAGTTATAGAAGGTAGGTAAGTAAGTACTCATAGCAGCAAGTGGTAACAAAATCAGTATATGGTGAGCTAGCGCTACGCTATAAACCTATCGATACCAGGGACCCATTTGATGTCAAAACGTTTCTACTCACGTGCAGCCGTGTGAATTACGAAATGTAGGATTTAGTGAAAAACCGGCCAAGTGCGTGTCGGGCCATGCGCAATGTAGGGTTCCGTAGTAAAGTTGCTTTAGGAACAATAATAAATTGTTAAGCAGGTTTCGATATTTTCATATCCAGCAAAGCTCAGCGCCTGATTGTTATTTATACCGGGTGTAAGGGACAGCCTTCCCAATACTGAAAGGGCATGATCAGTCAACGTAACTGAACAACTTTCAGGAAAAAAAACTTTTAGGAAATGAAAAAAAAAATCGGCTTCTCCATACAAACTGTCTAATCTAGTTTGCAATTTTGATTCAGATTCAGATAATTTTATTCAATGTAGATTCTTTACAGAATACTTATTGAATGTCATGCAGAATACAATGCAAATAGAGCGAGTTTACGCCGTTTCGGATCGTGCTATGGCAGCGTAAAAGAAACGGCAAGAAACCACTGCAGCACGGCCTACTTTAAGAGTCGGCTTTTCACAATGTGTTTCTTGTGTTTCGCTGGAATATCAGAGCACCATACCTCTTTGTCATTCATATAGTCATCCATTCTATAGTAAGCTTTTTTACATAACGTTTGCTTTACACATTCTTTAAACTTTCTCTCAGGTAATTGCACTATATTGTCAGGTATTTTGTTGTAGTATCGTATACACAGACCAACGAAAGATGTAATGACTTTAGTTAATCTAGTATATGGTTGATCAATTTTATGCTTATTTCTAGTATTAAAATTATGCCTGTCACAAATTTTTGGTAATTGATGAATGTTCTTTCTAGCATACATTATATTTTCATAGATATACTGGCATGGCACTGTCATAATGTTGATTTCCTTGAACAGTTCTCTCAGGGAATCACGAGTCTTCAGGCAATAAATTGCTCTTATAGCCCTCTTTTGTAAAACGAATATTGAATGTATATCAGCTGCTCAGCACCAAAGCAGTATGCCATAAGACATAATGCTATGGAAGTAGCTTTGTATGGAGAGGTCGATTTTGTTTTCATTTCTCGAAAGTTTAGTTCGCTAAAAGTTGTTCAGTTACGTTGACTGATCATGCCCTTTCAGTATTTGGAAGGCTGTCCCTTGCTTGTAGTTGAAGTAGTTTATCTTTTAATTTCATCACATATGCTACTTTTACAATTTTTTTCATATTTCTAGTAACAGCCGTTTAGCAGAGAGGGGAGGGGGACACTTGACTCTAACAAAAATTGGTGCTTCTAAGCTAAATATTTTGCAAACGGATCCCTAAATTAAAAAGTCGTCTTAACAAACTCTAACGATACTACACACTATGGGGTCGACAAGAAAAACATTTTTACAAAGTCCAAAGTATTTCTTCTGACGTGCTGTTGGGTGTACCTACCAGCACACGAGGCAGGTAGGGAAAGAAGAGCGATTCGTTCATTGATCCTCCACGTGCCACCCATGTGAAGAAAATAATAGACAGCGTTAGAGTTAAAGTAAAGACCACCATTAAGTGCGAGCGAGAAAGTAAACTCTTATGGTAACCCTGCAAGGTACAAAAGGATAGCTAACCGGATGGCTTTGTAACCGATTTGAATGACAGACTACTACAATTGATCACACGAAAAACAAGTGTAGCAATTTTTTGCTGTTATTTGAATTAAATCGTAATAATTATTTGTACATACAGTTCTCTGGAATAATGGCAATTAATTACTTAATTAGCTGAGGTGTTAATCATAAAAATAATCCTGGCAAACGCACGATTTTAATTCCATGGATGTTCTCATTGCTATTCTACACTAATATTATAAAGAGGAAAGATTTGATTGTTTGTTTGTTTGTTTGCATCGAATAGGCTCCGAAACTACTGGACCGATTCAAAAAATTCTTTCACCATTAGAATTCTACATTATCCGTGATGAACATAGGCTATAAAATATTTTCAAAAAAGTTAGGATTCCATATGAAAACTTCGATAATGTAACCCAAGGTGTAAAAAAAATACCAAATAGTATCCTTATATCGCGTACGCTGCCAAAACATCAATCTCTACAAAAAAGTTCGTGATAGCATATGTCTAATTATTACAGTTATGTCACAATAACTACTTTTTCATGTTAAAACGCCTGTTTAAACTATAAAGGCCACATTATTCATATCTTGGTATTAATCCTTATCCAAATTTATGACTTCGTATTCAAGGCTATATCAGTACCTGTAAATTATTTTTTGAATTATTCAAATTGGACGTACCATTAAAAAGTTATCAGGAGTGAAATAATTATCAAATATGAAATTTAAGAAACTGAGCTCTAAGTGACTAATGGTTTCTAGCTTTGTCTTATATTACTTAAAAATCTGCTGAACATTTAACTAAAAATAATATATAAATTTTCTTTATAATTTACTCTGTTTAGGGTTCCGTACCAAAAGATGATAAACGGGACCCTATTAATATGCCTCCGCTGTGTGTCAGCGGGCTGTACCTGCTGTACCGTAATAGGTAGACAGTTGAAATTTTTACAGATAATGTATTTCTGTTGCCGCTTCATCAACAAATACAAAAAAATATATAAATCAAGGGGGGCTCCCCTACTGAAAACGTGTTTTTAGACGATTTTTGTTTTAGCTCTATTTTAAAAACGTGAACACTACTGTAATAGTTATAAATTGAGGGAGCTATAAATTGTAAGAAAATTATCGTTTGTTCCTAAATGTACGAGCACGCTCTACATTTTATTGTATTAGGTATTTTTGTAATATGCTGACTCGCTAATGAAGCGTTCGACATGTAACCTAATTGAGTGTGTGTAATAAACGCTCTCGAAGCAGACGGACACAATAAGTTTTCTTTAACATCCCGTACTCTTCGATACATTTAACAATATTAACATCTTCAAGTGTAAGGGCAAACTGCTCTTACATTTTTTGGTCCTTCGAGCCGGATAGTGACTGTGGACATCATCAGTTCAGCGATCCGCGAGCTATAACATTTTTGTGACGTGTGATTTGTGCTTCAAACTTCGGTAGCGAATCGGTCCGACTGGCCTCCCAGAAGCGGGAATCACCAGTTTGATTGAGAAGGAATATCGCACATACCGAGGCTAGAATACGGTCACACTGAACTACCAACATCAACAGGCAAACAGCCACCTCAACAGGCAAACAGCCACCTCAACAGGCAAACAGCCATCTCAACAGGCAAACAGCCGCAACAACTACTCTTATTGAACATCTTCTGCAACAATGGAAGAAAAACTGGAACAGTTTCTTACGCGCCAGCAAGTCATCGCCGAGGCCATAAGAAAAATCGGAAGCAACTTCAGCAAGGATAGCACACACCGCAAAACATCCAGCTACTTACAGGTGAGGTTAAACTCGCTCAACGCTCTTTGGGAGGAGTTTGACTTAAACAACACTGTGTTGCAAGGCCTGGAAGACAAAACAGACGACTACTTTACCTCCCAGGCTTACCAGAGGGTTCAAGCTGACTACGAGCTCATCCGAGAGAAGATGATAACATGTCCGTCGTACGACGCCACTGGCAGCAAAAAGAACGACGAGACTGAAACAGGAGGTTTGTCCAAGTCGGATGAACTATTAACACTGCAAAGTACCAATTTTCGAGCGTTTTCCCGTTTACTTCGCAACCTTAACATCGACAACCTCACCGACAAATGGGATATCGAAGACAAACTTCAAACACTCCAGTCGCGGTGGTAGGCCATCGACGACATACACTGGCAAATCGATAACATTTTGATCGGCAGCAACGTTAAGTATGAGATGGAGTTCTCGACAAACGAAAAAAGTTATGAGGAATATAAGCGACAGCTCAGTCGTAAACTGAACAACACCATACAACTGAATGAAAGTGCCCCAAAAATCGAGATACCCATTTTTTCCGGCAACTACACTCAATGGCCAACATTTTTAGACCTCTACAAGGAAGCCATTCACAACAATTCTGCTATCCCGAAAGCCCGTAAAATGCAGCATCTGAAAAGCAAGCTCAGGGGAGAAGCCGAGCGCATAGTGCAACATTTAACTGTTTCGGCTGATAACTACGACTCATGTTGGGAAATTCTCAACCATCGGTATAACAACATACAGTTGCTTTTTACAAAGCACATGCAAACCTTTATGAGTCAACCGGCCATTCAACAACAAAACGCACACGAGCTTAAGCGGTTACACGACACCAGCCAAGAAACAATACACGCCATCCATAATTTGGGAATAGATACAACATCCTGGGACCCGATACTCGTTCATATCTTGATCGGGAAATTGGACTCTCAAACCTACACCGATTACATGGAAGCGCGCAAGTCACCCAGAGAGTTACCCGATTTTGAAGAGTTTATTCAGTTCGTCGAAGGCAAGTTTACGGCGCTCGAACCTGTGGCCAGGAAGAAACAATCTGTAAATCCTAACACCAATAAACAAACAAACAAGGATGCGCCATCAACATCGTCTTCCGGGCCCAAGGATTCGTTCAACAAGTACAGACGTTACTCAAAATCGTACCACGCTAGTAACGCAAGAAATTGTCCCATCTGTAAATCAAATCATCTTTTAATTATTTGTAAAACATTTCAAGAAATGTCGCCGGAAACTAAAATAAGGTCGATTGCACAACTCGACATTTGCAAAAATTGCTTGTTTTCACACAATGGAAATAAATGCAATTCTAACAAACAGTGCAAGGTCTGCAATAACGCGCACCACACGACTTTACACGACGTGATACGCGACACCGCACCTATGTCGTCGTCGGGGCAACAAACTGCCAATTCTACGAACAACCAAACTTCGAGTTCGCAACATGAAAGCAAGGCTCATCACGTGTCTGGCAACTTCAACGAAGTCTTGCTTGCTACGGTACAACTAAAAGTAAAATCAGCTGATGGAACCTACAAAACATTGAGATGCCTTCTTGACCAGGGGTCACAGATTAACATCATGACCAAGTCTACCGCGCAACGTCTCGGGTTACAAAGACACAACCTAAACTCAACTGTGTCGGGAATCGGCGTAACAACAAATCAGAGCAACGGCACCGTTTATCTCGACTGTGAATCAATATACGGTGACTACAAGTTCAAGACCGAAGCGCTAGTGATGGCCAAAATGCTCAACAATCTACCAAACTACTCGTTTGAGAAACAAGATTGGCCTCACGTGCAAAACATCCAACTAGCCGATCCAGATTACAATATGTCGAGAGGGGTTGACATCTTACTCGACGCCGGGGTCTACGCTGACATAATTTTGAGCGGCATACTTTTACAGGAGGTTGAAATGTCCATCCATGCGCCCATCGCACAACAAACTAAACTAGGGTGGGTGTTAGTTGGAAACACTAGAACATTTAACTGCCATGTGGTGGTAAATAACGAAGATATTTCTCGCTTCCGGGAGTTAGAAGAAATATTAGATGGAAAAAACTCCATAACAGCCGATGAACAATATTGTGAGACCCTGTATAACAGTACAACACGACGACTCGAAGATGGGCGATACGAAGTCAAAATTCCCATGAAGGAGAACTTCGAGCAACAACTTGGAACATCCAAGCCGCAGGCAGTCGCACAATTCAGGCAATTGGAAAAACGCCTAGCCAAGGATGAAAATTTAGCAGTGGGTTACAAAAACTTTCTCGACGAGTACATAGCTCTTAATCACATGAAACTATGCACAATGCCAACAGAGCCCAGCTGTTTTCTTCCCTATCATGGAGTCCTCAGGCCTGACTCTTCTACCACCAGGCTCCGTATAGTTTTCAATGCGTCAGCAAAAACTAGCACGGGACAAAGCTTAAACCAGCTAATGGAATGCGGCCCCAACTTGCAACAAGACCTGCAAAGCATGATCTTAAGATGGAGAACTTTTCGTTTTGTCTACACAGCTGACATTGAAAAGTTTTATAGGCAAATCCGCATCCAAGAAGAAGACCAACAATTACAGAAGATAGTTTGGAGAGCCAATTTTTCAGAACCACTGAAAGTCTACCAACTTAGCACCGTAACATATGGCACTAAGTCGGCACCTTACTTGGCTATGCGCACATATAGAAAATAAATAAAAATAAAATAAAAAATAACACTTACATACAAGCGTGAAATTGGTATGTTTAAAGTGCATAAGCTATAGAATAACAACAAATAATAAAAAATGGTTAAGTGCGTGTCAGACTCGCGCATTTTTATACACATATCTGCGTAACTGCGCGTCCATAACAAAGACAGTATGTTTACCTTAGTGGTACGGAATCCTCGGTGCGCGGGTCCGTCTCGCACTTGGCCGGTTTTTCCGGCCTCCTCCTCCGAACCTCCGACGCAACAAGAACCTATATTATCTAATCTTTGCCTATTTCTACCCGTGCGAAGCCGGGGCGGACCGCAAGTTCGCTTCAATTTTTGGTTTAAATAACTTACATTTTTTGTTCAAGGAATGGAATAATATTATCTTCAGCACTCATTGCATTTCAAAAAGTCTAATAAAATTGTTGATAATTTGCAAAATTACTACTAATACTTCAAAGTAAACAGCTTTCATTCCAACAGTATTTTGCAAATGTGTTTTTTTTAGGTATTATTTTACGACAGTGGCAAAAAAGTGAAACTTGTTAAACGTTCTCTAGGTGAGCAGCGACTGTTTCTCTTTTTTAGACTCATATGACCCCATTGAAGATGATTCTGCCCAGTCACATTCCCTTCCCCACTCCCTCCCTAGGAAATTAAATAAACCACGATTAGGGACACGTTTTCTAGGGTCGCGGTGGGAGTGGGTGGGGAAAAGGGATGTCACCGAGCAGAATCGACTTCAGCGGGGTTATATCAGTGTATAAAGACCCGGTAAAACAATTTTTTATCAGCCACTGCTCGATATTGGGAATTTTCCACCTGCTTACCAGATGAAAGCATGGAGTTGAGATTCCTAATGTCAGTTTTAAATAGGCCCCAACTTGCGTATGCATTGAAAATTTTCCGCCAAGTAATAGCACGACGTTAGTAGTATAAAAAGTGGCGCGTTTTTTACTGGTAATTGAATAAATTATTGTGGCAGAGAGCAGATAACCGCAGCGCATGTACAAAAAAAAACCGGTCAAATGCGAGTCAGACTCTCGCGCCGAGGGTTCCGATATATCTATAGTATTTTTGGAAGCAGTAAAGTTAATTTTTAGGACCGCAAAACTAAATTTGTTTGTAAAGGTTTTTTGCATATTTCTAAAAAACTGTGCAACTTAGAAAGATCGTTTTATTTTTGCTGTAATATTTACATAAATTTCTAACGACTGCAATTAATTCAGATTTTTCCATTCACAAACTTCGGTGATAAGGGGGGGGGAATGGTATTATTTTGGCTGTGTATTAACGTGCCACCAAATTTGAGTAAATTTTTACAAAATAATATCCACCAAATTTTGTATACCAAAATGGATGAATGTTCACCAAATTCGCTTCTGGCACTTTACCCAAATTTGGTGTACGTTCAGCCAATTTGGTGTACATTCTTCCAGTACATTTTGTCTGAAGTGTATTGGGGTATAAAAAAATATTTTGGGAATCATTTAATTTGTTGCCTATTATTTTTGTAATTTTTCATCACAACTTGAAAACTAAGAGTTGTAAAAAAATACAAAAATATATTTTAGAATGTACAAGTAAAGCCCTCTCATATGATATCCCACTCGACCTAGTAACGACAATTTGAAATTTTGCCCCCCCTATTTGGGCTTATACAGTAATAATCATATATTTTTTTAAATTCTTTCATGTGCAATTAAGTTAGGCAACCAAATTCTTCATTTGTTCCAAATTTCAAGTCGATAGCATGAGTGGCTGCTGAGATATAGAGGTGTGACAGACAGACAGACGGACAGACAGACAAAGTCGCACAATAAGGGTTCCATTTTTTACCATTTTGGCATCGGAACCCTAAAAATACACGAGAAGAGAGACAACTTTGTCAAATGAACTTCTCTTTATTGAATGTGATAACTATAATCTTTACAGTATTTTATTTAGTTTTTTACCCAGGCATCATTCCTGAACTCAACTGTTTTAACGATTTCAAATTAATTCAAATATTGAAGTAGGTTGTCAAAAATTAATTGTAACAGGTACGTGGGCGTGAAATCGAAAACCAACCAGAGGCGATGAAACCAAAAGGAGGACTCAAAGTACCTTTAAAAATATTATTTAATAAGTGCCTTTTAAAACTATGCTAAGTAATATCAGCTGTAAGCAATAATTTCTAATCTAATCTTTATTCGTTGTAAGAATGAAGGAAGTAGAAGCAATATCAGATTAGTACGAGAGCGCGTGAGGGGAACGCGGCCGGCACAGCTTGCGTGCTACTGACCAGCCAGCCGCACCGCCCTCTGCGTAGGTAGGCAATATTTTTTTCTTTTTTTCAAAAATATATCAAGCCTGTCGCGGCCATTTCTAATAAATTGAGACACAGCTTAAGGCATTGTGTTAATGAAGGAGACGTAATTTTAGAGACTTAAATTTTGTATTACGTTCACTGCGGTCATAAACGTGACTGACTTAGTTAGCTTATCTCCTGGCTTTCTTATCTTTTATATGTATTCTTATGTAATGCATTTTAGCTCATTTTATGAATTTCAGGTCCTCTAAAACTATAATGGCCAAATGAAGGACAAATTTTTATTTGACCCTTTCGCATGTACCTTAAGTTTCTTAAAACTTAACAATATATATCTACCAATGTTTGATGACAGTTGGAACCAGAATATCGAACTTAAATTCTACATTAATTTATTTATCGAGAGTAAAAGGAAATACCTAAATGTATACCTAGCGCAAGTTAAAAAAAGTTCTTAAATTATACAGATATGTCTTTAAACACGTCCCTGACGATAAATTAAAACACGAAGTCATTCTAATAATTTCATAAGTTAAGTGGTAAATATCTGGTTCCACGGCCCGCCTACAAGTCTCTTTCTGCAGTCGTCTCCATGTATTGTGGATGCTTGACGAAATTACACAACAATACAAATATGTAGAGACTTGGTGCTGTCAACACGCCTAGTTTAATAAAGTAATCCCTACAGGATACCATTTGGGGAATACGAAATATTGTTCTGATCGCCCTTTTTTGAATAATGAAGGCATTCCCTATATTATACGCATAGCTATTACCCCACAGCTTAATGCTATAGCGTAAATGTGACTCTACTAGAGCATGATAGACCATTTTAAGCTGCGGGATAGTAGCCTCGTCTCTCAGAGTTCGTAGGGCGAAGCACGCTGAACTTATTTTATTTACGATACGTTCAAGTTCCGGTTTCCAATTGAAAAAAGAATCTATGTGCACTCCGAGAAATTTAACTACTTCGACCGTCCTAATTATATTATCATCTAATTTAAATTCCAGTGTTTCTTTATTCCTAGCCGTGGATCGAAATAATATAACATTCGTCTTGGACGAGTTGAGATGCAAGTTGTTTATTCTAAACCATTTTGAAAAAGTATCCAGAGTCTGATTGGTTTTTTTTATAAGTCCATCAATGTTTGGTGCAGAAACAACAGCATTCGTGTCATCAGCATAAACTATTGGTTTAACGTCTGTCAGCTCATTGTAGATGAAATTAATGAGATCGTTCACAAATACAATAAAAAAAACCGGTCCTAAGATTGATCCCTGGGGAACTCCTCTTGTAAAGTTGACCATTTTAGATCTATAAATGACTTCCCTGTTACCACTGGAGGCTATCAATTCCACATACTGTTTTCTATTCTTAAGGTAACTCTGTAATAGACCTAATTGTTCATTTCGAACACCATAGTGATGAAACTTCCGTATGAGAATGTCATGATCAACACTGTCGAATGCCGAGCTCAGATCTAGGAATATTCCTACCACTTTCTGTCTGTCGTTCAGCTTTGTTAAAATATCTTCTACAAGGGTGTCGATAGCTTCCACTGTACCTGTACCTTTTTGGTATCCAAACTGACGTGAATTAAGCACATTATTTACGTTCAGATGCCTAACTAGACGTATTTTTATAAGTTTTTCAAATATCTTAGACAGAACTGGCAGTAAGGATATAGGCCTGTAATTTTTTTGGTCGGTCTTACTGCCTTTTTTGTGGATTGGAATAATTTTGGCAATTTTAAACTGATCTGGGAAAACATTTTGTTGAAAACAATCGTTAAAGAAATCGGAAAGGGGCATAGCCAAAATATCTATGTTCTGTTTAAGTACTGTGATGGGAACCTCATCATAGCCGCTAGATTTTTTATTTTCCATAGAATTTATGATTTTAGTGATTTCTGTAGGAGAAGTTTTATCCCAGCGAAGTTCTCTGTCTACTCTCTGAGTACTTCTTACAAGAACCTCAAAAGATTTATCTACATCCCTAGTATTGTTAGCATTACTGTAGTCAAATTGCTTTACAAAAGTATCAGCAATAGCACTTGGATCATTGACCATTTTGTTATCAATTTTCATCATAATATCGCGTTTTTGCTTTGCTCGGGTTTGGTTCCTATGTTTATTAACCACTTGCCAGATTGCTTTTATTGAATTATCAGCCTGCTGTATATCTGATTGCGCAGAAAGTTTTTTTGCGTATCTCACGATTTTACGATAAATGGTAAAATACTTTGAACGATAATCAAATATTGAACAGTGATTAATACCGCGATCAGCCGTACTTAAAAATCGCTTCATTACACTCGATGTTCGTATGCCCTTAGTTATCCATTTGACAGTTCTGGCTCTTTTTGAAACAATTTTTCTTGAGCGATATGTAAAAGTATGTTTAAAAATTTTTGTAAACTTGGAAATGAAACAATTGATTCCTGGTGATTTACTAATGTCAGACAGTTGTGTTCTAAAATAATTATTGTTCTCCTCGTTAAAAACTCTACGCTGTGTTATTATGAATTCTGTCTCTGAATTCTGAGAGACTTTACTAGTCATAACCACATCGCATAACAACGATGCATGTCCGTCTGACATGCCATTAAAGTCAACTAATGTATTAACGATATCGTCTTCCTCTATGTTCGTTATTATATTATCAAGACACGATTGCGAATCACCTCTAATATAAGTGACACAATTATACAAAGGTCTAAAGTTATAACATTTCAATAAACTCATGAATTTACTTGTGTACGCGTTGTCTATCAACAGATTAACATTAAAGTCTCCGCAGATAACAGACTTTTTATCAAACAAGACTTCAAGCATTTTTTCCAATTGAGACATAAAACTATCAAAGGTTTTGATTACAGGTATTCTATAGCAGCAACATAGATATAAATTAGTTTCTAAGTCCCTAACGCCACATATTTCAAAGCTATCAACTCTATACAATTTTCGGCAGATCTCTAAATCCTCTGTACTACGTCCTTTTAGTCCCAGCATTAATGTACCTCCTCGTTTCTTTTTTTCTCGTGCATTGTAAGACACTAAGGAATAATCACTTAAATGTAGCATAGGTAAATTTGTTTTATTCATAAAATGTTCACAAACACATAAGTATAAGGGACGTTTAGGGCCTAAATTATGTAAATAAATTTCCAGATCATCCTTTGATAAAATCATTTTATTTTTGGGGCCCTTTTTAAATGTGAATGGTAAAATAATAAAAATTGTTGTTTTGTTTACAACCTGTTTATTATAAGGTACAAAAAATTGTACATTACTAACCTCTCCTATTAATGTAAATATTATCCTCCATAATTAAATCCTCCTCAATTATCCCATAATTCCATACTATTAAACGAGCAACATTTGTATATGCAGAGTGTTTGGTATATTTCTGCAAACCTCCTGTGATTTTTTGCTCTAATCATGAGTTCGTAGGGTTCCGTAGTCAACAAGAAACCCTTATACTAAGAACTAGAAAGTTGTAATTTGGAATGGATATATCCACGCCGACAAAGTGGTAAAGTAAAATCTAAAAAAAAAAAACTTTAGGACACCTCCCTTACCAGTAAAGTGCGGGTTAATTATTTTTTTCTTGTGTACTCCTTTGTTTAAGGTGTCATTAGATAGGTCTTTTAAAAGTGAACCGTTTGCGAAATATTTAGCTTGAAAGCGCCATTTTTTGTGGAAGTCGAGTGTCCCCACTGCCAGATAAACAGTTGTTACTGGAAATGTGAAAAAATTCACAATAGTAGTATACACGAATAAATTAAAAGAAAAACTATCACAGTTAAGAAGGCTCCACGGGTTAGTGAGTTATAGCTGAAAAACCGGAAATAATAAAAATAGCAATCTAGCGCTAGGACCACGCTGAGGATTAGGAGGTAAAAAGTTTATGATTAAATCTATTATATATATTAAAATACTATATATATTAAAATACTATATATATTAAAATACAATGCGATTAAAAATC
This sequence comes from Athrips mouffetella, assembly GCA_947532105.1. Taxonomy (NCBI): domain Eukaryota; kingdom Metazoa; phylum Arthropoda; class Insecta; order Lepidoptera; family Gelechiidae; genus Athrips; species Athrips mouffetella. The sequence goes on from OX383963.1 coordinate 18,150,689, forward strand.
TTAAAAAACTACAGACCCTATACTGCGCGTGGTCCGACACGCATTTGGCCGGTATGAAACTGTATGTTAGAAAACCGACCCGCTTTCTTTGCAGCTGAGTGTAAAAATACACACGCAGTACGTAGGACCACCAACGATCATAATAATGAACAGCGGGACATGCGTTTGTCCGGTGCAGGTCAATTGGCAGCTAGCTCGGTACATCGCAAGATGGCCGTGAAGTATCTACTTAAAGCCACTGTGGGTGGGTACATCATCTAAATGAAATCTCTCATCTCTTGAAAATATTCACACAATAAAGGCTAAAAGAATATTTGAATGCTTGTCATCTTCGAAGTACATTTGGTCAGGTGTAGGTAACCTTCGCAAGAATCCGAATGCAGATCCTCTTTTTAAAAACCGGTCAAGTGCGAGTCGGACTTGCGTGCCGAGTATTCCGATATATGCGTGACTGCGCGTTCATAACTAAGACGGCATATTTACTTTAGTGGTACGGAACCATCGGTGCGCGAGTCCCACTCGCACTTGGCCGGTTTTTTTTAAAAATCCGTATCTCCTGGGCAAGATTTAGGTCAAGAGCAAACCAATTCCTCAAAAGAGTTTTTCAATTTCTATTCTGCAAACAAGTCTGCCGAACAAGTTTAAAGTTTCAAAGGTTAAAGAATGTGGAAATACCCTGTAAGTTTTGGGTCTTTGTCGGCTTGGCGCACAGAAGCGCAACCCATAGGCTTGTGAGTTGCTTACAAGTACTTTCACAAAGTTAGAAAGGTCTAGTTACTACACACTGTACCTTAAAATAAAATAGTACCTGAAAAATATTACGATCTATCAATTCTTCAAGCTTTGAAGTAAGTTAAAAAATTATGATTTATGATAGAGAGGTAAGATTCTTCTAGATTGGAGTTAGGTTAGATTCTAGAGATCTAGTATAATGATAAAAACCTAAGGACTCCTAAAGATATAATTATGTCCCTTATGTTTATGATACTTTCTGTTTTGTTGACAAAGAAAAGTCAGTAATAGGTTTAAAGGGCTTTAACTTCCTCTACGCTACAATGCTTCCCTTCATTAAAACCATGTACAAGAAACTAGCTATTATAGTAAAGCTATCTTACGGATCGCTTATTTCACTGCAGCAGAGACATTATTATGAACGCAAAATATTATCAAAGACAATCTAAATTTCAACTTGTACAGAGTTTTAGTGCTGGGAATCATTGTGGTCTAGAGGAAGTTAAAAGAATTCTTGAATGAATGAAATGGCTTTATGTGAATGTCCTCCAATATCTATTTATTATTTGTGAACAAAAAAGAAAGTGTCAGAAACAGATTTAAAAGACCTTTAACATCTAGGACGCTATCTGCAACAGACGATAAATTAAACAGCTTTTGATTTACAACTATTTGAAATTTCCGATCAGTTCAAAAATATATAAAAATTACCAACCTATAATAAAGTAACGTATAAGTTCTTACGAAAAACAAAAACTTTCCCTGAGAAAAAAAAAATACTCGAATTTCCATACAAAATGTGTCGGTCACGTGTCTACTTACTATAGAAAAACGATTTTTTTTTCAGTAAATTTTTTTTATCTTTGAAAAAGCTACTTCTTCTCATTATGAGAATCGCTCACTAGGCTTCGGGATGAAAACGAAAGAAAATTCCCCTTAGGTATATCATTTAAAGATTTGGATTCGAAAGATTTGAATAAGGTATACTCGTACTGTATGTAAGCTATAAGGCTGACGGCTAGTAGAGCCCATGTTCAACACCATAAAGAAGAATAGACCGTGCAAATATTTGCACCAAACATCTACGTCATATCGACTCCAGCCTTTTACTCAACTCAATCTACGTATACTTAAGTAACATCTTCAAAAGAGCCCATACCAAATCAAATTTTCTGTCTACCGTCTGTCGTAATCAGTTTACTTGATATATCGTAGTCTTATTTTTCATATGACAAAAGTACAAGTATTTGTAGACCTCCAATATTAAACCACTTAGTAAAACTTTTCGAATAGAGGAATTTTCCCTCCAGTCCTTGTTTGAATTCTAGTTCTTTTGCTCTTAAGTGAATTATTTGAGTTAGAAAGAGAAGGAATTATTAAGCTTTTGTAGGTCATGAAAGGTCAAAGGTTATGGGTTCGGAGTAATTCCCATACAAGGGAACTAGGGAAGCTGCGTAGGGATCATTGTGAGGAAATTCTATTAAGGGTGCATTTTGAATAAGCTTGAAAAGCGTGTGCGTCAAAACTGATTAAAGTTTATTGAAGACTAGCTGCTGCCCGCGACTTCGTTCGTCTTAAATATTCTTTCAGTTGGACTAAAACATTTTCGTTCTGTTATAATAATTGCCATTGTTACTCAAGGATAGTGACGATTTGTAATGTTGAAAGAAGTTTTGGGTAAGTTAAGACTACTTAACTATACAGATATGAATTTTTTCCATGATATAGAGATATTTTCGACGGTAAAAAGAAGTCTTTATCAGGGTTAGTGTAGGTTTGCATTGGTGAAAGAATTTGTAGAATCGGTTCAATAATCACAGCTATTTTTATGAAGATTTTTGTTAATTAAATTGCAGATTTTATGTCAAATTTGTGTATTTTTGCTATGGACACTAACTTCAAAATGATGCTCTCGAAATAATGGCTTTTATGGTTTATTTTTAATCTTTTGAAAAACACAGATCTAAAAACAAACAGCCTTCTATGCATAAATATGAGAAACAACTTGTTTTCGTTGGATAATAAATTTAGTATTCTGTTAATGTAAGGCTTGCTTGCTTTGATCTCGGAAGGCCCCGCGTCTTAAATATTATAAAAAGTGGATACACAGATTAGGGATACACAGGATTTTCGGTCTATTTTGTTACTTAGTTATAAAATTCCTATATCCCACACAGGATTTTCGGTCTATTTTGTTACTTAGTAATAAAATTCCTATAGACAAAAGAAGAACCTATAGGCTCTCGTCAAATCTCCTAAGTGACGTAGCCAATGTTGTAGAAATAGAATAAAGCTGAAGCTGAGATAAAGAGTCGCATTCAAGATTCGAATGAAAAAGTGTCCCCATTTTTCACTCTTCTAAAGGTCATATTTATAAATCCTCTCAGCTGTGAGATTTCTCTCAAGATGTACCTTACACATACAAATTATGTATCTTGAGTGCAATCCCAGACTTGAGATGGATTTATAAATACTACCCTAAATGTGAAATTTCAAAGTATAAGTTTCCCTGAGCCATAAAGCGACTGAGAGCAAGAACACATAGAGGCCTAAGTCTTTTTTAAGGCGCCAATCGTGCATCTACTAAAATGTATGATCGAAGAGCTGGGGTAACGAATAGTAAGTTGTATCTACCTATGATAGAGTTAATTTTATCGCGATACGAACTAAAAGATATTTAGCTTCTTTTAAAGAAGGCATGTTTCGACTTTCCTAATCACGAAGGAAAACTCACTTTTAGACTTTAGAGGTCTTTAAATTGAACCCTCGTGGGTCAGCTTGACGAATGGACCTTTAAATGAGCTTGGGGATGCTGGTAACAAAGGGCCCTGAGGGAGGGATCGGAATACGCCACTTGATAGATGTCTTGTGCAGAACATCCATTCCGACGTGAGGGGAATTGGATGGTGAGAAATGAACATTTTAACAAAAATATATCAAGGAAATGTGACTTAGAAAGTTGCAAATTCTAAGGAATTACTAGTACCTACAGGGTGTCCCAGGAATGTACCGACTGGTTTTAGGTAGAGAGAGATAGCTTACTTCAAGACTTTCCAAATAAACAAGCCACAAAGTCTTACAGTTTTTGAGTTATATACTCAATTTTCGATAAAAGATAAAAATATGCACCTTAGTATTTTCTTGCATCGAGCACAACGTAAACTTTAGTTGCTGACTGTACCTACGCTTTGTTAGTAAACACAGCGTGAGGGCGGGCAACGCCCAAACAAGCCACGCAAAGAATGTTAACTAATTCCTGCTCGGATATTGGTCACTTACAAGTTTACAACGTGTAATTCTCAATACGCAGCACCTCACGGGTAGCTCTACCCATGTAACTGAACAACATTTGTTCTATACAGCTTTTGGAAATTTTAATTTAAAAAAATTGATTCTCCATACAAACTGACCGGATCAAATTATAATTTTGTATGGAGACTAAATTTTTATATATTTGTATTTCTAAAATTTGCAGAACAAAATTTGTACAGTTACATGGGCGAGAGGTTTTGCGTATTTACAATAAAATTACGCGTTATATAAAACAAACTCCTCAGTCACAAAAAGCTTGAATATGAGAATATCAACGCAAAATAACTCATAAACACGAACTCTACAAAATATTAACAACCCAAATTATTTTCCTGGGCGAAGATTGAACCCGCGAACTACAAGAAGGCAGGCAGAAGAAAGGGTCACTACCAACTGCAATATCAGGAAAGTTGATCAAAATTATGTACTTTCAATTTAGTAAAACAACTTTAAATAAGGTAAAAACTGGATGAGAAATTGAATGTCAAAAAACTCTGGTAGCAGACGTAAACCCGAACTTTACTCATTATTTTGACACACAAATTAAAATATTAATCGAATTACATCCAGTTCAATCTCCACGAAAAGCGGATTACCCGAGGAAATCCAAACATATACGTTGGTAGGTACCTTACTTTCAAAACATAAACATAATCTATTTTTATCGGTCGAGTACAAGTATGCATAGTAAATTATTACATTGGTCAATTAGTTGCAGCCAAACGGCACGAAAATACGTTTTACGTCTTTCATAAACACCGTTTACTTGTATGTACTGGCCTAAATACTCGTAAAACTTATTTGAAATTTTTAAGTAACTACTTTGTTCAGAAAACAACTTACTGTACTACAACTGTTTTTTTTTGTCTGTGTTTTTAAATCGGACGTCAACAATAAAATATTTATATTCTCTTACATCAATCATCGCAAAACTAAACTCCAACAACACGTACGGGAATAAACTTCGTAAATAGTGTTCACAATTTCACACATACAGCCAAAAGTCATGTAAACCTTACCTGAACTCCTTTCTCATCAGTATCAGGCATTTTCACTCGTTACTCCACACTGAGTTGCAGTAATATTTAAATATAGAGGGGAATATTGTATAAGACAAATATGCGAGGGAGTATAAACGCGTCCAGTTGGCTAGAGCAACGGGAGTGCAGTGCTGGAGAGATGGGAAGCCGTATAGTGCAGGGGTGGACACACAGCCCGGAAAACACGCGAAAGAAACGACTACAGAAAACCGCGCAGTTTATTACCTAAACAACCGTTCCTTTTTATCCTGTAATATATTAAACGAGCAATATTTGAATATATCAGCCGGTTTCCTATATAGGGTTTTCGGGGGCGACAAACAAATCTAGCCAGAGTCTGAGAAAATTATTTATCCCGTTTTTTTTAGCATTTCTAGAAATAAGCGCATATCAGAAACCCTACAGCGCCATCTGTTGGTGAGCTTCGGTTAAAATTATTCAACAGAGCGAAGCTCGGTCACCCAGGTACTAAGTATAAAACAAGTAAGTACTGACTACCCCTGTTTATATACTCGTACAGCATGGAACGGAAAGGTGCGTTGATATTGAAAGGTGAATCGGACCATGAAATTGAACAAATCTTCCCTCCCATACAACCATGTTTCATGAGTTTAATTTTAATTAGGAAGCATCCTATAAGAGAGTCGTATCTAGTAAATATTGCAGAGTTTTTTGAACGCTGCCAAGCCGAGTTGGATTCGACGAGTAACCACTTTCGACGCGACCACAAACAGGAAGACGAAGCGTGGGTAGGCCCGTAAGGTGTTATTCAGGAAGGCATATATCCTCTGTGGACGTCTTTTGGCTGATAAATGATGGTGACCCCACATACCAGCAGAGCGGCATAATAGATCACACACATGTGTATATAGATATGCTTAGCATTGAACCCTTGCGCCAAGACAGCCAGTTGCTCGTTGGTCCTAGTCGGGGTATTTCCTCCCGACATCTAGGTGAAACAAAAAAATAAGAACCCTAAGAAGACCTCCAGCAATGCTCACTCACGCTTACTGTATATTAATGGTATAGTGTCTTCTGTTGCTCATAATAATTGTAGCATACCAAGAGCTAGATCATAAGAGGTGTCTTTGGAATCTTGAACATGAAGATGAGCCGTATGTTGGGAAGCTCTCAGCGCTTACCAATATCTTCAAGATTCTCTCTCATTCATAAAAGCAAAGCACCTAGCAAGCATTTTTTTTGCTGTACTAGCTCAACTAGTCCATCATTGCAGACAGATTTCGAGTTGAAAATTGGTAACACTACGTATAATTGAAAATGATTTTTATTTTAACACTTCCTGTGTTCGGATCAATCTACAAAGTAGAAAATCGCAAAATTTCACAACCACAGGCAGGATTCGAACCTGCGTCTTCTGCGTAAGTACCGCAGACGCTTTACCAACTAGGCTACTGTGGTCCTGCCCGATGTTGTGAAATTTAGCGACCTCTATACGCATTCCAACGTTGCGTTTGTGCTGCCACCTAGCAAGCATTTTTTTTTGCTGTACTAGCTCAACTAGTCCATCATTGCAGACAGATTTCGAGTTGAAAATTGGTAACACTACGTATAATTGAAAATGATTTTTATTTTAACACTTCCTGTGTTCGGATAAATCTACAAAGTAGAAAATCGCAAAATTTCACAACCACAGGCAGGATTCGAACCTGCGTCTTCTGCGTAAGTACCGCAGACGCTTTACCAACTAGGCTACTGTGGTCCTGCCCGATGTTGTGAAATTTAGCGACCTCTATACGCATTCCAACGTTGCGTTTGCTAGGTGCTAGGTGGCAGCACAAACGCAACGTTGGAATGCGTATAGAGGTCGCTAAATTTCACAACATCGGGCAGGACCACAGTAGCCTAGTTGGTAAAGCGTCTGCGGTACTTACGCAGAAGACGCAGGTTCGAATCCTGCCTGTGGTTGTGAAATTTTGCGATTTTCTACTTTGTAGATTTATCCGAACACAGGAAGTGTTAAAATAAAAATCATTTTCAGCAAAGCACCAGTTGTTCCGTCTGTAAGAATATGTAAGACGGTAAGAAACTTTCAGAGGTAAGTTGATTAATGTACACGCATCATCTGCGCTTGTATTGGAGATTGATTGATGGAGTCGGGTTCTAAGTGTTGATACACGCGTTTCGGGATCTCATCAATTACAGAACGAGTAAAAAAGTACCTACGGACGCCCTCTGTACATGGAGCTCAACTGACTGAACAACCTTTCTCAGATATATGTAGATTGAAAATGGAAAATAACAAAAATGAAATGTTTTCTTTTGACTTTTTTTTTTTGCAACGACAACGTTATGAAAATACCTAAGCAAATATATTACACCAAACCGAACTTCTTTTCTCAAACAGCATAGGTAAATAACCACGGTAAATAACTAAAACAATATAATTACTTACTACCTAATAGAAATGTTAAAAATCTTAATTTTTTACCCCTATACGGGTGACAAAATTTCTTATCGAATATATTTGATAAGAGCAGTTGATCACTTTGATAAGGAAATCCAGTAATGATACCTTATTTTTTGTTACATTTAGGTAGTTTTTTATGTGTGCGATGAAGAACACCTAAAGGTCAACCGATCCCAAACTAGAAAAAGTTTGCTAGTATCACCAAACAGTCAAGGAACAAACTCCTAAGTTCTACACAATTTTTTTCTTTGTCGGGAATCGAAACTGCGAACTAAAATGCAGAACGCAAGGGTCACTACCAACTGCGCTCACAGGCCAATCTATCTAACTAACAATCTTATAAGTGAAACAACTTGAAATAAGTTAATTACATTCTGCTAACTAAACCAATAGGAAGGCTTTCGTTTGAGGCCAAGTGAGTTGATTCTGTAATTGCATTGCTCCAGAATCGCTGCCGGCTTCCTGCACGCCTAATATAGTTGTCTGAGATCTATTTTTATATGACCTGCTTGTGACCTGAGAGAATGAGGTACGAGTAAGAACTTGTTTTCTTAGGTAGAATAAAAAAACAAGTCCCGACTGCTAAAGAACGTGTACGCGCAAAATTTTGAATGGGAAATAAATCGAACTTGAAGGTTTCTAAGTGCAATAAAATAACGTAGCTAAGTACAAGAGACTATCTAAACTTGCATTATCAAACCACCACAGATGTTTATAGAAGGTACAACAAATGGGTATAGAAATACACTTGCTTGGTTCCGCGAGTGCACAAGTGCCACGAATCTGAACATCTTTTCCAAAGGTAAAAATAAAGACGATAAAAAATCAAACTCCTACAGCAGGGTACCCACTAGCGAGCTGTAACTGAAGCCGTTGCACGTACTGTTACCAAGAGACATAGTGTGTGTGTAGGTGGATCGCGAGCGTACCATGCCGTGAGCGCAACTCGTGCGGCTCGCAGTGATCCGACGGTAGTCTGTTTTTGCCGCGAACCAAGGGGCTCTCGCAGCGCTTCGTGGACTTCGGGAGTGAAACTCATAGTATTTTGTATAAATTCATAAGTTATTTGAAATCAGTAGAAGTTAATCCCGTGATATTTTTGTAGTTACTACTGATTGGTTGATTCTTAAAAAATAGAAGATCACTTGTTTCCCGATACATTCAACAAATTCTCCATCTACGTTTTTTATTTAATTATCCATCTATAACTATCGAGCAAAGCACCTGTAAAGTATGCATGCTACACAAACGAGAGACACGTCGCCCTACATTTTCGGAGTTCGGAGTTACAAACGAACACTGCGGATATAGATCCAATCCAGCTAGAACTTCGTAATAATTTCTGTTCGGTTACAATTACAGCTCGCATCGCGTAATGAGTACGCTAGGTAAACGCGATCGGTGGTCTACGAGCGTAGACTATTTTACGCATACAAACAACCTCGTAACGTAACTGTATCTGTTCGGTCACAGCTACAGTTCGCTAGTGAGTACCCATACATACATACATAACATCACGCCTCTTTCCCGTTGGGGTAGGCAGAGACCACAGTCCTCCACCTGCTACGATCTTGACATACTTCCCTTGCTTCCTGTACTTTCATCAATCCTTTCATACATGCTCGTCGGTTAAGGGTACTTTTAACCTGGCCTTTATTCAGAACGTCCTGAATTTGGTCCTGGTACGTTCGCCTAGGCCTTCCCCTTCCAACGTTTCCATTCACTCTCGCCTGGTAGATCTCTTTCGTCAATCTTCGTTCATTCATCCTCTCTACATGACCAAACCATCTCAGCATCCCTTTCTCGATTTTGGTCACTACGTCTTCTTTTACGCCACACCGTTCTCTTATCACACTATTTCTAATCCTGTCACTCAATTTAACACCAATCATACTCCTTAGCGCTCTCATTTCCACTGCATTAATTTTACTTTCATGCTTCTTCTGCCATACCCAGCTTTCACTGCCATACATCAGTGTCGGTACCAAAACTCCCCTATGAACAGCCAAACGAGCCTTGTGAGACACCTTCTGACTCCTCATAAAGGCGTGCAGGGCACCATTCACCATGTTTCCAGCATTCACTCTTCTTTCAATATCACTTTCACACTTTCCATCTCTCGTAAACTTTGAGCCCAGATACACAAACTCCTTCACTTGTTCGACTTGTTCACCATCTATTAATATAGTACACTCTGTCATACATTCCTCTCTTTCAAGTACCATTACTTTAGTCTTGCTTACATTTACTTTCATTCCTTTCCTGTCCAAAGCCACATTCATCATTGTTACCATCTCCTGCAACTCGTCAGCAGATGACGCAAGTACAACTTGGTCATCAGCGTAGAGAAGACATTTGATGAGTAACTCATTTATTCTCAGTCCACACATACTCTCTTTCAGATCAATCAAACAATTATCCATGAACAGGTTAAACAGCCAAGGTGACGCTACACATCCCTGCCTAACACCTTTTTCGATGCTAAACCATTCAGTGTACGCCCCGTTTATTCTGACACAAGCACTGGAATCCTCATAGAGAGATTTCAGTGCTTGAATCAGATGACCGTTTACCCCATACATAGACAATGCTGACCACAATTCATTCCTCACCACTCGGTCATAGGCCTTTTCCAAATCCACGAACGCGCAGTAGACTTTTTGGTTTTTAGCCAAAAACTTTTCAGCTATGCACCGCAAGGAAAAGACCTGATCTGTACATCCCATTCCCTTTCTAAATCCCGCTTGTACATCCCATATTTTATCGTCAGTATCTTTCATCACTCTTTCAATCAAAACCTTTGCATACAGTTTGCCGACGACACTAAGAAGGCTTATCCCGCGATAATTTTTGCAGTCCTGTTGTGACCCTTTTCCCTTGTACAGCGGCACAATCACAGCCTTGCACCAGTCACCTGGTACTTGGCCGTTCGTCCAACACAAGTTGAAAAGGCGGTACAACTGACTAGCCACAATGCCTCGCCCAGCCTTCAACATCTCGACCGACACTCTATCATACCCAGCTGCTTTACCTGATTTCATACTTTTCATCGCTTTCATAATCTCATCCATACTTATCTCACTTACACAATTCTCCTCTTCATTCTCATTCATTTCCACAGAAGACCTAGGTTCGCTGGCCTCTGCTTTTTCTCTCTCAAACAGACTTTCAAAATATTCCTTCCACCTCCTCAGAACACATTCTTCACCTTTTATAATACTTCCATCCTGGCTTCTGATTTTACTCAGCTCCGATGTTCCAAACTTTCCTCGGGCTGTCCGTATGGATTTCCAGAAAAACTTTTGGTTGGACTGGAAATCTTCAGTAAGCCTTCTGTCAAACTCATCCTTACACTCCTCTTTCTTTCTCTCAACGACTTCCTTAACAATACCTTTCGCTCTTTTATATACCTTTCTTGCTACACTCACGTCATCACTTGTTGCCCTCTGCATTCTTTGGTTAGCTTTTACTGCTAACCAATCTGACCATGCTTTCTTCTTCTCACAAACAGCTGCCTGTACACTTTTATCCATCCACATATTCTTCTTCTTTCCACCCTTTCTTCTTTTTGACACCCCACAAACATTGACAGCTATACTTACTACTCCATCTTTAAATTCATTCCACAAACATTCAATATCATTTACTTCATCCAGGTTCTCAAATCTTTCACTCAATTCTTTCAAGTATTCTTTTCTGACATCCTCCTCTTGCAATCTCTCTACTTTGATACGTTCTAGAACGCTCGTCTGCTCTTGTGGTCTATGCCGCCACCGGTTAAATAGACCACCAATTCGGGTCACAACCAGGTGGTGGTCTGTGTCGATGGCGGCTCCACGATATGCGCGAGCGTCCAGAACTCTTTTTCTCAATCTTTCATCCACAACTACAAAATCGATCATACTTCTCGCATCACCCTCCTCTCTTGTATACATATGGATCCTTTTGTGGTCAAACATAGTGTTTGCCACAAAAAGACTCCATTCCAAACATATCTCAAGCAAACTTATTCCATTATCATTCACACGTTCATCACCAAACTTACCAACAACTCTTTCATAACCGTCACGCTTTCTTCCTACCCATCCATTAAAATCACCTAGCATGATAACTCGTTCATTCTGATCACATTTCTCTAACGTATCTCTCATATTTTCCCAAAACTCATCTGTTTCTTTCTGGGCTTTCAGGGACTTTCAGTACCCGTCTTAACAAAATGCGCTATCAACTGATGTAGTTTCTATGGGCAGTAAACGTAAGAATTTATCTACAAAGTAGAAAATCGCAATAAATTATCGTAAGAATTTATGTTCTATGGGCTAGGTTTTCCAGTTTTATGGGCAGATTTACATCTATGAGGATTATTCTCAGCTCTTTTTTAGAGAAAGGAGAATAAAATGGAACCTAAACAAGAGCACCATGCCTTCAAAAAAAGAATTAAACGATCTTATGTCTGGACACTGGGCAGTACTAACACGATACATCGTTTAATAGATACACTATTGATGTGCTCATTCAATTGCCTTGTAATTGGGTCGCTGCTAATAGCACGAGACATCCTTCCACTCCTCGAGTAGATACGTAAGTAGTCATCTCTTGTAGGTACCCGTTAATAATAAAATATCTAAATACACACACTTACAAGCTTATTTTGTGACAAAAAAATTAAACACCCTTTTTAAACAATATTAGTCGAGAAAAAAAAACTGGCTATGTGCCTGGCCACGCGCAGTTAATAGGGTTCCGTAGTTTTTTTACTATTTTTATCGCAAAGCAGGTTTAGGTAAATATTCCATAACGTTTATAACATGAAGGAAAAAAAAATTACGCGCCCAGATGGAGTAGTAATTAAAACGTACTATGGGTGCCGGCTATGATACAATTTTGTAACTCACACACACATTCACACTTTTCTTCCAAATAGTCGTTCACGGCATGTGACATGGACAACATCTCTGTCATAAAATATCAGAAATAAAATAAATAACACAAAACATTAATAATTGTGCGGTGAAATTGTGCCGAAACCATGCCGCAAGCAAATCTACAAAGCTTGCTGGTATCACATTTTTCTGGTGAGTAGTAAACCGCTTGGTTTTTACAATTTTCGTGGTCAAATTTTTTGTAGAAAATTGTGTAGTTGATTTTTAGTGATGTGAAGTAGTCGATAAAAAATAATATAGAATCGAGTCGTCGTTATAATTTTATTTTATTTATTTATCGCAGTTTTCTAAAAGATCCGGCGCAAAAACGTCAATGGGTGCCAACATGCGGGAGAGACCAAAATTGGATTGCAACCAAATATAGCAGAATCTGCTCAGCTCATTTTAATAACAGTAATTACGAATTAACTGAAGCCCGCAGAAAAAGACTTCATAAAGATGCCATTCCAACCGAGAACCTATGTCACAAGGTAAATGAAAAACTAGTTTTTTCCATCCTCAGAAATCCATAATCTCTACCAGCTATCCCATCTGAAAAACAGCTGTATGTACGTTTATAACTCTGTGCAGTGTCTTATTAATATTATTAACTAGCCCCATACAAACTTTGGACCCCCGTTTCACCCCTTCAGGAGGTGAATTTTGAAAAATTCTTTCTTAGTCAGCCCTAGATCTCACAAGGAAGCTAAGTGCCAAATTTAGAGTTTCTAGACCCAGTGGTTTGGGCTGCGCGTTGATTCTTAGTCAGTCAGCCATTCATTTATTCATTCAGTCAATCAGTGTCTTCTTTTATATATCTAGATTTGACTATTCGTAACGATGGCAAATAGTTGCTGATCTAGTTTTTCAGTTATTCTAAGAACTGTAAGATTTTTGTGCTTCGTTTAACAATTAGGCAGACAGACCATACTGAACGAAGTATTGGTGTTATATTAGCTTGAGCATTATCTCTTTATCCAAATAATATATTTTCATTCTTACAGGTTGATGAACAAGTGCTTCCCCCTCAGAACTCAACGATACATGCTTCCGAAGGTAGCTCTACATTGTCAAAAACAAGATTAAAATATAAAATTGAAGAGCAAAGGAAGAAAATAAAACAATCAACTATGGCATGTGTTACTAATTCTATTGCATTTTTAATTAGACTACAAAACATTGTTTTACTTTTTATTGTTAATAATTTACATTGTAATAAATATTATGTCAATATCAATGATGATTTACGAGAAAAATAGGTGGTCAAAAGTTATTTTACACGTAATATAAATACGTTATACAATAATTTAAATAGTTAAAAATATAAATTAAAAATATTGGTTAAAAATTTGTAATGTATTTTTATTTGTTTATGTTTAATTTGACGTGGTCCTTGCAATTTTATATTTAATTCCGATAAGTGATAGATTTCATCCTCACCACCTGGACGTCTGATCTCGAACTAACGTACGTGGATAACGCTTTTACCGCTCACGTGCAAGGTGTGGAATAATCTCCCTCTCGAGGTGTTTCCTTTGCACAACAATTTAGGGTCCTTCAAAAGGCAAATCTACAGACATCTCAAAGGCCTGCACCGTATCTGCTCCCCTAAGTTGCAAGATGTCCTAGACGACAGTGACCACCTACTATCAGGTGGGCCGTCTATCCCTGTGCGTCTCTCGGTAGTTCGCTCACTCTAGGAAATAAAAGATATATTTGTATGGAGAAGCAAAAAGACAAAATACCAAATGCCCAAAGAAGTAAGCAGTTCTCAATATTATTGCAAGTTGCAAATTGATCACCATTGTATATGAGAGGTTCGATGAATAAGTCCAGGAGCCATGTGATAAAATGTAAGTAAATAATCGATAAATATACATCACACCACTATTTTCAAATTCAGCAACCATGAAGTTTCTTGTTTTTTACATGCCAAATAAAGACAAATAAATGTCGTACTTTATTGATATTTTGTTTATAATTGGGCATATCATAACATACATGTCTCTATCTTTTTCTAACGTAACGTATTCAAAGATGTGTGATAGAGTTATAAGACAAACCCCGTCTCCCGCTTCCACCTACCCTCCCACCCCTCTGAGCGGCCGCATAGGTTTCGATACAAAATGGGCATGATTACTACTCCATCTGGGCGCGTATTTTTTTTTCCTTCATGGTTTATAACCTAAACTTTTTTCCTCCTAATGCTCAGCGCCTGATTGCTACTGCGATTTTTAATATTTCCAGTTTGCGTTACTTATCTGTGATAGTTTTCCTTTTAATTTCATCATATATGCTACTACTGTGAATTTTTAGGGTACCGTCGTATAAAAGGAACCCTTATAGTTTCGTCATGTCCGTCTGTCTGTCTATCCGCGGCTTAGCTCAGAGACCCATGGTACCAGAAAGCTGAAATTTTGTATGGATATACATTTCATTCACGCCGACAAAGTGGTGGAATAAAATTTAGAAAAAAATGTTTTAGGGTACCCCTCCTGTAGGGATAAGAAAAAATTGTTTGTTATTGGAAATATGAAAAAATTCACATTAGTAGCATATATGATGAAACTAAAAGGAAAACTATCACAGTTAAGTAGACTTCACAGGTTAATGAGCTTTAGCCGAAAAACTAAAAATAATAAAAATAGCAATCAGGCGCTAGGACCGCGCTGAGCATTAGGAGGTAAATAGTTTATGTTATAAACTTTATTCAATACTTACTCAAAACCGATTTACGAAAAAAATCGTAAAAAAACTACGGAACCCTATACTGCGCGTGGCCCGACACTCACTTGTCCGATTTTTTCACATTTCCAATAACAACCGTTTAGCCAGCAGAGGAGGGGGATACTTGACTCCAACAAAAAAATGCGCTTTCAAGCTTAATATCTCGCAAACGGATCCCTAGATCGAAAAATGATCTTTGCGATGAGACCTATCCAACGACACACAACATGATGGGTTATAGTAGAAACAAATGTTCACCCCCACTTTACGTGTAGCGGAGGTACCTACCCTTAAAAAAATATTTTTCAAGATTGTATTTTTCAACTTTGTCGACGTGGATAAAGTACTAAATTTTAGCTTTCTGGTACAAAACTCTGAAATAAGCCGCGGACGGACAGAAAAACAGATGGACGTGACGAAACTATAAGGGTTTCTTTTTTACAACGGAACCCTAAAAAGAGAAAAGCAAGATTTAAAAATATCCTTTAAAAAATATTGATTTTTTGTGATTTTAGTCTATAGGAATTCATTCTACTGTTTAGTAAGAATTAACTTATTGTTCCGAGCTGAGGGTTTAAGCGACTGATAAGAGCTGAATTACCTCCCTTTCTAACAAAGGGCAGAATGCGCGTGCTAGAACGGAGCGGATTCGCGCTGTTTTACTTTTTTCGCTCATATTTGCATTTTTCTGAAAATCTGTACCCATAATATTAATTATCAAATAGCTATATTATTATGCATAATGTATTGAATAATGTGTAAAAGTTTTGGCATCATAGATTAATGGGTACTTAAGAAAAACGGTTTAAAAGCAAAAAGCAGAGGTAACTTTGGATTTTTTTTATGGCGTACAAAATATATTTAATCGTTTTTCGGAGTCGGCCATATTCTTGGAAAGATGCTTAATTATCACATTATTTTTTTTCACGGCATATATATTCATCACTTTTCGTTAAAAACCTGCTCAAGTGAAGCGTATTTAGCTCTTATCAGCCCCTTAAGATTGGAGAGAAACGCCAATGTAACTCTCATAGTCTATTGGCTCTTTTTATACTTCCGAAACCCTAATATAGGCTCGTAACAATAATTATTATATTAGTTAAACATTCCAAACTAAGCTGCATTAAATGTGCCCAAGCAATCTCAGTAATAACTTTTCTATAACGTCAGCAATCGTTTTTATCTTTTTAGGTAAAAATTTTGAACTGATAATAAATTATTAAAATAATTCAGTACATGAACTTAACTATATATACCTACTCAAATGTTCTAATCAAATATTCCAACCAAGAAGACTACTTTATTATACGTCACATTTATTGAATTCGGAGCTCTTATTTGTATGCTAAGAGCAAATTTCGATAAATTCACCCTCTGTAGGCAAACAATGATAAGGATAATGAAATTCTACTATCTCGTTTCCTCTGCCTCCTACGCTTTTGCTTCCGTTAAAAAGCGCCATCTGAAATTTATACCGCTAAACGCTATTCATGAAAACGGATGCAAGTTTCCAGCGCGCTATTAACCAGTGAAAATCACAAGTGTTAGTTCTAAGATTTTCCGCTGGATGTCAGCAGTTTAACTAAACAAAGCAATCGATAAATAAAGACCAAATCACCCCCCTGTCTTATTATAGTACTCTTTGCCAAATCAACACCTACAAGAATAAGTACTAACAGCAGTTTACGTCACTTGTAGTTACGCTTGACCAACTTATCTGGAGAATTTCGTGATGGCGCCACGATCGAAAAGGGTTGCCAGCTATTAAAAAAATAAACAAATTCAGCTTTTTTAATACTCTTAACTACATGATAAAATACGACATGACTTTTTACTGTTTGCCTCCTTGCTCGCAATCACAGATAAAAGATACCTATACAGGGTGTAAAAAAAAAGTACGACGTTCCTTCTTAGGGGTGATTCTACATCACTAATAATTTAATAACTCTCCGGGCGCTTCACTTCTACTTGAGCTAAATCTATTTTTTTAAGAAAAAGTATTTTTAATATTTTTTGTACTATCTATTAATGATGTAGAATCACGCCTTAGAAGGATCATCGTACTTTTTAGGGTTCCGTAAAAAAATGGAACCCTTATTATAGGATCACTGTGTTGTCCATCTGTCTATCTGTCTGTCAAGACCCTTTTTCTCACGAACGAGAAGAGGTATCAGGTTGAAATTGATAAAGAATATTTAGGTCCATAAACCACACAAGATCTGAAAATTTAATTTTTTACAACGACGCAATCAAAAGGCTCTTTATGTCCTCATCTCCATACATTTATGCAAAAAAGCAAAACCTACAGGGTACTTCCCGTTGACCTAAAATTATGAAATTTGACAAGAAGCTAGGTCTCACAGTACAAATAAAGGAAAAAGTCTACAATCTAATATTTCAATTTCAATTTTTCTCACAACTAATAGTAACCAATTAAGGTGAGCTCCCGTTTTAAGAACTTTTCTAAAAAGGAGGGGTCAAGTTGACTGGTCAAAGAGTTTTTTAAAATCAAAGAGCAAAACCTTTTAGTATATCATATGGTAGATAGGTACGGAACCCTTAGGGCGTGAGTCCGACTCGCACTTGGCCGGTTTTTCACACCCTGTATAAGTAAATACAAAGATCTATGATAAAGACAACGGCCCTGACTAAACAATAGGGGTTTTTAGGCAAATTGGCCTCGGAATCAATAAAGCATACAAGTAATATATTAAATGTTTTTTTTTTTATATTAGCTAGTTCCCACGACTTCGTCTGCGCAGGTTTATAAGTTGTAGCCTATGTGTTATTCTGATGTATAAGCTATATTATTGTAAAGTTTCATTAAAATCCATTAAGTAGTTTTTACATGAAAGAGTAACAAACCACCAACCACCCATACTTACCAACTTTCACGTTTATAATATTAGTAGGAAGGATAACATATCAAAATAGCTATTTTTATTTTAAGATTTTTTTTTTATAGAAAAAGAAGACCCGGATTATTCCTTTTACTGATAACCTTTCACACAGTAATTAAATTAAATTTTGATGTTTGACAAGCATTTTCAAAACGGACGAACATGCTTGACAAGCATTGTAAAAATATAAAATTTTCAACAAGCAATCGCAAGCACGTACATTGCTTGTCAAGCACATCAAGTTTCGTTCTAAACGATCAAAATTGCTTGACAAGTACGTTAAACGAGCTAGCGTTATACATGAGCAAATGGTGCTATTGGAGATTCTTGCTACTTTTCTGCATCAAAGAATGATTTCATTATGAGAATCATTTCTCGCACACCACTTTCCAACGATTTTGGAATGATTTTCTCATAAAATACTTGGAAATATGCAGAAAAACAAGAACAGCACAGACAACACTGACTGATACAAGGAGGTTTAAGTAGCAGCTCTTTCGGCTAAGGAGGGAGCCATAACCGTATCCATTTCTTGCGAGGGACCTCCATACTAAAATGTATGTACACTTGTTCACGTATGGACTGTTGGGTCGCCCACTATCCTCGTAAGTGTAAAATGCGGACGAAGTGTCATACAGGTTTCTTTATTTCATATACAAAACAAAACCTGTAACTAAATCTGAGGCTCAGTCACTTTAGCTTCTGTAGCTACTGAAAAAAGAGCGGTACAAAGTCCACCGTGTCAAGATACAAATGCTTTTGACTGTAGGTACATAT
Organism: Athrips mouffetella; assembly: GCA_947532105.1. Taxonomy (NCBI): domain Eukaryota; kingdom Metazoa; phylum Arthropoda; class Insecta; order Lepidoptera; family Gelechiidae; genus Athrips; species Athrips mouffetella. Next base: position 18,169,527 of record OX383963.1, read on the forward strand.
ACCTGAACACAAAACTGTAGTATTTCTATACAAACTTTGTTTGAACACTTATTTCCCCCTTTAAAAGATAATTTCTAAAACATGAAGGTTCACATCTCTCTTTATTGCTTAAAGTATTTTATTTATCTATTTTACCTAAGTTTTCAAAACTCTAGAAGTTTCATACGTATATTTTTTTATGAGTTGCGTATCTTCTGTTCGAGTGAACCGATTATAATGATACACCGCTTTTATATTGCAAGAAAGAACGCCAAACATATTATTGAAAACTCCGTTTGTATCAGTTAAGTTGTTTATGAGTTATTGGTGCACAGGCCGTGATAATTTGCATTCTTGTGGCTTCTGTTTGCTTTTTTTTAGTGAACCGATTGCAATGATCTATAGCTTAAGTATTGTCAAAAATAAGTCAATGAGTTCAGTGGTTTTCGAGTTACTGGCGCCACCGCTTGAAACTTCACTTATCCTCTGTTTCAGTGAACCGTTCGCAATGAAACAAATCTGAGCAATGAAACAAAATTATAATCCGTTCCACGAGTCAATGCAAAAGCTTTCCAACACATTTTGCAGCCGTAGAACCAGACAAAGTACGACGAACCAGACGAACCAGAGTATATTTGACAGAAAAAATAACATTGTTTTACAAACTTGTTTTTTCTAACAGCTTTGGCTAATTACTATTGATCATGGAGCGCAATAGCCTTGATATAGCTGCAAAATGTGTTGATGAGCTTTGGCATTGACTCGTAGAACGCACTATAAGCCTAATGTGTTATTGTTAACCTTATTTCAAGCGGTTGAGTGGTCTGTGAGTTATTGGCGCCGCCGCTTGAAACTTCGATTGTACTCTGTTTGAGTGAACCGATTGCAATGAAACTAAGCTTACATATTGCACGGAAATAAGCTTAATACATTACCTATCGAAAACCCGGTTCCAATCGGTTCAGTGGTTTGCGACTTTATCGCGAATACACGAAACAGACAAAAATTCCAAAAATGAACCGAATGGTTTCTATTACCTCTTTTGTGACCCCCCAGATCAAGATCAAGTTTTCCCGATAAGTTTCAATGAACAGAATCGGCGAGTTATTATATGTATAGAATAGATGATCAATTCACAAGTAAAAATGATATATTTTCACTTTCGCATATAAAGTTTGGATTAAACATTAGATTTTTTAAAGATTTTTTTTATGTTTGTAAAACATAACCTAGACCCTAGTTTTTTGACCGACTTGTCATAGTCGACTAGGAGACGCTTTACACGACTATGTTTAGGACGGACTCTACAGTTTTTACTCTGAGGACTGTCAACAACAAAATGACGTTTTCAAAATGACGTAAGTAGTTCCTCTTTTGGCCATTCTACAGAAAAGTTGGTCAAGCTGTACTTTCATTGTGTCTCGTGCTGTCACTCTTTGTCAATGAAATCGAAAAGTAAAGCATGACATTTAATGAAAGATTAACTTTAAGTGACGTCTCTGAGTACGGCAATAATAATCATACTAATAACACCTACATACCAACAATAATTTATGTACCATTATTCTATCTATTCTAAGATAGTGATTTCGTTTAGCCACTCATTACGTGACCTAACGAAGATTGCACAAAAGGCATCCGTTAAGCCGATGTGGATGTCAAGACTATTTCCTATTTAGCTCTGTCAGGTCACGAGTAGGTATACTCTCTACCCAGAGGTGTATTCAGAACTACGTAGGGATTTACAGTTGTACCCTGTTTTACATACGAGATAAAATTTCTGCTTTTAAATTAAATAAATAAAACAGTAGCACATTTATTTGAATAGGTGGACTAGGAAAGCGTAGATTCTTTCTATGCCTATTTGCTTCAGTTTTTAATATTTCCTGCACCATCCCTGGCAGGACAATATCTGTAACTAGATAATCGGAGGGCTCGACTGTCCTGTCCGTCATGCCAGTAGTTGCTATTTTTAGCGCACACGAGACGTAACTAGACTTGAAGAGTTGGCGTAGACTGATGGAGGAAGCAGACACTTTAAGACGCAATAAAAACGACGGATTTCGTTGAAATACTACTGAAAATACAAATAATTTCAGTACTAAACATTTCAATAGATTACGATGTCAAACGTGCGTACATTTGCTATGCATCTGGGTGGTCACAATTTTATTTATCTGCTCATTCAATTTCATAATAAAGCTAGGCTATTGCCGGCGATTTCTTTCACATGGAATCCCAAAACAAAATGGTAGCCTAAAGCCTTCCCCAGTGTTAAAACTATCTTCGTTCATAAACATTATAGGCACCATTTCTTCAAAATGCTTCATTGGTCTAGCTCTGAAAGTGTAATACTGACATGACAGGTAGTTTGATATATTTTTTTTGCATTGCAAAGGTGTCAAGCAGGCATGGCATGTAACTGCCCATTTATATCTTAGAAGATGTATAAGTAGGTACTCTTTTCAAAACGAGACTGACTTTTTCTCGAAGATATTTTTGGGCTCTGTACCATCATTCAAAAATTAAATTTTCTTAATACTACGGCGTTCAATATGTAATAAGAATGACCCAAAAAATAAAAGTCTATTGATAAATTAATTAATGTACTTTTCTACAGAGCGACAACATCTCTTTGGAGCCTGAATCCTGCAGTTTTCCGAAGTTAAAGCTTTCATTTTGGTTTAACTGAAACAAACTCTCCGTATGGGATCCATGACTTCTATTTTGCTTCTATATCAGATGGTCTACTCTCAATTTTCGATTATTCGATCCGATACTACTACGATACATTCAGATCCAAAACAGCGTTCACTGGCAAAAGGGTAGAAAATAGATTGGATGAATTGTCAAATTGGCAGTGTTTGTCATCGAACCAATATTCTCCTCTATTGTCATTGGACGAATATAATGTTTGGAAAAGTATAGTATCGATAGATCGAAAGTTGAGAGTAGGCCCCCAGTTTCTCCTTCGGTGTTGGAAAACAGATTGAAGTTACTATGAGTTAAGGGCTGTCAGGTAAATCTAGTAAGGTGATCAGAGTGGTTAATTTGTTTAAACTGAGCTTAATAAAAGGCATCTATCGAAACTTTCGTTTTTCTCCATTTTAAAATTGATTGCTGGATTAGCTGACTAGGTGTTAAACTACGCCTCATTATTTATAAGTTTTTTTAAATATAATAGCCTAAGTTGTTGATACCATCTTTTTAGCGAAATAAACTATCAATACTCATTGATATCAAAAGACTTATTGAACACCTCTCGTAAGTCATTCATCATTCATTATCGACTATACGAGTATAGGTATAAGGCATATTATACAGGTTTATAACTGTTTAGACTATTGACACCATCATTAAATGTGCTATAATAGTTGGTTTGGACAAGTATACGTAAACAACGAGCAATCAATCGTCCGGTACATCTACAAAAAGGCATGGAAAATTACTGAATGAGTGAAGCGATCTCATTTTCTTGATTGGTAATCTATGACAAAAACAATCGCACTTGGCTGTTTACAAATACTTTTCTAGTTCTTGACCATCACTACTATTATTTAATCTGTTAAATTTAGTTATCTTGGTCTATTTGCATTGTATTCGGCATGTTATGAAGTTCAATAGGAAGGTATTATGTAAAGAATCTACATTGTAGAAACGCATTTGAACCTGTAAAAGTCTGTCGGTTGAGAGTTGGTATACACACTATTGAAAATCTCTTAAAGTAGATTTCTCAGTAAAGCTTAGATTTATCAGTCTCGCAAAAGTCCAAAGCTTTAACAGTTTTAAAGGCCTCTCTCCATTATTACATCCCAAACAACAATCGTCACGTCATCGCGTCGTAAGTAATATTCGGCTGATTGTAAACACGTGTTGGCTGCAAGGTCATCAGCTATAACTAGGCAATAATGGGTGTTGTGAGCGGTGTATTGTTGATTTCTGGTCATCTACTGCGCCACACCCACTGAAAGCGACACTGCTGTGTGACAGATTGAGATTTATAAGGAAATGTTGGACTCGGGCCATTTTCAACAATCTATGATCATGGCTTCGTCCGTCTTCGTCTTGTTTTGTCTTATTTAGTTTTCGTGGGTTTTGGTCGCGCGAAGATTGCACGACCGCGTTCGTTGTATTTATATTATAAAGCAGACGATTCAGATTACTATGAGGCCTCGGCCAAGTCTTTGTACAGTTTTCATTTGTTTATTTCGGCATAGTTTACTTGTAATAAAACCTGATACTTTGTTATTGATCGGCCTTACTGCCAACACAAAATATGGTGGAAAATTTCACTCAAACGATGTCATTTGATGTCACGATTGTATGTAAAAAGGCCGACAATACATTTATATATTTTTTCATTTTTGAACTAAGCATGCACATAGTTGGACCACTGAGATCTTTGACTGAGATATGACCATTACCGTGCCATATCGCACGAATGAGCGTATTTTTGATTCTCGATCAAACTACCGGGTAATACTTTTGTCTTTTTACCTAGGAGGTGTATACTGAGATGGTTGGATATGAAAGACACCCTTTAAAATATTATCATTTTCTTGTTGTTTTAACAAGGTAGACCAAAAACTCATGAATAAAGAATTAAAAATAAAAAGAAGATTTCCATATGGCAATGTTGAGCTGTCACATGTCTAGGCAAAGTAAGAGTTGTGTCAACAATACTGAGATTTTACTTTGTTTACTTGAAAACACTAAAATATTTCGTAAGAATGGCGAAAAAACTGGTACGATTAGGAGCAGGATTTTTCTTTTATAATGTCTATCGTTAAATTCGTGAAGAAACAGTTATAAATCAAACACGATTTTCGATTTTAAAGTGCTACGAATTATTGACTGTTAAGTAGGGCTGACTAGTTTTGATACTTATGAGGGTCTGCTCCGCGCGCGGTCGTACCGTTGTAGCCCTGCACCCGCTTCCGGTGCATCTCTTTACCGCTTGCGTATTCCACCACGAGATCAGTACGTGTTTCTATAGTAAGCGCAACATGACGCAGATCGTCCGGCCCGGTTGTCATCTGCTCTGGCCCCGGTGTCGTCTGCCTGACGTGCTGCGGTCAGGTTCATTAAGTTCGTTGTCCGTGTCAAACGCCGCGGTTCATGTACTCTTGCGGGTTTTCGCACCTGATCACTATTTATGAAGTTGTCGCCTATTAGGAAAGCGACGACGTAATTCAAGCGCATACAGGGATCGGGTGCGAGTAATTGAAAGTAGCCACCATTTTGACCTTTTTGTTACAGGAACGATTGCTTTTAAAATCAAGATCTGGGGTCTATTCGGTCTCTGATAACGGATAAAAAAACTGGAAAATCTGGCCGCCATACTGACCTTTTTGCTGACGGGGCCAATTGCTTTCAAAATCAATATCTGTTTGTTGTTTAGTCATCTTAACAAATAGGCTGTGTTTTCTTACTGGTTTACGGTACAAAGTTCAATGTGTGAATCTTGAAGTACTCTTGTATTGACTGATATTAACTACATGTTGTCCACAGGCACGCGACTGCGACAAGTGAGACAAGTTGCGATGTTCATAAAAACAAGACCGCAATGAAACTGAGTTGGAATTGAATTGGAACTGAATTAGAACTTAATCAGAACTGAATCGAAATTTAATTGGAATTGAAATAGAACTGAAATAAAATTGAATTACTTTAAAATTTAATTATAACCATGGAAACTATTGATCCTAGTGTTTTTGTTTTTTAGGCAAAAATTAAAGTTTTTGAGATCTTTATTTCGGTTGTCATTTTGTTAAACTTAAAACCGCTCTAACTCTGTAACTACTGGCCCTAGACTACATGTACGTTCGGACCAAAGATTTTGAAATCAATGCACAGGGTTCGGACAAATAATAGATCTCTTCGAGATCTTTATTTCGGTGTACAGTTGTCAAACTGAAAACCGGTATAACTCTGTAACTACGGTCCTTAGACTATTCATATGTTCAAAAAAATTGTAGATCTCGTCGAGATAAACGGATTCAACATCTCGCAAAGATCTCTTTACTGTCAATATCAAGAATTATATTTCGTCATAATTGGGAAACATCTTCAAAGGGTGATACTGCGCAGGCTAAACAGATAGGCAAGGGTTTCAAAATTTTTATTTACATTATTTATTGAGGTGACAACTAAAACCAAAGTTACTAATAATGGGTTATTCTGAATTATCTTTACCAATGACAACCTTAAATCTGGTAGACCATTTGGATTCTGAGTTATTTAACAAAGCAATAAATTATTATACTTATCTTATTTTGGTCGGAGACTAAAAGTCTGGCTACGAAACTGCGCCACCGGCGGCGGCGTGAATTTTCAATATAGGGCCCACATACAGCTGCGGGCTTGCGAAATAGTAGGTACTCAACAACGCAGACGTATTGCAAAATCAAAGGACGTGCTGCCGGTCGCACGGTCGCGTAAGTCTACCATAAGTACGAAAAGTATCAAGAAGTTCTAGTCCAATTACCCCAGTGTTGCTTACTTAAAATTTTCATTTCCCTATTATTCATGAGTTTTTGGTCGACCTATACACAGGTTTTTTAATGGCTTATTCTAGGGACTGTATAGGACTTCGCGTCTATCATCAATTGTTTCTTAATGAAATTAGCCTCAGCGAACCAAATTCATTATATGCAATCATACACGAACTCCAGGCCAAGACCACATCCTTGCAACGATCTTGACATACTGCTCTCGTCTCTCCTACTGTTATCACTTCATTATATTCTGAATAAAAGCCAGGTCAAATGTATTCTAGCTAAACCAACTAGCGTGAACCAAGGGTTGAAGAGAGCAGAAAATACCGAGGGAAGTATATGTCAAGATCGTAAGTATAGCGGCACACCCGCGGAAACTTCGCGTCAGAACGATCTGCGACGGATCTTTCCGTCAAATCCGACGTACGACCCGTCTTGTCCATTGTGTCCAGCTTTGTGGTGGCAGATCGTTCCGATGCGAATATTCCACTCTAGTGTACGAGTATCATACTTGACGGAAAGATCCATCGCAGATCTCCCGACGCGGAATTTTTGCAGGTCTGTCGCTACACTAAGGTGGAAAAAAGAATAATCGAAGTATGTATAAAAATACGTAAAATGCTATTTTTGTGACCGCCTTTATCCTTCTTCGTTCTCTTAATTCAGTGCAAATGGCCTTAGCCAAGAATAGCCCGTTTGCTCGTATGCAAATTATTCTATTGTGTACTGAATTGGCACGACGACGCGTGATTTGTTTGTGTTGCGGCAATGTTTGTGTTGCGGCTGATGTTCACACTAAAACCCGCTGTGAATTGAACTTTGCTAAATTGGGATAAACAGTGAGGCCTAATGGAACCGTAAACATAATTTTAGTATGTTACTCAGACTTTGAAGCTGAACATATAGGTCGAATTACGAAAAAAAAAACAACTTTCCATAGAGTAGACACTGCGCCAGTTGATAGCGAATTTTGTGTGGTAGATCAAAAATTTTGTGCTTAAATTTCGACCTATGTTTTTTGGGTAAAGTTTTAATAAGTACCATAGTCCAAGTACCATGCTAACAATTATGTTCACTATTTCATTAAAACCTTATACAGATAGCTTTTGCTCATTGCTACGGCGTAGCAACGTAGACCACAAGATGTGTAAAGACAATAGAATACATGAAACAGGTAAAGACCAACTGTGTTAAATAAAATACTAGATATCATCTGAAAACTGAGGCTGTGAATTGAAACCATGAAACTTAAAGACTTTTCCGAAGGACATAGGTCGAAATAACAGCAAAAAATTTCTTCTCATTTAGCTTCTCATATAGAAACGACATCATGAAATAGCGCATTTTATGAGACAAACTGGCTGGCCCGCGTGAAATTTAGACAATGTGCAGTCTCTCCCATTCCCCCTCCCTCTCCCTTTACCCCTCCCTCTTCCTCTCCCCACCCCCCTCCCTCTCCTTCTCCCTCTCCCTATACCTATCCCTATCCCTATCCCTAACGCCATCTTAACTGCTATCCCTATCCTTATACTCGTATAAACATAGAAACGACACCCATATTGATTTTAAGACATCTTTATTTTATTTTTTTATGGCGTTAAATATAAATAAATAAATTTTTTTTGCAAACAACAAACACCGGTAATGTTTTACAGCAACAGTATACAGTTTGCCTAAAAATATAACAATTTTTGTGCCAACTGACATCTAAGCTAGGGAAACCTGTGTTTTAGATGTCAGCATTCCTTGCAATGACTACATCGAGAGACAAACAGGGATTCCATATTATAAAATCATAGTGTTGAACAATCAACGACAGGTCAAGCCGGACACTCGCAGCGTGGCTCTAGCCAGTACATAGTGAATTTTAACCCTATCGCACCCCAACCCCATACCCAGGGGATGATGGTATCCCTACCCCTACCCTTACCCCTTCCCTTACCCCTACCCTTGCCCGTCCCCTAATCCGTTCGCATTCTCGTCCGCATCCCCGTCTGCATCCCCGTCCACATCCCCGTCCCTGTCCCTGTCCCTGTCCCTGTCCCTATCCCTATTCCTTTCCCTATAACCTATCCCTATCCTGACCACCACGTTGAAGTTCAAAATCTTTGGTTGTACTACTCGTTTATTCCATGTCCTTACATTAAAAAAAAGGTTTCTCAATAAGACACAGACACAGGTTGGGATTCTTAAATAAAACACAGACACAGGTGAGGATTCAATGATGAGACGAACCTATCTTGTGAGTGCGGTTACTCTGAGCATGGCCCACCTTATACCCTGACCCACGTGCCCGAACACCCGCACGAGGGATGAATTAATGCTAGCTACTGGAAACGCGGTTCTCGTAGCTGCACGTTGGGCAAGTTTTATTTCTTTTGATTTGCTGTTGACACGACAAGAACAAGAGGAAGAAACTGCTTGTGGGTATTGTGGGCCGATTTTGTAGCCTTAATGGGCAACAATTAACTGATTTCCAAAGAAAACTGGCTTTAAATTATTTTGTACACCGCGTAAACACAATAAATAAACTTGACATTGAAGATTTACCATATGGACGTTACATCAAAGCGACTGGTAATGATGTGACGCAAAATACCCAGATACCGTGGAGAGTTGGTGGAAAGTAATAAAAATGATGTCCTCTGTGCTCCACGATAAAATTATATTATGATAAATAATAAGAAGTGTGAAAAAAAAACCGGCCAAGTGCGAGTCGGACTCGCGCCCTAAGGGTTCCGTACCTATCTACCATATGATATACAAAAATCTTTTGCTCTTTGATTTTAAAAACTTCGTGAACATCCAACTTGACCCCTCTTTTATACAAAAGTTCTTGAAACGGGAGCTCACCTTAATTGGTTACTATTAGTTGTGAGAAAAATTTAAATATTTAATGATTTTAGACTTTTCCCTTTATTGGTACTGTGAGACTTAGCTTCTAGCCAAATTTCATAATTTTAGGTCGACGGGAAGTACCCTATAGGTTTTGCTTTAGTGCATTAATGTATGGGAATGAGGACATACAATGCCATATCTTTTGATTGCGTCGTTGTAAAAAATTTAAATTTTCAGATCTTGTGGTTGTGATTGTGTGGTTTATGGACCTTAATATTCGTTATCAATTCCAACCTGATACCTCTTCTCTTTCGTGAGAAAAAGGGTCTTGACAGACAGACAGACGGACAACAAAGTGATCCTTTAATCAACAACGAAGAGAATTTTTCCGTCATCCGTAGTAAATAACGTAATGACATAAAAATGGAAAGTTAACTAAAGAAGTATGCTCTTGACCAAAGAAATGCAACAGAATTCATATGTGTACTGTGCCAAGATCCATGATAAATGTAAAGATCCTTGGGGAGAGCTAAGGCCAACATTATATGGGCATAATGGGCAGTTCAATTATCATAACAGCTAATACACTTTCGGTACTGCATAAAGCCCTCCTCGTAAGACTGTAAAAGAAGCATGGTTTTCTTTGGGGTCAGCTACCAAAAGTCGCCACGCTTGGTTGTAGCAAATGCATAGCAATGACACTCAGAAAGACGTGCGCCAATCCTTTGCTAGGTATCCTTAGTCGCCTTATAGAAAATTACTGTATCACAATTTATGACAGTTTCAGGTGTTATATTTTACTAGTTTTAATACGCTCGTTGTGGTTTCGAGGAGTCATAATCATAAAACAGTGTATGCGTATTTTCTTCGCAGATATAAATTATTGATGTAATAAATAAGTTTGTTGAAAAAAGCTGCGGTTGTGTTGGTGGGCTGAAAGCAGCATATGGTGGACGTGGGCAGAGAAACATGAATGTTGAGTCATTATAGTGGAAAATATATAATAAAAGTTTCTAAACCAAGATGGTAGTAGCATGAGTTACATTGTGTTTGCCCATATGGTGCAGGCTAAGAATAGTAGCGATCATTCCCAGTAGTTCAACAACATCTCTTTCGTGAAGCGAGGATTGGGCATCAACGTCTTTATGCATATCACCATCATGTGCCAGGGTTATAAACTGGAGGATAGGCAGCAGCATCCTCCTGTGTAACATACTTAATGCGGTCACCTACATCCGCGGTCCATGGTGCCAGCCGTAACGCTGACAAGCGAGGTGACTATGGTACTTCTCTTCCACATTTTCCAGCAAAAGCTAGAATTCTGGAGGGAGCCCCCTGTCCTGTAGTGGACATTTCATGTTATGATGACTTGTGCCAGCCGCAGCGCTACCAAGCGTAGGTAGTAGGTGTGATGACAAGCCCTAAAATATACCACGCGTCTTTCTGTAAATTTCTGGAGAGGGCTCCCTGTCCAGCTAACCTTTGTTGGGAATTAATATTTCTTGGAGATCGTATCACATGTTCAATTTAACAACTTAATTTCATAAGTTTGTTGATGCCTAAAAAGACCGTCAGACGGACCATATATTTGTTACTCAACCATTTTATATTAAGTACTGTATTTAGAGTCCGTAATGTGACAGTCGGTCAGTCTCGTTAAATTGTTTCTTTTGGACTTTTCTGTTCTGGCGGACAAATGGAGATCTAACAACGCCACTACTACAACTGACACCAAAATGACACGCACTGCGATGAACGATAGCGACGACGTCGCCACCTGAACAGATAAGTCAGTGGCAGTATAAACCAAGTGTAAAGGATAACTGTGGGTTCAGGTTAAACGAGGTTCAATTCTCTTTCGATTTTTACCAAAGGGTTCAACAATCTTAGCCAATCAAATTCAAAGAGATTTGAACCTCGCTGCGCTCGCTTTTATCTGAGATCAATGTAAAAAAGTGTCAAATGTGCAACTGTGGCCTAAGCAGGTGGATTATTTCTGATACGATGACTTTATCACAAATTCATAGTAGTCACATTTCATAACTCGTAACTTTGTGACGATATCGGCCCTAAATGTAGTCTCTGAGTACGGCAGCAAGTCTTACGCAAAAATAGGCGTCCACTACGGTTGATATTCGGCCTATCCTAAGCATGTGGATGACATAGCTACAAAGATACTATATTTTCATTATTTTTCTGTCAGTAATGAAATCAGTACAGAAAAATAAACAGTCTACCCGAAAATAAACAGAACGTTTTGTTTTATGCAATCGACTTATTCTTGTAGAATATAAGGTTGTCAACAAAACAGGTGCCAATTTTTTTTACGTGGGATACTTTTATGCAGACTGTATATAAAGTGGTTATACAATATGTACAGGGTCACAGAATAACGTAATAATACCATCATACAGAACGGACAGTATTAGTACTATCATATAAGGTGTTTTTAGGGTTCCGTACCTCAAAAGAAAAAAACGGAACCCTTATAGGATCACTTTGTTGTCCGTCTGTCTGTCTGTCTGTCAAGACCCTTTATCTCACGAACGGGTAAAGGTATCAGGTTGAAATTAATACCATATATTAGGATCCATGAACCACACAAGATCTGAAAATTTAAATTTTTTACAACGACGCAATCAAAAGATGGCATTTTATGTCCTCATCTCCATACATTTATTCAAAAATGAAAAACCTACAGGGTACTTCCCGTTGACCTAAAATTATGAAATTTGGCAAGAAGCTAGGTCTCACAGTACAAATAATGGGAAAAGTCTGAAATCATTAAATATTACAACTTTTCTCACAACTAATGGTAACCAATTGTGGTGAGCTCCCGTTTCAAGAACATTCATATAAGAGAGGGGTCAAGTTGGATGGTTGCTGAGGCGATTTTTGTTTTAGTTCTATTTAAAAATGGGAACACTTACAAACTTGAAAATTTGTATGTTTATAGGGCATAGGCTATAAAATAACAACAAATAATAAAATTTTGTCAAGCGCGTGTCGGACTCAAAAAATCTAGCACATTAACTTACTGAAATTTCAACTAATACAATTATGTTTATGTGGTGGTACGGAACCCTCAGTGCGCGAGTCCGACTCGCACTTGGCCGGTTTTTTTAATTAGACCCAAATATTGTTACGGTTACCTCAAGAACCTAAATGAATACTATTGGTGTTATTTTTTTACATTTCTATTCGCTAGTTTTCGAGAAAAATCCTAAAAACAATACCGCTAAATATCCTAAAATGAAATTTCAACGTACCTGCGTATTTTCACAGCTATACCATATTTTAAGTTGGGTGTACGGTAAAGTGAATTTCGGCCAGATGAACAGTTGACGTGAATAAGGTGGCGGATAGTGGCTGGATGCGGAAGGCGGAGGACTGGATGTGGTGGCGAGTCTTGGGAATGGCAAATGTTTACCAGTGGAACAGGCTGCTGATGAAGACGATTATGGTCGATATTAAAGTGCATCTAAACTTGGCATTGGATCGGATTTCAACCCTTTTTTAGGCAAACAATTACCCGATAGGAACTTGGCCCCCTTTTTAACAGTTATGTTTTTGGTGGGTCATAGTTTCACCACCCCTAGAAATATTTGGGTCTAATTAAAAAACACCTTATATAGTAGAAGAACTAGAGTAGTATATTTCTTGTACAGAACGGACACTCTCCACCCCCCTTGCAAGCTACCCCGCCAAAGAGATTTGAACCTCGCTGAGTACCCCGCAAACCCGCGCGCACCCGCCTGCTAGATTCTCCTGGTCCTTCTGAGGGTCTTTTGTTCTGAATATGCGAGCCTACACGCGCTTCCAATTTCAAATTTCAAATTCGCGCTCGATGTATGTAGTATCCGGGCTGTGATATAAGTAATGGGTGTAAGGGACAGCCTTCCGAATACTAACTTCCCTTTCAGTATTCGGAAGGCTGTCCCTTACACCCTGTATAGCACCTTAAATAAATACGTGAGAGCTTACAAACGATATCCAACCGGACAAAGAATTAAGAAAATATACGAAATACAAAAAGTTGGCGCCATTTCAAACAGTTACCGAGAAAGTACAGTCTTAAAACTTTCCACATACTCTAAAAGGTAAAACAAATAGTCATCACTCTGAACTGCAGGTGTGGATTCAGACCATGATATTGAACAATTTTTTTCTGAAATCATAGGTCATAATCGTAAACACCTATACGAAAAAAAAATATCTAGTGATATTTCTGTAAGTCTATTTTAGTTCGAAGTTCTTTATCGCACGAATGAGAGCTAGGCCGACAAAAGTTTAAAATTTTGACCGTCGCATAATTTTTTTGTTTGTATAAAAAAATATACTTGGCTGCAGATGGCTACGCTTATTTCAGAAATATTCCCTTATTCAAAAAAGTTAAGTTTAGTGGCTCAGAGGTAAAGTGAGGTAATCTCCAAAACTACTCCTTATTTTGCACCAATATTTAAATTGGACTTTGAAAGGTTGTCATCCATTTTTTGGAAGCTGGTCTTCCTTTTTACCTTGCGAAAACATGTCGATCCCATGAAAAAATATGTAATTCTGGAACTAAATCTATTCCTAAAATACTTTCACTGATGTAACATGGGATTTTTTACCATACGAAATTATCTCATTCCCTCGGGAAAACAGTTCAAGGTGAATGAAGTAGCGTCCAACAGCAAGAAGTTAACAAAGCAGAATCATCATAGACTGAATTTGTTTATTTCGTTGGACACACAATGCGCGCACGCAACTGAAAGTCATAAAAGCTGAGCTGACAGACATGACAGCTCCGCTAGTTAACGGACAGCAAAGTATCGTAATAAATTATCTATTCTTTTTTATAAATTTTGAATAGCACCCGTGTTCAGTTCACCTTTTGACGTCAGTTTTATAATCACAGTTGAAAACACTAAATCTGTCGTGGGATGCATAAGTCAAAAGTCAAAGTCGAAAGTCAAAATCGTTTATTCATTGTTGGACGTCAGCTAAACTACATCGCTTCATAAACAAGTACATTATAGTAATGAAAACCCTGTAGACAGTTCAAAAGTATTTTTAGTGATATAGCACGTATCGTACACATTACACACATTATACAACAAATCCCATTAGACATGTGTTTTCTAGTCGCGTCTAGTGACTTGCACTAAAATTTTAAAACGACGATGACAATCGAGCTTGATAGTATTTTCTACGCTTTGCTAATCATCAATCTTCTAGCTTCATTCCGTTCCAAAGAAGATGCCTACCTATATAGGTTTCTTTTTCAAAGTAACTGCCATCCAAAGAGCAAGCGAAACGTATATCCAAACCTTTGATCCAAACGGTTAACGGCTAACCTGTCAGAGTTTTTACGGCTTTAACATGACCGTAGCACGGAAAACGCTCAAGTTGTTTGACCAAGTCGCGAGTGAATAGGTTTCTTTTGGGCAAGCTCGTTCCATCGTCGACCTCATCTTTGTCCTCAGGGCTGGAGAGACCACGACCAGCGTTGCTTAACTTTCGTATTGTGATCGCAAAGAAAGAGCATCTACACACGCATGTGGTGTCTACCTCTCGGCTTACAGACTATTCCCACTTCTACATGGTTTGCAGACTATGTAATTGTTATAGTTAAAAACAGATGTAAAGAAACCAACCCTGACCAACATAACATCACTGCGACCTTATTGTTAGCGATTATTTCGATTGCCATAAAACCGTATTGTGTGTGCGTCAGTCGTGCAGGTGCGTTTCTGCGTATGTGTGCTTCTATTCTTGTTGCATAAACTGCTCGATAAAATGTTTAGTCTTTACCCGCTTGTCGATGGTTTACCGATGTTTAGGTTTTGGGGTTGTTTATTTACTACGCCTCTTCTTTACAGTTGCCTGAAAGAGATGGCTCCCAACGCATATATTAATATGCATAAAACTCTGGATTGGATTTTTTTACGTAAATGACAGCAAATTTAAAGCGCCCCCCGTTAGTGGCCCGTGAACTAATTTTGACACATACAGGCACATGACGATATTTATAATCTGTGGTTTTAGTTTTATGGAAGCTACTTCGATACAAATAATGGCGTATCTAATAAGCACGAATACAATTTGAAGGTTGTCCATCCAGTATAGATACCTACTCTAAAAAGTGTATAACATCAGTGCTACTATAAGGTTTCCTAGTTCAATCTGTGCGTAATCTTTGTCCTCTTTACGTGCAATTAGGTAAATTGGTAATGTATTCATAAGGGTGTTTTAGGAATAGTAGTTATACCATAACCATTTTCTTATATATCGAAAACTCTACAGAATCGTCCTTCACATAGAAAAATGTCATAATAGTATCTGAAATTAATCATTAAAAGCTCTTCTCCCGAAATTCTTGAATATCCCTTCTCACACTTTCAATATTTTTGCTGGGAAACGCTTAAACAATGCTTTGATAGGATGTTGTGATCACAGTACATTAGTGCTCTAAGTGTTGATTACTTCAAAGCTACGTCCAATACTTCAAAGGTTGCCAAACGTAGATCAATAAGCAAAACCTACGCAAATCTTGTTAGGAGTCAACAAAATTATATTGGCAGTATAAATATGTGAAGTCATTTTTTAAGAAAAGAAACAGATTAAGTGGTTTCCTGCCTATGTGGGTGAATAAAAAGCGTCCTAAAATTATTCAATGACAATTTATGAGACCACTTTGGCTGACCACACATGCTAGTTAAACGCTGCTTCGCCTGTCAAGAAAGTTTTTCAGTAGAAACATTTGCAACTCTATTAGAGTCCAAAGCAAAGAGTTATATATTTCTACTGACGAGCTGTTGGTACCTACGTATAACCGACCAAGCCTGTAGATTAAACGTCAGACAAAAATTGTGTAATTCAGACCATAATACAAAACAACTTTTCTAAAGCAACATGAATAAAATATACAGACTTTTTCGGTTTCCATACAAAATGCACTACTGTACGTAAATTACAGTTAAGGACCGATCACACCTGACTGAATTTACACACTAAGTCAGTTAGTCTCCTACGTAGGAAAGGAAGGTAGAAAGATGGAACTAAGTAAGTCACTAACTGAGTAAGCCGCATAGTAAGCAACACAGTAAGGAACTTTAGTGAAGGGCCAATACGAATAGAACACCTTAACGTACGGAAAATATTAGTAAGGGCTAATTTATGTTGTATAGAAAAACACTAGAATAACTACAAAAAAAACCGGCCAAGTGCGAGTCGGACTCGCGCACCGAGGGTTCCGTACCACCTCATAATCATAATTGTATTAGTTGAAATTTCAGTAAGTTAATGTGCTAGATTTTTTGATTCAGACTGCGCTTGACCAAATTTTATTATTTGGTGTTATTTAATAGCTTATTAAACTTAAAAAGCTTAAACATACCAAACGAGCAATGTATGCCGAATTAGTCTTTGAATTCAGCTAGCTGTGACCACTCCTTAACTCAACCGAACAGTCGTATACAAATTTTTTAAAGTGATTTTTTTTAAGTTTATTATTAGTACTTATTATTTAACCAAGATTATGCTTTATTTTTATTTTTCATGGATAAGTTGTTCGATTCGAATTAATCATTCGCAAAATTTTCACATCACTAAACCTTCTAACTCCTTTACTTGAAGGGACTTAGCAAGTTTAGAGATGTCCAAGTGCGAATGATTAATTCAACTTATCGAACAAAAAATATACTTATATTAAAAAAACGGTCAAGTGCGAGGCCGACTCTTGCGTCGAGGGATTCGATATTCCTGTAGTATTTTTAAAAGCAATAAAGCCCATCTTAAGACCGCAAATAAGTTTGTTTGTAATTTTTTCTTCTTTTAATTATCGGTTGTATTTGTCTTGAGGTTGTATCAGCTTATTTTTAACAATCGATAGTATTTTATTGTACAATAATTATTTTGGATAAGGCTATTCAACAGAGTTACTGTATTTCAAGATCAACTACCGACAGCGAAACTATCGCTATCGGAACATCACTATTCAGCAACTGTATTAGTCGGCACTTTTTCTACTTAGCTTCCTAGCTAGAACTCTGAATTCACAAACGTCTATTTCTACGTAGCCTCCTAGGTAGATTTCTTATTCAGTCGTCAAATTCAAGCAGGTGTAATCGCGGCTTAAGTCAGCAATTTTATGTGATTTAGGAACTTGATGCATTTTTATATTGTTCATTTTATGGTCTGAACTATGCAACTAAAGTTTCAGTTTTTAAAAGAGTAGGTACCTACATCTCTTAGTTTTAGAATATTTTAATTCGTCTGAAACTCTCTTAAGGGATAAGTGATGTGACACATACTGAGATTAGTTGAGTTGGTTGTATGCCTATCAAGGTTATATGCGGAGGACAAAAAAGTTCAATGGCATCCACTACACGGTCAGTGTGGTTTCAATCTATTACAACAATCTTGGTTGAAAGACGAATAGTAAATGATTTATGATGAAACTAATTGTATAGTACATTCAGTCAGAAAATTAGTTACTCAGATTTATAAGTAGGTTTCAGGTTGAAACAATATGTGGAAGACAGTAAATAGGTAGGTACAAACTTACTTTTACGTCTTTTATACTAAATCATCGAGCTGGAATAACATGATCAAGGTATTAATG
The DNA here is from genome assembly GCA_947532105.1 of Athrips mouffetella. NCBI lineage: Eukaryota > Metazoa > Arthropoda > Insecta > Lepidoptera > Gelechiidae > Athrips > Athrips mouffetella. The sequence goes on from OX383963.1 coordinate 18,187,449, forward strand.
AGAATGAATTGGTCAGCTTCGACTGTCACAGAGTCCAGTACAAGTGGCTAAGCTTTATGATCTATAACTGAATCAGCCCAGGATTGAAACTAGACTGATGCCAGATTGAACGTGTACCGTACGCCCAAGCGTCAAGCCACTCAAATGGAAAGGAAACTAAACTATACCTGGTCACAGCACTGTCTCGGGCAGGGTACCAAATGGTAAATGTGGCTCACCGGAGTCAGGGGAGCGGGGATGCTGCTGGTCCTCAGCATGGACAGCTTCCTCCTCTGCTCGGCCGAGAGTGAAGCGCGCCGGCTCCTGTCCAGGCCATAGCGAGAGGAGTCAGGGAAGTCCATAGAAAGCCGTCGGAATAACGATGGCCGTAACATCTTTATTTGTTAGCTAGCACTAGTTTATCTTTACTTTCTACTAGGTGTTAAAATTTAACATTGCTGCCGCGGAAAAGAAAAAAATCTTGTTTTTAATACTTTGAAAGTGACAGTGAAAAATTCTCGTCTTTTTGCAGTAAGTTAAATTTATTGTACTTTTAAGACTCCAATTTTAAAAGTGGGTTGAACTGGAACTACTGATACGCAAAGTTATCAAAAGTAACAAAAGCATAATTTTAATGTCAAAGGCGGTTTTATTAACCGCTGATATTTTAACTTTAATATATTTTTTTTAAGAACGTTCAATAGAAATTCTACTCGACACTGTAAAAAAAATGAGTTCTATATTTATTTTAATTCGATATTCTCGTACTGTATTGTTATCTATGTTATACCGTGAGTGTTACTTATATACTCGTATAAAACAACTTTTTGCATCACCATTTCAAGTTAAATTTAAAGTTTTGAGTGTACCAGTTCGTTTTAATTTGAATGTCCGGTTATTTTTCCTAATTTCCTAAAACATGTTTTCAGAAGCATTTTTCACGAAAAAGCTGCCGTGCTAAAGGAGTCACATTTTTTGTTTCAATTTGTAATCTTAAAAATTTCATTTATTTTATTAGACTATTAAAAAAATCACAACTTTCACACCGATCGTTATTTTATTTTATAAGTGTCCTAATTTTTGTAGTGTTTTTAACTTACATCTTGACCTACCATTAGAGTAAGTACGTACTCTGTGTGAACAACAAATGACAATTACTTGGTATAATAATAAACTAGTTAATTGGGCTCAAAAATCTTAGTCTACGAAAGTTTAATTATGGTTTAGCAATATTACCGAACACTTCCCATTAACCGACAAATCAACGATAAATATTTTCTAAAACTAGGATTTAACACGTTATTTCCATTTAATTTTCAATTAGAAATTTGGTTATTGAAATAACTGACTGATATTATTTATAATAAGTTAAAAGTAATGTTAAATTGTTTTATTAGTAATTAGTTTTAAGAAATAAACATCATGCCAATTTCTCCACACCTTCTTCTCTCCATTTTATCCATCACCAAATATAGATACTAAAATTTCTAAAACTTAATCCACTTAAAACACGCAATAACACCTGTAATATAAACTAAACAATACTCCGTGCTCAAGTATGTATTGTTTATATTCACACGTTTCGCTTTGATTTTCCCGATTGTCGCACGAAAACTTGCGTATGCGCGGAAAAACGCGTGTTAATGAGCGCTGTAGAAATCTGGCACAGGACTGTAGTGTCGGGAGTCGAACCCCAACTTCAGCGAAAGTTGACTGCCCGCCAGCTAGTTGCACAATTATCTATCTGACATTTATAAAATTGGACCAGACGATGCAAAAATTAGATTAGTACTACATACTAACAAGATTAAATCGATTGGTGTGCGTCGAATAGGTTAAACAGCAAAGGTGACGCTACACATCCCTGCCTAACACCTTTTTCGATGCTAAACCTTTCAGTGCACGCACCTTTTATTCTGATGCAAGCCCTGGAATCCTCATAGAGAGCTTTTAGTTTCGTGGTCATATGTCTTCTACCCTAAAAAAAGCGATCATAAACTTTACATCAATTCAATAACCTCACTTTGAATTTAAATACAATATTTCTACATAACAATTTCAGATGATGTTTTTGTTTCAAACTCTTAGAGCAAGATTGTTCAATAGTCGGGTTTTAGTTTCTGAACTTATTTTTTTAACGGACTGTTAAGGTTATTGAGTGTCCCACGTTTAAGTTAACCCCTGCTCTAGAGGTCCGTTAAATTGATAACGGACGATTAGTTCTGTCTGCCAATGTCATTACTGTCATGATGGACCTGATGGAACAATAAATACGTCATGAACAAAACAAATGATTATGAAATCACATGACATATCAACAAGATTTCAACTTAGACCAAGAATTTACTAACCTTTTCACCCAATTTGATTTGTTTTTACCAAAAAGTTTTAGCATCAAAATCATTATTATTATTTTTTTAATTTTTAAAAGTGAATTAATGTTTTGTCAGTCATTCTGTTAGCGTTTTTGTAACGAAGTTCTTAGATTTTTTCCATGAAACGCGTAATATGATAACAACAGTGTTGATCAGATTGAGGTAACGTCTGATTTAAGAAAGTTTGGTTAAATTAGGGCTTATTAAAAATTTGCACATATATATATTTTATAAATAACGCGAGATATTAATTTGTTAATGTATTAAGAATCTCTTTACTTCAAAAGCAAACGATGCGTAGACTAGTCTTAGAGCTGACTGACTGAAATGTAAACAATAAGATTTATGTGATAGAATTGATAAACAAATCTTGTATAAGAGCGAATTAGAACGTTAAGTATTGCAAAGTTATGACTTCGAGGTAGTAAAGCATAGTTGAAATGATGAATTTAATAGGTTTACATCGAGTATCCAGCTTGCTAAAATAGTGTTGGTGCCTTTTTAACAGAGCTGTAAGCTAGGTAGCTAACCTGTGGGCTGGTAATATTTCAACCAATAACACAGAATTAATAATAGTTCTACCAATAAGATAGCTCTATTTTCCTAGCTTAGAGCTGCAATAAAAAAAACCGGCCAAGTGCGAGTTGCACTCGCGCACTGAGGATTCCGTACCACCACATTATATCAATTAAATTAGCTGATTTTAGTTGATTGAAGGAAAGGTAAATTGCGGTTTACGATTTATGACGTATTAAAAAAAACTACTTACTAGATCTCGTTCAAACCAATTTTCGGTGGAAGTTTGCATGGTAATGTACATCATATATTTTTTTTAGTTTTATCATTTTCTTATTTTAGAAGTTACAGGGTACACACATTTTACCACTTTGGAAGTGACTCTCGCGGAAATTATTCAGTTTAGAAAAAATGATATTTGAAACCTCAATATCATTTTTGAAGACCTATACATAGATACCCTTAAAAAAAAATTTGTTTTAGTTCTATGTATGGGGAACCCTAAAATTTATTGTTTTTTTTTATTTTTGTGTGAAAATCTTAATGCGGTTCACAGAATACATCTACTTACCAAGTTTCAACATTATAGTTTCAGAAAAAAGTGGCTGGGACATACGGACGGACAGACAGACATGACGAATCCATAAGGGTTCCGTTTTTTGCCGTTTGGCTACGAAACCCTAAAAATGGAGCAATCTTATTGGTTGGAACTTTTCAACCTCACAGGTTAAGGTGATCCGTTTTCCATACAAAAATTCAAATGACTTGCATTCTTACGCGGGACATAAAATTCTGTTGAAAAACGAACGAATACTGCTATTTTTGGTTAAATTTTTCGCTAATTAATACAAAAATACAGTTAATGTACTGAAAGTACTATTTTTGTTAGCTTTTTTTGGTTCAATATTACGATTGTGGGCGTGCGGTCAAAACTCTACGGTTGTGCTTTGTGTGCATGTGTGAGTGATCGTACTCATGTAAACACGGACTGACGAGAGTAATTGACTTTAGTGGACACATGGAGATATTTTTCTTATAGAAATTGTTGTCAGGCGTTGAAAATGCACGATGAAATTTACACGAATCAACTTTTTGCACATATATAGTTGGTAGTTATTGCATTAAAAAATAAAACCTTATATTTGCAGCAGTGGCTCCATCTAGTTGCGTTCCGGGCTAAGCTGGCCATTACAGATCACCTTAACTACTTTTTTTTTTCGGATAGAGAAAATGCCTACGCATGCCGCACCGTTCGGGGAAACGGTACGGTTATGTGGGGCTTGCACCCACTGAAAATTCCACCGTGTACGAGTACCACTCTTGCATTTTGGATGGGTCACGAGCACTGTACGTTCGCACTACTTCCGCAACACAGGTTAACTACCTAGAACAACTCTAGTGGAAAAGTACCCTCATTTAGATACTTTTGCACCTTATGTCACGGACAGTGTACTATGTAGTTTACTAGTACTTATTGTATGATCTGTGACTATGTCTGATTGGAATGGCAAAACACCTTCCTATTCGATTTATTTATATATATTGTTACCTTTGAGTATACATAATGCTTGATGTATACGTTAAGCTTGTTACTATTCTTAGTATCTATCGCTATTCGTCATGTAAGGTATAATCTTACACTGGTAATCCAAAAACATATGTATTTACCAACAAGTTCGATGTGAATTGTTATTATTTACTTTAATAGGCGTCAGCTCCTAGCCTATAGGTATTCAGTTTGTTGACACGAATTTGTACACCGTGTGTATAATATTTGATTCTAAATCGGGAGGCGTTTATTTAAATGAATGGTTTGTGACATCGTGGGAGATTCTCTCTGTGATTATTACGAGTATCTGTTTATGGATCAAACACCTGCCAGACAACTAAATTGTACCTGTAGTAAGTAATAAATCTTTTGAATGTATTTATTTAATATTACTTTAGCAAGATTTCCTGGAAATGACACTTTTACTTTCAATGGATTTTATACCATCTTGTTTATGGATTAAAATTAAGAAAAGGAATTATTCTTATTCTTAACTCTAAGTTCGATTCCAATCCATAAATAAAGTCTTCATCATCATCATCATAACATCCCATGAAACGTCCACTACAGTACAGGGAGCTCCCTCCAGAAATCTAGCCTTTGCTGGAAAAATGTGGAGGGGAAGTACCATAGTCACCTCGCTTGTTAGCGTTACGGCTGGCACCATGGACCGCGGATGTAGGTAGGTGACCGCAGTAAGTAAGATGTAAGATACAAAGGAGGATGCTGCTGCCCATGCTCTAGTTAACCCTTAGTCGCCTCTTACGACACCCACGGGTATGTATGGGTTGGTACTATTCTTTGCCGGCACCAGACGGGATAAATAAAGTCACTTTCAGGAAATCTTATGTGTGAATATCGATAGCAGTTCATATTGTTAACTCGTAATAAAAAAATGTATTCCAAGTATTTCATTTTATACTAGGTACCCACTCTCACTCTCAGCTAATATACAAATTATTGAAGGTCTCCGGAGCGCGCGAAGACTTACAATGATGTAAGTATTTTCAAGTTTCTCATGTAGGTAAGTAAAACATATTTCAAATATTTCAATTAAACCATCTTTAAAGAATTGGCTTTTTATACAAATTTGCTCAGTCAGTTGATCGATTTGTAAGTATATAACATAGCAAATGTTCTTTTTTTCGAATTTTCAAAAGTCGTAGAACAAAAGTTGTTCAGTTTCATGTCCAGAGCTGCCTCCCGCGGTCATATAAGGTCCCCATCTAAGTGCGGCCAGTAGTACGTCAGTGGAAACATTTGCAACTCTATTACCATCACATAAAGACGAAATTGTTTCTACCGACGTGCTGTTGGGTGTAGGTACATACAATATCAGCCAAATTAAATTCTATAATGATTTGCACTTTTTTGCACGGTAGAAGGTAGAACCAGCAACAAAACCACGATTTAAATTTTTGAATATCATTGGGTGATTAAAATCACCGAAATAAATTCTTGTAGTTCACAGGTTTTTCTTTTGACATGATGACATGATATTTAAATTTAGAAAAGGAAGAATCTGTGTTTAAAGTGCGATTTAAGAATTGGGTCTTGCATTTCTTGATTCTTAATTTCCATATTATAATTATGATTTACCCTTCTAAAGTTTCTGTGGGTTTTTGTAAGACATATAGTTGTCCCTTATTTTTAACTTTAGTAGATATTTACCTATATTATGATGTAAAGTATTTGCAAAGTTACCGGTTTGCCATTCATCAATTTTCTCACTCAAGCACAGGCTTCGTCCAGTCAGTAGGTAGACTGACCTGAATGACTCCTGGCATGGCCTTAGACCACCCACATTGTAAAATAGGAAAACCGAGATCAATGCACCTTATCGTGCGTTCCGAATCACAGTAAACGATGTAATACTAACTTGATGTCTCTGATTCGGATTCAGACCAGAACCGAGGTTGCTTAACTGTCGTCATCGGGATGTAAGAGTTCATAAAATAGTTACAGACATTGTATAGTATTAAAAAGGTGAAAGTTTGTATGTTTTGATCTTTCACGCTCAAACGGATGAACAGATTTTGATATTTTGGCAAAAAAACAATTTACTATGACCTGGAAAAGCATAAAAATTACATTTTATCTGAATCCCACGCGGACGAAGTCGCGGATAGGGTAGCTACACTAAGTGCCAATTTTTTTTTGTTTTGCATTAAGAATAGAGTAGTTAGTTCGCCAAAACTTTTCTAGGTTAACTAATCATAACATTTCACATCAAAACTTACCCTTTCAATCGACAGCCGGCATCTTCTAAAGAAACTCGACACACCACAGAGGTACATGTTCACTCTAGCACTCGAATACACACTGTTTAACTCTAGAAACTTTAAAAACCTGAACTAGTCGATAAGACGTGCGGTGATAAGAATAGTGTATTGGAATATCTGAGGGTACTGCACTAAACGCGATGACATTGTCGTGTACAATATTTCTACTGGACCGACAATCATTGGTTTGTTAATAAAGTGTAGATTCATTGGGTGGAGTACATGGTGTTCCCAAAACCGGTGGCCGAGACGATACTTCAATTGAGACGCCCTAATTTTTTAATTATTCGGTAAGTATTTATTTCGAGTAGTTTTTAAATTGTTCTGAATGGCAATCACCGCACTCCGTCAAATGAATTTTGAAAAGACTGTTCACCGTTAAACATAGGTAGGTATTGTTTGTTTTAAAACAGTAATTAAGAACACTGCCCACCCATATTTTTAGGGTCCCTTAACTCAAAAGGAGACGGATCTCTTATAGGAACACTTAGTTGTCCGTCTGTCTATTTTTCTTACGAATGGGTAAAGGTATCAAGTAAGAATTAATATCAAATGTTATGGTTCATAGATACTTGAAGATGAGAAAATTTCACGCTTCTTCGAGTATCTACAATGACGACACAATCAAAAGATATAGCTATTTATGTCCCCATCTCCATACGTTTATAAACCAAACCAAACAGAAGCTAATTCTCACTGCACAAGCCAAAGAAAAAGTCGCGTTTCATTTGTTGGCCTCGTCGAAAATAATAAGCCAAAGAAATCTTGGAACCGATCAACACATTTGAAAACGTACTTATACGAGTATCAGTTTAAGCCGCAATCACAGCACCTTACTAAATTCAAAGACTAATTGGTAATAGGTACCTATACGACGCACAAAATAACTTAGGCCCTGTCATTGATGCGCAGAAGCAAAAAATTTTACATTTTTGACTTCTGCGCATCAATGACAGGGCCAAAGTTATTTTGTGCGTCGTATACATTACTAGGAGGCTTGGTTCTGTTAATTCAAATATCCTTACTCCAACAAGCAATGTAGGTATGCCGAATAAATTTCAGAATTAAGGAAGGTATGATTGCAGCTTTAGTAAATCAGAGTATTTTAAGTGCTAGTAGGTACTTATTTTGTATTATTCTGGATCATCCTGTAAACGCCAAAGAGTTAGTTAAAACCGCTTCCATCCCGCAGGAACCGATATTTTAATTGTTTACAACGCGCACTTCAGTTGCGACACGTTGTTGCCATTCCAGTTTCTCGTATTATGAATAGATGGGTCTTCGCCTGGGTTGCTGATGGGTTTACTTCATGGAGTAGTCTTTATTACATTGGTTAACTTCTTAAACCTGAAATTTAGGTTATTCTAACAATAACTTATACCTACCTAAAAAAGAAATACTTTGGTACTTACTTTGCTAGCTCAGCAACCCCAAGAGGACCTTGGCCTTCGACACATGAGTTCTCCATTTAATTCTTCCCTGTTCTGCGCAGCTTCTTGCCAATCGGCTCAGGAGGGCATCCAGAATAGAAATAAAAGCAGCCAAACACAAACAATAAGATGCATTCGTTCGTATATTGTCTGGACTTAATGACAAAAAAGACAATAAGGAGATCCTGAAGACAGATTAACCTTCTTCGTAACCATTCAGAAAATCAATTTTCAAAAATGGTTGTATAAGTTTTACTACCAAATCAACTTTCGAAAAATAATAAACTGTACCGAATTAGCTTCTGGCGTTTGGTCGAAAGAGAACCTAACACAACCTAACCGATCCCGAACGGGATCGGTAAGGTTGTGTTTGCCTTACCTAACAGACCTATGGATCTACGAATTTCCTATGATCAACTTACTAGAAAAATTTTCAACTTACGATTCTTATCATTTTCCGGTGACATAATAATATACAAAGCAAAGTCGGGTTAGTTACACCACTTAACTCAAGAACGGGCAGATCGATTTTAATTATCTGTGATTTGTTGGATTCGTAAAATATCGAATTCTAAGTTCGACGGTAGGTACTAAGTTCGCCAGGTCAGCTAGTAAAATATATTTATATATGTATAGATTCTAAGTAAATAGTTGTGCTTGAGAATAAGGTTGTTACTCGTCCCAAAAGTAGATGTCAATCATGATTGTCTAAACTATTTATGTAATTGTGTCGCCTCCCCGGTTTCCCGGTTGGCCTCTTGCAGTAAGCGGATACAGTGCCGACGAGTGGACGGCCGACGTAGGACCGGGCCACTACGTAGAAGTGCCGGTAACCAACTCCTCCGCGAATAATTATGGGAATTGCACCGTCCGTCCGTACAGCCATGTGCGTTATCTGGAAACAACATAAATGCGTCAGCATACATACCTGCGTATTATAGCAGTATACGCGTCAGCATACGCGTTAACATGCATGAGCATAAGCATTATCAAACGCTTTATCATACACGTCAGTTAGTGATATCGTTTTATAAGCTTTCAGCAATTTATAAAAAAGTCTTACAATACATTCAAGCCTTGCTTCGGCGGTAAAACGAAGCGATTCATCAAAGCGGGGGTCAAATTTGAACTTCTTAATATAGACTCTTTTGTCACCAGCGTTCCTTTTCCCTTGGTAGAGTTCATGGAAGGGAGTCTTTAGATAGACGGGGCTAGGAGAGGGTAGAGTTACTGGATGCTGTCCATAACCGAAGTCTTGGATGGGGTTTAAGCGTCGGTAGTCTGGGCTAAGGAAAAAAACGGTTGCTTAGTTAGATTTACAACGACGTCATTGAATACTACGTACTTTACTTGCTAACTCCACCTACTACCATCTACTACGTACTGTCGATATTTAATAAACTAGTAGTTGTAAGAAAAACTTGTTATAAGAAGATCGAACAGGGAAGCGCACTTGTACAAAATCGTTTTTCCATTCGTGAAAATGTAATACTAAACTTATGTAGATACGAGTAGGTACTTACATTCTACGCCTTCCCGGTGCGTATTTGTGCATATTTTCATAATTAAATTCGTTATTAAAACAATTACTCATTCGTATCGCACACATAATAGTAATTATAACTCGACACCATATAAGTTTCATCGTGTGAATCTATTCATTAGATAAATAATCAATAAATCTTAGGGTCCTGTTAGTAATTATGCCTCACTAGATTTTTAGATATTGATATTTATTACTTGGCTACATAAGTTAATATAGTTCATTGTACCTTTTGGTAGCTTTACTTTTTCACGACTGACCGATAAGTAATGTTATTGGTTTGTTCGTGATATCAAATTCATCGCAATTTCAAAACTCCAATGAAAATAATGAAATTATGGATTATGTAAGACGCAGGCTCATTTAACCAAACGCACTTAAAAAATAATTACAGAGTTTACGTAAGTACAAGTTTTAAGTAAGTAGGAGTGCAGTAAAAGTAGGTTCAATGATGGGAAGTATCCGCTTCAATGTAGGTTTCGTAAAAGGCGTCTAAAGAAACCTAATTTTTAGGGTTCCGATACCAAAATGGTAAAAAAAGGAACCCTTATGGTGCCGCTTTGTCTGTCTGTCTGTCACACCTGTATATCTCGGCAACCACTCATGCTATCAACTTGAAAGTTGGAATAGTTTTAGAATATGGTTGTCCAACTTAATTGCACGTAAAAGAATTAAGAAAAAAATTATGATTATCAATGTAAAGGGGGCCCAAATAGGGGGGGCAAAATTTCAAATTATCGGTACTAGGTTGAGTGGAGTATCATGTGAAAGGGCTTTACTTGTACATTCTTAAATATATTTTTGTTTTTTTTTACAACTCTTGGATTTCAAGTTATGATGAAAAATGTCAAAAAAAAATACCGTTCCCCCCCCCTTATCTCCGAAGTTTGTGAATGGAAAATCTGAATTGATTACAGTCGACAGACGTTTATGTAAATATTACAGCAAAAATAAAACGATCTTTCTAAGTTGCACAGTTTTTTAGAAATCTGCAAAAAACCTTTACAAACAAATTTAGTTTTGCGGTCCTAAAAATGGACTTTATTGCTTCCAAAAATACTAAAGGTATATCGGAACCCTCGGCGCGCGAGTCCAACGCACACTTGACCGGTTTTTTTTTTTAGGGAGAATGGGCAGACAAGAGTGCCCTATTGTGGATTTGACTACGTAGGGTAATTCGAGGATTGATGGCCATAGTTTTTTAGGATGCTTATATTTAGGATTTTAATTAAAAATTACAAAGCCCGTTATTTTTTTTTAATAGTTTATTTAATGCTAATCAACAGGAACATAGTTTGCTTCATCAGTCTTTGACAAATTACTTATAAAAAAATATTTTTTTTAACATTGCTATGGCCATCTCACCTAAATCAGTCAATGTGAGATGGCCATGGCGGCTGAGGTAAGATGGCCATATGTGTATGAGATGGCCATAAGGTTTCAGTTTATATAGCTTTAGTTTTAATTCGCGCTTTTAGTCTTTTTCCCTTTTCCTTTACCTTTTCTAGCATCTATTTTGATTTTATTGCCACATGGGTGACATTTATCGTCATACTCAGTGCAGTTTTCGTGTGCCCACCGCTTGCATATAATGCATTGAATCCATTCTTCTGTAAGTTCTGTCGTATAATAGTTATCACCACAACCTACACAGTCATCAATCAGAGATCTTACAATCACCGCTCTCGAGAAGAATAGGCTCATCATCATCTTCCGTATCTGTAGATTCCTGTCTCTTATTTATCTTATTTTTCTTCTGCTTAGTTTTCTTCTGAACTGGCTGATCTTCATTTCCTTTTCCTTGTTGGTCTCTTTTCAAATTTTTTTCGTTAGATTCTTTGCCAATAGTTTTCTCCTGTTTTATTTTTCTCTTCCTTGTATTGTTGTCAGATCTAGCTTTTTTGTCATTTTTCTTTTCTTCACATTCTTTTCGATAGTTTATGTGAGTTTCAGAAGTTAGTATCATCGCCACTTGTTTTGCTCGCTTTCGAACTTGGTAAGTTTTCACAGGAATTGGAGATATTTCAGTTAAAAATTTAGATGGTGTCTCTTCTTCATTTTCTTTTGTATCCGGTGTTTGCTGAATAACTGATTCGACAGATTGATAATCTTTTTTCTGTGATGGGGAAAGAACAGAGTTTCTGTTATTTTTTATAGCAAGTATTTGCGATGGGCCAGGCTCAATAGATTGCACCTCACGCGGAGGAGGTGTACAGATATATCGTACAGTTTCCATTTCAGGTGGACCATGCTCAATAGTTTCCTCATCGTCAGGCAAAGAAGGAGTGCTATCTCGTGATGCAGCTTGAACTATAGGTAGATCAGGTTGAATAGGATTAAAGGCAAATTGAGATGTGCTGGACTGTTGTGGAGCCTTGTTTCCAGATGAACTGGAATGACTTGGTTTCACAGAAGGTAGACAAGGGCTACTGCAACTTTGGACAGTGTGAATTTCCGATGTGCTGGATTGATCGGGTCCCACTTGGAGTACCGAAGGGCTGCTGGTCCTGCGTGTAACTGTGGCACTCGAGGGTCGATGACGTTGACTCTCGTCATTCTGGATGTTAATCGAGGCAAAAGCATGGTCTGGAACTGCATGGCGATTAAACGGATAAATACCCGTTGCTTTGAAGCCGGCTGTGGCATTTTCGTATGTTGCTGATTTACTCCAGGCTGTTGATAACAATTCTCCGAATTGCAGTCGGGTGAGACGCCTTCCGGGATTTCGTTTAAGCCACATGCGACATGCTTCATAGTAAAATGATTTAAGCGACTTAAACACTGATCTGTCTAGTGTTTGAAGGTAATGCGTCGTGTGGCTCGGTAGTGTGAATAAGATGATGTCGTTAGCAGCAGCAAACTCTAACATCTCTACAGAGTTGCAGTGAGATGTATGGCCATCTAGACAAAGTAAGACTTTTCCAGCCGGTTTCCTTGGCAAAAAATGTGTTTTTAGCCATTCAAAAAATATTGTTGCATTAATATAGGCGGATTTTTGCGACATAAACAACACAGAACCAGGTGGCATTCCGTCTTGCCATTCTTGTTTTTTATTTTTGCCTTTCATAATGCATGCAGGTGGAAGGAAAGTTCCTTCAGCATTGCAACACCCAATAACTGTAATCGTCTCACCCTTTTCTGTAGAGGTCACTGTAGAGACCGCCTTAGAACCCTTTTTTGCAAGCACGTGTCCAGGTCTATTATTCAGCTGCAGTCCAGATTCATCCATATTAAAGATGTGAGAGGGTTTGTCAAACAACTCAAATTCTTCTAGCAAGCTGAATAGTATATCATAATAAGCGTTTACTTCATCTCGGTTGAGTGCTTCGCAGCGCGCCAGTGACACACCTTCTGCCTTTCTGATCTTTATTTCAGGGTTCCTTTTCAAAAATGACTGTAACCAGACATATCCGGCTTCCTCTTTGTCTTTGTTAAATGTATGGTTGAGACCCAGCTGTTCAGCGAAATGGAAAGCAATGCTCCTCAAATCTTTTGGAGTTAATGGAAAGCAATTATCTTGCATCTTTAAAATGTGTCGTACTAGTCTCTTTTCATGATCGGTTCCAAAAACTGATGAAGGACCCATAGGGCCCTTAGTGAAATTTTGGGTCTTGAAGCGCCTCTCCAAGGTTTTTCGTGGTACGCCATATTCGAAGCTAGCTTGACGAACAGAGAGATTTCTATTAAGAATTGCTTCGACTGCTTGTGTTAAATCCTCTTGCGTCCACTTGCCACGATCTTGCGAAATGCGTATGTACTGGTTAGGCATCTGAAATATAAAAAATAATAATCCATAAATATACATTTTGTTGTTAAACTACATCATATAAAATGGCCATCTCACCTAGAAAAATTGTCCATCACCTAGAAAAATTGGCCATCACTCCTAAAACATATAGGATAGATGGCCATGGGCAAATTTAATTCCAATAAAGACAATCAGCAATGAGTTTTGAGGTTATAATACCGGCCGATACACTTATTCGACGTTTTAGTTTAAATAATAGCAAAAAATTGAAAACCTTATACACCAACAGTGTTATCACTAACAACCAATGGAAAAAAAATATGCCACAACAAAAATCAACAGGTATTTACTCACTTTTTAGGGTTCCGATACCAAAATGGTAAAAAAAAGGAACCCTTATGGTGCCGCTCTGTCTGTCCGTCTGTCTGTCACACCTCTATATCTCAGCAACCACTTATGCTATCAACCTGAAATTTGGAATAGTTTTAGAATATAGTTGCCCAACTTAATTGCACAAGAAAAAATTTTGAAAAAAGTATGATTATTAATATAAAGGGGGCCAAAATAGGGGGGGCCAAATTTCAAATTATCGCTACTAGGTCGAGTGGGGTATCATATGAAAGGGCTTTACTTGTACATTTTAAAATATATTTTTGTATTTTTTTAAATTTCTTAGTTTTAAAGTTATGATGAAAAATGTCAAGAAAAATACCATTCCCCCCCCCTTATCTCCGAAGTTTGAGTAAGGAAAAATCTGAATTAATTACAGTTGACAGAAGTTTATATAAACTTTACAGCAAAAATAAAACGATCTTTCTAAGTTGCACAGTTTTTCAGAAATCTGCAAAAAACCTTTACAAACAAATTTAGTTTTGCGGTCCTGAAAATGGACTTTATTGCTTCCAAAAATACTATAGGTATATCGGAACCCTCGGCGCGCGAGTCCGACTCGCACTTGACCGGTTTTATTGATTATTTCACACAAATTCCCGACACAGTGTCGCCATTACCACAGTCTCGTTCAAACTGACGCGATATCGTGCTGCCCTCTCATAGAACTTGTCGGAACTTTTTTGACTGGCCATCTCTCCTCTATGGCCATCAGTCCTCGAATTACCCTATTAATGCGGTAACGCTTATACAAGAAGCGTGGTCTCGAGTCGATTCCAGCGTTATACTTTTCTGGGCCTTTTAGGTAGGTAATACTCCTAAGGGAGTGGTCCAACCGCCGACGATGAACGAGAAACGAGAAAAGTAGAACTAGAAACTATTTATAAACGAGTTGGCGATCAGCGGGAAGCGAGTGTGTAGTTTCGACAGTTTTGTCGCTGGGCTATAAGCGAGTGTGCGAGTGCGACGAGCGATTACTCGCGCCACTTGCCCGCGGTCGCTAAGTCCTGTGCAAACCTGATTTGTTGATATGTGTACTGCCGCACTGTATAGAAATGATCAAGCGAGCGAGCATCGCTGAGCGAGTATCGCTGAGCGAGTATTGCTGAGCGAGTTTATCTTTGAAAGCTCTTGTCGCTTTTTTTTATAAAGCGAGTCGTCGCCGGCAGTGTGAACAGTCGGAGAGCATCTCTCTCGTTTACACTGAATGTATATTTATTGTACGTTTCTTGAGAGAGAAAATCGCCGATAGTTAGTAGTTTTCTCGTCGGCAGTCGGACCACTCCCTAATAGCAGCTTTACTCTGTGTTGAGTGTGGAAAGTTGCGTCATTGTTTAGTACGAGGAATCACGCAAGAGAAGCCCGTGTTACTTATTAAACAGACCTCGACCACAGAATTAATAATAGTACTACATACCTCGACTTGGGACCAAAACCGGCCGGAGTTCCTCGGACTCGGATGATGTTCAGATACAATCGTTTAGATATCAAGAGATATCTTATGAATGATCTATTTTTTCAAAATTTAACCTGTTTTGTCCTTATAGAAATATATAGGCACGTAACAAAATAAAGGTAAGATACCCATTATTGTCTAAAATAAAATATCCAGTAGTTAAACCAAAACACTATCCAACATCTATCCAAAAAAAAATAACGGCTCTTTGGCGGGAACTCGACGACGGCGTTTTCTACCTCAATTATTTTTTTGTTTTATATTTGTTTAAAGTTGAGTTGTCTCAAAAAGTCATTTTCCCTCGTAAAGTCTGCTATCGCTCTACGAGGAGAGCACAAAGTTACAAAGAAAAACATACAGAAGAAGAGGGACATCATTCGACAAAACCTATTTTAGTAGGATCACTAAGGCTGAGCTTGTATGGGGTACCTTGCACCTAAACCTGCTGGGATGAAACTTGGCAGGAGTCAAGTACATACCCATAGGTAACATATTAGAAGTAGTGCTCCCCAGCAGGACGCGACTGAGATCCACAGTGGGGCATAATGTCGAAAATGTGTAGTTTTTTACTAGGTTGAAAATTGTATCTGTTGAACCGACATAGGTAGCTGGTTGAAAATTTCACAGAATATTATTATTGTTTATTGCACACAAGAAAAATACAATGGACAATACATATAGAAAGACGACACAACAGGTACTACTTATTTCGATATAGAAATGTCTTCCAGCAGACCTGAATATGTATTTTTAAAACAAATATATCACCTTAAAATAAAAATTATAAAATTTTTTTAAAAAAAGGGGGGGTCGCCATACAATAAACGTATTTTTTTTTTGCTCTATCGTCAGAACGGTTAGTAATTCGAGTGTCAAACTTGGTATAAATATAGTTCACTAAAATGTCAATAAAATAATATGTCCTGACTGACTGACTAACTGACTGACAGACTGACTGACTGACGTCTATCCTTAACCGCTTTAGCTATACGTGTGAAATTTTGTATGCTAATTTATTGCATGCCACAAACATTACCCAGGAAAGGATTTTCCAAAAATCATCCCCCAATGGGATGAAAGTTTAAGCCAAGTAAAAAAATTTGAAAATCTTCCATCCCTTATTTCACTACCTTAGGGGATGAGTTTTGGAAAATCCTTTTTTGGGTGGTGTTTGTGGCATGCAATAAATTAGCATACTAAATTTCACACGTATAGCTAAAGCGGTTACGGATAGACGTCAGTCAGTTAGCCTGTCAGTGAGTTAGTCAGTCAGTCAGGACATATTATATTATTGACATTTTAGTGAACTATACTCATACCTAGTTTGACACTCGAATTACTAACCGTTCTGACGATAGAGCAAAAACAAAAAATACGTTTATTGTATGTCGACCCCCCTTATTTTTTAAAATTTTATAATTTTTATTTTTAAGGTGATATATTAGTTTTAAAAATACAAATTCTGTGAAATTTTCAGCCAGCTACCTATGTCGGTTCAACAGATACAATTTTCAACCTAGTAAAGAACTACACATTTTCGACATTATGCTCCACTGTGCATCTCAGTCGCGTCCTGCTGGGGAGCACCACTTCTAATATGTTACCTATGGGTATGTACTTGACTCCTGCCAAGTTTCATCCCAGCAGGTTTAGGTGCAAGGTTCGCTCTCTTAGTTATCCTACTATTGATGAACAAGGGGATTAGAGGCCTTCAACTTAAGATATAAAAAAAACAAGTGAAGAAGGATGTTCAATTTGACGGCGCGGCGGAATTTCAAAAACAACGAACGTGACATAACTAACGAACGGGGCACTCATCAATCGGCATTAGCTCCAAGGCATTAGCCTCTGTGGCGGTACCGCCGAACTCAATCGTTATCGAATCTCTCTCTTCTTCTTGTATAGAAAATTAGAGAGAATCGATAACGATTGAGTTCGGCGGTAGGGCCTCTGGTCCGAGACATTAGCGCCGAGTTAAAGATTTTGGACCTCCTTGCTTTGCGCTGAGTGCTGGGAGATGACCGCTTCGTGCTTCGTCGTCTTCGTCAAAGAGACAAACTGACAAATTATATTTACTTCTGACTATGATGAGTTTGGAACTATTGATGAGAAAGAGAGACTGAAGGCATAAACTGGCTGGAGATGAGTGAGGATACGAATAACTGAAACTTACTGATGAAGAAGAAACTTAAGACGAGGCAGCATGGATTTTGTACCTTAGCCTAAAAAATTAAAATTTTACTCCAATGAATGTCAACGTCACTTTTTAACACTACGGATTGTTTCTTGAAATCAACGCACACATCACATTCACTGAATATAGTCGGTTTATTTCTATATGCGTGCATTCGTCGAATATCATCGAATACAGTTTTAAACCAGACTAGAGCGCCCTTATGTCAATGTCACTGAGAAAAATTTAAAGTTTGATTTTGTTTTGCGTTTTAAGAAATTATTGAGAGATAATGATTATTCGATAAGATTATTTAATCTAAAACCCCAAAAAAAGTTGAAAAAAATCTCTCGAAAACGAGATTGATGACAAATGTCTTATGAGTTTGACGTTTCGCACACGCTGCACTACCTCATTTTCGTATGCAATGATAGCGCGCTAAAGTGACGTCACTGATGACGTCACGTCGCTTAAACGAGTGAATACGAGCAAGTTTTGAACCGACTATTAGCGCGCTAAAACCGCACACAAAGCTCATGAGCAGGTTTTAATCCGTACCAACTATTATTAATTCTGTGTCCGTACTGTAAATCTGACATAGTGTTGCCAACCGTACTGTAATGTTTCAGTCCGCACTTTAGGTATGACCCGCGTTGTGTGAATGCGTCTTTACAAAAGCAGTTGAATGTCACGCATAGCACGCGCTAAACGAACTGTACAGTTTGAGAGAAAAATCAACGAAATATGTTTTTGTGAAACTTTTTAGCGATGGATAAGAAGAAAAAGACAAAAAAACATTGTTGAGTGTACGCGTGCCACGTAAATCGTGTAAGAACAAAAGATATCCAGATTTTTTACATTATAAAAAGCATGTAAACATTTTAAATTATAAATACACCCGGTCACACGCTGATAACTTTTAAGTTGGTAAGCATTTGCACTCTTGATTGAACGTACAATCTACGCACATTAGGTTTTAGAACAAGTCTTGGAAAAAGTTGTTTAGTTTCATGGCCAGATTCAACCCCCTTAGTATTATCACACTCACATATATTTTATCACAGTTACACTCTGTATATATTTTAATGCTCTTACTAAAACAAACCTAAATATAATTAATTATCTAAATTTAAAAACTAAATTTGTAATTTTTTTCCCATTTTTAATCAGTATTTAATCAATTATACAAACATATAACAATCATTCAAACTAAATTATCAACTTTCTGATCATTTAATCCGTCTAAGGGAGACTTGATCAGAAAGTATCAAATCTTCCCTAATTTGTGGCATCATGTCTTCCCATTCGCTTTCAAGTTATAAAATGTGGCATAACTACAATAGCCACGTCGTTAGTAATCCATAACTAGTTAAATGAGTAAGCTGCAAGATGGAATTTTTAGATTTGCGATTAATCGTTTGTAGGTAACCATAAAAAACACGACAAAATTTATGAAAAAGAAGTCCAGCTCGACGTAAACACCGATTTATCCGCCATCAAGTTTACAATGTAGGGTTGGGTTTTCCAAATCGGGTAATAATTACTTTTGACAGCAGTCTGTCTCGACCACACATATGGACGTCATACGAGTATAAAGCTATCTTTCTGTCAGGGTAGTTTGGAACGCGCTCTAAAAATCACAGCTGAAGTTTTTTTTTTTTTTTGGTTTCATTCTTCCCTTCGGAAAGGCAAAGAGTACAAAGCCCATACAGCCATGTCTGATGTTCTTTTTGCTCCCCTCGTAAAGCGATAGTGAACTTTACGAAGGAAAATGTTCGTGACTTTTTGGGACAACACAAACGGGGCTTAAACACGAGATCACTTGAAATCTTCATCAGCTGCGCACTCCGTAGTAAATTTACTGCATAACACACTATCTTTATTATCCACTAAATCACGAAATGCACAAAAAAACAAAATTTCAATTAAGCAGGCAAACGCCCATGTCGAGTTCCCGCCAAAAAGACGCTGAAGTTTTAATAAAAGTTACTATTATACGTTAGTATTATATAGTCTAAGGTTACTACTGACCATATGATAGACAATCAGTGTTGCTGACTTAAACTTTAAAAAACTTCTTAAATATTCCGCAATACTCTTGTAACATTTGTCCAGCAAGGATCAAGTATCCCCAGTCTCCCTTATTCAGCCCCACCTTAGTATAGTATCTATTTGGTGGGGTCAAAATTGAAGCGTAGTTTTAGTCCTGTAGCCTGTGGACACTCAAATTACGGAAAAGGTTACCGTTTGTCTTTGTGAAATTGTTATAGATTTCGCCATTTCACTTACTAAAAGTGAAGTCTTACAGCCCGGTTTAAAACCTGCTCGTGAGCTTTGTGTGCGGTTTTAGCGCGCTAATAGTCGGTTCAAAACTTGCTCGTATTCACTAGTTTAGGCGAAGTGACGTCATCAGTGACGTCACTTTAGCGCGCTATCATTGCATACGAAAATGAGGTAGTGCAGCGTGTGCGAAACGTCAAATTCATAAGACACTCGTTTTCGAGAGGTTGTTTTCAACTTTTTTTGGGGTTTTTAGATTTAATTATCTTATCGAATAATCATTATCTGGGTGGGGCTCGCAAAAAATGTACCATCACACACGGGAAACTGTAACACACAATAACACACTGGAATTGCATAACACTCGGGAATTAATGTTAAGGTAAGTATACACTGGAGAAAAAAGTGTATTGAGCATATTATAAATGTAGAGATGATACCTATAGATTTATAAACCTTAACCATGAGCAAATTTACTTTTGAATGATACAAAATATTTGTTTAAGCAAAATTTCTTTAATAAATTCTTTACTCCTTACCTACATAACACAAGTAACTTCAGTTAGTTTTTACGTGCAAACAATACAACTTAAAACTTCTAATACAAAATTCAAGTAACTAACTTCAGATAGTTTTTAAATGCAATCACAACAAAAAGAAAATAAAACTTCTAATACAAAACTAGACCTTGTAAATATCTTAATGAATTCAATATTAGCTGCATACGAATGTTTTTAACGTTTAGAACTCATGCACTAAGGTCTCCTGCCTGTAATTCTGCTGACTAGGTATAATTATTGCCCTAACTGAAAAACAAAATTTCTGCTGACTAGGTATAATTATTGCCCTAACTGAAAAACAAAATTGCAAGCATTGTTGCTTATCGAAAGACGTCATATAAAAATTACAATATCCTAAGGTGGCGATAAATAGATTAGTTCGACGGAATGCTGGCAGCTGTCACTTCATACAAACTGTCATTTCGTACTAAAAAAATTAAATAAATTAGCTAAGTCGTAATAAATTGAATTTTTCAATTATATTACAATTAAAAATATCCAACACTGTATTTATTTTAATCGAATCTCGTTTCTTCACTCAATAGAATAATAAAACCCAGAACCGTCAGAATACCGTCAAATTAAAATTCAGAGTATAGGTAAGTAGCTACATAATACATTGTAAAATATATGTAGGTACAATTTACTAAATGAATGTGTTCTCGACAAAATAATGTACTTATGCACGTGGATTAGGTAGGTAGTAAAAATAAGCATACTTGTAATGTACACTTAGCTTTAGGTCATTCACGTGTGTTACGTCACACAATATCATAACACACGTAACACACGTGAATAAACACGCGTGAAAAAAGTAACCTCAAACTCGTGTAGCAACTTCAAATGCAATGTATTTTTTTGAAAAAAACACATTATTCATTCATAATTCGTATAAGCTTTAAGTCAATAAACTTCAAACAAACTATTTTATTACTCACCATGAAAAAATACTTCCGAAAACTCAGTAAAATCCAATGACGAAAACATAACACACACCGACTAACGCTTTTTTCGGGTGAACTAAGATGGCTGTCAAACCACTGACATTATTATTTGATGGTCGAAATGTTGCCAGCACATAAAAATATTTGCAGTTAGAAGTATTCCTTATAACAAAAAAACTACCATGTAACAAACTGACTATAACACACGTGAAATAAAATAGAGACACTTTTTAATTTCAACGATTTTATTATATAATCTGTTTAATTAGGGTTTATTAACGCATTACTTTGTAGATCCATTACTGTATTTTGTGTAGTAAATAAAATTACCCTATAAATATAGCGAACAAGATGGAAATGATAAAGTAATGATTGTTTCTAGGGGCTGTGCCATTCTTTTTTTGTATGGAACTAGAAATTACTCTTACTGATGGCAAATATTTTCTGTTGTTATTTCAAATGTTTTAACTATTAAATTGCCTTAATACTATCACAAGTGAATATAGGCATTAATAGAAATCGTCATTTTAATTGTGGAATAAAATAAAATAACTTTTTTCTTTATTCAAAGTTAGGTCCACGGCATTTTTGTCGAAGGTACAAATTTTGTGAGCCCCACCCATCTCTCAATAATTTCTTAAATCGCAAAACAAAATCAAACTTTTAATTTTTCTCAGTGACATTGACATAAGCGCGCTCTAGTCTGGTTTAAAACTGTATTCGATGATATTCGACGAATGCACGCATATAGAAATAAACCGACTATATTCAGTGAATGTGATGTGTGCGTTGATTTCAAGAAACAATCCGTAGTGTTAGAGATCGTAACCCGCCGTAACCATATATAGTGAGTGACAAAACTATAGTCTCCATATATGATAGTTGTATACATTTTAGGTTACCGCATTATGTTGTACAGCTTTGTTGAATTACCATACGTAATAGTAAAACTATGGAAATTTGCCAAAAACAAATTAAAGACCAAATAAGTCTTAAAATAGGTATATGGTTTGTTCAGAGGGTCTATTAAGACTTCGCTATTAGTATGTGAAATGGTGAAATCTATAACAATTTTACAAAGATAAACGGTAACTTTTTTTGTAATTTGAATGTCCACGGGCTACAGGACTATTATATTTCTAGATCTATCTGTGATTCGTTGGTGTATGGTATTTGTACGCTTATTTATGGGGGAATTTGACGTAATTTTCACACAACATGTTGACAACACTGATCTGTCTGACATTGTGACATTTGTTTCGACGACGGACATAGCGAGCGATCGATTTCTCTGATTTAATTAATTTCTTTCTTCTGTGGTAATGATTTTTTTGCATTATCGTCAAGTATTTCATGATTCTCAAGATCGAAAACCAAATATGAATAAGTCGTAACATCGGTAACATAAGTATTTTTTATCTTCTGGAAAAGTATTATAATAAAATCATGGATGGTGAGTGTTATTTCTTCTCTGTTTTTCTTCCCTTGTTTTCTTTACAAAAATGACCGCTTTTGGTTATTTTAGGATCCTCTACTAAAAAGTCATCATCGTTCGAGACTTTAGTCATTCAAAACATATCTAACGTGAACGATTTGAAGACAAAACTAAATGAAATCATTAGCGCCGGTAAATCGTATGACCGCGACGTCTCATCCTGTTTGAAGTCGTTACTAAGAAGCAGTGACAGAGACATTGTTCTCTTAGCCGTTCAGGCGATATCAGAACTCGCCAAATGTGAAGAGAAACGCGAAATATATGCAAATAAGAACATAATACAACCTATTCTTGAAAATGTTGGAAAGGAAATAACTGAAGACACAATAGCTTTGATGAAACATTGCTGCAGAGCTCTTGGCAACTTGTGCTGTGATTGTGACCCAGCCAGAAAGGTTATTCTTGATTCAAATGGGGTACCAATCCTTGTTAGATTACTTGAAAAATCTTTACAAGAGAAAACTGCCTCCTCTGAAGAAATAAAGATGTTTAGCAGCAAAGTATTGCTTAATTTTGCTATTGGAGGACAAGAGTTCTGTGAAGCTATAGTGCAAGCAGGGTTAATTCAACATATATGCAAGATACTGACTACTGAATTAGAAAAGACTGATATGAATGATGATATTGTTCAAACAGCGCTATTAAAATTGAGCGTTATGAATGATAACACACCAGAGATCTTCTTCGAGCCACAAGTTAATACTGCAGTGCTCAATGTCCTGAAAGAAAGTTCAAATGTTGAGATTTCCGAACTATGCCTTGATCATCTGCATAACCAAGCTGAACATGGTAAGTACAAATGGTTTCAGGTTTTAAAATTTCAAAAGTAATAGTTAATTTGTAAACTTAACAGCTAAATCTTGCATAAGCATCTTCAATCAGGTCAGTGGCTAACCTCACCCTGTTGCAGAGATAGATTTTAAGTCGCCTTATGTCAGACAGGGCTTTACATCCATCATCTAAGATAGCGAGGATCAACAGCTTAATGTGCCTTTAGAAGCATAAAAACATTATAAAGCTTGTCTCAGTAAGAGTTCACTTTTTAATTTATTAATTTTTAATCTATTAAATTAATTTTTTGAGAGTTGTGATATTTTTATTGGATTGTGAGGAAGACATGTTCCGATTAAGTATGGAATAAAATATCCGGCAAATGGTCCACAGCTGTGATGACGGGCTGTTACTCTTTTCAAGAAATATTCCATTACTTTTTCACAAACATATGGCTGTATCTCACCGATGACGTGTAGGATCTCAGATTTGAGCTCAAAAATTGCTTCTGGTTTATTCACATAAACCCGAGATTTCACAAAACTCCAAAGAAAAGTGTCGCGCGGCATTAAATCTCATGATTTTGGTGGCCAATTCACATCAGAATTTTTTTAAATATAGCGATGCCCGCAGTCTCAGCGTAACTTTCCGAATATTTGTAATACGTTTTCACAATTATAATGCGTTGTTCTTTCGTAAAGCCCTCCCATTTTTAATAATCGGAATGAACATAGGTGACATCTGTAAAGTTTCAGAGGTGAAACATGCACAAAAAAATTACACTTTTCAAAAGTGCACTCTTACTGAGACACCCTTTAGTTTTTATGCCACTTGACTATGGTGAAAATTTGCACTTAGCTAACTTCTTACTTTGAGTAGTAGTGAGTTTTGTGTTTGTCTTGAATGTTTCTTGTAATACATCTTTTTTTAGATTCAGTAAAAACTCTACTAGCTAATGAAAAAGGAGTGCAGCTGGTATGTCGGCGTTTAGAGCTGTTGGTTCAGCAACATGAGATTGGAGAGGTGAATGCTGAAGACTCTGAGGTGGAGCAAGTGATGAAGCAGGCTTGTGACCTAGTCATTATTGTGCTCACTGGAGGTAAGCTTCAATCGCTCAGGATAGACTCAACCTCTGAAGCCTCAAGTCTAAATTTTAAGAAACAGAAAAAAGAACATAGTAATCTGTGCGATAAGGCATAATTTTGCATAAAATGCAATGAACAAAAAGAAGCATAGCATTTTTCATAAATTTTCAATATTCAAAGTAGAAAATCGCAAAATTTCACAACCACAGGCAGCATTCGAACCTGTGTCTTCTTAGTACCCGAGACGCTTTACCAACTAGGCTCCTGTGGTCCTGTCTGATGTTCTGAAATTTACAACCTCTATATGCATTTCAAGATTGGTACTGACGAGAAGATGCAAGTTCAAATCCTGCCTGTGATTGTAAAATTTTGCTATATTCTACTTTGTAGATTTATCTGAACACAGGAATATATGTGAAAATAAAAGCATTTTCCAGTAACTCTATGAAAAAAAGGCCATAGTGTCTGATCAGGGTCAAGACACTCAGGGGTTTTAGTGGTTAATTTTGCCTTATGTTTATCTGATAAACCAAAGCAAGAAGAAGTTAACTTTTTTTGTACTAAGTAAGATGTGCTTACAAGTTAAGCTAGAAATGTTGGACCAACAAGAACAATTTAATATTTTAAGTCAGATTTTTAACTATTAATTAACTGCTATCAAACTTTACAAAGAAATCTTAAAATTTATCATCTGTCATATTTAATAATTTCAGATGAAGCTATGGATATACTCTATGAGAAAGGCAGTGGTGAAATCTATTCTACAATGGTGAAATGGCTCGATTCGTCCAATTATCACTTGCTTACAACTGCTATCCTGGCAATTGGAAATTTTGCAAGACAAGATGATTATTGTGTGAAAATGATGGAAGACAAAATATTTGATAAATTACTGGGTAAGCAAAATTTTTTCAGTTTACAATTGATTCTTTTTAAGTACTTGCTGATGGGCCACCTGATAGTAAATGGTCCCCACAGCCCGCACATACTTTCATATTTGTGGCATAATTTGACACCATTAAGACACAAAAGGGTGTCACTCACCTTAAAACTAAGATTGAATGTCCTCACATGCTGAGACTTTGTGGATACACCTATTGATGACAGAAGATTTTGCTTTGGCTGTAATATGAATATTTATCCACAGATATATTCGAAACTTACCACAACCACAGCTTGAAGCACAGAAAAGAACCCGAAGCAGAACATCTGGTTGATCAATCCACAGCGACCAAGGTTCAGCATGCAGTATTATCAGCACTTCGCAACCTGACTGTGCCCGTCGCCAACAAGAGAGAAGCAGCAGTCAAGGGAAGAGCTGCCCCGATTCTGCTAGATGCTTTACCAAATATAGAAGATCATCATGTGGCTTACAAACTTTTGGCAGCAATCAGAATGCTCGTAGATGGACAAGGTAAGGGTGGCAAATTACTTAAACAATAAATGGCACAGCAGTACTGCACTTACTTTCTCGCGTACAAGAGTCATCATTCAACAGTGTCCGCACCGGGAGTCGAACCCAGAACCTCCGGATCAAGAGCCGAATGCTCTAACTACTATATTATAAAGGCTGCTGATAGTTATGAGTAAATAAGTACCAACTGCAAACTTAAGTTTGTAATTCCATACAAATAATATAAAAATACAAACTTACCTATACCAACTAGATTTATGTAAAAATGATTTAATGAAATATGCAGTCAGGTAGAAAACAAATTCATAATCCAAATTGTAGAACATCAAAATAAGCTCAACGAAACCGGTTTTGAGTAAATCACATTTTTAAATTTTAGTAGTAAGGGAACACCCCTTATATGAATTTCTAGAGACCAATTGATACTGCCGCAAATACCTTAAATGGAGATGCCTGGTCATGCACAGTTTAATCAAGATTTTACTAGCCGTTTTTGCGAAAATTACAATTTTTAATTTTCGCTGTATGACAGCTAGCCTCAAAATGAGAGCCAGCAAGAAACCACTCAAAACCCTTCGATGGATTTGCATAAAACTCTTAAATTCCAAATATGGTGTCAATCGGACCATTCGTTTAGCCGCTAGCCAAAGCGTGACGGACAGACCGACCGACCGACGGACGGACATTTTTGGGAGACTTGTTTTTTATGTTTTATAAGTGATCTTTCTTCAGACTTAAGAGCTGTGCTCTTGTCGGTGGAGTAATCGCCAATGTTTCCTTGTTTCCGCCAGTTCCTTCACCTCCTGATACGACTCGACCTGTACTTTTTCTTTTATTTGTTCCATAAAGGTTCTCCTCGATCGGCCCCTTCTCTTTCCCTCAATTTTCCCTTCTATGATGTTCTATGTTAAGTGATATAGAACACATTTTTGAGAAAATTATAAAAACTTTTTTTTTCACGAATACAATAGGTACCTTTCTTTATTTAGCAAGATACTCTATCAAACGGTCTTTGGCGTCTTTGCCTAGGATGCTGGCTGCCATTTTGGTTTATGATTTGGTCCAGTCAAGACCGTATGTCGCTGCGCTTTTGAGTAATAGCACATTAAAAATGTAAATAACCCTCCTGTTTTGGGGCAGTCAAGTAAAAAAGAAGGGCCTCTACTTCTGAAAAAGAAAGGAAATCGAAAAGACAGACATGCTCGACATAATAGTAAATATGAAAATAAATACTCTACTTAATCGTAATTTGTACATGATTCCTGCTGCGCCTATTTGATTCATTAGAAATACAAAAAGAAACTTCGCTGACGTTTTAGTCACTGATTTTGAGGTTGTAGTCAACAAGGAACCCATAGTTTCGTTATGTCCGTCTGTCTGTCTGTCCACGGCTTAACTCAGAGATCTTTAAAACTAGAAAGCTGTAATTACGGATATATACATTTTATCCTCGCCGACAAAGTGTGTGGGGTGTCGTTGGATAGGTCTTTAAAAAATAATGTAAGTAAGTCTGGAAAGATCATTTTTCGATTAAAGGATCCGTATGCGAAATATTTAGCTTGGAAGCACATTGTTTTGTTGGAGTCGAGTATTTCCCCCTGCCAGCTAAACGGTTGTTACTTGAAATATGAAAAAAAGTTACAGTAGTAGTATAGATGATGAAATTAAAAGGAAAACTATCTCAGCTAAATCGATAAACTGGAAATATTGAAAATAGCAATAGCAATCAGGCGCTAATTTAAAATCTCCATAAATAATATACAGATGTATCAATAAAAACAAGACATGTTTGTTGAACAGGGTCACTGTTTGTGCAAGGCGCTGGATTTTTGAAGTGCTATTTGCGTAGATTTCTCTTAGGATCCAATAGTTTTCAGATATTCCTTGTGCAGTAAGACTTGACTGGTGGAAGGATTCGTAGCTAACACTATCGAAAGCTTTGGATTGATCTATGAAGGACATATAAATGGTTTTATTATACTCGTTATAGCGTTCCATTATCTGTTTGATTGTATGGATGTGGTCCACAGTTAAGAAGTTGCTCCTAAAACCAACTTGATCCACGGGTTGGTTTTCATCTAGTTTACGGCTAATTCTGTTCTAGATTATTTTTGCAAAAGCTTTGTAGACATTTGACATGAGACTAATGGGTCTATGTTGTTAATGTTTTCTTTGGGACTTTTTTGTACATTAGTGTTATGTGATCTTCTGTCCACTGCTTAGGAATAGTTTATACAATTAATATTTTGTTGAAAATTTTGGTCAGGATAGGAGTAACTTCTACTGTTCTTTTTTTAACAGTTCGTTTGGGATCTTATCTGGTCCAGGAGATTTTTCTAGTTTCTGACTATCGATTGCAATTTCTACTTATCTTTGCAAGATGGGTGGTTCTTGCAGTGCGGATTAAATTATGCCTGAGGGATTATAATTTCCTATTTCATTACTTTCTTTAGTAGTATGTCCTGTTTCTTTACATTTAGGATGCACTCCTTTCTCTTCTCCCTTAGCTGTTTCAGCGCCTTTCTTACTCCTGTCTTAATGATGTGATGTTCCGAAGTTTTCAGCCTTTAAAGTTTTCTTTCCTCTTTGATGCTTTTCTTTATTTTGATGCTTAAGGTGATCTGTGATGGCCAGCTTAGACCCGAACGCAACTAGATGGAGCCACTGCTGCAAATATAAGGTTTTATTATTTACGTGCAAAAAGTTGATCAGCGTAAATTTCATGGTGCAACGTCAACGCCTAACAACAATTTCGATAAAAAAATATCTCCTTATATCCAGTAAAGTCAATTACTCTCGTCAGTCCGTGATTTACATGAGTACGATCACTCACACATGCACACAAAGCGCAACCGTACAGTTTTGACCGCACCCCCACAATCTTAATATTGAACCAAAAATTGCTAACAAAAACTAGTACTTTCAGTACATTAGCTGTATTTTTGTATTAATTAGCGAAAAATTTGACAAAAAATAGCAATATTCGTTCGTTTTTCAACAGAATTTTATGTCCCGCGTAAGACTGCAAGTCATTTGAATTTTTGTATGGAAAAAGGATCACCTTAACTTGTTGATTTTACGGTAGTCTTTCCTATAACCTGTAAGTAGCGCTTTTCTTTCACTCAGTACGTTCTTCGTACGGTCACTTGCTTGTTCTTTAAATGTGAATTGAGTGTATGCTTTTGGCTTGCTTATTAAAAGTTTTTCCAGGTTCGTGTAGAGTTGTATAATATTGTCTGTATTTCCTTAATTTATGATTTGTTTGAGAGAAATCTTAAGTTCTTCAGGTAGGTACGTCCTCTTTTGGTACCTGATTACTTGTTATGTGTTTTCTTTTGTTTTCGGACTTTGTCTTTTTAGTACTGCTCGTACCAGTCTGTGGTCAGTGTTGAAGTTTAATGAGTCAATGACAACTGTAATACAATAATAACAACTGTCATAAAACTGTATCTGTGAAAGCTTTTCTATAGTTAGTATGTGTAGTCTATTTTATTCCTGTTCTTCAGGTGAAATCCAAGTCCATTTAGTTTTGTTTTTCTTCTTGATAAGTAGTGCTCCAAAAGGAAATCTAGCAGTATTTGACCATTCTTGCTTCTTTTTTAGGGTTCCGTACCTCAAAAGAAAAAAACGGAACCCTTATAGGATCACTTTGTTGTCCGTCTGTCTGTCTGTCTGTCTGTCTGTCTGTCTGTCTGTCTGTCTGTCTGTCAAGACCCTTTATCTCACGAACGGGTAAAGGTATCAGGTTGAAATTAATACCATATATTAGGATCCATGAACCACACAAGATCTGAAAATTTCAATTTTTTACAACGACGCAATCAAAAGATATGGCGTTTTATGTCCTCATCTCCATACATTTATTCAAAAATGAAAAACCTACAGGGTACTTCCCGTTGACCTAATATTATGAAATTTGGCAAGAAGCTAGGTCTCACAGTACAAATAATGGGAAAAGTCTGAAATCATTAAATATTACAACTTTTCTCACAACTAATGGTAACCAATTGTGATGAGCTCCCGTTTCAAGACCATTCATATAAGAGAGGGGTCAAGTTGGATGGTTGCTGAGGCGATTTTTGTTTTAGTTCTATTTAAAAACGGGAAAACTTACAAACTTGAAAATTGGTATGTTTATAGGGCATAGGCTATAAAATAACAACAAATAATAAAATTTGGTCAAGCGCGTGTCGGACTCAAAAAATCTAGCACATTAACTTACTGAAATTTCAACTAATACAATTATGTTTATGTGGTGGTACGGAACCCTCAGTGCGCGAGTCCGACTCGCACTTGGCCGGTTTTTTATAACAAAATTTTCCCAACATGAACTTTTCTGACTCTTTCCTACGTGCGAGTTGAAGTCGCCTATGACTACTAGGTGATAGTGTTAGTTTTCTTTTACAAGTTAAGTATTCTTGTAGTCTTAAATTTTGCCAGTACTTGCTTTTTCCGTTGGGGCGTAGACCTGAATTATTTTCTATTGCTTGTTTACTTGGGATTAGCAATTTTGTCCAAGATTCCAGAGAACTCTGTAACATATTTTTTGCGGATGATTTAATCATAGTATATAATGTAATTTGATCTTTCTTTGATATAGTCTCCCATTTAGACTAGGATGAAATTCAGAGTTTGGCTCTCCTTCTTAGGGTCAGAACTTAAACTGGACCTGATCTGACAACAAAGTTTTTCTGGGGTTTTGAACACCGCAGAATTCAAAAATCAATGTTGTCAAGCCGAAATCCTACTAGTTCAAAAATGACAAAAATAACCTAGGCTAAATTACGGTGGGAGGTTTCTTGTTTTAAAAGTGTTTCTTAGGTCCCCCTGAACATATCTAGAAAATTCTAAGTTGATCCCATGTACCTACGCTACCTGCCCAACCTCAAACGGGTCCCTGATTTTAGTTGTTTTCATTTATCTCAGAAACGGTTAAAGATAGATAAAAATAGTTAACGTTACTTTAATCGTTATTCTGTGTTGTCCAAAACCCCATAAAACCTTTGTTGTCAAAAATGGTCCCGTTTTAGTTCTGAGAAAATTTAATTATCACTTATCTCTTACTCTAATTCTTCTAGTTTCGCAGATTCCTAAAATCCCATTTTAGGTTATCTGTGGCTAGTTCTAGTTCTTGTAGGCACTGTTCTTAGAGTTCGTGACGTTCGTGAGTTCAAAATGCTATATGCAAGTATTTTTCTTCGGTTTGAAAATCTTCAGTGGTTGTATTCTTTTATGGTTCTATATTATATTTCAATGTTATACTATTTCTAGTAGGGGATTATTATCTGTCTCTTACCATTTCCTAGTTTTTAGCGTAAAATTTTAAATCTTTTATTACCTTCTCTGTAGTGACTACATCTATTATAATTAAGGTTAGGTCTAGGTTAGGTATATGATTTCTGAAAAAAAAATATTAAATAACAAAAAACCCAACTGCTTAGCACAAGAAAGGAAAACAAGCTTAAATCTATTGGATTTGGTAACTTGAATTGTATAAGATACTGCAGGCGGGGACGAAAAAACTTTTTGTGGATGTTTACGGCTTAATTTTGTTCGTCCCCGCCTGCAGTATCTTATACAATTCAAGTTACCAAATCCAATAGATTTAAGCTTGTTTTCCTTTCTTGTGCTAAGCAGTTGGGTTTTTTGTTATTTAATAATTTTTAATTTTAAACTTTTTAGTTTTCAGATTTGCTACGTCAAGTTATACTAAAACATTTGCTTAAGCCTTAGAATCAGGTTTTTACCAGCTATTGTTTGATACCCATGTTGTAAAAGTAATGATTTAAAAAAATATATTTCACCCTTTTTTTTCTCTTCAAAGGTGCCCTACTAAAATGTTATACCCTATGACACTCCTACAATGAATACAAATCTAACGACACCTCATTATGTTGAAATCTATCAAGCCGTTTAGGCTGCAGAGCGCGACAAATAAATCGACATACATACATACATCATCATCATAGGCCATAGCCGTCTATGTCAGACGATTTAAGCAATATTCTGTCGATTGCACCGTTTTTCGAGGCTGAGTAAGCCTATTCGGGAGCGGCAGGTCCTGTCACACGCTCTGCAGGTGAAGCTTGTGTTATCAATAACTGATGTTATCTCGTTATTTTTCTTACGTTTCTCGATTTTTTCGGCAAGGGCACAACACCAGGCTTCATCGTGTACCTTGCGTCCATCCAGTAATGATTTACGCTATTTGGTTCTGTCCTCAGCTGTCTACTCCCAGTCTAGGTGTTTAATACCAAAAGTGATCATGTCTCGCTTGGCGCAATCTTTAAAGCGCAGCATTGGCCTACCAACATTTTTTTTTGCGTGCGCTATAGGATCAAGCAATATACGCTGGGGTAGACGGGTTGGTTCCATGCGGTTCACGTGCCCCAACCATCGTAATCGTCTCTGTTTCAGCAATGCGAAGAAACTGGGCAGCTGGGCTCGTTGTAAGACCGTTTTGTTGGTTACCTTATCCTTCCAGGAGATGCCTAGGATGTTTACGCGTTGTTTTCCGTACGTTGTCCTTGCTGCTCCATACAACAATATGCTTAAAATGCATGCTTGGTAAAGGATCATCTTGGTGTTCGTCGTAAGATGATTGTTTTGCCATACTCGTACTCTTGTATTCAGCCTGCCGAACATGGTCGCCGCTTTGCCGATACGAACATCGATCTCCAGGTCAAGTGAGAGATTGTTCGACACAGTCGACCCTAAGTACGCAAACTTGTCCTCTACTTCTAATATGGCACCATCCAGGGTTATTACCGGCTTCTCTGTATTCCCTTGCATCAGCACAACTGTCTTTTTGGCGTTTATAGACATGGAGAACAAGGAACATGCCCGTGAAAACTTGTCGACGATGATTTGTAAATCAACTGCAGTGTTGGCCACAAATGGCGCTTTGACTTAAGAAGTGAAATTATGTTGTACAACTTCCCATCAGCTCTTGTATGTGAATTTATACCCTGCTGGTCATTGCCGAATGCTTTTCTTAATAGAAATGAGAAAAATATACCAAACAGGGTGGGTGCTAACACACAACCTTGGCGGACACCTCTGCGCATTTTGAACGGCTCAGATGTAATGCCACCAGCAACGACAGGGCCATTCATATCTTCGTGGAAGCTCTATATTAAACTAAGAAGCTTTGGTGGACACCCGATGCTGGTAAGAGCGATATATAGTCCCTCTCTGCTGACTGTATTTTTCTACATACACCCAACAGCACGTCAGTAGAAACACTTCGAACTTTGTGACATAGTAATAGAGTTGCAAATCTTTCCATTCACGAGCGGTTGACCGTACGTAAGGTATGGTTGTATTTGGTAGTCACTTTTTTATTTAGTACTTTTTATATTTTTTTTATACCCTATGACACTCCTACAATGAATACGAACCTAACGACACCTCACATGTTGAAATCTACCAAGCCGTTTAGGCTGCAGAGCGCGACAAAGAAATCGACATACATACATACATATATACATACATATACATACATACATACACTCGAAAAACATAACCCTCCTGTTTTGGGGCAGTCGGGTAAAAAAAAATATTCGAAATTTCTAATCATCATCATATCGTGTTTGTTGTAAATGTAAGATCGATGACCAACCTCATAAACTCGTTGGTTTTATCTTGTAGCGGAAGTAGCAGTCCAGTTGGCTCAGCACCGCGCAGCTTTAGCGGCGGTAGCGCGCTGGGGACACGCGGGGGAGTACGCGGGCGCGGCGGGGGAGGCGCCTCGACTGCTCGCCTGGGCCATGAAGCTGCTGCGACACTCCGCTTACTGGCGGCATCTCGTGCAGGTGAATGTACCGTGTGTTAGTGGAACTAGCGGGCCAGCTGGGAGGCGCCCCGACTGCTCGCTTGGGCCGTGAAGCTGCTGCGACACTCCGCGCACTGGCGGCATTCGTGCAGGTGACTGTACCGTGTGTTAGTGGAACTAGCGGGCCAGCTGGGAGGCGCCCCGACTGCTCGCCTGGGCCATGAAGCTGCTGCGACACTCCGCGCACTAGCGGCATCTCGTGCAGGTGACTGTACCGTGTGTTAGTGGAACTAGCGGGCCAGCTGGGAGGCGCCCCGACTGCTCGCTTGGGCCGTGAAGCTGCTGCGACACTCCGCGCACTGGCGGCATTCGTGCAGGAGACTGTACCGTGTGTTAGTGGAACTAGCGGGCCAGCTGGGAGGCGCCCCGACTGCTCGCTTGGGCCGTGAAGCTGCTGCGACACTCCGCGCACTGGCGGCATTCGTGCAGGTGACTGTACCGTGTGTTAGTGGAACTAGCGGGCCAGCTGGGAGGCGCCCCGACTGCTCGCCTGGGCCATGAAGCTGCTGCGACACTCCGCGCACTGGCGGCATCTCGTGCAGGTGACTGTACCGTGTGTTAGTGGAACTAGCGGGCCAGCTGGGAGGCGCCCCGACTGCTCGCCTGGGCCATGAAGCTGCTGCGACACTCCGCGCACTGGCGGCATCTCGTGCAGGTGACTGTACCGTGTGTTAGTGGAACTAGCGGGCCAGCTGGGAGGCGCCCCGACTGCTCGCCTGGGCCATGAAGCTGCTGCGACACTCCGCGCACTGGCGGCATCTCGTGCAGGTGACTGTACCGTGTGTTAGTGGAACTAGCGGGCCAGCTGGGAGGCGCCTCGACTGCTCGCCTGGGCCATGAAGCTGCTGCGACACTCCGCGCACTGGCGGCATCTCGTGCAGGTGACTGTACCGTGTGTTAGTGGAACTAGCGGGCCAGCTGGGAGGCGCCCCGACTGCTCGCCTGGGCCATGAAGCTGCTGCGACACTCCGTGCACTGGCGGCATCTCGTGCAGGTGACTGTACCGTGTGTTAGTGGAACTAGCGGGCCAGCTGGGAGGCGCCCCGACTGCTGGCCTGGGCCATGAAGCTGCTGCGACACTCCGCGCACTGGCGGCATCTCGTGCAGGTGACTGTACCGTGTGTTAGTGGAACTAGCGGGCCAGCTGGGAGGCGCCCCGACTGCTCGCCTGGGCCATGAAGCTGCTGCGACACTCCGCGCACTGGCGGCATCTCGTGCAGGTGACTGTACCGTGTGTTAGTGGAACTAGCGGGCCAGCTGGGAGGCGCCCCGACTGCTCGCCTGGGCCATGAAGCTGCTGCGACACTCCGCGCACTGGCGGCATCTCGTGCAGGTGACTGTACCGTGTGTTAGTGGAACTAGCGGGCCAGCTGGGAGGCGCCCCGACTGCTCGCCTGGGCCATGAAGCTGCTGCGACACTCCGCGCACTGGCGGCATCTCGTGCAGGTGACTGTACCGTGTGTTAGTGGAACTAGCGGGCCAGCTGGGAGGCGCCCCGACTGCTCGCCTGGGCCATGAAGCTGCTGCGACACTCCGCGCACTGGCGGCATCTCGTGCAGGTGACTGTACCGTGTGTTAGTGGAACTAGCGGGCCAGCTGGGAGGCGCCCCGACTGCTCGCTTGGGCCGTGAAGCTGCTGCGACACTCCGCGCACTGGCGGCATTCGTGCAGGTGACTGTACCGTGTGTTAGTGGAACTAGCGGGCCAGCTGGGAGGCGCCCCGACTGCTCGCTTGGGCCGTGAAGCTGCTGCGACACTCCGCGCACTGGCGGCATTCGTGCAGGTGACTGTACCGTGTGTTAGTGGAACTAGCGGGCCAGCTGGGAGGCGCCCCGACTGCTCGCCTGGGCCATGAAGCTGCTGCGACACTCCGCGCACTGGCGGCATCTCGTGCAGGTGACTGTACCGTGTGTTAGTGGAACTAGCGGGCCAGCTGGGAGGCGCCCCGACTGCTCGCCTGGGCCATGAAGCTGCTGCGACACTCCGCGCACTGGCGGCATCTCGTGCAGGTGACTGTACCGTGTGTTAGTGGAACTAGCGGGCCAGCTGGGAGGCGCCCCGACTGCTCGCCTGGGCCATGAAGCTGCTGCGACACTCCGCGCACTGGCGGCATCTCGTGCAGGTGACTGTACCGTGTGTTAGTGGAACTAGCGGGCCAGCTGGGAGGCGCCTCGACTGCTCGCCTGGGCCATGAAGCTGCTGCGACACTCCGCGCACTGGCGGCATCTCGTGCAGGTGACTGTACCGTGTGTTAGTGGAACTAGCGGTCCAGCTGGGAGGCGCCCCGACTGCTCGCCTGGGCCATGAAGCTGCTGCGACACTCCGCGCACTGGCGGCATCTCGTGCAGGTGACTGTACCGTGTGTTAGTGGAACTAGCGGGCCAGCTGGGAGGCGCCCCGACTGCTCGCCTGGGCCATGAAGCTGCTGCGACACTCCGCGCACTGGCGGCATCTCGTGCAGGTGACTGTACCGTGTGTTAGTGGAACTAGCGGGCCAGCTGGGAGGCGCCCCGACTGCTCGCCTGGGCCATGAAGCTGCTGCGACACTCCGCGCACTGGCGGCATCTCGTGCAGGTGACTGTACCGTGTGTTAGTGGAACTAGCGGGCCAGCTGGGAGGCGCCCCGACTGCTCGCCTGGGCCATGAAGCTGCTGCGACACTCCGCGCACTGGCGGCATCTCGTGTAGGTGACTGTACCGTGTGTTAGTGGAACTAGCGGGCCAGCTGGGAGGCGCCCCGACTGCTCGCCTGGGCCATGAAGCTGCTGCGACACTCCGCGCACTGGCGGCATCTCGTGCAGGTGACTGTACCGTGTGTTAGTGGAACTAGCGGGCCAGCTGGGAGGCGCCCCGACTGCTCGCCTGGGCCATGAAGCTGCTGCGACACTCCGCGCACTGGCGGCATCTCGTGCAGGTGACTGTACCGTGTGTTAGTGGAACTAGCGGGCCAGCTGGGAGGCGCCCCGACTGCTCGCCTGGGCCATGAAGCTGCTGCGACACTCCGCGCACTGGCGGCATCTCGTGCAGGTGACTGTACCGTGTGTTAGTGGAACCAGCTGGGAGGCGCCCCGACTGCTCGCCTGGGCCATGAAGCTGCTGCGACACTCCGCGCACTGGCGGCATCTCGTGCAAGTGACTGTACCGTGTGTTAGTGGAACTAGCGGGCCAGCTGGGAGGCGCCCCGACTGCTCGCCTGGGCCATGAAGCTGCTGCGATACTCCGCGCACTGGCGGCATCTCGTGCAGGTGACTGTACCGTGTGTTAGTGGAACGAGCGGGCCAGCTGGGAGGCGCCCCGACTGCTCGCCTGGGCCATGAAGCTGCTGCGACACTCCGCGCACTGGCGGCATCTCGTGCAGGTGACTGTACCGTGTGTTAGTGGAACTAGCGGGCCAGCTGGGAGGCGCCCCGACTGCTCGCCTGGGCCATGAAGCTGCTGCGACACTCCGCGCACTGGCGGCATCTCGTGCAGGTGACTGTACCGTGTGTTAGTGGAACTAGCGGGCCAGCTGGAAGGCGCCTCGACTGCTCGCCTGGGCCATGAAGCTGCTGCGACACTCCGCGCACTGGCGGCATCTCGTGCAGGTGACTGTACCGTGTGTTAGTGGAACTAGCGGGCCAGCTGGGAGGCGCCCCGACTGCTCGCCTGGGCCATGAAGCTGCTGCGACACTCCGCGCACTGGCGGCATCTCGTGCAGGTGACTGTACCGTGTGTTAGTGGAACTAGCGGGCCAGCTGGGAGGCGCCCCGACTGCTCGCCTGGGCCATGAAGCTGCTGCGACACTCCGCGCACTGGCGGCATCTCGTGCAGGTGACTGTACCGTGTGTTAGTGGAACTAGCGGGCCAGCTGGAAGGCGCCTCGACTGCTCTTCGGGCCATGAAGCTGCTGCGACACTCCGCGCACTGGCGGCATCTCGTGCAGGTGACTGTACCGTGTGTTAGTGGAACTAGCGGGCCAGCTGGGAGGCGCCCCGACTGCTCGCCTGGGCCATGAAGCTGCTGCGACACTCCGCGCACTGGCGGCATCTCGTGCAGGTGACTGTACCGTGTGTTAGTGGTACTAGCGGGCCAGCTGGGAGGCGCCCCGACTGCTCGCCTGGGCCATGAAGCTGCTGCGACACTCCGCGCACTGGCGGCATTCGTGCAGGTGACTGTACCGTGTGTTAGTGGAACTAGCGGGCCAGGCTATCAGCTAAAATATTTTTTTTATTTCGACCCATGTTCCTTAGGCAAAGTAGTTTTATATCCGTTAATTAGGAAGCACACTCTATTTACAATGATGGTTTAAAATGTATGATTGACGATTCATGATTCTTGAATGGTTTTTCCGGTTTCAGGTCGACGGATGCGTGTCAAGTTTAGTCAACATGCTGGTAGTCTGCCACTCTGTAATGCAAAACGAAGCCATACTAGCCCTCACCCTGCTCGCCATCGAAGCGTTGAAACCTCAATCCGATACTGACTTTGATTACGAAAAAAGTTTCATCACACAACTCCTAACATCCGAAATCGGGAAACATATATCGGTCTTAATCGAAACCAACTGCGCGAAAATGCCTGTCGAGGTGGCAGAGAATTTACTAGCGTTTCTCGAAATCACTTCGAAAAAGAATAAACTCGCTATCGATTATAAGGAAACTAAAGTTCATGAGTCACTGAAAAAGCTGATGGATATAAGAAAGGACTTTAACGACGATCTAAAGAGTTGTATACTAAATGTTATAATGACTATCTCTGATAACAACGGGTTGATGCAAGTTGAGGAAAAGTAGTCCTACGAGTACATAGAATCGATATCGACATTTATTACAGCATGTGCCCCATTTCAAGAACTTAAAAACTTATAAAATTCTTTACTGCTCACTAGTTCGTAGCCAATTGGAGTACGCGTCATAGGCGTGGAATCCAATCTATGGCGTTTACAGCAACCAAGTCGAAAAAATCCAACGGAAATTCCTACGGTATCTTAACTGTAAATTTAAAATATCGTCTGCTGATTACGACGATAGCTGTAAACGGCACCACATCCTGCCCCTGCGTGCTTGCGTGCCGCCCTCTACTAGGAGTAAGAGAAACCCAACGCTGGCATTGTCTGTCCCTTTCTCCCGCACTATAATAACTATAGATTCATTCATTCTTCCCTTGGGTGATCAAAAACTTTAACATAGAATTTACTCATTCAATCGACCTATTTAACACAAATGCACAGAAGATCAGACATCACATAAACCAATTTTTTTTTGGTAATTGTAAAAAAGCAATAGGTAATAACATAGAAAACTATAGGCCCATATCCAAACTTTGTATTGTATCAAAAGTTTTAGAGAAACTGGTATATGATCAACTATACCCAGCTCTTAGACAGTCGTTCAGTGCCTCGCAGCATGGATTCTTGCGTGGACGCTCTACGGTAACTAATTTGGTGCTACTTAATGATACCGTTACGGAAGCCATGGACTGTGGGGACCAGGTCGATGTCATTTATACTGACTATAGTAAGGCTTTTGACAGAATTCAGCATGATCTCTTACTTCTGAAGTTATCTCGAACCGGTATTAGAGGGAATCTCTTAAGATGGTTTTCGTCGTACATTGATAATCGGTCTCAAGCTGTCGTTGTTAACAACTACATATCTGGATGGGTGACTATAACAAGCGGAGTACCACAAGGTTCCCTCTTAGGTCCATTGCTTTTTATAGTCTTTGTAAATGACATCGATCTGTGCTTCCAATCCTCACAAGTTCTATGCTTCGCGGACGACATGAAAATTTTTGCCCGTATTTCTAACATCGCTGATGCTGAAGCCCTTCAGTCGGATCTCATTCGTTTAGAAGAGTACTGTGCAAGATATATGCTAGATTTAAATCCTACAAAGTGTAGCGTTGTCTCGTTTACCCGTAAGCGCTCTCCAATCATGTTCAGTTATAATCTTAAAGGCGAGTGCCTCCGAAGGGACCGTTTGATACGCGATCTTGGTGTCTATCATGATGATAAATTATTATTCGATGTCCATATTGACAAAATAACAACCAAGGCCTACAGGGCACTTGGGTTTGTGATGCGTACTTCAAAATACTTCGTCAGGATAAAAACATTAAAAATATTATACTGCACTTACGTACGGAGTAATTTGGAGTATGCATCGCAACTCTGGAACCCTAGGTATGCCAAATACAAAGAACAAATCGAAAACATTCAAAAGAAGTTTATACGCTACCTTTCCTACCGCACTAAACAACGATACTCCTCCACTTTGTACCTGGTCATGTGTAAAAAACACCATTTGCTTCCCCTCGATCGTAGACGTGACACCGCTGACCTTATTTTACTGTTGAAGATAGCCTCTGGTGCCATTGACTGTCCTAACCTTCTATCTAAAATTAATATCAGCCCCCCAAATAAAAATTTGCGTAATAACGCAATACTTGACCTTCCGTCTGCTTCTACAAACTACAGACAAAATGCATTTATATGGCGAGCGAGCAACAACTTTAACCAACTAAGCGTAGCTCTGGATCTGGATATATTTAATACTGGTTTTGAAGCGGCGAGGCGCTTACTCAGCAAACAATTCTTTGATTGTTAAATAGTTTTATTTTAGTTATTAATAGTTTTATTTTAGTTCGTATTTACCTCTGATGCTGGTTGTGCATAACTTTCTACGTAACTTCATTCCTACATTGGTTCTATTTGTGGAGACCTGTAATTGGTTTTTTGATGCCTATTTACCTTATTATTCTGTCTGTAACACTGTTGGTCACCCGAATATTAAATAAATAAATAAATAAATAAAATAAATAAATACATAAAAATATATATATATATGTACATATAAAGGGTGTAAGGGACGGTGTACCGAAAACTGAAAGGGCGTGTTCAGTCAACGAAACTGAACCACTTTCCCAAAGAAACATATGTTAAGAAATGAAAAAAAAAATTTTACCTCTCCATACAAACTTCGACCAGAGTGAGCAATTTGTATGGAGAAGTCAATTTTTTGTTTCATTTCCCAACATGTTTCTTGGGGAAAGTTGTTCAGTTTCGTTGACTGAGCATGCCCTTTCAGTTTTCGGTACACCGTCCCTTACACCCGTGATAATGGAATAAGCGAAACCCTCATACACCCAAACTGATTTTTATTAAAATAAATTCCCGTAAAAAATTTTTTTTTTTTTCAGTATATTGTTATTTTAAAGTTTCATCATCGTTCTAGTTTCTTCGTTGTTCTAGTCCGCGCTTTGCGCGCCCGCCACGCACACTCCCCTCCCCTCCTCACCGGTCATGATCCAAGTGGCGCAAAGATTTTGGAAACTACGCCAGGGGGCGCGTTTTTCTTACGTCAATGGTGTGGCGGCGCCGCGCCGCCAGCACG
This sequence comes from Athrips mouffetella, assembly GCA_947532105.1. Taxonomy (NCBI): domain Eukaryota; kingdom Metazoa; phylum Arthropoda; class Insecta; order Lepidoptera; family Gelechiidae; genus Athrips; species Athrips mouffetella. Next base: position 18,228,644 of record OX383963.1, read on the forward strand.
CGTATCCACAGAAATATTTAGAATAGAAGCGGCAAACATTTTAATAATAAAAAAAAATACCCCTTTCAAAAACCCGTGAAATTGATTCTACTCTCGATTCTGAACAAACTATTTTCTCAGTTTCGCTTATTCCGTTAACACGTTGTATATGTATCCAATTTTAAAATATTTTTATTTATAGGTATTAATAAGTGTTATAATTATAATAAGTGTTATATTTTTGTTCTTTTCCGTGCATTGACTTTTTATTCATGAATGTTTTACTTTTGTTTGTATTATCAGGCTCTCTAATATTTTACTTATATGTAGGCTCTAACTATTCACGTTATTCTTCTTTAATGTTTAACTGATGTCAAACGGTTTTACAGGCGATAACTTGTAAATGGCCTATGTTTAACTATCTTGTTTATCTACAATTATTTTTATAGATAGGCTGTAAATTATCCGAATAAAATAAAAATAAAATTTCCGCTAAAAGAACCAAATTGTTATATGTATATTAGTACTCGTATAGCAATAAAAACATTGAATGTTGTAAAAAAATAACGAAGTTCCTCACATCTCTGGGAGATCATTGAATGGAGTGAAGACAACTGACTGAGAGAAAAATATCACACTTATTCTTTCTCTCTAGTCATAGATATAGTTTTTAAATTCGCTAGCTTTTGGACTGGCGATATTTAACATGGTAAGTAAAATCTATTTTAGTGATAAGAATATCTCTTTTTTTTTCTCTTTAACTATACATTCCGATTCTCTGATAATTAACGTTATAAAGTTATGAATTTTTTTATAGTTCTAGTTTCTGGTTGCACTGGTTTTGTAAATCAATTTTGATCTAATATTTAATTCTAATGCTAGAACATATAAATATTTGCGCTTTATAGAAATAATTAAAGCTTAAATGCACCTTTATAATACAAAAAGAAACAGCAATACTATTTAAATACTCAAAAGTACAATTTATTTATATAGATGGTAAGATATTTTTTCCATTAACAATAATTTAAAGGTATTTAAGATTTTAATAAATATAATAATCCAATAGTGCACTTATTATTAACATAGATCTTTGAAGCTTAAAATTATGTATATACATATATCTAATATTGCATGACTACGAGTATAAGCATTATTGGTTAGGTGGTGGTGTGTTATTGAGCATCAATTATTTTACAAATCGTTATTCCTACATAGTCAAAGTATTTTTTGATTAAATTTTCTTAAGTATTTTAATTATAAGTACTACTTTACATATGTACAGTTTGTATTGGTGTATTCAATATTTTTATGTTGGTTTGCTGCTGTATATTACAGGCTATTTATGCCAGTTTTACTGCTTCTCTGTTATTCGCCAATTTCAATATTTATAAAATATTTTTTAAATATAAAGTTACTTTATTACATTTTTTTTTATTAATTCATGGTACAGTCAGCATCAAAAGTAGGTAAGAATTTCAAGTGCCCATGTAAAAACACACATTCAAAGTGACCATAATAATCTTAGAGTAATAATTACCAGTAGTTAGAGCGCGCGCAACAAAGTGGGAACAGTAGGCACGGGTGAGAACAAAACGACGTTCCCGTCGCGATCGCTTATAGTCGTGGTTGAGCGCTAGCAGTGTGTGTTCCTCCAGAGATCTTTTTCATAATTTACGTACCCAAATGGTCAAATGTGCAGTTTCATCTTTCAAAAAAGATACTAGGAAACACAAATATTTGAAATCCAGTATCACATTTCATCGGGAAGTTGATTTTTATACTTATTTTTAAGAAAACAAATCGCGCATCGCGGGGGTGAAGAAGACGTGGGAGGCGGGCACGCACAAGCTCGCCTGCGCACCGCTCTCCCCGCCCGAGACTGTAGTGATGTGACGCGACCAATGCTGTAGTCGATATGTTTAATATCAATGTAACCTTACACACAAAATCTTATAATTACAAATCATTTTGATGTGTGTTTGAAAGTATTGTAGCGTAAATGTATAGAATGTTGCGATATCATGTATGAACTGCTTAATTGATTGTGAAGAATTTTGGTAGGTATAGTATGGTGTAAAATAAAATAAATCATTTTAAATTAGTGATAGTAAAATTAAAACAAGAATAACATTAATATGGATGATTCATTTATTTCATTCATTTATCTATATTTTCTTAGTTTGTTTGTTCTATGTATCGAGAATATGATTGCAAACAAATATATAAATTAATATTTTACATTTCTCGTTTAACAGTATAGAAAATGACATATGGAACATAAAAAGTACCTAACAAAGATATTTATTTACATAACTTATCGATAGCTCCTTGTCGATCGGTACCTTGCACATCCCTGTCTGTCATATACTTATCAATATAGTATCTATAGCTCATTTGCCTACGATGCGTACTAAGCAATTCGTGCAATATGCGCGCTCTATACTACTGGTAATTATTTTATAGTTAGGGTGTTGGCTGCCATTCATTTCGATACTTATATGATTTGTTCATGTTTCATATCGATAAGGATGAAAGATCAATACGAATCAATTTGGTCCAGTAAAGTTTTTTGTGCGTTTTTTTTAAGAGATTTTGATAACAAATTGTTTAGCATATGTATTTTTTACATTTTTAAAGCCCTACAGAGGTTGTAGACTATTTTTCTTTGGTCAGACACATTGTCTTTAATCGAACAATCCAGGGCTGCCAAATGAACAAATCATATAGAAATTTCGGCATCCAGCACCCTAACTATACAACAAAAGTTTTCACCTTTTTTTTACAGAAAGCCAACAATAATTTGGATATTATTCGACCTATTTTTACTTTAAACACCCTAGCTGGCAGTTTTTTGGAAAAACTTAACTTATGTATCCAATAGGTTATGCAGACGCTGACTACGGCAGCAATTTAGTTGATAGGAAGTCATATACGGGATATGTCTTTCTAATGAGTGGTGCTCCTATCTCTTGGGAAGCACGAAAACAGCGAACAGTAGCTCTCTCCACGACAGAAGCTGAGTATATGGCTCTAGCGGAAGCGTGCAAAGAAGCTATTTATCTTCGCACTCTCATTCACGACATTTTCGACACTAATCATCCCATAGTCATACATTCAGATAATCAAAGTTCTATTAAATTAACAGCTAATGACACATATCACTCTCGTACAAAACATAGAAATAACATACATTCCAACTGACAAAATGTTAGCCGACATACTAACGAAAAGTTTACCTAAAATCAAACACAGTAGATTAACTTCTTCGTTAGGTATAGTGTAGTTTTTAAATTTGTCGTTTTTTTTTTGTCTTCTTTTGTTTTGTCAGTTCGTACAGCTTTTAGTTAGTATAGGGTAAATGTCCTAGTTATTGGACATCATAATAATATGTGTTAATTAATTAGTAACTTTTATAGCTATATACAGGGTGTTCAAATTTCGGGGAGGTATTCGACCTATTTTTACTTTAAACACCCTAGCTGGCAGTTTTTTGGAAAAACTTTTTTTTTTACTAATGACTTGTCTGTTTTTTGCTTGTCAGTCGATATAAAATATTCTGTCGAACGACTTACTGCGTTTCTCTAATTTACCAAATATTAGAAGATATTAGTGTCAAAAATTATGGTCACTTTAAATTTTTGGATTTATATGGACACCTGAAATGCTTAGGTACTTTTGATGCTGACTGTACCTATATCGATTCCGTTTTTTTTACCTTTGATAGTATAACTTTTTCTGTGGCTGCACTTCTTTAGTGCACTGGACCAAGATTACTGCACTTGTTATTGTAAAATTTTATTATTATAAAACATTATAGCAGGTGGAAGGATAAAGTTATATGTATTCGTACAATTGAACAGGGTGTAAGGGACAAGTTGGCGAAACCTGAAATTGAACAACTTTCTCCAAGAAACGTTTCTTGACAAAAGTTGTTCAGTTTCATCGACTGATTCTGCCCTTTCAGTTTTTACCAACCTGTAATGTACACCCTGAAAACAATGTGTAAAAAAATAAGATAAGCCTCTTAAGGGGAGATTTAGCATCATTAATTAAAAGTAAAAAGAACTTTCAATTTTCTTTATTATTATCTATCATCAATCTATCATAAAAATATCCGACATCACCAGCTGATCATACAGGCAGCCAATTCCTGAATATCACCGGTTGATAAAATATACAAATTCAAAATCACAGATTATTCTTTTTGAAAATTGAAGATATTCGTTAAAAATAGAGTAGTGTACAATTGTTACTTTATATTTTTTTATCACTTTTAACAGTTTATCAGGGTGAATTTGAATGTTTAAAGTCTCAAAAGTAATAATACTTCATGTAAACCCAGTGATAGGTTTGTTTTAAACTTTTGCACTTTTCAAACATGTTTAATTATTTTATCGCGCTAAGACCCGAAATAAAATAAACAACCCAGTGATATTCAAGAATTGGCTCCCAGGTCATTAACCTTTATGATGTTTCTATACTTTTTTTGTAATACAATGTATTAATGATGCAGAATCACTTTTTTTTAACTCTGGTGTGACCTTAACCTACCCCAACAGGAAAGTGTTAAGAGCGTGTATGTAGTTTTAGATATGTTTCAATTCCTAATATAGAAACCATTTTGTAATTAATTAAAAAATCTTTTTATTACTATTAAGATCGAATAGGTTTCTTTTATCAGCAAATCTTTAATATTAAAACATTTGAGATTAATAGATATTTTCAGCTACACCAAGTCAGTCTTTCATTTAAACTAGCAGGAATCAATTCTTCTTCAATTTAAGAGTTTGGCTCTTTCGATGGAGTAACTTCCAGTCCTCACGTTGCATCGCGAGCATCACGTTGCATCGCGAGCTGAATAAATTAAACAAACAAAATAAGATTATTATTTTTTTATTAAAGAATCTTCAAAAACTTTTATCGACTAAGATATTAAAATAATTAAATCAAAATTAAAAATAGGTTTGGTCGAAGTAAAAAACTGCTCACAACTGAACAGCTGATAATATAGTTCACAAAGAGAGTGACGTTTAGTAAGCAAACATTATGCTATATTTTGCAGTTAGGAAAAGATTTCTCTTCAATTACATGAGGTACTTACATACTACTAGTCAGAAATATTCACATTTGTAACACATTTTATATGAGTTTGATTTTGTTTACAAAAGTCACACTCCTTCATGAACTCTGCTTAGCAAGAAAGTTATCTAAACACTGTTTGATGCCCTCGTCAAGTGCTCTCGTTTAACGCAATAGGCCCTTAAAACCCTGTTGTTTAAACAAATTAAGTTTCTTTATTATTAGCATTTTGACTTTACTTATTTACTGAGAGTCATCCAGGTTAGTAATGGATCTTTCCTGTATCATAGTGGAATGTTGTGTGATGGTCATACGGAACTTTAGCTCTTCATCATCTAGCAGATGATGTCTCTGCACTGGCTCTCTATTTCCACAACCAGCAACTAGAAAAAAATAAAAAAGGTTAATCCTGAGTTATGAACGATCATGTGGAGTGGTGCAAGCAGTGACTATTAAAAAGGACTCAGTGTTCTCATACAAATTTTACACAAGAACTGAGGATCATATGAATGAATGAAGAACTTTCCTTCCTATCGCCGATCGGATAGTGAATGGGCTCTATTAATCTTGATTCAACTGAACTCAATGAGGATGAGTCTGCATGACCAAGCCAAATAATTTAGCTTCAATTGATTCATCAAGTTTAACTGTCATGCCGATTGGAGCCTATAGAATGTCCAATCGGCAGCATCATGCTGATTGGACGATTGGAATGAAAGTGTGTGGCTACCATAAGATTGGAGATGTAATAACTGACATAGTTTATGTGCTGAAACACAGAACAATCTGATATTTTTATGTTTACCTGGACACCGAGTTCTATTCTTTAAGTCAATGAGTTTTGTTATTGACTCCTTTTCATAGATATGCCCACAAATTTTGTTCTTCACTGGATCAGTGATAGGCTTTTTTGTTATTGGATCAATCTAGAAACAAAAATAATATTATTAATTTTGATTTTTTCCTTATAATATAAATCCTGTACTTAGAATGCACACTTACATATTGTTCACTTGATTCAGTGATGGCTAAATCTGACTCATCTGGATTTTCTGAAATAAAAACCAGTTTATTTAGTACTTGCTCATCATCATTGACCTAGCCTTATTCTGTGTCCATAGAATTTGATTTTATTAGAGGGTTTTTACATAGAGCAACTCCAAACCCATAGGCAATCCTAGATCAGGCTTTGACAGTGTAGTGAAAAAAGTCAAACCACCAAATTGCCTCAAAGCAATCGAAATGCAAAACACAAAAGCCCTTGATGGACCACAGCCAAAGAGTATCTACCACTCAACCACAAATGCTTCTGAGTATGTGCTGCAGTTGACAATGGTATAAAAGCTTACGTCTATTCTGGAGTTGGCCTTTCTTGACACGGCTATCAAACTCTTTCATGTATGGATGGTTCTGAGTATTCAGCCTCTTCTTTGCCATACTGCTTAGATGTGACTGGAATCTCTCTTCAAGAGAGTCTACATTTGATGTTGTGGTTTCATTCTGTTGGTTAAAATTTAAGACAATTTGTTTTTCAGAAAGTATTCTAGTAGTTTAACAAAGGTTGATGATGTAAGTTAACAAAGGTTATTTAAGGTTGTTTGTTGTTTATAAATTTATCCCTTAGGGAAAGGCAATGAACTTTGTTATTTGAGGTTTATAACCAGTTTATTTATCTACAATACAAAGACGATAAATATTTACAAACAAGTAAGGTTATCTGGAGTTTTTACCCTGGTTTTTTCCAAGGCCCGAATGGCAACTTCTTGCTGTGCTTCCATCATGCAATATCCCTCGACGAATGACCTGAGCTTGTCGAACTGGGCATCCTTCTCGTCATCGAGATACTTGGAAACGTTGTCTGTGCACAAATACAAGCTGGTAATGCACTGCTTGCGGAGATCGGCCAAATCAGAATCTGCCATGGTTGCTGTATATGAGAATATTTTTAGTATTGATTTATAGGTATCAATAATTTCACAAAAAACAGAAAACAAACAACAATATTATAGTTTTTTTGTATGTATATTTATTTAATGGCATCACATCTCATTACAAAACGTATTTCGCCAATGTCAAAGTAAAGGAATTGTTACAAAAATATGGCGACACGCCAATGTCCATATGGCTTTCACATCTCTTAGTGCGATTAGCGCGAGATAAAATCTGCGAATAGACTAATATTTTTTTACGAGATCATTGCAATATTCAATTCAAAAGAAAGGGATAGCGCTATGTACAAGCAATCCAAGCTCTTCTTTTTACATGTCGTTCTTTGTAAAGGTTTTTTTACAAAGTTTACCAAAAAGCTACAATTTGACAGATGATTTCTGAACGAACGCAAGCAAATAGTACAAGAGCGCACTGCAAAAACCTTACGTCATCGAGATATTAGAGCCCAGATTAGTAAGTTAATGTACAGAGTATATTAGAGCAGTTTTTGATAACATTTCAAAATGGACTTTATAGAAATAAAATGAAAAATTGCCTGAGAAGCATAAAAACTGCTGCATCGGCTAGTTCATTCACATCCACACAACATTCGGTATTTGTGGAACGACAAAGCCGACCCGTAGCAAAGCTATTCTATGTGTGCGGCTTTTGAACATTCATCAGCGTACATTCGATTTTACCGCCCGGCTTTGCCGATTAATGCCGTCCCACTGTTGCTCGGCATAGTGTATATGTGCGTCACAGCCGAGTGGCTTTTTCCCCAAACTTTAATCTTTTTTTTTTATCTACAATGGGCTTACTCTTCACCTCGATCTAGTCTTTGAGAACGATGGAACCAGCTTGCCTAGAAGAAGCTTATTCACTCGCGACTTGAATAGATTCGGGTTATATGAACTCGGGAACACAGACGCAGGCAGAGAATTCCACTCTAACTCTATATTCGATTTTACAGCCCGGCTGTGCCTATTAATGCCGGCCCGCTTATGTGTGTAGCAACCCTTGTATTTTTGGAGAAATTCTAATAATTTACCCATTCAGAAGAATTTTCTTTAGGGTAGTTTCATAGCGGAGTGATCGCCGGCCGCACGCGTGTGTGCTGTCAAACGCTACTAGTGCACTTTCACACGCGCGGCGTGTGCCGGCGCCGACCGCAAGGTCCGCTATGAAACTACCCCTAATAATTTTTCGTAATACGAAAAAGAACTAAAAACTACGAAAAATTTCAATTACTAATATGAATTAATGAAAAAAGTGTGATTCGGTCTTAATAATTTACAAATTACCCCTTTTCGAGTTAATTACAAATTGCAAAAAATGCTATATTTAGCCCAAAACCAGTCAAACAGGCAACACTGCGACCTTGCGTCCGCTCCTGCTCGTGCATGGACTGAATTTCTATGGACATAAAAACTGCTCTGCTCTTCTCTCCATTTGGCCCTTAGTCCCTGACGAGAGTTAATTTATTTTTAAATGAAACACATTGTTATGATCCAATAACACATTTATTATTGATAAAAATAAATAACTTTAAATAGGAAGTAAACATTAATGATTTTATAATACATTTCCACTTTTCCTCAATAGGTAGTAGATATTGGAGCGATAAATGGCGTTGCCAGGCGACGTGGCTAGAACTGTACTATTAGTATAGTAGAGGGTTCACATTGGATGCACGTAACTGCGATGGTGGCGGTTATTTACTACGCATGGGTATCGCGTATATTTTTTAGACTTCTGCGCATTCAGCGAGCTACGCACTTTCCATCTTGCACGACGAGCAAAGAGGGATGAGGGATGAAGGTGAGGAAAGAAATAGTGCTGGGATAGCTCTCTCCTACTTTCACACTGCTACAGTGAGGGATCACTGTTGTACGTGCAAAACGATTAGTGCGTGTGCATGCGTAGCGGGCGCCACAATTTGACAGATGATTTCTGAACGAATGCAAGAAGATAGTACAAGAGCGGACTGCAAAAACTTATGTGCCTCCTGCTAAAGATGTTTCAGTAATTCACACCGTGACGCCCACATGGCCCAAGGCGGCGGACAGGTCCTGCAGCCGCGAGCGCATGTCGGCGGGAGTGAGGCCGAGCCGCGCGCCGAGCAGCTTGAACGCGTTCAAGTATTCCAGCTCGGAGAACTGCGCGCCCCGCTCGCGGATCGATGCTATTATTTCCTGTGAACAAATAACATTCATATCATACAGGGTGTAAAAAAAGTCTTCCGAATACTTGTAACTGTGGATTCAGACATTTTTAATAGTGGTGGTAGATGGTCACCACCGCCCATAACACCCACTGTCTCCTGAGCACACTCACACTGAGAAGAAAGGCTCGTATTGATAAATCCCTCTCAGGTGTGAGATTCCTCTCACACATACAAATTATACATCTTGAGTGCAATCTCAGACTAGGGATTTATCAATATGACTCTAAGATGGTAAGTATGTCTCATGTGCCGTTAATTTTACTGGCACCCTTACCCTTCGAATAGTAGTCAAACACTTGAATGAAAAAATACGTAAGAAACATAGGTCGAAACCGAAACAAGATTTTTTTAGAGATGTGGTCGACGATGGAACAAGTCTGCCGAGAAAGAAAATTACAAAAACGAATAAATGCAGCAAGATATTCGTGAGCTCTATGCAGAACGGAGTGCGACACCTGCAATGCTAAAATATAGTGCAGTAATCCTTAACCTGACTTCTAAGTATTTGCGATTTGTTTTGTTCCGATGAATGTTTTGAGCTAATTTTAATAATTCACGTAAGCAAGTGAAGATATTCGTGATCTCTATGAATGCCGGAATGCGGTAGCTGCAAAGTGGCGAGGCAGTGCCGCTTTGTAGCGAACCGCGTCCTGACTCCTATTCGCTGTTGTGAATCGAAGATAGTTTTGTGCTAGCCCGAATTTTGAAAATGAATATAACAAACCACATGCGAGTAGATTAACAAAGTGCAAATAACAGCTCCAGAAAGCGGGAGCTACATTGCGGCGAGGTATTCCTAGTCAGTTTAGTGCTGATTCTGATGGTGAAATTGACATTAATATACCTCAAGCGAGCAGTTAAGCAACTCGTGAGTGAGCTGTATAAAGCCTGTAGGGCGGCAGCTGCAAAGTGGCGAGCACAAATACGCTCTAACACTCACTCACACACACTAACAGTAGATTTTTGGCAAAACAACCTACATACCTTACCTACCCTTAAATCTTAAGTCTGCATCATTTACCCGAGTGGGAGAGACCAGGAGACCTATAGCATAGGGTCTACCTAGTTTAGGCTCCTGTCTCTCGCTATTACAGATTTACATAAACAATACTATTTTAAGTGCTTAATGAGAAATAAATTTATTTTTTGATATTTGATTCCTAGTCAGTTTTGTGTTGATTCTGATGGTGAAATTGACATTAATATACCTCAAGCGAGCAGTTAAGCAACTCGTGAGTGAGCTGTATAAAGCCTGTGTAGGGCGGCAGCTGCAAAGTGGCGAGGTATTGTTGCAGTGCAGCAAGTTGCATCTTGATTCTTATCCATGACTTTTTACCGAAGAAAGTTTGGCCCTAATTCTGATGGTAATCATACCTCATGTGAGTAGTACAGCAAGGGCATGATCTAAAGGAGGTAAGGGATGGTGTACCGAAAACTGAAAGGGCGTGCTCAGTTAACGAAATTGAACAACTTTTCTTGAGTAACATATGTTGGGAAATGAAAAAAATTATGACCTCTCCATAAAAATTGCCCACTCTGGTCGAACAGTTTGTATGGAGAGGTTAATTTCTTTTTCATTTCCTCTTTGGGAAAGTGGTTCAGTTTCGTTGACTGAGCACGCCCTTTCAGTTTTCGGTACACCGTCCCTTACACCCTATACATGAGCTCTCTTCAAGCCGGAGTGCGGTGCTGCAAAGCGACGAGACGTTGCCGTAGTGCAGCAAGACGCGTCCTGAGTCTAGGGCGTCCGCTAAAACCCGCGCGGGCGCTCGCGCCGGGTACGCTGTTCATAGTATTTGACACGCGTGCGGGTGGGGGTGTCCGCGTGAGTTTCAGCGGACGCCCTTATTACAGTTAAAAGCGAATAGTGAGAGTGACCTCGGGCTCGCAGCTGAGCAGGTGCAGGTACTGGTGCGCGCGGTGCAGCCCCGAGTGCGGCAGGGCGAGCGCGGCGAGGCAGTGGCGCAGCGTGGCGAGCCGCGCGCCGGCCCCCCCGCCCCCTCCCCCGCCCCCGCCCGCCTCCTGCCAGCGCCACACCACCGCCGCCGACATCATCTCGCCCAGGCCTCCGACCACGTACTGAAATTATACACTCATTATAGTCTGACCGCAACCGCTGCACAATGCACCGAACTACTGAAACTAGACGTGCGCGCAGCGAAACATGAAACCTGTCAGATGAAAGTAGAGGGGATTTTGCGCAGGTAAAGCCCAAGCGCCAAAATGACCTTCGAACTATCTACAGCGCAGGTTAACCACGTGATCCGTCAAGTCTCGCCTTTCGCTGCGCGCAATGTACCTGGCCTTAGGTAGTAGCGGGGAAGTGGGGGAGTGAGAGAAAATAGCAAGAACTAGTTGCCGCCGGAAGCGGTGACAAGCGATAACCCCCCCGTCTCGCCGTGAGCATACCTAAGATTATAGATCATTGGTTCCCAAACCAACCTTTGCCAGTACCGTCCGTTTTCTGCTTGCTTTTCATACCCCACCCCTCCTCACCACGCTTTTTCTAAAGTAGAAAAAAACGGAATTAAATTGTAAAAACTTTTAAAATGTATTATAAATATTTTTCATATTTAAAAAAGGTAACTTCATTCATCGTACCCGTTAACCTCATCTTTGTCCTCATGGATAGATTGAGGCCAAAAGCAAAACTAAGCTAACTAGATTTTGCCCGCGATGTCGTCCGTAATAGTCCGCATGTTAATTTTTTTTAAGTCTAACTATTAATTGTCAAACAAAAAGGTTTCATCAAATTCGGTTCAGTAGTTTTCACGTGATGCTCGAACAAATACAAAAATAAAAAGACTAAAAATCTGTAATTTAGATTCAGAAACATCCAATAACACAACGTGATATATTTTTTGTAAATAAATGTCTTTAATGTACAGAAAAAATCATTTTACAATTTTATAGTAGAAAAAAAAGAGATTCGATTCCCGCCCACTTAATATGAACTGTACTCCTAATAATACAATCTGGCTAAAAAGTTATAAAAAGTAATAAACGAATAAAACAGAACTATTACTGAGTGAATGATCCCACACCTTTGACGTAGAAAGTGCACCCCTATTATTTTCACGACTTTTTTGCTGTACACCAAGTGTTGGCCAGAATGTTGGATTGGGTTCTTTCTAACGACAACCTTACAAATAGACTTGCTACCCATCTATCAAATGGTGTGATCTCACACGAAATAGCCCAAAGTTGATGCAGAGCAGAGGTGTTGCCACTTATAAATCTATTGCGTTACAAATACAAAACAAAAAATAAACCCCATATTTCAGCGAAACGAACAATATTAATGAAAAGTTTTGTTTTTATGAAGCAGTAAGTTTATTTCTTAAAGTAGCAGGACTTCTGCCACAGAATAATGTAATTTTTTTTTTTATAGGAATTTTATGGCCTGGTTACAAAGACCTTTAAAGCCAAGTCTTTAATAGTATTAATCATACAGAACGGACAGTCTCCACGCCCTCGCGATTCGAGTGTTTTGCAGCCGAGTCTAATTGTACTGAATATGCAGCTCTACGCTTCTATCAATTTCTAATTTACACAGGTAGGGGTTTCTCGCTCGTTGAATGTAGTATCCGGGGTTTGCCTTGCTCTCCAACTTTTTTTTATAGCAGTGGGAGGCAGACGAGCAGGCGGGTCACCTGATGGTAAGTGATCACCGACGCCCATAGACACCCGCAACACCAGGGGGATCACAGGTGCGCTGCCGACCTTTAAAATATTTGTAGGCTCGTTTCTTAAAGGCTGCCTTGTTGTACTCGTCCGTAACTCCTAACCTCCGTAACTCACCGCGAGTCGGTGCCGGGCGAGCACACTGGCTTGCTCGTGGAAGGCGAGCAGAGCGCGCGCGAGTTGCGAGGCGCCTCCTGCGTCGCCATTCTCATCGCCCGCCTCTTTCTCCTCTTGCCCGAGGTAGTGGAAACATTGGATGCGGAGCTGGAATACAAGGACAAGGTTAACTAACAAACAAAGAAAAATACCTAAATTTATTGTCAGCGGACCAAAGATTTCGAACCTCCTTGCTTCGCTCGGAATAGATACCTTGCTAATTTATTTTAGTAGGGGATGACATCTGCCAACATTTCACAACCCCATCATCGATGATCCATAGAAAATATTCAACCCAGATTAGTAAGTTAATGTACAGAGATATTCAAAATAACCTGTCAAATCCATTGAAAAACGCCTACACCACTTAGTGACGAATTATTTCTTTAATCCTCCTTCTAAGTACCTTTATTTTTCTGTGCAGCGACTGAGTCAGATCTAAATGGTGTTGGCTTAGAATAGTTCCACCCCATCTCTTTCCATAGCTTTAAAATGAGATTTTGAAGAAGCAGCAGCGTTTTTCAGCAGATTGTTTTATCATACTGCGGTTATAACTGAAATATGTACTACTTCTATGGCTCCATAGCAGAAAGTACTGCTAATGCTTCCACCTTGCGCACGCTTATGAAAAAGAGCAAAATCTAAACACCCCTCTAAACTGGTCCTATTCTAAGCCGTGCATCACAAGGCAGAGCTCGTTCTTATGCCAAGGCACGGCAATTTTTGACTTTAGATTAATAAGAAAAAAAAAACCGGCCAAGTGCAAGTCGGACTCACGCCCTAAGGGTTCCGTACCTATCTACCATATGATATACTAAAAGCTTCTGCTCTTTGATTTTAAAAACTCCGTGACCATCCCACTTGACCCCTCTTTTATAGAAAAGTTCTTGAAACGGGAGCTCACCTTAATTGGTTACTATTAGTTGTGAGAAAAATTAAAATATTTAATGATTTTAGACTTATCCCTGTATTTGTACTGTGAGACCTAGCTTCTTGCCAAATTTCATAAGTTTAGGTCAACGGGAAGTACCCTGTAGGTTTTGCTTTTTTGCATAAATGTATGGAGATGAGGACATAAAAAGCCATATCTTTTGATTGCGTAGTTGTAAAAAATTGAAATTTTCAGATCTTGTGTGGTTCATGGACCTTAATATTCGTTATCAATTTCAACCTGATACCTCTTCTCGTTCGTGAGAAAAAGGGTCTTGACAGACAGACAGACAGGCAGACAGACAGACAGACGGACAACAAAGTGATCCTATAAGGGTTCCGTTTTTTTATTTTGAGGTACGGAACCCTAAAAACAACAAATTGTTTTTAAACTTAGTACAAATAGCCTTTTACCAGGTGATATCCTCTGTGAAAGAACTGGGTTATAAGTTTGTCTGGGTCCGCAACGGCCGAATTTTCGCCAGGAAGTCTGAAGATTCCAGCTACATTTACATACGTGATATGGAAACGTTAAAAACTCTCAAATCAAAATCAAATCAAATCAAAATCGTTTATTCATTGTTGGATATTAAAATCTCTTAATGACGTCAGCTAAACTACATCGCTTCACAAACAATGTGGCGCCATTGTGGGAAAAAAAAGAAGCGACAATAAAACATAATAAGTATTATTTTAATTTTCTATAGACTAGATATGGCTCTTTTATTTTAAAATTCAGTGATATTACTTTTTATTACCAAAACGTTAGAGGTCTGAGGACGAAAACAATTGAGGTTTTTAATAACGTAGTATGTAACAATTATGATATTATTATTTTTACTGAAACGTGGCTTAATGACAGTGTTTCTGATTGTGAACTTTTTGATAATCGTTATAAGGTTTATAGACGAGATCGCGAGAGTAGCGGGTTTCATAGCGGCAAGAATGGGGGAGGATCCTTGATAGCTGTCTCCAAACGTCTAATTTCGAAGCGAATGCAAACTATCGAGTCAAAATGTGAGGAAGTATGGGTTAGTGTTCAATTGCCTACAGCTAATGGCGAAAGCAAAACACTTCTGATCTGCTGCGTCTATTTGCCTCCTCCAATACAAAAACACATCTTGGAGCACTTTATTGACAATGCTAACAAAATTATGGACTCATATAATCATGACTTACTTATCGTAGGCGACGATAACTTGAGTAGTTTAGAATGGTCCTATGCCTGTGACTCAAAAGCTTTAACTAGCTTGATTTAATTTGTAAAAGGTATTTTTTTAATATGGTTTTAATATTATTACTAGTAATTTTATTTTTCAGATTTGTAGGAAGTTCATTTATTAATTTAGGTAAAATATACTTTAAACATTGTTTACCATAGTAGTTTTGGACTCGTGGCACTATTAGTAAGGATTGGGTGACGCTTCGTGTGACCGGCTTATGGGAGACAAAGTGTTGAATTGTTTGGTTAAAAAATTGTTCTATTAATAACGTATATTTAATTTTTTTGTGAATGGGTATAATTTTGAAGTAATCAAATAATTCGTTATAATTATCTTTATATTTGGTTTTAATATTTGTAGGGGCGATCGGAGTTGTAGTTGATAAATGTTGTCGAGGTGTGACTTGTAAGTTCGTCCATAACTACTAAGTCCATAATATGATATGATTGACTCTGCTAGCGCTTTGTAAAGGTACAGTAGTATTGAAACAGGTACTTTAGCTTTAATTAAAGAGAATTTGGCCAGTATTGCTCGTAACTTATCGCAGACGCAGGAAATATGAGCAGTCCACTTGAATCTGCTATCGATAGTTAGTCCTAGATATTTTTGTGTGTCTACAAGTTCAACGGGTTTACATGTGCACGTAGTGTTATTGGAGTGCAGGCATGCGTGGTCGTGTGCGATGAGTTGTGGCACTGTTTTTAATCTGTTCTGACTAGAACTAATATACATAATTTTAGTTTTGCCAGCATTCAGCACCAGACCAGCATCGTGAGACCACTTGATGAGTTGCGTAAAATCTTCTTGCAGTCTGTGCATGCCATAATCTATGTCTTTGTCTGCGGAAAGTAAACAAGTGTCGTCCGCGAATTGGTAGACTTCGCAACTGTTAATTACATTTGCCATGTCGTTAACATAAGTCAAATAGTGTAACGGCCCTAGCACCGATCCTTGGGCTGTACCTTCTGTAACTGTCACTTTGTCACTTAGGGATTCTCCAACTTTGACAAAGAAGGATCTATTAGAAAGATAGTCTTTACACCATGTTTTCAGAGGACCACGAATACCACAATCGTCAAGTTTCTCAAGAAGTGTGTCATGCCGCAGTGTGTCGAATGCCTTGCTGTAGTCAATAAAGACTACTAACACGTGCCTTCGATTATTTAAATGGTCACATATAGAGTCCGTAAAGTTACTTAATAGTTGGGTTGTACTTTTTTGAGTCTGAAATCCAAATTGTTTTTCTGACAAGATATTATTACTACGGTAGAAATTTAAAATTTGTGAGCTTATGTGTTTTTCAAATATTTTGTCAATTGCAGGTAGTATTGTGATGGGGCGGTAATTTTCATAATCTTTTTGGCTACCTTTTTTGAAGATTGGTCGCACAATTCCTGTTTTTAGTTCAGAAGGGTAAAGTCCATTGTGTATAGAGAGATTGATGAATTTTGCTATGATGGGGGCAATGCTATAACTTATAGTTTTGAGATCCACTGCTCTTATTTTGTCGAAGCCTGGTGCTTTTTCGCTACTTAGATTTTTAATAAGTTTTTGAACAGACACTGATGTAGCTGATTTTAAGTTCATTGATATATTGATAGGCCGTCGGTAACTATTTTCGTCTAAAAGTTTAGTGTTGCACTGCGGTATGATGGACTTTACACTATTCCTAAATGTAGTGGCGAAATTGTTCGTGATATCAGCAATTTTGATCGTGCTTGACTCTAGGGCATTTAATATTACATCGTCAAGAGAATTTTGGATTCTGCCAGCAATTTCATTTAAAATCTTCCAGAGAGTACGAGGGTTATTTTTGTTTTTAATGATTTGAGATCTTATATGTTCATTTTTGGCTTTATATATAATTTGATTTGCAAAGTTTCTAGCTTTATTGTATTGTAGTTTTAAAATATTATTTGTTGTATCCTTAATCCACTGTACGAATAGGTTATCTCTAAAATTGCATGCTTTTATAATTCTTTTATTTATCCATTTATTTCTTGATCGAGCATTATTATATTTTATTTTAATTTGACATTTTTCGTAACAGGTATTTATATTTTTTATAATTAGGGAATACAATTTGGAAGGGCATATAATGCTCTCTGTGGTTTGCCAGTCAATTTCACGTATATATTTATTAATTTGTTTATTGTCATATATCATTTTATATCTAGGACCCTGTATATTTGTCGACGCAGCGCCGACGCAGGCTAACATGATTGCGCGGTGATCGGATAGTTTGACTCCAAGCGCTCCCGTGAACACACTTTGGGTGTGGGATCGCGCAAATATGTGATCTATAGAAGATTTACTTACTTTGTTATCTCTAGTTTCTATTCTTGTGTATTGCGTGATCCCACACACCAAACCGTGGTTATACAGGGCAGTGATATATTTATGTTTCACAGGGTTATCGATTTTTAAATCTATGTTTAAATCGCCGAGCAAGTAAACGTCTTGCGCTTTATCAATGTGCCCAAGCAAACTGTCTAATTCTTCGATAAATAAGTGCTTGCTATGATCAGGTGGGCGGTATACAGCGATAATAGATGCGGAATAATTTGTTTGTGTGGTGATTTGTCCTATTAAGCATTCACAATACTGTGTTCTTTTCTTTCGCATCGTAAATTTATGTTGTTTTTAGGGTTCCGTACCTCAAAAGAAAAAAACGGAACCCTTATAGGATCACTTTGTTGTCCGTCTGTTGAAACCTATCTCCTTAATTCTAAAGGAGAATTAAGAAAAAAAAGATGGCTTTCAATATTTAAAAAAAAGGAATTTAATTTTAATTAATTTATAATAAAAAAAAACAAATTCGGGGTCGTGGGTGAATTTAAGGCCGCCTGATTTTACGTACGCAGGGTTGTAAACGGGTACTCTCCTGAGTCCGTCCCTGGAGCCACGCGACGTACGGCGAGGTGGACGGAAATGGGCAGGAGTTTCCTGCGGTGGGCGTCTGGCAGGAGAACCCGAAGATAACGTTCGGCTGCAGGTCGCACGATGCCGACCAGGTTGTATAATATTCAGCCCTAAGCTGACACCCTGAAGTAGATCAGAAAATGGCGCGTGTAAGCGACGATCCACATTCCATTGCCTTCCGTCGATTGTGAACCACAGGGCAAAAACAGAAAAGCACCTTACGGTATTGTAATGTGGCTGTGGTCACAATCAGAACGGAATGCAACATTTAACAAATGCAATTAATGTGCAATTTAAAAAATGAAAATTAAATACAATGACACAATAAGTGGGTACTACATGATGGAAGCAAGAAAACATGGTAACAATGATTTGCGAAATAAAAATTATGATTACGCTGTGTAAAATACGCACTACGCATGATTAAAGATCAATACGGATATTTTAAAACTTAAAATACGGCTTACGCTAATTTGGCATTGTAGCAAAAAGAATGCAATATTCAACACTTACCCAAGTATGTGGGGTTGAGAAAGCACTTTATAATGATCACTTGATAAAATTTAAGACATAAAATGTATGTTATTAAAAAAAATTATAGAATGGTATTAATTGCGCTCTGATGGCGGGAAACGCTCAGACAGGCTAGCGTGCGTCTACTCCAATCGTTATACGGCGACTGGGAGAAAGGTCAAGCCTCAAGGTCCCGATGACCGTTGCCGGTGCGATATAGGCGCACGCGCAGTTGAGTCGCTCTTAAATGCGTTCCGTTTTAGTATTTTTAACTTAAAATAACGTACAACGTTACATTACCCCCCTCGTTACGGAAAGGATTTTATTTCTTCAAAATAAAATCCGCTTAAGCCCTCTGATCGCTAGTTTTATGACTATCTATCGTACATCACCATTCACTCATAACACACATTCTTCATCCACTTAAACAGCAGTAAGAATTATAATGAATTCCTATCGCACACTTCCATCGACAAAAGGGAACCGCTATAACGTAACGAGTTTCCACACTCATAAAACTTTCGAATGGCAAAGATGATAAAATAACGAGGTGCAGTTATGATAAGTGATAACGTGCAGTTTATTTGCAACTATTTCGAATTAAACACAAAACCATTGTACCCGATAAGAAAAAAATTAATGAAGTTAAATGAAGTTAAATGAAGTTAACGACCCAAATGTGTTACAAAATAAGTCTATAGATGTTTAGACTGGTTCTTGTATACCCTTAGTCGCCTTTTACGACATCCACGGGAGGAAATGGGTTGGTGCTATTCTACCCCGACACCACACAGGGTATTAAAAGTAACGTTTATACATTCAGGCCTGGCAATTTCAAGTCTTTAATGTGCCATGTGCCTATGTTCTTTCCGGACATGTCCTGTAGTACATAAACTAGAGGAGACTTCTTGGCAATAACCTTACATTTTAAAAATTTCGGAGCTAGCTTCTTGCTAAAATATTTGTCCTTGTCGCTTAGTACGTAAGCGCGCTTCATTACGACATCACCAACATTAAACTCGACATGTTTACGACGAAGGTTATAATGTGATGTATTTTTTAAATGTGCGTTCCACAATTTGCTTTGCACTTTGTCAAAGATAGATGTTAAGCATCCTCTATTTTCTGCGTATAGATCACGCGGCAAAAACATGACTTCGTCACCAAGATCAGTGTCAACATAATGTGAACCGCAAGTAACTAACTCCCTTCCGAATACCAAGAAAGATGGTGTGAAACCTGTAGCCTCATTCACCGAGTTATTAATCGCGAACTGCACTTTTGGAATATAAATGTCCCATGAGCGATGATCATCATCCACGAAAGTTGAGATGCAAGTAATGATCGTGCGATTGTAGCGTTCTACAGTGTTGATTTGTGGAGTGTACTTGGGTGTGTAGAAGATGTTAGGTATGTTGTACGACTGAAACAGGTTTTTAGTCATGCTGCTTATAAATTGGCTACCATTGTCGAGAAAAATGGTTTGAGGAACGCCATGCACAAGAAAGACACCCTCTTCAAGGAGTTTGTTCACGACTGCTGAAGTGGCCTTCTTAATTGGGTAAATTAAACAAAATTTTGAAAAGCTACACGTTATGACCAGAATGTAGCTATTTTGTTTGCGAGTCACAGGTAAAGGACCCATGAGATCGATTGAAATCATCTGGAATGGTCGTGAGCATTGTTTTGGACGACCCATTTCTCCCAAGATCTGATGATTTTGTGACTTGTACGTAAGGCACTTATCACATGAACTCACGAAACGGACAACATCTTTATACATCCCCGGCCAGTAATAGAGCAGAGAAATACGATGATAGGTTTTAAAGATACCTAAGTGTCCTGCTGTCGGCTCGGAGTGGTTTTCCTTGATAATGTCATCCCGTAACTCACTTGGAACAACTTCTTTCCACGCGAATTCATCAGTAAGGTCATGTTTGTTCTTACATAACCGGAACAAGACGTTATTTTTAATTTGGAAATTTGGGAAATTTGCGGGTTGATGTAAACAACCATTATAAATATCTTTGTACCAAGAGTCATTGGTCTTGATAAAATGGTTTGCCGATGAAATGGCACCAACAGGGACAGCACGCGAAAGTGCGTCAGGGATGACATTGTCAGAACCTCGTCGATGTTTCAACTCGAAATTGAATGCTGATAAACGAATACCCCAACGAGCCAACCTACCAGTGGGATTACTAAGAGAGAGGAACCACTTTAAGGCGCTGTGGTCTGTGTATACTGTAAATGGTTTACCGTTTTCAATGTAACAACGCCAATGCTCGAGAGCTACTATGACCGCTAAAGTTTCCCGCTCTGTCACACTATAATTGCGTTCTGCCGCTGTTAAGGAGCGACTCATATACGCAATCGGGTGCTCCTTACCATTAATGGTCTGCGTGAGCATACCACCTATACCGTAGTTACTTGCGTCGGTATGGACTTCAAATGGCTTGTTATAATCCGGGCAAGAAAGAACAGGAGAGGAAATCAAGTGTTCCTTAAGTTTATGAAAGGCAGAATCCGCTTCTGGCGTCCACTGAAATGGTGGGGCACCTTTCTTTTTCGTGGTCAACTTGTTCAAAGGACCAGCAATTGTGCTAAAATTGGGCACAAAACGGCGGTACCAAGTTGCAGTCCCGAGAAAACGTTTTAAATCTTTGCGACTTGAAGGAGTCGGGTAATTTAGAATGGCCTCAACCTTCTCGGGATCAGTGTGCAATCCTTGGTCATTGACCACGTAGCCAAGGTATTTGAGCTCACTGCGAAAGAATTTGCACTTCTCAAGGTTTACAGTGAGGTTGGCATGCTTCAGTTTCTCAAGGACTCGCAGCAATAAGGATACATGCGAATTAAAGTCCGGCGAAACGATGATGATGTCATCAAGATATGCAAACACGCTATTACCAAATTCGTTGAACAAGAGGTCCACTAAACGTTGCTGCGTAGCTGGTGCGTTAGTAAGACCAAAAGCAGTCCTTTTAAAATGAAAGGTACCACGGCCCTGCACATAAAACGCTGTTTTATTCCTGTCCTCTTCCGCGATAGGTATTTGCCAGAACGCCTTAGATAAATCGATACTAGATAAGTAGCGAGCGTCGCGAAGGTTATCTAGGATTTCTGACACATACGGTAGGTTGTAGGCATCCCGTTTAGTGACAGAGTTCAATTTACGACTGTCTAAGCAGAAACGTGGCTGACCGTTCTTTTTGTCCACAATGAGGACTGGGGAGGACCAAGGGCTTTCGCAAGGCTCAATCACATCCAGAGCTAACATTTCGTCGACCTGTTCCGTCAGAATACGTTGCTTTTCCGGTGACAACCGATAGTATCTTTGTCGTATAGGTGGTGAATCACCAGTATCTATATGGTGTGTGATGACTTGAGTCTTGCCAAGGCCCTTTCGCTCGGCAGAAATGTCCTCAAACTGAGATATGATGTTGTCAGCCACTTTCTTTTGCGAAACGTCAAGCTTGTCATAGCCATCGAGGCGAGAGTTTTGACTATCAACGCGAGAAACCATTAAAACATCACCAGACAGACTGATGCTGTCAATGTATTTTGGGAATAGCTTAAAATCCCTCCAGAAATCAATCCCTAATATGAGGTTACTGTTGACCTCTGGTACTACATAGCCTTTAATAACATGAAACTGATCCTCGAATTGGACTGGCAAGTTGAAATAACCGATACTACGCAGTGACTGACCGCCAGCTGCTGTCAGAGAAATAAAGTCCCCCTTGATCATATGTAAACCAGAATCGACTAGCAGTTTTTGAGAATCGTTGCCTAGTATTGTGACAGCTGAACCTGAATCAAGCAGACCACTTATTAATATGTTATTAATTCTTATAGTGGCGTATGGCCTGTTATCATTTACTGGTTTATTTTGTCGAATTGCCTCAATCTGGTAGGATTGAAAGAATAGATTAACTATTTTTACCCAGGCCTTCCATTCGTCAGCGTCAAAATGTGACTTATGCTGATTGAGACAATTCGACTTATTTAGTTTTTTGAAGACGAAGGCCGGTTTATAGCGCAGGCCGGACAATCCGGGGTCTTAACACCTTTCTGTCCACACAAGAAGCAAAATATCTCAGATTTGTCTGCCGTGCACTGCCTAACATTATGGGTATCAGAGCGGCACCTTGGACAATAACGTGCCTTTTGTTCCATAGCATGTACGTATGATTTGTTTTTGTTCGAGTCTTTGTTTTGGGTTGTGTGAGTGTAGTTTTTTGAGTAGGTATAATTACTTTTATAATTATTATCATTACTATTTTTAGGATTACTATTACCTCTATTATAATTATAATTGTTGTACGAGACTTGCTTATGGTTAGTCTTATTTGCAAGAGGTACATATGCAAATTCTGGACCTAATGTTTCTGCAGTAGCTTTAGGAGGTTCATGAAAATTTGCGAGACGCGCTTGTACATTTTCATAGTTACGGCAGAGCGAACGAAGATCTTCAAGAGTCTTTATCTCTGGAGATGACGCTAAGGTACTTGCATAACAAGGACGAATATTGTGCAAAATTAATTCCAATTTGTCTGACTCCGACATAGTCCTTGAAAGC
This sequence comes from Athrips mouffetella, assembly GCA_947532105.1. NCBI lineage: Eukaryota > Metazoa > Arthropoda > Insecta > Lepidoptera > Gelechiidae > Athrips > Athrips mouffetella. The sequence continues at coordinate 18,251,871 of OX383963.1, forward strand.
CTTGAGAATAAACCATGCATAATAGATAAGTAGATGGTTATATTCTCTGATTCACCTTGGGTCCTGGCACGAATTTCTGCCAGTAAACGATAGTCATAATCGGTTTTATCAAAATCCTTCTTCAAAAGAGAAGCAAGTTCCTTCCAATTTGAAACTTGATCCTTGATACTTCTGAACCAATGTAAAGCATGTCCAGTAAAAATTTCCGTTAAATTCTGCATTATTTTATCATCTGATATGCCTTTTGCTGTAAGAAACTCGTCAATACGTTGAATGAACGCACGCACACATGTGTTACCATCAAATTTCAATTTTGACATATCAGAAGAAATGCCGCGATCACAAGTTACGGATATATTAATAGGAGCATCTGTATAATCGGGAACTGCGTTAAAAGGATCTTTTGCTTCAGCTTTCGCAGCTCGAAGCTTTTCCGTTAAGTGTTTATAAGCGAGAACATACGAATCATACTGTGGCCTTGAAGTTTCGTCACAAGAAATGCGCTTAAAACGATGACCCCACGTTGGGCGCCAGTGAAACCTATCTCCTTAATTCTAAAGGAGAATTAAGAAAAAAAAGATGGCTTTCAATATTTAAAAAAAAGGAATTTAATTTTAATTAATTTATAATAAAAAAAAACAAATTCGGGGTCGTGGGTGAATTTAAGGCCGCCTGATTTTACGTACGCAGGGTTGTAAACGGGTACTCTCCTGAGTCCGTCCCTGGAGCCACGCGACGTACGGCGAGGTGGACGGAAATGGGCAGGAGTTTCCTGCGGTGGGCGTCTGGCAGGAGAACCCGAAGATAACGTTCGGCTGCAGGTCGCACGATGCCGACCAGGTTGTATAATATTCAGCCCTAAGCTGACACCCTGAAGTAGATCAGAAAATGGCGCGTGTAAGCGACGATCCACATTCCATTGCCTTCCGTCGATTGTGAACCACAGGGCAAAAACAGAAAAGCACCTTACGGTATTGTAATGTGGCTGTGGTCACAATCAGAACGGAATGCAACATTTAACAAATGCAATTAATGTGCAATTTAAAAAATGAAAATTAAATACAATGACACAATAAGTGGGTACTACATGATGGAAGCAAGAAAACATGGTAACAATGATTTGCGAAATAAAAATTATGATTACGCTGTGTAAAATACGCACTACGCATGATTAAAGATCAATACGGATATTTTAAAACTTAAAATACGGCTTACGCTAATTTGGCATTGTAGCAAAAAGAATGCAATATTCAACACTTACCCAAGTATGTGGGGTTGAGAAAGCACTTTATAATGATCACTTGATAAAATTTAAGACATAAAATGTATGTTATTAAAAATAAAATTATAGAATGGTATTAATTGCGCTCTGATGGCGGGAAACGCTCAGACAGGCTAGCGTGCGTCTACTCCAATCGTTATACGGCGACTGGGAGAAAGGTCAAGCCTCAAGGTCCCGATGACCGTTGCCGGTGCGATATAGGCGCACGCGCAGTTGAGTCGCTCTTAAATGCGTTCCGTTTTAGTATTTTTAACTTAAAATAACGTACAACGTTACACTGTCTGTCTGTCAAGACCCTTTATCTCACGAACGGGTAGAGGTATCAGGTTGAAATTAATACCATATATTAGGATCCACAAACCACACAAGATCTGAAAATTTAAATTTTTTACAACGACGCAATCAAAAGATATGGCTTTTTATGTCTTCATCTCCATATATTTATGCAAAAATGCAAAACCTACAGGGTACTTCCCGTTGACCTAAAATTATGAAATTTGACAAGAAGCTAGGTTTCACAGTACAAATAATGGGAAAAGTCTGAAATCATTAAATATTACAACTTTTCTCACAACTAATGGCAACCAATTGTGGTGAGCTCCCGTTTCAAGAACATTCATATAAGAGAGGGGTCAAGTTGGATGGTCGCTGAGGCGATTTTTGTTTTAGTTCTATTTAAAAACGGGAACACTTACAAACTTGAAAATTGGTATGTTTATAGTGCATAAGCTATAAAATAACAACAAATAATAAAATTTGGTCAAGCGCGTGTCGGACTCAAAAAATCTAGCACATTAACTTACTGAAATTTCAACTAATACAATTATGTTTATGTGGTGGTACGGAACCCTCAGTGCGCGAGTCCGACTCGAACTTGGCCGGTTTTTTTAACATAAATTATAATCCCTCCGCCCTTACGTGTTTTCCGCAGTTCTGTAAACATGTTGTAACCGTCCAGCTGATATAGGCTACTAAGTGATGGTGAAATATTTGCCTCGGTCACAATAACAATGTCTATAGTTTGCGAGCAGGAAAATATACATTCTTCTAATGCGGCGAAGTTTTTGATGAGTGAACGTATGTTTGTATGAAAGCATTTTAGATTAACATTTTTTGGTATAAGATCTATGAAATTTTGAATATTTGGACAGTCTTGGATTTCTAATATGTCTTCAGGTAAAGTATCCATGATGTTTATGATAAGATTTTAAAGAATATTACGATTACCTACATATTTATTTGGTGTTCTTTAGGTTGTTTACGTCTTGAACTGAGCGAATGATTACAGGTTTGTCATTTTCTCCATTTTTACGTACACGCAACACTCCTTTTTTAATCCATATGTAGGTGTAGGTAGCACCGAATTCTTGCTTGGTGTACCAGAGGAGATGTTTATTATAGGCTGTCAGAGCTTCTTTGATGTAGACAGTATCTTGCGTTTTCCCAGATGTGTTTTGGTTGTCTTGGCTGTGAAAGTTACGTAGGGATCTTGATGAGTTGACCCATTTTTCTTGAATTATGTCAGATTTCAGTTCAACACGGATAGGACCGCAGCGTTCCTTCTTTCCTGGCATACGCACCGCGCTTATGATGTCATCAGTGGGTTGGTTTAATTTACCTGCAATATTCTGGGCGACAGTTAGAGGATTTTCATCTGTGGTTGGTACTACGTTTATTATTTCTATATATTTCGAAAGCTTATCTTGTTCCATATCTTGCAGCCGTTGCTCAAGGGCACCTACCCTCGTTTCCAAATGTTTATTCTTGTTGGTCAATTCCACATTTCTCTTCTTGAGTTCCATAATTGTTTCTTGAAAGGCATCCATTTTCTCCATTACTTCCTCTACTTTCTCCGTGTGGAATTGTAAAGATGTACATCTTTGTACATCTTTCATTTCTTTTTTTAAAGTCTTTTCCATTTCCTTTGCGATATCTTTAAGCAATTGCTTCACATCGATTTGAAGGTTACCAACAGGGATATCTTCGTGGATCTCGTCTTCATCCTCGTCTGGAATAATGATAGATGACCGCTTATGGGACTGGTCACGGCATTCCTGGCAGATCCACTCCAGCGTGTCGGCACCACGAAGCGCAGTTATCTGCTTGTTGGTCAAACCAGTGCAACTTGTAATGAGATGCACCAGCTTTTCACATCGATTGCATTCGACTCCTGGTTTTGTTTTAGTAATATTTTTATTACACTTATCACATTGAACCATATTGACGATACTTGATAAACGCGATTAGTAACGGCGAATACGTGCTTACGTCACTAGCTCCCGCCGACGAATGAATTAGTTTCGACCTTCAGGCTTCTTGCTATACTAACTATCTGAGTCGACTCGAGCTTTGTCTTCGGTCTAATCCTAAGCTAATTTGGTCTTTTGTTAAACATAAAAAAACTCAGTAAGAGCTCTTACCCAGCAAGCATGTCTTTAGGAAACGAATCTGCAACAAATGGCCCAGAAATTTGCAACCTATTTGCCTCACATTTTTCCTCAGTTTACAATACCGCAACTTCCTGTGCAGGGGCTACTGTATACAGTTCCACTGCGAGTAACTCTTTGTGCACGATATCTTTTGACGTTCTTACAGTCTTCAAAGCTTTAAAAAGGCTTGATATACATAAAGGTGAATCTATTCAAGTCGCGAGTGAATAGGCTTCTTCTGGGTAAGCTCGTTCCATCATCGACCTCATCTCTGTCTTCAAGACTAGATCGAGGTCAAGAGTAAGCCCATTTTCAATAAAAAAAAAGGTGCTGGTTCTGATGGGATTCCTGCTATTTTCGCTGCTAGTTGTGCTCATGCTCTTGCTCTTCCTTTAACAATTATTTTTAATAAGTCTTTGGCTACTGGTGTATTTCCATCCTTCTGGAAAGAAGCTCGTGTCATCCCTTTACATAAGAATGGTGATGAAAGCAGTGCGAAGAATTATCGACCGATTTCTACCCTTCCAGTGTTCGCTAAACTCTTTGAAAAGTTATTGTATCCTTTGTTTTCGGCGCATTTCAAACACATTTTTTCACCAAATCAACATGGGTTCATTAGTTCACGATCAACAGCCACAAATCTGATTTCCTTTGTAGATAAACTTTGTCATTCAGTAGATTAAAAAAAAGCTGTAGATGTAATCTATACAGATTTCAGCAAGGCTTTTGACCGGGTCTTGCACAGTGTTCTGATTAGAAAGCTCCATACATACGGTATTTCTGGTAATGTTTTGGCTTGGTGTGCATCCTACCTTCACAACCGTTGCTCTCGTGTTGTGATCGATGGATATATTTCCGATCCATTCCCAACAGTTTCAGGTGTGCCACAAGGTTCACATTTAGGTCCATTACTGTTTAATATTTTCATAAACGATATTAGCGACTGTTTCCAACACTCTAAGGCATACATGTTCGCAGATGACCTTAAACTCTTAAAGCCTATTAAAACCCTGGATGACTCTCAGTTGTTGCAAGCGGATTTGAATCGTCTTGTTTAATGCTGTGATCTAAACGGAATGGACCTTAATATCGATAAATGCTACCATGTTTTCTTCTCAAGGAAAAAACACTTAGCTAGCACATTTTATTACCTAAAGGGAGTCCAACTACCAGGCCACTCAGAAAGTATTGCGAAAAATAGTTTTTATATATGGGAGACTGGCCGGTCAGAATCTTTTTCGAAAATATGATTACTTGTAAGTAAAAATATGTGTGTTCCATTTTCAAAATTTCCCTCCACATTTTTTGCGAGCCAATTCAAAGTATCGTGTCTTACTGAAAAATGGATCTGCGCCGGGAACATTTTAGAGCTATGATTTTTTACGATTTCAAGTGTCGCCTGAAACCGGATGAATCGTTCGATAGACTTCAAATGGCATTTATGGATGAAGGCCCCTCCAAGGCAACCGTGTATCGTTGGTATAACGAATTTAGGCGCGGTCGACCAACCTTGGGGGATGAAGAAAGAAGCGGTCGCCCTTTGACGGCTATTACGGAAGAAAACGTGCTAGCAGTGAAAAATTTAATCCAAGATCTTCGCGTGAGGAGGATAGTATCGCGCTGGGTGCCGCACTACCTCACCGACGCTCAGAAGCAGGCCCGGGTGGAATGGTGCCGTGATATGCTGAACAAATTTGAAGCAGGCTCGTCTCGGCGTGTTTACGACATCGTAACAGGTGATGAGTCCTGGATTTATCAATACGATCCAGAAACCAAGCGCCAGTCGACAGTTTGGGTGTTTCAAAATGAACCAACGCCTACCAAAGTGAAGCGATCTCGAAGCGGGGGGAAGATTTTGATCGCCAGCTTTTTTAATTTGACTGGCCACTTGGCCTCAATTCCCTTACGAGATCAAAGAAGCATCAACGCCGAATGGTATACTACCAAATGTTTACCAGAAGTTTTTTCTGTTGTGAGCAACAAGCGACCAAACACAGGGCTCCGCGGACTACTGCTCCACCACGACAATGCGCCTGCACACACCGCGCTCAAAACGAGGGACTTCCTGGACAGCACACCAGTCAAACTCCTGGGTCACCCTCCTTACAGCCCTGATCTAGCACCGTGTGACTTCTTTTTATTTCCAAAAATAAAAAATCAGCTCAAGGGGATACAATTTTCGTCGCCGGAAGATGCGCTGGCTGCGTTCGAGCAGGCTGTAAACGAGGTGTCTACGGCGGACTGGAAAAAGTGTTTTGAAAACTGGTTCAGACGCATGAATCTTTGTATAGAGGCTGGTGGAGAGTACTTTGAAAAGATTTAATAAAAATATATGTACCTGTAGAACAATTTTTTTTAGTGTCGCAAATATTTCTGAGTGTCCCACGTATGTACCACTGATAATATTCGCGACCTTGGTGTAATTCTTGACTCCAAACTCCGCTTTAACTCCGCTTTTGCTACGCAACATTAAAGAGTTTAATAGTTATTTATGCAACTGTTGCGTAATGAGAGTAATTTTAACACGAGATCTGGTTTTTGATACGAGGCGCAGCCGAGTATCAAAATAGTATAGATCGAGTGTTAAAATGACTAATTACGTATAGTTGCATACAAAACTTTATCTACGACCGACGAAATAAACATTTTTTTTAAAGAGTAGTGATCAATTTATTGAACTAAGAGGACAGTTAGTACAGTTAATTAAAGTTATTCCCGAAGTTATTCCAGATCCAGAGCTTGTGGATGGCGTTGCTTTAACATTAATTTCATGTATATGGTTACTGACAGCCTCTTGCAGAATCATGTTCTCCTGGTACATACTTTCCATTTTGTTGAAATCACTTCTTTTGTTGCCAATGTCACTTTATATAAGGTGTAATTTAATTAGACCCAAATATTTCTAGGGGTGGTGTAACTTTGATAAAGAAACAGGTTTTTCAAAGTTTTAGCGAAATCGACTCGCTGGTTTTTTTTTTGTAATTTTCAAACAAAAAAATAATAAATCTTTGCAATCATCCTGTAGTATTGATTTCCACCGTACTACAAGTATGGCACCTGCACACTCACACACACAAGATCGGCCGCCTTGCGCGCGATTGGCTTACGACTATTCATTCAATTAATTCAAAGGGCGGCAGCGCGGGGGGGGCAAGCACCACGACGTCTGCGGCCGCGGGACGCTCTGTGTGGATCGCGCATGCCACGCACGCACCGACCGAGTCCCTACGAAATAAGCTAGAAACCTAGCATTCGCGCCTCGTGCTACGCCTTGCAGGATCGGATGAGCGACGACAGGCCGGACCTTTACCTACCATCGCCTACATAGGTACCTAACTGTCCTATAAACGGACCATGGGTTGTGCCGTGGGCAGAGGGAGGAAGGAGCCTAAGCCGCCATACCTACCTAGGCAGCTACTTGCCTGAGGAGTAGGTAGTTAGGTACCTACATAACAAATTCATTCATTTATTCATATCGTTGTGGGTTGCAAGGTTGATGACCGTACTCACAAACCCTGGTACCGCCAGATGCCAAAGGCCTCTGACATGGCTCATTAACGACTACATCCGTAGATAGGTAATAGTCGGGACCATCGGGTTGACGTGCCCTCCGAAGCAATCATGTAACATTTCGGACAATCGGGTGATTCATCCTGCAATATCCTAACCAAACTGGGCTGGTCGCACAAAAATATTTTTGTTTGACAGTGTCCCCATCGGGAAACGAACCCAGAACCTCCTGATCGAGAGCCAAGCACTCTAACACTAGACCACGGAGGCTGTAGGTACATAACAAATTTACAAGTACCTATTGCTATAATACGTACGTAAAGTACAGTCAAGAGCACATCACGCCTGACACATTGGACTTTGTACCGTTTTTATTTCAATAGACGTACGAGCTAGAGTCGCACTGCAAGTGTCAAGCTTGACCTGTCGTTGACTGTACCTACTTGCAGTCGAAATGTATGGCACGTCATACCTACCTACTTTTCGCCCGCAATCCCGAGCTGTTGCGTCCTATACCTCTTCTTACGTGCGCACGTACAGTCAAGAGCACATCAAGCTTGACACATTGGACTTCGTACCGTTCTTATTTCAATAGACATTCGGGCTAGAGTCACACTGCGAGTGTCAAGGTTGACCTGTCGTTGACTGTACATGATTAAGGACCATAGTTAAGGACCTTAGGTACAGTCAAGAACAAGTCAAGCTTCATAGTTTCATCATGATTAGCCCGTACAAAGTCCAACGTGTCAAGCTTGACTTGCTCCTGGCTGTACCTAGATATTCAAGAACCTATTTTTCAATTCAATCCAATTAAAACTAGAAAAGTTCGTAGGTTCCTACTTCTCTCAATTAAGCTCTTACGACGGTATCAGAGTAGGTAATCTTTACCTACCTACTTACCACCGTTTTTGCTACGTCCATCAGTTTACTTAATACTTATGAGAAGGAACTAGGATATCATTATCATAAGATCCCATAAAAAGTTATTGGTCAACTCGTCCGATCCGAACTAGGACCATCTGGGACGAGTTGATAAAATTCAAAATACACCCCCCTTAGTTGCTCTACAATTAATTTTACATCGACAACAAAAGTCACCACGCTTATTAGCGTTGCAGCTGGCACACTTCCTGGACAGGTACCTTCTCGTACCGTTCGCGTTCGAGACGGCAGCTAGCTGGAGTACGGAGGCCAGGGAGATCGGGCGTCGACTTAGGGCGCAAGGTGGTGACGCCCGTTCTGGGTCGTTCCTGGTGCCATGGGCACCTTTGCACCAGAATCGACCAGGGGCAGCTTGCCTCACTTCTTATCAAAAGTACAATTATGATGAGTTTTATATCACTTACTTGAGAAATAATTTCCCATACAAACATCCACACCCCTTTTTACTCCCATAGAAGATTTCCGGGATAGATAGGTACTATGTACCTAGATATGTCCTTCCCAGGGTAAAGGCAAATTTTATCTAAATCGGTTCAGCGGAACAAGCATGAGGAGGTATTGATTGTCTTTGGTTACCTAAGCTTTCTTTTAAACTTTACCTGAAGAGTAGAAAAACAAATTGTAGGACGACACGGGAACAGAAACATTGTCTGGTATCAAGTCGTCCTAGCTGGACCAAGATCGGATCGAACAAGTTGACGAAAAAATCCACGCAGAATTTCACATAAATGAATGCTTAGCTGGTACCTACCTAAAGATGTCCTTCCCAGGGTAAAAGCAAATGTTATCTAAATCGAATCAGCGGAACAAGCATGAGGAGGTATGGATTGTCTTTGGTTACCTAAGCTTTTTATCAACTTTACCTGAAGAGTAGAAAAACAAATTGTGGGTCGACACGGGAACAGAAACATTGTCTTTTATCAACTCGTTCTAGCTGGACCAAGATCGGATCGAACAAGTTGACGAAAAAATCCACGCAGATATTCACATAAAAGAATGCTTAGCTGGTATCTATCTAAATACATTTGGAAATAACTACCTACAACATTCACCACGCCGCCGCCGCGCCGCGCCGTTAGCGTTGCGACTGGCATAATGGTCGGCAGAGGTTGGTGACCGTAGTAGGTATGTGTGGTAGGTACGATAAGCCCCCGTAGTTGGATATCCCTTAGTCGCTTTTTACGACTCCCAGTTGTTTTGTATCATTCATTTTACATTGCATTTCCATTTTTAATTAGACAATCAATAGTAGGTGTAAGTACCTACTTACAGGCCGCGCGACGAGTTACTTAAGGCCTCTGGGAGGAGGGGAGGGGGTATGCGCAGTTGCAATATTTGCAAGCAAAATAGGTACTACTGCACATACCCCCTCCACTCCCGTCCAGACTCCGTCCAGCTTTTACTCGTCGCGCGGACTGTACCTAACGTGTCAGTAGGTAATTTAATTATCTAGATTTTTGTGGAAGGCAGGTATTGTCAAGAGCAGTGTCAAGCTTGACACTTGCAGCGCGACTCTAGCTCCTCCGGCGATTGAAATAAGAACGGTACAAAGTCCAATGTGTCAAGCTTGAAGTGCTCTTGACTGTACCGTAAGTAGTAAAACAATTTTGTAGTAGGTACCTATTTATTTATTGACAAGCTCTGGTAGGTAGGTATTACAGTTTTTAGCGTCGGTTGATTGATTAATATTTATTCGAAACAAGTAAAGTCAAATAGGGGACCGCGGCTCGGCGGCTCTGTCGGCATGCTTTGACCGCGGTAGCACACGTGCGGGCGGCATTTGTCAAAGGTGAAGCTATGAAATCGACATAACTTTAACTTCCCATCACACTTTCAGGCTTTGGACTGTCAAATTAATACAACTTGATTTTCGTAAGTAACGAAAGTAGGTAATTGTAGTTAATTTGAAATCCTATACCTACCTACGTGTTACTTACTGTAGTGTAACCTACTAAATCAGTTTTACAAGATTATTTACAAAATTATTTACACGAGTCACTTTAGTTTTCACCACATCAAAATGTTGAACGTGACCACCTATTTGTCGGATACATTGTCTTGCACGGTCAATGCTGTGTCTGCGCACTTCACTTAAAACATCAGTTTCACTGGCCATGAAGTTAAAAGCCCTGGTAATGCGGGCGCGCAGTTCCTCCTCGGTGCGAATAGTATGGCCGTCATTGCCATACACAAGGTCCTTGGCCCTACCCCAGACGTGGAAATCTAGCGGCGTGAGATCCGGCGAACGTGCTGGCCAGGCGATTGGACCACCGCGCCCGATCCAACGCCCCTGGAACTCCTGCGTCAGGTAATTCCGCACCGTCCGGTCGTAGTGCGCCGGCGCGCCGTCGTGCTGGAAATACAACCAGCGGCGGTTCCACACCGGAACTTTCAGCAGCAGCTCAGGGAGGACACGCTGCAGGAAGTCCAGGTACGTCGCCCCGTTTAGTCTTGGGAGGAACCAGGGTCCTAATAACACCCCGTTCAGCACACCAGCCCACACATTGACACTTATCCGGTATTGGAAGTGGTCCGGACGAATCACTCGCGGGTTGTGGTCACATCAGTAATGGGCGTTATGGATGTTGAACATCCCTACACGAGTGAACGTGCATTCATCGGTACAAATTTACAGCACTTGTCACTATTTCTCCGACTTCATGGTAACATATTGCCATGTTTTGGTATTCTTGGTTCGTAAAACCGTAAGGCATTTTGCCAAATATCAATCGCGGCCATAAGACGTATGCGTAATGCACAAGGTAAGTAGAGCAACTGAAGGCGGGCGGGCGGGCGCACGCGGCGGTGGCGGCACGATGCACCGGGCCGGTCGCGCGTGCGCATGCGTGTGTTGGCGGTTGGACAAAAAGAGGGCGGGGTTTACGCACCGCTCACTGCATTTCATTCATATTTTTTATTAGTGTGAATGTATCGATGGTGCCACGTGACACTACAGAGTGTTCATTTTACGAATTTTAGTGGTATTGTTTTTGGGATTTTTCTCGAAAACTAGCGAATAGAAATCAATAAAAATAACACCAATGGTATTCATTTAGATGCTTGAGATAACCCTAACAATATTTGGGTCTAATTAAATTACACCTTATATAGAAGCGAGCCAACTGTCAGCTTCTTGTCGATTTATGTACTCCTAGTCACGCCTGGTACTCTCCGTTTTCTTTTAAGGTAGGCAGTCGTCACCCCAGTAAAAAGTATTTTTACAAAATTACTTTAAAATAGGCTGTATGTAGTACTGTGGTAGTATTGCCTTAGCCTATGCAGATTGAAAATTATGTATTATAACAGTTGCGGAATGAAAATCCATACTCCATTTCCGTACTGCTCGTAGTATGGAACAGTGTGGAAATGAAAATGATAGCGGACAATGACCTCAATTTCGAATCTGTCATTGGTTTCGAATTCGGAATATTCCGGTACGGGAGTAGATAAAAATATTTCCACGAAAATTGTTCTATATAATTCTCTCGTTCGTTCAGGTTTAGAATATTGTTCAGTAATTTGGAACCCTCACTATGATATTTATGTAAAGCTACTGGAGAGTGTGCAGAAACGTTTTCTTTGGCATTTATCGTTTGGCTGCTTCATGGCTAAAAAGCTACCTCGGTACACTGACAGGTTAAACTATTTTCGAATCAGTTCTTTGTCCGATAGAAGATTATTTCTTGACAATGCATTTTTATGGAAAATTGTAAGAGGACACATAGACTCCCCTGATTTGCTTGGTAGTATCAACGTTAGTGTGCCGACGCGGTTACCGAGGCCAGTTAAATACAAACCTTTTTCAGAAAAGTCTGCTTGTACTAACCTCGGGTTCTTCTCGCCTATAAACCGTCTAATGAGGCAATACAACTCATTGTGTAAAAGCAAAGATGTCGACATTTTTGCCGACTCATACATTTCATTCAAAAACGCTGTTCTACCACGCAAGCAAATAGCTTAATTTTTAATTTTTATATCTTCTAAATTTGTATTAATAATTTATTTTTTATTCGTATTTTTTTTATTATTAAAATTTTTTTTTCTAATAAGATTGTAATACTTTTGTATACACATGTCGTAGTTGCCTGTAATTAGAGTAGCATTAAGTCTCATGAATTTATATGTTTAAAAAAATATATTTGATGTATACTCTGTAGGTAACCTAATTAAATAAATAAATTTCGCAATTAACCAGCTGCTAAGTATTTTATTTATTTTTAGTCAACTTCAAAAAAAGGAGGTAATATTGAAATGTTTTTTAATTTAAATTACAACAAGGTTGCCGATGTAGTAACATCTCGTTGCACGTGCGAGCCTGATTTCATGGTTGGTGATTTTACGGGTTTTCTACAGTTTTCCACGTACTCTAATAAGATAAACTTTGACGTAACGGAGCAATGTAAAAATATTTTTTGATAACACCGTGAAACTAAGATGGTTAAAAACAGGCTTGACAAATTCTTAAAATGTAAATTAGTATGAAAATTCATTAATATTTATGGAAGAGCTAAGGACTTAACTTTTTTTCAAATTTTGTAATTCTAACGGTGATATATTGATAATAAGGGATATGTCCCTTTTCAGAGGAAACATAGGTCGAAATATGAAAAAAAGATTCAACTACCTATATAAACTGCACCAGCTATTTTGGTATGGGAGGTAAAAAAAAAATTGTATTTCGAACTATGTCCCTAAGGGAAAGTTGTTCAGTTTCATGGTCTAAGTAACAGACTAAAATAGTGCTTTCTATGTTTTACACCCGATATACACAGATTAGAAAGGTCGACTTGCGACTTATGGTTTCAAGCCAAAGTCAATAAGTAAGTAAAAGGCTGTCTTACCTCTAAATGTAGTAACAGCAGGCACTTGTGTGAAATCTCATCAAAGATACTAGCAGCAGCGTTGATATCACTGACGAATTTTTCAGTTAGTTTCAGCCCGCTTTGACCATTCGGCGAAGGCGCGCTTAGAATCGTCGGTATCGTCTTTATGTTCGCGCTTAGCCAATCCTGAAAGAAAAAATCCATATCAAAAACAATAGCAGAGCTGCACCAGAACTGAGAATGTTGTTGCTTAGATGTTGCAGCGCGTCAGGCGATTTCACCGCAGTCGATGTCAATTTAGTCGGTTCTTCCTGCGTCTTTAGTCGTCTGATAACCAGATTCTTATGAAGCTGTGTGTGTGTGTGTGTGTATCTGGTGTCAGTATCCGGACTGTCCAGTATTTAAACATTGGCTAACGATACACGGCAAGGGGAACAGCAAATAGTAGTTAAAGATTATTTAAAGATTGACCTTACGGTGAGTGACCGCGCCGTCGTTCAAGCTAGACCCAGGGAATGTATGATAGATACCTAGATGCACATAGCTTAGGCCAAGACGCCCTATAAATTCACCAACTAGTTAAATGAACATGCAGCTCACCATAGATTCGCACAGCAACGCAATGTGAGCGAGCGCCTTAACCTCAGCAATGATCCCTCGACTAGTGACCGTACCGTCGTCGCCTCTAGAGTGGAGGATGTATAATAGATACCAAGAGGTACAAAGCTGAAGCTGAGGCACGTTAATGTTCAAAAGTCTCTTGACTTACCACAAATTCAAATCGTTGCCCTCGCCGTCACCCAAACTAGTACCGAGGATGTATGGATATCAAGAACGTATGGTTAAACAAAAATATAGCTCACCATAGATTCGCACAGCAACGCAATATCAGCGAGCGCGTTGACGTCAGCAATAATTTCTCTGCGAGTGACCGCACCGTCACCTAAACTTGAACCGAGAATCTCTGCCTCACGCTCGTACGCCTGTGTCAGCTCCTGTAACCAAACACACATTAACATATTAGCCGTGATACGTCCACAGTTTGTCAAAGACTTTCCCTAAAGATTAATGTTCCTCGGACTATAAAACACAACGACTTTCTCAAAGAAACCTGTGTTGAAAAGGACCAACATTCTTTCATGTCCCTTTGGGTAGGTTGTTACGCTTCATTTTCTTAGTAACATACTATAATTTTTTCAGGGGTCCAAAAGTAACCCATTATAACTTACCTGCTGAGTGAATATTGTTATTTAGGGTCTTTAATTTCAACAGCTCTTTAATTGGGTAACGACTTCAGGAAGGTCACAATGTCGTTGTCAGCGTCAGTTATTTAGTAGGTCCTGAGTAATGTTGCATTTGTAGCTTTCACTCTAAAACCCATCGGCTACATCGGCCGTTGAATCTTCGAGTAACGAACTATTTTATTCACTTCTAAATCATCAGCTGTTGAATCTTTGAGCAGTATGCTCCCATACTTCACTAATTACCCGAAAGAACTTACTTGCTAAGTATGTAGGAACTTTTTAATGTCGTTGTCAGATAACTAGCTAACTAGCCAGCTAGCTAGCAACTAATTTGTTAGTGAGTATCGTTGCGCTTGTAGTGTCTTCTCTAGAAATCTTTTGTCTCATTGGGCGTTATATTTTGAGTAATTTGCTCCCATACCTAAAGGGAAGGCCTTTGCCCTGCCACTGCAGGCGCAGACTGAAGCACTTTCAGGAAGAACTTCTGCTGAGTATTGTTTTTATGTGCAGCCGGGTCGGTAACGGCTCTCCAATTGGGTAGTGACTGGAGGAACCTTTTACTTTGTTAGTAAATCCTACTAAATAACTAGCTAGGTATTGTTGCGTTTATAACACTCACTCTAGAACCCTTCTGCCCCATCAGCCGTTGAATTTGGGAGCAATATGCACCCCATTGTTTAAAGATTCCCACTTCCAAAGATAACTTACCTGTTGAATATTGTTGCTATGTGCAGCCGGGTTGGTCGCGGCTCTACAGTTGGGTAATGTCTGTAGGAGTCTTTCAACGTCGTTGTCAACGTGATTTTGAACTATCTATATCCTCCTTAATAACTTGGTGAGTATTGATGCATTCGTTTTTGGTTTTCTCTCAAGAACCCTTCTGTTGAATTTTTTAACATTATCCTCCCATATACCACCGACTACGAAAGATAACTTACTTGCTGAGTATTGTTGTTATGTGCCTGTGGGTTGGTCGCGGCTCTCCAGTTGGGAAGCGACTGCAGGAAGCGTTCAATGTCGTTGTCAGCGAGCCAGCGCACCGCGCGCCACGGACTGTTGGTAGGCGCCATCCGGGAATGCGCCAGCCGGCATTGCGTTGCTGTACAAAATGTTTACGTTCAGAATTTGGGAAGGAATAAAATATCTGTGATTGTAAAAAACTGAACTTTTAGTTCCACCTACAAGAAGCATAAATTTTGAAAAAGTCTTTCTTAGTTGAATGTTTACATTACCAAAATAACCTAAAAGTATTAGGTTTTTAGGTTCAGTAATTAAAGACAGCTTTCCGAAAAGGCGAAAACTAAAGGGGCATGATCAGACAACTTAACTAATAAAACAATTTGTCCAATCAAGTTAACAATTTTGTATAGAAATGCAGCTTTTTTTTCATTTCCTGAAAATTTAATAAACTAAAAGTTGTTCAGTTTCGTGGACTATTCTAGAAAAGCGGCAGCTAAGACGAATGCGGCAACTCAGAAGAGTACGAGATGATAAGAAAGCATGAAACAGGGCAGCTCGTGAACTAAAGTCTATGATTGAAGAAAATGAAAAGGACACTCTATTGTCTCGCTTTCTGCAATTAAACGGGATAATTACTCGCTATGGAAAATTTCTAAGAGCAGCAAGAGACCTCAACAGCCAATACCACCAATAAGAGCAACACAGAACACGTGGGCAAAAATACCAAATAAAAAGCACGTCAGTCACGTCTTTAATCCAAATGAATCAGTGTCGCATGAATTTGAAGAAGTAGTAAAAAGGTTAGTAAACAGTGATCAGCAACTATCACTTCCACTTAAATTAGTTACCCCAAAAGAGCTCTACAACACAATCAGAGGCTTTGGTAATAAGAAAGCTCCAGGCTTTGATCTTATTACAGGTGAAATGATAAAACACCTACCAAGTAAACCAGTTGTTTTTATTACAATGCTGATAAATTCTATCTTTAGATTATGTAAGTATCCCAAAACTTTTTGAAAATATATTTCTCAGTAGACTAAAACCAGTAGTAGAAGATAAAAATATAATTACCACACCATCAATTTGGCCTAAGGACACAATATTCTACAGTTGAACATCTTGTTGTAGATAAAATAAGCAGATCTTTAGAAGAGAAACTATTTTGCTGTTTTCTTGGATATACTACAGGGGTTGGACAGGTTGTGGCATGATGGACTTCTGTTTAAGATAAAAAAAAACCTGTTGCCAAACTCCTTCTATATGATTATGTAATCTCACCTAGAAGAAAGACGATTCCAAGTAAAATTTGGAGAAGAGTTATCGAAAATATACTAAATTAAAGCATCAGTCCCACGAGGGTCCGTAATTGGTCCAGTCTTTTATTCAATAGTCTTAATGAATAAAAGGCTGGACCAATTACGGACCTGCGTTTTATGAAACCATATGTTAAAAATTTTAACGATTTTTAGCAGAACACTAGGTAGATCATAATTACTTTCTTGATTATTTCTAGTTTCAGTGAGATTTATGCTTTTCCGGGTTAAGAATTCTATGTAGTATGGGAATTGTTAGTTCTTCTTATTATTCATCCATGGTTTAAGGCTACACACACACACACACACACACGTACCGAGTGCAGCGAGCGCGGCCTGCGTGGCTCGGAGCGCCTCCTGCCCCCCGCACGGCCCGCAGCGCCGCGCCGCAACAAGAGAACATCACCACCTGCGAGCTACACACACACACACACACACACACACGTACCGAGTGCAGCGAGCGCGGCCTGCGTGGCTCGGAGCGCCTCCTGCCCCCCGCACGGTCCGCAGCGCCGCGCCGCAACAAGAGAACATCACCACCTGCGAGCTACACACACACACACACGTACCGAGTGCAGCGAGCGCGGCCTGCGTGGCTCGGAGCGCCTCCTGCCCCCCGCACGGCCCGCAGCGCCGCGCCGCAACAAGAGAACATCACCACCTGCGAGCTACACACACACACACACACGTACCGAGTGCAGCGAGCGCGGCCTGCGTGGCTCGGAGCGCCTCCTGCCCCCCGCACGGCCCGCAGCGCCGCGCCGCAACAAGAGAACATCACCACCTGCGAGCTACACACACACACACACACGTACCGAGTGCAGCGAGCGCGGCCTGCGTGGCTCGGAGCGCCTCCTGCCCCCCGCACGGCCCGCAGCGCCGCGCCGCAACAAGAGAACATCACCACCTGCGAGCTACACACACACACACACACACGTACCGAGTGCAGCGAGCGCTTCCTGCGTGGCTCGGAGCGCCTCCTGCCCCCCGCACGGCCCGCAGCGCCGCGACGCAACAAGAGAACATCACCACCTGCGAGCTACACACACACACACACACACACGTACCGAGTGCAGCGAGCGCGGCCTGCGTGGCTCGGAGCGCCTCCTGCCCCCCGCACGGCCCGCAGCGCCGCGCCGCAACAAGAGAACATCACCACCTGCGAGCTACACACACACACACACACACACGTACCGAGTGCAGCGAGCGCGGCTTGCGTGGCTCGGAGCGCCTCCTGCCCCCCGCACGGCCCGCAGCGCCGCGCCGCAACAAGAGAACATCACCACCTGCGAGCTACACACACACACACACACACACACACACACACACACACGTACCGAGTGCAGCGAGCGCGGTTTGCGTGGCTCGGAGCGCCTCCTGCCCCCCGCACGGCCCGCAGCGCCGCGCCGCAACAAGAGAACATCACCACCTGCGAGCTACACACACACACACACACACACGTACCGAGTGCAGCGAGCGCGGCTTGCGTGGCTCGGAGCGCCTCCTGCCCCCCGCACGGCCCGCAGCGCCGCGCCGCAACAAGAGAACATCACCACCTGCGAGCTACACACACACACACACACACACACACACGTACCGAGTGCAGCGAGCGCGGCTTGCGTGGCTCGGAGCGCCTCCTGCCCCCCGCACGGCCCGCAGCGCCGCGCCGCAACAAGAGAACATCACCACCTGCGAGCTACACACACACACACACACACACACGTACCGAGTGCAGCGAGCGCGGCTTGCGTGGCTCGGAGCGCCTCCTGCCCCCCGCACGGCCCGCAGCGCCGCGCCGCAACAAGAGAACATCACCACCTGCGAGCTACACACACACACACACACACACACGTACCGAGTGCAGCGAGCGCGGCTTGCGTGGCTCGGAGCGCCTCCTGCCCCCCGCACGGCCCGCAGCGCCGCGCCGCCCGCGCCGCGCCCGACACCGCGCTCCAGCCCGCGCCGCAGCAAGAGAATATCACCACCTGCGAGCTACACACATCACCACCATTTACAGCGCTTTCCCATCAGGCTGCTTCCACCAGTGCTGTGCAAGGGAGCTTAGCTGTGAGCTAGGAAAAATAGACCTTATAATATTACGCCTTTTCCCAGCTTGTCAAATGCGCTGTCCAACGGAGCAATCCTATTCGTTAGAATATTCCAGCTCACAGCTTAGCTCCTTGCACAGCCCTAGTTGAAAGGCAGTCTTAGATTATATTATTACGCTTAGCCATGCATGCGACTAAGCTGCCGCCTGCATAGTAGTTGCTCTTTTCGTCCCCATAAGTTAAACAAAGTTGGGCGTGATCAGAACCCCGATGGGTGACAGCTAGTGGTACAACAACAAAAGCTTTCCCGTGCTAGTGCTGTTGTTACTAATAGTAGTCGTTAAGTCAATTCAGAAGCCAATTGGCGGCTTGAAAACTCTGACAGCGTAGTTGGCCACTAACCTCAGCTTATCTACGAGGGAAGGATGATAAGACCTGGCCTAGAAAAGAAATACTTTTCAATACATTTGCTGGAAAAACGTACTTACAAGGACATTGCTCGTAAGTAGTTACTTACCGAACTAGTGCGGTAAGTAGAAAAGTATAATACCAAGGAGTTTTTACACTCTGATCATAAAATTATTTTTCATCCCATCTATTCGAAAATCGCTGAACGGTTCGTCAATAAAGGCGAACAAAATAGCTGTTTTCTCCAAGAGACTTTCATAGCGGGTTAAAATGGGATTTAAAATTAGAATTAGAATTTAGGTCCACCATAGGGATATTTTAGGTCAATCATAGAGGTCCAACCAAAATATACTATTAAAATTATTATGAATATAAAAAAAATATGCTTGAAATGTAAACAAGACTACCAACCAAAGAGGTTCTGTTCCTAATTGATACAAAAATGTCAATAACATTTTCAGTTGTTGCAAATAATACTTAATATGACTTTTAGTATTGTTTCATCAAGTAATAATATTGTACTCGTAATGGTATTTTATACTTAAAATTAATGACGAGTGTGTGTCTCAATAAGCCTCTTATTCTTTTCTCATAGAGGGAGATGAAAAGTAGAGTGTATTACGTGGCTGCAAAAATATTTTTACCTTGGGCGACCTATTGAATCCCTCGCTACGTTCAGGATTCTACTTTAGAATCCTTCGCCATGCTCGGGATTCTACTCAAAAATTCTTCACTTCGCTCTGGATTCAAAATAGCGCCCTCGCCCTAAAAATATTATTTTACAGCCTTGTGATACAATCTACTATTGTGAAAATACTACCGTGGTGACTTTTTACTTGGGTGACGACTACACCTATATTTAAAATAAAATGGAGAGTACCAGGAGAACATAAATTGACAAGAGGCTGACAGTACCCATGGTTGGTTAGTTTACCAAGTGTATTACTTAATTACTTATACCTGTTTTCTCACAAATGTATTGAAAAACGTCGTAAGATACACGTCCGTAAGGGTTATGACAAACTCGTGCCGATGGTAAACCCTCGACTTTGTCTCGGGCGTACAAAACATCAACTCGATTGTAATATCCCTACTTACGGAACTTGTATCTTGAACTACTATAGTTTAACGTTACGATGTGGTTTTCATTTTTCGAAGCTTTACGCACTTAGTCCATCTTCGCTCCAAAGCAGTTATGCCCTCCATAAAATGTGTTTTTTTAAGGTCGGCAATACAAACAAATACTCTTCTACAGCAGCTATAACGTCATCATTTGTCTCAAATTTCTGCCCACCTAAAAAGTTTTGAGCTTAAGGAGCAGGTGGAAGTCCGACAGTGCTAGGTCAGGCGAATAAGCAGGACGGTGCAACAATAGCGCGCTTGCTTACTCTTGACCGAAAATGAATTGGTATGCAAGTAGGGTTGCCAACCGCCCCGCTATATGCGGGACGTCCCGTTTCTGAGACCCTTAACGAGACGTCCCGCCCAGAGTGTGCGCGCGACGCTAAATATCCCGCTTTTCGGAATTTACTACGCACCACACATCTACACTGACCGCGCACGACCGTCAGCGATAGCCGCGGCGCGGCCGGCCGAATGACAGGCTGGAAAAGCGCTCAACGAGCCTAAAAATTAATAATCCTTAAAAGTGCCAAATCTCAAGAAAAATACTCATCTAAAAAGTAATTAATACTTTTCATAATAAAGTGTAAAATATAGTATTAATTATAGTCTATAAATGTTTTTTACTTTCGAGCGGAGCGAGGAAGGTATTGTATTAGTGAAAAAAAAAAAGTTTTTCTAATTTTCTCAAAAAGTGTTCCATATTACTTATACATCATAAAAAGCAATTCCCCTAAAAATGTCCGTCGGTCGGTCGATCTGTCCGTCACGCTTTGGCCTAGCGGCTAAACGAATAGTCCGATTGACACCATATTTTATATTTAAATTTTTTATGCAAATCCATCGAAGGATTCTGAGTGGTTTCTTGCTGGCTCTCATTTTGAGGGTAGCTGTCATACAACTAAAATAAAGAATTGAAATTTTCTGAAAAACGGCTAAAATATTGTTTATGAAACTTTGCATGACCAAGCATTTCTATGTAAGGTATCTTGCGGCGGTAACAATTGCTCTGTGTCATTTCATATAAGGAGTGTTCCAGTACTACCTAAACGTAAACATGGCATTTACTCATAATTGGTTCCATTGAGTTTATTTTAATTTTAGTTCTGGATTGGTAACCTACCTGACTGAACATTCCATATGTTCTTTTTGCAAAAATCTAGTATACAGCGTGTACCAAAAACTGAAAGGGCTTGCTAAGTAGACTAAAATGAACTACTTTCCCTAAGAAACATATGTTGGGAAATTAAATATCTCCATTTATAGCTCTTGCGGTACTATTTATTGATCTGTGAAAATTCATGTAAATGGTGTTCCAGTACTACCAAAATTTAAACATGTGATTCACTCGAAATCGTTTGCTGTTAGTTTGTCTTAATGTATAACAATTTGAATTCAGAATTGATCTGCATATTTCATTACAATATTTTTTGGAAAGCGTAAATATAACTTTGTATTTCCTTACTATGTGTATCGCATTACAAATTTAAGTTTGCAGTTGATAATTTTTCCTTTCAAATCGCGAGAAAGTTAGTGCAGTGCTGCTGTACCATTTATTTATTTTACTTTTTATCCTCATTTGAAAAGAAAAGTTCACGTTTTTTGTACTCTAAACATAATTAATTGAGTCCCGCTTTTTAAACCCTTGTCCCGCATTTGAAATCATAATTTCCCGCAGATTCGTATTTTGAAGTTGGCAAGCCTATATGCAAGACTCCCAACACTACTTAAAATTTGGCATTTTGTGGATCCGCGCTAGTTGTATGTAGTGCCTGAGGTGTAATAATGAATGAAAATGAACTCACATACCATGATTTGAGCGCAGTGCGTGGCGGCGGCGCGCGTTCCCTCCACGCATGCGCGGCTCGCATGGCGGCGTCGATCTCTGCGCGGGCGGTGGCGGCCAGGCGCTCGCTTTCACCCGCGCGCACGTAATTCGATATAAACGCTCGCAATGAACATTCGCCCCCGCTGCCAACAAAAGAAACAAATTCATACACTCACTGAAATCTCTATGGTAGCTACTAGAATAGCTTTCTCTAGCTGCATCCCTCTGAGGCACCAAAATTTTATCCCGAGTCAATCAGCTCGGCAAACATCTTGAACAATAAAAGAGTGGTGTGGGAAGGTTTGCGCACATCAATTTGTACGTAAAATCGACTCTGCGTAGCCATGTTAACTTTGCGAGTAGTTTGCCTGGCCCAGAATATGGAGTTAAAAGTTTTCTCTTTTGCGCAATATTCTCGATCTTACTTTACATCATTTATTAACAATGTCTTTTTTAAAAGATAATAACTCAACCAAACGGGAGATTTCGTGGGTAGTGGGTCGTCTACTTCCTGCCAGATGACTGCATGCTTGGGGGGGGGCTAAGGCTTACAATGTAGACTCTACGTACTACAGTTGAATTAAAATAAGACCATCATAAGAAGCCCGTTTTGACAGCTGTCAAAAGTATAAAAAAATATGATCAGCAAAGAAAAATTAACCCTTTGTGTTGATGTTAAGAAACGTCACAACGGGCTTTTTACGATGGTTTTACTTAAACGTAAAGGGTCTTACTACAAAAAAGACATCTGTTGAACACTTGATTATTTGAGTTATTTGGTACGAATTTTTTAATCAAGTGTTCAACAGATGTCCAACTTTTTTGTAGTAAGACGGAAATTGATTAAATTATAACAGGATGGAGCAAAGCGTATTAAATATCGAAGCGAAAGAGACACGTATCGCTCCGTCTTGCTCTCACACATAACTCTGTTCTGCTGTAATTCTAATCCAAAATGGCATAAAAATGCGCGGGGTCAGGCCAAGAAAATTTGACCTCCTTGCTTCGCTCGAGATAGAAATCGTGCAAAATTATTTTACTATGGGATGACATCTGCCAGCATGTCCCAAATTGCAATGTCACATCATTATCGACCAATATTCAAAATAACCCTACCAAAAATAATAGAACGGCGCCTTCACTACCCTGTGACGAAATATGTTTAATCCGCCTTCTATTACTCTTATTAAACTGTGGGGTTGTCCCACACACCAGCGGGTAGTAGTGTCTGCTCCCCGCCTCCCGGCTACACCCCACGTGACACTCACCCCGCTCTCGGTTCGATGGCGGGCCCACACACCACCGGGTAGTAGTGTCTGCTCCCCGCTCCCGGCTACACCCCACGTGACACTCACCCCGCTCTCGGTTCGATGTCGGGCCCACATACCAGCGGGTAGTAGTGTCTGCTCCCCGCTCTCGGCTCGATGTCGGGCCCACATACCACCGGGTAGTAGTGTCTGCTCCCCGCTCTCGGCTCGATGTCGGGCCCACATACCACCGGGTAGTAGTGTCTGCTCCCCGCTCCCGGCTACACCCCACGTGACACTCATCCCTCTCTCGGTTCGATGTCGGGCCCACATACCAGCGGGTAGTAGTGTCTGCTCCCCGCTCCCGGCTACACCCCACGTGACACTCACCCCGCTCTCGGCTCGATGTCGGGCCCACATACCAGCGGGTAGTAGTGTCTGCTCCCCGCTCCTGGCTACACCCCACGTGACACTCACCCCGCTCTCGGCTCGATGTCGGGCCCACATACCAGCGGGTAGTAGTGTCTACTCCCCGCTCCCGGCTACACCCCACGTGACACTCACCCCGCTCTCGGCTCGATGTCGGGCCCACATACCAGCGGGTAGTAGTGTCTACTCCCCGCTCCCGGCTACACCCCACGTGACACTCACCCCGCTCTCGGCTCGATGTCGGGCCCACATACCAGCGGGTAGTAGTGTCTACTCCCCGCTCCCGGCTACACCCCACGTGACACTCACCCCGCTCTCGGCTCGATGTCGGGCCCACATACCAGCGGGTAGTAGTGTCTACTCCCCGCTCCCGGCTACACCCCACGTGACACTCACCCCGCTCTCGGCTCGATGTCGGCTGTGAGCGCGTGCAGCGCGGGCAGCACGGCGTGTAGGTGCGCGGGGTCGGGCCCACACACCAGCGGGTAGTTGTGTCGTCTGCACCCCGCCACGGGGCTGCCTGCTACCGGGGCTACGGGTACAAAACAAATACTTTTCACAACGTAAGGTGCAGATATCGAAAAATCTGTGTTCAGATATATCTATAAATAAGAAAGTCGCAGAACTACAGTCTCTACAGAAAACTGAAAAAACAATTATCCATAAGGAACATGTGTTGGGAAATTTAAAAAAATATCCATGCATGTATCCTACGGTAGTATCCATTGAGCTGTGAAAATTCATATAAAGGGTGTTCCAGTACTACCAAAAGTTAGACATGTGAAATACTCGAAATCGTTTGATGTTTGTTTTAAAGTTTGACAATTTGAATTCTGAATTGATCTGTTATATTTCACTCGATTTTTTTTTTGTGGAAAAGTTAAATAAAAGTTTGTATTTCCATACTATGTGTATGGCATTACAAATTTAAGTTTGCGGTTGATAGTTTTTCCTTGAGTATTGCGAGAAAGTAAGTGCAGTGCTGCTGTACCATTTATTGAATAAAATTTAGTACACAGGGTGTACCAAAAACTGAAAGGGCTTGCTCGCAGTAGACTAAACTGAACAATTATCCATAAGGAACATGTGTTGGGAAATAAAAAAATCTCCATGCAAGTATCCTACGGTAGTATCCATTGATCTGTGAAAATTCATATAAAGGGTGTTGCAGTACTACCAAAAGTTAAACATGTGATTTACTCTAAATCGTTTGAGGTTTGTTTGTTTTAATGTTTGAAAATTTGAATTCTAAATTGATCTGTATATTTCATTCGAACATTTTTTTGGAAAAACGTAAATAAAAGTTTGTATTTTGTATTTTTAAAATATGTGTATGACATTACAAATTTAAGTTTGCGGTTGATAGTTTTTCTTGAGTATTGCAAGAAAGTAAGTGCAGTGCTGCTGTACCATTAATTTTACTTTCGAGCGGAGCGAGAAAGGTATTGTATACGTGAAAAAAAAAAGGTTTTCTAATTTTCTCAAAAATGTGTTCTATATCACTTAAACATCATAAAAAAACAAGTCTCCCAAAAATGTCCGTCCGTCGGTCGGTCGGTCCGTCGGTCGGTCTGTCCGTCATGCTTTGGCCTAGCGGCTAAACGAATGGTCCCAATGACACCATATTTTGAATTGAGGAGTTTTATGCAAATCCATCGAAGGGTTCCAAGTGGTTTCTTGCTGGCTCTCATTTTGAGGGTAGCTGTAATACAGCGAAAATGAAAAATTGAAATTTTCTCAAAAACGGCTCATAGAATCTTGATGAAACTTTGCATGACCAGGCATCTCCATGTAAGATATCTTGCGCCAGTATCAATTGTTCTGTGAAATTTCATATAAGGGGTGTTCCTGTACCACCAAATCGTAAATATGTGATTTACCCAAAATTGATTCCACTGAGTTTATTAAAATTTTCTATAATATTAATCCTGGATTGGTTGTCTACCTGACTGGATATTCTTTATGATTTTTTGAATAAAATTTAGTACACAGGGTGTACCAAAAACTGAAAGGGCTCGCTCAGTAGACTAAACTGAACAATTATCCATAAGGAACATGTGTTGGGAAATTAACAAAATCTCCATGCAAGCATCTTACGGTAGTATCCATTGGTCTATGAAAATTTATATAAAGGGTGTTCCAGTACTACCAAAAGTTAAACATGTGATTTACTCGAAATCGTTTGAGGTTTGTTTGTTTTAATGTTTGACAATTTGAATTCTGAATTGATCTGTATATTTCATTCGAACATTTTTTTGGGAAAACGTAATAAAAGTTTGCATTTCCATACTATGTGTATGGCATTACAACTTTAAGTTTGTGGTTGATAGTTTTTCCTTGAGTAATGCGAGAAAGTAAGTGCAGTGCTGCTGTATGTACCATTTATTTTGCGAATCGCCATCGTGTATTCACTTCACTACGTGACATTGGCGGAATTGTGAACACTTTTTAGGGTTCTGTACCTCAAAGTATAATAAATGGTACAGCAGCACTGCACTTACTTTCTCGCGATTTACGAGAGTCATCATTCAACAGTGTCCCCGCCGGGAGGCGAACCCAGAACCTCCGGATCAAGACCCGAATGCTCTAACTACTATATTATAAAGGCTGTGGATAGTAATGAGTAAATAAGTAAAAAATTATTCTAATTATTCTATTCTATTCTATTCTAAGTACCAACTGCAAACTTAAGTTTGTAGTTCCATACAAATAATATGAAAATACAAACTTACCTATACCTACTAAATTTATGTAAAAATGATTTAATGAAATATGCAGTCAGGTAGAAAAACAATTTAGAATCCAAATTGTAGAACATCAAAATAAGCTCAACGAAACCGATTTTGAGTAAATCACATTTTTAAATTTTAGTAGTAAGGGAACACCCCTTATATGAATTTCTACAGACCAATTGATACTGCCGCAAAATACCGTAAATGAAGATGCTTGGTCATGCAAAGTTTCATTGAGATTTTATGAGTTGTTTTTGCGAAAATTACAATTTTTCATTTTCGTTGTATGACAGCTACCCTCAAAATGAGAGCCAGCAGGAAACCACTCCGAAACCCTTCAATAGATTTGCATAAAACTATTAAATTCAAAATATAGTGTCAATCGGACCATTCGTTTAGCCGCTAGGCCAAAGCGTGACGGACAGACCGACCGACGGACCGACCGACCGACCGACCGACCGACCGACGGACTTTTTTTTGGGAGACTTGTTTATTATGATGTATAAGTGATATAGAACACATTTTTGAGAAAATTAGAAAAACTTTGTTTTTCACGAATACAATACCTTTCTCGCTCCGCTCGAAATAAAAACGGAACACTTATAGGATCACTTTGTTGTCAGTCTGTCTGTCTGTCAAGACCCTTTTTCTCACGAACGAGAAGAGGTATCAGGTTGAAATTGATAACGAATAT
The DNA here is from genome assembly GCA_947532105.1 of Athrips mouffetella. Taxonomy (NCBI): domain Eukaryota; kingdom Metazoa; phylum Arthropoda; class Insecta; order Lepidoptera; family Gelechiidae; genus Athrips; species Athrips mouffetella. The sequence continues at coordinate 18,278,882 of OX383963.1, forward strand.
TAAGGTCCATAAACCACACAAGATCTGAAAATTTCAATTTTTTACAACGACGCAATCAAAAGATATGGCTTTTTATGTCCTCATCTCCATACATTTATGCAAAAAAGCAAAACCTACAGGGTACTTCCCGTTGACCTAAAATTATGAAATTTGGCACTCACAGTACAAATAAAGGGAAAAGTCTAAAATCATTAAATATTTTCTCACAACTAATAGTAACCAATAAAGGTAACCAACCAGTTAAGTTGGATAGTCGCGAAGTTTTTAAAATTAAAGAGAAGAAGCTTTTAGTATATCATATGGTAGATAGGTACGGAACCTTTAGTTCGCGAGTCCGACTCGCACTTGGCCGGTTTTTTTTTTCCAAAATTTTGCTTGGGCTGTATCTCATGAACTGGTAGACAGTTGAAATTTTCATAGATCATGTATTTCTGTTGACGCTATGCCAACAAATACTAAAAATAATAATAAAATAAAAACGGTCAAGTGCAAGTGCGGTCGCGCGCCGAGGGTTCCGATATACCTACTGTATTTTTGGAAGCAATATAGTCCATTTTTAGGACCGCGAAACTAAATTTGATTGTAAAGGTTTTTTGCAGATTTCTAAAAAACTGCAACTTAGAAAGATCGTTTTATTTAAAAATACAAAAATATATTTTAGAATGTACAAGTAAAGCCCTTCCATATGATACAAATCGACTTATTAACGACAATTTGGAATCCCCCCCCCTATTTGGGCCCCTTTACATTAATAATCATAATTTTTATTAAAAAAAATTATGTGCAATTAAATTGGGCAACCATATTTTAAAACTATTCCAAATTTCAAGTCGATAGCACGAGTAGTTGCTGAGATATACAGGTGTGACAGACAGACAGACTAAAGTCGCACTATACTCGTAAGGGTTCCTTTTTTACCATTTTGGTATCGGAACTCTAAATACGAGTATAAGGGATGCTTCCCTACTACAAACGTGTTTTAGGCGATTTTTACTCGATTTGTTTTAGCTCTATTGTAAATACGGGAACATTTACAAACGTGAAAATTTGTATATTTATAGTGCATAAGCTACAATAACAACAAATAATAAAAACTGGTCAAGTGCGAGTCGGACTAAAAAAAATAACACAGTAAGTTACTGAAATTTCAACTAATACAATACATATTATGTGGTGGTACGGAACCCTCGGTGCGCGAGTCCGACTTGCACTTGGCCGGTTTTTTTTTATATTTAAAGTAAATTGAAGCTGCTGTCTTCATGAAATTGGGAGAATAGGGTTACCTTCATAAAACCTGCCACAAACAGATGTTGCCAGAATTTAAAAACTGCACTCATAGATACAGTAAAGCCCGCGTCACACAGAGGCGGTAGCGGAAGCGTTCCGGGGCCGGTATTTTTTGTAAAGTATGAGTTCTTATGCACCCTGTCACATTGAAAAGCGGTCGCGGCGCGGTATTTTGTTCCCGCCAAACCGCCCCGGACCGCTTTCGCAATCATACCGCATTACCGCCTCTGTGTGACTTGAGCTTAAGACGGGTTCTTAGTTCTTACCACGATATGGGATTTTAATGAGGTTTCGATATTTCGGCGCTGTTGCCTACAAATTCTACCCGCAGCCTCCAGTTCATCGGTGATTATGAGAAATATAGGGAGCTCAATAAAAGTAACACATCGTAGTAAGAACCCGTCATAAATAAATAGTATTAGTGACCGCGAAACTCTCAAACAAAATTCACTCGTTGACTCTTTAAATCAAAATTACGTAATCTGCTTTCAAACAAGAAATAACTTACTAGCCAACTTGAACAGTTTGGTTCGCCTCCTGGGCGGGCGTTTCTTCCCGAAGTAATCAGATATCCGCAAGTCTGCCCCCGCTTCTACTGACGCGTTGGTCGACCGCGCAGCCGCTAAATTCACACTTTCTATCTCCAAATACTCAGTTAACAAAAGTTGGAGCTGAAACAATCGTTTGGTTATTTTTGAACCCGTTCTGATCAAATTTTGTTATATTACTCACAACAAGAATCTGAAAACTTCCTCAATGAAATAATACGTAGCCAGAAAAAGAGAATAAATTTTGATCGTCCTATACAAATAATATTATTGCCGATTTTACTGGATCCCAGTAATGGGCATATAACTCCCCGCGCCTATCACTATTTGGTAGTATGCAATCTTATCCTAGAATTTCAGAAAGGTATCAAGATCGTCAAGATAGTGAAACCCGAGTCTACTTCGACGCTTTGACTGGACCTTGCGTCATGAGGTTTGCAATGGGTGTCTTTTTCGAATAAATAAGCAATGAATGTTGATTAGAGTTTCTTAACTGTCATATAATATCTTGTAAATTTCAAGACTAGGTGTTTAGAAAATATAAAATACTAGCTGGTGCCCGCGTCTTCGTCTGTGCAGGTTAATAAATGATGTATAAGCTATATTATTGTATAATTTCATTAAAATCCATTCAGTAGTTTTTACGTGAAAGAGTAACAAACATCCATCCATCCACCCATCCATACTTACAAACTTTCACGTTTATAATATTAGTAGGATTCTTATTACACACCACTTGTTGAACAGCACTCCAATAATGTTGTTCAGTATGCAACCAGCATTCAGAGAACTTATGCCTCTGCAGCGCAGCACGCCATAATTGAAGAAGTCTAGAACAAAATAAACAAAATATATCAAATTATCGTCTTAATGAAATAGAGCTCCATCTTCGTCGCTCCTTTTCTATGTATTGTAGCGCTGTCTCTTTTGCACGTACCTTCTATTCCTAGCCCCACAAGCTCTAAACTCTTCTCCCAAGCAAGCGACAAGTCTGGCTAAAGGTCGTCCTGTCTCTGTCACTCCTTCGCTCTCTATAATAGCACCATCTTCTTCCTCGGGGTCTAAATCTATATCTCCTTCTTCGATAATACGACGCGAAACTGAATCGATTACTTCGAGCAATTCGTTTTGGATTTGCACTTTGAATTTCTGAAAATAATAACAGTACACACCCATAAAAAAATCAGTGACGCAGTCAGTTGATGTCATTTCTATTTCATATCAGATCTAACCTCTGTGGCCTCCTTCAGCTGTTCCAAGACTCCCAATGCCTCGAGCGATATCATGGTGGTGGTTTCGAATGTGATGTCTTCCTCAGTCAGAGAAGCTTCAAACTCCGGGGTTATGTCTTGTAGATACGCGTCTGTTACTTCTCCGCTTTTAGTCAATTCTGTTGATTGTAAATTTTTCGCTTTTATTTAAAAAAAAAATTTTAACGGACAACTTATAATAGCAGAATTACATAAACCTTGTTTAATTTCTGAAAGATTTAACTTGCATTGCATTCCCTTCCAAAACACTAAGAGTAACTTAATGAAGTCAGCTAAATTACATAACAAAATAACATTAAGTGGGAAAAATAAAGAAGCTCAAGAAAAAAGCCTACCATTTCCTATAACACCAAAATGCTACTAAAAGCTGAACTTGTAATACATTTTTCAATTTCCATCTTTCAATGCACAGGTTTTATAATTTTAAAGTATCTATTATATTAAAAATCCTTTGTTCTATATAAAATTATAATTTGCAATTCTTCTTGCAGCAGCGCCCAAGCGCTATACTATTTCGTTAACAAGTTAATAATTGTCATCTGATTAGCAGGATCTTCATCGCCCCTTGAGCATTTTTTATAATAATGGACTTCCTCTTAACCCGAGTCTATAGTCTGAACTGAAGTCAAGAGGGTGGGTGCCCCTTGTTAATAAAAAAAATCAAGACTGATTTTAACCCTAAAGACCATCTAAGCTCAAGAAAGAATGAGAACGAATGTATTCACTCGCAACTTAAATACATTCGAGTTATAGAGAGTACAGTAAACCAACCAGCAAGCAGCAGCGCAGTGCGTCTCCTAGCAGAGAGCCGACGGGAGAGCGGCGTGCGTTCGCTCCTGTACACCGCGTCACTCAGCCGCCGTACTATTACGTCCACCAGCTCTCGTTTCTTCAACTAAAATACAACGTGTGACTATCATTTAGCAACATGTTAAAAGTTCGTAGATGATAGCGGAAATATTAAGCCATCTTTTTAAAAAGATATACACATTTCTGTTCAATAAAGAGTAGAACAATTAACACAATTTTGTGCATGACTTTTTGCAGGGTGACGTTATGAATGGAGAATTGACGTCAGTTGCACGTAATTCTTCTCCCCTACACACCTCGCCCCCGTCTACGTCTGTCACGAAACTCGAGTAAGCCGCACAGATTACCCGGCAGCAGTGAGTACATAAACAGTGACGTAATACCCTCACCTCCAGGTGCTGCCTGATAGTATTGAACGCGGTGACATACGACGGTATGGGCGATAGTGAGCGCGGCGCTCAGCGTGTGAGCTGCTATCAGCACCCGGCAGCAGTAGGCTGATATCTAGATACAATAACTAAATACACTCACTTCCAGATGTTCTTTGGTAGTATTGAGCGCGGTGAAATACGACAGTGTGGTATCGGCGATAGTGAGCGCGGCGCTCAGCGTGTGAGCTGCTATCAGCACCCGGCAGCAGTAGGCTGATATCTAGATACAATAACTAAATACACTCACTTCCAGATGTTCTTTGGTAGTATTGAGCGCGGTGACATACGACAGTGTGGTATCGGCGATAGTGAGCGCGGCGCTCAGCGTGTGAGCTGCTATCAGCACCCGGCAGCAGTAGGCTGATATCTAGATACAATAACTAAATACACTCACTTCCAGATGTTCTTTGGTAGTATTGAGCGCGGTGACATACGACAGTGTGGTATCGGCGATAGTGAGCGCGGCGCTCAGAAAAAAATGCTCAAGGACGTTCTGAATAAAGGCCAGGTTAAAAGTACCCTAAACCGACGAGCATGTATGAAAGGATTGATGAAAGTACAGGAAGCAAGGGAAGTATGTCAAGATCGTAGCAGGTGGAGGACTGTGGTCTCTGCCTACCCCAACGGGAAAGAGGCGTGATGTTATGTATGTATGTATGTATGAGCGCGGCGCTCAGCATGTGAGCTGCTATCAGCACCCGGCAGCAGTAGGCTGATATCTAGATACAATAACTAAATAGAACCGTTTTTCCCCCGAAGGGTAAAAAACGGATATTTAGGTTTCTGCCGAAGCTTGAACCATATTTGAGATTACACTCCCGTATCTCAGCCCGTTTCACTCAGATTTCGTATCGTGCAGCGCCCTCTGTCGACTATTTTGGTTACTAAGGTTCCCCCCACGCCCGTCACAAGCGCCCGGCTGTTTTTTGGTCAGTACCTTCAAATTAAGCCGGCAAGGCCTTCAGGTATGGTTCAAGCTTCGGCAGAAACCTAAATATCCGTTTTTTACCCTTCGGGGGAAAAACGGTTCTATTTAGGTGTTCGTGCCTTCGCTTGAACCATATTTGAGACGTGTTTAACTTCTGACGGCGCTTTGGCGGGCGTACTGTGACCTGTCTCATTTAGTAAAATTTGTCTTTAATGCGTAATTTATAACAGAGTTAATTTAAGAATTTTAAATTAGTATTTTTAAATTTAATCAAACAGTCTTGTCGAAACTTTCTTCATAATAAATAGGACTCACGAAACAAATTAGTAAAAGAAAATCTAAATATTTCATTTTCTTGTTTAGATTTTCTAGCGTTGCACACAGTAGCAATAATTTATTTTTATTTTTAATGCTAATAATAATAAATTGTATAGATAATTTCGAATAATTGTAAGATTACAAACAGCGAATATTGAAAAACTACAGGCAATTTGAGATGATGCTAACAAATAAATCTTTTGACCTGTCAAATCTTTCCTAGAATGAGTTGAAACTTTCATCAATGCTTTTCCCTGCGTTCAGTAATCAATCACTACACCAGACGCTTTGCGACCATGAGTCGTGAGTGAGTCGTTTATCTTATTACCTACAATGAGCGATTGAAAAATAGTATATTACAGTTTAGTATGTAATGCAGTATATGAAATTTCTCTTACGACAGCTCTTTGAGTGTTTATTTTATGCTAAATTAAATATTTTAGACTCACAACTTGTAAAAGTTACTTAGGTATCGCCTGCAGATTACCACCAGTCTAAGCATCCGACTTGTTTGCGGTGGTTAGTGCTCTAGACGGTATGCGTCAGATTATTCGCGCCCAGCGCTAATGGCTAGAACACCTCATTGAATTCGTGAAATGACTACAATGCGAGTTATTTATCAGGGAAATCTGGTAAGGTAAATATATAAATTAAGCAACGACAGTTACAGGAAATGCCCAAAGTATAACAAATACAAAATTCTTAGGTAAATCTATAAACTCCAAATAACAGTGACAGGAAATTCCAAGCGTATAACAATGGATACGAAAAGCTTTCAAGGTAAGAAAATAAAAATTTCGGTGTATATCCATAAATTGAAGTAGTCTGCAATGGGAGCCGTATGAATATTCTAATTGTCTAATTCGACAACAAATTCTCCCTTCCAGTAAAAAATAACTGTAAAATGAGGCTCTTCTAGGTACTCAGCAAATACTGAGTATAAACAAGGTGAGGTCCACTTACAAAATGAATGAAAATCACGAGTGATTTTGTGTTGTTCTCATGTTAATATGAGAAGGAACAAAACGGCGATTTATTTTAATTATTTGGATTTTGAATTTTTATTTTGATAGACGTCTTGTAAGATTACAACCAATTCTGTGGCGAGGCAACCAGGTGTTATTTCTAAACTCGGATAGGAAGCACCATCTTTATGATAAAGCGATGTTGAAAACTGGCTGGTCTAGTCCAGATGCAGAATACAACAACATAAACAATTTCAATTTACCGAGGTAACTTCTTGTTTTAATAGTCTTATCATGCTAAAAGAGCAAAGAAGATTCGTCGAGAGTTGAGATAGTTAGGGATCAAAAACTACTACTTTACTATGTCATTGTGCTTAGAAAAGTATTCTAGAATGCTTAAAGGTAACAAAGATTTTTGTAAAACCCGTCGAACCACGATAAAAATACAGAGAAAAGTTATTTTTGTTAAACTATTATTGATGGTTTTTTAAAATTTACAACAAAGGCCTTAATGCAAAACGTGTCGAAGTCTTCATTGTTGGTGCATACAGTGGGAACTAGATTAGTGGGACACCAACAAAATACGGGTATCCTTGATCTAACCACAAGTTCATCACAACAAGCTGTTGCTGTAATAAGAAAGCAAACGATAGCAAACCAACCAAAAATTGTTTTTCGAAACTAGCTCTGTAGCGGAATAAAGAATTTTCGGACTGTTCAAGAAATCTTTTTACTTTACAGTGGAAAAACAATCAAACAGAATAAATGCATTTATGACAATGCAAAAAGGCTACTGAACTATAGAACAACTAAACTCCAGAGCAACCGAAGCAAAGTTTAAATTAAATATGAACATTATTGCATATTTAACAATAATTTATCAATTCTAACAGGCCGAATTCAAATACTTTTAGCGGGTCGTGATAGCTATCAGATAGATCTGATATTATTATTAGCCTGGGTGTTTCCCCTTTTTACGGTTGCACTTAGGATGAGAGCATCATCTGGGAAATATAGCTATTGATTTATGTTAGCAAATACATAAGTCTGGGTGGGGACTGAGGCATCTGCAAGAGATCCTCGATCAACGACATCATCTTTTTGAATCTGAAAACTCACACAAGCAAGAAGTAAATAGTTACTGCTGCCTACTTGATTGCATCTGCTTACTCAATAGCAATGATTTGACATTAAAATTTCACACGCTAAGCTTACTATAGGTAATATTCAATTAATTGTATCACAAATCCAGCTGTAAACAAACAACTGCATCATCATGATGGTTACCTATCTAAAGCCTGTAGCTTAATTAATAGGGTCCAAAAGGTTTATATTGGCGAAAGTTACCTACTTTTTCTTACATGAAACCTTTACAATACCACCAATGTGCTAGCTGTCTTTCATGTGTGGTGGAGTATTTTGTTTGCTCAATAAAGTATGCCTAAACGTATTACGTAGTACTCAATAAGGTATTACGCCAGAATCGGCTCGAAAAAACCACACATTTTAGTTGTATCTTCATTATTTACTTGCTGGAAAAAGCCTTCGTCATATACCCAACATTTGATAGATCCTGGCATCCGATAATTTAATACTGTTTCTGTAAGAACAAAACGATGGTTAAGAAGCTTTTTGACAAGAAAAGCTGATTTAAAGTTGCGTGTACTTGTCTTAGTCTTTAAGTGCAATATTATTTAATCTTGCGACTCGTGAATAATAGCATCATATTCACAGAAACGGTTATAGCTTAGATGAATTTTCCTCACAAATAAAGAAGGTTACGCAATATAAGTTCTGGCTATAAGGGTATGGTAAACTGCGGCGGCTAGAGCGTTTTTTGTGCTTCGGAAGGTCGCAGTTGTCTTCTTAGTTAGTGGAGACTTAATCATCTCAGAGGCCAAAATCTTTTGATGTCAGGGTTGTCCTGCTTTGGCTAGAAAGTGTCGATACGCTTACTGGCTATCACGCAACAAGCAAGCTTAGGAAAGCTGGCAGGAACTCAGATTTATTAGCTAAACTCGTCTTTGTATGCTGCGTGCAAAATAACTCCGTCTGTGACCGTTAATGCGCAGAAGTCAAGAGTCCCGGGGGTGAGCGCAGCTCCCCCCAGGGGGCGAGCGGATCGTTCATTGGCTCTCTGCCTGTCACCCATGTGCAGAAAATAACCGTCATAAACAGACTTTTCCTGAACGCGCTGTAATAACCTCTTACTGTGTGTTTGTATGTAAGAGTTTGTGGACAATAAAGAAAGAAACGTTTATTTTCAAAATAAATTAGTCGTGAATAATGAATAAGCATTTTGTGTAGCTATTGTCATCAGGCTGCAACTGTGAATAAAATTGTAAGTTTCACTTTACAGAAACTCACTTAGACGGGGAGCAGATAGGTGAAACCGTTTCTTCCCCTCGCTGAAAGTGAGGCTGTCCTTGTTGGACTGGTAGTTTTTATTGCCCCCCCCCCCCTCTTATTTTGTCTACCAGAAGAAAGTGGGAACGTACTTCCCAAGGTATGCTGTGTTATTATTCACAAACTATTAACATCAGTCGTTATGACCATGTCAAGGAATCGTTCTGTAAGCCACGTATAAGACTTTCAATTTTCGCTTCATCAGTGTCTGTAAGAACAAAGGAATGAAAGGAGGACACGTTACAATTACTTCGGCGCAAGTGACTAAGAATATTTTGTCTTTCGTCCCTCATACGGATACAATCTGGTATAATTTCATCCCTATTAATTAAAGAGTGTGTCGTAATTTTAAGTATGAACCGTGTTGGCTTTGATGCGCCACACTGTGCTACTCTGGATACAGCGTCCTTTGAGGCAACAAAGTATCTTCTTAATTTTGAGGTTACAAAGTGACTTTTTAATAATTTTGATTACCACCCTTGTCGTGTTGCTGTTTGTTGCCCTCACATTTGTTTGCGGACAAGCAAGCGGTAAAAAGTGAGTGCATGGCATCTATTTTGGAGGTTGCTACATATTTTCCATAAATTGTAATAATGGAATTTCGCAAGGTAACTTCTGATGCTATTAACTACATAAAGTTCTCACAATTTTAAGAACACCAGGTAATCTGACCTCTCACAAGTCCAAGTCATCAAAACAAATGATTTTGTTTGAAGAGAGAATAGCTTAGCGGAGATGGGCTAACTTGCCCTGGTCTGTTTTGATTATAAATCTCAAAATAAAAAGATGACCATTAGCTGACAACAAGTTTTTGTGTAAGGCGACAAAGATCATTGATAGAGGCAACATGCGTAGCCCACTTAGACAGCAGACCGTCCATAATTACTGTGAAAGTACTTGCCATGTTATGTAATTAACGTGTAAGAGAAGTGCTCGTGGTCGAGTGGTAGTTACTCTTTCTTTCTGCCAAAGCTTGAATGATCAAGAAAGTTAAGCAATGTGGGCCTTGGTCAGAACCCGGATGGGGGATCGCTATAGCTAGACTATAGTGGCACAACAACTAGAGCGTTTCCGTGCTTGGGATGGCGCGTTAAGCCGTTGGTCCCGGCCTGTCAGTGATAGTAATTAAGCCAAGTCAGAGGCCATTTGACGGCTTGGGGCTCTGACATCCAGGCTGGCCACTAGCCTTATAAAACCATCTAGGTTTGGATTTGGTTTACCTTCCCTCTGGGTTGCAGAGGTCTGATAGCAGTCGCTCTTTGAGAATACCAGTGCTCATGTCAAATCCCCTAGGATAGGTCACCTAGAACAAAGCTAGGGCAATGATGATGATCGGCTTGTAAGATTAGTTTTAAAACTGGCCACTGTTGCTTGTCGTGTCATGCGCCGACACGCGTCGTCTCGTGAGACGACGCAGGCCAATGAAGCGACACGCGTCGTCTCGTGAAACGACGGCGATGAGTGAGGTGACATACGACGTCACGTGAGGCGACACGACGTCACGTGAGGCGACACGTCGTCTCGTGAAGCGACCCTCGTCGTCTCACGAAAGCATGGCATTGACAATAACGGTGCTTAAGCGAGGCAGCCGTATGTGACAACATACGTCGGTCAATGAGACGACGGTTATGACGGTGCCTAGAGAGGCAGCTGCGTCTCGTCACTGGACCCAAAAGTCCGAGCGGAATTTATAGTGTTGCACGAAAAATCATTTTACAATGACTTCGGTAATGACGGTGCCTAATAGAGGCAGCTGCGTCTCATCGCTGGGCGAGCGGAATTCACAACAGAACGAGAAAACTTTTAATTTTTTATTTCACTAGGCACGTGTTACTCGGCTGAGATACAAAAGCGTACTGACCAAAAAACAGCCGGGCGCTTGTGACGGGCGTGGGGGGAACCTTAGTAACCAAAATAGTCGACAGAGGGCGCTGCACGATATGAAATCTGAGTGAAACGGGCTGAGATACGGGAGTGTAATCTCAAATATGGTTCAAGCGAAGGCACGAACACCTAAATACACTCACTTCCAAATGCTCTTTGGTAGTATTGAGCGCAGTGACATACGACAGTGTGGTATCGGCGATAGTGAGCGCGGCGCTCAGCGTGTGAGCTGCTATCAGCACCCGCCAGCAGTGCGCTGATATCTAGATACAATAACTAAATACACTCACTTCCAGATGCTGCCTGGTAGTATTGAGCACGGTGACGTGCGAGAGTGTGGTGTCGGCGATAGTGAGAGCGGTGCTCAGCGTGTGAGCTGCTAACAGCACCCGCCAGCAGTGCGCTGATATCTAGATACAATAACTAAATACACTCACTTCCAGATGCTGTCTGGTAGTATTGAGCGCGGTGACGTGCGAGAGTGTGGTGTCGGCGATAGTGAGAGCGGTGCTCAGCGTGTGAGCTGCTGCCAGTACCCTCCCTGCTGCTAACGACTCGCGAGCTTCGCGCTCCGATACTACTACTCGTTCACTATAGTCATAAGTAATATCAAGTACCATCGGAAGTGCAGACAAAGCGCTCCGGACCCACCATACCCCTGGCCATACCCCTGGGGGTAGGGTGGGACGAAACCATACCACCATAGAGATGTGACCTAAGGACTTCCACGTATCTATGGAAGTATTTATTCATACTATATAATTAAGTTTTATTTGATAAGTCACAATTAAGGTAATCTTATCGTGTATTTCATTTCAAGAGTGGTAGCATAAAGGCTTGTGAATGTCAGCCGCGATTCCGTGGGTAGGTTCCATAGGTGAACAAATTTTTTATTATAAGTGAAAACTTCTTATGGGTAAAAAATTTTAAACTCAAACTTCTTTAGCGGCGCGTTAGATCTGAAGAAGATTGTCTATATGTAATACAAATTGTCATGTTTGTCTACGATAGCGCAATAAATGAATATTGTATGTACTTTTATACTGATAAATAAAACAATTTGTGCGAAATTATTTCCTAACCATTCCAAAATATTCAAAAATGCACAACGTTGATGTTTAAGTTTTCACTTCTGCCGGCACTCCCGGAGTGCAACCCGTCCTTTTTTTTCAGGTATTTCCTCCCGATTGAGAATTTATCAAATGAAAGTTAACCTAATAGGTAAAGAAAACAAAAGGTCGGCTGACCATAAAGTGGTGGATTGTAAGTCAGCTGATCACACGAACAAGACAAAAAGTTGTATAAATTCAGTGATTTCTTAAATGAAATTTATAGATGACTGTTTAAGTGCTATTGTAAATCTATGAAACAGTCAGCTGGCTATATCTCGGTGGAAAGATTGTCAGCTGATGCGCTGAAATTGTACCGCGGGGGCCGGATCGGAGCATCTAGTGACCCAGTATATTCAGTTCATCACACAGCTGATGACTAATCCACAACTGTATTGACAGCTGACTTTTTTTCTTTAAAATATTAGGTTACCAATTATTTGTAAAATTTTCAGACGGCTGACGTTCACAAGGGTTCATGATACAACTCCCTGAAGCATTTTACGAGTTATCGCGCGAGAGGAACTTGGTCATGAAAATCTAATCTATAAGAAGTTCAATTAAAATTATTTCTAAGTTTCGACGTGTAGTTTTTTTAGTTTCAGTTAAATAATCAATTTTATTTGAACCTAGTATACTGCTTTACAATTTTTCAAATCCCAACACTACTATGGTGGTATGGTTTTGTCCCACCTTACCCCCAGGGGTATGGCCCATAGTATCGTGGGTCCGGAGCGAGACAAAGTAGAGAGGGATGCATGATCAAAGAAAGAAAAGTGGCACATATACTGTCGGTTATCCTATGCCGCTTTTCTTTCTTTGCTCATTCATCTCCTTCTTTCTTGGTCTCCACTTCCGTTATGTGATTGGGCGTTTTCCGACTAGATGATAACGATAACTACACGATATCGACGGACGGAAATCTTATACATTTACTATGAAACGGTTTCACACTGTATCACGCTATCGTCGTCGCAGAGTTATTATTGTTGGCGATATGTCAACAATAATATTTTAATCGTGTAGTTATCGTAATCGTTTAGTGCAAAACCGGTCATTGTTAATCAAAACAATGACTGGTTATCAAAAAAAAGGTTATATCAGAACTTCAATTCTACTACAATAACTGGTTTAAGGACAACACTAGACAAGAAATAAAATTTCAAATTAATCAATTAAAGGAGTAATAAAATAAATAATATTAAATTAGAATGCAATAGATGAAAATTTACCTATTTTTTTTTAAACGTAGATGGCAGTGGTTCTTGAGAACATAGAAATCCAGGTCCTTGCTATGAAGCTTACGAACGTAAGTTTCGGGTAATAACAGTAAAGAATAGTTTTGAAAGCACAGCTCAACCGATTTTACTTTCAAATAGCTAAGCTTTACAAATGTTTAATATAATTTACAAATAAATCTTTTAAATAAATTTACAAATATTTAATATAATTTGTGTTAATAAGGTTTTTTTATCATTCCAAGATCTTTTAATATCATCAGATTAATAGCAACTATTTATTCAAAAATATCCATTACTACTTACATGTCAGTCAACATCTGCAGAGCGTAATGATGTGTCCTGGCATCGGCCCATAGACGACGCAAGTCAGCACGACGAAGCTTCAATAGCCCACGACATGCTGACAGCCTGCCTACAGCTGCTTCACAGTGCGTCCCCCATGTACTTAGGGCTTCACCCACTAGGGTGAATTTCTGTATGACATACAAAAAATTGGAATCATTCTACTATGTCATGTGTTTCACAGCTATAATATAAGGAACTGTAAGGGAAAAAACTGTAAGGGTTTTAAGAACATGAAAGGACCATAGACATAAGCCACTTGTCTTCAAAAATTATTTTTATGAATATCCTGGGAGTTTCTCTTTTATATGTATACGTGTCAACGGAATAAGCGAAACTGAGAATCAATATCACTGGTTTTTGATAGAGGTAATTTTTACTTTCGAGCGGAGCGAGAAAGGTATTGTATTCGTGAAAAAAAAAGTTTTTCTAATTTTCTCAAAAATGTGTTCTATATCACTTATACATAATAAAAAACCGGCCAAGTGCGAGTCAGACTCGCGCACTGAGGGTTCCGTACCACCACATAAACATAATTGTATTAGTTGAAATTTCAGTAAGTTAATGTGCTAGATTTTTTGAGTCCGACACGCGCTTTACCAAATTTTATTATTTGTTGTTATTTTATAGATTATGCACTAAAAACATACCAATTTTCAAGTATGTAAGTGTTCCCGTTTTTAAAATAGAACTAAAACAAAAATCGCCTCCGCGACCATCCAACTTGACCCCTCTCTTATATAAATGTTCTTGAAACGGGAGCTCACCACAATTGGTTACCATTAGTTGTGAGAAAAGTTGTAATATTTAATGATTTCAGACTTTTCCCATTATTTGTACTGTGAGACCTAGCTTCTTGCCAAATTTCATAATTTTAGGTCAACGGGAAGTACCCTGTAGGTTGTATGGAGATGATGACATAAAATGCCATATCTTTTAATTGCGTCGTTGTAAAAAATATAAATTTTCAGATCTTGTGTGGTTCATGGATCCTAATATATGGTATTAATTTCAACCTGATACCTTTACCCGTTCGTGAGATAAAGGGTCTTGACAGACAGACAGACAGACAGACAGACGGACAACAAAAAGATCCTATAAGGGTTCCGTTTTTTTCTTTTGAGGTACGGAACCCTAAAAACAAGTCTCCCAAAAATGTCCGTCCGTCGGTCGGTCGGTCGGTCGGTCCGTCGGTCGGTCTGTCCGTCACGCATTGGCCTAGCGGCTAAACGAATGGTCCGATGTACACCATATTTGGAATTTAGGAGTTTTATGCAAATCCATCGAAGGGTTCTAAGTGGTTTCTGGCTGGCTCTCATTTTGAGGGTAGCTGTCATACAACGAAAATGAAAAATTTTAATTTTCGCAAAAACGGCTCATAAAATCTTGATGAAACTTTGCATGACCAAGCATCTCCATTTAAGGTATTTGCGGCAGTATCAATTGGTCTCTTGAAATTCATATAAGGGGTGTTCCCTTACTACTAAAATTTAAAAATTTGATTTACTCAAAATCGGTTTCTTTGAGCTTATTTTGAAGTTCTACAATTTGGACTATAAATAGATTTTCTACCTGACTGCATATTTCATTAAATCATTTTTACATAAATCTAGTTGGTATAGGTAAGTTTTTATTTGCATATTCTTTGTATGGAATTAAAACCTTAAGTTTGCAGTTGGTACTTATTTACTCATTACTATCCGCAACCTTTATAATATAGTAGTTAGAGCATTCGGCTCTTGATCCGGAGGTTCTGGGTTCGACTCCCGGCTGGGACACTGTTGAATGATGACTCTCGTATATCGCGAGAAAGTAAGTGCAGAGCTGCTGTACCATTTATTTTATTTCTGATAACTTTCATAGAGCATTCCACAGTGCTGTCCTACACAACACAAAGTCGTTGAGGTTTTAATTTGATGTGTGACTGTATAACAAGTTGTTTTCGCTATATGACATCCCACGAAACGTCTACTGCAGGACACGGAGCTCCCTCTAGAATTCCAGCAAAAGTGTGTAGTACTTTAGAGGGGAATTACCACTGTCACCAAGCTTATGGGCATTGCAGCTGGCGACCACTATTGTTGGTGAATGCAGTATGGGTGTTTCTACGTTAAGAGTTCGCATCGACGTATTACGTAAAAAAAACAAATATAGTTCGAAAAATGTAAACCTGCCAATATGTTTCATTAAAATTCATTGTCTCCTTTTATGGCACTAAATTTCATCCCTTTAATTTGCTTAGTTTTGCTACAATTGCGCTGAAACCTAGAAAAACGTCCCTTCCCTGGTCTATCCCTTTACAGTACGAGTATTTTCAGTAAATCAGACACTTTTAAGTACTTCTCAATAAAATGAACATACATACATAACATCACGCCTCTTTCCCGTTGGGGTAGGCAGAGACCACAGTCCTCCACCTGCTACGATCTTGACATACTTCCCTTGCTTCCTGTACTTTTATCAATCCTTTCATACATGCTCGTCGGTTTAGGGTACTTTTAACCTGGCCTTTATTCAGAACGTCCTGAATTTGGTCCTGGTACGTTCGCCTAGGCCTTCCCCTTCCAACGTTTCCATTCACTCTCGCCTGGTAGATCTCTTTCGTCAATCTTCGTTCATTCATCCTCTCTACATGACCAAACCATCTCAGCATCCCTTTCTCGATTTTGGTCACTACGTCTTCTTTTACGCCACACCGTTCTCTTATCACACTATTTCTTATCCTGTCACTCAATTTAACACCAATCATACTCCTTAGCGCTCTCATTTCCACTGCATTAATTCTACTTTCATGCTTCTTCTGCCATACCCAGCTTTCACTGCCATACATCAGTGTTGGTACCAAAACTCCCCCATGAACAGCCAAACGAGCCTTGTGAGACACCTTCTGACTCTTCATAAAGGCGTGCAGGGCACCATTCACCATGTTTCCAGCATTCACTCTTCTTTCAATATCACTTTCACACTTTCCATCTCTCGTAAACTTTGAGCCCAGATACACAAACTCCTTCACTTGTTCGACTTGTTCACCATATATTAATATAGTACACTCTGTCATACATTCTTCTCTTTCAAGTACCATTACTTTAGTCTTGCTTACATTTACTTTCATTCCTTTCTTGTCCAAAGCCACATTCACCATTGTTACCATCTCCTGTAACTCGTCAGCAGATGACGCAAGTACAACTTGGTCATCAGCGTAGAGAAGACATTTGATGAGTAACTCATTCATTCTCAGTCCACACATACTCTCTTTCAGATCAATCAAAGAATTATCCATGAACAGGTTAAACAGCCAAGGTGACGCTACATATCCCTGCCTAACACCTTTTTCGATGCTAAACCATTCAGTGTACGCCCCGTTTATTCTGACACAAGCACTGGAATCCTCATAGAGAGATTTCAGTGCTTGAATCAGATGACCGTTTACCCCATACATAGACAATGCTGACCACAATTCATTCCTCACCACTCGGTCATAGGCCTTTTCCAAATCCACGAACGCGCAGTAGACTTTTTGGTTTTTAGCCAAAAACTTTTCAGCTATGCACCGCAAGGAAAAGACCTGATCTGTACATCCCATTCCCTTTCTAAATCCCGCTTGTACATCCCATATTTTATCGTCAGTATCTTTCATCACTCTTTCAATCAAAACCTTTGCATACAGTTTGCCGACGACACTGAGAAGGCTTATCCCGCGATAATTTTTGCAGTCCTGTTGTGACCCTTTTCCCTTGTACAGCGGCACAATCACAGCCTTGCACCAGTCACCTGGTACTTGGCCGTTCGTCCAACACAAGTTGAAAAGGCGGTACAACTGACTAGCCACAATGCCTCGCCCAGCCTTCAACATCTCGACCGACACTCTATCATACCCAGCTGCTTTACCTGATTTCATACTTTTCATCGCTTTCATAATCTCATCCATACTTATCTCACTTACACAATTCTCCTCTTCATTCTCATTCATTTCCACAGAAGACCTAGGTTCGCTGGCCTCTGCTTTTTCTCTCTCAAACAGACTTTCAAAATATTCCTTCCACCTCCTCAGAACACATTCTTCACCTTTTATAATACTTCCATCCTGGCTTCTGATTTTACTCAGCTCCGATGTTCCAAACTTTCCTCGGGCTGTCCGTATGGATTTCCAGAAAAACTTTTGGTTGGACTGGAAATCTTCAGTAAGCCTTCTGTCAAACTCATCCTTACACTCCTCTTTCTTTCTCTCAACAACTTCCTTAACAATACCTTTCGCTCTTTTATATACCTTTCTTGCTACACTTACGTCATCACTTGTTGCCCTCTGCATTCTTTGGTTAGCTTTTACTGCTAACCAATCTGACCATGCTTTCTTCTTCTCACAAACAGCTGCCTGTACACTTTTATCCATCCACATATTCTTCTTCTTTCCACCCTTTTTCCTTTTTGACACCCCACAAACATTGACAGCTATACCTACTACTCCATCTTTAAATTCATTCCACAAACATTCAATATCATTTACTTCATCCAGGTTCTCAAATCTTTCACTCAAGTCTTTCAAGTATTCTTTTCTGACATCCTCCTCTTGCAATCTCTCTACTTTGATACGTTCTAGAACGCTCGTCTGCTCTTGTGGTCTATGCCGCCACCGGTTAAATAGACCACCAATTCGGGTCACAACCAGGTGGTGGTCTGTGTCGATGGCGGCTCCACGATATGCGCGAGCGTCCAGAACTCTTTTTCTTAATCTTTCATCCACAACTACAAAATCGATCATACTTCTCGCATCACCCTCCTCTCTTGTATACATATGGATCCTTTTGTGGTCAAACATAGTGTTTGCCACAAAAAGACTCCATTCCAAACATATCTCAAGCAAACTTATTCCATTATCATTCACACGTTCATCACCAAACTTACCAACAACTCTTTCATAACCGTCACGCTTTCTTCCTACCCATCCATTAAAATCACCTAGCATGATAACTCTTTCATTCTGATCACATTTCTCTAACGTATCTCTCATATTTTCCCAAAACTTATCTGTTTCTTTCTGGGCTTTCAGGGACTTTCGCGAACCAATATTCGTTGGTGCATATGCACCTAGAACAAAAATTCGGGTCAGTCCGACTTTCAGTCTGACCCAGATGAGTCTTGGGCTCACACACTCGACTTCTTTCACGCACTCTACCATTCTTCCGGAAAGTATGACACCGACTCCCTGACAGCCTCTGCTGGTACTGGGAACACCAGAATAGGTTTATATTATGAATCTATAGACTAGGATAACTAATTATTGTTTATCTATTGTTTAAAACATCGAATACCTAAACTTTACATCAAAAAAATTCAAGATATTTTGTCCCGCGCATTTTAAGTCTCCTCCCCTGGTTTTTTGTATTCCTTGATTATTAGGAAATAATAATCTGTAGCTGGTAACGCGAACCTGAGAACGTTCAGTGCAAGCGTCACGCGAGCAGTCCGCGCGGTTTGACTGGCGGCCTTTTTTAAACTTGCAGTTAGTTTCGTGCGGCTGACAACAGTGAACGCCGCGCCGTCTCTACACTGGTAGGCTTATTTTTGTGATTTATCATTAAAACAAAGGATTTCATCGCTAGTTATCTGTAATTATATGCTTAAATTTACATGTGTGCGGGTAATTTCTAAACAATAAATACTTTAGAAGTAAATTCCACGTTAAGTTAAAAAAGTATCACCCCTGCCATATTTCCCCTGCCTTGAAAGATGCCAGGGTAGATACAAAGGGTACAGGGGAGATACAATTTGTGAGCTAATAAATATGTAGTTGACTTCAACCGTTAGCACCGTAATGAGATCTGTTGCCGCTACAACAAGAAACACTAAAAATAAAAAAAGTAAAAAATTAAGGGGGGCTCCCAAACAGCTGAAGGGGGGGGGGCCTAAAAAAAAGTTTGACCTACTCCATCGAGTGGGGATCGTTGTTTAGAGCTTGTTGAGTAGATAAATACTGTAATTTTTGTTTTAAAACATATTTAAAAACAAAGGAATAAGATGCCACCAAAGTCAGCTGTTTTTACATAATTTTGTTCGAGCTGTATCTCATGAACAGTAATAGCTAGATAGTTAAAATTTTCACAGATTATGTATTTCTGTTGCTATTATAACAAAAAGTACTAAAAAATAAAAAAGTAATAAATTAAGGGGGCTCCCATACTAAAGGCCTATTTTGTTAGGCAATTTTAGTTTTAACTCTATCTTATAAACGGAAACACTTAAAAACGTGAAAATTGGTCTGTTTATAGTGCTTAAGCTATTAAATAACAACAAATAATAAAATCTGGTGAAGCGCGTGTCGGACTCAAGAAATCTAGCACAATAATAACTGAAATTTCAACTAATACAATTATGATTATGTGGTGGTACGGTACCCTCTGAGCGCGAGTCCGACTAGCACTTGGCCGGTTTTAAAAACTTATTTTTTTAAAGATATTTCATACAATCGCAAGGTTTAATACTGTTTTTGTATACCATGTCCCTCCCCTGTACAAGATATCTCCCCTGGTACCTTCTAAAACAAGAAAATAACGATTAAATAACTGGCCCTTTTAAAAGTAATTCAGAAGTAGCTACACTAATTTAAATATACTATTATCAAATTAAAATAAGCAAATTTTTGTTATGCCACCGTCTCATACAGCCTATGACCTCTTAACGTAGAAACACCCGTATGCAAGATGACGCAATACACAGAAAGATGCCGTTGCCCATTCTTCGATTCTTAATTCCTTAGTCGCCTTTTACAACACCCATGGGTTGATTTGTCCTATGTGGTTCCGGCTAATTATTGGCTATTTATTGTATAAATAATATCAAATATTTAAATCCCAGATATTTGTATTAGATATCATGACAGGACTGGTACTGGACATAAGTTTGTTTTTTTGTGAAATACTTCTTGACAATTTTGGTAATTTTTACTCATAATGAAAAGTGCTAAATGTATAATCTATGGATGGCATGGCAATAATGATGTTTCATGTTATGGTGAAAAAAGGGTTGAGCTTCAAGCTTCCAATGGCCACTATGACCCTTTGCACAGAAATAGACAGAAAAGGCAAATGAGATGAAGGCATGTAACAAAAATCTGAATAGCACAAGCAGAAGGTATGCTATTTAAGAGATTTGAATGTTGTATTTCCGGAAACATCGAGAAACTTTTCCCATTTATCTTGGCACTTTACTCAAGATATACATAGAATCTTTGGTTATACCTAGTAAAAGAGAATAGGTAGACAAACCTGCATAACGTCAGTGATCTCCTGAGCATGCTCTGCAAGTAACTCATCCAATCTAGCGTCACTCTTCTTATACTCTTTCTCTAGTTTAGCGCGCTCTTTTTCTCGTTGTTCGTTGGTTTCACTCGCTGATAGAGTGCGGATTACAGACATCAGAAGACCACTCTGCACATTAAAAAAATATCAATTTGTGCATAAAAATATTTGTTGCTTACTTACTTATTAAGGCACACAAGAAGAAATTCCAGTTAAAGTGAAATAGCGATTAGTCCAGTAATTAGAGTGGAAATCTTGAAAACTAGTTGCAGATTTATAGAAAAAAAATCAGATGATTTTATGCTATAGAAAAAACATTGGTTTACCGTTTCTTTTCCTTGTTTTACCCCTCTAGGGGGCTTTGTAGGAGGCGGCGACGACATTATCGAATTACTTCACCAAGGATTCACCAAATACTTGAGTAAAATAAAATTACGAAAAATCTTACGCCCCTTCCACGCAAAATATAAGTTTCTCACAAATGTTGTTAGACATCTACACTATGCAAACACGAGAGAACGCTCTACAAAACATTTAGTTGCTCTTTTGAACATTTCGATAGTGCAGCAAAGTGTACACACGTACACACAGTACGCAAAGTCAATTTGGCATTTTGGGTGTTCGGATACATTTTAGATTTTTAGGGTTCGGTTAGCAATAGCCCAAGGAGGTTTAAGTAGCAGAACTTTCTGCTATGGAGGGAGCCATAAGCGTATCACTTTCTATACCTAAAATGTGTTGAATTTGCAAATATGCGAACTCTTTAGAAACATTTACAAAGACAATTTTTATAATCGCAAAAGTGTCAAATGTCAGTATCTGCAAAAACATCGTTGTGAAAACAATACTAAATCGCGTTCGTAAATATAATTAAAATAATTCGCGTAAATCTAGCTCTATAAACAGTTCCGGTATCACACATAGTTCACTGTGCGTATAAATTCGGATCCGCTAACAGGTTTAGGACCCCGCAAAAAAATTTAAAGAAGAAAAATGGACCCAATAAAAAATATGACGATCGGTCTTTTAAGTGGAAAGTCCAACTGGGAAACATGGAAATACAAGATGTGCATACTTTTACGAACTGTTGATCACGTGCTAGACGTAGTCGAGGGCAGATTCGTGCGACCTGAAAGCCCGAGTACAGCAGCGTTAGATTAACCTACAAATGCGAGTGCATCAACGGAACTACAGGCATTTATTAAGGCTGACACTAGTGCGCTGCTACTCCTGACCACGAACCTCGATGACGGAACGCTAAAGGAGGTCATGAGATACACCAATTCTAGAGATGTTTGGCTAGAGCTACACAGGATTTTCGACGGGATCACCGAAGATCGCGCATACAATCTGTGTATGAAGTTTTTTGGTTTTAAGAGAGACTCGAATGATGATGTTGCTACCCACCTTTCGAAATTGAAAAATATTTGGACAGAGCTTAATATTGAGATGTCGAAATCAGAGTACAAGAAGGAACTACCCGAGCTCCTACTTATATGCAAGATTTTGGACACTTTGGGTGACGAATATTTTACATTCCGTAGCAGCTGGCTCCTAACACCAAAAAAGGAAAGAACAGTCGAGAACCTAACCAGCCACCTATGTGCTTTTGAGAGAGCCTTGCCAAGTAACAACGTACCTGAGCAAGATATTCTCAGTGCTTCGACGTCAGGAACACAGAAGCATTCTAAGAAGAATGAACCGAAGATGAAATGCAACTATTGCTTGAAAATTGGACACCGCGTTAAGAACTGTCCAAAATGGATTAACGACGGCAAGCCACCGAAGAGCATGAACCCGAAGCCCCCTTCTTCTTCGCATAGTGAGAAAGCCAACATGATTCTTTTGACTGTAGAAGCGAACGCAGGTACTGTAATCAATTCACTTAACGATAACGACAGCGAGAACTGGTACGTCGACAATGGCACGACAAGCCATGTAACGAACCGATCAGAACTCTTCCAGAGTGTTGAGCATTTCGTTGAGACGCATACTGTAACAACTGCAAGTGGCAATGCGATTCGTGCCAAGGGCAAAGGTTCAGTCACTCTCAAATCCAATGTAAAAGGGAAAGAATTCGTTGTTACCCTTCAAGATGTCTGGTATGTCCCTGCTATAAATAGAAATTTATTTTCAGTTCTCGCACTGCACGACAAACTCCCTAATAGCTTTTTCTCATCGACGACAAAAGAATGCACCTTCTATGTCAACGGAGAAGAATGCTTACGAGGAAAACGCCTGAGACTAGGTGGCTAATACCGGCTCGAAGCAACGAACGTGCCACCTGCTCAACCACAAGAAGTTTACCTGACAACTTCTACGCTGCAGCTCTATCACGAGAGACTAGCTCACCAAAACAAGAGACACGTAAAAACCACAGTTAAACGCGAACTGGGACTCGATTTATCTCTTGACAAGGAGAACTGCGAAGGCTGTATTTATGGGAAAGCCCATAGACTTAAATTCGGGACGAGAACGCGTGCTAGTGCACCGGGAGGGCTCGTTCATACCGACGTTTGTGGACCATTTCAACCAAGTTACTCAAACTACAGATACTACGTTTTGTTCAAAGATGACTATATTGGCTACCGTATGGTGTACGTGCTGCGACACAAGTCTGAGGTTAAGAATAAACTCGTCTTGATGCTTAAACAAACGGAAACAGCTGGACACACTGTAAAATGCCTGCTTAGTAATAACGGAGGTGAATTCGACAACAAGTCCATTCGAGAAATCCTGAACGCGCATGGAATTCAACAAAGACTTGTGACACCTTACACGCCGGAGCAAAATGGAGTGAGCGAACGAGAGAATCGAACTCTGGTCGAAACCGCGAGATCCATGGTGTATGCGCACGAAGCTTTGCAGCAACAACTGTGGGCAGAACTTATTAACACGGCTGCATATATTTTGAATAGAACAGGTCCAACAAAGACTGAGGGAAAATCTCCCTACGAATTTTGGTGTGGAAAAAAGCCGATTATTAAACATTTGAGAATCATCGGATCGAATGCTTACGCCCACATTCCAAAACAGAAACGCAAAAAATTAGATAAGAAAGCCATCAGAGGCAGACTCGTTGGCTACGACGAAGACTGTTACCAGATCTGGATCACAGATGGAAAGAAGAACACGCTTATCCACTCGCGTGACGTAATCTTCGACGAGAGACCACTTCCCATTGATGAAAAGTCTTCTAATGAGGCACAGACAGAAACTAAGGATTATACTTTTAAACTGCCATTGGATAACGCCAAAGACAGCGAGGCCTCTCAGTCACATCAAGATCCACCAAGGTTAACAGCCCCTATAGAAAACGAGGAAGATCGTATCGACGACGATCTGGAGATGAGCACAAACAACGATGGACATGATCTCGAGGGAGAGAACCCAGAACCAGTTCCAGACGGAAACCATATCGAGGAAAACCCAAAACCAGTTCCAGTCGAAGATCATATCCAGGAACAAGACGTGCTAGATCCACCAGACGACAATTTTGAAGAATTTTGACTCGCTACGATTAGAGCCCTATTGAGTGTCAGTGCACAAGAAAACTTACATCTCATACAGTTTGATGTTTGTACAGCATTCCTTAACGGCGAGTTAAAGAAAGAGATTTATGTCAAGCAACCGGAAGGCTATGGAGACGGAACGTCAAATGTTTGGAAGCTTAACCGAAGCCTGTACGGATTAAAACATGCTCCGAGATGTTGGAACTCTTGCTTTGAAAGCATACTGCTGAGCATGGGCTTCAATCAATCCGAAGCAGACTGCTGCCTGTATACCAAACACTTTGAAAATCGACATAAAATACTAATGACATTGTATGTCGACGATGGATTAGTAGCTGCAACAGATGAGAAACTGTCGACCGCCTTCATAAACGACCTCAAGGAACGGCTGAACATTACAACGAAGCCAGCGACCTATTACCTGGGATTACAAATATCCAGAGAAAAGGACGGTTCCATTCTTATCAATCAGGAAGCCTACGCTAAGAAGCTCCTTCAGCGCTTCGGAATGGAAAACTGCAACCCTGTTGCTACGCCATTTGAGAAGGCAACACCTACTGAACCAGCAGCTTTCAATTCTAGAACATGATAAACCCTATACTGGTCGTATACCCTTCGGTGTAACAAATGCATTTCAAAGAGCTAGTGAGAGACCACATTATTGAAAAAGAAAAACTATAAGGAGTTTATGCATATTACAACGATATAACGGTTTGTGGGATTGATCAAAAGGTTACGACAAAAAGTTAAGTAAATTTAATGAAATTGCCTCCCACTACAATCTAACTATTAACCTCTCTCTAACTATTAACAAAGAAATAATAATACTTTATTTGTTTTCATCACAAAGTCATGCAGGTTCCAAGAGAAGTGAATTTTGGAAAACTGATATAAATCTTCTTGGATATAACATTTGCAATGGTACTTTAAGCCAGATCCAGACCATCTACGTCCCCTCTTGGAATTACCTATCCCATCAGATTCATCAGCACTAAAACGAGTTTTAGGGTTGTTTGCGCATTATTCTCGTTGGATCAAAAACTTTTTGCAAAAATACACATTTTAGTAAAAGAAAAAGTTTTTCTTCTAAGTGCCAATGCTCAAGAAACATTTCATCTGATTAAAAAAGAGATAGCAAACTCGACTATTCATGCTATAGAAGATAATGTCCCTCTTACCGTAGAAACAGATGCTTCAGATCATGGTCTTGCTGCAACCCTTTCCCTAAAAGGTATACCGGTAGCATTTTTCTCCAGATCACTTTCAAACGCCGAGAAAAATTATTCTTCCATTTAGAAGAAGGCTGCCGCTATCGTGAAGGGTTTAAATAAATGGCGTCAGTTCCTCATTGGTAGACCTTTTCATCTTATTATATTACAATACTATGCCCTGACCTAAGTGTTGTAACAGTAAAAAATAAATTAATGGAATTATTTGCGGTATTCGGGTTTCCTTTATTTGTTCATTCCTATAGAGGTGCAACATTCCTGTCGGCTGAATTACGGAATTTTTTTCATGGCATCGGTACGGCCACAAGCTATTCAACACCTTACAACCTTCAAGGATATGGACAAACAGAACGAAACAACAGAATAATTTGAAAAACTATTCAACTGGCTATACACTCATCATCATTGCCTACATCTCAATGGGAAATTGTCCTTTCCTCCATTCTATTCACTCATTGCTGTGCTCAGCTACAGAATGACACCTTATGAAAGGATGTTTAACCACTCACGTCGATCAACTAATGGACAATCTATGCTGACCTGGCTTTCGACGTGAAATAAAGCACTTTTGAAAAGTCATGAAAGACGCAGCAAGTATGACCCTTTAGTTGAGGAAGTGGAATTGTTGGAAGCTTATCCATTTCATTCCCGAGTGAGATTGCAGAGTGGGAGAGAAGTGACAGTATCGAATCGTCACCTAGCACCGACACCATCATCTTCCGAAGATAATAGTGAGTCTTCTTACGAGTCTCTCACTTCTGATGCCGAAACAGACGAACCTAGTTCACATGCGTCTGATGCCACTGAACAAGATGATCAAGATGCTGGTGGTGGGAGGGCGCCACCTCTGCGCTTAGTAATATCGGCTTTGTTTATTTTTATTTCGTAAAAATATAAGAACGCAAACTTGTATATAGAAAGTATAATAAACGTTACAAATAGCTGTGATTCTTATGTATAATTGTTTGTGAGTTAATCCATCAAGAACCAATTGTAAAAATTATAGTTTACGTCTGACAGTGTTAAGCGATAAGTGCTACAATTATGGATCTTTCGAATAAACTTTGACCATAAGACATTCATGTGAGTACCGAAACACACTCTAATGAAACAACAAAAAGTGACCAAAGTGTTAAATATTTTTAGACAGTCGAACTTACAATATATTACACTAATATCGTTCGTTAAAGATTTCAAAATATCACAACAACATCAATTGACCCAACAGCGCTTGCGCACATACATTCTTAGAACGGCTGTTTTACCGACTCATAAACGTCACGCAACTGACAGTCAGCGTCAGCGCCATTTGAAAACTGGCTATACGCTTTTTCGTAGTAGTGTTAGTGTAATCCGGAAGAGGTCGCTACGATACAAGACTTTGGATAATATCAAAGAATGGCTTCGACAGCGTCGATCAATTGCGCCAAATGTAAAAAGAAAATAACAACCACTGAACAGCTAAATTGCCAGATTTGTAAGAAATGTTATTACTTAGATTGCGCATCGGTATCATATGCACTATTTCGGTTGATGAAGAATAAAGATACTTGGAAATGCAGACAATGTGCAGGAAAACAAAATAATCCACAACCAAACAAAGCGCAAAAGCAAAAATCAGCAATAAACTCATCAACCCCAAAACCAAATAGTAATAATGTAACAGGCGGCTCATACCAACATGAAACAGAAGTAAGTTGTATTAATCCGCAAGGGTCAAGTTCGAGTTCACTCAACCATGTAAGTCAATCGGAAAACAAAGGTAACGTTGGCTCTGTTGAAAAACTCGATTATGTTACCAGAAGAAAGCCGCGGAACCTGTCAGAATCTGCTGAAACTTCAGGCAGCTCGCATCTGTCCTTATCTGACTCACAGGCACAATGTAGGAGCGTGCCTGAATTATCTACTCTACAGAACGAAGAAATAGAAATGCTAAAAATAGAAATAAACAACCTGAAGTCAGCACTTCAAACTACTGAAAATGAAATGGAGAACACGTTACTGGAAAAAACGGTACTCGAAAAGAAAATCAAAGAACAAGACCGGAAAATACAGCAATTGCTCCTAATCTGTGGAAATCCTGAAAGTCAGCAGCCAAATATATCTAAAAATAAAAAGAAGAAGAAAAAAAAACAAAAATAAAACAAGCAAATCCATAAATAATTACAACTTAAGTCCGAGACATATCAATAAGTCTAAGAATAACCACATCAGTGATAGTATGTTACTTAAAAACACGCAAACTTTACCTGAAAACCAGAGAAAGGCGGCGATCTGCTCTCCATCACTTACTGAAACACCGAAACAGGACTATGTGGAGCAGAATAGACAGGCCTCACGAAAGAAAAAGGTTTATGTCATAGCGGACCAGCAAGGAGAAGGGTTACAAGAAACTTTACAAACATTACTAGGCAATGATTATCGTGTTTTTTGCTTCTGGAAAAGTCAAGCACGTCTAACAGAATTAATAAACACTTGTATAAATGATCTGCGTGGTCTTACTATGTGGGACTACTTAGTTGTTTTAGGAGGTATGAACGACAACAATCCACTCGAATTTAAAACGAAACTTCTTAAATGGCTACATGTATTAACTAACACGAACGTCCTTATTTGTGGCCTACCAACTAATTCTCATTTAAATAATATAGCAATTAACTATGAAATAAGTCTAATTTGTAAAGGGTTCCCACACAGTGCTTTTGTGACTATGTACTATAGAAAAGCTAGACATGGGTCGAAGTTCTTTGTCTCAAATTTAGGTTTCTCGATAACCAGAGAAATTATTCACATGTCACACCAATCGAAGTCAACTCCACACTATTTAAATTTTAGTACACCGACTAGGAAAACAACCTTAACTTCCCTGTCACCTCTAGCCCAATCAGTCAATGAAAACAGTGCTGAACGTAATCAAGACCCTGAGCCTTTTTTTAAAAAAAATTACAACTTTAGGGTTTTACACCAAAATATTGAAGGTTTCTTATCAAAGAGGAGTATTTTCGAGGTAGCGTTACATGAACTTTCAAAAAAATACAACAACTCCCTTGACTTAATTTGTCTTACTGAAACTTTTATCCCACGGGGCAGTGAAGCTAATATGATCTTGAATGGTTATTCCGTAGTAACTTCCTTTTGTAGAGATAAAAAGAGCAGGAATAATAGGTCACGAGGCGGAGTTTGTATAATGCACGCTAATAATTCCGTTGAAGTCAAAGAAATTTCATTTGTAAAAGAATTAGGTACTGAAAAGAGTTTCGAATGCTGTGGTGTAGATATACTACAGTACAAACTAATTATAATATGTATTTACAGGATTCCGGCCTCCAATGCTGGAATATTCTTTGACAAACTTGAAATCTTATTACATAAATTAAAAAGTAGGCGAAACAGAAAAATAATCCTAACAGGCGATTGGAATATTGACACCCTTAGTCCTAGGCCTGAAAAACTAAGGTATGCAAAAAAGTTAAGGGAGATACTCGAAAGTCACAATTTCGAACTTCACATCGAATCGGCGACGCGGAAATCGTCCTGCATAGATCATTTTGCAAGCAATACAGAAGCAGTTGGCGAAACTCTACCTTTACAGATATCAGACCATAATACTGCTCAATTGTTAACGGTACCAGTATCCAAAAAGAGACCCGATATAAAATGTTACTTTGAATTTAAAAGAGATTTTAATGCTGAAAATGTGGAAAAATTTAAGTACTTCATACAAAATTATCCATGGCACCATATTATTAATTCCGAGGACACCCAATCAGTGTTTACCTCCTTCCATAAAGAACTGCAATTACTTTACGACTTATGTTTCCCTAAATATAGAGTCAAACGCATTAATTCATCAATCAATAAACCGCGCTGGTTGACCCGTGGAATTCGAAAATCTTGCTTCAAAAAACGGAAACTACGCATGTCATACTACAGTAAAAACCACAGTTAAACGCGAACTGGGACTCGATTTATCTCTTGACAAGGAGAACTGCGAAGGCTGTATTTATGGGAAAGCCCATAGACTTAAATTCGGGACGAGAACGCGTGCTAGTGCACCGGGAGGGCTCGTTCATACCGACGTTTGTGGACCATTTCAACCAAGTTACTCAAACTACAGATACTACGTTTTGTTCAAAGATGACTATATTGGCTACCGTATGGTGTACGTGCTGCGACACAAGTCTGAGGTTAAGAATAAACTCGTCTTGATGCTTAAACAAACGGAAACAGCTGGACACACTGTAAAATGCCTGCTTAGTAATAACGGAGGTGAATTCGACAACAAGTCCATTCGAGAAATCCTGAACGCGCATGGAATTCAACAAAGACTTGTGACACCTTACACGCCGGAGCAAAATGGAGTGAGCGAACGAGAGAATCGAACTCTGGTCGAAACCGCGAGATCCATGGTGTATGCGCACGAAGCTTTGCAGCAACAACTGTGGGCAGAACTTATTAACACGGCTGCATATATTTTGAATAGAACAGGTCCAACAAAGACTGAGGGAAAATCTCCCTACGAATTTTGGTGTGGAAAAAAGCCGATTATTAAACATTTGAGAATCATCGGATCGAATGCTTACGCCCACATTCCAAAACAGAAACGCAAAAAATTAGATAAGAAAGCCATCAGAGGCAGACTCGTTGGCTACGACGAAGACTGTTACCAGATCTGGATCACAGATGGAAAGAAGAACACGCTTATCCGCTCGCGTGACGTAATCTTCGACGAGAGACCACTTCCCATTGATGAAAAGTCTTCTAATGAGGCACAGACAGAAACTAAGGATTATACTTTTAAACTGCCATTGGATAACGCCAAAGACAGCGAGGCCTCTCAGTCACATCAAGATCCACCAAGGTTAACAGCCCCTATAGAAAACGAGGAAGATCGTATCGACGACGATCTGGAGATGAGCACAAACAACGATGGACATGATCTCGAGGGAGAGAACCCAGAACCAGTTCCAGACGGAAACCATATCGAGGAAAACCCAAAACCAGTTCCAGTCGAAGATCATATCCAGGAACAAGACGTGCTAGATCCACCAGACGACAATTTTGAAGAATTTTGACTCGCTACGATTAGAGCCCTATTGAGTGTCAGTGCACAAGAAAACTTACATCTCATACAGTTTGATGTTTGTACAGCATTCCTTAACGGCGAGTTAAAGAAAGAGATTTATGTCAAGCAACCGGAAGGCTATGGAGACGGAACGTCAAATGTTTGGAAGCTTAACCGAAGCCTGTACGGATTAAAACATGCTCCGAGATGTTGGAACTCTTGCTTTGAAAGCATACTGCTGAGCATGGGCTTCAATCAATCCGAAGCAGACTGCTGCCTGTATACCAAACACTTTGAAAATCGACATAAAATACTAATGACATTGTATGTCGACGATGGATTAGTAGCTGCAACAGATGAGAAACTGTCGACCGCCTTCATAAACGACCTCAAGGAACGGCTGAACATTACAACGAAGCCAGCGACCTATTACCTGGGATTACAAATATCCAGAGAAAAGGACGGTTCCATTCTTATCAATCAGGAAGCCTACGCTAAGAAGCTCCTTCAGCGCTTCGGAATGGAAAACTGCAACCCTGTTGCTACGCCATTTGAGAAGGCAACACCTACTGAACCAGCAGCTTTCAATTCTAGAACATGATAAACCCTATACTGGTCGTATACCCTTCGGTGTAACAAATGCATTTCAAAGAGCTAGTGAGAGACCACATTATTGAAAAAGAAAAACTATAAGGAGTTTATGCATATTACAACGATATAACGGTTTGTGGGATTGATCAAAAGGTTACGACAAAAAGTTAAGTAAATTTAATGAAATTGCCTCCCACTACAATCTAACTATTAACCTCTCTCTAACTATTAACAAAGAAATAATAATACTTTATTTGTTTTCATCACAAAGTCATGCAGGTTCCAAGAGAAGTGAATTTTGGAAAACTGATATAAATCTTCTTGGATATAACATTTGCAATGGTACTTTAAGCCAGATCCAGACCATCTACGTCCCCTCTTGGAATTACCTATCCCATCAGATTCATCAGCACTAAAACGAGTTTTAGGGTTGTTTGCGCATTATTCTCGTTGGATCAAAAACTTTTTGCAAAAATACACATTTTAGTAAAAGAAAAAGTTTTTCTTCTAAGTGCCAATGCTCAAGAAACATTTCATCTGATTAAAAAAGAGATAGCAAACTCGACTATTCATGCTATAGAAGATAATGTCCCTCTTACCGTAGAAACAGATGCTTCAGATCATGGTCTTGCTGCAACCCTTTCCCTAAAAGGTATACCGGTAGCATTTTTCTCCAGATCACTATCAAACGCCGAGAAAAATTATTCTTCCATTTAGAAGAAGGCTGCCGCTATCGTGAAGGGTTTAAATAAATGGCGTCAGTTCCTCATTGGTAGACCTTTTCATCTTATTATATTACAATACTATGCCCTGACCTAAGTGTTGTAACAGTAAAAAATAAATTAATGGAATTATTTGCGGTATTCGGGTTTCCTTTATTTGTTCATTCCTATAGAGGTGCAACATTCCTGTCGGCTGAATTACGGAATTTTTTTCATGGCATCGGTACGGCCACAAGCTATTCAACACCTTACAACCTTCAAGGATATGGACAAACAGAACGAAACAACAGAATAATTTGAAAAACTATTCAACTGGCTATACACTCATCATCATTGCCTACATCTCAATGGGAAATTGTCCTTTCCTCCATTCTATTCACTCATTGCTGTGCTCAGCTACAGAATGACACCTTATGAAAGGATGTTTAACCACTCACGTCGATCAACTAATGGACAATCTATGCTGACCTGGCTTTCGACGTGAAATAAAGCACTTTTGAAAAGTCATGAAAGACGCAGCAAGTATGACCCTTTAGTTGAGGAAGTGGAATTGTTGGAAGCTTATCCATTTCATTCCCGAGTGAGATTGCAGAGTGGGAGAGAAGTGACAGTATCGAATCGTCACCTAGCACCGACACCATCATCTTCCGAAGATAATAGTGAGTCTTCTTACGAGTCTCTCACTTCTGATGCCGAAACAGACGAACCTAGTTCACATGCGTCTGATGCCACTGAACAAGATGATCAAGATGCTGGTGGTGGGAGGGCGCCACCTCTGCGCTTAGTAATATCGGCTTTGTTTATTTTTATTTCGTAAAAATATAAGAACGCAAACTTGTATATAGAAAGTATAATAAACGTTACAAATAGCTGTGATTCTTATGTATAATTGTTTGTGAGTTAATCCATCAAGAACCAATTGTAAAAATTATAGTTTACGTCTGACAGTGTTAAGCGATAAGTGCTACAATTATGGATCTTTCGAATAAACTTTGACCATAAGACATTCATGTGAGTACCGAAACACACTCTAATGAAACAACAAAAAGTGACCAAAGTGTTAAATATTTTTAGACAGTCGAACTTACAATATATTACACTAATATCGTTCGTTAAAGATTTCAAAATATCACAACAACATCAATTGACCCAACAGCGCTTGCGCACATACATTCTTAGAACGGCTGTTTTACCGACTCATAAACGTCACGCAACTGACAGTCAGCGTCAGCGCCATTTGAAAACTGGCTATACGGTTTTTCGTAGTAGTGTTAGTGTAATCCGGAAGAGGTCGCTACGATACAAGACTTTGGATAATATCAAAGAATGGCTTCGACAGCGTCGATCAATTGCGCCAAATGTAAAAAGAAAATAACAACCACTGAACAGCTAAATTGCCAGATTTGTAAGAAATGTTATTACTTAGATTGCGCATCGGTATCATATGCACTATTTCGGTTGATGAAGAATAAAGATACTTGGAAATGCAGACAATGTGCAGGAAAACAAAATAATCCACAACCAAACAAAGCGCAAAAGCAAAAATCAGCAATAAACTCATCAACCCCAAAACCAAATAGTAATAATGTAACAGGCGGCTCATACCAACATGAAACAGAAGTAAGTTGTATTAATCCGCAAGGGTCAAGTTCGAGTTCACTCAACCATGTAAGTCAATCGGAAAACAAAGGTAACGTTGGCTCTGTTGAAAAACTCGATTATGTTACCAGAAGAAAGCCGCGGAACCTGTCAGAATCTGCTGAAACTTCAGGCAGCTCGCATCTGTCCTTATCTGACTCACAGGCACAATGTAGGAGCGTGCCTGAATTATCTACTCTACAGAACGAAGAAATAGAAATGCTAAAAATAGAAATAAACAACCTGAAGTCAGCACTTCAAACTACTGAAAATGAAATGGAGAACACGTTACTGGAAAAAACGGTACTCGAAAAGAAAATCAAAGAACAAGACCGGAAAATACAGCAATTGCTCCTAATCTGTGGAAATCCTGAAAGTCAGCAGCCAAATATATCTAAAAATAAAAAGAAGAAGAAAAAAAAACAAAAATAAAACAAGCAAATCCATAAATAATTACAACTTAAGTCCGAGACATATCAATAAGTCTAAGAATAACCACATCAGTGATAGTATGTTACTTAAAAACACGCAAACTTTACCTGAAAACCAGAGAAAGGCGGCGATCTGCTCTCCATCACTTACTGAAACACCGAAACAGGACTATGTGGAGCAGAATAGACAGGCCTCACGAAAGAAAAAGGTTTATGTCATAGCGGACCAGCAAGGAGAAGGGTTACAAGAAACTTTACAAACATTACTAGGCAATGATTATCGTGTTTTTTGCTTCTGGAAAAGTCAAGCACGTCTAACAGAATTAATAAACACTTGTATAAATGATCTGCGTGGTCTTACTATGTGGGACTACTTAGTTGTTTTAGGAGGTATGAACGACAACAATCCACTCGAATTTAAAACGAAACTTCTTAAATGGCTACATGTATTAACTAACACGAACGTCCTTATTTGTGGCCTACCAACTAATTCTCATTTAAATAATATAGCAATTAACTATGAAATAAGTCTAATTTGTAAAGGGTTCCCACACAGTGCTTTTGTGACTATGTACTATAGAAAAGCTAGACATGGGTCGAAGTTCTTTGTCTCAAATTTAGGTTTCTCGATAACCAGAGAAATTATTCACATGTCACACCAATCGAAGTCAACTCCACACTATTTAAATTTTAGTACACCGACTAGGAAAACAACCTTAACTTCCCTGTCACCTCTAGCCCAATCAGTCAATGAAAACAGTGCTGAACGTAATCAAGACCCTGAGCCTTTTTTTAAAAAAAATTACAACTTTAGGGTTTTACACCAAAATATTGAAGGTTTCTTATCAAAGAGGAGTATTTTCGAGGTAGCGTTACATGAACTTTCAAAAAAATACAACAACTCCCTTGACTTAATTTGTCTTACTGAAACTTTTATCCCACGGGGCAGTGAAGCTAATATGATCTTGAATGGTTATTCCGTAGTAACTTCCTTTTGTAGAGATAAAAAGAGCAGGAATAATAGGTCACGAGGCGGAGTTTGTATAATGCACGCTAATAATTCCGTTGAAGTCAAAGAAATTTCATTTGTAAAAGAATTAGGTACTGAAAAGAGTTTCGAATGCTGTGGTGTAGATATACTACAGTACAAACTAATTATAATATGTATTTACAGGATTCCGGCCTCCAATGCTGGAATATTCTTTGACAAACTTGAAATCTTATTACATAAATTAAAAAGTAGGCGAAACAGAAAAATAATCCTAACAGGCGATTGGAATATTGACACCCTTAGTCCTAGGCCTGAAAAACTAAGGTATGCAAAAAAGTTAAGGGAGATACTCGAAAGTCACAATTTCGAACTTCACATCGAATCGGCGACGCGGAAATCGTCCTGCATAGATCATTTTGCAAGCAATACAGAAGCAGTTGGCGAAACTCTACCTTTACAGATATCAGACCATAATACTGCTCAATTGTTAACGGTACCAGTATCCAAAAAGAGACCCGATATAAAATGTTACTTTGAATTTAAAAGAGATTTTAATGCTGAAAATGTGGAAAAATTTAAGTACTTCATACAAAATTATCCATGGCACCATATTATTAATTCCGAGGACACCCAATCAGTGTTTACCTCCTTCCATAAAGAACTGCAATTACTTTACGACTTATGTTTCCCTAAATATAGAGTCAAACGCATTAATTCATCAATCAATAAACCGCGCTGGTTGACCCGTGGAATTCGAAAATCTTGCTTCAAAAAACGGAAACTACGCATGTCATACTACATTAATAAAAGTTTAAATAATAAAAGAAAGTATAGAGCTTACAGTAACTTATTGAAGAACTTAATAGTTACGGCACAAAAAATTAATAATAATAGATATATTAAGAACGCCAAAAACACATGTATTGCGAGTTGGAATGTAATAAACGATAAAAATAGTAAACATCCTAGTAATAAACATTATATTAAATATATAAAAGTAATAACAAAATAATCTACGAGCCTAGAGAAATAGCAAATAAATTTAACAATCACTTTATAAATAATAAGAATAATAATAATTGTAATAATAGTGACATCAAACTTATAAATAACAATAATGCAAGCATATTCCTGAGGCCTACTGATGAAAATGAAATAAGCAAAATCATCCAATCCTTAAAAATCACTAACTCGACTGGATACGACGAGATAAACACAAAAATTATTAAACTTTGTGTTAAAGAATTGGCCCCAATCTTAGCACATTTAGTTAACTTGTCGCTTTTACATGGCATTTTTCCATCGACGTTTAAAATATCCATAGTAAAACCTCTATTTAAGAAAGGAGACAAAGATTGTATAAATAATTACCGTCCAATCACATTAATACCAATACTATCACCTGTTTCAATACTACTGTACCTTTACAAAGCGCTAGCAGAGTCAATCATATCATATGGACTTAGTAGTTATGGACGAACTTACAAGTCACACCTCGACAACATTTATCAACTACAACTCCGTATCTTAAAAACGATCGCCCCTACAAACATTAAAACCAAATATAAAGATAATTATAACGAATTATTTGATTACTTCAAAATTATGCCCATTCACAAAAAAATTAAATATACGTTATTAATAGAACAATTTTTTAACCAAACAATTCAACACTTTGTCTCCCATAAGCCGGTCACACGAAGCGTCACCCAATCCTTACTAATAGTGCCACGAGTCCAAAACGACTATGGTAAACAATGTTTAAAGTATATTTTACCTAAATTAATAAATGAACTTCCTACAAATCTGAAAAATAAAATTACTAGTAATAATATTAAAACCATATTAAAAAAATGCCTTTTACAAATTAAATCAAGCTAGTTATTTATTTATTACGTTTATGTATTTATGTATCTATATCTATCTTAAGTATATGTACAAATAAAAATTAAAAGTAGGCAACCTTTATAAATAGCTAACAACACCCGATGAAGCTTAAAACATAGTCTGATAGGTAATATAAATAAACAATTTTTCTGCTGGGACCCTGTATACGTCGATCAACATCGTACGACGAATGACGTGAATAGCAAACGATTGGTACCAAGCGCTCCTGACTGAATGACGGTGCACGGATAAATCTAAATAGGTTTTTGTTGCACCGTTTAGTATATAAATTTGTATTTTTAATGTTATAATAATAAATAATAAAATAATAATAAAATCAAAAATTTGGGAAAGGGTAATTTATGACCGATTAATGTCCTTTGTTAAAAAATACAAAATCATTTGTGCGGAACAGTACGGATTTCAGAAAGGGAAATCCACGACGCATGCATGTTTTTCACTAATCAAACATATATCAGACTTAATGGATAAGAGGGTACCTGTGACATCAGTTTTCTTTGATATGAGTAAGGCATTTGACTGCGTTTCCCATGAAATCCTTTTAAGGAAACTAGACAGGTATGGAATTCGGGGTGTAGCCAATAAACTGATTAAAGACTACCTCAGTCACAGATCACAATGTGTAGAGTTAAATAATATTAGTGACCAGCCGGAAACCTCCAATCATAGATCAGATTTAAAGCATAACGAGGTTGGGGTTCCCCAAGGTGGTATCCTGGGACCTTTGTTATTCATCTTGTACGTGAATGATCTACCAGCCATCACACAATACCCTTCCACACTATTTGCAAATGATTTATCTATTTCAATATGCAAAACCCCTGATCTAGACTATGAATCAGAAATTAATATAACCATCAGTAAAGTTGTTGATTGGCTAGTGCGCAATAATCTAAATGTTAACCATGAGAAAACTACATACTTACAGTTCATGAATAGAAACAAACCACCAGAAAACATCACCATATTAGCTAAAAACATTCCTATAGTAGAGACCACAGAAACGAAATTCCTTGGTATCACGCTGGACACACACTTGTCATGGAAACAGCATGTAGAGGCAGTCATTACCAAAATCAACAGATTTATATACGCCTTGTACCGTCTGCGAAGTATTTGCAATGAAAAGACTGCACTTATAGCGTACCATGGCTATGTGTGTTCTGCGTTACGATACGGACTAATAATGTGGGAGAACTCTGTAGAAATCCATAAACTGTTCATTATACAGAAAAAGTGTGTGAGAGCCATGTGTGGTGCAGGGCTGATAGAACCATGCAGACCTCTGTTCAGGGGGCTGAATCTCCTGACTCTACCCTCAATGTATATTTACGAGGCGTGTACGTTTGTTAAAAAGAATCAAAACCTCTTTGAGAACAGGAATTACAGCTTTCGAACAAGGTACCCTAACAGGTTAGCCAGCACTACGCATACTACCACTACTTTTGCCAGAAACAGTTCAAATATGTGTGTAAAGCTGTACAATCTTTTACCAGACTCTCTAAAATTATTACCGGAAATCAAATTTAAAAAACTTCTTCACAACATGCTTGTAATAAATTGTTTTTATTCTGTGACAGAATTTGTAAATTTCGACTTTAATAGGTGGCGTCCAATATGAAATGACATACATCACATTTAATTTATTAAGATTTTTTTATTTTTTTATTTGACATTTAGAGTTTTATTTGACATTTTTATTTTGACATTTTATATTTGACATTACCTTATAAATAATATTTCATTCATTCTTTTTAAAAAATTTGCATACCAACTTGTTGGTGCACCACGCTTGTACTTTTTTTTCACTTTAACAGCTGTAACATACCGTGTTTGCGTGCAAATAAATATATTTCATTTCATTTCATTTCCGCGTGATGAACTGCGACGCTCGGAAAGAGAGCGACGAGCTCCTGCCTGCCTGCGCGATTATGTGACAGACTAAGAATTGAAGAACCTGGTAGGGTAAATGTGGTATCTATGATTATCATGTCATGTTGTCAGTGTCTTCATAAAGATGAAGATTAAAAAACGTTTATTAACACACTTGAGTAAACATAGAGTTCTACACACAAGACAATTTGGCTATAAAAGTGGTGTGGGTACGTCCGATGCGATCGATATGTTTTTGGAAGACATAGTGACTAAGATGAATGAGAACAATAAGGTCGTTGGCCTATTTCTTGATCTAAGCTCTGCCTTTGCAATGGTCGATCACTCACTATTGCTATTTAAGTTGGAGTATTATGGTATTAGAGGCAATATACTCCACTTTATCGAATCTTATTTGTGTAACCGTAGGCAGTTTGTAGAAGTTAGACAGGTGGGAGCAGATGGATCGGAAAAAATAGGTACTTCTAAACTTTTTGACATGCGTAGAGGCGTTCCTCAAGGATCAATATTAGGACCAATATTTTTTATAATTTTTATAAATGACATTTTATCTTATATGAGTAAAGTGGTACCAGAAGCAAACTTAGTCATATTTGCTGATGATACAAATGATGTACTTTCTAAACCTAACACAGAAGAACTTGAGAAAATTGCCAATGAAACTTTAGCAGCCTTTCATGTTTGGTTTACAGCAAATAAACTACAGGTAAATGAAAAAAAGACAAGCGCTATTCTCTTTAAATCGACAGTTAATAAAAAAACAACCTTGAACTTGAAGATGTGTAATCAAAAAATTGAGTTAGTCCCAACAGTTAAGTTTTTAGGAATACAAATTGATGCTCCTCTAAACTGGAAAACCGAATTAAATACGATCGAAAGCTCAATTAGCTCTGCCTGTTTTGCTCTTAGGACTTTACGAGACGTTCTTGGTATTGACCAGCTTAGAGCTGTATATTTCGCTTTAGTAGAGTCAAGATTAAGGTACAGTATTAAAAATTGGGGTAACGGGTATAAGTATAATGTCACTAAGGCTTTCACAATTCAAAAAACCGGCCAAGTGCGAGTCGGACTCACGCACCGAGGGTTCCGTACCACCACATAATCATAATTGTATTAGTTGAAATTTCAGTAAGTTAATGTGCTAGATTTTTTAAAGTCCGACACGCGCTTGACCAAATTTGATTATTTGTTGTTATTTTATAGCTTATGCTCTGTAAACATACCAATTTTTAAGTTTGTAAGTGTCCCTGTTTTAAGAATAGAACTAAAACAAAAATCGCCACCTCGACCATTCAACTTGACCCCTCTCTTATATGAATGTTCTTGAAACGGGAGCTCATCTCAATTGGTTATCATTAGTTGTGAGAAAAGTTGTAATATTTAATGATTTCAGACTTTTCCCATTATTTGTACTGTGAGACCTAGCTTCTTGCCAAATTTCATAATTTTAGGTCAACGGGAAGTACCCTGTAGGTTTTGCATTTTTGCATAAATGTATGGAGATGAAGACATAAAAAGCCATATCTTTTGATTGCGTCGTTGTAAAAAATTTAAATTTTCAGATCTTGTGTGGTTCATGGACCTTAATATTCGTTATGAATTTCAACCTGATACATCTTCTCGTTCGTGAGAAAAAGGGTCTTGACAGACAGACAGACAGGCAGACAGACAGGCAGACAGACAGACAGACAGACAGACGGACAACAAAGTGATCCTATAAGGGTTCCGTTTTTTTATTTTGAGGTACGGAACCCTAAAAAGGGCAATACGCACTATAGCCAGAATCCCTCCGTGGGAATCTTGTAAGGAATATTTTAAGAAATATAAAATTCTGACTATGCCCGGTCTCTATGTAATGGTACTTTTAGTTGATATAGTTAAAAATAGGCACAAGTTTAAAACTGATTGTGATATGCAAATAAGACTTAAAAGTAGAAGGTTAGATCTAATTAATGTCATTAAACCAAACCTAAATATTGTCAAGAATAGTCCTTTGTACCAAGCTGTAAATATATTTAACAAGTTACCAACTGATTTAAAGAACATTGATAATTTGATTAATTTTAAGAGACATTTGAAAAAAAAAATATTAGAAAAAGTTTTATGTAGTGTTAACGACCTGTAAGCTAGTGAACCTTGTACTTGACCTGTGATATTAACTTACTGACATCAGAATTATTATTATCTTTTTTTTTTGACATTGTTTATTTTAATTTATGTGAATTTTGAACTTAATTTATGTAGAGAATAGATTTGACATGATTTAATTTTTTGGGATATTTTATATTGTAGACCATTTTATTTTATTTTCTAGTGATTTTGTTTTTAATTTTTCATTCGATACTTCATTTCTATTTTTGTGATATTATTTAAATTTTTAGTTTTATTCTATTTATTAATTTTATTGTAATTCGCACACAGTTATGTACTGTTTCATGAATAAAGATGATGATGTCTGCAAGAATTTGTTGACTAAAGCCCAATTCGGGTTTATAATGTTTCATTGATTACTACAGATCCCACAGCCAGATTATGCTCCTATCTGTTATTCGAACAAAATGTGGTCTATATGGAAGGTTACACATGGGATCATACAACGCCCTAAGGTTTTAAATAACTTGTGCGAGCAAGCTATATCGGAATCCTCAGCGTGCGTGTCTGACTCGCAGATGACCGGTTTTTTTATGTTATGGCCTAGTTTTTGTCACCTTGTTTTTACTGAAATAAACTTTCAACACTCTTAAACATGAAAAGACTTTACATTCGGAATGTTGTTTACTCTCTCTACTTTTTGATCACCCCACGTATAATACAGGAGATAATATAGAATTTGGTGTCATAATAATTCCCACAGAGACAGAGTTTGTAAATCTAAGAGTACGAAAAAGAAAAACATAAAAAGTCATGTGTGGTAATTACATGCTGAAAAAGGTAATGGCATTTTCTTAAAGGACGTAGGCTTCTTTTAAACGGCCCATACAAAGCCCTGCCTGCAGGGCCCTGCTTGCAGTGCCACTGCCAATCGTACTTTGTGTGGGCATGCAGGGCCGACAAAATCGCCGTTAGATCGGCCCTGCAACACCACACACGGTACGATTGGCAGTGCGCACTGCAAGCAGGGCCCTGCAGGCAGGGCTTTGTATGGGGCGTTTTAATGAGCTGTTTTCACGATTTTAGGCTTCCCGCACACGACCGAGAATCGCTGGGCAATTATCGGCCAGGACAAGGACGGAAGATTCAGGTGATAACAGGTCAGAGCGGGATGCCGACAAAAAATCGGTCACCGATTCTCGGTCGTGTGCGGGAGCCCTAAGTGTCGCTCACCTCTCGGGCTATGGGCTATACCAAGGAATATAGTACTCTCTAACCGGCTATACCATCTAGAAACTAAAATGCTAGTGGAAAACCCTCAGTACGCAAGTCCGACTTGCACTTGACCTGGTTTTTTTTAATAAATCACGTTGTGTATCTGTACATGTGTATCCGAACTCCGAAATCTGTCCGTTTGCGGTCAGCGGTCAGCCGTTGAATTGAATACAAAAATTCCAAAATTCTTTCTTCTTTTCTCCTTTGTTTTAGCTTGGAAAAGTTGCAATTGCATTCGAAGTATTTTATTAGAATCTAAGGAAGTAGTGTTTCTGTAATGGATTACTCTACTATTAGCAATAAAACCACTTTTACCGAAACTGAGGAGTTAACTAACGGTGAGCTAAATGAGAGGTACTATTTGCTCAAAAAACAGCATGAAAACCTTGCTACTAGTTATGAAGCACTGAAACAGGAGTTGCACGAAACTAAACGAAGTCACCAGACAATTTTGGACGTGCAGAAGCACTTGACTATCGAGTTAGAAGCTTACCAAGCAGAGGAAGCTCGCCGTAAGACTGAACTCGCCTCTCGTGTCACAGCTCTTCAAGAAGAGATATCAGTCCTACTTGATGAAAACAGTGAAACAGCTATCAATCACGGCAACGAGATAAAGAAGTTAGAAGCAGAAATCAAGCGCTTAAAAGAAGAAAACGCTGTGAATCTTCGAAGAAAGTCACCTGAACGAGATAATTCGGAGTTGGATGAAGCTAGAACGGCTTTGCACGCAGCTTTGTGCGATGCCAGTGCAGCTAAAACGGCTCTTGAAGATGCTAGAGCGGAAATTGCGTCTTGGAAGCTAAGAGCTGAGGACTTAGTGTCAGAAATGGGGGAGATG
The DNA here is from genome assembly GCA_947532105.1 of Athrips mouffetella. Taxonomy (NCBI): domain Eukaryota; kingdom Metazoa; phylum Arthropoda; class Insecta; order Lepidoptera; family Gelechiidae; genus Athrips; species Athrips mouffetella. Next base: position 18,321,901 of record OX383963.1, read on the forward strand.
AGAGCAGCAGCTGAGTTGCGGCGGGAGGAACTTCGAGCAGCGGGGGAGAGGGAAGCGACGGCTTTAGCTGAGTTGGCAGAAGCCAGGGCTTTGCTACATCAGCACACTAACAACACTGAGGATCTGCAGCCTCATGGTGAGCTTTGATAACTTTACATTTTCCAATTGCTTACCTAATCGCATACCTGTGCCTTGTTATTTTTTTATATGAGTTTTATTTTCAGCGACCAAGGGAAACTCCATATTTGCTGAAGTTGAAGACAAAAGATTAGAGATGGCAAATAATCTGATCCAAATGAAACAAAGCAATTCTAGGGTAAGTTAAAGTTGTAAAAATATATGAGCAGATAAAAATATTATGACCAGATTGTCAACTCTTTAATTCTTTTTAGAAAGGCTTTCTTGAACTGGCTGTAAATATCAGGATCTGCTTGAAGAATGCCTTTTTTCATTATATCTTTATTTGTTTTTTTTTTAGTTGAAGAGGGAGCTAGCCAACAAGCAGTCAGAACTAGAAGCTCTTCTTCATGAGAAGCAGACCATCTGGGAGCAACAGGCTGGTGCAGCTGCCCATTATGACAAACAACTTATTGGTAAGATCATCAAAATTAACACCAGCAAAAGTTTTACTTGGCACTTCGATTCCATTCTTCTTTGCATGCACAAGTCTGATTCATGATTTGATGGTCCCTACCCTACTAAGCCTACAGCGCTATATGCCGGGACTGCACTTTTAAAATATAAAAATCTGAAGATGCTATTGGTATCTTTTGTGATCTATCCAAAGCATTTGATTGCGTAGATCATAGCACATTGTTGCTAAAACTTGAATATTACGGTGTTAAGAATAATTCACTTAAACTACTTAGGTCATATTTGGAAAACAGGATTCAAAAGGTACAAGTAAACAGGACGAAATCACTGGGATCTGTTGTCAAAATTGGCGTACCTCAGGGGTCCATATTAGGGCCATTTTTATTCCTTATTTATATTAATGACCTTCCTTCTGTGGTGAAGAATCTGTCAAAGATTGTCTTATTTGCTGATGATACTTCATTAATATTCAATGTAAGTAGGAAATCACAAAATTATAACGAAGTCAATGATGCACTTCGACAGATTCATGCATGGTTTACTGTTAACAATCTGGTCCTAAACGCCAAAAAAACTAAATGTATTAAATTTGCACTACCAAATGTAAGGTCTACTTCACATAACATAGTATTGAATAATGAACGATTAGATTTTGTAAATAGTACAGTTTTCTTAGGGTTAACACTAGACTCTAAACTTCAATGGGGCCCTCATATAACGGCTCTTTCTGGTCGATTGAGCTCGGCTGCATATGCTGTTAGAAAAATCAGACAACTTACTGATGTAGCTACTGCAAGGCTGGTTTACTTTAGCTACTTCCATAGCATTATGTCTTATGGCATACTGCTTTGGGGCCGAGCAGCTGATATACATTCAATATTCGTTTTACAAAAGAGGGCTATAAGAGCAATTTATTGCCTGAAGACTCGTGATTCCCTGAGAGAACTGTTCAAGGAAATCAACATAATGACAGTGCCATGCCAGTATATCTATGAAAATATAATGTATGCTAGAAAGAACATTCATCAATTACCTAAAATTTGTGACAGGCATAATTTTAATACTAGAAATAAGCATAAAATTGATCAACCATATACTAGATTAACTAAAGTCAATACATCTTTCGTTGGTCTGTGTATACGATACTACAACAAAATACCTGACAATATAGTGCAATTACCTGAGAGAAAGTTTAAAGAATGTGTAAAGCAAACGTTATGTAAAAAAGCTTACTACAGATTGGATGACTATATGAATGACAATGTGGTATGGTGCTCTGATATTCCAGCGAAACACAAGAAACACATTGTAAAAAGCCGACTCTTAAAGTAGGCCGTGCTGCAGTGGTTTCTTGCCGTTTCTTTTACGCTGCCATAGCACGATCCGAAACGGCGTAGACTCGCTCTATTTGCATTGTATTCTGCATGACATTCAATAAGTATTCTGTAAAGAATCTACATTGAATAAATTATCTGAATCTGAATCTGAATCTGAATCTATTTATCTGTCTATTTGACCTTTATATGGCAGTAGCTAGTCGAAATTTACACAGAATTTTTGTTAATACACGCTTAGCGCATAATTGAGTAGGTCGAATTTCCCATACATAATGATAGTCAAAATTTTTTATATTTAATTTCCAAAAGTTGTAGAATGAAAGTTGTTCAGTTACTACCTCCCAAGAGGTTAAGTGTATTTAAAATTAAAACATTGTATAACATACTATTTAAACTTTATATTGACGTAAAAACCTGTGTATTATTTTCAGAGAGCTATGAAGAGCGCATCACGCAGTTAGAGGCTCTGTGTGAGCGACAAAGGAGAGAGTTGGCTCGGTGGTTTGGGAAGCTTTGTGAACCGACATCCCCCGGCTGGTTGCCAGGAGTTCTTGAACATCTCAAGTATGTACAATCTTAGTGTTGTATTACCAATTTCCTCTCAAGTATGAGATTCCTATCAAGTGGTATAAAAAAAAAAGAAAGATCTCACACTTGAGGCGAGTTGCAAATTAAATCAAATGTAAAATAAGATGTTAAAAAACTGATGCGCCCACATTTTGCATGTAAAATTTTTCATTCATCTTTCTCATTTCTTTATCATGCCTCTTTCCCGTCGGGATAAGCATAGACCATAGTCCTCCACCTGCTATGATCTTGATACTTGATCTCTTTCGAAAAATTTATAACTGCTTAGGATATACAGGTAAAGAATATTATTATAGTCACAAAAATATTAGTCAGTATAGTTCTGCAATAATTCAAAACTGGGACGTGCATGCTTGAATTTGATGGACAGGGATTAGGTAATAATGCAATTTTGGCATAAAAGGAAGAGACCGATTTATCAATAAATTAAAACCAAAATATCTGAATTACCAATGTTGGTGGAGTAGACCTGACAAGACAAGGGAGGTGTTTTTTTTGGAGAATTTCAAACCTTGTCTAATAATTTACCATCTAGAAGAATTTTATTTTCCAAAATTTTTGTAATAAAATAAATAATTCGTAAAAATTTGAATTACGAATGTGAATTTATGAAAAAGCGTGTAATTTGCTCTTATAAATTTACAAATTAGTCCTTTTCCAAATGCTAGATTTAGCCCGAAAACGATCAAGCAGGCAACACTGCCACCTTTTGTGCCTGTCAGGCAATTTTGCAATTTATTTCCATGATGGTAAAGTTCGTTTTGAAATGTAATTAGAAATTGCTCTGCTTTGCTTTGCTCTCGGTGTGCGCCGGCTCAAAGGCGTTTATTGTAAAGGATCTTGTACTGGAGAATGAGCAGCAACATAAATTCTCTGTAAATAAATAAATAAGCACCCAGCACAAACATGAAAGAAAGTTGTTGTTTTGTCTTTTAAGTAAGCCCTTTTAGTTATCGGTACATACCATCCTCTAAACTATATATAAGATAGGATAAGTGGATAGAACAGCATGATTATGCTGTTGGCCATACAGTGCTGTCTTGATGATATGATCCTGTCACCAAATGCGATGCACGCAAAGTAACTCCCACCCTGTTCAATGAAAGGAGTATAGGGGCATTGCCCTAGCAACATGTTTTGCTTAACTTATTTTTTTTTTGTTGCAATGTAAGTAAGACTTGAAATTGACAATATTTTTTAATAGCGTGACTTTCATGAGAGCCTTTAAACTAACAATATTTTAAAATTATGAAACTTTATGACGAAAATGATTCCCATTCTGAGAAGGCATTTTCTGTTGTTTAGGTTTGATTCCGAAGGCCAAATTTCTTCTTATAATGATGAAGTTAGTAATACAGAAGCAGAAAATGCAAAAGCTGTAGAAGTCCCTGAACAGTTTGCAGATGAACCAACTCCTAAGCCACATAAAGAGAAAAACAATCTATACATAAGCACATATAATGTTGGTTCCTTGAATACAGAAGATCAGTTGGTAATGTTTGAAAAGGCATTGGAACCTTTAAATCGGGATATAGTAGGCCTTTCAGATACAAAAAGAGAAGGATTTATGACTGAAAGGAGAGATCAATATACATTCTATAGTTGAGGCGAAAAAGGAGGTGTAGGTGTGGGATTTATTGTAAAAAATCACATAAACAAGCACATCCATAGATTCAAACAATATGCTGATGGAATATGTGCCTTAAATTTAAATATTTTTGGATACAAATTCACAATAATAGAAGTATGTGCACCAAAAGAAGATTCAAGTGATGAAAAATTAGACAGTTTTTATAAAGAACTTGAAAAAGCTATACTAACTAGTCATAGAAAACTGATCATACAAGGGGTGTTTCATGCTAGAATAGGGCAAGCGCAAGAGGGTGAAAATGAAGCCTTCGGAGCCCATGGCTATGGCGATAGAAATGAACGAGGCTCAAGACTTGTTCAATTTGCCTTGAAACACAGGCTAAAAATACTAAATACTTGTTTTAAGAAAAAGGTGAACAGGAGATGGACATGGAAGTCTTCCGACGGAGAAACAGCAGAAGTTGATTATGTCCTTTCGAACTTTTGGTATCATTTCCAAAATTTCGAAGTGTTGAATAAGTTCGATCATGAAAGCGACCATCGCTTCGTAAGGACTACTATAGCATTAGGCAATTTGGGGCAGCTTAGGCAAGCTTGGAAGAAAAATGTTTCTTCCTCTCAAAAAGATGAGATGTCTTCCAAAAATGGACCAAACATGGCGTTAGGTGAGTTGTGGATAGTGTTTTGTTGTGTGTACGTTTGTGACGGATTTATGAAGGGTTTATCTTTATAGCTGTGGTAGTAGCAATATTTTTTTTATTCTACTTCATTGAAATTCGTCCAGGGTTCAATGACACATGAAATACAGTTACTTGCCTCTCTAAGTTGAATGACGCCATCTGCCAGTAGATTTAGAATTCCTTCAAGCTAGAAACCAATCCAAACTTTGTGTGTTATTTTTTTAAACAACCCTGTAGATAGTCACGAGAATATTTTTTTCTTTTCAGATCTGAATGCGAGAAACTCCGAACGGAAGTTTTGTCCCGCGGCGCGTCCCAACTTGCAAGCGCCGCTCAAGTACGGGAGTTGCGCAGAAAACTAGCCCTTCTCACCGCTAACTCCGCCAAACAAAGTGTTTCCCCCAATATGGAAAACAAAAATGACATCGATAAGGATCAAATACCCGTCAAGATCCCCGTCAAATCGAGGCCAATAATCGATGATGTGAAGAAAAAAGTGTCATTTAATTAATATTAGAATTAAGCTTTTCTATTATGTCGTATTGTTAAGGTAAGTGTCTATATTTTTGTAATAAGAAAACTATGGAACTCAAACATGGTTTATTTTTTGCGACAGTAACAGGTCACGATATACAGAAATGACCAAATACAAACAAAATCTTTGAAACGAATTGTACAAGTTGAAAAGATGACCAGACGCCTTTCAAATTAAATTGACTATATTTTCATGTGATTCATGATACTTAAGCGTCGCTCAATGAGCGAACTTACATCGATTAGTTTGTTTCACATGATCTTTGTCCCTTCAATGTACTTAGCTTCTTGGCAATAAAGAGTGGTAAAATGAGGGCGCCACTTTCTTCGCCAAAATAGTTTGAGTGGCAACATTTATTCATTTTGCTTTTTTGCCAAATAGTACTAACTGGGTACTTCTGGTGGTGGTATGGTTAAGTCTTTCAAAGCGTGGTGCCTCGCTTGATTTACATTGCGCGTGCGCCGAGCGGCTTCCAAAGCGTCCTTCATAGTGCGCAAACGCAGGCGGGTCACAGCTGTGTCTTGCACACATTTCGCGAAGTCGTCTGGAATAGCGGTACAAAAACTGGATACCTACTATGTATAGGGTGTAAGGGACAGGGTGTCTGAAAACTGAAACGGCAAGATCAGTTGTTCAGTTGACAACTTGCAGTGAATAAAACTTTCAGGAAGTGAAAAAACAATCGACTTTTCCATACAAAATTGCAAACTTTATAGGATAGTTTGTATGGTGAGGTCGATTTTTTTTATTTCCTGAAAGTTTTATTCACTGTAAGTTGTTCATTTACGTTGACCGATCATGGCCTTTCATTTTTCGGAAACCTGTTTACGAAACAGTACAAAAGCAGTGTTTGTATGTCAATACGTTATGGGTCCTCAAAACGAGAAATCGTTGACTAACTAGACCGGCTTTATAAAACATTGTAATTCTTGTTAATGTAGAAGAGGACAAGTAACCTAAAAGTACGCAAGTATAAGCTGAATTAGCGCTACGCTTTAAACGCTATTTCATATATATATATTGTTCAGTTATACTATATATTTAATAGATATTTGTATGTAGTTTTTATGTAGGTATGTATGGAATAGCATTAGTAATTAATATACTTATTTTTCTTCTATTATTATTATTATTAAGTTAGGTACGTAGGTATTTAAAGTCTCTTTCTATTATCCTTATAAATTTATCTTATTTTCTTTCATGTTTTGCTCTGTTTGCACGCTTGCATCCTGCATCATTATACTTTCTCCTTTAGTCACTCTAAGGTTGACTGGTAGAGATCTCACCTAGGGATAAGTCCGCCTTTGCTTGTAATCTTTCAGACAATAGCCACTTTGTAATAAAGAATAAGCAATAAAGATTTTACAACAACAACAACAACGCTCGAAACCAGAGATCCACTCAAGTTCTAAGTGTTACTAAAAACTATTGTATTATAGATTTGAAATACAACAACAACCAAAAGGCTCGGGCTAGCAGGTTTATACTTGTAACTTATTTTATGGTCAAGGTGTCTGAAGTTGTACATTTAACCTATAAAGGCGACTAAGCGAGGGCGCCTGTAGGTGCACCAAGAACTGCTTTAGGTAGCTCCATTTTCCTAGCTTAGCATAGCTTTAAGCAGAAAGAAAAGAAAAAAGAGAGGCCCCCTAAGTCCACTTACAAATTGTCCCCATCCACCTAAACATTGCCCCCCATCAAACACAAATTTTTTCCCCACTGCCCACACATTTCCACTCAATCCAACTTTCAGGGAACCTTATGCCAACTCAATTTATTGAGATTCAACTGAATGGGAATCCAACTTTCGGAGAATTCAACATTTTGGGAATTCAACTTAATGATCCTGAAGGCTTCAGCGACACTTTATAACAAATAAATAAAATATGATGAAAATAAAAACACTTACCGACAGCGCCAGCGCACTTGGCGGCATTCGTCGTGCGATCACACGACAAGTAGCAATCTATGACTTTGTCTGCGCAATCCTTGCAAACTGGGTCCATGCCAGGCATATTGGCTATGCGAAGTTCTATACGCTTTAGTGACGCCTTTACTTCCTCTATTGTCAGGCTGAAAAATAGAGTGAAAAGCTGAAAAGACACATTACCGCTACGGATAAGTTCGGTACCAATCAGTCAGGGCTAACATAAAGAAACAAGTAAATCGGTCGGGGAAACAATTCGTGGATATCACAGGGTGATAAATCATCAAAAAAAAAATTAATCACATTTTTTATTTTTTTTATTTATATTTAAATATTATAAAATATTATATTTTTTCTAGAATCTTTTAACAGTTTATCATGGTGAATTTGAATTTTTAAGTCTCACAAGTGATATCACCTGGTGATATTCAAAAATTGGCTGCCTTCTAGTGTCCGACACGAAAAGAAAAACTTAGAGGATTCGCTTGCTTGCCTTGCTCCTCTCGGAATAGAAGGAATACAAATTTATTTTACTATGGGATAACATCTGCATCGAACGTGATTTGACATCATCACACAAAATTTACAGAACGATGCCTATGCATGTCAGAATACCTTGTGACACATATTTTCATTAATCTTCCTTCTATTACTCTTAGAAAGGGCGAATTTGCCGCGATTAACTCGCGCGTGTTTCGCGCGTTCAACTGGACGCAAACAAGGCGCTCCTAGTATCTCGACTCGCGCGATGCTTGTGGACGCAATGTATTGACACCCAGTACCTCGCCTACGCGCGTAGAAACTCGCGGCGAATTCGCCCTTTCTGGACAGGGTCTTAGGGCCTGTCCGCACAGCGAATTGTTGCCGCGCGAATTATATTCCGTGCTTGAAATGGAAAAAAATCGCGCGAATTGTTGCGGCGCGATTTTTTGCTATTTCAAGCACTGAATATAATTCGCGCGAGTAAATATCGTGAGGTAAAAATTCGCTGTGCGGACAGGCCCTTATATTTCTATGGCGAAACTAATCATGACGGCCCGGTCATATTAGTCGATATGAACTTGTTATGGACAATCGTTGACTATGTGCGCACGCATAAGAAATACATATTATTTGACCATTACGTTTTCAGCTGTTATTAAACCTGAACACTTTTTGCCATTGACACGCATAGCAGAAGGCCGGTACCTAATTCGCCCGTGCTCGTTATCTTGTTTTTTTATGTTTTCAATCATAATTTTTATTTTATTTTTTTATGTTACAAGTGTGCAAACGAGCAGGTGGGTCACCTGATGGTAAGTGGTAACCACCGGCCATAGCACCCACGGTCTTATTATTGGCATAATGACAGCAAAGCGTGTTGCTCACTTGTTTTGGGAACTAAGATGGTATGTCTCATGTGCCGGTAATTTCACTGGCTCCCTTGCCTTTCAAACCGAAACACAGTATTGCAAACACTGCTGCTTCACGGCAGAAAAAAGCAAGAGGGTGGTATTTCCCCAGACGGACTTCCCACCTATTAAAATCATCAACATCATATTAGCCGAAAGATGTCCACTGCTGAACATAGTCCTTCTCTAAAGATCTCCATGACAACCGGTCCTGCGTTGCTCGCATCCAGCGGCTTCCCCCGCGACCTTGACCAGATCTTCGGTCCACCTTGTGGGGGGCCTGCCAACGCTTCGACTTCCGGAGTTCCGGTACGTGCTCGCCACTCTAGAACCTTTACGCCCCATCGGTTCGTCTTGCGATGTGCCCTGCCCAGTGCCACTTTAGCGATTCTCAACCATAGCAATAAAAAAAAAAACCGGTAACAGATGTGTTCCTCAGAATCACAATATCATCAGAAAGACATCTTCACAGCGATCGATATTTATTTACGTAGGCCGGGTTCCAAAACGGGTGATAATTACTCTTTTGACAGCAGTTTGGCTCGACCACACATATGGACGTCATATACAGCTATCCTGCTGTCAGGGTAATTAATACCGTTTTGAACGCGCTCGTATTCATCATGGCGAACGTCGCATTATCTGCGAATTAGTGATGTAACGATTGTTAACTTTTATGCATTGTGAATACGAATATCTGTCGTAGTAGCAAATGCGAATATACTTAAATTTTTTAAATCTGACGCTATTTGTTTAAGGTTAAAATTTGGCAGTAGATTGACCACGCACGTCACATGCATACGAGTCATGCTAAAAGAAATTAGATACTCAAAAATTATAATATTATTATACTAGATCGAGGTCAAGAGTAAGACCATTGACGATGAAAAAAAAATCATATTACAAGTATCGATCTTCTCGAAGTATTCACTCTGAGCACGTATACACATTTCCATGCGCCTGAACTACTTGGAAAATATCCGCCTACTTTGCTTCAAACACCTGAGAAATCTTGAAATTATAAGCAGCCAGTGCATCTTCTTTTAGTATGACCAATGAGTGATCACAAGGGGTATGTGGATGGAAAAGTCGAAAGCAGAAAGTTTGACTTAAGAACTTTGTTGGGGCTAGTTAGGAGAAAAACATACTAAAAGTCCTTGCCCCTCCGAGGTCCGCTCGAGGGGGGGGGGCACAAAGAAGACCCTGTTTTTTTGTTTCTTGCTTACATCTCAAAAACGATGCGTCGAAAGAAATTTTGTTGTACTAAATAATAAAAGCTGATAAAATTCTCTACAACTTTGGCTTTCATACTTTTTATCTATCTCTTATCTTTGCCTAACTATGAGCTACGACAAATGGTCGATTTTCAAAAATTTTTTCTATAGTCTTACGTTTTTTTTTGCTTCATAACTTTTCTCAAGTGCTACTGTAGATTTCAGGATACACACCTAAATTAAAAAATGTTGACTGTATGTCCGGTCTCATAATCTCAGCCTCTTTCCTGGCCGTTTTGCGGATTGGAGATAGATTAAAAGTGTAAAAGGCAAAGTTGTAGAAAATTTTATCAGCTTTCATTATGTAGTACAACAAAATTTCGTACGACGCACCGTTTTCGAGATGTAAGCAAAACAAAAAAATGCGACCGTCTTTGTGCCCCCCCCTCGAGCGGACCTCGGAGGGGCAAGGACTTTTAGTATGTTTATCTCCTGACTGGTCCAAACAAAGTTCCTTAGTCAAACTTTTTGCTTTCCACTTTTCCATCCACAAATTATTCGTTGCTTAAGTTATTTGCTTTTGAATTTCTAACGTTTTATTTTTTTCATTGACTTTTCGGAACAGGTATCTATCACAAGGCATTAAGTCAGTGGAACGTGGTGCGTGAAGGCGGATAGATAATTTTTTTTGTTAAAAGAATCGAGGATACTGGCAGACGTGAAGAGCAGAATTATCGTGGTGCCAGAGAAGGTGCCGGATTTCTAACTTTGGTCACTTGTCACACCAAGCTGTTATGATTGTTGGTGCACAAATTGTCAGACACTATTCTGTATTAACCGTTCTTGAATCTTCTAGCGCTGCAGTAGCAATATGTCCCGTTTTGCATAAAAGCGAGGCGACAATATGTGTCTGAGTGTTTCGTGCGTGCGCGGCGAAATTTCGTTGAGTTGGTTCATGTTCAAAGCACCTCCATACAATTGACTGTCACTTTGTTTCAGGATCATAGTTATACGAGTACTGGCATGTTTCCTCACATTTCATTGTGTCACATACGTTTTTTTTTTCGCCTGCGTCGATTTTATCTCTCATAAATAGGCACCAATCCACCCGACGTTTCTATTTTTTTATATAGTTTATTTTCATTTCAAATAGATCGAGTGAGTTATCATATGAAAGGCCTTGATTTGTGCATTTCAAATTAGATTTATATTTTTAAAGTATGATGAAAAACGCCAAAAAACAATACCATTGGCTCCCCATTTATCTCTAAAGTTTGCAATGCGAAAAATCAGTAGAGGCTTATGTAAACATTACAACAAAAATAAAACGGTCTCTAAATAGCAACTAAGTTAGCTTTACAAACAAACTTAGTTTTGCGGTCCTAAGAATAGACTGTATTACATCAAAAAATACTAAGTATCAAATAAATACTATAAATAAGTCCGACTCGCACTTGACCGGTTGTTTTAGTTTTCCGATACAAAAATGGTCTAAAAAGGAACCCTTATGGTGCCACTTTGTCGTCTGTCTGTCTGTCACACCTGTATATCTCAGCAACCACTCATGCTATCGACTTGAAATTTGGATTTTTTTTAACTATGGTTGCCTAACTTAATAGCACATGAAAGAATAAAAAAATATATGATTATTATCAAACAGGGGGGGGGGAAATTCCAAATTGTCGTTACTAGGTCGAGTGGTACTGTTTTTTAGAAATCTACAAAAAACCTTTACTAACAAATTTAGTTTTGCGGTCCAAAAAATGGACTTGCTTCCAAAAATACTATAAGTATATCGGAACCCTCAGCGCGCGAGTCCGACTCGCGATTTGACCGGTTGTTTTTCGAATGCGGGGACCTTTTCTTGAGTGATTGCGGCTGGTGACCAACCAGTCTTCGCTCCATCTTGAAAACTTGTCCGTCCTCTTTCGACCTCAGAAAATGGTTGCTCGTGAACAGGCAGACTGTTAGTCGGCTTTGGTCAAGATTATACAGAGCGAAGCTCGGTCGTCCAGGTATTTATTAATAGTTTATTAAATCTCATGCAACATACCCAATCTTCTCAGAATGGTTATCGTCTAAATTCTTTAACTTTTCCGATAGTATTCTGTCTCTGATATCACTTTGTTTCTCTATCTTGGCGGTGTTTGGCGTTACAGACACGGTTTTCTCTGTGCTTCCGGAAACGGCCGCATCTTCTACTAGACGTTCCACCTGCATACAGGAGCGTAATAAATGTACCTGCATTGTACATCTTGTTTCTGAGGAACAGGGAGTCAATTCTTGAATATCACCGGGTGATAAAATATCACTAAAAAAATTCAAAATCAGAGATTTACCTTTCCAAAAGTGAAGATTGATATTCGTAAAATATAAAACAGTCCTTGATTGTTAATTTTCATGTATTCTGATTTACCTTTCAACAGTTTATCAGGGCAAATGTGAATTTTTAAAGTCTCAAAATTGATATTTTATCACCCGGTGATTTTCAAAAATTGAGTCCCAGCATCATTAGACTTACTACGAAAATGGGCCATTTATTTCGAAGAAAAAAGAGCACCAACCGTAAATCAGGAAAATTATACAGGGTATTAGGGATGGTGGTGTACCAAAATACGAAAAGGATTGCTCTGTAGACAAAAATGAACAATTTAAGTTCATGTGTTGGGAAATGATGATAAATTTTGAATTTTCCATACTCATCAAATCATCATATCGTGGCGGTTGCAAGGCCGATGATCGACCTCACAAAACCTGATGTCAGAGTTGTTGAGCCGCCAAAGGCTCATTTTTGACACGGCTCATTCACAACAACATCCGTAGATAGAAGTCGGAACCAACGGCTTAACGTGTCTTCCGAAGCACGGGTTCATCTAACTTTTCGGATAATCAGGTGATTCATCCTGCAATGTCCTAACCAAACTTGGAAGGTCGCACAAAGGGATTTTTTTGACCGTGTCCCCACCGGGAAGCAAATACTAGCTGCCTGAACGTACCATTAAGGCGGTTGCTGAGTGGCAGCACCTTACTTTTAGAAATAAATTGATTGCGTCGCAAATACAAAACTTTTAATTAGTATTGTTCGTTTGGCGGCAATATGGGGTAGTTATATATGTTATAACACATAACATCATAACATAGCTTGTCACTTATAGCTTTGTATTGGTAAAGTGCTAAAAGTGGCCGTTTTTGGCACTTTTGCAATACAAAGCTATTCACGATAAGCTAAGGTGTGATGTGATGGATTATAAAATATAGAACTACCCCAAATTGCCGCCAAACAAACAATCCTTATTAAATGTTTTGTATTTAAGACGCAATAAATTTATTTCTCAAAGTGGCAGCACTTCTGCTCAGCAACCACCTTAACTTTGAATTTTTTTAATTTCCCAGGGAAAGTTGTTCAGTTTATTCTACTGAGAAAGCCGTTTCAGCTTTCGGTACAACGTCACTTACACCCTTTATAAACGTGGTGATTGATGTTTTACCAACACACGTTTCTTATGGAAAGTTGTAAATTTTTGTTGACTAAGCATGCCCTTAAAGTACCTAATAAATTCTCAGAAACACGGTGTATTTAATAAACGAATTACGGAAAATATCTCACTATGATCGAATTCTGGTAAGGCTCAGCATAGTCAAGGCACATGTTACATACATACATACATACAATCACGCTTCTTTCCCGTCGTGGAATGAGGCGTGATTGACATGGTGAATTAACAGTGCAAATGTCGGCTAGAAATAAAACCTTTTTAATATGCCTAAAAACTAAATGAGAAAGAAACAAATTTTAGTCGAAGCGTGAAAACATATTCAAAACGCCAACTCGCTACACTTGGTTACACAAATTCGTTTGCACGCATAAAACCACATTATTCTCGATCAAACAACAATATAACATCCACTGAGCAACACTTATTATTGACAACTCCGACAATCGGGACATATCGATCATTATCAACTCAATTTCTTTGGCCTTTTTCATTCCGTTACTTTGTCTCAGGAAAAAGAATACGTAAGTACTCCTTTTGTATGAAAGGATTCAGGTTTTAGCAGTGCGTGCGATGCATCACAAACAGTTATGAGTCATTTGGATTCAGACTTTGTAGTTGCGATTTAACTGTTCTGTGTTTGAACGTATGAAAAGTTACATTACAAGTAATATGATATGTAATATTCCCTGCCAAACGTGGCGTGTCGCCTAACTATGAGGGGTGGTCAAAAAGTAGTGAGAATAAACAACATTTTAAAAGTAAAATCTTTTGATGTTTAAGAGTGTTGAAAGATTATTGCAGTAAAAAGAAGGTGACAAAACCTAGGCCATAATATTAAAAAACGTAAAAGTAAAGTTCAACACCTTTCAGCAAACTACTTGAAAATTGAGAAAAACTAATGTTGAGAGAGATGCCGTTTGAAAAGGTGAATTTTAACAAGTTAACCACTCTCTGTACATAAAGATTTGACTAACAATTTTCTAGTCATACTACCTTCCTAAATCCTGACACGGACGCAAAAGTTTTGAATTGAGAGCTGTTTGCAGGACTAAAGGAAGCTTTTCTTTTCAAAGGGATCAACATTTCGGAAAACTGTGAAATACAGGGTCTGAAGCTACGGAGAAATATCTATTATTAATTTTTAATACCTAGTTGTTTCTTTTCTGGGTCAGTCTTACTACTTATTGATCGCCTTAGTATGCATTTTCTTGATCAATGCATTTTTCTAATCTATACCAAAAGACTCAAAGTTTGTAGTCTTTCTTGACTCACGTTTTGGAGTTAGGTTGTACTAAAATTTCCTTACCATCTTGTTAGAGATGCTGATGTGATGCGTGGTCTCAGGGTCAGGTAGTTCCTCCCTCATATTCTCGTTTTGGAAGTGGCTGGCGTGCATTGATGATTGTTCGTTTCCCATGTTGCTGATGATCACCTGTAAAAAGAAAATATTTTAGTCTTTTGCCCGCGACTTCGCAAGTTAAATGATTGTAAAAACTAAACGAAATGAAAAAAAATACATATTTCCGGCTCCCATTTCCAAAAAACAAAGAAAAAGAGATAACAGTGTTTAAGTCACACTAATATATATATAGTTTCATTAAAATCGGTTCAGTACTTTTTGCGTGGTGCTCGAACATATAAACAAACAAACAGATAAAATGTCAAAAAATCTGTGATTTGGATTCAGGGTCATCTATTCGTAAATATCTTCAATGTACTGACAAAATAAATTTACATACATACATAACATCACGCCTCTTTACCGTCGGGGTAGGCAGAGACCACAGTCCTCCACCTGCTACGATCCTGACATACTTCCCTTGCTTCCTGTACTTTCATCAATCCTTTCATACATGCTCGTCGGTTTAGGGTACTTTTAACCTGGCCTTTATTCAGAACGTCCTGAATTTGGTCCTGGTACGTTCGCCTAGGCCTTCCCCTTCCAACGTTTCCATTCACTCTCGCCTGGTAGATCTATTTCGTCAGTCTTCGTTCATTCATCCTCTCTACATGACCAAACCATCTCAGCATCCCTTTCTCGATTTTGGTCACCACGTCTTCTTTTACGCCACACCGTGCTCTTATCACACTATTTCTAATCCTGTCACTCAATTTAACACCAATCATACTCCTTAGCGCTCTCATTTCCACTGCATTAATTCTACTTTCTTGCTTCTTCTGCCATACCCAGCTTTCACTGCCATACATCAGTGTTGGTACAAAAACACCCCTATGAACAGCCAAACGAGCCAAACCCGAGCAAAAATAAATTTACCATTTTATAATAGTAGAGATAACAACTATTCACACTTTGTTATTCCGCAAATTAACTTTTTGCTTGTTATTTTTTCCGGTTCAAAATTCAGTCTGCTCAATTCAAGTCGGGACTCTTGGCATGGTATCATTTTTTAGGGTTCCGATACCAAAATGGTAAAAAAAAGGAACCCTTATGGTGCCGCTCTGTCTGTCCGTCTGTCTGTCACACCTCTATATCTCAGCAACCACTTACGCTATCGAGCTGAAATTTGGAATAGTTTTAGAATATAGTTGCCCAACTTAATTGCACATGAAAAATTTTTGAAAAAAGTATGATTATTAATGTAAAGGGGGCCAAAATAGGGGGGGCCAAATTTCAAATTGTCGCTACTAGGTCGAATGGGGTATCATATGAAAGGGCTTTACTTGTACATTTTAAAATATATTTTTGTATTTTTTTAAGTTTCTTAGTTTTCAAGTTATGATGAAAAATGTCAAAAAAAATACCATTCCCCCCCCCTTATCTCCGAAGTTTGAGTAAGGGAAAATCTGAATTAATTACAGTTGACAGAGGTTTATGTAAACTTTACAGCAAAAATAAAACGATCTTTCTAAGTTGCACAGTTTTTCAGAAATCTGCAAAAAACCTTTACAAACAAATTTAGTTTTGCGGTCCTGAAAATGGACTTTATTGCTTCCAAAAATACTATAGGTATATCGGAACCCTCGGCGCGCGAGTCCGACTCGCACTTGACCGGTTTTTTTGCATGATGTCGCGTGATTTCCCAGTACATTGGTATGATAATGTCTCGCCCAAGGATAGCTTATTTATTGGTCCATTAGGTCACTGTTGGGACCCCAGGCGTAATCTAATCCTCTCTGACACGAATCATTTGTCTTTGCGGTCTCTTCAATATTAATGAAGCTTTTTGGATGTAAGGTATTTTTTCTGTTTCTTTTATATAAGTAGAGTGTAGATATCCACAGAATTAGATGCAATATCAGGACGCGATAAATTAAAGAACAAAAAAATTGGCAGATAGTTTAAATAATAACACAAATAGTACAGTCTGTTATGTATGACCTAGAGTGGGTCTTTGGTTTCTAGGATTTGAAGTGTTTTCTAGTATTTGTAGCGTAGTGAGCTCTGGTTCTGTTATCGTTTTTCCGCGTCTGAGTGTACTATAACTTACTGATTTCACGTTAAATAAATTTACGATTACGTCATCGACAAACGCTTACACCCAACCACAACCGGACTATATTCATCAACTTACCTTATAGTTCGGGCTCCCACAGCCTGGTTATCTACCTCATTAGATACATAAACGAAACCATAATGTGGTGAAAGTAGATGCTTATTAACACTTTGTTAGGGGCTCGAATTTCGTAACCTGGAAGAAGTATGAAAAATCCGTAAATATATTATTGATTTTGGCTGTTCTGAAAACCTTCAAGGTTGAGGAAAAGTAACCTTAGATATCCGTCAATAGGAGCTCCTGGGCTATCGTCATACACTGGTTTTATTCTTCTATCTGATGATATAAAAAAATATCTGTGTAGGTTGTGTATGGGAATATTCAACCAGGCTGACTGACGACTGTGCCAGGAATGTGGGGGCAACCTTATTTTATTATGGCCTTTATAACATTTTTCTTTCACTATATAAATTGCTGTTCATGTATCTTATGGCATGACATAATTTTCAACCCAAAATCGGTTTCATTTAGGGATTTCTCATACTTCTTCCAGGTTACGAACTTCAAGCCCCACATTAAAAAGTGTGTTACTAAGCATCTCCTTTCACCACATTATGGTTTCGTTTATGTATCTTATGAGGTAAATGATCAGGCTGCGGGACCCCGAACTATTTACTACGGTTACATCACATGTTCCCAGCACGATTCGAACAGCCCGAGGGAGAGCCATTTCTTCGTGAGCGGAACTAACAAATTATAACGTTAGTCGATTGGAAGTTACAGCAACTTGCAATCATAGTGTGTGAAGAAATATTGACTGGTTTATAGATTTTTTGGTTTAACAGTTTTATTGAGTCACTCTTTTGAAAATCAAGTTTGAACGAGATATTTAAAATATGAAACCATTTGTTAGTCTACTTTCTTTTCATGGTATATTATCATTCCTATGGTTTATCTGAATACGTGGTGCTGAGTTCCTTAATGGACCTCAGAGCACTTCGACCCTATGGGATCTTTTGGTAGTAGAGTGGTAAAAAAAGCACAGAGTTAAATGTTTCAGAAAATAAATTGTCCCGAACAAAAAAGGCACGTAAAAGTTTCCTCGTGTCTCGACTTTATGCTTCATATTAAAACTTGTTCAGGTTAATGGTCCGAGTAACAAAAAAGTATTTGTACCAGTAAAAAAACCCTGTAGGTATCAAGGTAGATAAACGAGCTTTCCAGGTGCAAGATAAGATGATGCATACCGGTTACAGATAGCAACTATTTCCGCAGCTATAGGTGAGTAGGTACGTTTTGATCCCTGAAGCCTTGAACTTTTCGTGATGATGCTTAAACCGCAGATGAATAACAAGGGTATAAGACATGCTAAGCTCGAAGGCATGGCATAAAATTTGCATGCATTTCATGGACATCAACCGGATGGAGATTATCTGAACACACGACTCAACTAAACATGACAATTTGATAAAAAGGATCATGATGTTGGCATAGTTAAGACTGCAAATCAATGATGATGCTTGCCAAGTTAAAACGTGAAGTATTTAAGATTAAAAACACACAAGGTCACCCGATCCCAAACTAGGCAGAGCCTGTACTATGGGTATCGCAGAGACTTCATAAATAGATAGAACAAGCACTTGTGTTCATCATACATATGTTTGCCCTGGGGAGATCGAACCCGCGGCCCACAGCGTGTAAGGCAGGCTCGCTACAAACCACACCAATGGGCTTGTCCGGAAAGATAAATCCGGAAGTAAAAAGAATTAATATTTAATTTACATAAATACAAAAGTTGTCTTGTGTTTTTACGGCTAAACTGCTTAACCGATTTCAGAATATCTCACATAGGCGGAAATAAGTACGTAGTAGACATTCCAAAACACATCATCTCTTAGGGGGTGAAACGGGGATTAAATTATAACAAAAGTGCCTACGACATTCTCCGCTGGGATGATTGTGTCTAAGTGCGCAACTGAATTTAATGGATAGCTAGGTCATCGGTCAGGTCAAACTTAACACGTGCTGCGCAAATTTAGCTCCTACGGCTATTAAAGTAAGAATGGTACAAAATCCAATCCAAAATCCAATGTGTCAAGCTCGAAGTACTCTTCTTAATTGTACATTGTTTTTTCAAATTTCATCGGCGTATCTGCTTTACTCAACACTGCAGCAGCGTAAAATCAAGGATGTGATTCACACCTTTGGGTACGAATATAATCATGAGTTTATCAATTCCTTGTAGGTAATAAGATCTTATTATGATGTCATGGTGTTTTGACTTCTGACATGTTTTGTAAAGCTCACGGCTTGATTACATCCAATTAACATCATGAACGGTTTAACAGACACGAATACGTGATTTGTAGGTATTCAATTGACTCGTAGGTGGTTTTTGTACAAAAACTGGTAAGTACTTACTCACACAAATTGTAAGATAACGATTAACTGTCGAAATTAAAAGCACAGTTAAAACTATCTTTGTCAATCTGAAATACTCGTAGGTGAGTAAAAATGCCGTCCTGTGTGGTGCTGGTAAAGAATATTACCAACCTATCTCTACCCGTGGATGTCGTAAGAGTCGACTGTGGGATTATGAACTGGATGATGGGCAGAAGTGTCTGTGTATCGTAACATCTTACATTCTACTGCGGTTACAACAACCGCGGTCTATGGTGCCAGCCAGCAAGATTAACAAGCGTGCTGACTATGGTACTTCCGCTCCTTGTTCCAGCAAAAGTAGAAATACTGCAGCGAGCACCCCTGTCATGCAGTCAACGAGTCATGGGATTTTACGATGATAGTTGAAAACATTCCAAAAATATTAAGCATGTATTTATGCTTTAGGCAGATTTAAAATAATATGTGGTTAGGTATGGGGTATCTAAGTCTACAATATAAACACTTTATTGAGATGGTTTCATATCTTGATCTGTTTTAGCAAGCAAAAAGTGTGCAGGGCTATCTAGGGCTTTGCATCAACTCGGAAATTCTAAGAGGTGGTTCTGCTCATGAAACTGAACAACTTGTCCCAAAGAACATAGGTCAAAATGTACAAATATAATTTCGATCTCACGTACACCATGAGCTAGTGTAAGAGGCAGGTTTCCGAAAACTGAAGAACGTGGTCAGTCAACGTAACTGATTGTTCAGTGTATAAAACTTTCAGAAAATGAAAAAAAATATCTGCCTCTCCATACAAACTGTCCAATCAATTTTTCAATTTTGTATGGAGAGGCGAAATTTTCTTTTTTTTAATTCCTGAAAGTTTTATTCACTCAAAGTTGTTCAGTTACGTTGACTGATCATTTGTTGTTCAGTTACGTTGACCCTTTCAGTTTTCGGAAACCTGTCCCTTACAACCTTTATAAACTGATGCAGTTTTTACAACTTAAAGGTTCTTGCGTCCATTAGGGAAATTACTTTGTCAGTGTAAGTTAAGAGCGTCATTAAAGTACGAGAGCATTAAGTTGTTGTGTCTGGTTGATGTGAATATTTACTTAAAAGTTGACCGACCATTATCTATCTATCACTCAAACCTTTTGTTAGCGAGTCAGACGAAACGCACTCAGTATACCTTACCTTGACACTGAGCTATATAAACAACGTACGACATCCATTACGACTGCTCAACTGACCACATCTTAATCAAGAAATATAGCACGTCAATGTATACAAAATGAAGGTCATAGTCGCGGAGATGAGTCGCTGAAACGAGTTTTTCGGGGTGCGGGGTGAGGTGCAGAGGGTGTGACGTCATAGGAGGCTGCGCCGGTATATAGGAGATGCGCATACGCGGCCGCCGCCTGTACGAACTAGTGTGAGAAATATTCTAGTGCCATACGCAGAGATATATGGAAATGCTTAAGTCTGTGACAGTTCTTGCCGCCGCGGTAAGTACGCATTGTTTTGATGTAACTTCATAAATGACATACATGCATAATATTATTTTCAACGATTTAATTACGAGTTCTTATTTAAACAGTTGACACAAAAATCGTTATTGCAGGTCACTTATTTTGGTTTACAGAATTTTCGAAATGTATGAATAAATGTATTTTAAACTTTGAAATGTATGAATAAATGTATTTTGAGTAAATACTTGTAAATATTAAAAAAAAAAAAAATTGCTGTCATTTTAACAAACAGTTATAACCATAGACAAGCTGTCGTTATTCATAATCTAAGGTTATAACAAATCATCTTAAGCTGTAAAAACATTTTTCAACGTTAATTACATAGATTCACTGCAGTGGTTACTTTTGGTAGAAGGAACCTAGGATTTCATTACCTATTCGTTACTTAGTAATTTGTTTGTTGATATATAAATTCTTCGTTAAGTTATGCTACGCACGATGAAGGTATGTACTATTGACCAATGTGTAGCACTTTACAAAAACAAAACTTGTTAATTTTATCCATCCACGTCTCAGATCCACGTTTTAAAATATTTTAAAGATTGTACGTATAAGTAATCTTTTAACCTGCTTTGATATTGCTAACCACTGTTGATGAAACGACGTATAGTCATAGGATTAAATAATGAACTTATTGACCTTTGATAATATAGTAATTTCAAACACGCAATACCTCTCGGAGGTATGTAACTGAACAACATTTGTTCTACAATTTTTAAAATTAAAATTAAAAAATTACCGGATCAGATTTATCATTTTGTATGAAGGTTCGATTTTTTATTTTTAACTTCCAAAGGTCGTAGAACAAAAGTTGTTCAGTAACATATAGGTGGAACCACCCCCGAGAGGTTTTGCGTATTTCGAATTACACATATAATATAATAATTTTTTAATTCAGAAATTGGCACACTAAATCGTTTAGTGGTCGTAAACTTTTGCGAACAGGTAAATGTAATCTATAAATAAACTTTTTAATATGCCAACCTGCCTACCAAGATAATATGAGGTTTGGTGGAGCTGGTTGAGCTAAGCGATAATTTTGATTCAATGTCGATTTGAATGAGGCTAAAGTTGAATTTATTCATCTATCACTTTTTTGGATAGAGGATCACTTGCACTCACTGTTTAGACTCATAAATCTGGTTCATCATAATAACATCGCATACAATTACGAGCTTCCAGAATTTTCATGGCATAAAAGGGTGCAACAGTCACAATGCTTGTTAGCGTTGCGACTAGTACAAATAAAGAGCACCATATTGGTACAATACGCAGATGATGCTGCTACCCATCCTCCTCCGGCCTCCGGTTCATGCCGTTGTTGCCTTTTCCGACACCCACGGGAAGAGTTAGTGTGGCACTAAACCTTGGGATCCCAGAAAAGTCCCGGAAACGATTCTTTTCAGTGTCCTTTTTAATATGGTCAGTAGAACCATAAAAGAGCCATATACAAATCTTACCAATTAGGTTCATCGACTACGTCAGTCAGAAAGGTTGAAAGGCAGAAAAACTTGAGCGTTACGGATTACATAAAATACTTACATTTTACTTAATTATAAAATTCGGCAAAGAATAGTACCAACCCATCTCTAGCGGTGGGTGTCGTGAGAGGCGACTACGGGCTTACGAACCGGAGGATGGGCAGCAGCATCTCTCTGAGTATTGTTCCATCTTACATACTGCGATCACCAACAACAGCGGTCGCCAGCCGCAAAGCTTACAAGCGTGACTATGGCAAATCTCCTCCAAGTAACACACGTTTTTTCTGGAATCCTGGAGGGAACTCTCTGTCCTGTAGTGGACGTTTTATGGGATGTTATATGATGATGATGAATTATAAAATCGGGAGGGAATGTGGGGGAAAACTAGAAAGCTAAAATACTTCGAGACTGATAAATAGAGACTGGACTTTGAAGAGCGTTTTAATAGCAACTATACGCTAATTGTTTTCATCGAGTAATGTATTCAAGAAGCATTTTCGTCGTCAATGTTTATTACTTATTCTCATACATAATAAACTGTCACCTAATTCTTACTGCCCTAGTAAATAATCCACACAAGGTTTAAGTAATACCTGTAGTACTTACTTGATACTTTATAGATTTTCTTCAATGGCTAATAAATCACAAACACGATAATTTTACGATAGTTACTTTACAACAATAATTTACAACATTTTTGACGATTATCAGATGATTATTCTGTTGTTGCTTTGACAACAGTGACAAGTTAGAATAGACAAGTTTTTCTATGTAAAATTATAAAGACTATTATCCATTGACGTAAGGAAAACGCCCCCTGGCGTAGTTTCCAAAATCTTTGGTACTTATATATACAATACTCCCGATTTTGTAGTCACAGTACACAGCCCCCCCCCCTTATTATAGTAAGGGTGATGAAGGACAAATTTCTATATAATTTGCTCATGTCTGCCTCTTTGACTGATGATAAGGAGCATCCTCTAAAAGATACAAAAAATATTGGCGGATATCCACACCCCTGCGTTTTTGAGGAATTAAGTTTTAACTATTTTGAAATTTGACAATGAAACGTGCACCTGGTAGACTATGACTATCTGATTAAATACAATGTATAAAACCCCAGAAAAATAGTTTGCCATCATAATAGCCCTGCGTCGTAAAGTTACAGCGCTTCAAAATGCAAAAATTCACTATTTCGTCCCGTGATAATGCAGAGCCCTGCATATCTGCCTCTTCAATTTTCTACATCTTCAGAAGTATTTTAAACAGGAGCCACAAAGGCAGACAAAAAAAACCATTATTTAGTACCTTTTTTTCACTTTTTTTGCTTTAACTCAAAAACGCAGCGACGCACAGAAAAAACTTGTAAGGACCAAATCGATTCGTATTGAGCTGATCTATCATCCCTATTAATATGAATCATGAGCAAATCATATACCCTAATTGCCGCCAGCACCCTAACTATTATAGTACTCTTTGGTACACAGTCTGTGGCCACTGTTTACCCGAGTTCGGGAAAGATGTTGATGTTTTGTAAACATAATGCCATCAAAAACATAACTTGTAAAAAACCAAGCCTCGCACGTAACTCAGTTCTTCTACCGTAAAAAGTTGTGTGATCCATGTAATACCAAGTCGCTTAATTTATTTAGTCCCTACTTAAGGGTCCTTTTGTTTTAAGTTATTACATAATTAGCTAATCTAACAACATCTTACAGTGACCATATCAATATAAATTTTTTTATATTTTAAATCAATAGATCGTGCCCCCCGATAACCTCAAATTAAAAATGCGGATATCGTTGACTAGCTGTATACGATAGTTTAGGCGTTTTTCTGTGTATGTATTGTGGTTACAAAAGTGTTCCTCGTGTAATTGAAGAGGAGTCTTTTATTCAGTCTTCTATTCTCTTATTCATTAGAAACGGCGTAGACTCGCTCTATTTGCATTGTATTCTGCATGACATTCAATAAGTATTCTGTAAAGAATCTACATTGAATAAAATTATCTGAATCTGAATCATTTGCTAAACGTCGAATTGTTTCGTGAACTCTATTATAGAGTGTACGTAATCCTACTTATAATATGCCTTCTCGTTAACATTTTAGCACTAATCAGGTGATTTTGTCTCTATTGACATAAATATCTTCTATACATGCAAAGGTATAAGTACCCATACATCAAATTTCAGTGACCAATTGATATAGGGGGACAGCTTTCCATAAACGTAAACAGTCAACGAAACTTACAGGAGGTTAAAAAAAATGGACTCTATAGAAACTGTCCTATCGAGTTACAATTTTGCTTTGCCATGGAACTTCGAACTTTTCTATGCAGAAGTGAAAATTGATATTTAGTCCTTAGGCCAGAAAATATATCGGTATAATTTGGGGGTACCGATTTTCCTTTTTATCACAGTTTGATAGGTTTATAAGGATGTCAATAAACTATGATTGCCGTCTCAAAGTGGTAGCTGACCAAAATAGCAGCCAATCCAAGTGTGCAGACGCTGCCCGTATTTAGTATAATTTGGGGGAACCAATTTCCTTTTTAGGGTTCCGATACCAAAATGGTAAAAAAAAGGAACCCTTATGGTGCCGCTCTGTCTGTCTGTCTGTCCGTTTGTCTGTCACACCTCTATATCTCAGCAACCACTCATGCTATCGACCTGAAATTTGGAATAGTTTTATAATATAGTTGCCCAACTTAATAGCGTATGAAAAAAGTTTGAAAAAAGTATGATTATTAATGTAAAAGGGGCCAAAATAGGGGGGGCCAAATTTCAAATTGTCGCTACTAGGTCGAGTGGGGTTTCATATGAAAGGGATTTACTTGTACATTTTAAAATATATTTTTGTATTTTTTAAGTTTCTTAGTTTTCAAGTTATGATGAAAAATTTCAATAAATACCATTCCCCCCCCTCTTATCTCCGAAGTTTGTGTAAGGAAAAATCTGAATTAATTACAGTTGACAGTAGTTTATGTAAACTTTACAGCAAAAATAAAACGATCTTTCTAAGTTCCACACTTTTTTAGAAATCTACAAAAAACCTTTACAAACAAATTTAGTTTTACGGTCCTGAAAATGGACTTTATTGCTTCCAAAAATACTAAAGGTATATCGGAACCCTCGGCGCGCGAGTCCGACTTGCACTTGACCGGTTTTTTTACAGTAGTTAGACAGGCTTATAAGGAGGTCAAGAAACCACGATTGCGGTCTCAAAGTACCTGGATAAAGTCAACAGCCAAAAGTCAACTTTATCTCGAGAACCAATCATCCGATTTCCTTGTTTTTTTTTTGTTTAGACTGAAGGTCTGCACGTGTGCTTCAATTTATTTTATACTCGTAGGCACTGTTACAATAGATTCAACCGTTACTAAGTAATTAAACAAAACATATTTTTTTTCTGATATTCATTTTTTCAAATCGGGTAATCATTAACTAACTTGTAAATTAGAAAAAAATAAATACATTTACGATTAAGTACAATAAACTATCTTTAATTTTATGCATAACATGTTTGGGTTTGATGGCTCAAAACACATGAAAACATAAGTTTGAGTTAATTTCAATTAATTACTTGGATTAATTTTTTTTTATTTAATGTAAATTATTTACAGAATATTTATTGCGTGTCATAGCATGCAGGATACAATGCAAATAGAGCGAGTCTGCACCATTTTTAAGCTTGTTTTTAGTCATCAATCAATCAATCATAACATCCCATGAAACGTCCACTACAGGACAGGGAGCTCCCTCTAGATTTCTAGCTTTTGCTGGAAACATGTAGAGGGTAAGTACCATAGTCACCTCGCTTGTTAGCGTTACGGCTGGCACCATGGACCGCGGTTGTAGGTGACCGCAGTAAATAATATGTACTCGTAAGATAAAAAGGA
Source organism: Athrips mouffetella (assembly GCA_947532105.1). Lineage (NCBI taxonomy): Eukaryota > Metazoa > Arthropoda > Insecta > Lepidoptera > Gelechiidae > Athrips > Athrips mouffetella. The sequence goes on from OX383963.1 coordinate 18,348,005, forward strand.
GGATGCTGCTGCCCATCCTCCAGTTAACCCTCAGTCGCCTCTTACGACACCCACGGGTATGTATGGGTTGGTACTATTCTTTGCCGGCACCGCCGGTTTTTAGTACCCACACTTATTTAGCAAACAGTAGAAATTGGTAAACTCATGTTTTCATGTCTTTTTAGCCACGGAATAGAAGCATGTCATACATCATGTTAAAGATATTTTTTTGCACTACACCTTTAACATGAAGATCTTCTCGAATGACTTAAGTATTTTGTAAAAACTTGATTAGAAAAAGAAGAATATCAAAAAATTATCAGTATTTCCTTAATTACTTAATAACGGTTGATTTAACTGAAACAGTATTATGACATTATTTATAGAACACATACAGACCTTTAGTTTAAAAGAAAAAACAATAAAATCGGATGATTGGTTCTCAAGATACAGTTGACTTTGTAAAATGCAGCATTTTCCATCTTTGATTGGCTTATAAGCCTATCTAACTACTGTGAAAAAGAAAACAGTTTCCCCAAATCATTGATTGGCTGCTATTTTGGTCAGCTACCACTTAAAGACAGCACTCATGGTTTAATGACATCCTAATAAACCTATCTAACTGTGGTAAAAAGGAAAATCGGTACCCCCAAATTATACCATTTCCTCATTTTTGGCCATCTGGCCCATGGACTAATTAGTTAATAAAGTAGTTTTTGATTGTTTATTTGCACGTAACATGATTTCCGTTTTGACATTTTTTTAAAGTCTCAAAAGTATTTAAAGTATTTTTTTGTAAGAATTGTGCCCCAGATAATAAAACTAGGTAGGTACATAATGTATTTTATAAATAAGGATTTCTCTATTTAAAAAAAAGATATTTCTCAGAAACAACTTAGCGGAATTTCTTTTGAACATTAAAACTTCCGTGTACGAACCGCCCGATACTATTTATCGCATATTTATGACCCCTTATGGTAAAAAGTCCGTCGTTTGTGCCTTTTTAATGAGTTTTTTTTTTAGCCTTAAGATGATGATGGGCAAGTAACTATAATTGTACAGATTGACAGGCCCATCCCGGTATGGGAAGGTTGGAATATATTTATTGATTACCATTTAATTTTACATTACATGTTTTTACAAAAAAATCCTTAAAATTGAATTATGCAAGCCAGCTGAATTGAATGTCATGAAAGAAATAGAAAACCGTCCGTTGAAGTCTTTTCTTTGCAAATTGGAATATTTCACCATTACCATTAGAAATAATATTTCTCACAAACAACATTGTGGAATTTCTTTTGATAAATTAAACTTCTTTCATCATCATCATCATAATATCCCATAAAACGTACACTACAGGACAGGGAGCTCCCTCCAAAATTCTAGCTTTTGCTGGAAAAATGTAGAGGGGAAGTACCATATTCACCTCGCATGTTAGTGTTACGGCTGGCACCATTGACCGCGGTTGTAGGTGACCGCAGTAAGTAAGATGTAAGATACAAAGGAGGATGCTGCTGCCCATCCTCCAGTTTATAACCCTTAGTCGCCTCTTACGACACCCACGGGTATGTATGGGTTGGTACTGTTCTTTGCCGGCACCATACGGGACAAAACTTCTTTACTATTATTTAATCTGTGTTTCCGTGGACGAAATGCCTCATATCACTTATTTATCACCCCATGGTCTTCTTCTTCTTCTTCTTTCGTGTCGGCAAGAACACGGGCTAAATCTTACTTGCCCAGAAAGCGGCTACCTTGGTAGCCCTCTGGTTACCATCAAGTAAGTCCTCACGCGAGCAGGTGGTCGGGCACGCGGGACAATTGGTGAGGTGTGTCATGGTTTGCAGGAGTTCTCCACATTCACAGCTGGCGTCTGCGCTACTTAGGAACCCCCACCGGCACAGGTTATCCTTGCTTCGGCCAACCTGGGTCCTCAGCCTATTTAGACTTCTCCAGGTTGGCCAAGGTTCTTTATAGCCAGGAGGCAGGTTTTCGTTGGGGGGGTACAGTGAATGTGGGTACTCGCTTGCCCAAAGTCTGCACCTCACGTCGGAAGGGTTTTGGTCGATAGGCTGTGTGGACCCCATGGTAAAAAGTCCGTAGTTTGAACGATAAATTCTTTTTCAATGAATTGTTTAAGATGATAATCTGACGGGAACCGTAATATGTTTATTGATTAACATTGGTTAAAATGTAACTTTAAGTGTTTTTACTAGAAAATCCAGAAATTATAGTGTCATCATCATGATCATAAAGTCCCATGAACCATCCATTGCAGGACAGGTATAGTGTAATAAAAGAAAAAGAAAATTTGCGCGCGTTGAAGTCTTTTCTTTACAAATTAGATTTAAAAAAGTTTCTCACAAACAACATTGCGGAATTTCTTTTGAATATTTTAACTTCCGTGTACGAACCGCCCCGTACCACTTATCGCATATTTATCACCCCTTATGGTAAAAAGTACGTCGTTTGTAGAATAAAAGCCTTTTTTAACGAGTTGTTTAAGATGATGATCGTATCGAGAACCCGTTTATTACCCTTAACTGGTAGATGAGCTAGTAATTATAATTAACAAATTGATAGGCCCATCCCAATATGGGAAGAATGGAATATGTTTTTCTTAGTATGTATAAAGCTTGATGTGAATATTTTTTATGACGTGCTTGTATTGTATTTCCATTGATTAAAATGTTACTTTACCTGTCTTTACTGGAAAACCCCGAAAATTTAATGATGCTAGCTAGCTCACTCGTGCCACTCGTACTTATCTTTGGTGTAATTAAAGAACAAAAAATTTTGACTCGGGTTAAAGTCTTTTCTTTTGCTCATTGATTTTAATAACTCCGCGACCATCCAACTTGACCCGTCTTTTATAGAAAAGTTCTTGAAACGGGAGCTCACCTTAATTGGTTACTATTAGATGTGAGAAAAATGTAAATATTTAATGATTTTAGACTTTTCCCTTTATTTGTACTCTCATACCTAGTTTCTTGCCAAATTTCGTAATTTTGGTCAACAATAAAAAGAATTGCGTCGTTGTAAAAAATTGAAATTTTCAGATCTTGTGTGGTTTATGGACCTTAATATTTGTTATCAATTTCAACCTGATACCTCTTCTCGTTCGTGAGAAAAAGGGTCTTGACAGACAGACAGACAGGCAGACAGACGGACAACAAAGTGATTCTATAAGGGTTCCGTTTTTTATTTTGAGGTACGTTAAGAATAAGATCATCCGTGTAGTGCCGGCAAAGAATAGTACCAATCTAGTTGAGAATCTAGTGTCGTAAGAGGCGACTAAGGGATTATGAACCGGAGGATGGGCAGCAGCATCTTTCTGTGTATCTTATCATCTTACATACTGGGCACACTAACAAACAGTTGCCACAGGGTTTCCAGCCGAAACGCTTACAAGCGTGGTGACTATAGTAAATACCCTCCAAAGTACCACGTGATTTTGTTGGAAATTTGGAGAAAGCTACCTGTCCTGCAGTGGACGTTTTATGGGATGTTATCATGGTGGTGACTGCAAGATAAGAAAAGCAAGATAGGCCACTGCCTATTGTACTGTAGGTTCCACGTTTGATTCTCGGGGCTGATTCTGAAGTTCTGAGAAAAAAATTAAGAACACAAAATTTAATTACACTAAATAAAAAAAGTCAATGATTATATCTCTAAGGTCAAAGGCAATTTGAAGCGTGACTCATCAAAACAAATGCAATAACATAGGTAATAATTCACTTGTATAAAACAATCAATAAAAAATCATTAATGATCTTCTTTCTACGCACTAAAACTTGACCCTCTGTTAGATCATCTTCATAAATAAGAATTTAATAAATAACTAAAAATTAACCTTTTTTATTTCAATTCCTTGTTGAACAATAACATCGTGAATTGCGAAAAACTATTAATTGTAGACGTACTTGTTATAATAATTAAAATACCTTTGCATAAGAATATAAAACTAAAGTTATGTAATATATTAAAAATAAGACAGTTTTTTGTACTTACCTATTGTTTGTTTAATCTTTAACTTTAAACTATGTAGTCAACTTTTAATGAAACTTTTTCAACTCTATTACCACGTCATTGGGTCCAAACGTGTTTCTACTGACGTGTTGTTGAGTCTACCAGACCTACGTACCAGACACACAAACAGTAACACCCAGATCCGGGATTGAAAACACCCAAACTCAAAAATAAGTAATTCAGATAGCTGCTCCGGCAGCTGCAGTACCAATGCGCTACACATACGACTTATCAACAAACGTTGACTAAACCACGTAAATTGTCACAAAAAAAAAAATACGCTATAATTTTGAAATAAGTTTCATATCTCAAAGATGTTTATCCGGGAAATCCAAGCGGGAAATCGATGGCGCAAGAAAGACTTTTCAATGTAAATAGTTTCTACATTCTGAATGTATTCCAGTTTCATCGATTATATTAAACAGGATTAAAAACATATATCGCAAAAACTGAAACCATGGATTGAGACCATGAAACTGAACAACTTTCCACGAAAGCAGGTCGAAACACGAAAAAATGTTATTACTTCCAATTCCAACTGCATCACGTAATAATTTGTATGGGAACTCGAATTTCTTGTACGTAATTTTCCTTGGGGAAAGTCGTTCAGTTTCATGGTCTGAATCGTCAATTTCAGTTTTCGGGGGATGCCTTTAAACCCCTTATTTCAGTAGACCGTCTAAATATTTATGGCGTATAATAAAATAATAGTATTTTCGTGCAAAGTGTTAATTTCGAGTGCGGTGCGATGTCTCAATTCGTCATCCGTCGCACTAGTGACCGATATTTGTTTACTGTTTAGCTAAAATTACACTGATGTCTGACTCATGCACTAGAATCCATCCTATTTTTAAAGGATGTCTCAAAGTATAAGAGGAAATAAATAACGTAATCTACGTGTTTTGTGTAAGATTATTAATTAATAAAAATTGTAGCGGTAAGCGACAGATAAGCCTCTTTTTTATGGTAACATTTTTTGAGCAGCTATCATGCATCTGTCAATGTATGATCGAGGCCAGTGGTGGAAGAAATTGACAAGGCTACGCGCTGATCGGAGACACGATTCTCTGCAATGAGGGACCGATCAGAAGAGGGACAAGAGAAGCGATACATTAGTGAGAGTTCACAGAGAGATTAAAGTTATCACGATTCAACGAATCTTTTCAAGGCGATTTAGATGATGAACTTAAAAAATAAACCTTCTATGGTAATCAAATCATGCAGAATAGAAACTCAAAAAACGCATCACCATCACAAAAGTATTTCCGTCAGATACCTGCGTCAGCCTGCGTGTCAAGAACCCATAACCCTTTTGTATGGTTACAGGCCGGAATTATACAAATTACAGATCACAGACAGACAGACATACTGCAAAAACGAGATGAATATAAAATGAGCATGACCTGACAATGCCCGTCGCCTGCCGTGTCAATAAATATAATGAACATTCATGTAGTTTATTTTGTAATTAAGTACAATATACTTAAGTTCTTCATATAATTCATAAAAATGATTGCATACCAAAACAATACAATATAGGTATAATGTTTAACCACAAAAAGCACAGAGAGTACAAAAACAACTTTGATTTGAATAGGAACCTCTTCAGTTGGTAATGTAATTAGTGATCAGCTAATAAAAACGATTTTTTTTTCGACGAAGATCTCTTGATTTCTTTGTGAAATTACTTGCAGAATTTGTTGGACCTTTGCTTGATTTCATTGAATAAATCTCTACCGACGTGCAGTTGACCGTACCTACATAAATAATTAAATAAATAATAATAATCTTAAATATTTTTTTATTGGACCACCAACAGTTTTTGCAAATTTATAAGTACTTACAACTAAAGAATACTAATAAACCAAGTAAAGAATACTAGCGCACATCTGTGGCAGCAGATAAGTGGTAACAAACACAATATAAACCAGCGCTACGCTCCAAGGCACCAGCTGCTCAGTGTTACTACAGACGTGCGGCCGACTGTACATAATGGATATGCGACGCGCGTTCGACTTTCGGATAAGTCAAGTTCATGGTGAGTCTGCGCGCGTGAGACCAGTTTTTGTCAAAAAACTAATTTTTACTCGCATGCGTACATTATATGTCGTAGGCCGATCGTTGAATTGGGCCGATCGAGATCTGCCTGGGCACATCACGATGTGCCGGCATTTCGTGATCTGGCCAATTATTTCATGATGTGCCCAATATAAAATTGGGAAAATCGATGAGAGCAACCTATTTGTCGATTTGCCCTACTAGTTACTTGGCCACATCGAGATATGGCTAGGCGCATCGTAATGTTGTTCCGTTTCGCGACGCTTGTGGCGCTGTTTGCGCTGTGTGTTAGGTTAAATTAGTTAGGTTAGGTTTTATTATATAGTAAAATTGTGGTGCTGTTTGCGCTCTGTTAGCTGTGTGTTAGGTTAGGTTTTATTACCTAGTAAAATAATTATTATCTAAACTTCATTTTATTTGCTTGTACTTTGGTCATCCTACAGAATCGATTTGCCCAAACATGGCCGGGCAAATCGTCAAACGTTATGCTTTGAACGATATGGCGGGTATTAGACAGGCAAATCAAGAAATGCCGGCATATCGTGATGTGCCCAGGCAGATCTCGATCGGCCCAATTCAACGATCGGCCTACGACATATATAAAGGAGGGTTCGAACACCTATAAGTGGCGCACCAATCAATAAAAAAAATCTATAATCCGAAAGGGTGTGCATTCAATGAACAGCTTTTCCCAAGGGACTTAGGTCGAAATACAAAAATTAAAATTCGACCTCAGATGCAAACCTGATCAGTTTGTATGGAATTTTTTTATATGTTTTCTTTGGAAAACTTGTTGAGTGTAATGGACAGATTTTTTTTTTTGGTATTTTCTATACGTTGTGTCGTAGTGCACAAGGTTTGAACAGTAAATTTATGTATGTAAATGTAACTCTTGGTACACTTGGACGGTTTTTTAAGTTGTTAAATAGTAGCTATAAAATTGCTAAGTACTATTGAAAAGTTTCAATAGTACTTAGCATTTTTTAAGAAATTCAAATTTTATAATATTTTCAAGTATGCATGGGAAGACATTAAGCTTACAGCAGCTTTAATTCGATTTCAGAAAAATATCAGCTGTATAAAATATAACGGCATTAATTTTCAAACCTTTAATTTAAGATATCAAATTAAAAATAAAAACAACAACAATATTTTAATGCGTAGATTAATAACCTTGAAATCAACTTTAAAAATATAAAACAAATAATGAAAATAGCTATAGAATTTTAGGAATGATGATCTTATTAATCTGCAAGAAAATTTCGCCAATATCAAAGGTAAGGACTCAATAAGTAGAGGGTTATTACTATTCGATAAACATTGTCTTCTTTTAGATTGTGGGTGTTAGATTCGAAAAACGTGATAGTCAATATTTTCTTTATTTTACAAATTGTTCTTATTATTGTCGTCTTTAACAGCCAGTTGCGCCAAGCGTCTTTGAAGTTAAAGCTACCTTATATCTATTGCTGTCACTTTCTCTGTCATCAAATCAGAATGTGGCAGCAATAGTGGTAACTGAGTTTTAACTTTAAATTCTTTGTGCAACTGCTTGTAAGTATGGTAAATCTAGGATGATGAATAGAAGACTGTCTAATTCAGAGAAGACTGTTTTTATCTATTCAGCAAACAATAAAATAGCCTAAGCCGATTACAGATAGTAGGATCATTATTGAAGCGCTGCCGCTGTAATGATTCAAAGGTCAAGGACAGGATTGTCTGTTGACGATACCTTGCCGGATACGAGTTTGTCCAGCTAGTTGATGGCCAAAAATTTTGAGATAAAAATCTGAGAGATATACTGATGATGATACTTTTCTGCTTCTTCCACTCTGATTTTGCTTTCTCTTGAAATTTCAAAACTTCAGTGCTCTTCCTGGTAGGAAATGGCTGAACAAATTTTTGAAAAATTTACACTATACGGTTTGTAATAAATATGTTCATATTCAACGACTTAAAATCATTTTGGAAAATATGAGAATCATTTTTTCTTAAATTTTATTGCTTATTTTTATTGCTTATACCTATCTTGTAGCGTATCTATGATACAAATGTTTGAGCTGATACTAAATATATAGGATGACTTTTAATTAGTTCTTGATAGAAAAAGGTATGAATGTACTCATGATACTGAACAACTTTCCCCTAGGAACATATGTCGAAATACGAAAATCAAGTTTTGACCTCCCATAGAAACTGCATCAGCTGATAGCGCATTTTGTAAGGGAGGTCAAATTTGGTTTTTCGTATTTCGACATATGTTCCTTGGGAAAAGTTGTTCAGTATCATGAGTACATGCACATCTTTTGCTATCAAGAACTAATTAAAAGTCACCCTATATAGTACATCTTTACAATTCGTTAAAATAATTACCCAACTTAATTTAACTTTGTTTCATAATATTCAAACGTTACATTTGATACTTACGATCAAAGATAATTTCATTTTAAAAATTAGAATAACCCCTAAAAGTCCATAATATATGAAAATATTTAATATCACCGAGTGACTTTCTTGTAATTTTTAAGGTTTAAAAAGTACAAAAGCCCAGAGAAGCTCCTTTATCACAATAATGAAAATTAATAATATAGAAGTACTTTACTTAACGAACTTAATTCTTCTCTTTTGGGAAGAAATACCTGTGTGATATTTTATCGCCCAGTGATATTTAAGAATCCGGTTAAATATTTTGGTATTTGGAAAATCCTATACACATGATTAACGTTCTTGTAAGTAATATTAATATAAGGTGTATTCTTAGATTAATGAAGGTCCTATCAATAATCTAAGAGTATATTATAGTTTTGTCACAGAAGCGATTAACAGGTTTTAATAAATATTTATTTTATATCCAAGTGTCTTCTTCATTACAGTGACCTTTGTGGTCACTTGATGATAATGATAAGGAAGCGACATGCAAACGGACAATACCTTGTAAGGTCACTATTAAAAACCGACCAAGTGCGAGTCGGACTTGCGCCCTAAGGGTTCCGTACCCATCCAACATATCGTATTCTTCAAGATTTTGCCCTTTGATTTTAAATACTCTAACCAGACCTCTCTTTTACATGAATGTACTTATACGAGTAACGGGACTGCACCTTAATTGGTTATGATTACTAGTGAGAAAACTGTAACATTAAATAATAGGCCTATTCATACTAACACCGTTAGCAAGTCGATACCGCGTTTCAGAAACTGAGTGGCGCTATCTAACTGTGGGTAGTGTTGCGATGTTATAGTTATATAAAAAGCTATGTAAAAAATTGTAATATTTAATGATTTCAGACTTTTTCCTTTGCTTTTGCTATGTAACCTAGCTTCTTGCCAAATTTCATTTCAGGTCAACGGGAAGTATCCTAAAGGTTTTAGTTTGGTTCATAAATGTATGTGGATGGAGACATTTAATGGCCGTACCTTTTGATTGCGTTGTTGTAAATACTTGTTTTCATAACTTCAAGTGTCCATCCATGGACTTTAATATTAAAATTCATATTATTTTCAACTTGATACCGTTACCCGACCTTTACCCGGTCTTGACAGACAGACGGACAACATCGTGATGCTATAAGGGATCAGTTTTTTTTCTGTTAAGGTACGGAACCTTAAAAAAGGGAAGTAGTAATTTAAATTTACAAAACTCTTACAATATAAAAAAAACCGGCCAAGTGCGAGTCGGACTCGCGCACCGAGGGTTCTGTACCACCACATAATCATAATTGTATTTAGTTGAAATTTCAATAAGTTAATTTGCTAGATTTTTTGAGTCCGCCACGCGCTTGACCAAATTTTATTATTTGTTGTTATTTTATAGCTTATGCACTATAATCATACCAATATTCAAGTTTGTAAGTGTTTCCATTTTTTAAATAGAACTGAAACAAAAATCGCCTCCGCGACCATCCAACTTGACCCCTCTCATATATGAATGTTCTTGAAATGGGAGCTCACCACAATTGGTTACCATTAGTTGTGAGAACCGCAGTAAGTGAGATGTAAGATACAAAGGAGGATGCTGCTGCCCATCCTCCAGTTAACCCTTAGTCGCCCATCTCACTTACTGCGGTCACCCACAACCGCGGTCCATGGTGCCAGCCGTAACGCTAACAAGCGAGGTGACTATGGTACTTCCCCTCCACATTTTTCCAGCAAAAGCTAGAATTCTGGAGGGAGCTCCCTGTCCTGTAGTGGACGTTTCATGGGATGTAATGATGATGATGATGATGAGTTGTGAGAAAAGTTGTAATATTTAATGATTTCAGACTTTTCCCTTTATTTGTACTGTGAGACCTAGCTTCTTGTCAAATTTCATAATTTTAGGTCAACGGGAAGTACCCTGTAGGTTTTGCATTTTTGAGAGATGAGGACATAAAATGCCATATCTTTTGATTGCGTAGATCTAAAAAAAATAAATTTTCTGATCTTGTGTGGTTCATGGTTCCTAATATATGGTATTAATTTCAACCTGATACCTTTACCCGTTCGTGAGATAAAGGTTCTTGACAGACAGACAGACAGACAGACGGACAACAAAGTGATCCTATAAGGGTTCCGTTTTTTTCTTTTGAGGTACGGAACCCTAAAAAATCACCAACTTTTCCTACTTCAGAAAGAATTCAAACCTGCTACGAAAATTTTATGTGTAAACTACAATTTCTAAACAATTTAATGAAATATCCAAACACAAGAAAAAATAAGTAATGAATGTTATGACGTTTTTTTTTGCTGAAAACTATTTTACTTATTGCATTGCATTTTAGTTACTTAGAGCAGAGACGGTAATGTAGTAGCGAATGACTACCAACTTAATGAAGATTTATGATCTGTTACGAGTAGATAAATCATAAACACAATGATAATATTAACAAAACTATAGATGCTATCATAAAATGGCTAAATGAAAATAATCTAAGCGTAAATATTAGTAAAACCAAATACATCCAATTCCACAATCAAGGTGCTAAACCACTAAATCTTAGCTTGATTTATAAGGATACAATTATAATGCAAGAAAAAGAAACTCTATTTCTAGGATTTATTTTAGACGAGCATTGTAAATGGAAGTCGCATGTTAACAAGGTATGTTCAAAAATCAACAGATTTGCATACGCACTTTGGAGGTTATCAAAAGTCAGTAACAAAAGAACAGCTTTGCAAGCTTATCATGCATATATTGTTTCCAACTTGAGATATGGTTTAGTGTTGTGGGGCATGTCAGTTGAAGCTCATAGGGCTTTTATTGCCCAAAAACAGTGTATACGAGCAATATGCGACGTTCCACCTTTTACCAGTTGTAAACCCTTGTTTTATGACATGAAACTGCTAACATTGCCCTGTTTGTACATATATGAAATTTGTATTTTTGTAAAAAGTAATTTTGAATTATTTCAAACAAAACAGGATGTATGTTGCTTCAACACGAGGTACCCAAACAGACTTATTAACATAGGCCCTAATAACTACATACATAGCATTAATTGTTATTACATGTGTACAAAAATATACAACCATCTTCCTGGATCATTTAAACTACTGTCACTAAACAAATTAAAGAATGAACTGCACCGCTGGCTCATAAGAAAATGTTTTTACTCTGTGAGGGAATATTTGGAAAGTGACACTAACCATATTATTTAAGATTCTCTGTTTGACATTTTGTTTTTGTAATTGACATTTTATTTGTATTATTTTGACTTCTTATGACTGGGCAATGAAATCTTATTATTATTTAAGTTGGATTATATTATGACTAGTGAATTTGTAATGTATGCTTTCAAATCTTTTAACTTTGACTTCTTTTTGTAAATATTGCTATGCTCTTATAGAGTTTACAGTGCAAGGACTATGTACATATCACCTAACATCTTGTTAATACTACTGTATTTACAGCAATAAATAATTTTGAATTTGAATTTTGAATATGTTTTTATGTATCTGCTAAGTGATTTCGTATCTGCGGAATTATCTAATCATGGTGGTTTCTTTGTTACTACAGATTTATTATAAGATAATCGTCAATAAGTCTTTCTTTGTGCTATGACTTCCATTACTTGAGGAGCGTATTAATGGTATTCATCATCACATCCCATGATACGTCCACTGCAGGACAGGGAACTCCCTCCAGAACTCCAGCAAAACGGCGTGGCAATTTGGAGGGGATTTACCATAGTCACCACGCTTGTAAGCGTTGCGGCTGGCGACTGCTTTTGTTGGTGACCGCAGTATGTAAGGTGGTACGATACACAGAAAGATGCTGCAGCCCATCCTCCGATTCATATATGAAAGCAATGGTATTATTATTTAACAATTTTCTTTTGATTACAAACAATGCAATACTACTATTACGCAGCAAAATTCAGTTTTCAGAAAGACGTCCACTGCTGGACATAGGCCAAATTTAGTTTATTCCTACTTTATTGTTCTCTCCCTCCGTAAATGCACTTTACCTATGGCTCTACATACTTAAATACCTATGCTTTCAAAAACGAATATTTTTGAAATAGAAGATCGGTTAACGAATAGTATTCCTATTATTATTACTACAAAAACTCGTTTAAAATCATAAGGTATCGTCCAAACTACGCATTTTTTGTATACGCTACAACAAATGTCCGTAATTTATCTAACTGAGAAGAAGATTGATGGTGTGGTCACGAACTTAAATAATACTACAATATATACCTCTAATAGGTATTATATAAGTAGGTACATAATAAGTGTATTGTTGTTTCAACGGCTGCTTAGTTAAACACCTATTTTTACTCGGTCACCGATATTTTGGTCACGGATTTTTTCTAGTGGCGCACCTATTTGTGACTTTTGAAACTATATTATTATGAAAACTAAGTAGAAGAATTATTAATAGTCTTTTATTAATTAATTACTAGCGACCCGCCTTGGTTTTGCACGTGGGTTTTTCCATAGACTTTTTCATTTTCACACAGAGCTCTCCTTTATATATTTGTGCATTTTCAGTTCTTTCGACCTCCTTGTTCTGTATAAAATGTAGACTCCCACTTGCTTGTAGATACTTTTATTCTTCTATATCAACAATTTAGGTCTGCCTAAAATCAGAATAATTACTATGGGAATCTGCTCTGTAGGTCTAACACCAAGGGCGCGCGTAAGTATAAACGTAATTGATACAGGGCAGAGAAAAACGCGTCTTCCCTCTCACTTTATTTCGAAGAAAACTCATCCTCACATCATGTGGGTTGCAAGGTCGATGTCCGACCTCAAAAACAAGTGCCAGAGTTGTTGAGTCGCTAAAGCTCTCTGACATGGCTCATTAACGACTATATCTGTAGACAGTAGTAGAGACCAACGGCTTAACGTGCCTTCCGAAGCACGGAATCATCTAACTTTTCAGACATCCTGCAATGTCCTAACCAAACTGGGGAGGTCGCACAAAGAAATTTTGGTTTGACTGTGTCCCCACTGGGAATCGAACCAAAATCCTCCGGATCGAGAGCTGATTTCTATACTAGACCACCGAAGCTGCGGAGAAAACTGAAAGATAGATACTGTTTTGTGCTGCACTGCGCCATCTGCGTATCAGCTTACGTTCACCCTGCAGTCACCTAGCCTAACATAATTACCATGTAAATCTTATTCACTGCGAGCTAGGTGCCGTCGCGTCGCCAATCGGACATCGGAATATATGTCAGCGTCAGATTAGAACTTGTAGGTATATTATTACTTTATTCACATTATTTTAGAAAATTCTGTTACCATACCTGGTTGTATTAAAAATGGAAGTGAAACCTAGAATTAGTGTTTAAGTACTTTTTAGTTACTTGACCAACGGTCCGTAAGTCCTATTCAAAATTTTTATCATAAGGAGCGCGTATACTATTTGTACTTTCTCATGTAACTAACAACTGTAAGTCAATGATTACTTGAGGGTACCCAAATACCTAATTGTGGTCTTAATTGATACCTATATCTTAGAGTCAAAAGGTGTAGCAGTTTCGTACATATGAATTTCTTCTACTCTTCTCTTACCTTTTGCAGGCAGATAGTGTAAAACTGCCATGTAACAATAAGAAACATAAGTCAAAAATACGCTGTTATCCCAGAAGTAATGTTTTCTTTCAATCAAAAATTTTTGATCTTTTTTGAAATGAAATGATTTTGATGAGGATGAAAAAGAAGAGATTTTGACCCCGCTCATGAAATGCGCTTTTTCGTGTTTCGTCTTATGTTCCATGGGAAAATTAATCAGATTACCGGATAGATTAGAATAGACTGTAAGGGCACTGCATGTTATCCTACGTCATCTAGTACACGAAATTTGCACCTTTGTAGCTATAGTAGTGGCCTACTAGGTCCACAAAACGTTGGTCTGCCAACCCGAAACCTGGCAGGTTTTGTACAGTCGGAGCGCAAAATGGTTAAGTGACAGATTACGCGAATGAAATCTATTGGTAGAAATAGAAGGTACCTATACAAGTAAAAATCAACAGGTCTGCCTTGCGTCCTATTGGCAGTTTCGCTAGTCAGACCACAAATGTGGTCAGATGTGATTGGACCACAAATTTGGTCGGACTGGCGAAACTGCCAAGAGGATATGCAAGGCAGTCCTGTTGTTTTTTACTTATATAGGGTACCTTCTATTTCTACGAATAGATTTCATTTGTGTAATCTGTCACTTGACCACTTTTCGCTCCTACTGTACAAAACCTGCCAGGTTTCGGAGTGGCAGACCAACGTTTTGTGGACCTAGTAGGCCACTACTATCGCTACAAAGTTGCAAATTTCGTGTACTAGATGACGTAGGATAACATGCAGTGCCCTTAAAGTCTAGAAGGTACCCTTTTTACTTTCGAGCGGAGCGAGTTTTTGTTTTGTTTTGAATGTTTTTATAATTTTCTCAAAAATGTGTTCTATATCACTTATACATCATAAAAACAAGTCTCCCAAAAATGTCCGTCCGTCGGTCGGTCGGTAAGCCGATCGGTCTGTCCGTCACGCTTTGGCTAAACGAATGGTCCGATTGACACCATATTTTCAATTTAAGAGTTTTATGCAAACCCATCGAAGGGTTTTGAGTGGTTTCCTGCTGGCTGTCATTTTGGGGGTAGCTGTCATACAACGAAAATGAAAAAAAATATTTTCGCAAAAACGTCTCATACAATCTTGATGAAACTTTGCATGACCAAGCATCTCCATTTAAGGTAGGATTTTGCGGCAGTATCAATTGGTCTGTAGAAATTCATATACACATTAAATTTTAGTTGTAGGGTGTACCTTACAACTAAAATTTTATAATGTGATTTACTCAAAATCAGTTTCTTTGAGCTTATTTTGATGCTCTACAATTTGGTTTCTAAGTTGGTTTTCTACCTGACTTCATATTATGTCATTAAATCATTTTTACATAAATTTAGTAGGTAGATAAGTTTGTATTTTCATATAATTTGTATGGAATTACAAACTTAAGTTTGAAGTTGGTACTTATTTACTCATTACTATCCGCAGCCTTTATAATATAGTACTTAGAGCATTCGGCTCTTGATCCGGAGGTTCTGGGTTCGACTCCAGGCAGGGACACTGTTGAATGATGGCTCTCGTATATCGCAAGAAAGTACCTAAGTGCAGTGCTGCTGTACCATTTATTTATTATACTCGTAGAAGAGCCATTATAATATTATTTTTAGTTTATGTAAGTATTTATGTATGTATGTATTTCAAAAGTATGTTTATACTTCTTTATATATGCCTTATTATTTATATTGTAATTTTAAGTATATTAGTGTGTAGTATAAGTAGGTTTTTTTTTTCACTCCATATTTTATGCTAGTTTGCTATTTATTAAAAACATATATCTTTCTTTTAATTCTCATTTCACACTTCTAAATGCACATTCCTGTGCCCCTTTTCATGTCATTCTTTCACACCAGCTAGGTTGGCTGGAAGAGATCTCTTATAGAGATAAGCTCACCTTTGTAAACAAATTTTATGTTGACTACAATTTTATGTAATTTGTGCACAATAAAGAATATATATACAGGGTGTTAATTTGATTGCGTGCAATAGCTTAAGGGGTGGTTCAGTAACGATAAAGAAACTAAAAAAAAATATTTAAAAAAATCCTACAAAAAAAATCCAACTGAACTAACGCGGATTGCCGCGTTAGTTCCGTTGGATTTTGGACCGCGCGAATGGGCGCGCTATCAAAAGCGCGCGAAAGAGTTTCAGTTACGTAGTCGTCATGGAGATCTTTAGGGGAGGCCTATGTCCAGCAGTGGACGTCTTTCGGCTGATATGATGATGATGTGCCTGCCTTATTCACTGATACTCGCGCGCTAGCGACGTTGCTCCGCGTTGGTTAAGTTTCAATGCAGTTTTAGTTTTTTTTCAGTAGGATTTTTTTTTTAATTTTTTTGTGTTCCTTTATCGTAACTGAAACACCCCTTAAGCTATGGCACGCAATTAAATTAACACCCTGTATAAGAGCTACTACTGCTACTGCAACTTAGGTCGGTGCTGGTTTGGTCTTATCAACCGCGTTTCTAACTACGCTTCTTAGTATATGATAAGACACAAAATACAAGCTCTTCATTCCGGTTTGTCCCAATAAATCTATCTCGTCTTAATCTTCACTGCAATGAATCTGTAGTATTTTGTTTGTGACTGTTTCTTGTTCAAGTTCACACTTGTAGGAGTTTGTAAATACGCAATAGTAAAATAACTTTAGCTAGCAAGAAAAGCAAAGACATTCAAATCAAGTACGTATTCATGCAAATTGCAAACTTGTGTTCGTTTTATCTTTATAATTCCTTGTGTTTTACCTTCTAATAAACACGTGCAGGTATGAGTATGACAACCATATACCTATTTTGCGACGTATTGTTCCTGTCGTAAACTTGTAAGCAATGTGATTTTCATTAATAGGCTTGAGATTTATTCGTCTGAGAAACCATTTGTTCAACCCAATGCAAAAATTTGTCCGCATGAAATCGAATGTTCAATATTATTTAGGTTTAAAATCCTATTGTAAAACTACCAAGCTCTCAAACCAAAAGTCTAAAAATCACCAATCACTTACTGACATCAGTTAAATTACACCGTTTCACAAACAAAGTGGCACCATATGAAAAAAAAAGAAGCGACGAGAAATTCTATTTTACAGAAACATAGCACGAATAGTATTACATTCAAACAAATGTTTTCTATTAGTCTTTTGTATGTATTCAAGTAAACATCTAGCTAGACTTCTTTAGTTATTAATGAATAGTAATTATAATACGCACGGTCATGAGCAATAGAGTTCTTCTTATTCAATTCAAATCAATATGTACTGGTATTTCTTTTACCAGGGACATACCAGGGATAATCGGGGTAATTACGATTGGAACGATATTACCAAAAAAGAAACGTTAAAAACTTTTCCCAAAACGCTCATTTTGGTCGCAATTTTTTTTGTTTTGATTATTTCGTTCAAATTGTCACGATCAAACCAGTAAAAAACTCCTTTATAGACTTTGTGTATGGAGGTAAAACGTATTTCATATTTAATTTGCTTTTCTTAATTTCAGGTGACTCTAGCACTAGCGGCCCCAAACCCAAACCCGGTGAACATCTTCAAGATCGATATCACGCCCGAAGAAGCCCAGCAGTACCTGAACAGTCCACCGTTCACAGAACCTCAACTATCAGGACAGACTGCTGTCCTACCATTGGTAAGGCTTCTTTGATAAAACATAGATATTTAGTACGTTGGCAAATTGTTTAGCACAAAAATAATGCAGAATTGTTTTAATAGACTCTAGCGCGCCCGGGATTTGCACGGATTGCAAAGTAAGCGCAATAATACCATCTTAAAATTCACAGAATAAAGAAGGTAACAGAAGGCGGATTAAAGAAATAATTCGCGACAAGATAGTGAAGGCGTCGTTCTATTAATTTGGTAGGGTTATTTTCATAGTTATTTTACCGTTGAATACCAAGGTTGCAACACTATACTCACCGTGAACTTGAAGCCCAGTGAATCTCCTCATGAAAACAGATTAGCAATTACCTATTGAAAAAACTGTCTTAATCGTCTTCACTCATCTTTGTCAGGGTTAATATAACTTTCCATGGTAAAATATTTTTCGAATTGGTTTAGTAGTTCTAGATTACGAGTATCTTTTATTTTAGAATGAGCGGACAAAAAAAAATAAATTATCCCAATAAGTAAATTGTTTAAGACACTCGTCTATATGAATGAGCCTCGAACCAAGATAATATTTGTTTATTATCTATTATTTTTAGGTACGATACGATAGCCCTCAATTTCGAACCGCCGAAGCCGGCCCTACTCTTGGCCACTACTGGAAAAATGGTCAAGAAATCGAAAACACTGACGACTACCTTGAAGAGGTAAGCGATTTAGTCACAAAACGCCTGACGGAATATTGTACTCAAGTTGAATGTTACAATTTTTAAGGCGCACTATTATTTCAGGTATACGAAGCTTCCCAATTCCACGGTCAAGATGGACTAGGAGCTTACGCTTACGGTTATAAGGCACCTGAGTCTGCGAAGGTTGAAAACCGTGCACGGTCCGGTGACGTCACTGGATCGTACACCTACAAGGCTGGCAACAATGAGCTGATCAAGGTGAATTTTATTTTAGGTTTTATGAGGTGACACTTTCAGTCTGCGTCTACGCTGTGTCTCTGTTACCCTTAGATCGCCCCAATCGACACATAGTTTCTAGGCGCATAGTTCCTAGAGCGCCTCTTTGAAGAGATGAACTTCAAAGAGGCGGTCTAGGAGTTGCGCCAGACTGAGTAGTATCAACCTATGTTCATCTACTTCTGTCAATTGGTTTCTTTTTGATGGCACTCAACTTACGTGATTTAACCAGAAGATTTGGTTATCTACATCTACACTATCTACACTAATATTATAAAGAGGAAAGATTTGTACCTATTTTTGTATGTTTGTATGTTTGTAATGAATAGGCTCCGAAACTACTGGACCGATTTGAAAAATTCTTTCACCATTAGAAACCTGCATTATCCGGGATGAACATAGGTTATAAAATATTTAAAAAAAAGTTAGGGTTCCGTATGAAAACTTCGATAATGTAACCCAAGGTGTGAAAAAAATACTAAATAGCATCCTTATATCGAGTACGCTGCCGAAACTATTAACAATAGAGCAAAGTAATGTACTACAGAATTATAGAAGACATCAATATCTACAAAAAAGTCTGCGATACCATATGTCTAACTATTACAGTTATGTCACAATAACTACTTTTTCATGTTAAAATATGTAATAGTAACGCCGGTACAAACTATATAGGCCACATTATTCGTACCTATCAATCCTTATCCAAATAAATGATTTCGTATTCAAGGCTATATCAGTACCTGTAAATAACTTTTTGAATTATTCAAATCGGACATACCATTCAAAAGTTATCATGAGTGTAATCGTTATCAAAATTGAAATTAAAGAAACAGCGCCCTAAGTGACTGTAATGGTTTTATCTACAACAGAGAATAGACACGAAAAATTTGACTGGTCAAGTGCGTGTCGTTCCGTGTGGTAGCGGCAAAGAATAGTGCCAACCCATCTCAACCTGTAGGTGTCGTAAGAGGCGACTAAGTGTTTACAAACCGGAAGATGGGCAGCGACATCTTTCCGTGTATCGCACCATCTTACATACTGCGGTCACCAACAACCGCGGTCCATGGTGCCAGCCTTAATGCTAACAAGCGTGGTGACTAAGATACTTCCCCTCCACATTCTTCTAGCAAGGGCTCGAATTCTGGAGGGAGCTCCCTGTCCTGTAGTGGACGTATTATGGGATGTTATGATGGTTTTGATGAAGTGCGTGTCGGCTCGAGCGAATTTAATGCACTTCTGCGTGACTAAGATGGTATGACTGCCCATAACTAGGACAGTATTTTTACCTTAGTGGTACGGAACCCTCGGTGGGAGTCCAACTTGCGCTTGGCTGGTTTCTTTAGTAACCCCCGATGCAACAAGAACCTATATCTACCCGTGCGAAGCCGGGGCGAACCGCTAGTAGTACATATAATTGATAGGCAAACCAGTACGGGTAATTTTTTTTAACATTGCGGAAATATTAAAACCATTTATATTACCTAATTAGTATATATATATATAGACCATAAAACTAAACAACTTTCTCTAAGAATTACACGTCGTGAATTTTTATTGGTTTTGCTCTCGAAGCCCAGTGATTGTACTCATGAAAACAAGCAACTTTCCTAAAGAACAAAATTTTTTACTCGAAAAAATTTTTTCGCCTTCCCATAAAGAATTACTCGATCACGTGACCACTTTACTATGGGCTGAAAAAATTTATTCAAGTAAAAAATTTTTTTTTTCTCGCGAATGGTGCTTGTTATCGTGAGTAGAATAGAATCACTGGGTTTCGGGAGCAAAACTAATGAAAATTCACGCTGTATATAGGGTGATTTTTAATTAGTTCTTGATAGAAAGAGGTATGAATGTACTCATGATACTGAACAACTTTCCCCAAGGAACATAGGTCAAAATACGAAAACCTCCCTTTTGACCTCCCATAGAAACTGCATCAGCTGATAGCGCATTTTGTATGGGAGGTTAAATTTGGTTTTTCGTATTTCGACCTATGTTCCTTGGGAAAAGTGGTTCAGTATCATGAGTACATGCATATATTTTGCTATCAAGAACTAATTAAAAGTCACCCTATATAGGATGATAAACGAGAAACATTTTTGACTGTCTCAAACAAATCTTGCGTGCACTAGTTTAATTAACAGCGCAATCATATTTGGGTTGTGTTTCCTTGAAAAAGCTGTTCAGTTGTAATGCTCAACTGACCCAAACTTAGATTTAACCCTCTTAAAAATGGATTGTTTTCCAGGTTCGCTACTGGGCTGACAGTGAAGGTTTCCATCAAGAAGATAATCTTCCCAAAGTTGAACTAAAGCCAGCTGAAGAGACCGAAGAAGTCAAACTAGCCCGTATAGCTCACGAGAAGGCGTGGCAGGAGGCAGCTGCTGCTGCGGCACAACAACCTGACCCTCAGTAAGTACCAGAAAACATCAATAGCATCTTCACAATAGGTTTTTTATTATGCACTTTATCTATGATATTGTTTCTTTATTCCAGGGGTGAATACTCGGGAGCTAAATACGAAAATCAGCAATCAGGACTTGGAACTCAACAAAACTACCAATTCCAGGCCTCAGGCTCTGCTCCCCAATTAAACCAGTACCAACCATCGCAATACCAAGGAGCCGCCTCAGAGCCGCATCCCAACATCCAGTATCAAGGAGCAGCGTCTGAGCCTCAAGGAGTTACCGCACCTCGAGAGGGCAAAGCGTATTCTTCTTCTCAAGGCAACTACCAGGGTCAGCAATTTGGTCAACAAAGACAACCAACACAGTTTGGTCCATCTGCACCTGCTGGCCAATTTAGTCAAGCGTCTGCTCAGTACCAATCTACTCAGTACGGGCAGCAAAAGCCAGCCCAGCAACAATATGGTCAACAGGGTGGATATGGACAACAACAGGGTCAACCCGAAGAGCCTGAACCTACGGTAAAAAAATATTATTTTTATCTTCGTGAAATAACATTGTACCTCTATCGAACTGTTGTTCCATTTTACCCTTACATAGTTCTATTTAAAATGTTGATATATTTTGTTTATTATTCTACAGGGCCCGCCCCGAGGGTTTTTCTACAGCTTCGACTACCCAGTGTCCATCATCGTGCGTAAAGACGCCCAGGGACAAAACGGTCCAGTCAACCCTGGTCAGCCGATAGACCACGACACCGTAGGGGTTAATGCCAATGCTCAGCGTTACGGTTAAAAATATCAAAGAAATAAAGTATCGAGGACGACTAGCAACGCAAATTATGAAAAAAATATTTACTGATTTGTTAATTTGATCCCAAAAAAGTTCGTAACTTCTACGTCATTTTGGTTTCACTCCTCTCTATCAGGACGTTTAAATTTTAGAATGTGTAGATAGGATGTAGGTTGGTATGTGATTGCCTTATCTAGCTAGTCGATAGTTTAATGTGCCCATTTATATGTGTACAATTCAGATAATAGGTCCCATTGAGAATCTTATATTAGTTTCTAATTAGTATGAACCTCAGGACACCTTGAGGATGACAATAACTTTCTCATACATAAAATAGAAGTAATTACACATTACTGCACTGTATTCTAATACTTCGTCGACTTAGCTAGGTTAATATGGTTGCCATTTAGTAAGTAGGCTAAGTTAGCCATTAGTAGATACTCAGTTCATTATTATGTGATTTTCTTTTGTAAGTTTATCTATGATTTAAAATGATGTAAGATTTATCTTTTTTGTTGTAATTGCCTAACTACTCGTACCTATTTTTTTAAGATTATCTTTGCATATTCATAAAATAGACAGTAAACAAAATAAACAATTGTATTCTTATAAGCAAACTTAATATGACCGGTGTTTGAAAGTGTAACATATTGGTTCTTTATTGGTTAAACTCTTGAACCCGGTCTAACTTAAAAAAATTGTCAGCATAAAATTGATCATTGTTGTTAAAACAAGTGATAATAATAACTAAATTACAAACAATAAAATCTTGCATATTTTTTTTTATTGGTTATAGCAAAGTCTAGAACCTGGTTTCGCTTTAAAACAATTAGTTACCATAATATCAAAATTATAACAGATGTAATGTTGTAAATCAATAAAGTACGTAATATTACATTTAATCTTTGTTTAACTATTGATAAAAACTGGTTAACGGTGGAAAGGAAATCGTCACCGTTTTTTGTAAATCACTGTACTTGTAAGTACCTATATGAAATTAATTAAAATTGACCGGTATCACTGCATTTAATGGATCCAAGGGCACCGGGTAGGCAGGAATCATTGGACCATAATCATCATAGTCCTTTCTTTGCAAATTCTCCAAAAAATGTTTTACACTCGGCTCAGAAGTTGTATCAGCGCTATCTTGGGGTCTCGGTCTCCATGGTAATCTGCTGCCAATAATAGAAATTATACTAGAAATACCATTATAAATACCATTCCAAGCCCAAATAGCAGTGTCAGGCACGTTTACCTCAACCGGCAACCAAGGAATTTGAGAAATTACCCCACCAATACTGATTCTAGCATTTGGGATGAGTAAAATAGCTTTTCGAATTCCTTTTTGCTGATAAGGTTTAGTTTCATCAGATGATTCTAATATAACTGAATCTAGGTCTTCGTCTCCATGTTCGTGGTCCGTATATTCGTCTTCTTTTGTATTGTTATCATTTGTGTTCTTGTAGAATTTATGTTCTGTATTTTCTGTCTTCTCGTCCGGTAGAAGAATCAATACTGGTTCTGGTTGAGGACTGCAAATATTAGAAACAATAACCTTAATTTGATTTGATTAAATAATATTTGATCAAAATGTATGTCAAGGTAGCATCTGTTTTACAAGGTATGGCACGGTTAGTAATTAATTAATTTATTTATTTACAGTTTATTGTACACAAGATAATACAAACATAAATTTAAAATTAAGAAAAAAGACACAACAGGTGCTGCTTATTTCTACACGGAAATTTCTTCCAGCAGACCTACAATCAGTCAATATTTACAGCGATGCGGTGGAATACCAAGACGCTTCTCGTTATTTAAGATTGATAAAAGTTTTAAAACACTTACTATGTATACGGAGAATTTACTGTGTTTAACTGATTAAACGCCTGCATCTGTTGTAGTGCCAGCATTTGTTGCTGGAGTGCTATTTCCTGCATAGTTTCTTCCGTCATTTGCTGCATCATTGGCATGATTTGATGTTGTCCTTCTATGATTTCTGGCTGCCAAGGAGATTGCATACTTTCTAGCGGCACTTGAGACGACCACGTTGGCACTAACATAGGTGACTGTATTTCCATAGGATTTGGTCTCATATATTGCATAGCCTGTATCTTTGCTAGCTCTTGTAATGTGTTTGTTGCCATTTGCTGTTGTAGATTTGCCATCATCAGTTGTTGTAGTCTCGTTGAAGCTTGTAAATCTTGGTGTAGTTTCTGCGATTTTAAGGACTGAAGCGTTTCTATTGGCGATGGTTGTTGTAATGTGTGCATCATAACTTGTGGTTTTGCTTGCACTATTTGCATTGGTGCCGTTAATATTGAATGGATTTTTAAATATAGCACCAGTATTATTCGGTATCTCAACATAATAATGGTATTTTTATTAATATATCTTTGGTTCAATATTACTCTACATATATATTAGGTACGGTACTCTTTATTTAAATGGAAGGCAAACTGTGACAGATTTATGAAGTTTCAACGTCCAAAGTATTATTACCTGGAAAACATAACTGAAGCAAAAATTATTTTGCTCATTGAAAAAAAAACAGGGTCTTTTTTCTTTCACTTTAGTGTGTCGCACAAATTATTTTAAATTACACAAACACGGTTATCATGAAATTTTTAGAATTCTGAAACCACTTTTTCTCGTTGATTTCGGTGAATTATTTTTATATTTTATACATTTCTGTTTTATCCTGTACTTTTTCCGGAGCTGGAGTCACCGCGCGGCCAGGAAGTATACTGGCTGCGCATGCGCATTACACGACGATTATTATTCGTAGCGAGCGTCTGTGTCCACCCACTGGCCTACTGACAGGACTCTCTGACCTTGCCCGTACTTTCTTTCATTTGTTTTTGGAAGAGAATTTGATTGTTTTTATGATATTGATTTTTGTTTACTCAAAAGTTTAATTTAATCTATAGGTCAGTGTGTTTTTAGGTATTTGCTTTTCTAATTAGATGAAGCTGTTTAAAAATCAATAACGGTTTGACTTTCTTTTTTTCTAAAGTAAAAATCGATAAGTATAGAAGTTATTGACTCAATTCTACACACTGTATTTAAAAATGTATATGAAGGAAAACATTAAATCTTATCAATTTGTTATTTGGGTTATTTTCAGTCACGAAATTGTGTAAAAAGTTAATAGAAGCTCTACATTATCAAAGTGCATATTTTGCTACTCCATGAACGGGTGTTTCGGGTTTATGAAATTGGTGTTAAACCTTTTAAACACCTATTTTGGTGGCTAAATGCAACAACTTTTATTTTAAGAATTTTTGAAATGCGCAAAAATGAACTTCGACTCCACACAAAATGATTAACTTTTTCATGATAATTCATATTTATAACTGTCCAATTAGTATTAAACTCGTTTTTTTTGCGAAGTTCAAAATAGTCGTAGAGCAAAATTATAATAAAAGGCATAAAGACGCTATCATAAACAGTAGTAATATAAACTAAAAGACGCTAGTTCTATTATCTATTCTGTCTTGGAAGGTTTTTTTGATACGATTGAGATGACGACCCACTTAGTACCAATAGCAGAAATAGTGCACAGGACGAAATTGCATACGCGTCCTTCGAAATATTGGAGTCATGTTATACATTCAGACTTTCTAGCTTTTCAATTTAGACCACTTTTCCACTACAGCAGACCACGGTGGTAGTATAGTTGAAATGAAATAATACACATACAGAGTAATAATAAACCGTAAAATTCAATTCGTTTGATCCCGAGACCTCCTAATCTGTATATATAAAAGAAGAAGGTGACTGACTGACTGACTGACTGACTGACTGACTGACTGACTGACTGACATATCAACGCACAGCCCAAACCACTGGGTCTAGAGATTCCAAATTTGGCATGTAGCTTCCTTATGAGGCCTAAGGGTGCACTAAGAAAGGGTTTTACAAAATTCCACCCCTAAGGGGGTAAAATAGGGGATGAAAGTTTGTACGAAAGTCCGTCAGTTTTGAAGTTAGGATCTTCAAAATTTGTATTTAGGCTGACGACTAAAAATTAATAATTATGTGTCTCTGGGTTTTTGAAAATTCGACACCCTTAAGGGTGAAAAGGGGGATGAAGTTGAAAATTCTTTATTCTTAAAGTAAAATCCACATTATTTATTATTTGGCATTAATGATGTAATTCTATGCAACGTTCATCACTGTTATTGAAATTCCACCCCAAATTCAACCCCTAAAAAAGGGAAATGGGGTGAAAAAGTCTAAAAACCAATATGGGTATCGTATGTATGGTTTATCGGGTCGCTGATTACGAAAACGACAACAATTTTGAAATGCAACGCGGTGGACGTGAAATACCATCATCCCCCTGGGGATGGAGTTGGGGTGCGATAGGTTTGAAATGTCTAAAAATCAATATGGGTGTCGTTTGTATGGTTTATCGGGTCGCTGATTACGAAAACTACAACAATTTTGAAATGCAACGTGGTGGACGTGAAATACCATCATCCCCCTGGGGATGGAGTTGGGGTGCGATAGGTTTGAAATGTCTAAAAATCAATATGGGTGTCGTTTGTATGGTTTATCGGGTCGCTGATTACGAAAACTACAACAATTTTGAAATCCAACGTGGTGGACGGGAAATACCATCATCCCCCTGGGGATGGAGTTGGGGTGCGATAGTTTTGAAATGTCTAAAAATCAATATGGGTGCCGTTTGTATGGTTTATCGGGTCACTGATTACGAAAGCTACAACAACTTTGAAATCCAACGTGGTGGACGTGAAATACCATCGTCCCCTGGGGATGGGGTTGGGGTGCGATAGGTTTGGTCTAAAAATAAATATGGGTGTCATTTCTATGTTAGGGATAGCGGTTAAATTGGCGTAAGGGGTAGGGATAGGGGCAGGTAGAGGTAGAGGTAGAGAGGTAGAGATGTAGAGAGGTAGAGACGTCGAGAGGTAGAGAGGTAGAGAGGTAGAGTGGTAGAGAGGTATAGAGGTAGAGGGGTACAGGTACAGGTAGAGGGAGAGGGAGAAGGAGGCGAAGGGGGAGAGGGAGGGAGTGAGGGAGGGGGAGGGGGTGATGAAGAGGGAGGGGGAGAGACAGAGGGAGGGGGAGAGGAAGGGGGAGAGGGAGAGAGAGGGAGAGGGTTTCAGTTTGTCTCAATTACTTCTGCGAATTGGCTCTGTTTTGAAATATTACATAAAGGTGTCTCTCATCTCTCTCTTTACATTTGTTAGGATACTGCTGCTAAGTTCCTCTGTTCTGAGTAATTTATGAGTAACGTATGTATATTATATAAAATTCAGCTGGATCTTGAATTATACTCATTGATTTGCGCAGGGTTAGTCCTGTTTTTCCTTAGTTTAAAATTACCCCGAAATGACGGGAAAATATCTCATTGCTTCGGAAAACCGGTAACAACATAAATACGAAAACCACGCGAGCAAAGCCGCGGGTAACAGCTAGTATAACATAATAAAAAAAAGAATAAATGGACATCCCATAGTTGCAGCTTTTTTATGAAGCCTAAAAAAAATTATGTGTAAAAAGCTTTATGCCTTTCACAACTCGGTTTCAAAACTTGTTTTTTGTGTTCTCCAGGAGAATCAATGCGTTTTGGATTATTTCAAGCTACAAAAATTATCTCATTTTACTGTTGGCTACTCTTTACTCTACATGCAAGTTATAATCACCACAAAGCGAATAGATCCGATCTATTTGATCTACATATAATTCAAACAATTTTCGTACATTCAGACTAACGACCGGTAATTTAAATGCAGTTAACTTTCCTCGAGCTGTAACTGGCAGATAGCAACTAACTGCAGCAGTTAAAGATATTATTTATGATTGCCAGTTGCAGCAGACTGTAACACTTACCTAGTTTACTTCATCATAGAGAATAAGAATATAATGGTAACGTTTAAAATTTGCTGGTTTGCTTATTAGACTATTAGAAAAACGGTGATTTAGCGTGGAAAAACATGTTAGTACTTTTTATAAAATCCTACGTAGGAAAAACGTATGCAGGGTATGAGGGACTGACTGGGCATGATCAGGAAAAATCATCAAATCAAAACTTTCAGGAAAAATAATCAGCCTGTCCATACAAACTGTCTAATCAAGTTTGTTTTGAGCCAGTTTTCTAATATTTTCTGAAACTTTTACTCCCTGAAAGTTGTTCCGTTACGTTGACTGATCATGCCCTTTCAGTTTTCTGAAACTTGTCCCTTACACCCTTTATTCTTATATTTTATTTATATCCTTCATTTGTATATACGCACCACATTCTGTATTCATAAATAGAGGTGATTTTTTTACTAAAAACACCTTATTATGGAAAACTAGGCTCTAAATTATTAAAGATAATAGGTCTTTACCTATGAAATTGCCGAAATTTTCTTACAGATTAATGAGATCATAATTCCTATAATTCTAATGCTATTTTTTTCATTTGTCTTATATTTGAAAGTTGACTTCAAGGTTATCAATTTACGCATAAAATAAAGTTTTTATTTTTAGTTTGATATATAAAATTACAGGTTTGAAAATTGTTCATCTTAAATGTCGTCTGATTTCATCATTAAATTTGTTATATTTTTTTACAGATAATATTTTTCGAAAATTAAATTTAAGCTTCTGTTAGCTTAATGTCTTCCCAATAATGCTTAAAAAGAATAAAAAAAAATGGATTTATAATTCCTAAGAAAAATGCAAAAATGTTGGTACTGAAAATTGAGTTTACCTAAAATTCGCCATACAAAACGGCAATTACATAGGTAAAGACCTAATATTTAAAGTTGAGTGTTTTTGGGATATAGATACCTAAATGAAACAAGTTCATTGTACTAAAGCAGAACCATACTTATGTTATCTCAT
The DNA here is from genome assembly GCA_947532105.1 of Athrips mouffetella. NCBI lineage: Eukaryota > Metazoa > Arthropoda > Insecta > Lepidoptera > Gelechiidae > Athrips > Athrips mouffetella. The sequence goes on from OX383963.1 coordinate 18,376,753, forward strand.
TTAGCAAAACTATACTTATGTTATCTCATTCAATGAAAATTTCGAGTAAAATATACTAACAACCAGATTTCTCCATCAAGAATTTTAAAGTTTCACTTATCGCTTCTTAATAAATTAATTAATGCTAAGCTGCTGTCCGCATATCTCAGAAAATCGATATCGATCTCCTTGCTGCATCAGCGATCGTCATTTGCATTACAAATTGATTGCAAAAACGCAACGAGCAACAACATTAGTCAAACCTAACTTGGGTGTAATTTATTCAATTAAAATAAACACAAAAATATAAAACAAAAATATAATTAACTTATATGGCAAGTATAAATAAATTGCTTTTAAATACGACTGTAACACTATGCTAATTACACGATAATAAATGCAAAATATAATTATCACCAATTAGGGATTTCTTAAACTTTATTGTAATTTTTCTTGCCATCTGGTTGTCCGTCGTCTACGACGACGTTGATCTCAACTTCGTACGTTCCCGGCTTCGTCTGCGAGGGTCTCACCACGACGCCGGGCATTCTAGATTGTGGCCCAGCATCGACTTCGTTCTCTGACGCATCTGCTTGTGCGATATCCTCATTCGTAAGTTGCTGCTGATGATTTTGCGGCACTCTCACAGACATCATTCCTTGGACTCTTTGAATGAAGTATTCTAGGATTGGTCCGAATCGGGATACTCCGTTTGTGGTGATCAGGAGCCGGTCGTCTGGTTGGTTTTTGCTTGGATGTAGGACGAACATGTTGAAGTTGAGGGTGCGCCTGACTGGCCTGGCCGCGGCCTGGTGAAGGCAGGCTATTGCGACCGGCAGGGCGAGCAGCAGGGCGACTCGGGCCATGATGCGTGCGGCTGTCGCGACGAGACTCTACACACTGCGCCCGCTGCGTTTTTGCTCGGCATCTAAGCTGAGGTAACGGGTCTCCGGCAAAAAGATCGTAATTGGCTTCAAAGTAGGGTTAGCAGAGTACCAGATTTCTATATGGCTATAAAATCTGGCTAAGGGCCTGACTTGAATCCGGTTATTAACGTATTTTAAAAATGTGTATCAATAATGTTTAAAGACCATAGATCATCTTTGTCGCAGGGAACTAAAGCCGTCAATTCTATCGACTCAAATATCGACCAAGTTGAAGAAAGTATTTACAAAATAACTTTACCTTTGGTGACACACGCAGACAAAGCTTGAAATGTAACGCTTGAACATAAATTATGTACAATTGTACATGTATCATAATTTCATACGGAGTCGTTTACCTTACCAAGGGAGATTGGCGAGGGCACTGGGTTCTACACAGTGAATATCAATCTGACCTCCGCAGCCCGGAGACTACAACTACTATCAGTAACAGTAGCAGAACTGGCTTAATGTGTCTTCCGAACGCTCGAGTTTACTAGATATCACCTAGCCAGGTTCTGACCACGGGCAACGTGATCAGAAAGAAACAGGGCTCGGTCACAAACGCCAGTAAAAATAAATTGCAAAATATTTCCAAAGTTTTGACAATTGGTTTATGGTAGTAGGTAGGTAACCCTACTATGTTAGTAGCTGACGCCGGATAATTGCATCTATCTCCCAGTCTACACCTTTCGTTTGGAAAGCGCTTCCATCTTAATTATTTGTGATGTTATTATCGACGCCCAAATTATCGAGCTCCACAAAGAGGCATTGTATTCTTCCGCTGTTGCAATTATTGGGTGGTCTTTTGGAGAAGAAATGGCTCATGCGTTATTGGTTACTGCAAAACCAATAAAAATACCTGAATGGGTGTAGTTTATGATCAAATTGAATCTATGCCGTTTCTGTCGCTTGAACTTCATTAGCTTATGACAAACGAGCAATTTTGTAAAGAAGTGGTTTTGTCAATAATAGACTGGTTTACGCGGACTCGTATAAGATAGTATTAAGATTGATGCACATATATTGATCCAGTATCAAGGCCAAAGGAACAAGTAGTCCAAAATATAGGAATGTACATAAAGCTGATATTTGCGTCTTATTTTTCTCAAAAACAAGTTAAAAAAATGTTAACAGTCACCTCCTAGAGAAATAAATGTGAGTGCGTATTGGGCTATTTAAAATTACATAAATAAGAGCTTCCGGTTTCCTTACATAAGATTTATATTTACAGATAGTTTTTATAGTTTTGTGCTAGTTTTTCGGAATTTAAACTAGTTTTGTTTAGAACCTTTCAACGGATGTAAATTTTTGTCATTAACTAAATTTGCAAATTTTTCTGTAAACTTTTAATTTGTGTTCATTTGCGTCAATTTTATAATTTTAGAAATTTAATCCATCAGATCATGTTGAAGTATCATAATTTTCAATTTTCACAAAATACAATCTTTACAGTTTACCTTACATTTTACAAACTGGTCGCCATTTAAAATGCAATCTCTCACATTTGTGTCAATTAGTCCGTGTTTACTGCTGATACGATCTTCATACATAATTTGCACATCGTAACCATAAGGTCTTCTGGGAAAGTTTCCAATATATCCATACATCTAGATTCCGTTTTTTCTTTCTTCATTATCGACTTTATCACCAAGGAGATAAGATTCTACACTTTGTGGTGCAGCTGCACCTTTAGTTTGTTCCCCTCCATGAGTTGAAAATCTCGACGTCAGTCTGTCTGTTCGACTTAGCTGGTTTGATTTTATGAGACTTTCAATATTCCAGTACGGAAACTTAAGGTGTGAAAGAAGCAAATAAACAGGTTAGTAAGTAATATTAATACATTTGAGATGTTCGAAAACGAGATCAACGCAAATTTTTGTATTACTTCATTTCAAAATTTCTACTAGGTACAATTTTATTTTATAACGATTCTATGGCGGACAGAGTCGACGACAGAGAGCGGTAAAGCAAAGTGTATGGCAGGATGAGAATCCGTTAGTCATTCAGGGCAATAAAGTATAGGTTGGAGATAACGGTAGTGCCTTAAAATGTATTATGAAAGGAGATATGGTATAAAGTTTACGGGATCAGCGGATAGCTGCAGTATCTTGAAATAGGGTTACTTTCTATATCATCAAGGTCTCATAAAAGTAAAGTACCATCAAAGTATCATTATTGACTTAAGAACGAAGAGCATAGGTACTTGAAAACCTTTTTACAAAAAGTCCGCATCGACAATAACGTGATTGAGCATTCTAATGGTAATATTTTTGTTCTTTAGTGCAACTGTTTTAAAGATTTCATTAATTTAACCTGTCGCGGTGTCTGTCTGTCTGTAACCAAAACTTGCGAGTTTGACCCACTTCCCGTTTTCCGATTGAGATGAAATTTTGCATGCGTATGTAAATCTGATGAAAATGCAATATTGTTATAACTTGGAGCTGGTCTGTGGCCATAGAAACTTGAGAAAATACCGCGTTTCAGAAATCCTGCAGCGCCATCTGTTACTAGGCATGGCTTGCTCACCTAGTAATATTTTAATGATAAAACAACTCTAAGAGGTTTCTTTATAAAATATTTGGGTTGAGCTAGGCCTTTTGGGGAAATTTCTCGTAAGTTATTACCATAGATATAGTATTAGCGCGCTTTTGCTAGGTCTGTGGTTATTACATACAAAGCAACGACATAATTTCCCGCGCAAGATGCAACAATGACTTTGTATGATACTGTAGTTTTAATACTCCATACTAGAGGCGCTGTTTTTTGTTGTATGTATCTACATACCTAATTTAAGTAAACCTTACGTACGTAGAAAAATATCTTAGGTTTAAGCTCGTCTGATATTAGGGTCTTTATTAGATGTAGAAAAAGAACTAAAAGGTTATCATAGTCTCAAGTTTTCAAATAAAAGCGTGTTACATTATAAAACAGCAAGAGAGAAATAAAAAAGAAGGTATGACACGCTTTTATTTGAAAACCTGAGACTGTGGTAACGTTTTAATTATTTCTCTACATCTAATAAAAGTGTGTATGAATTTTATTATTTTTTACAAATGTATTTTTCTATTTAATTTCTAATTACTTTGTTTCTTATGCGTCTTACAAGAGTTAAAAGATGTTAAATTCTCTAGAGGGTGCAATTACAAGTGTTGTATAGAAAGGCGACCTGGTTGGAGCCGGTCGGTATCTGTGCACTATCGCTCCATTTCTGTTCATCAAGATTAAGCCCTATTCTACTTACTTCGGAAACCAGAATATAAGAATATACTTAGGTACAATATAACTTCATATGAACCAAACGGATGAAACTTTGGATTGTTTTTTAGTCTTCACAGCATCAGGTACACAATACAGGGTGTTAATTTGATTGTGTGCCATAGCTCAGGGGCGGGATCAGTATTAGTAACTGAACAACTTTTCCCAAGGAACATAGGTCGAAATACGAAAAACCAAATTAGACGTTCCATACAAAAATTGATATTCGTTTTTCGACCTATGTTCCTTGGGAAAAGTTGTTCAGTTACTGATACTGATCCCGCCTCTGAGCTATGGCACGCAATCAAATTAACACCCTGTATAGATCCTGCTACAGAATCTTCTTCAGGAAGGTAAGCAGGTCATGCTTAGCCGGTTATAATATCATAACATCCCATGAAACATCCACTACCAGGACAGGGAGCTCCCTTCAAAACTCCAGCAAAGCGCATCGTACGGTCAACCGCTTGTCGGTAGAAACTTTTTCAACTCTATTACCAAGGCATAAGGTCCAAAAGTGTTTCTACTGATGTGTGGTCGTGTGTACGTAGGAGGGGATTTACTTTAGTCACCACGCCTGTAAGTGTTGCGGCTGGCTGTTGCTAGTGACCACAGTTATTAAAATGGTACGATACACAGAAAGATGCTGCTGCCCATCCTCCGGTTCATAAGCCCTTAGTCGCCTCCTACGACACCCACGAGTAGAAAAGGGTTGGTACTATTCTTTGCCGGCACCACTCGGACGAGAAAAGGGATGGTACTATAACATAAGGTAGGTTATAATATAAGGTATACGACGCACAAAATAACTGTGGCCCTGTCATTGATGCGCAGAAGAAAAAAATGGCCCATTTTTGCACATTTTTGACTTCTGCGCATCAATGACAGGGCCACAGTTATTTTGTGCGACGTATAACGAATATAATATAATTAAGGTAGGTAAAAGAAAGCTTTATATACCTTTATATCTATCATATCAAATCTAAAACGAATATTAAATAGGTAACTGAAGTATAACAACAATTTTGTCGAAGATCACATTCATCTGCGGCAAACTCGATATTTCGGTATACTTTGTTACATTTCTCGTCTGATGAATGAAATGTTCTTCATAAATTTCTGTGAAGGTGGGTAAGTAAAAGGAGGGTTTAACATAGTCTATAAGTACATTATACGTACCTACCATAATGAAATTCTTCACCCACTCGCAATTTTTTTACGCAGTAGCTTCATTATTATATTTTCAAGTGTGTGTCTACGAGTACCAGAATAAGGATATAGACCCAGTGCGGGAATAATTATTATGCCTCCGTTTTGAGTTACTAGACAGCAACTAGCTCTCTTAGCAGTATTAGGCATAATGGTGACATTAGGTTTATAAAGTGTTATTGCTAAGTCAAGGAAAGTCTTATCATTATCAATCACATTCGCTAATTATAAGCACAGATAGTGCACCTTGAGGTTTCCACATGCGATGTTCGGATTGTAGGTTTAAACATGGTTCAATATCTCTCTGAAAGAGTTTTAGAACTACTAGCGGATTTGTGTGCTTCTATAATTACAGACACAGGTGCGGATTCAATGATGAGACGAACCTATCATGCGAGTGCGGTTACGTTGTTGCCTCAGAGCATGGCCCACCTTATATCCTGTCCCACGTGCCCTAACACCTGCGAGGGATGAGTTAAGGGGCTGATAAGAGCTAAATACGCTTCACTTGAGCAGTTTTTTAACGAAAAGTGATATATGGCCGTGAAAAAAAATTATGTGATATTTAAGCATCTTTCCAAGAATATGGCCGACTCCAAAACACGATTAAATATATTTTGTACGCCAACAAAAATCCAAAATTACCTCCTGCTTCTTGCTTTTAAACCGTTTTTCTTAAGTACCCATTAATCTATGATGCCAAAACTTTTACACATTATTCAATACGTTAAGCTTAATAATAATTAATACTCGTATTATGGGAACAGATTTTGAGAAAAATGCAAAAATTTGCGAAAAACGTAAAACAGCGCGAATCCGCTCCGTTCTAGTAGTTAGTTCCGTTAGTTCTTTGTTAGAATGGGAGGTAATTCGGCTCTTATCAGCCCCTTAATGCTAGCTACTGAAAACGCGGTGCTCGTAGCTCAACATTGGGCAACTTTTATTTAATTGGATTTGCCGTTGACACGACAAGAAGAAGATCGAAGCTTATATTTGATTTATGTTTTCTCAATTTCCATTTTAATAAAATAGACCGTCATACAGAGTTACAACAAATTTATATTATTAGAATTATATTAAAAAAACAGGCACAAGAAATCATCAGTCGATCGGTCTTAAAAATTACTTCTTACTTGTTTCAAATAAAAGTTGGTAACACGAGTTATTGTATTTAGCGTGCAGAGTGACATTATATGAATTTGTTGAAACCCTGTAAGCACGTAGTTGTATGTTTTTAAATTAACTTTTACTTAATTCTAATTGGTAACTCCGGTTTCATGTTTTGCAGTCAGGTACAAAAATAATTTACTCGAATTCTACATTCGTGATATTTCGAATCATAACGAGAGAGGAACCTCGGTTTCGATTATAATTGCATAAATTTTGGACTCTTTGTTGAAACCATTCGATTTCACTTTGATTACCACTGAATTACAATTGATCGAAAATGAAAGGTTTCAAAATGGCAGCCTTTCTGTGCCAAAATGCAAAAAAATTGTTTATAATTAAATCTCAATTTCTTTCACATAATTTTTACACTGGAATAACAGTGGATGGGACTGGTCTGTCTATTAAAATTTTCAACGAAAGGAACCTTTCTTCTTATCCATCTCAAATTTTACAACTTTTAGCCACAAATAATTTCTATACTTTGTTGTTTCTTTGCACATGCGCCGGGGCCGGCCTTGCGTTAAGCCGCGGTTGTTCTCGTAATGCTTCCTTAGATTCGATGCTCTCACTTGCTTCACCTACTCGTTTCGATTCAGCGTTTTGGGCTGCTTCTGAAACATAAAAATGAGCAAAATGAATTGTAAAGTTCAAAGTGTTTTTTTTGGACATTTTTTTGTGCATTTGCAAAAGTCGCAATGGAAAAGTGGATGTATTTAGCGTTCACATTAAGCACTAAACCCTTTAAATAATACATGGCTATTCACCAGCTGCTCGTTGTTGGTTGCTAGCGGGATGAGCAGGTTGACTTTGAAAGCCCACTAGCTGAGACAGATGTAGAGCTTGGCCGCGTGGATCCTCTCCTTGTTGGGGCCGTCCTACTTGTCTGAAACATTAAGGGTTGATCATAAGCACTGAATTTGTTCAGATGAAACAACCAACATGTTAATGAAAAAACTTACTGGTAAGCGAATGCTGGGTCCACTTGCTGTTGATAAATTGGTTCAAATCCTCTGTAACCTAATGGGCCAGCACCGAAGAGTAATCCAGCTTGCTGTCCTCCAGGGTACTGCCCTTGTCCAGGGTACTGAGCTTGGCTTCCAGGGAACCCAAAATATGGTGACACCACCTGTCCAGGCCCTGCTGCAGCTGGATTGACGAGGATAGCATTTTGGTAACCACCCTGGACGCCTTGGACTGGTATGCCTGGAAAATAAAAAAGACCTGACCCTCTTTGTAATTTTAGTATTATTTCACATTTTAGGACCCATTCAAGTACTCGTAGATAATGGATATTTCAAATCTAAAATATCCTTGTTTTTACCATTGGCAGCGTAAGCATTTTGTCCTTGAGGAGCAGCAGCTACGATATAAATGGGTTGATACCCTCCAATTGTCCCAGGTCTGTACCCAGGAACTGGCATATGGACGATGAAGACTCCTCGTTGTCCTGGAGCAAAGCCTGGTACATTGGGAGCTACTGGGTTCTGAAAAATATCAAGCAATCGAGTATAACATACATTTATGTATTTTTGTAAGGTAGGTGCTTCTAGAAAAGATCTCTACATCATACATAGTCAGATTCTTGTCCATTTATTAATCTTGAGTTATTTAATATATTCATCAAGATACTTGTGGTTGCTTGTAGAGTACAATGCGACAAAATTATGCAGTAAAATTAGTCGAGAACGTTAAATTAAGATAATTTTCTCGCTAAAATAGAATCTTGGGGGCTATGCTCTATGTCTCTATGCTCAGATATATTGGATTTACTCTCCCCACAGTCCCCAAGATTATATTTTCGCGAATTTTTTTTCTCTAATTTTACAACTTTAGAAATGCTGACTGATTGTCGGTTGGTCTCTTCCTCAATGGCTCACTTTCAATATAGAAAATCTCTAAAATCGCTCAACTCGATTTGTTTGTCTCTTCTGATTGGTTACCTTCCACCAGAGCTTGTAGCTTGAGCTTGTGCTGACCTAATCCAACATGGTTGCTTAATTTTCCTAACTTAGAGCTGCGCTTAAGAATGGAGCAATCCGATTGGTTGGATTTTTTCCAGCTCTCAGGTTAGCTACCTAGCACATCTATGGTGGAAAGGTATCCTAAAAGCCTTAATTCCACGTGAACGAAGTCGTGGGCACTGCTAGTCTTTCATAATTTCTTCGGGATAAGTCAGTTTTTTTTTACCCGTGTAGTGCCGGCAAAAAATAGTACCAACCCACTCTACCCGTGGGTGTCTTACGAGGCGATTAAGGGCTTATGAACTGGAGGATAGGCAGCAGCATTTTTCTGTGTATCGTACCATCTTTCATACTGCAGTCATCAACAACAGCGGTCGTCAGGCGCAACGCTTACAAGCGTAACAGGGGCTATGGTAAATCCCCTCCCAATTGCCATGCGTTTTACTGGAGTTATGGAGGAAGCTCGCTGTTCTGCAGTGGACGTTTTATGGGATGTTATGATGAAGTCAGTTTACCTGTTGCGGGGGTTGCTGAGGCTGCTGAGCCCCTGGGATCAGCTCTACCTCGCTGTCAGGCTCAAGGTTCTCCAGCCTTGCCGGTGGCCCCCTCTCTCCTTGCTTCTGCTGAGCCTGGTTGTAGTATGCTGCTACTTCTGCGTTATCCGTAAAGTAATCTAGTCTGAAATACGAAGGACGTTAAATTAAAATGTTTGTTTTGTTTCAACCTTTTATTATTAAGAATTCTCGTCTTATCCAATAGGTAAATACATAGAAATAGAACTTGGGTGCCAAAACTTCTACATGACATGTTCATGTGGCAGGCAGACATTATTAATATCGATAATTGATTGTACAAAAAGAGAGTTCTCGAGAGTTTTAAGAGAGAAAGAAGATAAGTGGGTTTTGAAGTTGGACTGGAAATGCTAACGCTACAACTTTATTTCTGCGTCTTTTAAAAATTCGCAAACTTTGATTTTCCTTAAATAATAATCAGTTGATTTGTCCAATTAATTTATAAGATAAAAATAAAACTTTGCAAACATGGTTTCTCACAATTTTATCCCTTTCACCTTCTAGTTTTAGTCAAAACATAAAGGCACCGATGGAATACTAACTAGTAAACTGATAAAGGTACGTTTCTGTAAGTATGAAAACTAACTAGACTATTTATTTGCGGTAATGTAAGTATTTTTTACTTTGAAATAGCAACGACAGGTACTAACGGATGAATATTCTGTAGATGTGCAGGCGCTTGCTGTTGGTAGAGTCTCGGCGAGGTAGGCGGCGCTGCGCTCACAGCCACGCACACTGCCGCAAACACACACTGTAAAAAATATTTGGTCTTTAGTCAAATTCTAACATCATAGGAAATTCTTGTTATTAAACATTACAAATCTTTAGAGAGACTCGAGTCAGCTGTTGATGTTGAAGCATTATCTCTTCAATGGTTTATTCGCTTCTCGGCAACTATTTTAAAAAGTTGGGGATTGTGCCTCCTTGTGGTAATCTAACTTTATATTGTACTTACAAAGCGTGATAATGAAATGTCTGACTATACTAGAGTATGGTACTTAGGACATGACACTGAACTACTTTCCCTAAGATACATTGGTTGATATGAAAACAAAATTTGGCTTCCCTATGCAAACCATGCGTCGTCAATACTGGAATTTGTATGGGACAACCAAAAACATTTCTCATTTTTCGATCTATGTTTCTTGAGGAAAGTTGTTCAGAATTTCTTATTTTGTTTTTTTCTCAAATAACAGTACAAGTTTCATTATCACGCTTTCGAAATAAATCTTTCTTGATTTCAGCATAAATTATTTCCTGATTTTTAGCTAAGCATCCTAGAAAGAAGGGCTCTACAGGTAGTTGGACAGTCCCTTACTAGCCAATCATTATTTTCCACAACAGAATGTTTTCTTCCCAAATTAATAATATGAATTAAAATTTTGAAAGGTTTGTTCTTGATACGGTTACTTCACCACTGTCGAGGTCCTCAGTTGCTATCCCGAGGCCAGACAACGGAAAACTGTGGTTACGTGTGACAGGTCACACTTGTTACGTTATCTCTTGTTGTCATCTTGAAATAGTAACGAGTTATAAAATCATGGCAGAGGCCGCTGAGTCAAAAACTCTGACAGGTTTTTTATTGGTCTCCTAACACAATTTTACCATGAAGACCGAAAAAAACTAAGGCAAGATATAAAAATTTATACTTATGTAACTAATTTCCAAATAAACATTTTTTTTGAAATTTTTCATCATAACTTGAAAACTAAAAGTTGTTAAAAATTACAAAATCAAGGAATGTACAAGAGAAGCCCTTTCATATAATACCCCACTCGACCTAGTAACGACAATTTAAAAATTTGACCCCCCCATTTACACTACTTATAATCATATTATTATTCTTTCGTTTACAACGACATTGTAAATTGTTGTTGCTATCGACATAGCATGAGTGGTTGCTGAGATAAACAGGTGTGACAGACAGACAGAGAGACAAAGTCGCACCATAAGGGTTCCGTTTTTACCATTTTGTTTCGGAACCCTAAAAAAGCTAGTTTTTGTTTGCTTCTTCCTACCAACACTACAAAAACATGGAACACACTTTGAAACAACTATAATGCATTATCAAGTGGTTAACACAAAACATATCTTCCAATGACTTCAGGAAGCCTTTTAAAATGAATATTCATATTTTTATATCGATCAGTGCTTTCGGACGGAACCGTTTCCTCTATGGTTACTTTCATTATATCATTCGTTACCTATCATAATTACAACATAGCATGAAGGTACACTTATGTTATTGATTAAATGTTACGTTTTAAATTAGGTATACGTTGTTGCAAACATCCACTCATATATTGACTTTGGTACCACAATAATTTTATTCCCGCCATTACTAATTATCTAATCTGTGTTCCCGCCACACACTTGCATAGGGAAATACAGCATTCCCAAAGAGATTTGAACCTCGCTGCGCAGCATCCCCGACATGCATGAACCAGGAATCCGTGCCGACATGCGACATTCTCTTTGATTATGTCACAGCCCTGACACTATCAACATACATACATAATTTGAAATTGGAAGGTCGCGCTGGCTCGCATATTCAGTACAAAAGACCCTCAGAAGCACCACGCGAATCGGTGCGGGGTAGATTGCAAGGGGGGCGGAAAGTGTCCGTTCTGTATAATAGAACTATTACTTTATTCTGTGATTATGTATAGGTAATTTAATTCTGTCTGTAGGTATTTCTCTAAGAATGCTACACGACTTTGCTTAGCTGGCTACATCTGTGTGGGATGGGAGCTGTTAATTTTTTTTTATATTACAAGTGAGAAAACGAGCAGGTGGGCCACCTGATGGTAAGTGGTCACCACCGCCCATAGCACCCACTGTCTTATTAATGGCATATTTTGACACTAATAAGACAGCAAAGCGCGTTGCTCACTTTGAGAACTAAGATGGTATCTCTCATGTGCCAGTAATTTCACTGGCTTCCTTGCCCTTCGAACTGAAACACAGCAGTGCAAACACTGCTGCTTCACGGCAGAAAAATGCAAAGGGGTGGTACTTCCCCAGACGGACTTTCCACAAAAGCCCTACCACCTTCAAAATGCTCTAAGGATGGCAGAATTTAGAAAAGGTACAAAAGGCCAAAAATGCAGCAATTTTTGTAAAAAGCGAGCCGCATGGCTCAGGGGTAGGTTTAAAATGATTTGACCCTTAGAAATTTTTGATTCACGCTTTAGGGGTGGTTCTTGGGAGGTGGAAGCTTGATTTTTAAACGATATTGCAATATCGTTGATTTTGTGATTTTCAAATCATAATTACAACATAGCATGAAGGTACACTTATGTTATTGAATTAGATATAATTAAATTATGTTATCGCTAGCATGCACTCTACTAATAAGTGTATTTTATGTATTGTAAGCCTACCTGAACAAATATTTTTTTTATTATTTCTAAGCACTTTACACGTGCTGTATAGTTAATCTTATTTTCAATTAAACAATTTAGTAATTTATAAATAGCGGCTTCGTAATTGACATAATATGATGATCCGTATCAATTACAATTAACATAGGTATTTCTTCCCTGAGACTGTACGTAAAAGGAATATATTAACAAACATTAATGGTAATTCTATTTGTTTGTTATCGCATTATTTGTTGTGAAGATGCTCGGATCCGGGTGTATTGGCACTTTACTTCTTATTTTCATTAGAAGTACCTCTTCAAAGACAATTTTATAGAGGTACATTTGCAAACACTTAAATACAAAGACCGAGATAAGTGAGTCGCCGCCCTAACGACCGGACATCCTAAGGCCAACGGAACGACAGTAAGACTGCTATTATTTGTACGAATACATATAAAATGGGAGGAAGTCCTTAAGCACATAAGTTTTCACTGACATAAATAGGATTTAATAGACTTTGACTCTCTGTCTGGATGACCGAAAATCGGTATTATTAATTTTGACAGATTTTTTAAAATAAAATATTAAAGTTGACGCAGCAAGCCCATAAGTAGTAGTAATACGACTATACATTTTTTGTATCATCACAATTCTTTTGCGAGAGATGAATCATCTTGCGAACTGTCTCGCGGACATGTGGACAATTTTCCGTGTCCTTACTGTACCCGCTATAGTCTCGTATTAGTATGTGACTGCAGTGTGAACCTTCACCCAGTTTGAACATCATCGACCCGTGGCCATTGTGATCGTAAATAGTACGTGTTCTGCGATTACGGATGATTCTTCTCGAATATTAGACGGTGGAAATGAACAAGAACTTGATAAATCCAAAATACATTATTATTTTCAACATTACATTAGTTTACTGTTGTTTGTACACATGCGAACTAAAAAGAAAGAGGTTGGGTTCAATATCTTCTAAAAGACAAGCTGTAAGTAACTCTTTTCACGCCTATCAATAATGAACTAAACGAAACAAAAGAATGACTAAGTAAATCGAGGATTAGTGAACGATGCCTTGTAGAAACAAATCTAGAGCATGACTGAATTTGTTTAAAAAACTATTTGTGAAATATTAGTGCTAACTAATAACTGTCCAGAAATGAACCGGATGATTACTGGATGACATGATTACCGGAATCATTATCACAAAGTTGATGCTAAGATCCCCATCTGCCCATCGAACTGAACAACTTTTCCAAAGAAAATATTTATCAAAATACGAAAAAAAATCCTTACAAACTGGTCCAGGTTTGTTCTGGAGGTAGATTTTTTGCTATTTTGAACTGTGTTCCTTGGAAAAAGTTGTTCAGTTCGGTTTATGGCTTTTTGTAACAACTTGTGTATTTTTCGCTCACGAGAATTTGTATGTGAGTGAATAACTCTGAAAATAGCGTCTTCTGCCTGTGTCATGTCGACCCAGTCTACCTTTGTCCCTGGCCTTATGAGCCTCGTTTTCGGCGGTCATTAACTCACTGGCCACATTAAAGGACCATTCACCTTCGCCCTATGTCCTGTCACTCACGACTGAAGTACGGACAAACATTATAAAAATTCCAGCTAAACCTATTTTTGAGGTTTTATGTTTCATTTTGCAAACGTGTTTGGATGGGTCCACCCGTTGGCTCCACCCGTTGGCTCATCGTTGGAACGATGAAAAACATCAATTCGTGAGATCGGTAGACAGTAAAGATTTAAATTACAAGAAGCGATTATATTTTATGGAACCTTTGTGACGAAATGCTAAATACGGTCAGCATCGTAAATCGATGAAAAAAGTCAGATATCCGAACAAGTCACTGTACCTTCTTTAATATAGTATATCAAAAATTTATTGCCACACCTATGACGGAGCATCACTCACTTGGCCCATTCGATTCGGCTGATTCTTTTATTGTTGTGGTTTTACTTTGAAGCACAATGTAATAAAAAATTCAGATAAAATTCCCGGAAAAAATAAAAATGAGGAAAAACTGTTTTTGCTATGAGTTTTTTGTATGAACTATGTACATATACGGGTTATATGCGTACGTAGCCGCAGGGCAGAACGCTAGGAAAACTTATTGAAAATATTGTGTAGTATTGGACGTTGGAAATCAGAATTTAGTTATCGACCTTCGATGCTGACTGTACTGAAAGTAAGTTAATAAAGAAAACAAAGCCTTAAATGTCAGTGAACTCACAAAGAAAATTTCCTTGCTCGGAGAGCTTACAAATGTTTTTTTTTTCACAAGTTTAGTCATATCATGTGACCGCAAAAGGACAGCAAAGTTTAAGGCCTGGATCAGTTCGATGCGGATATCTGGTTCGCAATGATCCAGGCCAAAATGGTCAAGTCAGCGAGAATGTGATATCAACACATTGGTCCATCTTCCCCCTTGCTTAAGAGGGTCACACACCGTTACTCCAGTCACCCGTAGCTTACACACTTACTATGATGGACCACTAAATAACAACTGACTCTAAATATAAGGAAACCTTATAAAGTGGTCGACAATACGACGTCAACACATTGATCCTTCCACTAGCGAAGAAGCTATGGCTTACACACTTACTATGATGGACCACAAAATAATTACTGAGTCTGAAAGGAAGGGATCCTCATAAAGTGGTCGACAATAAGATGTCAACACATTGCTCAATCCTCCCCCTTGCGTCGGTCACAGGATGTTCTGTTACCCCACCCAGGCACATATAGCTTACACACACACTTACTATGATGGACCCACGGATGGAACGCAAAAGAACGACTGAGTTTGAAAAGTAAGGGAAACCCATAAAGTGGACGACAATACGATGTCAACACATTGATCCTCCCCCTTGCGTCAGACGGTCACACGCTGTTACCCCAAGCACCCATAGCTTACCGCCATGGTTTAGACATTGTCTCACATGTCAACGTTGTTATTGCGTCAGTGGTAAGATAATAATACGGACAGAGCTAGGGATGCGCATCCATTCACTGACAAAACTATGCAATGCTTTGGTGTTTTAGAGGTTTTTAAAATTAATCATTTGTGAGTCTACTTATTTTTAGAAATATATTCAATTTTTTTTTTCGAAACAAAAAATTATATTTTACACGTAGGTACTTACAGGGTAATTAAGGGTCATAAAATGAAGTTATGTGCTAAATATACTCTTAATCATAAAACTGTCGTCAATCTTTCAATACATACCTTACGAGAGCACTTTACCTATTTCTTATGAATTCTACCTCTATTTATTGTAAGAATAAATTTGTTAAAATATTTTATAATTAATTCACAAAATTTTTCAGAAACCCTAGAGCTTTATTAATATGAATACTGATTTGGTCTACCATAAGTTATTATTTCTCACACTAGTTGACAGACTTTGAGAAACGCATTGATTGGTAATGGTTTGGTAACTTTTTAATTTACCTTAACTATTTCTTTCTTTTGTTGACGGTTTACTCACTATACATAGGTACCTATGTACCGAGCGTAATTAACTGTTAAAGCAGTTATTTACAGTTTACAACGAGACCTATTAACTAGTCATTCAGCATTTCGAAAATAAGATGATTAAAATATATAAACAAAACTCACAATGTATCGGCTCATGTCGCTGCACTGTATTTAGTCACTGTTCGTATTCGCGTGTACTTACGGCGCACGCGCAAGTTTCCGTGCGGAAAATGCGCGCCGAATCCTCCGAGCTGCTTTTATATGGACTATTGTTGCGTCGGCGTCGGGTGTAGGGTGAGACATCCGCAGGTATACTATTTGCCGTGCGATCTTGTACTCCTAAAGGTACGAAATACTTATAATTATGAGTCTGTGCCCTCTACCCTTTACCTTGGGCATCGTCAGTAAAAAAATCATATTATACATCTTAAACGAATATATTGTTTTTATTTAAAAAAAATCTAAAGAAAAGGACGATATTCGTTTTAGATACAGTAGTGTTTGATTATGAATTTTATGACTTACAAAAGTTTTTCTAGACTCTCACAAAAGTTTTTCTAGGCTCCAGTACTGCAGCATAGATCATACTAGTATGTTCAATAGTCAAACATCACGCTTGCACTTCAAGAACTATTTCCACGCTAGCGGCCGAAAATAAAACACTTTATCACGCAAAATTTGAACGATAAAGCAATCCTTTTCGAGCTAGTAAGGTGTAAATATGTCATTATACTTTGGGCAGCTTTCCATAATTACGAGTAGGAACGATGAATAGAAAATGCTTACTTACTCTCCTAAGGTTAACCCAGGTAGGGCGACCGAGCTTCGCTCTATAATAGCCGCCTCAACAATAAAATATCAGCAAGCTATGCTACCCGCCAACAGATGGCGCTGTAGATTTCTGTATAAAACGCGATATTTTAAATAGCTTAAAGACAAAAGGAAAACGAGTTTTCCCAGACATGAGACCTAGCTCGATATTTTCATCGCCCCCGAAAACCCCCGTTTGGTAAATTTCATTCGAAATCGTTAGAGCCGTTTTATAGGATATGTCAGACATATAACGTACCCAGGTATTATTAGTCATCACAGTAGATTTTATTGCTAGGAAGTTATTAAACAAAGGCATAAATTACAAATCGCCAATTGCAAACTCTTTCCAAGGGTATCATTGTATACTGACTTTTTTTCTGGCATAAAGCCAATCATCTAGTCCGAGAAATAGGTATTTGTGCTGTGTATTTGTGCAAACTATTGCTGTCATGCTGGGCCTGGCAATCCTCCCATTGTCGTAGTGTGCGATAGGGACAACCCACAGCCATGGGGTCCCATTCCGTACTACGGTTTTTTCGACGGAGTAAATAGCCCGAATTCATTTTGCCCTTTTGTTTCTAATAATTAAACTAAATTTTACTACTAGGTTGGTAGGTAAAGGTGTAAACTATGACATTAATTCAATTTTAACATCCAGATATCAATTTATTCTAAGAAAATAGCTTATGGAAAAAATAGCCCGAACAATTTTCGGCACAAATTCGTTCTATGACGTGAGGCATCTTTCCGATCACCCCTGTTTTCTCCTCCAAAACAGACCTGACTTTTTTAATTTGGCTCTTAGTAGTATATTTAATTGTAAAAACTTTTAAAGATTTTCTAGAACTCGTCTAAACATGTCGGAAAAACCGCCTTTTTCAGGTTTTTGGATAGACATTGCTTTTGGTAATTATTTTTCTAAAAAAGTTATTAAAAGGAGCATGCCTACTGTAAACCTAGATTTTATTGCTCTAAAGGCAGTAAATAGGGGAATACATTTCTGTGGAAGAAATGCAGCCTAAATACGCTCTTCACTTTTAATAGATACTGGAAAAACATCATATCACAATGGGGCAACTCCGTTGACGTAAATAAAGCTTTCTTGGTACAAAAGAAATGTTTAAGAGCAGTTTGTGGCAGTCATTATTTGGAACCATGTAGACCACTTTTTAAGGCCACAAAGGTCCTAACTCTACCTTGTATGTATATTAAACAGTTGTCCATATTTGTTAAGGAACATTCTGAATATTTTGAAGAACGTACTCAAAGAAGTAATAGAAATGTAAAAAAGAGCGCTCCGTTTCAGGTGCCGCTGTCAAGAGTAGATGTTTACGGAAGAAATGTGTACTGTATGGCAGTAAAATTTTTTAATAAGTTGCCTAATGAAATAATTCAGAGTCCTAGAAGACAATTCAAATCTGTACTAACTAAATGGCTGTTAGAAAAATGTTTTTATTCTGTTAAAGAATTTTTAAATGACTGAAGAGAATATTTGTTTTGTAATTAATAATTTATGTACAATTTAATTGATAAGAAAATTATTTAGTTATGAATTATTTTATTGTTTATTGCTAGTCATTTACAATCTTTAATTTAGTGCATTTACTTTTAACTAGTCAAATTTTTAATTTTTAGAAGCGTAATTTTAATTTCTTAATTTATGATTATTGTTTTGTTGTTTTTTATTTTTTATTATTGCTAGTAATGAGTTTTTTAATTTTATTATAATTTTTTTTTATGAAATAGGAAATAATATTTTTTTAGTTTTAAGTTATTGGAAATTTGCATGCCAATTAGTGGTAGAACATTTTAGGTCGGTAAATATTATTTTAAGATCTTTTAAACTATGTTTTAAGCAAATAAATGAATTGAATTGAATTGTGTTCGATTCTAACGACGTTCTAACTTGACATTCAACGAAATACTGACGGAAACGAAAAAGGCCTCTCCATACAAAGTGCCCATCAAGTTTATAAAAGAAAATTACAGCTATCGATTAAAAAAAAATCTGTAAAACCTTTCACTTGACTTTTGTTTGCTGATCGAGCCATGCAGCATTTTTTTAGTAAAATTGAGCATTTACTTTGGCTGATTTCCAGAATATGATCAAACCATTACGTTAGCATTATCCTATAATATTAAACGAGCAATATTTGTATACATATATATTTGTAATCGGTTTCTCGAAAACGGCTTTAACGATTTCGATGAAATTTAGGGGTTTTCGGGGGCGAAAAATCGATCTAGCTAGGTCTCATGTCTGGGAAAATTGGTTTTCAATGTCTTTTTAATAATTTCTTTGCGCGTTTTAGTGCGTTTAAGACACTTACAGCGCCATCTGTTGTTGAGTAGCATAGCAGAGCATAGCTCGGTCGCCCAGGTATTATTATAATCTAATGAAATGTACGCTTTAAATTAATGTTCGAGCATGTGTTTTCTTTGTTAACAATTAAGTAGGTAAGTGTGCCTTTTAGGAACACGTTTATGTTAATTTAAATATATCTAGTTAGAGGATGAATCATAATAATGAGATATATATTTTCACACCCATAACAAAAGCCCATAAGTATAACTTATTAAAAGTATTGAATCCTATAGTTGTAAACGCGCTCTCGAAAACGGCTCTAACGATTTCGATGAAACTACATAATAAATACACTAACTATTATACTAATACAGGGCTTTTCAGAGACATTTATCTAGCTTAGTCACATATCTTTTTTGGGGTTCCGTACCCGTATGTCCGTCTGTCTGTCAGCGGGCTATATCTCATGAACCGTAATAGGTAAAGAGTTGAAATTTTCACACATCATTTATTTTTGTTGCCGCTCTAATAAAAAATAAAATTAAGGGGGCTTCCCTACTAAAAACCTGTTTTTAGGCGACTTTTGCTATTTTTTTTTGTTTTAGCTCTATCGTAGAATAGTAACTTACAAGCGTGAAAATTGGTATACTTATAGTGAATAAGCTAAACAATAACAACAAATATTAAAAACTGGTCAAGTGCGAGTCAGAGTCACGTGCATTTAATTCACTTCTGTACGACTGATACGTTCCTGACTATTTAGCAGGTATTTCTACATTAGTAGTACAGAACCCACTGTGCGCAAGTCCAACTTGCACTTGGCCGGATTTTTAAGCATTACTTCGAGAAAAAATAGCACTATTCATAAAACCTTACAGCACCTCTTTTGTTCGCTTTGGTGTAAGATTATTTCGGGACAATCGCTTGGCCGCCCAGGTAGAGATAAACTAAGTTAATATGGCCCTCCTCTTCCTCCCTTAGCGCGACGCCCTAGACAAAAAATGTACCTATGATCCATTTTTAGGGTTCCGTAGCCAAATGGCAAAAAACGGAACTGTCTGTCTGTCACACCTGTATATCTCAGCAACCACTCATGCTGTCGACTTGAAATTTGAAATAGTTTTAGAATATGTTTGTCCAACTTAATTGTACGTGAAAGAATTAAGAAAAAAATATGATTATTAATGTAAAGGGGGCCCAAAAAGGGGGGGGGGGGGGAATTTCAAATTATCGGTACCAGGTTGAGTGGGGTATCATATGAAAGGGTTATACTTGCACATTCTAAACTATATTTTTTTACAACTCTTAGTTTTCAAGTTATGATGAAAAATGTCAAAAAACATACCAAAATACCGTTCCTCCCTCTTATCTCCAAAGTTTGTAAATGGAAAAATCTGAATTAATTACAGTCCATAGACGTTTATGTAAATATTACAGCAAAAATTAAAAGATCTTCCTAAGTAGCACAGTTTTTTAGAAATCTGCAAAAAACCTTTACAAACAAATTTAGTTTTGCGGTCCTAAAAATGGACTTTATTGCTTCCAAAAATACTAAAGGTATATCGGAACCCTCAGCGCGCGAGTCCAACTCGCACTTGACCGGTTTTTAGGGTTCCGTACCTCAAAATAAAAAATGCGGATTCCTTATAGGATCACTTTGTTGTCCGTCTGTCTGTCTTTCTGTCTGTCAAGACCCTTTTTCTCATGAATATTAAAGTCTATGAACCACACAAGATCTGAAAATTTCAACTTTTTATAACGACGCAATCAAAAGATATGGCTTTTTATGTCCTCAACTCCATACATTTATGCAAAAAAGCAAAACCTACAGGGTACTTCCTGTTGACTTAAATATTATGAAATTTGGCAAGAAACTAGGTCTCACAGTACAAATAAAGGGAAAAATCTAAAATCATTAAATATTTCAATTATTCTCACAACTAATAGTAACCAATTAAGGTGAGCTCCCGTTTCAAGAACTTTTCTATAAAAGAGGGGTCAAGTTGGATGGTCGCTGAGTTTTTAAAATCAAAGAGCGAAAGCTTTTAGTATATCATATGGTAGATAGGTACGGAACCCTTAGGGCGCGAGTCCGACTCGCACTTGACTGTTTTTTTTTCTAGAGCATCGAGCGGAGGCAGCAGAACTACTATCTTGTCAACAAAAACAAAAGCACGTGGAGTAGACCTCTACTCATCATGATAAGTGGTACCGTTGCGATGTTGAATACAGCACGCGGAAAAGTACGACTCCACCCATTTTCATGCATTTTATGCGTGTGTCATTGTCCTAGGCAAATAAAATGACATCTAATGACTATATTATGACTGTGATTTGTGATTTTGTTTCTGTGTTACTATAACATAGAAAGAACATACACAACACAGACAACAACACAGATAACATAGATATAAGTTAACTTGTCTTACTAACAAATGGGCCCTTGTTGCCATAATAAATGAATTTAATTATTATTATAACAATGCGATTTGAAACAAGACGACAGCCAGTTGAATAGCTGTCTCACTGTCTCACACTTTACCAAAAGTGCTGACTAGCCAAAACGTGACGATGACCCTGAACTGAATCACCGATCGGCGATGAAGAGTGATCGAGTGCACGTTGTTTTACATAATATTCTCGGAAACATGATATAGCAACTTGTGCAATCTTTATCCCTAAGTTTAATTCTTTATATACGAGACACTTTTTAAGCTCGGTTTGAATGGTTTTGTGTTCAACTTTATTAATTTTATTAAACCGCAAAGCAAATTCGTGGAAGTGCTCTGAGCGCGTAACAGTATTGGTGAGTGAAATAATAAATACATAATTTCCTTGTTCTATCCTGCAGGTTGACCTATGTCCAGCACTGGGCGATATTTTTGCTAATATAATGAAGATAAATAAAATATGAACTAATTTAGGTTCTTGAACAGATTTGTATTTGAGGAGAGTAGAACCAAAAAGTAACATATTGTACACTTGTCCGCTTTTTCGAAAGAGCATATATATTGGCAATGCGACAAGCCAGAAAGTCTAAGTTTCTGGCCTCCTCATTTGTACGTCTTTACTAGGTTAACGTGACATTATATTTGTTACATTTAAAACTCATAACCGATCAACACCACTTTTGACGGCAAAAATCAGAAAAAAAGTTGAACATCTATATATATATATATAAAAGAAGAAGGTGACTGACTGACTGACTGACTGACTGACAGCCCAAACCGCTGGGTCTAGAGATTCCAAATTAGGCATGTAGGTTCCTTATGAGGCCTAGGGGTGCACTAAGAAAGGGTTTTACAAAATTCCACCCCTAAGGGGGTAAAATAAGGGATGAAAGTTTGTATGAAACTCCGACAGTTTTGAAGGATCTTCAAAATTTGTATTTAGGCTGACGACTAAAAATTTATATTTACGTGTCTCAGGGTTATTGTAAATTCGACACCCTTAAGGGTGAAAAGGGGGATGAAGTTGAAAATTCTTTATTTTTAACGTAAAATCCACATAATTTATTATTTAGGCATTAATGATGTAATTCTATGCAACGTTCATCACTGTTATTGAAATTTCACCCCAAATTCAACCCCTAAAAAAGGGAAATGGGGTGAAAGAGTCTAAAAACCAATATGGGTATAATCAAAGCTACAACAACTTTGAAATCCAAAGTGGTGGACGTGAAATACCATCATCCCCTGGGGATGGGGTTGGGGTGCGATAGGTTTGAAATGTCTTAAAATAAATATGGGTGTCGTTTCTATGTTAGGGTTGGCGGTTAAATTGGCGTTAGTGGTAGGGATAGGGGCAGGGATAGGGAGAGGTAGAGGTAGAGAGGTAGAGAGGTAGAGACGTAGAGAGGTAGAGGTACAGGTAGAGGTAGAGGGAGAGGGAGAAGGAGGGGGAGGGGCAAGGGGAGATGGAGGAGGGGGAGGGGGAGTGAAAGAGGGAAGGGGAGAGGAAGGGGGGAGAGGGAGAGAGAGGGAGAGGGTTTTAGTTTTTCTCAATTACTTCAGCGAATTGGTTCTGTTTTGAAATATTACATAAAGGTGTCTCTCATCTCTCTCTTTACATTTGCAGGATACTGCTGCTAAGTTCCTCTGTTCTGAGTAATTTATGAGTAACGTCTGTATATTATATAAAATTCAGCTGGACCTTGAATTATAGTCATTGATTTGCGCAGGGTTAGTCCTGTTTTTCCTTAGTTTAAACTTACCCCGAAATGACGAAAAAATATCTCATTGCTTCGGAAAACCGGTAATAAATTAAATACGAAATCCACGCGAGCGAAGCCGCGGGCAACAGCTAGTACTTACATAAGAGTGGAAAAATTTACGGGGAAATGCAAGCGGGTCCCCTATTTCTGGGTTCGAGGTTCAAAAAAACCGGCCAAGTGCGAGTCATACTCGCGCCCTAAGGGTTCCGTACCTATCTACCATATGATATACTAAAAGCTTTTGCTCTTTGATTTTAAAAACTCCGCGACCATCCAACTTGACCCCTCTTTTATAGAAAAGTTCTTGAAACGGGAGCTCACCTTAATTGGTTACTATTAGTTGTGAGAATAATTGTGTGGTGCCGGCAAAGAATAGTACCAACCCATACATACCCGTGGGTGTCGTAAGAGGCGACTAAGGGTTGACTGGAGGATGGGCAGCAGCATCCTCCTTTATATCTTACATCTTACTAACTGCGGTCACCTACAACCGCGGTCCATAGTGCCAGCCGTAACGCTAACAAGCGAGGTGACTATGGTACTTCCCCTCCACATTTCTCCAGCAAAAGCTAGAATTCTGGAGGGAGCTCCCTGTCCTGTAGTGGACGTTTTATGGGATGTTATGATGATGATGATGAGTTGTAAGAAAAATTTTGGCTGTTTAACCTGTTCACCTTGGCTGTTTAACCTGTTCATGGATAATTGTTTGATTGATCTGAAAGAGAGTATGTGTGGACTGAGAATGAATGAGTTACTCATCAAATGTCTTCTCTACGCTGATGACCAAGTTGTACTTGCGTCATCTGCTGACGAGTTGCAGGAGATGGTAACAATGATGAATGTGGCTTTGGAAAGGAAAGGAATGAAAGTAAATGTAAGCAAGACTAAAGTAATGGTACTTGAAAGAGAAGAATGTATGACAGAGTGTACTATATTAATAGATGGTGAACAAGTCGAACAAGTGAAGGAGTTTGTGTATCTGGGCTCAAAGTTTACGAGAGATGGAAAGTGTGAAAGTGATATTGAAAGAAGAGTGAATGCTGGAAACATGGTGAATGGTGCCCTGCACGCCTTTATGAGGAGTCAAAAGGTGTCTCACAAGGCTCGTTTGGCTGTTCATGGGGGAGTTTTGGTACCAACACTGATGTATGGCAGTGAAAGCTGGGTATGGCAGAAGAAGCATGAAAGTAGAATTAATGCAGTGGAAATGAGAGCGCTAAGGAGTATGATTGGTGTTAAATTGAGTGACAGGATTAGAAATAGTGTGATAAGAGAACGGTGTGGCGTAAAAGAAGACGTAGTGACCAAAATCGAGAAAGGGATGCTGAGATGGTTTGGTCATGTAGAGAGGATGAATGAACGAAGATTGACGAAAGAGATCTACCAGGCGAGAGTGAATGGAAACGTTGGAAGGGGAAGGCCTAGGCGAACGTACCAGGACCAAATTCAGGACGTTCTGAATAAAGGCCAGGTTAAAAGTACCCTAAACCGACGAGCATGTATGAAAGGATTGATGAAAGTACAGGAAGCAAGGGAAGTATGTCAAGATCGTAGCAGGTGGAGGACTGTGGTCTCTGCCTACCCCAACGGGAAAGAGGCGTGATGTTATGTATGTATGTATGTAAAAATTTAAATATTTAATGATTTAAGACTTTTCCCTTTATTTGTACTGTGAGACCTAGCTTCTTGCCAAATTTCATAATTTTAGGTCAACAGGAAGTACCCTGTACGTTTTGCTTTTTTGCATATATGTATGGAGATGAAAAACCATATCTTTTGATTGCGTCTTTGTAAAAAATTGAAATTTTCAGATCTTGTGTGGTTTATAGACCTTAATATTTGTTATCAATTTCAACCTGATACCTCTTCTCGTTCGTGAGAAACAGGGTCTTGACAGACAGATAGATAGACAGACAGACAGACAGACGAACAACAAAGTGATCCTATAAGGGTTCCGTTTTTTTATTTTGAGGTACGGAACCCTAAAAAGCAACCCAACTTAACCTACTGTGTCTATGTCGTTTTAGTTGAGTTTGGTTTTTCATACCCCCAACTCCCTAACCCTTGTTTAGGGTCTCCGCCCTTAAAAAAAGTTTTGACTGATCAAAAGAGTTTTTGACTGGTTTAGTTTTGACTGTAACATATACATACGTATGGTGATCTAAGCAGCTCTGTTACATAAATAATTAATTTGTATTTAAACGGATCGGAAACGTAATCTGCTTTCATTTTAACTGGTTGTAGCTCGAAGTTTCCGTTATTTGAGGATTTGAGATATACATGTATATATGTAACATAAATTCGTTTTACATACAGGATGTTATCGTTAACAGTTATTCTCCAAGAAGGTAACTCAGTATCCTTAACTCAGTATAGTTTTTCCCTATAGAACCCGTCGAAATAAAAAAAAAAGTTATGTTTTCTCATACAAAGTGCATCAGCTGATCAGATCGGTTAGTACCTTGGGTTAGTATGGGAAGTATTTTTTTTCGCCTAGTATTTTTTTTTTCTACATGTGCACCATGGGAAAGTTATTCCTTAACGGATAACGATGACTACCCAAACACCCTGTATATTTTTAAGGCTGATTCAGAAAGCTAGTAAGCAAATTAAGAGGTTATAATAAAACTAGCGCTAGAAACCACGTAGTTATTACCTTCTCTCTGGAAACCACTATATTCAAAATTAATACTACCGAAGCGAAGTAGATCCTCGTATCAGCAAATTTTGACATTTCATCCCTATTGCAATTTTCCATAGACCTCGTATCTATGGAAAATTGCGGAAAATGGAAACATTATGAAAAATGTACTGCAATTTAACCAATATTATGCCTTTTTGCGTTAATAGCTACGTCTTCTTCATTCCTTCAAATATTAACACGGTACTTTGTAAGTAAACTTTTTGAGAGTAAAAATATGAGCATAAATTTGTAATGGTACTAGTGACACTAAACTGTATTTATTCCTTGTACCAATGGTACAAATCTATGGTACTACTGACACTCCCGTGTTCCGTGTGGTGCCGGCAAAGAATAGTACCAACCCATACATACTTGTGGGTTTCGTAAGAGGCGACTAAGGGTTATAAACTGGAGGATGGGCAGCAGCATCTTCCTTTGTATCTTACATCTTATTTACTGCGGTCACCTACAACCGCGGTCCATGGTGCCAGCCGTAACGCTAACAAGCGAGGTGACTATGGTACTTCCCCTCTACATTTTTCCAGCAAAAGCTATAATTCTGGAGGGAGCTCCCTGTCCTGTAGTGGACGTTTCATGGGATGTTATGATGATGATGATGACTGACACTAAGCCGTTACAACGTAATCCGTGGTGAGATTCATCCCTTGCATATGCAGTGCAATATGAATATGATATAAACCTACAAATTAAAATGTAAATTCCAGCACACGTGGTTTCTTAATAAACGAGTAGACAAATAAGGATTCGTCATCGTGAGCAAATACTACGCAGTTCAAAGTAGAGCATCATAAATACCTAATTGATAATAATTGTACAGGTTTTGAAAGTGTTTTAGCAAATCAAGAACCCAATTCTTGAGTATCACTACTGGGTGATAAAAGGTCACTACTGAGACTAAAAATTTAAACTGTTAAAAAGTAAATCATCGTATCTGAATTATACCTTCAACTCAGTGAATACATGTCTTCGTCAGTCTTTTAATTCACGGTAACAAGCTATGTTTTTTTTTAAGTAATATAGAGTACCTAACTAGTATTTGATTTTAAAGTTGAGATATTATTTATTTCTATACATTATTTCTGCTTTTTAGGGTTCCGAACCAAATGGTAAAAACGGAACCCTTATGGTGCGACTTCGACTTCATGTAATCGACTTGAAATTCGGAATAGTTTTAGAATATCCTTGCATAACTTTATTCCAAACAAAAGTTTTTTTTTCTGATCTAAATGAGACCCAAATACGCGGCTAGCGGGGGAATTTTTTATTGTCGTTACTAGGTCAAGTGTAGTGTCATCTAGGCTAGCCTTGTCCTGGCATGCGGGCTCTGCCAGGATGGACCACAATCCCTTGCTACTCGTGGGAACGCAATGTTTTTGAATAAAAATAAAAACTTAAAAGGCGGCGGTGTGGTTCGCAACCCATCACGTCCCGTTCCTCCCGGGGGCGAAAAGCGGGCTACGGAGAGTCGCTTTGCTACGATGAATGTCAGAGGTGGAATGAAAGGCAAAATAGATGAAGTATGTCAGATGATGGATCAAAGGCGTATAGACGTTCTCTGTGTGAATGAGACTAAACGGAAAGGTTGTGACACCACAGAACACGGCCCTTACACAGCGTACTGGTCTGGTGTTCCCAGTACCAGCAGAGGCTGTCAGAGAGTCGGTGTCATACTTTCCGGAAGAATGGTAGAGTGCGTGAAAGAAGTCGAGTGTGTGAGCCCAAGACTCATCAGGGTCAGACTGAAAGTCGGACTGACCCGAATTTTTGTTCTAGGTGCATATGCACCAACGAATATTGGTTCGCGAAAGTCCCTGAAAGCCCAGAAAGAAACAGATGAGTTTTGGGAAAATATGAGAGATACGTTAGAGAAATGTGATCAGAATGAACGAGTTATCATGGTAGGTGATTTTAATGGATGGGTAGGAAGAAAGCGTGACGGTTATGAAAGAGTTCTTGGTAAGTTTGGTGATGAACGTGTGAATGATAATGGAATAAGTTTGCTTGAGATATGTTTGGAATTGAGTCTTTTGTGGCAAACACTATGTTTGACCACAAAAGGATCCATATGTATACAAGAGAGGAGGGTGATACGAGAAGTATGATCGATTTTGTAGTTGTGGATGAAAGATTGAGGAAAAGAGTTCTGGACGCTCGCGCATATCGTGGAGTCGCCATCGACACAGACCACCACTTGGTTGTGACCCGAATTGGTGGTCTATTTAACCGGTGGCGGCATAGACCACAAGTGCAGACAAGCGTTCTAGAACGTATTAAAGTAGAGAGATTGCAAGAGGAGGATGTCCAAATCGAGAAAGGAATGCTGAGATGGTTTGGTCATGTTGAGAGGATGAATGAACGAAGATTGACGAAAGAGATCTACCAGGCGAGAGTGAATGGAAACGTTGGAAGGTGAAGGCCTAGGCGAACGTACCAGGACCAAATTCAGGACGTTCTGAATAAAGGCCGGGTTAAAAGTACCCTAAACCGACGAGCATGTATGAAAGGATTGATGAAAGTACAGGAAGCAAGGGAAGTATGTCAAGATCGTAGCAGGTGGAGGACTGTGGTCTCTGCCTACCCCAACGGGTAAGAGGCGTGATGTTATGTATGTATGTTACTTGCACATTCCAAAAATTTAACAGGTAAAATAAAACGACCTTTCTAAGTACCACAGTTTTTTGAAATCTGCAAAAACCTTTTACGAACAAATTTAGTTTGGCGGTCCTAAAATGGACGTATTGCGTCTAAAAATACTATAGATTCAGATTCATATAATTTTATTCAATGTAGATTCTTTACAGAATACTTATTGAATGTCATGCAGAATACAATGCAAATAGAGAATTTAATTTTACCCTTACCATACTCGTTGCCATCATAATAACATCTCATGAAATGTCCACTACAGGACAGGGAGCTCTCTCCAGAATTCTTGCTTTTGCTGGAAAAATGTGGAAGGGATAAGTACCTTAGCCACCTCACTCTTCAGCGTTACGGCTAGCACCATAGAATACATGAAGTTCATGTATTCTATGGCTAGCACCATGAACAGCACTTGTAGGTGACCGCTTTAAGTAAGATATGATACACAGGAGGATGCTGCTGCCCATCCTCCAGTTTATAACCCTTAGTCGCCTCTTACGACACCCACAGGTATGTATGGGATGAGGGATGGTACTATTCTTTGCCGGCACCACAAGAGACTCATTGCCATAGTCTATCTTAATAAAATACCTATTTCTGCCGTACTTAGAGACATTACATGTCATAAAGTTAATCTTTCATTAAGTTTGGTGCTGTTACTCTTTTTGTCAGTGATAGGTGACGTCTCTATGTACAGCAGTTAATTGTGATAGAGCAGTTTAGTGTTACGTATCTACACAAAATTAAAAGATGTCTGCTATCAGTTTAATTACTGACAACATGATTTATATGATTTTCTAGTTACTACATAGCATGTAGAGTCGATGGTATTTTCCTTTGTTTATTTATTCGGATGTTGGATTCATGTATCGGAATATTTTTTAGTAAAATATCAGTGCGCAGGCCAAGTTACACGAACCGTTTCTACCCACTTTTGAACCCCCTGTAGCTCAGTGCCTATTGCAAGTAATGAGATAAAACTGTACCTACATAATCATATACTATTTCAATTGAATTGAAGCAATTTGCCAAATTTCAAAGATATAGCTACAGTAGATCCTGAAATATGACCCCGTGAAAATAGCAAATTTTGGCACTTAATGACTGACTGACTGACTCACTCACTGACCGGTAATCAAAACCTCCAGGCCACTTCCAATTGTCCTAGCGTTATGACATTTGGCATTTAGGTAGTCGTTAGGATAAAAGTAATGGAAAAATTCAAAAATTTGAAATTGGTCAAGTGCGAGTCGGGTTTTAGTCAAAATTATGTATAAAAGTTTGGTAATACTTCTCTAAGACCTGAAAATCTGAAATTTGGCATGGGGATAGTCGTTAGCATTAAAAGTACCTATAGCAAAAATTTGAAAATTGGAAATTGGTCAAGTGCGAGTCAAGATATAGTCATTACTATGCATAAAATTGTTGGTCATACTTCTGTGAGACCTACAAATCTGAAATTTGGCATCGAGCATTAAAGTGAAGGAAAAATTTGGAAAATGGAAAATGGTCAAGTGCGAGTCAGACTAAAATTAATGTACCAAATATTAAAAAGGTAGTATTTCTAGAAGGTCAGACTTAGTCATGCATGAAAACAAGTACCTATGTTTTAACGAAACTATGAAAATACAAACAACGTTGCGATAGTTACTATAAATATAATATAGCAAACTGAACAAAAAGAAATGGAATCCCACCAAAAACATAACTGTTAAAAAGGGGGCCAAGTTCCTATCGGTTAATTGTTTGCCTAAAAAAGGGTTGAAATATATAAGTAATAAATCTGATTACACAATTAATCAAGTGTTACTTACAGCACAAAAACCTGCCAAGTTCAAATTTAGAAGTATTTTATTTTAGATATTATTTTCAACGTACCTGCGTATTTTCACAGCTATACCATATTTTAAGTTGGGTGTATGGTAGTGCATCTAAACTTGGCATTGGATCGGATTTCAACACTTTTTTAGGCAAACAATTAGCCGATAGGAACTTGGCCCCCTTTTTAACAGTTATGTTTTTGGTGGGATTGTACTTACTCGAAGAATTATAATTCGTCTTTGTAGAGTATATTCTGCTTGATTTTCCGACTAGCAACTTTATAAAATATCATCACTACTTAGATCATATTATATTGGTTTAGTAATCTGAATCTTAAATAAATGTAGACAGGTAGATTTTTCTTAATTTGTACAAATCAGGGAGCCACTATTATAATCTTTTCTTACATTGCCATTGGTAAATATGTAAACATACTATTTTATCTGGATCATACGTTTCTTGAATGCAGAAAAATGGTCTCTGAACTTCTAAGGTACTAGAATATATCAATTCTTAAATATACAGGGTCTAAAAAAGTACGATGATCCTTCTAAGGGGGGATTCTACATCACTAATATAAAAATATATACAAAGATAAGCCTTTTTTCATATATTTTTTTTTATTTTTTATTCTGGTAATTATGAAATTAGATTAATCATGATTTTCCTTCGAATTACATTGCAGTAATTCCTTGAAATCGATAGGAATAATTTGTAATATGTTTGGTGAACACTTTTCTTCGGTCTACTCAGCGAATATACACAATCATCATTTAACAGATACAGATTTATCGTACTCCTGCAGCCTTTCTTGCATTAAATTAACCCGATGGGAGATACTCAAACGCTTAAAAAGACTCGATATGACCAAGGGAGCTGGTCCCGATAATATACCCCCAATATTCATTGTCCATTGTGCATCGTCACTTTGTTTCCCACTAATGCTGATCTATAACAGATCTTTGAATACTGGTGTTTTCCCCTCACTATGGAAAACGGCTAAAATTGTTCCCATACACAAAACGGGTGACCTTAGTGAGGTAACAAACTATAGACCAATTTCGATATTATCGACATTTGCGAAGGTTTTTGAGGCTCTGATTTGTCCTTCGATCCATTATCATATAAAGCAAATTCTCACGGAGCATCAGCATGGTTTCGTTCGAGGCAGGTCCACCAACACAAATTTAGTGACTTATATCAATACCGTCGTTGAAACCCTGGACGACCAAAAACAATTAGACGCCATCTACACCGACTTTTCCAAGGCGTTTGATAGGGTGTGTCATAAAACGTTAATTATGAAACTCTCGAAATACGGGTTTGGTGGACAAATATTATGCTGGCTCGCATCTTACCTTGCTGAAAGATCACAATATGTGGTAATTAGAGGCTTTCAATCAAATCCTTTTAACGTGTTGTCGGGGGTCCCCCAAGGATCACATCTAGGCCCCTTGCTTTTTAATATATTTGTAAATGACATTATAGACGTCATCAAGTACAGCAAAGTTTATCTATATGCTGACGATCTGAAGATAGTTAAGGTGATTGACAGCTCGAAGGATTCTGAGCACCTTCAAATGGATCTAGATAGCCTGGCTGAATTGAGTTCCCAAAACAATATGTGCCTAAACATTGACAAATGTTACCACATAAAATTCACGCGTAAACACAATATCATCGACACAAGTTACTGTATAGATGGAAAGTCACTACAAGAAGTCAATCAACTGCGTGATTTAGGTATCATTATTGACTCCAAACTGACATTTCTTCCGCACATTGATCATATAATCTCAAAATCGTCGCGAATGCTTGGTTTTGTCATAAGAAACGGAAAGGTTTTTAAGAGTCCTTCGACCAAGATAACATTATTTAACACATATGTTCGTAGTACTCTTGAATATGGTAGCATAGCATGGTCGCCTCAATATAATGTCCATTGTCAACGAATAGAGCGCATTCAGAAGCGTTTTATTAGGCATGTTTCTTTCTCCAGTGGAGCTCTTAGGGCACTTCCTAGCTACAATGACCGATTGAGACACTTAAATATGGACACCTTAATGGTTCGAAGACACTTATTAGATTTGATGTTTCTCTATAAAATCTGCAATAACGAAATAGATTGTCCCCAACTTTTGAGCTCTTTCCAGATATGTGTTCCTCGAAGACCTCCGCGTTTTCCTGTTCCCTTATTTAGAACCCCATTTGCTCGAACTAACTTACGAAGTCATAACGCTATCTACCGTCTGTCAAAGCTATATAACTCTCTCGAACAATCAGTTGATATATTCAATGACAAAGAAAAGAAATTCAGGGATAAGATGCTTGAATTGGTTAACGATGCTAAGCTCAATAAAATTGTCCAATAAATAGCAATCATATTATTATTATTGTTTATGATATGTATAGATATAGTTTAATATAAGTTCCCGTCTATCCTAATAATGCATGCTGTGGTTACCTTAAATAGAGTGTACATTTAGCTATTAGTTCAAATTATTGTTTGTAAGCATTTTGTTAATGTATCATTCGCTGGTGATCCTAATTATCAATAAATAAAAATAAGGAAGTGGCTATTGACTGGATATTATAACAAAAACACAGGTCGCTTCACTTTTTCTTGAGCTAAAACTATATATTTTTTGTGTGTAATGATTCTTAGAAGGATCATCGGGATAATCGTACATTTAATACACCCTGCATACAACTGAGTGACTTTAACAAAATATCTGTAATTTTTATCTGGTGCGGTGATACGTTCAATGTTTACTTTTTTAAGAAAAACCTGAGATTTTTATTTTTGAGTAAAAACTTTGTTTTAAGGGTAGGTGAAGTACGCGACAGCTTGGAAGTGCAGGCAAAATGTGTGGCGCGCCATACGTTTCGCCCGTACTCTCGAGCTGTCGCTTACTATATTCAATTGCACAAATTATAAAATGAATTATGCTATCACATCAATTTATTTTTATAATTAGTTTTTATGTCTTTTAAAGACCACATCTATCACAAAAAACTGGTTGCTTAGTTAGTGTAATCGCAACCAGTGAGATTAATTAAGCCAATAAATAAATACTTGATTCTAAATAAAGTAGTTCAAATCATGTAGGAAGTAATGAAAAAGGTGATACGATTGAAATGACCCGTCGCACTACAAACACAATCGCTCTTAAGACAATGCCTCCCAAAAACTGAATAATCTTAAGATTTGTTGATTTGAAAATTGATTCCTAGTAGCGTGGGGTCGATGCCGGCTATGGCAGTGCCAACTGGACGGGCGATTGCGATGCCAGAAGCTGCTACTGCTGTGGCCTGAGGGCGAGACGCTGCCAAACCGTGTTCACCAACTACCGCTAGACCTGATAACAAACATTAAAACATCAGAGATGATGTTCATTGTAAAGGCTTGAAATTTACACTTTCAAGACGATTGTTATGATCGTTTACACTTAAGACGGAGCTGTTGCTCTGTAGATAAAGAAACAGTAAGAAATACCAAGTGTTTTTTCTAATAAACTATGAACATATATCAAAAACACATGAACAGGCGGAATAAAACTACAATTTCTTCGTTTAAATGACGCCATACCAATTAGGTTTCTTATAATTTTTTTTGCAAAGTAGTACTTGACTAATACTGATTAGAGTTACTAATAGGTCTTTACCTATGAAATTGCCGAAATTTTCTTACAGATTAATGAGATCATAATTCCTATAATTCTAATGCTTTTTTTTTTCATTTGTCTTATATTTGACAGTTGATTTCAAGGTTATCAATTTACGCATAAAATAAAGTTTTTATTTTTAGTTTGATATATAAAATTAAAGGTTTGAAAATTGTTCGTCTTAAAGGTCGTCCGATTTCATCATTAGATTTGTTATATTTTTTTACAGATAATATTTTTCGAAAATTGAATTTAAGCTTCTGTTAGCTTAATGTCTTCCCAATCATGCTTAAAAAAATGAAAAAAAATTGGATTTATAATTCCTAAGAAAAATGCAAAAATGTTAGTACTGAAAATTGAGTTTACTTAAAATTCGCCATACAAAACGGCAATTTCATAGATAAAGACCTAATATTACAGAAATAGTATGCAATACTCTAACCTATACTCTAGACTAATGTCTCTTATACGCAACAGTTTTCTCCTGATCTGCAAAGAACATCTACTCTAGGGGCAGCAGGGTAGGGGTCTTACCAAAAGGGCTGGCATGGGCAATGGTCTCGCCTTCAAGTGCTTCAATGGGAATCTCTGGTTGACTGCCGCTGGGATTGTCAATGCCAACACCTTCTTCACCAACCTTGTAAAACAAATAACATTATTATTTCAAAGCTTCATATTGCTATTTCCTAGCGACCTCTAGTGTAATGTACCGGAATCACTTGTAATACGCTGAATGATAGAGCTCAATGGCTGAATGAGTACCTAAGCTTATGTTGTGAATAAGATACAGTTAATATTGTTCAAAGCACTCTTAAAAGATGGCAGCTTTTATACATAATCATTTACAATACTTACGTCTTCCTCATCGTTTTCATACTGTTTTTGTGATACTTTAGACATATTCTTAAATAGTATGTCGACATTGTCACCAACTTCTTCAATTAACTTAATAGTATTTGATGCAGTTTCTCCCAGGGACGCCAACTCATTTTTAAACTTATTTTTATTATTTCTATCTAAACTGCCAGTTTTTCTTCCAAGGTTATGTAGCCTTAGTACACTAGCTGACAATGTTTTTAAATTTTGTAAATTTGCAGCCAAAACTTTCGCTAGTAAATTCTCTCCGGTGTTCTTGATTATGTTTTCGGTGCTTATATTTTCTTCCGACACAATTTTTTCACTGACAACTGTTCCTGAGGTGTCTTTTTTAACTTCCAAGTATTGTCCTTTAGCTCCTCCGTAGAAAGGCAAGTAACTTACCCGTAATGATGATCTGAAATGAATTCATACTATTACTTGCCGATGCTATTTACGTTAGGCATTATCTGAGTAATAAGATTAAACCGTAATCGTCACAGATAGGGTAGGTCCTACTATGATAACAAGTTGTTGTGTAAATACGTGTTATATCCTATTTTAAAATCAATGGTTTATGCCGATGACTTACAATCTTTTAATATTTAGTTACCCCAGGGTATCGATACATTTGTCTCTGGGATAATATTATGATAAAATTAGGGACTTGATCAAATCCCTACATCATCTAATCAAATTACGGAATTTGATCAAGTCCCTAATTTTAGCATATCCCTGATGTCTTTAGATAAAAAACCTGAACTCTTTTAGGTTTGGTTAAATTAGGTTATATTGTGTTTGGTTAGGTTATGTGTGGTGCTGGCAAATAATAATACCAACCCATCTCTACCCATGGGTGTCGTAAGAGGCGACTAAGGGCTTATGAACCTGTGGATGGGCAGAAGCATGTGCCAATCCTCCGGTACAATTTGTACCACCTTACATACTGCGGTCACCAACAACAGCGGTCACCAGCTACAACGCTTACAAGCGTGATGATGACACTGATGACTATGGTAAATCTCCTCTTAAGTAACCACGCGTTTTTTCTGGAGTTCTGGAGGGAGCTACCTGTCCTGCAGCAGTGGATGTTTCATGGGATATTATGATGAGGTTAGAAATAATTATAGAGTTGGTAATTTCGTCTTCTCCCGGGATTTGATCAAATTATATTTGACCATGTCCCTACTTTCATAATATTCTTGTGACATTCATACCACTTAAAATATTTACCCATTTAGTCATGGTAGCAAAGCAGATTTAAATTTATCGCAAGTGTGTTTCGAACTTTTGTGTGATGTGAAACTTGAAAGAAAATAAGTACTAATAGACGATCGGATCGGACTGTTCAGAATTTAGCTCCGTACCACGATTTTGCCCAATAGCAAAATTGTTGTTTGGATCAATCTGCAACGCTATTGGACAGAATCATGGTCCGGAGCTAAATTCGGAGCAGTCCGATCCGATCGTCTATTAGTACTCTTATTGTCAATGTTGTTAAAAACATTAATGAATACGTTCCACATGAACGATTATATCGCTTTTATCGCTCACAGCGCTGTCAAAAGAAAGCCAAAGTGATATGGGACGCTTTTGAGCGCGCTGTGTATGAGCGAAGATAAAATCGATGTTATCGTTGTTTTGGAAGCCGGAGCGCTGATATTTGTTGTGCAAGTGTTTTCACAGGCGGCGTGCGATTGTGCATGAAAAATCCTTAAGCCAGATACGCACCATCCATCATGCACGACAAACAAAAAAAAATGCAGCTATAGGAGAGAAACAATAAGAAGCTTATAAATAATAGGTATCTATGCTAGGTATTTATACTACCTATACTTATACTATTACTTCTTTTTTTCACATTGCTGCCTCCCTCTCTGCTGGACGTGTAAAACGATAGTGCGTATCTAGCTTAAGAGTAAGTTTCTCTCACCCGAAACAGTGTTGCCATTTGAGTAGTATCGGAGTACTTATATGTAAAAGTATTAGCTACTAACAAAGCGTTAATATTTATCAACTAATTATTAATAAACACAATCAAAATTTCACAATTATCACTGCGTTAGGTACAACTCTTTCTTAAGATGGCCTTTTTGAAAGATTAGCATGTTTTTAATTTAATTTTTTTTTATTTTATGATTTAATAAAATTAAATATAATATTTAACTCTACAATCCAGAATATTATTAAAACATTCTTAATGGGAATAATTGAATGCGAAAAAACAATTAAATCAAAACATTTTACCTAACGTAGGTAAGTAGTACACGATCGGAATCAAACATTAAAGCCAATAAGCCTTGTTTCTAACGTTCAATTTCGTAGAGGTTTTCTCTCTTTTGAAACTTAAAGCTGACAACATTGCGCCGAACATTATCGGCGCCAAACCGACATGATGACTCATGCGCATACGTCGTACAAAATAACTGTGGCTATGACCGCTAATGCGCAGAACTCAAAAAAATTATCGCGGTGGAGAGCGCGGCAGGTGGAGGGAGGCGAGCGAATCGTTCATTGGCTCTCCGCCTGTTACCCATGCACAGAAAATAACCGTCACAGTCAAACTTATCCTGCGCATGCTATATCAACGTCTGACACTCGTTCGTGACTCATGACTCGTGAAGTCTTCAGAAGTCTGTAGAGCAAGGAGCACGTTCTTACTCTCCCTCGTTTTCCCTCGCTTTTTGCATTCAATCCAAAATTGCATTCAAAATCAAGAAATTGTTAATGACGGAAACACCTCGGTGTATTAAAATTTGTTTCTGTCGTTGATGGTGCATTCAATCGAGAGTTGGAACAGCTGAAAAAAGGTATTGTTGTTTATACACGTATCAGTAAAAATACTACACTGAATGTATGTAGTATGTAGCTATACACTTTACTAAATGTATATACTATAACTAAATGCATCAAAAGATTGAATGAGGTTGGTAGTGATAATTCATTAATTATGATGTAAGAAATTAATCAATCATGTA
This sequence comes from Athrips mouffetella, assembly GCA_947532105.1. Classification (NCBI taxonomy): domain Eukaryota; kingdom Metazoa; phylum Arthropoda; class Insecta; order Lepidoptera; family Gelechiidae; genus Athrips; species Athrips mouffetella. The sequence goes on from OX383963.1 coordinate 18,414,678, forward strand.
AGTAATTAATACATGTATACCTAGTTATACTCTCTAACATAGCCAAATACAGAAACTGTTGGAATTGTGGTCAGTGACAAAGCGAGGCGTTATAAGAAGTAAATAAAATAACTATAGGTAGATTGCGGTTTTATTATCTATCGAATCGACCATGCAAGTATGGACAAGTCCAGAGCCACGATCACACCTAACTGAATTCAAAGTCTAATTTGGCATACATTGCTGGGAGGCTTGGTTATGTTATGCTTATCAACGAGCGATGTAGCCGAATTCGTTTCTGAATTAAGAATAGGTGTGATCGTGGTGTCATGCTCTGTGGCCGGACCACCATTTAGTACACACGGCCGCACATCGGTAGAAACACTTTTGGACCTTATGGCGTGGTAATAGAGTTGAAAAAGTTTCTACCGACAAGCGGTTGACCGTACCCAGATGCCTTAGTGCGAAATAATAGCTACCTGTGCATTACTTTCCTAAGCCAAGGTTAAAATTAAGAGTACCTCAAAGGATTATTAAATAATGAACATCGAAACGTAAGTGTGAACTCTACCAGCCAAAGAAACTACGTCCACACTCGACACTTGTTACTTCAGCGCGAAAATGAATATAACGCGTTTTCGCTTGCACTTTGCGAATAGCAAAAACAGCCGGTCTCTTGAACTCTTCTTACGCACACGCCTGACATCTAATTCTTGAACATCACTGAGTTTGAATTAAAAAAGTTAAATGGTAAAAAACAATAAATAATAAGTAAAGGAAAATTAATAATCAACCACTCCTTATATTTAACTAATACAATTTTTACTTTATAAAATAACCTATGATTTACATTTTTTGAGTAATATTTTATACACTTCACTGGGTGGTACTTATACAGGGTGTTAATTTGATTGCGTGCCATAGCTTAGGGGGTGGTTCAGTAACGATAAAGGAACTCAAAAAAAATATTTTAAAAAATCCTACTTAAAAAAAATTAAACTCCATTGAAACTAAACTAACGCGGAGCGCAATGACCTTGAGCACCGCGCTATCAAAAAGCGCCCGAAAGAGTTTCAGTTATGTATGTGCCTACCTTATCCACTGATACTGCGTACCACTGATGCTCCGTCCGGGTCATTGCCCTCCACGTTAGTTAAGTTTCAATGGAGTTTTAATTTTTTTTTAAGGAGGATTTTTTAAAATATTTTTTTTGTGTTCCTTTATCGTTACTGAAACACCCCCTAAGCTATGGCACGCAATTAAATTAACACCCTGTATATAGGTTATTCTGTGACTAGGAAGTATTCGAGAATTGGACTCCCTGGACTCAGTCTGAATTACCATAACCTTATGATTAGTAGCACCAACATTAGCAAGTTGTTATCAGATATCGCATAATATAGTATTCCATATATAGAGATTATTCCACCGTGGTGGAAATAGATATATATTAGGTCTTTACCTATGAAATTGCCGTTTTGTATGGCGAATTTTAGGTAAACTCAATTTTCAGTACTAACATTTTTGCATTTTCCTTAAATCAATTTTTTTTAAGTATATTGGGAAGACATTACGCTAACAGAAGCTTAAATTGAATTTTAGAAAAATATTATCTGTAAAAAAATATAACAAATCTAATGATGAAATCGGACGACATTTAAGACGAACAATTTTCGAACCTTTAATTTTATATATCAAACTAAAAATAAAAACTTTACTTTATGCATAAATTGATAACCTTGAAGTCAACTTTCAAATATAAGACAAATAAAAAAGAATAGCATTAGAATAATAGGAATTATAATCTCATTAATCTGTAAGAAAATTTCGGCAATTTCATAGGTAAAGACCTATTATATATACACTTATACAGCGTGTATCGGAAAGGTGCCTAGGCCCTCTTCTCTTTTTAATACTTATTAACGATCTTCCGTATTCAATTAAGTCATCAACGTGTCTCATATTTGCAGATGATGTTAAGCTTGCCATGCCCATAAAGAGTGCTAATGATTCTGTGTTGCTACAAGCGGATATCGACAATGTCATCGCATGGAGGCATGAGAACTCTTTAGAGTTGAATGCTTCCAAATGTTCTGTAATGTCGTTTTCGCGTAACATCCCCATGTTGTACTCATATACGCTAGGCACAATCCACACGCGATCTTGGAGTCAAATTCGATCTTGAACTTAAATTTGACGTTCATATTACTGACGTCTGCAACGCAGCGCGGAAAAGTCTCGGCTTTATCGAACGCAATTCGAAGCTTTTCGACCGTAGGGAGGCAATCTCCAGTCTATATAAGGCGTTCGTGAGGAGCAGACTGGAAAACAATTCTGGTGTTTGGTGTCCGCACAGTGAAGTGTATGTGACCATGATTGAACGAGTACAAAAGTCGTTTCTTCGATTCCTGTATAGGAAACTTTATGGATATTACCCGTTATTGTACCCAACTGTCTTCATTTTGGGCATGGTCTCATACAGGTCTCTCGAAGTGAGGCGTAAGCTTTCTATTGTGAAATACTTGTTCAACCTAATCCGAGGCAATATCAGTAACCCATCGTTATTGAAGCAAGTACCTTTCTTCATTCCGCCATTTCAAAGGCATTCCTTGCGACCACGCATGCATCCTTTGTTGGCCCTCAATTTGCCGCGTACGGTCACATTAAAACGCACACCTTTTTATGAGGCCCTCTCCTTAATTAACTCTATCGCATCAAATAAAGATGCTGACTTTTTCAGTAGCACTGAAACAAAATTTCTGACATCCGCTGGTCATTACTTGGAAGTGGTCACTGCCCGGAGCATTGTGGTCGACATACCGCGCCCCATGTGCCCTGGCCAGTAATCTATCTATTCTAATCCTATTTTATTTGACTATGGCTTACATGTTTAGTATTAACTGTTAGTGTAAGTTGTATTATTAATAAAAAAAACCGGCCAAGTGCGAGTTGGACTCGCGCACCGAGGGTTCCGTACCACCACATATTCATTAGTATTAGTTGATATTTAAGTAAGTTAATGTGCTAGATTTTTTGAGTCCGACACGCGCTTGACCAAATTTTATTATTTGTTGTTATTTTATAGCTTATGCACTATAAACATACCAATTTTCAAGTTTGTAAGTGTTCCAGTTTTTAAAATAGAACTAAAACAAAAATCGCCTCCGCGACCAACCAACTTGACCCCTCTCTCTCTTATATGAATGTTCTTGAAACGGGAGCTCACCACAATTGGTTACCATTAGTTGTGAGAGAAGTTGTAATATTTAATGATTTCAGACTTTTCCCTTTATTTGTACTGTGAGACCTAGCTTCTTGCCAAATTTCATAATTTTAGGTCAACGGGAAGTATGTATGGAGATGAGGACATAAAAAGCCATATCTTTTGATTGCGTTGTTGTAAAAAATTATAATTTTCAGATCTTGTGTGGTTCATAGAATTTAATATATGGTATTAATTTTAACCTGATACCTCTACCCGTTCGTGAGATAAAGGGTCTTGACAGACAGACAGACAGACGGACAACAAAGTGATCCTATAAGGGTTCCGTTTTTTTCTTTTGAGGTACGGAACCCTAATAAATGAATAAAAAGTTGTGATAATACTGAAGCGTGTGAATCTGCCCATGAAACTGAACAACTTTTCCCAAAGAACATAGGTCGAAATATGAAAATTTTTGTAATAGCAACCCTTCAGTATTATCACACCTTCCCGTCACACGCTGTAGGTTTAAGTAGGTACTACAGGAGGATTTATATTACACCAATGCTGACCGGAATTTAAAAAAATATCACGAGGGTGCGTGTGGCAGGTGGGAGGAGGCGTGCGAAACGTTCATTGACCCTCCGCGTGTCACCAATGTTAAAGTTAAAATATTTCGCTATACGTATACGGCGTGCAAAATAACTCTATCTGTGACCGTTAGTCAAAAAATTTGTCGCGGGGGTGAGCGCGGTATGAGGGGGAAGGCGAGCGAATCGTTCATTGGCTTCACCCATGCGCAGAAAATAATCGTCATAGACAGAATTGTCCTGAACGCGCTTTAACATAATTTATTTTTTTGTAAGCTTTTATTATTTCCTGTCACTCTTTAGAAATATTGCTGATGCAATAAAGTATTAGAAACTAAAAATAAATCATGCCAAAACAAATCACATTTGGAAAATATATAGGGTGGCCCATTGATAAGCGTTCAAAAAAAAATTCGATGCCTCATGCTAAGGGGTATCCAAATCACCCCCATATATGTTCCGTGATTTTTTGTATCAATGGGCCACTCTGTATATTAGGTACCTACCTAGTCTTCTAAGTAGGTAGGAAATCATTATTTAGACTTGTGCGAGCAGGAGAATATATTTTGAATCAGTATTCTAAATAGTATAGATTCAATAATTCTTATCTCGCTCGGCGCGCCTATGCCTAGCCGCGGCGGCGGTGGCGGCGCGGTAGATATTTAGTGCGGCAGCGTTGGCACTCGTATCTACTACATACAAGACACTTGCCAGCACTTGCAGCACTTGCCATGCTTGCCAGCATGGGCTGACAAGTGGCCTGTATGTAGTATGGTGCTTCAACTCAATTGCACGTTTTGTATGGGAGGTCAAACATTTGTTTTAAGTACCTAAGTTAAAAATAAAGTTTTGGCTATGTAATGAAAGTGACCTACATGTAAAGTTGAATTTATATTTCGTTTTTCAAATTATGTTTCTTGGAGAAAGTTGTTAATTTTTATGGGAGGACATGAAGTTTAAAGAATTGCAGTGCTTTTCCTAATACCTTGTAAAAAAGTATTTTATTGAGTCCTGATTATTCAGTTTTATTATATGTAGAAAACATGTGGTTTAATTATCGCAGTACTTTTACTAACACACGTTATTTTGTAAAGCTAAATATTTAAAAAATATAAAGACTTGTAAGAAGAAGTGTCAATGTAGACGTGCTGTCTTCTCATCATAAATCTATGATTTCAGGAAAGGCGCACATTGGAGCACGTTTTTACTGAGTTGGCTCGCCCCCAGTCATTTTAAAAAGGGAAAGAGAATTTTACAAACAACCTACCTTTGTGCAGTATTCTTCAACAGTAAGTAACACGAAAATACATGTTAAGTTTAACGTCTTCAATCCACGAGAATAATTATTTATAAAATTAATTTTAAGGACTTCTCATGGAGGCTCAATTAATTGTAATAACTTTTGTTTTACGCTTCTTTAAAGTTCGAGACACACGTGACATAATTGACTTCCAATACCAATTAGACCAATCAGGTGATCGTTTTCTATGGTTACCCAATTTTTATGCTTAACCTTCTGAAAAGCCCTTAAATTATACAGTAGTACTGTAGGTATATAAATTTATTAAAGCTCCGATTATTTTCAATCTTTTTCAGGCATGCGAAAAAATGACTAACGAAACCAACGAACCATCAACAAGCAAAGGTTTAACAAGGAAACGTTCCGCCGACAAAGCAGATCACGCAACTGGCTATCATAAACAATCTAAAAGGTTTAAGCTTGAGGGCAGTGGACCTTTCTACAGGGGTGACAATTTAAAATGCTTTCTAAGTGGTATTTTATTTCAAATAAACCTACTAATGCTGTTCATGGAACGCGGCCTAAAACATGGCTACACGTTTATGCTCGGTAGTGAGGTTGAAGCTGCTGAAAAATTTGATGATGTTGTCTTCAGATACGAACAGAATGGGAAAATTAAATTTCGTTTCTTGCAAGCTAAACACTCTCTTAAACTTAAAAGGATAACCCGAAATGACCTTATCAGACAAATATCTGTGCAACAACAAAAGCTTGATTTCAGTATTCCAAGTTTTTTCTTTTACTTCCAGAAATTCAAGACGTTAAACATAGATTACCTGAGTGGTGAAACTGAAGATTTTATAATTTGTACCAATATTGATATTGATCCTCAAATACAAGATAACTTTTATGAACTACCCTTGAGACATAAAATACCGGATCCTTTGCTAACGTTTGAAGACAAGTATGGAGCGAAAAAATTTAAACTTAAACCAAAAACTCAACTATATGAAGAAATTTACCATATTTTACTAAACGTCAATTCTCTCTATAAAGATTTAGTAAAAATGATAGGAAAGTCGATAGATAAAGATAAAAGAAAATGTAACACCAAAAATAAAACCAAAGATACACAAAGCGAAAAAGATTTTCAAGAAATTCTTTGTATTAAACACAATATCAGGTTAACACAGAATCGTCATTGGATAATGCAAAACATTTTAGATCCAAAGACGATAAAAAAAGTGAAAGGCATAGGAAATGTTGTGAAATTTAGAAATGAATTTTTAGAAAGCTCAAAAAGCGAATTAACTAAAATATTTTATGACGCTTACACGAAGCAATGGCCCGGTGTTACTGTAGACCAAATCATATCAAAGTTAAAAGGTCAGGATATAAAAGTAACTAAAAGTCTAGTAGAAGGAATTTCACAGACGGCTGGTGAAATTATTCGTGCTGAAAATGATAACACACAGTTAGAAAAACATATTAAGTTTTTTCTAGAGAAGCTGGTATTTGCTGTTAAAATACCTCCAGAAAGTCAGCTCAAACACATTATTCAAGACGATATTGCGGGATACATGGATTTAGCTGATGGCGAACTAGCAACAAGTTTAGTTCAGACGCGCCTACAAGACTGGTTAAAACTGAGAAATGGAAAGTTTTTAACTCACAATGATTGTAGATTACTATTTAAAGACCTTAACAATATTGTTGCATGCTTGTCACAAATTGGTTGTACAGTGAGGTACAAAACTATAATTGATAAATATGGTTGTACTTGGAAGAATGGCGAGTTTATGGCCAGTGTAAATGATTTCTTTCAAAACAAAGGTGATGAAAATCTACTGATAGTTTATTACGAAAATGATTTACTAACTAAAACAAAATTAATGCAGCTTAAAAAGAACGCTAAATGTGATGAGTTCATATTTTCCGACATGACAGATTACATTTGCTTGTTCGATACTATCGCATGCCCTGTAAAAGCACTTCAATCGACAGTATGTGATCAAATGATAATTGTGCTTGAAGATAAAAAAGATGTTAAGAATTATATTTACATTGACGACAAAACAAAAAAATTGTTGAACTCTTTACTGAAATTATTAACAGACAAACTACATTATCATAAAAAAGTACTTATTGTGATGCCTATGACACTACGGGATAAGTTTTATGGTGAAGTAAGCGACTTATTAAATGAAGTTAAATTTGAAGAAAAATGGGATAGAGAAAACAGCTTTGAAGATCTTTTGCCAGAATCACAAAATAAAATTCGAGCACAAGCTAAAATGTCCTACGCAGGGTGTCAAGTCAACGTTAAAGAACTTATGAGTCATTCTACATGGAAGGTTTGTGGTGAGGTATTGTCAAAACTTATTCAGGGAGTGTTTGAGCCTAAAGTTAAGCCTAAATGTTTAGACAAGTATAATGACGAGATCAAAAAGTACTACGTAGATCGCCACATCGCTTTTGAAGGTCAAAGTATTAATTTAAAAGTTATGAATGATTTAGCAAATGGAATAGTAATAATAACGGGTGATTGTGGATTAGGTAAATCTATTTTACTCTCTCACTTGGCAGAAAAGACCAAAGAATACCAGAATGAAAGCCGTACAGAAAATAATAATATGTGTATCATCAAGGCTAACCTAAGGGACTATATTGATTGGTTGCAAAGCAGCGAGGAAGAAATTACTGCCATCAATGCAGCCGAATTCCTATACGTCTTATCAAATCTAGATTCTCTTGAAGGAATAACAAGTAAAGAAGTGAGATATGATTTCACTGCTGAAGGAAAACTTACCATAAATAAATATGTAAATGCAAATTGTGAAATACCTTTTTCATTGAAATTGTTCAATTATCTATACAATAACTCAAAAATAATTCTTTTGTTGGATTCTTATGATGAAATAGCTCCTGAATACGTTAAAAAGGTTAACAATTTGCTACTGATGCTTCAAAACATGCCAATTAAAAGAATATGTATTGCGACACGCCCTTACTATATTGCTGACAAGTTAGTAAAGGCACTTTTAGGTAAAAATAAACAAAAATATAAAAAGAATGTGACATGTTACAAATTATTGCCTTTGTCAAAACCAGAACAGGAGACACTACTTAAACAGTATTGTTTGGAAATAAACGTTGTTCCAAGAATAGAACTTAAACACTTAGAAGAATATTGCAAAAATATGCACCACGTGCGAATTGTGAAAGAAAGACCAGAAGTGACTGATTTTTTAAGTAGTCCGCAGCAATTAATTATGTTGGCCAAGATATACAAAGCAGAAGAGAACGAAAACAGCAACAAAAAACCGCTAAACCGCTATACCTTATACTCAAAGTTCGTAGATTTACTTTTTGATGATTTTATAAAAAAAATTTATAACTCTTCTGGTATATTTAATTTAGGACCAAAAGAAAAAAAAGAACGCGAACAAAAAAAGAACTCTTTTATCAAAAGGCATGAGAGATTTGCTCTTTTAGAACTGTTCTCTCATATAACACCGTTGCCAAAGGAGCTAGTACCACGTACGTCCTCACGAACTCTACTGGCAAGTTTGAGGAAGGGTGAAGAAAAGTTTGGGCTATTGCGTTCGGAAGTAGACGAAGATGGTAGACCCCGATTTTGGCACCGCACTTATGCTGAGTACTTCGCTGCGCGCTGTTTGGCGGACGCAGTATATCCCAATCATAAAAAATCTAGTCAATATCGCACCGATATAAAAGATTTTGCGTACCAAGTTATGCGTTATGAAGGAATGTCTAGTCTATTCCACGCATTTTTCAACTATCGCATCGTTGAAAGGACGTTAGATGAATCTAAAGCAAGGAATGAGATTCTAAAGAGAAAACGTAAGCGAAATGACGGGCATTTAAATAACAGTACGATTGTGTTTACTGAAGAAGACGCAAACATTTTTGAAGCTGCTATAGAAGGAGACTTGAAAATTTTGCATCACGAAAAGTTGATGCTCCTACGCGATGCTCTTGGACGTGCTCCAATACACATATGTTTGTATACTTCCTCTACTGCAGCAATTAAAAAGTTTTGCAAGGGCGCTGGTAATAAAAACAATGTGGATTCAATTAGGGACAAATTATTTGAATGGACGCCGGCTCACTATTACAATGTACTTCATGAATTTGACAACGAGTCTCAAATGTCTGAAAAAATACAAGAAATACGTTCAACTAAAATTGAAATAGATGACTACGGAGATAGTAGGAGACGCTTAGCTAAAATTGAAATAGATGACAAAGGAAGTAGTATGCCACAAAGAGGCTTTGGATTGTTATCAACGGATGTTCTGACTGAGGCGTCTTCTCTTGGCTGTGAATAAGATATCACATTCCCATTTGACCGGAAAGCAAGCACGCAAAAATATTTAATTGTTCACTAATTATCTCTGCTAGATTCATAAGGGATAGCCTTCCAAATACTGAAATGTATGTTCAGTCAACTAATTTGAAATATTTTTAGGGAATGAAACTTTAAGGAAATGAAAAAAAATTGCTTCTCCATACCAAACTGTAAACTTGATTGAACAGTTTGTATAGAAAGGCTGATATTCTTATTTATTTCCTTTTTATTATTTATTTCTTTCTTTCGCAAAAAATTGTACAACATAGGTTTTTTGGTATGAAGACACTATTGTTATGTATCCTACATAACAAAAGTGTAAAACTAAATTGTCAGCTTTAAAGGACCCGTATTAATTGCGTGGTGCCCCGAAAACCGCGAATTTTTTCAGTCTTCGGTTTAATGCTTCTAGATGGTGCATCTTACTAAGAAAGTCACTACGTCACTTTTAAAGCACATAAGGTTTGCTATGATTCCAGTGCTATTACAGCTCTGCAGCTTCAGACATTTACCATTTTCCTCACAGAGTTCGAAATTACTGTATGGTATGAATTGCTTTATCATGGGAATTTTATGCACTTTAAAAGTTATAAGGTAACTTAGAATTATAGAAAAGAACAAAGTTGAATATTGATCAGGAAACACCTCATCATACAGGGTTGCCAGTTGCAGTTGATAGGCGTCCGAGAGAAAAATTTCGATGCCTCATGCTAAGTTAACAGGTATCAACCTACACATGTTCCGCGATTATTTGTAGTTTTCGAGTTATAAATTATTTTAATATTATTTTAGAAGAAGTTTCTGCCAGAGGAGTTTTAAAGATTTTCATCTTTTTTGAACTGGGTATTTTTCAATTTTCTTTTTGTGTCATGAAGTGCACGATTGTCTTGAATGCTACTTTTACAGATCAAATAATGAGCCTTTTTACATTAACGTTAGTTACTCCAAATTATTTTATATTATGGACGAACAACCATGCTTATACATATAAAAGTCACAATAATTTTATAGGCACAAAATTTTTACTGCTGCACATTGTGGATACAAGTAATTTTTTTGGTTGATGTACTTACGACAATTCTTCAGGAAAAAATTAATAATTATTTGGTATTTTTATTTGGTATTTATTATAAGGCAGTGTGATGTGATAGAAATGTTTTTAATAGTTTCGTTTTACATTAGTAATTGAGAGTATATTTGAAAAATGTAGCTATTATACTTTTAAACAAAACTAGCTCTAAAAAGGGCGCACCTATGTGACATTATCGTTAAAAAATCAAAAACAATTGAAGGTCGGGGCCCTCAAGGAGTCTGCGCATCGTGCCAAAATTGCAGTTATAATTTTATGTGTGTAAGTCACATTGAAGACAATATAATACAAAATTAAAATTGAAAAAATATCCAGTACAAAAATATATGTGAATTTTTAAAACTCCTCTCCTCTCCTATGATCCTTCTAAGGGGTAATTCTACATCACTAATAAATTGTATAAAAAATAAAAATAAATCTTTTTCACCCAAAATTTTAAAAAAGTAATTTTTAGAATCACCCCTTAGAAGGATCATCGTACTATTTTTACACCCTGAATAATACAAGAAAATTAACAACATCGAGAAAATTTTTAAATACTTTTTTCTATGGGATTTTTTATTTACTCAAGATTAGAGCATCCCAGTTCGGACGTTTCTTTATGTGATATGACTATCTATACCGAGCCCTTTACAAAAATATGTAGGTATCAAAGCCTCACTGAACTTTTGCTTAGTTTCAAGTGCAGCCAAAAATGTTGTGGTTAATAGAAGTGACTCTTAAAAATGTTGACTATAGGCATATTCTATAAGTATAGAAGTTAATTTTTGTAAGCTTTTATTTCTATAGGTAATAAATTATAACATTCATAGGTACTTAACTTTTTTATTAAACTGTATTTTGTAACCAGTTAGTACAAGTGTATTTGTATACAATTCTAAAATTTGTTTCAAGTTTCAGTCGAAACAAATTTCCGAAAGTGTTTGTTATTGTATAAGACTGAAAATATATTAATAACATTGATAAAAAATAATATTTTTTTAAGTATTTTTCAAAAACTAAGCAGTAATGTATTCATATACATAGAGATCAGATTGAGCGTGAGCTATTCCTCCCGGTCCAACAACGGCTGAAGCTACTGGTGCGTGAACAATCGACCCTGATTTGCCTTCAGGAACGATAACATTAGAAATAGGGTTTGCTATTGCTACTCCTTTTGAATTTATAGCATGGGCTTCAGGTCTCAAATATATCGTATATCTAATTTTTTCATGCTGTGGCCCATTTAATACACGGTGCCCATTGAACCGGTATTCATCCTTGTTGTACCATTTCTCTCTTGGGACGTTTCTCCAGTCTCGCCAGCCTCCCCACCCGTGGTAGAATCTAGTGAGAAGGAAAGAGAAGTTGATGAAAGAAGAATTTTAAATTAATGAAATGGGATATGATAGAAACAGTTGATGTGATCGAAAACTTCTAAAAATTAAATTAATAAAGACCCCATTAAAATTTTATTAGAGTTATGATAGAGCTAAGACAGAGAAAGGAAAAGGAAAAGATCAGTCACTATAGGGATGATAATAAACTACAGGGCCTGTGGCGACTACTTTTCCTTCGGGTATCGCTTGTAATAATCGAGGTACTGAACCGTCAGTTGATGCTTGCTGTTGAAGACGGGTAATCACAGAATTTAGATCTGTATCCGATGAAAGTGCGACTACTCTTGCAGATGGTCCAGCAACAGCTAAGCCTCCTGGTTGTGTATAAGCGAGGCCCCCAGGTCCAACTACTGCAGTTCCTCCTCTTCCAGCAGTGGCAACACCACCCGGTCCAGCTATGGCTACACCACCTCTTCGGACCTTTAGTCTATTAATGAAGAATCCTGGACTGGGTGCTACAGGTCTTCTGTTTCCGAAGAAAGTAAAATCGCCAAATGGAAATCTTAGGTCCCCTTCGTCGCCATACGTATTTTTAGTGTCTGGAATATGTTCAACTTTCTTAACTGGTTTCACTGTTGTCGGTTTTTGAAATAAACTATGAAGCTTTTTTACATCATTTAGGTTTTGAAAAGCAGAGGATTTTGCAATCTGCGATGACTTAGTAACAGAATTTTTGTTATTGTCTTTTATTGTTTGCAGAGAAGACGATTTGGAAACAGTACGCTTTTTAATACTTTTAATTTTTCTTCCTTGTCTTGATTTAATGATATTTATGGGATTGACAGTGGGACTGTCAAATTGTGTATCATTATAAACTTCATCGTTGTTATCTTCGATATCGCTATCATCTGCAGGCTCAGACGATTTTTGTTTTCTATTGCAAACATCAGCGTTCTGACCATAATCAACTAAATTTTCCCAAGTGCCACCTTGAAGATAGTGCAGCAAAGGATCTTTAATTAATACTGGAAAGAAAGGGGCTAAAGGCCACTGTATCTGGAATGGTAATGATGGTCTTTGCCTCGTGGAATATTCTCCCGAAGCTTGTATTGAATTTATCTCATTACTTGTATAGTCTGCAGTCAAAGGCGTTGGTGATACAACTATAGGCATATTAACTACGTAAGGAAGAGGCAGTAAAGCTATTCTTTGTTCCAAAAGAGCGTTACTTGATAGTGGCTGTACAAATCTAAGAGCTCGTGGATGTTCCTCTCTGAAATTATTTTCAGTCAGAGAATTATTCTCTTGTTCCTTTTGAGCTCCTTTTTCATTATGATGTTTACCAGATGCAATTATTTGTTGAATTTTCTCTAAAATAGCTTTGTCTAATATGTATGGACCACCTGCATAAAGTGGAGCATTAAAATTTAGTTTTTGTCTTTGGGGTCTTCTCAATTTATCGTTAATTTCTTTGATCTTATCTAAAATTTCTTTTGTATTCTCTTCTTTTAGCTCTGGTACGATATCTTCATCTGACAAAGATCGCTCTTGATTTGAATCATTATAATCTTGTTGATTATTATTGGATACTTCCACCTTATGGATGCTTGGAGACCTGCAACCGAAGTTTATGTTTTAGATTTATATTCGTGGTTTTAAAATATTTAGATTATTCGAGGCAAGCAATTATTAATTTTGCGCAAACAAATTACAAATAAGCTGTGTAAAGCAATACAATTTAGTTTAAACTAACAGCATACTTGAACCATGTACTCCCAAAATAATGAAGAGTTTAGTTTTTTGATCCACCAGTGGTAAAGGAAGCCTGTTTCTACGTGTTAGTTGGTGCTGTGATAATAGTATTGGTGCTATTCGCGTGCTAAGCGTATGTGCAAGGACTGGTTCGAATGATCGATTTTACATATTTTTCTGACCCTGAGCTGTGGTTTTTTAAATGATAGACATTCGATTCGGTTGAACCCTGGGTTAATTATTAAAAAGTTAGAACCTATACCCTTATTTTTATCACCCTGGATATAAGAGCTGGTTCCGCCTATGAAACTGAACAACTTTGCCAAGGAACATAGGTCGAGATACGAAGAAAATTTTTCGACTTCCCATACAAACTACATCAGCTGACAGCACATATATATTGTATGGCAGGTCGATTTTTTTTTCATATCTCGACCCATGTTTCTTGGAAAATCTTGTTCAGTTTCATGGGCAGAATCACCTCTTAAAATATCCGGGGTGATTAAAAAAAAACGCTGTATTCTTAAGAGTTAATTTTTGAAGGTAATGTAATGTTATGTAAATTGTAAGTACCTAAGTACTTTAAGGCTATAGGAATATAATTTTAGTTTTTTATTCAATGTAATAATTTTAGGAGACATGTTGAATATTTTAGTACAAATTCTTGTACAAAATAATTATGTTATAAGGATTACCTGAATAAACGCTAATTTTATGTAAATTGTATGTTCATTTAAATTATCATAATTAAAAATATACTTACTCATTATTTGACGGTCTTGACGCAGCCTCAAGGCAGACGCAAGCCAGCAGTAACTGGAAAATAAATAAAATAACAACCATCATAAAAAGAACACTAAACTTACAGTACATTACTTTATCATACCATCATCATCATAACATCCCATAATACGTCCGCTACAAGACAGGGAGCTCCCTCCAGAATTCCAGCTCTTGCTAGAAGAATGTGGAGGGGAAGTACCTTAGTCACCACGCTTTTTAGTGTTACGGCTGGCACCATGGACCGCGGTTATTAGTGACCGCAGTATGTAAGATGGTGCGATACACGGAATGACGCTGCTGCCCATCTTCCGGTTTATATACCCTTAGTCGGTACTATTCTTTGCCGGTACCACACGGTTTTATAAGATAATCGTTATAAGGTTATGTACACCTATAGAATCATATTTAGTTGTATTTAGTACCTTTCCGAGAATAATTCTAGAATTTGACTTTATTTTGATGTTTTTGTCAGCTTGTTATAATTTTCGGATTAATCCTAGATTTGATAATAGATTTGATACAAATATTATTAATACCATTATTTCAACCAACCAATCCATCATCCCTCAAAACGATCACGTATCACCAAGTCAAAGACGATATAGGCGAGAACCTATTCAAGTTCCCTGAATTCTCGGATACTTTTCGCTCGTGAGCATGGCTGAATGCAGCGCCTGGTGAAAAATTTATCGTAATTTTTGACGTTAAGATTGAAAAAACAAGCGTGTGAGAGAGAATATTGTGAGGGGTGTTTTTCACCAAAGGAAAAAGAGGAGCTTTCATGTCTCTATAGCTATACAAATTTTATAGAGGAGAACTCTACTAAAGCTCAGGGTGACAGTAATCAGTGACCCAGACGGCACAGTACAGTATTTGCTTACGCTGACCCTCATCAGATGAGGGTCACCCTCACAGATTCTGTGGAGGAAGACGGCAATCCCGTTGAAGAAACCCCTTAAATCAAGGTTTTCTCCAGGCGGTGACCCGTGGTAAGTCTTAAAGTCCGCGCACCCAGGTTTTCTGCTGCAAGGAAAAATCTGCAGCAGTCAACCTATGTTATACAAAATGCAACAGGATGTCCGTGTAGGAGGATATGATAGCAGGAGTAGAGTTTGTGATTAATTTTAAGGCCGCCACTATACATGTTTAGAAAACTGAAAGTGTGCGTTTAGAGCATGAACAATCTTTCCCAAAGAAACATAATGCGGTAAGACGAAAGAAGAAATCCTTCTCATACAAAATGTACTAGTTCACGGAAGACAAAACTTTATTTTTCTAAGATTATGTTGATTTCTCCAAGTGGTGACAGTATAAATCGAATACATTGATTTGGGTGCTAAATGCAATTTCGGTAGATACGAAGTAAGTAAGTAAGTACGAATACGAAGCCAATCAAAGCCCTATGTCGCTACGTTTTTGAGTTAAAGCACTTGAAAAATGTAAACATAAAAGAAGGGTACTAAATCATGCTTTTGTGTCTGCCTTTGTAGCTGCTGTTTAGAATATTTCTGTTTGGAAATCGAAATGTTTTAGTGTTATTTTGTCACCCAATCATATTCTAGATCCGATCTCCAAGTAAATACTTAATTATTCTACACCGCCGGTCTAATAATCATAGTATGTTAGCTCTACTTTCCCATTGCTCTACCTTTGCTGTGCATGCATTATGTAGTTTGTTTTTATGGAAATTTGAGTTTTATGGTCTGTTTCATATTAATGTGCATTAAAACTCCAAGAATTCAAAGGTGTTTGAAATTTGAAATGCATTGTTGCCGCAGTCTGGTCTCTAAAGAGATTTTATGTGAATATTTTCTCACACAACTGGAGGGCTCACAAAAAACCTAAAAGGGCACCCTTTTCTTTCTAGCAACCGTGAGTGCAATATGCTCAAAAGAGATGGATGCCCATTTAGACATTTATTGCTAGTGGTGCCAGTTTTGATTGTATAAGTACTGAAACTTCTTTGGCTAATTCTGTTAAGTGTGACATTTTGCAAATTAGTAGCAAAGCATTCATCATAACATCCCATGAAACGTCCACTACAGGACCATAGATAGTCACCTCGCTTGTTAGCGTTACGGCTGGCACCATGGACCGCGGTTGTAGCCGACCGCAGTAAGTAAGATGTAAGATACAAAGGAGGATGCTGCTGCCCATTCTCCAGTTTATAACCCTTAGTCGCCTCTTACGCCACCAACGGGTATGTATGGGTTAGTACTATTCTTTGCCGGCACCACACGGGATAACAACGACAACGGCAAAGCATTAGCAAAGATTAATAGTGATTATAGGTTCTTACTCATCTTACTTACTGCGGTCACCTACAACCACGGTCCATGGTGCCAGCCGTAAAGCTAACAAGCGAGGTGACTATGGTACTTCCCCTCCACATTTTTCCAGCAAAAGCTAGAATTCTGGAGGGAGCTCCCTGTCCTGTAGTGGACGTATCATGGGATGTTATGATGAGGTTCTTAGTTCTTAACAAACAACAAAAATGTTTCCTTGTTATGTGTGCATTAATGAATCAATCTATCTAATTTGCAAGGTTCGTCAAAAGAAAGATTTAATAAATATTTTTTCAACATATTTGCTCATAAAACAGCTCTATTTGCACTGTATTTAGGTCCATAATCCAGCTTATTAAAAACGCGTGCTTTTCTCATTAATATATTACAGCACTAGTTATTTTGTTTTACATTAACAAAGAGCAAGGAGTTCTAATGTCTAAAATATTTATGACATTTTCGTAAAATATATACCTAATGTTGATGAAAATATAATATATAAACAGTTTGTTGCATGAGATTTGTAAAATTTGACAACAAATTAACATTAACTGATTTTGTAAGCAATAAATTTTAAGTTTTTGTACTTTTTGAATGACCACGCTGTTTGGGAGCATTGCCACTGCTTCGTCACAGCTCCTCATTTAAAAAAAGAAATGCGCGCGCAACAAGAATTCTGCACGCCATTTTTCAGAAGTATTTTCATTGCTTTTATTTTTGTGACTAACTAACAATGGCAACGTTAGTTTCAAGCAATGAAGAAGAACTTAATTTAACCCCACAGGAAATAATTACTGGGCACAAAATGCAAGTGAGAGTCTCCTTCCAGCAAAATCAAAGACCAAACCAAGGCCAATCTTCATACATTCTTGCCTACGAAAAGTATATTGAATGGAAGAACAGCAAAAATGCAAATTTTTTTTTCAGAGAATGTCTTTTTGGCTTATTTCAATGAGCTGGCGAATAAGTATAAACCTAGCTCTTTGTGGTGTATTTATTCCATGTTGAAAAGTATTGTGAGAACGAAAAATGGAGGCTCAGGAATTTCAGCCCGAACCGCAAAAAGGTAAGCGAATCTGATTCGTTTTTATTCGCAAATGTGTTGAAAAACGTCGTAAGAAGCTTGTGCGCTTTGGTGATTACACCCTCGGCTCCATTACGCCCTAGCCTTCGGCTCGGGCTGCAATTACTGAGCTTCGGCCGTAATATCCAAAATAGCGCACGTGCATCTTAATGTACTATTATTATTACTTTACCAAGCAAAACAAATGAAACGCAACTCTACGAAGTTGTTAGTAGCTAATATTGAACCTTCCAACACAGACAAAAAGAAATGACTAAAATTAGCACAAACATTAATGCCTTCTATAAATTCAAACTTGGGCTAATGTAGTGCTCCTTACAAGGTGGGTTTGTGGGTTGTATACCGTCTGAGTGTAACCGTTATATTTGTTCTTTATTGTATTTGGTATTTTGCATAAGCGTGACTTACTTGGATCGTGTGAGGTTATTTAATAAGGAAAAGGCGTACCAAAACCAGCCTCGATCACAGTATTCTTATTTCGTTTGATAAAGTTTGTTGACCTATGTGAAATTGACTCCATATGAGCCATCTCGCACTAGCGATTTTTAGTTGGCTGACAGTTTAGTCGCAATCGTACTTTCTATAGACAAATCGATCGACAAATGCGCGCACTTAGTCTAGGCAACGAAGCGGATCGTTGTATGAAGACCCCCGCATTAAATCCTCAGTCGATGAAACTTTGCTGGGGTATTACACTATATGAGACAAATTTTCTATAAAAAAATCCAAAAAAAAATCGGTACTTTTAATTTTTCCATACAAAAACTACAAAAAAATGTATGAAAAAATTAAAAGTACCGATTTTTTTCGATTTTTTTATAGAAGGTTTGTCTCATATAGTGTAATACCCCAGCAAAGTTTCATCGACTGAGGATTTAATGAGGGGTTCAACAGCTTCGTTGCCTACACTAACTACCATAGGGGTACATACTGATTCCCAGAACGATCAAACTAACGGCCAACTAAAAAATTCGCTAGTGCGCGGTGGCTCATACATTTCACACATACGTTATCTTATCACAGTCTCAGGTTTTCAAATACCCTCTTTTTTATTTATTTCTCTCTTTCTGTTTTATATTGTTTAAGTTCTTTTTTTACATCTAATAAAAGCTTGTTTTATTCTATTTTTTTACTAATATTTTATTTTTCATTTTTTATTATTAATGAGGGGAAATACCAAAAAACAACTGTCTACAAACTTTAGAATCAGGGACTCAATTCAAATATACCCTGTTAAACCGTTAAAAGATAAATTCATATTACATGGAAATTATCAATGAAACACTACTTTATAATTAACAATTATCAATCTTGACTTTTGAAAAGAAAATTCAGTATGTTTGAATTTTTTGAGTAATATTTTATCACCCGGTGATATTCAAGAATTGAGCTCCAGACGAGCCCAAACCTAAGATATATAGATATTTTTCCAATTATTCAGGCATTTCCAACTCATTGAGGAAATTTAACTATTTTATTTTAATCTAATTTTATCCAAATATGTCAGTTAGGGAGATTACTTCTCAAATTATTAAATTGCTTCCTGTCGTGTTGTTTCTAAACAAAATAGAAAAAATTACAACGACCAAATTCTATGAACTCAATTCAGGCAAAAGTAGCTCATAGAAGATTGATGATAATCGGACCTCATGAAATATAATGATCAGAAAATAGTCAGGTTTCTCAAAGCTAATATTGAATTTGGGCACAAGATTTGAAACACATTAAGATCATTAAGATATAATGGACAGGTCTATCAGTGCAGTTTTCTCAGCGTGGCATCCGTTCGTCTGGCGCCTTCGGTTAACTGGAAGTCGGTGGTAAGTAACACTTGTACTTCGAATATCAGCGCTACTGCAACGCAATAAATGCGGGTTCGTGGTCAATGTTTCTTCCGACTTGCAGTTGGCAGTTGACTTTAGGTAAACAACACAACCAGCTTCAATGCTGTCAGACCAGATTCATCCTTTTTGCAGTAACTAAAAAAGTTATCAACAATATCGAATCGAAGCAAATAAACAAAATAAAAGATAATTTTGAAGTTGTAAAAAGCCTCATCAATTCATCATAGTTAATCCAAGAATTTCAACTGACATTAAGAGAAAGTTTTCAGAAGTGATAGTCTTGGATTAGCAATCGAACCTAGACCTAGTTTGAGATTTCTGAAAAGAAACTGGATTCAATTACCTATGAAAATATTGAGCAAAGTTAAAGGGGAGATAGAGCATAACCGTGTGCCTCACTGTTTTGAATATCTTAAGGCATTTACACTTTCACCTTGAAGGACTATCTAGACGTGGTTGTTATTGAAATTACAATGCTGTTGCTTCCCGCTGTTTTCTAATGCCACTTCGTATGTCAACTCATACCTCTCTAACCATGTTTCTGAGGGCAATAGGTCATAAGAATACTTACTTCTAAATATTCTCTCAGTCAGCGGTAACGAGTACCTACTTTGCCACAGTAATCCGGCCATAGTGAAGATTTGTAGATTTAATCTTAAATTTTCAAACATGGTTATCCCATCTAATAATCGATACCTGTCTTCGCTTTCGAACTTTTCAATAAAATTGTTATCATATCGTTTCGACTACAAATCGTTTATTACGTCTTAAACTTGGTAAGAGAAACAAAAGACAAGTCCATAAAGTTAAGATGAAATGGTTTCCATCATGGCACTGGTTTCTTTGTTACGATCAGCGACACTTGTATTGTCAAGGTAATAAATAAACTTAAGAACTTAAGATAGGACTACGTCAACCACATAGTTCAGGTTTTATTTCTTGTATGTACTCGTACACTACGGGGTTATGGGAGCTATGATTGTGAAAGTTTCGAGAAAGAGAGCTGTTGAAACGCTTCACGTCAATAGTAAATAAGATCAATGTTTGCAAACTTGTTGACCAAATGTTTTATCTAGTTGCTACTAGGTCAACGTACTTACTCGTAACGTATAGTTTAGAGCAGGTGAGTTTGACACTCGCAGCGTGGCTTTATTTCTTACGACTATTGAATTAAGTGTCAAAATTTATGTGTCAAAATTGACGTGCTCTTGACTGTAGATGCGTGTATTGTTTACCGGAATTGCAATTTCGGAAAAAAATATTAATTGGATTTAAATCGTAATGGATGGATAGGTTTGGTACATAAAAAGATATCCTAAAACGTTTTGAAAGTTAGTCAATGTAGGTAGAATGCTTTTGGCAAAAGCAAAGTAAATTAATAAAGCTGAAGTGAAAGCAAACGCCAACAAAAAACAAAGAAAAAAAATATCAATACGAGAGCAAGGCAGATTGAAAAGAAAAAGCCTTTTTGTCAAACTGAAACCGGTTGAAATAAAATTTCCAAGCATAAATTCAGCACCTAACTATAGAGAAAGAATACTTGTATTTTTCTGAAAAACAAGAGACCTTAGAGGGATAATAATTTTAGGAATAAGTCCGACTAGAGACTCAACCAATCATAGAAAATTTACTTAAATTTGAAGTCGTGCAATCAATCACATGTATGTAATCAACAGGTCACTGCCATATACTGGTACCTGAAGGTTTCTAGAAATTTTTGGTTAATACTACTCAATTTTGAATTATATCGGTACTTAAGTACCTATAAGATTCCAAGTCAAAATTAATAAATTAAAAAAAGTTAATCTAAAGAAAATAATAACAAAGTGATGTAAGGACCAAAGACATCGACCGACATATGTATCGATGCAAGTTTATGGTCAAAGTCGCCGTTGAGTCACCCACCAATATCAGTGTCAAGCACCTTAACCTTACCTTATATATTTTTTGTTCATAATCTAGAATATCGCAAATTTTTCACGTTGAATTCAAAAACACGCGGCCTGAGCCTTTAGCCGGACTGAGCCAAATTTTAGTATTTTTTACTTTTTTGAAAAAGTTTCTTCAACTTAAAGACTGAATGTTGTGATAAGGTCCAACTAAGTTAAAACTTTAGTAAACTAAATTGAAATAACTCACCATAAATCCAAGAATATGTTGTGCCATAGTTACAAGTTTCTTGATAAAATTAAAATCTAATAAGGTGAAATGAGTGTCCACGTGCGTCTCCGGCCGCGGTCACCTCACAAGTTCAAGCTCGCTCCAATCTCGCCAGCTTTTGCTAAAATGTTGGACAGCCTCTACTAACTGTTCTCGAGACGAAGAAAGGCGCCATACGAATAAAAGTGCGAAAGAAATAAGTATGTCTGTAAGTTTACTTACGTTATTTCTGAATTTTTGTGTGACAAAATGTAAGATAAAAAAAAATATTATTCGAAATCAATTAGGTATTTTCCGATATCACCCAAAAAATCAAATCATTTAAATTAGTTATTTATTTGCTTTTTATCTTACTTTTACTTTTTAAGACTTTATGACTTGGTTTTATCATTTATCTAAGTCGAGAATATAACACTGATACCATTATTGTATGCGTGGACCATAGAGCTCTACATTATGTGCTATACCCTATAATAATTGAACACCTAAGTATTTTTAATAAATACGCATCTTCTTGTTCGTTATTTAAAATTTTCCGTTGACGAAGATAATTCCATACATGAAAAGAATATGACAAGTTTTTCGAGTTTCGATAGTACTTTAACAGGGATGTGAAAGTAGAGCTTGCCTCTATTTAAAGCCTTTTGTACCCAGCTGATCGGATATGAATGTACTTTATTTTTTATAAGTACCATCAATATACCTACACTATTCTAGATAGATTTATGAGTATTAGATTTTCTTTAATAATATGGTACGGTACGCTAATTTAATAAGCACATTTGATAAAATTTATATCCAAGGTTGATGATGATTTACGATGTGTTTATTACTTCATACAAGTACATAATAGTTCAATAACCTTATTTGTAGGAAAACTGTTGATCTTGACGGTTGGACCAGCTTATCTGTTGGCGTTTTTTCTCCGAGCGTAGAAAATAGGATCATTTCCTCCAAGTGACAAGAAAAGATACTTATTTACTTTAATTACGTAATTACAACATACAGTTTTAAATGTGCTTTACGCATCGTGGTTGTAGCATTTGTTTGTAGCTTCTTTGAATTATACATGGTAAAATCGTAATATTTTTTCCTTATTATAAGTGACCAGATTTGATGTGTTTTTAAATAAAATTTGAGTAAATGGATAGGTTTTTACCTATTTCTTTGATGAAGATATTATTATTTCATTATACTGAAAATAATGTTTTCTTGAATTAAGCAAATTTTGATTGAATCAAATTTAAATTGGCTTAAGAGCATTTTCACTAATTATGAAAATATTTGCCTGTTTTAAGAAAATGTCTGTTTCAGTATATCATAACATCCTATGAAATGTCCAACGACAGGGAGCTCCCTCCAGAATTCTAGCTTTTGCTGGAAAAATGTGAAGGGGAAGTACACACGACCGCACATCAGTAGAAACACTTTTGGACCTTATGGCGTGGTAATAGAGTTGAAAAAGTTTCTACCGACAAGCGGTTGACCGTACCATGGTCACCTCGCTTGTCATCGTTACGGCTGGCTTGTAGGTGACCGCAATAAATAAGATGGCATGATACACAGGAGGATGCTGCTGCCCATCAAATCAAATCAAATCAAATCAAAATCGTTTATTCATTGTTGGATATTAAAATCTCTTAATGACGTCAGCTAAACTACATCGCTTCACAAACAATGTGGCGCCATTGTGGGAAAAAAAAGAAGCGACAATAAAAACCCACGCGCTCTTTTAAATATGTTTGAATGTACAAGGTTGATATACAACATACATAGGTCAGTTTTAATTTTGAATTGGCCTGTTAGAACCGTAGTCTAATCCCATGGATTTTTCTCTTCTAGATAATCTGATATTTTATAATAACCCTTCTTACATAATTTCTGCTTGATTACAGTTTTGAATTTATCTAACGGTAAACTTTCAATATCAGTGGGTACCTTATTATAGAAGCGTATACATTGACCTTTATATGTTTTACTAATTTTGTGAATACGGCTGACATGAGAAGCAAGTTGATTCTTGTTTCTTATGTTGACACTGTGCCTGTCACAATTTTTATCAAAAATATGTATATTCCGTTTAGCATATATTAAATTCTCATAAATGTATTGCGACACAAAAGTCAAAATGTTGATTTCTTTAAATTTATTTCGAAGAGATTCTCTAGGCTTCATTTTATAAATTGCACGAACAGCTCGCTTTTGTAGTAAAAAAATGCTGTTTGCATCCGCAGCATGACCCCATAACAAAAGGCCATATGACATGAGACTATGGAAATAACTGAAGTAGACTAACCTCGCGGTGTCTACATCCGTCAGAGCTCTTATTCTTTTCACTGCGTATGCTGCAGAACTAAGTCTGTTCGACAATTTATTAATATGCGGTCCCCATTGTAATTTGTTGTCTAAGGTAATACCTAGGAACACAGCTGATTCCACAAGACTCGATTTATCGTTTTTCACTAATAGGCTTGTAGCAGTTGGCTTTACATTAGGCAAAACAAATTTAACACACTTAGTTTTCTTTTCGTTAAGTAAAAGATTATTTACGGTGAACCACTCAACTACATTAGAGATTGTACTATTTACGTCGTCAAAATTTGATTGTTGTCTTTTGACTTTAAAAATCAAAGACGTATCATCTGCAAATAGTACTATCTCATTCTTGTCCTTTACAAGGTTTGGCAAATCGTTAATGTAGACAATGAACAGGAATGGTCCCAGGATTGAGCCTTGTGGAACGCCCATACAAATTTTTGATCCTAGTGACCTTTTCCCATTTACATCAACCTTCTGGATCCTTTCACTTAGATACGACTCCAGAAGGCTTAGAGCCTGGTCTCTAATTCCATAATGGTGTAATTTCCTGATAAGAATATCATGATGTACACAATCGAAAGCCTTGGACAAGTCACAGAAAACGCCAATGGCATCACTTGACTCCTCCCAGGCGTCAAATATACTTTGAATAAGCTCAACACCTGCATCGACTGTTGAGCGACCCCTGGTAAAACCGAATTGTTTTAGGTTCATCAAGTTGTTGCGATAAAAGTGGCTCTGAACCTGATCTAAAATTATCTTTTCAAATATCTTACTAAGAGTTGGTAGAACAGAAATAGGTCTAAAATTAGTGGGGTCTGATTTACTACCAGCTTTAAACAACGGAATAATTTTACTATGTTTCATCAAATCAGGAAAAACACCATCATCTACACATTTATTAAAAATACTAGATAAGTATGGTGCAATGCTTTCTATAACGGCACTAATAATTTTAACTGACAGGCCATCTATATCGGCGGTCTTTTTCATTTTAAGTGATTTAAAGGCTTTAATTATAACGAAAGCATTGACGTAACTGAATTTAAAATCTACATTGCAAACATCTACGTGTCGTTCGAGATAAGATTTGGCAAGAGTGGGAGATGAGTTCAAGGTTTTGGTAGTTGAAACTGGAATATCCGTAAAGAAGTTTTCAAAAGCTTCAGCAACTTCTATATCTGTACTTATGATCTGATCATCAATCTTAAGCTGGAAGTCATTCCGAGGAGCTTTAGATTTTCCAGTTTGACTATTTATAGTTTCCCAAGTCGTTTTCGTAATGTTGGAACTATTTTTGATTTTATTTTTAATGAAATTTGATTTGGCTGCAGCACAAACCCTTTTGAATGTTTTTGAATAATCCTTTACAAATTGCGCAAATGCATCACTATTGTTATATGTTCTTTCCTCGTAAAGTTCATATAACCTTAGCCTGCTTCTGTGTATTCCCACTGTGGCCCAATCACTAAACATTAGATTCTCATTTACAGTAATTTTCTTTTCCTTGAAAATTGCATCGTACTCACTTTTAGTTAAAGTAAATAGAGACTCATACAATTTATTTGGATTATCACAATATGGTAAGTTTGGCAGTTTTTCTTCAACACTACTTTTGTAGCGGATAAGTCTACCTTCATTGATAGGTACGCACGTGATATCCTTTTTCAATGCTTTTTTAGTCGTGACTTTGAAAACTGCCAACTGGCCAGAATGATCAGAGCCCAACTTATTGATAATTGATTTATCTACTGGTTCTAAATTCGTAAAAATGTTATCAATACAAGTAGATGAGGACGCTGATATTCTGGTGGGCACCAAAAAAAGATTCACAAGATTGTAGCATAGGAACAAAGATTTCAATCTATTGCACACACTGGATTCTTCTAAAATGTTAACATTAAAGTCTCCACATACTATAATGCCTTTGTTGCTGTTACTAACTTTAATTAAAGCTTCATCCATTGTTTTTTCGAACATATCAAATGATGAAGCTGGAGGTCTATATACGCTTATAACAATAAGGTGCTCAAATTCTACACAGGCCAGTTCAATAGTTCGCTCAACAGACAGGCATACAACATCTGTACGTTCCTTACACTTTAGCAACTTATTGGCAAGTATTAAGGAGCCACCGCGTATCGCATTGTCTCTGCTGAACGAACTAACAACCTGGTGGTTCTTGAAGTTAAACAAGAACTGATGCTTCTTGAGCCAGTGTTCTGTCACGCACAAAATATCAATTTTACTACAGTTCATGAATAGCTCCATTTGTAGTTCTTTGCCCAACATTCCTTGTATATTCTGGTGTACCAGGTTGAATTGACAATCAGTTTTCTTACTACTCAAATTATTTTTATTCTTAAGAGGTAGGCATTCTATTGCTGTAGGTTTACTTTGCGGTATAATACTGCCAGAGTTACACTCTTTTGTCTTATTCAATTGTTTAAAGAACTTGGAACAGATTCCAATGGTCGCACCACCCTAATGCTACTGGTCCGATCAATAGAAACGGACGTGTGGTTAGCCAATGCATTGGCTACATTAATAATAAAATTTGATAGCACATACGCTATTCGTCTAGTATAAAATTTCGATAAGTAATACTTATCTAAAGTCAGATGTAAATAATTATCAATAAATCTATTTATGTCAATTAAGATGAATTTAGTGAAATATCGACATGTCAAATTAAATAATGTCATATTTAAACTTTCTCTTAACTTATTTTCTTGTAAGTCAAGATTATGGCTGAAGGGAAAACCAAGTAGAATTACTCTGTCTATGTTAGGTAAGGAATTTAATTTATAAAAATATCTGGTAACATCTTTCTGTGTCACGTTTCCCCTTCTACCAACAAAAATAATGAGAGTTGTATTACTCTCAAAATTACTTGATAGTATTTTATCTACTATTTCTGTGAAAGTGGAGCCAGGCATACAATTATTCATTACTGCCTGGCTCATATTTTGGTTAAGTTGTAAACCTATACTTTTACCAATTTCATCACTGTACATATGTATTTTGGTTTTTTGAACCTTGGACTTTGAGAGAGAAGTGCTTACCGACTGCGCCGACTGTGCTGGTTGCGAGCACTGTGCCTCTGTCAGATCAGATAAGGCGGCGATCGGCTGTCGGTTGGCCGGCGTGTGCGGGGTACGCGCGCGACACACGGGCGCCATGGACAGTCTTGATGGAGTTTTTGTGCCGTCATAATGATTTTTAGTCAAAGATTTTTTGTCAATATGGTTATTATTACACCGCTTCATCAAACTGTCCGTAGCTGACATGTGTTCTTTAATTTGTTTTTGAGCTAGTTCGTATTTATGTGATATACTTTCCAAACGTTTTTTTAGTCTCTGTATTTCTGATTGGAGGCGCAGTGTGTCACATTCATGATTTAACTTACTTTTTTCTGAATGTAATCGACATGAAATTAATTCATTAATAAGATCAGAACGTTCTTGTTTTTTATTAAGATACAGATTTTTGCAACAGATTTTATTTTTATTTAACAATTTTTGAGATTTTGATTTTAATAAATTCTTTGACTTGTTTGCAGTGGTAGTGATTGTTGATGTCAGCCTTAAGGAATGCTCACAGGTGAGGTCAACAATCAATTATCGGCTCGGTTTCTGGCTGTGATATGGCAGGAACGGAGGGTGCTGGAGTGATGGGCTGGGGGACCAGACACTCAAACATGAACTGGGTTTGAGCAGATTTGAGGTTATTATTTTCTGCTTGAAGTATGGAAATGTCTTTGTTGGCGTTATGCAATTCTTTTTCCAAGTTGCTAATGCGCTTGAGATTATCCTCAAACACATTGCAGTCCTGGTCAAGGTTGTCCACCATCCGCTGAAGTCGGTCCCTGTCACCCAACACATCCATCAAGTTGTTCTCCATTTCTGCCATCTCGCGTTTTAACTGTTTGTTTTTATTTACAACTTCTTCAACTTCTCTCTCGCCCTCATCTCTTTCCCTCAGTAACTGCTCAATGGTTGCCTTAGATTGCTTTAATTCTAGCAGAGTGGATTTGAGGTTTTGTTCCGACTGAGCGGCATCTGCTTTTTTGACGTAAGGCATTATGAATTACAAGAAAAGTAACATAAAAAGGTGTTGAGAGTTAAAACAGACTAGCAAGCATACGCAGTTACAAAGTTTGAGGTTATATTGTAGGTATAAATCAATATAAGAAAATACCACAATATTTGGTAAATTGAGTCTAAAAACAGTGTACAGCTTGTACGTTTAGCTGTTATTATGTAGAACAGTTGTATATTACTTGCCCGATGTTTATAAAAATTTAAAGTGTTTTGTGTCACTAACGGTTTTTACATAACACTATAATACACAAGTCACTTAAGAAAACTACTCTAAATATACTAAAAAACAATCACTGAAACTTATTTTCACTATAGGTAGTGATGAAATTGGTTTTAAATACTATTAACACAAAATTTTTATTAAAATATACAGAGCTCGTTCTGTTTACAACTTAACGCCTACGTTCCGTTTCACGGAATCCTTTAGTTTATACCCCTTAGTCGCCTCTTACGACACCCACGGTTATGTACGGTATGGTACTATTCTTTGCCGACACCACACGGGACAGTTCAGTACATAATGACATAATATTTTTTTCATTCAAGAAATCTGATTTTTCTGTGTAGTGACTGGGTTTCGCCACAATACCAATTTTGCTATAATAATATTTGAGAGATACCATCTTAGTTCTCAAAGTGAGCAGCGCGCTTTGCTGTCTTATTATTGTCAAAACATGCCATCAATAAGACAGAGTAGAGTGAGTAAGAGTAGGTGCTATGGGCGGTGATGACCACTTACCTTCAGGTGGCCCACCTGCTCATTTGCTCACTTATACATAAAAAAAATATGTTGGTCTTCGTCACCAGCTGATCACTGAGGTCATTGAACTCTACGATCTAAAAAAACTAACTCTTTTAAGCCTAAATTATTTTTTTTAATTTTAAAAGTATTCTGAAGTGTATATAAAAAGCGCATTTAGAGGGGTCAAATACATAGATACTTTTGTTAACGTTATTATTTTATTAAAAAAATAATAATTTCGGTGATCATGAAATTAGATTTTCCTTCGAATCACATTACAGTAATTTGTTGGTATGAATAAATATAAACTTGCTAATGACTGGATATTATATTAAAAAACATCTTTGTCTGCATTACCAGCTGATCAGGTAAAGGTAATTGAACTCTCGAAGCGCTTCACTTCTTCGAACAACTTTTTTATAATTAGTGATGTAGAACCCCTAGATCCCCTTAGAAGGATCATCGTACTTTTTTACACCCTGTATACATTTATAGGGTCCTAATTAAATAGTGAATATAATTTAAGCATGCTACTTAGACCATGAAACTATACAACTTTCCCTAAGGAACATTGGTCGAAATTTTACAATTTATTTTTCACTGTAGAATATGCAAATAAATATGAAAATTAATACGAAAATAAAATTGATCTGCCATACAAAATATGCTATCAGTTGATTCAGTTTCTATGGTAGGTCAAATTTTTTTTCTTACATTGCTTGAGAAAATTTGTTCAGTTTTATGGTCTGAGTAACATGCTAAAATTATGTTCACTATTTTATTAGGAACTTATATAATATAAATACAAATATTGCTCTTAATAGTTTTACTATAGTTAAATAGAAAAAAAATAATTTGGGTTCTTGAATATCGTCATAAAGTAATGATTAAATTACAATTTTTTTTAAATCACTCTTAACATCTATGTAGAAGTAAGTTACTTATATGAACGATCAAGCACTGAGTATATTTTAGCTTTTTTTTCAGTTAGCTTATAACTCTTATTTTGTAAGAATCGATTCAGATTTGAATTTAATCAGATTTGGCATCCTTGTCTGTCCTGGCCTCCGATCATTGCTCCTATAGTGTTTAGCATAAAATAATTTTACAACACCCATAGTGATACCGTTTACTTAATTGCCATTAACTGATTTATCGTCTAATAGCATGTTATTTCCCACGAATCTGACATAATCAAAGCGGCTCATATTAGAACATGCTAGAGACAAAACAGGAATCTAGATAATTTATGACATATCGAAATCAATAGTCGAGGATATTAATGCTAGCTAACAAGTTTTAATATTAAACGGGATGGACGCAAATATGTGTATATGTCAACGGAAATGTGCAATTCAGGAATTCTATACAATTTAGGAAATGTATTAAATGTATTATTTATCCTATACTATTAAACAAGCAAGATTTTTAATCGGTTTCTTGAAAACGGCTCTAAGGAACTTGATAAAATTTTCTATACGGGGGTTTTCGGGGGCGAAAAACCGATCTAGCTAGGTCTCATGTCTGGGGAAATTCATTTCTCCATTTTTTAGGGTTCCGATACCAAAATGGTAAAAAAAAGGAACCCTTATGGTGCCGCTCTGTCTGTCTGTCCGTCTGTCTGTCACACCTCTATATCTCAGCAACCACTTACGCTATCGAGCTGAAATTTGGAATAGTTTTAGAATATAGTTGCCCAACTTAATTGCACATGAAAATTTTTTGAAAAAAGTATGATTATTAATGTAAAGGGGGCCAAAATAGGGGGGGCCAAATTTCAAATTGTCGCTACTAGGTCGAGTGGGGTATCATATGAAAGGGCTTTACTTGTACATTTTAAAATATATTTTTGTATTTTATTAAGTTTCTTAGTTTTCAAGTTATGATGAAAAATGTCAAAAAAAATACCATTCCCCCCCCTTATCTCCGAAGTTTGAGTAAGGGAAAATCTGAATTAATTACAGTTGACAGAGGTTTATGTAAACTTTACAGCAAAAATAAAACGATCTTTCTAAGTTGCACAGTTTTTCAGAAATCTGCAAAAAACCTTTACAAACAAATTTAGTTTTGCGGTCCTGAAAATGGACTTTATTGCTTCCAAAAATACTATAGGTATATCGGAACCCTCGGCGCGCGAGTCCGACTCGCACTTGACCGGTTTTTTTTAATTCGTTTCAGAAACACTACAGCGCCATCTGTTAGTGGGCTTTTAATAAGTTGTTACAGAGCGAGGGTCGGTCATCTAGGTACTGAAGAAGGAAATGAATACAATTCCTAGGAATTGTCCACTAAAGTAAAATAAATAGATTTTTGTCTGTATTTATCAATGTTAAGTCAGGAGGTTAGCATTGATTTGTAGGACTCGATTTTCTAGGAAAAGTTAATATTTCATAATAAAAGGTGTTTGGTGCATCGTGTGGCAAAAGGAAGTGGCCGTTAGGAGGGGCTATCTGCTATCCATTCAGCCCCCATAACCCCTTCTAAGCCCCATGATTTTTAGGGTTCCGATACCAAAATGGTAAAAAAAGGAACCCTTATGGTGCCACTTTGTCTATCTGTCTGTCTGTCACACCTGTATATCTCAGCAACCACTCATGCTATCGACTTGAAATTTGGAATAGTTTTAGAATATGGTTGTCCAACTTTATTGCACGTGAAAGAATTAAGAAAAAGTTATCCCACCAAAAACATTTTCATGTAAAATGTTGCCAAGATGAGACCATATAGCTCGCATTTTCAAAAAGTTATCAGATCTCATGTAGAGCCAAGCTTCTAACTCTACACGCCTTAACTCTACAAGCCCTAACTTTACAAAATCTACACCTAAGTTAAAATAAGTGGCTAGGCCGTTAATTCAATTAATTTCATTCAGTTAATTCAAGAACTAATTGTAGAACAGAAAAGTAACATGCACAGTAATAAATTATTTACCTTATGCCCACGTGAGGGTAGCGAAACGGCCAAGCCACATATTTTGACTTAGGTGTAGATTTTGTAAAGTTAGGGCTTGTAGAGTTAAGGCGTGTAGAGTTAGAAGCTTGGCTCTACATGAGATCTGATAACTTTTTGAAAATGCGAGCTATTAGGTCTCGTCTTGGCAACATTTTACATGAAAATGTTTTTGGTGGGATTTCACTACTTTTTGTAAGTTTCATTGTTGTTGTTGTTGGTCAGCAAGTCTATTCATTATTATATTCTATTTAATTCTACTATTACATTTGCGGAAGTGCCATACAAATTTCCATCCCCTGCTTTAAGGGGCTGGGGGTAAAAGTTCCAAATTTTAGGTTTTCTTTTGTTGTTTGTGTACAAATACTGTGCCTTTATTCTAAGTCACTTTTTCGTTTAGGGCATTGTTTGGGTGCTGAACCAGGGTCCAACCAATTTGCTGAGCGCTTACGATTGTCGAACAGGATCCATTTCTCGTCACAAGTAACAATGCGGTTCAAAATTCCTTCATTTGTATGCCTGTTGAGCAGTGCAAGGCACGTCTCGACGCGTACTTCGCGCTGGCGATCATTGAGTTCGTGGGGTACCCATTTGTCTAGCTTTTTTACCTTGCCAATTTGACGCATATGGACCAATATTGTTTTGATGCTAACGTCGAAAGTTGCTGCTAATTCAGCCGTAGATTGAGTATCATCAGCTTCCACAATTGCCTTTAAATCGGCATTGTCGACCAAACTTTTCGGACAACCACGGTGTTCATTTTTCAGCTCAAAATTTCCAGAACGGAAGCGGGCAAACCAATAACGGGTGGTGCGTTCGTTTGTAGTGTTCGCTCCGTAAACGTCGTTGATGTTAAGTGCCGCTTGTGCCGCTTTGCTGCCACGACGGTACTCATACTCCATAATTACTCGAATTTTTAATGACGAAAAATGTTCGAATGCGATGAAAACAAAACACTAACTATTTAACAAATGACGATTTTAGAAAAAAGAATTCCATGTTTTTAAAATAAAATAAATTTGAAATTAGAAACATCAGCCAAAAAAAAAATATTATGATTTGAAATGGCCAGTACGGCAAAACGGCAATTTCATAGGTAAAGACACAGAAAAATAAGGGTAATTAGAAGGAGGATTGAAGAAATAATTCGTCACAAGGTAGTCAAGGCGTCGTTCTATGGATTTGACAGGTTATTTTGAATATTTCGTAGTGATCATTGATGATTTGACATAAAAATTTGGGACATGTTTGCAGATGTCATCCCATAGAAAAATAAATTAGCAAGGTATCTATTCCGAGCGAAGCAAGGAGGTTCGAAATCTTTGGGTAAAGACCTATTATTATATTTTTTTCTTAACTTTTTTGAGGAAACGATTACAATCTTTATCCTAAGTATAGAAAGTTCATAAGTAGCATCGAGTTGTGATCGTATAGGCACAGATTAAATAATAGTAAACTAACGTGTATAGGTAACCTATAGGTTAATATTAGTGTTGAAGCGCCTGACATAAATCATACGAGTATTTCTTGGTAGAGTTATTCGAGTGTATTCGAGCAAATTTTTTTTCAGGTGCTTAAAATTTATTGTAAGGTTTTATTTTTTTTATATACTCATATTTTTAAGTTATAACAAATTTAAGGGAGTCAATAAACACGGAGACCTACTTTAAGGTTTTATTTCTGACTTTTATTACTTTTTATTATAATACATAGTTTAATATCATTATCAGTCAACACAAAAATATTAGATTTTTATTAAAACATCGTAAAAAAATATTATGTAGGTACCTTATTCATTTTGTTAAAAGAGCCCGTTTAAACATTATGCTTTTTTCAACAGCAACTCGAATAAAATGTAAGTATTTGCTTACGTAAAAATATACTTCTTCCATTTTTCTATAAAATAAATTGTGCTTTTAAAATCATTATTTGAAAAACGTCTGAAACAAATTATTTGCTGGTTTAATTAGACACCTACGGTATGTGATCCATTCACAATTCTGCACGTAGAAAATAACAAAGGATTAAAAATAAATCATACTCTAAATTGAAAGTAAAATCTGCAGCACGTTACTGTATTGTCTCCCATCTCGGTTTTTTTCGGGCTTCCAAGTTGCTGTCTCACACATCATCATGTCTTCCTCCACTCGCGACGTTTCTTGTATTTTTACTTCTTGGTTTTCGTAAGGATCAGTCATTTTATTTTGCCCGCCTATACTTCCCATTCCAGGGAAAGTTCTTTCCAGTTTTACTTCTTGTTTAATATTAAAAACATTTTGGGGCACGTTTGGTTCAACAAATTTCTCATTTGTTTCATTGCGATTTCTTCCAGCTATTCTTACTTCACCATCTCTGTAACTTACCGTTCCTCTAAGATTAACGATTACGGTAGGTTTGACGACCATTTGTGATTCCCTATTCCCGATCTGACTTTGACCTGCCATGTTGTTGGTGAAAGGTTTATATTCATCAGGGCTTTGCGTAATTTCGTCAACAGATATGTCATCATCTTTTGGAGGTTTTTTGTTCGCTGGCGGTCGTGTGCGTTTGGTTTTTTTGGGTTTCGATGTCGTAGTTTTTGGTAATTTCGTTGTATCAGTAATGTAAAGAACTATTTCCTCCTTAGGCTCATAGTCTTCAGTATTGTTCAAACTTTTTGGATAGCGGTATTTAAGAGGTGGCAATTCGATTCTATCATTTCTTCTTGGAATTAATTCTCTATCGCTTGGTAGATTTTCTTCGTTGTCGTATGGATATGGTTGATAATTTTGGGATAAGTTATTTTCGTTTTGATTAGAGTCCTCAGGAAGCTGTGAGCGAATTCGTAGGGATTCGATGACATCATGAAAGAGTGATTTCTTCTCGTGATGTGTAAATTTTTCTCGATCTCTGCCCGGATGAGCAGTTGCGATGAAAAACATATACGTCACACAGATGAAGCACTGCATCTGTGTAACAAGAAAATTAACATTATAATTAGAAAATACTTAGTTATTCTACATTTTTAATCATTAATCATAATAGTTAATATTAGTTTAAATATGTATTCTTTGTAGTATGTGGTTTGTAATTAAGATACTTAGGAATGTTCATGTTCAAAGTATAGAATATAGATACAGTGAAAAGTTTTTTTTAGGGTTCAGTGCCTCTAAAGGAAAAACACGGAACCCTTACAGGATCACTTTGTTGTCCGTCTGTCTGTATGTTTGTCTGGCTGTCGAAACTCTTTTTCTCTCGAACGGCTAAGGTATCAAGTTGAAATTAATACCAAATATTACGGTATGTATAGACTCTCTATTAGCTTCTACGACAACAAATTCAAAAGATACGGCCCTTTATGTCTTCATCTCCATACATTTATGAACCAAACCAAAACCTTTACGGTACTTCCCGTTGACCTATATATAGCATAATGAAATTAGACAAGAAGCTGTCTCATAGCACAAACAAAAGAAAAAGTCTAAAATCATTAGATGTTACAATTTTTCACACAGGTTTTCATATCCAATATTATTAAACGAGCAATATTTGTATATATGTGTAAAGGGACAGGTTTGCAGATACTGAAAGGGCATGATCAGTCAACGTATCTGAACAACTTTCAGTAAACAACACTTTCAGGAAATGAAAAAAAAATCGAAAAGAAATCGCCCTCTCCATAAAAAATTGTAAACTTGGACACTTTGTATGGAGAGCCCGACTATTTTTTTCATTTCCGCAAAGTTTTAATTACTGAAAGTTATTCAGATAGGTTGACTGTTGTTATTTGACAACCCTTACAGTATTTGACAACCTGTCCCGTACAACCAGTATTTGTAATGGATTTCTGAAAACGGCTCTAACGATTTTGATGAAATTTACTATACGGGGTTTTTCGAGGGCGAAAAATTGGTTAAGCTAGGTCTCGTGTCTGGGAAAATTCGTTTTCTCCGTGTTTTGAGCATTTAATATAGCGCGTTTCAGAAACTTTACAACGTCATCTGTTATTGGGCTTTGGTTAAGATTTTACAGAGCAAAGCTCGGTCGCCCAGGTGCTACCTATAATACCAAAACACTAACCACCGTTAGATGGCGCCAACGCGCTGTCGATATGTTACGCTGTTAGTATGAACAGGCCTATAACTAAATGCTACAACTTTTCTCACAAGTAATCATGACTCCACATTCATATAAAGAGAGGTCAGGTTAAAGTGGACTGGGAGTTTTTAAAAACAAAAAGTAAGAGCTTTAAGAATATGATAAGGTGGATGGGTGGGTGCGAAACTCTTAGGGCGCGAGTCCGACTCGCACTTGTCCGGTCTTTTTTGTTGTAGCAAATTTATTAGTATCACGGATGTAAAACCAACCGACGACTATGTTTAAAATAAACACCTCTAAAATTTCTTTAAACGATTTGGTGAAAAATATTCGTTATTTTTAGGGCTTACCTTGATTGAACAGCTCACTCACTACGGATAGCAAAATAGACGAGTGCACTGTCTTGAGTAGGGAACATTGACTGCGTGCGGTAAGTCGACCGGGAAGTAAGGGTTGACTGAACCCTGCTGAACTAGCAGGGGTATTGTACACAGCATAATGTCTGGGCGTGTCTAGGATACTATTTGCAAGCATGATTCTAAGTTTGATTTATTTATTCATATGTAACGTTAGACCCTCAGATATTCACATTATTACATTATATTAATTCTATTTTTACCACAGTAGGTGGTAAAACTTTGCTTCATCGTTAAAAATCTTCGAGCAAAAGTCAGTTTTGGCCACCGGCGTGAAAACGGCTTTTGAAATTCAAATAAGAATAATACCTGGGCGACCGAGCTGTGCTCTGTACAATTTAATTAAAATATCATCGGCTGAGCAAGCTTTGCTACTCAACAACAGATGGCGCTGCAAGTTTCTTAAACGCACTAAAACGCGCTAAGAAATATTAAAAAGACGGTGATAACGAATTTTCCCAGATATGAGACCAAGCCAGATCGATTTTTGCCCCCAAAAACCCCTGTATACTAAATTTCATCGAAATCATTAGAGCCGTTTTCGAGAAACCGATTAGAAATATAAAAATATTGCTATATACAAATATTGCTACTATAGGATAAAATTAATAAAATCTGTCGAAACGTGATGTTGAATTATGGTAAAAGCACTATTCGTTAGCATTTTCCTAGTGAGGTGAAAAATTGTGTTTCGCTCGGCAGAAAAAATATTTCGCGCCTCGTGCATTGAACCCTTTGCTCGCTACCTATGCTCAGGATTTTTCTTTTAAACCACTATAGCTTCGCTCGTGGCTCAATCCTAAAATTAATCGCTTGCTCAAATTTCAATGTAAGGCACTTGCGCCAAATAACAATTTTTGTGCCTTTCGTAAGAAAAAATCAATCAATTATTTCAATTATTAAAAATAACTATTTAGTAGTGCCAATTTTTTTCTGTGGGTCCTAGCTTAGTGGAGTTTTATGTATTTCAATAATTTTGTATTTCAAACTTTATAGATTTAAGGTTTGTTATGTCAAATTATAAATTTAATAAAGTTAAATTGTAAGTTTTGTACACTTTTGTTATCGCCTTTTAAAACCCTTTCTTTTTGTACCCAGTAGCGTCATTCATAGGATGAGGACGAAAAAAAATCATTATGCTCAATTTGGCCCCAATTCATCAATATCGGTTCAGCTGTTTATTAGTTACGAGGGAACATAGAAACGGACATATATGTTTATATACTTTCATAGATACTTGAGACATACAAGTCAATCACAAAACCCTCCTTTTGGATTTCGCCGCAACCAGGTAAAAAGCACCTCTATGTAGGTACGTACACACGGCCGCACATCGTTAGAAATACTTTTGGACCTTATGGCGTGGTGATAGAGTTGAAAAAGTTTCTACCAACAAGCGGTTGACCGAACATATTATTCAAATTCAAAATATTTTATTTGATACTAATTTCCATAAAAGGTATTAGTAAAAACTAGTAGTTTTATTTTATCTTTTATAATAAATGTCACCGGAAAATAATAAGAATTGTAAATTGATCAATTTCCGCGTTGGTTGATAAAATGCCCAAAATAATAAACTAGAAAGAAACTCGTAAATGCGTTTTCTTTCGACCAAGCGCATTGAGCCGAACGAGCGAAGCAAGGATGGTGCGGCAGCAGCCGGCGAGTTCCAGAACGAATTCGGTACGTTTTAATTATTTTTCGCCAGTTTATCAACTTACTAGGAAATTGATCTACTCAACATTCTTATTACATTCCGGTGACATACAGCGTGAATTTGTATTGGTTTCGCACCCGAAGCCCAGTGATTCTACTCATGACAACAAGTAACTTTCCCGAAGAAAAAAATTTTTTACTCGAATAAATTTTTTCGCCTCTCCATAGTAAAGTGGTCACGTGATCGACTCATTTTGTATGGGGAGGCGACAAATTTTTTTCGAGTAAAAAATTTTTTTCTTCGGGAAAGTTACTTGTTTTCATGAGCAGAATCACTGGGCTTCGGGTGCGAAACCACTACAAATTCACGCTATATACAAACAAGCTCACCTAGGCATAGGTTAGAAACGAAGTTATAGATGTAAGCATGTGCTTGCAATTAAAAGGTTTGAGACCACTGCACTGGTTAGATTCAAAGTGCCACTTGTCTACTCCAAGTCGGGAATTCAGACTCCAGAGATCCGGAAACTGGCCGCAACCTTAGTATAGGTACTTATCTCCGTGCCGACTTGCTTAAAATAAACCCTATAATAGTTATTAAAGACAGAATCAAATGTTTATAAAGATTATAATTATAAGAGCTTACACTCATCTAAGTACACAGGTACCTACTCTATTTCTCGGCTACAGTGCAATCAATTATGGTTGAAAATCCTACCCACTTATATTATTTACCTACTTAAAAAAATTAAACCAATACTTGTCCATTATATTTTAGTTCTAAT
This sequence comes from Athrips mouffetella, assembly GCA_947532105.1. Classification (NCBI taxonomy): domain Eukaryota; kingdom Metazoa; phylum Arthropoda; class Insecta; order Lepidoptera; family Gelechiidae; genus Athrips; species Athrips mouffetella. The sequence continues at coordinate 18,453,425 of OX383963.1, forward strand.
TCATCTTTTTGCACCTTTTGTAGCATTCAACTGAATAGTAAAACGTATTCGGTATCCCTCACTGCACAAAGTGTAATAAACCTATTGTATACAAGAAGCGTACATCAAAACAACTTCTTGAAGAATGGAATTTGCCTATGAAATCAAACAACCAAAACATAAGGTCGAACGAACCACGATTTTTTTTATTTCCCATATAAATCAGTGGATGCATTTTCTATGGCAAGTTGGATTTTTCCCGACAAATCTAAGAAAAAATGTGCAGTATGGGCAGATCTATATTCTCCAGTGGTTTTATACCTTTACAAGAAAAAAAGAACCGGCCAAGTGCGAGTCGGACTCGCGCCCTAAGGGTTCCGTACCTATCTACCATATGATATACTTTGCTCTTTGATTTTAATAACTGCGCGTCCATCCAACTTGACCCCTCTTTTATAGAAAAGTTCTTGAAACGGGAGCTCACCTTAATTGGATACTATTAGTTGTGAGAAGAATTGAAATATTTAATGATTTCAGACTTTTCCCTTTATTTGTACTGTGAGACCTAGCTTCTTGCCAAATTTCATAATTTTAGGTCAACGGGAAGTACCCTGTAGGTTTTCCTTTTTTGCATAAATGTATGGATATGAGGACTTAAAAAGCCATATCTTTTGATTGCGTCGTTGTAAAAAAATGAAATTTTCAGATCTTGTGTGGTTTATAGACCTTAATATTCGTTATCAATTTCAACCTCATACTTCTTCTCGTTAGTGAGAAAAAGGGTCTTGACAGACAGACGGACAACAAAGTGATTCTATAAGGGTTCCGTTTTTTTATTTTGAGGTACGGAACCCTAAAAAAGAAATAAATAAATAATTTTTTCGTCCACCCTATTGTGTGGGGTGTCCTTAGATTGGTACCATTTTTATCTAGGTTAAAATCGAGAGTCAAGTGTCCCCCTTTACCGAATCGAGCGTTGATCTCGTTAAATCCACAAATATTATTTATTCGCCTGACACTATTATAAAGCCAGTATTAAGTTTGCTTTAATTTTTTAACAGGCGTGAGTGAGAACATGAAACAAATTGCCGCAGATCTAACTGGTGGTGATTAAAAATGTTTTTGGGCAAGTGCGGCGCTGTCCACAGCCGAAACTATGTATTTTTCACGCTGATTTCGATCGAAAAAGTAAAGTTTTTCGGGCTAGTGGGATAATAGTACATTAAGATGCAAGTGCGCTATTTTTTATATTATACTCGAGGCTCGAAAATTGCAGCCCGAGCCGCAGGCGAGGGCTTAATGGAGCCGAGAGTGTAATGACCATAGCGCACGCGCTTCTTACGACGTTTTTCAACACATTTGCGAATAAAAACAAGTAAAATTTGCTTACCTCTTTTCCCGAATCAAAGCTATGTATTTTCCTTAGATTTATACGTACACCCGATTAATCAGACTTGTGTTTCGTGCCTTTGTATTTTCTACGTTGAGGTACTACACTTATTACTTTTGAAAATAATTACAATAAACACAATGTAAAAATGGCGCGCACTGTTTTAGCGGACACACTAGATTGATTACACATTGCGCGCACAGAATGCATTGACTAAACTGCCAAACAGCCTAGACTTTAAATTACTTTTCAACACATTTGCTCATAAAACAGCTCTATTTGCATTGTATTAAGGTCCATAATCCAGCTCATTAAACACGCGTGTTTTTGTCATAATATTACTTAACTAGTGTTTTATTTTTGTTTTTTTTTAATCGGCCAAGAGCAAGGAGTTTTTATGCTTATTATGTTACTAAAATTTTCAAGCTGACTTCGAGAAAATATCATAAATGAATGTTGATTTTATGACATTATTTATAGTAATTAACAATAAATTTGTCATTTACGTAACAAGATATTCAATTTTTGATAATTTATTTCAAGGTAAATGGAATAGGATGTTTGGGTACCGAGTGACAATTACTTTTTTTATAGCTTGGTTACTAGATTGACTAATAATTGATAAAAGATTGATGGTGTAAGATAACATGGTAATGTTTTGCGGGCTCCTCACGCGACGTATAATCTGTGACCGCTGAAAAAGAAAGAATGCGCGCCATTTTACAAATATTCGTGTTTATTATTGTAATTATTTCTAATAGTGTCGACTTCTACATATAAAAAACTGATCCTGAACCGTCTAAAATACTCATACACGAAATACAATTTTGAAATTTGGTAAAATTAAAGGGAAGCATGAACATATGCAGCCGACAAAATGTTCCGGTGGACGTGCGGTGGACGTAAGGTTAGCAAAGTTTAGTATTTTAAAGGTAACCAATTTTTTTTTGTTTTTATTCGCAAATGTGTTGAAAAACGTCGTAAAAAGCTCGTGCGCGTTGGTAATTACACCCTCGGCTCCATTACGCCCTCGCCTGCGGCTCGAGCTGCAATTTATGAGCCTCGGCTGTAATATCCAAAATAGCGCACTTGCATTTTAATGTACTATAAAATATGATATTTTGTTACTTAAAAGACGAACTTGTTGTTACTGCAACATTTCATATCACCATATTATAGAAGAAAGTTTATTTATTCATGAAAATATTATGAATTTTATAATAATTAAAAATTCTTTGCTCCTTGCCGAAATAAAAAAAAACACTAGTGCAGTAATGTGTTTAATAAGCTGGATTATGGACCATAATAAATGCAAATCTGTTGAAAAATAATGTTTTGTTCTATTTGGCTCTATCATAAAAAGGGTACTTATACAGGTGAAAAAAAAAACAACGATCTACAAGCATCGCAAAATTTAACAACCACATGCAGGATCGAATCTTCGTCTTCTCCGTCAGTACCGGGAGTGAATCCCAGTCCGTCCCAATACCTTCGCACCAAGTTGGTGCGTAATGGGATATTGCAATTTTGTATTCCAATTACGTCCCAACGTTTTTTTATAGAAATTTAAGTACATTCGGAAACAAAACCTTTACAATTTTTTTATTAATTATTTAGATATCATAAAAAGGCATATACTATATTTTTATACTATACCTTTTCACAGTAAAATCACATCATCATTAGTCTTCATTAAAAGTAGATATAATTATCATATTTGTAACCTAATTATACTCTTATTTAGATTAAAAATTAACGGACTAAATAATTATAAAAATGTACAATACAACATATTCAAAATTAGTCTTTTTGTTGTAATATTAGCCTTACAATATTAAATAATAAAAAACTAACAACACAAAATAATCAAAAATGACATAAAATAATTAAAATTTGTCTTCAAATGACAACTTAATACCAAGAACAATTAATAGTATATAAAAAAAAATTCAATACAAAAACTATTTTTATTGTTAGCAATACTTTACTCATAAAACGAAGTGGGACGTATCTAGAATAAAAATAAAATAAAATATTCAATTCCCATTACGCACCAAAATGGTGCGTTGGCGCTTCCGTTGGCGTATGGTACGAAATGGGATTCACCACGGGAATTCTCTCTGTACCAGAGAGGAGACGCTTTACCAACTAAGTTACCTACTACTTTGTAGATTTAGGAAGGGTTAAAATAAAATAATTTACAATTATACGTAGTGTTGCCAATATCTGCAATGATGGACTAGTTGAGCTAGTACAGCAAATGCTTCCTAGGTGGTAGCAGGTAAAGAAGATTTAACTTGCCAATGCAAGTTAAGGCCTCTTACATGGTAAGTAAGAAAAAGTATTTCAACCAAATTGTTCTTTTGGGAAAGTTAGTTGTTCATTTTATTTCGAGGGTAAAACAACAGCGATAGAGATGATGCCTTTTTCTTGCACAAAGCTGACAAGTTATTAGCTTTTGTCTTATACATATATTATATTATTTTAATCCAAAGTATTTTCCGTTAATAACTTCATAAAATTAACGAATTAGGTATTATTCGTTCATTTTCCTTTATTTATTTAATTAAATGTTCCTATTTCCTTCCATTAGACCGATTTCTCAGTTGGAGTTCTACTGGAAAGTCATTAGCATCTTTCATCATGAGTTCGAAAGACAGGCTAGGTTCTCCAGCACCTGGGAGGACCCTGTATCTCTGCAGTAGCGTAGCCAGAGCAGCCTTCATAGAGAACATGGCGTATCGAGCACCTGAAAGACCAAGAAAATCAGATTTAATATAAGCTCCTAAAGAAATAGTGAACATATTTTTAGTATGTTACTTAGACCATGAAACTGAACAACTTTCCCTAAGAAACATAGGTCGTCGAAATATGATTCTAACAAAAACCTAAATTCAAAAATGAGTCTAGAATGTTTGGGAACGAGTAGCACGGGTAAAAAATCACTCATCTCTCTTAAACAATCACTTGAATTGTCCTGAGCTACTTAGTAATATCAACTTTGCAACCCCTAGGAAGATGCCTCGCTCCAGTTTCTTTAAATTGTTTACGAATAACGCTTATAAGAGCAATTTCCAGGATGATTAAATTCTACAACTTCTTACCTAGGACTGCAAATGTTGATATTTTTCATGACAATATTTTATATTTTAAAAAGAAAATACTAATGGTTTTGTAAGGTTCGTTCAGTTAGTGTAAACTATCCTTTTAAATAATATGTTTGGTATAACTTCAAATTTTAAACTTTAAATTGTATTGCAATATCAATCAGTAGCTATTTAAGAGTACAAAGTAACTATTCTATGTGCTCTCAATCAAATACCTACTTTTACCTAAATTTGCTTTTCTCTTGTTCCTAAACTCGTTGGACATATTTGTGCATGCTGTGCTCTCCTGTAAGTGATGAGGCACCTGTTCTTGTAAATTGTAAGCAACCTATGTAATCAATGTGCACTCGTTGTTGGAAAGCCTAATAAATAAAATAAAAAAGTATATAAGCCGGGCCGCCGAGCGGTTACACTGTAGTTCAGTGGAAATCGATTTAAAGTGAAGAACAAGGAAAAGAAGAAAAAGTCCTAAGGAAGAGGAATCCTCAGAGGTAACACAGAGGGAAGACTCTGTGGAAGAGGTGCCGGAGGAAGAGGTCCCGAAGTGAAGAGTGCTCGGAGGGAAGAGTACGCGGAAGAGGTCCCGGAGGAAGAGTGCTCGGAGGGACGACTCCGAAGAAGAGGTCCTAGAGCGAGGAGTGCTCGGAGGGAAAACTCCGTAAACAAGATCCCTGAGGGTAGAGTGCAAGGAGGGAAGACCGCACGAAGAGGCTCAGAGGACGTACTCGGTGATGTGTAAAAAAGAAGCTCGGATTGTAAATAACTCCTAAATAAACGGAAAATCCTACATTAGCGTTTCGCTCCAATCCCGAACCGCTAGCTTGTAACATTATTTTCCATTTAAATCGCATATAGAAATTTGATTCAATTAATTACAATCCATATATGTCAAAATCAAAAGTCAAAATCCTTCGCTTCGTTATTTAAAAAGTGTCCGTCTAGTCTAGAGGTTCCTGGTAAATGCAAAAGTGCCCATTACACTAACAGTGTTCTCACTAGGAATTGCAATTCAGCTTAGTAGGATCCCACAATCCAGCGGGACCCAGCATAGTTTTAGGCCATGCAGAATCCCAAAACAGCTTGCGGATCCACCTGCAAATCCGCATATGTAGAATCTAAAATACCTTTACAGGAGGAGTTTGAACTGCAGCTCAAGCTATGGAGTGAATAGAGGACTTTTTTGCATGACATATATTAACTATAAAACCAACAAGTGTGAAGGCCGAAAGATAATTTTCGGCCACTAAAGGTAACAATGATGCTATTTGTATTATGTACATTTACAATAAAAAAAAAATGTTGATATTATACTTCTACGATAAAATTAACTTAATTGAATGTTTAGTAAGAAAAAAATTAAAAGACTTAGTAAACATAATATACAATAAAATACAATACTCTTAATAATAATAATATATGTATGTATGCATTAAAACTCCTTGTGAATGAAGAAGACTGATTATATTTACCTCAGGATCATAAAGGGTGTAAGGGACGGTGTACCGAAAACTGAAAAGGCGAGCTCAGTCAACGAATCTGAACAACTTTCACTAAGAAACATTTTTGGGAAATGGAAAAATTTTTTGACCTCTCCATACAAATTGCTCCCTCCGATCAAACAGGTCATTTGTCAATCTTTTTTTCTTTGGCAAAGTTGTTCAGTTTCGTTGATTGAGCACGCCCGTTCAGTTTTCGGGACACCGTCCCGCACATCCTGTATAAACATTTGATAATTACCATAAAAAAGTATATTTGAATTCCACAAAAAACCAACTCATGCGAGATCCCCAAAAACAGTGCTAAATTGCAATCCTTAGTTCCCACGCTGAGCTATGGACAACCAACAGGAACGCTTCCGAGCAAGAGTCACCTAAGTAAAAGTAACCTGTGCTCTTGTGATATCATTATATCACCTTACCAGGACAATTTCTAGGTCCGTAGCTGAATGCCATATACTGCGCTGGGTGCTTAAAGGGCGTATCGAGAAATCTTTCTGGTCTAAAAACCTCAGCGTCTTCACCCCAGTACTTCTTATTGCGATGCAATGCCCAAATGTTCATGAGAACTCCGCAGCCAGCTGGCAAAGTTACTCCGGTCGCTGAAAAAATGGAAATTATAATTAATAAAGTTTTGGTTCCAAATAACCTGCTTATAATCAGGGAACGAAAAATCCATTCGCATGTCAAACCGTCTGTTAGTTACCACTTACTAATACAAAACGGTTAAAAACATTTCGCTATACCTACTCGAGATAGTCTAGTAGGAGCGGTAGAGATTAAACTGTCTGTTAAACCTGTTGAGACAATGAGCAAATGGCTATCTACTTACGATAATAAAAAGCTAAGTACACAAAAACTCCTTTTGTTTAGGTTTTGGTTAAGTGACAGAAATAACGGTTACCCGAAACAAACTTATAACCAGATTTAGAATAGTTAACGCAAATACATACAGTTAGGTTAAACCTAACCGTCGGGTCGGTTCTCTGATTATAATATGACTTCACATCGTCTTAATCATCATAATATCACCCGAAAGACGTTTAATGCTGGACAAAGGCATCTTTTACTATGTTTAGGATGACATCAAATAATTAATTTAGGTTAAGTATAAAACTGTCGAATGTCTTCCACACTCCGTAACTTTTAATTATACGGAATATGGGATACGAAACGGATATGTTTCGTACACACGGCTGCACGTCAGTGAAAACACTTTGACCTTGAGTGGGACTCTGGTTTCGAGCGTTTGTAGCCTAGCGCTGCTGGTGCTGATATTGGTTTAGTTTCTACTTGCTTGCTGCTACGCATACCTCTAATCCTAAAAGTTTGTCGAATTTCAAAGTTCACCCAAATGTGATGTAAAAATTACATTTACTTACGTAGCATGACGTCGTGTGTAACCCTTCTTAATACCACTGGCACAGGCGTATACAACCTCATACCCTCTTTGATGGCTGCATCCATGTAAGTGAGCTTTTTCAAGTCTTCCATAGTGCATTCTTCCGCTGAGTCTCCCAAAACTTCGTTTATTCTGAAAATCAATCATTCACATTATCTCTTGTAAAAACTACTAGGTGCTACTTATGCATGTTTGACCTCTTACTCTTTATAAACTTTGTCCTGTACATCTTGATACTTGGATAATGCAAAAAGGACAAAGGCTGCTCCTGCAGCAGACGTATCAGTGCCAGCTATTGTGAGAGTCAAAGTTTCTTCCCTTAGCTCCTGCTTATTATATGGTCCAGACTCTTGGGCTGACGACTCGATCAGCAATTCGAGAAACGGACGCAGGCCTTCTTTTGCTGTAATAAAGTATGAATTTCATTGTAAACTTCAATCAGATATTTTTACAATTCTCGAACGAAAATCTTCCTGGGGCAAAAACTTATTATGCAAATATCAATATTGAAATTTTTATTTAACAAATATCGCTGTCATTCACTTAAATAGGTATACCTACCTAGCTGAGACTTGAACTCATCGACATTTAGCATAATTTTACATACGATTGCATTGTGTTTACAAAAAATAATACCCATTCTATATACCTAAATCTTTCACTACCTTCATCTATGTAATTGTCTCACTACTATTACATACCATTTTTGTTGTTAACATCTTCTAGGTCTTTCTGTTTCTTCTCTATTATCTGTAAAATTAATTGGTTATTCTTAAATCTATTATCGACTTTTATAAACAAAAAAAAGAAGATATCAATGTCATAAATCTTACCGTATCAATTGTGTCGTATAAGACTTTATTCCCTTTAGAGAGGGTTTGGTACTGAGGAAGAATTTTGTAGATAATGTTACTGTGCAACCAGGGCTGGCACAACCGGGTTGCCATTAGGCTAGACACCTTGTTGAAAGCAATCAAGAATGGATGTTCTGGATTCTCTTGGACATGCATTTGTATACCAAACACTGCCTCTGGAAGAAATAATGTTTTTATTGCATTTATTTGACAGTGCGCAGGAGTGAAAAAGCAAATGTGTTTGGTGCACTTCAGGAAAGTATTCTTGGTCTTCTTTTATTCCTAAGCTGCGGTTTAACTTTGTAGTAATTTTATAAATGCTTACCACAGACGGTATCCATGTTGTTTGAAGCTAAGAAGTTCCAAATGGGAAAAGGGCCCTTTCCAACATGCTTTTCTAGCTGTTTTACCATCACTCGACTTTGATTTGAGAAAACCTTGACAAATTCCTTTAAGTTCTTGGATACAAATGTAGGTACCAAAACTCTTCGCCGAGTACGCCAAACCGATACTATAAATAATAAACAGTAATTGTAAATGGATTTTCAAGAATAAAAAGAATAAGCTTAGGGAGCCAATTCTTGAATATCACCGGGTGATAAAATATCACTCAAAAAATTGAAAGTGAAGATTGATAATATTTGTTAAATGTAAAGTAAGTAGTGTATAATAAAATTGTTAATTTTCATATTTTTATTTACGTTTTAACAGTTTATCAGGGACAATTTTAATTTTTATAGTTTCAAAAATGATATTAATCACCCAGTGATATTCGGATAAATATTGTCAAATGAAGCCTGACTCACTCGGTTCTCACGAGCTTTAAAGCTTTAAAACTGTATGGACGGAAAATGCTTTAAAAATATTTATTGACTGGCCTGTTGGTGTCGTTAGTGACCCTGCCTTTTCCACTGTAGATCGCGGCCTTGATGCCCACCCTTGGCATTTGATAAACACAGTTTCTTTTGTGGCTTGGTGTTATTTATCTGTTAAATCAATGTATGTATATTTGTCAGGCTCTGATACAAGTAAATGATACTGAGTCACTGACGGGAGTGGAGAGGCACAGTGGGCAGGAGAGCAACTGTGCTATTTTCCTAGATGGAGCTCCACATTCGCAATTCATATCACAATCACACCTTTCTAAATTTAAAGACTAATTCGGCATGCATTGCTGATAGACTTGGTTTTGCTAATTCCAATATCCTTACTTTAACGAGCTAAGGATGCCAAATTTGCCAAACAACTAGTTTGTGAAGCCCCATCTATCCATATTTTCTCTACCTGGGGTTTAAAAATTATTGATTTCGTACTTACGAGGTGCGACTATCAGACCATCCCCAATCACGTTTCGCACTAACTTCATTACAAAGTCCTTATCCAGGCATTCTTTAAGAACGACTTCTGCAACTTCAGCGTCTGATATTACTGTAAAATCATACAGAAATAAAGAAAGTTATTATTACCTGTAGCTGTTAGCCATGCTGTTAGTGGGTGGCAAATAATCTAAAATACTAATAATGGAAAAAGGACCCACAAATAATGGAAAAAGTCGCAAATTATCGCAACCACAGGCAGGATTCGAACCTGGATCTGCGTTTTTCTACTTTGTGGAATCATCGAACTTAGTAAATAATAAAATCAAAGCATTTTTCAAATCACCTACGGTTTTAATTATTTTTATAAATTAAAAAAATATGTATTTGTAATAAGACTGAAAAATTTGTTGAGTACCCCTCCGTGGTACCCCTATTTACAAAATATCCATGTCCAGACGTTTCCGAAAACGAAAACGTTAATTTTGTCACTCACACCATGAAAATGCTATATACATATATAGATTTGTGGGAAGCATAGGAAATATGTAATGAGTTGTAAATAAATAGTAGGAGATTACGTACCTAGGGAGGAAAGAATGCTCTAGATCACACGTGTATGGCGACACGAACCGAAGTCAAGGAAAGCAAACGTATGATCTGAGTAGTCTTTATTATATCCTCCCGTTGATATTTCGTGCCACTGTGGGGAGGAAGGGTCACCTTCGTCTCGCGTAGCGGGAAGAAAGTACCCACTTTCTTTCCGCAGGCACGAATTTTTTTTATAACATCTGCACCCTGTATAGTGCACCCTGCAGCCGGCTGACTGAAAGGCCAAATGGCCCACCCTAGAAATGTTCCCCAGCTACGCGAATGCATTATACACGAATTTCAAAATTATCAAAACTAAAAAAAATATTAACATATCCGATTAAATACTTTTTGCGATGTTTGGGTTGTTGTTAGGTAGTGTAATAATCTAGTTATTATAAAATGATCTGTACTCGGATTGCGTGTGCCTCAGTTTTTGTCCTTGCGTGTGCTTCATCAAGAATAAGATGTAAAAAACCGGCTAACAAACACGTCAAGGGATGTATCTCAGAAAATTATAAAATATTACGAGAATTAAAGTTTAAGTTATTATTATGTGTTAACGTTAAGTTATAATAAAGTTATTCAGATTTTTTGTATTTTAAAATTTGTTTAGATTTTAGTCTATAAAATATATGTTTCCCCTGTATTATACGTTAGTATCATATACTGAAATACAATTAGTATTATGTGATCGTACGGAACCCTCGGTGCGCGAGTCCGACTCGCACTTCGGCGGTTTTAATAGACCGAGTTACCTGCTACTAGTGATTAGATGTTTGTGAAGCAATGTACTAATATTTTTCTTAATGATATTTGTAATTTAAATTACATTTGTAACTTATAAACTAATAGTTATGTTTTTACCCACGACGTAACGGAGAAGGTGTATGCGTTTAGGGTGAGAGGTTGCTTGTTTGTTCGTTTGTTTGTGTGTGCAAAGTTATGTTCCCTTTTATCTTAATAACGCCTTAACCGATTTAGATACGATTTTCGGTAATGGATTTATAATTTATCAATGATGATTCGTAAATTAGAGTATTTATCTGCAAAACGGTTTGACCGATTTAGAAACGGTTTTCAGTAAGTAAAAGATTTATGATTTATTTGTGATGGTTCTTAGACTAGAGCTGTGGCGTCAACTCACTAGGAAGCGCTGTAGTAATCATAATCTTCCAACGCTAAGCTATTATGTCCCGTGTGGTGCCGGCAAAGAATAGTACCAACCCATACATACCCGTGGGTGTCGTAATAGGCGACTAAGGGTTAACTGGAAGATGGGCAGCAGCATCCTCCTGTGTATCTTACATCTTACTTACTGCGGTCACCTACAACCGCGGTCCATGGTGCCAGCCGTAACACTAACAAGCGAGGTGACTATGGTACTTCCCATCCACATTTTTCCAGCAAAAGCTAGAATCCTGGAGGGAGCTCCCTGTCCTGTAGTGGACTTTTCATGGGATGTTATGATGATGATGTTATGATGAAGCTATTATGTTGATTTTCAAAGAGTTTTCTTTGAGGGAAATCAGTTATTTTATTACCCACGAGGGAACGGAGAAGGTGTCTGCGTTTAGGGTGAGAGGTTGTTTGTTTGTGTGTGCAAATTAATGTTTCCTTTTATCCCCAAAATGGTTTGACCGATTTATATAGGTACGGTTTTTTAGTAGGTAAAGGATTTATGAGTGATGGTTCTTAGACTAGAGTTGTGGCGTCAACTCACCAGGAGGCGCTGTAGTACTTACACAAATATTTTCATTTCATTTAGATGTGGTTTTCAGTAAAGAATTTATGATTTATCTGTGATCATTCTTAGACTAGAGTTGAGGCGTAAACTCACCAGGGAGCGCTGTAATATCAGTAAAGTGGGAATTCTCTAAAAAGTTAAAAATAATTAACAACGAGCAAAATAAGCACGACGGTTGTAATTAAAAAAATATTAAATAGGACTTTACTTTATTAACGTAACGAAATAGTACGAAGGAAGTAACCAAGATTAAACAAGTTGAATTTAGTACCGGAGCGGAAAACGAAACCATACCATCTTAGGCCTTCTTGATAATATAATTTAAATGCGTATCAAGGTGCAGTTTTGTATCAAAGGTGATGCCAAGATCTTTAATTGAGTCTACGTTATTGAGTCCAGAGCTACAAAGCAACTGACAGTACTTTTTTAAGGTTCCGTAGTCAAAAGGAACCCTTATAGTTTCGTCATGTCCGTCTGTCTGTCTGTCAGCGGTTTAGCTCAGAGACCCTTAGTACTAGAAAGCTGAAATTTTGTACGAATAAACCTTCCATTTCCGCCGTCAAAGTGGTAGAATAAAATTTTGAAAAACATTTTTTTTAGGGTACCTCCCATACAACGAAAGTGGGGATGTTTTTTTTTTCTCGTCTATCCCATAGTGTGGGGTATCGTTAGATAGGTCTTTTAAAAATAATGTAAGTTTGCAAAGATCATATTTCGATTTAGGGATCCGTTTGCAAAATATTAAGCTTGAAAGCGCAATTTTTTGTTGGAGTCGAGTGTCCCCCCTTCCTCCTGCCGGCTAAACGGTTATTATGAGAAATGTGAAAAAATTCACAGCATATGATGAAATAAAAAGGAAAACTATCTCAGTTAAGAAGGCTTCACAGGTTCATCATCATCATCATATCAGCCGAAAGACGTCCACTGCTGGACATAGGCCTCCCCTAAAGATTCCCATGACGACCGTTAATGAGGTTAATGAGCTATAACTGAAAAACTAAAAGTAATAAAAACAGCAATAGAAATCAGGCGCTAGGACCTCTGAGCATTAGGAGGTAAAAAGTTTATGTTATAAACGTTATGAAATACTTACTCAAAACCCGCTTTGCGATAAAAAAAATCGTAAAATAACTACGGAACCCTATACTGCGCGTGGCCCGACACGCACTTGGCCGGTTTTTTTACAGACTCACATTTATTAAGACTGAGGCTTAATTTGTTTGTGCGACAGTATACAGAGAATCTGTCCAAATCCTGTTGGAACCTAGCATATGGTCATCGGGGCTCTCAATAGTGTGATATATTTTTAGGTCGTTTTAAACCGATGCCAACAATTTTTGAGTTTTTAAGCTTTAGAGAGTAAATTATTAAAATAATTAATTTGGTCTTTAATTTCCAGTAAAACCCATTTTAAAAGGGAGATGGGAGAAAAATTATGGTTTGCAAGTAAACGGTTGCACGTGTTATTTAATTTAAAAAAATATCCGAAGTTTTAGCATTACCTGATCTGACTCGATGCATTAATTTAGCGAATTTGTGAAGTTATTATAATTTTCGTTAGAAAGAGGATAGACTAAAAAAGAAGATCCCGATCACTTTCAGTTTTATACTAGGTTATTCTTTTGGACCTTATATGCGTATGCCCACCTTATTACAGAGGTCAAAAGCAACAACTTTTGTACTACGACTTTGCTAACAACGCACGAAATATTTTCAACTTTCCATACAAAATGGATTGGTCACGTGACCACTTTAGTATAGGGAGTCGAAATTTTTTTGTGCGTTGTTAGCGAAGTCGTAGAATAAAAGTTGTTGATTTTGATATCTGTAATAAGGTGGGTGTAGGAGCTAGGTAGCTCCTACAGTGGGCATACGCATATCATTGTACAGCCATGCAAATTTGATTGAACATTAACTTTAGTTTTACCTCTAACGGACAATATGAGAATGAGTAGATGAGAATTGCCACTGGATTTAGTGGAACAGTGTACAATAAACACAGTTTAAATTTGGGGGCAAGACCCAAAACTTTTTTTTGTATTTCAGTCAATTTCTGTTATGTTAATGCAAAATTTTGATTTTTTTTTTAGTAAAAAGTAAATTTAAAAGTAACCGTTGGGCATAGAAGGGGTTATGAGGGCTAAATGGATAGTAAATTACCACTCCTAAAGCCCAATTCATTTTTAATACACTGTGCGCCAAACATTCTGTATAAATTAATCAGAACAAAAGTTAAGAGTCTTACCAACATAAGGTAATGGTCCAAACCACCCAGCGAGCAACCCGCCTGCATTTGTAGCTTCAAGGCCAAAATATTGCAAAGCTTGCATACGAGCTGAAATGGAGAGAAAGGAAAACAAGTATGAACAATATTGAGTTTTATTTATCAGTAAATACAGCAATAATAAATCTGTGTCTAGAACCTTCAGCTGTTTTGCATTAAAAATAAATTTAATGATAAAAAACTATGAAGACACACTCACCAATGTTTACATGGCTTTTATTTCTGATTTTCAGTAGTAACGTATTCAAAATATAAAATCTATGTGAGGTTTGATTATCCAAGTACCTAGGGTGTTGAATGGAAATCTCATCATCATTATAACGCGATTTCACTGTTGTACTCTTGGACAAAAACCTCCTTCCAGAATCTTTGGAGGGGAAGTAAGTACCTCACCACGCTTGTTAGCGTTGCGGCTCGCACCATGGACCGCGGTTGTTGGTGAGCGCAATATGTAACCTCTCACCAGTTGTAACACGTCTCCGGTTATGGGTGCTTGTAGCGTAGCGCTGGTTCAGCTTATACTGGTTCTGTTTCCACTTACTTGCTGTCGTGCGTACGATACTATTATACGAAGAAATCGATGCTGGTTAATCTCCGGTTTAAAATCCCGTAGTCATCCATGGGTTAAGATCGGGTGGAACTTTTTTTAGCCTGCACACAAGTGGAAATCTACAACGGAATAAACTGGCAAAAAGAACTTACTTTGATTACTTCCGAGAAAATGATGAGCTATCCCAAATACAGGCAAAGTAGATAAGTTATGATCACCAGCCACTTTCATTAATTCTCTAAATTTTCGTGCTCGTAAATGAAATACAACAAAGTAAATCAACACAAGCAATGATACAAAATATAATAAGAACATGTTTACAACGCTAACGAAAAAGAACGCGAAAATACGTCCGATGTAACTAAAAACAGGAGTGTGACTAAACTTCACGACAGGTCACAATTTTATAATTTTACGTATCGATGTGAACTTTGATAGCCGGGATCAACAACGAAAAGGATTTTTAGTAGCAGGGAGACGCAAGGAATTATTTATTATTTTATAAAAAACAATGATAATATATGTGTTAAAATTTTATTGGTAACACATATATTTTTTATTTTACTTTTACTAAATGCAAATATGAGCGAGTTGGATCATATGGATCAAAATATTGTACATACATTTTGGCCAATCATGAGGTACACAACTATTTTATCTATTTGTGGAGGCGCAATATACAAATGGTTTTAACTAACCAGCGTTTGAGAAATAACCTGTAATATAGGTCATCAGGCCCTCCCCCGAATAAAGCACAAATTTGTGTACATACTGCAAAGATAGTTGCTTTATTCGTAAAAAAAAAAAATCTCTCTTTGTTCCCAAAATATTCTCGTCCGGCTAATTTAAGACCAACAAATACACTATTAGCTCTTCCCGAAACTAACATGACAATGATAACTTCTGGCCCATTTGCGATGTCAGTAAAAATTTACAATAAGATTTCAAAGGAACTGCAGGAAGAAGAGAACATAAACAAGTTTAAAATGCGCTTGAAAACCTTTCTCGTTCAAAAATGTTTTTACACACTGCAAGAGTTTTTTAATGACTAATCTTAAGTGACTGTCGAATTCAATTGCTTTTTTTTTCATTTTTCCTCTTCCTTAGATTTTATTTATGTGACTATTTATTATGTTGAACTGTATTATGTTTAATAACTATTGACTGAAAAATTTTAATTTCTAATGTTTAAAAATACTAATTTGTAATATTTAAATTATATTCATTGTTATTGTCACGTTCCATTTCTGATAATTAATTTCTGATTTAATTAAAATTATAATAATATAGTTATAGTAACTTAGTAATAATAATTGTTGTGCCCTTCTGGGTCTACATGTGTAACTATGTATATATGATAACACCTTGAATGACCATGTGGAAAGCAATAAATCATCTTATCTTATCTTTACAAATATTACGTCGATAAAGAGGCAAAAGAAAGTTGCGTCCATCAATTGGCTACCCTGTGTGTCTCTGAATAGTCATGTCACCCTTTGACCTTTTCCGATTAGATTTATCAAAAAGTTAATGAGTATAGGTACTACAGCTGCGCAATCGCACAATAAATAAAACCAAACCTATTGAATAGCGAGATCAAACATTATTTTGTTGAAATAAAAAGAATTATGAACTTACTTAATTAAACTACGAGGATATGAGCTCCGAACATCTTGTCCATTTAAATCTTTTTCAGGGTTCCTCAATAGAAAAAAAAACCGGCCAAGTGCGAGTCGGACTCGCGCACTGAGGGTTCCGTACCACCACATAAACATAATTGTATTAGTTGAAATTTCAGTAAGTTAATGTGCTAGATTTTTTGAGTCCGACACGCGCTTGACCAAATTTTATTATTTGTTGTTATTTTGTAGCCTATGCCCTATAAACATACCAATTTTCAAGTTTGTAAGTGTTCCCGTTTTTAAATAGAACTAAAACAAAAATCGCCTCAGCAACCATCCAACTTGACCCCTCTCTTATATGAATGTTCTTGAAACGGGAGCTCACCACAATTGGTTTCTATTAGTTGTGAGAAAAGTTGTAATATTTAATGATTTCAGACTTTTCCCATTATTTGTACTGTGAGACCTAGCTTCTTGCCAAATTTCATAATTTTAGGTCAACGGGAAGTACCCTGTAGGTTTTTCATTTTTGAATAAATGTATGGAGATGAGGACATAAAATGCCATATCTTTTGATTGCGTCGTTGTAAAAAATTGAAATTTTCAGATCTTGTGTGTTTCATGGATCCTAATATATGGTATTAATTTCAACCTGATACCTTTACCCGTTCGTGAGATAAAGGGTCTTGACAGACAGACAGACAGACAGACAGACAGACGGACAACAAAGTGATCCTATAAGGGTTCCATTTTTTTCTTTTGAGGTACGGAACCCTAAAAATGGAACCATTAAAAGATCACTTTCCTGGCCGTCTTTCAGTCTGTCTATCTGGTAGTAGACCCTTTAAATCTTTAGGTAGGTATATCAAATTATTTTAAGCTTCATGTTAACACTTTCAAAAAGTACGGCCATTTATGTCCCCATTCATTGATATACATTTTCAAAATCAAAATCGATGGAGTAAGTACTTCCATTTGATTTAGAATTATGAGATTTGGTAAGAAGCTAGGTCTTACAGCAGACAAGTAAAGTAAAAGTCGAAAATCATTATTGCGACTTTTGTCACAACCAAGTACTCGTATAATCAATTTAGGGAGAGCACTGAGTCACTATTTCAAACATACTCATTACAAAATAAGTAAGTTTATTTTAAGTGTTTTGCTCTATGCTTAATCTAAGGCTCTATGTAATGGTTGTATTATTTTGATTCATTTCAAAATCACAATGTGAGCACTCCTGTTAGTGACAAACCTGTTTTAATACCCATGGCACAGGCTTAGCCTAAAGTGGATATCACTGTGGTACTCGTATCATCGAAAACCTTTTGAATTCTCTGGGACCTTTCAATAAATTATTTTTCAACACATTTGCTCATAAAACAGATATATTCGCACTGTATTAAGATCCATAATCCAGCTTATTAAACACAAGAGCTTTATCCATTATATTACCGCCGTTTTAATACCGTTTTATTTTTGTGTTTTTCTTTTAATTTCGCGATTAGCAAAGTTTTTATGCTTATTTATTACGTTAGTAACATTTTCATGAAATTAAGCTGTATTCGAGAAAATACGATAAATGAATATTCATTTTATAAAATTATTTATATTATTTAACCAATCAACAATAAATTTGTAATTTTTGTAACAGGATATTCAATTTTTGATAACTTTTTTAAGCTTCGAGAAATAAGCTGTTTCTCTTAAATAGGTACGCGTATAATCAATCTGTGCCCGCTAAAAAGAAATAATGCGCACCATATTAACAAATGATGTGTGGTGTGTGGTGTTTATTATGAACTTACTTACTTACTCACAAAGCGCTTTGAAACATCTTTTATAATGCGCACGGCTAAAGAGTGGAATTCTCTGCCTGCGTCTGTGTTCCCGAGTTTATATAACCCGAATCTATTCAAGTCGCGAGTGAATAGGCTTCTTCTGGGTAAGCTCTTTCCATCGTCGACCTCATCTCTGTCTTCAAGACTAGATCGAGGTCAAGAGTAAGCCCATTTTCAATAAAAAAAAAAGAAGTAATTTCTTAAAGTGTCGACATCTGCAAAGAAAACTGTAAAATTAACTACATTAGTCGTTCCTGAACCACCTTCAATACTTAGACACAAAACACAACTTTGAAGGTTGTTTAAATCAAAGGAAATCACCAAAGTATGCAGCCTTCAAAACGTTCCAGTGGACGTGAGTGGACATAAGGTTGCAAATTTTAGTCTTTTTACTCGCAAATGTCTTGAAAAACTTCGTAAAAAGCACGTGCGCATTTTTATTACACTCTCGGCTCCATTACGCCCTCGCCTGTGGCTCGGGCTGCAATTCCTGAGCCTCGAGTGTAATCAGAAAATTATCGCACTTGCATTTTAATGTACTGTTGTATGTGTATTGTACGTTGCCACCTTAGCAATAAGGCCGCCTTTTGTAAATATCGGATGGTAATCTATTATCTGGCTGGAGCTTACTTGTTAGAGTGCCTACATGTAAAGGCACCACCGTCATCGTCTTAATATCAAATCCAATGCTCCATATCTTATAAGAAAAAAATTACAGCAAAACAACATTCGTTACAAAAGTTAATTGTTAAAGTACCTTCAGGCACCGTCAGCATTCACATTGTATATCAATTACAATGGCGAAGAAAGTAGATCCCACCAAAAACATTTTCATGTAAAATGTTGCCAAGACGAGACCATATAGCTCGCATTTTCAAAAAGTTATCAGATCTCATGTAGAGCCAAGGTTCTAGCTCTACACGCCCTAACTCTACAAGCCCTAACTACACAAAATCTACACCTTAGTCAAGGCCGTTTCGTTAATACAAGAACTATTGTATAACAGAAAAGTAATGAACAGTGAATAAATTTTCCATCATACGCCCACGTGACGGTAGCGAAGCGGCCGAGCGACATATTTTGACTAAGGTGTAGATTTTGTTAAGTTAGGACTTGTAGAGTTAAGGCGTGTAGAGTTAAAAGCTTGGCCATACATGAGATCCGATAACATTTTGAAAATGCGACCTAATGGTCTCGTCTAGGCAACATTTTACATGAAAATGTTTTTAGTGGGATTTCACTTCTACTAATTGTAACAGAAAAGCAATGAACAGTGAATAAATTTTTCACCTTACGCCCACCACGTGAGGGTAGCGAAACGGCTAGAAGTCCCATACAAACTTCCATCCCCTGGTTTAAGGGGTCGAGGGGTAAAAGTTAAAAGTTTTAGGATTTTTTTGTTGTTTGTGTACTAATACTAGTTTACATACCAAGTTTCAGCTTTCTAGGACTTCAGGAAGTACCTACCCTAAGAATTTTGATGACCATCAGTAAGTCAGTGACAAAATGGGGGTTTTTAGATATCAATAAAATCTAAAGTGTAAGAGCTATGCAACTGAAACTTTATATATGTTTAATAAGTCCATTATTGGCATCATATGTTGTAAATTTTGTTTGTCTGGTATAATCTAAACCCAAGTTATGATGGTTCAAAAATAACGACGAAGCGCTTCGAGAAAAGGTAGGTACAGCGCGTTCAGATCAAGTCTGTCTATGACGGTTATTTTCCGCGCATGGGTGACAGGCGGATAGCCAATGAACGATTCATTCGCCTCCTGGGGGGAGCCGCGCTCACCCCCGGCGACTCCTTTTTTGACTTCTGCGCATTAACGGTCACACACAGAGTTATTTTGTACGCATTAGAGTGCCCTCGCGCTTCGCTTGGCTCGTCTTGGCGCAGATACAGCAGGCATAATAAAATACAAGTCATCTCATCACATCAAGCGATCATTTATTTTTTCTCGATGCAAGACGTATTGTAAAGTTGTGGACTTCCTTCAGCAAAATCTCAAAGGAACACCGTATGGGCTTCAGTTGGTCTTCGTCCTTGGAAGGAAGCACACGGTACCGACGCAGTAAAGTAGCAATCGTTGTTTTCAGAGACAGCATGGCGTATTGGATACCTGAAAATACAAATACAGGGTTATTTTGCGAGCCCTGGCCAAATAGCATGTTACTCAGAACACGAAACTGAACCACTTTCCAAAGAGATCCAATTCTTAAATGTCACCGAGTGATTTAGCCCTGAAAGACTATTAAAGTTCTTAAAGTTATTCTTAAAATTTGTTGATTGTTAATAATTCACTATTCCATAATATGAAAATATATGGGATTGACATTAGCAAACGAAATGTTGCGTGACAGCTGATGTCAATCCCATACATTTTTATTCTATTCTATAGCGTTTGCGATATACATATAAGAAAGCCACTTGTCTCAGGGCTCAGGTTGAAAAAATATTTTGTCGTCCCATACAAATTTTATTATTGCCGAAGGATGTTTTCTACAACAATGTGTAACGGAAAGGTGTGATAATACGAAAGGGTGTGAATCTGCCCATCAAACTGAACAACTTTTCCCAAGGAACATATTTCGAAAAACGAAAGTACAATGCAGTTTCTATGGGAGGTCAAAAATTTATTTTCGTACTTCGCCTATGTTCCTTGTTTCCACACCTTTTCGTTACAAGTTACTAAGTGTCGTTTATCGAGACACATTTTTTTGGGAAAGTTGTTCACATTTGTGTTTTCAGTAACATACAAATATTTTGCTAACTGTCCAAAAATAACCCGGTATCAAGGACAAGCAATAGGTTGGAGCGGATTGGGTAAGGTTGGTATTAAAATGAATGGTACAGCAGCACTGCACTTACGTTCTTGCGGTGTGCGAAAGTCATTATCGTCATATCGTGTGGATTTATTGTAAGATCGATGACCAACCTCACAAACTCTGGTGAGTTATTGAGCCGCCCAAGGCTTAACTTGCCTTTCGAAGCACGGAATCATCAAAATTTTTAGACAATCTGGATTTTGCTTAATTAGTTTTCCTAATCCCTTGTTTTTATATTTTTTCTACTATTATGTTATTACCTGAGTGAGTACCTACCTATACGATAAAGTTAGAATTCTGAGTTAAAATCAAAAAACGCACCAGGACAGTTCCTAGGACCGAAACTAAAGGGCATATACTGGGATGGATGTTTGAGGACAGCATTCAAGAATCTCTCTGGGCGAAACTGGTCAGCATCTGGTCCCCAATAGGCAGTATTTTGGTGTATTGCCCAAATATTTATCATGATACCACATCCCGCAACCAACGTGCCTCCTGAGGCTGAAATTCAGAAATAAACTTATTCAATTATACATATATTATAAACTCGGTCTTTATATAAACCTCCATTGTGTTTGTCAAATAAACTGTTTAAAATAAGAATTTTTGATTTTCTTATCTTACTAGGGACCCGATTCTTGAATATCACCGACTGATTTCTGAGATTTCAAACATTTTAATGAGCCTTGATAAACCGATATAACGTAAATTATTATTTTAGTAAATTAATAACCAAAACCAAACACTATTTTATTATTAACAAATACTATCCTTTATCAGGGCTTATTTTAATTTTTAAATCTTTAGAATAATTTAAGAATTGGGTTCCAGATTTAATTCTTCTTGATTCTATCACAGGAGAGTGGAAAGTAGAGTCAAGATTCATTGATACAATTTATACAGGTTGGCCAGTTTGTGGCCAACCTATACAACTTTTTTGTGTTTATTTTGTACGAGTATCAACGCATTATTTGTGATTTTTCTGGTAACATTTATTTCGTGTAGACAGACATGGCAAATTCGTTATGGCACGTTTTTGCTTGAACAACGTGTTTAAACGTTCTGCCGTTCTGCATTATGTTAGGTGTAAGCCAGACAGAACGGGCGCGGCGCGCATCGGGTGTGTCTGTGGCACGCTTCGAGCGCACATAGTTTGCGCCCATGGCGCGCTTCGGGTGCTACGTCTGAACCGGCGCCGAACCGGCGCGTCACTCACAGCAGACTGTGCTGTGCGGCGGCGTGCACCACCGGCGCACCGCCGGCGTAACCGCCGATGCGCCGGTGGTGCACCGACAGTGCGCCTTTGGCATGCCGTCTCGTCGCCTGTTCAAATCACTTGCATACAAAATGTAGGAGAACGACGCGGCGCAAGCCAGACAGAAGAGGTGCGCTGAAGGCGTGCCGTACGGCGCACCGCTGCTGTCTGGCCTACGCCTTAGGTTGCGCAAAAATTGAGATTAATTTAAGATTTAAAAGTAATTCGATTGACCAAAGAGTTTTCTTTTACTGGCTTTCGATAGGGCCAGGCAGTCTAGCTAGAGCAATGAATACGACTACATAGTTTTTATTATAATTAACTATGCTTTGGTAAAAGCTAATGAACGTCGCGACAAAAAAAAACAATCCACTGAACTTCACAACAAAAAATACACGTTTGATGAATAAAGAGCGGCATGGAATTGTTAATTTGTGTATTTTATTCTATGTTCACCACAGGTTTTTTGCCGGAAATAGATGCTGACTTTCTCAGCTTTTCCGTAATTAGAAGCATGATGTGGGTAGAACGTTCAAGTCATCCATAAATAATTTTTCACGTTTACACGAAATAATTGCTCCCAAAAACTGACAAAAATTGCGACGACATACAATATAGACACAATAAAACATTGTTCCTAATTTGGCCACCTTGAATTGGACTACCCTTATCCGCGTACACACGACTTAGTGCACACACACATAGAGAGTTTTTCGATTATCAGGTGTAAGTACATTTTATACAGCAAATTATTAATTACTTACGTAACGTAACGTCTTCCGTAACTTTTCTTGCAACAAGAGGTGTAGGAGGGTAGAGTCGCATGGATTCTTTGATCACTGCTTCAAGATACTTTAATTTTGGAAGGTCTTGTGATTCTATTGCTCTGTCTGTGTCGCCAAATACTTCTTGCAATCTGAAAATCGTTATTTAAGAAATAGCGCAAAAAAGTTGTGATAAAAAAAAATTGTGATAATACTGAAGAATGTGATTGTGCCCATGAAAATGAACAACTTTTCAGGTCAACCTTTATGGTCGAAGAAATTATTTCCCATAAAAATGTGTGACCACGGCTTATGCAACTCAGCCCAAACGTCAGGACAAGTGACGTAGTTATTTTGCCTAAATAGAATTATTGCGTTAAGACTTTACACAAAAACTCTACTACCTTCAGCTACTACTTTTAAAGTTAAAAAATATGGGCTTACTCTTCGTAGACTTTCTCCTGGACATCAGGGTATTTGGCGAGAAGGAGCATCGTAAAACCAGTTGCAACAGAAGTGGTGTCTGTAGCAGCCACTACGATTACCAACGACTCTTCATATAGCTCCACATCGGAGTATCCGGAAGACTCGATGAACTGCTCCAAAAACGTTTTAATGGCTTTGTTGTCTAGAAAAATATTCATATTATGCCTCTATGATAATGTTAATTATATCCATCGATCGTATCGTTTAACTACTTTAACAATATTTGAAAGGTTTGCGCACGTCAATTTTTATTTTAAACTGACTCTACGCAGCCAAGGCCCACCACCATTAAATGATAAATAAATAATTATAGGGTCATCTGATCCCTGTAATATGGGTACCAGAGACTGAATACATACACGAATAGATAAATGGACAAGCCACACCAAAGGCCAACCACCATTACATTTTTTTTATGTGATAAGTGGGCAAACGAGCAGGTGGGCCACCTGGTGGTAAGTGGTCACCACCGCCCATAACATCTACTGTCTTATTAGTGAAATAATGTGACACTAATAAGACAGCAAAGCGCGTTATCCACCCTGAGAACTAAGATGGTATATCTCATGTGCCGGTAATTTCACTGGCTCCCTTACCCTTAAAATCGAAACACAGCAGTACAAACACTGCTGCTTTACGGCAGAAAAAGGCAAGGGGGAGGGAGTTCCCCAGACGGACTTTGCACAAAAGCCCTACCACCTTACAGTATGAGTAGTAAAATTTGGTGGCCTGTATGTCGCAATGGTAATGCAGCTGCCTGTTGTGCCGTTGTAAGTACAGGTAATTCGTTCAAGAATTTAGGTGTGTTTCACTCGATACAGAATTCTTTAAGTATGGGGCTCTGAGTGTGAGCGTATTTGTTTGTATGTTTATTTTATTGCTAATAAATATTATTTCTTTCTTCTTTCTTTCTTTCTATACAAAAAAAAATATAATGACACTTACCATGTTTGAAATTATTATTTTGAGCTTCTTCACGCTTTCTGCCTATAATCTGCAAACAGTTAAAATATTACCGATGAAAACCCGTAACCCAGTTTAAGCATTATCGTGTAGGCAGTATCAGGGCAGTGGCAACCAGCGGCAAACCAGAGTCAACCTCAGTAAGTCAGACACAGAGGTCGACTTGGTATGTAAGTATTGACTGTATAGTTCACAGTTTACAACCTTTCTGTAGAACATGAATGGTTGCCAACTAATGTGACCTGCGTTTGGGTATGGTGTAGCAGACATGTCAAGCAATGTACCTACCTACAATCAAGAGCAAATCAATCTTGACACTTGCTGTGCTACTTCCGTCTTTCGCTGACTATAACAAGCGCGGTCCTAAGCCCAATCTGTCAAACTCAACGTGCCCTTGACTGTCTATGAGCAAGTAGTACTAGTTTAAGTGTGTTTGTAGTTATTGTGTTTATTTTAATAGCTATCTTATAAACTGTGCGTGCATGTGTGTGTATCTGCCTCTTCCAGTGCCATTTCACTTGCCTATATAGGTCTGCTGGTAGAAATCTCCAAATTATAAATACGCAGTACCTGTTGTGTGATTTATCTCAATGAATTTATTGTTTGTTTTATATGTGTACAATCAATAATGCTCAAAATATGCTCTCAAAAAAAAAAAATCAATAATTACATAAATAAATAAAGTAGTAACTTATTATGAATGACTGCCTCGAATAGTTCATCGATATCTCGTTAAAATATCGCTGAAATGTCCTGTAAAAAAAACCGGTCAAGTGCGAGTCGGACTCGCGCGCCGAGGGTTCCGATATACTTTTTGTATTTTTGGAAGCATTTAAGTCCTTTTTTAGGACCGCAAAACTAAGTTTGTTTGTAAAGGTTATTTGCAGATTTCTAAAAAACTGTGCAACTTAGAAAGATCGTTTTATTTTTGTTGTAATGATTGCATAAATTGCTGTCAATTGTAATTTTTAATTCAGATTTTTCACAAAAAATATATTTGAGAATGTACAAGTAAAGTTCTTTCATATGATACCCCACTCGACCTAGTAGCGACGATTTGAAATTTGCCCCCCCCCCCCCCCCCCCCCCCTATTTTGGGCCCCTTTACATTAAGATACATATTTTTTTCAAAATTCTTTCATGTGCAATTAAGTTGGGCAACCATATTCTATAACTATTCCAAATTTCAAGTCGATAGCATGACTGGTTGCTGAGATATAGAGGTGTGACAGACAGACAGACGGACAGACAGACAGACAAAGTCGCACCATAAGGGTTCCTTTTTTTACCATTTTGGTATCGGAAGTATCGGAACCCTAAAAAGACCTATAGTGTAAAAGACTTACTTCAAAGAGATTTGAACCTCGCTACGCTCGTAGCGAGGTTCAAATCTCTTTGACTTACTTGATTAATGAAATCTGTCACCAATCTGCGCGCTTTCTTCAAACGCCTATATTGAGGCACAAGTTTGTAAACTAACTCGCTATGAAGCCACGGTTGTACAATCCGATCTGATGTCAGTCGCATTATTTCATTCACTGCTTCTAAGAATGTGTTTTCAGGATTTTTCTGGGTATGAAGTTTAACACCTAATACGGATTCTGAAAAAAAAATCTCCTTTTTTGTCTTATTATCCGTTATTTCGATAAGCTATAAAGGTGGACTTCAACGAAATTAGGTAGAGTTGAGTTTTAAGACCAACGCTGATCAATCTGAAGGGCCATCGTATAGAGCTTTAAAGGTGGACTTTGGATCTGAGCGTCAGCGTCAGTGCCGCGGCGTCAGTAACGCCGCGTCAGTGACGCTGCGACAGTGCGGCAATATAAGTTTACTAAAAAATGTGTGAACCGGCGTTTGAGAAGCGCAGCACGCGCGCGATTGTTATTTATATTTGGGATCGCCGACATATTCAGTCGTATTTGTTCTTGTATCGTAAAATGGATATTGATCTTGAAGAATTAATTGAAGAAGAGCAAGAAGATGATGATCTTTTAGGTACTTGTAATAAACAAGATATAAGAAGAAACTTTGTCTCTTTTGCGAATATTTTTGTAATCCTCCCTACTTAAATCGAAAAGTATTGGGTGTTGTGACACTAAAGTTATAAGTTCATTTTCTTCTTCCGTAAACACTTCTATATGGATGCCATTTTTGTTTTTTCTTCTAGAAATAAATCAAAACCGGGCGTCAGTACAAGTGCGAGCGCTGCACTAATAGCGTCCGGCGTCACTCTCCCAGCGACACTGATGCGCGCGTTTGTGCCGCGCTGCTCGAACGCCGGTCCATACATTGTTCTAGTATACTGTCGCACTGTCGCAGCGTCACTGACGCGGCGTTACTGACGCCGCGAGACTGACGCTCAGATCCAAAGTCCACCTTTACACGATGGCCCATCAGATTGCGCAGCGTTGCGTTAGTTTACTATTATTTAATCTGTGGCGTTGGTCTTAATACTCAACTCTACTTAATTTCGTTGATAAATTTTGTTTTATACTTATAACACTAGCAGGCCCATTCCAAGAAAATCCGACACCAAGGCTATCCCAGACCTTCACAAGCGGCAAAATACCTATGCCACACGAAGGATCATCGTATGATTAGCGTGCGCAGGCTACGTTAAGGCTTTGACCGTTAATGCGCAGACGGCGGAACTCACAAAATATCGTGTAGATACAGCCTGTAACGGAAAGATATGATAAAGGACGTTAATCTGCCCATGAAACTGAACAACTTTTCGAGAGTAACATTGGTCATATAACAAAATCAACTTTTGCCGTCCCATAGAAACTGCATCAGCTCAAGTCAGTCAAATTAGATTTTTCGTATTTTGACCTATAGGAAAAGTTGTTCAGTTTCATGAGCAGATTCACAGTCATCAGTGTTAGCACACCTTTCCATTACACGTTGTATAAAAGTCTTAATAAACAAAAAGTAATAATTTTACTGGGTGGATCTCTTTCGGCTGGGGCGTTTTCCCAATGGACGATAATGAAAGCTATACAATAACGACCCGATATTTAAACAGTCGGAATGGTAATCTTTAAGTTTACTACGAAACGCTTTCAAACGATATCGTCGCCGAAGAGCGATTGCTGATGATAATATCGTTGTCGTGTAGTTATCCTTATTGTTCAGTGGTAAACTGGCCCAACATGATGATCATTGATGAACAAATAAATCTCAGGCAGGTATTTCTAAGCTTACCACACACAGAGTCCATATTACAATTCGTTAGATAATTCCATAACGAAAAGGGTCCTTTTCCTTCATTTTCTTTCAGTTTTTCAGCTAAAATCTGGCTGTTCCTGATGAAGATAGGCACTATTTCATTCAAACTCTTCGCTTTAAATATCGGGATCAGGTTCTTGCGACGGTAACGCCAGATCGGTACTGGAAATTTGAGAAAACCGGAATGAGATGTAATGCGAAGACTTCTTTGCATTATACCTCAAAAATAAGCATAATCCATTACTGAAAAATCCGTTTGAATCGGAAAGCAGCTTGAAACTATGCTTTCGTGTAACGTGCGTTTAAGTGAACCGGTTGCGATGAAAATTACATCACACTTCATCATACTTTTTAGACCCTGTTTAGTTTAGTTAAACTTAATTTTTAAGTAAGTAAAGAATTAGATTTACTTACCCGTAGCAAATATAATTCCGTTCCCAGCGATAGGTTCGAAAACTTTGTATAAATCATCCTTCTCCAAACATGTTCTCAATAGGAATTCGGCAATTATGGGATCGGACACAACTGAAAGAAATCTATTTGTGTATCACAATAATTTCTCGCCTCAAAATGCGCTATTTTACGTTTCAAATGAGTATAGGACTGGGCCTAGATTTGCGGCCGCAATCATTATTGCAAAGTTTAGGCGCCTCTGAGGGATGCAGCTATACAAAAGAAAGAAATAGTCGAATAGCTTTCTCTTTCTTTCGTATAGCTGCATCCCTTAGAGGCGCCTAAATTTTGCCGTCGTGTAAATCCGGCTTAGTAGCTGTCAAAGTAACTTCACTGTGTTTTCGATTTAGTTTTGCACAATCACTGTGAAGTGAGCCATCACCAGTATCATCGGTTCATTTTGAAACGCTTAGAGCAAATTGTATTGTATAGTCTTTGCGCATAGTAAAGGCTGTAGAAAATACACTCACAAACATAAAAACGGGGTCCAAACCAATCGCCCAATATTCCACCTCCGCCGTTAGTTATTCGGCCGAGCCTTTCTAAAGTTTTCCATTGATCTAAAAAAGGATATAAATAAAGGGAAATATAAAAAAAGTTACGTTAAGTCTTAACTAATTGTTTTAGGCAAACGTTTTTGTTTTGGTAATATCGCTGAAATTACCACTATCAGCCCCAAGTATAATATGGCGACGATGTCATTATACCACAGAAAAAAATGATCTCTTAAAACAAGAACGCAATATGTCTCAACTGATATTGCTTGATTATAAAGTTAAGTCTCTTAGAGTAAAATGATCACTCTAACGTATTAAAAATGCCGAAATCTTAAAATTCAAGAGAGAATTTCTTCGAATAAGAGTTCTGTTACTAGGTTTGAAATTGATCATTTGAATTAAAACCATTTATTTTTTACATCAACAATGAAAAAAATTTTAAAGCAAGTAAAATATTAATCGATTGAAAACATAAATCGTTTCGCCTAAGAATTATGAAAAATATTAGATGAAGATTTAGGACAATATTGATGCAAATAATATGTTGATTGGTATAAGATAGTTGCTGTTTCGCTCAAGAAATTGTTAGGTAAGCAATGAAGAGTTAAGACTATATTAAGGCAAATAACATTTTGCTTAGTATAAGATGGTTGTTGTTTTGCTCAAGACCTAGTTAGATATGCAATGAAGAGTTAAGGCGATATTAAGTCAAATAATTGTTGCTGGGTACAAGATACTGTGTCAAAGACGGAACAGTATCAAAATTTCGATGACTTTGCTAATCAAGCCTGTGGTCTAATGGTCAGAGCGAAGGACTAAGATACCGATGGACGCGGGTTCGAATCCAGCCACCCCCAGGACTTTTGGTAAATTATAATAGTTGATATGATATAATGATATAATAGTTAATGATAACATTAATAAATAATAGAAATGGAAACAAAAGTAGAAAGAAGAATAGTTGAAAAATAAAAAGGTCTAATATCAAAAATGCTGGCAGAGAGCAGAAAGAAAAAAACGAGAGATAAAAAAATGCTTTTTTTTAAAAGAGCCTTTTATTTTAGTTTTTATTTTTGAAGAGCTTTAAATTTTTCAACAAAATTAGTTTCGCTCTTAGGGTGACACATTTAGCTTTTTGAAAAAAGAGCATTAAAATTTTTATTTAAATTAGTTTCATTCTTGGTGTGATAGATGCTTCACTCAAGTAAGTTTGGTTTTTGTTGTGATAGCTCTTAGTTTTTACAATAAGATGACAGTTGAAAATTGATATAAGAAATTTTGTTCTTGGTCGGAGAACTATACGACAAAATCTTTTATTTCTCAATCTAAGACGTTTTCGAGTTTCCTTATATCGAAAACCCAAAAGATTTTAACTTAAATAATATTATTTGGTTCAAGATATCTTTTTTTTTCTGTGCAGGTGTTTGCAAATAGTGAGTTCTTTAATAGTGAGTTCAGTTTATAAAACAAAAAAAATATATAAAGGGTGTGAGGGACAGGTTTCCGAAAACTAAAAGGGTATGATCAGTCAACGTAACTGAACTATACTTTCAGTAAGAGAACCTCCTTTCGGGACTTTTTTAAAAAAATCAGTGGCGAACTTGATTGAACACTGCAGTGGCCCTTTTTTTATTTTCTGAAAGTTTTATTCACTGAAAGTTGTTCAGTAACTTTGATTGATCATGACTTTCAGTTTTTGAAAACATGTCCCTTACTCTTAACCCTATATAAACGGGGTGTGTGTGTACGGTCAACCGCACGTCAGTAGAAACTTTTTCAACTCTATTACCACGCCATAAGGTCCAAAAGTGTTTCTACTGACGTGCTGTTGACTGTACATCATAAAGCATAAGTACATCCAGGAGCACGTCAAATGAGTCCCATTGAACTTTGAACGGTCAACAGCACGTCAAGCTTGACACACTGGACTTAGCACCGCGCTTATGTAGAGATGAAACTCGCCCTCCGAGTGTCAAGCTTAACCTGCTCTCTTTCGTAACTCATATCACACACAGTATGAGGTGTGGTACAGTCGTTACGCAACAGGTGGACGTTGCCAGGTTTTTGGAACGTTGCCAGATTTTTGGAACGTTGCCAGAATTGGCCAAAACCGCAAGATATATAACTAAAGGTGTGATAATACTGAAGGGTGTAATCTGCCCATGAACTGAACAACTTTTCCCAACGAAGATAGGTCGAAATACGAAAAACCAAATTTGATTTCCCATACAAAATGCCCTATCAGCTGATGCAGTTTCTGTGGGAAATCAAAATTTATTTTGTTTTATTTCCTATGTGCCTTGGGAAAAGTTGTTCAGTTTCATGGGCAGATTCACACCCTTTAGTATTATCACACCTTTCCATTACTCGCTGCAGATATAACTCTTTTCTGGTGCAATGATAATCACATGGAGCAAACTGTGCACGTTTAGATTCTATACTTTAATTTTATGACAGTTTTATACTAAATACTTAATTTTCATGACAATTTGATAATTTTGGATAATAACAATTATATTATTTTGTAAAAGTAAAAAAGTAAGTATTTTATCAATTATAAGCAACATAATTTATTTAATTTTAAAATTTGCGGTTTACAGCTCAAGCTCAAGCTCTCGAATGGCTGAATCACAGTGAAACTATGTCAAATACACTACTATTACCTATTCTGTGTCTGTACGCTAGTACTAAAATTCTTGAATATCACCGGGTGATAAAATATCACTCAAAAAATTCAAAATCACAGATTTTTCTTTTCAAAACTGAAAATTTATATTCGTTAAATATGAAGTAGTGTATAATTGTTAATTTTTAAGTCTTTTTATTTGCATTTTGGCAATTTATCAGGGTGATTTGAATTTTTAAAGTCTCAACAGGGATATTTCATCACCCGGTGATATTAAAGAATTGGCTCCCTGTACCTAGCAAACACCTGCGTTTTCACTATTAAACATTGATTTGATTTGAAACACCGCATTGACTATACAAAGAAAAGTCGGCACTCACATTCAGTATTGCCTACAAATATGTAGGACACCCCTAGAATTGGATATGATTTTATAACATCTTGCTTAAAATGTTCTGCCATTTTTGAAAACTTCCTTTTCTTCCACAATAGTTTACACAATAAATATATCACTATCACTGTTAAAACGCAGGCAAAAACGAGCATTTTGTAGGTATTATTAACTTTCGAATGAATCGAAGTAGTTTTACCGAAAATGTAAACTGAAACGAGTTTAAAGCTGCTCTTGGTTTAAATAAGGCGAAAAGTAGAGGTGGCTCTACAATAAAGTTGACAAGAGAGATAAATTTTGCTAATATAAACCCTTCGACCAATATAAAGAGTTTGGTCGAAGTTTAAACCGACCAGTTTTTCTATTTTGCCGACCAATATCGTCCAGTATTGCAGGGTACATTCAAATTAATTCATGCAAAATTTCGGTGTTATAGTAAATATTATAACTAACTTAACTAACTTTTGAATCTATCTTTAGTCAAAAAAACTAGAAACATCTTTCGCTCGCTCGCCTGCTAACTCAATCGATATGCGAGGGGTTAAAAGACAAAAACTTCTTGATTAAATGAAACATAATTAAAAAAAAAACTTTAAATTCGAAGAAAAAAATCCCATTTCATCATCACTTGTAAGTAGGTACCTGGTTAACGAGTAGATAAATAGCCATTAACAAAAAGCTTTTCTAAAGTTACTTTTCCATTCCCGTAAAAAAAAACTTAAAAAAGTTTTTTTTTTCTAGATATTGTTATTTTCAAGATTCATCATTGTTCTAGTTTCTTCGTTGTTCTAGCCCGCGCGCTCCGCGCTCACTTCCCTCCCCTCTCGCCTCGCGCCGTCCACGCGCATTTCCACAGAAATATTTAGAATAGAAGCGACAAAAATTTTGATAATAAATTTTAAAAAAATTAGCCCTATCAAAAACCGTGAAATTGATTCTACTCTCGATTCTGAACAAACTACTTTCTCAGTTTTGCTTATTCCGTTAACACGTTGTATAAACGGGGTGTGTGTGTACGGTCAAACGCACGTCGGTAGAAACTGTTTCAACTCTATCACCACGCCATAAGGTCCAAAAGTGTTTCAACTGACGTGCTGTTGAGTGTACATTCCTCCATACACTAAAACATAAGTACATCCAGGAGCACGTTAAATGTGTCCCATTGAACTTTGAACGGTCAACAGCACGTCTAGCTTGACACACTGGACTTAGCACTTTGCTTATTTTAGTCAGTGTAGAGATGAAACTCGCCCTCCGCGTGTCAAGCTTTACCTGCTCTTGACCACCTGTTCTCTTTCGTAACTCATATCACGCACA
Organism: Athrips mouffetella; assembly: GCA_947532105.1. Lineage (NCBI taxonomy): Eukaryota > Metazoa > Arthropoda > Insecta > Lepidoptera > Gelechiidae > Athrips > Athrips mouffetella. The sequence goes on from OX383963.1 coordinate 18,486,410, forward strand.
GTGTGAGGTGAGGTACAGTCGTTACGCAACAAGTGTAAAGCTTGATCGTTGCCAGATTTACAATTCATGCAAAACTTAAATAAATAGTAAATATTTAAAAAAAAATTGTAAATATTATAACTAACTTAACTAACTCTTGAATCTATCTTTAGTCAAAAAAACTAGAAACATCTTTCGCTCGCTCGCCTGCTAACTCAATCGATATGTGAGGGGTTAAAAAACAAAAACTTCTTGATTAAATGAAACATAATTTAAAAAAAAAACCTTTAAATTCGAAGAAAAAAAATCCCTTTCATCAACACATTTGTAAGTAGGTACCTGGTTAACGAGATAGTTAAATAGCCATTAACAAAAAGCTTCTCTAAAGTTACTATTATTTAATCTGTGTCTAGAGTTAAAACTGCTTTAAATCACTTGCTTTAACAATTAAACCTGTTAACAAATTCGTTTCTGCTCTGTGGATTAAACAGACAGTGACATCAATATTATTTTACAGAACACCGAGATGTCCTTTCTTCACATTCACAGGCACTCTTTCAGACTTGACTCCAATTCATGTTCTAAGGCAGAAAGGGGTCAAAAATGCTCACGTCTGACTCTTTGTGATTGAAAGCACCAACGGAATATACAGGGTGTAACACAGAAAAATAAGGGTACTTAGAAGGAGGATTAAAGAAATAATTCGTCACAAGGTAGCGAAGGCGTCGTTCTATGGATTTGACAGGTTATTTTGAATATTTCCTAGTGATCATTGATAATTTGACATAAAAAATTGGGACATGTTGGCAGATGTCATCCCATAGTAAAATAAATTAGCAAGGTATCTATTCCGAGCGAAGCAAGGAGGTCCGAAATCTTTGGGGTGTAAGGGATGGTGTACCGAAAACTGAAAGGGCGTGCTCAGTAAACGAAATTGAACCACTTTCCCAAAGAAACATTTTTTCATTTCACAAAATTGTTTCCTTGGGAAAGTTGTTCACTTTCGTCGACTGAGCGAACATGCCCTTTTTAGTTTTCGGTACACCGACCCTTACACCCTGTATATCCGCGACCTTCATTCTTAATTCGTCCGAAGCGTGGTCCGAAGGCGTATCGGGTATACTAGAGTCTTATACTAGGGTGCCTTTCTAACTTTGATTTTCTAAAGGCACCGATGGAGATTTTGACCCTGTATTTGCTAGACTTTCTTTAGGTACGGTCAAACGCAGGTCGGTAGAAACTTTTTCAACTCTATCACCACGCCATAAGGTCCAAAAGTGTTTCAAGTGACGTGCTGTTTAGTGTACAAACGCGCTGAGATAGGGTCCTTCATGTTTGACTCTTTTTCACGTTCAAAGGCGCTTGGGATGCTCTTTCATATCTATTACACCGAGGGCGTCTCTGCATAACTCAGCATAACTCTTCCCACACAGCTTGACACATAGGACTTTGGTTCCTATTAAGTAATCAGTGAGTTCTTGACTGTACGAATATTTAAATGATTGAATGTTTTGCGGCTGTTGTATAATAAAATCTGGGCAAAATAAAATCTCAGACTACTTATTATGGTTTTTGGGTCGAGATTACTCAAGATCATGCAGCCTTTAGTTGAGAAAGTAACTTTGAAATGTTAGCCTTGTTAGCCTTCATTTCGGTGAGTTATTGTTATTTTGGGGTCACAACCTTTATTAGAGTCACTTACTGCCAGTTGACTTAAGAGCCTTTAAAAATAAAGCTCCTTTAGGTACCTACCTACTTTCTTTCTCAGAAAAACAGAAAGTGATCCTAACAGATTTAGTTGAGCTAGAAGCTTTGTACAGGTAAAAGCAAGTAAAGATTGACACTCTCAGCGCGACTTTAGCTGCTGTGGGTTTAAAAAAATAAAAACCGGCCAAGTGCGAGTCGGACTCGCGCCCTAAGGGTTCCGTACCTATCTACCATATGATATACTAAAAGCTTTTGCTCTTTGATTTTAAAAACTCCGCGACCATCCAATGTGACCCCTCTTTTATAGAAAAGTTCTTGAAACGGGAGCTCACCTTAATTGGTTAGTATTAGTTGTGAGAAAAATTTAAATATTTAATGATTTTAGACTTTTCCCTTTATTTTTACTGTGAGACCTAGCTTTTTGCGCAATTACATAATTTTAGGTCAACGGGAAGTACCCTGTAGGTTTTGCTTTTTTGCATAAATGTATGGAGATGAGGACATAAAAAGCCTTATCTTTTGATTGCGTCGTTGTAAAAAATTGAAATTTTCAGATCTTGTGTGGTCCACGGACTTTAACATTCAATACAATTTCAACCTGATACCTCTTTTCGTTCGTGAGAAAAAGGGTCTTGACAGACAGACTGACAACAAAGTGATCCTATAAGGGTTCCGTTTTTTTATTTTGAAAACCGTTCTGACGATAGAGCAAAAACAAAAAAAAATAAGTTTCTTGTACGGCAACCCCCCTTATTTTTTTTAATTTTTATTTTAAGGTGATATATTTGTTTTAAAAATACATATTCTGTGAAATTTCCAAACAGCTACCTATGTCGGTTCAACAGATACAATTTTCAACCTAGTAAAAAACTATACATTTTTGAAATTATGCCTCACTGTGCATCTCAGTCGCGTCCTGCTGGGAAGCACCACTTCTAATATGTTACCTGTGGGTATGTACTTGACTCCTGCCTGCCAAGTTTCATCCCAGCAGGTTTAGGTGCAAGGTTCGCCCTCTTAGTTATCCTACTAATAATAAATGGTACAGCAGCACTGCACTTACTTTCTCGCGATATACCTACGAGTCATCATTCGACAGTGTCCCCACCGGGAATCGAACCCAGAACTTCCGGATCAAGAGCCGAATGCTATAACTACTAGATTATAAAGGGCTGCGGATAGCAAAGAGTAAATAAGAACCAAGTGCAAACTTAAGTTTGTAATTCCATACAAGTATATGGAAATACAAACTTACCTATACTAGATTTATGTAAAAATGTTTAAATGAAATATGCAGTCAGGTACAAAACCAATTTAGAATTCCAATTTGAAGCATTAAAATAAGCTCAATGAAACCGATTTTGAGTAAATCACATATTTAAATTTTAGTAGTAAGGGAACACCCCTTATATGAACTTCCACAGACCAATGGATACTGCCGAAAGATACCTTGCATGGAGAGTCTTAGTCATGCAAAATTTCATCAAGATCGTTTGAGCAGTTTTTGAGCAAATCGCAATTATTCATTTCCATTGTATGACAGCTACCCTCAAAAAGAGAGCCAGTAAGAAACCACTCAGTGTCCTTTGATGAATTTACAAGAAAATCTTAAATTAAAAATATGGTGTCAATCGGACTATTCGTTTAGCCGCTAGGCCAAAGCGTGACGGACAGACCGACCGACGGACCGACCGACCAAGCGACGGATGGACGGACATTTTTGGGAGACTTGTTTTTTATTATGTATAAGTGATGAACACATTTTTGACAAAATTAGAAAATCTTTTTTTTTCACGAATACAATACCTTTCTCGCTCCGTTCGAAAGTAAAATAAATGGTACAGCAGCACTGCACTTACTTTCTCGCGATATACGAGAGTCATCATTCAACATTATCCCCGTCGGGAGTCGAACCCAGAACCTCCGGATCAAGAGCCGAATGCTCTAACTACAGTATTATAAAGGCTGCGGATAGTAATGAGTAAATAAGTACCAACTGCAAACTTAAGTTTGTAATTCCATACAAATAATATGAAAATACAAACTTACCTATACCAACTAAACTGAAAAATTGCATTTTTCATTGCATTCTCTCAAACGCCTTCAAAGTTTTTTACCCCTGAAGACTAAAATTTCCCTTGCCCAATCTCTCCTCTTACCTATCCTTGACTACGCCGACTCATGCTATTTGGACGTCACTGAGGAGCGATTAAACAAGCTTGAGCGCCTCCAAAACTTGTGCATTCGATTTATTTTCGGATTGCGCAAGTACGACCACGTGTCTCACTTGGCTCACTCAAGTGGCTCCCAATTCGTTTTCGCAGGAATACTCATATCCTTTCTCTCCTCTATAACATTTTGTATAATCCCTCTTCCCCGTCTTATTTACGTGAGCAATTCTGTTTCTCTCGGTCACAAGTTAAGCCTTGCCGCCCCAGCGTCAAGACTAACTTGTGTATCCCCTCCCACCACTCTGATTTCTATTCCTACTCCTTCACCGTTCATGCGGCTAGGCTGTGGAACTCCCTCCCACACAATGTTCGCGATAGTCCCTCTATCACTATCTTTAAAAAGCGAGTCAAAGAACACTATCTTTCCCTGTCTTAGTTATCCATATATTTATTAGTTAGGTATTATTTATGTATAGTATGCATATATATTTTATATATACAAATATATATATATTATATATTTATTTATTTTATATGTGTAGTAGGTTTACATATTTAAATTAGATACCGCTATGTGTAATTTTTTGTTGATACTTTTTATATAACTTTCGAGTTGCGCACGATCTATCTGCCTTCTCCAATAGCATTCACGCTAGCCTAGGTCTGCTGGAAGACATTTCTATATCGAAATAAGTAGTACCTGTTGTGTCGTCTTTCTATATGTATTGTCCATTGTATTTTTCTTGTGTGCAATAAACAATAATAATAATAATAACTAGATTTATGTAAAAATGATTTAATGAAATATGCAGTCAGGTAGAAAACCAATTTAGAATCCAAATTGTAGAACATCAAAATAAGCTCAACGAAACCGATTTTGAGTAAATCACATTTAAAAAATTTAGTAGTAAGGGAAAACCCCTTATATGAATTTCTAGGGACCAGTTGATACTGCCGCAAATACCTTAAATGGAGATGCTTGGTCATGCAAAGTTTCATCAAGATTTTAAGAGCCGTTTTTGCGAAAATTACAATTTTTCATTTTCGTTGTATGACAGCTACCCTCAAAATGAGAGCCAGCAGGATACCACTCAGAACCCTTCGATGAATTTGCATAAAACTCTTAAATTCAAAATATGGTGTCAATCGGACCATTCGTTTAGCCGCTAGGCGGACGGACATTTTTGAGAAAATTAGAAAAACTTTTTTTTCACGAATACAATACCTTTCTCGCTCCGCTCGAAAGCAAAAATCGATTCTCCATTGAAAATCTGATCCGGTAAAGTATGGAGAATAATTTTTTTTCTATTTAATTTCCAAAAGTTGTAGTTAGAACAAAAGTTGTTCACTTACATGGGTAGAACTACCCCCCAAGAGGTTTTAAAAAAACCGGCCAAGTGCGAGTCGGACTCGCGCACTGAGGGTTCCGTACCACCACATAAACATTAGTTGAAATTTCAGTAAGTTATGTGCTAGATTTTTTGAGTCCGACACGCGCTTGACCAAATTTTATTATTTGTTGTTATTTTATTACTATAAACGTACCAATTTTCAAGTTTGTAAGTGTTCCCGTTTTTAAATAGAACTAAAACAAAAATCGCCTCAGCGACCATCCAACTCGACCCCTCTCTTATATGAATGTTCTTGAAACGGGAGCTCACCACAATTGGTTACCATTAGTTGTGAGAAAAGTTGTAATATTTAATGATTTCAGACTTTTCCCATTATTTGTACTGTGAGACCTAGCTTCATGCCAAATTTCATAATTTTAGGTCAACGGGAAGTACCCTGTAGGTTTTGCATTTTTGAATAAATGTATGGAGATGAGGACATAAAAAGCCATATCTTTTGATTGCGTCGTTGTAAAAAATTAAAATTTTCAGATCTTGTGTGGTTCATGGATCCTAATATATGGTATTAATTTCAACCTGATACCTCTACCCGTTCGTGAGATAAAGGGTCTTGACAGACAGACAGACAGACAGACAGACGGACAACAAAGTGATCCTATAAGGGTTCCGTTTTTTCTTTTGAGGTACGGAACCCTAAAAAGGGATGAATTTCTCAAAATTGTTTGTTAGCGGATCATCATCCCATAAAACGTCCACTGAAGGACAAGGAGCTCCCTCCAGAATTCCAGCTTTTGCAGGAACAATGTGGTGGGGAAGTCAATACTCACCATGCTTGTCAGCGTCGCGACTGGTCCATGCACCGCGGTTGTTAGTGACCGCAGTAAGTAAGATGGTACGATACACAGGACACTACTGCCTATCCTCTAGTTCATATGCCGGCATCCACACGGATTCTTAGCTGACACTGACGTTATAATAACCAGCTATATGCCCAGCCAGCTCAATCCGTTTAGTGGTTTGAGTTATGCGTTCATAACATGGCCCGCTCCTCCACATCGCTTTTAGTACCAAGCTACTGTCTAAACACTATTAATGGCAGGTTTAAAGGTACAGGTTTAGGTTTAAGGTGTTTTGTTTGGTTCAAGGTAGGTATATACTTACAGCATGATTTTTTATTCACCAGAAAAAAATTAAGGGATGATTCTGCCCATGAAACTGATCAACTTTCCCCAAGGAACATAGGTCGAAATACGAAGAACCAAATTTAACCTCCCATACAAAATGGGCTATCAGATGATGCAGTTCCTATGGGAGGTCAAAATTTTATTTTCGTATTTCGACCTATGTTCCTTGGGAAAAGTTGTTCAGTTTCATGGGCAGAATCATCCTTTAATTTTTTTCTGGTTAATAAAAAATCACGCTGTATAGGTTTGTGCAGTGCGTCTGCGTCGACGGCCGTCTAACGAAGTACAGTCAACTGCAAGTGACCCCTATTTATTACAGAGAGAACCTAACCTAACCCAACCCCAAGGTACCCCCTTCTGGCTCTAACATGAGTTTTTGGATTTCATCTAGGAATTGTCGTTGCCAAGACGAATCAGACGAGTCCAAACTCGGTTTGCGTTGTGTCGTTATATTATAAAGTTTCTATAGCCACCTTCTGGCTCCATCATCAGATCAGCTCCATGCCATAATAATATTGTAAAAAAATTCAAGATGGCGGCGGGGCACTATGCCACTAATGTTCGAACCCCTTTCAACTCAATCGGAAACCGGGAAGTGGGTCTTTAGCAAGATTTGATTACTACAATGACGGACAGACCGACGGGCGGCCGGGACAGATGAAACTAAATAAAATAAAAATTTTGGTATATCCGGACAGAAAGTTGCACGAAGTATCTTTAAAGTTAAAGCTTCTTTAAATATATCGCTAACGTTTTGTGTTTTGATAGGTACCTCAGAAAGTAATAACAATCAATTAATATTTAAAGTAGCTTCATCTTTGATGAAGCTTTGTGTAACTGGATGTGAGAGTATTGTCCTTTAATTACTTTGGTACAACCAACAGAACGTCAGTAGAAGCACTTTGAACCGTATGGCATGGTTGTGCAATTATTTTGTCTGACGTGTGGTTGACCGTTCATAAATTCACAATTACAGTTAGTGCAGTAGGTACCTACTTTGATATTTTATGATTTCTTTTTTTTTATATCAAATCTATGAATTTAAAGAATAATTTCTAGCCTTTCAAATTTTACCTTTATTTATTCAGCTGCTATATTTTTTGTCTACTTGAAAAATAAGTTGTATACTTAGCAAAACAAAGTTGCGTGCGTATGTGGTTTTAGGCGTGTAACTAAAGAAAAGAATTTACTAGGTAGAATCATAACAAGTTTAGCTGTTGTACAAACATGACGGGAATTTTGTTTTTATTTACTGTATTTCTGTGTGTGACTTCATGTTGTGGTCAAGGTAAGTTGTTCATAAATTGCAGTATTAAAACCTGATTAGCAGGCACACACGACAGCAAGTAAGTGGTACAAAAACCAGTATAATAATTATTATTATTTAATACTCGTAAGCTTAGCAGTGCTATGCTATAAACGCCCGAAACCACAGAGACCCGCTCCAGATAAAAGTATTGCTACTGACGTGCGCCCGTGTGTACGGTCAACCGCACGTCGGTAGAAACTTTTTCAACTCTATTACCACGACATAAGGTCAAAAGTGTTTCTACTGATGTGCTGTTGAGTGTACCTAAAATAAAAATATAATCTTAAGATAAGATGTGTTAGAAAATACATAATTTTTGTATGACAATGACCTGTAATGTAATTCTAGTAAACTTAAGTTTCATATTCAGCCTAAAATTTATTTATTTTATTAGGTGAATACAACAGTACACAACACAACTTTCCAATATATTTTATACCTACAATCAATCAATGTTATACCTAAAAAATTTTAGCATGGCAAAAGCTCACAAACTCATTTTGCAGCTATATAAAGGCTATTGTGCTCCATGATTAATAGTAATCAGCTAAAGCTGTCAGAAAAAACAAGTTTGTAAAACAATGTTATTTTTTCAGTCAAATATACTCTGGTTTGTCTGGTTCGTGGTAGTTTGTCTGGTTCTATGGCTGCAAAATGTGTTTGTAAGCGTTTGCCATGCTAAAAATTTTTAGGTATAGAACATCATACTTGTTTTGTACACCCTGTACAGTTAAAACTAAAAATAAATAAAAATCTATTAAAACAATCATTTTACTTATTTGTAACATTTGCTAAATGTGATAAATGATAATACTTTTTGTCTTCTTCGCTTATTGCATTTGGTGCTCCGGAAAGAGGATCTTTGCCATCATGGCTCTTAGGAAAAGCTATGACATCTCTGATTGATTCTGCATTGCAAGCAATGCCTACAAGCCTGTCTATTCCTAGTGCTATGCCGGCATGAGGGGGGCAGCCACTCTTAAGAGCATTTAGGAAGTGGCTTAAAGACCCTGATTCAATTTTCAAAATGTTGAGTAATTTCTCCTGTAGTTCTACATTATGTACACGGACAGATCCACCTCCAACCTCATTGCCATTCAAGACTAGATCATAAGCCAAAGACCTCACTTTCAATGGATCTGTATCTAATAAGTGCAAGTCATCAGGATGTGGGGCAGTGAAAGGATGGTGGCAAGTCTCCAAACCATTCTCACCTTTGACAAACAATGGAAAATCCACAACCCAAAGAGGCTCTACTGTTTCTTTTAGGGTCAGTAACCTTTTTGACTTCAAAATTGTGGCAACCATTTCACGGAGCTCTCCCAAACTTAAACAAGTATCTTCATATGTATTTCCTAAAGCAATAATACCAGCATTTTCTTCACCAATAATTTCTTCAAGTTTTTCAATAAAGTATATTCCCAATTTCTTTTGAATCTTCTCTGGAACTATAATATTTGTTACATATTTTACAGCCAATTCAATAATTTTTGCCTCCACTAAGGAATTTGTATTGCCAATTTTTTTTGGGAATGGAAGTACATAAGCATGAAAGTTTGGCTCATTAGCTTTCCGAAGAAATAAATGCTTGATGTTTTTTAGCTCCAGTCCATAAACTAAATTTGGTTTGTCTGTTCCATAATTCTCTAATGCTTCCTTGTATGAGATTCTTCTAAATGGTGGTTTAGGCATTTCTTTTGCATATGTTTCATAAAGCAGATTCTCAATTAAAGATAAAACTCCATCTAAAGTAGTGAATGATAGTTCAATATCAAGTTGAGTGAATTCTGGCTGTCGGTCAGGTCTGGTAGTTTCATCCCTATAGCATCGGGCAACTTGAAAGTACCTATCAACTCCACCAGACATCAACATTTGTTTGAACTGCTGAGGACTTTGCACTAGAGAATAAAACAATCCTGAGTGATGAGTCGGCACAACAAATTCTCTGGCTCCTCCTGGTGTTCTACAGAAGAGAGTGGGTGTTTCAACTTCAACGAAATTGTGTTTTTCTACTAAAAATTTTCTCATGTTATGCAACAGGTTAGACCTTAATCTTAACCTATTTTGCATTTCTGGAAATCTCAAATCTATGTAACGGTGCTGTAACCTCAGTTGCTCATTAGCTTTCTGATATTCTCGTATATTAAATGGAATATTATCAGCTGTATTTATCACTTCTAACTTATCTAATACAACTTCAACATCTCCTGTTTCCATTTTTGCATTAATCATATTCTTTGGTCTGAGTACCACAGTGCCCTCAACTTTGACCACAGTTTCTAATGGCATGTTCATATTTAGGCTTGTTTCCCCGACAATGCATTGAGTAAGTCCATAAGCGTCTCTAATCAATATAAACTTGGATAACCTGATGAATTGCACCCAACCACACAAGACTACTTTCTGTCCAACATTCTCTGGTCTCAATTCCCCGCAAGTATGAGTTCTGTATGAAAAAGAGTTGAGATCTCTTTCAGATGACACGTTTTCTATTGTTTGTTGTTTCGTATGCTGTAATTTCTTTGCAACTACGTAACTTTGAAAGTTATAGGTTATATGTTGAAAGTTTGACAAACTGTGGAAATTTGTAGCTCCAACAAAATTAGTCACTTTTAAACATTTTTGAGGGTTAGAAACTGTTGTTTTCAGTGGTTTTATAATAGAGTATTCGTTTAAGTGAATAATTCTTCGCCACATTGTGAGTTATTATAATTCTTCAAATTGATCTCAAATAAGTCCAAATAATTTAAATGTTTATTAACTAGGTAGTCAGTTCTGTAAATTTAAGATCACGGCAAGTTTATGCAGGCACACTTGATCTAATTTAAGCAAAATACAAGCAATACATTACTGAAAAAACTTTGTTTACATTCGCCTGCTTGGTTTTTTTTTTTTTGGTTTCATTCTTCCTTTCGGAAAGGCAAAGAGTACAAAGCCCATACAGCCATGTCTGATGTGTTTAATCTTTCTTTTTGCTCCCCTCGTAAAGCGATAGTGAACTTTACGAAGGAAAATGTTCGTGACTTTTTGGGACAACACAAACGGGGCTTAAACACGAGATCACTTGAAATCTTCATCAGCTGCGCACTCCGTAGTAAATTAACTGCATAACACACTATCTTTATTATCCACTAAATCACTAAATGCACAAAAAAACAAAATTTCAATTAAGCAGGCAAACGCCCATGTCGAGTTCCCGCCAAAAAGTCATTCGCCTGCTTGCATATTGACATTAGTTTTTCTTTTTCGACATGAGCTGCGTTCCGTTTTACCAAAGATATCGATTTTATTGCTGACAGCGCGCTCTAAAGCGTCCCGAATCACTGTGTATCCCAGCCACCTATACTAGTCGGTCAAAAACTCAGTTAAGTTTTACAAAAATCAAGAAATCTTTGAAAATCTAATGTTTTTCATAAACTTTGTTTGCGAATGTGAAAATATATCTTTTTTTACTTGTGAATTAATCATTAATACTAAGAACGGAAGCGTAAATAATCCGTATACGAAAGATCAAAGGACACATACTAACGATCAAAAGGCAGTCTTATTTCGAAAAGCCATGCCATGGAAATCCGTCTCAAGAGGAAAATCTAACAGAACTGACGAAATAATGTAGCAAGCAGCACGTTCAAGTTCCCGTTCATTGACCCTAAACAGCTCTACCTATTCGGACCACTGCCGATTACCCATCATCTACCGGTCACCCATCATCTACCATTGACTCGTCTTCCGCCGGTCACCCATCAATATCATCCACCGGTCACCCATCTTCGTCCGGACATCAATCACGTACCGAAAACCTATCACTCTGATAACCCTTCTGACCGATCACCCATCATCTACCTATTTTCCTCCGCCTACCCTTCATCACCAGCCACCCATCACAAAACAAAACTACCTAGGTATGGTATATAAGTAGGTACAATACTTACTAGTATAAAGCCTTTTTTTTTAGCCATCGCCGATGCTGTCACCCTCGCACACCTGTCCGCACCGCGCGAATCCGCGCGCATCGCATGGGGCGGTGTGATTTGTGGCAGATTTCTACCAATTTGGCTATTGAATTTTTATTTTGACTGATTTATGTTGTTGAAATACCTTGGTTTATTCGTCCAAGCTAAATACAAATACATTATATATTCTTTATTGCACACAAATAACATACAGCTTTTAAATGAAAATTGTTTACAAAGGCGTATTGTTTATATAGCAGGTTTTAGAATAGTTACACCGACAGAAACTCTAAACTACACTTAACAATGTTTTCAATGTTCTCACAATGAAACAATTTTATCGCATTTCATCTTCCGCATCTGGCAGCACCGAAACAACGCGTGGAGTGGCGTGAGGCCACGCGGCGGCGATCCGCACGGGCCGCGCGCAATAATGCGATCGCATCGCCTGGGGGTTCGACTAATTCCGGTATTGCGATGCGACTAGGTGCGCGAGGTCCCATAGATTTTCATACAAAGTACTATTCAAAATCCGCGAGGCGATCCGCCCCAATGCGCTTGCACCTTATGGTTCTTTTATACTTACCTACCTGGTACCTTCTATTTCTATAAGCAGGTTTCACAACCTACTCCATGACGTAACCATATTTCTCTCCGACTGCCAGGTTGCGCATTGGCAGACTAACGTTTTGTGGATCTAAGGCCCTACTCTCTCAAAAAAGTTGCTTTGTACTCGATGACGTAGGATAAAGGTAGTCGCACATATAGGAGCACCGCGCGCATTTTGGTCACCCCAGGTGCTGGCTGAGAAGATACCCTCGCACTTTGATTTTAGAAGATTATGTTGACGAAATACAAATACAAGATGTAGCATATTTAGAATATTTACACCAACAGAGATCCTAAAGTGTATGTCGCTTTTTTTTGCATGTTTTCGCTTTTTTGTTTTAGAGATTACGCTTTTTGAAAAACTACTATCGTATTTTCGTATTCCGCATCTGGCAATACCAAACAAGAGCGCGACGCGATGCGATGCGATCGCACCAAGGAACATTATACAGGGTGTTCGGCAGAACGTTGGACATACGAAAATGGCGGGTAAATGGGGTCGTCAGCTACTTGCTCAACCTCAATGATTTCAAATTTTCGCCACGGATGTATTTTGAATTTTTTGGAATTTCATCACTTCTTAAACTTTAAAACTTCTACAACTTTTTTTTAATCTTCTTCTGGAATGTTGGTAGATTCATTTAAAATTAGTATTTGGCGCAGATACTTGATATAATAAAAGATATGAGCCCCCAAACATACAAAAAGGGATAAAGTAAATCTTAAAGCTCAAGTTCACATTGCTTTAAAAAAAAAACTGAAAGTGATAGAGCCAAGGAGGTTTTAATCCACGCTACGCTCTAGGAAGGAGTGTTTAATGCAAAAATCTTGCTACACAAATTTAGTCAATCGTATATTGTAATACGGAATGAATTCCTGTGATTCGCGAAGAAGAGAAATTGTGCCGAGCGAGAGGTCAATTAGTCGCGGTTGTGTCACGCTCACACAGTTGCCATAGCAAAACGAAATTGCGGGTTGGTAGGAAAACATATTTTGACATTATGCTTGGTTTTCATATAGAAAACCTTTTTAGAGCTAAATCTTAAAAATTTAATACTTTTCGGGTGCTTTTGGTTCTGTGATTTATCTAGGAAACTCTCAAAAATATTTTTGATCTAATTGTGTTGTTTAAGGTCAAGCAGGTTATGTACTTCTTCATTGGTCATCAACCTTTTTGGTAATATTTTTTAATACATTACTGGTATCCCCGTCTTTGACACATTTTTATGTCATGCTAAATGTTGTTTAAAATCGCGTATTTTTTCTGGAAAAACAGTGAAATATTGTAGAGTAAATGACTGCAAAATTGATAGTTATGCTATTTGCGGAATATTCTTCTATGGGTATGCATTATTCCTTTAATTTTTCTATGAAAAAGCCGAACTGTTTTACGTATGAAGTAGGGTGGCTGTAATGTACGATATTTGAACACAAAGGAAACTAAAAAGGTACAACCACACAGTGGCGTGCCTAGGGTTTCCGAATAGGGCAAGCCGAGAGATACGTTTCTGTAAGTTTTACAGTTTTTCCTCACTTATCTCATCATTCTTCACTTTCATACGCACTTGCTGGCCTGGACCAGCTCATAAGGCACACTGAAGATATACTACTACTACTTCATTGGATTCACAAACATATTAGCAATTGCATACCTTCAGTGGCTTTGAAAAAAGCCGTTTGGTTTGTTTGAGCGAATTATATTAAGGTCGACTTCTTATCTTTGCTTGCCTATTGAGAGATTTTTTTTCTTTTGATCAAAGTTAAGAGACTTTACCTTTTCCTTGCCTTACAACTTTAAATCCTTACAAGGAAATATAACTTCTGCCATTTTTTCGAACAAAGTAATCACTTTTTACTGATAAAACACTACACAAACAAAACAAACAAATCCATCCGCTCAAACCCAAACAAGAAAAACACAATAAAGTGAAGTTGGAACACCACCGCGCACTCGCCGAATTTTCGCATTCACTATGAATCCGTGTACAACTTCATACGCAAGCAGGGCTTTTTAGTCTAGTACTGATTGCTATATAAACCTACGCATAGCTATATCCTTATAGTGCACATTTTCAATAGGTAAGAAAGAGATATGCCGGCTGGAATCGAAGCCCGCTTGCAAGCCAGCGCGTGCGAGCGAGATGACTAGCCGAGTCTCAGTGGGTGACACTGCCTCTCGCGGCTCGGTTGCACGGCGGGACGCGCGACTTATTTTTAAAAGTAAAATAGCGCGAACTTTTAAAATAAATATTTCGGACTCTCCGCTCTCATTAATTTGATTTTTTATTTGTTCTTGATTCGTAATCGATAATTATTTTTATAGGGCAAGCCCGGCTTTTGGGCTTGTATGACAGTACCGCCACTGCCAACCACATCAGTATTGTGGGATGTGAATCTGCAGAATCTGCCCATAAAACTGAACAACTTGTCCCAAAGAATATTATGATGAAATAACATTATGATGAAGATATCTGAATCTAAACATGAAAGAGAAAAACAGCTTGCATTAGTTTTAAAAGACAATCAAACAAAACAACGGAACCTGTACTGTTGTACAATAATAGGAAAATAGTACATCTGATGCTGCCGGTTATTTGCTGCGTTCTTATTGACGACATGCGGGAAGCCAATAATTCACACGCCTGCCCTGCGCGATAGATATTTCGAGCCATTTACGGTCAGCATCAAAGTTTTGTGCCGGGCATTATTGAGAGATTTTATGTGATGCCCTTGGGTTGGAATTTGTTTAAAAAAGTTTCAGATGTGGACAGATGTCACTTGGTAGGTAAGAATGATTCATTCATTTAAAAAATAAAAAAAATACGATCGAATAGAGAACCTCCGCCTTTTTGAAGTCGGTTAAAAAGTAGGTGGCTCGCAATTAGGCCCAAATGAAGTTGGTTGATGATGAGTTTTTAGAAGAATACCAACAAAAACCTGTATCGACCTGTTGTTCCCGGACAGCCAGACGGATCGCAAATATAGATGGACGAAGAGACAGCTAATGTTACGAGGGCTGTTCAATAAGTAGTGAGAATGAACAACGTATTGGTTTTAAGTCTTTTGATGTTTGTGAGTATTTATAGTTTATTTCAGTAAAAAGATTTCAGTAGAAGACTTGGGCGATGCAATATTTTTTATGGCTTTATTGTTACATATTATGCAAGCCAGCGCCAGCTCCAAATACCAGACATGGGAAACAAAACAATTTATTTACAACTGCACATTCAAGGTGTTTTTAAATATTGTTCTGGTTTGATCACACAATTAAAAGTTTTATTTGTTGTACTACATTTTTGAACTATCGCGGTTCCAGGTTGTGGCGGCCCCTTTTCATTGAATTCAAGTCGTATTTGTAGTCTTTTTCACATTTTTTTATGTAAACGACACTGTATTCGTCCATTTTTACAGTAACTAGGCACGTCTACTATTTAAAAACAATTATTTCTAAATAAATGTAAAGTCAGAACTGAATCGATTAAATAAGAAATAAAATCTAATATTTGTTCGATTATTTTGTTACATGTCGTACCTATAATGAATTTTGTTTATCAATAAACAATAAATCATCTGAGTTGTGTTTAGGTTTCTGCTATGATAAGTTTAGAGCAAAACCTGAATGAAAATGAAATTGTTTAAGGTTGTTAATTTTAAAATCTTATCTAGTTCTTAAAGACGAAACCATTATACTGTTTTAAACATTTAGGGAACTTTAGGCTTATTAGAAATTGATTTGAGTAATTACTGTACTTTATGTAAAACTGTTTGTTTCCTGAAAATAAACAAAAAAAAATACACGTCAAATTTTATTAATTGCTTTGCTTCTTGATGATGAGGCATGCAACGTACCTGGGGAACAATTCTTGAATATCACCGGGTGATAAAATATCACTCAAAAAATTAAAAATCATAGATTTTTGTTTTCAAAAGTTGAGATTTATCTTCTTAAAATATAAAGCAGTCCTTGATTGATAATTTTCATGTATTCTGATTTACCTTTCAACAGTTTATCAGCGCAAATGTGAATTTTTAAAGTATCAAAAGTGATATTTTATCACCCGGTGATTTTCCAGAATTCCCTGGGCTTTTCTGGAAAGCAAGAAGAAAGAAATAAAAAAAGGTTCATTTTGGAAACAAACAAAAAGAATGCTGCTGCTGAAAAAACTCTGACCCAATTGTTGAATATTACCGAGTGATAAAATATAATTTTTGAGACATCAAATAAGACAGTGGGTGCTATGGGCGGTGGTGGTGACCACTTACCATCAGGTGGCCCACCTGCTCGTTTGCTCACTTTTAACATAAAAAATATCAAATGTACCCTGATTGGTTTAGATTTTTAACAAATAAAAATGTAAACCATAATACATGAAAAGTAACAATCAATCACTACTTTATATTTAACGAATATCATTCTGCACTTTTGTAAAGAAACATTTTTAATTTTTAATTTTTCGGGTGATAATTATTTATCATCCGGTGTTATTCAAGAATTGAGCCCAAGGTACTCATGACATGTTTGAATAATATTCATGACATGCACATACCATGCTTGAATAATATTCTCATGTTGTACATGACATCCCATGAAACATACACTGTACGTACATTACGATACCCACGGGTGGAGATGGGTTGGTACTTGGTACTATACTTTGCCGGCACCAAACGGACTTGACTTCATTTACCTCTATGACTCTATAATTGAGCCACGAGCCAAGCGAGTGGTTCTAAAGAAGAATCCTCAGCGTTGCGAGGATTTTAAGACACGAAACACTTCGTTGCCGAGAGAAACACAACTTATCAGGTAGAAACTAAAGGATAATATCCTGACAAATAAAATATTTAAAATGAAGCTGCTGTTCCAGAGGGCTTTAATAACATTACATCCCCCAGCGTAAAATAGTAAGGTCACCCTACTGTGTGAAAGAGATGCCACCGCGACTATTGGATATACTCGTCGTCACGCTTTTTTTGGCCATTCATCTCTCCATCCTAGAGCGTAGCGTGGATTAAAACCTCCTTGGATAGAGCCACTGACCTCTATATATACAAGTATATATAGAGGTCAGTGGATAGAGCGCTTCTACTTCTATCAAAACATGGCTAGGGTATGACCCAAGGAGGTTTGAGTAGCAGCTCTTGCTGCTAAGGAGGGAGCCATAAGCGTAGCACTTTCTTGCTAGGGACCTCCATACTAAAATGTATGGATTTTTTTCAAATCCTAAAAACGTAAAATTTTTATCTTTCTCTCTGAGAAATATGTGACATGGGACTAATAAATGCTACTACCACAGTTTTTCTGGTGAAAACACTTACCATTCAGGAAAACAACGGTGTTCAAAATCACGCATAAAATGGCTATTACGGATTATTTACGCTTCCGTTCTTAGTATTAATGATCAATTCACAAGTAAAAAACTTAATATTTTCACTTTCGCAAACATTATATTTTTAAAGATATCTTGATTTTTGTAAAACTTATCTGAGTTTTTTGACCGACTAGCATGGGCGACAGTGCGACGCTTTACACTTCACTAGCTCATACAGAATATGTATATGGCGGACTCTATAGTTTTTTACTCTGAAGATTAATTATGACCTTTCTAACGGTATGTCATTTGTTTTTTTTTCAAGCATTTTATGTTTTATTCGCAAATTTTGACATTTTCGACTAAACTCTACTTTTGCGGAAAGTGAAATATTTTGCGAAATTTATCTTGAATTTACCTACAAGGAGGACACTTCAACTAGATACATTGATGAGAGACTTGCTTAGATAATTTAATCACAACTTTTGTTCAAATTGACGCCCTCCATTTGTAATGCAAGCTCGGCATCTGTTCCTTATTTCTACTGTTGTGGTTCGGAGTAACATTTTCTGTTCCTTTGTCTCTAATAAAGCACCAATTCGCTCAATCAACTCTTTAATTAGCCTATTGAAACCTGCCCAAACATTCACACCAAATCTTTTAAAGCGTCACGTGTGGATTTTGGTCCTTACCTCGCCGTGGTGTAGTATTTACAACTTTTGGGTGTTCGGCAGAACGTTGGACGTATACGAAAATGGCGGGTAGATGGGTCTCTGCTACTTGCTCAGCCCCAATGATTTCAAATTTTCGCCACGAATTTTTTTTATTTGGATATTTTTTTGGAATTTCATCACTTCTTAAACTTCTACCCCATCTACCCGCATTCTCACATGTCCAACGTTCTGCCGAACTAAGTTGTAAATACTCACACCACGGCGAGGTAAGGACCAAAATCCACACGTGACGCTTTAAAAGGTTTGGTGTGAATGCTTGGGCAGGTTTCAATAGGCTAATAAAAGAGTTGATGGAGCGAATTGGTGCTTCATTAGAGACAATGAAACAGAAAATGTTACCCCGAACCACAACAGTAGAAATAAGGAACAAATGCCGAGCTTGTATTACAAACGGAGGGCGTCAATTTGAACAAAATTTGTAATTAAATTATCTAAGCAAGTCTCTCATTAATGTAACTAGTTGAAGTGTCCTCCTTGTAGGTAAATTCAAGAACATGCCCGATTTCAATCCAAGATTGCATTATTACCAACATTCCATGATAAATTTCGCAACACATTTCAGTTTCCGCAAAAGTAGTTTTGTCGAAAATGTCAAAATTTGCGAATAACACATAAAATGCTTGAAAAAAAAAACAAATGACCTACCGTTAGAAAGGTCATACCCTAGAAGCGCTCTATCACTTTCAGTTTTTTAAAGCAATGTGAACTTGAACTTTAAGATTTACTTTACCCCTTTTTGTATGTTTGGGGGCTCATATCGTTTTTATATCAAGTATCTGCGCCAAATACTAATTTTAAATGAATCTACCATCATTCCAGAAGAAGACCAAAAAAAGTTGCCAGTTTTATCAATTTTTAATGAAGTTGTAGGAGTTTTAAAGTATAAGAAGTGATGAAATACGTATTTAGGGCATTCAAAATTTCGATTTTTGTAGTAATTAGTAAATGTAAATATTTACAAGTTAATCGAAATCGTTAATGGTTAAATTTATTGAATAAAAAATTGTTAAATTTATTGTTTTTATTTATCTGTAGGTATACAAGTTAATCGAACCCCGACCTTTGAACTAAATAATAATTTGCTATAACTTCCGATCCTGCACACATCTGTTACTATAACCTGATCGATTGTAATCGTATATTACGGGATATTTTTCTATTAACTCGCAAAACGCGATATTAAATCGCATATTGTCACGCATTTTCATAATACTGCGGACGGATGTGTGTTTTCGTATGGCATGCCACCTCAAACTGCGGTGCGGTGCGGGCGGGAAGCGACACCTGCGCTGCGCCCATAGAGGAAATAAATCACTCCGTGCTGCGCCCTCACCTCAACCTCGCCACGCGGCGCCATATCACTTCGATAATATATTTTGTATGAAACACGAAGTGACGGGAGCCGCGACCGTACCATACCCTCGCCTCGCCCTCGACCGACGCCTCATTGATATGTCCCGGGCCTAGGCGGCGGGACATATCAATGAGGCGTCGGTCGTGGGTGAAGTGAGGGTATGGCGGCGCGACCGTGCCATACCCTCGCCTCGCCCTCGACCGACGCCACATTGATATGTCCCGCGCCTAAGAAATTCAGTATTTTAATAATCTAAGAAAGAAATAGCGGTATAGCATGTTATACCTTTCTCTTTCTTTCACTTTGCTTCATCCTTCTCTCTCTGGCCGTGTAAAATGAGGGCTTTAAAAAAATTGGTGATTTTAGATTTACAATGTGATCGAAACAACGAGATATTAAGCTGTAATGGTTGCCCGCCCGAAAGAACATGCAAGAACCGTAACATTCAATTCAATTGCCTGGTCCAGCCAAACTGCAGTCAAAGCTGTGTTTGTAAGAAGGGATACATTAGAAACTATGCCAACGAATGCATTTCAGCAACAATATGTGGTAGGTATGAACTGTAAAACATTAGAATAGTTATAGAAATTGTATTAAATGTAACCCGCAAGTAACTCCGATGCTGACGGTTATTTCTATCCAACTCAATGATCTACCCATTTTTACTTATAATTTTTTTTTCAGATAGCTGCCTAGGGCGAAATGAGTTTTGGGATTGCGGTTCAGAGTGTGATAACGTATGCGATACCCTTCATATTCAAAATCGCACAAATTGTCCAATAATAAATATAGTCTGCAACCAGAAATGCTACTGCAAAGATGGTTATGCAAGGGACGCAAATGGTGACTGTGTTCCTGTTAATAAGTGCTGTAAGTGGTCATGCAGCTCGACTTTTAAGCTCTAATTCCGACGGTTATTTTCTGCGTATGGATGACACGCGGAGAGCAATTGTACGATTTCCACTCCTTCCTCGAATCCAAATGCCGCCGCAGTTCCGCGACTCTTCTAAGCATTAAACGGTCAGCATTGGAGATCCACTGGTATTATTATAACAACTATCACGCGTAATAGTCAACAAGTAACTAGGATAGTTTCATCACCTATTACTTCAGTTAAACTACGTCGCTGCAAAAACAAGGTGAAAAATGAAGCGACGATAAAATCCGTAGAAACGACAAGAAAAACCCCACCGGACGATAACAACGCAACCGTCTTTAAATAACGTTAGCTGATCATCAGTGAAAATCTTAGATAGACGAGAATTAAGCCGGATTAGGGCTAGATTTACACGAGGTAAATAAAATGGGGTCAGTAGAAATACATTGCTTGTTAAGTATGTTGTATATACGTAAACACTTGAATGCAGTAAGTAATGTAAGTCTACTAAACCGTTTTTGCTTACCCCATTTAAATTCAGCCTTACACGAAGGCAAAATTTAGGCGCCTCTGAAGAAAGAAAGAGGAAGCTTTCGTATAGGGATACAGATCCCTCAGGGGTGCCTAAATTTTGCTTCATATAATGTACTGTTTGCTTATTGATGTATTAAGGGGCTGATAAGAGTTGAATTACCTCCCTTTCTAACAAAGGGAAGAATGCGCGTACTATAACGGAGCGAATTCGCGCTATTTTACGTTTTTCGCTTTTATTTGCATTTTTCTCAAAATATGTACCCATAATATTAATTATCAAATAGCTATATTATTATGCATAATGTATTGAATAATGTGTAAATTTTTGGCATGATACATCAATGGATACTTAAGAAAAACGGTTTAAAAGCAAAAAGCAGAGGTAATTTTGGATTTTTTTTATGGCGTACAAAATATGTTTAATCGTGTTTCGGAGTCAGCCATATTCTTGGAAAGATGCTTAATTATCACATAAATTTTTTTCACGGCCTGGAATCATCATCATGGGGTGCCATCTTCGAAATTAAGTTTGGAGGTCAGCAATCGGTATTCGTCGCGGCGTTGCGCCACCCTCTTCAACTCGTGGTAGTGTAATCCGGTCCAGTCCCTTATGTCATCGTACCATTTCCGTCTCGGCCTTCCTGGTGGCCTTCTACCCGGTATTTTGCCTTCAAGAATTGTCCGCAGGAATTGAAATGCGGAGCCTCTTTCCAAGTGCCCAAAGAAGGCCACTTTCCGTCTGGCAATGGTCAACAACAACAATATACTTATATATGATATAATCATCACTTTTCGTTAAAAACCGGCCAAGTGCGAGTCGGACTCGCGCACTGAGGGTTCCGTACCACCACATAAACATAATTGTATTAGTTGATATTTCAGTAAGTTAATGTGCTAGATTTTTTGAGTCCGACACGCGCTTGACCAAATTTTATTATTTGTTGTTATTTTATAGCCTATGCCCTATAAACATACCAATTTTCAAGTTTGTAAGTGTTCCCTTTTTTAAATAGAACTAAAACAAAAATCGCCTCAGCAACCATCCAACTTGACCCCTCTCTTATATGAATGTTCTTGAAACGGGAGCTCACCACAATTGGTTACCATTAGTTGTGAGAAAAGTTGTAATATTTAATGATTTCAGACTTTTCCCATTATTTGTACTGTGAGACCTAGCTCCTTGCCAAATTTCATAATTTTAGGTCAACGGGAAGTACCCTGTAGGTTTTTCATTTTTGAATAAATGTATGGAGATGAGGACATAAAATGCCATATCTTTTGATTGCGTCGTTGTAAAAAGTTGAAATTTTCAGATCTTGTGTGGTTCATGGATCCTAATATATGGTATTAATTTCAACCTGATACCTTTACCCGTTCGTGAGATAAAGGGTCTTGACAGACAGACAGACAGACAGACAGACAGACAGACAGACAGACCGACGGACAACAAAGTGATCCTATAAGGGTTCCGTTTTTTTCTTTTGAGGTACGGAACCCTAAAAACCTGCTCAAGGTACGAGTAAGCGTATTTAGCCCTTATCAGCCCCTTAAAACTGCACCGCGCGCCGCGGCGTTTTCATGTACCTACTCGTACCTAAATCTGACGAATCTAAAGCCCTTTTACACGACGCTGAATCAGTTCGCTAACTCAAGCATACAGCGTTTTGTTTTTCAATTTCCTTTTCCATGGAAGAATAGAGATATATTAATACCAAATTTCATCAAAATCGGTTCAGCGGATTAGGCGTGAAAGTGTAACCGAAAGTATTAAGGGGCTACCTGCCGTCCACTAGCGCCCCCATCAGTTAAAAAATATAACTCGCTAAATACAAAACTTATCGGAAATTCGGAAAGGCAGATTAAAGAAAAGGTGCCCTTTTTTAATCAGAACCTATAACCTCTGTAAAATAAAGTTCACTGTAGTTACAGATACAAAAACAAGGAGTGCCCGGGATGCACGGCCACGGAATGTACGACCGCGGAATACGAAGACAACAATTTGGCTTCGGATTCCAAGGTCGTACAATCCGCGGACGTACATTATTTGTTGGGCAATCCGAGCTCGTACAAGCAATGTCCGGCCGCGGATTGTACGGCCACGGAATTGGGATCCATTGTACATGAATTCCGAGGGCGGTCATTCCTCGTCGTACAATATTGGGCCGGCTGACTGGCAATGAAAAATGTGTACAAGCAAAGACTTTTATAGCAGAGTATTATGTGACACAAGTTTGTTTCTGGCACTCGCCGGCCGCTACTGCGGCACGCTCGCTACGCTCACTCGACTCGTGCGTTGTGGTCGCAAGATAAGCTAACTCAACCTAACCGATCCCCTTTTGAGTTCATTTTACCTAACAGACCTATGAAAACACTCAAAAGTGTTGTCGTGGCTTCTAATTCCGAGGTTGTACAATTCTGAGATCTGACATGATTGGCTTTGGATTCCGAGGTCGTGCATTCCGTGGTTGTACATTCTTGGTTGTGCATTGCGAGCTCGGACAAGGAATGTCCGGCCGCGGATTGCACGGCCAGGGAATTGCCAGCCAGGGTGTAAGCGGATTCCGAGGGCGGTCATTACTTGGCTTCGTATTCCGCGGTCGTACAATCCGAGGTCGTGCATTCCGATTTCCCGTTACAGATACAAATACAAGTGGCATTTCGCACTTTTTACCCGACCGCCCCAAAACGGGAGGGTTATGATTTTCGAGTGTATGCATGTAAGTACACGTATGTCGATTTCTTTGCTCTGCAGATTTGTTAGATTTCAATATGAGAGGTGTCGTTCGTTAGATTTGTATTCATTGTGCGAGTGTCATAGGGTATGAGAAATAATACTATAAAAAAAATATTTCACTAGTAAAACCATAGAGCTTTGAAGTTCATCCGCGTTGTCGGGGGTGCACACACGCGGAGTGGAGTGTTCTGTGAGTAAAACTAAAAGGTACTAAATAAAAAAAACCGGTCAAGTACGAGTCGGACTCGCACGCCGAGGGTTCCGATATACCTATAGTATTTTTAGAAGCAATAAAGTCCATTTTCAGGACCGCAAAACTAAATTTGTTTGTAAAGGTTTTTAGCAGATTTGTAACGCGACTATTTTTTTCCTTATGGTGACTATTTATGACTATTTCATGACTATTTTTTGGCATCGTCAAAATAAGTTTTTATGCAGTTTTTTTCTCTGAGGATTCTGTGTTGAGGGACATTTATTTTTGCTGTAAAGTTTACATAAAGCTCTGTCAACTGTAATTAATTCCGATTTTTCCTTACTCAAACTTCGGAGATAAGGGGGGGGGGGAATGGTATTTTTTTTTACATTTTTCATCATAACTTGAAAACTAAGAAACTTAAAAAAATACAAAAATATATTTTAAAATGTACAAGTAAAGCCCTTTCATATGATACCCCACTCGACCTAGTAGCGACTATTTGAAATTTGGCCCCCCCTATTTTGGCCCCCTTTACATTAATAATCAAACTTTTTTCAAATTTTTTTCATGTCCAGTAAAGTTGGGCAACTATATTCTAAAACTATTCCAAATTTCAGGTCGTTAGCATAAGTGGTTGCTGAGATATAGAGGTGTGACAGACAGAACGGCACCATAAGGGTTCCTTTTTTTACCATTTTGGTATCAGAACCCTATAAATATTTCAAAAAAACAAAATACCCGACTGTAAAAAATATATTGTTACAGAAAAGAGAAAAAACAATTTCTAAAAATTTCATGAGGTATTGCAGGCGGGGGGGGACAAACCGGGGTGGACCAAAATTTGAAGTTTTTGATTGTCTGCACTACCTCATGAAATTTTTTGAACTTGTTTTTTCTCTTTTCAGCAAGTAGGTACCTATATATTTTTGACACAGTCTGATATTTTGAATTTTTAAATATTTTTTTAATGTATCTGCAAATACAGTGAACTTTATTTTACAGAATTTATAGGATCTAAATAACCTAGGGTATCTTTGCTTCAATCTGTATTCAGATTTTCGATAAGTTTTGTATTCAGCGAGTAATATTTTTTACATCTCTCATATTCGGTAAGTAGGTCCAGGTGACCAATTAGCGCTCTAGGGTAATAATGTAGCTAGAAAAGCCCGAAGGTGGTAAGTTATTTTCACTCCCTCGCTCGGCAGCACCTCCACCTCCACGCGCGGCTCCGCCTTGATGGCCGCCTCCAGCAGCGGAGCGGCGGGTGTTTTAATTACTTAACGCCCTAGGGCTTTTCTAGCTACATTATTACCCTATAGCGCTAATTGGTCACCTACAATTTGGTGGTAATAAGGACCTACTTACCTCACAATCGAGATGTAAAGCAGAGTAGTTAGCTCGGGTGTAAGCATCAATTGCACCCTCGAACTATAGGCGCCCTCGCTGCGCTCGTGCGCCTAAATATCTCGGGCTGCATTTGATGCCTTACAGCCCTTGGCTACTAATCTACTATTAACTGATGGGGGCGCTAGTGGACGGCAGGCAGGTAGCCTCTTGAATTGATTTCCCATGCAACCTTTCATCCCCTATTTCACCCCTTTTCAGTTTCATTTTTGCAATTCAAAGTAGCCCATGTCCTTTCACATGGTTCAAACTATATTCATAACAAAATTCATCCAAATCGGTTCAGCGATTTAGGCGTGAAAGCGTAACAGACAGACAAGAGTTACTTATAAAGGCTGTTAGGGACAGCGCAGCCTTCTGAATACTGAAGGGGCAGGATCAGTCAACGACACTGAACAACTTTCAGTGAACATAACTTTCAGGAAACTAAAACAAAAATCGGCTTCATACAAACTGCCCGATCAAGTTTACAATTTTGTATAGAGACGTGGATTTATTTTTAGTTTCCTGAAAGTTGTTCAAAGGCTGTCCCTAACATCCTGTATATATTTTAGATATTTGTTGAAACAGGTATATTTTTGTCATCGCCTCGTAAAACCCTTGATTTTGATACTCCACTTAGCAAGTTCTGGAGAAAAAACATTCATGATGCTCAATTTGGTCCCAAAAATCCACTATATTGACTTAGATGTATTCATTACATGTAGGTGGCTCTGAGCGGCGTGGTGGGTTTGTTTTGTAGGTCATGATAAAAATTACAACGCAGAGAAAATGCAGATTCATCTACGCAACCGGACTGGGGTCCCCAGATAAGTCAGTAGTCTTGACAACAACTAGTGCCATGTTCTTGCAGCGTGCACGTCGCGATTTTTCCTCTGAATTAGCTAGTAAAACAGCAGATATGACAATATGCGAACAGGATCATTTGAGAATACTAGAGCTTTTTAGCTATGACGCAGAGACCAATAAGGCAAGCAATGCACTGAAATAGTGTTGCCGATCGATAAGTATCGATACTAGATACTTATCGATAACGGTAGTAGTAGCGCAAATATATCGTCTCGATTGTTGTTGCAAGTCTCAATAGAGTATTTTACCGAGCTATCGATATAGACGATTTTCGAAGTCAACTATCGATAGTCCGGCAACACTACACCGAAATATAACCCAATTTTGTTTCAGAGCTGGACCAGATAGCAGCGCAGCCACTATGAAGTCTAACAGCATAAGAACCACCTTATAATATTCAGGACTCTAACTTATTGTATTTTATATAGGCATTTAATCAGTCAAACAGTACAGTCAAAATCACGTAAAGCTTGACACTTGTAGAAGTACCAAGCAGCTAGAGCTTGACCGTGCTCTTGACCGCTTAAAATGTAATTTTTTGAAAAATTAAATAAAATAAATTACATCGTATGCATTTGTTTATTAAAGAAAAGTGGTGAGTAACAAACTTAGGAGCAGTACATTATCTCTGTTTATACTTCAGTATAAGCACAAGCAAGCACTGCGTGGCGTTTACATATGTAAATAGCGCCAAAGATGTAGCAAGTTACACAAAAATCAACTAAATATAAATCTTGCGATGTCTATTTTTTACATCAAACAAATGTCTAGGTTCCTAGATCAAATTGCGTCAGAAATTATGTTCTTAGTTTATGAAGTTTCACTGGCACTGACAGAATACCTTAATTCTAAAATTTTAAATCTTATCGAAAGAAAAACAATGATAATATTTAATTGATGCAGTTAATTACGAGGCTCGCATTACTGCATTCACTGGACAACTTTCCCAAATATAGGTCCGAAATAAAAATTAGTTTTTTTTTAATGAATATTTCGGTTCGCTCAGAGCCAAGGATCTTCTACAAATAGTACAAAAACTTAATTAGTATAAAATGTGACGTCATCAGTAAGTATACAATGAAAAATCTGTAATTATGCGTCCAAAAAAGTCTCCAAATACCCTTAAATGAAAATCATTTCAGTCACTAAAACAAGGAGTCTCAGTCAAAGAATGTATCTAAACACTAGTCAAACTTATACCTAATAATATTCTAAAAATAACATTTCATAAACACTAAAGGATTACTGCTCCATCTTACTCCATCCATCATAACTAACTTTCAAGTTGTTCCAACTTGAAAATGAAGGTTGTGGAAACAATAAAAATGTAACAAAACTTAATAAATATTAATAACATTCAATTTATGAACGAAAGTTCAACTTCCAAACATAAATTGAAATCTTATCCTAGGCTTTTTATTATATTAGGAACATAGAATATGGAAAAAATCCATGGAGACTTCTACATGGAAGTACCTACTTCTAAAACTTAATACTCACTAAAAATGGTAAAAAAGCGAAGTTAAATATACGTCATACACAAGTCACGTCAAACAAACAGTTCTCGAAAAGAGGTAAATAGAATGTAGTAGGTGGTATATCGTGCATAACGTTTCATACCAATACATCTGATAGCAACATTATGTAGTACATACTATACGCTAGGTTTCCAAATAGTCTGATACACAGTGGCGCCCTTGTCAGTATTTTATTTCGTTAAAATAGACCTAAAAGAACAAAACTATCGCACGACTTTCGCAGTGGCCACCCCACTTATAATGCTGAAAAACCGCCAGTTGCACAAAATATTTAAGTTGAAGCTTTTAAAAATATATAATGATGTCACTCTCTTTGTTCTCAAAACAAAAGGTGACAGCAATAGTCTTTTAACACAGCTTTAATCAAGTCCTTGCAACTGGCCGAAAGGCACCACTGTGATCAAGTTTTTCAAAATACTTCATAGTTATCTTAAAAGGTTACGCAACTTGTAGAGGCTTACAGAGCGCGCCAGACTGTGGGTAGCGTGACCGGGATCGCCCCCCTGGGCGGCGGCGGGCTCGCAAACAACGTGGAGTAGTCGTAGGGGTTGACGCACGTGGGAATCCGCATCAGCGGCTGGTACAGCGGCGCGGCCAGCGCGGGCGCCGGGGACGACTGCTGGATCAGGTCTTGTCGGAGGACCTGGAATCAACAGACTTTGTAAACAGCTAGTCGAAAAAATGTAGCTCTATTATAATGCCTGTACGACAGCTATGCGCAAGAGCAACGGTAGTTTTAACGCAATTCTAGGGAGAGGTTTTAGTCCAGCAGAAAGTTTTACGACAATACCTAGATCTGCAGGAATGTTTACCACATCGCGGGACATATTTGCTAAATAAATAATGAATAAAGGCTATCTAAAGCTTCTCCAGACTTGCTGGTAACAGACAGTTTCCTTTGCAGTACCTTCTTAATCCGCTGGCTCGCAATAGTCACACCTTTTTCATACATGTATAAGACCTTTCATGACAAGACCCATGAAACCAAGCAACCTTTCCACTAGAGCTGCTATACAGATATAGCCGCGACCACGCCTTCTAGTGTATAGTCAGTTTCACGAGTCAATGCCAAAGCTTACCAACACATTTTGCAGCTATATCAAGGTTATTGTGCTCCATGATCAATAGTAATCAGCTAAAGCTGTTAGAAAAAAAAAAGTTTATCAAACAATGTTATTTTTAGCGTTAATTAAACTCTGGTTCATCTGGTTCGTCGTACTTTGTCTGGTTCTACAGCTGCAAAATGTGTTGGTAAGCTTTTGCATTGACTCATCACTCACTCAACGAAGCAGTTGACCCCTACAAATTTCTCGGGCAGATTTTATTTGACAGGATGATAAAGAATCATGAATTAAATATAAATTCAAAATATCCAAAAGAAATTTTACAAAAAAAAAATTTCATACGTTTTTTGTAATTTTTGTATGGAAAAATTGAAAGTACCGATTTTTATCTGGATTTTTTTTATAGAAGGTTTGTCTCATGTAGTGTAATACCACAGCAAAGTTTCATCGACCGAGGATTTAATGCGGGGGTCTTCATACAACGATCCGCTTTGTTGCCAAGACTATTTCCAGATTGCCTACTCTCAACTTCCGAAAAATTCATACGATACTATTCGATTCAGTCAAATTCTAAATTTTGTTCACTGACAATAAAGTAGAATATTGCTTGTCACTGGTTGTTGATATTTCGAAAGTTAAGTGGACCACTAGTATAGTATAAGCCAAGCTCAATGTTACCTTGATACACGCGAGGGCGTTTTCAGCGGCTTCCACATGAGCCTGCTGCATGGAGAGGCACGGCCGCGTGGCCAGCGGGCCCACGCGGCGCGCGGGGGACACCAGCGGCAGGCCCACCTGAACGCAACATAACGGATTGTCATATCATAACTTCCCAATCGCAACTTAATATTAGGGTCGCTTTATCTGCGAGAAATTACCCTCATAGTATGATAGCTTTAGACGACTTGTAAATGTGTGGTCAGTAATTAGTACCAGTTACAAAATTTGACTAGAAATGCGAAAGTGCATCCACTGAACAGATTTTAATGAAATTTGGTATGCAGATATTAATCACATAAATGGTCATAATGTCTTTTTAATACGAAATTGGCCTTTTTGGGGACAACACCCAAAATTTTTTTGTGAAATGTCCTTTACCCTAGACAGCGATCGAACCCGCGACACAAAACATACCTACTTCGCCCTTTCATATCCTACTTACATGAAGATCTCTTCATGCCTAGCCTCTTATTTTCTTTCCCAGGGTCCATGTATAACTAATGAATGAATGAATGAATGAATAACTCTTTATTGCACACATTCAGGAATAAAAATAACTAATATGTAGATTGTAGGAATCCAATTAGATTGATAGTCATAGGTAGGCATATCTGTCGTTTATACTCGTATTACTGGTGCTGCCATCTAGGGACAATGTGTCATAGTCATCTCCACTGCAGGACAGTAAGCTGCCCAATAATTTCAGCAACATTACCAGCACCACACTGGCAAAATAAAACTAAAAGCGCTTACCTGTGGCAGCTCCACTCTCCCAACCCAAACCTCTGCACCAGACGGATCCACATACTTGGAGTAGTCATACATTGGCTGTGCCCACATGTACCTAAAAGAGAATTTAGATATAATGAAGACTCAAATTGAAAAAGAAAGGTACCCTATTTAATTTTAAATGAAAGTTAAAACAGTACCTTTTGCACATGGAGTCCAACTTGGCTGGTGGCAGGGTGTAGTAGGACTTTCCATCTGTAGGAGATCCACAAGCCGAACCAATCCCTTCATCTTCCTTGGGAGAATTTGCATATTCCCTCTTCTCAAGGTGCTGTTTGTAAAGCAAGAGTGTTTGAGAAAGGTCAAAGCCATTATTATTAAACTTCGCATTGCCACGCTTCAGCTTTTGAATCCTGTACAATTCTCGTTCTACAGGCTTTGCCCACCTGATTTCTATAACACTGCCATCAATTTCTGTGTTTTGTAACTTACTCATAGCAAGTTCAGCATCTTCTCTGGTAAGAAAATGTAAGAAAGCATAATCATACATCTTCTTAACACGCTCGAGTTTTTTATTTATGGCAGTTTCAAAAATAGATTGAATTGTATCAGGTGTTGTTCCGATAAGAAAGTTACGTGCATAAAGCACTTTGACCTGCAAGTTAAATATTTTTTTTGTAGTAAGAACTTAGTAGTTTAGATCCAATGTCTTATATTGTACAGATACCTATGCTTACCTACATACAATCAAATAAACAGACCTGAGATTAGAAATTTGAAACTTTCGTAATCAATTCACAGATAGAATAAACAAAACAGGTGGGTTTGGAGAAATTATAGCATTCGCATAAAGAATCTAATTCGCATGGCAATAGTATAGTAAAATATATCTACCTTGTTCATCTGCTCGTCATCCACATCGGGTTCAGGTTCGGCCCAGTCCACCATCACCTCCTGGTCCCAAAGCTTGACGCAGCCCGGCACAAGCGTCCGACGAGCCATAGCCGCCGCGCGGTGAGACACAAACTCCACGAAAGCAAATCCTCGATTCAACTTCCTGTCGAAGCAATTTTTATACAGGATCACGTCCACGATCCCAGTTACCCTCTTCGAAAGCTCTTCGTAGATTTCTTCCTTTGTCTTAGTCTTCGGAATGCTGCCGACGAAGAGCCTACAGTTGTCTACAGACTTGACGACGCCGATGCGTCTTCCGGGCCGAACTTCGTAGCCGTTCAGCTCCCTCACAGCCCTGAAGGCTTCGGTTCTTGAAGAGTACGTGACGAAAGCGTACCCTCGGTTAGAGCCAGAAAAGTCCATCATCAGGCGCATTTCATATATCTTTCCTGTCCTGGAGAAGATAGGCACTAGCTCGTCTTCGAAGATTTCGCGAGGGAGTTTTCCGACAAAAACTTCGCAGCCTTTTTGAGGAGGTGGGCCAATCCAATCTGGCGGTGGTCCGAACTTCCTTTGCCCGTTCTGCTGGACGATAGGGTATCCCGTCCTATCCATCAGGTCCAGGAGTTTGTAAGTCAGCGCGTTGCTGCCGGAAACTTGTTCCGAAGAAGCCATTTTTCGAAATAAACTAGTCGCGCGCGCGCCAGCTCAAAGTTGTTTCCGAAAAAGCGGCGCGTCAAAGGAGCGGCTCTCTTTATACCCTTTCCGACAAACAAATGCGGCGGTCGTGACGTCACAGCAACGCACTGGGATTTGAAAACTTTTTCTTAACTTATAGTGATAATACATTTGTTTTAGCAAATAGAAACATTAGCAAGAAGTGTTTTTTAAACTTGTAAATTATTAATATATTAACTTTATCTTT
The DNA here is from genome assembly GCA_947532105.1 of Athrips mouffetella. Taxonomy (NCBI): domain Eukaryota; kingdom Metazoa; phylum Arthropoda; class Insecta; order Lepidoptera; family Gelechiidae; genus Athrips; species Athrips mouffetella. The sequence goes on from OX383963.1 coordinate 18,518,538, forward strand.
TTGTGCGAGAATCGTTCAGTAAAACTTAAAAAGTACCGTAAATTGAGAGTCAATAACCATCGTGAAGTTCGCGAGAAAGAAAAAACACGCTTCTGCAGTGGGGGTCGATCTTTGAATTTGTTATCGCTACGAAACTTTTATTGGAACTTTTAATTTTCTTACGGAAATTTCTGAAGAATTAGCATGATATAAAATGTTTGTTTTGTCCTGGGGTTTTGTCTTTAGTCAGCTGCGCACCAATGTCTAGCACATGCAGCAGAGAGGGATGCAGTAGTGTGATAGAAAGAAATAGTGGTATAGTATGGGTATATATAGCATCCCTCTGCTGCTGCAAATAAACTACATTTCTGATTTCAAGAGTACTTCGGAAAAATCTATTATTTATATTTTTTTAGGGTTCCGTACCCAAGGGTGAAAAACAGGACCCTCCATATTAATATGCCTATGATGTCTTTATTTCAGCGGGCTGTAGGTATACGTCGTACAAAATAACCCTGGCTTATGACTGTTAACGCGCAGAACTAAAAAAAAAACCGGTCAAGTGCGAGTTGGACTCACGCGCCGAGGGTTCCGATATACCTTTAGTATTTTTGGAGGCAATAAAGTTCATTTTTAGGACCGCAAAACTAAATTTGTTTGTAAAGGTTTTTTTGCATATTTCTAAAAAACTGTTAACTTAGAAAGATCGTTTCATTTTCGCTGTAATATTTATATAAACTTCTATCGACTGTAATTAATTTAGATTTTTCCATGCACAAACTTCGGAGATAAGGGGGGGGGACGGTATTTTTTTTATTTTTTTTTATCATAACTTAAAAATTAAGAGTTGTAAAAACATACAAAAATATATTTTAGAATGTACAAGTAAAGCCCTTTCATATGATACCCCATTTAACCTAGTACCGACAATTTGAAATTTTGTCCCCCCCTATTTGGGCCTCCTTTACATCAATAATCATATTTTTGTCTTAATTCTTTTACGTGCAATTAAGATGTATGTACAACCATATTCTACAACTGTTCCAAATTTCAAGTCGATAGCATGAGTCGTTGCTGAGATATACAGGTGTGACAGACAGACAGACGGACAGACAGACAAAGCGGCACCATAAGGGTTCCTTTTTTTTATTTTGATATCGGAACCCTAAAAATGAATCGCGGGGGTGAGCGCGGCAGGTGAGGGGAGGCGAGCGAATCGTTCATTGGCTCTCCGTCTGTCACGCATGCGCAGAAAATAACCGTGAGAGCCAAACTCATCCTGCGCATGCTATACCTATCTCAAGAATCGTAATAGACAGCTGAAATTTTCACAGATTATGTGTTTCTGTTGCCGGTATAACAACAAATAATAAAAATTAAAAGAAATAATGAATTGAGGGGGCTCAAACGTTTGTTTTGTTAGGTGTTTTTTGTTTTAGCTCTATCGTAACAACGGGAACACTAACAATCGTAAAAGTATGTTTCTAATGCATATGCTATAGAATAACAACAAATAAGTAATAAAAACTTGTCAAGTGCGTGTCGGACCCGAGCGAATTTAATAACCTTCTGCGTGACTGCGCGTCTGTAACTGATACGGTATTTTTACCTTAGTAGTACGGAACCTTCGGTGCGCGAGTCTGACTCGTACTTGGCCGATTTATTCGTTATTTCGAACGTCGGTCATATAGGCGGGAAAATTCAAAATACTATAAAATTTTGATTGTTATTCGATTTAAAAAGTATATACGTCGTAACCCTGGCTATGACCGTTAACGCGCAGAACTCAAAAAAATAATCGCGGGGGTGAGTGCGGCAGGTACGGGGAGACGAGCGAATCGTTCATTGGCTCTCCGCCTGTGTTCATTTCTCTCGATGACTAGAATAATTTAATTTTCCCATAAAATAATTAATATTCTTCGTTTTATCATGGACGAATAATTTCGGTCTGCATTATGGTTGAACATGGTTCTAATGATTGTGATTTGTAGATTATCCATAGATGGCCATGTGGTTTTTTTTTTGTAAAGGTTTTCTTGACAAATACTTCTTTGTTATTTGAATAGATTATTTTTTATTTACCATTCTATTAATTTATCATATCACATTTTCTGCACATTTAAAATCTTATACAGTCATTTATACAGACACTTAATAAATACAAAAGGACGTTTTCATTAAATAATAAGAGGTACTTACACTTACAAGCAAGACACTAATTAATACAGTGTGTCTGGTGACCGACTCTGCAAACTTAAATGGTATATTCTAACCCGAAACTGAACAACTTTTCCCAAAGAACATAGGTCGAAATACGAAAGAAAAATTCCAGATCCTATACAAGCTGCATCAGCACATTTTGTATGGGAGGCCAAATTTTTTTTTTCGTATTTCGTCCTATGTTACTAGGGAAAACTTGTTCAGATTCATGGGTAGAATCTAACGATTAAGATTGTACAGGGTCCCCAGACACAGTGTATACAGCCAGTTGCACAAAACTTCTTTAAACTTAAAGCTCGGTCAAACTATTGCTGTCACTTTTTTGTCGTCAGAAGAGAGTCACAGCGTCAGATTTTTTATCATTTAGAAGAGCCTTAACTTTAACGACGCTTTAGCAGCTGGCAGATAGTGATGAAATAGTCATAATATACAGACTAGACTTAAAGCTAAAATCAGGGATCGTCAAGAGTTTTTACGTTTAGATAAAATCGCTTTTAGCGAAGGACCAAGGAGCCATCCGAATTCACTTTACACAAATTACTCGCTAAGTGTCGAATAAAATCGCTAAATATCGAAAATCATATTTTTAGGATCAACAAATAGTACTGTAGTTATTTAGACACTTTGTAAAATATAATTAACTGTAGTTATAGGCACAAAAAGTGCGAATATCTAACAGTTTTAACAGGTTTGTATAAACTACAACTACAGTGAACTATATTTTTCACTAAACAAATTGAGATACATGATTTCGAAATACGAGATAATATATGTAAAGACATATATATTGTCTAGTTTCTAGAAATTATGTATTCAGCGAGTAATATTTCACACTCATGAGGGCGCCACTTAGCGGCTGGTATCCCCTTAATCTTATACAAAGAAAACCAGAGAAATACACTACGGATGGTATGGACAAAATCCCTCTCAAGTCTGAGATTGTACTCAACATTTTTCTCGAAACATTACGATCAGCAATTTTTCCTTCTGTTGCGTTAAAAAATGTAACGTCAAATTCCAAAAAAAATATGACAGGCCCGGTAAGAGTTAAAAAGTAAGCTGCGATTTGGTTACCATTACTGTAAGGACGACAATACACACACAGAAAAATGCTTAGTGTATCGTTTTTCATACAGACACTACATTTTTAACATCTACATCTTACATGAATCTTGAACCTGACTCTTTCGTGAGTGAACTCCGGTATAAGCATTTTTATTTAAACTCTCTTGGTCCCTTACAAAATTATCACAAAGCAGATCTATCACCTTACAAAATACAAAAGCTAAGCTAAACAGATACGTAGATACAATTTTGAGATGATTTTAGGATTTGTACCCTGTCATTTTACGAATACTTGAAGGTTATAATTAAACTTTTTTACTATTATACCGGGTGGTAGGATGAACACTGAGATCATTGAAACTGTGCATACAACTGAACAATTTTCGACAGTGTACCGAAAACTGAAAGGGCGAGCTCAGTCAACGCAACTGAATAACTTTCCCAAAGAAACATTTTTGGGAAATGAAAAAAAAAAATTACCTTTCCATATAAACTGTTCAATCAGAGTCAGCAATTTGTATGGAGGTGAAAAAATATTTTCATTTCCCAAAAATGTTTCTTTGGGAAAGTTGTTCAGTTTCGTTGACTGAAAGCCGGTTCAGTTTTCGGTACGCCGTCCTTTACACACTGTATAAACAGTTGAATAGGCACATAGGTCGAAAAAATCCCTGGTTGGCTATATCTTGATATGGCCGAAAGTTTTACGTGAATACGACTATGTATGTTCAATTTTTATCGTTTACTCCAACGCTTACTAATCTATTTTGCAGCCATGACACTAAAACCAGAGTATATTTGACGGAAAGAATAACATTGTATCACAAACTTGTTTTTTCTGACGGCTTTAGCCGATAGGGAACATGCATAAACTTTTTTAGTCGCATTTATTAACAAAATATGAAAATACCGTAGTAGAGATGACAAAAAGTGAAATTAAAATTTTAATTGGTTTAGAAACACGGCCGATATAAGCATTTAAAACTATTAATTACGCGCCGATTAGACAGAGAGATCCGAGATGGCATGTGACGTCACATGCCACTACGGCCATATAAACTTCGTATTAAATTTCGTTTTGCTAGAAAGAGACAGAAACAAATCTTCGATGGCTTATATCTTTTTTAATTTCATAGTTATTCGAAAAATAGTTTTACTAAACTGTTTACTACATAAATGAGGATATTTTTTTTAAATAAATAAAAATCATGCACATTCCCTATTGCTTTTAACAAATCTTACTCCTCAATCTTCCTCTAGTACAGTGAAGACAAGCTCTCATCCACATCCACTCACCCCCCTCACCTTCTGACTCATACAAAGCTCGATGTAGTACCAATTGTTGCCGCCAGAGGGCCTGTATCCCCCCCCCCAAACGAAAGCATAGACGTATCTGTCGCAGGCAAATCGTATAATTTGCCGTTTACAAGCGGCGGGCAAACTGTAAACGGTCGGGAAATTGTAAAACGGCACGGGTGTAGATCACTGGTGTATTTTAGGTTGGTTGGCCACGGTAAACCCAACCTAACCGATCCGAAGCAGGGTTAGGTGAACTTACGACCACAACTAATTACGCGCCGTTTTGTGAAATTCCGCGGCATTATGTCAAATACAAATTTAAAAAAATTCGGCATTTTGTAGAAGTTGCCTACGACATATCCACGTCAAAAATGTTTCCTCTGCCATACAAAATGCGCAATCAGCTGGTGCAGTTTCCATGGGAAATAAAAATTTTCTTTGTGTATTTCGACCTTTGTTCTTTAGCGAAAGTTAATCAGTTTCATGGTCTGAAAGCACAGTTTTAAGGATCGAAACGTTTACCCTAAAACGTAACACCTGGTACATTGTATTATAATAATTATTTTCACATTCCTAGAAAATCTCTAAATTTAAATAGCTTATTAGATCAACTAAACGATAAAATAATATACTCTTAAACAAAATAGGAGACTACATTGTGCATTTTGTGACAAAAGTAACTTTTAGATTGTTCTTTGATAGTGACAAGACAATCTAAAAGTTAAATCGACACTTTTTATTGTATTTCTATGAATTTATTAAAATAATTTAAAAATAATTCGGGCCAAGTTTTCATCGCAAAGAATGTTTGTCTATTACAAGCACAGATCAGAAATAAGTCTAGATAACGCAAACTCCGACGTTTGTATGAAAACGAAGCGTGTCACAGTTCTCGGTGATACGAGTATGACAAGCCCATGACAAGCAAACTAAGCGTTTTGAGCTTAGTTTGGGCCACGGGTTTGGGCACGCAAAGTAGGTACACATGAGTCATCTAGACTTATTTCTGATCTGTGATTACAAGTATGTGCACCGATGCCGACCGTTATTTTCTGCGCACGGGTGACACGCGGAGAGCCAATGAACGAATCGCACGACTATCCCGTGCTCCCCAGCGATTTGTTTTTGGAATTCTGTGTACCAACGGGCAGCATTGGAGTTACTTGTCGCGCATTATCTTACAAGTTTTACATTGTTTACTGCAAGTTGCAAAAATAATCTTTCAAGTCTAAGTTCCTTTAAATATATTCTTTCTTATCAAAACAGCGTTTAAGTGGGCCCAGCTTGTATCTACGATGATAGCAGTGCCCTTACCTACGTTACTTTATATCCTTGTCGTACTGTATATGTTCCTTTATCATACAAGACAGTCATTTTCCATATCCATAATATTTTAATTTGTAAATTTTCTACCTTCCCTATTGGTCCATAAGTCGCAAGTAAATCGTATAATTCGCCGTTTAAAAATGGCGGGCAAACTGTAAACGGTCGGCAAATTGTAAAACGGCTCCAACACTGGTGCATTTTAGTTTGTTAGCCACGGTAAACCCAACCTAACCGATCCCGGTTAGGTTATCTTACGACCACAAAGAATTACGCGCCGTTTTGTGAAATGCCGCGGCATTATGTAAAATGACAAATTAAAAATTTCTCGGAATTTTGTAGAATGCCAAAGCAAAATGTAAAACGACGAATTTTACAATTTGACTGCGACACATATAAAATTTCATATTAGGATAATTGTCTAATTTACATCTCCGAATGGTCCATAGCCTTGTTGTCGTATCCCCTGGTGCTGGGAGTGTCGTACGGCGCGGTAGTGACGGAAGCTGCGTCTGTATCGAAGCTCGCGTCTGCTTCTACCTCCACCACCCACGGCTGTTTCTCGCCCGACGCGAACATTCCGTAGATTATCGCACCGAGCAGATAAATGGCGCTCGATATGAAGAACACTATGCGCCATTGTTCTGCTGTCTGAAAATATAAGAAATTTTCGCATGTTATTTGAAATTACTACAGTATAAGCCTATCTCGGATACTCCATGTATAGTCCAGACAATCTACGATATGAGGTTTGCATTTTATGAACATTGAGATAAATTAATTTTAAATAGTAATATAGGCTATTTGACGCTGTAAATAATTAAATCCGACCATTTTGTAAAAACACATTTTTTGTAAAAATACCAGTATAACCTGACCTGTGCTATATGGTAAATATTATTCAGGTTGATTTCACCTTATACTGGTTTTAACAATATCAACGTTATGTCAGGGATTACTGTGGTTTTAACTCTTGAATGTTTTTACTAGTAATTTGATAAATAATCCCTAAAGTGCATTTAATGCAAACCTCTCCATAAACATTTTCGTAGATTGACTGGACTATTAACGGGCGAAAAACACAAATAAAACAAAATTTGCCTATGCCTTTTCCAGGGTCGAAAATTTTATCCAAATCCATTCAGCGGATTAGCCCTGCAATAGTAACTACCTACGTTTATTCTGTCGCATTGATTATAAGTCAAAGTCAAAATCGTTTATTCATTGTTGGATATTAAAATCTCTGAATGACGTCAGCTAAACTACATCGCTTCACAAACAATGTGGCGCCATAGTGGAAAAAAAATATATTTAAGAGAAATAATTAAATGATTAGTCATTTAAATATGTGGTAAGCCACAGATGAAACGATAGTACATATCATCGTTCAGATTTAAATTAATTTATGTATTGCAGAATCCGCTGTTTTGTTAAACAGTTGAACGACGTTCAGCTGAATTTTCATAGAACTTAGTCACTTGAATTAGCTTGTCGTCTGCTATTGCCGTAACTGATCCGAATTGATTGCGTTACATAACGGATCTTTATAAAATATGATACTTACTTTATACTTTATGAATGCTGTGTTGACTTGTAAGTGTGGTACATAAAAACCTTAAAGCCTTATATATTAAGAAAAACCTTTGTAAAATAACTTTATGTACTATGTTAGTTAACCAATTTAAATAAATAAATAAATAAATGATTGATTGTGATGAGTGATTCTTGTCCAAAAATTCTCGATAGCGAATATGAAAAATCTAATATCAATAAAGAAGACATTGCACATTATTTTATAAAACGGAAAGGCGTGATAATACTTTATGAATCTGCCCATAAAACTGATTTTTTTTCCCAAGGAAGATAGGTAAGGTAATAATAGGTAAGTAGGACCAAAATCAATTTTTGACCTTCCATAGAAACTGCATCAGCTGCTCATTTTGTATGGGAGGTCACATTTGGTTTTTCGTATTTCAACTTATGTTCCTTGGAAAAAGTTGTTCAGTTTTATGGGCTGATTCACACACTTCAGTATTATCACACCTTTCATTTCACGTTATATATGGCGAAGATAAAGATTGTAGTTATGGAAGAAAATAAATCCTCCCGGCGCATAATGTCACGTTCGCAAAATGTCACACCTAATCGTGACATTCTGCGAACGTGACATGTCTAAGGACATTTTTATTATACAAAAGTAAGTTGATATACAGAAATCCGAGAGGATCTTGAAGATGCTGAGATGGTTTGGTCATGTAGAGAGGATGAATGAACGAAGATTGACGAAAGAGGTCTACCAGGCGAGAGTGAATGGTAACGTTGGAAGGGGAAGGCCTAGGCGAACGTACCAGAACCAAATTCAGGACGTTCTGGATAAAGGCCAGGTTAAAAGTACCCTAAACCGACGAGCATATATGAAAGGATTGATGAAAGTACAGGAAGCAAGGGAAGTATGTCAAGATCGTAGCAGGTGGAGGACTGTGGTCTCTGCCTACCCCGACGGGAAAGAGGTGTGATGTTATGTATGTATGTATCTTGAAGATACTTGTACTTGCAGGAAGACACGGTTGCAAGTCGGTAGAAACACTGAAAATTCTAAGTCCCAAATCCATACAAAAAAAAAAAAAATTCTACGTCTCAAATCTATAGTAAAATAATTCAAAAAATTTCTAAGTCCCAAAAATCGAGACATTTTGCGATCGTGACATTCTGCAAACGTTACATTTTGCGAATGTGTCATTTTGCGAACGTGACATTTTGAGTAAGTGACATTTTGCGATTATTTATGCGCCGGGAGGAAATAAATAAATTAAAAATTTGTACCTTGTCAGTGACGATGGAGCCTGCTAACGGCGGGCTGATGATCCCCGGTAGAGTCGCGACGGTATTGGACAGACCCATCAGGACGCTTGCGTGCGGAGGCGCTATGTCTAAGTGGTTCACACTGGAAACACAAGTAAAAGTAACAACATATTAATTTATGATTCAACAACGTGATAATACACTCCCAGAAACATATATCGGCGCACCATGCATACATGCCTTGCATTTTATGTTTCGAAAAACCCTAGCTAAAATAAATGTTAGGTTAATCAAAAAGTTTCAATGCAAGCCAAAGAGTTGGCAAATGAGCCAGCTTCAATATTGCATAATCATTGCATAAAAAATTTTATCTACACTCATGCCGTAATCTTTGAATTATGATTCAAAAAGTTGGTACATAAGGCTGAATATTACGCAGAGTATGCATAAAAAATTAAAAAGTTACCATTACGTAACGATTTTTGTATGAAAATTTTGCAAAGGTGTTACGTAATTTAACTTTTTAATCATAACATAACACTTGGATAAAATTCTTCTTGAACCTAAACCTTTTTAAAGAAGACTGAATATAAGGTCTTTTAGAGAGACAGTTATAAATGTAACAGTTTTTCTTAGTAGCTGTCAAATATTAGTAGCATATTTACAAAGTGTGCCTTATAAACAACCTATTATATTGGAGCAGTTACAGTAGCAGTTACTATAGTTACAATTATTTTATCTGTAGTGGAAAATATGCGCGCGCAGCCTGAAATTAGAAGTAGATATTAGAAATATTAGAAATTAGAAATAGATATTAGATTTACCGCCATTTTCAAATATTTACCTTTTTCAAGTTTTTTGTGCCCGTGAAAGTAATGTGAAAGTTTATTGAAAAAGAAGATAAAGTGGTGCAGTCAGGCAGGATACTGCAGTTACACCAGAAGATACTCAATAACTTATCCCATATTAGTCTAGGACATTTTATGACATAACCTACAATGAATTGGGAAAGAATAAAAATCGAAAAGAAAACCATGTCTTGTTAAGAAAATGTTCTGCTTGTATATTTCAAAGAGAAGACCTAGCGGATATATTAAGGCGGCTTCTTCAGACTCATATCAGAACTGTAATATACATAATATAAGTTACCATTGTTGTTTACTTACTTTTGTTTAATTTTTATCATTTTTATAAGTAAAGAAACCTATTGCATGAGTGAAGATAAAGTAGTATACACAACTGCATATAATATGGTATTAAAACACTCGTTTGATGCTATTATCACATTCGGCTACGCCTCATGTGATAAACCCAAACTCGTGTTTTAATAACCTGTTTTATATGACAGTTGCATAAACTACTATTGCTCAACTGTGCATTATTTTATTTCAGGCTAGGGTCCATTATAAATTTAGTATGCTAAATGGGCCGATAGATGTGTCTGGAAGTGTACTAAAGGGTGTGAATCTGCCTATGAAACTAAACAACTTTTCCAAAGACCGAAATACGAAAAAACATTTCTGACCTCCTATAGAAACTGCATCAGCTGATAGCGTATTTTGTATGGGAAGTCAAATTTGTTTTTTTCGTATTTCGACCTATATTCTTAGGAAAAAGTTGTTCAGTTTCAAGGGGATATTCACGTTCTTCAGTATTATCACAACTTTCCGTGACACGCTGTGGAGTATAATAATTTTCCAGGCTATGAATAAATATTAAAGGAAGATAAGAGCTTACTGAAAACGATGGAAATTAGAGTAGAGGTATGATGGACACTTAATTCTACGACGATTACGACGATTTCTTAAGAAATGTATTTGAAAGATAAATCGAAGGGAAGAGAGGAAGACCTAGGAGAAGTTACTTTGACCAAATCAAGAAAAAGGTTGAAGTCATGTAGTATCAAGAACTAAAATATCTAGCGGAGAGAAGAACGGACTGTAAGTTACTCCATCGGCGAAAACATAGATAGGCCTTTAATTAAAGAGATTAGTGCTATATAGTTTTACACTTTGCGGGGTTATGATTTTTAAAAGGTAATTAAGGGTCGTATTGATAAATCGATCTCAAGTCAGAGATTGCACTCAAGATGTATAATTTGCAAGCAATCTTAAACTCGAGAGGGATTTATCAATTTTATTTAATTTATTTATTGTATACTTCACAGAATAATAAAATAAATTAGACAAACATAATATTAAAATTGTGTACCAGCTATTAACAAATTCAACAAATTACGAATCATTCAACCCTGTGAGTTCTGATGCTTTTCCAGGTTAGGTATTTTGGATCGGAGGATGGGCAGCAGCGTCCTGTTGGTATCGTAATATCTTACATACTGCGGTCACCAACGACCGCGGTCCATGGTGCCAGCCGCAACTACAGCCGCATGGTGACTATGGTAACTTTCCGTCCAAAATACAATGTGAATTTTCATTGGTTTCGCTCCCGAAGTCCAGTCATTCTACTCATGAAAACTTGTTTCTTTCTGCCGTAAAGCAGCAGTGTTTGCACTGCTGTGTTTCGGTTTGAAGGGCAAGGGAATGAGACACACCATCTTAGTTCTCAGGGTGGGCAACGCGTTTTGGTGTCTTGTTAGTGTCAATTATGCTACTAATAAGACAGTAAGGACTATGGTCGGTGGTGACCACTTCACAAGCTCACTTGTTACAGAAAAAAAAACAACTTTCACGATGAAATAAAAAATACTCGAAAATATTTTTTCGACCCTCTAAAGTGGTCACGTGATCGACAAATTTTGTATAAGTCGAAAAAAAATATTGAGTAATTTTGTTTTCTTCGAGAAAGTTGCTTGTTTTCACTGAGTAGTAGAATAACTGGACTTCGGGAACGAAACCAATGAAAATTGACATTGTATGCCACGCAAAAAAAAAATCAGAACGCGATCCATATTGGATTTGATTTTTGCTATGACATTCAAGAAGGTGGTCAAAAAGAAAAAAGAAAATGATCAACAAAAATCCAATATTTGTAAAAATAAGTATACATATAGGGTGACTTTTAATTAGTTCTTGATAGCAATAGATATGCATGTACTCATGATACTGAACAACTTTTCCCAAGGAACATAGGTCGAAATACGAAAAACCAAATTTGACCTCCCATACAAAATGCGCTATCAGCTGATGCAGTTTCTATGGGAGGTCAAAACTTGATTTTCGTATTTCGACCTATGTTCCTTGGGGAAAGTTGTTCAGTATCATGAGTACATGCATACCTTTTTCTATCAAGAACTAATTAAAAGTCACCCTATATAAGTAACTAGCTGTTGCCCGCTGCTTCGCTCGCGTGGATTTCGTATTTATGTTATTACCGGTTTTCCAAAGCAATGAGATATTTTCCCGTCATTTCGGGGTAATTTTAAACTAAGGAAAAACAGGACTAACCCTGCGCAAATCAATGAGTATAATTCAAGATCCAGCTGAATTTTATATAATATACAGACGTTACTCATAAATTACTCAGAACAGAGGAACTGAGCAGCAGTATCCTAACAAATGTAAAGAGAGAGATGAGAGACACCTTTATGTAATATTTCAAAACAGAGCCAATTCGCAGAAGTAATTGAGAAAAACTAAAACCCTCTCCCTCTCTCTCCCTCTCCCCCCTTCCTCTCCCTTTTCATCACCCCCTCCCTCACTCCCTCCCTCTCCCCCTTCCCCTCCTTCTCCCTCTATCTGTACCTGTACCCCTCTACCTCTCTACATCTCTATAAATAAATAAATAAATCTTTATTTGCTTTAAATGTGGTACAAATTGGTGTAACATTAACATAGTGAATCTCACATTTAACCAACATAATGGTATGCAAACAGAGAGAGTAGCATGCAATCAAATTATGTCAGAAGAAAAATAAATCATAACAATTACAACCTACCTCTCTACCACTCTACCTCTACCTGTCCCTATCCCTACCCCTTACGCCAATTTAACCGCTATCCGTAACATAAAAATGACACCCATATTTACTTTTAGACATTTCAAACCTATCGAACCCCATCCCCAGGGGACGATGATATTTCACGTCCACCACGTTGGATTTCAAAGTTGTTGTAGCTTTCGTAATCAGCGACCCGATAAACCATACAAACGACACCCATATTGATTTTTAGACATTTCAAACCTATCGCACCCCAACTCCATCCCCAGGGGGGTGATGGTATTTCACGTCCACCACGTTGGATTTCAAAATTGTTATAGTTTTCGTAATCAGCGACCCGATAAACCATACAAACAACACCCATATTGATTTTTAGACATTTCAAACCTATCGCACCCCAACTCCATCCCCAGGGGGATGATGGTATTTCACGTCCACCACGTTGGATTTCAAAATTGTTGTAGTTTTCGTAATCAGCGACCCGATAAACCATACAAACGACACCCATATTCACATTTCAACCCTATCGCACCCCAACCCCATCCCAAGGGAATGATGGTATTTAACGTCCACCACGTTGGATTTCAAAATTGTTGTAGTTTTCGTAATCAGCGACCCGATAAACCATACAAACGATACTAATATTGGTTTTTAGACTTTTTCACCCCATTTCCCTTTTTTAGGGGTTGAATTTGGGGTGGAATTTCAATAACAGTGATGAACGTTGCATAGAATTACATCATTAATGCCTAAATAATAAATTATGTGGATTTTACTTTAATTATAAAGAATTTTCAACTTCATCCCCCTTTTCACCCTTAAAGGTGTCGAATTTTCAAAAACCCTGAGACATGTAAATATTAATTTTTAGTCGTCAGCCTAAATACAAATTTTAAAGATCCTAACTTCAAAACTGACGGACTTTCATACAAACTTTCATCCCCTATTTTACCCCCTTAGGGGTGGAATTTTGTGAAACCCTTTCTTAGTGCACCCCTAGGCCTCATAAGGAACTTACATGGCAAATTTGGAATCTCTAGACCCAGTGGTTTGGGCTGTGCGTTGATATGTCAGTCAGTCAGTCACCTTCTTCTTTTATGTATATAGATTGGTCTTGGTGGTCTTTGAATGAGTTGTTATTGTACCTGAATCCGGACCACGCAAATCCTCCCAATCCGACGGCTATGGTGAGAAAGACTATACATCCAGTCACCGTCGTCGAGTAGGCCGCACACACCATAAAAACCGTCTGAAAATCAAGAAAATATAATGAACATTATTTAGATAACGTTAAAAGGGATAAGCTACGGCGATAAGACACAAATTAGAAAAATTCTGATTATAAAAAAAAGGATTCATCAAGTAAGGGCTTATTAATATGTAGTTCTATAACCTAGACAACGTAATATACTATTTTACATGATGGCGGATGCCCTACTTAATAGGGACAAGGCAGTTAAGGCACCGTACACGCACTGTACTTGAGCCATGAATGCACTAAGGATGGTACAGTACAGATCGCGCCAAACATCTAGACTGCTCGAATACAGCGCGAAGCAACTTCAGAGGCGTCTAGAAGTTTGGCGCGATCTGTATTTCGCTTAGATTATGAATAACGGCAGCTTACTGTATTTCGCTACGAAAAACAAGCGCGTGTGCTACTGCGACGCGGCTCGCGCTGTGTTCAGAGCAGACTAGATGTTTGGCGCGACCTGTATAATCCGTTTCATGAGTCGATGCCAACGCTTACCATCACATTTTGCAGCCACAACCCTAAAACCAGAGTATATTTGACGGAAAAAATAACATTGTTTTACAAACTTGTTTTTTCTGACAGCTTTTGCTGATTTCTATTGATATAGCTGCAAATTGTGTTGGTAAGAGTTGGCATTGACTCGTGGAACGGATTATACCTCGCACAGTTTTGGTGGAAAACCACAGTAACAGCTCGACCGCATAGCCCGCTACACACTATACTATACTACGCTATGCTATACTACACTTAACTATTCCCCACCTTGCCTGAGCAATGAACGCGCTGCAGCTGAACAGTTTCCGTATGGCCCGCTACTTGTAGTACTATCACCAACATCAGGCGGGGTACCATCGCCTATACTATGCAATAAACAACCCTACCTGAGCTAGGAACGCACCGCAGTTGAAGTTTCCGGATCTGTGTGAATGAGAGGAGACACCCAATACGCGATGCTTTACTGTACTATACACCACCTTACCTGAGCTAAAAACGCGCCACAGTTGAACAGTTTCCGGATGTGCGTAAGGGAGAGAAGACGTCGCGACAGCAGCCAGTCCGCCGCGTGGCCCGCTACTTGCAGCACTATCGCCATCGCGAGGTAGGGCACCGCGCTCAGCCAACCCGTCGCCGATGTTTCGAAACCGAACACGTCTGCAAGTTGAAGAAAAATAAAATATTCGGTTATGTACGAATGGTAAGGAAGTATCGACAATTTTGTACTGGATCGTTATCTAAAGGGAATAGAACTCACTAAAACTAGATGGCGCTGAATCACAGTAAAGTTATGATGGTCTATCTTGTGCCCTGCTAAAAAAAATGGACATGACAATCTCCAATCAATCGGAGTGCGTGTAAACAAAACTTTCTTGAAATTTGGCATATTTCTAACAGGATATCCGATATCCTCTTTTCTGACTATAATTCATCACCATCTTCCTTTTTTAAATGTATAACAAAAATAAAGCTCATGATTTGGTGGGTACAATCTAGGCTGCTTCGCTGATAGAATAACGAAGTAATTTTGCACGATAATTCACACTTGTGAAAAGCAGAGAAGAGCGCAACTTCTCGGTAGTAGGAATTCTCGAGATTTGTGTGTGGACATGTCTGTCAGCGGCAGAGGACGTCTCATTCGATATCATGATGATGACGCCGAGAGTATACATATATTGCTCTATGCCGAGAGTATAGTAACTTAGTTCTAGCAGTGGGCAGTTGTGAAGTATCTAATACCTTGCATAAAAGTAGGCAGGAAAGTCAGGAGCGTGTAGAATCCCCAGTTTTCACTGAAGTGAGCCATTACTATGGCCCACACCGGGCCTGATTTCAACATCTTTTTCCAAGGATGGCGAATCTTGGAGCCTTCCACCATTTGTGTACCCCGCGAATCCTGAAAATATAATCTATGAAATAAAAATCACAGATAGGCTACAAGGGTTACATACGAGTAATAACCTCGTAACACCGGCGGAAACTGAGCAGTGACCTTGAAATAAATGCTTATTTTGCAAAAAGTTTAAATAACATCTCATAAAAATGTCCACTGCAGGGCAGGGAGCTCCCTCCTGAATTACAGCAAAAACGCGTGGTACTTTGGAGAGGGACCACAGTCAACACGCTTGTAAGCGTTGCGGCTGGCGACCGCTGTGGTTGGTGACCGCAGTAAGTAAGATGGTACGATAGTATACAGAAAGATGCTGATGCTTTAGAGGTTAGGTTTCTTTTACTATTATTTAGAAAGAGGTTTCGTGAATTTGTTTTTTTGTTTCTGTTAGGCCAGCAGTTAAAACAAGGGTTAAAATAATTACACTGCATATGTTTTAGGTTCTCGATAGGGAGGGACGACTAGAAATAAGAAGAGGGAGACCTTTACCCAACAGTGGGACAGTAACGGTTATATAAGAAGTTGTTTTAGATTACGTACCTGTATGTATTTGAGTTCCGCTGCCGAAATGTGTGGATCTTTTTCAGGTGATTCTTTTACGACAATCCACCATATAGTCGTCCAGACTAGACCGCATATACCTAAAATGGATGGCACGATCAAGGTTTGAAATTATCAAGATGATTGCACCACATCAGCTGGCAACTCCTAGACAAAGTCCTCCCCTGTAGAGAAAATTATTTCGAGCTCTGGATATCTTGCATTTTACTCGCTCCAGAACGAAAGAGAAAATGGCTCTAAAAAGGTCTCCCCTTATATGTACACGACTTGTGTTGCCCGTCAACAGCGGCTCTCTGCAATCTTGGCCAGATCTTCGGTCTACCTTTGTAGCCTCAGCACGCTACGTCTTTTCGTATATAATTCGTTAAAACAATCACGCTATTGTTATTCACGTTTTATGTGAGAACAAAACATTGTTTCGAAAATATCCGGTATCAGGAAATAAAAATAAAAACTCGATTGAATTTCCCTTTTCGTTTAGTTGATGACATTTTTCGCATTTCGGATACACGAAAGTGGAATAAAACATGTTCGGATATGAGACCCAATCGCGCGCGAATTTAAACTGATAATCACAATAATTTATCTATTAAAATATGATAAAAAATAGAACGAAACTAAGATCTACTACTTTATTATTAACAAAACTGTGCTGGTGATTGGGTGCCTGCATACAGCAATTTAGATCGTGATCAGTAATCGCAATGCGATATGCAGCAATAGGAAAGAAAGAATTTCATTACTAACTATTATCTATTCATCTCAGCGAAGCGAGGTTCAAAACTCTGCTATTCATAGAGGACGTTAAAGAATGCTAGACGACCATTTCTTTCTTACCTATAGCTATAGGTATGCCGATCGGATCGCAATCCAGATTGACTGTGTGCGGGCAGCGGTTAGTTTAACGAGCTTACCGAAGACATAAAATATGCCCGGCCATCCAGTATAGTGGGCCAGCATTGAGCACAGTGGCATCGACACGACGGTTCCCGCGTAACTCCCGCTGAAAGCAAACGTGGCCAGACGAGCTCGCTCCTCGCTCGGCGCCCAGCGGGACCAAACTGCGTGGATGCAGGGGTACGTCACTCCCTGAAATAAGGATAGTGTAGCATTTAAGAAAATAATATTTTCTCAAACATGCTTAGAAATTCGATCATTATTTTGACAACCTTCTTCAAGATAAATCAAAATAGCTCTACTGGTGAAATACTCGCGAGCAGCTGCCGGCAATGTTAGTATGAAAATCCATTTCTATCGAATTTTGCGACCGAGTAAATTACTATGAAAACTCATATCTGTCTAGTTATTTAAAAGTGGAATGTACCAACAAGCAGAACAACCAAGGAGGTGACTTATCAAAGCGTCAGAACGAAGGAGAAAATTTATCACATCTTAACGACCAAGGAGGTAACTTATCCAACCACAACAACCAAGGAGGTAACTTATCATTATCAAAGACTTTGTTTAAATTTCGAACAGGCTTGCAAAAGAAGACAGACAGACTAAATAGAATATGAAAATGAAAAACTGCGATGTAAATAAAGGAATATGTTGGTAAGTAGAAAGTTTTTAATGTTTGATTGGATTAAACTTAGTTTGAATTTCCGCGCAATTATTAAAAAAGTAGGGGTGTAAGGGACAGAATTCCGAATACTGAAAGGGCATGATCAGTCAACGAAACTGAACAACTTTCTGCGAATAAAACTTTCAGGAAATGACAAAAGAAATCGGCCTCTCCATACAAAATTGCAAACTTGATTGGACAGTTTGTATGGAGGCCGGATTTTTTTTTTCTTTTCCTGAAAGTATTATTCGCTGAAAGTTGTTCAGTTACATTGACTGATCATGACCTTTCAGTATTCAGAAGGCTGTCCCTTACACCCTGTATAAGCCTTAGCCGCAACCAGGTATTGAAGGACTTGCGCATGTGGGCATCGGCTACGCCTCTGCCTACATTCTCACGTTCGTCCTTCAATACCTTTTTGTCGGCCCTTGCAGTAATGTACTATGATGCTTCATTTCAAAAGAAATATTTACTTACTTCAAACAATCCCTCAACTACTCGCACGGCAATCAGTAAGCCAGTGCTGATGTGTGCAAGAGGAGGCGTGAACAGCGTAAGGAATGATGTCGCACCGATTCCAATTGCAAATACTCTGAAAAACATAATAGAGTGATTGAAAACACTTCAGAAATTAATTCCAAAATATCATTTCATCATTGGGTGATAAAAATATGTCATGCAGAGATTCAAAATCACAAGTTTTTCTTTACAATAGTGAAGAACTGTATTCGTTGCATTAATTACTAAGTAGTGTTTGAATGTTAATTTTCATTAGACAGGATGTACAGGGTGTAAGGGTCGGTGTACCGAAAACTGAAATGGCGTGTTCAGCCAACGAAACTAAACAACTTACCAAAGAGGTAGGAAGTAAATTTTTAACCTCTCCATACCTGTTCAATCAGAGTGAGCAATTTGTATGGAGAGTTTAAATAATTTTTTTCATTTCCCAAAAATGTTTCTTGGGGAAAGTTGTGTAGTTTGTCACTTACTAATAAATTAGACAGTAAATTAAAATGCTATGGCGTCTTCCTGGACCTATCTAAAGCCTTCGATACTGTATCCATTCCCATTCTCTTGATGAAGCTAGAACAATTAGGAATACGCGGGGATCCCTTAAAACTGTTTCAGGATTATCTCTCGAATAGAACCCAACGGGTCAAAATCAATTCCTTGGTTAGTGCAGAAGAAAAAATAAGCTATGGTGTGCCGCAAGGAAGTATTCTCGGCCCTACCCTCTTTAAGATATATATAAATGGGTTATGTCTCTTGCCACTTCAAAACGGTGAAGTTTTTACATACGCTGACGACACTGCGCTGCTGGTCTATGGTAAGGACTGGAATACTGCTAAGCAGATGGCAGTACTTGCCTTGCGCCAAGTGATGATGAGGCTTTCAGAGAATTTGCTTACGCTCAACCTTGAAAAAACTAAACTGGTTAGATTCTCCATGTCGCGAAATCTCCAACCACCAATATAATCCAGTCATATCGTCGCCCATCAGTGCAGTATCGACTCACAAAACTGTAACTGTTTTACCTTGGAGATGGTAGAAAACGTGAGATACCTAGGAATCCTCTCGGATTATCAACTAAACTGGCACTCTCATATCGACTTACTCTGCACACGTACTAGAAGGTTGATCTATTTATCCGCTATATGTCCGCTGACCCAGACACTTTACACATGGTCTATCTTGGCTTGTGCCAATCTATTCTGTCCTACGCAATTTCTATCTGGGGTAGTACCCACAAGACCTACCTTCTGGGCCTCGAAAGAGCCCAAAGAGCAGTTATTAAAGTAATGCTGTCATAAAAACGGGATTACTCTACCAGCAAATTATATTCAGAAGCCCAAATACTTACCGTACGACAGCTTTTCATACTTCGAGCTGTATTGCATAGACATAGACATTTCCCTTCCCTTTCCCCGAGACTTGCTCATCTAGAAGAATAGGCTTTCCTGTCAGCTGTGTCATATTCCGTACCGCCTTTGCCGGACGTCAACTTTCAGCTTTAAGCAGTATGCTATACAATGTAGCCAAAAAAACTTAATATATACCCATTGAACAAATTTGAGGTTAAAAGCAAACTGCAGAATTGGTTAATGACCTTGACGTACGACGAAAAAAACTGAAAAATTGTTAACCCGAATTGTATATAACTTCCCCCTTCATACCATTCTCACACTTGCACGCACGTTTTTATTTCTCACTTGCAGTCTCATACACACAACACTCACACAATCTACACACATTCTTCACACTTACAGTCAAACTCGCAAACACTCTCGCACTCTTGATATCGTTTTCAGCACCGCTCCGCTGATTGTCTTAAAGCCTAATCGACATTTTTCGGATGACTAACATCTATAACACAGGTTCTTCCTAGCTTAGATGTTAGCTGGCAAAACTATTATGTATTATCTTAAGGCAAACTACTGTTTTTATTGTGTACATCTAGCTATTTTATCTTGTTGTTTGCAAATAAATAATTTATTTATTATTCATTCGTTGGTTGAACACGCCCGTTCAGTTTTCGGTACACCGTCCCTTACACCCTTTATAAAGAAATCCCCCAAAGACTGAAACTACGCTGTGGATTCAGACGATGAAACAACAAACCCAAGGAACATAAGTTGAAACACGAAAAGTATTTTTTACTTCATCACGTGATAGTGCATTTTGTATGGGAAGTATCAATCCTTGTTCCTTGGGAAAAGTTGTCCAGTTTCATCATCTGAAAGTTAGATGATTTTGTGCTTCGGAAGGCACATTAAGCCGTTGGTCCCGACTACTATCTACGGATTTAGTCGCCAATGAGCCATGACAGAGGCCTTTGGCAGCTCAACAACTCTGACACCAGGGTTTGTGAGGTCGATCATGAGCAGAACTCAAAAAATGAGTAGCGAGCGTGCGCGAGGCAGGTGAGAATCGTTCATTGGCTCTCCGCTTGTCACCCATGCGCAGGAAATAGCTGTCAGCGCTAAATTTACTTTGTACCAGCTATACCTGATTAGAGATTTTCTGTATTTTTTTTTTACTTTTTATATTGTCATAACTTATTCTGTGATATTCAAGAATTGATACCCCAATAACTTAAAATTACGTAGCCCAGTATATTATTAGTAGGATCATGATATAGTATGGTGCAGTTAGACCCAGACCACAGAATTCATAATAGTACTACATACCCAGACCTTAACATCCAAAGTAAAAGTATAATTCCAGCTCCAAATTGTTCTATACAGTCCACATATAGTTTGGTAAAAAGTTACACAATTTCTAGCGTCGAGTTTGGGGGGAGAAGTTGGGGTTTATCAGTTTTTCTTAAAAAAATCGAAAACTATGCGGTTTAGCGCAAAAGTGCCAAGGGCAAAAGTAATCTACATTGAAATGCAAACAAAAGTGGTCTATGACGTAATCTTGCTAAAGTGAACGGTTCCAGAGTTACGGGGGGTGTAAAGTAGCAATTGTTAGCTTTTTTAGATTTTTGGAAACATATGACATTACGAGTATCATAAGAAAACAATTTTTTTCATACGGAATTGTTTTGTTAAAACAAATTGTGATTTTATTGCCACGTTAGTGATAAGCCCTTGAAGGAACGACAACCTCACCACCCTCGTAGGGGGCGCTACTTTTTAAGGGAAAAGAAGCTTCCACAGGCCTAGACCATATTATAAACCTGATATATATTCTTTATTGCACACATACTTAAAATAAAATTTCAAAAATTAAAGGACATTTACAAGGGCGGGCTTATCTCTAAAAGAGATTTCTTCTAAGGCAGTGAGAACGTGAATAGTAGCGGGACACAATAGTGCACGGTACGGCCTGTGGTACGGAGAAACCCACTCTGAACTAATAAGAATGTCAAATGTTAAATGCGACCTTATTTTAATGTAAATCTTCATCAAACGTCAGTAATATTCAGTCCTCTTCAAACATAGCACTCTCTTCTTCTAAATCTTCGTCTATGATGTTCGTGTCCCTGTTATCACATCCTAGGCCTAAGCAATCACCGCATATGCTTTAGCAGTTTAGACCACTCTTTCTGCACTCGCAGTTACGGACGCATTCGTCTTTGCAAGCGCACATTATGAGGGAGTGTAATTCCTGGGGAGCTGCATGACGTGCTGTTGTACTTGGTCTCAGGTGTGCGCCAATCTTCTTCCACCCCCGAAAGAGCGGATTCTTTTCCTCATTCAGCCACTGTTGCACCTGGTGGTAGGTTCTAAATGACTGCTGCCTGGAAGTTGCTGAAGTGGGGGGAACCGCAGCCAATTTGAACAATGAATGTAATGTAAACAGTAGGCTACCAGGACCTACCAACGCCGTTTAACTTCGTTTTCTGTTCTTTACTTTGATACCCTGGGCAGAGGTTCCCAGAAGATTTAGTGGATTAAGCATTATTTAAAAAAATGTGTTTCGTTATGTTTATTTTCCAGAAATCTAAAAAAAGGAACCATCGCTACTTTAAACCCTCCGTAACTCTAGAACCGTTCACTTTAGCAAGATTACGCCATAGATCACTTTTATTCGCAATTTAATGTAGATTACTTTTGTCCTTGTTACTTTTAAGAAAAACTGATAAAACCCTACTTCCCCCCCCCCCCCCCTCCCCCAAAACCCGACGCTTAAAATGGTGTTACTTACCAAACAATACGAGTATGTGGACTGTAATTAGAACAATTTGGAGCTGGAATGATACTTTTACTTTGGATTATGAGGTAAGGCCCTTTTTTGGCCTAATTGCACCATACTAATACTGAACAACTTTCAAACGCAGCCTAAAAACATTTTTAGGGTTCCAAACCTCAAAATAAAAAAAACGGAACCCTTATAGGATCACTTTGTTGTCCGTCTGTCTGTCTGTCAAGAACCT
This sequence comes from Athrips mouffetella, assembly GCA_947532105.1. Lineage (NCBI taxonomy): Eukaryota > Metazoa > Arthropoda > Insecta > Lepidoptera > Gelechiidae > Athrips > Athrips mouffetella. Next base: position 18,541,271 of record OX383963.1, read on the forward strand.
TTTTCTCACGAACGAGAAGAGGTAAGCAAAAGCTTTCAGTACATCATATGGTAGATAGGTAAGGAACCCTTAGGGCGCGAGTCCGACTCGCACTTAGCCGGGCTTTTTTCATCTTTCCTGTTAAATCTTTGCGCGGTCAATAGGGAGATAAAGATAATGGAAGGACTTAAATGTTTTTCAATCCGTTCAACTCATGGTCTAATAACAAGCTACAATTTTTGACGCTCCATAAAAATTCTGATAGGAGCTTCCTGTCCAGCAGTGTTATAGAAGATGCCCGTGTGGTGCCGGCAAAGAATAGTGCCACTCTTTCTTTACTCTAGCCGTGGGTGTAGTAAGAGGCGACTAAGGAATTATGAACTGGTGGATGAGCGGCAGCGTCCTTCTGTGTATAGTGTCATCTTACATACTGCGGTCACCAAAAACCAGATGGCGCAAGCCGCAACGCTACAATTGTGGTGACTATGGTACTTCCTCTCCAAATCTTATATCACGCGCTTTTGTCAAAAATTTAAATACCATAAGATTTTGTGAACATTCAATGATATGTTTGTGATGAGGATGATGATATGTAGGTATACTAGCATAGAATATAGTACCTCACCTACCGAGCTTCGCTCTGTCCACGAACAGATGGCGCTGTTAGGGTTTATATGAATCGCGCTATTTTAAAGAAATGGTAAAAAAACGGAGAAAATCATTTTTCTCAGACATGAGACCTTGCTAGATAAATTTTTCGCCCCCGAAAACACCTGAATGGCAAGTCACATCGAAATCGTTAGAGCCGTTTTCGGGATATATTTATATGCAAATATTGCTCGTGTAATAGTATAGAATAGGATAATAGAACCAGTAGGTTAGATAGTAGAATAAAATTATGTTGGTGTGAGGTCGAGGAACAAACCTGTTACCTCCTATTTTAGCTGCAAGCCACCCTCCAGGTAACTGCGTCACAATGTACCCGTAGAAGAAGGAACTCAGTATCAAGCCTTTCGTCTGCGAGCTCCAATCGAATTCTGGTTTCTGCAATCAACAAAATTTATAATTTTTTTATCGGGCTTCATATATCTGCGAATAACGATAAGTTGTAAAAAAAGTTGTTCCATTTGGCGAACGGAACACTGTACACAACGTGGCACAGTTGAGACAAGGTCAAGCTTGGCACTCGATGCGCAACTTTAGCTTGGTTACTAAAGTAAGAGCAGTACAAAGTTCAATGTGTCAAGCTTGACGTGCTTTTGACTGTACTCTGCTACCGACTTATTGGCGGACTAAGGACGCCACCTACTACAACTGACACAATGCGAAGGACGACCGCAACGCCGCCGCCGTCTGAACACAACACAACCGCTGTATCCGAGTCCATGTTTATAACTGGGATTTTTTGCAAACCCTCCCAGCGTAGGAACCGTATCTGGACGCAATATAAATTAAAACGCGCGAGTCGACTCGTGCGTTCCCGAGATACTAGAGCTACATTATATTCCGTCCAGATGATGCCGCGCGTTTCCTCACTCGCGCGTAAATGGCTGATATAGGAACGCGCGTAAAACGCGCTATTTGGACGCAATATAAATTGAAACGCCTCAACTGGACAGGCTCTAAGTCTGTGGCATCATCACTTATTTAACACCCTGTTTTTTTATTTATAAGTCAAAAGTGACGTTATCTATCAGGGTTAACTTTCTCCTCTTCCTACACATGTCAATACGTCTAGCTGATTCTGACTCAACAATCGACTGCCTGTCAGACATTCGTTATAGCACTAGACGCAGTAGGTACGTATTATGTAAGCCTGCTGAGTTCTGAGAAAATTAAAGCTATGGGTTTTTGTCGCATCTTTTTTTCCCACATAGCGCTAATTTCTACTCATGATCACAAACACTTTTACCATTGGGTTAAAAAATGGGTTAACCCTATTCTGAAATTGCAAAAAACGCACCATTGAATCCGTTGATTACATCTTGATCAAAATGTATAACAGCCAATTCTTGTTTTCTTGATTTCAAAGTTGGTCCTACAATACAAATTATTTATAATCAAGAGTAAGGCACTGGGTTCCATTATTTTCAGTAGTATAAAAATACCTTATTAGGTATTTAAAATTAAATGGTATAAAAGCACCCACTACGTAGGTAGGTACGCACGGCAGCAAGCACGTAGAAACAAAACCAGTATAAGCTGAACCAGCACTACGCTACAAACGACCGAAACCAGAGACCCGCTGAAGATCAAAGTGTTTCCACCGACTTGCGGTCGTGTGTACTTACTGTACTATCAAAAGCAGACGAGATAGATACCTTACTTATTCCAAAACTTATCTACATAAGTTGTTTATAAGGGTATAAGTTGTTTATATACGGTGTACCGAAAACTGAAAGGGCGTGCTTTTTCCAAAGAAACATATGTTGCGAAATGAAAAAAAAATTTGACCTCTCCATACAAATTGCCCACTCCGGTCGAATAGTTAGGTAAAAAATATTTTATATTTCACTACATAGTATAAAACAAAGTCGCTTCACGCTGTCTGTCTGTCTGTCCGTAGGTATGTATGCTTAGATCTTTAAAACTACGCAACGGATTTTGTTGTAATAGATAGAGTGATTCAAGAGGAAGATTTATATGTATAATACATGCATAATGTACTAGAGAAACACTGATAATTTTAGAGGTTTCTAATGTGATGTCGTAAATTTACATACTTTTCGCTCTTACATTGCAAACGCTGGCTGAACCCTACGAGATAGATCAAAATAATTTACTACCTACAGTATTGTACACCTTAAAAAGGTCTACAAAAAGTCCGCGAAGGTATATGTCTTTCTCCCACAATAACCATTTTTTATCCTTTACTTTTTACAAGAAATATTAATGGCTTATTTACGAAGCGAATTTTAAGCAATACATCATTAGTCCTTATCCAATTAAGTGCCTTAAATACATTGTGCATTTATTATGTAGATCAATATGGCCCTTTACAACATGTCATTTATATAAATATTTTGGAAGATATTACAGATTTAAAATGCAGGGACATAGCGGTAGCGGCGGCGGCGCGTGCCTATAAATACCGCGTGCCTATAAAAAGCTGTGAACGTTGTATATAAAAAGACATTCTGTAGTATATTTTGTATCAGCATTGCACCCGTGCGAAGCCGGGGCGGGTGGCTAGTAGATATGCAAACAGCTTAAGAACAACCTGACTGATGTAGGGCGATCACAAATAAGGTTACGATTTCACTAAACATCAAAATCTTACATTCTGTAAAGGTTTTACTGAATAATGACGCCCGTCTTATACCTAAGCCTCCCCTCTCATAGCCTATCACGTCGTCAAAACATAAGAAGTATTACACTAAACCCTTCAAACAAAGGAGCATTCAAGTGAATATACAGCATCATATTTTATACCCTCTCAAATCGTGCGTATTTTTCAAAGATTTTGGAAACTACGCCAGGGGGCGTTTATAGATATGCCATATACTCGGCAAAAGCGTGCCACGTAAAAGTAAAAGTGTACATGACCATGGCGGTGTTTAGTAGTGCTGTCTAACTTGTAATCGATATTTTATCGATATGCGGGCTGGCAGACGACGTCGGAGACGTACAAGTAGACATAGATAGATATATTGCTGACAGACCAGCTCACTCGCCTCGCCATCAGTACTTTCATCTCCTATTACTATAACTCTAGCCCGTACGTCTATTGAAATAAGAACGGTATAAAGTTCAATATGTCAAGCTTGATGATGTGTAAGGGCTTATGAACCGAAGGATGGGCAGCAGCATCTTTCTGTGTATCGTATCATCTTACATACTGCGGTCACCAACAACAGCGGTCGCAAGCTGCAACGCTTATACTCGTAAGCGTGGTGACTAGGGTAAATCCCCTCCAAATAACCAAGCGTTTTTTTTTTTAATGGAGCTCCCCCCTGTCCTGCAGTGGATGTTTTATGGGATGTTATGATGATGATAAAAAATATTTGTATTATATTAATAATTATGTAACTCGAGTTTCATAATTGATATTATTACACAATGTAATTTTTGTAAATGTAAGTTATGATATAAATGCGCTAGCATTGCTCGTAGAAATACATATTATATACAAAATCTCATTTAATTAATTTGTTTAAACAGGGTGTTCCAGGGAACCTGTACCAGCGAATATACCTCAATACCTATATTCAATTAAACCCCATCCAAAGTCCGCCAACTCCAGACCTTCACTAGTACAAGTTTCCTGAGACACCCTGTATAGGTTTCATACCAAAATTCAGGAAATTACAGTAAGGCCTAATATGAAATAAAACAAAAAACTGCTGAACCCATTTCGATAAAACTTTTTATTTAGGCCATCCATACCGGCTGTCTTTTTTATTTCAAGTGATTTAAAGGCCTTAATTATAACGAAAGCATGTTAAGTTTTATGGGCAGAACCACCTGCTAAAATATCCGGGTTGATGAAAAATAACGCAGTATTTTAGTTTAAAAATGTAAGTCGCAATACTTTTTGAGTGACCTGGTTGATTCAGACTGAACGTAATTATTCATTTCGAAATAAAATTATTTTATTAAGATAATTGCGATACGATATTTTTTCTGTCATCTTTTTTCCGTGATATCTGTATCTCAGAATCATGATAGTGCGCAAGCAATTGGAAATTTGCTCATTCGAACTTTCATTTCCAATGTGTTGAAAGCTTCTTGACAAAAACCTGGTTCTGCGTTGATTTGCTGATACCATTTGCTTAGAGTTCGAGGGTGTGGCAAACAGGTGTTATAGGTGCGTCGGACAAACTCGTAAGCTTTAGGTGAGAAAAAGTGCAGAGTTATGGCAAATTTTCTTAGCTCTTCCGAGTATTGCTTTTCGACCGGCAAACCTTGCGACTTTGCAATTTGTCGCTTCAAAAAGTCTACAGGCCCATAACACTCTGAAAGCATAGCTATTGATTCCGTGTTAATTAGTCTTTTATCTTGTAATTCTTTTATTATACTGGCAAAATGTGCAATCTTTTTTTCCCGCCTTCTCAACTTTACATTAAGTCTTTTAATTTTTTTGGCTTGGTTTTTACATTTCTTCTTTAATTTATTAATCAATAGTTCTTGGGCCTGAAACAAAATATTTATTTAGGAGTGCAAAATCAACAAAGGATCCTTAGTGTTTCGTCATGTCCATTCGCCTGTCTGTCTGTCCACGGCTAAGGTCAGGCTTGGCCGGTTTTCATTTAATTATGAGATTCAAGTAGGTATGTAAGAGTAAAATTAGCCTTTAATCAGGACATGTGTCAGTGTCAGTGTCAAAGTTGTGCAGCATCATTACCAAATTAGAAGACCTGAAGGCCATCTCTCGACGCTTGCTCAACCCTCATGCTAGCCATGATGAAATCGCTGACGCTGGTGCCCATGTTTCATTGTCTGTCTACGCTGCGAACTACGCTACTCATCGTTCATACGAACAATAGCCAAGGGGATAGTGGACCTCGCAAAACTGCAACCTACCTACGATGCTGCACACCACCACTCTTACCGGTGTTTCCATCAAATGCAGACATAGTTGGGAAACACTAAGGGGCCTGAGGAGTGGGGGTAGATACGCAGCAACAAAGGTCTATTGCCACAACAAACCACCAGAGACGTTGCTTCCTTGCCTCTCCTAAACACAATTTTGTGTGCCTGTAAGATGGGTTGCACTGGAGCCTGTTCTTGTCGCAGGCAGGTTGAAATCGCTCGTTTATGTGCAAGCACTGCTGCGGTCAGGGATGCCAGAACTCGTCACCATCGGTAGCTGACGAAGACGGCGACGATGAGCACCCGCCCGAGCTGTTTGAGGAAGTACAGGATGAAAACTTCCTACCACCACTTCCTTTCACTCTCGAGTTGCACTAATAGCAAAGAATATCTAATAGTATAACAGATATCGTGCCGGTAAATTTAACAACTGTTACATAAAATAAGTCAAATTAGAAACACCAATAGCATGACAATCACCGTACCGGCAAGACGAGTTTTGAGGAGATGCAAGGCCCAGGAACCGAACTTTTTATCTGGAAAACACAACGTTTCTTTTAATAGTATCTAGCGGTTTGCCCCGGAATTGCAAGGAAAGAATACAAAACTTATATAACATGTGTTTTGTAAATTTGTGTTTATGTTATCTAAACCGAAAATATCTGTCCATTTCTTTCTAGAAGCTTCATTTCGTGGGAATCTACAAGAAAAGGTTACACATATTATTAAATTCCTGTACATTTAATCCAAAATATTGTTCGGACTGCTGCTGCACAAAGCCTCTCAGTTCTGTTAAATCTTTTGCAGTCTCTTTCTGTTTTAATTTCAAAACAAATTAAAATAAATGGTACAGCAGCACTGCACTAACTTTCTCGCGATATACGAGAGTCATCATTCAACAGTGTCCCCGCCGGGAATCGAACCCAGAACCTCCGGATCAAGAGCCGAATTCTCTAACTACTATATTATAAACGCTGCGGATAGTAATGAGTAAATAAGTCATCATCATCATCATAACATCCCATGAACGTCCACTACAGGAGAGGGAGCTCCCTCCAGAATTCTAGCTTTTGCTGGAAAAATGTGGAGGGGAAGTACCAACTGCAAACTTAAGTTTGTAATTCCATACATATAAAATGAAAATACAAACTTACCTATACCTACTAAATTATGTAAAAATGATTTAATGAAATATGCAGTCAGGTAGAAAAATAATTTGGAATCCAAATCGTAGAACATCAAAATAAGCTCAACAAAACCGATTTTGAGTAAATAACATTTTTTAATTTTAGTAGTAAGGGAACACCCCTTATATGAATTTCTACAGACCAATTGATACTGCCGCAAAATACCTTAAATGGAGATGCTTGGTCATGCAAAGTTTAATCAATTAATGAGACGTTTTTGCGAAAATTACAATTTTTCATTTTCGTTGTATGACAGCTACCCTCAAAATGACAGCCAGCAAGAAATCACTGAAAACTCTTCGAAGGATTTGCATAAAACTCTTAAATTCAAAATATGGTGTCAATCGGACCATTCGTTTAGCCGCTAGGCCAAAGCGTGACGGAGAGACCGACCGACGGACCGACCGACCGACCGACCGACGAACGGACATTTTTGGGAGACATGTTTTTTGTGATGTATAAGTGATATAGAACAAATTTTAGAGAAAATTAGAATTTTTTTTTTAACGAATACAATACCTTTCTCGCTCCGCTCGAAAGTAAAAAGAGTTGTCCAACTGGCCGTTATAAAAAATATAATCCGTTAATTATATTTTAATCTGCTTAATTGTTAAGCCTCTTTTTTTTTAAATAAATATATCAATATCTGATTAACCAAATATGCCCATTCAGAATATTAGTGCCAAATATTTTTTTTTTATGAATAGGTGAGGTAAGTGACGATGGGATCGAAGATGTAACATGCTCACCTACCTGTTCCTTCTAGCCTTGAAAAGATCCACATTATATTTTTCGGGGAAAGATTGGCAGAGAGGTAATTCCACTCCTTAGCATATTTAAAAGAACCCGTGGGTTTTTATTGTCGCTTCTTTTTTTCCCACCATGGCGCCACTTTGAATAAGAGGTATGTCAACGACAAAGAGATGGGACCCCAATCCACTTCTATTCCCACGTAGGAGGAAGGGGGATGGTGGTATCAGGTCGTGCAATTCAGAAGCTCACTTAAACAGGCTACTTTACTCACTTACTTTACTTATATGAGAATTTGAGAATATTGTAATATCGATATCAGCTGCGCTTGATTACATCACTATGTGTTTGCATTGTTTGTATGTAAACATTTTGTAATGAAATAAAGCCGATAGCGGCTTGAAAACATAAAATAAATATCAATTAGTTTACTTTATAGTTGAATACCGCTACACCTAAAAATTTGATCAGACAAATATGTGAAATAGTAGTCAAAAAGGGAAATAAACACCAACTGACTTGTGTATAGATAATTGTGGGTTGTTCTTGTTTCTCCTTGCACCACACCACACAATGGAACACTTAGGCATCCTGCCAAAGCCTATATAAAGAAATCAAATTATATAAAATACTCTGAAACTAATTTCTTTGTTTACAATAATAAAATCGTCGAACACGTATACACGGATCTGACAGCCCACGTACTGTCGTATACCGTTTATCAAAATGGCGAACTGGCGACAAAGCGTTATCGGAAAAAAAAGTTTCGACACTGATAAAATATTGTTGTACTTTTTCAACCTTTCTAAACAAAGATTAGTTAGAAAGAAATAGCATTAACTTGATCAGTTAAGTTTTCCATAGACAATAGCTTCAGGTCCTTTAGAAGCGCAGCGTTTTTTCTTACGTCAATGGTATTTTTCGTACACACCGTGCAACTAACTCATAAAATAAAGTCTGTTGTTGCGTAACAAACTTTAACAAACAAACGTTATGAACTAGTAGTGTAAGCGACGGAAAAGTTATTATGGCAAGTTTATAGAAGTCTAACATAACTTTACTGTTATATGGATTTTGATACAAAAGTAATGCGTGTATTACTTTCAGAACTTTCAGATTTTGTTTTATAGCAAACTTGGTCACTACACAATAATACAAAATAGGTCAAGCTTTGTCCTAATCCTTTGACATAAGGTTGGTTTTATCCCGGTTTTCTTATTTTAACCAACATGACGATATAAATTTATGGCGGTCCACAGCTCCATTTTTTCTCAATATGCTTGACACGACAGTAAAGTTTTACGGGAGGATTGTTAGTAAATTCTTTCTATACTAACTCTACTGAAAGGTACTGGTCGAGTAAGGTGTATACTTGCATATAATATTGTACATACAAGGTTTTTTTCCACTCTCTGGTTAGTGAGGTTAAAAGTACTTAAAATTTTTAGGGTTTTTGTACCACGCTACGACCTTTGAAAAAGCGAAAAAAAACCGATCAAGTGCGAGTCGGACTCGCGCACCGAGAGTTTCGATGTAGCTGTAGTATTTTTAGATGCCCAAAGTCCATTTTAGGACCCTATAACTAAATTTGTTTGTAAAGGTTTTTTGCAGATTTATAAAAACTGTACTACGTAGAGAGATCGTTTTATTTTTTCTGTAATATTTACATAAGCTACTATCGGCTATAATTAATTCAGATTTATTTGTTAGTAACCTTCGGAGATAATTGGGAGAAGAATGGTATTTTTAATACATTTTTCATTTTTAGGGTTCCGTACCTCAAAAGAAAAAAACGGAACCCTTATAGGATCACTTTGTTGTCCGTCTGTCTGTCTGTCTGTCTGTCTGTCAAGACCCTTTATCTCACGAACGGGTAAAGGTATCAGGTTGAAATTAATACCATATATTAGGATCCATGAACCACACAAGATCTGAAAATTTCAATTTTTTACAACGACGCAATCAAAAGATATGGCATTTTATGTCCTCATCTCCATACATTTATTCAAAAATGAAAAACCTACAGGGTACTTCCCGTTGACCTAAAATTATGAAATTTGGCAAGAAGCTAGGTCTCACAGTACAAATAATGGGAAAAGTCTGAAATCATTAAATATTACAACTTTTCTCACAACTAATGGTAACCAATTGTGGTGAGCTCCCGTTTCAAGAACATTCATATAAGAGAGGGGTCAAGTTGGATGGTTGCTGAGGCGATTTTTGTTTTAGTTCTATTTAAAAACGGGAACACTTACAAACTTGAAAATTGGTATGTTTATAGGGCATAGGCTATAAAATAACAACAAATAATAAAATTTGGTCAAGCGCGTGTCGGACTCAAAAATCTAGCACATTAACTTACTGAAATTTCAACTAATACAATTATGTTTATGTGGTTGTACGGAACCCTCAGTGCGCGAGTCCGACTCGCACTTGGCCGGTTTTTTCAACACAACTTGAAAACTAAGAGTCGTAAAAAAAAGAATCTGTTTTGGAATGTACAGTAAAGCCCTTTCATATGATACCCCACTCGACCTAGTAACGACAATATAAAATTTTGACCTCCATTTGGGCCCCCTTTAAAATAGTAATAATATTTTTTAAATTATTTCGTTTCAATAAAGTTGTTCTAAAACGATTTCCAATTTCAAGTCGATAGCATGAGTGGTTACTGAGATAAACAGGTGTGACAGACAGACAAAGTCGCACCACAAGGGTTCCGTTTTTACCATTTTGGTTCGGAGCCCTAAAAAATTGTCTCTCCATACAAAATTATCAGTTGATCGGTGCAATTAGTGTAGAAAGTAGAATATTTTTGGGAAGTTACAGAAGTCATAGAGCAAATAGTTGTTGCTTTTGACCTCACCAAAAAGAGGGCAAAGGATAATAGTTCAAAAATACCCCGCATTCATGTCTATTTGTAACATAAACATAGATTTAAACATCTTGCAAGATATTGCAATTGCGGAAAGGTGCTTCGTTTTAGGAGGAATGAAACTGGATGGGAAAATAGGAATTCCAGGACCCTGAGTCAAGTGGCTTTCTACAATCGCAAACGCTAGTAGAATAGAATGAAAATGTATGTGACTAGCTGTGCCCGCGGCTTCGCCCGCGTGATATTCAGACAATGTGCAGCCTCTCCCTCTCCCCCTCCTCCTCCCTCTCCCACTCCCTCTCTCTCTACCTCGTCTTAACCTCTTAACGTCGTCTTAACCTCTATCCCTATCCTTATATAAACATAGAAACGACACCCATATTGATTTTTAGACATTTAACCCTATCGCACCCCAACCCCATCCCCAGGGGATAATGGTATTTCACGTCCACCACCTTAGATTTCAAAATTGTTGTAGTTTTCGTAATCAGCGATCCGATAAACCATACAAACGACACCCATATTGATTTTTAGACATATCAACCCTATCGCACCCCAACCCCATCCCCGGGGGATGATGGTATTTCCCGTCCACCACATTGGATTTCAAAATTGTTTTAGTTTTCGTAATCAGCGACCCAATAAACCATACAAATGATACCCATATTGGTTTTTAGACTTTTTCACCCCATTTCCCTCTTTAAGGGGTTGAATTTTGGGTAGAATTTCAATAACAGAGATGTATGTTCCACAGAATTACAACCCTAATGCCTAAATAATAAATTTAGTGGATATTACTTTGAAATGAAGGAGTTTCTACTTCATCACCCTTTTCAAAAACCCTGAGACACGTAAAACTTAATTTTAGTCGTGTCTAAATAAAAGTTTTGAAGATCCTAACTTTAAAACTGACGGACTTTCATACAAACTTTCATCCCTTATTTCACACCCTTGGGGGAAGAATTTTAGAAAATTCTAAAAAACAATTTTTTTTGTTTTTTACCAAAAGCTTAAATACAAATTTCTATAATTCTACTTTTAAAACTGACTTATAGACCAACATACGGAAAAAAAATTATCCCCTTTTTCATCCCCTTGAAGGGTGATTTTTAAGAAAACACGTATTTCTTTATTTTTTACCAGAAGCTTAAATTCAAATTTGTGTGAATCTAGCTCAAGAAACAAAGGACTTTCATACAAACTTTCATCCCTTATTTCACCCCCTTGGGAGATGAATTTTCCAAAATCCTTTCTTAGTGGGTAGTTTTGACGCACATAGAACCTGTGTACAAAATTTCAGATCTGTATCTATAGCGGTTACGGCTCGGCGTTGATGAATCAGTCAGTCAGTCAGTCAGGACATGCTCTTTTATATATTTAGATTGACATAAGCTAACGAAATGTCACGTGACAGCTTATGTCAAACCCATAGAGTTTTATCCTATTCTATAGCGTTTGCGATAGTAGAATGCCACTTGACTCAGGGCCCAGGTGAACATGAATTCCTCAGGTGGTTAGAAAATGGGGGGGATGAAAATAAAAGGAAAGCATGAATCTGCAAGAGGAAATACGGGGAGAAGTTAAACAAAGGAAAAAAGGCATGTACCAGTGACTAAATACAATAGTACTAGGAGAACGTGAATCTGCAAGATGCAGGGCAGAAACGGAGGGAAGAGGGGTACAAAACCAAAAATACCGGTAGTGCGTTTATTAGTGGAGTGACCGAACCAAATTACGGCCAACACACGATTTACTGCTCATTTGCTTATTCTAAAAACTATTCTGCTGCTCAAATGATTATTTTCCTCGACATAAATTGCATGGAAACTTGATTTATTTGCGGGTAAATTCCTTTTTGTGCTGAAAAACTTTTAATATTAGGCTGTTGCTGATCAAACTCAATATTCTGCTGCTCCTTTAATTCATACCCATTTTTTATACGGAATAGGTGAGCATTTGACCCCAATCTCCCCTAGTGGTAAGTGTCGATGGGGTCGAAGGTGGAAACCTAGAAAATGCCTGCCTGAAACCTAGAAAATGCCTGTTCACCCTAGCCTTGAAAAGATCCAGATTAGGTATCTTGTTCGGGGAAAAGATCGGCTCACTCCTTAAGGCCTTAATAGCGCTCAGCGTTACTTGATCAAATTAAAAATGCACTCTAATCGTATGTACACGGTCGGGTTCGCGGCCGCACGCGCTCAAAAACTCGGTTTTTGCACTTTTCATTAGTATTATGTGGAATAAAAATAAAACATTCAAGTAAAAATATTGATATAATACATACCTTTTTTGTGTGTAAAAACTAATTAGTGAATTTTTGCGGTTTTGGAGAAGTTTTGCAAATTATCACAAAAACAGGTGCTGCTGGGGATTTTTTTCCTAAAACGTGGTTAGCAAAAATAAAATTCTGTTCAAGTAAAAACCTTTTTAAAATCTTGATATATCATCATGTATTTTTTTTTTCAATGGTTTTGATGGCCATTTATTTTAATATTTCAACGTAAAGTTAGGCATTTGACCGCTATTAGCGCCTTAAGAAGAATCAAAGCACTTAGCGCGCTTTGTCGCCTTTGTCTAAGCAAATACTTACAAAGACAATGGTGCCATTTTCAAGTTTCGTCTCCTGGGGTTCTGTCATGGCAACCACAGCGACGGAGAGGTTGACTCGTAGCGCGTAGACGTTGAAGAACCCGAAGAATGCCAGAAGAGCAACCACGAATCTCCTCCGCCGCCAGAAACACCATGTTGACTGATGCTCTTTGGACTTCTCTCTGGAATATAAAAATAAATTAAATTTTATTGGTTTATAAAATATTATAATATCCTTAGTTACAAAAGACAAAATGCAAATTGATATTGAAACTTTTCACATCATAATAACAAAACTTTCAGTGTAGGTAAGTACAATAATCTATAGTTTTAGTTGTTATGTATTTTGGGATCTACAAATAGCTGATTTTATTTTAGAACTAAAAGTAATGTCGCCAATATCTCGCGGTTTCAAGTTTGAATGCCATTAGATACAGTTTTAGAAACTACTACAACGGCATATCCGCGATAGCTATAGACATTTTGCTTATGAGTTGCTCAAGTACTAGCACCCACAAAGAATGGAGATTACAAAATACTCTCAGGAAAGTAAATCCCAGGTCAAATGCCAAGAAAGAGGCAGAATCAAAATCTGGTCATAAAACCCACATTACTAAAGTTTTGCATTAAGTTATCGTGTAAGTTAAATCAAGTGGAAACCAAACTAGGTTAATGCTATTACTTTACTCTTTGGCTATACCGCCTAGCCGTCGATTGAAGTCGCCAACACCAAGCGTATCGAATCTCTACATTCTTGTAATTGCGTCGATATAGGTACCTACATACAATGGCGCAATTGAATTATGAACGCTATTCATGAATGCATAAGACGTTTTATGCAAAAACAAAACCCCGCATTCTAATTGCATTTCCTAATTTCTCTTGTGGCTTTTGCCTTGCAAATTATTCGTAATACTACAGATTAGATAATAGTAAACTGACGTTTAAATACCCACTAACTTAACCTTATCCACCTATGTACCATTTTTAGGGTTCCGTACCTCAAAAGAAAAAAACGGAACCCTTATAGGAACACTTTGTTGTCCGTCTGTCTGTCTGTCTGTCAAGACCCTTTATCTCACGAACGGGTAAAGGTATCAGATTGAAATTAATACCATATATTAGGATCTATGAACCACACAAGATCTAAAAATTTAAATTTTTTACAACGACGCAATCAAAAGATATGGCATTTTATGTCCTCATCTCCATACATTTATTCAAAAATGCAAAACCTACAGGGTACTTCCCGTTGACCTAAAATTATGAAATTTGGCAAGAAGCTAGGTCTCACAGTACAAATAATGGGAAAAGTCTAAAATCAGTAAATATTACAACTTTTCTCACAACTAATGGTAACCAATTGTGGTGAGCTCCCTTTTCAAGAACATTCATATAAAAGAGGGGTCAAGTTGGATGGTCGTTGAGGCGATTTTTGTTTTAGTTCTATTTAAAAACGGGAACACTTACAAACTTGAAAATTGGTATGTTTATAGTGCATAAGCTATAAAATAACAACAAATAATAAAATTTGGTCAAGCGCGTGTTGGACTCAAAAAATATAGCACATTAACTTACTGAAATTTCAACTAATACAATTATGATTATGTGGTGGTACGGAACCCTCAGTGCGCGAGTCCGACTCGCACTTGGCCGGTTTTTTTAGTTTAAGAATTATCATAAAAGCAATAAAATATTTGATAATGCCAAATATCTGTGATTTTTTTTATACGTAAGTTGTTCGTTTAGTAAAAAAAAAAACCACTACATAGTTTTATTAGCACAGTCAGGATATTTTACAGAAACAGCAGAGGTGTTTAATTAGTCCCTAAAAAGGTTATCAGAGTTAATAAAGATAAGATAAAACGATACGAAATATTATAATGATTAAACTTCCAATGAATGACGCAAGGGAGTCAGCATATATACTCGTAAATCCAGTTACATATCCGATGATATCTAAGGCTATCTTTCCTAAGTTAATTTCCTTAAAAGGAAAAACCGCGATGGTCTCCATGACTCGATATATCCAGGTCATATTCAACTGCAAGCGCCACTTTTAACGGTATTGAATTTTCCTCAAGCGATATTGCATTTTACTCATAAAATTCAAATTTATATTTGAGTATCATACCTTTCCAATTTTAATAGATTTCAAAATTGAATTTGACACGAAAAATGGTTATTTTATGCACAGTAAATAAGTTAACACTTTTTTGCCATAAATACTAGAATCATTTCCGAGATTCTATAACTTAGAAAAACAAACCAATATTACAAAAAGGAGGAATAAAATGTTAACTTATTCGAAATGTTTGTATGCGTGACAACGCTGACAACTAAGGATTTATTTCTTTGAATACTAATGAATTAGACTAGGAGCATATGATGCCCAAAAACCTCATACAAACAGTTTCAGGCACACAGGTTTAGTGTGTTAGCAGGTGAGGAACACTCAACGAGGTTTGATTTTGAACCTTGCTGCACTCGGGGAAAACTACTTTAAAACCTGAAGAATATGAATGTGCCTATAAAACTGAGCTATTCTTAAACTCGAAATTAGAAAAAAAATACCGGTCAAGTGCGAGTCGGACTCTACTTTAGTATTTTTAGCAATAAAGTCCATTTTTAGGACCGCAAAACTAAATTTGTTTGTAAAGATTTTTTGCCGATTTCTAAAACACTGCAACTTAGAAAGATCATTTCATGTTTTCTGTAATATTTACATAAAGTTCATATTTTTCCTTTCGCAAACTTCGGAGATAAGGGGGAATGGTATTTTTTTGTCATTTTTCATCACAACTAGAAAATAAGAGTCGTAAATTAATACAAAAATATATTTTGGAAAGCAATGCAATGAAAGCTCTTTCATGTGATACCTCACTCGACGCGGTGTATCCCACTATTTCCATTCCGAATTTCCATTGATGGAAATAGTGAGACTTTGAATTTTGCCCCCCCCCTCTTTGGGCCCCCTTTACAGTAATAATAATGATATATTTTTAATTCTTTCATTTGCAATTAAGTTGGGCAATCATATTCTAAAACTGTTCCAAAGTTGCTGAGGCATGCAGGTGTGACCGACAGACAGACGAAGGGTTAATACAACAGCCTCCCAAACAAAATGTCAATATTTTATAGTCTCATTTCAGTTTTATTTTCATATTTATATTCTTCAGGCTCTAAACAAGAGCTCTAAACTACGTTTCCAAACATCCTGTATAAATATTCTTAATGTCACCGTTATGTTTTTATAACTTAATGTCACCGGAAAATAATAAAAATCGTAACTTCATCAATTTCCTAGTAAGTTGATAAATTTTCGAAACAAAATAAACTTGTAGGAAATTTATACAAACGCACGAGGCGTACAGTTTATTATTTTTCGAAAGTTGATCAACTTACTAGGAAAGTGCTCAACTTACAATTCTTATTTTTTTCTGTACATATACAAATGTAATTATTATTTGTGAAGGTTGTAGAAAAAGAAACTATGTTTATGAACAAGAACGAAGGCCGATGGATACTATCGGTTGAATGTATAAGGTTTAATTAAACGGCAACTTTTCGCAGTTTGAAATGCTGCTAAAGGAAACCCTTGCGGGACAATATGACCGAATTATTAAGGTTAAAGGACGTCCAATAGGAAATGGCAGTTTGGTATAGTGTTTAATTATACATTTAGTGTGGGCAGGACAGGAAATTGTTCTCTTATTAGTGTGAGTTGGACGCCTTTCATGCTTCCTGTTTTACTTTTGTGCAACATGATTTTTGAAATTACATACGGCATTACACAATTATTTACGTACTCAATCGATCCGTATAAAATTTTGCATAACTGTAGCTAGTGCTTATTCATTTTAATGTTGTAAGTAAATGTAAAATACGATAAAATGCCTCAGCGTGAAACATATTCAAATAAGTTCCACTGATTCTTTCTCTTTTAGAAAAAGAAACGGATTTATCAAAATACAAGAGTACCTAATACAAGAATACCTTTCATAGCAAATTAACTTAAAGACATATTTTATTAGGTGTCGTAAAAGTCGAATAAGAAATCTCTCAAACAGAAAAGAGTAAAATTAACTTAAACAGCACATTTTTAGTTTGTTTTCTGAGCCAATCACATAAGAACGCAAGTCCTCAAGCAAAGAATACAATAATTTACGATAACGCTCTCAAGTGTGGAAACGCTACTTGCGATAGCCCCGTTTACATAGTTCGCCAGAAAATCAGTTCATTCATTCAAAGTTCTTGCACTAATTTCTAGCTTTGTTCCGCGCAGGCACAAACAAACAATAAAAGCTAATACGGAACGACCGCGGAACGAGCGAATGACCTTATCAATCGTTCTTACACAGCTATTTGCTTAACATCAAGCGAGAATGTTATAGAAAATAAATCGAGTTCTATTTTCATGTTCTCAAACATACAAACATACATTTTAAAGGTGGTAGGGCTTTAGTGGAAATTCCGTCTGGGGAAGTACCACCCCCTTGCTTTTTTCTGCCGTGAAGCAGCAGTGTTTGAAGGGCAAGGGAGCCAGTAAAATTACCGACATAGAATAATCAAAATATGCCACTAATAAGACAGTGGGTGCTATGGGCGGTGGTGACCACTTACCATCAGGTGGCTCACCTGCTCGTTTGCTCACTTGTATCATAAAAAAAAGCTATCTCCAGAATTACAGTTGATACGCGTGGTACTGGGCAAGTAGCAAACATAGTCCCTAACCCAAGCTTGTTGCGGCTGGCACCATGGACCGCGGTTGTTGGTGACCGCAGTATGTAAGATGTTTTGTTACGCAAAAGGACGTTACTGCCCATCCCCCGCTTCATAATACCTTAGTCGCCTCTACACCCACGGGTAGCGAAGGGTTGGTGCTATTCTATTTAGTTAGATCGAAAATATTTATTATGTGAATTAATGCTTTTCGTAAGGGCATGATTCTCAGAAACTTTACAACCAACGTGTTACAGGCAGAATTATAGTTTTCGGGAGCAGTATTATATAGTCACCGTCATCATCATCATCTTGCTATGCCTTTCTCCCTTTATTTCGGGTCGGCCGTCTCTATCCTTTTCTCGTCGTCTATTTTTAGGATTTTCAGGGTCAGAGACAAGTGCCTTTCTACAATCCCAAACGCTAGTAGAAGAGAATAAAAAATAGAAAAATAATAGGTACAGTGCTAGTTTTTATTGTATTCTATAGAATTTAAGATACTAGAAAACCACTTGTCTTAAGGCCCAGGTCACGCTGAACCGTTGTTAGCCAGGTAGAAAGTGGTCTTCCGCGTGGTCTCAAATTACCGTATAAATCTGAAAGGTACCATGACTTATGTAGGAAATTCCATATTTTGCCTCTTGAAACTCGGCGAAACATCGCCGATATCTTGCTTATATTAAAGCTAACCTGTAATACCATTGATTGTCCGCAATTGCTGGAAAGACTCGGGTTTGTCGCGCCCAACCGGTGCCGTCACTCGCCAGCGTTAGCCCTCCCGCAAGCCTCTACCAACTACAGGCAAAACAGTTTTTTGTATCGAGCAAGCAGCAACTTTAATAAAAAAGCAGATGACCTAGGTCTAGATCTTTTTGGCACTAGTATTACCACAGCTAGGCGCCTTATGAGCAGTGAGTTCTTCTTTTAGCGATATGTATCGGTTTGGAACCTTTTTTCCTTTTTCCTTCAATACCTATTAGTATTATTTTGTATATTGTTCCTAATAATTTCTTTCTCGTAGTCTACCTGGTTTGAAAACTACTGTGTGTTACCTTTAATTTAGAGTTTCTGGCTTTTTAATATTGTTTATAGTAACTCTACTTGTGAAAACCTGTTATTAGTTACCTGTATATGTGTAAGTTTTTTAGTAAGTATTAGAAACTGATGGTTTTCCTACAAATAAATAAATAAAAAAAATACAATCAAACTTACACATACAAAAAATTAAGCTTGAAAAAATTTCATTGTAGAAGATAGAGGTTTAGACACATTTTAGAACTTTGGGGGTCTATTTCTCCCAATGGATTGAATTTGGGCAGCTAAAAAAACACGTCTCTGTTATTTTAAGCTACTCTCTAACATGTATCAAAATAAATCGAATCGGAGCCGGACAGTTGGGTACTTTTCCTTGTAAGTTATTTTTATTCGGTTTAGAAAAGATTTTGAGGCTTTCTTTGACCCTAACATCGTATAAAAATGTATGGAGAAATCCTACTGTATCCAAATCCTTTGCCGTCAATTAAGATAGGAGGTGGAATTCTTTTTAGCCGAGCATCGATTTTACCGAATAATAACGAGCTCAATAAAGCAGATTATTCGTAACAGAAATCGTCAAGATTCCTGATATAACAACAACGGCATTCTTCGCACAAATACTGGTTAATAGCTGGTTAAACTTGTAAATCATAGCTGTGTAACTAGAGCGCGAGTTGAGTATTATACTCGTATTGCTCTGACTAGAGCATGAATGCAAAACATTAAATAATAAGAAATAGTTTTATGCGTATCTTACTTAAATATGAAGTTAAGACATTTACGAATCCAACTAAGATTTCAATCGGCAAAAAAATATTTAAAATAAAGCTTAGGCAAAAATAGTAATAATAGTAAAAATATTTGTATATATCCTTTACTATTAAACGAGAAAAATTTGTACATTTTATATATATTTGTAATCGGTTTTTCGAAACCGGCTCTAACGATTTCGATTAAATTTACCATACGTGTGTTTTTGGAGGCGAAAAATCAATCTATCTGGGTCAAATGTCTGGAAAAAAACGTTTTCCCGTGTTTTTAAGCAATTTTTAAATTTCGCGTTTTAGACAGAAATCTACAGCGCCATCTGTTCGCTTGCTCACCCGATGATATTTTAATGTTGAAGCGGCTATTATTAGTGGTCGGTCTACGAAAAATAACACCGCAAATCGATCTACAGAATTGCCGTTTGGTACACAGGTCGAAACAATAATTTGAGCGGCAGTTCTTAAAAATATTCCCCGGGTAGGGGCAGCTATGACGTCATAATCTATCCGACAATATAGAGTAATTTAGAATTTTTACATAGAAATATATTCTATGGATCTGAAAAGATACACGGCTATTACAAATTATTTCCGTTTCGCCATATAATCTCTCGTAATTTTATTTTTACTAGAGTACAAAGCCACATGAAGTTAGTTCAAATACCTACGAATTAGGTACGCACGGCAGCAAGGACTTAGAAACAAAACCAGTATAAGCTGAACCAGCGCTACGTTACAAACGCCCGACACTCTGGTGTCTGGTGGTGGTGTGGTCTGGTGTTGGTGGGTGTGGTCTCTGGACCCACTCAAGGTTAAAGTGTTTCCACCGACGTGCGCCCGTGTGTACCTAATAAATATCTGGTCTCAATGGAGCCAAATAAAAAGCCGTCCTAGCCACACCGTACGGTCGAATTGAAACAAATAAAAACCGGCCAAGTGCGTGTCAGGCCACGCGCAATGTAGGGTTACGTAGTAGTTGCTTTAGGCAGGTTTTGATTTTTTTTTCATAACTTATTCCGTCCTAACGACCAGCGACGCCCAGCGCCTGATTGCTATTCATACCTCCTTAAAGGGCTGATAAGATCTAAATACGCTTCACTTGAGCAGGTTTTTAACGAAAAGTGATGAATATATATGGCCGTGAAAAAAAAAATGTGATAATTAAGCAACTTTCCAAGAATATGGCCGATGCGACGCTGAAACACGATTAAATATATTTTGTACGCCATAAAAAAAATCCAAAGTTACCTCTGTTTTTTGCTTTTAAACCGTATTTCTTAAGTACCCATTAATCTATGATGCCTAAACTTTTACACATTATTCAATATATTATTATTATGCATAATAATATAGCTGTTTTATAATTAATATTATGGGTACAGATTTTGAGAAAAATGCAAAAATGAGCGAAAAACGTAAAACAGCGCGAATCCGCTCCGTTCTAACACGCGCATTCTGTCCTTTGTTAGAAAGGAAGGTAATTTAGCTCTTATCAGCCCCTTAACCAGTAAAGCGTGCTTAGCTGTAAAAGTTTTCCTTTTAATTTCATCATATATGCTACTAGTTAATATGAATTTTTCCATATTTCCAGTAACAACCCTTTAGCTGGCAGGCTAAATATTTCGCATAAGGTTAGTCTTAGCAAACTTACAATATTTTTAGAAGACCCATCTAACGACATCCCCACGCTAAGGGGTCGACAAAAAAAACCTTTTTTTAACCCCACTTTACGTGTAGGTGAAGTGAAGCTTATTATACCACTTTGTCGGTATGTATGACTAATGTGTGTGACTGTGCTTCGGGGTCAATTTTAGTACCTTGTCAATTCTACATCCAATAAAACTAAAAGAATCAACTCAAACCAAATAAAAAGTGATTCGTCAACTGGAACGACTGTCCTAAATAAATACACTTTTTTCATCGAAATTCGTTATTGTGGGAAGCAGAGCGCTCAGTAATTAAAATTAACCTTAGAATAACAGCGCATCGTTGAGGTTTTAAACATCAAATTACTTCAATAAAATTTTAAAGTTAACGTTTTTAACGGCTTTCTGATGTTACCTACTGATACTAAACAACGTAGCTGCAGCATTTATTTGTCCGTGTCTTTTTAGGGTACCGTACCTACAAAAGGAAAAAAAAAACGGAAGCCTAAAAAGACATGGACACATATTTTTTTACAGAAACCCCACTAGATCGATTTTTCGTCCCATAAAGTTTCATCGAAGTCGTGTCTTTTTAGGGTTCCGTACCTCAAAAGGATAATTTTGTTGTCCGTCTGTCTGTCAAGACCCGTTTTTTCACCAACGTGGGTAAAGGTATTAAGTTGAAATTAACATCGAATATTTATCTATGGATGTTTAATGGTGTGAAAGTTTCAAGTTTAAACGAATACACAATCAAAAGATACGGCCATTTATGTCCCCTTCTCCATACATTTATGAACCAAATCAAAACCTATCGGGTACTTCCCGTTGACCTAGAATCATTTTTGACAAGATGCTAGGTCTCATAGCACAAGGAAAGGCAAAAGTCTAAAATTATTAAATATTACAACTTTTCTTACAACTAATTATAATTAATTAAGGTGTGAGAGGTTTAGTTTGAGTGGACACTGAGTTTTTAAAATCAAAGACAAAAAGCTTGTAGTTTATCATATGGTGAACAGGTAAGGAAGCCTTAATGCGCGCGTCCGACTCGCACTTGGTCTTTTTTTATGTGAGCTCAGACAGCCATTAATAATTAGATCATAAATACCAAGCACAACAAAAACACCAACAACATAAACAAAAATACACATTACTTAAAAACCGGCCAAGTGCGTGTCAGGCCACGCACAGTGTAGGGTTCCGTAGTAGCCAAAGGAATCATTAATGTTAAGCAAATTTTGATTTTTTGGGTTCCGTAGTCAACCAGGAACCCTTATAGTTTCGTCATGTTCGCATGTTTGTCTGTCTGTCTGTCCGCGGCTTAGCTCAGTGCTTCTTAGTACTAGAAAGCTGTAAAATGGTACGGATATACATACTAATTACGCCGACAAAAATAAAATCTTGAAAAAAAGGTTTTTTTTGTGTACCCCCCCTACACATATTTTTATTTTTTTCTCTTCGATCCCATGGTGTGGGGTGTCTTTAAATAGGTATTTTAAAAATGTTGTGAGTTTGCAAAGACCACTTTTTGATAATGTAAAAAAAACAGACTAGTGGGACATTTATGATGAAAGAAATAGTCGAGAAACTGGAAATAATAGAAATAATCGCTGGTCGTTAGAAGAGAAAAAGTAAGTAAAAAAAATTAAAACCTGCTTAACAATAATAACTTCTAAAGCTACTTTACAACGGAACCCTATAATGCGCTTGGCCCGACACGCACTTGCCAGGCTTTTTCCAGCCCGGCACCTGATTGCTATTGCTATTTCTATTATTTTCTGTATTTTGACTATTACTAGTTAAACTGTTAAGTCTACTTAGCTGTGATAGTTGTCCTGTTAAATTCATCATATGCCACTGTTAATTTTTTCTGCGCTTTTATGCTAAATATTACGTAAACGGATTTCTAAATCAAAAGACATTCCAAAAACACTCTCTAACGACACCACACACTATGGGATAGACAACAAAAAAAAGCTTCATCCCCACTTTACGTCTAGGGGAAGTATAGTCAAGAACAAGTCAAGCTTGACACTCGCAGTGCGATTTTCGCCTCTACACTCACTAAGATAAGCGCGGTACAAAGTCCAATATGTCAAGATTGACATGCTCTTGACTGTAAAACAAAACAAAAAAAACAATATTTTACTCTACCACTTTTGACGCATACCAAATTACAACTTTCTAGTACTAAAAGGCGCTCTGAGCTAAGCCGCGGATACTCGTAGACATACGGACATGACGAAACTACAACCCTAAAAACACAGAAGTAACTACTGAAAGCCGATAACCTTAAGGGTTATACCGACGCCAATGACCTTGAGACTGAGTAACTTTGTCACCACGTAAGTAATTTTCCAATTTCGAAATCGAAAACAGATTCGAAACAGGGGTCATTGTCTGGCTTGTTTTTCATTTATCTACTCCCATGTCGGAATATTCCAATACAGAAATCAAAAACAGGTTCAAAATAAAGGTCAATGTCAGTCTTGTTTATTGTATCCGTACTGCTCTATACTACGAGCAGTAAGGAAATGTGATTTGTATGGATTTTCATTCTGAAATAAATTGTTATTCTTCATAATTTTCATTCTACATAGGCTAAGGCAATTCTAACATAAAGCTTCTTTCTAAAAATAAAAAACGACCTGTTACTTGAAATGTAAAGCACTACAACACACATAATTGCACTCGTGTATTGTGTGTGCTTAACAAAAAGTACTTTCAATGAATTTTATTTTTGTAACTGAAATATTAGCTTATTTTCGTGGGCGTAGCTATAGTTTTGTAGGCGCTATAATCATTTTACTGCTGCAATTTATGTAAAAAAAAAAAAAAATATTTTAAAGAAAACCACGACAAATTTATTGATTCTTTTACTTTACTGATATTTGTTAAATTAAATTCCATGCTTAAAAATTTACTTTTCCCCTCACTAGCTCAGAAAACTTTGCCGTAAACTGTGCAAAAAGCATTTTTGGCCGCTAACGCGGAAAAGGGTTTTGTAATTTCATAGGGCGAAAACGCAAAAGTCATTTATGGCCACTAGCGTGGAAAAGGTTTTTGAAATTAGAGCGTGATAATGGGTACTGTCGTTATTAGTTAGCATTTTCCTCGCTGTAGTGACGTGAAAATTTGAGTATTTTGCTCGGCAGCAAAGTCATTTCGCGTCTAGTGCGTTGAAACCCTTGCTGTGCTCGTGATTTTTCTTTTGAACCAAGTGGTTCGCTCGTGGCTCAATTCTAGAATCCTTCGTTTTTTTTAGATTTATTTGAATTAGAATCCTTGGTTGGTCATATCAGTCATGTTGCAGGGAACTCTTACATAAGCGTTATTGACGTGTAAATGAGGTCAATAATTAGATTGATGAGCGTGTAGCTGCGAATGTCAGGATAGTATAAGCCTTAAGTAGAACCAGCTTTGGGCAATGGAATTGCTTGACACAAATCCTCAAAACTTTACAAAATTGACCTCAAACGAACCCAAGTGATTGTTATAAACAAAGCCTTTATTTAATGCCAATATAAAACACAGATTTCCTTCAAATGCTCGTGCTTGAATCCCTCTGGTGCTATTAAGTTGATGGCGACCACGAGATGGCTGCCTCCGTGGTGTCAGCGTCACCCGACCTAATTATGTCATGACCCAATTGCGGATTTAAACCTCCCCCGACTGATCTACTTGATTTAGTCGATTATTACTCCGATGTTATGCTGTTAATGTTCTTAGGGGAGAAGATTTTAAGACGGAATGAATTTATTTAAAAAGTTCTATTGGCTTTCATCTTTTGATCATTCCATTTATGGAAAAACAAATGTTACACCAATCCAATGACAATATTTTATTAATACATTAAAATAACAGTTAATTTCTTAAGGACTATCTTATATTATAGTGGCTTGTGAATTACCTACTGCAGCAGCGCCTAATTAAATGATAAATTAAGGACATTATATTGTTATGTGAGTACATAACGTACTTCATGTGTGTTTAATTTAAATAAGGAAACACTTCACACAAAGGGATTAAAGTACATTAGACGAATAAATACCAGCCGGCGTACCTTTCACAAACAAGGTTAGCGAGAACTTATAATGGAGATATATTTAATAAGAAAACTACTCTTGTATGCGGATATAAGCCAACCAAAATTCAAATGTAGACCCAAGTTGACGTAAAAAACGTAGATAAGTAGGAAGTATGACTATGTTAGAGCTAAAATATCTAACATCATGACTTGAGGAACGTGATGTCTTAAAATAAAACTGGTTTACTTTGCTTGCATGAGACAGCCATTTTTTGACGAAAATAGATACGTGCATAAAAAGTCTACTTAATAAATTACTTACATTGACGCAGAGTATACAGCCTAATGTTTGGGTATACTATATTGTCAAAGTTGTTTGAATTTTAGAATCGACTTTTGTACACAAGTTGATCCAATGCAAATCGTAGGCAGAATTTTTAGGGTTCTGTAGTCAACAAGAACCCTTATAGTTTCGTCATGTCCGTTGTCTATCCGCGGCTTTAATTTTGTATGTTTATACATACTAGTCACGCCGACAAAGTGGTAAAATAGTTTTGAAAAAAAATTTGGGTGAAGAGGACGTAACGAGGGGATTTTGATTCAATTGTTTTTTTTTACAAACTCTGCCAGCTAAACGGTTGTTATAGGAAACGTCAAAAAATTCACAGAGGTAGTAAGTATATAAAAAGAAAATTATCACAGCCAAGTAGGCTTTACAAGTTAACGAGTAATAGTAAAATTACTAAAAATAATAGAAATAGGTATATTCAGCAATCAGACGCTGGACCTTGCTGTTTGTTACGAGGCAAAAAGTTTATGAAAATATCAAAACCTGCTTAAAAGTAATGATTTTTAAGGCAACTACGGACCCCTGCACTGCGCGTGGCCCGACACGCACTTGGCCGGTTTTTACCTTGTTATTATTTACAACTAAGTTAAGTAAGTAACCAGAATAGCTTCATAGGACATTTCCAATTTCAAGACGTTCCATGTTGTTGTGCTCATGAACAGAACACTGATAATACGAAAAGCACGACTTGAAGATATTCGGTAAGGACGACATCGACAAGGCTGTTACATATATTTAATTACTGGCGAAGTGCTAGTCACTCTTGACATAGACTTGCTAAGTACAGTGAAGGCGTAAGTAAGTATACGTGATACTAATAACGGTAGATATAGTAAGTTTAATCCTGAAGTTCTGACTACATTGCATACTGAGATATTAATGTTTATAATGCATAAAATATAGAATAACAACAAATAATACAAACTGGTCAAGTGCGAGACTGCGCGTCCCTGAGTAAGTCGGTACTATTTTACCTTAGTGGTAGGGAACCCGCGGTGCACGAGTCCAACTCGCAGTTAGCCAGTTTTATATTTCCTAAAATCTTTTCTCTTTGGCAGTAAAATACTGTTTGCAATAGAGTCAGGGACTCAATTCTTGAAAATCACCGGGTGATAAAATATCACTTTTGAAACTAATTCACATTTGCCTAGATAAACTGTTGAAAGGTAAATCAGAATACATGAAAATTAACAATCAAGGACTGCTTTATATTTTAAGAATATCAATCTCTACTTTTGAAAAGAAAAATCTGCGATTTTGAATTTTTTGAGTGATATTTTATCACCCGGTGATATTCAAGAATTGGCTCCCAGGCATACTCACGGAAATCCGTGGAGTAGTGAGGGGTCCCATTCCGATCAATGATCAATATATTTTTTTAAGTATTTGTAAGTTATTTTGGAGCGGACCTGCATGCACCCTCCAGGTTTCTGAATGGTTGAAGTACCATCAAACAACTATACCGTATGTAACTCAAACAACAACATCTGAAGCCTCTCTTTTCCAAAGAAAAAAAATATTTCGCCTCCCCATACAAAATGAGTCCGGTCACGTGACCACTTTACTATGGAGAAGCGAAAAAAATTTCAAGAAAAAATTTTTTTTCTTCAGGAAAGTTGCTTGTAATCATGAGTAGAATCACTGGGCTCCGGGTGCGAAACCAATACAAATTCACGCTGTATATAGGGTGACTTTTGATTAGTTCTTGATAGAAAAGGCACAGATTAAATAAAAGTAATTGAAAAGGTATGAATTTACTCATGATACTGAACAATTTTCCCCAGAGAACATAGGTCGAAATACGAAAATCAAGTTTTGACCTCCCATAGAAAGTGCATCAGCTGATAGCGCATTTTGTATGGGAGGTCAAATTTGGTTTCTCGTATTTCGACCTATGTTCCGTGGCAAAAGTTGTTCAGTATCATGAGTACATTCAAATCTTTTGCTATCAAAAACTAATTAAAAGTCATCCTATATTATATACTCCTCGTTATTTCGCACCTCATAGCATAACTAACTTGATACAGCGATTACGTTGCATAACTCCAAGCCAAGCACAATCGCTGTGTGTCGTATCGTATTGCATTGTGATTTTCCGGACTCCTTTCAAACCCAACCTACGGTATCGAATACGACTTGCACGGTTTAACCTTTTGTCAACTACAACAATGTTATTGAGTAAAATACTTAATAGTCATTACATTACAAAGTTGCAACTGGCAAGCGAACCGAATATGATTATAGGCAATATTTTATATATATTTTTTACATTATATAGGTAAAATGATCAATTTCCTAGTAAGTTGATCTACTTTCGAAAAATCATAAGCGTTTTGGTATCAACACTGATGTACGGCAGTGAAAGCTGGGTATGGTAGAAAAAGCATAAAAGTAGAATTAATCCCACCAAAAGCATAACTGTTAAAAAGGGGGCCAAGTTCCTATCGGCTAATTGTTTGCCTAAAAAAGGGTTGAAATCCGATCCAATGCCAAGTTTAGATGCACTTTAATATCGATCATAATCGTCTTCATCAGTAGCCTGATCCATAGGTTTTTGTGCAGTAAGTAATACTTGATTAATTGTGTAATTAGATTTATTATTTATATAATTAAATTAACCTGCCAAGTTCAAATTCAAAAGTATTTCATTTTAGATATTATTTTCAACGTATCTGTGTATTTTCACAGCTATACCATATTTTAAGTTGGGTGTATGGTAAAGTGAATTTCGGCCAGATGAACCGTTCACGTGAATAAAGTGGCGGATATTTATTTATTTTCATATAGTGGCTTACTAGGAAATTGATCAACTTACGATTCTTATCACTTTCACTTACGATTCTTATCATTTTCCGGTGACATATATATCATTAATAATATACAAAAAAATCACTTAACTGTTCATTTAATTTCCAAGTTTAATTATCATGCAGGTAAGTCGAATTTTCTTTTTGATTTGCATAACAGTAAGTAATTTATTTAAATGGACATGAACAGTTACTTGATATTATAATCCATCAATCAATAAATTAGTCTTTGCTAACTTTACAGCGAGCTAGCCGATCATCAAAACTTTTCACACAATTCACTTTATCTCAAGTATTTTTTTTATATTTTTTACAATCTATCAATAATGCATCACCCCTTGACAGCAGAATAATACTTGAATAGTACCTGATACCCTATATATTTGATTTCTTTACGCATTAAAAAGTCCATATTATATTAAATTTTATTGCAAAAGCAAGACCCATAGGTACATATGACACATACTGCACAGACCCTACCTACCTTGTAAACATTTTGACCAGGTGTCAGAAGGACTAAGCATCGACAGAGGACAATATTTAATGCTTAGGTACGAGTACCATATCAGTCTTATCTCCAGAACGACGCTCTTTGCAAAGTTAAGCATTCGAGTTATAATTCAACATTTGACCTATTGCGACCTGTAGATGATTTATAACACAACTGTACAGACCGTACCTTGTAAGCAGTATGATCAGGTACGCAAAGCATCAGTAACTAACTAAGCAGGTATCAGAAGGACTAAGTATCGACAGAGGATAATATTTAATGCTTAGGTAACAACCAGTCTTATTTTCAGAACGACGCTCTTTGCAAAGTTAAGCATTCGAGTTATAATTCAACATTTGACCTATTGCGACCTGTAGATGATTTATAACACAACTGTACAGACCGTACCTTGTAAGCAGTTTGATCAGGTACGCAAAGCATGAGTAACTAAGCAGGTATCAGAAGGACTAAGTATCGACAGAGGACAATATTTAATGCTTAGGTAACAACCAGTCTTATTTTCAGAACGACGCTCTTTGCAAAGTTAAGCATTCGAGTTATAGTTCAACATTTGACCTATTGCGAGCTGTAGATGATTTTGTTGCTAGAAAGGTCATTCAAATTACTGATACACAAGATGTGTCTCATTATAAACCAGATTGGAATTAAGATTCATATGTAGGATAGTAAAACGGTATGTTTACATCGAGCAGAGCTAGGTTCCAAAATCTTTTTCTTTACTTAGGTTCTATGAAGAGCAAATAAAAACCCAAGTCTCAAATATCACAAAATTACGTTTGAAAGAGCGCACATTTACTCTCAATATTTGATGAGAAAAGCTCAAGATTTACCGTCGAACATTTTGTCCTAATTCCCTCGCATTGTAGATAACCGGCAAGTTATGACTAGCTGAACGGGATAAAAAGGGATGTGCTTATCATCCCTCTTTGAATGGGACACTTTTTCTTTTGAGGAATAAATATGAGGCACAGAAAGGCTGAGTGAAAGCATTTTAGTGCACATTACGGTGAAATATCAAGGGTGTATCAACATACAACTGGCAGTATATTATGGAGAATAGTGAGTAGGTGTTTAGTGAAATTTACGGTTTATTCCCACTTGTCCAATTGAGTTGTCCTATATTTATTACAACATAACAAACATTCAATTGTAACGTTGTAATAACATTACTAGGTCAATAATCTTATAAATATATAAAATTGCTTGTCCTAACTGACTGATTCATCAACGCCGAGCCGTAACCGCTAGAGTTACAGATCTGAAATTTTGTACACAGGTTTTTTGCACTTCAAAACCATCCACTAAGGACGCATTTTCCAAAATTCATCCCCTAAGGGGGTGAAATAAGGGATGAAAGTTTGTATGAAAGTCCTTTGTTTCTTTAGCTAGATTCACACAAATTTGAATTTAAGCTTCTGGTAAAAAAATAAAGAAGCACGTGTGTAAGCATTTCTTAAAAATCCCCCTTAAAGGGGGTGAAAAAGGGGATGATTTTTTTTCCTTATGTTGGTCTACAAGTCTTTCATTTTTAGGGTTCCGTAGTCAACAGGGTTCCGTCCGTCTGTCTGTCTATCCGCGGCTTTGCTCAGAGACCCTTAGTACTAGAAAGCTGAAAAAGTGGTACTTATAATAAAAAAAATTAAAAAAAATTTATTAGGGTGTCTCCCCTACAAGTAGTGGGGGTTAAAAAAAATCTTGTTTACCCCATTGTGTGGTGTATCGTTGGATAGGTCTTTTAAAAATAATGTAAGTCATATCAGATATTTTTTTGATTTAGGGATTCGTTTGCGAAATATTCAACTTCAAAGCGCCATTTTTTAGTGGAGTCGAGTGTCACCCCTCCCCCCCCCCTGCCAGCTAAACGGTAGTTAATGGAAATGTGAAAAAAATCACAGAAGTAGATGAAATTAAAAGGAAAACTATTACAGCTAAGTAGGCTTCACAGGTCAATGAGCTATAGCCGAAAAACTGGAAATAATGTAAATAGCAGTCAGGCGTTAGTACCTCGCTGAGTATTAGGAGGTAAAAATTTTATGTTATGAACGTTATGACATACTTAGTCAACACCTGTTTTGCGATGAAAATCGTTAAAAACTACGGAACCCTATATTGCGTGTGGCCCGACACGCACTTGGCCGGTTTTTTTATTATAGAAATTTGGATCTAAGCTCTTGGTAAAAAAAAATAAGTAAGTTTTTTAGGATTTTTCAAAATTCATCCCCTAAGGGGGTGAAATAAGGGATGAAAGTTTGTATGAAAGTCTTTTGTTTATTTCAGTTAGATTCACACAAATTTGACTTTCAGCTTTTGGTGAAAAATAAAGAAATAAGCGTGTAAGCGCATTTATTAAAAACCACCCTTCAAGGGGGTGAAAAAGGTGATGATTTTTTTCCGTATGTTGGTCTATAAGTCTTTCATTTTTAAAGGTAGAATTGCACAAATTTGGTTCTGAGCTCTCGGTAAAAAATAAAAAAAACTTACGTGTTTTAGAATTTTTCATAATTTAAATTCATCCCCTAAGGGGGTGAAATAAGGGATGAAAGTTTGTATGAAAATCCTACAGTTTTGACATGCGGTACTTGAAAATTTGGATTGGAGGGGGAGGGGGAGAGGGAGAGGGAGATACTGCACAATACTGCACATTGTCTGAATTCCACGCGGGCGAAGCCACGGGCACAGCTAGTGAATAAATATAGCTATTCGTATTTACACAGATGCTCACTTTATTGGTTTTGAGTACTTGTTTACTACAGTAAAGAAATTGTACTACAGCAAAGAAAGTTAACAAATAAACTTATAGCCCTAAGCCCTAAGAAAAAAGCATTGCATAACTCCAGAATAATATGAAAAATGCAAACAAAAAGTCGAATTAGAAATAGCTTGGTTTTGAACCCTAGCAAAACAAAATACTTAATACTTGGCACTCAAACTCAAATCCATAAAACTCTAGCACTTAACCCTAAAATCACAATGTTAGGAGTTGATGTCGAATATGTGAAAGAAGCCAGAAATTTAGGTATTCTCATAGATGGTAGACTAAAATTTGAGAACTTCGTTCTTGAGGTAGTAAGAAACTGTTTTTACAGGCTAAAGGTACTGTATAGAATTCGTGACTTCATTAGTGTAGATTTGCGTGTAGCTTTGTGTGAAGCGCTGGTCTTGGCAAAACTTAATTATGGTATTACTGTGTATGGCCCTTGCTTATTAGCTAAGTCTCAGAAGCTGATACAGCGAGTACAGAATGCTTGTGCGCGGTATTGCTTTAAGATCCCACCACGTGCGCATGTTACTCCTTACTTGTACTCATCTAACACTTTAAAAATGCAAGAACGGCTTAAACTTTACACTGCAGCGTTAATGTTTGGGGTAATCAACTCAAAATCTCCTTCGTATCTTTTTCAAAAACTAACATGGCGTTCGGCGCGTGAAAATGACAGAACCAGGACTTGTGTCGCTCCCCTTCTTCTTCCTTATCATAAGTCAACGGCTTTTTGTGGCTGCTTCAGATATAATGCTGCCAAAATTTGGAACAACATACCCCCTCCTATAAGAAATGTTAAATCTATTTCTAGTTTTAAATTAAATTTTAAAAAACATCTTTTGAAATGCAGGATGAATGTGTAACATTGTATCAAATAGCTGTCCAAAAGTACCAAATTAATCTCCATAGTATATTTCTAAACTCATACGCACACATACATTAGCATATCTTACATGACACTTTCCAAATGATATTATTTAACTATATATAAGTAAATGTATTCAACACATATTTATATTACCTACTTGTTTACATCCCTAGCTCCTTTTGGTAACTCTATAAATATACAGATTATTTTTTTATATTAAGTCTTTTCTGTATCGCTCTTTCTTACTCACCTCAACCCTGAGGTTTGGGCAGAATGAACAGCGTCACAGCTTGCTGTGACAACATGCTGAGTCTGAACCTTTTCTCTGTCCCAAACAGTACATAGTTGACACTTTGTTGATGCTTCTCTTTAGAATAGGATTATTTAATGTAAGTAACTACTGATTTCATGTTGCCTTCTATGTATAACTGTGATTTTACTTTGTAGTACTTATAAGCTAGAAATATTGTCTTTTATGTACTGTATGTGTTTACAGAGAATAAACGTTTTTCTATTCTATTCTAATTAATTATTTTAGAACATTAGCAAAAGAAAATTCTAACAAAGCCTAATATATTAGAGAAAGCAAGATAAATAAAACATAAATCAATATTTGTTTAACAAGATAGGCGAATGGGCAGCAGCTCGAGATTATTATACACCTATTATCTATTGTGTGCTCAATGAAGAGATATTTGCCCTAAGAAAACATTTCATATATCTTATAAGGATCCTTTCTAGGAAAATCTATTAGCTTGTGTAGTCAGCATGAATAAGGTAATTTTGATGTTAATTCCATGTGATATAAAGCAAATTTTTTTCAACGTAGACGGTAATTTTACATCGTAGACAGTATAAACAAAATCGCGATTGGTGGAAAAAGAGAGACATTCCCGCACGCAGGTGACAACGACGAGACGTGGAAATCCCCACGAAATGTTGTCAACAACCATGTGATCTATCCACTAAATATTTTATACCTAAATTCGTTCTGTTTGTAAACAAGCCTGTTAATTTTAATTCCATTACTCATGTTTGTATTGCAGAAAATCCATTATAATGAAGTCCCAACGGACACGATAGCACTGATTATTCTCCGTCGTAGCGACGATTATTAATTTGTAATACGTCGCACATCAACAGAGCACAATAGACTATTTCCCTGTAATCGTGCGTTTCCACAACAATGACGTCGTTTGAATGCGAGTGTGTAATGCGTCGAGGAGGCAGAGGAATTTCCTGCTTTTCTTAAGTACAGGCTAAATAATGTTCAAATTCATCTAATTTTAAGGTGCTTCCTAACTAAACATTACAACTTTTTTCCAGATGTAGGACACTAATTTTAATCAGCTTCTACTTAATTACTACTTCGACGAGTATTCTCCAATTAGTAAACTAATCCATAATATCTTATCCGAAAAAAAAAAACCGATCAAGTGCAAGTCGGACTCGCGCCCCGAGGGTTCCGATATAGCTACATTATTTTTGGAAATTATAAAGTCTACAAGGTGTAACAGAAAGGGTATACAAACCCTGAAGGATGTGATTCTGCTTATGAAACTGAACAACTATCCCCAAAGAACATAGGTCGAAATACGAAAAACAATTTTTGACCTTCCATACAAAATGCACTACCTATGAGTTAATTCATTTTGTATAGGATGTCAAAAAAGTTTTTTTCGCATTTCGACCTATGTTCCTTAGGGAAAGTTGTTCAGTTTCAAGGGCAATTAACATCTTTCAGGGTTGGTTTTTTGTTACATGCTGTATTTTAAAAATAATTTTAAATAGTTAATCTGGCTTTTAGTTCTTGAGATATGCGTGGACTTTTAGTATTAATGAACTGCTGAACCGATTTTGATGAAACTTGTACTTTAATGAATGAGATATGCGTGGACAAACATACAAACAAACTCACATAAACTTCTAAGTGTATGTATAGTTTACACTTATGAAATTAGGTATATTTTTATGAAAAGCTCATATAGACTAACATCGCGAAAATTTTGTGTTTTTGACAATATAACATACAATATAACATATAAGAAATGAATCTTCTGACGAAACGTTCAGGAGTCGACTGAAGAACTTTTTATTGAATAAAGCATTATACTCTTTGAAAGAGTATCATATTTTTATACATTAAGTATTACTATTTGACATTTGTAACTAATTATTACTCAATGTGATTACTATTTTGACATTGAATTTTATATTGTTTATCATTTCATTTTATTATTTTTATATACAGACTGACGATCATATTGTGAAGGCATATAATTTGACATAATGGAATTTGTATAATTTTACAATATGAAAATAAATAAACTAAAAAAAACTACATACGGGTCAAATTGCTATCCTTCATTTTTGAAGTCGGTAAAAAAAGTTAACTTGGAGTTAACTTGTTAAGTGAACTTGTTTTAATGTATATTTTGTGGCATTTTTACCCTATGGTAGTGACCATAGGGTAAAAATGCAGCAGGGCAAAGTTACTGCAAAATAAAATAGTAACAATAAAACTAATAATCCCATTGTAAAGTGAGAGAAAGGAAGAACCTCAAAAATAATAATATATGGAATAATGAGTTTAAAATGTGATAATTTCATTTTAATGACCCAAATAAAATTTTATCGTTAGATCATCAGATCGTAAATCCATCTTAGTCAGTCAATAGCTAAATATAATTTTTATAAACTCAAATTTTTACTGTAATTTACTCACAATATTTTTCTATCGAATACTCGAAAGTAAATGAATTAACATAAGTACTTAGTTTCGCATAATATATTTGAATATAGCGTGCAAAGTTTACGTGACGTGACCTTTGACTTGACCCAACCTTGAAAGCCCTATGTTACCTATAGTTCAAGATGTTGAATGTAGCTATGTGTAACTGGCTTATAAGTTTATAAGAGTCGCTATAATGCAGATATTCACCGGCACGTGTAACCAACAAAATACTAAAATAGACCAAAAATTTGCCGTTTTACAAAATTTTATGCGATAGCACGAAATATTCGCCTAATAAATACCGGGTTATTTTTGGACCTACTCAGAACTGAAAACTTTCCCAAAGAGATATGGGTCGAAAAATAGAAAAATTTTAGGTAGTCTCATACAAATTCCACTACCGCCACGCCGCGCCGTCGCAAGGTTTGTATGGGTAAGCAAAGAAAACAATTTTAGACCCATGTTCTTTGGAAAAGTTTGGATACGGCGCATCCGAATTAACTTCGAATTAACCATTCAGATAAAACTGAACAACTTTCCCCAAAGGAACATTAGTTGAAATACGAAACAAAATTATGAACTCCCATAGAAACTGCATCAGGTGATAGCGCATTTTGTATGGGAGGTAAATTTATTTTTTTTAGTATTTCGACCATTGTTCTTCAGGGAAAGTTGTTCAGTTTATGGTCCGAGTAATGTACTGGAAGAAACGCAGTTGATAGAACGCACATAATGTAAAAAGAGAAAACACTGTGATTTTGCGAGGTTGGTGTTTTGCGTACAGGTGGTGTTTTGCGTATGTGGTGTTATGCGTTTAAAGGGAATTCAGACCGTAAAACTAAACAGCATTCCCAAGTTCGAAATGCGAAAAGATTCTTTATCTACACTCATGTCGTAATCTTTGAATTATGATTCAAAAAGTTGGTACATAAGGCTGAATATTACGCAGAGTATGCATAAAAAATTAAAAAGTTACCATTACGTAACGATTTTTGTATGAAAATTTTGCAAAGGTGTTACGTAATTTAACTTTTTAATCATTACATAACACTTGGATAAAAATCTTCTTGAACCTAAACCTTTTTAAAAAAGACTGAATATAAGGTCTTTTAGAGAGACGGTGATAAATATAACAGTTTTTCTTAGTAGCTGTCAAATATTAGTAGCATATTTACAAAGTGTGCCTTATAAACAACCTATTATTTTGGAGCAGTTACAGTAGCAGTTACTATAGTTACAATTATTTTATCTGTAGTGGAAAATATGCGCACGCAGCCTGAAATTAGAAGGAAATAGATATTAGATTTGCCGCCATTTTCAAATATTTACCTTTTTCAAGTTTTTTGTGCCCGTGAAAGTAATGTGAAAGTTTATTGAAAAAGAAGATAAAGTGGTGCAGTCAGGATACTGCAGTTACACCAGAAGATACTCAATAACTTATGATCTTCTCCCATATTAGCCTAGGACATTTTATGACATAACCTACAATGAATTGGGAAAGAATGAAAATCGAAAAGAAAACCATGTCTTGTTAAGAAAATGTTCTGCTTGTATATTTCAAAGAAGACCTAGCGGATACGAGTATATTAAGGCGGCTTCTTCAGACTCATATCAGAACTGTAATATACATAATATAAGTTACCATACCATACCATTGTTTACTTACTTTTGTTTAATTTTTATCATTTTTATAAGTAAAGAAACCTATTGCATGAGTGAAGATAAAGTAGTATACACAACTGCATATAATATGGTATTAAAACACTCGTTTGATGCTGTTATCACATTCGGCTACGCCTCATGTGATAAACCCAAACTCGTGTTTTAATAACCTGTTTTATATGACAGTTGCATAAACTACTATTTCATTTCTAACTCCCATACAAAATGCGAGATAAAAGTGATATTAAAAGAAGAGTGATTGCTGGAAACATGCTGAAAGGTGCTCTGCACGCTTTTATGAAGAGTCAGAAGGTGTCTTAAAAATAAGGCTCGTCTGGATGTTCATAGAGGCATTTTGGTACCAACACTGATGTACAGCAGTGAAAGCTGGCTATGGTAGAAGAATTATGAAAGTAGAATTAATGCTGTAGAAATAAGAGCGTTGAGGAGTATGTGTGAAATTGTGTGACAGGATTAAAAATTGTGTGATAAGAGAACGTTGTGGCGTAAAAGGAGATGTCATCATCATCATAACAGCCGAAAGACGTCTACTGCTGGTCATAGGCCCCCCTAAAGATCTCCATGACGTCCGTTCCAGCGTTGCTCGCATCCAGCGGTTTCCCGCGACCTTGACCTGATCGTCTGTCCACCTTGTGTAGAAACAAAAAATTGAGACAGGAATGCAGAGATAGTTTGGTCATGGAATGAACAAAGATCGACGAAAGAGATCTACAAGACGGGAGAACGATCCAAGACCAAATTCAGGATGTTCTAAATAAACACTATGTTATAACTACCCTCAACCGTGTATGAGCGAGCGTGGAAAGGCTTGTTGAAAGTAGAGGAAGCGAGGGAAGTATATGTCAAGATCGTAGCAGGTGGAGGGCTGTGGTCTCTGCCTACCAAATACGTTGTCACAGGCACAGATTAAATAATAGTAAACTAACGTTTACAGATCCGACACTCCCAGGCGGGGTGCCGACAAATTTCTACCTTACGGCCTAAGCATAGAGTCGATACTTACAGTGCACCGCTTAGGACACGTTATTAAATCGCGGGTGATCGCGGACAGGTGGGCTAAAGCGATGATTTTGTCACTTTATGAGATACTGAGCGAGATGCAAGTACGTATGTAATATTGTTCAATCAAACATGCAAATACTTACTTACCTATTTTGCCGCCATAAGCTTAAGATGACATAAAGAAAAGTAAAATCGACTTCCTCACCCAGTCGACTTCTAGCGCCGCGTGAGTGCGGAGTGTCACAGGCCTGTCAAAGGCGTAAAGTTTCTTAGTTTGTTTGTGGTTTCAGTATTCAGGAGATGTATTTCACACCCGATATTAGGATGTAAAGAAAGGGATAAAGGCACCCACGCACTTTTTCATTTACGTTATACCCATGAGCGAACGAAAATCTTCCATTAGGTCTGATATAGATTATTGATCGTGCTGAGTTTCATACATACAACTAATAAAAACTTTACAACTCTACAACCGCGGTCCATGGTGCCAGGTGCCAGCCGTAACGCTAACAAGCGAGATGACTATGGTACTTCCCCTCCATATTTACCAGCAAAAGCTAGAATTCTGGAGGGAGCTACGTGGACGTTTCATGGGATGTTATGATGAATAAAAACTTTAGGAATTGAATCGTTGGTTTTTACTTAAAAACCCATGCATAAACTAAGTTTAATTCGGTCAGTAGCCTTTAAAACGAGTTTGAAGTCGCATTGTTAAGGTAAAGCGGAGATAAATGATGAAAAAGCACCTAGTTTAAATATGTCGGCATACGCTTGAAAAAGCCTTGAATATGTTGTTATTCATTACCGGTAGGTATATGAATAAAATTCCGCGGAAAAAAAGACAACTTAAGCAAACAATAGAAGTAGGAGGAGGTAAAGGTTTAATTTTGTTTTGATATTATCAACTTAAGCACGATGAAATAATAGTAAACTGAAGTGAATAGTGAAAAAAACTGCAAGCATAGCCTCCAGTAGTGAATAAATAAATTTTGACGTAAGTAATAACTAATAGCAAAGCCGTAAGTAGTAGTTGGCCATTGTGGTGCCGGCAAAGAATAGTACCAAACTATCTCTACCCGTGGGTGTCGTAAGAGGCGACTAAGGGTTTATGAACCGGAGGATGCGCAGCAGCATCTTTCCGTATATCGTACCATCTTACATACTGCGGTCACCAACAACAGCGGTCGCCGGCTTCAACGCTTATAAGCGTGGTGACTATGGTGAATCTCCTCCAATGTACCACGCCTTTTGCTGGAGTTCTGGAGGGAGCTCCCTGTCCTGCAGTGGACGTTTTATGGGATGTTATGAATGAATAGTAAACCACTTGATGGGCTTGATATACTGGAATTTGAAATCACAACTTAAGTACCTAGCTAGTTCATCATCGTCATCATCATACCATCCCATGAGACGTCCACTACAGGACAGCGAGCTCCCTCTAGAATTCTAGCTTTTGCTAGGAAAATGTAGAGGGGAAGTACCATAGTCACCTCGCTTGTTAGCGTTACGGCTGGCACATGGCTGGCACCATGGACCGCGGTTGTAGGTGACCGCAGTAACTAAGATGTAAGATACAAAGGAGGATGCTGCTGCCCATCCTCCAGTTTATAACCCTTAGTCGCCTCTTACGACACCCACGGGTATGTAAAGGTTGGTACTATTCTTTGCCGGCACCACGCGGGGCCAAGCTAGTTAATTGCAGGAAACGAACTTGTAAGGTCAGATTTAAGCGTTTAGAAGCTACTGTAATAAGTTTTTAATGTAATATGAGGAGACAGATTAACTAAATATAAAATAAGACTTGCTGACTTAAGATGTGCTGCACGCGTTTCTACCATATTCTGAGAATAGTTGTTTCGAACATAAAATATTAACAGGTTATGGGTTGGAAACAAGATGGGTTTTCAGAGTTAATGTTTCTGATCATGTAGTCCGTTGGTATGGTTGGTAGTAAGTCTGCTTTCTACGCCGCAGGTTCGATCCCCGCCCAGGGCCCACATTTGGGAGATGAGCACGAGTGTTTTTCTGTGACTGGGTTTTATTTATCTATTTCTTTAGTGACAGCCTTTGCCTAGTTCGGGATCTTTGTGTAAATGACTTTGTGTAAATTGTCCACCAATACTAAAACAAAAAAGTGACTTAAGTGCTGGTGCTATGGAGAGTGTACGTACAATGTTTACATTACAAAAGTACCTTGACAGAGAATAAATCCTCATGACTGATCGCAAATAACGAAAGGCATCAACAAAATTAACAACACAAAGTTAAAGCTACTTAACACCACAGATTAGAAAGAACTTAACACAACAGGGGTCTAAAGTCAAACGAGTCCAAAGCCTGAAAGGTAGCTTAAGAGGGGGGAGGGTGAACACGAAGGCAACGAAGGTGAATGTTCGCAAAGCCTCAACGCTTTGCGCATGCACCTTTTCCTTCACACCGGCTTGTTTTAACAATTTTATTGTTTCGCAACATTGGAAAAAACAATAGCATATTGATACTCATTGACCGAATAGTTTACAACAGACGAACCTCGATGTAGAATTGTAGAACATAGCTGCTTGGCGTTTTAAATCCTCACTAACTGCATTTTCTTCACTCATTGCACTGGTTTGATCACTCAATTAACGACACAGTTTAGGTTTATATTTAGGAATATCAAGGTTGATGTGGGTTCCGGTCTGGTATTTATGAGAGGATTATTTAAGGCTGTGGACTTAAACGCGGTGTCTCGCCGCCCGCGCCTAGTGCACTGGCCTGGCGATTCGATTGGGCGCTCGCGCGTGTGAGAGTCGACCCCCACTTGAAGTATACACGGTTTGATCCGACACGGCGCGCTTTCTATTTGTTGTAGATTAATATTAAAAAACTTTTTTTAAAAGATTTTTATTTCTTTTTATTTTGGGTGATCATGAAATTTGATTTTCCTTCGAATTACATTGAAACTTGTTTACATAAAACGCTGTCGACTATAATTCATTCAGATTTTTTCCTTTTGCAAACTTTGGAGATAAGTAGGGATGGTATTTTTTTTCCATTTTTTATCATAACATAAACTAAGTCGTAAAAAAAATACAAAATTCTATTTTGGAATGTACAAGTAAAGCCCTTTCGTATGATACCCCACTCGACCTAGTCACGACAATTTAAAATTTTAATATTAATATATATTTTTTTTCTTTGTAATTAAGATTTGGCAATCATATTCTAAAACTATTCTAAATTTCAAGTCGATAGGATAGCATCAGTGGTTGCTGTGATATACAGCTGTGGCAGACTGACAGACAGACAGACGAAGTCGCACCAAAACGGTTCCGTTTTACTATTTTGGTTAGGAACCCTATAAACATCTTTGTCTGCATCACCAGCTGATCATAGAGGTCATTAATCCCTCCAGGCGCTTCACTTCTTACACATACATAGATAACATCACGCCTTGTTCCTTCACTTCTTCCTGACCTGAAATTACTTAAAAAAAAGTATATTTTTAATAATAGGTCTTTACCTATGAAATTGCCGTTTTGTATGGCGAATTTTAGGTAAACTCAATTTTCAGTACTATCTTTTTTGCATTTTTCTTAGGAATTATAAATTCAATAGTTTTTATTTTTTTAAGCATTATTGGGAAGACATTAAGCTAACAGAAGCTTAAATTTAATTTTCGAAAAATATTATCTGTAAAAAAATATAACAAATCTAATGATGAAATCGGACGACATTTAAGACGAACAATTTTCGAACCTTTAATTTTATTTATCAAACTAAAAATAAAAACTTTGTTTTATGCGTAAATTGATAACCTTGAAGTCAACTTTCAAATATAAGACAAATGAAAAAAATAGCATTAGAATTATAGGAATTATGATCTCATTAATCTGTAAGAAAATTTCGGCAATTTCATAGGTAAAGACCTATTACAATCTATTAGTGATGTAGAATCACTCCATAGAAGGATCAGAGTACTTTTTTAGTCATTTGAAGAATACTTTGCAAAAAAATACCTATATTGCTGTTTCTGACCTGGAGGAGCCGAAACTTGGTATGTTTTGGAAATATTTAACTTATATATAACTAGGAGCTCAAACGTGACAATTTAGTATATTTTAGAATCAGCTTAAAAAGCCCTTTCATTCAATTTAGCGCACGGTATAAACAAATTATTTTTTAATTCTATAGGTACATAAAATGTATCCCCTTTTAGAAAGCGACTACCGCATGTTTGATGTTCAGAAGAAAAAACATTGTCAGTCAGTCAGACAGACAATTAATTTTTCAAGAAGTTAGCTCTTACCCACTTGCACATATTGAATGTCGGTCACGCCTAATACAGTTGGTGTGACAGTATGCTGTGAAGAGCTTGTACCAGTAACTTCTTCGTCCCGTCCCGCGCGCGATTCTATTTTGCATTCTATCCGTCTTTGTCCCATGCGAGTTCTAGAACACCCACACGTCGCTCCGCAATCGAGATGTTCTGGTCAATGATGGACTTGAAAAAATATGTGAAGATCTTGGCATCGAAATATCTCCTCGACGAACAAGAAAGATAAAAAATTTGGCTGGCGAGAACGCTCCTGATGTTGGTTTAACTTATGAAAATCGGATAAGGAAAGAAATGTTTGAATCGGTGGATAGAATCATACAAGAAATCAAGACCAGATTTCAGCAACTGCACGAGCTGGATGTCGAGTAATCTTTTCTCACACCAACTACGAGTAACTTACTGAACCCAGAATACAAGTGTAATTTCGGAGAAGAGCAGATTGATATCAATGCGGATGAGATACGCAATTTCGTTGCTTTGACTGATGCTAAAATTCAAGACAACGCCAAAAAAGGATCGCTCGAGCTTTTAGAATTTATTCAGAAATGTAACTATGGTACTCGTATACCTTATATCGTAATTATGCTTCGAATTTTTTAAACTATAGCTATCAGTGTAGCTTCATGTGAAAGCAGCTTCTCAAAGCTGAAATTAATAAAAAAATACTTGAGGTCTACTATGAGCTCCATAAGATTAACTAATTTGTCCATTTTGTCAATAGAACGTAGTGTGACCATAGTGTGACAGACGATATTAACTTCGACGAAGTTATAAATGATTTTGCTACGCATAAGGCCCGAAATGTTGAATTTTAGACTGTTAAGACTTTACTAAATGTTATTTTATAGTGTAAATTGTAAACGTGTTTACATGTTACCTACAAATGTACACATTTCATGGTTTTGAAATAAATATTTTTCACTCAATTCTTTCATAACGTACATTTTTTGTCACCAACACCAACATTATTATTTTTATGACGTGGAAAGGGCGGCAAATTATGACTCCGCCCCGGGCGACACTAACCCACGCTACGCCACTGCATGGCAGAGGTAATAGCCTCAAATTCATTTTCTTGATCTTACACGAACAGCGCCATCTCTTGGTTCTCTTTTGTATAAGATTATTTTGATTGAGCATAGCTTGGTCGACCAAGCAAAGTAAGCATGTACCTGGGTACTAGAATAAATGCAATGGAAACACACCACTATCAGATGGTTTCAAGTACATATTTTTATGCTAACAATGATAACTTCTACCCCTGTAATTTCTTACCCAATATAGTAATTAGTACCTACTGTCGCTTAGGTAAGGGTAAGTAAGAGTTAATAAAACTGTTTAATCAACTAACCACACTTTGCAGAAAGCGTCTTTAAAGTTAAAGCTCCATTAAGTCTACTGCTGTCAAACTTTGTTTTGTTAAGAAAGTGTCAGCAATAGACTTAAGAAGCTTAAACTTATAGTTTTGCTGGCATCTGGCTGTTAATACAATAAAATATCTACAAATGTGGGTCACTAACTCATGTGTTTTGAGGTGCTCATGTTAATTGAGTGAACGGTGTATCTTTATTCACACCAGCAGTTGTATTTGCACATTATATCTTAATATGTGTGCCGTTTATACAATTGCTTTCATAGTAGCCCCTGGGCTCTGCAGTATGGGTTCCCAATATTTTGCCTATCATTTGTTGGTTGAATATCACATCACATCTCACTCCCTGCCCCATTTTCTAATGTAAAAATATTAAAGTATACAAAATCTGGTAAGAATGTCTACATATAGCATAGACAAAAGAAAGGTGTAGAGTGAAGTCTATGAGAATGTATAGGACTGCTACCCAAGATTTATAAGAATAAAAGGACTATAATAGTCTTGAACAAAAATTGGTTGAGCTACCTAGAACCAAAACCTAGCGCCTGATTGCTATTAATATTTCTATTATTTTCAGTTTTTCGACTATTACTTCTTAACCTGTAAAGCCTACTTAGCTGTGATAGTTTTCCTTTTAATTTCATCATTTAAGCTACTATTATGATTTTTTCACATTTCTAGTAACAACTGTTTAGCTGGCAGAGTAAAATAATTTTTAATCCCCACTTTACTTTTATGGGAGGTACCCTAAAAAATGATTTTCAACGTTTTATTGTACCACTTTGTAGGTGTGACTAAATATGTA
The DNA here is from genome assembly GCA_947532105.1 of Athrips mouffetella. Taxonomy (NCBI): domain Eukaryota; kingdom Metazoa; phylum Arthropoda; class Insecta; order Lepidoptera; family Gelechiidae; genus Athrips; species Athrips mouffetella. The sequence continues at coordinate 18,585,593 of OX383963.1, forward strand.
TATTCATAGCAAATTGCAGCTTTCAAGTACTAATGGTCGCTGAGCTAAACCGCGGACAGTCAGATGGACATGACAAAACTGTAAGGGTTCCTTGTTGACTATGGAACCCTAAAAAGAGAAGATTGTTTTATTGAAAGCACTCAAATCTTACAATACCTTACACTATATTAAAAATCAATAGCCACATGCATGATAGAGCATCACTTGAGACCAGGTCTACCAATTTGTTGTATTTGTAATTTAAAGAAAAGAAATACTGGAAATGTTTCCCAGAAAATGAATTAATTGAGAAAAACTAGAGATAGAGATATTCCCATGCAAAGCTGGGGCGCCTTTTTAGTAAATCATAATTGTGAAAGTAACTCTATCTGTCTATAATGCTTTCACATGGTAACTCCTTGATAAATTTATGAATGGAGATTGGACACATTCCAAATAACTATGGGATCCCGGCCATGTCCTTGTACATTACACAGTTAGTTCTTTATGCTATGATTTTAATTTGGCATAGTTAACTTGGGATGACATTTTATATGATGGTTAAGCTGAGCTTGCAAAATTAGGTGCGACTGAAAAACAGGGTCTAGCTCTTTTTGAGATCTAGACACAATGCTGAGTCGTTTCCTTTTTCATGGTTGTGCCACGATACATATTATGATGTAAAGAACTCTTTTTTTATGATGTTTAATCTGTGTAGTGTCACAAACTAATGAAATAAACATTATTCTTTCTTTCTTCTTTATATGATATGATTTAATAAATTATTTTTCTCATTTAAACCAAAGGGCAATAAACAAAAAAGTTATTCAGTAACACTAAGTGGATTTTTGTCTTTTTTTTCAAGTCAGTGTATGTACATAGAGATGAAAGGAGATGAAACAACTCTTTTGGGATGATGATAGTATGAACCTCCGGGAAGGTCATTGACTATATTTAAGATTCCATGCGACTGAAATCATGGTACAGTGCTAGTTCTAGCTAGCTAGCTATCAAGGGTGATTATTGGCCTGCTTTTAATTTATGCATCAATGTAAGCAAATTTTTTGCATAAGGCCAGTTACCAGTAAAAGAGTCCGATATGGGTGCAACCGCCGGGTTTTAGGCCAAAACTAAAATACAGTGTCCAATTTGATAGTAGATCGAGGTCAAGAGTAAGCCCATTTTCAATAAAAAAAAAAAAAAAAGATTAGATGGTGAGTTTAGTGTATAAATTAAGACGTCATAGTTGGTGGATTTCAAGATTGAAAATCATAGAAGAATAAAAGATTTCTGTTTTGATGTTCAATAAAGAAGCTGATTTGGCTAGGTAGAAAACTAATTTGGAATTGTAATAAAAAACTCATCACAATTTCTTTATAGTAGGTAGGTTTGTACCAACTTAATTACAACCTCACAAAACACTACACCTAAGTGACAATAAAACTATAAATAAAGAAGAAACATGACCTGCTTTAGTACAGGTAACCATTGTTTCATTCAAGTTAAGAGAAACATAAGCTTATCTGGTACCTAACTTTAGTAACCTATGATTTCGATCGAGTCACTTGAAATTTGAATTAAAAAACCTGTTTATATATCTATGCAGGAATCATTAAGGTACCGTATTTGTCAAGTGTGTAAATTACCTGGGGTGATTGCGTACGACAATAAATAGTTAGAAACTGTAGGAACTAAAACTTACCCATTTTCAGATAACAGCGGAGTGTAATCATATTCGTAACTAGTTTTTGCAATCATTTAAAATAAAATAAGTAAATTAAAGCACAATAATCAATCACCTAATTCAGTAAAAATTTCTAAGTTAACTCGATAAGTAGAAAACAAATAAAATAAAATAAATATTTACGTTGGGCGCCAGGGTTGCCAGTACTTGCCAGACTTTTTTTTCTCGTACCAGAGTAGTCAAAAATCTCATTTCAAAACACGATCTCGAATAATGAGCTGTTTTCACAGTTAAGTATCAACTGAGTATTCAAAGGTGTTGATAGATCGCGCTGAAGATAGTTGCCAAAGAATATAAAATAAATCTGTCATAGATGAAGCGTGAAGTAAATAAACGTTCTTAAGCAACACTTACGTTTACTTAGACAACAAATAGGAAAACAGAAGTTGACAGTTAATTTTTACTAAAACAACGCCATCTTTTATGAATATTTAAACTAGTTTTTCTTTTTCAAAAACAGCTCATTGAAATTTTGATAACTTTCTAATTTCAGAAATAAGGAACTGCTGATTTTGAAATAAATAACAATAAGGGGTGCCGTTTTAAAAAAAACCGGTCAAGTGCGAGCCGGACTCGAGTGCTGAGAATCCCGATATAGGTACCTATAGTATTTAGGAAGCATTAAAGTCTATTTTTAGGACCGTTTTGTTTCTAAAGGTTTTTTGCAGATTTCTGAGAAACTGTGCTACTCACTCTGCGTGCCAATTTGCGCTAACAGACTGCTTTAGAGCACTGAGAGCACGTTTAAGTCAGTCCAAATTGACCAAAAGCGTGCTCTAAAGCACTTGCTCGTTCAACGCCTTACGCCATTGATGACGTCATCATTTCTGCTATCAGTGCTTTAGTCGAATAAATAGGTGGAGCAGTGAAAACGCTAATGTCAAAACCGATTTGACACACATAAAATCCAACACATTTGCAGCCAGCTGACGTTTCTCAGGTTTTGATTTTAATGAGTTTCTAGAGAAAAATAAAAGTGGATTTGACGCATATTTTTGAGGGATCAGCTGAGGCTTTGTTAATGGTTAAAAATAAATCGGACATATGAACACGTGATCCGTTCCGAATTGACTAGAGCCACTAAAACAGTGATAGCTTTGTGAGCGTACAAAATCAAATTGGACCGTCCGTCAGTACTGTATACGCTTTTAGCAGCGTTTGTACATTTTGGAGCACGGCGTCGTCACAGAGATCGTTTTTAGGGTTCCGTACCTCAAAAGAAAAAAACGGAACCCTTATCGGATCACTTTGTTGTCCGTCTGTCTGTCTGTCAAGACCCTTTATCTCACGAACGGGTAAAGGTGTCAGGTTGAAATTAATACCATATATTAGGATCCATAAGCCACACAAGATCTGAAAATTTTAATTTTTTACAACGACGCAATCAAAAGATATGGCATTTTATGTCCTCATCTGCAAAAGCAAAACCTATAGGGCACTAAAGCAAAACCTATAGGGTACTTCCCGTTGACCTAAAATTATGAAATTTGGCAAGAAGCTAGGTGTCACAGTACAAATAAAGTGAAAAGTCTGAAATCATTAAATATTACAACTTTTCTCACAACTAATAGTTACCAATTGAGGTGACCTCTCGTTTCAAGAACATTCATGTATAAGAGAGGGGTCAAGTTGAATGGTCACGGAGGCGATTTTTGTCTTAGTTCTATTCTAAAAACGGGAACACTTACAAACTTGAAAATTGTTATGTTTAGAGTGCATAAGCTATAAAATTACAACAAATAATAAAATTTGGTCAAGCGCGTGTCGGACTCAAAAAATCTAGCACATTAACTTACTGAACTTTCAACTAATACAATTATGATTACGTGGTGGTACGGCACCCTCGGTGCGCGAGTCCGACTCGCACTTGGCCGGTTTTTCGATTTAGGGATCCGTTTGCGAAATATTAATCTTGAACGAGCAATTTTTTCTTGGAGTCGAGTCTGTCCCCCCCCGAGTTTATGTTATAAACGTTATGATATACTAAATCAAAACCTGCTTTGCAATAAAAAAAAAAAAAAAATACTGCGCGTGGCCCAACACGCACTTGTTTTTTAATAATTTCATATTTCTCTATCGTCTGTAATTAATAAAAAAAAATCGTTCAGAAATCTTTGGAGTTATGGGGGGGGGGGAATGGTATCAAAAAATACAAAAAATGTTTTAAAATCTACAAGTAAAACTCATTGATACCAGATAGACCAACCGAAAGACAGACAGGCAGACAGACATACGCCTATCGGACTTCCCCACCCTTTCACTCTTTAGCTATACGGGAGCGGAGCCCCTCGAAAATATTTAAAAAGATTATTTGTTGATTTTTATGTTTTTGGGTCGATAACAAGATGCTTAATCTGTGAAAATTTTAAGACTGTGGGTCCAACCTTTGGGCTGTAGAACTTATGTGATAGATGACTGATGTGAAAAATTTAAAAAATATTTCTACATTGGGTTCAAATCGATTAAAGAGAATGTTAAATTACAAAGTTAGGAGAAATCTTGTACGTCTGGCAACCATGACGAGCACTTGCTTGTCTTGACATTGACACTGACATTAATTATTTTTTAAGGGAAAAGCTAAGCAAAGGATTAAAAAACTATTAAGTATATTTAAAATAAAGTTAAAAATGATTTGCTATTTAGTTTGCCTTTAAAAAAGAAGTAAATTAAGCATTTTAAAAGTAAACCACTGGGTGCAGAGATACACTCAAACGAGAATTGTGAAACTTAGGGCAAAAAAGACAATCATCTGGACGACACGTGCGTGACCATTTTATTTTCTATGGATGTAGAATGCCCCGCAACGAGCCCGCAACCACAGTAAAGAGATAGTGCACAAGTGACATGGGCCAGCGCCAAGACTATAAAAAACTACGCTATTCTGGAGCGTAGTTCCAGAGTGAATACCTTTGGAATACTATAGGCAGTTAGCTTCGACTCAAATATTTATATTGTTTAATCTTCTTGTTATTTTTCGATTCCAACTGGAAAATGCGGAAATCCTACGTGCAAGCGCTGACGCGAATGCTTTGCTCTTATAAATATATCAGGCGTTTTTGTTATTTATGTATTATCAAAACAGGTTAATGCGAACGCCCAATTTCTTGATATCTCGATTATTGGGTGATCCATCTAAGAAGCAATCAAAGTGCGCCGCCGCCCCCTACATCATTGGACCATCAATCTCGAGGGACATTCGCTGATCGAGGAAGATAATAGAAAGTGGATACTCTATTTTAATGTAAAGACTTTTTGGATTTTGTGTTGCATTATAGAGACCAACTAGATCTTTGAAAGGTAAATGGGAAGCAGGTGTACTGCCTACTCAAATAAGAGTAGGTACTCAGCCACTAAACAGAACGTCCAGCACATACGTGGACGAATACTGCCTTGCTTTGGGCGCCTCAGAAACTCAGACTCCAAGTGTATGGTTGTTTATCGATCTTACATCCCATTATACGACGCACAAAATAACTGTGGCCCTGTCATTGATGCGCAGAAGAAAAAAATGCCCCATTTTTGCACATTTTTGACTTCTGCGCATCAATGCGGGCCACAGTTATTTTGTGCGTAGTATACGATGATTGAATTTTAAACGCAGGAATCAGAAGGGTATTTTACCTACAAACACCAAGCCAAAAACACTATACCTACAGGTATAGTTTACGAAGACTAAAAAAAGAGTGAAATAGTTTAATTTAAATACCCGCTTTTTATGGAAATGGGTTAATTAATTTATCTCATTTAGGTTTCCACACAGCCTCAAGCCAAATTAAGCTTTTACGTTTGCGAATTTTTTAAGCTAGGGATTTTTCAGGCAAAAGAGTGTTCATACAACAATTATTTTAGTACATAGAATTATGCGAAGTAAAATTTAAATCTTAATTTTATTATTTAATTTTTTTCAAAAATCTTGCTGTTTGGAAACCTCAAAATCATACTTATTCAGCGTGATGATGTAATGTCTGACTATACTTGAGTATGGTACTTAGGACATGAAACTGAACAACTTTCCCCAAGAAACATAGGTTGAAAAACGAGAAAAATTTTTGGCTTCCCCATACAAACCTTGCGCCGTCAATACTAAAATTTGTTGGGACGACAAAAAAAAATCTCATTTTTTGACCTATGTTTCATGGGAAAGTTGTTCAGTTAGATAGATAGATAGAATATGTTTATTAAAAAATGCTACAGTTTTTCTAAAAAACTAAACAAGCACCCGCATAACTGTTGACACAGTTTGACTGCGGGAACAGTCTCGACAAAATCTTATTAATTAGACTTCATCATCATCATAACATCCCATGAAACGTCCACTACAGGACAGGGAGCTCCCTCTAGAATTCTAGCTTTTGCTGGAAAAATGTAGAGGGGAAGTACCATAGTCACCTCGCTTGTTAGCGTTACGGCTGGCGCCATGGACCGCGGTTGTAGGTGACCGCAGTAAGTAAGATGTTAGATACAAAGGAGGATGCTGCTGCCCATCCTCCAGTTTATAAGCCTTAGTCGCCTCTTACGACACCCACGAGTATGTAAGGGTTGGTACTATTCTTTCCCGGCACCACACGGGGCAAAATTAAACTTACTGTTAATTAGACTTACCTAATTGAATTAATTATAAGGACAACCTATTAAGTTAAGCTAGGCTAAAGGTCCTTTGCACCAGCGGGGTGCCCTAGGATAACAACAACAACAAACCATTTAATAAATGTTGTTTCAACAATTTAGAAAAGTATTTAGTAATTTAGTTTCATATGCTAAACACCATATACTCAAGTATAGTCAGACATTATACATAATCACGCTGTATAAGTAAGTAACCTTGCATTAAGGTGATCCGTTTTCCATACAAAAATTCAAATGACTTGCATTCTTACGCGGGACATAAAATTCTGTTGAAAAACGAACGAATACTGCTATTTTTAGTTAAATTTTTCGCTAATTAATACAAAAATACAGTTAATGTACTGAAAATACTATTTTTGTTAGCAATTTTTGGTTCAATATTACGATTGTGGGCGTGCGGTCAAAACTGTACGGTTGTGCTTTGTGTGCATGTGTGAGTGATCGTACTCATGTAAACACGGACTGACGAGAGTAATTGACTTTAGTGGACATATGAAGATATTTTTCGTATCGAAATTGTTGTTAGGCGTTGAAGTTGCACGATGAAATTTACGCGAATCAACTTTTTACACATATATAGTTGGTACTTATTGCATTAAAAAATAAAACCTTATATTTGCAGCAGTGGCTCCATCTAGTTGCGTTCGGGGCTAAGCTGGCCGTCACAGATCACCTTAAGGTGAAGGCGAACGATCACTCACACATGCACACAAAGCACAACCGTACAGTTTTGACCGCACGCCCACAATCGTAATATTGAAAAAATAATTGCTAAAAAAATAGTACTTTCAGTACATTAACTGTATTTTTGTATTAATTAGCGAAAAATTGAACTAAAATAGCAGTATTCGTTCGTTTTTCAACAGAATTTTATGTCCCGCGTAAGAATGCAAGTCATTTGAATTTTTGTATGGAAAACGGATCACCTTAAGTTCTGTTGAATTGAATCCAGCTTTACCTTAGCTTAGTTTTTTCTTGACGTAGGTACGGGATCCTAAAAATCGAGTATTTTCTTGGTTTTACTTAAATATGGAACCGTGTATTTCGTGAGTGGAGCCTTCCGCTCCCGAACCATCCAGTGAAGTTATGATAGCCACTGAGGCTAACAACAAAAGTCCAAAACAACAAAAAGTTATTTGTGGATTTAATAGTTAAATTCATATAATGGCGGCATAATATAGCATAGTGATGACTATGTGACTTATTTAATCAGTACATTTCTGAGGGACACCTGACTAACTACCTAACAGCACGTGAGTAGTATCACTTTGGACTTTATGGTATAGTGATAGAGCAACCAATGTTTCCACTGATGTGCGGTCAGCGGTATTCATTTGCTATTAATCGACCAACGAGGTCACAGTGCCTTTGTACTCGTATCTCTCGACGTTCAAACCTTAACCCATGTTTTTTCACGTCAATCACACCCTAAGGAAACTTTCACGGTTTTGGTAAGTTCATTGTTAGAGCAAGGCATAAGGCTCCCTTCATAATAAACCTTCGTCACGTTGTTTAATAAAGAGCTACGTCCATCCATCAACGTTTTTATTCTACTTACTTTACGTGTTCTACGTGCTTGTTCTTCGTGCCAGGTTGTCAAACGGCCTTCGGGAATACCTTTAGACCTATTAAAAAAATATGATTTGGGATTACGTGCGATTTGTATGGACGATTCGATCAACGAGGTAGGAATCGGGTGGTAGCCGACAGAACAAAACCGGTCGACTTTTTTAAATGTTTAGGAGATATTTTTCCAGAAGCGAATGGCTTTTGACATATGGGGCTAAATCTCAAAAGTGGAATTTTGTGGTTATTGGGATGTGGCACTAGCTTATTTATTGATACTAGAGCAATATATAAAGTTTTAGGTCTGCACCCGATTTCGTTATAATTGATAGGAGAAAAATGGGCCGAAACACCTAATTTCGTCAGTTTTCTGGTTGCCACAGACCTAACTTCTTTTACTCATCATCATAACATTGCATGAAAATGTCCACTACAGGACAGGGAGCTCCCTCCAGAATTCTAGCTTTTGCTGGAAAAATGCGGAGGGAAGTACCATAGTCACCTCGCTTGTCAGCGTTACGGCTGGCATCATGGACCGCGGTTTTAGGTGACCGCAGTAAGTAAGATGGTATGATACACAGGAGGATGCTGCTGCCCATCCTCCAGCTTATACCTATCCCTTAGAGCCCGTCCAGAACCTTTATTTTACGCGCGAGTCGACTCGCGCGTAGGCACTCGCGCGTTGCCGAGATACTAGAGCTAAATATATTGCGTCCAGAACATTTTCTTACACGCGAGTATACGCGCGTAAAACGCTGGTAGACACTGTTCTGGGCGCAATATATGTAGCTCTAGTATCTCGGCAACGCGCGAATCAACTCGCGCGTAAAAAAAGGTTCTGGACGGGCCCTTAGTCGCTTCTTACGACACCCACGGGTATGTATGGGATGGTACTATTCTTTGCCGGCACCATACACCCTTGTCGGTATTCTAATTAAAAGTCAGTATTCCTACATTTATCGATTACTGAAAATATTTTGTAACTGCATTTTCTGATAATTATCTGCTGTTTAATCGATCTATAATGTCCAAGTTTTTGCAGTGGATCAATTGTTCGTTCAATAATTGAAACGATTCTACTGTGATTTTGTCAATATTCTGTATGACAGTATGGATGAATTTCATAATTTGGCTCTCCTTCTTAGGGTCAGAACCTAAATGGGACCAGATCTGACATTCAAGTTTTTCTGGGGTTTTGAACACCACCCGCAAAACCTTTGTTGTCAAAAATGGTCCTGTTTTAGTTCTGAGAAAATTTAATTATCATTTATTTCCTATATATTCTGAAAGTCAGTATTCCGCATTATTTAAGTGTCTATATTTGCGTTATTTCTTGTTAAATCGGCTGTCTCGCTTCAAATCTTACTAAATTACCCCAAAAAAGTCCCCCAAGTTAGTTTTTAGTTTTAAATTCGTCCAAAATATGCGTGCAAAAAGCACTCCCTAATAATTCCACTTTTCAGATTTAGTCCCATATGCTGAAGTAGGCAATACGCATGTTTTAAACTTACAATTGAACATTATTGGTAGTATTGCTACATAAGCTTCTAATTTGGCCCCTACTTTGAAAATTGGATATAGGATTTGAATAGTACCTCTAAATACCTGCTCTGCGGTTTCATGTTCATCCCTTACAATTTTGGGCCCGATTCGAGAATGTCTTCGAGGTGGAATCGGAATACCTACGTAGATATACTTACCAAAACGCTTATTTGTATACTATTGCCATTGAAGTATGTACCTGAGTACCTACCCAGCCAGCTTTTTGAGCTAAGAACTTCCCAATTATGAGAATTACGTCATTGATTAGGGTGAGTAAACCACCCAGACTCATTTTTGCACGACTTACAGTAGGCACCTACGAGGTTCTATTTTAGAAGGTAGATTGAAATGTTTCGACGTTAAGGCGAATATACCCCTCGAATGGGCATTTTGCCTTTAAATAGCTGGTCAAGAAAAGTTAAAAAAAAAATGTAACATCAGTTCAAGGTTTACATTTAGTACATTCGTTTTTTCTTTATATCTTTGTATTCTATATTTATAAAACAAAATAATAATAATAATAACTAATAAATCTTTATTGAGCAAAGCCTAATTACAATATAAACTTATCACTAAAGAAAGAAAATAAATATAAAATAACTACGGTACATCGATTTTTCCGTAAATTCCCTGCTGTTCCTAAAGCGCTGTATTATTTGGAAATATTTTTACACTAATAAATTAAAAAAACCCTTATTATTTAAATGCAACATACAATTTTTTTATCTGTTATATTTCATACGAAAAAGTAAGTTTTTCTTGAGTTTTGCCAAAATTCCGTCTCATCGTTGGTCGTAACAGCCACGTTGAAGAGCACTCTTATGTAAAAACGCTATTAACGTGTAAATAAGGTCGATATTTGCATTGACGATCGCGTAGCTTCTAATTTGAGGAGTATATTCGGCTTAACTATGACTGAATTGCTCATTACAAACTTAGAAAACGAGTATGAGGTATGTGGCGGTTGACCGCACGTCAGTGGAAATATTTACAACTCTATTACCATGCCATAAAGTCCAAAGTGTTTCTACTGACGTGCTGTCGGGTGTGCTTTCGTATTGTCAAATTGAGGCAAGTGTGGTCACTGGGCAAGTTATGAAGATGTTTTTAGGGTTCCGTACCTCAAAAGAAAAAAACGGAACCCTTATAGGATCACTTTGTTGTCCGTCTGACTGTCTGTCTGTCTGTCAAGACCCTTTATCTCACGAACGGGTAAAGGTATCAGGTTGAAATTAATACCATATATTAGGAACCATGAACCACACAAGATCTGAAAATTTCAATTTGTTACAACGACGCAATCAAAAGATATGGCCTCATCTCCATACATTTATGCAGAAAAGCAAAACCTACAGGGTCCCGTTGACCTAAAATTATGAAATTTGGCAAGAAGCTAGGTCTCACAGTACAAATAATGGGAAAAGTCTGAAATCATTAAATATCACAACTTTTCTCACAACTAATGATAACCAATTGTGGTGAGCTCCCGTTTCAAGAACATTCATATAAGAGAGGGGTCAAGTTGGATGGTCAAGGAGGCGATTTTTGTTTTAGTTCTATTTTAAAAACGGGAACACTTACAAACTTGAAAATTGGTTTGTTTATAGTGCATAAGCTATAAAATAACAACAAATAATAAAACTTGGTCAAGCACGTGTCGGACTCAAAAAATCTAGCACATTAACTTACTGAAATTTCAACTAATACAATTATGATTATGTGGTGGTACGGAACCCTTGATGCGCGAGTCCGACTAGCACTTGGCCGGTTTTTTGTTTATATGTTATATGCCACAAGATCATCATCATTGTCACAGAAAAATAAAGGTAATCGAAGGTGGAATAAAGAAATGATTCGTCACAAACGTTCTATGGATTTGACAAGTTATTTTGAATATTTCCTACGTCGGTTATATAGTATAAATGTAATACGTATAGTACTTATCTAGTCCCTGTTGTAATATTGTACGTATAGTACTTATCTAGTCCCGGTTGTAATATCATTGATTTCCTAGTGATCATCGATGATGGGATTGGGACAAGTTGGCAGATGTCATCCCCTACTAAAATAAATTAGCAAGGTATCCGAGCGAAGCAAGGAGGTCCGAAATCTTTGATCATTTATTAACCTTTTTTTTTAAAAAACATTTGGCAATCGTTAACCCATATTTGGGGACATTTCTGCCAATGTCGTATTATAGAACATTCTTCAGTTTTTAGAAATTAAAAATATGGCGAACCGCTCATTGCTCCCCCCGTAAAGCGACAGTGGACTACAGCGCCATCTGTTGGCGGGTAGCATAGCTTGCTCATCCGATGATATTTAGGGTGATTTTAATTAGTTCTTGATAGCAAAAGATATACATGTACTCATGTTGAGGCGGCTATTATAGAGCGAAGCTCGGTCACCCAGGTACTAATTTATTATTTTAAGTAGTAAAAGTCAATCAATGTTCACAGCTCTGGTGGAAAACTATTTAATACAAGTGCTAGACTCCGTGGTCTACTGGTTAGAGCTCTCGTTCCTGAGGTTCTGGATTCAATTCCCGTTGCGGACAATATCATGGACCATGTCAGAGACACACACACAGACAATCACAATAATTAAAATGTAAGCTAGCGAGTAACTAAGCAGGACTAAAAATAATCTTTGATTGTTAAGATTTCATAGTCTTGTAAAGATAAAATTAAGTTTTTTGCATGAAATAAACAGTTTAAATTTAAAAAAATTTTTTTTTAGACCTTTGTCATCTCAAAAACTCTTGACTACATGGTTTGTAAAGCCGGTCATTGATCTTACCTACACTATAAGTTAGTCTAGAATATCTTTAGATAGAATGAATTTTGTCTGGGATTTCGTAGACTATAACAAGTCTGAAGCCGGATTTCCGGAGGCCTAGCTAGCAATTTCTGAAGATTTGCTAAGATTGGGTGGGACTTATTTTGCGATATAGACTGAATGCCAGGTTGTCCGGGACAAGGCTCTCGTTACAGGGCATTTCTAGAAAAATATTGTGCGCGTCCCCAATTTCTGTAATAAGTATCGTAAGATGTGAAATAAAATAAAATTGTTTGGTGTGTGAGTTATAACTTTCCATAATTTAATTCTAGGTGTGTACTAATGTACTAAGCGTTGATATCGAACCAATTACTAGTATTTATATGCAACTTTTTTGTAATCATCCTATGAAACGTCCACTGCAGGACTACGAACTCCTCCAGAATTCCAGCTATTGCTGGAACAATGTGGAGGCCTGGAGAAGAATAGTACCATGGTCACCACGCACGACAAAGAATCGACCTATTTCTGCCCGTGGGTGTCGTAAGAGCCGACTAAAGGTTTGGGAACAGAAGGATAGGTAGTAGCGCCCTTCTGTGTATCGTGCCATATTACATACTGTGGTCCAATAGTGCCAGCCGCAATGCTAACTTTTTTGTAATATTTCCACAAAAATACAAAATGATAATGTGGAACCAGCGCCTTTTTTTTTTACTATGTATGGGCCGAAAGATGCTTCCTTCAGCATCACTAAGGTACACACAGCCGCACATCAGTAGAAACACTTTTGGACCTTATGGCGTGGTAATAGAGTTGAAAAAGTTTCTACCGACCCTACTACGACAAACGACAAACTATAGTTTAGGTATACCTAGCTTGAGCGGACCTCTGGTTTCGGACGTTTGTAGCGTAGCACTGGTACAGATTTTTTTTAACTTTATCTATACAGGGTGTTAATTTAATAGCGTGCCATAGCTTAAGGGGTGGTTCAGTAACAATAAAGGAACTAAAAAAAATATTTAAAAAAATCCTACTTAAAAAAAATTTAAACTCCATTGAAACTAAACTAACGCGGAGAGCAATGACCTAAAGCGCGCGAAAGATTTTCAGTTATGTATGTGCCTACCTTATCCACTGATATTGCGTACCACTGGTGCTCCGTCCGGGTCATTGCCCTCTGCGTTAGTTAAGTATCAATGGAGTTTTATTAAATTTTTTTAAGTAAGATTTTTTTAAATATTTTTATTGTGTTCCTTTATCGTTACTGAAACACCCCCTAAGCTATGGCACGCAATTAAATTAACACCCTGTATACTAGTTGGTGCCTGCGACTTCGTCTGCGCAGGATAAATTGTAGCCTATGTGTTATTCTGGTGTATAAGCTATATGATTGTAAAGTTTCATTAAAATCCATTTAGTAGTTTTTACGTGAAAGAGTAACAAACATCCATCCATACTTACAAACTTTCGCGTTTATAATATTAGTAGGAAGGAAGTAGGATAGGATAGGAAGGAAGTAGGACTAACCCGAGTCTGCTGCTAGCCTAAGGGCAAAAAGAGGATCAAAAAGGGTATCATAAGAAAGCAGCGAGGTTCCTTTGTAAGAAAGGGCTTAGCTTGTGTAACAGCAGACTTATAAAGATATCTCTGATTAGCACAATTTTTAGAAATCTGAATAAAATCTTTACAAACAAACTTAGTTTTGCGGTCCTAAAAATGGACTTTATTTCTTCTAAAAATATTATAGGTATATCGGACGGAACCGTCGGCGTTTAGTTCTCTGCTCTGCACATCCTGGATAATCAGAATTTCAATATTTTATCGCGCAGGAATAATTTCTTAACCTGCTGCGTTTATGTCTTTTGTATGGTGTCGTAAAACCAATAAAGATAGTTTTTTAAACAGGAATCTATTTTCGTAACAACAAATAATTCTACTAGGGAACAAGGCGTGATGTTATGTATGTATGTATGTAGGTACCCATGGTACCATCTTACAAGTACAGTGAAGCACTTTGTTTTGTGCATCACACACGAGGTATGACGCATCCAAAGAAACTCTACTTGAAGTTGAGAGCAGTTTGTTGGACCGAGGTTTGTTTCATATCAGAAATACTTTATTTGGACAGGACACGTACCTAAATAAAAATTACGAATGGTGTAGGTATGTAAATTGCCTGTGCGGTACCGGCAAAGAAAACCAACCCGTTTCTACCCGTGGGTTTCGTAAGAGGCGACTACGGGCTTATAGACCAAAGGATGGGAGCAGCATCTTTCTGTGTATCGTACCATCTTACATACTGCGGTCACCTACAACAGCGGTCTTCAGCTGCAACGCTTACAAGCATGGTGACTATGGTAATCCCCTCCAAAGTAACACGCGTTTTTGCTTGATTCTGGAAGGAGCAATGTCCTGTCTTGTCCTGCAATATATGTTTCATGTGATGTTATGGAGGTATTAATTAAATGGCTTCATTCAGCAAAAGATGCAGGTCCTTCAGGAGCTTGGGAGAGCAATGTCATTTGGTGAGCGAAATAGAGTATGAAAGGGTTCTTGAAAGTAGAAGCGAGAGGAGGATGTCAAGATCGGATGAAAGTGGTTTTCTGTTTTTTGGAAATAGAGAAGTAAAGGTGTCTCTTTTAGATCCTATACATGACAAGAATGCATTACTTTATTTAAATTACTTCACAGCAAATGTAATACTGTATACTGTATCCGTTATCTCATTATTTCGTTTACAGATTGGAATCTGATACTACTTGATACAGAACTAACAGTACTATAAATATGCCTACAGTTTGTGGCGCCGAGCTAGGATTTTGACGTCATACTAACAACAAAATCAATTTGCATGTTGATTCACAAAATGATACGACATTAGTTCAGGACATACATATACATAACATCACGCCTTGTTCCCGTCAGGGTAGGCAGAGACCACAGTTCTCCACCTGCTACGATCTTGACATACTTACAATACAATACAATGCAATGCAATGCAATGCAATGCAATGCAATGCAATGCAATGCAATGCAATGCAATGCAATGCAATGCAATGCAATGCAATACAATACAATGCAATGCAATACAATGCAATGCAATGCAATGCAATGCAATGCAATGCAATACAATGCAATGCAATACAATACAATGCAATGCAATGCAATGCAATGCAATACAATACAATGCAATGCAATACAATACAATACAATACAATGCAATACAATACAATACAATACAATACAATACAATACAATACAATACAATACAATACAATACAATACAATACAATACAATACAATACAATACAATACAATACAATACAATACAATACAATACAATACAATACAATACAATACAATACAATACAATACAATACAATACAATACAATACAATACAATACAATACAATACAATACAATACAATACAATACAATACAATACAATACAATACAATACAATACAATACAATACAATACAATACAATACAATACAATACAATACAATACAATACAATACAATACAATACAATACAATACAATACAATACAATACAATACAATACAATACAATACAATACAATACAATACAATACAATACAATACAATACAATACAATACAATACAATACAATACAATACAATACAATACAATACAATACAATACAATACAATACAATACAATACAATACAATACAATACAATACAATACAATACAATACAATACAATACAATACAATACAATACAATACAATACAATACAATACAATACAATACAATACAATACAATACAATACAATACAATACAATACAATACAATACAATACAATACAATACAATACAATACAATACAATACAATACAATACAATACAATACAATACAATACAATACAATACAATACAATACAATACAATACAATACAATACAAATATACTTTATTGCACACCACAGGACAGCAATACCACACAATACAATACTTCCCTTGCTTCCTGAACTTTCATCAATCCTTTCATACATGCTCGTCGGTTTAGGGTACTTTTAACATGACCTTTATTCAGAACGTCCTGAATTTGGTCCTGGTACTTTTGCCGAGGCCTTCCCCTTCCAACGTTTCCATTCACTCTCGCCTTGTAGATCCCTTTCGTCAATCTTCCTTCATTCATCCTCTCTACATGACCAAACCATCTCAGCATCCCTTTCTCAATTTTAGTCACTACGTCTTCTTTTACGCCACAACGTTCTCTTATCACACTATTTCTAATCCTGTCACTCAATTTCACACCAATTATACTCCTCAACGCTCTCATTTCTACTGCATTAATTCTACTTTCATGTTTTTCTGCCATACCCAGCTTTCACTGCCGTACACCAGTGTTGGTACCAAAACGCCTCTATGAACAGCCAGACGAGCCTTGTGAGACACCTTCTGACTCTTCATAAAAGCATGCAGCATTCACTCTTGTTTCGATATCACTTTCATTAGTTCAGGAAGTTCAGTAAATTTAGAAAAAGACCTACCTAACCCACATGTGCAATGTCTTAAGTGCTTTTTTTTGCTAAGTACCTCTGGTGTTACAGGTGTCTATGGGCGTCGGTCATAACTTGTGTGTATGCTTCTATATAAAAAAAGCCTGCTACTATTCCAAGCGTGTAGCATTCAAAACAAAAACCTCTGCAAATCATCAATATGTAAGTAAAGCCGGCGCCGCAGTTGCCACGGGTGAAAAACGACTGAAGTTATGCACCATTAATACAAAATGTATTGACTTTGGAGCGGAGGCAGTGTCATAGTATTATCATTTTTATCGTATGGAGATAAAAGCAGTTTTCCTGCTTTGTATATATCGTTTTCAGTGAAATTTTAGTGTTGCTTTGGACGCCGAAAAAGTGTCGATGGTGATGTCGATACAACAGCTTTTGGTCCTTTATTTTTTCCTGAAATACTCGTGGGGTACTATTACTTGTGACTTTTTGGCAATTTTTATACTTAAATGCATTTTTTCACTAATAAAACGGTCAAAAATTACCTTTCTGGGTGGGCCGACTGTATAATAATCCATAGCGGACCAACTGATGGCGTTCTAAATAAATTTTTCGCCTCCCAAAACCTTGTATTGTAATTTAATCGAAATAGTTGGAGTCACTTTCGAGAATGCTATTACAAATATGTATACATTTTAAGGATAACGAACCTAGGCCGGAAAATTAAATAAATAACACAAACTGTCACACATGGCGAAGCAGAGAGCGATAATGGGACGATCAGGCTTTTTACTTCTGGTTGTAATGTGTAACCTAACCTAACCTAACAAAAGACAATATTTGTACAATTTTGTGCTTCTGCGGCCAGGTTGAGGTTTACTCAGGTTTGCTTTTGTATTTTTTGCTTTGAGTTTTTGGTTTTGTTTCTTTAATGTCACTGGGTGATAAAAATAAAATATCACCCAGAAATATCAGAACACAGATTTTTCTTTTTAAAAGTATCGGTAAATATTCATTCATATATTCGTTGAATGTAAAACAGTGTATAGTAGTTAATTTTCATATTTTTTTATTTTATTTTTGGAAGTTTATCAGGTTAAATTTGAATTTTTAAAGTCGCAAAAGTAATATTTTATCCCCCGGTGATTGTCAAGAATTGAGTCTCAGGACAGAAAATAACCGCTTTCCAGTGACTGGCACGTAAAAAAATATTTTACGTATTGTAACACACCTTTTATCGACAAAGTAGTAATTTTGTCTTATAATTCTACCTTCCATTGGGATAAGATCATTAATCATACGTAGACTAGCATATGCACAGCTCTTTGCATATTTTAAGGTGACATCAAGCTTTTAATATTAAATGAGTAAGGAATATGGGTTCGCTCGATATTTCAAAGTCGGATTTTGCCGAACATTTTCCTTATGCGTACAATATTGAAAAGGATCTGAAGAGACTTTGATATTTATAGAAGTATGTACCTAAAAAGAAACTATCACCATAAAGTCACGTAAAAGTCCGCTGCTGGCATGCTGGACAGTAGTGGACAGGGAGCTTCCCTCAGAACTGCACAGACAGAAAATGTTATATCTACTGCCACTCCCCGGACACCGCAGCCAGACCCTAATAGTAGACTAGTAGCCAAGGGCTGTAAGGCATCAATTGCAATCCGAGATATTTAGGCGCACGAGCGCAGCGAGGGCGCCTATAGTTCGAGGGTGCAATTGATGCTTACACCCGAGCTAACTACTCTGCTTTACATCTCGATTGTGAGGTAAGTAGGTCCTTATTACCACCAAATTGTAGGTGACCAATTAGCGCTATAGGGTAATAATGTAGCTAGAAAAGCCCTAGGGCGGTAAGTAATTAAAACGCCCGCCGCCCCGCTGGCCGTTGCTGGAGGCGGCCATCAAGGCGGACTTTTTAATTACTTACCGCCCTAGGGCTTTTCTAGCTACATTATTACCCTAGAGCGCTAATTGGTCACCTACAAGCCCCATTTGGGGGTAATAAGGACCTACTTACCGAATATGAGAGATGTAAATATATTTAACGTACTTACATACAACGAGCACGAAACTACGAACTGTCAAAATTTGAAATTGACTGAAGATGTTCCGTAATACAACTAGATTACTTCTGTTAATCTAATCTAATCTGTGAACTAGACCCGGTCACGAACCACGCGGATCGTGCGGACGGGTCGCTCGGGGGGGGGAGAGGTGGATTCCAATAATCCAAGGGGCGCTTCTGTATGTGCGCGTTCTGTATGATTACTCCCAGTAATATTACTTTATTCTGTGGTACTACGCTGGCACGTTAGACCACTGTGGTTGGTAAGGTACACTCGACATCACATCAGTAGAAACACTTTTGGACCTTATGGCGTGGTAATACAGTTGAAAAAGTTTCTACCGACGAGCGGTTGACCGTACGATGGAAGGACGCTTCTAGCCAGCACAAGACGAACAAGAATACACAACCAAATGCATGCGATTGCAAGCAATATTGCATTTGGTTGTTTATTCTTGTTCGTCTTGTGCCAGCTCATAAATGGGATTTGATTGCAACATTTTAGTTCCGAAACTACGTCAAACTATAAATCCAGACTACAAAGGTATTAGTGAATTATCCCAGAAGAGTTTAACCAGAGTTATTGTTATGTAAGGTTTGCAAGGTTTGTGCTAAGCTCATAAACATTTAACTGAATTGTAAGGTCAATAGGTACTTAGGTATCTTCAGGCTCAAGAATACGAAAAATCGTGAAAGTGAGCGTCGCAATATTGGAAAACTGTTTATTGCTCTACCCCAGCAAGTGCTATAAACGATAGCCAGCCGCTTGGTTTTATTTGGCAGTAACCCACGTAGTTATCTTCTTTTTACCGTCTGGGTAAGATTGATTGCCAATATAGCAAGCTCTGATGACAAGGTCACATCAGCTACAAGTTCACAAGTCAAGGGTACAATTTATTATGCTTTAAGAAATATGGATTTTTTTGAAGTGAAAACTTCTTTAGCGGCGCTCGGCACTTTTTTAAATGGGTAAAAAATTTTAAACTGGCGTCAGATGTAGCGTCAGATCAGATTTCGCGTCAGATCCGTAGCCTGATTGAAAAAGCGTCAACTGTCAACCGTATTGTTATTACAATACGGGTTTTTATTCAGTGACATAGAAGAAGTACGCGAGCAATGGCCCGATTGACCCTTATAAAAAGCATAATATTCGAAAATGCAAGTTTTCACTTCTGCCGGCACTCCCGGAGTGCAACCCATCCTTATTTTCTAAACCTTGGTGTGAGATAAGATCGCTCGAAAAAAGATGTGCACTAGTATTAGGTAGGGCAGTGCGAGGTAATTTTTTTACCCCTTCTAAAGGTAGTTTCCCCAACTGTGCTAAAATTATCGCGAGTGTTATACTGGCCTCTGAAATATTTAAGATAATGCCTCTAGACAAGGTGGACTATAGGAGAAAAAAATCGCCCGGGGTACACGGCTGCTGGACTATACTTTTATGTTTTCAAATTAATTCATAACAAAATTTTATTAGGAAGAAGTAAGACAGAAAACCGGCCAAGTGCGTGTCGGACCACGCGCAGTATAGGGTTCCGTAGTATTTAAAAAAAAAATTATGGCAAGGCGGGTTTTGAGTAAGTATTTCATAACGTTTATAAAATAAACTTTTTACCTCCTAATGCTCAGAGGTCCTAGCGCCTGATTGCTATTGATGTTTTTATTATTTTTAGTTTTTCAGTTATAGCTCATTAACCTGTGAAGCCTACTTAACTGTGATAGTTTTCCTTTTAATTTCATCATATATGCTACTACTGTGATTTTTTTCACATTTCTAATAACAACCGTTTAGCTGGCAGGGGGGGGGACACTCGACTCCAACAAAAAATGGCGCTTTTATGCTTAATATTTCGCAAACGGATCCCTAAATCGAAAAATCATCAAACTCGTAATATTTTTAAAAGACCTATCTAATTACACCCTACGCTATGGGGTAGACGAAAAAAAAAAATTCATCCCCACTTTACTTGTATGGGAGGTACCCTAAAACAAAATATTTTTCAAAATTTTATTCTAGCACTTTGTCGGCGTAAA
Organism: Athrips mouffetella; assembly: GCA_947532105.1. Lineage (NCBI taxonomy): Eukaryota > Metazoa > Arthropoda > Insecta > Lepidoptera > Gelechiidae > Athrips > Athrips mouffetella. Next base: position 18,606,414 of record OX383963.1, read on the forward strand.
TGAAATGTATATCCATACAAAATTTCAGCTTTCTAGTACTAAGGGTCTCTGAGCTAAACCGCGGACAGACAGACGGACATGACGAAACTATAAAGGTTCCTTTTTTACTACGGAACCCTAAAAATGCTTAAAGTCAAAAAAAATATTTATGACGACCGATATAATAGGGCCTCCCTATTAGCTAAAACCTGATGCGCTGAAAGCAACGTGATCCAACGGTCGAATAACAAAGTATTCGATCAGAAGCCGCGTGGTTCATGACACATTGATCCCGCAAATGCATCAGACAAATGCGTTTATCTCCGAAAGCTATTTCCATAGTGGCCATCAGGGATGTATTCGGAAAAAGTACTGTTCCAGAAAATAACTTTATTTATTTTAAATTTTTTATAGGAAAAAAAAAGTTAATAAACATGTTACGCGATGTTACCATCGATTCTAAGAATAGTTTTTTTATAACTTTGTGTGTTGGTGGTCCTCCTTATTTCTGCTGTTTCTTTGGCACTGTTTGTACTTAATTAGGCACCTAACATACAGTATTGACGGATGAAATAATTTATTCAGCACTTTTAGACCCGAAAGAGATTCCTTAATTCTCGCGAATCGAATTCAAATTGCTCGCTTTTAAATAAATGTTAATATGTTGATTTAAATACCACGACAAAAGCAGATTTTTTTGTCGTAAGTGTGAATGGAAACACAAAGAGAGCCGCAGATGTCACCTTGTCGTTGTGACCCACATTCGGAATACCAGAAGTGCTCTCTGATTGTGATTGAGTCCCTTGAGGATGTGACACGCTTAAGAAAAGGCTCGTGCATTACAAGCATTGATTTTGTTATACTATCTGTAACAAAAACCGGCCAAGTGCGTGTCGGGCCACGTGCAGTACGAGTATATGGTCCCGTAGTTTTCTCAGTGTTTTTTTTATATCTCAAAGCAGGTTTTGTTAAGTGATCTAGTAGTTAAAGCGTTTGGCTCCTGATTAAGATAATCCGGAGGTTCTTCTGGGGGACACTGTCAAACAATAGTAGTTTAAGATACAAGTTCCGTAAGTAGGGTTATTACAAACGAGTTGACGTTTTGTAAGCCCGAGACGAAGTCGAGGGTTTACCATCGGCACGAGTTTGGTTTTTCATTACATTTGTGAGAAAACAGGTATAAGTAATATACTTGGTAAGCATGAAGGAAAAAAAAATTACGCGCCCAGATGGAGAAGTAATCATGCCCATTTTGTATCGAAACCTATGCGGCCGCTCAGAGGGGTGGGAGGGTAGGTGGAAGCGGGAGACGGGGTTTGTCTTTTAACTCTATCACACATCTTTGAATATGTTACGTTAGAAAAAGATAGAGACATTTATGTTATGATATGCCCAATTAAAAACAAAATATCAATAAAGTACGACATTTATTTGTCTTTATTTGGCATGTAAAAAACAAGAAACTTCATGGTTGCTGAATTTGAAAATAGTGATGTGATGTATATTTATCGATTATTTACTTACATTTTATCACATGGCTCCTGGACTTATTTATCGAACCTCTCATATACAATGGTGATCAATTTGCAACTTGCAATAATATTGGGAACTGCTTACTTCTTTGGGCATTTGGTATTTTGTCTTTTTGCTTCTCCATACAAATATATCTTTTATTTCCTAGAGTGAGCGAACTACCGAGAGACGCACAGGGATAGACGGCCCACCTGATAGTAGGTGGTCACTGTCGTCTAGGACATCTTGCAACTTAGGGGAGCAGATACGGTGCAGGCCTTTGAGATGTCTGTAGACTTGCCTTTTGAAGGACCCTAAGTTGTTGTGCAAAGGAAACACCTCGAGAGGGAGATCATTCAGAAAATTACAACTCTGATGTACATAAAACAGAGAACATCTTAAGTAAGGCCCTTAGGGTGGACAAGAGATGTAAGTATATTGAACCAAGAAGCTATAATTATTATGGTGAAAGAACACTCCATTACATTGTACCTAGATTATTTAACACCATTGATTTCCTGCAAGAAAATATGAGTAAAAATGTTTTTAAAACTAAGTTAAAAAAGATGTTACTCAAAAGTTGTGTACCTACAGTTGAACAATTATAGTAATTTAAGTTGCATAAAATCAAATACGTACCTACCTGACTATCAATTGCATGTTTCAAATAGTTTCGATGTTAATTTTTATTTTACTATTTAAATTTTTTCAAAACATTTTAATTTATTAATATTAATTTTAATTTATGTATAATTAATTTAAATACTTAACGATGTATAATTAATGGATAAAAGTGAATGAGCGCAAAGCGCCAACAAACTGCATGTACAGTTTGGCGCAAGATAAATATGTAATCTGTACTATAATTTCTATGAATAAATGCTTTTCATTTTTTTTTTTAATTCCACACCTTGCACGTGAGCGGTAAAAGCGTTATCCACGTACGTTAGTTCGAGATCAGACGTCCAGGTGGTGAGGATGAAATCTATCACTTATCGGAATTAAATATAAAATTGCAAGGACCACGTCAAATTAAACATAAACAAATAAAAATACATTACAAATTTTTAAACAATATTTTTAATTTATATTTTTAACTATTTAAATTATTGTATAACGTATTTACATTACGTGTAAAATAACTTTTGACTTCCTATTTTTCTCGTAAATCACCATTGATATTGACATAATATTTATTACAATGTAAATTATTAACAATAAAAAGTAAAACAATGTTTTGTAGTCTAATTAAAAATGTAATAGAATTAGTAACACATGCCATATTTGATTGTTTTATTTTCTTCCTTTGCTCTTCAATTTTATATTTTAATCTTGTTTCTGACAATGTAGAGCTACCTTCGGAAGCATGTATCGTTGAGTTCTGAGGGGGAAGCACTTGTTCATCAACCTGTAAGAATGAAAATATATTATTTGGATAAAGAGATAATGCTGAAGCTAATATAACACCAATACTTCGTTCGGTATGGTCTGTCTGCCTAACTGTTAAACCAAGCACAAAAATCTTACAGTTCTTAGAAGAACTGAAAAACTAGATCAGCAACTAATTGCCATCGTTACGAATAGTCAAATCTAGATATATAAAAGAAGAAACTGATTGACTGAATGAATAAATAAATGGCTGACTGACTAAGAATCAACGCGCAGCCCAAACCACTGGGTCTAGAAACTCTAAATTTGGCACTTAGCTTCCTTGTGAGATCTAGGGCTGACTAAGAAATAATTTTTCAAAATTAACCTCCTGAAGGGGTGAAACGGGGGTCCAAAGTTTGTATGGGGCTAGTTAATAATATTAATAAGACACTGCACAGAGTTATAAACGTACATACAGCTGTTTTTCAGATGGGATAGCTGGTAGAGATTATGGATTTCTGAGGATGGAAAAAACTAGTTTTTCATTTACCTTGTGACATAGGTTCTCGGTTGGAATGGCATCTTTATGAAGTCTTTTTCTGCGGGCTTCAGTTAATTCGTAATTACTGTTATTAAAATGAGCTGAGCAGATTCTGCTATATTTGGTTGCAATCCAATTTTGGTCTCTCCCGCATGTTGGCACCCATTGACGTTTTTGCGCCGGATCTTTTAGAAAACTGCGATAAATAAATGAAATAAAATTATAACGACGACTCGATTCTATATTATTTTTTATCGACTACTCCACATCACTAAAAATGAACAACACAATTTTCTACAAAAAATTTAACCACGAAAATTGTAAAAACCAAGCGGTTTACTACTCACCAGAAAAATGTGATACCAGCAAGCTTTGTAGTTTTGCTTGCGGCATGGTTTCGGCACAATTTCACCGCACAATTATTAATGTTTTGTGTTATTTATTTTATTTCTGATATTTTATGACAGAGATGTTGTCCATGTCACATGCCGTGAACTTAGAGCAACGCGTCAAACCGCATCATGGCCGGCACCCATAGTACGTTTTGATTACTACTCCATCTGGGCGCGTAATTTTTTTTCCTTCATGTTGGTAAGGAACCAACCATGGGTACTGTCAGCCTCTTGTCGATTTATGTTCTCCTGGTACTCTCCATTTTATTTTAAATATAGTTAGGCAGTAGTCACAAGTCACCACTGTAGTATTTTTACAAAATAATTTTATGATCAGAGTGTAAAAACTCCTTGGTATTACTTTTTACTTTCGGGCGGGGAGCGAGAAAGGTATTGTATTTGTGAAAAAAAAGTTTTTCTAATTTTCTCAAAAATGTGTTCTACACAAAGAAATTTGACCTCATATAGAAGTAATATATAAGAAATAATTCGTCACAAGTACGGATGTGGGCATGCTTTCATCTATCGATAGTCGATAAGTTACACAAGGACAAATCGATGTCGAAACTTTGACCAAAAAGTTGAAGTACTAAACTTTAATAAAAGGCAAATCTGTTAAAAGCAGTGATTAAATTCATTAAAAAAAAATACTTTTTGCATTTTTTACTACAGGTGATTTCTTACGTAGGTGTTTTAATATTAAAGATACCAAATTTCTTACTTACTTACTTACTAAAAGTAATGGACGGTAGCGGTGGAGGCAAGAGGGGTAGGAGGTGTAAAGGTTCTTTTTTTTTTTTTCATGAATATCTCTAGCTTACATACAAATTATGTAGGATTTTAAAACAAACTTTTATCCCTCAATTCAATCCATTTGGGATGGTTTTGCAAAAATGCTGAAATACGGGTTTGTGTTTTTCTTCTAAGTAGCTCAAATAAATTTTCAAGCGAAATTTCGTGTATCTTATCTTGCCTTATAACGTGGAGCTGAGTTCCTTATTGGACCTTAGAGCACAAGGAGCCTGTAGTCTTCTGGTTTCGGATAAGCTTGACCCAGAATCTTCATACGCTTGTGAGCCAAAGCGTTGCATGAGCACAAGAATTGCTTGTCAGTATTGTTTGTAGCGAAAAACTTTCAAACCTTTTTTGTAGAGAATTTTATGTAGATTAATTTAGTATTTTTATTAATTTTCTTACAATTTGTTGATTCAGGATGATTCATGCTGATTGAGACATTTCAATTTGGCGAAGACACACAAAGTTATATTTGTTTGACAGTGTCCCCATCGGGAATCGAACCCAGAATGAAAACAAAACGCGTTGAATGTTGTAAAATATAATAAATGGTACAGCAGCACTGCACTTACTTTCTCGCGATATGCAATTAGAACTGTCAACCGCAAACTTAAATTTGTAATACCATACCTGCACATAGTATGGAATTACAAACGTTTATTAAGGTTTTTCTGAAAAATGTTCTACCACATGAATTCGGAACTCGAATTGTAAAATATTAAAACAAACCAACCGTAAACGATTTCGAACAAATCACATGTTCAAATTTTGGTAGTACTGGAACACCTTTTATATGAATTTTCACAGATTTTTAAATTTCAAAACTCTGTTTCTTATGAATAGTTGTTCAGTTTTGTCGACTGTAAATCTCTTTCAGTTTTTGGTACATCCTGTGTACTAAATTTTCACAAAATCCAATCAAATTGAATATCCATTCAGGTAGATAACCAAAACAAAATTAAAATTATAGAAAATAATACAAACTTAATGTAGTCAATTAGGGTCAATGTAGGTACCACTAGTTGACCATTTAAGCGGTTTTATGACGAAATTCATAAAAAAACTAAATTATTAGTTCTACTTTCAGAGTCACTTCTAAAAGTTCGACTATGAATTAGTTAGGCTTGTGATATAATAAGTGTTAAGGACTTTACGAAATATGCTCTTAAAGTTTTTTTTTTTCAAATGTTACATTGCATGACCACTTCGAATAAACATACTAAAGTACTAGCTAGACAAACCCATAACTTTATTGTAAGACGCCAACAGTTAAATTCTATATAAAATCGCGGTATTTTTAAATTTTCTTACTTTCAGTTCAAATTTAAGTTTTGGTCAGCTATTGGTGCTTGGTCATCTAGTGGTGCACTGACCCTATGAGTAAATCACAAGTTTACGTTTTGGTAGTACAGGAACACCCCTTATATGGAATCACACAGACAAACTGATGATGGCGCAAGATACCTTGCATAGAGATGCTTAGTCAAGCAAAGTTTCATAAAAATAATTTGAACCGTTTTTAAAAAAAAATCAATTCTTCATTTTTGTTGAATGACAGCTACCCTCAAAATGAGAGCCAGCAAAAAACCATTCGGAAATAAAAGTCTTAAATTAAAAATATGGTGTTAATAGGACCATTCGTTTAGCCGCTAGGCCTTAGCGTGACGGACAGACCGACGACGGACGGACATTTTTAGGGGACTTGCTTATTTTGGTATATAAGTGATATAGAGCACATTTTTGAGAAAGTTTGTGGAACTTTTTTCACGATTACAATAACTTTCTCGCTCCGCTCGAAAGTAAAAGCACCACTATCGATAGAAAATACATCACTCATGACCTTCAACATGATCTCACAAAAAACGATAAATTACAATAAAATACGTTACAATTTCCATATTTCTGACTGTAAAAATGATAAGTTGACATTTTTTAAGCAATATTTGTGATAATAATCCACAAACATGAAAAATACTGAATAAAACTTACAGATGAAGACATAAAATTTCTTTGCAGTTTTCGTTTTGTTGTTTTGAAGATGTACAGCCATCAACTACACACGTTATTATTAAAAAGAACAATCACTAATATGGAGAGCAACTTACGAATAAATTCACGATATTTTTATCGTGTTCACTACATGTTTTTTATAATTTACACAATGTTTACAACATATAATTTAGGAAATATTTTCAACCGTTAAAATCCCAACAAGTTACAATAATCCTATAAACTTTGTAAATGCAATGAACGCGTCGTTCATCTAATTTGGTAGGATGTGATCACTGACGACTTGACATGGCATGAGACATGCTAGCAGTTGTCATCCCATACTGAAAAAAAATAGCATGGTTTCTTCTCCGAGCGAAGCAAGGAGGTTTTTGTTCTGAGGTTCTACATCATAAAAAACAAATCTCCCAAAAATGTCCGTCGGTCGGTTGGTCTGTCCGTCACGCTTTGGCCTAGCGGCTAAACGAATGATCCGATTGACACCAGATTTTGAATTTAGGAGTTTTATGCAAATCCATCGAAGTGTTCTGAGTGGTTTCTTGCTGGCTCTCATTTTGAGGGTAGCTGTCATACAACGAAAATGATAAATTGTTATTTTCTCAAAAACGGCTCATAGAATCTTGATGAAACTTTGCATGACCAAGCATCTCCATGTAAGATATCTTGCACTAGTATCAATTGATCTGTGTAATTTCATATAAGAGGTGTTCCTGTACCACCAAATCGTAAATATGTGATTTACCCAAAATTGGTTCCAGAGTTTATTAAAATTTTCTATAATATTAATCCTGGATTGGTTGTCTACCTGACTGGATATTATTTATGATATTTTTGAATAAAATTTAGTACACAGGGTGTACCAAAAACTGAAAGGGCTTGCTCAGTAGACTAAACTGAACAATTATCCATAAGGAACATGTGTTGGGAAATTTAAAAAATCCCCATGCAAGTATCCTACGGTACTATCCATTGATCTGTGAAAATTCATATAAAGGGTGTTCCAGTTCTACCAAAAGTTACACATGTGATTTACTCGAAATCGTTTGAGGTTTGTTTGTTTTAATGTTTTGTAATTTGAATTCTGAGTTGATCTGTATATTTCATTCGAACATTCGAAAAACGTAAATAAAAGTTGGTATTTCCATACTATGTGTATGGCATTACAAATTTAAGTTTGCGGTTAATAGTTTTTCCTTGAGTATTGCGAGAAAGTAAGTGCAGTGCTGCTGTACCATTTATTTTACTTACCGCACTAGTTCGTTAAGTGACTACTTACGAGCAATGTTTACGTCTTTGTAAGTACGTTTTTCGAGCAAATGTATTGAAAATATAGTTTTATATGACTACTCAGTTTGGTTGTGACATTGCAGCATGAATAATCTAATTGTCTGAAAAGTTGTTCAGTTTCTTGGATAGTTCAGGGTCTATTTACCCTTTTTAAGGTTCCATAGTCAACAAGGAATCCTTATAGTTTTATCATATCCGTCTGTCAGTCCGTGGCTTAGCTCAGAAACCCTTAGTACCAGAAAGCTGTAATTTAGTATAGAAACACAATTATACACAGAACGATAAAATAAAATTTTGAAAATAATAATGTTTAGGGTACCTCCTCTACAAGTAAAGTGGGGGGGGGGGAATTTTTTTTCTCGTCTACACTACATTATAGAGTTCCATAAGATAGGTCTTTTAAAAATAATGTGAGTCTGTATACGAGGGCCAAACCGAAAAGATCGGGAATAGAATAATTAGGAATAAATTAGATTAAAACCTTTTTGGTTTATGACATGTAGTATTATTTCAAACACAATTCCACACAGTATGTATGACAGCGATTCAAACTATTTTAACATGATGAACTGGGTGTCAAGAAGTTAGTTTCCCGCTGGGTGCCCCATCGTTTGACCGAGGAACAAAAGTCGGCTCGTGTTAATTGGTGTCGGTCTACTCTGCAACGGTTCAATAGAGGGAGCTCAAATGCAGTTTACAATATCGTCTCTGGTGATGAATCGTGGATTTATTCATATGAGCCCGAAAGAAAACATCAATCGGCTGTTTGGGTCTTCGAAGGCGAGGTCAAGCCAACAAAAGTTGTCCGCTCTCGTAGCGTGTCGAAAAAAATGGTCGCTTCGTTTGTATCGAAAACTGGTCATGTGGCTACGATTCCTTTACAAGAACGCAGAACGGTTACTGCTGATTGGTACACAATAGTTTGTTTGCCGGAAGTCATAAGAGAACTTCGTAAAATTAATCCGAATCGTCGCATCATTCTTCACCAGGATAATGCGAGCTCACATACCGCTCGCAAAACGATCGCGTTTTTAAATCAGGAAAACGTGGAGTTAATGGACCATCCACCGTATAGCCCTGACTTGAGCCCCAATGATTATTTTACATTCCCAAGAATTAAAGATATGCTACGTGGTCAACGATTTCAAGGCCCAGAAGAGGCAGTCGAAGCTTACAAATCGGCCGTTTCGACTATATCCACTTCAGACTGGAATTACTGTTATAATAATTGGTTTGATAGAATGCAAAAGTGCATCGATTGTCACGGAGAATACTTCGAAAAACAATGAAAGTAAATATTGTTGTATTATTTTTGTACTTTTTTCTATTCCCGATCATTTCGGTGTGGCCCTCGTATACCATTTTTCGAGTTAGGAATCCGTTTGCGAAATATCTATAGCTTAAAAGCCCATTTTTTGTTGGAGTCGAGTGTCCCCCCGTCAACTAAACTGTTGTTATAGGAAATGTGAAAAAATTTACATAGTAGTAGTTTTTTTTTACTAGCCTATAATAGGTCCCACTGCTGGGCACAGGCCTCCCCTCCATTGCGCCATTCCTCTCTGTCTTGAGCCTCCAACTGCCAGTTTCTAAGAAAGCTGTCTAGGTCATCGCCCATCGTCTCCGGGGTCGGCCTCGACGGCGGCGACCATCCTCTGGCACCCATTCCGTGGCTACTCTAGCCCACCTATCCGGGTGCATGCGACAGACATGACCTGCCCAATCCCACTTCAACTTAGAGGACTTTTTGACGACGTCTACTATGCCAGGTTTGGAGCGCAGTGTGGTGTTTCTAATACGGTCTATCTTTTGACATCTAGAATACTGCGCTCAATGGCGCGCTGGCAAATCTTGAGTTTGGACTTCTGTGCTTCTGTCAAAGACCACGTTTGTGCACCGTAGGTTAGGATGGGCAGGATACACATGTCGACGAGTTTTCGCTTTATAGTTTTATCATATCCGTCTGTCAGTCCGTGGCTTAGCTCAGAAACCCTTAGTACCAGAAAGCTGTAATTTAGTATAGAAACACAATTATACACAGAACGATAAAATAAAATTTTGAAAATAATAATGTTTAGGGTACCTCCTCTACAAGTAAAGTGGGGGGGGGGGAATTTTTTTTCTCGTCTACACTACATTATAGAGTTCCATAAGATAGGTCTTTTAAAAATAATGTGAGTCTGTATACGAGGGCCAAACCGAAAAGATCGGGAATAGAATAATTAGGAATAAATTAGATTAAAACCTTTTTGGTTTATGACATGTAGTATTATTTCAAACACAATTCCACACAGTATGTATGACAGCGATTCAAACTATTTTAACATGATGAACTGGGTGTCAAGAAGTTAGTTTCCCGCTGGGTGCCCCATCGTTTGACCGAGGAACAAAAGTCGGCTCGTGTTAATTGGTGTCGGTCTACTCTGCAACGGTTCAATAGAGGGAGCTCAAATGCAGTTTACAATATCGTCTCTGGTGATGAATCGTGGATTTATTCATATGAGCCCGAAAGAAAACATCAATCGGCTGTTTGGGTCTTCGAAGGCGAGGTCAAGCCAACAAAAGTTGTCCGCTCTCGTAGCGTGTCGAAAAAAATGGTCGCTTCGTTTGTATCGAAAACTGGTCATGTGGCTACGATTCCTTTACAAGAACGCAGAACGGTTACTGCTGATTGGTACACAATAGTTTGTTTGCCGGAAGTCATAAGAGAACTTCGTAAAATTAATCCGAATCGTCGCATCATTCTTCACCAGGATAATGCGAGCTCACATACCGCTCGCAAAACGATCGCGTTTTTAAATCAGGAAAACGTGGAGTTAATGGACCATCCACCGTATAGCCCTGACTTGAGCCCCAATGATTATTTTACATTCCCAAGAATTAAAGATATGCTACGTGGTCAACGATTTCAAGGCCCAGAAGAGGCAGTCGAAGCTTACAAATCGGCCGTTTCGACTATATCCACTTCAGACTGGAATTACTGTTATAATAATTGGTTTGATAGAATGCAAAAGTGCATCGATTGTCACGGAGAATACTTCGAAAAACAATGAAAGTAAATATTGTTGTATTATTTTTGTACTTTTTTCTATTCCCGATCATTTCGGTGTGGCCCTCGTATACCATTTTTCGAGTTAGGAATCCGTTTGCGAAATATCTATAGCTTAAAAGCCCATTTTTTGTTGGAGTCGAGTGTCCCCCCGTCAACTAAACTGTTGTTATAGGAAATGTGAAAAAATTTACATAGTAGTAGTTTTTTTTTACTAGCCTATAATAGGTCCCACTGCTGGGCACAGGCCTCCCCTCCATTGCGCCATTCCTCTCTGTCTTGAGCCTCCAACTGCCAGTTTCTAAGAAAGCTGTCTAGGTCATCGCCCATCGTCTCCGGGGTCGGCCTCGACGGCGGCGACCATCCTCTGGCACCCATTCCGTGGCTACTCTAGCCCACCTATCCGGGTGCATGCGACAGACATGACCTGCCCAATCCCACTTCAACTTAGAGGACTTTTTGACGACGTCTACTATGCCAGGTTTGGAGCGCAGTGTGGTGTTTCTAATACGGTCTATCTTTTGACATCTAGAATACTGCGCTCAATGGCGCGCTGGCAAATCTTGAGTTTGGACTTCTGTGCTTCTGTCAAAGACCACGTTTGTGCACCGTAGGTTAGGATGGGCAGGATACACATGTCGACGAGTTTTCGCTTAAGTGACAATGGAAGGTCTCCCTGCATTAGCTCCTTCATGGACCAGTAGTTCTTCCAGGCGTTTTGGATGCTTTTTTCGACCTGTTTATCTTGCCTGTAATCGAAAGATGCTATCTGGCCCAACTAGGTGTATTCGTCGACGTTATGTATTTCCTGCCCATCTACCTCGACCCTACGTTTAGTGCTGTTACACATGATTTGGGTCTTTGTCATATTCATTTTGAGTCCAACTTCAAGACTTGCCCCACTTATGTCACGTAGCATGGTCTCAAGTTCCGAAGCCGAAGTGGAAAATAGGACGATGTCGTCTGCAAAGCGGAGTTTGGTCAGACGTTTGTTGCCAATGATGATGCCTTTGGATGACCAGATTGGTGTTAGTCTCTTGAATATTTCTTCAAGAGCAGCCGTAAAAAGCTTAAGTAGTACTATATATGAAAATTAAAAGCAACACTTTCAACTAAGCTTCACAGGTGATTGAGCTATAGCTGAAAAACTGGAAATAATAAAAATAGCAATCGGCGCTAGGACCTCGCTGAGCATTAGGAGAAAAAAAGTTTATGTTATGAACGTTATAAATTATAGATAAAAAGTTTATGTTATACAGATTTGCAACTCTTCTATTGACGTGCTGTTAGGTGTACAAAAAAATGGAAATATGCAATACAAGCAATTCTGACCACGCAGAATTTGGGTAACACTAAAAATATACTGAATCTAATTTGCCAGTTCACTAGTTATGATCTATTTTGTTTCAGACCGGCCATAAAGGACATTTGGATTAAGATCATCGATTCAGATTTGAATCGCCAGCATTTTTACTTTCGAGCGGAGCGAGAAAGGTATTGTATTCGTGAAAAAAAAAGTTTTTCTAATTTTCTCAAAAATGTGTTCTATCTAATACGTCATAAAAAATAAGTCTCCCAAAAATGTCCGTCCGTCGGTCGGTCGGTCGGTCGGTCGGTCGGTCGGTCGGTTGGTCGGTCGGTCCGTCACGCTTTGGCCTAGCGGCTATACGAATGGTCCGATTGACACCATATTTTGAATTTGAGAGTTTTATGTAAATCTATCGAAAAGTTTTGAGTGGTTTCCTGCTGGCTCTCATTTTGAGGGTAGCTGTCATACAACCAAAATGAAAAATTTTAATTTTCGCAAAAACGGCTCATAAAATCTTGATGAAACTTTACATAACCAAGCATCTCCATTCAAGGTAATTTGCGGCAGTATCAATTGGTCTCTAGAAATACATATAAGGGGTGTTCCCATACCTACTACTAAAATTTAAAAATGTGATTCACTCATAATAGGTTTCGTTGAGCTTATTTTGATGTTCTACAATTTGGATTACAAATTGGTTTTCTACCTGACTGCATATTTCATTAAATCATTTTTACATAAATCTAGTAGCTATAGGTAAGTTTGTATTTTCATATTATTTGTATGGAATTACAAACTTAAGTTTGCAGTTGGTACTTATTTACTCATTACTATCCGCAGCCTTTATAATATAGTAGTTAGATCATTCGGCTCTTGATCTGGAGGTTCTGGGTTCGACTCCCGGCGGGGACACTGTTGAATGATGACTCTTGTATAACGCGAGAAAGTAAGTGCAGTGCTGCTGTACCATTTATTTTTAATCGCATCGAGTTAGCCAAGTGTACGAGTATTGCTAACATTATTATCTTTCTTCGTGATATAATATTGGTCCAGCGGTCAAAGTCCAAATTTCATGTAAAGCCTGTTCTCGCGTCTGTATGTCTATTACTTTCCATGATATTTTGAAACTACAAGAACAAGATTAGAAAGCACAGTTATAAAGGAGAAAGGGTGTCGCCCTGACATCTATGAGCATTTCGTGTTGATTTCGTATAATCCCCACTAACTTAAGAATGTCACTTTCAGGCAGCTATTTCACTTATGGCTGTCATCTTCCGTTTTGATGATAAAGAAAGTGACGGAAATAGATTTAAATGAGCTTTAACTTTGAAGAAGATTTGTGAAACTGGCAAAGTAACCATTAATGAAGTGTCTGAAAACTTAAGCCATGGTTTCAGACAGTGCAACGGAACAACTTTCCTCAAGGAACATAGGTCGATTTTCTATAGAAACGTAATAGTGTGTTGCCGAAACTTTGTTCAGATTTTCAGCTGTATACTTGTATAATCAGGCTGATCCCTCCCTGGCCGAATTCAGAGCAATAAATATGGAAGTAAAATGCAATAGCAGTAAATCAGCGGCGGTTTTGCGCAGCGTATGCACATCGGAACCACTTTCAGATATTATAATGGGTTCTTGAGTTCAGTAAACAAAAAATAAACGCAGGTTTAAGTACAGTTTGGTTTGGCTTGGTGCGCCTAGACCCAGTGGATATTGGCTTTCTGCCTAGGTATCGCTAATACCTGACTTTGACCGCTTTTTGCTAAGACTTTGCGGATTTTACCTGTCAGTTGCACAAAGTGAATTGACAAAGAAAAAAGCTGTCGCATTTAGGCCTCAGAATAAGTCCTTAGAAGTTTTACACGAATTCTATATATTGTTGTCACTTATACCGCATGTTTTAACCGTGTATTCAAACACAAAGTGACGGCAACATATTTTAAAGAGCTACAACTTTACACATGCTTTTGCAAATGGCAAATAAGTATGAAAATAACTTGTTTTAGGCAAAGACATTGGATACTATAAGCTTAACAAAAGCAAAATTATACCCGATACTTTACTAGCAAACAATAACATGGATGGCATTGTGAGAAAAGGGTTCATATACCGCGCGGGTCGACGTAATTTGCGAACGAAAGTCAACAATCCCAAGCTAAAAGACCAATAATTCTTGTAGGTAGTATGAAAAGAAAGTTTCAATGTCCATAGAAAAGGTTTTCCAAGCATTCTCCTTTTTTGCAACATTTACATGGGACGGCGATCTGCGTTACCGGTAACAAGAGAAATGCGCCGATATCGTGCCGATGATCGTGGAAACACTGATTTGACGTCCAACTACACTTTCATCACTGTTGCCATGATCAAAGTAGTAAGCATCTAAGTTATCATATCATCATCATATCAGCCGAAAGACGTCCACTGCTGGACATAGGCCTCCCCTAAAGATCTCCATGACTCACGGTCCTGCGCTGCTCGCATCCAGCGGCTTCCCGCGACCTTGACCAGATCGTCGGTCCACCTTGGGGGGGGCCTGCCAACGCTCATCTTTCGGTACGTGGTTCCGGTAAGCATCAGCAGCATTACAGCTTTGTGTTTTTTTTGCAAAAGCATCCCATTTTCTATTTTTAAAACATGCCGAATCCATCCAAGTAGAATACTATCAATACTACCTTAAATGAACAAAGATACTTATTGTTAGTCCACAAATTGATAAACGCAAGGCCGTCCTAAGCCATCTGGTGACATAAATCTAATTTTGCCGCCCGACTTTGCTCACATTCCAAACACGTAGCGGATCACTATGATGCGAGATTTGGTGCGGACGTAACACAGACTAGAGTTGCATAAACCAATATTTGCTTAAAAATTATTGTATACAAGGTGTAAGGGTAGGTATATCAAATCTTAAGGATATGATTCTGCCCATAAAACTGAAGAACTTTCCATAAGGAAAAATGAAACGAAATTTTTGACCTCCCATACAATATGCATTATTAGCTGATTCAGTTTCTATGGGACATCAAAATTTTTTTTTGTGTTTCGACCCATATGTTCCTTAAGGAAAGTTGTTCAGTTTCCTTGATTGGTCCTTTTTGTCAAAAAGGTTAAATCCTATTTGTTACAAAGGCTGAATTTTAATTACCTAGTTCTACATTGCGTCATGCTTCTTTCCTGTAGGGTCGACGCAAGAATGTCAAAATTGTACCTATCCGGTGGAATATTTAATCCATAAGAAAGCTGGTAATTTCGGAGCCAAAAATAATTTTACATAAGTTAACGGCCATAATTACAATCTAATGCAAAAATAATCAGATTCTTTAATATCACCGTAGATTTTAGATATTTTCAAAATTCGAAAACCCCGATAAACTAAAAAGTGAAATATTTAAATCAAATCATCAATTAACTAATAATTACATTATGATTTCATGATGTCGATAAGCTGTGATATTCAAGAGTTGAGTCCATGTTTTAAATTCTAGTAACAACAAAAATATGTATACCAAGAGCGTATTATCTGGTCTGTGGGTAACAAAAATGGAAAATTTGGTAGGGTTAGCCAGTTTTTGTAACGTCGTGTCAGGGCTGCGAGATAGGAATGTTGGTATGGGAAACGAAGGATGGTTTTTGCAACCCCATATGGTGCCATATCTTGTCATGGGGTCAAGGTTCTCTCGCGGCCTGAGAATAACTTGACCTATGGGAATCCTTTGTCAAGTGTTGTTTCAGATGAGGAGGCATTTTTATGCGGGTATTTACGGGAAATCGGGGAATACGAAAATATCTGAGGCGACAGATACTTACGTTGAAGGAATGTATTAAGGTAAATGACGCTTGTTGACTACATAATGTCTTTGTTGTTAAGGACTTGTTTTGTGTGAGCTTACTGAAAGGGCATGATCAGTCAACGAAACTGAATATCTTTCAGCGAATAAAACTTTCAGGAGATGAAAAATAATCGGCCTCTCCACGCAAACTGTCGAATCAAGCTTGCAATTTTGTATGGAGAAGCCATTTTTTTTTAATTTCCTTAACGGTTTATTTACTGAAATATGTTCGTAAGTTGACTTATCATGTTCTTTCAATATTCGGAAGGCTGTCCATTACACCCCATATAGCGATAATTCCACGCAATTACTATGAGTCACTCCTAAGCGTTTTCGGTTCTCACTCTAACTTGCCACACATGCGTAAAGCTGAGTAAACTGTGATTGTTCGGAAGCTTGACGTGGAAAATCGATCAGTCGTGTGTGAGACTGATTTGATTTGGCCTCTCGGCAATATCACTGGCAGTTTCATTTCTACTTTTTAGACTAGTATACTTTGGAAGGCACTTTAGGTCATTTCATTAGCCCACTGCCTAGCATTACTATCACTGATAGTAGTTGCTAGGCCATTATTATGGCAGCTTAAAAACTCTATACCTAATCAAAGAGTACACGCATGAAACCTGTTTATAGAAATAGAAGGTACCTATATGAGAAAAAAACAAGGGGTCTGCCTGAAATCCTTTTGACAGCAGAGAGGAGTAAAATCACTACGCAGGCAGGTTCGCTATTCCCACGACATTTGTGGTCCGACCACGTTTATGATCCGACTAGGGTACCTGCTAAAAAGATGTAAGGCAAACCTGTTAGTCTTATATATATCGCCTTTACGTGGACACGCCTTATAAATGCACCAATTTTTTTCCAGGTACTAATTAGGTACATACGAGTAGCTCTCAATTTTTGATAGGAGTAAATTCTTGGATTTTCAATGGAATTGGCTCTTATCAAAAATTGAGAGCTATGGACCTAACTAATATCTAGAAAAAGATTGTGCATTTATAAGGCGTATCGACGTAGACAATACTAAACGGCCGCAATGGTAGAAGATAAGTGACCATAAAATTTTCTCAGATCTGAAACGGGACCATTTTTGACAACAAAGGTTTTACGGGGTTTTGGGCATCACAGAATCCAGGAATCAATGTTCTTCTTCTCATATTTAAGAGCCGCGGTCTTGTCGGTGGAGCAATCTCCCATTTCTCTCTGTCCTCTGCCAATGATTTGACCTCATGATAAGACTCGACGTTTACCCTCTCTTTTATCTGGTCAAAGTAAGTGCGTCTTAGTCTTCCTCTTCCTCTCCTGCTCTCTACTTTTCCTTCAATAATATTCCTTATGAAAGTGTCATGTCTTATCAGGTGTCCGACCACCATCCCTCTTCTATTTTCTTTAAATCAATGTTGTCAAGCTGAAATCCTACTAGTTTCAAAAAAACTAAAAATAACCTAGGCTAAATTACGGAGGGATGTTTCTTATTTTAAAAGTGTTTCTTAGGTCTCCCTGAACATATCTAGAAAATTCTCCGTTGATCACAGTGTATTGAAAAAAATCCAGTCAGTACATTGAAATAAAACAGATGTCAACGGGTTGGTAATTTTATAACGATTAAAGTTACGTTAACGATTTTTATTTATCTTTAACCGTTTCTGAGATAAATTAAAATAAACTAAAATCAGGGACCCGTTTTAGGGTGGGAAGGGGGGGACGTATGAAACGGGGTGGGGGGGGGGGAGGACGTGGAATCAATGGAGAATTTTCAAGATGTATTCAGCAGGACCTAAGGAACACTTTTAAAATACGAAATCTCCCGCCGTAATTTAGCCTAGGTTAATATTATTTGTCTTTTTTAACTAGTAGGATTTCGGCTTGACAACATTGATTTTTGAATTCTGCGGTAAGTATTAAAAACCTCAGAAAAACTTTGTCAAATCTGGTCCAGTTAAGTTATGACCCTAAGAAGGAGAGCCATATTCTGAATTGCATCCCAGTCTGAGTTGTAACTTTTTTAGGGTGTTTCTCGGTGGTCATACTGGAATGTCCTACTAGTATGTCCAGTGAGAATACCTATTCTTGATATACCCATAAACCTTTTATAGCGAATCATTAAGACCCTGTCCAGAAAGGGCGAATTCGCCGCGATTTACTCGCGAGTGTTTCGCGCGTTCATCTGGACGCAAACAAGGCGCTCCTAGTACGAGTATCTCGACTCGCGCGAGCCGAGAAAATTCGCGCGATGCTTGTGGACGCAATGTATTGACACCCAGTACCTCGCCGACGCGCGTAGAAACTCGCGCGTAACAATTCGCGGCGAATTCGCCCTTTCTGGACAGGGTCTTATCTAAGCTTTTATTATTACGAACAGGTTTCATTCGTTCTACGAATGAAACTCTACGTGACCATTGTTCTCTGTCTATACCGAACCTGACAGGTTGCTCATGGGCAGACCAATTGTACTTCAAGATGTAGGATAACTTGCGGTGCCCTTAGAGTCTATTATAGGTATGTACTTGTAGGTAAATCAAAACATCCGGAAAAATTAGTTTTTTAATTTCATGATTGCAAAGTTTCAAACTCTAACAATAGACATAATACCAGAAAAGCTACGCTATGTTTAAAAATCGATACAAATTCCCTTCCTCTCCCAATCTCCGTATCTGGTCGGCTCTGGTCCTCTCGGCCCTCCAATTTCTCCGGTATACGGGTTCACGTTATTTGGCCATGGAGGCAAGGGATCATTTTCATTTGGAGTCATGTAATTGTACCTGAAAATCAACAACTTAAATCGTTAATGATGCAGATTTTCTTTCTGGTTTCCATAATGTCATTTGTTGGCTATCATCATGATATCAGGCCGTGTGGGTTGTAAGGTTTTTTTTTCTTATTGATAATAGGCTTTCTCTTGACCTTGGTCTAGTCTTGAAGACAGATGAGGTCGACGATGGAACGAGCTTGCCCAAAAGAAGCCTATTCACTCGAGACTTGAATAGATTCGGATTATATGACCTCGGATACACAGACGCAGGCAGAGAATTCCACTCTTTAGCCGTGTGGGTTATAAGGTCGTCTAACCTCAGAAACCCTGACAAGGCTCATTAACGACTTCTTCAGATACAAACCAGGACTCGCGGCTTGACGTGGCTTCCAGAGCATCGTCCATCATCGTCGTCATCATCCTGCATCGTCCTCACCAAACTGTTGTGTTTGCTGTTGTTTGAACGCTCTAACGCTCAAACCGCTAGACGACGAGAAGAATTCAGTTGCACACTTTTACTATTTGAAGGAGTGTCTTGCCTTAAAATACATTATGTAATAGTACTTTGGTAAAAAAAAAACACCTGTTCATCTCAGCCGCTGCAATATCCTCCTTCAACTTCTTCCTGAACTCTGCCAGCCGTTCTGACTCCTCTCTGTTTGGTTGGTAAGGGTTTTCTAAGTTTTCCGTCTCATCTACCTTTTCTTGAGGATTAATGCTTTCGGTCGAATGACCTCGGCCAAACAATACCCCGCTTAGATGAGACCGGGTCTTAAGTCGATTCAAAAGTGTATTTTTCACAGTAAATCGCAACATTTTGCTAGATCACAATATAATATAGGAAACAAATAGAAAATATAGAATATTGGCACAAGTATTGGTGATTTTTGACGTCGATGACAGTTTCGATTTTATATTTTTTCTAGTTATATAAAAATCCTATAAAAAAGGTCCAAAGAACGAAAGTACGTATAATGCTTTGTATTAAAACAAGCTTTTATTATATCGATGTTTTATTTTTGGAGGTGGTAGGGCTAATGTGCAAAGTTCGTCTGGGGAAGGACCAACCCCTTACCTATTTCTGATGTAAAGCTGCTGCGTTTGCTGCTGCTTTTGGTTTAAAAGGTAAAGAGCCAGTGTACGAGTAATTACTGGCACAAGAAAAATAACATCTTCCAGGGTGGGCAACGCGCTTTGCTGTGTTATTAGCGTCAAAGTATGTCACTAATAAGGCAGTGGGTGCTATGGGCGGTCGAGATCACTTACCATCAGGTGGCGCACTAGCTCGTTTGCTCACTTGTAACATACAAAAAATGTTAATAAATAATATTTAAGGTGCTGGCTTTAATTTGGGTATATGATTTGCTCATAATTCATATTAATAGGGATGATAGATCAGCTCAGTATGAATCGATTTGGTCCTTACAAGTTTTTCTGTGCGTCGCTGCGTTTTTGAGTTAAAGCCAAAAATATGAAAATAAGATACTAAATAATGTTTTTACTTTCGAGCGGAGCGAGAAAGGTATTGTATTCGTTATTCGTTATATTGTATTAGTTTTTCTAATTTTCTCAAAAATGTGTTCTATATCACTTATACATTATAAAAAACAAGTCTCCCAAAAATGTCCGTCCGTCGGTCGGTCGGTCCGTCGGTCGGTCCGTCGGTCGGTCGGTCCGTCGGTCGGTCTGTCCGTCACGCTTTGGCCTAGCGGCTAAACGAATGGTCCGATTGACACCATATTTGGAATTTAGGAGTTTTATGCAAATCCATCGAAGGGTTCTAAGCGGTTTCTGGCTGCCTCTCATTTTGAGGGTAGCTGTCATACAACGAAAATGATAAATTGTTATTTTCTCAAAAACGGCTCATAGAATCTTGATGAAACTTTCCATGACCAAGCATCTCCATGTAAGATATCTTGCGCCAGTATCAAATGATCTGTGTAATTTCATATAAGGGGTGTTCCTGTACCACCAAATCGTACCAAAATTGGTTCCATTGAGTTTATTAAAATTTTCTATAATATTACTCCTGGATTGGTTGTCTACCTGACTGAATATTCTTTATGATTTTTTTAATAAAATTTAGTACACAGGGTGTACCAAAAACTGAAAGGGCTTGCTCAGTAGACTAAACTGAACAATAATCCATAAGGAACATGTGTTGGGAAATAAAAAAAATCTCCATGCAAGTATCCTACGGTAGTATCTATTGATCTTTGAAAATTCATATAAAGGGTGTTCCAGTACTACCAAAAGTTAAACATGTGATTTACTCGAAATCGTTTGATGTTTGTTTGTTTTAATGTATGACAGTTTGAATTCTGAATTGGTCTGTATATTTCATTTGAACATTTTTTTGGAAAAACGTAAATAAAAGTTTGTATTTCCATACTATGTGTATGGTATTACAAATTTAAGTTAAAGTAAGTACAGTGCTGCTGTACCATTTATTTTTTGTCTCCCTTTGTGGCTCCTGTTTAAAATACTTCTAAAGATGTAGAAAATCGAAGAGGCAGACATGCAGGGCTCATCATTATCACGGGACGAAGTAGTAAATTTTTGCATTTTGAAGCGCTGTAACTTTACGACGCAGGGCTATTATGGTGGCAGACCATTTTTCTGAGGTTTTATACATTGTATTTAGTCAGATAGTCATAGTCTGCCAGGTGTACGTTTCATTGTCAAATTTCAAAATAGTTAAAAGTTAATTCCTCAAAAACGCAGGGGTGTGGATGTCTGCCAATATTTTTTGTATCTTCTAGAGGATGCTTCTTATCATCAGTCAAAGAGGCAGACATGAGCAAATCATATAGAAATTTGTCCTTCATCACCCTTACTATAAGAACTAAATAGTTATCACCATGTTATCACAGTGTCAAATAAAAAACGTGTTTAACACCCTGTTTAGGGTTCCGAACCAACATGGAAAGAATTACCCTTATGGTGCAACTTTGTCTGACTGTCTGTCACACCTGTTTATCTCAGAAACTACTCAGGCTGATGTGAACTTATCGCCATGCTCGCTCATTACTCTAAACGGATTCGCAACTTCTCTGAACAAATACATACACTCGCCAAGACGGCTACTTTTCCGCTCACAGACGAACTCATCAAATGCTTTGAAAGTCTTAAAACTGATACTGCAAAGTTTTTAATTGATGCAATTAATGATTATTAATGAAAATATACCTTTTATGGGCGAAACAGATGCCTCTGGCCATTCTATCGCAGCAGTACTAGCGCAAGATTCCAGGCCAGTGGCATTCTTTTCAAGAACTTTAATCTCAGCGAATGAAATCACTCAGCCATTGAAATAGAAGCATATGCTATTGTATAGGTAGAGTCGCTTAAGATATTAAAGAATTTTTTAAATGTAAGAGAATTTATGTTAGTAACTGATTTTTGTTAGTAACTGACCAACGTTCGGTATCTTTTATGTTTAATAAAAAGCACTCAAGCAAAATTAAGAATGAAAAACTCTAGAGATGGCGACTGGAACTTGCTGCCTACGAGTATAAATAAGAAATTATATATAGACGAGGGAAAGAGAATTACGCTGTTGACGCACTATACGGAGTTTGTGCCAAGTTACAAACCCGTACTGCTAATCTTTTCTCACTTCATGAAGCTCTCCTGCCATCCTAACGTGACAAGAGTGTACAACTCGTATCGCTCTAATATGACAAGTTCTCGATGACCCGAGGAGCCTAGTCATAGCAATAGCTGCTGCTGCTTTTTAACGCCTCAGCATATAATTTAAAGGACCAGTTCCAACAAATACTAATAACAAATTCATTCTTACTGCAATTGACGAATTTTCACGTTTTCCTTTTGCCTTTCTATGCTGAGATGTAATCTCGAAAACTGAGAGAAAACACCCCAAAATCTTATTCATGATATTGCGCATGCCTTCCTACTTGCACTCAGATCGTGGGACAGCCTTTCTTTACGCCGAAGTACAGGAATTTTAACACGCTCGATGTATCACCACAAGCTCAACTACAGCATATAACCCTAAAGGCAACGAACAAGTTGAAAAATTTAATCCTACTGTCTGGAGAACGATTCTCTTTGCTCTGAAAACAAAGAATCTATCAGTCGAATATTGTGAGCAGGTATTACCACAAGCCTTGCATTCTATTCGATCATTACTATGTACTGCATCTTATTTCACGCCACATGAACGAATTTTTAGATACCCACGTAGATTTACGAGTACTAACGGCATATGTATTCCAACCTGGCTTACAAATTCTGGACAAGTTTTGATGAAGAAATTTAATCAAGCTAATCAATATCAGCCAACTGTAGAAGAGGTTGAATTAATTCACAGCAATCCTGATTTTTCATACATCCGGTCTCCAGAGGGCCGAGAAACAATAATGAACTGCCCTTTGAAATCGAGAGTGGCTCCTCAATCCATAAGGACATCCTAGTTTTACTAAGATCAGGGGCAAAAGAACTGCGGTCGGATGATGTTCAGCAAGTGTCTAATGATACTTTGGATGGCAATACATCTTCGGAGACAATAGCACCACACTTGGTGAAGTCAGCTGCTACTGAAACCGAATCTGATAATAGCAGAGAGCACGTCTCAGTGCCACTGCCGCCGGAGCCAGAAGCCAACAAGTCTTGTCTAGCTGTACAGTGAAGAGCACATCAAGCTGGACACGTTGGACTTTGTACCGATCTTGTTTCAATAGACGTATGGGCTAGAGTCGCACTGCAAGTGTCAAGCTTAACCTGTCGTCGACTGTACAAAGCTAACAATTTTTTTTATTAAAACCTTGTATTCTATAAAGGTTTTCTTTTAGGTTATGCCTGCCCAACTGCTTGCAAACAAAAGAATTAAAAAAAAATGTCTCTATTATTTTAAATGGGGCCCAAAAAGGGGGAGGGGGGGGGGCAAGATTTCAAATGTATCATATGAAAGGGCTTTACTTGTAGATTTCAAAATAGGTTTTTGTATTAGGGAAGGCATTGATGCTACGTTTACCTCAACTTAGACTGCAGAGCGGACTTACGAGGTGCTGATGCTGCAAAAACGTGCTCCACGGCTGCGCCCGCGCATCGTCCTCCGCCCAATTTTGCATCACTCCATAATCCGACTTCGATTAGGACACTAGCATTATTTAGTCATTAAGTTTTACTCTGTAACTTTTACTTTTAGAAATTTTTACTTCCAATGTTTTCAGTTTTTTTTTTCGACTCTTCGGCCGTAGCCTACGTAAGTAACATGTTCTGCAAAATGCTTGTTTACATCCATTACTCATACAACTTTGCATACAAAGGATTAAAGATACAGACTAAAATAAGATAGATACAGAATAAAAAAGTTTTTAGATTATCAGACGGTAATAGAATAGTCTTAGTGCGATAAGTTTAATGAAGTGAGTGAGAGCTCAAACCCTTCTACTTCAGTGTTCAGAATTTTTTATAAGTGATTTTAAAAATAACATGGGTACTTGTAGCCTGTAGCCTGTTAGGAACAGGAAAGTTTATAGAAAAGTTTTGAGAAATAACTAAGGTAACTTTTTGTTGGAGAGTGCGAACTTTGGAAATGATCAGTTGTTGCAAGCTTAAGTAATCAATGCCCTGGAATCATCGCATCTAGAAAATAAAGTACCTTCAGGGTTTGAACTCTTTCTGACTTATCTGGTTTTTTGCGTTGGGTGGATTGAACCGTCCAGGATCACGTCTTGTACACTCAACAGCACATCGGTAGAAACACTTTTGAACGTTATGGCATGGTAATAGAGTTGAAAAAGTTTCTACCGACGTGCGGTTGACCGTACGATACGACTCAAGTTTGAAACAATTGTACATTAAGATGCAAATGCGCTATTTTGGATATTACGGCCGAGGCTCAGAAATTGCAGCCCGAGCAGCAGTCGAGGGCGTAATGGAGCCGAAGATGTAATCACCAAATCTTATGACGTTTTTCAACACATCTGCGAATAAAAACAAATAAAATTTGTTTACCTTTTATCCCGAAAGAAAATATGTACACTTTTCCTTACATTACTACAAGATTACTACGTACACCCGATACTCCAGACTTGTGTTTTGTGTCTAAGTATTTTCCACGTTGAGGAACTACACTATTATTACTGTTTTTAGGGTTCCGAATGTTCCGATACCAAAATGGTAGAAAAATGGAACACTTATGGTGCCGCCGCTTTGTCTGTCTGTCTGTCTGTCAAACCTGTATATCTCAGCAACCACTCATGCTATCGACTTGAAATTAGGAATAGTTTTAGAATATGGTTGCCCAACTTAAATGCGTATGAAAGAATTAAAAAAGAATTAGGATTATTTATGTAAAAGTGGGCCAAATAGGGGGGGCAATTTTTAAATTGTGGTTACTAGGTTGAGTGGGGTATCATATGAAAGGATTTTACTTGTAAATTCTAAAATATATTTTTGTATTTTTTACAACTCTTAGTTTTGAAGTTATGATGAAAAATGTCAAAAAAAGTTGCACAGTTTTTTAGTAATCTGAAAAAATAGACCTTTACAGATAAATTTAGATTTGCGGTCCTAAAAATGGACTTTATCGCTTCCAAAAATACTACAGGTATATCAGAACCCTCGGCGCGCGAGCCCAACTCGCACTTGACCGGTTTTTTTATTTGTAGTAGTCAACTTTTAAAAATAATAATAATAAAAACATAACAATTATTATTTGTTAAAATAGCGCGCTTTTTCCCCGTAAGACCCAGACATGACGAGACAAGACATGCGCGCGCAGGAGGCAATGACTAAATTTAAAATGGAATATTTTGTTAGTTGATAAATTTAACTATTTTCATGTAATTAATGTTTATTTATCATATTATCGAACAGAGTTTATTTTTAGGGTTCCGATACCAAAATGGTAAAAAAAAGGAACCCTTATGGTGCCGCTCTGTCTGTCTGTCTGTCTGTCTGTCCGTCTGTCTGTCACACCTCTATATCTCAGCAACCACTTACGCTATCGAGCTGAAATTTGGAATAGTTTTAGAATATAGTTGCCCAACTTAATTGCACATGAAATTTTTTTGAAAAAAGTATGATTATTAATGTAAAGGGGGCCAAAATAGGGGGGGCCAAATTTCAAATTGTCGCTACTAGGTCGAGTGGGGTATCATATGAAAGGGCTTTACTTGTACATTTTAAAATATATTTTTGTATTTTTTTAAGTTTCTTAGTTTTCAAGTTATGATGAAAAATGTCAAAAAAAATACCATTCCCCCCCCCTTATCTCCGAAGTTTGAGTAAGGGAAAATCTGAATTAATTACAGTTGACAGAGGTTTATGTAAACTTTACAGCAAAAATAAAACGATCTTTCTAAGTTGCACAGTTTTTCAGAAATCTGCAAAAAACCTTTACAAACAAATTTAGTTTTGCGGTCCTGAAAATGGACTTTATTGCTTCCAAAAATACTATAGGTATATCGGAACCCTCGGCGCGCGAGTCCGACTCGCACTTGACCGGTTTTTTTTAATTTTTTGTGTGAACAACTGATGAACGGCTCTTTACTTTTTAAAACCTAACCTTTAAAATTTTAACTAAGTATTTGAAACAGATAAGTTTTCCGTTGTTAATATTGGTCAGGTGAACTTTGAAACTTTTCTCGAAAGAAGCGAAATTAATAGGGAGCTTTCCATTAAAAAAAAGTCAAAATCGTTTATTCATTGTTGGATATTAAAATCTCTTAATGACGTCAGCTAAACTACATCGCTTCACAAACAATGTGGCGCCATGGTGGGAAAAAAAGAAGCGACAATAAAAACCCACGCGCTCTTTTAAATATGTTTGAATGTACGTTTGTGTGTTTATTAAGCATTACGTACCTACAAAGAATTTCTCGGTAATTTTTTTTTAACTCCAATTAAGACTGTAGATTGTAAGATGCAAAACCAATTTATTATTGTAAGTATGTTAGTTATGTAATTAATAAATGAAATCAAATATTATTTATTTACATAAGGATATTTTGAAAATTATATCTCTACATGAACAAAGTAGCGCCGCCGTGTGGAAAAATTTAAGCAAGAAGAAAAAACCCAAGCGCTTTTAAAATAGTAATGTTGGATTGTACGAGTAATAAAGAAACTCGAGGCTATCTTTGACATAATTTGCAAGTAAATTGTAAGATGTGTTCGACGTGAAATTTGCTGCAACTGAGGCGAAAACCTATGCGTGATGAATGAAGATGACAGATCGTGATTGGGTATAATTATTGCTTTTTCAAATTGTTATGTAAAGTTTCATATACATGTGAAAGGACATGCTAAATAAGCTTTGAAGCATCACCTGGGTAGCCCTAGATTATGTGAGATCAAATATATTTTTTTGACTTTTAATGTATAATAGAGCAAACGTCAATTTTGTCGAGCAAGTATAAATAAAGCGTTTATCTTGGGGCTCGTGTTAGACAGTTGTAAGAAACCGGCCAAGTGCGGGTCGGACTTATCTTTGGTTGCGGCTTGATTACCTACCTAGTCTAAATAAATAAAAGGCCATAAGTCAATGTTTTACATACAAGTCATATACTTTAATGTTGGTTGCAGGTGTATGTAAGTAGAATGTTCCCGAAATACCAAAAGCAATATTGCTACGTTTGCGTAACACGGTAGATTCGTTCCCGATGTAAGATATTCAGTCGAAATACTTAGCACGAATTCAATTATTCGTGAATCTGGAGTAAAACATAAATTTAGGTAAGGGAAACCTCATAAGTTCGCTATTAAATACCTGTACCAATTTTTGTAGGAAGTATTTGTTTAGCTTTTATAATGTTGACCCTACGGGGAAATCAGGGTAAGTGGCAACCCTAATATAACCTTGTACTACAAGCTAGTGACTATCATTATGGTACGGGTGGGTAATTGCCGAGCTGACAATTTATTATGGCGTATGTTATGTTGCTCCATAAGACAACGCTATTCTTACCGCGAGGATGACGTACCGTGTCTCTTCTTTCTTTTGCGTGTGGGATGTAAGGTCAATGACTAATTCAAAGAGCCGTAAAGGTCTACTCTTGATTTCCGACATCGAATATTCGAATCGATACGACATTATTTTATGCTATTGGAAAAGGTTCAAAAGATAAAATGTGAAGTCTCAGTTTTGATAGTTTACTTGCCGTCGACAGTTCGGATTTGGTTCGGATAGAGATTGGTTCGTTCTCTGACATCAGAAGGATTCTTCATGATAGGATCTATCGAATATCGGTCTGAGACATCATCCTGATGTCAAAGTATTAAACGGCCCGACGGCCGGTGTGTCTTAATCCCCAGTCACAGAGACAAGCAGACTGCGGAGTGGAAAACTATGTATTTCCAGTTTTTTATAATTAGCTTCTTTTCAATGGACATTCTTTTCTCTACCTCTTTGTTTTTCTCTTTTAAAGAAATTACACAACGTGTAAACTTATCCAAATCACGTTACGAACAATGAAGAAATACTACTTTTGCGAAGAGCAATCTAGACCGTCTTCACGTACATCTTCGCAAATGTTTATCACTTTAATGCTCAGTAATTTTTTCATAGGGTCAGTTACATATTTTGTCTGAGGTTTCACATAGATTTTGCTGAACCGATAATAATAGCCTTGGCGCCTTGACGCACTACCGTTAGACCACGGAGGGAGTTCGTTCGTTGCCATTATTAGTTCACGTTATCTCATACGTTGAACTTAAGTCACCGAACTAGAGTTCATCATCATGGCCTAAGCCTTTACCGTCTGTACAGGGTTATGCCCTTTTATTCCTCGGCTTTCATCAAAGCCTAAACATTCAATCCTAAAAGTCTAAACATTATGTTGTCAGATTTGCTTTTCTTTTAGACATTGTTGTGATTATACCGAGTGCAAAATGTTAATTGTTGCCGTTTTTTTATGGAACAGGGCCTAACTTTTTGCCATGGGACTTAACAAGACTAAGATTTTAAAGTATTAATTTGTACCTTTACTTGAGATTGTATACAGGGTGTTAAAAAAGTAGGGGGGTGATTCTACATCAGTAACAGAAGGTAAATAATGATGTTTCTTTTATAAATATTTTTTATTTTGGGTGATCATGAAATTGATTACTCAAAAACGAATAGCTCTAACGATTAAATTGGGTCTTTGAGGGCGAATAATCGATCTGGCTAAAACTTATTTTCTTCTTTTTTAAGCATTTTTGAAAAGAGCGCGTTTCAGAAACCCTACAGCGTCATCTGTTATTGGGGTTTGGCTAAGAATATACAGAGCAAACCTCGGTCACTCAGGTACTATTATTATTGATCAAATTAAGGTAAAGTACCAGGTTAGTTTTGGATCTCTAAGAAAATTTTTGTATGTCACATTATTATGTTACTCAGAATATAAATCTCAATATTTAAAAAGCCAAATAAACGATTTGTGTTGTATAACATTTTTTTGGTGGCATTCCCATACAAACCGTGCACAAACAATAGTTAATTTGCAAGGGACGAGGACGACCCGTGAGGACGGTGGGTGCGTTTCGACCTCAGAATAAGGACGTTTCGACCCATACTGGCACTCGGGAAATTACTTAATTTTTACTTTTGAGCGAAACGAGAAAGGTAGAGCCACTATCCACGTACGCCGCACATCAGACGCGCGTTTGTGACATTTCTGACTTGCGTGCGTCTTGGTCTTTTTGACTTGCCTGCAATCTGCATAGAAAGAAACGAATCTTCCGTGGCAAGGTCGCATTTGCGTACCTATCGGCATGCGTTCGGCATACATCTAACATGCGTTCGGCATGCAGCTAACATGCGTTCGGCATGCAGCTCATGCGTTCGACAAATTTCCCCGCTGTGGACTGGACATTGACTCGCAATTGGCTTTAGGGCTCCCGCACACGACCGAGAATCGGTGGGCGATTATCGGCCAGGACAAGGACGGAAGATTCAGGTGATAACACGTCAGAGCGGGATGCCAACAAAAAATCGGTCACCGATTCTCGGTCGTGTGCGGGAGGAGCCCTTCCGATGCTACAATTTAAAATTATGTGCATATAATCGTGGATTCAATTTGTCAAAGTTATAATAAGAAAGGTAACTTTAATAAATCAAAAGACACCCTAAGCCGAACTGGCAGTAAATGATTTGCAAGTCTCTTTGTTAAGCTGTAACGAGTACGAGTAACACGAGCGGTTAGTATCTATTTCGGAGTCGTTTGAGCTGAGTGAATGATTTATTGCTTTGTGCACTACGGCTAACAGCAAATTGGTACTTATTGTACTATCTACGGATAGTGTGTTGAACTACAGCCCAGTACAGTCAAGAACACGTCAATCTTGACACATTAGACTTTGTATCGTTCTTATTTTTAACGCTTTATGCGGTAGAGTCGCACTAAAATGACAAGTTTGACCTACTTTTGACTGTACTACTCTGTAGTATTAATAATAATTTAAAATAATGTTTTTATTTTCCACAATAAAAACAGTAACAATAGTAGTAATTGTTAATATTAAACAAGTATTTACTAAGTAGAAAATCGCAAAATTTCACAACCACCGGCAGGATTCGAACCTGCTGCGTCTTCTCCGTCAGTACCGGAGACGCTTTACCAACTAGGCTACCGTTGCCCTGCTTGATGTTGTGAAATAATATCCTATACTATTATGCGAGCAATATTTGTATACAGGGTGTTAATTTTATTGCGTGCCATAGCTTAGGGGGTGTTTCAGTAACGATAAGGAACACAAAAAAAATCCTACTTAGAAAAAAAAACTAAAACTCCATTGAAACTTAAATAACGCGGAGGGCAATGACCCGGATGGAGCAACAGTGGTACGCAGTATCAGTGGATAAGGTAGGCACATACATTACTGAAACACTTTCGCGTGCTTTTGATAGCGCGATGCTCAAGGTCATTGCTCTTCGTGTTAGTTTAGTTTCAATAGAGTTTAAATTCTTTTTAAGTAGGATTTTTTAAAATATTTTTTTTGAGTTCCTTTATCATTACTGAACCATCCCTTAAGCTATGGCACGCAATTAAATTAACACCCTGTATATGTCGCAGGCATATCGTCATATCACAGTTTGCCTTGGCATTCTACAAAATGCCGAAAACATTTTAATGAGGCATTTTACATAATGCCGCGGCATTTCACAAAACGGCGCGTAATTCGTTTCTGACAATATAACCTAACCCAACCTAACCGATCTCTGCTCGGAATCGGTATGGTTGGGTTTACGGTGGCTAACGAACCTAAAATGCACCAGTGATCTAAATCCGTTTACAATCTGCTGGCGCCGTTTTTCAATTTGCCGACCGTTTGCAGTTTGACCGCAGTTTGTAAACGGCGAATTATACAATTTGCCTGCGACATAATATGTCTATTTGTAATCGGTTTCTCGAAAAAGGCTCTAACGATTTCGATGAAATTTAGTATACAGGGGTTTTTGGGGGCAAAAAATCGATCTAGCTAGGTCTCATGTCTGGGAAAATTTGTTTTCACCGTCTTTTTTTAGAGCGTTGAAGAAACTTACAGTGCCATCTGTTGCACACGCGATGATATTTTAATCATACCATGATGGATCAAAATTAAAATAAATACTTAATTAATTTAAATTATTTTCTTTCTTTCTTTCTTTCATACAGAACATAGCTCGGTCGCCCAGGTACTATAAAATAATATTTGTATACAATGTGAATTTTGATTGGTTTTGTTCCCGAGGCCCAGTGAACAAGCCCAGGCCCAGTGGGGGATAAGTCCGCCTTTGCTTGTAATCTTTCAGACAATAGCCACTTTGTAATAAAGAATAAGCAATAAAGATTTTACAACAACAACAGCAACAAACAAGCAACTTTCCCGAATATTTTTTTTAATTCGAAATAAATTTTTCATGCAAGATGAGTCGATCACGTGACCACTTCACTTTGGGGAGACGAAAAAATTTTTTCGAGGAAAAAGTTTTTTTCTTAGAGAAAGTTGCTTGTTATCATGAGTAGAATCACTGGGCTTCGGGAACAAAACCAATGAAAATTCACATTGTGTATGTATGTTTGTAATCGGTTTCTCGAAAACGGCTCTAACGATTTCGATGAAATTTACCATACGGGGATTTTTGGGGGCGGGAAATTGATCTAGCTAGGTCTCATGTCTGGGAAAATTCGTTTTCTCCGTGTTTTTAAGAAGTTTTAACATACCGCGTTTTAGACTGAAACCTACAGTGCCATCTGTTGGCGGGTAGCATAGCATGCTCACCCGATGATATTTTAATATAAGTGATATAAGTAATATAAATTAAAGAAAGTGTGTGTACCTAGTATTACTTATTAGTATTTGTTACGACCATAGAGTATTAAAGTACGGTAGGTAATAAATATTTATACCTACTAACTTCACTATTTTATATAGGTTTTTAGTATTAGGTACTCTAGGTAATTTTTTTTATGTGTTTTGCACACAATTTCTTTTAAGTTTGTGCCAAAACACTGATATTTCAACATCCCATGAAACGTCCACTGCAGGACAGGGAGCACCCTCCAGAAAACTAGTCGTTACAGCCGGCGATAGCTGTTGTTGGTGACCGCAGTATGTAAGATAGTACCTACGCTACATAGAAATATGCTCCTGCTTATCAACCGGTTCATAATCAGGCTGGCAAAGACCTCAAAAACTTTTATTCCTATCTTTTTAGTATTAATTAATGTCGACTTAATATATTTTTTTTATTGTTTGTCCGTGTAAAACCTTTGCTTACTTCATACAAAATATGGGAAAAAATTAGAACATAAGTTCTTGCACCTCCAGATTTTTAGTACCCAGTATTCATTTTATGGCAGTAAAAATCTCTTTCAAATTCTTATTAGAAAAACGATACCCCCCCAGGGATGGGAGTAAATATTCCTGAAACTTTAGTAGCCCATCAGCAAGTATGATGGTTTATTTAGGGCCGCGTTTATATGATTATGTTTGTATGTTTTTTGTGAATTTTATGACTAACAGCAATCCTCTTGGGTGGTCACCTGGCGTTGGAATTCTTTCAGTTTTTTGTAACAAACATAAGTTACTGTTCAATGCCGTAATTATGAAATTTTATCCAAATTAAATAATCACTTCAACTTCGGCGCGAAGCTCGCGTAGCTCGCTTCGATGTAAAGCTTTTCAAAAAAAGCTTCACATTCTAAAACGACACAAGCGCAAAACAACTATACCTGAATGCCGATGTTAGGGAACCAACAAAGGGAACCACATGGACAGCTTCCAGAAAAAAAAAGAACCCAAGAACCGCCTCTAAGGAGGTTGAAGTAGCAGCACTTTCTGATAAGGAGGAAGCCATAAGCATTTCTATTTCTTGCATGGGACCTCCATACCACAATGTATGGACTTTTATCAAATCCCAAAAAAAAATTAAAGATTTATTTTTATCTCTAATGCTTATGACTACTAAATGTTATTACTACAGAGTATGGCTTTTCTGATAAAAATACTACTATACTACTATGCAACTTTCATCACTTTTATTGAAATTCCACCCCAAATTCAACCCCTAAAAAAGGGAAATGGGGTGAAAAAGTGTAAAAACCAATATGGGTATCGTTTGTATGGTTCATTGGGTCGCTGTTTACGAAAACTACTACAATTTTCAAATCCAACGTGGTGGGCGTGAAATACCACCATCCCCTGGGGATGGGGTTGGGGTGCGATAGGGTTGAAATGTCTCAAAATCAATATGGGTGTCATTTGTATGGTTTATCGGGTCGCTGATTACGAAAACTACAACAAATTTGAAATCCAACGTGGTGGACGTGAAATTTGGGTGCGATAGGGTTGAAATGTCTAGAAATCAATATGGGTGTCGTTTCTATGTTTATATGAAGATAGGGATAGCGGTAAAGATGGCGCTAGGGGTAGGGTAGGGGAAGGGATAGGAATAGGGATAGGGAGTGGGTGTGGGAGACGGACAGGGAGAGAGAGAGTAAAAGAGAGGAGGAGAGGGAGAGGGGCAGGGACAGGGATGGTTTGACGGACGGTTGGA
This sequence comes from Athrips mouffetella, assembly GCA_947532105.1. Taxonomy (NCBI): domain Eukaryota; kingdom Metazoa; phylum Arthropoda; class Insecta; order Lepidoptera; family Gelechiidae; genus Athrips; species Athrips mouffetella. The sequence goes on from OX383963.1 coordinate 18,640,233, forward strand.
CAGATGGTTGGACAGACGGACGGACGACAGATAAACGGAAGGGTGGATGGATGGATGGTCAGATAGATAGAATTCCTTGCGGACGAAGTCGCGGGCAACAGCTAGTATTAAATATTTCAAGGCTGTTTCGCAGTTTAGTATTGTCTCCTGCGCGCGCATGTATAATGTGGGTCTTCCGAAAAAGTGAAACGCGCGCCATTATTTGTTATGTTTATTGTAATAATTTCAAAAGTATTGACTAAAAAAAAAAAAAAACAATACTTAGTGTAGTTCCTAAAGGCGAAAAGTACTTAGACACAAAACACAAGTGCGGTGAGGGGACCCGGGAGAGCGTTGAAGAGATACACAGCTGTCTCGATTGATGGTAGTTTATTGACTAAATACTTACATACTCGTACTAAGGTGGGTGGAGGCGAGCCACACTACACCTCCCCCGTTTTTTTGAAAAATTCAGAGAATCAAATGCTTTTATTTTTTCACAATTTCGAGAGAAAAAAAAATGTTCTAATATCAGCCAAAAAAACTTAATTTCTAATAACCTAAAAACAATTTGAAAAATACATTAAAAAAAAAAAAATATTTCTGAAAATTCAACCAAATTAATCAGCTTTTCGATTTTTATCTTAAAATTAATAACATTGCATAAAATCTTATAGTATAACATACTTATCTACTTCGTTCTAGAAAAAAAAAAAACAACACCAAAATCTGACTAAAAATTTAACCTTGATAATTTAAGTAGTTTTGTGCCAATTTGTAATTAGTTTTGAAAAATTTATACAATTTTAATTGTTTTAAATCATTGTTCTTTCAAAATTTTTGTTAATCAATGTTATAATTAAAAAAAATACTTCTAAATTCAGCTTTCCGAATCTTATCATTAAAACGTAGTAGTGTTATATATACCTAACATATAGATTCATCTACTGTAAGCTTTATAGTTTTTCTACAAGGTACCTTAATGTCTAAATAGGTAGTAGATAATCTACTGAATATCAGCTTCAGATGCGCATCTTATTATAATTTTCTCCATCTTCTTAGGTGTTCATCACTTTCTTTTTAATTTTGACGTCATTTTCTCTTCCGATTTTCCATGTCTTAGTTCCACCACTGACTCACCACGTTCTTTAATTTTATCAATTAAGCCTATTATATATTTTTTTGTAGTTTTATTTGTTTCAAATTTTTTATAATTATTATTTATTCAAAATATTTTTTTTTTATAATTATTATTATTTACTAGTCCGCTTTTATTTATTAAAGTTAACAAGTTAAAAATTTATTAAAAAAGCAAAAATAATTCCGTTAATTTTTTTTTTCACATTGTCCAATAACATTTTTACTGACACATTCACGTTTTTATATTCATTAATTTTTTTTTAAATCTCAGTCACTACTTTATATGACTCGCGTTGCACAGCGCTGCCCGTATAAGGCAGCACTGGCAGGGTCGCCATGCGGTGAGGGGACCCGGGAGAGCGTTGAAGAGATACATAGCTGTCTCGATTGATGGTAGTTTATTGACTAAATACTTACATACTAAGGTGGGTGGAGGCGAGCCACACTACACAAGTCTGGAGTATGGGTGTACGTACGTAGTAGAAACGTAAGAAAAAAGTCTACAAATTTTCCTTCCGGATAAAAGGTAAGCAAATTTTTTTTGTTCTTATCCGCAAATGTGTTGAAAAACGACGTAAGAAGCGCGTGCGCTTTGGTCATTACACCCTCGGCTCCATTACGCCCTTGCCTGCGGTTTGGGCTGCAATTTCTGAGCCTCGGCCGTAATATCCAAAACAGCGCACTTGCATTTAATGTACTATTGTTGTTATAGTAGCAATAGAAGTACATAATCTGTAAAAATTTATACCTATTTGAGATACAGCCCGCTTACAGACAGACAACGGAGGCATAGGGTCCCGTTTTTCACCCTTTGGGTACAGAACCCGAAAAATAGTATTTAAAACAATTAAAAATAAATATTATTGTTAAACCTTTAGCATTAAAACTTCACTGGGTGGGTAAGCTATGTTACTCACCAACAGAGGGCACTGTAGGTTTCCGAAACGCGCTATCCCTTTCCGAAGAAGTAAACAGGAAAAACAAATTTTACCCAGACCTAGATCTTTCGCCTCCGAGAATCCCCGTATAGTAAATTTCATCGAAATCGTTAGCTCCGTTTTCGAAAAACCGATTACAAATATTTATATATGGGTATTCGAGTAATATTTATACATATACAAATAGTGAACGTATTGGTAGTATTTATATTTAAATAAGTATGAAAGTATTTCTGGGCTACAAAATATAAAGAACAATTGATCGATCCATTTGATAAGGTCCAACTTATTAAATAATTGTGCATTATAGCATTAGCATAATATATAGTATTTTGGTTACTCGTATTGTACACGTAAAGAAGCAAAGCAATAGTCCTTCGAAGAAAATTCCGAGAGCTGAAATATAACATAGAAGGCGCCTTCGAAAGTCCATTGCTTTTTTGTTCATAAATAGATTATGTACAAATAAGCAAAAAACTTTGTTCATTGTAGAGTTTAATATGCAAAAATCAGGAAAACAATGAAACTGCGTGTTCCAGAAGGGAACTTTCTGTGGCTTGTCCATTTCGCGTCACTTGTGATCGAACGTTTGCCGCGCGCGCCCGCCGTTCGCTCGCGAACGCGCCAATCGCCATCCCGAACACGTGAAAATGAAGTTAAAATGTTTCAAAAAGACTATAATAAACGATGGCTGCTCATAAACTATTACTTAAAAAACTCTTTGGTTACTTTTGTTACAGTTTAAAAACTTTCGGAGTTTTTAGAATGTTGCATTTGAATTTTAAAAGTGAAATTCTTTTTTAACTTCGTTTGTTTCTGACAATGAAAATAAAGTGATAAGAGTTGGCCCTCAGCTGTTTCAAGTCAAGGAGCGTTCTTGTAAGTAATACGATGATAAGTGTTATAGGCTGTTCTTACTATTAATAATTGCAGTAGAGGTTACCTGTTATTTAACCGTTCTATGCATAGGTAATCATAGCTTGAACTCCTTGGAATATATTAGACGACTAGATATTGGTTTTATGGGATATAATTGGAGCTATAAAAACAATAATTTTAGCTGCTACAAAACCATAAGATTAGAACAAGCAAAAAATATGAATTATTTTGTTATGTTTTGTCCAAAGATTTCGGACCTCCTTGCTTCGCTCGGAATAGATACCTTGCTAATTTATTTTACTATGGGATGACATCTGCCAACATGTCCCAATATTTTATGTCAAACTATCAGTGATCACTAGGAAATATTCAAAATAACCCGTCAAATCCATAGAACGACGCCTTCGCTACCTTGTGACGAATTATTTCTTTAATCCTCCTTCTAAGTACCCTTATTTTTCTGTGGTTTTGTCAACCCTTCAAATGTCACACTTTTTCTTTGGCACGTAATTCTTCTTTTAATACATTCCCTTTTGTCCCTACATGTTCCTATGCTGACTTCTATTCCTGTTCTCCTTTCCTATAACAATCCTGATGTATATAAGTATTTATCAATATTTATATATCATAATAATATAAAGCTGTAACACTGACCCGATCCTTTCCCTCCGAAATATTCCAAATCCGTTCCAAATTATTTTATTTTCTTGATTTTCCATTTCCCCGTTTTTACATCATCCAAATAAATGTATAAAATAAAAGTATATGTTTGTGGCAAATACGCTTGTCGAGTGGGCCCAAAAAAAAAACTGAGTGAGAAGAATATTTTTTTTAAATACTTAACAAAAAGAAAACGGAAGTTTAAAATTAGTTTAAAATTTAAAATATATAAGTTTAAAATCTTTAGTCTTTTATGATAAGTTGCTCCATCGAGGAAGTTTTTAAGAGCTCTTCATTTCAGTAACAAACTCTGCAAGTTTATTATTCAGACATCAGAAAGAATGTCAGTAGGTTAGTAGGTACCGGCATTAAGTTCTCGACTTCATTAAATACTTTTAGATTATTTTGTACGTTAATAGGATCTAAATAGTCTTTGATTTTTTTAAAATCTGTATCTGTTCTTTTGATTCCTCTTCATTAAATCAGCTGGAAGAAGGCTTTAAGGACCTCCACTGCTAATGAAAACCCTTGGGCTTTAAAGTAGTAGTATTAAACGAGCATTTTTTTCATATTTATACATTTTAAAAACATTTTGATAAAATTTACCATTTTTTTTTACCATTTACATTTACCAGGTTTTCGGCTGTAAATTATGTCTGGGAAAATTTGTTTTCTTCACTTTTTGAGTATTTCTTAAAAATAGCGCGTTTCAGAAACTGTTGAGCGCCATCTGTTGGTGGGCTTTGACTAAGGATTTGGTTAAGCAAAGCTCAATCGCCTACGTACAGGCAATTTGTTTGAAAATAAAAAGATCTTTTTTTTTGCTTTTTTAAAAAGTTGTATAACATACATTGTCAGTTTCAGGAGTAAAGCAACCATCAGACAGGTTTACGAGAACCATGTTCATGCATAATATATTTTTATTTATTTTATCAGCAGATATTCCTTAGATGTTACATAATAAAATAAAAATTAAATCGAAAGATAAAGTCTAAAAATAAAATCTTAAAATTAAATATGACATTTTATGCATTGATTCATGCTCCTATAAAAAGCGTGCGAATCAAAGACAGTCCTGCACTTTGACTCACGCAGGACATTAAAAATTAGATGGTTTGGCGTGATAAGGCTAAAAGATGGTTTAGCTAGATATAAGTACCTACGAAGCTTTTGTAGTCTGTGTAGAGATGCTAAGCGACGCCACATTCACAACTCCATCGAAAATTGCGATCCCGGGCAAGTGTCAGGACCCTGGGTATGGAATTAAATCGATCTTTGAACAATAATTTCTTGTCATTGATAAATTTTTATTAATACTTGTTCAGACAGAGAAGACACAATTTTGTGTGTGAACTTAATTTGTAATTTTTGGCGAACAATTTGAATCGGAAACTAGATACGTTGGACTTGATACTGCTCTTTAGTAGCTAAAGAAGCTAAAGTGACTGAGCCTTTTTGTTTTGTACAAGAAATAAAGAAACCCGTATCACACTTCGTCCGCGTGGAATTCGACTATAAGTTTACACATACGAGAATAGTGGGCGAACTAACGGTCCACACGTAAACAAAAAGTGTTTAATTTACAAAAAATTCGTACTGTCTGTACTCTGTATCATCATAATGTCAAAACGAAAATTGCTCTGTTTACCTGTTTGTTACGCATGTACGTCTAATCCGATGAACCTGTTTTGATAAAACTTGGTAAGAAGATAGTTTGAACCATGGTAAAAGCCATTAGCTACGTTTTTCAAAACCCCACGCGGACGGAGTCGCGGGCAACAGCTAGTATGCAATAAAGTCTAATACGCTCTATTCTACCAAAATTTTTGCATGCAAAATATAGAGCATGACATTTTGCAAAATATAGAGCATGGCTATATTATTTCAAATTATCCTTTAAAAAAATAATGAAATATTGAGTCCATCTATGTAATTTAATTGTTTTTATTTCTATTTTGTAGAACATATTTCTTACGTTTACAAAGACATTAAAAAGTTTGGAACATAAACAACACTTCTCAACTTCCTCACAGAACTTGGTAAACTCATTTTACTTTTCCATTTGGACAAAGATAATTTAATTATTCATTTCTTTGTCTTTGGTGAGTTTCTCTACTATCTGTACACTTCATAAAATAAAAGAAATTCAGCTTTGTATTAAAGCTTCTAGAGTGGCGACCACGAACTTAAAGATGTAGCGTGGACAAGAGAAGGTGGACTCAGGATCTGGCGTAGGTTGTGAGGAGCCGCTGAATAAAATATCATCGGGAGATGAAATATTGTTCTAAAAATTTAAAATCACAGGTTTTCTTTTTAAGAATGGTATTCGCTAAATGTTGGACTGTTAATTATAGTATGATTTACCTTATATCAATTATCAGGGTTTTGAATTTAAAAGTGTTTGAATTTTTATCACCCGGTTATTCAAGAATAGGGTCCCAGGACGGTCGTCGTTGCGATCTTTAGGATGAAAAAATACCGACAGTTTTGTATAGAGAAGCGTTCTGTACATTATTGCTGTCAATTTTTTTACCAGCATGTGTGTCTATGATTATTATAGACGTAAAATCAAATCAATGGTTAGGTATTCTTGATCTTGCAGGAACTCCTCTAAGTTTTTGATTATGTATATGGCTTACGGATTCTGTAATTAATAGTTTTATGTTAGTGTCATTATAACTTTTATGTATATCTTTGCGCACGTTTTATCTGCCTTCTTCAATCCTATTTCTTATTTCTTTCTCTATTGCTATCTGCTGTGTCAGTACCTGTTGTGTCGTCTTTCTCTGTGTTGTTTATTGTAATGTATATATAAATAAATTATCTTTATTACGATTATTCGATAAGACAGATGATATAATCCTTCTAGTGCATTCAGGGAACCAATTCTTGAATATCACCGGGTGATAAACCAATATTCTAAAAGCAAAATAATTAACCAAGTTTCACAGCCGTGTTTCACAGTCTGGCCCACCGTTGCAAGGTTGCAACCTCTCTGTTGGTCTTTTACAGATTGTACTTCGGTCGGAGAGTGTGCTCAAGAGCTCCATGAGCTCGATTCACCATCCCCCTTTTACCATTGGGAGTCCAGACACACCGCAGGATATCACCCACACTTTGTTGATATTCCACAAACTCGCACAAAGAGCTTTGAAACATCTTTTATAATGCGCACGGCCAAAGAGTGGAATCTGCCTGCGTCTGTGTTCCCGAGTTCATATAACCCGAATCGATTCAAGTCGTGGGTAAATAGACTTCTATTGGGCAAGCTCGTTCCATCGTCTTATCTCTGTCAAGACTTGATCGAGGTCAAGAGTAAGCCCATTGATAATAAAAAAAAAAAAAAAAAACTATATTATATTTATCTTTAAATGTAAAAAAAAACAGTGATTTGGAATTCTGGAAATTTATTCAAGAATTGGCTGCCAGTTTGTTTGGGGCAAAATTTAGAACCAGTTTCCGGCTCGATGGCTTGAAAAACTAACCGAAACCACTCAAATCGGTATCGGTTACTGTTGATATGGATGACAGTTTTATTTCCCGCCTGTTTGTATCATTCTAACGATGAAGAGAGCTTCCTCACAAATTATAATATAGTATAATTAAAAACGTAAATGAATGATGGCTCATACAAAAAAACCTGTCAAGTGCGAGTTGGACTCCACCCTATGATATTCTACATCTTCTGCCCTTTGATTTCAAAAACTCCGCGTCCACTCAAACCTGGTTGTGAGAAAAGTTTTTAGTCTTTTTGCTTTATTTTTGCTGCAAGCCGCCGGCAGCGGTCGGCGAATGCCAGAAGGAAAATCGGAACAGTTTTAAAATTTTCTTGATGTGGTCTTGACTTTACTGTACTATGATATCATTGATATGATAGTAATGTAGCACTCGTTCCACTAAACTACTGTCATTATAAAAACTCTACTATGGTTTGGTAACCTGAAGGACGTAAAATCAAAAGAATGAAATTTTAGTTATATTCCCCTTCATCGAACGGTTTATTGCCATTATTCTAGGGATAAGACCGACCGTGTACCGACCAGCAACGTTGTAAAATTGCGTTTTATGATTATTATCTTGGAATATTTTGAATAAAGTAATGTGCAATGCGTATTGTAAAACCTAATAAAATAAGCTACGCGAATTAATTTGTTACTATTTGTGATTTAATTGCTGTGAGATTTTCAATAGTGGACTGATATTTCTTAAATTTTATCCGTTTGTTATCTTGTCGAGGGATTTCTAGCAGAAATTACATTTATTTTTTTTCTTTAGAAACGAACTCCTGAGCTACACGCCCCTACAGCTCACTTAGGGCTGTTATAGTACCTGCAATATGATAGTATTACTGTCGAGGTACCTAGTCGACCACGCCACGAATGCTCAGAGCATTCAAGATATCAATTTCTAAAAATAATCAATTCTATTGCCGAAATTACATTCCAGACAATCTATTCTACAAACACTCTTTGAAGATTATTTCTATTCATTCGTTCCTTCTTAAATGAAATTCCAAACAAAATCATTATCAATTGCCTTTGCTTTGATTTTCAAAGAAATATCCTTACAGGAAATTAAAAATATGTAAAGCAAAATATAATATATTTTTTCAGCTTTTGCGCGTGCATATAAAAGATTTTAGAATGGCAAGATGTGTACAAAATGATACCTACCTAATTTTTTTAAATAAGGGAAATAATTATTTATTTTTAAAATAGTACTTACTCGTAAATGTCGGGTTTTAGATGCTTAAAATTCAGTAAATTCGAATTCAACCAAAGTATTTATAGAAAAGTAGCATTCGGGACACTTCCATATTATCGACTTCATACAGGGTGTACAAAATTACAATAATATTGCAATCCTTTTTACAGGATGATAATGAATCTTAAATAATCTTTAGTAGTCATCATCATCATCATATCAGCCGAAAGACGTCCACTGCTGGACATAGGCCTCCCCTAAAGATCTCCATGACGACCGGTCCTGCGCTGCTCGCATCCAGCGGCTTCCCGCGACCTTGACCAGATCGTCGGTCCACCTTGGGGCATGCCAACGCTTCGTCTTCCGGTACGTGGTCGCCACTCTAGAACCCTCACGCCCCATCGTCCATCGGTTCTTCTTGCGATGTGCCCTGCCCACTGCCACTTCAGTTTAGCGATTCTCAGGGCTATGTCAGTTGCTTTAGTTCTTCTGCGGATCTCCTCATTTCTGATTCGATCGCGCAGAGAGACTCCGAGCATAGCCCTTTAGTAGTAATTAATTTAAATAGATAGTTACTAATTTAGCTACTGAATTATTATAACAAAAAATAACCTAAATTTATAAAGGGTGTAAAAAATGAATGACGATCCTTAAGGGGTGATTCTACATCACTAAGACACTAAAAAAATATAAAAAAATACCTTTTTTAAATATTTAATTTTATTTACATTTTGGTGATCATGAAATTTGATTTTCTTTACTTGCTAGAGAAGAGACTGGATAATACAACAAAAATCGGCCAAGTGCGACTCAGACTCGCGCACCGAGGGTTCCGTGCCACCACATAATATTACTTGTATTAGTTGTAATTTCAGTAACTTACTATGTTAGATTTATTTGAGTCCGGTTAGCACTTGACCAGTTTTTATTATTTGTTATAATTTTGTAGGTTATGCTCTATAAAATACATACAAATTCTCTTGTAAATGTTCCCGTTTTTACGATAGAGTTAAAACAAGAAACTGAGCAAAAATCGCATATGAAACATGTTTGTAGTAGGGAATATTTATTTTTATTTTTAATATTTGTTGTTATAGCAGCAACAGAAATACATAATCTGAAAATTTCAACTAAGTATGTATACTGTTCATGAGGTGAAGCCCGAACAACATAATAATATTGTAAAAAAAGCTGACTTTGGTGGCATCTTATTCATTTCTTTTTAAATATTTTTTTAAACCAAATAATTTAGTAAAAAATATACTATCTGCGTTTTTATGATTAAAAAATGTGAAGGTTTTGTTTCCGAATGTACAAAAATTTCTATAAAAAATGTCCCGACGGACGTAATGGGAATACAAAATTGCAATATTACGCACCAACTTGATGCGTAGGTACTGCAACGTTTCGGGATTCACTCTATTTAAGTATTCACTCTAGTTTCGGGATTCACTCTAGTTAATTGTAGGCGATTTTAACCTAGGTGGTATTGAGTGGACGCTTCCAAACAATTCTACTGATTTAAAAGCTAATACCAACCACAGTTCGTTCGGGGATGCTCTTTTAAACACTTTGGCGTTAAACTCCCTTTATCAATACAATCATATAAAAAATGATAATAACAGGATATTAGACCTAATTCTAAGCAATATTTTGGTTACAGATGTAAAACCATGTTCTAATCCACTAACAGTTGTCGATAAGCACCACCCCCCTTAGAGTTCTATATAAATTTTCATTGCTCTCAAAATTTAGCAGTCAATAATATTGAGAGATTTCTTTTCTTTAAAGCTGATTATGATAAAATATGTACAGAATTAAATCAAGTTGAATCGGATCTTAAATTAGACAGTACCAAAACGGTGGATGAAATGTTAGGTGATTTTTATGTAATTCTTAGGGAAATTATAGCAAAACATGTCCCAAAAAGTAAATCAAGTAAGAAAAAATACCCGATTTGGTATAGTCGTCAATTGATAAATCTTTTACGTGAAAAATTTAAATTTAGGAAAAAACTCATTAAGTATAATAATAATCCGTTAGACCAATTAGCATTTGATCTATTGCGAACTAGATGTAAAATATTACAAAATGTTTGCTATAAACGATATTTGCAGGGGTTAGAATCTTCTATTGCGTCTAATCCTAAGCTCTTATGGTCATTCATTAAAAGTAAAAAAGTAAATAAAAGTACATACCCTTCTCAGATGTATCTTGATAGTAGGATTGCGTCAAATGGTCCTGATGTTTGTTCCCTTTTTGCTGATCAATTCTCGTCGGTCTTCGCTCTCAGCCCTAATGCTACATCTGCAACCTCACATTCTCTTCCTTTAAGTAAAGAGAGTAGTACTGCTTCTCTAGGGCAAATAGTACTTACTGTTTGGGACGTCCGTAAGGCTTTAAAAAGACTTGATCCGTACAAGGGTGCCGGCCCTGATGGTATCCCGTCAGTTTTTGCTGTCCGTTGTGCTCAAGCGCTTGCTTATCCATTGTCTATTTTCTATAATAAATCGCTTTCTTCAGGAACTTTTCCTTCTTTTTGGAAAAGAGCTAATATTGTGCCAGTCTTTAAGAATGGGGACGAAAAGCTGGTGACAAATTACAGGCCAATTTATATTCTCTCTGTCTTTGCAAAGCTATTTGAGAAACTTATCTGCCCCACCATCGCATGGCACTTTAAAGAAGTTATCACTCCACATCAGCACGGCTTTATTAAAGCGCGCTCTACTGCCACCAATTTGGTTTCCTTGATCGAGCATCTGTCTGGTGAGGTGGATTCTAAACATCCGTTAGATATTATATATACCGACTTTAGTAAAGCTTTTGACAAAGTCGATCACATTATCTTAATTCAGAAGCTTTCGCGCTATGGAGTCTACGGAAGTTTACTTAACTGGTTCAGTTCTTACCTTCGTGACAGGGAATCTTCGGTGGTGGTAAATGGTTACTCTTCAGGATCATACGTCTCCCTATCTGGGGTGCCACAGGGTAGTCACTTGGGGCCTTTGTTGTTTAACGTTTTTATAAACGATATAACTGATTGCTTTCTTAACTCAAATAGATATCTGACTGCGGATGATTTAAAGTTAGTCAGGCGTGTTAATTCTCCACAGGAAGCTGAGCTTCTGCAAAGCGATCTGAATAGACTTGTTTCTTGGTGTGACGCAAACAAGATGTGCCTGAATGCAAAAAAATGTTTTGTGATTCGGTTTACCAGAGAAAAGAAGCGCATGATCCGTTCTTATTCGATTAATGGTGAAACTTTGGACGAAGTGGAATGTGTACGTGACTTAGGAGTATTATTGGATAGCAACCTGCGATTTCACACACATATTGATAAGATCTGTAAAAAAAGTTTCCGAGTCCTCGGATTTATCTTGCGTAATACTAAAGAATTCCGTAATTCCAAAACTATTATTATGATTTATAATGCTCTAGTACGCAGCAATCTTAAATACTGCAGCGTGGCGTGGAATCCTAATTACGACGTTTACATAAAAAAACTAGAAAGTGTGCAAAAAAGATTTATGTGGCATCTCTCATATAGGTTTGGGTTGGCAAAAAAGATTAAATCTTACTGAGAAAGACTTAAACATTTTAAGATGAACTCCCTCTCCGATCGTAGACGCAACCTGGATATCATGTTCTTCTATAAATTGGTTAGGGGTATTCTGGATTGTCCTGAGCTGCTCTCTCTTGTTAATATTAAGGCGCCAGCTAATTTACCACGTTCTAATAAGTATAGACCCTTTGCTTTAAGACCAGCCAGAACAAATCTTGGGAACCACTCACCTTTAAACAGAATGGCCCGTGAATGTAACATTACCTTCACTCAGAGTGACATTTTAGCGGATAATTATTGTACATTTAAAAATTTTATCCACAAACTAATTCTTACCTGATAAAATCTTTTTACTCATAGCGCTTATTTATTATTGTTATTTATTTTTATGTAGGTACTTGACTTAACCTTTCAATTAATTTCAATGTTCTTGTAAATTTTATTCCTATTTAGTTTAATGTTCAATATTATTTATTTGCCGTCATTTTAAGAAAGCTGTAGTCACCTCTAATTGGTTTACCGTTTAGCTATAAACCTAGTTTAACTGTATCTTCTATCTCTTTGTTTAATGTGTAATCTGTTGGTGATCATAAATAAATAAATAAATAAACAAGCATATTTGAAAACAGCAGGGTCGTATTGATTTCAAAACAACATAAAAATAGATGGTCGTTTTGCTTCTAGACGCAAAACAGAAGCCTTTTTCTTAAATATTTCCTAGTCTTAAACCAACAATTTGGCATATTTTAGGCCATGTTCAGATGACAAGCGCTCAACGCGCGTTTACAACTACATACAGTTTGTTCTAGCCATAAACATGATAACGCGCGTTGAAAGCTGCGGCAACGCCCGACTGCAGTTGTCAAAGTGCGTCAGCGCCGATTCTCTATCTACGGTCAGCGCCACTCAGCTCAGCGCGCGTCAACGCGCGCTTTGAGATCATTGGTGTATCCGTATCCATTCAGTTGAACGGGCGCTTTTGACGCGGATAGACGTTAGGGTTCATGCATGAGTCCAGAAATCGCCCAAAATTTATTACGGCAACGCGCGTTCAACGCCTGACAAGCGCGTGTCATGTGAACACAATACAAAAATATTGCGCGCGATTAACGCGCGTTGAGCGCTTGTCATCTGAACTTGCCTTTATAGTCAACAAAACAGCGCCGATTATTGGCAAGGCAATAAAAGTATTGAAAAAAAATAAAGATCGGAATTTTTATTATGTTCTGTCCTTAGCTTTGCATCACTATCACCGTCACTCAAAGAATAAATTAGAACTTTAATAAAAATAATGACCTCACTGTTGATACATTTTACGGCTCAAGTACGAAATAAGGATGATTAGCACCGACGACTAGTCGGGTAATCGGCAAAACCCATAGTCGGCCCATCACTAAAAGTAACCTATTTAGAAATCTGTAGAACCCATTGAAAACGTTTGCCCTTGTTATGTTGAATGCGTTTGGATATGTGCCCATATTTATCCTTCTTTAAGCACGCACTTATTTATTAGAAAGGCACAGCACTGTGCAGCTCTTTGACAACTATTCATAATGGTTGTAATAAATTATTTGGATGATATTTGATTTGTAACAAGGCTTAACATGTGTGGATGACATGGATGGATAATAAAGAAAAAATAATCGGCTAAGTGCGGGTTTTACTCGCCTACTATATTTGGTTTTGGTTTGGTCATAGATTAGATTTAATAAGTAATCGGTTTGGTTTGCTTAATAAATGTATGGAGAAGGGGGACATAAATGCCTTTTTTTATTTGTTGTCGTAGAAACTTGAAATTTACACACACAAATTCTATAAACGGTTCCGAAAGTATTCAAAAATGTATTAAGAAGGGAATGAGTGGCCTTATCTTTTGATTGTGTCGTCTTAGACACTTAAAATTTATACATCTTCAAGGGCCCATAGATTTATTTATTATTATTTATTGTTTATTGCACACAAGAAAATACAATGGACAATACATAAAAAAAAACGACACAACAGGTACTACTTATTTCAATAAAGAAATGTCTTCCAGCAGACCTAGGCGAGTGTGAAAAATATTGGAGAAGGCAGATAGACTGTGCGCAAGCTCAAAAATTATACAAAAGTAACAACAATATATTAATCATACTTATGTTAGATACTTATCTAATTACAATATATAAACCTACTACACAAACAAAATAATAATAAATATAAGATATATATATATATACATATGAAATATATATTATGCATATTATATATAAATAAATAAATAAATAACTAATAAATATATGAATAACTAAGACAGGGAAAGATAGTGCTCTTTGACTCGTTTTTTTAAGGTAGCGATAGAGGGACTATCGCGAACAGTGTGTGTGGGAGGGAGTTCCACAGCCTAGCCGCATGGACAGTGAAGGAGTAGGAATAGAAATCGGAGTGATGGGAGGGGATACACAAGTTAGTCCTGACGCTGGGGCGGCAAGGCTCAACTTGTGAACGAGAGAAACAAAATCGCTCACGTAAATAAGACGGGGAAGAGGGATTGTACAAAATGTTATAGAGGAGAGAAAGGATATGAGTATTCCTGCGAAAACGAATTGGGAGCCACTTGAGCTGCGAACGAAAGTGGGACACGTGGTCGTACTTGCGCAATCCGAATATAAATCGAATGCACAAGTTTTAGAGGCGCTCAAGCTTATTTAATCGCTCCTCAGTGACGTCCAAATAGTATGAATCGGCGTAGTCAAGGATTGGAAGAAGGAGAGATTGGGAAAGGGAAATTTTAGTCTTCAGGGGTAAAAAACTTTGAAGGCGTTTGAGAGAATGGCATGAAAAATGCAATTTCCGACTGACCTCGTTCACGTGAGCGTCCCAAGAAAGGTTGCAATCCATGACCAGACCAAGGTTTCTTGCATTTTTTGTAAGGGTGATGGAGGTGCCATTGTAAAGAACTGGAGGGATTCTGACTGGATCTAGTTGTCTACTCATATACGGACTGCCGATAATCATAGCCTGTGATTTCTTAGGGTTAACTAGCAGACCAAAGGATTCAGCCCAGATAGAAGTGCGCTTAAGGTCATCATTAAGGCCCTCAATGGCACTGTGGATGTCAGATACGTTGCAGCTGCGGTAGATTTGCAAATCGTCTGCATAGAGATGGAAGTTAGAGGAGATGACTGATGTAACAGTTATTATGAAGACGGAAAAGAGAAGAGGAGAGAGAACACCACCCTGCGGCACACCCGCAGCGAGATCACACCAATCTGAGGAAGCGTCATCAAGGCGGACCCGCTGCGAACGACCGCGGAGATAAGAATCAAACCAAGCTGCAGCCGAAGAGGAAATGTTGAGAGAGCGAAGGATGGCAATAAGGACATCAAAGTCTACAGAGTTGAAAGCACTACTGAAATCAAGTAACACAAGAACAGTCACGGTCTTATTCTCCATGGCATGACGGATATCGTCAGTGACTTTCAGTAGTGCAGTAACCGTGCTATGGCCTGGCCTAAAGCCAGATTGAAAAGGAGAGAGAAGACTATTTGATGTTATATGACCTGCTAACTGCTTGTGGACAATGTGCTCAAGGACTTTGGAGAGGAATGGTAGGATAGATATAGGGCAAAACTGTGAGAAGGAAGTAGGATTGGCGGTTTTAGGAAGAGGGATTACGTTAGCAAGTTTCCAAGCTGAAGGGAAGATACTCGTTACCAGGGAGTGATTAAAAACATGAGTGAGAATAGGTAAGAGTTCAGGAAGGATAAGGGATATCATACGGGAACACAGATTGTCATTGCCCACAGCAGTAGAAGTGATTGAAAGAATGTGCTTTCTAACCTCATCCTCGGCTACAGTGGTAAAGTAAAAGGAAGAACAAAATGGTAGGGGTTGGTTACATATTTGTTAGATAGTATTAGCTTTGACAAGATTGTTGTTGTGGTGGGGTAGAAAAGTGAATATTAAGTGCATTAAGATCGACCTGAATGTCTGAAGGAGGGGAAGATCTGCCGATACCCAGGGTCCTGAGGAATTTCCACACTTGCCCGGGATCGGAATTTTCGATGGAGCTATGAATGTGGCGTCTCTTTGCATCTCTACACAGTCGACTACAATAGTTCCGCAGATACTTGTATCTTGCCAAGTTCTGATCAGATGGGAGATTCCGAAACCGTCTTTTAGCTTTATCGCGCCTAGCCATCCAGTCTTTTATGTCCTGAGTGAGCCAAGGCGCAGGATCATGCTTGATTTTTTAAAAAAATTTCAATATTTGATATTGTTTAAAACTTAATACCTCTTCCCGTTCGTGGGTAAAAGGGTCTTGACAGACAGATAGACCGAGATACAGACAGACGGACAACAAAGTGATCCTATAAGAGTTTCGAGGTACGGACCCCTTAAAAAATAGATTTATTTCCATTTTTTTTATTTTTTTTTATTTTATTTAAAAATATTGTTTTGAACTTAATGCCGTTCGTGAGAAGAAGGGTCTTGACAGACAGACAGACGGACAACAAAATGATCCTATAAGAGTTTGAGGTACGGACCCCTTAAAAATGAGATTCACTTCTTTTGAGAAAAAGTGTAACAAATTGAGATTTTATAAAGTTTCAGTACGTAACAAAACTGTTGCGATATTACATACTACTTTAGAAAACCTGATGAAACTACGTAACACCTGCACAATATAACTCGTAAAATGCGTGTCTTTTAAAATTTATAACGGCAAGGGTTCGTAATTTTCCAACCCACTAAAACTCAGTTTAATAAACTTGTTAATTAAAGTTGACTTACCTTAATTATTAAATTCTAATAAGGATATAATTAGGTTTAATTATGGTGGAATATTAAAACACCTGTAACCGCCAAAGGGGTTAAGCTCTCTACAGCATATCTAATTTTCAAAAGTATGATTAACTTTTGTAAGCCTCATCATCATCGTCTGCCATGCAAGATCGTTTACCGACCTCACAATATCTGAAACAGCTCATTAACGACTCCTTCCGTACTTAGCAGTCAGGACCAACGGCTTCACGTGCCTCCCGAATCAGGGAATCATTTTACGTTTTGGACAATGGTGTCGAGTCTGGCAGACACATACTAAACTAAATTTGACAGGTCTAAATCTGTTGCTGTCTTTATTATTCCTTATGTCAGAGAAAAAGACAGGAACACTTTTAGAACTGTTAAATTTAGTTTAGTTTTAGTTTGTGTCTGCCAGAATCGCCACAAATGAGGGGTTTCCTAACCAAAGGTACTGGGGAGTACTTACATAGTGATTTTTAGGGTTCCGATACCAAAATGGTAAAAAAAAGGAACCCTTATGGTGCCGCTCTGTCTGTCTGTCTGTCTGTCTGTCCGTCTGTCTGTCACACCTCTATATCTCAGCAACCACTTACGCTATCGAGCTGAAATTTGGAATAGTTTTAGAATATAGTTGCCCAACTTAATTGCACATGAAAATTTTTTGAAAAAAGTATGATTATTAATGTAAAGGGGGCCAAAATAGGGGGGGCCAAATTTCAAATTGTCGCTACTAGGTCGAGTGGGGTATCATATGAAAGGGCTTTACTTGTACATTTTAAAATATATTTTTGTATTTTTTTAAGTTTCTTAGTTTTCAAGTTATGATGAAAAATGTCAAAAAAAATACCATTCCCCCCCCCTTATCTCCGAAGTTTGAGTAAGGGAAAATCTGAATTAATTACAGTTGACAGAGGTTTATGTAAACTTTACAGCAAAAATAAAACGATCTTTCTAAGTTGCACAGTTTTTCAGAAATCTGCAAAAAACCTTTACAAACAAATTTAGTTTTGCGGTCCTGAAAATGGACTTTATTGCTTCCAAAAATACTATAGGTATATCGGAACCCTCGGCGCGCGAGTCCGACTCGCACTTGACCGGTTTTTGTTTAACAAACTCCAAATTTATAGCTTCCGTTTGGCAAGCCTGTTCGAAATTTAAACAAAATCTTTGATAAGTTACCTCCTTGGTTGGTAATGTTTGGATAAGTTACCTCCTTGGTTGTTACGATGTGATTAGTTACCTCCTTCTGACGCTTTGATAAGTTACATCCTTGGTTGTTATGCTTGTTGGTACATTCCACTTTTAAATAACCATACAGATATGAGATTTCATAGTAATTTACTCGGTCGGAAAATATGATAGAAACGGATTTTCATATTAAGATTGCCGGCAGCTGCTGGCGAGTATTTAACCAGTACAGCTATTTTGATTTATCTCGAGAAAAGGTTGTCAAAATAATGATCTAAATTCCAAGCTTCGTAAAAAATAATATAACAGTTTGTATAATAATAATTTGTAAATCGAGTCACAAGTACATCGGCGACTTGCGCCAAATTGTTGCATAGGTATACTAAAATAATGTTGGACAAAACAATAAGTCGTCCTAGTCTAGATCTAAAATAAGGCATTCCTTGGTAATGAAAACTTTAAAATAATTAAAATTCTTGACAAAATTTTCAAAAAGAGTTTTCCAGAAATCTTATAGCCAGAAATGTAGAAAGCTTTTTAGGGTTCCGATACCAAAATGGTAAAAAAAAGGAACCCTTATGGTGCCGCTCTGTCTGTCCGTCTGTCTGTCACACCTCTATATCTCAGCAACCACTTATGCTATCAACCTGAAATTTGGAATAGTTTTAGAATATAGTTGCCCAACTTAATTGCACAAGAAAAAATTTTGAAAAAAGTATGATTATTAATATAAAGGGGGCCAAAATAGGGGGGGCCAAATTTCAAATTGTCGCTACTAGGTCGAGTGGGGTATCATATGAAAGGGCTTTACTTGTACATTTTAAAATATATTTTTGTATTTTTTTAAATTTCTTAGTTTTAAAGTTATGATGAAAAATGTCAAGAAAAATACCATTCCCCCCCCCTTATCTCCGAAGTTTGAGTAAGGAAAAATCTGAATTAATTACAGTTGACAGAAGTTTATATAAACTTAACAGCAAAAATAAAACAATCTTTCTAAGTTGCACAGTTTTTCAGAAATCTGCAAAAAACCTTTACAAACAAATTTAGTTTTGCGGTCCTGAAAATGGACTTTATTGCTTCCAAAAATACTATAGGTATATCGGAACCCTCGGCGCGCGAGTCCGACTCGCACTTGACCGGTTTTTTTAATGTTTATCGAAGCGCCGCGCCGCCGCGCTGCTCGTCAGTAAGAGTATTTTTATTTCTTTATCAGAGTCAATAAATTGCAGCTTATCAATGCTTTGCATAATTTATATCCTTATTAGTTAATTTATTAAATTCTTGCTTTTTGCCCTGCGGCTTCGACCGCATTAATTTCTTTGCAATTCTTTACTATCTAATAAAAAACTAAATTAATAAAATAAAAAATGCAGAGCTTGTTTTAAACTATTAAGAATAGAATAAGAATTATTATAAGGAAAAAAAATTAATAAAAAATCACTCAAAGAACTAAAATACACAGAAAAAATAAAACAAGGTCTATATAAAACCAAGGACATCGACAAAAAAATCATCATCAACGTCCATAAATGTAAGTACATGTATTATCTTGCATAGTCCTTTCTAAGAGAACGTTAACGTTAGTTTTGGATGTGCATTGAATATCAGCAAGACAGTTACCTTACTCCTTTATTAACAACTAGCTGTTGCCCGCGGCTTCGCTCGCGTGGTTTTCGTATTTATGGTGTTACCGGTTTTCCGAAGCAATGAAATATGTTCCCGTCATTTCGGGGTAATTTTAAACTAAGGAAAAACGGGACTAACCCTGCGCAAATCAATGAGTACAATTCAAGATCCAGCTGATGTTACTCATAAATTACTCAGAACAGATGAACTTAGCAGCAGTATTATGCCTTAAAGTTGTCACTTAACCTGACAAATGTAGAAAGAGAGATGAGAGACACCTTTATGTAATATTGCAAAACAGAGCCAATTCACAGAAGTGATTGAGAAAAACTAAAACCCTCTCCCTCTCTACGCCTCTACGTCTCTACGTCTCTACGTCTCTACGTCTCTACGTTTCTATCTCTCTACCTCTCTACGTCTCTACGTCTCTACGTCTCTACGTCTCTACCTCTCTACCTCTCTACCTCTCTACATCTCTACCTCTCTACATCTCTACCTATCTACCTCTCTACCTCTATCTCTACCTCTCTACCTAGCTACCTCTCTACCTCTACCACTACCCTATCCCTGCCCCTATCCCTACCCCTAACGCCAATTTAACCGCTATCCCTTACATAGAAATGACACCCATATTGATTTTTAGACATTTCCAAACTATCGCACCCCAACCCCAACCCCAGGGGATGATGGTATTTCACGTCCATCACCTTGGATTTCAAAACTGTTGTAGTTTTCGTAATCAGCGACCCGATAAACCATACAAACGACACCCATATTGATTTTTAGACATTCCAACCCTATCGCACCTCAACCCCATCCCCAGGGGATGATGATATTTCACGTTCACCACGTTGGATTTTAAAATTGTTGTAGCTTTCGTAATCAGCGACCCGATAAACCATACAAACGATACCTATATTGGTTTTTAGACTTTTTCAAACCATTTGCCTTTTTAAGGGGTTGAATTTGGGGTGGAATTTCAATAACAGTGATATACTTTCCACAGAATTACAACCCTAATGCCTAAACAATAAATTTAGTGGATTTACTTTGAAAATGAAGAATTTTCAATTTCATCCCCCTTTTCACCCCTTATGGTGTAGAATTTTCAAAAACCCTGAGATACGTAAAACTTTATTTTTAGTCGTCAGCCTAAATACAAATTTTGAAGATCCTAACTTCAAAACTGACGGACTTTCATACAAACTTTCATCCCCTATTTTACCCCCTTTGGGGTGGAATTTTGTAAAACCCTTTCTTAGTGCACCCCTAGGCTTCATAAGGAACCTATATGCCAAATTTGGAATCTCTGGACCCAGCGGTTTGGGCTGTGCGTTGATATGTCAGTCAGTCAGTCAGTCACCTTCTTCTTTTATATATATAGATTACATGCCTGGATGTCATGCATGTTGATAGTTTTTTATAATGTAGTATTTTTAGGGTTCCATTCTTAAAAGGAAAAAACAAACCCTTATAGGATCGCTTTGTTGTCGGTCTCTCTGCCTGTTTGTCTAGACCCTTTTTCTCAGGAACGCGTAGAAGTATCAATCTGAAATTCATTATCAAATACTCAGGTTTACTGTCCCTTGCAGCTGTGAATAAATAAAATTTCTAAGCCAACGCAATCAAAAGATACAGCCGTTTATGCCGCAAATTTTCGAGTTTTTCGACACTCGCAAGGGAATCAAAACCTACAGGGTTCTTCCCGTGAACTCAGAATCTTGAAATTTGGAACGAAGCAACGTCTTTAGCACAGATAAAGGAAAAATTGCGAAAAGCATAAATTTTTATTCATTTTATATATATTTTTTTAAACTTACTACCCTTTCCTCATGAACGCGTAGAGGTATTAAATTGAAATTCATATCAAATACTCAACTCTATACTACCTTTGAGCTGTAACAAAATCAAAGTTATATGTCAATTGTCAACGCAATCAAAAGAAACAGCAATTTAAGCCCATATTTTTAACTCGCAACTACTCGCAAGGGAATCAAACCCTAAAGAATACTTCCAGTCAACTTAGAATCTTGAAATGTGGCATGAAGCAACGTTTTATAGCACACATAAAGAAAAAAATCTGAAAACCTGAAACTTTTAGGGACATCACATAATAATTTTTTTTTACTAATAAAAGTACCATAACTTTCACTTATAGCCCTCGGTGCGCAAGTCCGACTTGCACTTGGCCGGTTTTTAGGGTTCCGTAGTTCCGTAGTCAATAAGGAACCCTTATAGTTTCGTCATGTCCGTCTGTCTGTCTGTCTGTCCGCGGCTTAGCTCAGAGACCGTTAGTACTAGAAAGCTGAAACTTTGTAAGAATATACATTTTATTTACGGCGACAAAATGGTAGGATAAAATTTTGATAAATATTTTTTGTTAGGGTACCTCCCTAACAAGTAAAGTGGGGATAAAAAAAAATTTTCTTGTCTACCCCATAGTGTGGAGTGTCGTTGGATAGGTCTTTTAAAAATAATGTAAGTCTGCTAAGATCATTTTTCGATTTCGGGATCCGTTTGCGAAATATTAATATTGAAAGCGCATTTTTTTATATTAAAGCATATATGATGAAATTAAATGGAAAACTATCACAGTTAAGTAGGCTTAACAGGTTAATGAGCTATAACTGAAAAACTAAAAATAATAAAAACAGCAATAGCAATCAGGCGCTAGGACCTCTGAGCATTAGGAGGTTATAAGTTTATGTTATAAACGTTATAAAATTCTTACAAAAAACCCGATTTGCGATAAAAAACCGGCCAAGTGCGAGTCGGACTCGCGCACCGAGGGTTCCGTACCACCACATAATCAAAATTGTATTAGTTGAAATTTCAGTAAGTTAATGTGCTAGATTTTTTGAGTTCGACACGCGCTTGACCAAATTTTATTCATCATCATATCAGCCGAAAGACGTCCACTTCTGGACATAGGCCTCCCCTAAAGATCCCCATGACGACCGGTCCTGTTTTTTTATTTGTTGTTATTATTTGTTGCTATTTTATAGCTTATGCACTATAAACATACCAATTTTCAAGTTTGTAAGTGTTCCCGTTTTTAAAATAGAACTAAAACAGAAATCGCCTCCGTGACCATCCAACTTGACCCCTCTCTTATATGAATGTTCTTGAAACGGGAGCTCACCACAATTGTTTACTATTAGTTGTTATTGTGAGAAAAGTTGTAATATTTAATGATTTCAGACTTTTCTCATTATTTGTACTGTCAGACCTAGCTTCTTGCCAAATTTCATAATTTTAGGTCAACGGGAAGTACCCTGTAGGTTTTGCATTTTTGCATAAATGTATGGAGACATAAAATGCCATATCTTTTGATTGCGTCGTTGTAAAAAAATTTAATTTTCAGATCTTGTGTGGTTCATGGACCCTAATATATGGTATCAATTTCAACCTGATACCTTTACCCGTTTGTGAGATAAAGGGTCTTGACAGACAGACAGACAAGACAGACAGACAGACAGACGGACAACAAAGTGATCCTATAAGGGTTCCGTTTTTTTTTTGAGGTACGGAACCCTAAAAATTAGAAAAAAAACTACGGAACCCTATACTGCGCGTGTCCCGACATGCACTTGGCCGGCTTTTTTATATTGTTTCTTACTCTAAAGCAGAGGCCAAATGTACTATTGTTTATTCACCCTTTATTCCTCTGCTCCAGAACATTATTGGAAAGAAACAATAAGGGAATAAGGGTATGTGCATATATTTTTGTATATGTCTCTCGAAAATATAAAGTAAATCTACTAGCACCTCAAACGGTCCAATGCAGCAAGAAATCTAATATACTTACTAAAAATAATAATGTTACGATCTGTTGTATCTATTTTGTTTATAAAAGTTCCTATTAAAAGTGTTCGCAGAAGTAACTTTCTGTTTACTGCTGCTACAATTTCTAAGTCAAACTATACTTCAAATGCATTTTTCCATCGCTGTCTCGCACTTTATAACAAAGAAATGTCCCACATAGATCCCTTTCACATGAATATTTTGAAATTTAAAAACAGTCTCATTAGCCACCTAAACTCTCAAATTAAGCACCCAAAAAATAATTAGCATTACACCAAATTTTTTATCCTAAGTTTAATGATAAGTTTTCTACCTATTTGTTAGTTTATAATTAGAGTCATATATTTCTTACTATGCTTAATTATTAAGTTATTCTTTTTGTTATCCGCACGTCACTCTCTGTTTTGATATCCTTATAATATGTTAAGAACGCACTTTTGGGCACTCAAGGTTTTTCTTTAACTCATAAGAAATTGTATAAATATTTATGTACACAACTGTTTGTTGCCAAAATAAAATAAAATAAAATTTTATCAAAGGATGATAATAATATTGTAAGTATAACTTTATTCGATTTACTTGAAACCTTTCCTTGACCTTGTGACGTTTCAAAAAAGCTTTTCCGGCCCTTAAAGGAACTGTTTATCGGTATATTAAATCGTTACAATTTTATGAAGGGTCCACACACATAAAAAAAGAGTGGTTTCAATTTAATATCGGGACATTCAAGGACAATAAATATTTCGCCTTAAACAGAGTTTTGACTTTTATCCCTTAAGCTAGGGTGTCACAAATGGCAAATTAATAAAAGGTGCTAAAAGCTTATAACATGAAACTTAGTAACAGAAAAAACTCGAGAGAACCCGACTACTGGCAAATCTAGCAAAAAAAAAGTCTTTTCTTTCATGACGACAGTCATAATCTCTTCTAGGGGGCGCCACATTCAATAAATCTTAACTTCTTGTATCCTATATCCAGCGGATGATCAAGATGCTTCGATATGTCATTTGTTAAATTACGATAATTACTTTAGAAGTTATATGGGAAAGGATGAACATACCGGTCAAAATCATAACCCACCTTTTTGCCGAGGTCGGGTAAAAATATGTAAAAACTAGCTTTTGCCGACAGCTTCACTAGTGTGGTTTTCACATATGTAGCTAGCTATATAGCGGTTACGCCACGGCGGCATCGTAGTCGGCGTTGATGAATCAGTCAGGCAGTCAGGACATTCTCTATTGTACAGGGTGTAAGTTTGGAAAAAACTGAAAGAGCACGTTCAGTCGATAAAACTAATCAACTTTTACAAAGCGACATATTACCGGAAACGTAAAAAAAATCCTTCTCTATACAAACAAACTGTCCATTACTTTTTTAAGTATTGATAGGTTTTTTTAGAGAAAGTTGTTCACTTTCATCGACTGATCAGTTTGCCAACCAGTCCCTTACACCCTGTATATTTAGAAGAAGTGTGCTCAGGGTGCCTTTTGGCCAGAGCTGTGCTAGGCAGCCAACCTGTGTCCTGGTAGAATTCCAACCAATAGGATGGCTCCATTTTCGGGCACCCGCACACGACCGAGAATCGGTGGCTGATTATCGGCTAGAAAAAGGACGGAAATACCACGCGCTACACACGTCAGAGTAGGATGACGACAAAAAAATATGTCATCGATTATCGGTCGTGTGCAGGCAGCCTCATGGTTAAATTTTTTCCAGATCACAGATTAGCTGAAGATTGGCACAGATCTTGTGGGAAGTTACCCTTCAGAAGAAGAAGAAGTAATCAGCTGATCAATTACATTTAAAAAAAATTGTGGCTCTTCATAAAATATAAATAAGCAGCACCTGTTGTGTCTTTTTTCTTAATTTTAGTTTTATGTTTGTATTACCTTATGTACAATAAACTGTAAATAAATAAATAAATAAAATCAAGCAGGCGTGAATCTAAAGTTGTTGCAATAGATCAGCCTGTAGCTAGACTGTGCCCTTTACACTTTATATTTTTAGTTATTTAAATCATTTAAAAATTATTTTGCATTTTTATAAGCACACGTTGTCCGGTGTACATAATTTTATAAAGTGTTACTTTTATATTTATAATGACTTCTTACTGCTCGTGTATTTCGTAATCGTTTCTTTGTAATACTTAAATGTCACAGCCCAAAAGCCCCAATTTTATATTATACTCGTATCATGTTCAAGTTTAATTTTTTTAATTAAAGAACGATAATGTCAGTTCATATTTCATTGAGTAAAGGTATATTTTAGTCAAATTGAATTCGTCATGACGATCCATTTGGCTTGTCTTAACTTGTGCAATTTATGGGTTATCACGATGAAATTTTGCGCAAATGGCCTTATGGGTGTTCGAGTTTTATGAGTACGTATTCATACTTTGAAGGATAATGTGTGGGCCTTTACGTCCTTGGTTAGGCGTGAGGTCAAGGTGATTGTGAAATTGAGAGTAAAAAATGCATCGCTAAATGACCTCCGATAATTTTAACTGTTTTAATGATGTCGATTCTGGCAGACCCAAACTAATACTAAACTAAATTTGACAGGTCTAAAAGTGTGGCTGTCTTTGTTACTCCCTACAGACTAATAAAAGATAGCACCATTTTTAGACCTGTCAAATATAGTTTAGTTTTAGTCTGCCAGAGGGGGCGATTCTAGCGTGGCCGCTAAATTTAAGGCTATAATTTGACAGGTCTAAAAATGTTGATATCTTTGTTACCGCCTATAAGCTGAAAAAAACCGGCCAAGTGCGAGTCGGAATCGCGCCCTAAAGCTTTTGCTCTTTGATTTTAAAAACTCCGCGACCATCCAACTTGACCCCTCTTTTATTGAAAAGTTCTTGAAACGGGAGCTCACCTTAATTGGTTACTATTAGTTGTGAGAAAAATTGAAATATTTAATGCTTTTAGACTTTTCCCTTTATTTGTACTGTGAGACCTAGCTTCTTGCCAAATTTCGTAATTTTAGGTCAACGGGAAGTACCCTGTAGGTTTTGCTTTTTTGCATAAATGTAAGGAGATGAGGACATAAAAAGCCATATCTTTTAATTGCGTCGTTGTAAAAAATTTAAATTTTCAGATCTTGTGTGGTTTATGGAACATAATATTCCTTATCAATTTCAACCTGATACCTCTTCTCGTTCGTGAGAAAAAGGGTCTTGACAGACAGACAGACATACAGATAGACGGACAACAAAGTGATCCTATAAGGGTACCGTTTTTTTTATTTTGAGGTACGGAACCCTAAAAAGACAGCATCACTTTTAGACCTGTAAAATTTTAATCATAAATGTAGTGGCCACGCTAGAATCGCCACCTCCCTAACAAGTAAAGTGGGGATAAAAAAAAAATTCTTGTCTACCCCATAGTGTGGGGTGTCGTTGGATAGGTCTTTTAAAAATAATGTAAGTCTGCTAAGATCATTTTTCGATTTCGGGATCCGTTTGCGAAATATTAATATTGAAAGCGCATTTTTTTTTATATTAAAGCATATTAGGTCTTTACCTATGAAATTGCCGTTTTGTATGGCGAATTTTAGGTAAACCCAATTTTCAGTACTAACATTTTTGCGTTTTTCTTAGGAATTGTAAATCCAATTTTTTTTTTTTTTTTAGCATTATTGGGAAGACATTAAGCTAACAGAAGCTTAAATTTAATTTTCGAAAAATATTATCTGTAAATAAATATAACTAATCTAATGATGAAATCGGACGACATTTAAGACGAACAATTTTCGAATCTTTAATTTTATATATAAAACTAAAAATAAAAACTTTATTTTATGCTTAAATTGATAACCTTGAAGTCAACTTTCAAATATAAGACAAATAAAAAAAATAGCATTAGAATTATAGGAATTATGATCTCATTAATCTGTAAGAAAATTTCGGCAATTTCATAGGTAAAGACCTATTATATTATGATGAAATTAAATGGAAAACTATCACAGTTAAGTAGGCTTAACAGGTTAATGAGCTATAATTGAAAAACTAAAAATAATAAAAACAGCAATAACAATCAGGCGCTAGGACCTCTGAGCATTAGGAGGTAAAAAGTTTATGTTATAAACGTTATAAAATTCTTACACAAAACCCGATTTGCGATAAAAATTATAAAAAGACTACGGAACCCTATACTGCGCGTGTCCCGACACGCACTTGGCCGGCTTTTTTATATTGTTTCTTACTCTAAAGCAGAGGCCAAATGTACTATTGTTTATTCACCCTTTATTCCTCTGCTCCAGAACATTATTGGAAAGAGACAATAAGGGTATGTGCATATATTTTTGTATATGTCTCTCGAAAATATAAAGTAAATCTACTAGCACCTCAAACGGTCCACTGCAGCAAGAAATCTAATATACTTACTAAAAATAATAATGTTACGATCTGTTGTATCTATTTTATCAAAGGATGATAATAATATTGTAAGTATAACTTTATTCGATTTACTTGAAACCTTTCCTTGACCTTGTGACGTTTCAAAAAAGCTTTTCCGGCCCTTAAAGGAACTGTTTATCGGTATATTAAAGCGTTACAATTTTATGAAGGGTCACACACATAAAAAAAGAGTGGTTTCAATTTAATATCGGGACATTCAAGGACAATAAATATTTCGCCCTAAACAGAGTTTTGAGTTTTAACCCTTAAGCTAGGGTGTCACAAATGGAAAATTAATAAAAGGTGCTAAAAGCTTATAACATGAAACTTAGTAACAGAAAAAACTCGAGAGAACCCGACTACTGGCAAATCTAGCAAAAAATAGTTATTTGTTATGCAAGGCAGCAAAAGCGTTATTTGGCGTGAGTGCCTTGTATTGAAACCTGAGCAAGCGAAGGATCCTGAGCGTAGCGAAGGTTTCAAGGCACGAAACGCAAAATAACTTTGCTGCCGAGCGAAACACAAAATTTTTCACCTCACTAAAGCGAGGAAGCAGCCAGTACCGCAGCGTGGAGCCGTGGAGGTCTGCCATACTGCATCACGTTCGAATTTCAAAAACCTTTTGCCCGCTAGCGGCCAAAAATCGCTTTTGGCCGCAGAAAAACCTTTTGCCCGCTAGGGGCCAAAAATCGCTTTTGGCCGCAGAATTTAACCGACAAAACAAATGTTTCCGAGCTTTGGAGGTGAAAAAGTCTTTTCTTTCATGACAGTCATAATCTCTTCTAGGGGGCGCCACATTCAATGAATCGTAACTTCTTGTATCCTATATCCAGCGGATGATCAAGATGCTTCGAACGATATGTCATTTGTTAAATTACGATAATTACTTTAGAAGTTATGTGGGAACGGATGAACATACCGGTCAAAATCATAACCCACCTTTTTGCCGAGGTCGGGTAAAAATATGTAAAAACTAGCTTTTGCCGACAGCTTCACTCGTGTGGTTTTCAGATATGTAGCTAGCTATATAGCGGTTACGCCTCGGCATCGTAGTCGGCGTTCATGAATCAGTCAGGCAGTCAGGACATTCTCTATTGTACAGGGTGTAAGTTTGGAAAAAACTGAAAGAGCACGTTCAGTCGATAAAACTGATCAACTTTTACAAAGAAACATATTACCGGGAACGTAAAAAAAATCCCTCTCTATACAAACAAACTGTCCATTACTTTTTAGGGTTCCGTACCTCAAAAGAAAAAAACGGAACCCTTATAGGATCACTTTGTTGTCCGTCTGTCTGTCTGTCTGTCTGTCAAGACCCTTTATCTCACGAACGGGTAAAGGTATCAGGCTGAAATTAATACCACATATTAGGATCCATGAACCACACAAGATCTGAAAATTTAAATTTTTTACAACAACGCAATCAAAAGATATGGCATTTTATGTCCTCATCTCCATACATTTATTCAAAAATGAAAAACCTACAGGGTACTTCCCGTAGGCCTAAAATTATGAAATTTGGCAAGAAGTTAGGTCGCACAGTACAAATAATGGGAAAAGTCTGAAATCATTAAATATCACAACTTTTCTCACAACTAATGGTAACCAATTGTGGTGAGCTCCCGTTTCAAAAAATTCATATAAGAGAGGGGTCAAGTTGGATGGTCGCTGAGGCGATTTTTGTTTTAGTTCTATTTAAAAACGGGAACACTTACAAACTTGAAAATTGGTATGTTTATAGTGCATAAGCTATAAAATAACAACAAATAATAAAATTTGGTCAAGCGCGTGTCGGACTAAAAAAATCTAGCACATTAACTTACTGAAATTTCAACGAATACAATTATGTTTATGTGGTGGTACGGAACCCTCAGTGCGCGAGTCCGACTCGCACTTGGCCGGTTTTTTAAGTATTGATAGGTTTTTTTAGAGAAAAATGTTCACTTTCATCGACTGATCAGTTTTTGCCAACCAGTCCCTTACACCCTGTATATTTAGAAGAAGTGTGCTCAGGGTGCCTTTTGGCCAGAGCTGTGCTAGGCAGCCAACCTGTGTCCTGGTAGAATTCCAACCAATGGGATGGCTCCATTTCCGGGCACCCGCACACGACCGAGAATCGGTGGCTGATTATCGGCTAGAAAAAGGACGGAAAAACAACGCGCTACACACGTCAGAGTAGGATGGCGACAAAAAAATATGTCATCGATTATCGGTCGTGTGCAGGCAGCCTCATGGTTAAATTTTTTCCAGATCACAGATTAGCTGAAGATTGGCACAGATCTGGTGGGAAGTTACCCTTAGTGTTCCATTCTAAAGCTTCTAGATAAAATTTGAGTTATCAGCTGATCAATTACATTTAAAAAAAAATGGTGGCTCTTGATAAAATACAAAATCAAGCAGGCGTGAATCTAAAGTTGTTACAATAGATCAGCCTGTAGCTAGACTATGCCCTTTAAACTTTATATTTCTAGTTATTTAAATCATTTTAAAATTATTTTGCATTTTTATAAGCACACGTTGTCCGGTGTACATAATTTTATAAAGTGTTACTTTTATATTTATAATGACTTCTTACTGCTCGTGTATTTCGTAATTGTTTCTTTGTAATACTTAAATGTCACAGCCCAAAAGCCCCAATTTTACATTATACTCGTATCTTATCATGTTCAAGTTTAAATTTTTTTAATTAAAGAACGATAATGTCAGTTCATATTTCATTGAGTAAAGGTATATTTTAGTCAAATTGAATTCGTCATGACGATCCATTTGGCTTGTCTTAACTTGTGCAATTTATGGGTTATCACGATGAAATTTTGCGCAAGTGGCCTTATGGGTGTTCGAGTTTTATGAGTACGTATTCATACTTTGAAGGATAATGTGTGGGCCTTTACGTCCTTGGTTAGGCGTGAGGTCAAGGTGATTGTGAAATTGAGAGTAAAAAATGCATCGCTAAATGACCTCCGATAATTTTAACTGTTTTAATGATGTCGATTCTGGCAGACCCAAACTAATACTAAACTAAATTTGACAGGTCTAAAAGTGTGGCTGTCTTTGTTACTCCCTACAGACTTATAAAAGATAGCACCATTTTTAGACCTGTCAAATATAGTTTAG
Organism: Athrips mouffetella; assembly: GCA_947532105.1. Lineage (NCBI taxonomy): Eukaryota > Metazoa > Arthropoda > Insecta > Lepidoptera > Gelechiidae > Athrips > Athrips mouffetella. The sequence goes on from OX383963.1 coordinate 18,671,011, forward strand.
TTTTAGTCTGCCAGAGGGGGCGATTCTAGCGTGGCCGCTAAATTTAAGGCTATAATTTGACAGGTCTAAAAATGTTGCTATCTTTGTTACCGCCTATAAGCTGAAAAAACCGGCCAAGTGCGAGTCGGAATCGCGCCCTAAAGCTTTTGCTCTTTGATTTTAAAAACTCCGCGACCATCCAACTTGACCCCTCTTTTATTGAAAAGTTCTTGAAACGGGAGCTCACCTTAATTGGTTACTATTAGTTGTGAGAAAAATTGAAATATTTAATGCTTTTAGACTTTTCCCTTTATTTTTTTTTTCTTGAAACGGGAGCTCACCTTAATTGGTTACTATTAGGTGTGAGAAAAATTGAAATATTTAATGCTTTTAGACTTTTCCCTTCTTGCCAAATTTCGTAATTTTAGGTCAACGGGAAGTACCCTGTAAGTTTTGCTTTTTTGCGTAAATGTAAGGAGATGAGGACATAAAAAACCATATCTTTTAATTGCGTCGTTGTAAAAATATTAAATTTTCAGATCTTGTGTGGTTTATGGAACTTAATATTCTTTATCAATTTCAACCTGATACCTCTTCTCGTTCGTGAGAAAAAGGGTCTTGACAGACAGACAGACATACAGATAGACGGACAACAAAGTGATCCTATAAGGGTACCGTTTTTTTTATTTTGAGGTACGGAACCCTAAAAAGACAGCATCACTTTTAGACCTGTCAAATTTTAATCATAAATGTAGTGGCCACGCTAGAATCGTCCCCGAATCGACCCCAATGTCTCTTAACTAGTGAAATATCCAGGATTAACTATTTTAACTAATATAACTATATCACTGTCCCACGATCTTGACTAGATCGTCGGTCCACCTTGAGGGGGGTTTGCCCACGCTACGTCTACCGGTACGTGGTCGCCACTCTAGAACCTTTTACGCCCCATCGGCAATTGGTTCATCTTGCGATGTGCCCTCTTTAGTTTAGCGTTCTCAGAGCTATGTCGGTTACTTATGTTCTTCTGCGGATCTCCTCATTTCTTATTCGATCCTGCAGAGCGACTCCGAGCATATCCCATCCCATAGCCCTTCTCATATCCCTTTGGCCCAAAGGCTTTGGGTGAGTTTGAGCCTTCTAATAAGGCCCATCGTGAGCGACCACGTCTCGGTGCCATAATATGTCATCACTGACAACACACACTGGTCAAAGACTTTTGTCTTGAGACACTGCGGTATTTTGGACGTGAAGATATTGCGGTGCTTCCCAAACGCTGCCCCATACGAGTCGGAATTTGGATTTACCCAACTGCTTTAGCCGCTGGATGCCAGCAGCGCAGGACCGGTCGTCATGGAGATCTTTAGGGGTAACGTATATGTCCAACAATGCACGTCTTTCGGCTGATATGATTATAATGACTATTTTAACAAATGGATATGTACGTAACTTGCGTTACCTATCCCGGTCGCCACTATTATACATGGGTATAGTATAGATCATGTTTTAGTTACTATTCTAACTACAAGTTTTATTTTTCGTTCTCTACAAGGGACCTAATGTAAAGTAATGAGGACTGATGTAAATTTTTTTTGAATGATGTTGAAAAAAGGCTCTAATCAATGAGTGCGTTCAATTATTCGTAAAGTCCAAAAGTGGAAACTTTATCGCCCCCCTCTCCCCAGTCCGCCTCGGGGTCCTGGACCTCAGGACTTTTAATATGTTCACTTCCGAAGCACTCTTAACAAGTTCCTGAAAAAATCGCTAAAGTTTTTGCTTAGGTACGCACTCTTTTGGACCATTCATTGAACAAACTATTAGTAATTTGCAAACTGAAGATAGTTACGTGATCAACCCTCACTGTTGATGTAAGGTTTGCTGTAAGGTAACCATTAAAGAGCCGAACCTCACCATAATTTGCACTAGATTGAACTTAGTAGGGTTAAGTTAACAGCCGCACCCCAAGTCTTAAGGGCTCAATATGTTACTATTACTTGAACGTTTACAATGCGTTGTTTTTTGCAGTTTGTTGTACGCATTCTGTATTTTTTTGTTAGAATATTATGCATGTGGAATGACTATATATGGTCATACTGAAATAGTGAACATAATTTTAGCATATTACTCAGACTATAAAACTGAACAACTTTTACCAAGGAACTTAGATCGAAAAACTAAACGTCAGCTGAAAACGCATTTTGTATAGAGTCAAAATTTTTTTTTCGTATATTGACCTATGTTTCTCGGGAAAAGTTGTTCAGTTTCATGGTCTAAATAAATAACATGCTAAAATTATTTTCACTATTTCAGAAGGACCATTTTTAGGTAATGACTAACTAGAGGATTAATGAATGCTAGATTTTATAATTGTCAAGAAATCTATTATTACTTCATACCTACACCCTTTTATTTCTGTCACTATCCATGAAACTGTACATTCTCGACTTCTCATGCACAAACTACATCAGCTGACGGCACATTTTGTATGAGATCCCGTATTTTTTTTTTCGTATTTCGACTTACGTTCTTTTACAAAAGTTATTCAGGTTCACGGGCGGAACCACCTCTTAATATATCCGGGATAATAAAAAAAATACTTGTAGATAGAACTCGTTCATATTAATTTCACCAAATTCCTAAAAAACATGCTACCGGAATTGTTGAAATCGTTGGATTATCTAACACGTTTTGCGCCTGGTGCATCATTTAATTGATTAGCACGTGAACTTTAGAGTATAATAGAGCCCAATGAGTAGTACCTAATTTTTCGACGAAACAAATATAAATAAATCCTATCATTTATAAAAAATCCTATTGTTGATAAATGAGAAAAACAAAGAAAACTTGCTCATTGACATTCCTGAAGTTTGGCGACATCAATACGAAATACGAACACGTTGTATACTTTCCCTCTTCTTTTGTCCCAAATTGCGCCACTTTTCTTGTAAAGTGATGTACTGTAACTGGCGTCATAAAGTAATAAAAGAATATCCTAAAATAAATAAATATTGCTTTGACTTCTCGTACGGCAAATACGGCAATCAGCATAAACTAAGGCCCGTATTGATAAATCCCTCTCAAAATCTTCCCCAAGACCATGTCAGCTGACTTAATTATCAAGATGCAGTTAGCATCTCAAGATCTAGGCAATTAATAAACTACTTTCCAAATATCAATCTCAAGTGTCCGTCTTTGAGTCAAACGTCAAAAGAGCAAAAAGAATTTATGTCTGCGTTTTGAGTTAAGTTTCGTTTATAAATTAGTGAGTGTGTTTTTAACACTCAAGTGATAATTGCTCCGATGACAGCTACTCAATTTCTGTTTATTAATTAATGCAACACCTCAAGATGCCCCTTAAGGACAATCTCACACTTAAGCGGGATTCATCAATTCGACCCTAAGTAACTATAGCACTAGCCGCATTCGAAGTACACTTTCACATGATATTATGACCCTTGTCTCCTCGAGTTTCGTACCATAAACTAGTTTCAAACTCTGAAAGCTTTAACAAACTAGAACCTTGTGGAGTTTGATGCTAAGCCTCTTTTCGGGAATTATTCAACTTGCACAAACTTTGAGCTAACTGGTAAACGATAGGGTATTGAACTAGCAAGAGATTGTACGAAGTAACTAGTGAGATTTATCGTTTTTAAAAAAAGTTAGATGACATTAGGACGACAGGCGTAAGTTCTTTTCTGTGAGATTATTTCATTTACTGGGAGGAATACGAAAGGAACGAAGACATGCATTGTGTAAGAGACGTTTTATAAAGCACTTATAAATTGTACGGACAGATAACGCTTATCGTACTGTTTTGTAGGGATTTCGCTTAAAATACCTCATTAAAAACAAAATACCGAAGGTTTTTTACACTACTGCGCTGAAAAAAACCAGCAACGCATTTACAAATCGCTCGAAAAAGCAGCTGTTCTCAGAAAGCGAAATTATTTTGTTCAGGGATTCAAAGAAATAAAGTAATATTTTTATCTGCAAGTAACTGTGGACTCGAACTCTGGTAAAACCCGCGCGTTATTAGATAAAAGCATCCTTTCTTCCTTTATCAAACGGGTCCTGGTGGTTCGACCCTAGCATAAAGCATCATAAAAATCCCTACATTCAGAAACTTACAAAGTTTTCTGTCCATGACGTGATCATCATTCTTATTGGGTATACTCTGTTTTTTTTTTCGTGTAGATACTTAGGTATGGATATGTTACCAGCCAAACTAAATTTTACGACAATTCCGTTTTGCTCAGGTTAAACTTAGGCCTTGGCTATACTTTAATACGAGGTATATGGATTTTTAAACAATTCAAAATAGATGGAAAAGGGGTTCGGTTGGTAAGGCTAGGTTATGCGTCCATACATTTTTAGGATTTTTTATCGCTAAGCAGGTTTTTAAGACTTATAAAAAGCAATAGGCGCAAGTACTTTTTATTGGTTTAGTGTTGTCTTTTCACGTCGTACGAAATAAATAAGGTTTAGTTTTATTAATGTCTCAATAAGAAAAATCTACTACCCGTCGCTTTTAATAGAAAAATGAAATTAAGAAATCCTATATGCCTTTTATTAATTTTACGAATTTCGCGGTTTATTAATATAAATAGCCGTCAGGGATCTACCGAGATAATAAAGCAGAAATAAGCGACACCTGACGCCGTTATCTATCGTAACAAAGAGATTGACATATAATAAAGATATCAAATATTGCTAGTATCTTGTAATAAATTTTGTAGTGCTCGTGACATCATAGCCTGCACTCTGAAATTATTGTATCCATCACGTTCTTCTTGAAATTTAAGAGCCCAGTATGGCATGATCTTTGCTTTTTAGGGTTCCGTACCCAAAGGGTGAAAAACGGGACCCTATTGATATGCCTCCGATGTCTGTCTGTCTGTCAGCGGGCTGCACCTCATGAACCGTAATAGGTACGAGAAGAAATTTGAAATTTTCACAAATTGAATATATCTATTGCCGCTACAACAACAAATACAAAAAAAAAATAAGGGCTCCCAGAGGGACGCAAAAAATAAAATTTTGACCTACCCCATCGAGTGGGGTATCGTTGTTTAAAGCTTGTTAACTAGATACATACTGTATTTTTGTTTTAAAAAATATTTAAAAACAGCGGAATAAGATGCCAACAAAGTCAGTCTTTTTCACAAAATATTGTTTGAGCTGTATCTCATGAACAGTAATAGATAGACAGTTGAAATGTTCACAGGTTATGTATTTCTGTTTCTGCTATAACAACAAATACTAAAAATAAAAAAAAATAAGTGTACACCTACTATAAACGTGTTTTTAGGCGATTTTTGCTCGATTTTTAGGGTTCCGATACCAAAATGGTAAAAAAAAGGAACCCTTATGGTGCCGCTCTGTCTGTCTGTCTGTCTGTCTGTCCGTCTGTCTGTCACACCTCTATATCTCAGCAACCACTTACGCTATCGAGCTGAAATTTGGAATAGTTTTAGAATATAGTTGCCCAACTTAATTGCACATGAAAATTTTTTGAAAAAACCGGTCAAGTGCGAGTCGGACTCGCGCGCCGAGGGTTCCGATATACCTATAGTATTTTTGGAAGCAATAAAGTCCATTTTCAGGACCGCAAAACTAAATTTGTTTGTAAAGGTTTTTTGCAGATTTCTGAAAAACTGTGCAACTAAGAAAGATCGTTTTATTTTTGCTGTAAAGTTTATATAAACTTCTGTCAACTGTAATTAATTCAGATTTTTCCTTACTCAAACTTCGGAGATAAGGGGGGGGGAATGGTATTTTTCTTGACATTTTTCATCATAACTTTAAAACTAAGAAATTTAAAAAAATACAAAAATATATTTTAAAATGTACAAGTAAAGCCCTTTCATATGATACCCCACTCGACCTAGTAGCGACAATTTGAAATTTGGCCCCCCCTATTTTGGCCCCCTTTATATTAATAATCATACTTTTTTCAAAATTTTTTCTTGTGCAATTAAGTTGGGCAACTATATTCTAAAACTATTCCAAATTTGAGGTTGATAGCATAAGTGGTTGCTGAGATATAGAGGTGTGACAGACAGACGGACAGACAGACAGACAGACAGACAGAGCGGCACCATAAGGGTTCCTTTTTTTTACCATTTTGGTATCGGAACCCTAAAAAGTATGATTATTAATGTAAAGGGGGCCAAAATAGGGGGGGCCAAATTTCAAATTGTCGCTACTAGGTCGAGTGGGGTATCATATGAAAGGGCTTTACTTGTACATTTTAAAATATATTTTTGTATTTTTTTAAGTTTCTTAGTTTTCAAGTTATGATGAAAAATGTCGAAAAAAATACCATTCCCCCCCCCTTATCTCCGAAGTTTGAGTAAGGGAAAATCTGAATTAATTACAGTTGACAGAGGTTTATGTAAACTTTACAGCAAAAATAAAACGATCTTTCTAAGTTGCACAGTTTTTCAGAAATCTGCAAAAAACCTTTACAAACAAATTTAGTTTTGCGGTCCTGAAAATGGACTTTATTGCTTCCAAAAATACTATAGGTATATCGGAACCCTCGGCGCGCGAGTCCGACTCGCACTTGACCGGTTTTTTTTGTTTTAGCTCTATCGTTACAACGAGAACATTTAGAAAAGTAAACATTTGTACATTTATAGTGCACTAGCTGTGCCCGCGGCTTCGCCCGCGTGATATTCAGACAATGAGCAGTCTCTCCCTCTCCCCCTCCCTCTTCCTCTCCCCCTCCCCCTCCCCCTCCCCCACCCTCTCCCACTTCCTCTCTCTCTCCCCATCCCCCTCCCTCTCCTTCTCCCTATCCCTATCCCTGCCCCTAACCATATCCCTATCCTTAACGCCATCTTAACCGCTATCCCTATCCTTTTGATTTTTGGAATCCTTTTGAATCTTCCTTTTTTTTCACCCCCTTGAAGGGTGATTTAAAACAAATGCTTAAACACCTGTTTCTTTATTTTTAAATTCAAATTTGTGTGAATCTAGCTCAAGAAACAAAGGACTTTCATACAAACTTTCATCCCTTATTTCACCTCCTTGGGAGACGAATTTTCCAAAATCCTTTCTTAGTGGGTGGTTTTGAAGTGCAAAAAACCTGTGTAAAAAATTTCAGATCTGTGGCTGTAGCGGTTACGGCTCGGCGTTGATGAATTAGTCAGTCAGGACAAGCAATTTTATATATTTAGAAGATAAGCTATAAAATAACAGCAAGATCCATCCAAGGCTAGGGTAGAACTGTGGTCAAAAAGGTACCCTCCTGACAACATTCATATCCCAACTGCCGAAAAGCTGCCACCAGGTCACGATCTTCCTTGGTCCATATGGAAGTCACTAAACAGACTGCGGTCGGGCGTTGGCAGGTGCGGGGAACTCATGAAGAGGTGGGGCTTCTCTGATAACGACAAGTGTGAATGCGGTATTTTGCAAACCATGACACACTTGCTGTCGTGCCCTACTTCTCCAGTTTCCTGCACTCGGAGGGACCTTTTTGAAGGCAACCAAAAGGCTATTGATGTGGCTACTTTTTGGGCTAAGCGTTTATAGTCAGTTTTGCCATTGACTCGAAAAGAAGAAGAAGACAGCAAATAATAAAAACCGGCCAAGTGCGAGTCAGACTCAAACAATCTAGCACATCTAGGAACCCTCCGTGCGCGAGTCCGACTCGCACTTGGCCGTTTTTATTTTATATTAGTCCATGTAAGCTCATCTGGGGCTACCTCTTCCTTGCTTTCTACCTTTCTTTCTCAGATGATCTTTCATTAGGCTTTTTTTTCTAGCCTATATTGTCCCACTGCTGGGCAAAGGTCTCCTCCTCGTTCCTGCAACTATCGTGGTTTTCAGAAAATTCCTTCAAGGTTAAACTATAGTTCGTCCGTATTAAGAATGCAGGAAGTCATTAATGCATATCCAGCTTAAAGGTGTATTTATAATGAAGTTAAAATGCAAAAAGACACATTTTTTGATATTTTTTTCACAAAGGAGACTACCGCTTCTTTCGAAGTTTTGCGTTCAGTTAGTCATTGTGCAATTGACTTTATAATTTAAAGTGACCTGATTGGTTACGGGGCTTGGCTACTAGCGGCGGAAAGCGATGACTCACTATATTCTTAAGATGGACGAACTATACACAAATCAATCAATCAATGTTTCTACTGATATTACCTTCTAGTACTCGTAGCTTCTTACTTTGTCTATCTATACATAGTTATTATATGTGGTGTTGCTTTGCTCATGTAAGAACAGTCAAGCTGCTAACCGCAATAAATCAGTAACTGAACGCCGAGTGAGAAATCTGACCCGGCGGATAATATCTAGCTACAAGAGATTATTTATTACCCATTTCCCACTTTATAAGTGAAAAACAAAATTATAACCGTAAAACATTCTTACGTTAAGTACTTGTTTAGTTCCTCCTGCCAAAACTATAACATTTATCATAAAAAAATTGCTTAAAAATCGTTGTTCCAAAGCTTCCATTTACAAACACTGGTTTCTTTCGTTTAATTTGAAGCTTCAATATATAGGTAACTGTTGAGGAAAATAGAGAATGTTGAGGAAATAAATTTATAAATTTTATTAAATAAATAAGTATATTTTTGTATGTTTAAGGAAAACAGTTTCCTACTACTGATAATCTGAAAGACGGTAGGAGAGTATATTCTTAGGAAATTATACGACTACTTGGAAAGGAAAACTCATGAGAAAATTCACAGAAAGCTCTTTCGAGAAATTAAGTATATTGCAACGGGTATAAACGTTGAGATTTAGGTATATGTTGTAGCCGATGCAAATGAAACCTTTTAAATTTAAGCTTAATTTAATAGGTCTTTACCTATGAAATTGCCGTTTTGTATAGCGAATTTTAGGTAAACTCAATTTTCAGTACTAACATTTTTGCATTTCTTTTTTAAATTAAATATCCAACTTTTTTTTAGCATGATTGGGAAGACATTAAGCTAACAGAAGCTTAAAGTTAATTTACGAAAAATGTTATCTGTAAAAAAGTAAGTATAACAAATTTGATAATGAAATCGGACGACATTTAAGACGAACAATTTTCGAACCTTTTGTTTTGTATATCAAACTTAAAATAAAAACTTTATTTTGTGCGTAAATTGATAACCTTGAAGTCAACTTTCAAATATAAGACAAAACAAAATAGTTTTAGAATTATAGGAATAATGATCTCATTAATCTGTAAGAAAATTTCGGCTATTTCATAGGTAAAGACCAGCGAACTACAATAGTTCGCTGGTAAAGACCTATTATTGTGATTTGCCTGACAAGTGAGAGCAAGTACAACGAAAATGCCAATTAGTTAAATTAAATTAATAAAGACCTTTGCCTAGCTGTGGGTGAGCTTAAACTTAATACTGTGAGATTGAAAACGACTTTTCTACTTAGTTTTTAGGGTTCCGTACCTCAAAATAAAAAAAACGGGACCCTTATAGGATCACTTTGTTGTCCGTCTGTCTGTCTGTCTGTCAAGACCCTTTTTCTCACGAACAAGAAGAGGTATCAGGTTGAAATTGATAACGAATATTAAGGTCTATAAACCACACAAGATATATCTGAAAATTTAAATCTTTTACAACGACGCAATCAAAAGATATGGTTTTTTATGTCCTCATCTCCATACATTTATGCAAAAAAGCAAAACCTACAGGGTACTTCCCGTTGACCTAAAATTATGAAATTTGGCAAGAAGCTAGGTCTCACAGTACAAATAAAGGGAAAAGTCTAAAATAATTAAATATTTAAATTTTCCTCACAACTAATAGTAACCAATTAAGGTGAGCTCCCGTTTCAAGAACTTTTCTATAAAAGAGGGGTCAAAGTTGGATGGTCGCGGAGTTTTTAAAATCAAAGAGCAAAAGCTTTTAGTATATCATATGGTAAATAGGTACGGAACCCTTAGAGTGCGAGTCCGACTCGCACTTGGCCGTTTTTTTTTTCATGTAGCAATCATAATGTTGGTGGGAGTAAAGCGCTATAAAATATTTGTAACATCTTAGAAACATTGACGCAGTTAACTATAAAAGGTTGTTTCTAGCCTGTAAGTACCCTTTTATTATTTTGTAGATTTAATTGTTATTTTGAAAAACAAAACAAAAATACAAATTTAATTTTAAACCAGCTTACGACAACAAACTAACCATAGCAAATAAATTCGTGTATTTCTCTTGAAATTTGGACGTCAATGCACCAATTGTTATTTTTCGTTAAAAGCCACTTGAGATGTGCATTTAAGTTATCTGTTGACTTTGCAGAGAGGCACTTAGGATATTTTTGATAGTTCCATTAAATACATACAGGGTGTAAGGGACAGCTGTCTGAAAACTCAAAAGGCATAATTAGTCATTGACACTGAAAAACTTTCAATGAATGAAACTTTCAGAAATGAAAAATTGCTTTTTTTTAAAGGATTTTCAGTTTATTCAAAATTTATTCAGTGGTGTATTTGGCAACCTTACTTTTGTATATTATGAACTAGAGGAGCTTAATAGTACATTAAGATGCACGTGCGCTATTTTGGATATTACGGCCGAGGCTCAGAAATTGCAGCCCGAGCCGCAGGCGAGGGCGTAATGGAGCCGAGGGTGTAATCACCAAAGCGCACAAGCTTCTTACGACGTTTTTCAACACATTTGCGAATAAAAACGAATCAAATTCGCTTACCTTTTTTTCTAAGGAAATTTCGTAGACTTTCCTCACATTTCTACGTCACAGGATACACCGGACTTGTGTTTTTTGTTGAAGTATTTTCGACGTTCTACACTTATCACTGTTTTTTTTTATTTGTAGAAGTCATTTATTTTTTAATTACATCAAACACATTTCACAACAAGAAATATCTGTTAAAATGGCGCGCGTATTACTTTTTTCGAAGATACAGATTATATACATGCGCGCGCAGGAGACAATGACTACACTATCAAACAGAGTACTTTCAAATTATTTTAAAATTGAATATTTTGTTACTTTAAAGACAAAATTGTAGTTTGTTAGTTGATTATAATCAATATTTTCATTTAATTAACGTTTATTTATCATATTATCGAACACAGTTTCTTAATTCAATAAATTATTATGAATGTTATAGATATAGAAACTCCTTGCACCTTGCCGCTATAAAAAAACAAAACAAAAATAAAACACTAACCTGCCAAAAAGCTTACTCAGCAAGGAGGTCTTTGTTCTGAGGCTTACTCCCTTGAATTATTTAATAATGAATATTTTGTTACTTTAAAGACAAGTTTGTAGTGAGTTGGTTGATTAATATAAGTATTTCCATGTAAATAACATTGATTTATCATATTATCGAACACAGTTTACTTATTCATGAAACTATTATATATATAGAAACTCCTTGCATCTTGCCATTGCTGCTATTAACAATGACCTTGTGACTGTCCTTCAATGGAGTATTGCTCATGGCCTCACGGTTAATCCAAGCAAATCACAGGTTATTGTTATTGGTGGTTCTAAGCAAATCAATCGACCAAGCTATGTTGATCTCCCCCCTGTTAGTTTTAATGGCGTCCCTCTTCTCTACAGTAAAGTAGTCAAACACCTTGGTGTCCACTTTGACTCCACTCTATCCTGGTCTCACCACATTTCCCAGATAAGTAGGAAACTTTTTGCAGTTGTAGGGGCACTTAAAAGGTGGAAGAATCTGCTTCCCGTGAGGACAAAGTGCAAATAGAGCTGTTTTATGAGCAAATGTATTGAAAACGAGCTTTACAATTGCTTAGATTAAATGGTTATCCGATTACTCAGATCCAAGCTTATTACCACAAGCAAACATCGCTCAACACAGAATACCTTCAAAGAGTTCTAAAGGATCTTATGAAATCGGAGTAGGTACAGATATGCATAAAACTGAACATTTATTTATCGGACTGGAAACAATCTATTCGAGCTGTCTATCTTTGAGAGAAAGCAAACATCTGTGATATAATGGGGAAGAAAGATTACGCTTCGGACAATAAGAAAAACAAAAAACATAGATACGTTTCTTTCTAAAGAGAATTACTGTAATTTTCATACTAAAGTGGTCACACGATTGGCAAATAGGGTTTTATAATAATAAAATTGAGAAGTTGTAAAAACAATGTAGATTTTTTTAGAATCACTGTGTTTATGGAGAAAAAGCACAAGAAATCAAGTTGTATACAAAAACATCCGGCCTTTTTTCCATATGGACAAACAGGAGCCATTCGGGTTATTTTTTGGATTTTTGTCTGTTGGTCTGTTTCTCTGTGCGCGATAAACTCATAACATAAGCCACTAAACCAATTCAAACGGGTTCTCGGCAATACATTTTGGTTTATTTCCGTGTAACATTTGAGCTTGGTTGCATTGCAATCGGTTCACTCAAACAGACGATATACGAGTACAAAGTTTCGTTAGTCGTGGATACAGCTAGTAAATAAACAAAATATTAAAGAATTGATACCCAGCCTTTATTTAGAACATCCTGATTTAATAAAGATATTATATTATAACAAACCATTGAAATTTTGCTTATCTGCAACTTTCTAAATCAAAATTGACTTGTCGGCCTTATGTGACGCTATTATTGATTCCAGATAATTAAATTGATACGCCTTTCATCTGATATCTGCTTTTGATTTACCTGGAGAATGAACGACCTTATGGCTGAAGCGTTTCGACCGAACTTTGAAGATGTCAAGCTTGCTTTGCGAATACATTACTCTTTGACCACTATAACCACAACCATGTTTAACCAATTATTGACGGAGCAATGAATAAATAATCTTTGAAAAGAACCGTTGAACTCAGTAACTTAAGAGGTTATCCTAGCAGCATTTCTTCCATACAAATATATTCCCCTTTTTTCTCCCTGGATTAAGCGTGTAGAGCGATCAAAACTATTTATATCTATCTAAACTTTTTTATTTTTTTTATATCAAAAATATATATTAAATCAGTTCACAAGGGAAAGCGAAATGAAGGCAAAAAAACCAGTCAAGTGCGAGTCGAACTCGCGCACCGAGGGTTCATTTTAGTAAGTTAATGTGCTAGATTTTTTGAGTCCGACACGCCTGACCAAATTTTATTATTTGTGGTTATTTTATAGCTTATGCACTATATAAATAATTTTTCACGATTGTAAGTGTTCCTGTTTTTAAGATAGAGCTCAAATAAAAATCGAGCAAAAATCGCCTAAAAAAACAAGTTTTTAGTATGGGAGCCCCCCGTGATTTATTACTTTTTTATTTTTAGTGTTTGTTGTTATACTCGTAGCGGCAACAGAAATACATAATCTGTGAGAATTTTATTTGTCTACCTATTATGTTTCATGAGATACAGCCCAAAACAGAATTTTGTAAAAACAGCTGACTTTGGTGATCTGTCCTTTGTTTTTTATTATTTTTTAAAACAAAAAATACAGTGTTTATCTACTCAGTGAGTTCTAAACAACGATATCCCGGTCGATGGGGTAGGTAAAAGTTTTTTTTTCGCGCCCCCCTTGAGCTGTTTGGAAGCCCCCTTCATCTTTTATTTTTTTTCTATTTTTAGTATTTGCTGTTATAGCGCATAGCGGTAATAGAAATACACAATTTGTCGAACTAGGATACCAGCACTTTCCGAAATTCAGTCGACTAAAGAATTTCTAATAAATGATTTGACATCTTCCTAAATTCAGAGACTGTTTGGGCATACTATTCTGGCTACAGTAAGGATACTCGTATTGGAGTTAACAGAACATTTTTGCTTCCCAGCAATGTATGCCAAATTATTCTTTGGATTAAGAAAGATGTTATAGAGGCTCTAACTAAATATCTATACATATAATAAAAGAGTAGAAACCGCGTGTCTGTACTTTTGATAAATTTATAAAAAAAATAGTGTGGGCGATAAAAAACGACTAATAGAACTCAAAAATATGTTTTCTGAACTTTTTGTCTGTCTGTGTGTCTGTATGTTTTCGATAAACTCCGAAACTACTGAACGGATCTTCTCGCGGTTTTCGCAGGTAGATTAAGCTTAGCTCTGAGCAACATATAGGCTATGTTTCATTCAAATCGGTTCGCTCAATCAGAAGCTACACTTAGTAGTATCTACTACACTAAAGTATCAAATTGCCTGTACGATAATAACTCGAGTACGAGCCTGGCTCGAGTTTGGCTTTCTTTTGTGCAACATAAAAGTTTAGTTTCATTGCAAACGATTCACTCAGACAGCAGGTACGCTAAGTTTCATGCGGCGGCGCAAATAACTCACAAACCATTGAACGGATTCAAACGGGGTTTTCAATAAACTGTCAAGCTTATTTTTTTGCAACATATTAGCTTACTTTCATTGAAAACGGCTCACTCAGACAGGTGCGCGAAATTTCCAGCGGAGGCGCCAATATCTCACAAACAACTGAACCGATTAAAACGAGGTTTTCAGTAACGTATTTGGCTTACTCCATGCAACATGTATGCTTAGTTTCATTGCAAACAGTTCACTCAGACATAAAATACACTAAGTTTCAAGCGGCGGCACCAATAACTCACAAACTACTAAACTGATTTAAACGGGGTTTTCAATAACGTGTTTAGCTTAATTCTTTGCAATGTATTAGCTTACTTTCATTGATAACGGTTCACTCAGACAGAAAATGCCCAAAGTTTAAATAGGCGGCGCCAAAAGCGAACAAACTACTGTACCGACTCCAACTTGCATTTCCATGACGTGCTTGGATTAGGTACTTCCGTGCAACATATAAGCTTAGGTTAGTTGAAAACGGTTCACTCAGATAGAAGTTACGCAAAGTTTCAAGCGAAGGCGCGAATAATTCAAAAACTTTTGAGCAGATTCAAACGTGGCTTTCAATAACGCGTTTGGCTTACTCCTGTGCAATAAATAAGCTTAGTTTCATTGCGATAGGTAGGTTCACTCTGACAGAAGATACGTAAAGTTTCAAGCTGCAGAACCAAGAACTCACCTACTGAACTGGTTCAAAGTCAAACGAGGTTTTCAATGACGCGTCGGGCTTCTTTCTGTGCAACATATAAGCTTTATTTCATTGCAAACGGTTCACTCAGACAGAAGGTTGGCGAAATTTTAAGCGGCCGCACCAATACCACACAAACTACTTGAACGACTTAAACGGGGTTTTCAATAACGTATTTGGGTTGCTTTCGTGCAATATTTGAACTTTTTTTATTGCCATCGGTTCATTCAAACAGATAATAGGCGAGTTCAAAGTTTCAAACTGTGAACCGAGCTGAAATAAAAAAAAGCTTATAATTTTGTACGGAAGAAAGCCCTATACGTTGTTGAAAATTCCGTTTGATCCGGTCCAGTTGTTTGTGTAAAAGTCGTGGGTACAGCTAAAGATTCGTAAAATCTTGATTTAGTTTTATTGTAATAATAATAAAAAAAAAAATTCCTGTTTCGGCATGGCGGTGCAACAAATGTAAAAAAAATTATGAAAGTTCTAAAGTTTTGAAAACTTAGGAAGTAGGTACTTATAAACGAAATACTTCAAAAAAATAAAGAGAGAAGTGAATAATAGTTTTTTAGGAATTGTCTTTTAAGGGAGAGATAAGTTACAAAGATTGTACGGAAGTGAAGTCCAACAGTTTTGTATGTAGGTTGTACATGTAGAGTTAAAAGCATGTGAAGCTAGACACGTTGGACTTTGTACCGCTCTTTCTCTTTTCTTTCGCAGTAACCACAGAAGCTAAAGTGACTGAGCCTCAGATTTAATTTGGCTTTGTTTTGTATAAGAAATAACGAAACCCGTATCATAGTTACTCCACGTGGAATTCGGCTATGATTTTACACTTACGAGGATAGTGGGCGACCTAACAGTCCGCACGTAAACAAGAGGTGTTTAATTTACAAAAATCCGTATTATCGGTACTCTGTATACCTAATAATATAAAGGCGAGAACTGCACTGTCTGTCTGTCTGTTACAATTTTATGACTAATCCGATTGTGATAAAAACTTGGTACGAAGATAGTTTGAACCATGGGAAAAGTCATTAGCTACTTTGTCTGAACCCCACGCCGACGGAGTCGCGGGCAACAGCTAGTGACTTACTAAATGCATTAAACTTGACTAATTAACTCACAAAATCATTTAGTCGACTGTATTTAGAAGAGTAATAATAACACCTTGCGACCCGACGTTTTGCATTACAAGAACCATTAGCGAATAGAAGTGAAAATCTAATTGTGTGCCGAAGAAAATCAATATTTAGATCATATTTCTAGCTTTTGTTAAATTCTGAAAGAGCATTTAGCATTCTTATTTTTCATCATTAAAATTTTGCTTTAAAATGATTTCTTCAATAGAAGTTTCGTTTCTAACAGAAATAATTTCAAGGTTGACTCCAATCAAAGAACTTTTGGGAAAATAAACCGATTTTAAGCCGTTCATTCTATTTTCTTTATCTGCTAGCCAAGCACATGCATAGCGCCTTAGAAGGAGATCTATTTGTTACACCTTTCTATATTCAGTTGAATAAATAATTTAGTTACAAAATTTAGTCAAGTGTACATACACTTACTATTTAACTGCTTATCACTTGTGGTGAAACTGGCATGATGTTATATATTATACATGCCTCTTTCACGACAAGTGTTATGCATTTAATAGTAGGTAATAGTACATCAAGATGCGAGTGCGCTATTTTGGATATTACGCCTGAGGCTCAGAAATTGCAGCCCGTAATAAACATAACAAACAAATAAAATAACAAACAACAAACAAATAAATAAAAAATAAAATAACAAACAAATATTTCTTGAAATGGCGCGCGTACATTTACTTATATATAAGTACTAGCCCATCGGCACGTTACAATGTCCCCAATTCGTTGGTCCGAAATTTGACGTTTAGGACCAACAAATGTCAGTCGTTGTCAGTCATATTGTCAACATTGGATGCAATACACTTACCAACAAAATGGAATGTTCTTAGTTGAAGAAACAATATACTCTTATTATTATTATTGTTATTTCTTATTATTGTTTTTGACTATAATCCAATTAATGAAACTGAAAAACCAGGCCTAAATCACATATAAACAGTTAAAAGTTTGTTTTGTTTTTTCCCGCCATATTATTTCCGTTCCGTGTATTTAGCACCGACCGAAGAACTACACAACGTAGTTCACGCGATTTTTCACAGATGGCGCTATTTTTTCTTGTATGGGGAAATTTTGAACCGCTTGTTCCCAAGACCCTATCTTGACTATATAAATCTATGCGCGCGTATAACTTTTTCGTAACACCCAGATTACACATGCCCGCGCAGGAGACAATGACTAAACCCTCAGAATAAAGACCTCCTTGCTTTGCTCGGAGATTAAACCAAAGCTGCGCTCGAAACTGCCAAACAGCGTACTTCCTTGTGCAATGCTAAAAAAGTAAAGCGCGCGCCATTATTGCAAATATTTGTGGTGTTTGTTGTACTTATTTTAAAAGTTTCGACTTCTACAAAAAAAAAAACAGTAAATACTGTAGTTTCTCAATTTCGACAAAAGTCAAAGAAGGTACTCATAATTAAAATACAATAATGTAAATATTATTCAATATTTAGACACAAAACACAAGTCTGGTATTCGTCGCACAAAATAACTTTCGCCATGTCAGTTGATGCGCAGAAGTTAAGTCATAAGAAAATAAGTCATTTTTGGCTGCTGCGCATCAATGACATGGCCAAAGTAATTTTGTGCAATGTCTATATCTAAGGAAAAATACCTAACTTCCGATATGAATTTTCCTTCGGGAAGAAAGTAAAGCAAATTTTAATTGTTTTTATTCGCAAATTTGTTGAAATACGTCGTAAGAAGCGCGTGCACTTTAGTCATTACACTCTCGGCACCATTACGCCCTCGCCTGCAGCTCGGGCTGCAATTCTCGGGCCTCGACCGTAATCACCAAAATAGCGTACTTGCATTTCAATGTACTATAGTTAAATCACTTGTAATCCTAATTCACTCGTTGAATTTTGGAGTGTTTAATATGGGCTTTAGTTATAACTTTGAGTGAAAACTTTTAAACAAGAAGTGTAGCTAACCGATATTAACCAGTATATTTTGAACCGATTTCAAAAGTTTTACAATAGAGATTTAAAATAGTGATCTATTCTCACATTTCTGTCAGCACTCCTCAAGTTTAATGGACTTGAAAGCTATTAAACAAAATGGACCCTTAAGCCAAATAAAATATTAAATGTTTCTCTCAAGAAGAACTTGGGTTCTATGGTTGTTCTCTTTTTACATAAACGTGAAATTTCACTCAGTATGTTTAAAATGGATGTGAAAAGCGAAAATAAAAGATTGTTTTACGCTTACGTAAGAGATCAGTCATCCGATAAAATATATATTCTCTTTGTTAAGAAGTTATTGATGAACTTCTTTTATACATTGTTTAAGTATGAAATATTAAGATTAAGAGCTATATTACATACATTAGACTTATTTATTACAAACTGCATGACTTGTAAGTACTGATTACAAAACGTGTCATTGACAAGACAGTGTCATTCGTTTAAAGGTTCAAATGTCACTGACGAATTAAATTAACCTTGCAACTTCATGAGCTCATCGAAATTGTCCAACTTAGTATTTAACTCCACTTTTATTTATTTACCAACTTCTCAATTTATTACTCTTTGAAGTCATGAACTATTTGGACCAAATTATAGAAATCATGCACTTACAGTTGTAAATTACTAGCAATGTAAACTTTTGAGTTCGATAGTTTTTAGGGTTCCGAACCAAAATGGTGCGACTTCGTTTATTTCAGCAACCACTCACGCTATCGACTTAAAATTTGGAAATTTGGAAAAATAGAATATGCTTGCCAAACTTTATTACAAACAAAGGAATATATTTTTTTTATTATTATTTTTAATGAATTCCAAATGGGGAGGGGGGGAATTTTATATTGTAGTTATTGTAGGTGGTGATAGTGGTAGCAAATTGGGTATCATATGAAAGGGTTTTACTTGTACATTACAAAAAATATTTTTCTATAAGCACCTACTTTTATTGGAACCCTCGGCGCGGGAGACCAACTTGCACTTCACTGGTTTTTTTTCTGATCTAGCAGCAACAAAGATACGCTTTGTGTTGCTAATACTCGTATTCCATGATTTTTTTGTGTTTTGCGTCAGTATAAAGTTAGTACCTGGATCATATTTCAAGAACTTTCCAAAAGATTTTCCCAAGTTATTAAAACTAAGATGTCGTAGGTTATAAACTATAATTAAATATGGAACAATTTTTATAAAACTCTTTAAAGGGATAAATTAATGTTTGATATAACTTACCTTTTTCACTTTTTATTGATTCTACAAAATATAATACAGATTCAGATTCAGATTCAGATTCAGATTATTTTATTCAATGTAGATTCTTTACAGAATACTTATTGAATGTCATGCAGAATACAATTCAAATAGAGCGAGTCTACGCCGTTTCGGATCGTGCTGTGGCAGCGTAAAAGAAACGGCAAGAAACCACTGCAGCACGGCCTACTTTAAGAGTCGGCTTTTTACAATGTGTTTCTTGTGTTTCGCTGGAATATCAGAGCACCATACCTCTTTGTCATTCATATAGTCATCTAATCTATAGTAAGCTTTTTTACATAACGTTTGCTTTACACATTCTTTAAACTTTCTCTCAGGTAATTGCACTATATTGTCAGGTATTTTGTTGTAGTATCGTACACACAGACCAACGAAAGATGTATTGACTTTAGTTAATCTAGTATATGGTTGATCAATTTTGTGCTTATTTCTAGTATTAAAATTATGCCTGTCACAAATTTTAGGTAATTGATGAATGTTCTTTCTAGCATACATAATATTTTCATAGATATACTGGCATGGCACTGTCATTACAAATTTCCGTTATATAATGTTTACATCAGGTACCTAAAGGCACCTGTCTGTTGTTAATTGATTCGATACCTATTTTATTATAAATAAAAAACTCACAAGTCTTTAGAATTAAAAGTATACTCCCATTTTGTTAACTTTCCCTAAAAGATTTAAGCCAAACGCATTCAACGCAACAAATTCACCATTTTAAATATTCAGTTGAAACTTTGAACAGTCGTGGAGCCATACTTATTTGTTGCTGTGATAATCCAAACAATCACATTAATTTCTTTTTGTAGGTCTAGATGTGGGCATATTTAGAGTACTCTAACTGTACAAAAATAGTAGTGAATAGATTTTTTCAAATATCGTTATTGCTAACTTAAGCATACATACACCTATACTTGATTTTCTTGATCAATCAAAAATTCTGAATAGTATCTTATTTTATTATGATAAAAAGTGCTACTTAATTCTTTTTTGTAAATCAATATGGACAAATAATTGAACTAAAAATACTTAATCAATAGGTACACTTTGACCACTTCTTTAAAGATCGTTTGCCAAATTAAGCATACTTACCGATATGCAAACTTCATTTAAAATCTTGAATGTTTCCGTTTTTTTTATAAATCTAAAAAGTAACAAATTATTCTGCTTTATTTTCAAAACAAACAATTTCAATTCACCCACATGGTCGTTAAAGTTTCAATAATTTCGGATATTGTTTGACTAAGTCGGAAACTTAAAAGTTATAAAATAAAGATCACACAATTTACTTTTTTCATAAAATTATAACTTATTAAACGTCTGGTTTTTTCTTGTCGCTTCTTCTTTTCCACACTAGTGACTTTGCCTCGTGGAGAATACCAGGATTATTCGGCGTTACATATTAAGCCGTTTCTCCTGCGCGTGTTTCTGTCTACACACTACACAAAAACCTCTACACAAAACATGTTTTTCTACACATTTTAGCTGTCAAAATTGTGTTTTAGGTTTATGTGGACAAGGTTATTGCTTTCCATGACCGACGGAAAACATCTACACATTTCACCCCCGCGCGGGTGAAGAGGATCGCACGTGTGAATATTGTCTCGGCATATTTAGCTTACACCTTATTTATTTATTTTCAAGAACTGAAAGACTACACAAAACAAATTTTGTGTACGTACACACGTCATCTCCTGCATAGAGTAGAGTCTTATTAGAAACTTTTGTTTGAAGTTTCATAACCATCTGATGTCAAAATTAGTCAAAAATGGCTTTCGACGCCTCCAACTCTTCTACCTCGGACTATCTTTTTAAGTTATTTGTTAAAATCAGCCCAAGTAGCCCCTTCACACCCCCATGTTACTGTAAAAAATATAAAAATTCCATACGAAAATATGTTGTCGAAAGTTTATATGGAGATCCTACAGTTCTGACATGACATGAGGTGCTGGAAAATTTGGATTTGAGCAAATAAAAAAAAGGAAGACATATTTCAGCATTTTTAAGAAATCATATCCTAAAGGGGTGAAATAAGGGATGAAAGTTTGTATGAAAATCCTACAGTTGTGACACGAGGTACTTGAACATTATGATTTGAGCAAATAAAAAGAAAAGAAGAAAGACGTGTTTGACCATTTTTTTGAAATTATCCCTCAAGGGGGGTGAAATAAGGGAAAATTTTTGTATGAAAGTCCTTTGTTTCTAGAGTTAGGTTAACACAAATTTGAATTTAAGCTTTTGTTAAAAAAAACAATGAAATTCGTGTTTAAGCGTTTCTTTAAAACCATCCTCCAAGGGGGTGAAAAGTAAATTTGAATATTAAATTAGTTATAAATTGCATCTTTCCCATAGAGTCGCTTACATAATATTTTCATAAGATAGGTATGAATTGTTTTCCAATCTTTAATAGACTAACAAAAAAAAAATTACCTATCCAAAATAAACACGTGACGTGATTAAAAGTATTAATATAAGAATTTCTGCTACTTATATTTTGGTCTATCTGTTTGTGTACTTTCTCCATTTAAACTACGCAATGGATCCTTATGTTGCTTTAACCTTAGAAAAAATATAATAGCGTAAAATATTTAAAGACACTATCACCCGTGCGAAGCCGGGGCGGGCCACTAGTCTGGATAGGCTTCCCGTAAAATCCTGATAACGAGGTGTTTCATATGAGAGAACCGATATTTTCAAGAAATCAAAATTATATTCCGGTCGAAGATTTTTAAAATCTCTGCACGTAGAGACGGTACATCAGTGCTCGAGAACCGATGCGACAGCCACATTCTAACCGTCTACTAAGTGTCTGTGTAGAAATATGGCGAAAGTATGTAAAATTGTAAGAGCTGTGGCGAATGTGGAATAATATAACAATGTACGTGTAAAAGTGCTTTTAAAGAGAGCTTCTTCAGGTTTACATTAAATCGGTGTCATTCTTTTCTGTTTAGTACTTAGGAGCCATTTTATTATTGTTGAAATTTTGCCATGTGAGTTCGGTTTTAGTCACATTTTAGGTAACGTGCCTTCAGAAACATGGAAACATTCATATAGTTGTGCCACCAGCTGTCACCCATCTGGGTTTTGACCACGTCCTAGTCCGAAAAATACCTAGGTATTTGTACAGACTATTGCTGTCGCGCTGCGCCACAACTATCTTCCCGTAGTGTGCAATAGGGACAATTATACAGAGATTTTACCTACAAAATGACTTGCCACTTTTCCCTGTTTTCATCTCCGAAACTGAAGTGATTCAATTATTTTGGGTATATTTTTTTTATGTCAAAAGTGGAAGAGAGATTATGATCCTATTTTTTTTTGTATCCTAAAAAATTTTTTTTTGTGCTAATCACCTAATTTTGGCGGGAAAACGAAGCATTTTTTTTAGGTTTTTGGATACTAATATTTATTTGCATACCTAGTTACTTTAAAAAAAAATTACAGTGGCATGCTTACAGGAGACTTTGATTTAAAAACAAAATACAATCGCTCTACAGCCATTACCGAGGGAGGAAATAGGGGATTATATTTGTATCAATTTGCATAGAAGAAATACAGCTAGGAAAGATACCCTCCTAACTTTTGTGATCGGAAAAAGAGAGCAACTTCCACTCGGCCACGAGCGCTTCGGTTATTCATACACGCGTCAAATTTAGTGCGACTATAGTGCACTAGTACAACAGCACTTCAATAGAAACACTTTGGACTTTTTGGCATGGTAATAGAGGTGCAAATGTTTACACTGACGTGCAGTTGATCGTACATAATTAAAATAACAAAGACGCCAAATGATGCTGGACTCAACAAGACTGGCACAGAAGCTTAAAACCTACTACTGAAATAACTTTATTGACATTTAAAACCCTACTATTGAAATAACGTTATTTACTTTAGTAATTATTAACTAATTTAATTCATTGATGGTACCGGTACCCACTGTGCGCAGGTTCAACTCACAGTTGGTCGATTTTCTGGATAATTATTTAGACATTTACTAAGAAGGTTACATTACAAAAGTCTTAAGGCGCGCGAGAAAGTATAAGTTGTATGTAAGTCAAAATAAATACATTATAAGTTTCCAGACATTTCGTATTTAATTTATGTAAGAACTTCTTTCATTTTGTAAGTAAGGCTCAACACATCGATTTTTAATCGACTTCAAAAAAGGAGGAGGTTCTTTGTTCGCTTGTGTGTATTTTTAGAGTTCCGTACCTCAAAATATAAAAGCGGAACCCTTATAGGATCACTTTGTTGTCCGTCTGTCTGTCCGTCAAAACCCTTTTTCTAACGAACGAGAAGAGGTATCAGGTTGAAATTGATAACGAATATTAATGTTCATAAACCACTTAAGATCTGAAAATATCTATTTTTTACAAAGACGCAATCAAAAGATATGGCTTTTTATATCCTCATCTCCATACATTTATGCAAAATAGCAAAACCTACAGGGTACATCCCGTTCACCTAAAATTATGAAATTTGGCAAGAAGCTAGGTCTCACAGTACAAATAAAGGAAAAAGTCTAAAATCATAAAATATTAAAAAAATTCTCACAATTCATAGTAATCAATTAAGGTGAGCTCCCGTTTCAAAAACTTTTGTATAAAACAGGGGTCAAGTTGGATGGTCGCGGAGTTTTTAAAATCAAAGAGCAAAAGCTTTTAGTACATCATATGGTAGATAGGTACGGAACCCTTAGGGCGCGAGTCCGACTCGCACTTGGCCGGTTTTTTTTATGTATGACCACCGATTACTCCGTCAGTTGTGAACCGATTTGCAAAATTGTCTTTTTATCCGAAAGGGTATATACTATATATACTCTGTCAGTCTCTCTCTGTCGGGTGGTCTCATTGTCACCAAGTCAGGATCTGATGATGGGATCCTAGGGAAATCGATCTAGGCACCTATTACGTGTTTCATATATTCTTTACTTTAAAGCTATACAAGTATTTGTGTCTGGTATTCATCATCTCATGTTGATGATCTGATAATGGAACTCCTGAACGTTGGAGGATAATTCTTAAAAATTGTGGTTACGTATTGATCGACAGTTTGAAGTGCTTGTGGCCGATTAGACGTTGCTCTATCTTTACGATCACGAAAATTGAGTAACGTTGGCCGTGGTGCAGTCAGAATTTGGATGTGTGACCGCTAGTTGTACAGCAATTAGAGCCTTCTGTCAATTGTAGAACGATTGTCAAAATTCTTTTTTTATCCGTTAAAACATACTTCTGAAGTTGTCCCATGGTCACCAAGTTAGAATCTCATTATGGGATCCCAGGGAATTCGAAGGTTATACTCAAATTTTATAGGCACGTATTACCTACCTGTCTTATAAATAACGCAAAACCTCTCAGGTGAAAACTCTACATATAAAATTGAACAATTTTTGCTCTCCGACTTCTGAAATTAGTTTTTTACCAATTACATTAATTATTAAATAACAATATGTCAGAGGATAGTTATGAGTGCCAACAACAACAAAACAACAACAACTTTGCAAACTGAACAACTCTACAAACAAAACATTTATATAGTTGAAACTTTTTTTTTTGTTCTAATTTATAAGAGAGAGATTTACATATTTTAAAGTGTCGTCATCGTTGTTTTCTACAATTGAAGCTTATTCTAATTTACATATTTACAATTGTCTTTATCATTGCGTTTCACGCAACGTTTTGCGTGAAACCGACGTGCAGCCGCGTGCACATACCTATCTATAAGTGGGTTACGTATTTCTGACCATCAATTTTAGAGGATTAGAGATTTATCCGTGAAATGCTCTTGGCTTTTTAGTAACATCATGATTTTAAACAGTGATGTGACAACACCGCGTTTTTTGTGCATAAGAAGATCAGAAGGCCTTTCAAATGTTTGTCCTATAGCCACTCTTAAGGAGTGATGATGATTGCTTAACACTAAAACTTGTAAAATAAAAATAATTTTAACAAAAACTACTTACCTTCTTCAAAATTTTGTAAGGAATCTATTAGAACTAAAAAGTACAAAATAACCATAGCAGTTAATTATCTGTAACTTAGTGTAATACTAGAAAATAACCAAGCCTATGTTTTTTTATTTCAATTATAAATTTACAAAAACAGTTCATTTTGGAGCCGGCCCCAGCCGAGTCGTAAAACCAATTGAAGTATATATTACTAGCCAACTGTCCTATAAGTGCACAAACTAAATCACGGTACATAAGCTGCAGGTAAGCCATTACCAAATTACGACGAGTTTCCATTTTCCATCTTGTGCCTACTTTTTCATCAAATCTTAACCATTGACAATTTCATATGGGATCCCCTCGAAGGTAAATAAAAAATCAGTTCAACATCTTCTGTAAAAAAGACACTAGAGAAGATATTTCTCCCTGCAATGCAACTGCTTGGCTGGCACCGACTCCAAAATGAACTGTTTTTTGTAAATTTATAATTAAAATAAAAAAACATAGGCTTAGTTATTTTCTATTATTTCACTAAGTTACAGATAATTAATTGCAATGGTTATTTTATACTTTTTAGTACTAATAGATTCCTTCCAAAATTTTGAAGGAGGTGAGTAGGTTTTGGTAAAATTATTTTTTCATTATGGGTTTCGTGCGAGAAACCTAAGTTCATTTACTGTGAATTGCGTATAAGAAATTGACATTGTTGGCGACACCTCTTTCTTATATACTCTTCATTCGGTTTTTAGCGCGATTTGTTATTTTTTATAATTTGATTCTATTTTTGATATACATATTTCATTGTTATTTACCTTCTTTGACTGAGACTTGTATAAGCTTTCGTACGACAGCATCGATAATAAATATAGTTGTTAAAGGTTCCAGCCACAGTAGCGGCCAAAGATCTCTTAATGAGGTCCTGGCATTATTAGACATAATTCTCTATACTGTGATATTGACTTGCATTAATTTTCTTCCAGTATTTTTTATAACAATGATTATCGTTCGGAAATTCCACTGATAATAAAATACATAATACAAATGTTATTTATTTTGAAATGCACTCTGAATTAAAATTTTGTACATTTTCTTGAACAGAAAGTAGTACATTATTTGAGAGACTTTACATTATTTATTTATAAGATGGCTTGGTGTTAATACATTATAATTAATGAAGATCCCACGTAATGCTTGTTCAATGATTATCAATTTCAGGAGCGTAGCGTGATTAACTAAAGATTTAGCTTGTTGAATTTTGTTCCTGGTGGTAGTATACAGGGTGTTAAAAAGCGTCTCCCGTAAACTAAGGCTTGTAACAGTTGTAACCGGCGAAAAAGTCATAAATTGAGTTTGTACAGTCAACGACAGGTCAAGCTTGACACTCGCAGTACGACTCTAGCCCTTAAGTCTATTAGAATAAGAACGGTACAAAGTCCAATGTGTCTAGCTTGATGTGCACTTGACTGTACACTACTCAAGCTATCCTAGTGATACGAAACCGCTGCATTCTTTAATTACAATTTAACTTGGCGGCGAGTTCTAGAAACGTTATGTAAAATGCCGAAGCATTATTAATATGACGAATTTAAAAATATTTAGGCATTTTGTAGAATGTCAAGGCATTATGTGAAGCGGCGAATTATACGATTTGCCTGCGACATATAGATTCCGTTTGAGCGAAACCGAAACTATAACCCTCTTTTTGTGAATTTATATGTCACCGAAAAATAACAACGCTTGTATCGCAAACTCGCAAGTAGCCTGGTTTGAAATTAAAAGCAGGTTAACAAGCCTTCCCGTAGCTGAAATCGTGGATTCATACCATAAAACTGAACAACATTCAAGAAGAAAAATAGTTCGAGCATCAAAATAATTTGTGAATAGTTGTATACTTAAAGTGGCAACGTTCACCAACAGATTTCCACTTCTGCTACTTTCAGGACACTCAAGGTTATTCAAATTAGTTTCAAAAGGTATTACGAGGTGTTTACAGGTTGTTGTTGGCATAATGAGAGGATTCAGAGGGATCTAATAGTTAATTTTCATCAAAAACACTTACTGCGTAATGAAATGAAGGGTCCTTGGAATGAAAGATGATGATAATGGTATATTTATGATGATGTTATTACCACCTTTGCGCCGGGAGTGACACCGAGTGGTGTGATTGATTTTTAAGTTAGTTTTTTTTTAATTATTGACGTGTAATTTTTTCATACGAATGTGTCTGACCTATTTGTTTAGGAATAAATTAATATGAATATAATATTTCACGTAACATAAATTTACTACTTTACTGCAATTATTGAGATGACAAAAACGCCTCGCTTCTATGCGCGTATTTTTCAAAATCTTTGGTTTGGAAGAAAAATCGCTTGAATAGTTGTTCAGTTCAAAGAGTTATTTATTTATTTGAAAAAGTTGATCAGATTTATTGTTATTTATTTTGAAAAGAAGAGCAATTAAAAAAAAATAAGTTTGAAATTATTCATTCTAATAAAAACTATAATTTGCGCAATACCGGCCACACTGGCGGACAAAGTCCGAGACTGCCCGTGTCTGCCCAGCTCTCGTCTGCTGAGCCTCTATGAGCTACTAATCGTAGGTGGTCAGTAGTCAGTCAATGATCATGTACAACCACGGAACAGAGAAGGGAGAAGATGTTGCAGTGAGTCGGGCATTGTGATTGACAATCCTCAGACAAAGGACCGAGCGCAGCGAGGTTCAAATCTCTTTGGGACAATTAATGGGGCCACCATAGAATACAACTCTGTTTCATGTATTCTATGGGGGCCACGACGTTACGAGGGGGGGCGGGGTTTATGTAATGTTTTCTTTAAACTTTTGCCGTCTTACTACAAAAAAGTTAGACATCTGTTGAACACTTGATTAAAAAAATCGTACCAAATAACTCTGTCTATGTCATTGATGCACAGAAATCAAAAATGACTTATTTTCTTATGACTTGACTTCTGCGCATCAACTGACATAGCCAACTGGCTACAACTGGCACAAAATAACTATTTTGTGCGCATTTTTTAAATCAAGTGTTCAACAGAGGGAAAGAGGCGTGATGTTATGTATGTATGTATGTAAGTGTTCAACAGATGTCTAACTTTTTTGTAGTAAGACCCTTGAAGTTCTAGAACCACTGACTCAATTTTCACCCCCGCGGTTTTGTACAAAATTTTGCTAGAAGCACCTCTTCTCCCTTTTCTGCTCTGAGTACACAAGTAACAGTAATGTGCAACAAAACAATACATATTTGAAATAGGTATTAAGGTTTAGAATTTTACTTGAACATAACCTGAAATGTCGAAGGTCATGGCATTTTCAAGTATATGCTGGACCATTTTATTGCATCCTTGAAAACGTAATTTTTAATTTCCATCATTCCTTCCACAATCCATAAATCCGGATTTAGGATCCCATTATTATCAAAGACGAGAACGATTTTCTTAATAGAAATGTACCCTGTATCGAGGCAAGATACTTGGTATTCCGTAGTTTTTGTACGATGCTGTTAAATGTTGCAATTACGGTTGCTTTATATTCTGTTCACTCCCTCATTAGCTCCGCTTGGTGAGTTTGTAAATAAATCCCAAGTCTTCAAGAGTACAACGAGGGGTCAAACAGCCTTACAAAAGGTTTTGAAGTTGGCAGGGTTTTGTGCAAAGTCCGTCCGGGGAATTACCAACCCCTTGCCTATTTCTGCCATAAAGCAGCAGTGTTTGTACTTCTGTGTTTTGGTCCCAAGCGTAAGGGAGCCAGTGAAACACGGAGCAAAGAAGTGAAATTACCAGCACGAGAGACACACCATCTTTATTTTCAGGGTGGGCAACGCGCTTTGCTGTCTTATCAATGTTAAATATTGCCACTGATAAGACAATGGGTGCGTTATGGGCGGTGGTGACCACTTACCATCAGGTGGCCCACCTGCTCGTTTCACTTGTGACATAATAAAAAAAACAAAAATGTCTTTCTTATTCGGAGACGTTTATTGAAATATATCGTGTACAAGTACGCTGAAAGTGGTTAGGGCAATGAAATATTGGATACAATTTGATTACCGACAGCTATTTTCGCTGAGAGTCTTATGAAAGTAGTGAGGGTACTCTCCTGGGATTTTGTAATTTTACGTCTCGATAACCTTATTATGGGCGCTTTACATGGGTACAAAAATTACTGTCATTTTGTTCGAACATTTCAATTACAACGCTGTATATTGTATTTTGTATATTTTTAAATCTCTTAAATAATAAAATACTAACGTATTCGTATAACCTAGTCGATCGTGGTATTAATGTCGCAGGCAAATCGTGCGGGTGCGCTCTATAGGTAGCTAGCTATAAGTACAATATGTCTTGTATTTAGATGTTTAAGTGTGTATTTGTTTAAGTACAGATACAGTGTAGTTTAAGTAAACAGTGTTGCTCGTTTGCTAATCACATAGCTCCAAATGGCATTGGGACAAACCCGATTGGGGTTTATCAATGCACTTTAGTTTAATAATGTATTTTGTTTTTAAATTTGATGTTTAAATAATAATAAAAGAAATATATAATTCGCCGTTTACAAACACATAGCGGACAAAACTAGCTGTCAAAACATCACAAAAATAATATTAAAACTGAAGTCCCGAAGAGCAAATGAGCTCTGATTAAGACCCTATACGTTTCAGAAGTATGTAAAACTTTAATGAACAGATATTAAATTTAGTATGTACGACGGATATTATGTTCTTCTAATAGAATTTAAGGAATTTCATACCCAAGATGCTTAAGAATTTATATTAGAGGCTTGAGGTCTACAAAATTATTGTTTAGCTTATTTTGGTCTTTGGCACAGTCTTTGACAGAATCTCTTCGAAATAAATTTAAAGAAAACAACATTTTGACTTTTGTGTCGCAATAAATTTATGAGAATTTAATATATGTTATACGGAATATACATATTTTTTGAGAAAAATTGTGACAGGCACAGTGTCAACATAAGAAACAAGAATCCACTTGCTTCTCATGTCAGCCGTGTTCACAAAATTAGTAAAACATATAAAGGTCAATTTATACGCTTCTATAATAAGGTACACACTGATATTGAAAGTTTACCGTTAGATAAATTCAAAACTGTTATCAAGCAGAAATTGTATAAGAAGGGTTATTATAAAATATCAGATTATCTAGAAGATAATAATCAATGGGATAAGGCTACGGTTCTAACAGGCTAATTCAAAATTAAAACTGACTTATGTGTGTTGTATATCAAAACATATTTAAAAGAGCGCGTGGGTTTTTATTGTCGCTTCTTTTTTTCCCACTATGGCGCCACATTGTTTGTGAAGCGATGTAATTCAGCTGACGTCATTAAGAGATTTTAATATCCAACAATGAATAAACGATTTTGACTTTGACTTTGAAACTTGATTGATGCAATGAAAATGAACCCAAAAATACTTTGTAACACATGCATTTACAATTGAACATAGACATTGATTGACATTGATTTACTTAAATACATTTTTAGTAGGTATTTAGAAAATAATAAATCAAATTTTGATCCTAGCCCGAAATGGCAAAAATTACTGTTTTATTCGTTTTCTTATTGTAGCGTCCGACACTCAGAGACGCAATTCTTTTATGTCGTTTTGTGTTGTGTCCAGCTTATTGCCAATTTACTTTATTAATAACTCTTTTAAATGGACATATCGAATCCCGATGCTAGTATACGACCTGATAGTAAGGGTGCTGACGGATAAAGTTTATATTTGATTTATTCATCTCTGCAAATTTGACTGATGATAAGAAGCATCCTCTAAAAGATATACAAAATATTGGCAGACATCCACACCTCTGCGTTTTTGGGGAATTGAGTTTTAACTATTTGGAAATATGACAATAAAACGTACACTTAGCAGACTATGACTGTCCGATTAAACACAATGGATAGGACCACAGAAAAATGGTCTGCCACCATAATAGCCCTGCGTTGTAAAGTTACAGTGCTTCAAAATGCAAAAAACCATTACTTCGTCCCGTGATAATGCAGAGTCCTGCATGTTTGCCTCTTCGATATTATACATCTTCAGAAGTATTTTAAACAGCAGCCCCTAAGGCAGACAAAAAAAATCATTATTTAGAATCTTATTTTTAATATTTTTGTTTCTTCTTCATTTTTAATATTTTTCTTTCTTCTTCTGCTTGAAAATCTTGTTAGGACCAGATAGATTCATATTAAGCTGATCTATCATCCCTATTTATATGAATTATGAACAAATCATATGCCCAAATGGCAGCTAGCACCCTCTCTATGAAGCAAAAGCAAAATGGCCGAATGCTTCTTGAAATGGGTAGTTAATTAGCAGGCACTGCCTCTCACTTTCTACGATCTTAACATATTTCCCTCGCTTCCTCTATTCTCATCAAACCTTAGCTTTCGCTTCATGATGTGGTCATATTCTATGATCGGGCTATGTTCGTTACAAAAAGTTTGTTTATACAAGGCAATGCCTTTAAGACAACAAAAAAGTCATTTAGGATGTCATGAACATGAGACAAACTCTGGTGAAAAAATTTAAAGAGTTAGTACTTACTTAGTATTCCGTGCGTATACTGTTCGGTGCTCGTTAGCCTGGGATGTTCGCATTCGCACATAACTCGTGAACATAACGCCACAAGCTTGACTAACTCCTTGATTAATGCTACGTGGGAAGAGTTTAAGCGATGAACTTCTCTTCTACTACTAATTCTATTTAAAAAATGAGTATAGAGCACCCTGCAAGCAATGCAACGTGAACTATATTTTGAAAGTAGTTTTTCAAGGAGAGCTACGTCGTTTCCAATTTTCAGAACAGGTGTTTAACATATCTACACAACAAATCATGAGTAATTGATAGCTGTTGCACTAAATCATAGCTGCAGCTTGGTATAAAAGTAGAGTGAGTGAGTAGTCATGTGGGGAGGATGCAAATTTTTTTCCTTTTTATGCTGTCTCAATGCCTTCTACTTAAACGGTTTCTTAAGTCTTCTCAAAGCCGGACATTCTGTATGATGCAAAAGTTTCAGCGTTTGCTTGTGGCTTGGCCCTCCCACTTGTACCAACTCACCTACAGGCTTCAAGTCAATCGTGCCGGCGAAATTTTTTCATTGTCTCCAAATGTAGGCGACATCGTTATCTGTCTTGCGTCTCTTGTCCTAATCAACATACGGATAGTACAGCCAAAAGTACGTCAGTAGAAACTCTTTGGACTTTATGGAATGGTAGATAGAGTTGCAAATGTTTCCATTCCACTGACTTGCGGCTGACCGTACGTACTTGTAGCATACTAATAATGTGCTCCAAAACACCTGAAACCGTTATACGAGTAATCGGCCATTTGCAATGATAATTGAAGGTTTCTCTGAGCTCTATTGTGGAGGTATACTTGTAAGTTATTTATTTGTGTATTTTGTGTACAATGATAAAGAAATACGTAGCTCTTTATTAAAATATAATAATTTGTACAGCATTTTTCACAAATAGGCTGATACAAGTAGACTAAATTGCACCTAATCATAGTTCAGCTTCACGTTTAATATCAATCACTCGCTCGCTTTCGCACCTACCTATTCTATTTTTTAAAACGAATTCTTTAATTTTACAGGTATTAGCATATGTGATGACCACAGAGTGAAAGGTAAGTTTATACCTAAACTGAATTTATTATGATATTGGCTATATAAAAATGCAGGCTGTAACTTTCTATGTCTTTCCACAAGTTCCAACTGTGAAACGTCTCCATGAAATTAAAAAAACCTACCTGGAACGTCGAAAAGCGAAACACGTAAATAAGTTTCTACATAATTTGAGATAATTTTCTTTATTTTTATTTTGGCAGATTTGAAAGGTGTTTATTTTTATAACCTGAATCCACAGTTATAGTTATCATGTTTTTTTTTTTACTTTTTTTAGGTCATGTTTTTACAACGTAACGCCAAAACTAGAAACAAAATTATTGTGTGACGTGACTATATTGGTACAGTATCTTATTCAAAATATAGGTACGAGTACTCATTTCAAGGAAATTTTTGACTTTATTTTATACTTCTTCTTAGAAATTGGTTACAAAAACCCAATGACAATATTACGTTTTAATAAATATTGTAGCTTGGGAGCATATTCAGTGAACAGAACTGCTTAATAGTGCTTGTGCTACGCCTAAAATTGCCGCATACATATCTACATCGACGATTTTTGGTACTCAGTTACTTTAGACCAAAACATTGAATTTTTCCAGTAGTACTTAAAGCAAAAGGTAATGACGTCATTAAATTTGTGTATGGGATTTGAATTTTTTTTTCATATCCTGTCGTGTGGGGTATCAAATGAAAGAGTATTATGAGAAGATTCTAGAAGTATACTACACTTTTACCTTTTAGCCACCTGTTTTCCAAAAATCTAAAAAACATTTTCGAAACATGCCAACTTTGGGCTCCCCCAGGTGAGATGTGGCTCGGTGATATTTTTCCAAAACCCACGCCAAACGTCTTTTCATATCCTTATCAAACGTTAAATAAAGCAATTGGTAAAATAAACTATAACTATTTTTTTAAGATTTGTTACTTTTTTGTTTTATCATTTTTGACCTATGTCTAAAATTGCCGCATATACATCTAAATCGAAGCTGCTTGGTACACAGGTACTTTAGACTTAAAATTTTTATTTCTGCGCTAGTTCCTAAAGGGGGGAGTTATGACTTCATCAATTTTTGAATGGGATTGCATTTTTCTTCTTCCAAAACCAATCGTGTGAGGTATCAAATGAAAGGGCATGAAGAGACGTTTCTAAAAATATACTACTATGTTACCTTTTAGCCACGTGTTACCAAAAAAATATATAAAAGTATTTCCGGAACATACCAAGTTCTTCACGTTTGATTCTAAGGGTAGTCCTCATACAAGGAACCTATTTACAAAAAAACCTTTTTGAATGATTTTTAATTTATTGTCTGTTGCTCGTCTTCTTCTTGGTGAAGTAGTTTTATCTATAAAATGCAGCGTGGGTAAAAAAATCGCTCTGTGCGACTTCCTTTGTTTAGTTAGGACGTTAGGACAATGCAGGATGAATCAGCTGATAGTCTGAAAAGTAAGATGATTCCTTGCTTCGGAAGGCACGTTAAGCCGTTAGTCCTGGCTACTCTCTTCGGACGTAGTCGTTACTAAGACATGTCAGCGGCCTTTGCCGGCTCAACAATTCTGACACCAGGGTCTGTGAGGTCGGTCATTGACCTTACAACCCACACGACCAGATGATGATGAAGAGCGTGGATGTTTTGTAGCTCAGTGGTTCGCTTTCCCTGAGATCACGTTTTAACGACTGCCCCGAGATTTTCTTTTTTTATCTAAACAAAAATATTTTTTTTTCAAAATTACTTGTTTTTATTACTAAAATGTTTAATGACCGAGCTTTGGAAAATAACACTAAAAATTTTCGTTTATATTCTATCTAACTGCGTACTGTAACGAAAATATTCGTCACAGTTTTAGGAATTTAATAATAAACGTATAAAATGATATAGACTTACTAAGTTAAAACAAATATGACCCTATAATATTTCACCACTATTCAATTTACAACAGGTACGGTCAACGACAGGTAAAGCTTGACACTCGCAGTTTGTCTTTAGCTCTTGCGGAGATTGAAATAGTTATGGTACGAAATCCAACGTGTCAAGCTGAACGTCCTCTTGACTGTACATTTAAATAGACTTCCCGCTTACAAAATAGCATTGCGCTCGTAGTGGACTGTCATGCCTTGTAATTAGATTCATTTTGGTAAAAAGACGCAGTGGACGTATTATTGTAAAAACAATACTTCTTAGAAATTTAAGAAAAAAAGGCATAGCGAGGCAGTGACGTAACACACTGCAGCCAAATTGCACATGTGATAATTTTTACTGTTTTGATTTAAGGTTCATTTTAGGAGAGACGCAGCAGCAGGTATAAAATTGTAAGGAACAAACACAGGATTTTGAATGAGAGATGCAGGGGGCAGTCAGCGCTAGGCTTTAGAATAGGGATTACGTGCACAAATTATTATTTTTTTTTCGGCGGCCGCCTGATTATAGTACTTTAGTGGTTAAAATTAGGGTTTGATTTAGAGACGGCGCCTGACTTTACGTACGATAGGATATAGAATAAGAGCTTAAAAAAATAGTACTTAGCGACAGCGGTTCAGTAGGCTAGATATTAATTTAGGTACCTAATGCGCATTAGTGTTAAATGTTAGACGTGGAGGTTTACTGATTAAAGAAGTGTCAGGCGTTTTGTAATATAAATACTAACTTACCTTTTTTTAGCAAGTGTAAAATTGTGTAAAGTAATTTATAATTATATTTCAATTTAGTGCAGTGAACGTGCTACAGGTATTGTACGAGAGGGCTTCGTGCTTGTCTTTCCCGTCGGGAATTTATGGCTTCGTTGTTGGTGAGTTTATTTCAGATTTCCTACTATTCATTTAAAAGTGCTAGCTAGGTCTCTTGAAATGATAGGTCATCTGAGAAGGTGCAGGGGTGATCAACGGCGAGTTTTCTGAGTTAAATCTAGGTGCAGCTGAATCCTGTGTTTTATGGAGCCAGCGTGAGAATTAGGTTGGGTTCATTTGATGCTAGGTTATTAGGGCACTTAGGTGGTGATGGATGTATAACACTAAAATGTGATGTAGGTATTCTAATGTTATATCGATGAATACACAATAAAATTAATCGGTATAACACATGCATTTATAAGACAATGTTATTTTAGTAAATTGGTTTTGTCTAATGTTCCACGAATATAGTACTGGTTAGATTACCTAAGTCGCCTAGCCTGTATTATAAAGGGACAATATTCAGCACTCTTACACGTTAAAATTGAGTGTCGAATCTTGTTTCGTTTGGATCAAATGGATATAAAACAATTTACTAATCGTAGATAAATTTTAGGCAGGTGGAGATGGATGTTATTTTGAGATGATCGGAATAATGTGTGTGATGGTTTGCAAGGTAACCTATTTTAAACTTTGGGCGTAGGATTGTTCTAGGTTTTGTAGGTAGGCCTGGGATGCTAGGTTGGTTGGGAGTCCCAGATAATCTAAAATCTATAGGAAACCTAATTCTAGACTTTCAAGTCTTCATCCAAACCCTATCCCTGGTTTTGAGTCACTTTCATTCCAGCAACGCGAGACGAAGAGACCACGTGCTTAATTTAATTTTACTTCCCACTATAAGGTCTAGATCTAGGAAACCTAGGTCACCTAGAAATTGAAAGTGACGCGCGATCGAGACGAATCTGTAGCGCTCGGTTCGACATCACACACAAGCTAGCGGGCTGAATTGGTATGTTTTATTTTAAATAATTTTATTATATTATAATTATTTTCACTTTTTATTTCAGTTTCTTCTATATTACCACAAATCTACTTATTTTTCTTTAATAAATCTAATTACCAATCCACAATGTACGGGTCTTTTAGGTGTTAAAGTTAGACGATCACGCATTCATGGCCAAAATTATTACAGAATTAAAATAAATTAAATTCCAGACGCAATATCCATTTAGGTAGGTTACGTGTTTGTTACATTGGTGCCTCGTGACGCAGAATTGTGTTCTTAAAGGGCGGATCTTGATTGATTCGAACACACAATAAAAGAACCTGTTTTATTACGTGTAGATTTGGCTTAGCATAGGTCATTTAATAGGATGACTAGAATTTTTTTTATGTGTTTTTCACTTTTGAGATGATTTATGGATTACAAACAAATATATTGTATGACTAGTTTGTATTTTTTTGTTTTATGAATTTAATGTGATGGCATAAAGAGTTTTATAAACAGATATACTTAAGGTACGCAAATACCTACTTTTGGCCAGCAGTGGGACACAAAATAGGCTAGGAATAACAATAAAAAAGGTGGGTATGGTATCATTTCTCATCTTCAAACATGACTGTTATGATGATATATCTGTGACAAGATTTTGCACAAATACACAGATAAATTACGTTAGATATTTCATATAGTGGATCCTTAACTTGAAACAATAAATTGATAAATAACGCCAGACACAATAAAAAGATTTTCTTTATCACATAAATGTTTGCTTTACGAGGTATCGAACCCGCAACTCAACATAGCGCGCGCAGAAGACAGGGTCGCTACCGGCCACGCCACATGCCCATTTTTTTTT
Organism: Athrips mouffetella; assembly: GCA_947532105.1. Classification (NCBI taxonomy): domain Eukaryota; kingdom Metazoa; phylum Arthropoda; class Insecta; order Lepidoptera; family Gelechiidae; genus Athrips; species Athrips mouffetella. The sequence goes on from OX383963.1 coordinate 18,708,477, forward strand.
GTTTCGACAAAGTAAGAGTGTTTTCGTTTGCCATGTTAAGGTTTATTTTAGCGTTTTTGTATCGAACGTTATATTCTCATGATATAATAGGTATAAAAATAGAAAACCTTTGACATCTAAGTTTTAATAATTTAAGTTCGTTTGAAAATACTTAACAAAAAAGTTGAGTGCAGTGGATGCTTGAGATTAAAGGTGGTAGAGCTTTTGTGTAGTGTCCGTCTGGGGAAGTACCACCACCTTGCCTTTTTCTGCCGTAAAGCGTCAGTGCTTGCACTACTGTGTTTTGGTTTGAAGGACAAGGGAGCTAGTGAAGTTTCTGGTACATGAGACAAACCAACTTAGTTCTCGCGGTGAGCAACGCGTTTTGCTGTCTTGTTGGTGTCATTCATGCTACTAATAGGACAGTGGGCGCTATGGGCGGTGGTAACAACTTGCCATCAAGTGACCCACAAGAACGCTTCCTCACTTGTTACATTAAAAAAAAATATCTAACGATATAAAAAACGTGTTCAGTCTTTTGTTCAGCAGTGAATGTCATAACTTCATCATCAATGTTTCAAGCAGATCACATCAGTCAAACAATGAAAAAGAAAAGGACCGTTAGGTTCTACAGTTTAATGACACAGTTTAACTTTCTATAACATATTTTTATTATCTAAGTTTTTGGCCACGGGTAGGTAAAGTTTTTTTTTGGTAACACATGTTTGTGCGTCGCAAATGTCAGTGGTTTTCAACTTTAGGACTAGAAGTTAATAAGGGCGTCCTAGTGTGTAAAGCAGTATTCTGAGAACACAGAACTATTCGGTACTTAAGTTATTCAAACTTACATTATTTTTGAAAAATAAAAGTGTCAAATAATATTTTTACATCAGACTTGGGATTTGAGCTTGCAATATAAAAATAAAAAATGTTAAAAATGTTAGTTTCAAATCTAGTCACATGAGAATGATTTTATTTTAACACTTCCAGTGTTGTAGTGCAGTTGTTGTTCTACTTTGTAGTCACATGAGCATAGTTTTAAAGAATGACGGTTTTTTAACTTGGTGAACTTTAATTTTAGACTTTTGATTTACGGTAATGAATGCTTTTATAACAGCAATTTGTCAAATAACCAAACGAGAAAAAAAATGCTTTGACATTTATACTTAATCAGTAACCAATTCAAAATGTTAAATTTCATTTATTAAAGTATCTGAACTTCGTTTCTTAAACGAGATTTTATAAGACCTAGGTTGGGAACCTCTGTTTCAAAAACAAAGACCTCTGTTTCAAAACAAAACGCTTCAGGCAACTTATTATTATTTCCGGCTTAAGTTACCTAAGTTGTTGATAACTTAAGTGCGTCAATAGTTCTCATGATACGCAATCCACTTGAGTTCAAAGAATTTTCGAGAAATATTTTAGTAGTAATAAATTTTGTCGTACCCAAACAAAAGTGGCAATTTGTTAAGATGTTAATAGCTTGCAAGCGATGATGTAAGATGAGAGGGTTTGGTCATTTGGTACGACAAACCCAGTACGTCATAAAAGCGTAGGTAGTCGGTCAAGTGTGGAAGTCAAGCTCCGACAGGGTTCTGTACTTTAAAATTTTAGTAATGAGTTTGATTGCCAATTATTCGTCAAAGAATGTTCGTAGTTTGTTTACTTTTGTGTTAAAGACTTATAAGCCGAATTATTAGGTGATGTATTTAAATGTTCAGTGAATATGTATGACCTGTAGAAATATATTTAAATGTCATAGTAGTAAAGAAAATGGGTTTATGGGGTATGTATTGTGGAAGTTGAATTAGTTATTGTTTTTAAACTATGGATTTTTTTTTGTATGAATATTCGTTACTAATTACAACTTGTCAAATTAATATGCAAAGTACAATGTATGAATATTTCGTACATGACACGCGCGGACCAAGGGATCCCAACGTTATCACACAAGGGTTTTCAATCTTCAAATTTGAGGAACGGAACCCTAAAATTTTGTGTAAAACGTTAGGCATTGTTCAATCTACAGACCTAGTATTGTTTTCTTTGTAGTTTTTTTTTAGTTGTAGTTGTTTGAAAAATGCAATTTAGTGCAGTTGAACGTTCAAAAGAACTCTTTTTTATTTAAAATAAGTGGAACCAAGAGTAGGCTTGTCATAAACAAATGGATTAAATTCGTAGGGGCGAAATTATTTGATTCAATTATTTTATATCAATTTGGGTTTCTTCTACCTGTTGAAAAATAAAAATTTGAACTCTTGTTATTTGTAATAGTTTTATTACGTCGCGTATATTATAAACAGATAAATAAGATTTATAGGGGCGAAATTATTTAATTTCGGTTTGTGTTTTATACCTGTTGTTTTGAGTATATTACAATTTTTTTCTATGAGTAAAAGAAAATGTTTAAAATTAGGGGCGTGTTAGTATTAACTACCTGTTTAGCAGTGGATTTTTAAAGGGCTGTGTCCATCATCATCATCATATCATGCGGGTTTCAAGGTCGATGACCAACCTCACAAATCCTGGTGTCAGAGTTGTAGAGCCGCCAAAAGCCTTTGACATAGCTCATTAACGACTGCATCCGTAGATAGTAGTCAGGACCAAAAACATAACGTGCCTTCCGAAGCATGGAATCATCTTGCTTTTCGGAAAACCAGATTATTAATTCATTAATGTTTTAACCAAACTGGAGCGGTTGCTCAATGGGATTTTGTTAAAACTGTGTCCTTACCTGGAAACTAACGCGGAACCACGGATCGGGTGCCGAGCACTCTAGCCACTAGTCCACGGAGTCTATTGTTAGTTAAATAGTTAACATGTGTCAGAGTTTTTTCAAGTCAGTAAATAGTTTTAAGGGCATTGCTTAACGTTTAGTTGCGAAAATCTACTCATCGCACAATTTTATTATAAAGATATTTGATATAGTTTAATGACTACTGGCAGGAAACCAAGCTCGTTTGAACGACTTAACATGCCTTACGAAGCAGAGAAACCGCTCTTTTCTTACTGCTATGCCTTATCTACTTAGGTTTTCACCACAGTCGATGTTCTTATGTTATTGTGATTAGGAAAGAATCATCATCATAATATTTAAACCGCCCGGTCAAACGTTCATTGCAGACCTTCACTAAAAACGCTTGGTACTAAAAGGGGATTTACCAACGCACTTGTAAGCGTTGCGGCTGGAGACTAGAGTTGTTGGTGACCGCAGTTGGTATGAGACGATATACAGAAAAATTTTGCTGCCCATTTTCCGGTTCATGATCCCTTAGTCGCCTCTTATGACACCTTCGGGTAGAGTCAGATTGGTACTATTCTTTGCCGGTACCACACGGACAAGGAAATAATAGTTACGGTTAATTTCAAAATATTTATTTTATTGTTACTATCAAGAAAAGTGTAGAATATCAGTACACAGATACTCAGACTTCAAATCATTAGTAACATTCTGACATCGATTTCGATCAAGTATCGAACCCGAAACTTTCTGCACGGTAAGCAAGTGCACTACCACTGAGCCATTCAACAATCAGAATTAGGTCTTAACTTTATGCGACTATTCCAATAGGACACAAACACAATCCTATCAGAGATAAAGTCGAAATGATTAAGTGTACTGGAATTACATTATTATGTTTAATAAAAAAAAAGTATGCATATTTCTTGAATTATTAGGGGCGTTTTGCATCAAACAACATCCTAACATACAAAACTACTGAACTGAATATCTAATAGTAAGTCTGTATTGTCTAGGTTTATTGCAAGAAGGGTTGAATGATGTAGGAAGACATTACTCTTATAAGAAGTACAAGTATGAAATATTTTTCAAAGCTAGGGGCGTAAGGTAAATTAAGGTTTATTGACAGCAGAGGTAAATGATGTGGGAAGATAACATTAGCAGGAGTGCTAGTACTTGTGTAAGATGATTTAAAACGTTTAGTGTAAGGGGTACGACATCAATAATAATAATAAAAAACTACTGAAGTGATCTTGATATTGACAAGCACAAATTTAGTTTTCCTATTGTTATTTCCTCATTGTCTTCTGCTATTTATGGAAAATATCAATTCAACTCGGAAATAAAGGGGCGATGTAACGAAAATATTCGTCACAGTTTTAGGAATTTAATAATAAACGTATAAAATGATATAGACTTACTAAGTTAAAACAAATATGACCCTATAATATTTCACCACTATTCAATTTACAACAGGTACGGTCAACGACAGGTAAAGCTTGACACTCGCAGTTTGTCTTTAGCTCTTGCGGAGATTGAAATAGTTATGGTACGAAATCCAACGTGTCAAGCTGAACGTCCTCTTGACTGTACATTTAAATAGACTTCCCGCTTACAAAATAGCATTGCGCTCGTAGTGGACTGTCATGCCTTGTAATTAGATTCATTTTGGTAAAAAGACGCAGTGGACGTATTATTGTAAAAACAATACTTCTTAGAAATTTAAGAAAAAAAGGCATAGCGAGGCAGTGACGTAACACACTGCAGCCAAATTGCACATGTGATAATTTTTACTGTTTTGATTTAAGGTTCATTTTAGGAGAGACGCAGCAGCAGGTATAAAATTGTAAGGAACAAACACAGGATTTTGAATGAGAGATGCAGGGGGCAGTCAGCGCTAGGCTTTAGAATAGGGATTACGTGCACAAATTATTATTTTTTTTTCGGCGGCCGCCTGATTATAGTACTTTAGTGGTTAAAATTAGGGTTTGATTTAGAGACGGCGCCTGACTTTACGTACGATAGGATATAGAATAAGAGCTTAAAAAAATAGTACTTAGCGACAGCGGTTCAGTAGGCTAGATATTAATTTAGGTACCTAATGCGCATTAGTGTTAAATGTTAGACGTGGAGGTTTACTGATTAAAGAAGTGTCAGGCGTTTTGTAATATAAATACTAACTTACCTTTTTTTAGCAAGTGTAAAATTGTGTAAAGTAATTTATAATTATATTTCAATTTAGTGCAGTGAACGTGCTACAGGTATTGTACGAGAGGGCTTCGTGCTTGTCTTTCCCGTCGGGAATTTATGGCTTCGTTGTTGGTGAGTTTATTTCAGATTTCCTACTATTCATTTAAAAGTGCTAGCTAGGTCTCTTGAAATGATAGGTCATCTGAGAAGGTGCAGGGGTGATCAACGGCGAGTTTTCTGAGTTAAATCTAGGTGCAGCTGAATCCTGTGTTTTATGGAGCCAGCGTGAGAATTAGGTTGGGTTCATTTGATGCTAGGTTATTAGGGCACTTAGGTGGTGATGGATGTATAACACTAAAATGTGATGTAGGTATTCTAATGTTATATCGATGAATACACAATAAAATTAATCGGTATAACACATGCATTTATAAGACAATATTATTTTAGTAAATTGGTTTTGTCTAATGTTCCACGAATATAGTACTGGTTAGATTACCTAAGTCGCCTAGCCTGTATTATAAAGGGACAATATTCAGCACTCTTACACGTTAAAATTGAGTGTCGAATCTTGTTTCGTTTGGATCAAATGGATATAAAACAATTTACTAATCGTAGATAAATTTTAGGCAGGTGGAGATGGATGTTATTTTGAGATGATCGGAATAATGTGTGTGATGGTTTGCAAGGTAACCTATTTTAAACTTTGGGCGTAGGATTGTTCTAGGTTTTGTAGGTAGGCCTGGGATGCTAGGTTGGTTGATAATCTAAAATCTATAGGAAACCTAATTCTAGACTTTCAAGTCTTCATCCAAACCCTATCCCTGGTTTTGAGTCACTTTCATTCCAGCAACGCGAGACGAAGAGACCACGTGCTTAATTTAATTTTACTTCCCACTATAAGGTCTAGATCTAGGAAACCTAGGTCACCTAGAAATTGAAAGTGACGCGCGATCGAGACGAATCTGTAGCGCTCGGTTCGACATCACACACAAGCTAGCGGGCTGAATTGGTATGTTTTATTTTAAATAATTTTATTATATTATAATTATTTTCACTTTTTATTTCAGTTTCTTCTATATTACCACAAATCTACTTATTTTTCTTTAATAAATCTAATTACCAATCCACAATGTACGGGTCTTTTAGGTGTTAAAGTTAGACGATCACGCATTCATGGCCAAAATTATTACAGAATTAAAATAAATTAAATTCCAGACGCAATATCCATTTAGGTAGGTTACGTTTTGTTACAGTACCTATGCGTAAACCACTGCATCTAAAGAGGTAAACTGTTAAAGATTTTTATGACCCGCCCGTGATGAAACATGTACACCAACCGCTGTTCGATCGCAGTGTTGAAGTGTGAAATAAAATCGGGAACCAATTCTTGAATTTCATCGAGTGTATTATAAAAAAAAAAGCCGTGATAAACTTTTAAACTTTAAGCAAAAAACAAGATCTCGCTTTTCGACCCATGTTTCTTTGGGAAAGTTGTTAATCTTCATATTACGATTTCCGTTTTATATAATAATAATAATAATATAATAAAAATGTAAATGTATTTTGTAAAGCTTACTGTTTCTTTTTAAATCTCATAAATCACTGGATGATGCAAAAATCGACGCTCTGTTCATTCAGTTGACTACAGTACACTCGCCTGAGCAGAGATCAGAAGGAGGCTCAAGCAGCTCCCTGGTTTACTCAGCCAGTCAATCGATCGCTTTTACACAAGGAATCATTATGAAACTCCCTGCACTGATTCATAATAACATCCCATGAAACGTCCACTACAGAATTCTAGCTTTTGCTGGAAAAATGTGGAGGGGCAGTATGTACCATAGTCACCTCGCTTGTCACAGCGTTACGGCTGGCACCATGGACCGCGGTTGTAGGTGACCGCAGTAAGTAAGATGTTAGATACAAAGGAGGCTGCCCATTCTCCAGTTTATAATCCTTTGTCGCCTCTTACGACACCCACGGCACCACACGGAACTTTTTACTACTGACCACTGTCCTTATCCAAACTCCAAACTAATATTATAAATGCGAAAGTAACTCTGTCTGTCTGTCTGTTACGCTTTCACGGCTAAACCGCTGAACCGATTTTGATGAAATTTGGTATGAAGATATTATATGCCATGAGAAAGGACATAGGCTACTTTTTATTACAAAAATGAGACTGGAAGGGGGTGAAATAGGGGATGAAAGTTTGTATGGGAAATTCCAAACTAATATTATAAATGCGAAAGTAACTCTGTCTGTCTGTCTGTTACGCTTTCACGGCTAAACCGCTGAACCTATTTTGATGAAATTTAATATGAATATAGTGTATGCCATGAGAAAGGACATAGGCTACCTTTTATTACAAAAACGAGACTGGAAGGGGGTGAAATTGGGGATGAAAGTTTGTATGGAAAATCAATAAAATAATTTATGTTACGCTTCCACGGCTAAACTGCAGAACCTATTTTGACGAAATTTGGTATAAGGATAGTCTTAACCATAAAAAAGGACATAAGCTACTTTTTACTAGAAAGGGGTGAAATAGTTTGTATGAGAAATCAATTAAATAATTAATGTTACGCTTTCACAGCTAAACCGCAGAATAATTTTAATTAAAAAATATATAGAGATAGTCTAAACCATAAGAAAGGACACACGCTTCTTTTGATTGCAAAATTGAAACTGGAAGGGGGTGAAATAGGGGATGAAAGTTTGTATGGGACATCAATACTTTATTGCGTTTTAACTATCAACTATAATAATGTCTAAAAATCTATATGGAAGTCGTTTGTACTTTCATATAAGGAAGGATAGGGATCCTTCCTCACTCTATTCGCGCTAGTCCATCACTGAAGATTTTTAAGCGAGATCTAAAAGAGCATTTTCTTTCTATGTAGGTTTATTAATTTTTTTTTTTTTGTAGTAAATATGTACTTATTTATTAATATTAGTCGTGTGTATATATATATATTATATATGTATGTATTATAAATGTATGTATCATATATATAAATATAGTATATTTAACATATATATTTGTGTATTCTGTATTTATCTGTAGTTAAGTATGTTAGTTTTAAGGATATCATTTTAGGTTAAGTAATCACTTGTGTTGTGCACTTTTGCCCACTGCTGTATTATATACTAGATTTTTCTATTTTTTGGTTAGCTGGTAGAAAACTCAGTTTTGAGTTAAGCTCGCCTTTGTTATATGTTTTCACTTGTGTTTGTCTTGTAAATGTTTTCGTGTACAATAAAGAATAAAGAAGGATTTCGGCAGGGGTAGGGGAAGGGATAGGGGTAGGGATAGGGGTTGAGATAGGGGTAGGGATAGGGGTGGGGATAGGGATGGGTACAGGGGTGTGGACAGCAGTGGGGACAGTTGTGGGGACAGCGGTGGGCACAGCGTGGGGACAGAAGTGGGCATAGGGGTGGGGACAGCCATGGGGACAGCGGTAGGGACAGCAGTAGGGTCAGCGGTGGGGACAGTAGTATGGACAGGGGTGGGAACAGGGGTAGGGACAGGGTTGAAGACAGGGGTGGGAAAAGCGTGGGGACAGGGGTGGGGACAGGGATTGGGACAGGGGTAGGGACAGGGGTGGGGACAGGAGTGGAGACAGGGGTGGGGACAGGGGTGGAGATAGGAGTGGGGACAAGAGTGGAGATAGGGTTGGGAATAGGGGTGGGGATATGGGTGGGGATAGGGGTGGGGATAGTGGTACAGATATGGATACATAGGGATAGATAGGAATATACAAGAACAGAAAGGTATAGATACAGATAGATAGGGCAGGATAGAGATAGATAAGGATAAAAAAGGATACATAGGTATAGAAAAGGATAGCTAAGGATGAATGGGGATAGTTAGGGGTAAAAAGGGATAGAAAAGGTTAGATAGGGATGGATGGGAATAGATAGAGACTTTTTTGACTTTTATGAATACCTCCTCGCTACTCATTCACTCCCTTTATTGCCTTCTTTTTAAGGTTCGCCTGTAACGTTTGACAATAAAAATTCCTTACTACCCACCAGTTGAATAATGCAGTAAGAAAGCATTCAACTTGGATAAGTACAAATGCATCTTTTACGTAGGGATCAAGAAGGAGAAGCGTTCCTCAATTAATATGTTTCAGTTACGTTCGAGTTCTGTTTATTCATAAAATCCACGCGGACGAAGTCGCGGGTAACAGATAGTAGTTTATAAATACAACACTTTAGTGCTCTGTAAAAAGCGATTTTAAAAGGCAAAGTAAAAATTAGTTATGGACATTTAAGAGCTGTTTAGAGTTATTTAAGTAATTTCTATTAATTACTGTTTGCATAAATGAGTAAATACAAAATAACTCAAGATGATGGAGGATCCTATTCAAATAAGCTGAGCGTCAAAATGTACTGGCATTTCTGGCATCCTTCAGCCAGCCAGGATTATACATTCACCGGCAGAAATAACCGGCCGGTCTGTTTTCTTTCATATATTTTCATACAAATAATATGCGTTAAAATCTTACATTAATTTAATAAAAATACAAATCTGATAGATGAGGTCTTTAGATAAGAACCTTACTAACAATACTGTCGAAGATTAGGTATATCTAAAATGTTGAAGAAAACCCGTGCGACTCTTAAAACATTTTAATTCGCTAAATGTAAGAGATTTCTGACAAAATGACGTATATTTTTTTCTGGACGATGCACGGAATTTCCTGGATACCGTGCACAGGCCTAATCTTCAAGAATCGGTAGTCAGACACCTTATTTAATGATCTCACTGTTTATTCACGGATATTTATTTCGATTAGGAAATATATTGACGCTTCATTTGATCCCTTACTTGTATGAAAATGTACGACAGAAAATAGACTGGCCGGTTATTTCTGCCAGTAAGTGTAATAATAGATTGGGGTTGATTTTGATAACGGATTTAAACTTACCACTTTCGGAGTGATTTATCAGAATAGACCTGCTTTTGGTAACGCTATAACGAAAAGATAACCTTTGAGCGATTTGTAACAAAAAAAACTTCTAAAGTATTGTCTTTTATCAAATAACGAATCGAGTTTTAGCTCCTCGTTACAATTTGACAAATCACTGAAGCGTTAAAATTTCTAAAACCATTCCATCTTTGCTTTGTCGTCAATGTCTTTTTATTGATGGAATTAGCAGTGGATTTTTCGTAATCGGATTTTGTATCTTTTCAACTGGTGTACGAAAATCATATGTCAAATCGGCCTGATTGAAATGTGGACAAAAGGCTGCCAACTCGTCTTACCTTTATTCGTTTTTAACCCCCGACGCAAAAAGAGAGGGGTGTTATAAGTTTAACGTGTCTCTCTGTGTATCTGTCTGTGGTATCGTGGCTCCCAAACGGATGAACTGATTTTCTTTTATTTTGTGTCATAGATAATTTTATCCCGGGTGTTCTTAGCCATGTTTTATGAAAATCTGTTCAGCCGTTCGAGGATCATTAGCTCATTTCTAGTTTTTTTTTTTATTTATTTATTAAATATTTTACAACGGAGTTTTACAAACTATATATATCGCCAAACTGCGAAACAGTTTGTTGGCGATCAAATGCACTCTTTTAAAATAATTTTAATCATAAATAATCATGCAACTTACAACTAAGACTTACAATTATTGATGTACAGTTTATGTGCTAGCAAAGGTGAATATTATAGGGGACAATATAGTTATTAGTTGATGAGGGGATCTGACTAACTTTCTTATATCCGATCGATTATAAATTTGGTACCGTGTTAGTTAAATAATATTGAAAGTATATGGTAAGTTTACCATGACCTGATCAGCCGTTTGAAGATCATTAGCTCTTTAATAGTTGATGAGGGCAACTGATTACCTTCCATATGTCCTATTGATTCGAAATTTGGTACCGTGTTACTTCAATGATATTGAAAGTATATGGTAAGGTAACCATGACCTGATCAGCCGTTTGAAGATCATCAGCTCATTTCTAGTTGATGAGGGGATCTGACTAACTTCCTTATATCTTACTCCTCCCAAGCTTATATAGGATCGATTCGAAATTTGGTACCGTGTTACTTCAATAATATTGCAAGTATATGTTAAGGTTACCATGACCTGATCAGCCGTTTGAAGATCATCAGCTCTTTAATAGTGGATAAGGAGACCTGACTACCTGCCATATGTATTCCTATCGATACGAAATTTGGTACCGTGTTACTTACATGATATTGAAAGTATATGGTAAGGTAACCATGACCTGATCAGCCGTTTGAAGATCATCAGCTCTTTAATAGTTGATGAGGGGATCTGACTACCTTCCATATGTCCTATCGATTCGAAATTTGGTACCGTATTACTTCAATGATATTCAAAGAACATGGTAAGGTAACCATGCCTTTAAATATGACATGTTGGGTAAGGTTAAGATTTCGAATATGGGTAATTAAATGGGATTAATTAGGCTCAATTACCACTGCGACAGAGTCGAAGCGACGAATTGCGTCAATTTTTGAAGTGAAAACTTCTTTAGCGGCGCTTCGCACTTTTTTAGGTGGGGAAAAAATGTTAAACTCGCATCAGTTGTCCCGTCAGATCTCGGATGAAGTATAGAAATGAATTTGCAAATAATCAATCCAAGTTAGAGCAGGCTCAATATATACGAAATTTCTAAAGTGTGATAGAGACCAAAACATCTTTTTTGTCTTTGTCATATGTGCACAACACACTTGACGTACTGGTTTTTGATCATTATTTAATAGCAAATCTTAAATGTATGAGATCTACATTTCGGATGACCGCTGTCAAAGTAAAAATCGCTATTACTTGAAAACTACTGACCTTAGACTACTCATGTGCTGAGACAAATGATAGGTCTCGATGTGATCTACATTTCGGATGACAGCTGTCAAACTAAATATTGCTATAACTCGAAAACTACTGACCCTAGACTATTCGTGTGCTGAGACAAATGATAGGTCTCGATGTGATCTACATTTCGGATGACAGCTTTCAAACTAAATATCGCTATAACTCGAAAACTACTAACCCTAGACTATTCGTATGCTTAGACAAATGATAGGTCTCGATGTGATCTACATTTCGGATGACAGCTGTCAAACTAAAAATTGCTATAACTCGAATTTTTCGCCCACCGTCGCGGATGCATGCGACTTACGTGCCCAGCCCAGTCGCAGCATTTTTATGCTACAAAAGCGAGCTGTTCGTGCAATTTATAAAATGAAGCCTAGATAATCTCTTCGAAATAAATTTTAAGAAATCGACATTTTGACTGTTGTGTCGCAATACATTTATGAGATTTAATATATGTTAAACGGAATATACATATTTTTGAGAAAAATTGTGACAGGCACGGTGTCAACATAAGAAACAAGAATCAACTTGAGAATAATCCATGGGATTAGGCTACGGTTCTAACAGGCTAATTCAAAATTAAAACTGACTTATGTTTGTTGTATATCAAAACATACTCGTATTTAAAAGAGCGCGTGGGTTTTTATTGTCGCTTCTTTTTTTCCCACTATGGCGCCACATTGTTTGTAAAGCGATGTAGTTAGCTGACGTCATTAAGAGATTTTAATATCCAACAATGAATAAACGATTTTGACTTTGACTTTGACCACTTGAGCCTGGCTGTCTTCCGACCCACGTCATCTATTTAAGATTTAAGATTACCGTCGCACTATTTGCTTTTAATTTTTTTAGGTATTGGCCTTTCTTCTGGCAAATACTATTAAAATTTATTAGGCAAATTCGATTCTGGCTCTCGCCGGCCGCTGCCGCGGCACGCTCGCTTCGCTCACTCGGCTCGTGGGTTGTGGTCGTAAGAGTACCCAACGGACCTGCTTTAGTCACGGTAGCTAAACCGAAAATCTACAATAAAAAAAAATATTGCGACCGCTTTCTAACCCCGACCCCTTAACCTAACCAAACCAAACCTCACCTAACCTAACCGATTTATAACCTTATTATGCACTTTATCGTATGCTAGGTCGTTAATCTGCAAATTACCTAGTTAATGTGCGAACTGAAACATTACAGCAAAAGTAAAAAGATCTCTCCAAGTAGTACAGTTTTTCAGAAATCTGCCTAAAACCTTTAGAAACACACTTAGTTTTGCGGTCCTTAAAATAGATCTTATTGCTTCCAAAAATATTATAGTTATATCGGAACCCTCAGCGTGAGTCCGACTCGCACTTGACCGGTTTTTTTATACAGCGTTTTAGAAGGCACGTGATTAGTACCTATATCCTTTCAAAGGGGGACTTATGATCAACGTTAGAGGTTACAATCGAAAGAAATTGAGATAAGTCGAGATACCTGCCCAAGAGTTTTGATATGCAAGAACTAGACTAGGTCACTTGGCTATTCCTGTAATACAAGTTTCCATGAAGGATAGCTCAGAAGAAGTTTGAGAAAGTTTGTCATCTCATTATAAATAATAGTGTAAGTTTTTGTAGAGGACAGGTTTATGCTAGGTGAAATAAGTGATGTAACCGAACACTAATGGATTTCATGGTAACTAAATTAGGAGCAAACATTTAACGGTCTGTTTTCGGCTAATTTAGGATTTAAGGGACGACGGTTTCCCAATAACTGTTAGACATTTATTAGTTTCGATCTACGATTTGAAATAATCGCTTTGATTCAGTTCAGACATATTGGGTCCTAATAAAATGTTTCTTACACCATGAAACTGAAGAACTCCTTTGAAACCTAGGTCGAAATACGAAAAAAGAATTTCAACTTCCCATAGAAACTGCCTCTCCTGATAGCGCATTTTGTATGAGAGGTCAAAAAACTTTTTTCTTATTGAATTGAAATCTATGTTTCTTGGGAAAAGTTGTTCAGTTTCATGGTCTAAGTAACATGGTAAAATTATGTTTACTATTTCGTTGGGACCCTATATTTCTGAAAGTTTTATTTAAAGCGCTGAGTTTAGAGAGTTAACTTATTAATTTAGTTGACTGAGCTTGAAAGATGAGTTGACTGAGCTCGAAATTTGACTATTTTTGACTTTTCGGTTTTCTTTATAAATGAGAAATACGTTTTTACATTAAAATTAAAAGGTTTTAGCTTAATTGTGAGGTGTTAGCATAAAGTCGTATCAACTCATCTTTTCGTGTGTCGTATAAAGACAGTGACAACGGATAAACTACACAGAACTACACTCGCCATAAAAAAAATCTAACTTTTGATTTTTCTGCCATACATTTTCATACAATAATGGGGTTAAAGTAAGCGTCAATGTTTTTAGCTAACGCATAAAGTACAATAACATCAACCTCTCTTCGCCCTTCATCATCCATCATCATATCGTGTGGATATCAAGGTCGATGACTGATCTCACAAACCCTGTGAGCGTGACCGACCAGAGGCCTCTGAAAAAAAAAATGAATCGCAGACTGACGTAGCTCTGTTGCTCTAGATCTATTTCAGTTATCTGAAACATACCTATAAAATGCGGCTTAATTCTTGGCTGGAACTTAAGAGCAGAATAAAGAAAGAGTATGTGCCTTTTTACGGACTTTTTATTTTAATAGACCATCTCAGTTATATGCAATTAACTGGATAAATAGTGTGTTAATTGCATATTTAAACGAGATATATGAAATACGTGGCTTTCTAACGAGAAAATAAGTTTCCACAGACATCTAACTGCAAAGAAACTTTCAGAGGGACGTAAATATTTAACTGAAGTTTTATACTTAATTCGAATTTCTGTTTTGTTGAACACTTGTAGCGTGCCCTCTTTCCAAGTGTCGTTTCCGCTACCGACCGTATAGATGGAGCTCTTAGTTATTGCAACTCGGTATCGTTTGTATTATAGTGTTTGTTTTTATAGAACCGGAACATTTTGATCCGTGTCTTCCAGTTGTCTCTTCAAAGTCTCTTCTAGTTCACCTACAAAGTATCTTGTAAAGTGTAATATAATAAATCAATAGTAAAATCAATACAGCGGCTTTCCCTTCTTCATAACAGTGAGGTCCCTCCTCGCTACCTCCGAGGACTCCTCGCTTCACACTTTCTGTTTTGTTCGCAAACATGCAGTTGCTAAAAAATTTCATTAAAGATAATGCTGTAGGTATTAAATCAATTGATGTCTCTTACTGTCACTTGTTTTGATGACACAGAATCAATTCATTTAAACGAGCTTTAATTTTAAAGATGTTTTATGGAAATGGCAGAAAGAGTTAGTAATAGATTTGAAGATGCTTGAACATTAAACAAGATTTCTGGAACTGACTTTTATTTAGACAAATCGATTGACGGTGTTGACGTGTAAGGTTTGACAAAAATTAGTAATAAATGTATTATTTAAACGTTGTTAGTAAATATTGTTAGGATTGTGAACAAATTGTAAACCAGTGACACAGTTTGGTAAACAAAAATATTTTGCGTCTAAAAATGCTTTTAATGTCTCATAAATATTATTTATGATTATATTATTGGAGATGCTAGCGGATAGATTTACATGTTTTCACGATGAAGGACGGTATAATGCAATTCCGGTGGTTTTTTCATACTAACAGTTACACGCGATTTCGTCCGTGTGAAATTAATAAGATGAAACGCATTTTAGTGTGAGTAGGCACAGTAACAAAAACATAGGCTATATTCTGCATCTGATCGAGGTTTGATTTAGACTAGATTTAATAAAAAATGTTGACAAAACCTGAGGTAAACATTTTTTATGTAACTCGGTGGACATAACAGGAATTGACATACAAATCATAATACACTAAATTTTAATTCACATTTCGATCCTTAAGTCTTTAAAAGTTATGCTAATTTTCTGTCCAGGCCCACCTTTTTGCGTGGCGTGGGCACACTGGACGAGTGCTAGGGCCTTATGGTCCAACTAACTCCTCATCATCATCACATCAACCGAAAGACGTCCACAGCCGAACATAGGCCTCCCCTAAAGATGTTCATGACGACCGGTCCTGCTCTGCTCGCATCCAGCGGCTTCAACTTTGATTAGATCGTCGGGGGTCCTTGTGGGGGCCTGTCCACACAAATTCAAACACGAACTAACTCCTAGTTCTTGCTATATCAAGAACTAACCGATAAACGTGTTTAAGTTTTCTGTATTTTTTTTTATTTTTTATGATCTTTTAAGCAAAGTGCCTATCTAGTTGCCTACGCGGTAGTGCATTAACCTATCCAAACTAATATAATAAATGCTGTCTTTCTTTCTGTTACATTACTGTCTGTCCGTTACACTTTCACGTCTGAACCGCTGAACCGATTTAGATTAAGTTTGGTATGAAGATAGTTTGAATCATGAGGAAGGACAAAGGCTTTTTTTTCTGAATTCCACGTATAAGAAGTCGCATGAACATTAATGATTAGATATTTAGCTTTGGCCAGAGGCGGCTCGTGACATTTTTTAATGGGTGTGCACAAAAAAATTAAATACTTAAATAAATTTACTTACCTACCATTTATTGATGAAATATTTTTTATGGCTTTATTGTTACCTACATATTATGCGCGCCAGCGCCAGCTCCAAATACCAGACACGGGAAACAAAACAATTTAATTATAACCGCACATCCAAGGTGTTTTTAAATATTGTTCTAATTTGAAAACACGATTAAAAGTGAATTTTTGTACTACATTTTTGAACTAGCGCGATTTCAGATTGTGGCGGCCCCTTTTCATTGAGTTCAAGTCGTATTTAGTCGTAAAGTCTTTTTCGCATTTTTTAATGTAAACGACACTGTATTCGTCCATTTTTACAGTAATTAAGCACGTACACTATTAAAAACAATTATTTCTAAATTTTCAAGCAACATTGCGAACAGTAAGTAGTAACTGAAAGCTGTATACGAAAAGTTTGTTTACGTATGATCGGCAACAGCGGTCATGGCATATGGCATCGCGATCTGGCAACGTAGCCTTGAGCAGCGCTCCTGATTAGGCTAATTTCTCATAGAAAATCTTTTGTTTCACGCGCTCGAGCGTGTTGATGTTTCTCTTTCACACTCATTGAATTCTGTATAAGGAATTGTACTGAAGATTTCTTCATAGGAGCGGAATCGCTGGCGATCCACTTGGTACAACTTGACTACGTATTTGTTGCGTAATTATTTCTTAGGCTATTATAAATGTATACAACGTATAGGGTTATGAAAATAGGTATGTAATCGTATGTAACTTAACTAGGTAGGTAATACATCCTAAGTTTGAGTTTTGTGAAAGAGGGAGTGCACTGCACCAGTGCTCTTTAGGACGAGCCGCCTCTGGCTTTGGCTAATAGACACGAACATAATTTACGTAAAGTGACTCGATGGAGGATTGACTGAACATGATTTCAATCAATTTCAGGAGAGCCCCCAAAATCAGGGTGCTCAGGGCCCCAGCATGGTCTAATGCGGCCCTGTTTCTGCTAAGTTTGGAAAGAGTAAAACCACAAGTAAAACATTCAAACTTACACACTTCCACCTTTATTAAAACTAGTGTGATAGTATCAAACAATAAACCAGAAAATATATTGGAGCTCCGTCAAATACAGTCCTAATCTAAATTATCTTAAAGTATCTTCTTGGTTTATTAATGATCTGTTAAAATATTTAGAATCGTCGAAATCGTGAACATCGTGAAACAACTTAACATAAATTGACTGAACTGGGTGTGTCGTTTATAACATCAAAGAAGTTTCTTACTAACATTAAAATTGCTAAATGCCATTCTGGAGAATGAATGGTAATTTCATAACTTGTTTTTTTGGTATTATTGCTTACATATTTTATTTCTGTCAATTTCAGCTTTGAATTTGGATCTACGTGTTGAAGGTTCAAAGTTGAAAATGACCACAAATGATGTAATGGTCTAGTTGCACAAAGTATATTTAAAAGAGCATTCAAATCTATAGCTGTTACTGTCTTTTTCATCAAAACAGAAAGTGACAGCAATAGATTTGACAGAGATTCAACTCTAAAAAAGCCGTGTGAAACTGTCTTATATGATATACGAGTAAGAGGAAATAACCCTCCTGTTTTGGGGCAGTCGGGTAACAATATTGAAATTACACCACACCACACCACACCAAGAAAATATTCTGATACATTCACGAGCTACAAATAAGTTTATTTCAGTGAACGTTTTCCGAAACCCTTGTTTCGTTCAGATAAGTTTACCGCAAGTCACAATGAAGGATCAGTCGGGGCTAGGGGTAGCATAGTTTTTGAGAAATCCAAACAAAAGTCCAAAAATAACAAAAAAAAGCCTGTACATAAATAAAGAACATTTAAGCAAAAAAAATATCTAATTATTATCACAGGTTATACGGGATCAATGGACAAAAGCGCAAAACAGATTTCTGTATTCTATGAAAGAAAAATCTAGTTGTAAATACTTGTATGTAGTATAGTAAATATTGAAAACAATACCGCACAAGGTCGGGACGGAAGACCATGAGAGGACAATATGACAATATGTCCGGGCAAATACGGACGTTTGGTAACCCTAGTTGGGACTGTCATCGCTTTTATCGTATAGGCCCAAAGTAGACTTATAAATGACGTGATGACTTGAGTTATTCAGTAATCTGGATTTGAATAACCACACTGAATTAGTACTTGCCCTTTTTAGGGTTGTGAACAAAAATGGCAAAAATGGAACCCTTACGGTACGACTTCGTCTGTCTGTCTATCACACTTGTATATCTCAGCAGCCACTCAAGCTATAGTCTTGAAATTTGGAATAGTTTTAGAATATGATTGCCCAACTGAATTGCAAATAAAAGAATCATGAAAATATTATAAACATTGCATAAGGGAGCCAAATTTTAAATTATCTTTACTTGGTCAAATTGTGTATCATATAAAAGAGCTTTACTTGTACATCTCAAAATAGATTTTTGTATGTTTTTACGACTCTTAGTTTTCAAGTTATAATGAAAAATGTCAAAAAAATACCATTTCTCCGAAGTTTGCGAAACGAAAAATCTGAATTAATTATAGTCGATAGAGGTTTATGCAAGTATTACAGCAAAAATAAAACGATCTTTCTAAGCTGCATAGTTTTTTAGAAATCTGCAAAATATCTTTAGTGAGAAATTTAGTTTTGCGGTCCTAAAAATGGACTTTATTGCTTCCAAAAATACTATAGGTATATCGGAACCCTCAGCGCGCGAGTCTGACTCGCACTTGACAGGTTTTTATTTTTATTATTTGCTTCAATTTCAGCTGCTTTAGTTCAAAGAATGACTGAGAAAATTTTAAACGAATGTCACGTTTTATGATTATTAGTATATTATTAGTATTATGATTCGAGGGTAAAACCAATATATATTTTAGATAATGATCTATTTAACTTGAATCAATCAACAGCACCACTTGGTTTTGAACTACGTTTCAAAACACAAAGCTCGTGTAAGTTGAGCTTCCTTACCTCAAGTTTGAAACAGAGTTACAGTTGAAGTTCTAAAAGTAAAAACTAATTAAAATTCTTAAGAGGATTAGTTTGTTAAACTTTCAAAACATATACAATGTAATATTTAGAACGCACCTACATTGTGGTACTATTTTGGCCAATAAGGGTAGGACCGGACGCAGCGTATCTTGCGCGACGCAACTTGCGCCGCCATCTGTCAACTTCGTTTATTTAAGTGTCTTTTTAAGGTGGGTACTGTTGGTAATTTATTTTTTAGACAGAAATCTATTTACAAGAAAAATGTTACCGGCATGTTGGTTTTTCCTCGTGCGTCAGCGCCATCCAGTGGACATTTCAAAAGATGGTGCGACGACGCACCGTTCACACCACGCGCAAGATACGCTAGAGCGCTGCGTTACACAACGTTACGCGTTACGCACGCGAGTATGCAAAACATCAGCTGCGGCCACATTTGGCGTAAGTTGCACGCTATTACGCGGCGCAAGATACGCTGCGTTTAGACCGACCCTAAAAGTGGTTATTACTTTGTTATGCCGGGTGTTATTTAAAGAAGTGCAATCCTTCAATCCGCAAGGAATCATGGGAGACCATGAAACTGAATAACTTTTCCCAAGGAACGTAGGTAATGTGAACAAAAAATGTCCACTCCCAGTTGGTCACTTATATTACACAAGTATTTGACTATGAAGTTATTTTACTTTTTTATTTACTATATTCTTATTTATTTGATGTAACAAAACTAACCAACCAGAAGTAAAAAGTTACACATCAAATTTATTTACCTACTTTTGGCTATTACTGAAGCATAAAACAGCTACGCAAAACGCACCGTAAATACACATTTAATTTTATCACTTACATTTATAAACACGAATGTAATATCACGGGTGCATATGGGTTAACATTTTTTTGTATTTAGACCTATGATCCTAGGAGAAAGTTGTTCAGTATCATAGGTAGACGCAGTTACATTTTTTTTTTTACTATGTATGGGCTTACTCTTGACCTCGATCTAGCCTTCAGGACAGAGTTGAGGCGACAATGGAACGAGCTTGCCCAGAAGAAGCCTATTCACTCGCGACTTAAATAGATTCGGGTTATAAGAGCTCGGGAACACAGACGCAGGCAGAGAATTCCACTCCTTAGCCGTGCGCATTATAAAGGATGTTTCAAAGCGCTTTGTGCGGATGTGTGGAATATCAACCAAATATGGGTGATATCCTGCGGTGCGTCTGGATTCCCGATGGTATAGAAGGGGGATGGCGGAATAAGCTCATGGAGCTCTTGGGCACACTCTCCGAAGTACAATCTGTAAAAGACCGACAGACATGCAATTTTGCGCCGGTGGGCTAGGCTGTGAAACTTGGTTTTGACTAGCATCTCATCACCAACGAGCTTCTTGGCTCTGCGATCGATCGAGTATAGAGCGGCTAGTTGGTATTTGGCTGAGCCATCCCAAAGGTGGCAGCAATTCTCCATGCACCGGACCGGACCGGACTTGTGCTTTGTATAAAACTAGCAACTGTCCAGGAGTGAAATACCGCTTAACCTTATTGAGGATACCCAACTTTTTGGCCGTAGTTTGAGCTTTTGACTCAATGTTGGCGCCGAAGTACAGGTATCCCACTACCATACTCTATAGTGACGCGAAAGTCTTAAGTGTAAGACGCCTTTACATACTCAAGGCAGTTTTGTCTACACATAAGGAAATGTTAAATTCGGACGATAGTGATACATTAATCAGCAAGAGTGCAAAAACCAACTTTGCAACTCGATTTCCGCCATTTATGTTCCCCTTCATTTACAATAAAATGTTAAAAGTTCTCGACATGAGACATATGTCAGTAACTGAAGTAAAAATTAAAGTCAAACAACAACTATTAAGTACGTGGGACACTCAGAAATATTTGCGACACTAAAAAAAATTGTTCTACAGGTACATATATTTTTATTAAATCTTTTCAAAGTACTCTCCACCAGCCTCTATACAAAGATTCATGCGTCTGAACCAGTTTTCAAAACACTTTTTCCAGTCCGCCGTAGACACCTCGTTTACAGCCTGCTCGAACGCAGCCAGCGCATCTTCCGGCGACGAAAATTGTATCCCCTTGAGCTGATTTTTTATTTTTGGAAATAAAAAGAAGTCACACGGTGCTAGATCAGGGCTGTAAGGAGGGTGACCCAGGAGTTTGACTGGTGTGCTGTCCAGGAAGTCCCTCGTTTTGAGCGCGGTGTGTGCAGGCGCATTGTCGTGGTGGAGCAGTAGTCCGCGGAGCCCTGTGTTTGGTCGCTTGTTGCTCACAACAGAAAAAACTTCTGGTAAACATTTGGTAGTATACCATTCGGCGTTGATGCTTCTTTGATCTCGTAAGGGAATTGAGGCCAAGTGGCCAGTCAAATTAAAAAAGCTGGCGATCAAAATCTTCCCCCCGCTTCGAGATCGCTTCACTTTGGTAGGCGTTGGTTCATTTTGAAACACCCAAACTGTCGACTGGCGCTTGGTTTCTGGATCGTATTGATAAATCCAGGACTCATCACCTGTTACGATGTCGTAAACACGCCGAGACGAGCCTGCTTCAAATTTGTTCAGCATATCACGGCACCATTCCACCCGGGCCTGCTTCTGAGCGTCGGTGAGGTAGTGCGGCACCCAGCGCGATACTATCCTCCTCACGCGAAGATGCCCGTGTAGAATCTCGTGAACGCTTCCCGATCCAATCTTTAATATGTGCTGAATCTCCTGATATGTAATTCGCCTATTATCTTGGATTAAATTTTTCACTGCTAGCACGTTTTCTTCCGTAATAGCCGTCAAAGGGCGACCGCTTCTTTCTTCATCCCCCAAGGTTGGTCGACCGCGCCTAAATTCGTTATACCAACGATACACGGTTGCCTTGGAGGGGCCTTCATCCATAAATGCCATTTGAAGTCTATCGAACGATTCATCCGGTTTCAGGCGACACTTGAAATCGTAAAAAATCATAGCTCTAAAATGTTCCCGGCGCAGATCCATTTTTCAGTAAGACACGATACTTTGAATTGGCTCGCAAAAAATGTGGAGGGAAATTTTGAAAATGGAACACACATATTTTTACTTACAAGTAATCATATTTTCGAAAAAGATTCTGACCGGCCAGTCTCCCATATATAAAAACTATTTTTCGCAATACTTTCTGAGTGGCCTGGTATGTCCTATGAACTGACGGAAAATATGCTGATTCCCTTAAAATAATGACGCTTGCATAGAAACACACACACATACACACACAAACACATACACAAACATTAACACACACACACTGTTTTCGTTTTTATATTTTCTTTTTATTTTATTATTGTTTTTCCAATTAGGTACTATGTAACTTACATCAATAAATTAATTGTTTCTTTTCAAGATGTGTCCAAATGTAAAATGCTTTTGTTATGATAACCGCAAAACAGGCTTTGCCTAGTGTGGGTATCATAGTTTTAACAATTTTTGTAATTCTGGACTTTTAAATAAATAATTTTGTATTTTTGTATTTCTATTAAAGTTCAGGTTTGCACACAGCTTCATGCCAAGAAGCTCGAGGCTGTCGGTGACCGGTACAGATGTACCTCGAAAAGTAGGAGCCAGATTGAATGGACTCCTTTTGGCGGTGAACAGACACGCCTGTGTTTTGGTGGCTTTGAAACTCACCAGATTTTTGTCACCCCAGTCGGAGACAAGACTTAAGGTTGAGTTTATACGCTCTACCATGGCCTCTCTCGAAGAACGTATTTCGTCACTGCTGGGTTTTGCGCTTGACATATATCTCTCGACGACAGTACTGGCATTTATTAACATCCTGTATATTTTATATAGTTGTTATTTCTGCTTGCAGAAACACTTGTGTTTTTAAGATGTGATACCTAATAGTAAAGAAAATGTTAACCCATTTCGTAACTACTTATTCCCACCCAGCCAAAAATAACTTCAAGGGTATTCAAAATCTGTTTAACAGAAGTGGCTCTTATTTTTTTTATAGTTTAGCCCTTCAGCCCTTTTACCTACCTACTTAGCATAAATTGATTCAAACTGAAGTATTTGTCAACTTCAATCCTGTTGATAGACAGCGGCGTCTTTCTGCGTAACAAACTACCATACATTTTGCAACGCGAGCAAGCGTGGTGACAATGCTATATCCTTCCAAAAATATACCACACTTACGTATTTTGAAAATTATGGCCCAGCAAACATGATGATTGTGTCTAAAGTTATGAAAAACAGCTTATTCGTAATGTAAATAAGGATAGGTGAACGAATGCTTAGCAGAACACACTAATGAGAAATTTCACACAAAGTAAACAAGTTTTAACATTCTGTTTTGATGTTGTCTTCCAGCACAGTGGTTAGGTAAAGGGACCTTAACCACAGAATAAATTAATTACTATCATTCAGGACGGACATTCTCTGCCCTGGTCAGTCAACAAAAAGTGGTCAAGTGCATGTCGGACTGGCGCGTTTTTTATACACTTCTGCGTGATGGCGCGTCTATAACAAAGACGGTATTTTTACCTTAGTGGTACGGAACCCTCGATGCGTGAGTCTGACTTGCACTTGGCTGATTTTTTAAGAGTTGTGACAGCATTTTAGATTTGTAATATATAAGCACGGTCGACCAATCTGAATCATGATCCGGCTTAAGGTGGTTGCAGAGCAGAAGTGCTGCCACTTTGAGAAATAAATTTATTGCGTCATAAATACAAAACATTTAATAAGGATTGTTTGATTGGCGGCAATTTGGGGTAGTTCTATATTTTATTATCCATCACATCACATCTTAGCTTCTCATGAATAGCTTTGTATTGTAAAAGTGCCAAAAACGGCCACTTTTAGCACTTTACCAATACAATGCTATAAATAATAAGCTAAGCTATGATGTCATGGGTTATAACATATATAACTACCCTATATTGCCGCCAAACGAACAATACTACTGAAAAGTTTTGTATTTGCGACGCAATAAATTTATTTCTAAAAGTAAGGTGCTGCCACCCGGCAACCGCCTTAAGCTTATAGTTTCGTGCATACATTCAAATAAAAGTACGGTCAACCGCACGTCGGTAAAAACTTTTTCAACTCTATTACCACGCCATAAGGTCCAAAAGTGTTTCTACTGACGTGCGGCCGTGTGTACCTTAGTTGAGTTTCGCGTAAACATTCATTGCAAAGGATTCACCTTATTGATTTGACAATATCCACCACCTTATGAAAGTTCAACTAGATGGCGCTGCTGATCATCGTTGGGAAAATGGAAACACTGATACATAAACGGTCAACCATTATGGTGGCTACTGTCAAATGTCTGTCATATAGGTATTTTCTTCTAAAAAAGCTTTATTTATTTTACAAAGCCATAAAAAGAAATTACCAACAGTGATGAGCGTGCTACCTATAGACACTTGGCTAACGTCATGAAAAATTGCCTATTTCAAACAATTTCTTGTCAAAAAAGGTCGCGAATCAGTTCGACTCACTTTATCCGGTTGTGGTTAGTATTATCTAGTACTATTACCAATTCTGTGGTATTATCTCCTTCAGAGAAGAATAACTTAGTAAATAATTAAAGTCGAGGTTTCGCGGGAGTAAATAATTAGTTCGTTGACCGAGGTTAAAACTTCCCACTGAATTAGTTAAACAGTAACAAACGAATACGGCAATAAATATCAATTAGGTTTGTTTAAACACGAAAAAAGAAACTACGGAATCGCTACAAATTAAACTTTTGCAAACGTGTGTTTATGCGCCGGATAACGTGTTTACTTTTGACACAATATCATCAATCACCTTATCAATCACCATCATATCAAAATTTTGACTCAACAAAATCTTTACGATGAAAAAAAAAATCCGGCCAAGTGCGAGTCGGACTCGCGCACTGAGGGTTCCGTACCACCACATAAACATAATTGTATTAGTTGAAATTTCAGTAAGTTAATGTGCTAGATTTTTTTAGTACGACACGCGCTTGACAAAATTTTATTATTTGTTGTTATTTTATAGCTTATGCACTATAAACATACCAATTTTCAAGTTTGTAAGTGTTCCCGTTTTTAAATAGAACTAAAACAAAAATCGCCTCAGCGACCATCCAACTTGACCCCTCTCTTATATGAATGTTCTTGAAACGGGAGCTCACCACAATTGGTTACCATTAGTTGTGAGAAAAGTTGTAATATTTAATGATTTCAGACTTTTCCCATTATTTGTACTGTGAGACCTAGCTTCTTGCCAAATTTCATAATTTTAGGTCAACGGGAAGTACCCTGTAGGTTTTGCATTTTTGAATAAATGTATGGAGATGAGGACATAAAATGCCATATGTTTTGATTGCGTCGTTGTAAAAAATTGAAATTTTCAGATCTTGTGTGGTTCATAGATCCTAATATGTGGTATTAATTTCAACCCTGATACCTTTACCTGTTCGTGAGATAAAGGGTCTTGACAGACAGACAGACGGACGGATAACAAAGTGATCCTATAAGGGTTCCGTTTTTTTCTTTTGAGGTACGGAACCCTAAAAAAACAAAAATATAACTTTAGATGAAGCTAAATAAAATAGAAACGATTTAAATATTTTTGGTTGTGGTCTGTTTGATTGGTTTTCCATTACTTACAAATTGGTACCGATTGAAAGTGCCTTTGCACACCACCAATGAGCATTATTAATCGCAATCGGACACCGAGGGTTCCGTACAAACCTGTAGGAGTATAAGTAAAAGTTATGGTATTTTTATTGCATTTTTTTATATTATGTGATGTAACTAAAAATTTAAGGTTTTCGGAAATGCCCTTTATGAGTGCTATAAAACGTCGCTTCATGCCAAATTTCAAGATTATAGGTCGGCTGGAAGTATCCTTTAGGTTTTGATTCCTTTGCGAATAGTTGCGAGTTTCAAAATATGCGTCTTAAATTGCTCTATCTCTTGATTGAGTTGAAACAGAAGTTTGATTTTGTTACAGCTTAAGGTAATTATAGACCTGAATATTTCATATGAATTTCCTCTTACCTCTACGCGTTCATGAAATGAGGAAAAGGGTAGTAAGTTTAAAATTATTAAAAACATTTTTAATTAATGATATAACTAAAAATTTATGCTTTTTGCAATTTTTCCTTTATCTGTGTTTTAAAATTTTTAGTTTTTGAATTTTTCCTTTATCCCAAATTTCAAGATTTCAAGTACCCTTTTTGATTCCCTTGCGAGTGTCGAAAAGCTCGAAAATTTGCGGCATAAACGGCTGTATCTTTTGATTGCGTTGGCTTAGAAGTTTGATTTTTTCACAGCTTCAAATGTGAGTGAGAAGGAGACCTCAGTTTTTGGTATAAATTCGAACGTGATTCCTTTATTCCTGAGAAAAACAGACAGACAGACAGATGGACAACAGAGTGATCCTATAAGGGTTCCGTTTTTCCTTTCGAGGTACGGAACCTTAAAAAGATATGATAGTAGGAAGCAAGGGTTGGAAGTTTAAAACGTGTCTAGTAGTATATGTTTTCTGTACACACAGCCGCACATCAGTAGAAACACTTTTGGACCTTATGGCGTGGTAATAGAGTTGAAAAAGTTTTTACCGACAAGCGGTTGACCGAACTATATGCAAACTAATTCGTGGGCACTCTTTGTCTTTAAATATTAAAGGGTGTTTTTTAAAAGTTTGGTAAATGTTAAATTAGTCACACAAAAATAACGGCCATGGTATTGCCATCCACGGTCGATGGAAAAGTGTTGGCCTGCCACTTGTGTTTTATCATGATTTCGTGGGAACCATTCCTAGAAGAGTCATCAGTCATCACACGGTATTGTGTCGTGTTAATAAAGGAACAATACTCCGCAAATTACGCTCATCGCTTTTTCTGCAATCAATTGATTATAGAGGAACGAAGAATTCAGAATTAAGAATATCAAACTAAACATACTTATTGCCAATTTACGGCCACATTTTCAGATTACGCTTCATTCGAGCCAGCCGGCACCCATATGCCCGAAATCATCTTTAAACATTAATGGCATAAAATTGCCTTTTAAATAAAGTCAACAGCGTGACTATCAAGATTATTATCACGTGTTAAATATTTTTTATTTAAATAACTCCAAACACTTTTGCTGTTAAATATACTTCAGTACCTGGGCGACCAAGCTCCGCTTTATAATAGCCGCCTCAACATTAAAATATTATCGGGAGAGCAAGCTATGCTACCCGCCAACAGATGGCGCTGTAGGTTTTGTCTAAAACGCAGAACCTATTTTAAACAAATGCTTAAAAACAGGGGGAAAACCAATTTTTCCAGGTGAGACCTAGCGATTTTACCCCGAAAACCCCCGTGTGGTAAATTTCACCGAAACGTTACAGCAGTTTTCGAGAAACCGATTACAAATATATAATAGATGTACTTACAAATATTTATAATATACATAGTTTAAGAAATAGTAAAAGTTATAGACAAAAAAAACATTGGTTACAGTTGGCACTGGGAGCAGTTGAACAAGGGGGAGTTCAAAGTGGG
The DNA here is from genome assembly GCA_947532105.1 of Athrips mouffetella. NCBI lineage: Eukaryota > Metazoa > Arthropoda > Insecta > Lepidoptera > Gelechiidae > Athrips > Athrips mouffetella. The sequence goes on from OX383963.1 coordinate 18,736,326, forward strand.
TGCAGTTGCCACTAACGCGTATTATTTAATTTTTTAACTCGTACAAATCAGCCTTTATATATGACATCGCAAAAAAAATCGTCAAGTATATGAACTTCTGCGGAATTTAAGATTCGCTGAATACAAAACGGACGAAGCTATTACTTAGCAAATTACTTATTCAAATTGATGATTTCGCCAATTGATGTTTAACCGACCATTTACATAATTTGTGTCTAATCAGTAACTTTAAAAGTCAATTCAGTAAAAGAGCAAAAATAGTACAGGAAAATTTAGGACCAGTAAATTTGCCACTTTTACGGGGTTGTACAATACAGGCTGTTAAGATAAATAGTCCGTTCCTTCAAGGAGTTAACTCAATGCTGTTATTCGTTAGCCGCGCCATACATTTCGCCCGCACTACTGAGCTGTCGCGTGGGTACTTTAGGAATGGCATTCATTCATTAATCCCATCCCAATCCCAATTATTCCAAGTAATAATATAAATGCAATAGTAACTCTGCCTGTTACCTTATTACGGCTGAACCGCTGAACTGATTTTGATGGATATGCAGATAGTTAGAGCCATGGAAAAGGACATAGGCTATACCTTCTTTTTTTCACGTGTACGATGTCGCGAGCAATAGCTAGTTCAAATAATTAATTGCTCGGGTCGTTTGGTAATGGGATATATATTATATTTTTTTAGATAACGGGTCCCATAGCGACTGAGTTACCCTACGCTAACACCCTGTATGGGCTGTATGCAGTGTAGATAAAACAAAGTCCATTATTACTTTATCCCTTCTGCGGTTTATTTGTTGTTTGCACCAATAAACAAGACCGTACGTGCAAATTGAACTAAAACGGAACTTGATCTACGTGCAGCTTTACGGCGTCCTCTGGAACAGTTAACTTCAACCAGACTGCGCTCAACTGTCTCTCAACTTGAGGTTCAACTTTAGCTATGGCTGTTTACTGCTCAATTTGGAGGTTGAGTGGTGCACATCACAGTTGGACGAAATTTCGGCTTCTTTTGAGCAGTTGCGAAGTTTTAAACCATTTTTAGCTTGTGGAACGACACTTGAATAGTAAAAACCGGCCAAGTGCATGTCGGGCCACGCGTAATGTAGGGTTCCGTAGTAAAGTTGCTCTAGGAATTATTATTTATAAGCAGGTATTGATTTTTTTATTAACTTTTTCTTTTTTAACGACGAGCGACGTCCAATACAACGCTGATAGCTAATGTTATTGCTTTAATTTTCAGTTTTTGAACTATAACTCCTTAACCTGTAAAGCCTTCTTAGCCATGATAATTTTCCATTTAATTTCATCATATACGAGTGTCGGTTAAAAGTCTGCTTTTTGAATTTTTGCGCTTTATTTGGATAGTCGAAAGTTTGCAAGCAACACCGATGCAGTGGTCCAGGCTCCGCCAATCGTCAAATTAGTACTGAATTTCTACACTATTATTTTTGTCGAAGTTGGACGACAGAGATGGCGCCAATCTCTTCCTCCCATCTCATTCTTCATACGACATATAACTACTACTACTTGACAACTTGGGCTACTTATTATGTTTGTTTAAAATCCAAGATTTTTTTACCAGGACGTACGAACGTACCTAGGCGAACGTACCAGGACCAAATTCAGGACGTTCTGAATAATGGCCAGGTTAAAAGTACCCTAAACCGACGAGCATGTATGAAAGGATTGATGAAAGTACAGGAAGCAAGGGAAGTATGTCAAGATCGTAGCAGGTGGACGACTGTGGTCTCTGCCTACCCCGACGGGAAAGAGGCGTGATGTTATGTTATGTTTTTTCTGATTTACGCAAGCTTTTTCGTAATGGATAGCACCAAAGAGCGACGAAGATATCTATATCACTTAACAAATGTTATGCTGAAGAATTGGGGGTCAATATCCCCGGATATTGGCGGAAAACTTAGTTACCGCACAAGTAAACAATATCGATGGATGGATAGGTTCTGGTTTCATATAATGGAAGCTTAGAGCAACGCGTGTCAAATCGCCGCAAGTTTGTGTAGCTCTATGAATGGAAGAGATATTTTGTTTGTCTTTTGCAAGATTTTTGCAAGTATTCTATAGTTCCACGAATCGAAATTACGCTGGGCGGAAAAAAAAACTAGATGCAATATGTTTTTCTCCGGTATCTAAGAAAGTGTTACTCGTATAGAGGAGGTCCTAGACAACTTTGTCAAAGATATCAAATGTTTAAAGTGTTCTAAAATGTATAAGGCCATCGCTGGTCGAAGTTCTTTAATTTCATCATCAAAATTTACAACTTTATTATCTTCAAATTTATTGCATACAGTTAAGGTTTAGGAGGATAAACTGGTCAAATGCAAGTTGTACTCGTGCACCGTGGGTTCTGTACCATCGATAAAAGTTGCCGTGGGATTGGTAGGTCCAATATTATAATTTATTTATTTTTTGTAGAAATAAAGATGTCTACCATTGATACGGCCACTATAAATGTTAGTAGGTTAGTGAACTTATCAGAAATTTGGAAATTATTGATAAATCCGTTGAATATAAGAGGTCTTTACCTATGAAATTGCCGAAATTTTCTTACAGATTAATGGGATCATAATTCCTATAATTCTAATGCAATTTTTTTCATTTGTCTTACATTTGAAAGTTGACTTCAAGGTTATCAATTTAAGCATAAAATATTTTTTTTATTTTTAGTTTGATATATAAAATTAAAGGTTCGAAAATTGTTCGTCTTAAATGTCGTCCGATTTCATCATTAGATTTGTTATATTTTTATACAGATAATGTTTTTCTAAAATTAAATTTAAGCTTCTGTTAGCTTAATGTCTTCCAAATAATGCTAAAAAAAATAAAAAAATTAGATTTATAATTCCTAAGAAAAATTCAAAAATGTTAGTACTGAAAATTGAGTTTACCTAAAATTCGCCATACAAAACGGCAATTTCATAGGTAAAGACCTAATATGTTTTCATAGACAATGGTGTCGATTCTGACGGACCCAAACTAAAACTAAACTGAATTTAACAAGTATAAAAGTGTTACTGTCATTGTAACCCCTCTATAGCGCGAAAAAAAGGCAGCAACATTTTTAAACCTGTCAAATTTATCTATTGGGTCTACCAGAATCGACACCAATAACTTAAATTGACTGGGATTTACATGAGATATCAGAACTTCTTGTGCTAGAGGATTGCGTTGTGAGACTTGCATTTTTGTACATTAATATTTAATGTGATCCAGTTTACAAGTATTGTATTTATCTTACCTTAGTATAAAAATAAGTATGCTCGCCAAATTTAACAACAGTATGTTCAAGAATAAAGTGTTGGATTCCTCGAAGACGTTAACAGATTGGCAAATTAGTCAGTGTTGGTGAGAAACGGCGTCTCAATGCAAACAAACATCTCTGGAATAGAATTGGAGATATTTCCAATTTCTCTACCTATAGTAGTTAAGAATAACTTCTGTCTATAATTAAAATTTATATTTAGTTCAGTTTATTAATAGATCGGTTTGTTCTATTGGTGTGAAGAGGCTACCGGGTAACAACATGAAAATAAAAAAGCATTCTGCGCAGATCATGAATATGCAAAGTAAAAAAACCGGCCAAGTGCGAGTCGGACTCGCGCACTGAGGGTTACGTACCACCACATAAACAAAATTGTATTAGTTGAAATTTCAGTAAGTTAATGTGCTAGATTTTTTGAGTCCGACACGCGCTTGACCAAATTTTATTATTAAGTGTTCCCGTTTTTAAATAGAACTAAAACAAAAATCGCCTCAGCGACCATCCAACTTGACCCCTCTCTTATATGAATGTTCTTGAAACGGGAGCTCACCACAATTGGTTACCATTAGTTGTGAGAAAAGTTGTAATATTTAATGATTTCAGACTTTTCCCATTATTTGTACTGTGAGACCTAGCTTCTTGCCAAATTTCATAATTTTTCGGTCAACGGGAAGTACCCTGTAGGTTTTGCATTTTTGAATAAATGTATGGAGATGAGGACATAAAATGCCATATCTTTTGATTGCGTCGTTGTAAAAAAATTAAATTTTCAGATCTTGTGTGGTTCATGGATCTTAATATATGGTATTAATTTCAACCTGATACCTTTCCCGTTCGTGAGATAAAGGGTCTTGACAGACAGACAGACAGACAGACAGACGGACAACAATGTGATCCTATAAGGGTTCCGTTTTTTTCTTTTGAGGTACGGAACCCTAAAAATCGCAAAAAGTCACAACCACAGGCAGGATTCGAACCTGCGTCTTCTCTGTCAGTACCGGAGACGCTTTTCCAACTAGCCTACAGTGGTCCTGCTCGATATTGTGAAATAACCACAAACACACCAAGTAGAAAAAGTCACAAACACACCACCAAACCACAATCATGAATATGAACAAATCTTCCAAAGAAATAAAAAAACACTACAGTGCATGGCTACAGTTTATAGATTTAGATTTATTTATTTCACTCTATCAATTTCATGATTACATTAATTATTACATTAAAATATAATATGTCAGCGGATAGGGTGATCGTCAGTAGGATAAATGTCAAACTTGTATACAAAATAAATGTCAAACTTAAAATTATAATACTCGTAATACATGTCAAAATTATAAAAACGATAACTAAATATACAATGTCAAAATTAAATAAAACTTTGCTACATAATGTAGTCAGATCAATTTTACAGCATTAAATTCATTTAAAGTATAAAATTCTTTATCCAATAAAAGATTCTTCATATGGACAGTTATCAGTTATAATCCGTTTCAGGGGTCAATGCCAAGTCTTACCAACACATTTTGCAGCCATAGAACCAGACAAACCACCACGAACCAGACGAACCAGAAGTATATTTGAAGGAAAAATAACATTAATTTACAAACTTTTTTATTAGGGCAGCACCCCGATTTTCTTTTAATTTTTATTATTTGCTAATACAGCGGCAACAGAAATACCATAATCTTAGAAAAAATCAATCGTTACTATTACGGTTTATGAGAAACAGTCTGCTGACAGGCAGGTATGTCTGTCCGCCTACATCCCGTTTTTCACCCTTTAGGTACAGAACTTGTGTTGTGATACTTTAACTTTGATAAAAAATAGCGCACCCGCTATAGTTATGACAATATCAGATTCTTAATTACGACCTTTGTTTTTGCAACGATCAATATCACATTTTCTTTTCATTTCAATGTTCCACATTCCACTCTGCATTTTTCATGTTTAATTCTTTCAAACAAGAGTATTTTGAATACGAATAATGCATCCACAAAAACATGCAATTCATCACTATAATCCTCATGCTTTTAATCTTTACACGGATGCTTATCGTTCCAAAGATGCTTTTTATCTTTAAGTTTATGTATTTATAACATTACGACGTCGTAAAATGTGGATGTTTCTCAAAATGACCGCTTTATTCGCGTTTCCTTTCGTATTACGTTATTTGGCCGAGATAACAAAATAAACATTTGGCAGCTTTGGTTGTCTTTAAGTTCTTCATAGCTGGAACAACTTATTTGATGAATGTTGCTTTTGGGATGCTAACTTCTCCATTTTACTGTATTGTATCCTCACCAGACTCACATTTCACTTATCGACTGCTTATCTATTAATGCTGACGTGCAGTGAAGTGAAATATACTCCAATTCCAACCCTCAATTAATATTTATAGAGCAGCTACAAACGTGTTACGTGTAAGTACCTATATTTTGGTCCATTTATATACCTTTGGATATTTTTTTATTATTTTAGACTCTTTCTAAACAAAGCATAGGAAAATCTATTTTTAGAGAACTTCTTTTCGAAACAAAAAAGAAATTGCGGGTCACAGTGCAATGCTAATGAAAGCGCTAAAGATTGCAATTCTGTTGTCTTTTATGGGCCATTCTAAACTTTCATTCTTACACTATGAGGTTTTTATGTAAATAAAGCCTCTTAAGAAGAAAAGGGTCCCCAGCACACGACGCCATCTGACGATAGGGAAAATGGGAAGAAAGGAATTAAATACACACTGCTATAATAAAACTGGGTCGGTAGGTAAGATTTCTGCTATACATTAAATACAAATTATGTTTCAATACATGTACCTGAATCGTTAGCAGCTTTGAGCCTTTGAGTCGACAGAGATCGTACATATCTTAAGTCAATAAATATTGTGCATCACTTCAAAAGTTAGAATACGGTATAAGTTATGTTATGAGAGAAAAATTGGACAAAATGTCGTGTTTTGTAGTGCTCCACTATGAGTTCGTTTTCACGTAATTGTCGAATCTAATAAATAAATAAATTATACATTTATATAAATCTAATGACGGTACAGTTGACTACATTTTTTTTATCTTTTTTTAATTTGAAAATTTGACCTCATAATTTTATTGTATGAAAGAGCATAACGGAAAACAGACGTACGTGATTCCATTTCGGCAGACTGTATTTTTCTCCAACACCAACAAACAAACTTTCTCTCACCATAAGCTAAAAAATAACAACTAAATTAAAATTAAGAATTAAAAAAAAAATAGAGAAATCTTAGTAATATATGTACTCTTAATAAAAGCCACTGTATGAGAAATCTTAGTAATATACATATAGAGTACATACTCTTAATAAAAGGCACTGTGATGACATGATCCGTACTGAAACCTAATGCGACGTTTTTATGTAAATGTAAAATTTTAACCTTACTTTAAATCAAGATCACATCTCGACGGATGAAATGAACATGTTTCAAGAGTATTATTGTTTGCACGCTTTTAGTGGATTTAAATAGCACTGTAAAAGTATTTATAAAAAAGCCAAAAAAGCTTTTGGTATTTAGGTGACCGCAAGCGGGAGAGAGTGATATGTTCCAACTTTTTATTGACATTCTTTCAGCACAAAACAAAGCTGTGTTGTGTGGTACGTTTCAGTACTCTCCGACAATATAAATTCAAAGGTTGAATATTGATTTCAAATACTGTACTGGATGACAAGTAACTTTGACGGTGGGAACAACTACAACATAAAATCGCAATAAATTATGACAACAAATTAAATGATTCCCAAAATATTTTTTATACCCCAATACACTTCAGACAAAATGGATGAATGTACACCAAATTGGCTGAACGTACACCAAATTTGGGTAACCGGTTCGGTTAGGTTGCGTTAGGTTATCTTGCGACCCCAACGCACGAGCCGAGCGAGAGTAAAAATTTACTCAAATTTGGTGGCACGTTAATACACAGCCATAAATTATTAGCTTTTACATTCATTTTCGTTATTATTTTAGTAGCTAAAATGAATCGTCTGATTGTCGTTGTAAAAGAACTTGGTTCCAATATTGGCAGTAATCTTTAATAATAATATTTACTTTCTTTATTCTTATTGCTGGAGCTGAAACATGTATTATTCTTTAGACACCTGTCTTATATTATAACTTTTCTTTTCTTGTGATTCACGTGTACGTTTGTCATTGTATTAGCTTTTTCAAACATCAGATATTTGGTACAAGACAATTTATTATTCTCTTCTTTTCCCACCTGTACTTACAGGCTATTTTCAATTCCTTCACAAATTTCCTCCGTAATATTTCACACTTGCTCGATGCGAAATTGATCGATGCCTTGGGAATCGTCAATAATGTGTCTCCTGTTTGGTCTTGCTCTCATTCCGTTTATTCCGTTAGGCCGCCGGTTAGTACATGGTGGAGTGACTGAAAAGGTGCAGTAAAGTTGACAGGGCGGGGGAGTAAAATCCTTTATTTAGGGCCTGTCCGCACAGCGAATTTTATTCGCGCGATATTTATTCTTATATTCGATATTGAATCCTATAGGAGTATCCGCAATGCGGAAAAAAAAATCGCGATTTTCGGAATATAATTCGCGCATAGCGGAATATAATTCGCGCGAATAAATATCGCGCGGTGAAAATTCGCGCGAATCGAATAAAATTCGCTATGCGGACAGGCCCTTAATAATAAAATTATCACAAGACGAACTTTTTCCTGCGACTTCGTCCGCACGTATTGTAACTAGTATTTTCATTGTCAACGCTCTACCCGCGTGGAATCTTGTGCAAGTACGACTTAAAACTGACCAATAACCAGTCCGGTTTCCATTCTGGTTCTCGGATTTATACACCGAATTTCAACTTAGGATACAAGCTTTCAAACAAAACCCGTTTTATTGAAATCGGTTCAGGTTATGTGATGCTCGAACGAGATTATAAACAAACAAACAGACAAAATGTCCAAAAAATTGTGATTCGGATTAGGAAGCATCCAAATACTATATCTTGATGACTTTTTTGGAAATGTCTTTAATGCACAGACAAAATTTATTACTTAAAGGCTGTTAAGAAAGATAACTGGGAGTTTAGACAACGTGCCATTTGACGAAAGCAAACGCCATGAAATTTAAAGGATGACAGTTGACATATTCTATCATCCCATACATTTTATGACGTTCGCTTTCGTCATCTCTAAATTTATTAGCACGCTGTAGAACTTGTAGAGCCCCTGATACTTACTTACTTACTACGCTGGCTCAGCGACCCAAAGTGAGTCTTGGCCTCCAATACGAGATGTCGCCACTTCTCCCGGTCTCGTGCGGTCTCTTGCCAGTCGCTAGCTTGGAGCTCGCGTAGGTCTGCTTCCACCGCATCTTGCCAGCGATGCCGTGGGCGCCCAACCGGTCTTTTGCCTGTTGGACATCCTAGATAGGCTCTTTTGACACGACGATCGTCATCCATCCTAATAAGGTGGCCAAGCCAGCGCAGTCTGCTGACCTCCTGGCTGACTCCAACATCATAGGCGAATTTATAGAGCCCCTAATACCTATAACATTATTTCGTTGAAATAGTTTTATCGCCCAATGGGCTAAAACTATACGAACCGGGAAATGTAGCGTGGACAGGCCTCCCACAAGGTGGACCGGCTGAATGCAAGGTGCGCAAGACCGGTCGTCATGGAGATCTTTAGAGGCTTTGTCCAGAAAATGGGCATCTTTCGTCTTATAACATGGTACAGCTATACATATCTTTGGTCGCTGGTTATGAATATATAAAGTTTTCTCGATATATCGATTGCTGTCGGAAGTGTTTCACTGTTAAAAGCTACTTCACAGTTTATTGTTGGGATCGTGCCCCCTTGAGCTAAATGCTGATTCATTTTAGCTTCAGCGCTGATAAAATTAATGATATTTGATTTCAATGTTTCTATTTTAGAGCCACCGCGCACTAGTGATTTTTCAGCTGGCCGACAGTTTAGTCGCAATCGTTCTCCATAGACAAATCTCCAACTTTAAATCGACAAATGCGCGCACTACCATAGGGGGTCCATACTGATTCCGAGACCGATCAAACTATCGGTCAACTATAAAATCGCTAGTGCGCGGTGGCTCTAATAGTGATAGACCGATGAAAACAGAAGTGTCCGCTGTTTCAATGCACAAAATGTTCGTATGATTGCTTGAAATGCTGGCGGCCAAGTGGTAGTCTTTCCGATCACGAAAGTTAAGCAACGTTGGCTGTGGTCAAAACCAGGATGGGTGACCGCTAGTGGCACAGAACTAGAGCGTTTCCATGCTTCGGGACACGTTTAACCGTTGGTCCTGACTACTGTCAATGATAGGCAGTCGTCAAGTCAAGTCCAAGTCAGGATGCCATTCGGCGTTTTGAAAACTCTAACAGTCATGTTGGCCATTAACCTGGTACAGCCATATTTTGGATTGGGTTTGGTTTCCCCTCTGGGTTGTGGAGGTCAGTTGGCAGTCGCTTTGTGTAAAAACCAGTCCCCTCGTCAAATCCCCTAGGTTAGGTAGCCGACTCCGTTAAAACAATTGGCAAATACGCAATAAGGCTAAGGAATGATTATGAGGGAAGAAATATTTGCTTACTTCGTTTATTTGGGAACAAGGCGTGATATTATGTATGTATGTATGTATTACTGTTCTGTCAGTAGATTTGTAACTATGTGATGTGGTAAAGCTAGAATTCTGGAGGGAGCTCCCTGTCCTGTAGAGGACGTTTCATGGGATGTTATGATGAACTATAAAAAATAGAATATTATCTTATTCACACTTTTCTCCGTTGTGTCTTCTAAATAAAAAGCTATTATTGGACAAAGCCTTGTCTAAACAGAGTGTTGTCACAATCCTCGTTGACCCAACAATGACGAGGGCCAGAGATCATACCCGCTTGTGATTGACGTTAAAAGCTATGAAAACCACTCCGATGGAAAAAATACGTTCCGCCCGAAGTATAAAATCGTATATAAAAAAAACTGAATGGTAAGGACATGGTAAGGACGCAGGCTAAACTGACTAGACATTTTTTTAAATGTTTGTCGGTGAGACTGTCCAGATGAGGTTTATCGGGAAGGAAAATTAAGATTTTTTTGCTAGAAAATTGGAAGATTCTGGAAAAATTTAAAGTTCTTTTTGTGGGATTAGCTTTTGTATTTAACCAACTGATTTAAAACAATGCGTGGCGAGACACAATTGATGCACAGAAACGCAGAGGTGTAAGCGGTAACAAAACCAGTATTAGATAGATAGATAGAATATGTTTATTAAAAAATGTTACAGTTTTTCTTAAAAACTAAACATTAACATTTTTCTTAAACATTACGCCTGTATTGTATCACGCTGCGCCCCAGCCATCCTCCTGTAATGTGCGATAGGGACAACCTACAGCTTAGACCGATTTTACCTATAAAACAAAATTCCGCATTCCCCTGTTTTATTCTTCAAAACTGAGCTAATTCAATTATTTTTAACTTAAAAGAAGAATAGATATACGCTGCTATTTTTTCTTTTATCTTTCGCAATAATAAGAGAAAAGTATTTTATTTTCTATGTTATTGCAAAAATATCAAAAAAGTAATTCGACCACATCATTAGATATTGTTTGCTGAAAAATATTGTATTTTTAGGGTTCCGTACCTCAAAATAAAAGAACGGAACCCTTATAGGATCACTTTGTTGTCCGTCTGTCTGTCAAGACCCTTTTTCTCACGAACGACAAGAGGTATCAGGTTCAAATTGATAACGAATATTAAGGTCCATAAACCACACAAGATCTGAAAATTAAAATTTTTCACAACGACACAATCAAAAGATATGGCTCTTTATGTCCTCATCTCTATACATTTATGCAAAAAAGCAAAACCTACAGGGTACTTCCCGTTGACCTAAAATTATGAAATTTGGCAAGAAGCTAGGTCTCACAGTACAAATAAAGGGAAAAGTCTAAAATCATTAAATATTTAAATTTTTCTCACTAGTTATAGTAACCTTGTGAGCTCCCGTTTCAAGAACTTTTCTATAAAAGAGGGATCAAGTTGGATAGTCGTGGAGTTTTTAAAATCTAAGAGCAAAAGCTTTTAGTATACCATATGGTAGATAGGTACGGAACCCTTAGGGCGCGAGTCCGACTCGCACTTGGCCGGTTTTTTTATATATTTTTGGTAAAAAATGTAGCAGTAAAATGGGAAAAAGTGGAGAAAGGGTTGTTCAGTCATATAAATTTAATAAAAATTCTGTCTCGACCACATCACTTCTCTTATCTTGTTCGTTAATACGTTTTTTTTTTGTGAAGATAAATACCATATTTAATGTAAAAAGTGGTTACGAAGTTATTCAGTCTCAACGTTATGCAGGAAGGAGTACCCTTAAGTAGGACAAACGCTATGTTATACTTTCTAGTAAGTAGAGATTCCGTCAGGGTCGTAGTGTTTCCACTGACGTGCGACCGACTCTACGTAATAATACTTGAAAACAATCTTAAACATAGTTTTTATAACAATGTAAACGTTTTTGTGCAAACTGTTGATGTTTTTGTGTTAATCATTGGAATAAACAAGGTCTCGTCCTGATTAAACCGAAACACTGAAGCATAGCTCTGAAGTATTTACTTTTCATCATGAAGCGATTTTCGTTTAATAGATTTTCTTTTTTTTACATTTTGCTTACTCTGCTGTCCTAGTATGAGCTTGAGTTATTTTTCTGCTTTATTACATTACTTATTTACCTATTAAATTATTACACTTCAATATTAAAAATATAATAAAACAATACCGCGCAAAACTGTTTCAACAGTTTAACTGCGGGAAAGATTCGTTAAAAAAAATGTGTTATAATGATATTGATAGTATCCAGTTACTGTAAGTATTATACAGGGAGTGTATATAAATTTATTCTTACATGGCTCGAGGCGGATGTCCTTGGGCAAACTTAGATATGGTGTATGTTTTTTTAGGGTCAATTTAAATACCCCTTCGATGTGTGTCCACCCGTTCGTTTGCTATGTACTTGTTTATTTTATTTGTTAGATACGCCAAATACTCGTACCTATGTAAGTTACAAAACGAAGTAATTTGTAGTCTACCCCTTTACGCTCTGTCACCTTTCCTTCGATTAAATAAGAGATCATTGAGCCCTTCAAGTCACGTTTGGTATCTACGTAACTAGATTTTGTGTCCGAGTTACAAGCAAACCTCGTTAAAGTGTAAATGGAGCCGAAAGTGGGCAAACTTACTGCGGGGCCAGTTTTCGGAAGTTTTTCCTTCGTCCTGGTTAATAACCTTTGTTAGTTATGGCACAAGTTCGTCGGTAGAATGAGACGCTAAGCAGAAAGAATAGGCATGGATCGTAGGAGATGGTGTCATCCACATATAGGACTCTCTAAAATACCAAAAATGACTAGAATCACCATGAACAATCAAAACTATTTTCTCTCTCAAGAATGAATAACGAATTACAAGAGCGCATATTTTTATATATGCCTTAATATATTATATACTGTGATTAGGTATAAGTATATTCGTGTGAAGTTTATGTAGGTTTATCCCTATTTTATATTACACTGTATTTTAAACTTTTATTTTAATATAAAATTGTATTTTAAAATTTCTTATCACGATTATTAACGCACATCCTTGTGTCCGTTTTAATGACATTCTTCCACACCTGATAGGTTGGCTGGAAGAGATCTCTTAAAGAGATAAGCTCGCCTTTGTAAACAATTTTCATTTGACAACTTTATGTTATTTGTGCGCAATAAAGAATATATATATGTATATACTTTCAAATTTTAAATCATAACATCCATGAAAAGTCCACTCAGGACAGGGAGTTCCCTTCAGAACTCTAGCAAAAGCGCGTGGTACAGTCAACGACTGGTCAAGCTTGACACTCGAAGTGCGACTCTAGCCCGAACGTCTATTGAAATAAGAACGGTACAAAGTCCAATGTGTCAAGCTTGATGTGCTCTTGACTGTACGTTGAAGGGGATTTACCGAAGTCATGTTGCGGCTGGTGACTGCTGTTGTTGGTGACCACAGTAAGATGGTAAAATACAGAGAAAGATGCTGCTGCCCATCTTCAGGTTAATAAGCCCTTAGTCGCTTCTTACGACACCCATGGGTAGAAATAGGTTGGTATGATTCTTTGCCGGTACCACACGGTCAATTTTAAAACTAGAATTAAAATAAAGCATACCTACTTAAATAGCTGGTTAAGAATATTAACCAACCTTTTTCTTCCCGAGGGTGTCGTAAAAGGCAGCTCATGTATCATGAGAGAAAGGATGAGCAGCAGCGTCCTCTTGCGTATCGCAGTCACGGTGGTGACTGATATAGTAGTGCGTGCGAAACGCATGGCGCGCGATACATTTCGCCCGCACTTCCGAGCAGTCGCGTACTTTACATTCCGCCCAAAATACTTGTATACATACCAAACTTTTTGCCGTAGAATTCGGGAGAGAACTTTCTCTCCACCTGTACGATTTTGCAATGATAACCTGGCATAAATTTAAACATTGCTTGATTGAATCCATTGTTACTCTTTTTAATATTTTAGCCAGAATTTAAGCGAAATTTGTTACCTATTCTAGTAGTTTGTTTTTCTTTTAAGACGATTTATATTGTGACCTTTTCAAAGACTCAATCACGCCTCTTAATTTCATTACACCCTGTGTCCTTCCTGGTTAGACTGGAATGAATATAGAATGAGTTACGAGGAGAGAGAGTCTATAACAACAATAAGAAGAACAATGTACGAACATTCAAGCGATTCCACCAGAACTTTTTGGTTGATTTTTTATTAGGAAAGTTTGAGAATGTGGCTATTACGACGACTATACTAATGACGTGTTCCTATGTTTAGATATACTTTTCATTCAGAACACAACTTATTTTAACTTATCAATGTAAGGACAGCTTTGAGAAAACTGAAAGGGCATGATCGATCAAAGAAACTGAACGAACTTTTAGGATTTGTAAAAAAATCTGCCTCTCTTCTGCCCAATCTTGTTTACAATTTTTATAGAGATAATGTCAGCACATTTCCTAAATATTTCATTCACTAAAAGTTGTTTAGTTTTACACCCCGTATATTATCGCGGGCACAATCACCTCACCAGTACAAAAAAATTTGCTTGCACTTAAAAAAAAATGCCATTAGTAATCGTCTTCCGAAAACTTAAATGGAGTAGAGAATGTATAAGCAAGATTCAGACTGTCTTTCTGAAAAATAAAACTGGTCTAGTGCGATTCGGACCTGCGCACAGATGGTTCTGTACCACCACACAATACAACGCTTATGACGAAATTGCACTAATAGGTTGAACACAACTTGTAAAATTGTATTGAGTCCGAATCGCTCTTGATCAGTGTTTATTATATTTTGTTAAAAAGGGTGTAAAAAAGTACGATGATTCTTTTAAGAGGTTCTAGGGGATGATTCTACACCAGATTGTAAAAAATATAAAATAAAATACTTTTTTAAATATGTACTTAATTTTTTATAAATTTTGGATGATCATGAAATTTGATTTTCCTTCGAATTACATTACAGTAATTTATTGAAGTGGATAGGTACTTGCTAGTGACTGAATATTGTAAAATGCATGCATCAACAGCTGATCATAGAGGTCATTTAATCCTTCACTTCTTCTTGAGCTAAAACTACTTTTTTAAAGAATTTATTTTTTATTTTTTTATACAATCTATTATTTATATCTTTTATCTATCAAAAACACGGAGAAAATCATTTTTCCAGACATAAGACCTAGCTAGATCGATTTTTTGCTCCCGAAATACCCTTATAGTAAATTTTTATCGAAATCGTAAGAGCCGTGTTAGAGAAATCGATTACAAATATATATTTATATACAGCGTGTAACGAAAAAGTGTGATAAAACCAAAGATTTCGGACCTCCTTGCTCCTTTTTACTCTTATTTTTCTGTGGATAAAAGTAAAGGTTGTAATCTGCCCATGAAACTGAACAACTATTCCCAAGGAACATAGGTCATATAATAAAATCAATTTATGACCTCCCATAGACACTGCATCAGCTGTGAGCGCATTTTGTATGGGAGGTAAATTTTTCTATTTTACCATAGGTATTTTTCCTTGGAAAAAGTTGTTCAGTTTCATGGAAAGATTCACGTTTGTCAAGTTGTATAAATATACAATGTATCCAGTTTCGTGGTATATAATATTGCTCGTTTAAAAGTATAGGATTAGATAATATTATTAAACATAAGTTCCCTAATAGTAATCTGCGGCCTAACGACTTCTTTCTATATGCTTTCTCTCCATGTTCACTCTGTTGTTCCCTAATGGACCTCTTAGCTAGTAACCATAATGTAGGGGAATGACCCATAAGAGCCGTCTAGGAGAAAACAAACAAACAAGGTTTAAGTAGGTGTCTGACTTTGTTTGTGAGGGTTCCGTTCCAACAGTTTTATTTTATAATTATTGTAAAAGTTTTAAGCAGCGGAGTCAGTCTTCCTGGCAACTAATAAGCAATTTTAGCACCTATTTTGATCAACTTTCCCAAAGATTGAAAAAATGAAAAAATGTCGCGTCACCTGCAGTATAGAGTTTCACAGTTGCCTTGGGAATCATTATTGATATGCAGGTTTAAAAAACAGCGAGGTCGAGCATTATCATCATCATCATAACATGCCATGAAACTTCCACTGCAGGACAGGGAGCTCCCTCCAGAATACCAGCAAAAACGCGTGGCATAAGTTGGAGAGGAAGTACCGTAGTTACCACGCTTGACTTTGAGTCCAGCAAAAAATTGCAATTTTAAGCTAAATATTTCGCTAACGGATCCCTAAATAAAATAAAATGTTCTAAAAAAACTTAAAATATTTTTAATTGACATACCTACCGTGACTCCACATCATGGGGTACACACTCTTTGCTCAATTTATTTTTAATGTTTTATTTTATCACTTTGTCGGCGTGTCTAATAAGTATACCCCACAACTTTCTAGTACGAAGGGTCTCTGAGCTAAACCGGGGACAGACAGATAGACGGACATGACGAAACGATAGGGGTTTCTTGTTGAAAAGAACCCTAAAAGCGAGATTTGTTTTCGGCTTTGCCATACAAACCTTGCGCCGGTTATTCAGAAGATCACGTACGCACTATGGGCACTCAAGTTTTTTTTTACTGTAAGTTGCCAGAAAAAGAAAATTTACGTACCGAAAAAATCACTTTGGGACTGCAGCGGTACGTAAAATCATATACACACCAGTTGTGGACGTAAAAAAACCTGTTTAGGGTTTTTCCCGACCTAGGTACCCGGCCGCACATCGGTGGCTACAGCGGAATATAAATTGCATAAATTCGTATTAATATCAGGGTCTGAACCGGAATGGAATGGAAATGGAATGGAATGGAGAGTGAATGGAAACGTTGGAAGGGGAAGGCCTCGGCGAACGTACCAGGACCAAATTCAGGACGTTCTGAATAAAGGCCAGGTTAAAAGTACCCTAAACCGACGAGCATGTATGAAAGGATTGATGAAGGTTCAGGAAGCAAGGGAAGTATGTCAAGATCGTAGCAGGTGGAGAACTGTGGTCTCTGCCTACCCCGACGGGAACAAGGCGTGATGTTATGTATGTATGAACCGAAGTCAAATCTCCTTTTATTTTACTCTTCCGGACTACGTACGTAACGTATTCTTCACCAAAAATAATATTCTGAAGATCACATATTTTTTACGGTAAAAACATTTTTCTGACTAAACAATTATTTTATATCTGTAGGCGACGATAATATTCCAAAGAGGGAAAGGTTCTATTGTCAAACTTTTAAAGGAAAGTAACTTGAGAATAAATATTGGAAGGGTTCGTAGAGTTGGCCCTCCGATGGTTTGCACATTTTATTTTTGAGGTTACTCGAGAATTTTTCTTATTGTTGCTTGCTTTGCCAATTTTAATCATTCATACGTATTCAGCAAATGTTTTTCATTTGTTTTGGAAGGTAATAATTAGATGAAGTAAAGCTGTGCTACAAATAATAATAATACTTACCAAAGTTCTTTAATATCCTAGCACAATTAAAAATAAAAATATTACATGTTCCTAATACCAGAACTAATATTGTCACACAAATAGCCAAAATCTCAAATCATTACAATAATACTAAAAATAAAATAGATCTCGATGATTTTCATAATTCACTTCCTGTATTCAAAACTAAAGTTAATAATTACCTCAAAGATATAAGTGATCTATACTTACTTTCGTTAATTTTAAATAATGATAGAAAATGCTACGTACGCCTTAATCAGATATGTTACCTCTATAATGTGTAAGATGTGTCTGTACTATTTTGAATAAATAATTCATAAAAGCAAGATTATTTAAAGACTACGATTCGACAGAATATACCTTCAATCTGATTGATGATTTCTGAAATTATGCTGAGTCATCTCTGCAAACCACCTTTCTGATGATTGCTCTTAACACGAACAATCTTTTTGTTCTCTGGGTATGATTTAAAACACATAAAATAAAATAAGAATTTTGTTTATTAAATTTTAAGTGGTATACAACTTTTTTTTGCACCTTTTTTGTATCAGCGCAATAAATGACAGCATTTTGTAACAATTATTTTGTGTTCTGGGTAAGCTCGTTCCATCGTCGACCTCATCTCTGTCTTCAAGACTAGATGGAGGTCAAGAATAAGCCCATTTTCAATAAAAAAAAAAGTATTGAAATGTAAATTGTTGATGGAACGTGTTTAATTGTTAATTTCTTGTCGCGAACTTCAGTTGTACGTTTGTACCGAAAATAAAATTGATCTCAGTTTTCCCAGCTTTTCCTCAATACAAGCATGGTTTGTTTGAAAATTAAAATTACCAAGCAAAAAACGATCCATAAAAATTCGTTATTATACACGAAATAATTGTAAACAAAAAACTAAAAAATATAGTACCGATAAAAAACAAAAATAGTTGTAAGTATACTTCCTAATTTGGCCATCCTGTACGCATGAGAGCAAGGAGGTAGAAACAGAACCAGTATAAAGCTGAGCCAGCGCTACGCTAGAATCGCCCGAAACCTGAGACTTGCTCAAGGTCAAAGTGTTTCCACCGACGCTCGACCATGTGTACAAAGAGACCGCGGGCACGTAGACAAGTGCTTTCTACTATGTGGTTCCTTGCTTAGTGTCTACTATCGTATAATCTTGTATAGAGGTTTGTTTTAAACTTTCGCACTTCTCGTACATGTTTGCCTAACTACAATTATCGCGCTAAGACCAGGAATAAAATAAACTAGTATAGATTTAAAATGAATGCCATTGACATTCGTCATCCCGTGACATTTTGTTTGGTCATGTCAATTTCATACATAGACATAGGCAGTAAGCTGCCGTTATTCATAATCTAAGATTTCATACATCTTCATTCTATATTACTAGCGATTACGATGATAGAATGCCACTTGTCTATTAGGCAGGCCCATAATATAGGGTCAAAATGAAATTTCGGATTTCGACTGGGAAAAGTTGTTTAGTTTCATGATCTAAACAAAGATTTCGGATCTCATTGCTTCGCTCGGAAAAGAAACCTAGCTTACTTATTTTACTATGGGATGGCAAGTAACATATTGAAATTTGTTCTCTATGTCATTAGGTCCTTCTGTTATGAGTTTGTATGAAGAAGCCAATAAAGATAAGATTTAAGTAGAGCAAAAGTTGTTCAGTTTACGGTCTAGTCTAGTTTTACGGGGGTTTACCAAACACCCTGTATATCTTCGTCCAAAAAGCAGTCTTGGCAGTGTCTACTGCTCTTGAAATTCTAGTATGGCGCCACGTTCCTAAAATCATGATCAATAAGTGGATATTACAATGGTTTGTTGCTACTAAAATTACAAATGCACTGGACTTAGACAAGTACAGTCACCACCATCTCTAGCACCTACTGCCTAAAGAAGCGCGTTACCCACCCTGAGATCTAAGATGGAATATTTTACGAACCAGTAATTTTACTGGCTTCCTTAACTTGCAAACAGAAACACATTAGTGCAGGCTCTGAAATAGGAAAGATCATGATATATCTCCTGACAGTCGGACTTTGCACAATAGCTCTACCACTGTTAACCGATACAAAATATACACATGTTTTATATACAACGTGTTAAGGAATAAGCGAAACCTCCATACACCCCAACTGATTTTTATTAAAATAAATCCATTCCCGTAAAAAAAAATCTTAAAAAAACGATTTTTTTTCTAGATATAGCTATTATAAAGTTTCATCATAGTTCTAGTTTCATCGTTGTTCTAGTCCGCGCTCTCCGCGCACGCCACCCCTCCCCACCTCCACCGCCAGCGCGCGTGTCCACAGAAATATTTAGAATAGAAGCGGCAAAAAGTTAAATAATAAATAAAAAAAAAATACCCCTATCAAAAACCCATGAAAAAGATTTTACTCTAAAAAAATACAAAAAAAATATACAAAAATATTTATTCATAATTACAAAACTTGTGGCTGTAAGTTAGTTTAGGGAGCCTCCTTTTAAGTGTCACAGACACCTGTACTAGGAGGTTCCGCTCTTCCTATTACAAAAATTAATACATTATATGTAATCAAATTTAAATAAATTCTGAACAAACTATTTTCTCAGTTTCGCTTATTCCGTTAACACGTTGTATATTCTTTTTGCACAATTACTACACAGAAATACAAAAACAGGACATTTACAAAGTAGGTATAATTTTTAGTTTTCAATACAATGATGCAGTGAAAGAATCAAGATGTACTAAGCTTGTCTGAAATGGTTTCAACGATTACTATCCAAACCAAAATAGTAGTTAAGACCAACGGCATAAGATGCTATCCGAATTACGAAAGCTCTTTAGTTGTTTTTCCACTACAGCTCACCCATCCGGGTTTTGACCACGGCCTCTCAAACGTTAAGAAAGAGCTATTACTTCTTGGCCACGAGCGCTCCATACTAAGATATTTTAATACCCAACGCCATTCTGTGGCGCCGGTCAAACAATTCAGATCTATTACGTACCCACAAATCTTGACAGCCCACACATTTTTATCAAAACAATAACAAATTCAATGGATACTTTGTCGGATTCACTTTTAATAGCATGCTGGAAATAGCTCGTCTGGTGCTGTAATGTATTTCATATCAAAATGCCTTACTGACGGTTAGATAAATTTAGAACTTGACGTATAAAAGTACGTCTTTCTGTTTCATGCCCGGATAAAATGGCCCCTTATTCAACTGCCGTGATGAGCACATTCTTTATAACATCCTCAATGATTTTGCTACTCCTTAATGTCTTGATTCGCTCGCATTTCTAACTTTTGCCCTCCAATCCCCACTGTAGGCATTCCTGCGTGTCCTAAAGCCCAGAGAACAGAGACTTGTTCAATTCCTTGCATTGGCACAGATTAGATAATAGTAAACTCCTGTTAACTTTTTTCGACTTTCCATACCCACTAAAGTGATAGTGATCACGGATAAACTCATTTAGTAAGGGAGGTTGAAATTTGTTTGTAGTAAATTTTATTTTTCTACGGAAAAGTTACTTGTTTTGATGAATAGATCACTTCGGGAGTAAAATAATAGAAAATTTTACGTGGTACAATACTGAACTGTTACTTCTTTATAAACAGGAATTAAAGTCAGTTGACGTCAAGTAGGAAGTTGTTTCCTAAAAAGTGATATGGTTGCAGGTCGGTATCCCTGAGCTTCTGCTAACTTTTTATAAGGCTCTGTCAAAATGTTAAGTGTACTCAAATAATCCCAAGATGCTATAGCAATGGGTCAGCGATTACGGCTGAGGAATCAAAGAAAATGGCTGTAATTACGGGACACACTTCTGATGACTCAAGATTTTCGAGTAAGATAAGTAAAGGGTCGTAATTCAACTGGCTTAGGGTACATCTCGCCCCCTCAAAAACTGGTGCGTGGGCGAGATGTACCTTTTGAAAAAAACTCACGGCGAATAAACCTTACAATAAACTTTTGGAGTCTTTAGGAACAAAGCATCCCAATACCAACTATGGTATAGGAATCTAGACTGGATCGTAGCCATGAGTATCAAACAAACAAACAGTACTTGAAACACTCAAACAAAGGGAGGGCTTTTACTGGGGTGAGAGGTAAACGCACTCATGATAGCTTTGCTCGCTCAATTTTACGAATGGGCTTTGGTTCTACTGAATAGGTATTTTGCAAAGCTTTCTTTTGATGTCCTTAAATGCTACTCAATATTTTCTTGGCAACTAAAATACCGAAGCAAAGTCTGAATGCCCGAATCCTACACACTTATTGATATAAGGGTGACTTTTAATTAGTTCTTGATAGAAAAATGTATGAATGTACTCATATTACTGAACAACTTTCCCCAAGGAACATAGGTCGAAATACGATATCTTTTGCTATCAAGAACTAATTAAAAGTCACCCTATATGTATAATTTTATGAATGGTTCTTTTTATCACATTAATTTATTTTTTATGTGTAAAGCTCCTTACGCTATATTTATATTCAAAAATTAATCCTCCCAATTCTCGGAGTTATTTATTCCAATTTTAAGAAAATAATTTAAGTCGCACTTAACGTATTTAGTATTTTTTCCATAAATAATGACTTTTATGTCCCAAGTTTTGGAAAGTACATTTTCTTCTCAAATAATAACTTAAACAGGTACGTACAGTCAATTAATTTCAACTTTATAAAGGGAGGAAATTAAGCTGAATAGATTATTTTATTATTGAAAAAAATTTAAATAATCTTTTGTTTCATCACATAGACATTTCCTGTCCATATTTTGTTAGTAACATTTTAGGCCTAATATTGTTAAATGGTAGGCGGACAGTCACCCAGTGTTTAAAAAAAAAACCGGCCAAGTGCGAGTCGGACTCGCGCACTGAGGGTTCCGTACCACCACATAAACATAATTGTATTAGTTGAAATTTCAGTAAGTTAATGTGCTAGATTTTTTGAGTCCGACACGCGCTTGACCAGATTTTGTTATTTGTTGTTATTTTATAGCCTATGCCCTATAAACATACCAATTTTCAAGTTTGTAAGTGTTCCCGTTTTTAAATAGAACTAAAACAAAAATCGCCTCAACAACCATCCAACTTGACCCCTCTCTTATATGAATGTTCTTGAAACGGGAGCTCACCACAATTGGTTACCATTAGTTGTGAGAAAAGTTGTAATATTTAATGATTTCAGACTTTTCCCATTATTTGTGCTGTGAGACCTAGCTTCTTGCCAAATTTCATAATTTTAGGTCAACGGGAAGTACCCTGTAGGTTTTTCATTTTTGAATAAATGTATGGAGATGAGGACATAAAATGCCATATCTTTTGATTGCGTCGTTGTAAAAAATTGAAATTTTCAGATCTTGTGTGGTTCATGGATCCTAATATATGGTATTAATTTCAACCTGATACCTTTACCCGTTCGTGAGATAAAGGGTCTTGACAGACAGACAGACAGACAGACAGACAGACAGACAGACAGACAGACAGACAGACGGACAACAAAGTGATCCTATAAGGGTTCCGTTTTTTTCTTTTGAGGTACGGAACCCTAAAAAGGGACTGTCCATTATTGCATGTACTAAATTTATATTAGAAAAGCATTGGTTATGATGTTTCTCGTTAAAGACAAACCTCATAAAAAGTAATTTTTATGTTTACAATCATATTTTCAAACAGTTTAGCGCCAGCTTTTGCTAACTGCTCTTTCTCTCGCCAAATTGCCAGCATATTTTTTGGACTGTAAAAAATACCTGTAGCACGAAGCACGAAGCAATTAAAACAAAATGTTACACAATGGAGACCTTCACAGTAACACAGTTGGTCGTGGACAAATAAAAATACACTTTGTCGCAAAGTAACTGGGTGCAATATAAGTTTACCGTTTATGTTATCACCCGATGCTTGGGTCAGAAAAGCATCTTCTTTCAAAAGCTGAGTAAAAATATAACAGAAGTACGGTCAACCGCTTGTCGGTAGAAACTTTTTCAACTCTATTACCACGCCATAAGGTCCAAAAGAGTTTCTACTGATGTGCGGCCGTATGTACGTACCTTTTTAGTGTTTTGAACCAAAACGGAACCCTTATGGTGCGACTTCGTCTTTCTATGTATATCTCAAAAACCACTCATGCTATCGACTTGAAATTTGGAATAGTTTTAGAATATGATTGCCCGAATTAATTGCAAATAAAAGAATTAAAAAATATTATGTTTATTATTCCAGTTAGATTCCAATTCTAAAATATTTTTTTTAAAGACTTAGTTTTTAAGTTTTGATGAAAAATGTAAAAAAAATACCACTCCCCCCCTTATATCCGAAGTTTGCGAAAGGAAAAAATTTAATTAATTACAGTTCATAGACTTTTATGCACATATTACAGGAAACATAAAACAAATTTTCTAAGTTGCAAAAACCTTCAAAACTAACTTAGTATTGCAGTCCTAAAAATGGACTCTATTGCTTCCAAAAATACTATAGGTATATCAGAACCCTCGGTGCGCGAGTCCGACTCGCACTTGACCGGTTTTTTATTGTTAATGGGCTTTCTTTTAACCTTGATCTAGTCCTTAAGGACAAAGATGGGGTGAACAATAGGACGAGCTTGCCCAGAAGAAGCCTATTCACTCACGCCTTGAATTGATTCGGGTTATATCAGCTCGGCAACACAGACGCAGGCAGAGAATTCCACTCTTTAGCCGTGCGCATTAAAAAAATAGTTTTAAAACGCTTTGTGCGAATGTGTGGAATATCAAACAAGTGCGGGGATATCCTTCGGTGCGTCTGGACTCTCGGAGGTAGAAGGGTGATGGTGGAATAAGCTCTTGACCTCACTAAATAGTGGAAACGTTAGATGACAAAATAATGAATATTTTGTCGATTTTGTCAAGGCTAAAGTAGCATGCAGGAAAGTCAATACATAAAAAAACCGGGCAAGTGCAAGTCAGACTCGTGCTTTAAACTGATACCTTCACCCGTTAGGGAGAAAATGGGTCTTTCTTGACAGACACACAGAAGGACAACAAAGTGATCCTGTAAGGGTTCCGTTAATTTTTTCAGGTACGTTACCCTACAGAATATTGTAACATTTATCGTATTTTAAATCTTTGAATGCTACAAGGGTTTTCTCGAACACTAAGAAAGAAAGAACCACAAATAATCATCACGATTCGATTTACAAGGAAATTTTGATTTGATTTGAAATTCACTGATAAAATAAGCGAAAGCTGAAAACTTTGTATTTGAAACGAGCGACCCGTTTTCTATGCGGCTGAGTTTATTTCAACACTTACTAATGTTTAATCTTGTTACGAGGTAGTTATAAATTTAAAGGGTTAATCTCAGATACGCTTTAAGGACAATTTATATGGAAAGTTGCAATTTACGTGTTAAATTTATTATGTTACTAATGCTAACTATAATAGTTAAGCTATGGAAGGAATTTGGCCATAATGAAAATATAAAGCCAAGCTCACCTCACTTCTAGAAAATTAAGTAAGTCATCATTACCTTATAGCCTTGTTCTGTTTTTGCCAATGGTTTTTATGGAGTCGCTTACCGAGCCTAGGTGAATTGACGGGGCCACTGGTTTTCACACAGAGCGACTGCCAGCTGACCTCCGCAATTCAGAGGGCTATTGCCAGATGTGATGGCCAAGTAAGAGTTTTCAAGCCGCCAAATGGCCTCAGACTTGGCTCATCAACTACTATCATTGACAGTATCCGGGATTCCGAAGCACGCAAACGCTGTAGTTCTTGTGCCACTAACGGTCACCAATCCGGGTTCTGACCACGGCCAACGTTGCTTAACTTTCGTGATCTGAAAGAAAGAACAACCACGTCAACCACCACTCTGCCACGAATGCTTCGAGTAATTAATGATAATATCTTAAAAAGAAAAGTAAAGCCGCTGTCACACCTTCCTTAATAATAACGAATAATTCTAGCCCGAGAGCCAAACTGTTACACTGTATGAGAATTCGACAATAATTTATATCAGCATTTTTTTTTTCGTCAAAAATTTGATTTGCATTAGTAATCCACCATAAATTTAAGACAGCATGATTTAAAAAAAATCGGTCAAGTGCGAGTCGGACTCGCGCGCCGAGGGTTCCGATATACCTATAGTATTTTTGGAAGCAATAAAGTCCATTTTCAGGACCGCAAAACTAAATTTGTTTGTAAAGGTTTTTTGCAGATTTCTGAAAAACTGTGCAACTTAGAAAGATTGTTTTATTTTTGCTGTAAATTTTACATAAACCTCTGTCAACGGAGATAAGGGGGGGGGGGGAATGGTATTTTTTTTGTCATTTTTCATCATAACTTGAAAACTAAGAAACTTAAAAAAATACTAAAATATATTTTAAAATGTACAAGTAAAGCCCTTTCATATGATACCCCACTCGACCTAGTAGGAACAATTTGAAATTTGGCCCCCCCTATTTTGGCCCCACCTATTTTGGCCCCCTTTACATTAATAATCATACTTTTTTCAAAAAAAATTCATGTGCAATTAAGTTGGGCAACTACATTCTAAATGTATTCCAAATTTCAGGTCGATAGCATAAGTGGTTGCTGAGATATAGAGGTGTGACAGACAGACGGACAGACAGACAGAGCGGCACCATAAGGGTTCCTTTTTTTTACCATTTTGGTATCGGAACCCTAAAAAACTATTATAAATACCACAAGAGAAAGGGCAAAAATGCTATAAATATTATTTACTTTACATTTGATTACCTTTATTAATATCATTTTTAGGGTTCCGATACCAATATGGTAAAAAAAAGGAACCCTTATGGTGCCGCTCTGTCTGTCTGTCTGTCTGTCTGTCCGTCTGTCTGTCACACCTCTATATCTCAGCAACCACTTACGCTATCGAGCTGAAATTTGGAATAGTTTTAGAATATAGTTGCCCAACTTAATTGCACATGAAAATTTTTTGAAAAAAGTATGATTATTAATGTAAAGGGGGCCAAAATAGGGGGGGCCAAATTTCAAATTGTCGCTACTAGGTCGAGTGGGGTATCATATGAAAGGGCTTTACTTGTACATTTTAAAATATATTTTTGTATTTTTTTAAGTTTCTTAGTTTTCAAGTTATGATGAAAAATGTCAAAAAAAATACCATTCCCCCCCCCCCCCCTTATCTCCGAAGTTTGAGTAAGGGAAAATCTGAATTAATTACAGTTGACAGAGGTTTATGTAAACTTTACAGCAAAAATAAAACGATCTTTCTAAGTTGCACAGTTTTTCAGAAATCTGCAAAAAACCTTTACAAACAAATTTAGTTTTGCGGTCCTGAAAATGGACTTTATGCTTCCAAAAATACTATAGGTATATCGGAACCCTCAGCGCGCGAGTCCGACTCGCACTTGACCGGTTTTTTTTGTATATAATCCTTCTTTGTAAACGAAAAACAATTAAAACCTAAAATATTTTACATAAATCTCAAAATTGCATTAGACCTATGATAAAAATGCTATCAGATCAGTTTTTATATACTTTTGTTTCAGTTATGTCCCTTAACATATAGTGTAAAAAATCCAACAAAAAAATATAATGTTAGCTGAAAAATAACGAAAAAAATGAAGCAGTTATTTAAAAAATTAAGTAGAAGGGGTATAATTAGTTTCCCGTTTATTTTTTTGGTAGATTTCAATTTTGTTGCTTAAATATGCTGAACATAGACACATTTTCACGATGATATCAGTGATACGAGTATCTCCATTGCTGTACAATTGCGCCATTTTCGGTATATAACTTTTTTTGGTACCTTCAAGTTTGAAATATTGGTGGGTTCAAAAATACAGTCTCTTAAAATTACATTTAAAGGCCGTTTACAAAAATTTGGCCTGATATCGAAATATCTCCAAAAATACCTCGAAGTTTTTTCTTGCAATTTTCGGAAGAAAATATAAAGCGGTTGTGGAAGCCGATGTGAAGCGATATAATACCAGATCGTCTCTCAACCAAAGCCTCGTTCGATCTCGGATATTTTTGTTACAAAAACTAGTGTTGCGTGGCGTTTCTTTAGCCTAAAGATGAGATATGATGTGTCGGCTCGCTAGTTATATTCAGAGTCAGTGAGCCGGCTTAATTGATTTCTTGTATCCAGTCAGTGAAGGGATCACTACTTTGTTAGAGATCAGAAATGTCTAAATTCTGATGCACAAGGAATTCTTAGGTTTGTAGATCTTTTGAATGGTTTCTGGAAATGTACCGCAATTCTAGAATTTAAAGCGTTTGAGATAATAACGCAAAAAATTGTCAACCTTGATACGCTCTAAGATGTTACTATACCATATCTGTACCTAGCTATACCTATATTATTTTTAAACGACAAAAAAAAGACAGCTTAATATAAAGGGTGTAAGGGACGGTGTACCGAAAACTGAAAGGGCGTGCTCAGTCAACGAAACTGAACAACTTTTCCAAAGAAACATATGTTAGGAAATGAAAAAAAAAATTACGTCTCCATACAAATTTCCTACTCTGGTCGAACAGTTTGTATGGAGAGGTCAATTTTTTTTTCAACATATGTTTCTTTGGGAAAGTTGTTCAGTTTCGTTGACTGAGTACGCCCTTTCAGTTTTCAGTACACCGTCCCTTACACCCTGTATAATATATATAAAAAAATATCGAAAAGTTGATAAAAGTTTATAAAATTAATACCATCACAAGGGCTTTTTACACTCTATCGGTTCCGCCCACGTGAATTTTGCGCGAATCAATGTTTGATAGCTGAAGCAAAAACATCTGTTATCAATGAAGCACTTGACTCCATTCTCCATTACTTGAATTGATCCCGTCATTCCCTGGAACTGACATCGTTAAAGTAACAAATCCGTGACGCACAGGAAAATATTGAACATTTTTTGGTGTGTATTTTATGATTTGATGTCATTATTTTCTCAAACGTGAATGAAAAGCTCGCATCAAGGCCAGCAAGTAAGATTCAGCTAGTTAGCTTCGAAGTCACGATAAATACAATACAATACAAATATACTTTATTGCACACCAAGAAATACAGAGATAGTAATAATAATATTTTCATTGAGTAAATAAGATGTCTCTTTCTCTTCTCGCACCTTTGTGCTATTTGTACTGGCAAATTAGTTAGGCGTGCATCTAATGGTATCGGGGCTGTAAAATGGAGTATATTACACACTATTGTTTTTAATTTTCTCTCAAATGCTCTTCTGATCTCAGAATTTTACATTTAATTTGTAACAGACACGAGGCAAATACTGCGATTTAACTATGTGCAACAATCGATTCTACACGGCTCATTAATAGATGTTAATAGTTATAAAATAATTTATTTGCAACTTTAGGTAAACACTAAGAAGTTTGATACAAGACTTGCAAGCTTCTGCATATTTCGTATGCGTTTTAAAAATTTAAGAAAACTAAACACTACTTAACAGTGTATGTTTCCCAATATGTATAACTGTGGTCTCTGCCTACCCCGCCCGGAACAAGGCGTGATGTTATGTATGTATGTATAAAAAAAAAAATTCTACGACTATTTTGATATGTCGATACCGGGAACGTAGATTGAAATACAATAAAAAGTTTTTACTTTACATCGAAATTGCACCAGCTGATTGCGCATATAAGAAGATTTTTTTTTAGTTTTCGACCTGTGTAGTTGTTCAAATTCATGGTCTAAATGCACAGTTTCAAAGAACCCAGCGATTACCCTAACACTCAGTTTATTACAGGAAAACGAACTTTGTAACTTCATTTCATTTTTATCCTCTTTAGCAAAATCGTTTATTGCGAAAATTTTAAATAGTCGTGTAAGCGTGATAAGCAAAGAATGAAGAAATTGAAGACACTCGGCAGTCCCCTACTCTATTAAGGATTATATCTACGGAGTGCTCTTTTATCTGTGGCCTACATTTGGCGCTAATGTAACTATTATACAGGGTGCACGAGCAGAGAATGCGGCAGAGAATTCTGATGGCAGATTTCTTGGGTTTTACTCTATTCATGCAGTCGATTGTAGATAGTTTTTTTTTTGTTCTAGAGATTGGTTAATTCATTTTTAGATCATGATTTCTGTCGAATCAAATATGTGTTAAAAATTGTAATTAGAAACTTAAACGTGCTTTTCTCGGTCTTTTATGGTTTTATTTAAATGTTACTGAAAACTTTGGGATCTAATAATAAACTACAAAGTGAAAAGTTTTTGAAAAGTTTGTGAAAAGATTTTGAAGACCATAAAATGAAGAAGGTTCAAAAGTAAGTATTTTTTCGCTGTCCCAACACAAGCTTTTTGTCGTCATTTCTTTTTTTTTATTTTTTTCGACCCGATTTCTTGGCAAAAGTTGTTCAGATTCTTATCTAAATTTAGTCGTAGATTCAGCTAGGTTTCAAGCATATTTTATTTATATTTAAGATCCTAGAATTGCAAGACCTTACTAAATATTGCTCGATCTACCCAAATAATGCCCAAACATCACACTAGTGTTAGTGGAATGCAGGTTGGTAATGTTTTCCTTACGACGACTTCCTGCCCGCGGCAACGTCGATTTGGAAGCCCGTCTTAAAAGGGGATAATAAAATATTATGATAGAGTGGATCGTGAAATTGAACCACCTTGGAACGGTGATTTCAAGGCAAAAATCGTGAAAATCTTTTTTCTAGAACACCTTAGCTGACAATAATGTCTGCATAGAACCATTGCAACGGTCGAACGGGTATGGTGGTATATAGTAGTTAAAATTTCATTGTTTAGAGCTAGCTCTAACACAATTTCTCTTAATCCATTAAAGTCTCCTAATCTAGTGATTACTTTCTTAAAGTGGATTTGTACTAAGTCACTTTTATCCTTAAGTTAGGTAGGAATTAGTATTCATGATGAAGTAAAAGTGGAAAACGCTAAAGAAAAGTTAAAAAAATTGCTTTTAATTAACATCCTCTTTACACCAGATCTTAATTGCGTCCCTTTTCTGTAACCTCTAACGCAGGTACAGACAACAACACTCTTTACATACTCATATTATAAGGGGGATAATTTTTGGGTTGAAAGTTTAATAAAATACTGTTTCCATGTTAAAAAGAGACCCGCAAAATTACTGAAAAACTAACCATTTAAAATGTGTAAGTATGGTTTTTATTTTATCTAAATAGTCGTAAAATATGCTGAAAATTTTGGTTTTGATATTTATTACAGAGTAGTTTATTTGACTAAAAGATGTATGTGAAACAAATTTTATTATCATAATATATCGTCATAATATTTTTTTCATATTTCCTGATTTTATCCTAATCTCACTCACAATTTTATCTTCAATGGTCAGAGTGTTTCTGAATGTATCTAATCCAAATTTTACAATTTCAATTTTCGGTTGTATTTAAGCATACCTAATTGGTTGTTGTTTTTAATTAAAGTGGCCTCTGTCGTTTTCAATTTCCATAAAAATTATATACGCATCCGGGCTCCCTTGTTAGGGATATTTTGCCCCATGGGTTCCTGGCTGTAAGGCCTGGGATATGCTAGGTTATTTTTTTGGACCTGATTTCCTTTTGCCAACTTATTAGTGAGGTCAAAAGCAACAACTTTTGTTCTACGACTTTGCCAAAAAAATAACCTTGTATAATCTCTTTAGTATAAAATTTCGTATTTACATTTTTTTTTAATTCTTTTCAACTAGCTTTCTTTTACAGGTCAAAGATATACGTCGGACTTGCATCGGACAAAATAACTCTGGCTATGTCAGTTGATGCGCCGAAGTCAAGACATAAGAAAATAAGACATTTTTAAATTCTGAGCATCAGTGACATAGCCAGAGTTATTTTGTACGATGTAACAGCCCTTCTCAAAGGTCAGACAGATTGACAATGTGGCTTAAGCTACGATCACACCAGCTCGTTGAAGTAAGGATATTGCAATTAACATAACCAAGCCTCCCAGCAATGCATGCCGAATTAGTCCTTGAATTCAGTCAGATGTTATCGTAATAAGTATCAGTAATAGGGACCCGTTGTAGGCGCTCTTTGGGTTTTGAATCCTAAAGTGTACAAATTATTGTTTGACATAGGAAGTCAATACAAATATGAGACTATGTAGGAACTTCCAGCGTTATTAGAACAAATTGAGGTGTAATAGACTGGAAACTACACTAAAGAACAAAGAGAACGGGTCGGTAGTATTTTCACCATACATCTTCATACAAAAAACGCTCACGAGTCGTTCAGTGATAAAATGTCTTCATGCAATGATGTGCTCAAAGTTATCGTCAATATCTCATCCAAATCGAATAATAATACGAATCCAGTTAATAAGATCTTTAGATAAGAACTTTCTTAACAAATCTCTCGAAGATCGACATGTCTACAGTATCCAGAAATGTACATCACTTAGAAGAAAAAAACATGAATTTTCCGTGATATAATTTTTGAAGTGCCGCACGGGTTTTCCTGAAAAATTTACACGTGTACAATATTTCAAAAAAATGTTGACAAGTTTAGTATTAGATTAATATTTTTATTTGACTTGGATAATATATTTACGATTACTTTGAGCCTGAGCGTATAATTATATGAAAATGTACGGCGAAAAAACTACCGACCCGTTTTATTGGCACTTCAGTGTAATACAGCAACGGGAAGAAGAAGAAAAAGAGATATTCGCACAACTATCTAAATACTTCGAAACAAATATTACCGTCTACTCTGACTTTACAGCTATTTAATTAAAATGATGTTATCCCGGTATTCCGCACCCTATTCGTAAGGGGATTCCGTATCCGTTGTTACAAGAAGCCAGACAGTCCGTTTCCAACTCGGCGTATTGTTTAACAAAATATGACTTAGTTTAGTTTAATCTGAAAGACATGTATGAGAACCTTCATCAAATCTCAAATCCTTCTCTTTGCATTAAACAACGTTTAACGAAAATTATATTATAACGACCCTGAAGAGTTTACCCTTGAAAGTGAACTTAAAGACCTATTCGAAATACAGAAAAACAATACAATTTTCTATGTTACTACTTTGTTTGACAGCACGTTTTGAATTATTGGTAATTTTTTTCCTTTCCCGACCAAAATTTTTTGGGGAAAGCAGTTCCATGGTTTGATTCTTACCTTCAAGAATCTATAGGGTGACTTTTAATTAGTTCTTGATAGAAAAAGGTATGAGTGTACTCATGATACTGAACAACTTTTCCCAAGGAACATAGGTCGGAATACGAAAATCAAGTTTTGAGCTCCCATAGAAACTGCATCAGCTGATAGAGCATTGTAAAGATTGTTTATGGGAGGTCAAATTGGGTTTTTCGTATTTCGACCTATGTTCGTTGGGAAAAGTTGTTCAGTATCATGAGTACATGCATATCTTTTGCTATCAAGAACTAATTAAAAGTCATCCTATATAGGGTCCAAAAGGGCGCATTTTGTAGGGCATCCTACAAAATGCGCTATCAGCTGATGCAGTTTCTATGGGAGGTCAAAACTTGATATTCATATTTCGACTTATGTTCCTTGGGGAAAGTTGTTCAGTATCATGAGTCAAGCATACGTTTTTCTATCAAGAACTAATTAAAAGTCACCCTATATACTGTTTTATTCTGGTTTTTTTACTACACTACACGTTGTGCAACATAAAGTCTGTTTCATTTTAAATCAAATGTAATAATTGATTGTTTAATTTGCTGTTAAATGTATGGCTGTTAAAATATTGATAATCGAGCGTAGTACCCTGCGTCTTCGCACGCATAGAACTTACTTATAAATATTGTTATTTCACATTCTAAAACATTATTATTATGTCACTATGTCACTCAAGAATAATGTAACTTTATAAAAAATATAAATAAATAAAAAATAAATTTTTAAAATCAGTTCAGAAGTTCCAGAGATTACTTTCTACAAACAAACTTACAAACTTGACCTCTTTATAATTTTAGTATAGATTTTTATATAAGCTTCTGCCTACGGCTCTTTTATTGCAAAATATATCTCTGAAAAATTAGATATTTTCTGCTGCAAACAGCACTTTATGTCAGACCTCGTTCCCCAGGCTATTTGCACACAAACCGAGCTACTGCATTGTTCCACTTCCGTTACGTACACTCAACAGCACGTCAGTAGAAACACTTTTGGACCTTATGGCGTGGCAATAGAGTTGAAAAAGTTTCTACCGTCGTAAGGTTAACCGTAATATGTAAAGAAAAGACAAATAAACGAAGGCAGTTTTGCAATAAATTAATCTTTTTAGGGTTCCGAACCATTTTGGTAAAAACAGAACCCTTATGGTGCGACTTCGTCTGTCGGTCTGTCTGTCTGTCACACCTGTTAATCTCAGCAACCACTCATGTTATCTTGAAATGTGGAATAGTTTTAGAATATGGTTTCCCAACCTTATTGCAATTGAAAAAAATATAAAAATATTAAACAATATAAAAATATTAGAAAGAGAGGGAATAGCAGTTGGATTTTTCCATACATACGAGTATGTTTTCCCCTGTTTTCTTCCTGGGTAATGCCTCTAGAGCAATGGTTTTTTTTTATAAAATCTAGGTCTACTCTAGGAATGCCCCTATGTTTTACATTTGCGCAAAAAACAATTACAAAAAGTTGTCCCTATCGCACATGATAAAGGTTACTCGGGCGCAGCGCGATGGCAATAGCTTGTTCAAATACATATTTCTCGATTTTCTCACAGGCTCGATTCCCCTTTTAAATATACATTCTAAAATGGAGTTTTGAATTCTTTTTACGACTCTTAGTTTTCATGTTATTATGAAAAATGTTTTAAAAAATACCATCACCACCTCTGAAGTTTACTAAAGGAAAAATAAAAAAATAATTATATTCGATAGACGTTCATGTAAATATTACAGAAAAAATAAAACGATCTCTCTAAGTAGCATAGTTTTCTTTTTTGTCTGCAAAAAACCTCTACAAACAAATTTAGTTTTGCGGTCCTAAAAATAGACGATCATACATTGGTAGATGCGCGATAGCTGCTCAGGCACCATAAAAATGAAGCTGAAGCCTCTTTTTGCGCTCAGTCGCTTTAGTGAACAGGAAACGTTTACTTTTCAATTTAAAATATGAAACCATGAAGGAAAAAAAAATTACGCGCCCATAAATGCGACTGAGTATCTATGATTTAATGATCGTTGTTCATTCATGACTTACATAAGCATAGCTATTTTAAAATATTTGGGTAAAATTATTTCGTTATGACGAACAAAAAAGTTTTGATTGTGGATAAAAAGAAGTAAAGTTTTAAATTAAGTATTTTCTGGTCCAATTCGTGCAATTAAAAAGAATAAAATATTTCAGTAACAACTAATAGAAGTCCAAAGGCGGAAGGTCCTTGAAATATCCAATTTAAGTTTTCAATTAAGAAAGTAAGGCAACTTGTAGTTTGGTAGGTATTTATTAACTTTATTTGAAATTTTCATGAAAGGTTCATTTAATAGTCAAGTATAAGTGACCAGCCTAAAATATTTATCATACTTATTATTTATATTACAGTCGTCCACCGCTGGACAGTATTTGTTCTCATGCGAATAATTCTAGAGTATATTTTTGAAGGGGATGTGTGTATGTATGTATAATTGTAAATTGTGGTAAATAAATAAATATTATATCCTATACTATTAAACGAGCAATATTTGTATATGTATAAGTATATATATATTTGTAATCGGTTTCTCGAAAACGGCTTTAACGATTTCGATGAAATTTACTATATGGGGGTTTTCGGGGGCGAAAAATTGATCTAGCTAGGTCTCATGTCTGAGAAAATTTGTTCTTCCCGTGTTTTTAAGCATTTGCGTTTTAGACAAAAACCTACAGCGCCATCTGTTGGCGGGTAGCAAAGCTTGCTCACCCGATGATATTTTAATGTTGAGGCGGCTATTATAGAGCGAAGCTCGGTCGCCCAGGTTTTTAAATATTATTATCGATGCTGCTACGGTCGTGCAACCGTGTCAATTTCCCTCATCACAAGATTTTTTTATTTTTTGAAGAAAGCGTAGACGTAGTAGACACTTAATTTTTATGAACTTTATTTTTTAATATTTTAGGTGCATGCTTTCAAACTTACTTTGCCAAACTGCAAGCAACAAACTTAAAGTATACAAAGTAGTAAATCGCAAAATTTCACAACCACAGGCAGGATTCGAACCTGCGTCTTACAGTACCTATGTAAACTTAAAGTATGGTATTAGTGAGACATAAAACTACAGGATAACAAGGCGTGATATTATGTATGTATGTATGTAAAACTACAAGATTTGGCTTATTTGATTCGAGAATTGGCTACTGTGCACATATAGCATAGCTTGCTTAGGATTAAGGTATTTCCAGCGCGCACTATTATAGCGCGTAGGTGAGAATTCAATTTGCGGACCTGCACCGAAGCCAGTAACTGAATTACGCCGTTTGAAATTCAACTCGACAAGACAGATATTTGTGGCGTGTTGCATACAGTGAAGTACGTACAATCTAACGTCATATTTGGCACAATGTGAAAGAAAACTGCAAATCTTAGCCCAAAACGTGGTCCTATCCATACGTAACCTTTTAGTTGCCTACAGAAAAGTTTCTCTGAGTGCAGGAAACTGGAGAAGTAACGCACGACATCAAGTGTTATGTGGATTGCAGAACGGCACTCCTCGTCACACTAGTCGTTATCAGATAAGCCCTACCTCTTCCTAAGTTCCCCGAATCCAATAGAAAGAGGTGGGGTTTAAACGGTCTTACTCGTAATAACACGAAAACGTCCTAAGTAAAATTCAGTTTAAGTGTCCATATTTTATTAATTTCACATTTCCGCGCCGTCAGAAGGCAGAAGAGCCTCTTTCATCCTTTGTACATATTCAGCGTTGTATGAAACATTCACGGTTTAATATAGAAACATTCGGGATTCAAATTTAATTTGCTTTGTGCTTTCAAAAAATAAGAAATGGGTTGAGATTTGTCTACATGAACCTACCTCTACTAATAAAATGAGAGGTGGGAAAGATATTTACCAATTACTTTAATCATATCTAAAGATGTTTAACATTGCTTTCTCGTTGAAGGGCTAAAAAAAAACTATGAATAAAATATAATACTATATTGACTTTTTAGTTCTTGATAAAAAAAAGGTATGAATGTACTCATGATACTGAACAACTTTCCCCAAGGAACATAGGTCGAAATACGAAAATCAAGTTTTGACCCCCCATAGAAACGGCATCAGCTGATAGCGCATTTTGTATGGGAGGTGAAATTTTGCTTTTCGTATTTCGACCTATGTTTCTTGGGGAAAGTTGTTCAGTATCATGAGTACATTCATATATTTTTCTATCAAGAACTAATTAAAAGTCACCCTTTATAATATTAAATAAAACTCTCGGACTGAGCATTATCATTGACGTCTCAATAAAAGTTTCAGTAATAAACCCTGCGGGCTTTGTAACTTAAAGAATTTGTTAGTGGAACCCAGATGGAATTGGTGGCTATTCTAAAATGCAAGACTTTTCAAGTGAAGGTTCCCTGAGGCAACGTATACAATATACTGTTGTGTATATTCTTAATATGGGTGACCGCCTTGCTATGATGCTATGTTTACAAACAAGAAGTTTGAAGCTCTAAAGAGACTTATTTGTGTGTTTTTGAATATGTACCTATCTGTAATATAGCTAAGAAATCCAAATCACCCTGTTATATAATATGGTGTGCTATTTTGGTGATTATAGATGAGGCTCGAAAAGTGCAGTCAGAGCCAACGGCGAGGGAGAAATGGAGCCGAGAGTGTAATGACGCTTCTTACGACCTTTTTCAACAAATTAGCGTATAAAAACAAATAGCTTACCTTTCTTCCCCAAAGTAAACTAAAAGTTACTTATTTTTCCTTAGATTTCTACGTGCACTCTTTGTGTTTTGTATTTTCGATTTTGAGAAACTAAAGTGCTAAAGTGCAGCCCGAGCCATCGGCGAGGGCGAAATGGAGCCGAGAGTGTAATGACCAAAGCGCACTCGCTTCTTATGACGCTTTTCAATACATTTGCGAATAAAAACAAATAATTGCTTACCTTTCTTCCGAAGGAAAATTCGTACACTAGAAGTTACGTATTTTTCCTTAGATTTCTCTCTCTCGATTGCACTCGATACTCCAGACTTGTGTTTAGTACCTATTTTCGACGTTGAGGAACTTTATTTTATTTGTAAAAGTCGATAGTTACTTTTGAAATTAACACA
Organism: Athrips mouffetella; assembly: GCA_947532105.1. Lineage (NCBI taxonomy): Eukaryota > Metazoa > Arthropoda > Insecta > Lepidoptera > Gelechiidae > Athrips > Athrips mouffetella. The sequence goes on from OX383963.1 coordinate 18,773,859, forward strand.
ATAAACACCACAAATATTTGTATAAATGGCGGTTTTTACTTTTTTAGCCCACATATATTATATTTATTAGCAGACATAAATGCGCGCGCAGGAGATTCTGTCTAAACTGCCAAACAGCCTAGTCCTTGAAGTGTTTAAAATTTCATATTTTTTTACTTTATAAGATGAATTTATTGTTAGTATAATAATTAATATAAATATTTTCATGAAATTAATGTTTATTCATCATAATTAATATTAAACACATTTCATTTATTCATGAAAATATTATGAGCGTTATTATAGACATAAAGCTCTTTGCTCCTTGCCGTAAAAATAAAATAAAAATAAGACACTAGTGCGATCATATAATGAAAAAGCACGCATGTTTAATAAGCTGGATTATGGACTTTAAGAGAGTAGGTAAAGTCAGACAAAGTTAAATTATTTAAGATTTTAATATAGATAAACCACCTAAATGAGTCCTCGCCCGCGGGGTACAGGGTCGCGGGGATAAGACGACAAAGGGAGAACGAAAGAGGTGCGGGCGACGGCGGGCGGTGGGTGGGGCATTCTCATTCTCTACGCGCATCCGGTCCCCGCACCTGCCCTTGTATAGTCAACGACAGGTCAAGCTTGACACTCGCAGTGCGACTCTAGCCCGTACGTCTATTGAAATAAGAGCGGTACAAAGTCCAATGTGTCAAGCTTGATGTGCTCTTGACTGTACTTAGGCGGTACTACTATAAATGTTATCACAGTATACGAGCTATCTTATACAACTTGTCCATTTTCTATTCCTCCACGATTTCACTAAGCAATATATCGTTTAACAAAGTAAAATCCCGCCCTTGGATTTAAAGGACGCAAGGGTTTTGTTCGGTATTCCTATCCCGATATCAATTTGGCTAAGCCCGCCGTGTCGTGGACATAAATAACATACATACATACATACATAACATCACGCCTCTTTCCCGTTGGGGTAGGCAGAGACCACAGTCCTCCACCTGCTACGATCTTGACATACTTCCCTTGCTTCCTGTACTTTCATCAATCCTTTCATGCATGCTCGTCGGTTTAGGGTACTTTTAACCTGGCCTTTATTCAGAACATAAATAACAACACGTAATAAAATAACACATCGACAAGTGCCGTGACAAACATCCAAGGTTCCCGTCAAAATGTTTTCATAAAGCGTTTTGTATGCGTTACCAATTTCGTAAAAAAAAAGCTGTTATGTGTTTCGAGGAATCCCATTGTGGCAGTAAACAAAGCGTGTTGAAATGATTGGCTGTGGTTTTGATTGTTACAAAAAATTTATAAAATTCTCACAGGATTTATTTTCATTTTGATGAAAGCTGTGTGGTAGGGCTTTTGTGCAAAGTCCGTCTGGGGAAGTACCACCCCCTTGCCTTTTTCTGCCGTAAAGCAGCAGTGTTTGCACTGCTGTGTTTCAGTTTGAAGGGTAAGGGAGCCAGTGAAATTACCGGCACACGAGACATACCACCTTAGTTCTCAGGGTGGGTAACGCGCTTTGCCGTCTTATTAATGCCAAATTATTTCACTGATAGGACAGTGGGTGTCATGGGCAGTGTTGACCACTTACCAACAGGTGACCCACCTGCTCGTTTGCCCACTTGCGACATAAAAAAAAAGCTTACATTGTTGAGACAGTTTTAGAGCTGATAATCGTCATTTTGAAAGGAGATTTCAGGCCCGATAAAAAGTGAGTTTCGCACAAATTATCATGACAAAGAAAACGAAAATGTCAAAAAAAAGGTGCGAGTGCTACTTTCTTGTCTTAATATAAAAGAAAATAAATTCGTTGGTTTGGTTTAGACATGAAGGAAAAAAAAATCACGCGCCCAGTAATTTTTTTTTCCTTCATGGGTTTAGAGTTTCATTTGTTTCTGTCTAGTCACAATCGCAGGAAACTGGGTCTACAGTATATGATTTAAGTAAGTATTGTTGATGTTGCCTGACAACTTTGTGCTCGACCTTTCTGAGGGCAAGGTAGCCAAGCGTCGTCGACGGGGGTAAGAGGTGTATCGGAAACATAGAAATCTCGTTCAGTGCAACTGACGTCACTTTCCTATGACTTCACCCTTATGTGTAGCGACACACCCGTGGAAATTCCGACGAGAGTTCCACGATCGAAACATCTGTCAAGTATGACACCAGCGGAAATTCTGCCACATGTGGCATAGGAAACCTAAAAAGCGTTGCGAGCGTAATGAGCAGAACTTCGCGTTGGAAAGATCCGTTTAGGTGTGTCGCTACACTGTGCGTTTCTCCCTGAAGAAGGATCGCGCACCAAGTTGTGAGAAACCAAACGAGCATAAGGGAAGTTCATACGACCGCGCGATTCCATTCACATGCAGTCTGGCCATGACAGCGGGATGATCCATTCATCTGTTCGTCTCAAACCGCGCGGATCAACTGAACAGATCGTAACAGGATTGTACAGTCAACGACAGATCAAGCTTAACACTTGCAGTGCGACTCTAGCCCGTATATCTATTGAAATAAGAACGGTACTAAGTTCAATGTGTCAAGCTTGACTGTACATCTTGCACCGCGCGCTATCGCGCGCTATCGCGCGCTGTCAGGCGGTGCCAGATCTTGCGCGCGGGTCGCAGGTCGCAGCGCGCGGTTATGTAAAGAACAAACACTGTTTAGTTTGATTTTGTACCGCGTGGTTAGTAGTTATATGATTTTAGCCTAAGGGTAGTTTTCCACCTGTGCTGTGTGATGAGCTAAGATGTGAGCTGGGAAAATTCTTACCAATAGAATTTGGTCTATTTTCCTAGCTTATCAAATGCGCTTTCAAATGGAGCAATGTTATTGATTTGAATTTTTCAGCTCACACCTCACACAGCTGTGTTGGGAAACCACCTTTATGCTTGCTCGGCTGTGAACGCGAGCGAAAAAAGCAAACATTGATTGAGATTCAAATTGAAACCGGCGTCAGTTTCCGGTAAAAAAAGTATAATAATAATCTTGTGATCAACGACTTGTGATACGAAATTACGATGTTGATGTATCGTAAGAGAATTTCACGCAAACAGTGTCTAACAACAAATCTTATAACTTCCGCCCCGAAAATAGATACTGAAAAATATTTTTCGACGTCATATAATTTCGTGCCGTGGTCTCGTACTATAAAAACATTGGTATCCTAATAGTTGCTTCCTTTAAGACTAACTGTCGTACTCAGAGTCAGACACTTCTTTCGTTAAAGCCGCTATCACACCTTCCATAATTCATAAACTAATTTGGCATAAAGGGAAGTTAATTTAGTTAATTCATAAACTAATTTGGAAGAAAGGGTATTGGAATACACATTATTGGATAAGCAGGTGTGATACCTGACCTTTTAGATTTTGACAAAGAATAAAAAAGATTTTAATGACGTCTGTAAGTGGTTCCACTCTCTTTCTATCTTCTAATCGGACCCTCATTGCAGAGGGTCGTGACTCTAAAACAAAGTAAGTAAAACTCTCTTTCTAAAGTGAACATCCAATGCGGGCTCAGAAAACTGCATAACAACACTTGCTTACTCAAATCTTCCTTATAGCGTGTTCAATCCTAACTTGATACCCGGCGAGATAAATGGGTCAGGAGACAAAAACTGTGGCGGCCACACATTCGCAAATCCAATAAAGGGGTGACACAGCCGCAGGAAGCGACGATATTTATCGGGCCAGATGGGTCAGAACGTTTAAAGTGTGCAAAAATCATTGTGGAAGGATTGATTGTTTGAAAATGTATTGAAGTAAATTGCTGCTGTCCTACCAGGCTAATTGAAATTGGCAAATAATTTTTCGATCGCTTCAGTAAAGTACTTGTTTTCACGAAATGCGCGACCGGAGGGAAAAAATGCGTTTCTGAAAGGGCTACGATATTGAATTTTATTGTAGAATGTTTATATTTTTTATTACTCTTCTGATAGGCAGCTCCCTCCAGAACTCCTGCAAAAACGCGTGGTACATAGGAGGGAATTTACCATAGTCACCACGCCTGTAAACGTTGCGGCTGGCGACCGCTGTTGTTGGTGACCGCAGTATGGAAGATGGTACGATAATTACGATATACAGACAGATGCTGCTGTCCATCCTCCGGTTCATAAGCCCAGTTGGTAATATACTTAGTTCAAATTACTTCAAAGGTGATAGTGCTTTTAAAGGTGGTAGGGCTTTTGTGGAAAGTCCGTCTGGGGAAGTACCACCCCCTTGCTTTTTTCTGCCGTGAAGCAGCAGTGTTTGCACTGCTGTGTTTCGGTTTGAAAGGCAATGGAGCCAGTGAAATTACCGGCACATGAGACATACCATCGTAGTTCTCAAAGTGAGCAACGCGCTTTTCTGTCTTATTATTGTCAAAATATGCTATTAATAAGACAGTGGGTGCTATGGGTGGTGGTGACCACTTACCATCAGGTGGTCCACCTGCTCGTTTGCTCACCTGTAACAAAAAAAAAACTTCACCTTAAAGATTTCATGGGAATCATTAATTATCAATCAATCTTAACAGCCCATTAAACGTCCACTACAGGACACGGAGCTCCCTCCAGAATTCTAGCTTTTGCTGGAAAAAAATGTGGAGGGGAAGCACCATAGTCACCTCGCTTGTTAGCATTACGGCTGGCACTATGGACCGCGGTTGAAGGTGACCGCAGTAAGTAAGATGTAAGATATAAAGAAGGATGCTGCTGCCCATCCTCCAGTTAACCCTTAGTCGCCTCTTACGACACCCACGGGTATGTATGGGTTGGTACTATTCTTTGCCGGCACCATACGGGACAATCATTAATTATATTAAAATTAATTTCCTAAAGTTTCTATTCGATTGGTATCCTGTTTTAGCAACCAGCACGCTTTCCCGACACGTTGTAGTAACTTTTTTAACTTAACTGGCTTACAACAGACGAGACTTCGGGTATTATTCTTACTTTCAGATGTCTGCTTCTTACTCGTAGGTTAAAGTAAATCTTCTTTAGTCTCTTTATTTAATTTTCTGCAATCTGAATAATACCTATTTACTTTTTAAAAGTTTCTTTGTTCAAAGAGATAAAATTCCTTACTGAAAATTTAATCTATATTCTTTAATATAGGTATTGAGAAAGAAGAAGAAAGCAGTACCAGTTTCATCGTCCAAATCAAATAAAATTGTCGCGGGAACTATCCATTTGCTTCCTAGCTGCTACTTGCTACAGTATAGCCAATTCAGTTAGCAAACGTACTCAGTCAGTACTTACTTCATAGTATCACCCACAGTATCACCGTTCAATCTTCATTTTATATAGGAGCCAAATGAAATAGTGAACATAATTTTAGCATGACACTCAGACCATGACGCTGGACAACTTTTCCCAAGAAACAGATCGAAATCCGAAAAAAAAAAAAAACCTCCAATAGAGACTGCTTCAGTTGATGGCGAATTTTGTATGAGAGATAAAACATTTTTTATATTTCGATTTTTGTTTCTTGGAAAAAGTTGTTCAGTTTCATGGTCTAAGTAACATGTTAAAATTATGTTCAATATAGACCTCATGGCTCGAACCTAAAAACTTATTTATATGGTATGGTATGATATGAAAAAGTTTTAAATGTAACTTGTTGGATAACGCCAACGTTCTCGATAGATACTTAACTAATTTTAAATGAAGCAAGTTTAACAGCAGGCACAGCACAGCCCGCAGCGCTAGCTTGGTAAAGTTAGAGGCAAGCTTATTGAAAATTTTGACGTCAGCTATGCTTGAAAATTTTAAAAGTAGTGTCCTTTTTGAAGTAAATTTAATTATTGCTTAGTACTGTAAGAATTTGTTATGCTAGATGGAATAAGGAAACAATAGGCTATCATTAGGGTCTTGTGAAGAGTATCATTATTGCACTATCGTAATTTTATTGGATTAAATTATAGTGTCGATGATCTATACTATAGCTCATTTTACTTGCGATTTCTGGAAGAAATCTCCTCAATCTATTATTTATTTGCTGCTTGCGTCTGCGTTCCATCCCGGGTTTACAAAAGCCGAATGTATTTAAGTCGTAAGTAAATTTGCTACTTTTGCTTGTTCAGCTAGATCGAGGTCAAGACCTGAACCAAACCACGTCTCAGGTCAACATTTGAGTACTTTTAAAACGAGAAGTTTCATTGATTACTTCGAAAAGTTTATCCAATAAACGTTAAAGTCAGCTACTGAATTGAGGGTCTATCGCCGTATTTATTGTTTAAATTTTAGTTCAAAATCTGGGTTAATTCTTTCAAGGTGTGTTGGAGAGTTTGTTAATTTGTTCCTTTAGCGAAATAATATCGCAGCCGTACCCGGTGTCAATTTGGTACATACATACATACATACATAATATCACGCCTTGTTCCCGTCGGAGTAGGCAGAGACCACAGTTCGCCACCTGCTACGATCTTGACATACTTCCCTTGCTTCCTGTACTTTCATCAATCCTTTCATACATGCTCGTCGGTTTAGAGTACTTTTAACCTGGCCTTTGTCCAGAATGAATGGAAAATCATATATTTTAAATATAATACTGCAAATCTATACATTTCTGGTGTAACATTTTATTATATTCGTTTGAAATTGTGTTCTTCGTATTTATGACATTCGCTACAATTTGAGCTAGTTTCGCAATAGCTGCAACTTCAAATCCTAAATTAAAGTTCTTCGCCAGAAACCATGGACGAGGGAACTAACTTAACCTTAAGTGTTTGTTGTCTTTGAGTGGGGTTAAGGCACAATTATCGAGTCGAAGTCCAAACTTGGCACTTTGGTTTGATAATTCATTTAGAAAACTACCCAAATTAAAGTCTAATAAACAGAAAGTTCCTAAATAGTTCTTAATGGTACGTGACTTCTTAAATTACATTACAACATGAAGACAAAGACTCCTAAATGACCATTTGATTGGACCGACGACGACCCTTAAGTCCTTTTGTGGCTTATTTATGAAAAGAACGCAATATTTTTTTTCAAGAGGTTCAGGGTTGTAATTAGATTCTTCTTTCTCGCCAAGTTTACTATCGTTTCACACACAGCCTCACGTCAGTGGTAATATTTGACCCTTTGCTGCTGTGGTGGTGGCTTTTTTAGCGTGGGGCTGGTTCAGGTTACACTGGTTTTGTAAATTGTCGCTTTTTTATATTAACTTTTTAACTGGTTTTGTTTATTGTCGTTTTCCTTTATTATAACTTCTTCCTTTTTTCACATGGCGCCACTTTGTTTGTGAAGCAAGGTAAATGTAGCTGACGTCATTAAAAGATTTTTAATATCCTTTAATGAATAAGGATCATTTTGTTTTTTTGTTACCACTTGCTCGTTGCCGAGCATACCTTGGTAATTTTCCGATAGAAAATATCAAAAATGGAGGAAGAGAAAGGGTCTTGACAGAATGAAACAAAATAGATAGACAGATAGACTACAAAGTGATCAAACGATTACTTGCCGTAAACAGGGGCTTTGCTTTTTGCCTTTTAAGGTACGAAATCCTATAAAATTCCGAAAGATTATGAAACTGAATCCAACCCTGGCTGTTCCCGCCTTCTCCAACTGGACTCACTCAGGAATAATATTCCAGAAATGGGATTTTCCTTTTAGGCAAATAGCCTATTAGTTACAGTGAGTTATGATCTCCGAGAAGTTTCTGATTTAGCTCGCGAAGATGGCACTAATGACCTCTCAGGTATAGACTTGTGGGCAGATAACGTAGTTTTGAAGTTTGTGAATAGGAAGACTTTTATACGGTCTAGATTTCTTCTTTCACAGTCACTTGATTTTGAATCTTTGAAAGTTTTTTGAACTATATTTGTTAAGTTAGCGTAATGTTATTTATTCTTTGGTTAAGTTATCGAGTTATCGTGTAGGGGGTCGCTAGTGGCAGGTCTGATAATTAATTTATCCTTCTAAAACGGTTTCTGGTTGCGTTGTTTTTTTTTGTGAGTATAGGTTATGTGCTCCAAAAGTGGCACTTAAAAGGTGCTCTACTTGAGCAGTTGAGCCCTTTATCATCCGTCATTAAATGGCACCACTTGTATCCTGAGGTTAGAATTTTGGTGCCTTTCTAAAGGGTGTAAGGGACAGCCATCCAAAAATTGAAAGGGCACGATCAGTCAACGTAACTAAACATATTTCAGCAATTTAATACAAAAATAAATAATACAATAAATGAAAAAAATCGGCTTTCCGGCCATAAAAACTGTCCAATCATGTTTGCAAGTTTGTATGGAGGGCTGATTTTTTTTTTCATTTCCCGAAAGTTTTAATCGGTGAAATATGTTCAGTTGGGTTGACTGATATTGCTCTTTTAGTTTTGAGAACGCTATCCCTTACACCCTGTATAATAGTCACCAGATGAATTTAAACTTTTAGACACATGAAAAAGTTGTTCAGTTTCATGGGCAGATTTACTTCCTTCAGGGTTGATATACCCTTTCTGTTAGACCTTGGATGTTAGATTATCGGCCACTCTAACGATATTTTCTGTTATTGTTTAACGGTTCATTCGGTGTATCTCATTATTCTGTTACGGTTCATAAGATAATGTAGGACTAGCGGAAAACGTAGAATTTAGTTATAGGATTCTAATGGCACCCTTTGTGTACGGAACCCTAAAAATCGACCTACAATGTCCACAAAAAATATCGTTTAAGAAAAAAGTTTCAACCAACTTTTTACCAAAGTTTTGCCAAGTGGAAATGGATTCCGCCAAACGCAGAAAAATATCCTGTCTCGGAACATAAATCTTAGGATTAAACATCCACAATTAATGGCTGTGGTATTTTTAGGGTTTCCTTAATTTATCTTATGACAAAAAGAGCCCAGCCTTCGATTAGTTAAGTCATTAGGCGATTCTTTTCATTAAGGCTAACTTAATCATTCGATCACCTACCTAACTATTTAGATAGATCGGTATAGAACTTTTTATGTATATTTTTTATTATTTAATATGTTTTGAAGGGGAAGGCCTCGGCGAACGTACCAGGACCAAATTCAGGACGTTCTGAATAAAGGCCAGGTTAAAAGTACCCTAAACCGACGAGCATGTATGAAAGGATTGATGAAGGTTCAGGAAGCAAGGGAAGTATGTCAAGATCGTAGCAGGTGGAGAACTGTGGTCTCTGCCTACCCCGACGGGAACAAGGCGTGATGTTATGTATGTATGTATGTAATATGTTTTTTTGCTTAATATAGAGAGCTTCGTTTCTCCAGTTATTCGAGTACGATACGGTATTCTACTAGAGTAGGTACGTTTATTACTATCGTTTATTCATATACAAATGACATTGTTTTCATAATTTTTTGACCCATTTTTCATACTTTACCATTAAAGTTGTTTCTAAGCTGTCTGAGAGTCATTCTAATCTCGTACAAGCTGAATATCATCATACAATCATTAAGTTGAATATGGTAAAATATGAAAAATGGGTCAAAAAATTATGAAAACAAAGTCATTTGTATATGAATAAACGATAGTAATAAACGTACCTACGTACCTACGTTTGTTACTATCGTTTATTCATATACATATATTAAATTTAATGATTGTATGATGATATGATATTCAGCTTGTACGAGATTAGAATGACTCTCAGACAGCTTAGAAACAACAAGGCACCCGGACACGATGGAATTACGGCTGAGTTTCTGAAAGCAGGCGGAAGGCCAGTGCTAAAAGCTCTTCAAAAGCTGTTTTTATTGTGTCATACTCGAAGGGAAAACGCCACAGGCATGGCACAGAAGTGTGGTGGTGCACTTCTTCAAAAAGGGTGATAAGACTCTGCTGAAGAATTACAGACCTATCTCTTTTTTGAGCCATGTCTTTAAGCTGTTCTCGAGAGTCATTACGAACCGTCTCGCGCGCAGGCTCGACGACTTCCAGCCTCCCTAAAAAGCCGGTTTCCGTAAAGGCTTCAGTACCATAGACCACATACATACGCTACGGCAAGTTATACAGAAGACCGAAGAGTATAACCAGCCACTTTGCCCAGCGTTTGTGGACTATGAGAAGGCCTTCGATTCGATCGAGACGTGGGCCGTGCTACGATCTCTCCAGAGCTGCCAAGTCGACTATCGGTACATTGAAGTGTTGAAGGATCTGTACAAAAACGCCACTATGTCAGTTCGTCTTCAGGACCAGGACTCGAACATTATCCAATTGCAGCGAGGAGTGAGACAGGGAGACGTCATATCTTCTAAACAGTTCACCGCTGCTTTGGAAGACGTCTTCAAACTCCTGGACTGGAAAGGACTTGGCATCAACATCAATGGCGAGTACATGACCCACCTTCGATTTGCCGACGACATTATCTTAATGGCTGAGACCCTGGAAGATCTCGGCACGACGCTCAATTACCTTACTAGAGTTTCACAACGAGTGGGTCTTAAAATGAACATGGATAAGACGAAAATTATGTCTAACGCCCTTGTTGTACTCACTCCACTCAAAGTTGGAGACTCTACGCTCGAAGTTGTCGATGAATACGTATACCTGGGACAAACAGTCCAGCTGGGTATATCCAACTTAGAGAAAAAGGTTACTCGTCGAATCCGACTCGGATGGGCAGTGTTCGGGTAGCTCCGCAATATCTTCACGTCCAAAATACCGCAGTGTCTCAAGACGAAAGTCTTTGACCAGTGTGTGTTGCCACTGATGACATATGGCACCGAGACATGGCTGCTCACGATGGGCCTTATCAGGAAGCTCAAATATATGTAAAGGGCTGTGCTCGCAGTCTCTCTGCGCGATCGAATCAGAAATGAGGAGATCCGCAGAAGAACATACATAGCCCTGAGAATCGCTAAACTAAAGTGGCAGTGGGCAGGGCACATCGCTAGAAGAACCGATGACCGATGGGGCGTAAGGGCTCTAGAGTGGCGACCACGTACCGGAAGACGAAGCGTTGGCAGGCCCCCCACAAGGTGGACCGACGATCTGGTCAAGGTCTGGACGTCTTTCGGCTGATATGATGATGATGATGATCATGATATTCTCAAGTGTTATATTACTCTCAAGAAGTATGAGGAAGAAAAAAAGTTTTTTGTAACTATATTTTACTTCATGAATTGATTGTTTTAGAACCGCAAAGTTGGCAAAAGTGTCTTGTCTCTACAATTCAGAACTAAATCTACTACTTGTAATAAAATTGATGGTCGCTGACTCGAGAGGAAGACCAAAATACATTTTATGATGATTCAGATTAAGTACCTTTACTGACAGACAGGTCGTTTAGTCAACAACGTGTTTTATGTACTTGAATAGCGAGTATAAAAATATATGATTCAATCCCTATTACGTAATAAAGTTAGAAGAGTATAAACGCCGAGCTTTTGTCCGAAAAAAGCGATTTACACAATCTTTGATTGTCACCGCTTCGCCCAAAATATGACCTTCGACCGCGAGGATTTTAGTGGATTCACAAAAGATGCAAATTCCTTCATTAGCGGATGCCTACTTCGTTATAATTACTATATACACATTTCAGAGTCGGTTCACACCTACAAAAATTTAAACATACAAACGAACCATTTTTATTAACCTTTATAATATGCGCAGATGTAGACTGGTTTATTTTCCTGCCCTAGTTTGTAAACCGTTAATTACTAGCTCTCTCTCGCTAGCTTAACTTTATGGCTGTGTGTACTGTTCGAAGCTATTTCCATTCGTACAAACGTATTGAAGTTGCAGACTTGTGAAACTATTTATAGTTTAAATAAAGGGTATCGTAGCTTGATATAATGTAGGTTCTGTATAAACTGATATGGTCACCGATTAGATGGCATGCTGTATGAACAGTCGATAATGAAGACATGTAGGTATATATTTTGACGTTTCTTCTTACCAGTGTTGACTCTAGCATAAAAAATACTACGTTTTGTTTAAAAACGTCTTCACAACACAGTGTGCGTTGTAGAGGCAGAACTATAACAAAAACTGTAATCTTGGATTCAAGCTTAAACATTTATTTACCTATCGGAAAAGAAGAGACCTTTAATTTTTTTCAAGTAATTATTCGAATGTGGAACCCTAATCCGTTCCTTTTCTTACAGTAAAGATGTAGTCGATGTTTGTCTATTTTATAAACACTGCGTCTTACACTAGCGTAATATTGAAATTCATATTTTGTTTGACCTTTCATTGGCGCCTTGAATAGAAGAGTTCAGAAGCTTTTTTTAGAAGTTTGTTTGTGTGTTTTGATTTTCGTTATTCTGGTTTGTGAAGTATATTTCAAAAGTATAAATGTTCAGTTTTAAACCTACTTTAGCATCGATAATAACGAAATAACTCAACTCAGACGAAAAAATAATCTTTTTCATAAATTCTGTCAAAAACTCATAACGCTGTATATTTTTCATGACAAGAGTACATCTGAAGAATGTTCGTATGTTATACGTTCAAAGAATTTTCATATGTCACCGACGATGTAGGTACTCAAAGTTCTGCCTTATTTCAAGTTTAAATGTGAAACATTATACATCTTCTTGTTTTCCATCACATCACCTTAATGTAACAAAATGAGACGAGAGGGACCTAGCACTTTAGTGCACTTACCCCTTCTTTCATATTCTTGAAGTAAAACGATGTTGATTAAGAGTAGCATATTATAGTATAACAGAATGTAATGAACCTTTCAATAAATTCACAGCATTAACCACAATAAAATTTTTAGAATGACAACCTCATAAACGTATTTTCCCATTTGGATGTTTTTATTAAGGATTCACATTATCGTAACTTATCCCTTTAACGTCCTTGCTTTGATTGACAGACAGACAAACAAGATGTCATGTGTATGCCCTGGAAAAATATTACGAGGAAAAGAGAAATGTTATTTATGGAAACTACTACATCCATATTTATACTCTGGTGTAACAAAGTACCTTGCCTTTAGTACACTATTTCTCTATGAAATATATTTGCCAAACCACAATTTACTATAACTATATTGTCTTTGGCCAAACTCTACAGTACTTTTCTACCAAATTCAGATTATTTTATTCAATGTTATTGAACTTATCTTATTTATTACTGGCGAAACCCTTTTGAACTAATTAGTTGTATGGCATGTAGATTTTGGTCGATTCGAAGGGGGCTCGCAATATAAGCCTCGTATTTCTGGATACGTATACAACTTAATAGACTTTACCTGTTAAAATTGGTACTAATATGGTTGCCTTCTACAACTAACGAAACCAATCTCAGCTATATCGAGATTCCAGGCATTTGAAACTTTATTGCATAGTAATTAATACGGATTCGAAGACCATAAAATTCCAATAAACGCAATAAAGTAGGTACGTGAAGGTAATTTTATATACTTACAACCAAGTAAAAAACAATACATATCTTATGCAACAAATAAAATTAATAAATCTTGATCCAGTTAGGTACTAAAAACAGTATGACAGAAACTGATGTTATGCAATTCCTAAATTATTTCCATTCGTAATAAAAGTTGCTTACATAACATAGAACATAATGGTTCCTTTATAGTTGAATGAGCAAACACCTCAAAGAAATTAATAAAAGAGCCGCAAAGATTGCAGCAGTCACTCCACCGGAAATTGTGGTACCTACAGAGAAGACCTATATTAAACGTGCTTTGTCTACAGTTGAAAGTTTAAAGGCTAGAAAAAATCCAAAGAGACGATAGTTCCATAATTGAGGTCCTAATGAAACAGTGAACATAATTTTAGCATGTTACTCAGACCATAAAACTGAACAACTATCCCCAAGGAAGATGATATAATAGGTAGAAATACAAAAAAAAATATGTTGACATCCCATAGAGACTGCATCAGCTAATAGCGCATTTTTTGCAGTTTCATGGTCTGTTTTTCTCGCTAAAATTTTGTTCATAATTTCAGTATCCTTATGTAGGTGTTTAATTTTTGTGTTATGACAGTTGATTAATAAAAAAAACAGACTTATCACAAATACTTAGACAAAAGTGAGATTGTGGTTATAACTTTAAAGTTAAAAAACAGCACTTTTATTTCTGCATGTTGTTGTCCATCTGTCAAGACACTTTTTCTCGGGAAGTGTGAGTATGCTTGACACTGAGTTCATACAATTAAAGGGCTTGTAGTACCTATTAAAATTAATAAATATTAGTGCACGAGGCTGAGTTGCCACTGCTACTTAAGTATGTTTTATGTAAGATAGAACAGCATTTAACTCTAATCCAATGACTTGAATCAATTGAAAAGGTCCAAATTGTATTTTGATACCAGATGAAGACGTTTATTCAGATGTATCCTTGTTACAGTGCCACCATGGAGCCAGACGATGTTCTGGAGGACTTCAATCCTCACATCACCACCCCCTTTCCTGCAGACTCCTTCAATACGACTCACCTGAACTTCACCAACGGAACTACGGAGAATCGAGACCATTATTACTTTTATGATGTGAGTATTACTTTTCATAACCCAGTATAATTCTGATCAAAAAAATATGGATATAACCGATTGTGCTGGTTTAACTACGAAATAGAAACGGGCTCCTCAGACTTAACAATTCAATAAATATAATGAACACACAGAAAAACATATTACTGTTAAATATAATCGATGTCGTAATTGGGAATTCGCTTACGTCTAAGTTCAAATATACATATTTACAGAAGCCTGCCAGCATTAGGCTAACAGCAACCTCTGTCGTCGACAATTGGAGTCTAGATTGATATTTCGCATTTAAGGGGCTGATAAGAGCTGAATTACCTCCCTTTCTAACAAAGGGCAGAATGCGCGTGCTACAACGGAGCGGATTCGCGCTGTTTTACGTTTTTCGCTCATTTTTGATTTTTTTCAAAATCTGTACCCATAATATTAATTATAAAAAAGCTATATTATTAGGGGGCTGATAAGAGCTAAATACGTTTCACTTGAGCAGGTTTTTAACGAAAAGTGATGAATATATGGCAGTGAAAAGCAACTATGTCATAATTAAGCATCTTTACAATAACATGGCCGACTCTGAAACACGATTAAATACCTATACATATATTTTGTACGCCATAAAAAAAATCCAAAGTTACCTCTGCTTTTTGCTTTAACCACTCGAGATCCTTCTTTCCTATCACAAGCAAAGTCAGTGCTAGCCGGGAATCGCATGTGATGCAATAAGACCGCTATAGTAGCATAACAGCTATAGTGTTTTCAATAATCAATAATCTTGTTCTAGTTCGTTGAGCTTCGGTAACGTTTTAACGTTTAGAAGACTTGGACAACTAACCACGAAGGCTGGCTATTACTGAGTTCTATCAATGATGAGTAGTATAGGCACGAACACATCTAGATATGTATAACAGAGTTCACGATAGAGTCTGACGTTTTGTAAACAAGCATTTTTCAGTCAAGAAAATATTTATCTTCAATTACACGAGGCACGGGTTTGTTACATAACACACACAGAAAAACGCTTATTCTATCGTTTTACATTCCGAAAGTCAGAACTATCTACATTTTAACACTTTTTATATGTTTTTGTGGTTATATCTATTTTGTTTAAAAAATGCCAGACTCTTAAACTCCGGTATATTTTATCTTACACTTCTGGGAAAAATCTGGGAACTTGCTAAACTTAGCATAAAATAACTAGAAGTTTTTCTTGACTATGAGATGAGGCTCAAGACAGGCACGTGTATGATAATGAGAAACGAACCTACGTTAAAAACTCGAAAGGTCAAAGTTTAAGTAAAACGATTATTCCCGTCAAAACACGACTTTGACCTGACCGGACACCGGATCGAATGGGACCTCTAGTAGTACAACAGCTAGATAATTTTCTGTGCTTTAAATGGTACGTCAAGTTTTTGATCGGCCTTCTACTTGGTATCCTTTTCAAATCAAGTAAATCAGGTTAAAGTGTCTCTACAAATAGGTAAGCATGCTATATAGCCAATGCGTACCTAGTGATACGGTATCAAACAATTTATACCAAATTTGCTA
This sequence comes from Athrips mouffetella, assembly GCA_947532105.1. Taxonomy (NCBI): domain Eukaryota; kingdom Metazoa; phylum Arthropoda; class Insecta; order Lepidoptera; family Gelechiidae; genus Athrips; species Athrips mouffetella. The sequence continues at coordinate 18,789,799 of OX383963.1, forward strand.
TCTCAATATTCTGATAATCCCTTTTCCGAACATATGCAAATCGGAAACTGTACCTACGTGTATATGATATTTCAACAAACATGCCCAAATCACCTAAAAGCCAGTAAATCTGGTCGCACCCACCCACATTTCCCACCTGGATTAGCTCATAAACTATGAAAGGCTTCATCGAGTAATGGATACATCAAAGCTTTATCTGCTGTCTCTGATAGTGGTAATATTGAAAGTATCAGCTGATTTTATCAAGAGTTTTCGTCACAGGCTTTTAGTTAGTGTGAATGTTACCGGCTAAAATCTGTTTATAGGTCATAATAGCTTTGCTTTATAGGTCATAATAGGTTCTGTACCCAAAGGGTGACAAACGGGACCCTATTAAAATGCCTCCGATGTCGGATGTTATGTCTGTCAGCGGGCTGTATTTTATAAACCGTTATTACCAATTGGTAGACGGTTAAAATTTTCACTGAATATGTATTTCTGTTGCCGCTTTAACAACAAATACGTAATAAAAAACCTCCCACACAAAATGTGCTATCAGCTGATTTAGTTTCTATGGAACGTCAATTTTTTTTATATTTCGTACTATGTTCCTAGGAAATGTTGTTCAGTGTCAAGGGCAGATGACATCCTTTGGGGTTGATCTTTGTTAATATACCCTTTCTGTTACACCTTGTATTGTAAAAACGGGAACACCAGTGCATAAGCTGAAGAATGTAAAACAAATATATTTGAATTATAAAACAAATAATAAACACTGGTCAAGTAAGTGTCAGACTCACACGAACAAATACACTTCTGCTTGATTGACTGCGCGTCTATAACTAAGACATTATTTTCACCTTAGTGGTACGAAACTCTAGGTGCGCGAGTCCGACTTCGCCTGTTTTTTTGAGCCATTCTACAATTTATTTTAATCGTGTGTTAAAAGTGTTGTGTTTGGCATCTAACCCATTAATACAAATCCAACTTCATTCTATAGGTTAGGCTGGGTTATCTGTTAACTCTTGTTGATCGAGGCTCTTTTTATCGTATACCTGATTTCACGTGATTCTACGACTTGTTACATAATATAGTTAATTATCTCTGTTTTTTATCAAGGTCACGGTCAGTTGCAAGGGTTGCGTTTCACATCTAACCATAAAAACCAATTCAACTAAGTAGATATGTAATATTCAGTAACATGTTGACCCTTGCAGTAGGAGGCTAGCACAGCAGGCTTCCATCGGCCTAAAGTTCTACACGCCTGACAACTAATACGGTCTTATTTACGCCTAAAATCGGGCTTGAGCGATAACGTACTTATTGTATACGTCTGGCAAACTGTAAAATGGCATCGGCAGATTGTAAACGGGGTTAGATCAGTACTGATGCATTATAGGTTAGTTAGCTAAGGCAAACCCACCCTCCCATTCTCATCCCATTTGGGATTGGTTATACTTCGTTTTTTTTCAGATTAGAAAAGTCTTTAATAGGCACCTCTCCTAGACAAATGTTAAACTCATTGGATTTAGAGTGAGAACTGTAAAGAACCTCTTATTTTTCATACATTAAATTCTAATCTGAAAAAAAACGAAGTATAGGTTGGGTTAGGATATCTTACCACCACAACGCACGAGCGCCAGAAAAGAATACACGCGCGTCGCGTCGCGTACGCGTCGTTATCTAAAATGCCGAGGAATTGTGTAAAATGATGAATTTAAAAATAACTCATCATTTTGTAAAATGCCGTAATGCAGTATACAATTTGCCTGCGTCATATAGAAACTTTCAATATTGTGTACTTTACAAAACAAAGCACGTGAGGGATAATATTTGGTTAACTTGTTTATTCAATATTCTCGATCCCGTGAGCGTGTCGTTAACAGAATCGTAGGAGTAGAATATATATCTTGTGTTGTATCGTCCATGGTTGTATCCCAATGGGCAGCAAGGGTTCAGTAATTAAATATTTACAAGTAGGTACTATATGGAAGGGTAAATTGAACAGCTTCCATACTGAAATTTGTTAGAAAGGTACAATAATATTTTACGTGAAGAAAATGATACCTATGTAAAATCAAATAAAACCGCCTAAATTAAATACGAGAATATACCCATAGAATCTATGAATTTCGGGAGCTCACACATCTTAACTCTCGAACGAACTCATGTATGTAACCGTTATTGTTATGGCTGGTATATTAAATCTCCTTACGATAAAGTGGTAGGTATAAAATATGAATCAAATTAACTTTTTAAGGAAAATATAAAACGTATAAATATAAATGCCTGCGTATATGAACATAAAATTCTCTACATTTTCCTGAATAAAGAGGAGTGGAAAGTGCAATCCTAACCAAACTAATATTTGTTTTGCTTCGTTCTCTGCCGGAATACTGCATACTATATTTGTCATCTGCGTACTATTTATAGAAATTAATTTTAGAAAAGGTTAGCAGAGTAACTTGAATGAATGTCCATTCAAACAATTTTTCATTCATTTTCTAGGGTTCCGATACCAAAATGGTAAAAAAAGGAACCCTTATGGTGCGACTTTGTCTGTCTGCCTGTCTGTCACACCTGTATATCTCAGCAACCACTCATGTTATTGACTTGAGGAATAGTTTTAGAATATGGTTGCCCAATTTTATTGACCGTGAAAGAATTAAGAAAAAAATATGATTATTAATGTAAATGGGGCCCAAATAAAAGAAAAACTGAATTAATTATAGTCAATAAAAGTTTATGTAAATATTACAGAAAAAAAAACGATCTTCCTAAGTTGCACAGTTTTTTAGTAATCTGCAGAAAACCTTTACAAACAAATTTAGTTTTGCGGTCCTAAAAATGAACTTTATCGCTTCCAAAAATACTATAGGTATATCGGAACCCTCAGCGCGCGTTTTTTTCTGTAGCCAAACTAACAGGACAGATAAGATGCCAAGTTGATTTACGCTTTTGTGTATAAGATAATTTTAAACTGAACTTTAAAATAAAGCTAACCAAACAATATAGCAAGAATACCACCACAACACCCAGTCATCATAGCAATAAAATAAAATCAGCAAATATAAAATAATAAATAGGATGGAAAAAAGGTGTCTGGAACCCTCCAGACACTAAATAGCCAGCAATCTACAATTATTTAAGTATATCTTAATATCAATGTTATTCTTGAGAAACCAATCCTCAGGAATTAGTCTTTGAATTCAGCTATAGGTTTGATCGTGGCTTTACTATAATTTACTGACACAAACATTGTTTGCTTACAGACGGTCCAGTTCACGGTTATGTGGATCTTGTTCGTGCTGATAGTGGTGCTGAATTCATCCGTGATCGCTGCCTTGCTGTGCACCAACGCGAGGAAGAGTCGGATGAACTTTTTCATCATGCAGCTCGCAATTGCTGGTAAGTAGTGAAATATACAGGGTGTAAGGGGCGGTGAACAACTTTTCCAAAGAAATAAGCCGGCTAAACGGTTGTTATTGAAAATGGGAAAAAAATCACAGTAGTAGTAGCATACACAGCGTGAATTTGTATTGATTTCGCTCCCGAATCCCAGTGATTCTACTCATGTGAACAAGCAACTTTCTCGAAGAAATAATCTTTTTTCTTGAAAAAAGTTTTTCGCCTTCCTATACATAATAAATCGATCACGTGACCACTTTACTATGGGGAGACGAATTTTTTTTTCGAATAAAACAATTTTTTCTTCGCGAAAGTTGCTTGTTTTCATGATTTGAAAATCACTGGGCTTAGGGAGCGAAACCAATACAAATTCACGCTGTATGATGAAATTAAAATGAAAACTATTACAGCTAAGAAGGCTGGAAGTAATTAAAAAAGCTGTAGCAATCAGGCGCTAGGACCTCGCATAGCATTAGGAGGCAGAAATTTTATGTTAAGGTGGTTGCTGAGCAGAGGTGCTGCCACTTTGAGAAATAAATTGATTGTGTCATAAATACAAAACATTTAACAAGGATTGTTTGTTTGGCAGCAATTTGGAGGATTTCTATATTTTATTATCCATCACATCACACCTTAGCTTATCGTGAATAGCTCTGGTTTGAAAAAGTGCCAAAAACGGCCACTTTTAGCACTTTACCAATACAAAGCTATAAATGATAAGCTAATCTATGATGTTATGGGTTATAACATATACAACTACCCCATATTGCCGCCAACGAACAATACTAATGAAAAGTTTTGTATTTGCGACGCAATAAATTTATTTCTAAAGCCCAAGTCACACTCAGGGGGTAGCGGAAGCGTTCCGGAGGCGGGATTTTTGTAAAGTATGAGTTCATATGCACCCTGTCACATTGAAAAGCGGTCGCGGCGCGGTGTTTTGTTCCCGCCAAACCACGCCGGACCGCTTTCGCAATCATACCGCCTCTGTGTGACTTGAGCTTAAAACTATGGTAATGCCACCTCCTTAAGAGCGTTATGAAACACTTAATCAAAACCTGCTTTGCAATAACAAATTGTAAAAAAAACTACGGAACCCTACACTGCACGTGGCCCGACACGCACTTGGCCGTTTTTTTTTTAGTTCTCCAACCTGGGTTGGTCGCATAGAAGTTTTTGATCAGTTTTAGAAACAGGATCGACTGGATAATACATTTTTTTTGCATTAATTGGCCATCTTCTTGCTTACTGTACAACTGTGAATGGGAATTAAAATTTTATCAAAAATTGTAGATAGTCTCCTACTCGTATGTTTCGTGTACCTGTAGTGGTTAAGGTACTTGGTGTCCCATCTCAAAATCCATCCTGTATAGATTATGGTAATAATTTATGCACAGTTTATGGTTATGCTAGCATGTTAACACAGTTGTCCTACCATTACTAAATTTTAGCGATTTTAACAACCTAACCTGGGGCTTCGACGAGGATACTAGTTTTTACACAAAATGATTGCCATAATTGAACCGTGTGGTGCCGGCAAAGAATAATACCATCCCAACATATCCGTGGGTGTCGTAAGAGGTGACTAAGGGTTATAAACTGGAGGATGGGTAGCAGCATCCTCCTGTGTATCATACCATTTTACTTACTGCGGTCACCTACAACCGCGGTCCATGGTGCCAGCCGTAACGCTGACAAGCGAGGTGACTATGGTACTTCCCCACACTTTTCCAGCAAAAGCTAATTCTGGAGGGAGCTCCCTGTCCTGTAGTGGACATTCCATGGGATGTTTTGATGATGATGATTGCCATCAAAGCTTCGCAACCCAGAGGGCAAACCAGACCCAATCATATATAAGGCTTTGCCACGTTAATGGCCTTGGAGGTGGTCCTCCATGATAATGGCCAACCTGGCTGGCAGAGTTTTCAAGCCGCCAAAATGTTTTATGACTCAGCCTGTGGCCTAACGACTACTATTATTGACAGTAACCGGGACCAAAGGCTTGACGTGCCTTCCAAAGCTCGGAGACGCTCTTGTTGTTGTGTTTTTGATGCTTATGAAGATAGTGTTACTTAATCTCATCCTTGATTGCTGTGTTGTTGATTCACAAGCAAGGTCTGCCGAGATAAGGTATTGAAAGTATTTCAACCTAAGTATCTATAAAAGCTACTTACTCATAAAGTTGGTACTTAGTGTGGACGTAGGCAATAATAAGATTACCTCTTTTCTTCCATAAAAGTAGGTTTACTCTAGGCATCACGTCGCCTAACTTCTCATGACCTAAGTAAAGACCTGACCGTCTTATTAAGAAGTTTTGTTGTCAACAAGCTAAGGTCTCACATTGGTGTCAGTCAACAAACACGTTATTTTTAGGGTTCCGTACCTCAAAATAAAAAACGGAACCCTTATAGGATCACTTTGTTGTCCGTCTGTCTGTCTGTCAAGACCCTTTTTCTCACGAACGAGAAGAGGTATCAGGTTGAATTTCTAACGAATATTAAGGTCCATAAACCACACAAGATTTGAAAATTTAAATTTTTTACAACGTCGCAATCTATATATATAAAAGAAGAAGGTGACTGACTAACTGACTGACTGACTGACTGACATATCAACGCACAGCCCAAACCGCTGGGTGTAGAGATTCCAAATTTGGCATGTAGGTTCTTTATGAGGCCTAGGGGTGCACTAAGAAAGGGTTTTACAAAATTCCACCCCTAAGGGGGTAAAATAGGGGATGAAAGTTTGTATGAAAGTCCGTCAGTTTTGAAGTTAGGATCTCCAAAATTTGTATTAAGACTGACCACTAAAAATTAATATTTACGTGTCTCAGAGTTTTTGAAAATTCGAAACCCTTAAGGGTGAAAAGGGGGATGAAGTTGAAAATTCTTTATTTTTAAAGTAAAATCCACATAATTTATTATTTAGGCATTAATGATGTTATTTTATGCAACGTACATCACTGTTATTGAAATTCCACCCCAAATTCAACCCCTAAAAAACGGAAATGGGGTGAAAAAGTCTAAAAAGCAATATGGGTATCGTTTGTATGGTTTATCGGGTCGCTGATTACGAAAACTACAACAATTTTGAAATCCAACGTGGTGGACGATAAATATCATCATTCCCTTGAGTGTTATTCTTTGTGTGTTCTTATGTTTATGTGTGCAATAAAGAATTCATTCATTCATTCATTCATTCATGGGGTTGGGGTGCGATAGGGTTGAAATGTGAATATGGGTGTCGTTTGTATGGTTTATCGGGTCGCTGATTACAAAAACTACAACAATTTAGAAATCCAACGTGGTGGACGTGAAATACCATTATCCCCCTGGGGATGGAGTTGGGGTGCGATAGGTTTGGAATGTCTAACAATCAATATGGGTGTCGTTTGTATGTTAGGGATGGCGGTTAAATTGGCGTTGGGGATAGGGGCAGGGATAAAGAGAGGTAGAGATAGAGGTAGAGGTAGAGAGGTAGAGAGGTAGAGAGGTAGAGAGGTAGAGAGGTAGAGAGGTAGAGAGGTAGAGAGGTAGAGAGGTAGAGAGGTAGAGATGTAGAGAGGTAGAGAGGTAGAGAGGTAGAGAGGTAGAGAGGTAGAGAGGTAAAGAGGTAGAGAGGTAGAGAGGTAGAGAGGTAGAGAGGTAGAGAGGTAGAGAGGTAGAGAGGTAGAGAGGTAGAGAGGTAGAGAGGTAGAGAGGTAGAGAGGTAGAGAGGTAGAGAGGTAGAGAGGTAGAGAGGTAGAGAGGTAGAGAGGTAGAGAGGTAGAGAGGTAGAGAGGTAGAGAGGTAGAGAGGTAGAGAGGTAGAGAGGTAGAGAGGTAGAGAGGTAGAGAGGTAGAGAGGTAGAGAGGTAGAGAGCTAGAGCGGTAGAGAGGTAGAGAGGTAGAGAGGTAGAGAGGTAGAGAGGTAGAGAGGTAGAGAGGTAGAGAGGTAGAGAGGTAGAGAGGTAGAGAGGTAGAGAGGTAGAGAGGTAAAGAGGTAGAGAGGTACAGGTACAGGTAGAGGGAGAGGGACAGGGAGTAGGAGGTGAAGGGGGAGTGAGAGAGAAAGGGGAGGGGGTGAGGGAGAGGGAGAGGAAGGGGGAGAGGGAGGGGCAGTGGGAGAGGGAGGAGGGGAGGGGGAGAGACAGAGGGAGGGGAAGAGGAAGGGGGGAGAGGGAAAGAGAGGGAGAGGGTTTTAGTTTTATTTTATTTATTTATTTTTTAACCTCTGTATATTATATAAAATTCAGATGGATCTTGAATTATACTCATTGATTTGCGCAGGGTTAGTCCTGTTTTTCCTTAGTTTAAAATTACCCCGAAATGACGGGAAAATATCTCATTGCTTCGGAAAACCGGTAACAACATAAATACGAAATCCACGCGAGCGAAGCCGCGGGCAACAGCTAGTTAAAAGATATGGCTTTTTATGTCCTCATCTCCATACATTTATGCAAAAAAGCAAAACCTACAGGGTACTTCCCGTTGACCGAAATTTATGAAATTTGGCAAGAAGCTAGGTCTCACAGTACAAATAAAGGGAAAAGTCTTAAATCATTAAATATTTCAATTTTTTTTACAACTAATGTTTCAAGAACTTATACATAAAAGAGAGGTCAAGTTGGATGGTCGCGGAGTTTTTAAAATCAAAGAGCAAAAGCTTTTATTATATCATATGGAACCCTTAGGGCGCGAGTCCGACTCGCACTTGTCTGGTTTTTTTTTGTAAAGATGTAATTTACACCATTTAATTGATAATACGAAATAACTTTAATCCATAAAAGTAACTACAAAAAAAATAATTTTGATGCCTGGATCAGAATTAACAGTGCCATTATCATTACTCTGCGTCCTTACTTGGCAAATATCACGAGGCACGAATGAAGAAAATGACTAAACACATTATAATAATTGGCTTTATGAAGACTGGTTGCCCTTTACACGAGGCTAGGTTGGATAATACGATGATCTTTATTGTTTGACAAATTGAAAGTAAGTTTTAATAAACGAACATAATAATGGAAACTGAGGCGAAAAGATCTTTCTATTTTTGTTTTCGGCTAGAAAGAACTCGACATCGATTCGATACTTGATACAAACCAAATAATTTTGACGTTTAGTCTGTGAGGTACCTATACTTTTTCGTAATGAGTAATTTTGAGTTAATATTGGAATCCAGCAAATTGGAGTACATCGTCTCGTTGCCTAGATGACATAATCTCATTGGCATGGAATTTTGGAAGTGGAAGTTTGCCTTTTGTACATTACAAAATTTCACGTTACATTTCTGTTGTCATTCGTCAATGATTTTAAGAAATAACTCCATCAATTTATTGGTGAATCAAAATAATAATAATAGTGCAATATTATACTCAGATTATGAATTAGTAACGTCATAATATTAATTCAAAAGGCAGTCGCGTGGATGCAGGCAGCGCAGAACTGGTCGTCATGGTTCTAGTCGCTACACGTCTTTCGGCTGATAAGATGATGGTTTGTCTGGTATGAATTAAAGAAGAAGAATTACAGAATATCAACAAATAATAACTTTATATTTTACGAAATTCATGTAATACAGAGACGAAAACAACGAGTGTCTAAATCTTCACAAGCAAAGTTTTCCTATTAAACGGAAGTTATTATTTTATCGAGCGGATAAAGTTTGCATGTCTAATTACCACAGCTAAATACTTATTAAACAAGGTCAAATCCTGTCTCGATCATTATTATGAAACGCGACGAGTAGCTTAAATTTCAATGTTATCACTTCAATCACGCCTGTGATCAGGTTTTCAATATTTTTTTTCTTAAATCAAAAATTTTGTATGCTTTCAAGCTTTTTCTGTTTATATCATTGTCTTGTACTTTTGTGGAATTCATTTTCAAAATAAAAAGATAATAAATACAAGGTGTAAAGGACAGGTTTCAGAAAAGTAAAAGGTCATGATAGGTCAAAATATTTTTCTACACAGTCGGGTAGTTTGTTTTTTGAAATGTTTGTTTTATTTAGTATTTTTAGGGTTCCGTACCTCAAAAGAAAAAAACGGAACCTTTATAGGATCACTTTGTTGTCCGTCTGTCTGTCTGTCTGTCTGTGTGTCTGTCTGGCTGTCTGTCTGTCAAGACCCTTTATCTCACGAACGGGTAGAGGTATCAGGTTGAAATTAATACCATATATTAGGGTCCATGAACCACACAAGATCAGAAAATTTCAATTTTTACAACGACGCAATCAATTTTATGTTCTCATCTCCATACATTTATGCAAAAAAGCAAAACCTACAGGGTACTTCCCGTTGACCTAAAATTATGAAATTTGGCAAGAAGCTAGGTCTCACAGTACAAATAAAGGAAAAAGTCTGAAATCATTAAATATTACAACTTTTCTCACAACTAATGGTAACCAATTGTGGTGAGCTCCCGTTTCAAGAACATTCATATATGAGAGGGGTCAAGTTGGATGGTCGCGGAGGCGATTTTTGTTTTAGTTCTGGATACATGCAATCGAAAATCAGGTTTCAGAAAACTAAAAGGTCATAATAGGTCAACATATTTTTCTACACAGTCGGGTAGTTTGGTTTTTGAAATATTTGTTTTATTTAGTATTTTTTAGTTTTATTTATGAAAGTGTTTTTTTATTATTTTTACATATATACATACATACATGCACTCGAAAACAGGTTTCAGAAAACTAAAAGGTCATGATAGGTCAACATATTTTTCTACACAGTCGGGTAGTTTGTTTTTATACCATTTGTTTTATTTAGTATTTTTTTGTTTTATTTATGAAAGTTTTTTTTTTATTTTTTTTCAAAATAAATACATACATACATACATTTACACATACATTAATGCACTCGAAAAACCTAACCTTCCTGATTTGGGGCAGTCGGGTAAAAAGACAGGCGTTAGGCAGACTTCTATCATGATTTCAAGATTCCATTACCATTTCTTAGACTCCTAATAGCAATAAAGTTTTTCTACTTTCTGTAAAATCAGCCGCTTAATTGTTATTTGAAGTCGTAAAATAGACTTTGTACTTAAGTTTGTATTATGGAAAACAGAATAAATGAAGCTTAGACGAGGACTATGTTGATGAAAAGAAAATATACACAAGCACTTGAAAATAAAGAAAATAATTTCCAAGTTGAATGAGCACAACGGGGCGTCCCTTTATACCCTTTACAGGGTTTTAATAAGTTCGTGTCAAATTTTATTAAGGGTTCATTTTGGACGCTTGTTTAAAAAAAAAAACACTCTCATGCCCATTAGTAGCTCTTTCCGTTTTTACGGAATCGGTTACCTAATTTAGGTGAGAGGGCACAGGTTTTTACAGAGAGCGAGTGCCATTTGAACTTCGCAAATTGCAAACAAACAACTACAGGGTGAATATGAAATCATTCGACAAATTTTGAGATGGAGTTCAGACCAAGAAACTGAACAGCTATCCCCAAGGAATAAAGGTCGTTAAATGTAAAAAAAAAAATCGATCTCTCATACAAAATGTATGGTCAGCTGACTGACTTTACTATGAAAGGGTAAATTTTTTTTTCGTCCGATGGTCTATGTTCCTAGGCGAAAATTGTTCAGTTTCGCGGTCTGAACTCAATCTCAAAATTTGTCGAATGTTTTAAATTTCATCCTGTAGATTAGGCTTTCGTTTAACAACCCACTAAATGGCCGCTCTGACACTCAAGGCTTACTATCTGTGACTTATGTGTCAGAGTGCCTTCTGTAGCGCGGAAAAGTCTCGAGCCGTTTTACTATGATCCTTTTTTTTTTCGTTAATTTCAACGCTTACCAACCTATTTTGCAGCCATGACACTAACACCAGAGTATTTATTTGACGGAAAGAATAACACTGTTTTACAAAATTGATTTTTCTGACAGCTTTAGCCGATTGCGTATGACATAGATGAAAATGTAACATTATACTACCGGTTGCACATCCAAGTTCTAAACCACGGCCATGATCTAAAAGGAAGAGCAAATAATAGGTCTTTACCTATGAAATTGCCGAAATTTTCTTACAGATTTAAGAGATCATAATCCCTATAATTCTAATGCAATTTTTTCATTTGCCTTATATTTGAAAGTTGACTTCAAGACTATCAATTTACGCATAAAATAAAGTTTTTATTTTTAGTTTGATATATAAAATTAAAGGTTCGAAAATTGTTCGTCTTAAATGTCGTCCGATTTCATCATTAGATTTGTTATATTTTTTTACAGATAATATTTTCGGAAATTAAATTTAAGCTTCTGTTAGCTTAGTGTCTTCTCAATAATGCTAAAAAAAATGGATTTATAATTAATTCCTAAGAAAAATGCAAAAATGTTAGTACTGAAAATTGAGTTTACCTAAAACTCGCTATACAAAACGGCAATTTCATAGGTGAAGACCTATTATCAGGGTCATGTGCGCGAAATTATATTTTTTAAATTTGCGAATTTTTGGTTTTTATAAAAAAAAAACTCGTTTGTTTGAGACCCTTAAAAATATTGCACATAATTTTTGCATGTGACTCAGACCACATATAAATAACTTTACCAAGGAAAAAAGGTCTGAAACTGCATCCGATGATACAGCATCTTGTATAAAAATATATTATATTTTCCCTATCTTCTAGTCACTCTTAGGTTAGGTGACCGACTCTGTAAGGTTAAATAAGGCTAGGCAGGGCAATGATGATTTTAATCTCCTTTCCTTAGAAAAGTTGTTCACTTTTATGGAATACACCAAAATTTATCATAAATTTTTCTCCTTTATTCCAACGCTTACCAACACATTTTGCAGCCATGGCACTAAACTAGAGTATTATTTGACGGAAAGATTTTTTTTTATGTCACAAGTGGGTAAATTGTTTTTCAATACATTTGCTCGAAAATCGTACTTACAAGGACGTAAACATTGCTTGTAAGTAGTTACTTACCGAACTAGTGCGGTAAGTAAAAAAAGTATACTACCAAGGAGTTTTAACACTCTGATCATAAAATAATTTTGTAAAAATACTACAGTGGTGACTTTTTACGTGGGTGACGACTGCCTACCTATATTTAAAATAAAATGGAGAGTACCAGGAGAACATAAATCGACAAGAGGCTGACAGTATACCCATGGTTGGTTCCTTTACCAAGTGTATTACTTATACCTGTTTTCTCACAAATGTATTGAAAAACGTCGTAAGATACACATCCGTAAGGGTGACTCGACTTCGTCTCGGGCTTACAAAACGTCAACTCGTTTGTAATAACCCTCCTTACGGAACTTGTATCTTAAACTACTATTACAAACTTGTTTTTTCTGACAGCTTTAGCCGATTGCTTTTGATATTGCTGCAAAATGTGTTGGTAAGAGTTGGAATAAAGGAAAAAAAACCCGGCCAAGTGCGAACCTGTACGCATATAAGTAAAAGTTATGGTATTTTTATTGCTACAAAACTTTATTATGTGATGTAAGTAACGGAAATTTATATTTGAGTTGATTGATTGAAAGGCAAATTGCGATTTACGATTTAAGACGTATTAAAAAAAAACTACTTATTAGATCTCAAACCAATTTTCCGAGGAAGTTTACATGGTAATGTACCTACATCATATATTTTTTTTTTGTTTTATCATTCTCTTATTTTAGAAGTTACAGGGGGGTGGGGTACACATTTTACCACTTTGGAAGCATCTTTCGCGCAAACTATTCAGTTTAGAAAAAAATTATAATAAAAACATCAATATAATTTTTGAAGACCTATCCATAGATATCCCCACACGCATTTGGTTTAATGAAAAAAAAAATTTGTTTTTGAGTTTCAGTTCTAAGTATGGGGAACCCTGAAATTTATTATTTATTTTATATTTTTGTGTGAAAATCTTAATGCGGTTCACAGAATACATCTATTTACCAAGTTTTAACAGTATAGTTCTTATAGTTTCGGAGAAAAATGGCTGTTACATACGGACGGACAGACAGACATGACGAATCCATAAGGGTTCAGTTTTTTGCCATTTGGCTACGGAACCCTAAAAAGGATCATACGTGCATTGTGAAAGACTTCATATAATATGTTGTTAGCACCTACCTGGCATCAACAACAGCCGACTTTCTGAGGCGAGTTTAATTTACTTTACTGAATTAATTAACCGGGGCTTTCACTCTTAGATTAACGTAAACGCTAAAGATGTGTTCAAATACTTTCAGAAAAGGTAGAACAAGGCTGATGGTTACGAATCTTCCCATGAAACTAAATATTTTTTCTAAGGAATATATATTTTTATGTCCCATACAAAATGCGTTTGCTTTGCCTGCCAAGCCGAAGGTCTCAAGTTCGAATCCTTGGTAAGAGCAATTTCTATGATCAATATGGATGTTTTTTGAAGTGAAAACTTCTATAGCGGTGCTTGGCACTTTTTTAGATGGGTTAAAAATGTTAAACTCGCGTCAGATGTCGCGTGCGATCTCGCGCCAGATGTCGCGTCAGATCTGTAGCCTGATCGAAAAAGCGTCAGCTGTCAACCGTATTGTTATTACAATAGGGGTTTTTATTCAGTGACATCAAAGAAGTACGCGAGCAATGGCGCGATTGACCCTTACAAAAAGCATTATATTTAAAAATGCAAGTTTTCACTTCTGCCGGCACTCCCGGAGTGCAACCCGTCCTTTTTTTATGTTACAAGTGAGCAATCGAGAAGGTGGGCCACCTGATGGTAAGTGATCACTACCGCCCATAGCACCCACTGTTTTATTAATGGCATATATGACACTAATAAGGCAGTAAAGCGCGTTGCTCACTTTGAGAACTAAGATGGTTATGTCTCATGTGCCGGTAATTTCACTGGCTCCCTTGCCCTTCAAACCGAAATACAGCAGTGCAAACACTGCTGCTTCACGGCAGATAAAAGCAAGAGGGTGGTACTTCCCCAGAAGGACTTTCCACAAAAGCCCCACCTTGCCCTATCCTTTATACCCGAAATGTAGAAAGAAACGTTCAGTAACAGATTTTAAAATATTTTATTCATTGTTGATAAAATATTTTGAGTTTGTAAAGTCATGTATTTATACTCCGTTGCCAAGATACAACAACACTAGGTCCTCAAGGATTTTTGCACCGCCGCATTAAACTTTGTACTCGCATATTTTCTGTTTGAGTAAACCGATTAGGTTGAAATAAAGCTATTTTGCTGCAACAAAGTAAGTTCAATACATCGAAAATACTGTTTGGATCGGTTTAGTAGTGTGTGAGTGATTGACTGCCTAACAAACAGATAAACAGTCAAAAAGACAAAATACCACGGAGCAAAGAAGGGTAGCAAAATACCAGTATGAATCGTAAGTACATCAATAATCATATTAAACACCCCCCGAACTTATTTTTTTTAGATGGCACAGATTCTTCAAGTTTACATTTTTATTATAGTCAATCAAAGTTTAATTTATTCATTTATAGTAGGATATTCTTTGTCACTTTATGACGTCAGTTGACTACATCGCTTCGCAAACAAACGCAACGCAGCCGAAATCTACACTTCCCACGAGCGAAGGCATAGGGCTAGTAACGTATAGGGCTGAGTTGTGGGAAAATTTCTAGGCTTCAATCTTTATGGCACGTCGTCTTCTTTACGTATTGTCCCTAAAACGCTTTGTTTTCAATTTGCAAGCAAAATAATCTAAAAAAAGACTTTTGCAGCTCCTTCCTACTAATGGTGGGTCCTGTAATCGAGAGGGATTAATTTGACGTTGTTTAGAAGGTCTACTCTTACACAAAACTGAAATATTTTTTACTTTATTAATTAGTTCCATGGATTTTGTTCACTCTTCCCTCATTGTATGTACTGATTATTGATGATAATATACAGCGTGATTATGTAATGTCTGACTATACTTGAGTATGGTACTTAGGACATGAAACTGAAACATAGGTTGAAAAATGAGAAAAATTTTTGGCTTCCCCATACAAACCTTGCGCCGTCAATACCGAAATTTGTATGGGACGACCAAAAAAAATCACATTTTTTGGCCTATGTTTCATGGGGAAAGTTGTTCAGTTTCATGTTTTAAGTACCTTACTCAAGTATAGTCAAACATTACATAATATAGCTTTGCTAATAAATTGGTTGTGCAGTGTCTTAATAATTATAGTTTATCCACATGAATACATAATTTGGAATTATTTGAATGGAATAGAATAGGAAATCGTTTATTTCACAAATAAAATAATTAAGTTTTTACAAAAGTTTAACAAACATTTGGCAGCTGTTATAGTGTAAAAGGACATACTCAGCCTTGTGCCACAACTGACGTCGCGGTGCTGATTTTCAGTATGCTGCTCTTTAACATTTGAAGTTTGCGATAACACATCTTTATTGTAAAAATACTGTATGCAAATTATGTAGGCTTGCTTGCAGAGGGAAATGTGAAAAGTTTTCGCTGTGGCCTGTGATGTCATTCACGTTGAAACGTACTCTGTTGCAAAAGGGCCTTTAATTTAAAACATCAGTCATAATGTTTTGCTGTGTTTTCCAGAATCTCTTTTACATGAATGGAGATGCAGACAAAAAAATATGTTACTTGTTCCTTGTGCTTATATTATTGGATTTTAAACTAATAAAAAAATACTCCCCGTGGTACCATGGTTTTGACTCGTGATGGCGTTGCACGTGACTGGAAACGGGTTGTTGGAAAATAACACTTATAGTCAATAGAAATACCCGAATGTCGGCGGGCAGTATGGGATGTTTTGTTAAGGAAAAAGCCGTTTAATAATCGCTCTTTGGCTCTATAATAGCCGCCTCAACATCAAAATATCATCGGGTGAGCGAGCTATGCTTCCCGCCAACAGATGGCGCCGTAGGTTTCTGCTTGCGCTGCTTAAAACACGGGGAAAACGAATTTTGAAACCTAGTTAGACTTATTTTCGCCCCCTAAATCCCCGGCATGATAAATTTCAAGGAAAACGTTTGAGCAGTTCTCGAGAAACCGATTACAAATATATTTTTTTCCCACCATGGCTAAACTTGTTAACTATTATATATTCTGTGCCATGGCGCCACATTGTTTGTGAAGCGATTAGTTTAGCTGACGTCATTAAGAGATTTTAATATCCATCAATGAATAAATGTTTTAGATTTTTTTTTATAAAAAAAAAATTGCTTGTTTAATAGTATATCACCGTTGATATATAACATTTTCATAGAGTGTGCAATTAAGGAAATTAAAGAAAATGCTAAAGGGGGGGTCAAAATTAATGGAGAAAATATTAAATTTATACGTTTTGCAGATGATATTGCTGCATTAGCAGAAACTGATATACAGCTACAAAATCTGATTAGCACCATGGATTCTATATTTGAAAAATACTAATTAAAGATAAATGCCAACAAAACTAAAATAATGACAGCATCCAAAAAGCCACCGAACAATAGACCTGTTAAACTGGGTAATAACATAATAGAGCAAGTGAATAGTTTTAAATATCTTGGAAGTATAATAAACTCTCGATGCACACAAGACATAATAGCCAGAATTTCAATAGCCAAACAAGCCTTCAACCGGAAGAAACATATACTTAAATCTAAAAAGATATCACTAAAAATTTGAAAAAGGTTTGTTAAATCATATATCTGGACTATCGCACTCTATGGGGGAGAAATGTGGACAATGATACAAAGAGACAGAGAGAGGCTGGAGGCGTTTGAGATGTGGTGTTGGCGAAAGATGGAAGGTATAAGCTGGACAGAAATGATGTCAAATGAAAGGGTACTTGAAAGGGTTAAAGAAAAGAGATCTATCGTACAAACTATAGAGAACCGGAGAGGAAATATGATTGGCCACCTGATACGACACGATTCGTTTATTAAGAACATCATAGAAGGGAAAATTGAGGGAAAGAGAGGAAGGGGCCGACCGAGGAGAACCTTTATGGAACAAATAAAAGAAAAAGTACAGGTCGAGTCGTATCAGGAGGTGAAGGAACTGGCGGAAACAAGGAAACATTGGCGATTACTCCACCGACAAGAGCACAGCTCTTAATTTTAAAGAAGAATAGTATGGGATAGATACTCTCAAACCACTTAAGAGTTATATTATATATCACTATTTACGGCATTTTGTTTAAAATCTTTTATTTTATAAAATATATGATACGAATTAATAAAAGTACCTATATCAATTCGCAAAAAATTATAAAATGTATAAAACTCAGTAACTTATATACAAAACATGTACAGTAGGTATTTAATTCAGCTGATCTGGCTTTTAACATTTTCGTTAATAAGCGACTGCCCCAAAACAGGAGGGTTATGTTTTTCAAGTGTATGTATGTATGTTATTTTTAATAATTCGTACTAGTAAAGGCTGAAAATTCGAGGCTCATTTGGCGATTTTCTTATACATTAAAAAGTTTAATATATTTAGTGAAATCGCCGTCAAAATAAAAATTTATAAGTTGCGCTTTCCCAGAAAATGTATACAAAAACTTCGTTATATACTCGGTGTAAAGGGACGGTACGGTAATCGTATATTTGTGACGAAAACGACAACTTAATTCCAAGAACTTTCTTACAAACCTTGTATCATAAACTAATATTATACTAACTAAAAATATAGGATATCTAAACTAGGAAAGGGTAAGGGACTCGTACTGCCAATCCCTTGTTTTCGGGAATTTGGAAGCTTTACTTGAGTTGACGTGACATCCAAGATTAATGCCCTGGACTGGATGGCACAACGAAATAAGCGATCGGTAATTTGTCTACCGGGACCGCTATTCAACTGTCATATAACTATAGATCTTTGCTAGAGTAGAAAGGAAGATCGATAAAGAGAAATTAGGACAGAAAAGGGCTAAAACATTGACTATGACAAATTACTGATTTTTAGGGTTCCGTACATCAAAAGAAAAAAACGGCACCCTTATAGGATCACTTTGTTGGAGGTGAAGGGATCAGGTTGAAATTAATACCATAAATTAGGATCCATGAACCACACAAGATCTGAAAATTTCAATTTTTTACAACGACGCGATCAAAAGATATTGCATTTTATGTCCTCATCTCCATACATTTACCTATTCTAAAATGCAAAACCTACAGGGTACTTCCCGTTGACCTATAATTATGAAATTTGGCAAGAAGCTAGGTCTCACAGTACAAATAATGGGAAAAGTCTGAAATCATTCAATATTACAACTTTTCTCACAACTAATGGTAACCAATTGTGGTGAGCTCCCGTTTCAAGAACATTCATATAAGAGAGGGGTCAAGTTGGATGGTCGCTTAGGCGATTTTTGTTTTAGTTCTATTTAAAAACGGGAACACTTACAAACTTGAAAATTGGTATGTTTATAGTGCATAAGCTATGAAATAATAACAAATAATAAAATTTGGTCAAGCGCGTGTCGGACTCAAAAAATCTAGCACATTAACTTACTGAAATTTCAACCAATACCAATACCATAATGTTTATGTGGTGGTACGGAACCCTCAGTGCGCGAGTCCGACTCGCACTTGGCCGGTTTTTTTTGTGATAATTTAATTTGTTTTAAGTTACAAAGATAATTATTTTCTAAAAAATACATACGTAGCTACCCATAGACATAAGCTGCCGTTATTCATAATCTAAGTAGCTACCTATGAAGCAGTTGTGGCCTAGTCATGATTGCTATTTCGTTATGACCCAGGATGAGTTACCGCAAGTGGCAACATAATTAGAGCAACCCGTTTTTCGGAATGCACTGCATCGTTGGTCTGGGTTGATATCTTAGATACCATTTGGCTGCTTGAATAGTCTCAAGGTTGGTTACGCTGGCCGCTGCGTTGGCCTGAAGATGCCTGAGTAGGTACATCAATAACCTTCACGATATGATGATGATAACTAATTATCCTCTAACACCATATGTTAAAAACAAGGTATGTGGAGGGAGACAAAAGTAAAAGTTGATTTTGAATGACCCGTTAGTGTGGTCGGTAGTAAGTCTGCCATCTACGCATGGGTCGCGATTCGCGCGTTCGATCCCCGCCCAGGGTAAACATTTGTTTGATGATCACGAGTGTTCGTTATGTGTCTGGATGTTATTGATCTATTTATGTATGTTTATCAGCCTCTGGCACCCATAGTACAGGCTTTAACTAGTTTGGGATCAGGGAGCCAATTTTTGAAAATCACCGGGTGATTTTCAAGATGTTTAAAATAAAATGAAGTCACGATAAACTCATAAAACTCAAATTGTTATGTTGGTAATGTTAAAACTAAATATTATTTTATAATTAACAAATATTGATTCTTACTTTTGAGGAGTGTAACGGGGATAATTTTATTTTTAAAAATCTTGAAAATCACCCGATGACTTTCAAAAATTGGCTCCCAGGGTGACTTTGTGTGAATTGTCTTCCAAAATTTATTTATTTTTAAAAAGATTTTTGGATGATGTTTATTGCATGCAATGGACTTCGTTGCATGCAAACAATAGATGTTTGGATAAGCAAAATATAATTCTTCAAAACCAAGGAATTATAATTAAGTGATCAAAACTGACTGGGGGTCAGCAGAGGCCTCATATTCCACACGAATTTTCATAACAAATTGTTTGTAACTAAGGCTGTTGTAATGGCAGCTTATTTCAGTTGTACTGTTTATAAAAGTATGAAGCTTGCTTAATTGATGAATTCATGAAAGTTCTGTTCATTAGTATTTAATTAAAATTAAATTTAATTAAGTAAAAGTAATTGTTCAGTGATTCTGGCCGGGAATTATTAAGCTGTTTGTAGTTCTCAAAATAGTATATATATTTTAAATAATTAAAACGTGTATATATTTTAAATTGTTTTATCTACTCTCGTATCATTGCTCCTCAATAATGCATTCAAAAATTGTAGGTTACCACCTACATAATGTTAATCTGTGCCTAGAAACAGTCATGGTGTAATTTTTTTTCTGTGGGAGTGTATCTTGAAGTATTGAATTTCCCACGGGAGACCAGTTAAATAACTTTTTTAATTTTAAGAGTCGTCGCGGGAGAAACAACTTTTAAATTTTTATAGCCTGACAGCGAGCTGTATGCTGTAAGAACATTACAATATTTGCAATGATGGAAAACTCAGCAAACATATTTTGTATTTACAGCATGTTACACATATTTTTATTGGTTTTGTAATGAAAAAAAAACCGTTCATAATTTGCCTTCAGGTGTTTTAAGTCAAATAGCTAGTCAACTACCTAAGTAGGAATATCGCTTAGTAGTATCGCCGGGAATAGAGAAAAATATTACGAAATGTTTGTTCTTGAACACATTATTTTATATAGGATTCACGATATGAGAGTAGATAAAGTTGTGTATTCAACTCCACATAATTAGGTATAAAACACTCGTGTCTTCTATTATGGAACTTGGCTCGCTACGCTTGACTGCGTCCCATAAACCGAAACACGAGTTTTAGACCCCTCATTATGTACCGTTGCAAAAACTACAATTGTTTGAAACTAGTTAATAACAGGAATCGAATATATATCTCTTTTTTTGTTAAGTTGTACCAACACAATATAATAATATAGGTATATTATTCTGAAGGTGAAAATCAAAGTTTCGACAATGAGACATTAAAGGCCTCAATCACTAGATTTTATGAGTACAATATTGTTTCATAGCAAATAAGACGAAATAGAGTCGAGCTACTTTTGGGTGTATAGTAATTTCAAAATATAAATTTCGATACACTGACGCAGTCAAGACCCCGCGCCCCGTCATACAATTAAGCAGATAAGAAAGACTAAATAAAAAAATACCGGCCAAGTGCGAGTCGAACTCGCGCCCTAAGGGTTCCGTACCTATCTACCATATACTAAAAGCTTTTGCTCTTTGATTTTAAAAACTCCGCGACCATCCAACTTAACCCCTCTTTTATAGAAAAGTTCTTGAAACGGGAGCCTACCTTAATTGGTTACTATTAGTTGTGAGAAAAATTGAAATATTTAATGATTTTAGACTTTTCCCTTTATTTGTACTGTGAGACCTAGCTTCTTGCCAAATTTCATAATGTTAGGTCAACAGGAAGTACCCTGTAGGTTTTGCTTTTTTGCATAAATGTATGGAGATGAGGACATAAAAAGCCATATCTTTTGATTGCGTCGTTGTAAAAAATTGAAATTTTCAGACCTTGTGTGGTTTATGGTTTTACTATTCTATGGGGGAACTCGGTTGATGTAGAAAAAGCTTTCATCGCTCAAAAAAAGAGTATACGCGCTATTTGTAATGCTAAATTTGACGATAGTTGTAGGCCGCTTTTTAAAAAGTTAAATATTTTACCCCTAGCATGTATGTACATTAGAGACGTTTGTGTATTTGTTGTCTCAAACCCAGACTATTGGAAAACACGAGGTGAAGTTACTGAAAGGCATACCCGATCGAGAATAATGAACTTATTGTACCAACCTCCTGCTCATAAAGAAATATATAAGAGAAATGTTTTCTATATGTGTACCTTGTTATATAATAACCTACCTGATGACTTAAAATCTTTGACTGGTAAACCTTTTAAATCTAAATTGACAAAGTGGCTGCTGCAAAAGTGTTTTTATAATGTAAGAGAGTATATGACCTATAGGAATATTGACATGTACGAGGGCCAAACCGAAAAGATCGGGAATAGAATACTCAGTAATAAATTAGATTAAAACCTTTTTGGTTTATGACATGTAGTATTATTTCAAACACAATTCCATTTTTTAATTTTAAAAAAAGTAAAAAAGAAAAGAGTAGTAGCCATTTGAATTTGACAAGTCAGTGGGGAAAATGGAGCTTACGCGGGAACATTTCCGTGCCATAATTTTTCACAACTTTCGTCGAGGTTTATCTCAAGAACAATGTCTCGCCGAGCTTGTTTCTGTTTATGAACTTGAAGCACCCAGTAAAACGACTATATATCGTTGGTATTCTGAGTTTCGTCGTGGACGTTCCTCTCTCACGACAGTTCCTTCTACTGGTCGACCAAAAACAGCGGTAACACAAGATAACATCGACGCTGTGCGCCAATTAATAAAAGAAGATAGACATGTGACATACGAGCAAATTCGGGCTTCTCTCAGCATTGGTATGACAGCGATTCAAACTATTTTACATGATGAACTGGGTGTCAAGAAGTTAGTTTCCCGCTGGGTGCCCCATCGTTTGACCGAGGAACAAAAGTCGGCTCGTGTTAATTGGTGTCGGTCTACTCTGCAACGGTTCAATAGAGGGAGCTCAAATGCAGTTTACAATATCGTCTCTGGTGATGAATCGTGGATTTATTCATATGAGCCCGAAAGAAAACATCAATCGGCTGTTTGGGTCTTCGAAGGCGAGGTCAAGCCAACAAAAGTTGTCCGCTCTCGTAGCGATTCGAAAAAATGGTCGCTTCGTTTGTATCGAAAACTGGTCATGTGGCTACGATTCCTTTACAAGAACGCAGAACGGTTACTGCTGATTGGTACACAATAGTTTGTTTGCCGGAAGTCATAAGGGAACTTCGTAAAATTAATCCGAATCGTCGCATCATTCTTCACCAGGATAATGCGAGCTCACATACCGCTCGCAAAACGATCGCGTTTTTAAATCAGGAAAACGTGGAGTTAATGGACCATCCACCGTATAGCCCTGACTTGAGCCCCAATGATTATTTTACATTCCCAAGAATTAAAGATATGCTACGTGGTCAATGATTTCAAGGCCCAGAAGAGGCAGTCGAAGCTTACAAATCGGCCGTTTAGACTATATCCACTTCAGACTGCAATTACTGTTATAATAATTGGTTTGATAGAATGCAAAAGTGCATCGATTGTCACGGAGAATACTTCGAAAAACAATGAAAGTAAATATTGTTGTATTATTTTTGTACTTTTTTCTATACCCGATCATTTCGGTGTGGCCCTCGTATAAGTAAGTTTTGTAATAATTATGCCTGCATGCAGGCTGAATACATTGTACAAATATAATTTTAAGACCTTTTTTCCATACTGTATTCTAGCAAATAAACATTTCGAATTTGAATTTGAATGGACCTTAATATTCGTTATAAATTTTTAACTGATACCTCTTCTCGTTCGTGGGAAAAGGGGCTTGACAGACAGACAGACAGACAGACGGACAACAAAGTGATCCTATGAGGGATCCGTTTTTTTTATTTTGAGGTACGGAATCCTAAAAAGCATTGTTTAACTACTTTTCGGTTTTTAATAATTGAATAATCAAAATTTTGGCACCAAGTCAGTCAAGATATCAATCACTGGATTTTTATGAGTATACAATATTGTTTAATAGGCGGTAATAGCAGATAAGACTAAATAGAGTTTCAAAATAATTGTTCAAGCTATTTCTCGGTTTTTAATAATGATAAGCTAAACTATATCGGTAACATTTTTTTATTTCATGTGCGGCGGGGGATTTCCATCCCCCCTACTACCCACCCTGGTAAATGATACCGCTGGTATTCGGGCTTAATCTGCTTAAATATACCCAAAGAACATCTGTCCCAAACTCTGTTTGGACTTAGTTGAAATAGTCAAATCGTTATTTTCTGGGCTAAAACCAACCCATCAAATGAAACTCCGTTTGAATCCGTTTGAAATTGAGTGATTTTTGCGTGCTTTGCGGACAAAGAAAAAGACAAACACACAAACACAAATTCTAAAAATTATCTAAATGGGTTCTATTACTGGTTAGGAGTCCTCTAAAATTATATTTTTGCAATTATTTTCAATGTACTACTAATGTGTAAATTATTGAAATCACTGTGCAAGTTACTTTCCGCTTTGTTCTAATGGTTTAAATAAAAATAAGCTAATGTTCGTTTTGCGGTTAGGTACCAAATCAAGTTTTCAAACCACGTAATTTGGAACAAACCCACCGTGCAAATGACACTGTGGGTGACGTCAGCTAATGGATCCGATTCAGTTATCAGATTAACATGCAATTTGCTGACGTTTTGATTTATAAAGCAAGTTAAACGTTGCAGCCATTATAGCTTAGCCACGCAAAAAATATCTTATATGAAATGTAGTTTATATCTTTTTTCTTATAATGCTTAAGCCATGCATAAAAAGGCATCGAACAAATAAATCGTTGCACTATCAATCATTCGAAGTATCATTCACCTGTAAACAATATTTCGATGAAAGATTTTTCGAAGTCAAGTAGAAGAAAAGACAGCTTAAAAGAAAGCGCGCGGTTGTTCGCTTTGCAATACTGCTTCAGATATTACTATCAATCTTATACGCTTTCTTGCGTGAGACTAGAATGTATTTATTGCCAAACTTTGTTCAAATTATAACATGTACTTTTGTTTGCACTCGGACTGAGTTTCATCAATCCCGCCATATTTTTCTGAAACATAACACATAAAAGAGTAGTTTAGATTTCAACTCTAGCAAAATACGGAAGCATCTGCTTTTAAGACCTCGCTATAAAGTTCAAAGCTTCGCAATTCGATCGGTCAGAGTTTAGATACTTTGACTACAGAAGATACGTTACATTTTAAACAGTGTTGACCAATTATTACTGTAACAAAACCAGAACCCAATATTTAATCTTTATTTTTTATGTGTCATCAATATTTTTGTATTCTTTTTTCTGTTGTGTTCACATTGGATACAAAATCAATAATTTAAGCAAAATTAGTTAATGTTACGTTAGTCACGTTATAAACTAAATTTTCCATTCACTAACCTAAAGTTTGGTTCATGTATCTTCGTGCCGAGAATAATTAAAACAGCTTTAAGTCTGTACAAAATCTATCTATCATTATTCTCTTGTCTATTTTCGTGCATCAAAATGCAAATTGTTTCTAAGATGTCTTGATATTTAATATTATTACAATCAAACTTTCAAAATAAGTTCATCAAGGGAATTGTTTTCAGATTTTAGCATAAAATTTATGAGTTCTCAGATGGATTCAGTACGGGCTGTCAGTGGAACTACATTCTTAACAGTAGCGATGATGATGGGTTTGATGTAAATAAACTCACAGCGGAATTTTACATAATAGTATCGTGTTTTGTTTATGAGATATGAATCATGATAGGATACGTTGAATGTATTTTTACTTAACTACTGACGGATAATGATTTGTAGTCTGTAGAGAGTCGTTGCTAGAGGGGGTCAATTTATGTGAGTACTTAACCCAACCCTTAATAGTGTGAGTCGCAGGTGTGAGTGGTGTGGTGGCTGTAGCTATAATATTAAATGAAAAATACAGAACATATTTTTTTTATGCTAACTAGTACGTCATTTACGTCCTTTCTATTGATTCACTGTTCTGCAAGTCGCGTAAATCAACATATAAAGTCTGTCCTTTATCTTCTAATCAATTTGGTGTCTTAGGTCTTACATTCGTTACATTACCAATATTTTTTGTTCAATACAAATAACCTGCTGATTTTTTTATAAAATTACGCAACGATTTCTCAACTATTCTATTATTATAAGGTAGATAAGACTGCAGTCGCTCTTTGTAAAACCCAGTACCCTTAAATCTCTTAGGTTAGGTAGCCGACTCCGTGAAAATTATAGGTAAAACATGGAATAAGGGTTATGTGTCCGACATAATTTTGGAACCAAAATCGGTAATGTTTACGAATCTCTCATATTCCATCCAGGTTACGGAATTCGTGCCGCTGGCAAAAAGTGAGAAACAAAGCATTTTCTGTCGCTACATAATACTTTCGAGTATGGGAGTATGTATCTTATGCGATAGTTGTTTCAGCTGCCTGCCTTGATTTAGACCCCAAACTATAATAGTACATTAAGATGCACGTGCGCTATTTTGGATATTACGGCCTAGGCTCAGAAATTGCAGCCCGAGCCGCAGGCGAGGGCGTAATGGAGCCGTGGGTGTAATCACCAAAGCGCACAAGCTTCTTACGACATTTTTCAACACATTTGCGAATAAAAACGAATCAAATTCGCTTACCTTTTTGCGGTTCGGGCTGCAATTTCTGAACCTCAATTTTTCGTTCTCACAATATTTTTCAACATGGAATAAATACACCATAAAGAGCTAGGTTTATACTTATTCGCCAGCTCATTGAAATAAGCCAAAAATACATTTTCTGAAAACGAATTGGCATTTTTTCTGTTCTTCCATTCAATGAACTTTTCGTAGGCAAGAATGTACCTATTTTTCCTTTGATTTAGCTGGAAGGAGACTCTCACTTGCATTTTGTGCCCCAGTAATTATTTCCTGTGGGGTTAAATTAAGGTCTCTTTCATTGCTTGAAACCAACGAACGACATTGTTAGTTAGTCACAAAAATCAAAGCAAATGAAAATTACTCTGAAAAATGGCGCGCGGAATACTTGTTGCGCGCGCATTTCTTTTTACAAATGAGGAGCTGTGACGAAGCAGTGGCAATGCTCCCAAACAGCGTAGTCATTGAAAAAGTACAAAAACTTTAAATTTATTGCTTACAAAATCAATTAATTTTAATTTGTTGTCAAATTTAACTAATCTCATGCAACAAACTGTTTATATATTACTTATATTTTCATCAACATTAGGTATATATTTACGAAAATGTCATAAATATTTTAGACATTAGAACTCCTTGCTCTTTGTTAAAAAAAAAATATAACTAGTGCTGTAATATATGATGAGAAAAGCACGCGTTTTTAATAAGCTGGATTATGGACCTAAATACAGTGCAAATAGAACTGTTTTATGAGCAAATGTCTTGAAAAAGATGTTTTTCATTTATACATTATTTACCAAGTCTTTTGGTTTCAGATCTTTTCGTGGGCTTGATCCTGGTATTCGCGGATATCGTTCAAAGGATCACCATCGACTGGTACGCCGGCGAGTTTATGTGCAAACTGATCAGATTTCTACAGGTAAGCAAGCCCTTTTAAAAAAACATCACATACAAATTATAAAAGGAAGGAATTACATGTAAGAGTTTACAGGAGCTATGAATGAATCTAAATAAATTAAACTACTAAACGATTCACGACGATCTCGCGACTGTCAATCATTGGAGTGAGTCACATGGTCTTTTAGTAAATCCTAACAAGTCGCAGGGTATCATCATTGTCTTGAATGATTTGCCGTCTGATATTCGTCAGTCGGTCTCTTGCTGTTTTCAAAACAAAACTACATAATAATTTCCTTAATAAAACTCTTCTTAGTTTGCAACAAGTTTGTATGTGTTATACTCGTATTTATTTGTATATATATATATATTATATTTATTCTTATACATTCTATGTTTACATTATTTACTTATATTTATTGTACTGCAGTAGTATATTAATATTATATATTGGTACACTACTACAGTTTTCATTAACACTTTCCTACATGTAAAAGTTGTCTGGAAGAGATCGCTCCCAGCGATAAGATCGCCTTTGTCATCCTAGATTAAAGAGTCTCCTTTTATTGTTAATGTTTTCTGTGTGTGACAATAAAGTATTTATCCATCTATCTATCTATCTAAATTACTAAATTTATCTCTTTCTCTTCTTCCTTTACTCCGAGAAATTTGAATCGAAAGGAATCAACTCCGCTTTGAGAAGGGCTCTAATATTTGATTTTGCTGGCTGATGGACTTTTGCAGTGAATCCAATTAGGATATTGATTTTCGCTGTGATTGACGAAAGGCGATCGAGTATAATGAACGTTAGATATACTTTGTGAGAGTTAACCCTTGTCATTGTACTGTACTAGTAATAAAAGTCACAATTAAATGAGTGTGTCACGAAACGAGGCTGCAATGCAAGCGTCGTGTGTTATGAATCCTAGTTGATTCATTCGTGTTGGTTCAAAATTCGAACATTATGTGCCCCTTTTAAATGGCTTACAGTCAAAAAGAAAACTGATTATGTTACAGTTTTTAGATAGTTAAATTGTGTTTATATAGATTGTTTTCCTTAGGCATTTACGTCTTTTCGGTGTTTACTAATTAAGTTTGTTTATTGTTTTGTGATTGTTGATACAAACCCTTTTAATCCCTGGATACCTGAGTGTCAGCCGAGCATAAGAAGATGATGCCTCTGAATAATATTTATCTCATTATGTGTGTATTTATTTGGATTCTCTTGTTGATAGTACACCGAACTTTTAGAAACTCGTGTAACCCTTGGCCGGAGGCTAAACGTACCTAACAATTCTTGCTTACGACATTTTGAAATTTGGAAATGTTGTTGTACCTTGTGTATGTTTTAGAACGTTTCCCGGAACATAAATCTAAAGGTTTTTTTTTTTCTAAAGAAACAGAGAAAATTGATCGTCCCAAACATTACTACAGATTAAATAATAGTAATCGTCCCAAACATATTACCACAGATTAAATAATAGTATTACTCTACTACTTCTACGGGTCCAAATACACTGAAGAGCAAAGGAAACGGGTCGGTATGAAAATGTACGGCGGAAAAATTACTTAACTGTTTTCTTTGCTCTTCAGTGTATAACCCAGCATATGACTCCGATACCTAAGTACAAAATGATTAGCTCATTGGTTTGTATTTGTAGTTCATCTGAGGTATGGGAAAATGTGTTTTCATCCACTGGAATAGTCGCACAATGAAACTTGGTGCAATCAGCCTCTATAGTGGGTAAAATTTTTATGTCAATGAGACGGTTTCGCAGCTAAGCGTCAACTAAGTATTCAAAGGTGTCGATGGATGGCGCTGAAGAGAGTTGCTAAAGAACTTAGAATAAATCTGTCAAGATGAAGCGTGAAGTAAATAAACCTCCTTAGGCAACACTTACTTGACAGACAACAGATAGGAAAAAATAAGTTGACAGTTAAATTTTCCTACAACAACGCTGTCTATCAAGAAAATTAAAACTAGTTTTTCTTTTTTAAAAACCGGCTCATTGTTTTTCTTGTTGATACTTGCACATCTTTCTCATCCCTTACGGCGTACGCATAATTTAATTGCAGAGCCTTCCGAGTCCTTAATTAACTTAACGGCCTGATTTAGAACAGTGGTCGTTACGGTCTTGACCTGCACTGACCCGGTTAGATGCATCATTTGCTGAAAGTGATTGTTAATGTTGCTTAGAAAAGTGTTACATGGAGGTAGCTATTAAAAAAATGGTTATATTTTTATAGTATGGCTATTAAAAAAAAACCGGCCAAGTGCGAGTCGGACTCGCGCACTGAGGGTTCCGTACCACCACATAAACATAATTATATTAGTTGAAATTTCAGTAAGTTAATGTGCTAGATTTTTTGAGTCCGACACGCGCTTGACCAAATTTTATTATTTGTTGTTATTTTATAGCCTATGCCCTATAAACATACCAATTTTCAAGTTTGTAAGTGTTCCCGTTTTTAAATAGAACTAAAATAAAAATCGCCTCAGCAACCATCCAACTTGACCCCTCTCTTATATGAATGTTCTTGAAACGGGAGCTCACCACAATTGGTTCCCATTAGTTGTGAGAAAAGTTGTAATATTTAATGATTTCAGACTTTTTCCATTATTTGTACTGTGAGACCTAGCTTCTTGCCAAATTTCATAATTTTAGGTCAACGGGAAGTACCCTGTAGGTTTTGCATTTTTGAATAAATGTATGGAGATGAGGACATAAAATGCCATATCTTTTGATTGCGTCGTTGTAAAAAATTGAAATTTTCAGATCTTGTGTGGTTCATGGATCCTAATATATGGTATTAATTTCAACCTGATACCTATACCCGTTCGTGAGATAAAGGGTCTTGACAGACAGACAGACAGACAGACAGACAGACAGACGGACAACAAAGTGATCCTATAAGGGTTCCGTTTTTTTCTTTTGAGGTACGGAACCCTAAAAAGGACGGGTTGCACTCCGGGAGTGCCGGCAGAAGTGAAAGCTTACATTTTTGATTATGCTTTTTGTAAGGGTCAATCGCGCCGTTGCTCGCGTACTTATTTGATGTCACTGAATAAAAACCCGTATTGCAATAACAATACGGTTGACAGTTGACGCTTTTTCGATCAGGCTACGGATCTGACGCGAGATCTGATGCAACATCTGACGCGAGATCGCACGCGACATCTGACGCGAGTTTAACATTTTTTACCCATCTAAAAAAGTGCCAAGCGCCGCTAAAGAAGTTTTCACTTCAAAATTTGAGCTCCCGTAGCAACTTCATCAGCTAATAAGGCATTTCGTATGGAGGGGGGTCCAATTTTGTTTCATATTTTAACCTATGTTATTTTAAGAAAGTTGTTCAGATTCACAGTATGCGCAACCCACTAAAATTTCAGTATTTTGTAAAAAAATACCCCATAGTGCTTACACCCACTTATACACAATTTTTTATATCTCCGGTTCCCATTATTATTACTAAAATTAAATGTACCAGTGTTTAAGGCAAACTATGTGCTACCAAACAAAAAAGTTTAATTTAAATCGGGTCAATTCTTTTTCCGTGATGCTCGAACAAATAAATTTAGGATTTGGATTCAGGGCCATTAAAATAGCATAACGTGATAATTTTTAGGGTTCCGTACCTCAAAAGAAAAAAACGGAACCCTTATAGGATCACTTTGTTGTCCGTCTGTCTGTCTGTCTGTCTGTCAAGACCCTTTATCTCACGATCGGGTAAAGGTATCAGGTTGAAACTGATACCATATATTAAGGTCCATGAACCACACAAGATCTGAAAATTTCAATTTTTTACAACGACGCAATCAAAAGATATGGCTTTTTATGTCCTCATCTCCATACATTTATGCAAAAATGCAAAACCTGCAGGGTACTTCCCGTTGACCTAAAATTATGAAATTTGGCAAGAAGCTAGGTCTCACAGTACAAATAATGGGAAAAGTCTGAAATCATTAAATATTACAACATTTCTCACAACTAATGGTAACCAATTGTGGTGAGCTCCCGTTTCAAGAACATTCATATAAGAGAGGGGTCAAGTTGGATGGTCGCGGAGGCGATTTTTGTTTTAGTTCTATTTTAAAAACGGGAACACTTACAAACTTGAAAATTGATATGTTTATAGTGCATAAGCTATAAAATAACAACAAATAATAAAATTTGGGCAAGCGCGTGTCGAACTCAAAAAATCTAGCACATTAACTTACTGAAATTTCAACTAATACAATTATGATTATGTGGTGGTACGGAACCCTCGTTGCGCGAGTCCGACTCGCACTTGGCCGGTTTTTTTTTATAAATATTTACTTATTTTTTTTATAAATATGTATTTAAAAGATAAAAAGTATTTTAACACTTCCTCTATTCTAATAAATCGACAAAGTAGAAAATCGCAAAATTTTCATAATCTTTGTTTTTAATTTGCCGAAGAAATCAATTTACGATATATAGTAACAGATAGATAGATAGCGTTTCTTGTACGAAAGTCAATATTTTCAACATATTTTTTTTTACTGTGTATGGGCTTACTCATAGCCACAGTTTTGGTTTTCGGTTTTCTTTGACACCATACCTTTACGAAGCTCTGTTACTGACTCATGTTTTGTTGTAAATCCGTTCCTCCAAGTAGTTCACTTTGATATTTCAGCCGTACAATATGTATGCTCTCACTTTAATATCATATTTCAGATGAGTAAACAATAATAGTCAGGTTTTCGGTTTAATTTAATTCGTATACATATTAATGTCGTTTGAGGATTAAGCTTTTGTAGGCATCAAAAGCAATTAAGTATTTAATTTTTTACCATTGCCACTAAAAAAGGGCCTCCGATTTATTAAAAACAGTGAGAAGCTCATATTTCCACTGAAAAAAAAAAAGACTTTTTTAAAGAACAAACGCGAATCTGTGAGATGTATGTAATAGTAAGTTACCTAACAAGAGAAAAAAAGAAAATTACTTTCGAGGGACCAAGTTGAATCCCGAGAGCAGTGAAGGATTCTAGAGTGGAATCCAGGGTGTCTACTCTCAAAGTCCGATATATCGAAACGATACTATTCGAAACATGCAAATGCAAAACTTTGTCCCTTGACAATACAGTAGAATATTGGTTGGATGCTAACTACTGGCAGTTTGAAAATTCATCCAACCAATATTATACTCTATTTTCAAGGGACGAAGTTTTGGATTTGCATGTTTCGAATGGTATCGTTTCGATATATCGGACTTTGAGAGTAGACACCCTGAGCGGAGCGAGGGATACAAGGCCCGAGATGCTTTTCACCATTGCTTTCTTCTTTATGTCTCGGTCGATAGCCGTCCTTACGAAGACTTCCGACACTTAAGAAATTAGGATCTTCTGAATCCTTATACATCTCGCATGCACCTATCGACTAATAAAGATGCCCAGACATTGCCATTTTTATTAATAAAGATTTTTTTTATACAGGCAGTGACAATGTACGCGTCAACATACGTACTCGTCGCTTTAAGCATTGACCGGTGCGACGCGATCACAAATCCGATGAACTTCTCAGGCAGCTGTAAGTATATCACAAGTCTCTTGTAATGGTTTCTTTCTTATAGTGGGTTCATTATTTTAAAAGTGCCGATAAACTTATGACTTACGACTGTTATAGGAAGTCAAGATTCATTGCGTAATAGCCGATCTTGGACCTTGTTGCGTGACAAAGTAGTTGAAAATTTAATTTCCAGACTGAGTTACGACTGGTTTCCATATGCCTAAAATTAAATTTTGCTCTCCAGGAAAGCCGCGATACTGTGGGATAACATTGTATCGAAAGCACCGATGTGCTTTATTCTTCAATCATACATTTTGGTAGATACCGAGTCGCATTCAAGATTCGAACAAAAAAGTGTCCCCATTTTCATGTGTTCTATAGGGTCTCGCAGGCTAAGAAAGGCTGAGTGGCCCCTGAGAGGATTGTTTGAAGTTATTAATGTCGATTAATTGCCAGCTTATAATAAGACGGAAGTCCAATTTTCAGCCCCTATTTCTGTTCCTGAGATAATGTCAAAAATGTCATTTGTTGATATTATTCTTACTCGTTTTTCTCCGAAAGTATATTAGCTAAAGCAATGAAACAAAATCATATTTTTTTCATTCGAACAACTAGGCGTATATTCATTGAACTAAACGCAGATATATTGTCCTAGAAACATAAAAAATCGAGAGGTCGAAATATGAAAAAAAATATTTGACCTCTTATACAAAATGCGCTATCCGCTGATGCAGTTTCTACGAGAGGGCAAAATTTTTTTTTTTTGGATTTTACCTATGTTTCTTAGACAATATGTCTCAGTTCAGCTCAAGGAGTACGCCTTGAATTGTTCGACTTCAGAAAATACACCACGTATAGATTGAACTAAAGTATATTTCCAATTTTTTTTTGCTTGAAAAATATTGTAATAAATTACTATAAGGTTACACTTTTTGAGCAGCCATCGTGCATTTTCTAAAATATGGAATCTGAGGTTTTATAAAATGACAAATGTAGAAAAATCCTTTATCTACATAAACGTGCATCTAGGTGATTCCGATTAAAAAACACGAATAAAAAATAAGGTGGCATCTAGATAATTGTATCCAGAGAAAAACATACAGACGAATTTTAACGTAATTTTTGGAATTACCCTCGGTTAATTAAATTAACGAAATATTAGTATTAGTAATTTGTAACAGCTGGTGCTCCTAATCAACTGCGTTCCTTTCAGTTTGTTACTCGGACCATAAAACAGAACAACTTTCCCTGAGGAATATAGGTCTAAATGCGAAAAAAAAAATTAACTCTCATAGAAACTGCATCATTTCTTTTATCATCATTTCTTTCTTTCTTTCTTTCATCAGCTGATTGCGCATTGTGTATGGGACGTCAAATTATTTTTCATATTTCGACCTATGTTCCTTAAGGAAAGTTGTTCAGTTTCATGGTCCGAGTAACATTCTGAAAGGAATGCAGTTGAGTAGGATGCACATTGCACCCTATATTATTCATACAGTCATTAAAATGATTACCTGCTTAAACGGAAACTCAGTTTTTCGATGAGATAGACGATTCCCAGAAAAAAATATACTCTCACTTTAAGTTAGGTAAATTGAATAATATTGACTTTTACGTCTGTACCTACTCAAGTATTTGATTTATTCATTATTAAAACAACCTTCAGGGATGTACGTAAGTAAGTAATACTGAAACAATTCCGTGGCTTGGCATAAATTGACAATCTGGCTGAGATTGTCTTATGCCCTTAGAGACTTGCGAGAGTCAATTCTTCAAGTCGAGCTCGTGAATATAAATTATGAAAACCCTTAAAATTATTTCCTAACTAAGTTTCTTCTTTTTGAGTAATAAAGACGTTATCAGTCTATCGCAGCTGTATCAACTCTCAAAAAGGTTAGGATTCGTTAGATTTGTCTTCCCAAACCAAAGAGATTTGAACCTCGCTGCGTCCCAAACACTTTAGTCCCAGATGATGACCAGGTCCTGTTGATGGAGACAGCAGGTGGCCAAAGGAACTCCTGGACGTGTCTCCTGCACCGAAACAATACACAAAAACACGAAATAAAAACATGTGTTTTCATGTTTTCCACCCACTCGGCAAACAAAAACATTGTGTAAGCATACACAAAACATGCAGGAGACATGGCTTTAAACTGTCCCGTCGTGTTTTATTTAGGCTTGTTTGATTAGGCTTGTAAATGCACAGATTAAGACAAAACTAAAAACCGGCCAAGTGCGTGTCGGGCCACGCGCAGTATAAGGTTCCTTTATTTTTTTTACGGTTTTTTTTTATCGCAAACCGCCTATCAATTGTGTTCACGTCAGCTGAGGCCGATTGATATTAGCTGTCATTCATGCAACATTTCGTTGGCTTGATAAATTAAGTTTTTTTTTTTTTTGTTTTAGTGTTTAGGTACCGAATTTAATCTTTATAACATTTTCTAAACATTCTTACTCGTAACTGTTTATTTATATAACTTTAATATCATGCGTTATTATATTCAGCATGTTGATTAAAATCCTATTTAGCAGTAATTACGTTACGAAGCAAAAAGTCAGAATTCAAACAACTCTGAAACACCCAAATCAAAAGCTAATAGGCAGAGAAATATATTTTTTCTATAATTCGTTTAGATTTTTGGCACGAGGTTGTGATTGAAATCCGTTTTGATGATGTAATTTACTTTTTGCCACAAATCAACGTTATTGAATAGTTTAATTTGAAAGCTATTAAAAGTTCTTTTGATAATATTTTGTACAGCTCTTTAAAAAATGGCTTATATGGGGGCTGCATTCAATTCGCAAAGATATCGACTTTTCCAAGACTTTTCATACAAATTGAACCGATCGGCTGATAATTTTTTATGGAAAGTCGATCCTTTTTTGGCGAATTTGGAAAAGTCGTAAAACAAAAGTTGCTGTATTTAGCCCCCAGAAACCAATTTTTAAAAGCCCGATATTTCTGTGGATAGGTATATCTGCCAAAATAGTAGAAAACTGAACTGATACCAAGCCGAATGACATATGCCAACCTGTCGGAAGAGGGTTTTTGAAATATTTGTTTAGTTTTATGGTCGGGTACAACCGAGGGTACAACGGTTTTTGCAGTGATGTAAAATAACTGCGTAGGTTCGCATTAAATCAATCAACTGGAAATAAATTAGGTTACGTAGTCGGTAGTTTCCTTCAAACTCTTCAAATCTCTTTGCTTCAAAGCGTGGAATTGATAAATTTTGAATTTTTTTTGTGATTTTTTTTTACTATCAATGGGCTTGCTCTTGACCTCGATCTAGTCTTGAGGACAGTGACGAGGTTGTTGATGGAACGAGCTTGCCCTGAAGAAGCCTATTCACTTGTGACTTGAATAGATTCGGGTTATATGAACTCGGGAATACAGACGCAGGCAGAGAATTCCACTCTTTAGCCGAGCGCATTATAAAAGATGTTTGAAAGCGCTTTGTGCGAATGTGCGGAATATGATTTAATTTTGTTTACAGGGTGCCCATTGCCCAATGTGCCCATGTGGTAGGCCCAAATAAGTTTTAGATAGAGGAATCATGACAGCTAAAAAAAAAAATACTATTGCAAATATTAAAATCAGGTTTGCTTTTTGTCTGAAATTTCGTTTGACGAAATTAAAGTCTAAAATATTTTTTTTTCCGATTCTATACTCGAAAAAAAAGCAACTACATTACCCAAGAAAACGCAGAGAAAACAAATTTTCCAAACACTGTGTTGTAAATTTCATGGAAATTTTTAGAGGTTTTCAAGAACACAATATACTGTGATAAGAGTTGCTTAACGATGCAGTGGTCTATATTGTAGGAGGTTAGATACATTGTGTTTAAGTAGTCTTTGTCGGTTATTAGGGTTCCGATACCAAAATGGTAAAAAAAAGGAACCCTTATGGTGCCGCTCTGTCTGTCTGTCTGTCTGTCTGTCCGTCTGTCTGTCACACCTCTATATCTCAGCAACCACTTACGCTATCGAGCTGAAATTTGGAATAGTTTTAGAATATAGTTGCCCAACTTAATTGCACATGAAAATTTTTTGAAAAAAGTATGATTATTAATGTAAAGGGGGCCAAAATAGGGGGGGCCAAATTTCAAATTGTCGCTACTAGGTCGAGTGGGGTATCATATGAAAGGGCTTTACTTGTACATTTTAAAATATATTTTTGTATTTTTTTAAGTTTCTTAGTTTTCAAGTTATGATGAAAAATGTCAAAAAAAATACCATTCCCCCCCCCTTATCTCCGAAGTTTGAGTAAGGGAAAATCTGAATTAATTACAGTTGACAGAGGTTTATGTAAACTTTACAGCAAAAATAAAATGATCTTTCTAAGTTGCACAGTTTTTCAGAAATCTGCAAAAAACCTTTACAAACAAATTTAGTTTTGCGGTCCTGAAAATGGACTTTATTGCTTCCAAAAATACTATAGGTATATCGGAACCCTCGGCGCGCGAGTCCGACTCGCACTTGACCGGTTTTTTATTATAAATGTCGTGAACTTTTCAGGGAATCGAGCCCGAGGTCTGGTAGTGGCTGCATGGCTGATCAGTATAACCTTCTCCATTCCACTCCTCGTCCTGTACGAGGTAAAAGAAGTTCAAGGTAGGACGATTTCCAATGTTAATTTAGTAAATATTAGAAAAAATAGTAATACAATAATTGTTTGCATTTTACGACACCAACGGGTAGAGATGGGTTGGTAATATTATTTGCCGGCTCCACACGGGCGAGGGTGTCGTAAGAGGCGACTAAGGGCTTATGAACTAGAGGATGGTCAACAGCGTCTATCTGTACCATCTTACATTATGCGGTCACCGTTTACAAGCGTTTTTAGGGTTCCGTACCTCAAAATAAAAAAACGGAAACCTTATAGGATCACTTTGTCTGTCTGTCTGTCAAGATGCTTTTTCTCACAAATGAGAAGAGGTATCAGGTTGAAATTGATAAAGAATATTAAGGTCCATAAACCACACAAGATCTGAAAAAAATTTTTTTTTCAACGACGCAATCAAAAGATATGGCTTTTTATGTCCTCATCTCCATACCTTTATGCAAAAAATCAAAACCTACAGGGTACCTACTGCCCGTTGACCTAAAATTATGAAATTTGGGAAGAAGCTAGGTCTCACAGTACAAATAAAGGGAAAAGTCTAAAATCATTAAATATTTCATTTTTTCTCACAACGAATAGTAACCAATTAAGGTGAGCTCCCGTTTCAAGAACTTTTCTATAAAAGAAAGGATTCTCTAGGAGTTGGATGGTCGCGGAGTTTTTAAAATCAAAGACCAAAAGCTTTTAGTATATCATATGGTAGATAGGTACGGAACCCTTAGGGCGCTAGTCTGACTCGCACTTGGCCGGTTTTTTTTATATCACAAGTGGGCAAACGAGCAGGCGGGTCACCTGGAGGTAAGAGGTCTCCACCGCCCATGACACCCAGTCTTATTAGTAAAATAATTGACACTAATAAGACAGCAAAGCACGTTACCCACCCTGAGAACTAAGATGGTATGTCTCATGTACCGGTAATTTCACTGGCTCCCTTACCCTTCAAACCGAAACTCAGCAATGCAGCTGCTTTACGGCAGAAAAAGGCAAAGAGGTGGTACTTTTTCAGACGGACTTTGCACAAAAGCCCTACCACCATCAAAACTGGTAACTATGTCCTGCAGTGGACGTTTCATGAGATGTTATGATGAATTGTTAGCATCGCATGACCGTGACGGACGCCGGAAAAAGGGAGAAGGCCTTTACAGTGGGATACTCTACATATAGGCTACCGTACATAAATAAACCGGCCAAGTGCATGTCGGGCCACGCGTAACATAGGGTTCCGTAGTTGTTACGATTTTTTTTAAGCAGGTTTTGATTAAGTATTTCATAATGTTTATAATAGGTCTTTACCTATGAAATTGCCGTTTTGTATGGCGAATTTTAGTTAAACTCTATTTTCAGTACTAACATTTTTGCATTTTTCTAAGGAATTATAAATCCAATAATTTTTGTTTTTTTTAAGCATTATTGGGAAGTCGTTAAGCTTAATTTTCGAAAAATATTATCTGTAAAAAATATAACAAATCTAATGATGAAATCGGACGACATTTAAGACGAACAATTTTCGAACCTTTAATTTTATATATCAAACTAAAAATAAAAACTTTATTTTATGCATAAATTGATAACCTTGAAGTCAACTTTCTAAAATAAGACAAATGAAAAAAATAGCATTAGAATTATAGGAGTTATGATCTCATTAATCTGTAAGAAAATTTCGGCAATTTCATAGGTAAAGACCTATTATATAAATAACATTAACTTTTTACCTCCTAATGCTCAGCGAAGTCCTAGTGCCTGATAGCTAGTGTAATTTTTATTATTTTAAATTTTTAGTGCGAATTGCACTCTACTGCACCAACAAAATCTCTATTAATATTATATTTGTGGCTATTACCCCAGAGCTGAATACTGTAACGCAGTCTAGACTCAACTAAGGCAAAGTAAACTGACTTTAACTGTTTAGTTCTCAGAATAAGGACCTCCTTGCTTCGCTCGGTTTAGTAATTAATTCATCTCTGAGACTGCGTAACGCATAACAGGATGAACTAATGGAATTTTCAATAGCATTAAGCTCTGATTTCCAATTTAGTTTCACATCAATTCGAATGCCTAAAAATTTTTTCTCTTGGACACATTGAATACTATACAGAGACTACAGAATGCTTGCGCTCGTTTTTGTTATGATGTTCCCAAAAGAGCGCATATTACACCCTTCCTAAATGAAAGAGGAATTCTTAAAATGAAAGCCCGTAGAGAACTACATTTTTCGTGTATCACTCATAGAGTGATCTGGAACAAATCACCTAAGTACTTGTACGATAAACTCAAATGGAAAGATAGGAGTAAAAAGCAAAATATCAGATCAAATGATCAGAACCTTCTGGAAATACCGCAATATCATTTGGCTGGCTTCAGAGGTTGCTTTAAATACAAGACTGCGAAAGTGTGGAATACATTGCCTCCACCTTTAAGAAAAAAAATAAGTACGCTCACATTCAAAAACAAAATTAAATTAAAATTAATACTTCTGCAAAGGTCTAGTGTTTAAACAATCTCTGGTGACTTTTTATGTTCATGCTGTGCACATTCCCACATTCACACACACACACACACACACACACACACACACACAAAAACACCCTGACATACACACACTCACACACACTCAAATTTTTGCTATACAAATCAAATCAAAATCGTTTATTCATTGTTGGATATTAAAATCTCTTAATGACGTCAGCTAAACTACATCGCTTCACAAACAATGTGGCGCCATTGTGGGAAAAAAAAAGAAGCGACAATAAAAACCCACGCGCTCTTTTAAATATGTTTGAATGTACAAGGTTGATATACAACATACATAGGTCAGTTTTAATTTTGAATTAGCCTGTTAGAACCGTAGTCTAATCCCATGGATTTTTCTCTTCTAGATAATCTGATATTTTATAATAACCCTTCTTACATAATTTCTGCTTGATTACAGATTACATTTATATATGTTTGATAGAACCGCTTGTCTTTTTTTTTTCTCTGTATTTTGTGTGATTAATTGGTATCGGCTTTTGTTAATTAATTAATTTATCATTTATTTTTTGTTAATCATTTTATCATTTTTGTCACCCTCGAGTATAAAATGGTTATTTATAAAGGTTCAAGAGAAGGGTAAGAACTGAAAACCAGTGCTTTCAGTGTTGCCTAGTGTAGCCTGGGAGCAAGAACTGAGTTTCTTGCCTTTTGCTTACAAAATTGTTGAATAAGAATAAGAATGATCGTGATTTATTTCCGAAATTTTTTGTTAATCGTTTTGTTTTTCATATGTGTAAGCAATAAAGATTTATGATTATGAGTATGAATACCGTTTCCGTTTATATAGACAGTGACACTTTTTTACGAGATGTGGGCTTAAAAAGAAGAGCATGTCTTTTTTCAGCATTAAGCTGTAAATTATTAATTGCAAACCAACAGTCAAATCCAGCTAGGGCAACATTAGCTAAAACAAAAAAAAAACGGAAAAAAACTACGGAACCCTATAATTTTTGTATACTTTTTTGACTCAGATACTTACATTGTTTAAATTACTTAATAATTATGTTCAGGTTGACATTTCATGAAAATTACTTAGCAGGGCTAAATCAAGTTTTGTTGTGTAAACTTTATGTTATGTTTATGTTGATCTTATTGTTGTTCTCTTTGATCTATATAACAAGTATGTATATTAATTTTCGGATCGGTAACTTGTACAAGTTTATAATGATCTTGATGTTGTTGTGAGCGTGGGTGATGTGGGAAGGTTCACTACTTGACTCTGTTTTTGCTATTATAATATAATAGATACGTTTAGAGAACTCTCTTTGGGCTTCAGTTGCACGCAAATACAAATTTATTAAGCTCAGGGAGCCAATTCTTGGGATATCACCGGGTGATAAACTTGTGACTTCAAAAATTTTATTTCAACG
The DNA here is from genome assembly GCA_947532105.1 of Athrips mouffetella. Lineage (NCBI taxonomy): Eukaryota > Metazoa > Arthropoda > Insecta > Lepidoptera > Gelechiidae > Athrips > Athrips mouffetella. Next base: position 18,831,049 of record OX383963.1, read on the forward strand.
TGATAAACTTTTAATGAGTAAATAAAAAAAATACGAAAATTTACAATTATACACTATTTTATATTTAACGAATATCAATGTTCACTTTTGAAAAAAGAATCTGTGATTTAGAAAATTTTTAATGGTATTTTATCGCCCGGTGATATCCAAGTAATGGGTCTTTGAAAGGCAGAAGTAAAAATCAAGGCTTTTTTTATTGAGTTCATACTTTACTGTCTGTCTACTTCATTCTATCTGCTTACGAACACTGCAGACTTTTATCGATCAACTATTAGTATTAAGTCTTTTATAAACAACACATATTATCTGACATATCAACTAAAATCAAATTAAAATTATCTTTATTCATTGTAGGATAACAAATCTCTTAATGACATCAGTAACATTTACGTCGCTTTACAAACAAAGTGGCATCATGTGGAAAAAAAAAGGACGGGTTGCACTCCGAGAGTGCCGGCAGAAGTGAAAACTTGCATATTTGAATATTATGCTTTTTGTAAGGGTCAATCGCATGGCATAACGTTGCCAATAACATGACGTGTCAAACAAGGTTGGTACAGCACACAAAAAATAAGGGTATTAGACTAGAAGGAAGATTAAAGAAATAATTCGTCACAAAAGGTAGTGAAGGCGTCGTTCTATGAATTTGACAGGTTATTTTGCATATTTCCTAGCGGTCATTGATAATGTGACATTTAAATTTGTGACATGTTGGCAGATGTACAAAATAAATTAGCAAGATATCTAGTCCGAGGGAAGCAAGGAGGTCCGAAATCTTTGGTACAGCATACATATAAGAAATTCCAGGAAATTCTCATTTATGGTTTCCAGGTCGGATGCAATGCTGGATAGAACTGGGCTCTGCAAAGCGCTGGCAGATCTGGATGACGCTAGTTTCCATCATTATCTTCGTGCTGCCAGCGCTGACTATCGCCGCGTGCTACACGGTGATCGTGCTAACGATATGGACTAAGAGCAAGGCAGTGGTTATGAGCCCACCTGTCAACTCTAGGAGGACGAAAACTATGAGGAATGGTAAGTTTTTGAAGCAATAAGTAATAGTTATGAAGCTGGTTGCCTAGATCCACTGATGTTTTTTGTCTTAATTTTAATGCTGCTGGAGCTGATAATAAGTAGATATAGACTAGGATGAAATTCAGAATTTGGCTCTCCATCTTAGGGTCAGAACTTAAACTGGACCAGATATAACAATAAAGTTATTCTAGGGTTTTGAACACCGCAGAATTCAAAAATCAATGTTGTCAAGCCGAAATACTACTAGTTCGAAAAAGACAAGAAATAACCTAGGCTTAATTACGGCAGGAGGTTTCTTTTTTTAAAAGTGTTCCTTAGAAAATTACTTTAATTATTAATTAAAAAACCGTTTGTGAGATAAATGAAAAGAACTAAAACCACAGAGAGTGGGGAGGGGGAGCGTACACGGGATGAGCGGAGAATTTTCTAGATATGTTCGGAGGGACCTAAGGAACACTTTTAAAACAAGAAACCTTGCATCATAATTTAGCCTGAGTTTTTTTTTGAACTAGTAGGATTTCGGCTTGACAACATTGATTCCTGGATTCTGTGATGTCCAAAGCTCCATAAAATCCTTGTTGTCAAAAATTTGTCCCGTTTTAGTTCTGAGAAATTTTAATTATCACTTATCTCCCACTCTAATACTAAATACGCAGTCACTTACAACAAAACAGTAACTATACTCATAAGTCGTCCCAACAACCACAGAAGGACATTTGGTACTCGGTTCGAAAGCAAAAAACCCTGTCTACTCGTATTATTTAAGAAATCAACCTATGTATAATAATTTACAAATAAAAGAGTGCTACTAACTAGGTAGATATAGGGTGTAAGGGACTGCTTTTCGAAAACTGAAAGAGCTTGACCAATCAACAAAATTCCGTCAATGAAACTTTCAGGAAATGAGACCAAAAAAATAATCTCCGTACAAAGTTGTAGGATCGTATTGTTTGTATGAAGAGACCGATATTTTATAAATATTTTTATTAAGTTTTATTTATTAAAAGTCATTCAGTTTTGTTGCCCTTTCAGTTTTCAGAAAGCTTCATCAACCTACGCCAAATATTGAATAACAATAACTAAGTAACTTTATATTTACCTCAGCAATTATTATTGAACCTAACCAAAATTTCAGATATCCAATAAATTGGTAGTTAAATCTGGAATTACTCGCGAAAGCCTTTTAACTCATACGCGGCTGTTTCCAATTACCTCGTGTTTGCTGAAACAATAAACTACACGTATCACCTCTCGCCATCGCGATCGCCATTATTTATTAGTTGAAACGTATTATGCTATGGAGTGATTATATTCTGTGACTAGCTGTGCCCGCGACTCCGTACGCGTGGAGTTCAGAATAACGTAGCTACTGACTTCCCCATGGTTCAAACCATATTCGTGAATCGTGAAACCGTGAATATAATATGACTTTATTTACTTCATGAATAAAATATCTATTTCTATTTAATTGACAAGCCCGTTGGTGTGGTTGGTAGTGAGCCTGCCTCACACGCCGTGGGCCGCGGGTTTGATCCCCGCCCATGGCAAACATTTGTGTGATGAACACAAGTGTTTGTTCTGTGTCTTGGTGTTATTTATCTATTAATGTTTGTATATCAGTCTCTGGTACCCACAGTACAGGCTTTGCCTAGTTTGGGATCAGATGACCTTGTGTGAAACGTCCCCCAATATTTATTTTTATTTATTTATTAATTACCATGTTTTCTTAAAATTTTCGTACCTAGACAACTTATGTATAGATCGTTTAACACCTACATACTACATTTCGTGGAAATTTGAAATGATTTTTGACAGAATTTTTTAGAATTATGGCTATTCAGAAACCGCTAAGAAACTTCTGATGATGTTAACAGAGTAATCAAGTTACTGGAGTTCAAAAAAACAGAACAGAAACAGATTGAAAACCTCCTTTAATAAAAGACTATGTTTATCAAAGTGGAGGCAATGTATATGATTCACTTAAATGAATGTAACCCGAATTTATTGACAACTTAATATTTTATCCTAACAGTTAATAATGTAACACAATACGACGAATGCAATATAATAACATATTACGCTATGTTTTAATTTTAATTTAATTTATATTGATAATTTACAAATTACAATGTCTGTAATTATTTATATGGGTCTGTCATATTCTGTCTGTGCCTGAAATAAATTTATTTAATTAAATTTTTTATATTATTATTTTTCATTTTAATAATAACCTATTGAATTTGTCAGTTATTAATGTAGGGAGTATTAATAATTAATTTCGTAACATTTTGTAATTGCCAACTATCGTGTGCATACGAAGTTACGAACACTAATTGGAGCAGTTAATAGAATCACGCGTTACTTTGCGGAAGTTCATTTCAAATGTTATGGAAAACAAATATATAGCCACCAGGGCCAAACACGAGTCACCCCGGTGCCGTTTGGTCTAACATCTCCTGAGGATGCCTCGTCTAGAGGCAAAACACGAGTAGATTGCTTTGGGTGGTTGCAGTGTTGTGCGGGCGGTGCTCAGTGAGTACATAGTATCCATCATTATTGCGGAGGTGGCTATATATTTGTTTTCAATAACTTTTTTTACTAATTGGAGCAACCGATAAATAAATCAAAGTCTCTGTACGAATTAGAAAATCGCAAAATTCATAACCACATGCAACATTCCGTAGACCCCGAAGGGTCTAAGACCCTGTTCAGATGTATGCGCAAGTTTGCCGCGTTTTGACGTACATTGCTTAATCATCAACAATCAGATTACTTGCAGAGCTAAACAAAGGCATTTTATGTGAAATCGCACCATAATCGTCGCAAATTCGCCCATTCTGAACAGGGTTTTGACCAACTAGACTATCGTAGTCCTGCCTGATGCTTTGTTTCCGCATTCAATTTTGAATTGTATTATCCCAACACAAGTGATAAAATAAAATACAATTTTTCATCGTCTATTCCTTCAACAGATCTCAATATTTTTCTGGCAGCTTTTGATTGGATTATGTTTTGAAGTTATTTTATTTGTCTTTGCAGGTCAAATAGAATCAGATCCGGACTCAAGGCGGGCAAGCTCGCGAGGTCTCATTCCTAGAGCCAAAATCAAGAGCGTCAAGATGACTTTCGTCATTGTCTTCGGTAAGTATTCACTCAGTCGGGAATTATGTGCGTTAAGAGATTGACTATAAAGACTATAATTGCAATTGCAGTATTTTAAAACTATCTTATATTGAAAACCTCTCTTACTTCGGATAATATAAAATTACGAAGATAAATTATGGTGCTATGGTTGAATTTGAAACATAATTCATGCCTTTCCCCGTGACCTACTTTAAAATTATAACTATAGCTGTAAATGTAACTATGATTGATAGCTCAAATTACAATCACAGCAATAAATTTTCGGCAAATGTTTGCGTTAAATGTACCAAACATGACGCATATCAAACATATCCGAAACAGATTGAGGTTACCTGTTTTGCAATAAGTAATTGCTTGGTAAAATTTTGAATAAAGTGTGTTAGGCGCATTAATTCAAAAATAATTTGGCAATCGTTAGTAACCATTCATACAAACTACAACAATCGAATGAAGAGGTAAATATCTTTAATTTCCAAACTTTTTAGTAAACCATGCATTGCATTTCACTGTTAACTTTATCTTCGATTTATGGGATCTACTTACTTAATTCAAGATTATTGGTAGAGTAACGCGGTTTTTCTCATAGTTTTTTTTTTTGCCCAGGTTTATTTGTTCATCAATCTTTATCGTTATTAGCTCATATTCATCCAGTGGGGTTAGATTTTTGTGTGGCTGCTAAATTAAGGCCTAAGTCTGATCTAAAATTGTTGTGGTCTCTTTTTCGGCTTACAGCGGTAATCAAATCAATCACAGCACTACTTTCATACCTGTCAAGCTTTAGGCTGCTGTTCCACCAGTGTTGTGCGATGGGAGCTAAGCAGTGAGCTGGGAAAATTCCAACCAATAGAATTGTGCGATTTTCCTAGATTGTCAAATAAAGCAATTCTATTGCATGGAATTTTCTTTTGTTTTATGTGACAAGTGAGCAAACTAGTATTTTCTTGCTCACACTTAAATACTTAGCACTGATGGAAAGGCAGTCTAAGATTTCAATGTTGTGACCACGAAGGAATCGACCTCACTGTGCAATTCACAAACTAATGTATGCAAAATATAATAAATTTCACTGTGCTCTTTTATTCCAGTATTCATCCTATGCTGGTCCCCGTACATAGTTTTTGACCTGCTTCAAGTGTACGAGCAGCTTCCACCATCGCAGACCACCTGGGCCGTCGCCACGCTTATTCAGAGTCTGGCACCACTCAACTCTGCAGCCAACCCACTGATTTGCTGCATGTTTTCCCCTCACATCTACACAAGTCTCAGGTTAGTTTCCAGTACGATAGACACCCTATATATTGTAAAAATCTAAATTGTTAGATCTGTTGTTGAAAATGCGATCACAATTAATTAAGGGTGTAAGGGGACAGCCTTCCGAAAATGAAAGAGCACGATCAGTCAGCGTAACTGAACAACTATCGGAATAAAAATTTCAGGAAAATGAAAAAAAATCGTCCTCTCCATAAAAACTGTCCAATCAAGCTTACAATTTTGTTTGCAGAGGCCGATTTTTTTTTCTTATTTCCTGAAAGGTTTATTCACTGAAAATATATTCAGTTATGTTAACTGATCATGCCCTTTCAGTTTTCGGAAGGCTGTTCCTTACAACTTTTGTATATAAATATTGTTCATTTTATTTATTAGTATTATAATGTGTCGTTACATTCGTGTTTCCAGGAGAGTGCCCCCATACCGGTGGTTGTGGTGGGGCCGCAGACGCAGGCGTCACGGTCGCGGCACGCTGCGCTCCCGGTCCGACTCTACCGCCAACTCTGACCTCCTCAGTTCCACGCACGCCAAACGGTCACACTCCGTTGCAACTGTAAGTAGGGAAACGGACAGGATAACAGACAGGTTGGCAAAAATTTTAAGGTAATAATCTGTCAGTGTCAACGCGACTCCATAACTTGTGTTCTGTGGTCATAAATGAGATTCATACAAAATTGTAAACTAGATTGGACAGTTCTCATGGTTACTTGAGAGAGGCTTTAATTTAAGTTGATATGTTTCTTTTTTTTTTATTGACCAAGATACATTAAATACTAACATCTTACAATAATAAACGCTTATCTAAAACCTATTTAAGGTTCATACGAGCTACTCCCCTAGCTATTCACTTTCGTTGACTGATCATGCCATTTCAGTTTTTGCCAGCGTGTGTATGTGACTGTCAGAGATATCGTTTTACAAGCACTTTCTTGCTAGGTGTATTGTGAAAATAATTAGTTGTGGCATTTTGCGATGTCACTGACAGACTGACAGCCAAAATTTATGAATGAATTAGAATTCTTTGAACTTAAAGGACAAATTCTGTCCGCATTGCCAAATACTGGTCCAGATTAGTGAATATGTTACCATCGACACGTAAGAAGAAGGTTTTATTGCTAATCTTTCTTTGTCAATAAAACAGAAAGCATAAGCAACGTGTTTAGAGTCGTAGTTCCTCCAAGACGTTTTCTACAACTGGCGGTAAATAAATTTCTTTTGTTTGCGTCTATCGCAGCCTGAAACTTTGCATTCTAACAAAAATCATATTTCAACTACTGTTTAAAAATACCTTTTTATTTTTAACTCTTAAATTGTATTCACTGATGATAACATTATCTTCTAATTGGCATTTATATTCAGGCGCTACACGCATTCAAGAATTTTATGTTCAGCCGAAATCGAGGCCAGACTGACACCCAGGTGTAAGATATTAGGTAATGAAACAAAATTAATTGAGTAGTTCTAAAATAACAACACAAAATGCATTCCGTACCATTGCATGAAGCAGCTGCCGTACTCCGAAGTGAAACTAAGATAATATCGCGCCGATAATTAGTCTATGGTTCGGCCTTAGACAAAGAAATTCCCATACAAAGTAAATTTCCAAACGTAATTGTTGTTGTCAATATGATAATATCGGAGCTCCGATAAAACTTCGGAGTACGCACCCAGGACATCCTATACAGCGTGAATTTTCATTGGTTTTATTTCCGAAGCCCAGTGATTCTACTGATTAAAACAAGCACCTTTTCCGTAGAAAAGATATTTTCTCATAAAAAATATTTTAAGTCGATCACGTGACGTTACTATAAAGTCGAAAAATTGTTTTCGAGTACGAGTAAGTAAATATTTTTTTACCGGGAAAGTTGCTTGTTAAAATGAGTAGAATCACTGGGCTTCGGAAGTAAAACCTACAAAAATTGACGCTGTTTAATTGTACAACTATGTAAATATTTGCGAGACTAACGTGTATCAAAAGCATATTCGACTTTTCGCTCCTCTGACCTATATGTAGCTTTTCTGTTAAGTATCTCAATCTATTTGTGCATAAGCATTTATAATTTAATTGCAGATCCTAAACCGCACACAAAGCAACAACATGTCCAGAGTGAAGCCTGACCCACGGCGAACTCAGCTATTGGTGCTGATCTCGTCACGTGACTGACAGCAGCCAATCAGCGAGCCGGTGCGTGACGTGATGCTCTAGCGCCGACCAATCCCGTGCGCGCGCCAAGTGCCACGGACTTATGTTACTGCACGTTACGATTGAAATTGAACTGAATGATAAGCCAATTTTGTGAAAGTAGTTACATAATTTATCACTAATTAATATTAATTTATTTTAAATATTAGCAACACCTCTTTTGCAATGTCTTCCAATTTGTCGTGGCGAAGATAAGATTTGTCTTTTGTTATTTAATTTTACACTATATATTTTACAATTCTTTCAATTCAAAGATATTGTACGTAAGATCTACAAATCTTAGGTCGCTAGTTCAAATAAGAATTAAACAAAAATGCATTTTGTAAGTACCAAAGACTAGATATAAGTTAAGGTTTATAAAAATATATTACCTACTTATTTATAAAGTTATTTATTTAGGAGCTTAATCAAAATAATTATGTACTTTCAGTATTATAGGTATAAATCTACGTTTTTTCTTTCAAAGTCTGTAAACTAGTTTCCGATGTACAGCAAAAAAAAATAGTTTTATTAAAATAATCAGTATGTATCAAAAATACTGTGTGAACCACAAAGCAGAAACAATCTGTGGTGTGAACCATTTACTTACTATTAACATTTTCAAAAGCTTTAAATTCTGCAAATTTTGAACGACTTATTTGTTAAATTGTACTTAAACTTGTAAAGCTTTGATGTTAAGGAATTAGTACCCGTATAATTAAATAACAAGTGTCGTAGGAAGTTAAAATTAGGAAGGTAGTATTAATTGGCTGTTCTGGAAGCTGAACGCGAAGAATCTAAATAAGTATTTTTTAACTACTCCATGGAAATTTGTATAAAAATCGGATTCTTCAGCTATTCGGTTAATATACAATAGTTAATTTATTTTTTGCAATTTTCAAGTTTATTTAGAACTAAATTAAGCCTTCAAAAGATTACAATCTAATTTTGTAGTTAAATTGTAAATATAAATTTATTCATCTGAAATTTCGATTTCATGTGAAGTATTGAAATTGTGTTGCCAAATAGACTAGGATGAAATTAGAATTTGGCTCTTCTTCGTAGGGTCAGAACTTAAACAGGACCAGATCTGACAATAAAGTTTTTCTGGGATTTTGAACACCGCGGAATTGGAGAATCAATGTTGTCAAGCCGAAATCCTACTAGTTCAAAAAAGACAAAAAATAACCTAGGCTAAATAACGACGGGAGGTTTCTTGTTTTAAAAGTGTTCCTTAGGTCCCCCTGAACATATCTAGAAAATTCTTCGTTGATCCCATGTACGCTCCCCCCTCCCCACCATCAAACGGGTCCCTGATTTTAGTTTTATTTTATTTATCTCAGAAACTGTCAAAAACCCCATAAAACCTTTGTTGTCAAAAATGGTCCCGTTTTAGTTCTGAAAAAAATTAATTGTCACTTATGTCCTACTCTACAAATATAAAGGAGGTAAAAGACAGGTGTTTTGAGGCAGAAAACACTAGCAAGGAAGGTTGCCCAACTGTCCGGCTTCGATTTGATTTAGTTTCATATAAGGTGTTTTTAAATTAGACCCAAATATTTCTAGGGGTGGTGTAACTATGATAAAGAAAAAGGTTTATCAAAGTTTTAGAAAAATCCTACTGGTAGTTATTTTTTATAACTTTCAAACAAAAAAAATATTATTATTTGCAATCATCCTGTAGTAATGATTTCGACCGTACTAAGAGCCCGAAACCGAGCCGAAACCGCCCGAACCGCGCACTCGGCTCTGCTGCTGCGGCTGTGCTGATACAGAGTGTTCATTTTACGATATTTAACGGTATTGTTTTTAGGATTTTTCTCGAAAACTAGCGAATAAAAATGTAAAAAAATAACACCAATAGTATTCATTTAGGTCCTTGAGGTAACCCTTACAATATTTGGGTCTAATTAAAAAACACCTTATATACACACATCGACACGGAACATCAAAGCCGCTGGATGCGAGCAGCGCAGGACCGGTCGTCATGGAGTTCTTTAGGGGAGGCCTATGTCCAGCAGTGGACGTCTTTCGGCTGATATGATGATGATGATGACATCGACACGGTATAGGGATGAACGAGCATTGTCGTGCATAAGCAGGAAATGTTAACCCAATTGTGTTCGGTGTGGCAAGACTATAGGTTCTATCATTACAGTATCTTTCAGCAGTCATAGTGCCCTGTATCCAAACGAGGTCCGACCTTTCACCAAAAAAAAAATATAGTGCCCGAACCATAACCGTACCACCTTGGTATGGATGAACTTCTTGAGGGTGTAGAAGCCGGCTTGTACGACCAGGAACTCTCCAAACCCATCCTTTCCTTGAATCAGGATGAAAACCATTGATGAGGTTCCCAGTTCACATGTTGTCTAGCCCATCGTAGACGTCATCCACGATTTCCTCTTCTTAACCGTGCAGTCTCCTCCTAACACTTTGGTTACTCATAAGCACCCGGTGTTCAGACTGTAGCCATAGCCCTTGGACCAGTTGCATCGCCGTAACGTTTGGTTGCCTTCTTGCAGCATTTTGCAAAAAAATCGGTCTTGTCTGGGTAATGCGGCTTGGTCCTGGATGTCTCTCTGCCATCTCCCCCGTGGTACAATAGCGTGACTACAACCTTGAAGTCACATTTTGACTGGTGCCTACTTAAGCAGCAATGTTATGTTGAAAAGCACCAGACTGGAGCATTCCCACTGCTTTCAACATCTGCTCTCTGGACAAATTTCGACGTTGCATTACAATTTTATTGAATGTCAATTTATCACAACAAACACAAATTGAATCAAAAAGACATTTAAATACCAGTTTTCAACACAAAAATTACAATTTATTACTCTGCGTGCAACATTTGCTTTCTCTAGTTTAACTAAATTTTTGCCGCCAAACATTTTGTTTTTCTTTAATTTAAATTTGGAATCAACCTAGAGAATAAATGATGACGAATGATTTCCTATTAAAAACATTTGTTATAAAGTAGTCAAAATAACGGACCCGTATTTTGGTAGGTGCACTAACTCTACCTATCAGGAGAAATTGACCTCCAAAAGATTAAACAGAGACTAAACCTCATAAATTAAATAACGATTTTTTTGTGTGTGCATGTTTGATTGCATATTTGAGAACATGAAAAAATAACACACGTTTTTTGAAGAAGTCTCATATTTACCTAAAAACACATCCTTCAAAATTTATGTTTTATAGAAGGGTGTTTTTAAAGAAAATGTGAGTTAGAGCCGCCTTAAAAAATCGTGTTTATTATTTTATCGAGGTCTGAAACAAACAATCAAACATGCACATAAAAAAATATTACTTAAAAATAAAATCGTTATACAGCGTGTAACGGAAAGGTGTGATAATACTTAAGGGTTTGAATCTGCCCATGAAACTGAACAACTTTTCTGAAGGAACAAAGAAACCCAAGAAACTGTATCAGCTAATAGCGCATTTTGTATGGGAGGTCAAATTTGGTTTTTCGTATTTCGACCTATGTTCCTTGGGAAAAGTTTTTCAGCTTCATAGACACATTCAGTATTATCTATCACATCTTTCCATTACTCGTATATGTTAAGAAGTTTAGTCACTTTTTGGTACTTTGGAGTATAATTAATTAATTAATTGCTCGTTTAGCCACTTGTGACATAAAAAAAAAAATTCTCTTAATAGGATGAATTTAGGCAGCTAAAAAAAGTGTCTGTCATTTTAGGCTACTCTCTAAATAGAAATGTTAGTCTATGATACAAATCACAAAATTAATGACAGAGTGGATGAACATTGATTAAAACTGTGGACAAATAAATGTTATAGTATAAGTATCATATACTAGTAATTTAGACCTTACTAAATTTTTTTAAGTAGCAACTTATGCTTGAATCCAAGAATGTAAAATCAAATTGTTATTTTTATACTAGAATTGGAAAACTGTAAATTATATGCTAAGTTATATTCTGAGAAATTAATAAATGTGTGTAACCGTCAATGTGTTTTAATACTACCACTTAGCTACATATTCTGTTAGATATAGAAAATATTCTGGCTTTAATCCTGCACATCTGTCAAATCCGTCAAGACGAGCACCGATAAAAGGATAAAAGTGATCTCGCCAGAAACATTTCATGTGAAGAATGTCAACTGACATTTTAATGTTAAAAAGTTGTTAGATGTCATGAAGAGCCATCTCTACTAACCCTACAAACTAATGTTTGTAGGGCACCCATACGAAAATCCGGAGTCCCGCACCTCATACAAACTAAGGCAAAAGAAAAGGTCTAAAAAAAGGACGGGTTGCACTCCAGAAGTGCCGGCAGAAGTGAAAACTTGCATTTTTGAATATTATGCCTTTTGTAAGGGTCAATCGCGCCATTGCTCGCGGACTTCTTTGATGTCATTAAATAAAAACCCTCATTGTAATAACAATACGGTTGACAGTTGACGCTTTTTCGATCAGGCTATAGATCTGACGCGACATCTGACGCGACTTTAACATTTTTTACCCATCTAAAAAAGTGCCAAGTGCCGCTAAAGAAGTTTTCACTTCAAAAACCTAACCTCCTAACATAGCCCGCATACTTTACCGTATTTTATGCTTGGTCGTTAATCTGCAGACTACCTAAGACATTTGCACTGAAACACGGACTCAGAGAGATAATCTGCAGATTACCTCGTTAATCTGCGCTCCTAACTGATTTTCGAACATTAGCGTTTTTACATACAAACTTCAGTGGCTTCTCGACCAGGCTATCTATCTCAAATAGGAAATACTTACTTCCCCGCACCCAAAATTTTGTTAGAAAACTAGCGGTCAGCCATCCGATTCTTGACCACAACTAGAGAGTAGTATGTTCCTTGACCACAAGTTGTGTTGCTTAAATTTTGTATTCTTGCTTTATGCTACCCTCTGCGACAAACCCGTGCTGCTCAGTCACGATATTTCAGTAACTGCCAGAGAAGTTATTTCTTGACATAAATTATGTGATTCATGTGAGTCTCGTATGCGCCAAGCAAAGTACAGTCGATCGAACTGATTCGTGAGACCCTTTTTGAAAAGAAATCGTTTGTAAGTTTGAAATTATCAAGACAATAAGGTTTATTTCTTTAACATTTTGTATAAATATTTACGCGAAATTCAACCTACTTGTATTTGAATGTATGTACGAAAATAAGCTCAATCCGGGTCATGATTCAAATTGGTCGACCGCACTTTTACTTCCCCTATCTTGCCACTGGTACTAGTCTGAATCGGACGTATGCAGATAGAATCAGGCACTTATAGCGACCTCTATCGGTTTTCACGAGAATCACAACGGCTTCAGGGTTTCAGTGAGTTGTATGTGTTGGCAGGCTCAAACAGCGTTAATATTGCTCTCGATTTCCACACCGTGACGCTAGAATGAAATCAGTATCAGTATATTCTTTTTTTTTTTGTTTCTGACAAAATGTTCAAAACGGTACCTTACAGGTATTTTGTTTAAATGTCTTACAGGTACCTATACCTATTGTTTTGTAGTTTTAGCCAGTGTGATTAATTAAAAAATCTCAGTTTTATACAACAGTCAGTCCACATAAAAAAAACCGGTCAAGTGCGAGTCGGACTCGCGCGCCGAGGGTTCCGATATACCTATAGTATTTTTGGAAGCAATAAAGTCCATTTTCAGGACCGCAAAACTAAATTTGTTTGTAAAGGTTTTTTGCAGATTTCTGAAAAACTGTGCAACTTAGAAAGATCGTTTTATTTTTGCTGTAAAGTTTATATAAACTTCTGTCAACTGTAATTAATTCAGATTTTTCCTTACTCAAACTTCGGAGATAAGGGGGGGGGAATGGTATTTTTCTTGACATTTTTCATCATAACTTTAAAACTAAGAAATTTAAAAAAATACAAAAATATATTTTAAAATGTACAAGTAAAGCCCTTTCATACCCCACTCGACCTAGTAGCGACAATTTGAAATTTGGCCCCCCCTATTTTGGCCCCCTTTATATTAATAATCATACTTTTTTCAAAATTTTTTCTTGTGCAATTAAGTTGGGCAACTATATTCTAAAACTATTCCAAATTTCAGGTTGATAGCATAAGTGGTTGCTGAGATATAGAGGTGTGACAGACAGACGGACAGACAGACAGACAGACAGACAGAGCGGCACCATAAGGGTTCCTTTTTTTTACCATTTTGGTATTGGAACCCTAAAAAACACTTGCTTTTGATATTTGAAGTACCTTTGGAAATACCTCGTATATTTTTGAAGTTATTATGTCCAATATTGGTATGACGTGAAAGCAGTGCAGCTGTTGCATCTTGATGCGATTGAAGCCAACTTGTACGATCATCGACTTCCAGAAGTTCATTTCAATATTTATGGGATGAAGACAGTTTGCACACAAATGATATACCTAGATACCTACCTAGCGTACTGCCAAGAGCACTTTGAGGTTGACACATAGCAATTTGGGCCAGATTTGCGCTGACTTGACTTGCTCTTCATTATCAAAAAACGATTTTTTTTTATGGTCAATAGCCCATACTCTTGACCTCGATCTAGGCTTGAAAATAGAGATAAGCTTGCCGAGAAGAAAATAATTTATTATTATTTAAAACTAGGTTGCATTTGTTTATAGCTTATGATGATAATTCGATTTAACAGGTATGTTTTAGTTATTTAGATTATACTGCACAAATTACAAAAAAGCCGCAATAAATATTCATTCGCCTCATAAGCTCGGGAAATTTTGTTCTATCGGTCAAAATCTGCGTGCAAAGTGCAAAAGTCATTTTTGGCCGCTAGCGTGGAAAAGGCCTTTTAAATTTTAATCGGTCGAAGCCTGGGTGCTAAAGTCATTTTTGGCCACTAGCATGAAAAAGGTTTTTGAAATTAGAGCGTGATGATGAATTATAAGGTACTGGCTCTATTCCATAGCATTTTTCTCGCTGTAGTGAGGTAAGAAGCTGTGTGTTTCGCACAACATCAAATTTATTTCGCGTTTCATGCTTTGAAACTTTCACAGCGGTGTGAAGTTAGCTGAAAAAGTTAGCTGAATTTGATAACCCGACCAAATTGAGGAGGTCATTTTTGGAAAATGGTTTGAAACCCCAAAACGTGTGGAAAATGATCAAAAACCGAAAAAAACTAAAAGAAAATTGCTTTTCCAGCTAGGACGAGAGCCCACAAACACTAAAACTCGTAAAGACTAAGGTGGTTCTAAAAACATCACGAATCGCTGGTTAAGTCGAATAAAGTATAAATTTAGTAAAATAACACAAAACCGACTATTACACATGCTAAATAAACTTCCTATATACAGAAAACCGAAAATAAATGAGCATGAAAACAATGTAAAAGTGTTTTATTTCATTCAAAAATATACACTTTTTCAGAGGCTTGTAGCGACTACCACAGACCAGGTACATCCAAAAATCTGGTATCAGGAGAAAGGAGGCTTCAATAGCTGTTCAAAAATATAGGTTTAAACTAACTGGATATGATCAGATTGTCGCAAAAGCCTACCATACAAGCATACTCGCCCATCTAGAATCCGCTAACGCGATGTCATTGTTCAGTGGCTTGGAGTTTCTACCACGGACCACTAACAGTCTTAAAACTGGCAGCATTAGAAAGAATTTATCAAAAGCTTTTAGAAAATAAGCAAAACAAACAAATTTTTGCAATCTGATTGCACGTAAACTATAATTTTCAAATGACACACTTAACTTCTAATACGCTTGACTTATATTAAGAGGCTTGTAGCATCTACGACAGACCAGGTACATCCACAAATTTAGTACCATTATAAAAGAAGCTTCAATAACTTTCCAAAAATGTAGGTTTCAACGAGCTGGTTATGGTCAGATTGCCGCAAGAGCCTACCACACGAACATAATCGCCCATCTAAAATCCGTTAAGGTGATGTCAATGTTCAGTGGCTTGAAGCGCCTACCATAGACCAGGTACATTCACAAATCTGGAACCATTAGAAACAAGGCTTCAACAGCTATTTAAAAATATAGGTTCAAACCAACTGGATATGGTCAGATTGCCGCAAAAGCCTTCCACACAAGCATACTCGTCCATCTAAAATCCGCTAACGTGATGTCAATGTTCAGTGGCTTGTGGCGCCTACCACAGACCAGGTACATCCACAAATCTGATACCATTAGAAAGAAGGTTTCAATAGCTGTCTAAAAATATAGGTTTAAACCAACTGGATATCGTCAGATTGCTGAAAAGCCTACACACAAGCATACTCGTCCATCTTAAATCCGCTAACGTGATGTCAATGTTCAGTGGCTTGTGGCGCCTACCACAGACCAGGTACAACCACAAATTTGATTCCAATAGAAAAAAAATTTAAATAGCCGTCCAAAAATATAGGTTTTAACCAACTGGATATCGTCAGATTGCTGAAAAGCCTACTACACAAGTATACTCGTCCATCTTAAATCCGCTAAGGTGATGTCAATGTTCAGTGGCTTGTGGCGCCTACCACAGACCAGGTACATCCACAAATCTGATACCATTAGAAAGAAGGTTTCAATAGCTGTCCAAAAATATAGGTTGGAACCAACTGGATATCGTCAGATTGCTGAAAAGCCTACAAACAAGCATACTCGTCCATCTTAAATCCGCTAACGTGATGTCAATGTTCAGAGGCTTGTGGCGCCTACCACAGACCAGGTACATCCACAAATCTGATTTCATTAGAAAGAAGGTTTCAATAGCTGTTCAAAAATATAGGTTTTAACCAACTGGATATCGTCAGACTGCTGAAAAGCCTACCACACAAGCATACTCGTCTATCTAAAATCCGCTAACGTGATGTCAATGTTCAGTGGCTTGTGGCGCCTACCACCGACTAGGTACATCCACAAATCTGGTAGAATTAGAAAGAAGGCTTCAATAACTGTCCAAAAATATAGATTTTAACCAACTGGATATCGTCAGATTGCTGAAAAGCCTACACACAAGCATACTCGTCCATCTTAAATCCGCTAACGTGATGTCAATGTTCAGAGGCTTGTGGCGCCTACCACAGACCAGGAACATCCACAAATCTGTTACCATTAGAAAGAAGGTTTCAATAGCTGTCCAAAAATATAGGTTTTAACCAACTAGATATCGTCAGATTGCTGAAAAGCCTACTACACAAGCATACTCGTCCATCTTAAATCCGCTAACGTGATGTCAATGTACAGTGGCTTGTGGTGCCTACCACCGACTAGGTGCATCCACATATCTGGTAGTATTAGAAAGAAGGCTTCAATAGCTGTCCAAAAATATAGGTTTTAAGCAACTGGATATCGTCAGATTGCCGCAAAAGCCTACCACACAAGCATACTCGTCCATCTCAAATCCACTAACGTGATGTCAATGTTCAGTGGCTTGTGGCGCCTACCACAGACCAGGTACATCTACATATCTGATACCATTAGTAAGAAGGTTTCAATAGCTGTCCAAAAATATAGGTTTAACCCAACTGGATATCGTCAGATTGCTGCAAAGTCTACCACAAAAGTATACTCGTCCATCTAAAATCCGCTAACGTGATGTCAATGTTAAGTGGCTTGTGGCGCCTACCACAGAACAAGTACATTATCAAATCTGTTATCATTAGAAAGAAGGTTTTAATAGCTGTCCAAAAATATAGGTTTCAACCAACTGGATATCGTCAGATTGCTGAAAAGCCTACACACAAGCATACTCGTCCATCTTAAATCCGCAAACGTGATGTCAATGTTCAGTGGCTTGTGGCGCATACCACAGACCAGGTACATCCACAAATCTATTACTATTAGAAAGAAGGTTTCAATAGCTGTCCAACAATATAGGTTTCAACCAACTGAATATAGTCAGATTACCGCAAAAACCTACCATACAAGCATACTCGCCCATCTAAAATCCGCTAACGTGATGTCAATGTTCAGTGGCTTGTGGCGCCTACCACAGACTAGGAACATCCACAAATCTGATTCCATTAGAAAGAAGGTTTCAATAGCTGTCCAAAAATATAGGTTTCAACCAGCTTAATATCGTCAGATTGCCGAAAAAGCCAACCATACTCGTCCATACTCGTTCAAGCATACTCGTCCATCTAAAATCCACTAACGTGATGTCAATGTTCAGTGGCTTGTGGCGCCTACCACAGACCAGGTACATCCACAAATCTGATACCATTAGAAAGAAGGTTTCAATAGCTGTCCAAAAATATAGGTTTCAACCAACTGGATATCGTCAGATTGCTGAAAAGCCTACTACACAAGCATACTCGTCCATCTTAAATCCGCTAACGTGATTTCAATGTTCAGTGGCTTGTGGCGCCTACCACAGACCAGGTACATCCACAAATCTGTTACCATTAAAAAGAAGGTTTCAATAGCTGTTCAAAAATATAGGCTTTAACCAACTGGATATCGTCAGACTGCTGAAAAGCCTACCACACAAGCATACTCGTCCATCTTAAATCCGCTAACGTGATGTCAATGTTCAGTGGCTTGTGGCGCCTACCACCGACCAGGTACATCCAGAAATCTGATACCATTAGAAAGAAGGTTTCAATAGCTGTTCAAAAATATAGGCTTTAACCAACTGGATATCGTCAGACTGCTGAAAAGCCTACCACACAAGCATACTCGTCCATCTTAAATCCGCTAACAAGATGTCAATGTTCAGTGGCTTGTGGCGCCTACCACCGACTAGGTACATCCACAAATCTGGTAAGAGTAGAAAGAAGGCTTCAATAGCTGTCCAAAAATATAGGTTTAAACCAACTGGATATCGTCAGATTGCCGCAAAAGCCTACCACACAAGCATACTCGTCCATCTAAAATCCACTAACGTGATGTCAATGTTCAGTGGCTTGTGGCGCCTACCACAGACCAGGTACATCCACAAATCTGATACCATTAGAAAGAAGGTTTCAATAGCTGTCAAAAAATATAGGTTTCAACTAACTGGATATCGTCAGATTGCTGAAAAGCCTACACACAAGCATACTCGTCCATCTTAAATCCGCTAACGTGATGTCAATATTCAGTGGCTTGTGGCGCCTACCACAGACCAGGTACATCCACAAATCTGTTGCCATTAGAAAGAAGGTTTCAATAACTGTCCAAAAATATAGGTTTTAACTAACTGGATATCGTCAGATTGCTGAAAAGCCTACACACAAGCATACTCGTCCATCTTAAATCCGCTAACGTGATGTCAATGTTCAGTGGCTTGTGGCGCCTACCACCGACTAGGTACATCCACAATTCTGGTAGTATTAGAAAGAAGGCTTCAATACCTGTCCAAAAATATAGGTTTTAACCAACTGGATATCGTCAGATTGCTGCAAAAGCCTACCACACAAGCATACTCGTCCATCTCAAATCCACTAACGTGATGTCAATGTTCAGTGGCTTGTGGCGCCTACCACAGACCAGGTACATCCACAAATCTGATACCATTAGAAAGAAGGTTTCAACAGCTATCCAAAAATAAAGGTTTTAACCAACTGGATATCGTCAGATTGTGAAAAGCCTACCACACTACTCGTCCATCTGAAATATGCTAA
The DNA here is from genome assembly GCA_947532105.1 of Athrips mouffetella. NCBI lineage: Eukaryota > Metazoa > Arthropoda > Insecta > Lepidoptera > Gelechiidae > Athrips > Athrips mouffetella. The sequence continues at coordinate 18,850,227 of OX383963.1, forward strand.
CGTGATGTCAATGTTCAGTGGCTTGTGGCGCCTATCACCAACTAGGTACATCCACAAATCTGGTAGCATTAGAAAGGAGGCTTCAATAACTGTCCAAAAATGAAGGTTTCATTTAGCTGGATAAAGTCAGATTGCCGCAAAAGCTTACCATACAAGCATACTCGCCCATCTAAAATCCGCTAACGTGATGTCAATGTTCAGTAGCTTGGAGTTTCTACCACAGACTAGGTACTTCCACAAATCTGGAACCATTAGAAAGAAGGCTACAATAGCTTTCTAAAAATATAGGTTTCAACCAACTGGATATGGTCAGATTGCCTCAAAAGCCTACCACACAAGCATACTCTTCCATCTAAAATCTGTAAACGTAATGTCAATGTTCAGTGGCTTGTGGCGCCTACCACAGACCAGGTACTTCCACAAATCTGATACCATTAGAAAGAAGGCTTCAATAGCTGTCCAAAAATATAGGTTTTCACCAACTGGATATCGTCAGATTGCTGCAAAAGCCTACCACACAAGCATACTCGTCCATCTAAAATCCACTAACGTGATGTCAATGTTCAGTGGCTTGTGGCGCCTACCACAGACCAGGTACATCCACAAATCTGATACCATTAGAAAGAAGGTTTCAACAGCTATCCAAAAATAAAGGTTTTAACCAACTGGATATAGTCAGATTGTGAAAAGCCTACCACACTACTCGTCCATCTGAAATATGCTAACGTGATGTCAATGTTCAGTGGCTTTTGGCGCCTATCACCAACTAGGTACATCCACAAATCTGGTAGCATTAGAAAGGAGGCTTCAATAACTGTCCAAAAATGAAGGTTTCATTTAGCTGGATATAGTCAGATTGCCGCAAAAGCTTACCATACAAGCATACTCGCCCATCTAAAATCCGCTAACGTGATGTCAATGTTCAGTAGCTTGGAGTTTCTACCACAGACTAGGTACATCCACAAATCTGAAACCATTAGAAAGAAGACTACAATAGCTATCTAAAAATATAGGTTTCAACCAACTGGATATGGTCAGATTGCCTCAAAAGCCTACCACACAACTATACTCTTCCATCTAAAATCTGTAAACGTAATGTCAATGTTCAGTGGCTTGTGGCGCCTACCACAGACCAGGTACTTCCACAAATCTGATACCATTAGAAAGAAGGTTTCAATAACTGTCCAAAAATATAGGTTTCAACCAACTGGATATCGTCAGATTGCTGAAAAGCCTACCACACTACTCGTCCATCTGAAATATGCTAACATGATGTCAATGTTCAGTGGCTTGTGGCGCCTATCACCGACTAGGTACATCCACAAATCTGGTAGCATTAGAAAGGAGGCTTCAATAGCTGCCCAAAAATGAAGGTTTTCGGTGGCTCGTTACATCTTACCACAGAAATAGTGAACGCATGAGAAACGGCAAGATATAACGAGCCACCGCAAATTGTGTTCTCGTTAGCCGTAATAAGATGGGTAAGTATGTTTGTATGGTAAGCTCTTACGGTGATCTGACTATAACCAGCTGGTTGAAACCTTCATTTTTGGACAGCTATTGAAGCCTCCTTTCTAATGCTACCAAATTTGTGGATGTACCTAGTCGGTGGTAGGCGCTATGAGCTTCTGAAAATTTGGTAAATTGGGTTTGAAATAAAAGAGATTGTTTGTTTTGTTTTCATTCCTTTTTATTTGCCTTTTTCTCATGCGTTCACTATTTCTGTGGTAAGATGTAACGAGCCACCGCAAATTGTGGTCTCGTTAGCCGTAACTAGATGGGAAAGGATGTTTGTATGATAAGCTCTTACGGCGATCTGACTATAACCAGCTAGTTGAAACTTCATTTTATTAACAGCTATTGAAGTCTCCTTTCTAATGCTTTCCGATTTGTGGATGTACCTAGTCGGTGGTAGGCGCCACAAGCCACTGAACATTGACATAACGTTAGCGGATTTTAGATGGACGAGTATGCTTGTGTGGTAGGCTTTTCAGCAATCTGACGATATCCAGTTGGTTGAAACCTATATTTTTGCACAGCTATTGAAACCTTCTTTTTAATGGTAACAGATTTGTGGATGTACCTGGTCTGTGGTAGGCGCCACAAGCCACTGAACATTGACATCTCGTTAGCGGATTTTAGATGGACGAGTATGCTTGTGTGAGGCTTTTGCGACAATCTGATCATATCCAGTTAGTTGAAACCTATATTTTTGGATAGCTATTGAAGCCTCTTTTCTCCTGGTACCAGACTTATGGATGTACTTAGTCTGTGATAGGCGCTACAAGCCTCCTTATATATGTCAAGCGTATAAGAAGTTAGGCGTGTGTCCTTTGAAAATTATATTTTTCGGGCAAAAGTATCGTAAAAATTTGATTGTTTTGTGCATTTTCTGAAAAACTTTGACAAATTCTCCTAATGCTGCCAGTTTCAAGACTGTAGGTGGTCTTTGGTTCCTACCAAGGTTATCAAAGGTACTCAAAGCAACTGAACATTGACATCACGGTAGCGGATTTTAGATGGGCGAGTATGCTTGTATGGTAGGCTTTTGCGGTAATCTAACTATATCCAGTTGGTTGAAACCTATATTTTTGGACAGCTATTGAAACCTTCTTTCTAATGGTAACAGATTTGTGGATGTACCTGGTCTGTGGTAGGCGCCACAAGCCACTGAAGATTGACATCACGTTAGCGGATTTAAGATGGACGAGTATGCTTGTGTAGTAGGCTTTTCAGCAATCTGACGGTATCCAGTTGGTTAAAACCTATAATTTTGGACAGCTATTGAAACCTTCTTTCTAATGGTAACAGATTTGTGGATGTACCTGGTCTGTGGTAGGCGCCACAAGCCACTGAAGATTGACATCACGTTAGCGGATTTAAGATGGACGAGTATGCTTGTGTAGTAGGCTTTTCAGCAATCTGACGGTATCCAGTTGGTTGAAACCTATATTTTTGGACAGCTATTGAAACATTCTTTCTAATGGTATCAGATTTGTGGATGTACCTGGTCTGTGGTAGGCGCCACAAGCCACTGAACATTGACATTACGTTTACAGATTTTAGATGGAAGAGTATGCTTGTGTGGTAGGCTTTTGAGGCAATCTGACCATATCCAGTTGGTTGAAACCTATATTTTTAGATAGCTATTGTAGTCTTCTTTCTAATGGTTCCAGATTTGTGGATGTACCTAGTCTGGACTTTTTGGCGGGAACTCGACATGGGCGTTTACCTGCTTAATTGAAATTTTGTTTTTTTGTGCATTTAGTGATTTAGTGTATAATAAAGATAGTGTGTTATGCAGTAAATTTACTACGGAGTGCGCAGCTGATGAAGATTTCAAGTGATCTCGTGTAAAAGCCCCGTTTGTGTTGTCCCAAAAAGTCACGAACATTTTCCTTCATAAAGTTCACTATCGCTTTACGAGGGGAGCAAAAAGAAAGATTAAAGACATCAGAAATGGCTGTATGGGCTTTGTACTCTTTGCCTTTCCGAAAGGAAGAATGAAACAAAAAAAAAAAATGTACCTAGTCTGTGGTAGAAACTCCAAGCTACTGAACATTGACATCACGTTAGCGGATTTTAGATGGGCGAGTATGCTTGTATGGTAAGCTTTTGCGGCAATCTGACTATATCCAGCTAGTTGAAACCTTCATTTTTGGACAGTTATTGAAGCCTCCTTTCTAATGCTACCAGATTTGTGGATGTACCTAGTCGGTGGTAGGCGCCGAAAGCCACTGAACATTGACATCACGTTAGCGGATTTAAGATGGACGAGTATGCTTGTGTGTAGGCTTTTCAGCAATCTGACGATATCCAGTTGGTTGAAACCTATATTTTTTGACAGCTATTGAAACCTTCTTTCTAATGGTATCAGATTTGTGGATGTACCTGGTCTGTGGTAGGTTCCACAAGCCACTGAACATTGACATCACGTTAGTGGATTTTAGATGGACGAGTATGCTTGTGTGGTAGGCTTTTGCGGCAATCTGACGATATCCAGTTGGTTAAAACCTATATTTTTAGACAACTTTTGAAGCCTTCTTTCTAATCCTACCAGATTTGTCGATGTTCCTAGTCGGTGGTAGGCGCCACAAGCCACTGAACAGTGACATCTTGTTAGCGGATTTAAGATGGACGAGTATGCTTGTGTGGTAGGCTTTTCAGCAGTCTTACGATATCCAGTTGGTTAAAGCCTATATTTTTGGACAGGTATTCAAACCTTCTTTTTAATGGTAACAGATTTGTGGATGTACCTTGTCTGTGGTAGGCGCCACAAGCCACTGAACATTGACATCACGTTAGCGGATTTTAGATGGATGAGTATGTTTGTGTGTAGGCTTTTCAGCAATCTGACGATTTCCAGTTGGTTGAAACCTATATTTTTTGACAGCTATTGAAATCTTCTTTCTAATGGTAAGAGATTTGATGATGTACTTGGTCTGTGGTAGGCGCCACAAGCCACTGAACATTGACATCACGTTAGCGGATTTTAGATGGACGAGTATACTTGTGTGGTAGGCTTTTCAGCAATCTGACGATATCCAGTTGGTTAAAACCTTTATTTTTGGATAGTTGTTGAAATCTTCTATCAAATGGTATCAGATTTGTGGATGTACCTGGTCTGTGGTAGGCCCACAAGCCGCTGAACATTGACATCACGTTAGTGGATTTTAGATGGACGAGTATGCTTGTGTGGTAGGCTTTTGAGGCAATCTGACGATATCCAGTTGGTTAAAACCTATATTTTTGGACAGCTATTGAAGCCTTTTTTCTAATCCTACCAGATTTGTGGATGTACCTAGCCGGTGGTAGGCGCCACAAGCCATTGAACATTGACATTACGTTAGCGGATTTAAGATGGACGAGTATGCTTGTATGGTAGGCTTTTGCGACAATCTGGACCATATCCAGTTAGTTGAAACCTATATTTTTGAACAGCTATTGAAGCCTCCTTTCTCCTGATACCAGATTTATGGATGTACCTGGTCTGTGGTAGTCCCTACAAGCCTCTGAAAAACTGTATATTTTTGAATGAAATAAAACACTTTTACATTGTTTTCATGCTCATTTATTTTCGGTTTTCTGTATATAGGAAGTTTATTTAGCATGTGTAATAGTGGGTTTTGTGTAACTTTACTAAATTTATACTTTATTCGACTTAGAAAATCATATTTAGCCTCGAAACAGCGATTCGTGATGTTTTTAGAACCACCTTAGTTTTTACGAGTTTTAGTGTTTGTGGGCTCTCGTCCTAGCTGGAAAAGCAATTTTCTTTTAGTTTTATTCAGTTTTTGATCATTTTCTACACGTTTTGGGGCTTTCAAACCATTTTCCATAAATGACCTCCTCAATTTGGCCGGGTTATCAAATTCAGCTAACTTTTTCAGCTAACTTCACACCGCTAACTTTCACTACGCTCTTCTTTTGAACTACTACTCGCTTCACTCGTGGCTCAATCCTAGAATCCTTTGCTTGCTCGAGTTTCAATACATGGCACCTCAGTGCGCGAGTCCGACTCGCACTCACACACAAATGATATTAAATACTAGGCTATTTGTGAATTAAGAAAACTTCAAAAAAAGTTGTTAACTAGCCAAACAAATTCTTAAAGTCACTAATGCTACTAATCTGCGCTATTCAACGGAAAAAGCAAACATATTTTAGCTCGGTAAATTCACAGATATTTGATAATTCCTCAATTGGGTATTTATAAAATTGGTTGGTTTATCGTTTTGATAAAAGCTCTTGAGTATACTCTATTGAGAGGGAAAATACGTTTGCAGTTAAATATTCTAATTAAATTATTGCCCGCTTTGGGGGAATGACTTCTTTGCGGTTAAAGAATATGAACCTACGCTACCAGTATAAAATTACGATACCGCTTAGGTTTAAAAATAGAACGTACGAGTAGGTAGCCAGTTTTTGCAACAACGCTCACTCAAACTTGTTCAGAACAACAACCAGGTTGACAGGTTAAAACCTATTGAGTTAAAACGGTCCACAACCAGGTCTAAACCAAGATTTTAATGTCGATTTTGTTTAAACAAAGCTGAAGCTACAACGCACTTTTTGCGAATGTATGGAGTTGCCAGTGACCAGGTTAATAAGCCTTGCTTGTACCTTGTAAAATATTTTATTATTTTAAATTATTATCATTTCTCTAAAAGAAATTATTTATTATTTTTTTATTTCTCAGCTCGGAGGCGGTGCAGACGTAGGCGGCATAGAAAACCTAAAAAAAACGGAAAAATATTTGCTATAAAAAAAATCGTATACCCTTATATTTTTTAAGATATTGAATTAAAACGGTAAGGCTATATAATTTTTACCGTTTTAAACTTTATTTGTTCGTTATGCAAACCCTGTTGCATGGGAGCATTACTATCACAACATCACTCAGAAAAAAAAAACGCATAATACTTATCTAACCTTAACCTGCAGGCAATGCTTTTGAGGTTCCAGCGACTTGTTGTAAAAAATGTTTTTAAAAACAATAAAAACTTTTATATTTTTGTATTTGAGACACACTTTCATTTTCGTTAAGAAAGTTTTAGCTATACTAAGAAGGTCCACCACACATAGCTCCGGCACGGCGCCGTGCCGGAGCTATGTGTGTTGGGCCTAAAAAGGGTGTATCAACCCTGAAATATTTTTTGACCTCCCATACAAAATGCGCTATCAGCTGATTCAGTTTATAAGGGAAGTAAAAAATTTTTTTTTAGAATTTCGTCTCACGTTCCTTAGGGAAAGTTGTTCAGTTTCAAGAGCAGATTCACGTCCTTCAGGGTTAGTATATCCTTTTCGTTATACCCTGTATGTACCTATTCCAAACTCACTTTCAAGATGACTGATCGCACTGAAGTAGGATAACTTTACAAGCATAGGTGTACCATGTAAGTACTCTATGGTAAAGGTATGCAAATAACTTAGTTAAGCCAAGTTTGAAGGCCCCAAGGCTTGTACTCGTAACTTCTTAGCCAGCTTTGATAACTAACTGACAACCAAGTTTGATTGCGGAAATCTAAGTTGACACAGTTGACAACAATCTACGTTGTTACCAGGAAATGGTGCGAAACAACAATATTACTATGCTAGAGTGAGTTCCAAAACGGTAATAGTTAACATTTGACAGCAGTCTGTCTCGACCACACCGATGGACGTCATAAAACGCTATCCTGCTGTCAGGGTAATTTTTACCCGTTTCGGAACGCAACCCTAGTACTCACCGAGGTACAAATACCGTCTTTGTCGACTCGCACTTGACCAGTTTTTATTATTTATTGTTCTTATATAGCTTATGAACTAAACACGCTTATTAGACTGAGCTCTGGGAATCGTCAAACTCAAGTGTCATAGTGGACTAGGTACTCGTACTATTGCGGGTTTTCGCGCGCTCACTTGAAATTGTCTATGTATTTCGGTGCATGCAAAAATGGGCGTAAAGTTTAGGCGCGGTTAGTTTTCTCCGTATTTTCAAGCAGAGTTCAGTGCCTAGGGTAATAATAATAATTTTATATAATCAATTATATCTAACTCGTAAAATTAAATTAATGTAAAAAAAAATATTACCAGATCAGTGTAGAAAATATTTATCTTAAAATAAATCTAAAAAGCCACTACAAGCAATTACTAAGAGTACTGGCTTTTAAACAGTCTACTACCTACTAACGTGCCTTGAGTTAATGGTCGGTTTATTTTAAATTAAAAGTAAGCCCACAATTTCAGAGTTCCTAGTTTTAAACAGATCTTCAGAAATTCTGAAGCTTTTAAACTTTGTACCGTTTTCTCAAACTCAAAACTCAATCTCTCTTAAAATTTCTTAATGACGTCAGCTAAACTACATCGCTTCACAAACAAATTGGCATCATAGTGGAAAGAAAAAGAAGCGACAATAAAGAAAGAGGAAACCATAATGTCTTCTTTCAGACAAACTTTGATTTTGGTAAAGGAGGGAGTTGCACAGTTGAATTGACAGGGATGCTGCACCGATAAGAGCCTAGTCCTTAAATTAAAGAGAGGAAGTATAATAGTAAACGTTACGTAGTACGGTCAACCGCTAGTCGGTAGAAACTTTTTCAAATCTATTACCACGCCATAAGGTCCAAAAGTGTTTCTACCGATGTGCGGCCGTGTGTACGTCTACAATGTGACTACGCGCTAAGGCATCGTAGCAAACTTGTAGCAAAGCCTAATATTGTTTTATTACATAATTGTATACTTATTTTTATATATACTAGCTGTTGCCCGCGGCTTCGCTCGCGTGGATTTCGTATTTATGTTGTTACCGGTTTTCCGAAGCAATGAGATATTTACCCGTCATTTCGGTGTAATTATAAACTAAGGAAAAACAGGACTAACCCTGCGCAAATCAATGAGTATAATTCAAGATCCAGCTGAATTTTATATAATATACAGACGTTACTCATAAATTACTCAGAACAGAGGAACTAAGCAGCAGTATCCTAAAAAATGTAAAGAGAGAGATGAGAGACACCTTTATGTAATATTTCAAAACAGAGCCAATTCGCAGAAGTAATTGAGAAAAACTAAAACCCTCTCCCTCTCCCCCCTTCCTCTCCCCCTCCCTCTGTCTCTCCCCCTCCCCCTGTCTCTCCCCCTCCCCTTCCTCCCTCTCCCCCTCCCCCTTCCTCTCCCCCTGCCCCTCCCTCTCCCCCTTCCCCTCCTTCTCCCTCTCCCTCTACCTGTACCTGTACCTCTCTACCTCTCTACCTCTCTACCTCTCTTCCTCTCGACCTCTCTACCTCTCTACGTCTCTACGTCTCTACGTCTCTACCTCTCTACCTCTCTGCCTCTCTGCCTCTCTACCTCTCTACCTCTCTACCTCTCTACCTCTCTACCTCTCTACCTCTCTACCTCTCTACCTCTCTACCTCTCTACCTCTCTACCTCTCTTCCTCTCTACCTCTCTACATCTCTACCTCTCTACCTCTCTACCTCTCTACCTCTCTACCTCTCTACCTCTCTACCTCTCTACCTCTCTACCTCTCTACCTCTCTACCTCTCTACCTCTCTACCTCTCTACCTCTCTACCTCTCTACCTCTCTACCTCTCTACCTCTCTACCTCTCTACCTCTCTACCTCTCTACCTCTCTACCTCTCTACCTCTCTACCTCTCTACCTCTCTACCTCTCTACCTCTCTACCTCTCTACCTCTCTACCTCTCTACCTCTCTACCTCTCTACCTCTCTACCTCTCTACCTCTCTACCTCTCTACCTCTCTACCTCTCTACCTCTCTACCTCTCTACCACTCTACCACTCTACCTCTCTACCTCTCTACCTCTCTACCACTCTACCACTCTACCTCTCTACCTCTCTACCTCTCTACCTCTACCTCTACCTGTCCCTATCCCTTACGCCAATTTAACCGCTATCCCTAACATAGAAATGACACCCATATTTATTTTTAGACATTTCAAATCTATCGCACCCCAACCCCATCCCCAGGGGACGATGGTATTTCACGTCCACCACGTTGGATTTCAAAGTTGTTGTAGCTTTCGTAATCAGCGACCCGATAAACCATACAAACGACACCCATATTGATTTTTAGACATTTCAAACCTATCGCACCCCAACTCCATCCCCAGGGGGATGATGGTATTTCTCGTCCACCACGTTGGATTTCAAAATTGTTGTAGTTTTCGTAATCAGCGACCCGATAAACCATACAAACGACACCAATATTGATTTTCAGACATTTCAAACCTATCGCACCCCAACTCGATCCCCAGGGGGATGATGGTATTTCACGTCCACCACGTTGGATTTCAAAATTGTTGTAGTTTTCGTAATCAGCGACCCGATAAACCATACAAACGAGACCCATATTGATTTTTAGACTTTTTCACCCCATTTCCCCTTTTTAGGGGTTGAATTTGGGGTGAAATTTTAATAACAGTGATGAACGTTGCATAGAATTACATCATTAATGCCTAAATAATAAATTATGTGGATTTTACTTTAAGAATAAAGAATTTTCAACTTCATCCCCCTTTTCACCCTTAAGGGTGTCGAATTTTCAAAAACCCTGAGACACGTAATTATTAATTTTTAGTCGTCAGCGTAAATACAAATTTTGAAGATCCTAACTTCAAAACTGACGGACTTTCATACAAACTTTCATCCCCTATTTTACCCCCTTAGGGTTGGAATTTTGTAAAACCCTTTCTTAGTGCACCCCTAGGCTTCATAAGAAACCTACATGCCAAATTTGGAATCTCTAGACCCAGTGGTTTGGGCTGTGCGTTGATATGTCAGTCAGTCAGTCAGTCAGTCAGTCAGTCAGTCAGTCAGTCAGTCAGTCAGTCAGTCACCTTCTTCTTTTATATATATAGATATATATTTTTGTAATCGGTTTCTCGAAAACGGCTCTAACGATTTCGATGAAATTTACCATACGGGGGTTTTTGGGGGCAAAAATCGATCTATCTAGGTCTCATGTCTGGGAAAATGTGTTTTTTTAAGCATTTGCGTTTTAGACTAATACCTACAGCGCCATCTGTTGGCGGGTTGCATAGCTTGCTCACCAGATGATATTTTAATGTTGAGGCGGCAATTATAGAGCCAAGCTCGGTTGCCCAGGTACTGGTAGTAATAAAAAGAAATACTTAAATACTTACCAAATTATTTATTTTAACCTCATTAGTCTTTTCACGTAAAAGTACCTGGGCGACCGAGCTATGCTCTGTATAATTAAAATGTCATCGGGTGAGCAAGCTATGCTACTCAACAATAGATGGCGCTGTAAGTTTCTTAAACGCACAAAAACGCGCTAGAAATATTAAAAAAGACAATGAAAATGAATTTTCCCAGACATGAGACCTGGCTGGATCGAGTTTATGCCCCCAAAAACCCCTGTATACAAAATTTCATCGAAATCGTTAGAGCCGTTTTCGAGAAACCGATTACAAATATATATCTATATATATAAAAGAAGGTGACTGACTGACTGACTGACTGACTGACTGACTGACTGACTGACTGACTGACTGACTGACTGACATATCAACGCACAGCCCAAACCACTGGGTCTAGAGATTCCAAATTTGGCATGTAGGTTCCTTATGAAGCCTAGGGGTGCACTAAGAAAGGGTTTTACAAAATTCCACCCCTAAGGGGGTCAAATAGGGGATGAAAGTTTGTATGAAAGTCCGTCAGTTTTGAAGTTAGGATCTTCAAAATTTGTATTTAGGCTGACGACTAAAAATTAATAATTACGTGTCTCAGGGTTTTTGAAAATTCGACACCCTTAAGGGTGAAAAGGGGGATGAAGTTGAAAACTCTTTATTCTTAAAGTAAAATCCACATAATTTATTATTTAGGCATTAATGATGTTATTCTATGCAACGTTCATCACTGTTATTGAAATTCCACCCCAAATTCAACCCCTAAAAAAGGGAAATGGGGTGAAAAAGTCTAAAAACCAATATGGGTATCGTTTGTATAGTTTATCGGGTCGCTGATTACGAAAACTACAACAATTTTGAAATCAAACGTGGTGGACGTGAAATACCATCATCCCTCTGGGGATGGAGTTGGGGTGCGATAGGTTTGAAATGTCTAAAAATCAATATGGGTGTCGTTTGTATGGTTTATCGGGTCGCTGATTACGAAAACTACAACAATTTTGAAATGCAACGTGGTGGACGTGAAATACCATCATCCCCCTGGGGATGGAGTTGGGGTGCGATAGGTTTGAAATGTCTAAAAATCAATATGGGTGTCGTTTGTATGGTTTATCGGGTCGCTGATTACGAAAACTACAACAATTTTGAAATCCAACGTGGTGATCGTGAAATACCATCATCCCCCTGGGGATGGAGTTGATGTGCGATAGGTTTGAAATGTCTAAAAATCAATATGGGTGTCGTTTGTATGGTTTATCGGGTCGCTGATTACGAAAGCTACAACAACTTTGAAATCCAACGTGGTGGAAGTGAAATACCATCGTCCCCTGGGGATGGGGTTGGGGTGCGATCGGTTTGAAATGTCTAAAAATAAATATGGTAGTCATTTCTATGTTAGGGATAGCGGTTAAATTGGCGTAAGGGGTAGGGATAGGGACAGGTAGAGGTAGAGGTAGAGAGGTAGAGAGGTAGAGAGGTAGAGAGGTAGAGAGGTAGAGAGGTAGAGAGGTAGAGATGTAGAGAGGTAGAGAGGTAGAGAGGTAGAGAGGTAGAGTGGTAGAGAGGTAGAGAGGTAGAGAGGTAGAGAGGTAGAGAGGTAGAGAGGTAGAGAGGTAGAGAGGTAGAGAGGTAGAGAGGTAGAGAGGTAGAGAGGTAGAGAGGTAGAGAGGTAGAGAGGTAGAGAGGTAGAGAGGTAGAGAGGTAGAGAGGTAGAGAGGTAGAGAGGTAGAGAGGTAGAGAGGTAGAGAGGTAGAGAGGTAGAGAGGTAGAGAGGTAGAGAGGTAGAGAGGTAGAGAGGTAGAGAGGTAGAGAGGTCGAGAGGTCGAGAGGTCGAGAGGTAGAGAGGTAGAGAGGTAGAGAGGTAGAGATGTAGAGATGTAGAGAGGTAGAGAGGAAGAGAGGTAGAGACGTAGAGACGTAGAGAGGTCGAGAGGAAGAGAGGTAGAGGGGTACAGGAAGAGGGAGAAGGAGGGGAAGGGGGAGAGGGAGGGAGTGAGGGAGGGGGAGGGGGTGATGAAAAGGGAGAGGGAGGGGGAGGGGCAGGGAGAGAGGGAGGAGGGGGAGGGGGATAGACAGGGGGAGGGGGAGGGGGAGAGACAGAGGGAGGGGGAGAGGAAGGGGGGAGAGAGAGGGAGAGGGTTTTTGTTTTTCTTAATTACTTCTGCGAATTGGCTCTGTTTTGAAATATTACATAAAGGTGTCTCTCATCTCTCACTTTACATTTGTTAGGATACTGCTGCTAAGTTCCTCTGTTCTGAGTAATTTATGAGTAATGTCTGTATATTATATAAAATTCAGCTGGATCTTGAATTATACTCATTGATTTGCGCAGGGTTAGTCCTGTTTTTCCTTAGTTTAAAATTACCCCGAAATGACGGGAAAATATCTCATTGCTTCGGAAAACCGGTAACAACATAAATACGAAATCCACGCGAGCGAAGCCGCGGGCAACAGCTAGTATATTTATATAGATACAAATATTGCTCGTTTAATAAAAAAACCGGTCAAGTGCGAGTCGGACTCGCGCACTGAGGGTTCCGTACCACCACATAAACATAATTGTATTAGTTGAAATTTCAGTAAGTTAATGTGCTAGATTTTTTGAGTCCGACACGCGCTTGACCAAATTTTATTATTTGTTGTTATTTTATAGCCTATGCCCTATAAACATACCAGTTTTCAAGTTTGTAAGTGTTCCCGTTTTTAAATAGAACTAAAACAAAAATCGCCTCCGCGACCATCCAACTTGACCCCTCTCTTATATGAATGTTCTTGAAACGGGAGCTCACCACAATAGGTTACCATTAGTTGTGAGAAAAGTTGTAATATTTAATGATTTCAGACTTTTCCCATTATTTGTACTCTGAGACCTAGCTTCTTGCCAAATTTCATAATTTTAGGTCAACGGGAAGTACCCTGTAGGTTTTTCATTTTTGAATAAATGTATGGAGATGGGGACATAAAATGCCATATCTTTTGATTGCGTCGTTGAAAAAAATTGAAATTTTCAGATCTTGTGTGGTTCATAGATCCTAATATATGGTATTAATTTCAACTTTATACCTTTACCCGTTCGTGAGATAAAGGGTCTTGACAGACAGACAGACAGACAGACAGACGGACAACAAAGTGATCCTATAAGAGTTCTGTTTTTTTCTTTTGAGGTACGGAACCCTAAAAATAGGATTATAGGTACTTAATCGAAAAGTAATAAAATTATGGGAATGATGGAACCATCAAAAGAATAAACAGAGCTGCAAGTTTAATTTTTCAGTCATTGATTTTTCCAACTGCACAGCTTAGTTCCCAGACAATTTGCAGTCTGTTAGGATTAGCACAAAATTACTGCATCTGCTTCCATTTAGCATGGTGGAATTTTTCTCTTCTTTGAGTCTAAGAATAAAAAATGTAATGTCTATATTTCAATTGTACGTCATATAAATTCTAGGAATGCAATTATAAGCATAGTAAATAAATAAATAATGTAAGTAAATAAATATTGTAAATAACGTCAAAGTCAAAAATTAAAGTTTGTACGTACGTACGCCTACCTATACTTTTAAATTTAGTACGAGTTCTTACAAGTTTTCTCTACAAACATCGTCAGCTAAGACAACAACATTGTAAAAGTTTAAATAAATTTCTTTCAAAATTACGAAGTCATCTCAACATTCCATCCTTTTATTCTAATGATAAAATATACCCCATGATGTAGCTTAGATCTTCATTATTTGAATATGAAAAAAAACCAGCCAAGTGCGAGTCGGACTCGCGCACCGAGGGTTCCGTACCACCACATAATTATAATTGTATTAGTTGAAATTTCGGTAAGTTAATGTGCTAAATTTTTTGAGTCCGACACGCGCTTGACCAAATTTTATTTTTTCCTGTTATTTTATAGCTTATGCACTATAAACATGCTAATTTTCAAGTTTGTAAATGTTCCCGTTTTAAAATAGAACTAAAACAAAAATCGCCTCATCGACCATCCAACTTGACCCCTCTTATATGAATGTTCTTGGAACGGGAGCTCACCACAATTGGTTGCCATTAGTTGTGAGAAAAGTTGTAATATTAAAAGATTTCAGACTTTTCCCATTATTTGTACTGCGAGACCTAGCTTCTTGCCAAATTTCATAATTTTAGGTCAACGGGAAGTACCCTGTAGGTTTTGCTTTTTTGCATAAATGTATGGAGATGAGGACATAAAATGCCATATCTTTTGATTTCGTCGTTGTAAAAAATTGATATTTTCAGATCGTGTGTGGTTCATGAATCCTAATATATGGTATTAATTTCAACTTGATACCTTTACCCGTTCGTGAGATAAAGGGTCTTGACAGACAGACAGACGAACAACAAAGTGATCCTATAAGGGTTCCGTTTTTTTCTTTTGAGGTACGGAACCCTAAAAAGCATGGAATTCTAAATGAGGTAACATATGGACAGCCAAGAATTCTAAAACTTGCAGATTTGGTGTCTAAATCGATGAAAAAAAACCGACCAAGTGCAAGTCGGACTCGCACACCGAGGTTTTCGTACCACTAAGGTAAAATACCGTCTTAGTTATAAACGCGCAGCAGTCACGCAGAAGTGTATTAATAACGCCCAAGTCCGACACGCACTTGACCAGTTTTTATTCTATAGCTTATGAACGTACAAATTTTCACGTTTGAAAGTGTTCCCGTTTTTACAACTAAAACAAAAATCGGGCAAAATCATATAAAAAACACGTTTTTTTGTAGGGGAGCCCCCCTTAACTTACGATTTTTTTTTTATTTCTAGTATTTTTGTAATAGCGGCAACTGAAGTACATAATCTGTGAAAACATCAACTGTCTACCTGTGACGGTTCATGGGCTGTAGCCCGATGACAGATAGACATTGGAGGCATATAAGAGTGAGTTCCAAAACGGTAATAGTTAACATTTGACAGCAGTCTGTCTCGACCACACCGATGGACGTCATATAACGGTATCCTGCTGTCAGAGTAATTTTTACCCGATTCGGAACGCAACCTTAATATGGTCCCGTATTTCATCCGTTGGGTACGGTACCCTAAATAGATATTCAATGTACAGAAACCAACCCGTTACAGTATTAGATTAGATGTGCAGCCAGAATGTTCTCTGTTCATAATATTTCTAATAGGATGTATGCATATTTTTTTTGTCGCATTTATTAACATAATATGAAAATACTGTAGTAGAGATGACTAAAACGGTAATTAAAATTTAAATCTGCTAAAAAATACGGTTGATATAAGCATTTAAAACTATTAATTAAGCGCCGATTAGACAGAGAGATCCGACATGGAATGTGACGTCACATGCCATTACGGCCATATAATCTTCATATTAAATTTCGTTTTGCTAGAAAGAGACAGAAACAAATCTTCAATGGCTTATACGAGTATCTTTTTGAATTGCATAATTATTCGAAAAAATATTTTTCTAAACTGTTTATTACGTGATTGAGGATATTTTTTAAATAGTAAAAATCATGCATATTCCCTGGCATTTACTTTCACTACTCAATGCTCTTATTTCTATTGCATCAATTCTACTCCTATGCAAGGATTTTCCTCTGCCATGTCAAACGCAAGCTTTACTGTTGTACATTATTGTCGCTTAAACTCCTCTATGCACAGCCAAGGTTCAAAATGAATAGATTTTTAAACATACCTACAGCTCGCCTCGCTCGAGGTCCAGATTAGAGGCAGCTTTAATTCATTATTATAATTTATCCTTGGGGACTTTCTTTCTTTGTGTTCATTAATAATGCCAACTTTTCTCATTTTCCCGATGTCAGAGTAATGGGCTCAAAGACCTTGAAACAAATTAATAGGTTGACATCTCCTTACAAAAAACTTTTTAATAAAAAAATTAAACCGCCGAAAAAACTGAAAAGCAAGAAATAAAAAACCTTTTTTATTTAACCTTAATAACAAAAATCTTAAACTAATGTCAGTATATCCGAGTAATTTTGAGTCGGCGCCAAACAAGCAAATTAATTAATTACGTAAAGCGTGACGCACGGCGGCGGCGGCGCCGACTCAAAAATACTCGGGTATACTGACATTAGTTTAAGATTTTTGTTATTAAGGTTAAATAAAAAAGTTTTATTATTTCTTGCTTTTCAGTTATTTCGGCGGTTTAATTTATTTATTAAAAAGTTTTTATCTTACAATTTTTTGTGACTATAAATTTTATTTTCCTTCCCTTAGGGTAAATCGGAATACGAGTACTCTGTAAAAAGTTATGCGTGGTCATACATTACAATCAGTCAGTGAACAATCAATCATCCCCTGTTTTCCTACCCTTAGGGTTAGATTTTTTTTTCCGAATTTATATGGGACCAACGTCGGGGTATACTCTTTCCAATAAAAAAAGAATTATTAAAATCGGACTACTCTGTAAAAAGTTATGCGTGGTCTTACATAAAAAAAAGAATATATATATACGCGTCGACTTGAGAACCTCCTCCGTTTTTTTTTCGTCGGTTAAAAAACATGCAAATTATGTTAATAAAAACAGGCTTTTTCACATTCTTAACTAATAAATTAAGGGTCTTTTTTTTCCAAATAAATTAACAGAAAGACGTAATTTGAAGAGGGTTTAATGCCTACCTATAGTCCTATAGATAAGTGGAATGGTTTAAATAGCGAAATAAAATTTATAGTGGTTAAGGCTAGATGTTTTTAATCGCAAGGAGTTTTTGAAAGCAAGGGTTGTAAAGTAAAACACATAAAAAAGTATAAAATAGGTTAGAAAACCTTTTTTTTTGTATGAGTTTGTTTTAAATTTGTAAATGTTTTGAATTTGTTTTAAAAATAATTAATCACGACATTAATGCTTTGCTAAATCTTTTATCGATCGGAAAACTATAAGTCCATTTGTTTAAAAAATATTAATTGTTTAGTTTTAGTTTGGTTACATTTTTAGACTTAGTTTGCAGCAGATTTTAAGCTCTTTGTAATTATATAAAAAATAAAATAAAAGCCGAATATTCGAGAGTCCTTTTTAGCTCAGTTTCCTACACATTAAAAACTTAGTATTTATAGTTTCAAATACGCGCCTTTATGGTAAAATTTTGCAATTTGGATGAGTTTCGATTCGAGTTGTTTTTTCTCATAAGTGTATTGTAGGGGTTATTGCAAACTCGTGACGATGGTAAACCCTTGACTTCGTCTTGGGCTTACAAACCGTGTAATAACCTACCTACGGAACTTTTCACTTGCAGATAATGATAACTGTAGAAAAGGCTGTGATTAAGCGCACTTACCTACCCTACTTTGATCCTTATAAGAGCATTTGTGACCTTATAAAGTGTCATAAAGTTGTGTCCCATTTCCGCGAAGTCCCCACACCCAAGCACGTAATGTGACACAGTTGCAAACAGAGTTACTGCACGGAGACGCACTTAACTAAACTCAGTTACGGAGATTCAAGTCTCAGGAGTCATGGGAGAACTTGGTTAGGATGTCAATACAACGGGTCTTACTGTAAATATTCGTTTTGTTAAAAGTCCAATTGAAAAAGAGAGAATGTCCATTCAGTACGATTAATACTATTACTTTCTTCTGTGTCATAGCATAATACACGAGATAAGATAACTTATGATTTTCGCCAACTCAATAAGAGGAAGTTACGATCAAACGGTTTAGATCGGAGTCGACGGAGTTTCAAACAACGGCTATTAAATCATGCCACAAACTTCGTTTAAAGACCAACACACACGTACCTTTTTAGGATAGCAGGCAGCATCCACAGTTGGGGCAGATTTCCGAATGATGTTGATCACGTCTTTGGGTTTGTTTGTGCACGTGTTTATGTGCGTTCGGTATAAATGAGACAGGCATATATGGACCTGTGAGTGGTCTTTGCTTTTTAGGGTTCCAAACCAAAATGGTAAAAACCGCACCCCTATGGTGCGACTTCGTCTATCTGTCTGTCACATTTGTATATCTTAGCAACCACTAATGCTATCCAATTGAAACTTGGAATAATTTTAGAATATGATAACCCAATTTTATTGCAAACAATAGAATTATAAAATATTCTATAAGGGTTCCGTTTTTTTATTTTGAGGTACGGAACCCTAAAAACGATGTCAATTGGGTCATACTCAAAAAGTGAAAAAAATTATTTAAAAAAGTAAAAATCTTCTGATCTTAACCAAACTCAGTTTATTTTTTACCCTTAATATAAGAAGTACTTTAATGGGAACAATTGAGATCAACACGTTATATTATGACAATAATCGACATATTTGTTTTTTTTTTGGTCCACAGAGAAGATAACATTGTCCACAGTAAAGAACCAAAAACACATTTTTAAAGTTTCGCAAAACAAAATAGCTAACCAAAGATATCTTCTCACGTTTGTCTTTAACGTTTCATCCAAAAAGAAACTTAACGTTATCGGAAAGTTTTCTCATTCAAACGTAAAAAAATGTTATAAAAGTGTCCACAGGAAAGAAATTATCTTCCTGTAGACTTAACTATTTGGGCTAAGAATATTTAGCGAATTATCAGAATCATCGAAATTCACTCATCACTTTAAAGGCATAGTTGTTCGCATTTTCTTTTTATTTGGTATAAAATCTACTGAATCAGTGTCATTAAAATTATCAGATGAAACTGAATCCGGTACACGATTATTTAGATCGTGAACAAAATTGTTCAGGTTTAAAAGTTTTGATTGTTTTGACTGCAAAAATTACCACGGGATAAGTCTTCTCAGTGTCGTCGGCATACTGTATGCAAAGGTTTTGATTGAAAGAGTGATGAAAGATACTAACAAAAAACTATGGAATGTACAAGCGGGATTTAGAAAGAAAATGGGATGTACAGATCATGTGCATCGGATCAGATCTTTGGTGCATAGCTGAAAAGTTTTTGGCCAAAAACTAAAAAGCCTACTGCGCGTTCGTGGATTTGGAAAAGGCCTATGACCGAGTGGTGAGGAATGAATTGTGGTCGGCATTGTCTATGTATGGGGTGAACAGTCATCTGATTCAAGCACTGAAATCTCTCTATGAGGATTCTAGTGCTTGCGTCAGAATAAACGGGGCGTACACTGAATGGTTTAGCATCGAAAAAGGTGTTAGGCAGGGATGTGTATAGTCACCTTGGGTGTTTAACCTATTCATGGATAATTGTTTGACTGATCTGAAAGAGAGTATGTGCGGACCGAGAATGCATCAGTTACTCATTAAATATCTTCTCTACGCTGATGACCAAGTTATACTTGCGTCATCTGCTGACGAGTTACAGGAGATGGTAACAATTTAGCTTGTATATAGTTCTGGATTAACAATGATGAATGTGGCTTTTGATAGGAAAGTAATTGAAGTAAATGTAAGCAAGACGAAAGTGTGATATTGAAAGAAGAGTGAATGCTGGAAACATGGTCAATGCTGCTCTGCATGATTTTCTGAAGAGTCAGAAGAAGAAAAAATGCAGTAGAAATGAGAGCGTTGAGGAGTAAGATTGATGTGAAATTGAGTGACATGATTAGAAATAGTGTGATAAGAGAACGTTGTGGCGTAAAAGAAGACGTAGTGACTAAAATTGAGAAAAGACTGCTGAGATGGTTTGGTCATGTAGAGAGGAGAAATAATAGAAGATTGACGACAGAGATCTACATGGCGAGAGTGAATGGAAACGTTGGAAGGGGAAGGCCTCGGCGAACGTACCAGGACCAGGACCAAATTCAGGACGTTATCAATAAAGGCCAGGTTAAAAGTACTGATGAAAGGATTGATGAAAGTACGGGAAGCAAGGGAAGTATGTCAAGATCGTAGCAGGTGGAGAACTGTGGTCTCTGCCTACCCCAACGGGAACATGGCGTGATATTATATATTGTGTCGTTTCTGTAGAATTTTGTCTTTCCTGTGGACATGTTGTCCACAGGAAAGTTGTCCACAGAAAAGACTTGCATTAAGAAAATATCGAACCATTCTTTTAATTTTGAGGCTAGAATAGAAGCAAAATTATTTTTAATTCTCGGTCCAAATCACTAATAACAGTCTGCTGTTTTTAGATTTTTTAATAAAGTACTTTGCGATTAATGCAAGGAACAGAAAAGACATCAGAACTTTTACATTTAACAAGTGAAATAAAATTATTTTTATAATTCGTCTCTCACGTAGGAAATTCACCATTACTTCAAGCCTTCAAATGACAGATACCCAGTGTTGCCAAAATATAAATATTATAATGGCTACTTTCACATAATAACCCGTATTTTGTACTCTTTCTTTATGTCCACAGGAGAGACCTTGATACTTATAACCCCAAGTTTAATTCATTTATTATTATGTTAGACCGCTTTTGTTTAATTAACTGTAGTATAATTTATTTATTATTAATATTACGCGTATGATAGGGTATAGTTGTAGTTAAAAAAGGTGCAATGAATAATTTTTATTGTAAACTGAACCCGGAGGCCCTCATTACGAACAGTCCACAGGAGGAAACATTTTGACGGAAAAATAATAATAATAATTTTAATAAGATATCCTGCCTATCAAAACAGTTGCAAAAACACAGTGACAAATGTATTTTATAAGAAGAAAAATATTTCAGTTGGCCAAATCCGTTTTATGATTTGTTTTATTGTCTGAACAATAATATTTCAAGTTTTGTGTATGACCCAATTGCATACCTAACTTAAAATATTTTCTAAAATTCAAAGTAGTCATCAAAATTTTAAAACCAGAGTAAGTACATATTTTTCAAAATTATGTTGGCTTTTCTGTCCTTACGTTGTTGTGGCAAATAAAACTCTTGAGCAAGTTTTTTTGTTTTTCAATCTGTTCAGACTAAGAATGTGAGCTCCAAGCCTTACATGTGAGCGACAACCCTAAATCACACCACAAACTCCGCACAACATTCCCGTAGATAAAAGTTACAAGCGTGAAATTAAGATTTCAACGAAATCGGGTCTAAGCTACCTTAATTTAATGGAACTGCAAAATTAGCTGGTATGAGCGAAATTCCTGAAAGTAGAATTTTAAGCTTTATGTATAGTTGCACTGTACACTTGTATCCAAAATGATACAATGACCTAGAATTATGTCAATGAACCTATGTAAGCGACGATTTTTTTTTCTAAATTTCCTTAAAAATTGCGTAACAATCTGATGCAGTTTCTTTACAAAACTTCTGTGAGAGTTTAATTTTTTTTGGTCTTATTTTGATCTGAAAAAGTATTTCAATTTCGTCAAACTTGACACTAGACGTTCTTATTTCAATCACCACCGTCGCTGTGCTCCCGACGTTCCCGAGGTGTTGCACAAAGCTGGAGGAGCAAAGTGAACACTTTTTTTTATCGTCATTGGGCTTACTCTTGACCTCGATCTAGTCTTGAAGACAGAGATGAGGTCGACGATGGAACGAGCTTGCCCAGAAGAAGCCAATTCACTCGCGACTTGAATAGACACATGAACTCGGGAACACAGACGCAGGCAGACAATTCCACTATTTAGCCGTGCGCATTATAAAAGATGTTTCAAAGCGCTTTGTTCGAATGTGCGGAAAATCAACCAAGTATGGGTGATATACTGCGGTGCGTCTGTTGACAAATCTGATTTATTTCCATATTTAAAGCATTTTTTTCAGCAAGGTTAATTCTATTACCAAAAATGTAAATTATCTTAGTGTGTCGATGGTGTACAGTGCAACATTGTACTCGTATATAGGGTGACTTTTAATTAGTTCTTGATACAATAAGGTATGAATGTACTCATGATACTGAACAACTTTCCCCTAGAAACATAGGTCGAAATACGAAAATCAAGTTTTGACCTCCCATAGAAACTGCATCAGCTGATAGCGCATTTTGTACGGGAGGTCAAATTTGGTTTTTCGTATTTCGACCTATTTCCTTGGGAAAAGTTGTTTAGTATCATGAGTACATGCATATCTTTTGCTATCAAGAACTAATTAAAAGTCACCATATATACTAAGTTTGTGTGATGCTAAGTAATAATACTGCGGAAGGTACGTATTGACGTCAATTGTTGAAAATCTTATAAATTATGTTCAGGGCAGGGCAAATATCGTGAAAACTACAGGCCTAGGAGTTTGCTACGTAAAAACATACGCTCGTAAATATATTTATCTTTGGCAAGAGTCTGATACTACTTACTTCTAATAAGGAAACACGCAATTCGGCAAAATGTTCGTGAAGGGCTTTGATTTATGACATTTAGCGTGTGATCATGTCTTTGACCCTGGCGGCCGCCTGCGGTGGAGGTCTACTCTCAGTTGCGATAAAGCTATACTGTATTTAAAATTTTGATTCTTTGATCACTTTATCAAAACCGATAACGATGCAATACTACTTCAAAATAGTTGTTACTTAAATTTTCACTGTAAATACTTTTCCAAACAATAATCCTTAATTTACGAATTTATTTCAAACAAGATCTTTCACAAAAAGGAAAGAACATTGCTTTTTTGGCTTGTGATTTTTATTTTTATTCCAACTTCTACACAAGGTTTTATAAAGCCGGCCATTAATGTGGTAAAAATTACGAATTACAGTTTCTAGCCGCCATCTTTAATTCTTATAGCAAAATCTTTGTAAGGGCCCGTGCACACTGCGATTTGTTTTTCTTTCCAGAGAGCCGTTTGTTTGCAATTATTGCGGTGTTGAAAACGCGCCATCGATGATGATGATGATACTGTCATATAAAACAGGTAATTAAAACACGAGTTTGGGTTTATAGTATCAATCGAGTGGTTTAATAATACCTATCTATAAAAATCTTGTCTTTATTATTATTCCATCGCAAAAAACAAGATATATGTATATAGAGTCAATCATTGCGCTTGATCTATTGGAATGAAGCATATGCCGTCTCAAGTAGACCTAACGTTAAACATATATGAATGATTATTATACACTCGGCATCAAAAAAATCGCTCCTTTGATTTTTCCGCCAAATATTTTCATACAATGATGTTGGGTAAAGTAAGTGTAAGCTTAAAGGATAAATTATTGTTTTAATGAGTATTTCAAACGGTTTATTGACTATTTTTATATTAATAGGTACTATATTTAGAAGACAGTGTATTGACCATTTTTAAAAGTTACTGTCAGCAATTTCTGTTGGTTAAGGTGAATAAATCAATCTATTGTACAGTACCATTTGTGTTTAAATTTTCATATAATCATCATGTTTTTAAAACGAATAAGAACATTTAAGTGAATAAATTTGAATCGTTAAATAAGATTCCAAACACCAATTTGGTCACAGATTACTTACCTCTTAAGGTGATCTGTGACGGCCAGCTTAGCCCCGAACGCAACTAGATGGAGCCTCTGCTGCAAATATTTACGGTTTAATTTTTAATGCAATAAGTACCAACTATATATGTGCAAAAAGTTGATTCGCGTAAATTTCATCGTGCAACTTCAACGCCTAACAACAATTTCGATAAGAAAAATATCTCCATATGTGCACTAAAGTCAATTACTCTCGTCAGTCCGTGTTTATATGAGTACGATCACTCACACATGCACACAAAGCATAACCGTACAGTTTTGACCGCACGCCCACAATCGTAATATTGAACCAAAAAGTGCCAACAAAAATAGTACTTTCAGTAAATTAACTGTATTTTTGTATTAATTAGCGAAAAATTTAACTGAAAATAGCAGCATTCGTTCGTTTCTCAACAGTATTTTATGTCCCGTGTAAGAATGCAAGTCATTTGAATTTTTTTATGGAAAACGGATCACCTTAAGTGTTCAAGATAACTAACAACCTCCGTGGTCTAGTGGTTACAGCGTTCGGCCCTCAATCCGGAGGTTCTAGGTTCGATTCCCGGTGGGGACACTGTCAAACAAAAATCTGTTTGTGCTACCTCCTCAGTTTTGTTAGGACATTACAGGATAAATCACCTGATTGCGTGCTTCGGAAGGCACGTAAAGCCGTAGGTCCCGACTAGTATCTACGGATGTAGTCGTTAATGAGCCATGTCAAAGGCCTTTGGCGGCTCAACAAATTTGATACCAGGGTTTGTGAGGTCGGTCATAGACCTTTCAACCCACACAAAATAAAAATAGTGTTCAAAGAAAATCGCATATCTCATCTTATTAGCCATTTCTGTCCCACTACTGGGCGAAGGCCTCCCTCCAAAATATATAAATAAATAAATATATAAATCGCATATCACTTAAATTTTTTTTTTTCGAGAAATGTAAGGGAAATCATCCTGAATATTGAATTTCTTTTCTAAGTGTCGTACCCACTTTCC
This sequence comes from Athrips mouffetella, assembly GCA_947532105.1. Taxonomy (NCBI): domain Eukaryota; kingdom Metazoa; phylum Arthropoda; class Insecta; order Lepidoptera; family Gelechiidae; genus Athrips; species Athrips mouffetella. The sequence goes on from OX383963.1 coordinate 18,875,147, forward strand.
TGTCTATCGTAGATAAGTGTGATCTGGGATAATACTGTTGCCAGGGACCTTACCTAACGATCTCAATAATCAGTTCTGTGTTTTGAATCGTTTTAAAAAAAACATTCACGCTTACTTTGACCTTATAATTGATAACGTGATAACGTTTCAGTTTTTTTTTCTACGCCTAATAAAAGCTTGTTTTAAAAATTATTTTTTGCCATTATTTTTTTTTATCTAAGTGTATTTGTAGATATAATCTGTCTGAAAGAAAACCCTTAACCGACGAGTGTGTATGAAAGGGTTGATGAAAGTGGAGGAGGCGAGGGAAGTATGTCAAGATTGTAGCAGGTGGAGGGCTGTGGTCTCTGCCTGCCTGACTCGACGGGAAAGAGGCGAATGTATGAAACCCTTCAGGTTCTACAGGTATTCTTCAAACATACCACTTAATTGTTACGCCAGTATCAAGCGAAATAAACCTATTCAGTAGTTTTTCGAGTTCCAAACTAACTGCCAGGACATAATTAGTCTCCTCAACTTATTTCGAGCAGAAGTACGATTCCATAATTTATTTATTAAGTTCTGATTGCCAATAGACCTCATTATCTCTCTTCTTATTAGATAAGTTTTCATTTAAGTTACCTACGTACTTCGATACGTTATATAAGCGAAAGAAGATACTCTTTTTCCTAAACACCACTTTTACTAAGCCGAATCAATATCAGCTGTTTGGTAGATAGGTTTTCTGCAAAGATATTTTTCCACTTATTTTTCTTATTCTTTCTTGTAATTGAAGCATACGCTGCAGTAAAGAAGCATTTTCTACTTATACAGGGTGTAAGGGACAGATTTCCGTAAACTGGTAGGGCATAGTGATCAGTCTAGGAAACTGAACAACCTTCAGTCAAGTCTAATCAAGTGTAAACTTGATTGGACATTTTGTATGGAGAGGCCGATATTTTTTTTCATTTCATGAAAGTTTTAATTACTGAAAATTGTTCAGTTTCGTTGACTGATCATGATCCTTCAATTTTCGGAAAGCTCCCCATATAAAGCCTTAGGTTATACGAAAGCAGTAATTTGTGTTTTTTGTATAGAAAATTCAAAAACGGTCTAAAACGGATAAAATAAAACTATTTTTTCAATACATTTGCTCGAAAAACGTACTTACAAGGACGTAAACATTGCTCGTAAGTAGTTACTTACCGAACTAGTGCGGTAAGTAAAAAAAATATAATACCGAGGAGTTTTTACACTCTCATCATAAAATTCTTTTTCAACACATTTGCTCATAAAACAGCTCTATTTGCACTGTATTTAGGTCCATAATCCAGCTTATTAAAAACGCGTGCTTTTCTCATTATATATTATAGCACTAGTTATATAATTTTTATTTTTTTTATATTAACAAAGAGCAAGGAGTTCTAATGTCTAAAATATTTATAACATTTTCGTAAATATATACCTAATGTTGATGAAAATATAATACATAAACAGTTTGCTCCATGACATTAGTTAAATTTGACAACAAATTAAGGTTAATAAGTTTTGTAAGGTTTTGTAAGCAATAAATTTTAAGTTTTTGTACTTTTTCAATGACTACGCTGTTTGGGAGCATTGCCACTACTTCGTCACAGCTCCTCATTTGAAAAAAGAAATGCGCGCGCAACCAGAATTCCGCGCGCCATTTTTCAGAAGTATTTTAATTTGCTTTGATTTTTGTGACTACGATGGTTTCAAGCAATGAAGAAGAACCTAGTTTAACCCCACAGGAAATAATTACTTGGGCACAAAATGCAAGTGAGAGACCCCTTCCAGCAAAATCAAATAAAAAATACATTCTTGCCTACGAAAAGTTTATTGAATGGAAGGACAGCAAAAATGCCAATTCGTTTTCAGAGAATGTATTTTTGGCTTATTTCAATGAGCTGGCGAATAAGTATAAACCTAGCTCTTTGTGGTGTATTTATTCCATGTTGAAAAGTATTATGAGAACGAAAAATGGAGGCTCAGGAATCGCAGGCAGAACCGCAAAAAGGTAAGCGAATTTGATTCGTTTTTATTCGCAAATGTGTTGAAAAACGTCGTAACAAGCTTGTGCGCTTTGGTGATTACACCCTCGGCTCTATTACGCCCTCGCCTGCGGCTCGGGCTGCAATTTCTGAGCCTCGGCCGTAATATCCAAAATAGCGCACGTGCATCTTAATGTACTATTGTAAAAATAGTAATAGTACAGTGGTGACTTTTTACTTGGGTGACGACTGCCTACCTATATTTAAAATAAAATGAAGAGTACCAGGAGAACATAAATCGACAAGAGGCTGACAGTACCCATGGTTGGTTCCTTTACCAAGTGTATTACTTATACCTGTTTTCTCACAAATGTATTGAAAAACGTCGTAAGATACACGTCCGTAAGGGTCATGACAAACTCGTGCCGATGGTATACCCTAGACTTCGTCTCGGGCTTACAAAACGTCAACTCGTTTGTAATAACCCTACTTACGGAACTTGTATCTTAAACTTCTATTGCCTATTTTACGTACTTTCTTATGTTGTCAGGTAAGAGTTACGTCTTGATAATATTACCTTATACTAAAAACAAAAACTCAGTCCAAATTTTAAGTACCCCAATAGCAAAGAAATACTTTTAGCTTCATGTTATTTACGAAAACCTATTTATAGAAGTTATCGAATTCTCCAAATCAATTCCTCCCACAGGCCCGTAAACAAAACAACAAGAATTCCTGGCATTGCATTGCCGTATCAGGGTGGGCCGGAACCGAAGCGTTAATAAAAATTCCATGGTGCTCCTTCCTGATTCTAAAAGACTGAATTAGGTCAATTTTGGCGAAAAACCCACGAGTGCGTAATTCATTTGTTTTTCATACATTACATACTTATATCTATACTTTTGAGTAGAGTCCATTAGAATAATTAATTGCAGACTTAGAATTAATCCAAAAAGCTATTTCTTGTATATCACCGGGTGATAAAATATTCCTTTAATAAAATAAAATCAAAATATTATGAAAGTTAATAATTATACACTAATTTATATTTAACGAGTATCAATCTTCACTTATTAAAAGAAAAATCTTTGTTTTTGAATTTTTGGATTGCCTTTTCCATCTACCGCTTATCGTTGATTAAAATTGGTCGCTATATTGTCGCTAAAGTTACCACTATTGGACGATTATCAGACGACAAGTGCAGCTGCGCGGTGACACATAACCGATGGAGCATTTAAAGCTAAAGTCACTGAAATCGGCGACTTGACTAAGCAAAGACAGCACTCAATCTTGGCTTGCATTCCACGGAGTTTTGCTCAACTCTGAATACGGAAATAACCGTGAGCGAGCACCAGATTTTGACTTAAGGTGATCCGTTTTCCATACTAAAATTCAAATGACTTGCATTCTTACGCGGGACATAAAATTCTGTTGAAAAACGAACGAATACTGTTATTTTTAGTAAAAATTTTCGCTAATTAATACAAAAATACAGTTAATGCACTGAAAGTACTATTTTTGTTAGCAGTTTTTGGTTCAATGTTACGATTGTGGGCGTGCCGTCAAAACTGTACGGTAGTGCTTTGTGTGCATGTGTGAGGGATCGTACTCATGTAAACACGGACTGACAAGAGTAATTGACTTTAGTGGACATATGGAGATATTTTTCTTATCGAAATTGTTGTTAGGCGTTGAAGTTGCACGATGAAATTTACGCGAATCAACTTTTTGCACATATATAGTTGGTACTTATTGCATTAAAAAATAAAACCTTATATTTGCAGCAGTGGCTCCATCTAGTTGCGTTCGGGGCTAAGCTGGCCGTCACAGATCACCTTAAGGAAGATTGAGCTCCCGTTGAGTAACGTCTTTGAATTTCAGCCTAACTGTCACCATGTCATTTATCTTGTTTTCTTTACCGTGAAAGTCTGTCAAATAGGCGTATCACTGAGCTGCACTTGTATAACAACACGAAGAGAACAAGAAGAAATGTTACCAGCCAAATTCGTGTCGGGCGAGCTACACCAAACTCAAATTAGTTTTTGTGTTTTACAAAACTCAAAAGTAACCGGATGGAGGGTACTGGTTTTAGTGACTGGATAGAGGTTGCGTGATGTGTGTGTGTAGCCGGATGGAGGTCGGCGTTTTAGGGATGTGCCCGGATGGAGGTTACATGTAGTTTTTTTAGGATATTTCACATTAACTTTTTACGTCCGCTCTCCGCTATTTCACATTAACTTTTTACGTGCTAGCACCTGATAACTGATTGCCATTGCAATTTTTATTATTTACAGTTTTTCGGCTAAAGCTCATTAACCTGTGAAGCCTTTTTAGCTGTGATAGTTTTCCTTTTAATTTCGTGATAAGTACTACTCGTACTACTGTGAATTTTTTCACATTTCCAATAATAACTGTTTAGCTGGCTCTTGATAGCCAAAAAAATTGCGCTTTGAATCTAAATTAATTGAAAAATGACATTATAGCAGCCTCACATATTTTCAAAAGGCCTCCAACGACGCTCCACACGATGGGATAGGCAAGAAAAAAAATCTTTCCACTTTACTTGTAGGGGGGGGGGGGGGGGGGGGTTAGCATAAATAACTTATTTTTTTCAAGTTTCTATTTTACCACTTAGTCAGCGTGGATAAAATACATAGCCATACTAAATTACAGCTTTTATATGACTAAGGGTCTCTAAGCTAAGCCGCGGACAGACAGACAAATCGACATGACGAAACTATAAGGGTTCCTTGTTGACTACGAAACCCTAAAAAAGGAAGAAATTCAACAACATTGGCCGATTTTTGATACACAAGCCTTTTGTATCAAAAACCGGCCAAATGCGAGTCAGACTTGCGCACCGAAGGTTCCGTACCACTAAGGTAAATCCGGCTTAGTTATGGGGGTCTCTAAGCTAAGCCGCGGACAGACAGACAAATCGACATGACGAAACTATAAGGGTTCCTTGTTGACTACGAAACCCTAAAAAAGGAAGAAATTCAACAACATTGGCCGATTTTTGATACACAAGCCTTTTGTATCAAAAACCGGCCAAATGCGAGTCAGACTTGCGCACCGAAGGTTCCGTACCACTAAGGCACACCTCGGAAGCTCCATACAATCGGGCTCAAAAGTGACAGCTGTCATTTTTACACGCGCAAATGTGTGGGTGGGTTAAAGACGTGTGAGTGTAGGGTTGGTGGTATCTAGAAAACACTTACCTACCCTAGAAAACGTAGATAACAGAACATTAGCATTATACTTTTATTACAGTTTCGAGTTGCACATTTTTCGTTCGACTATAAAGCGACTTACACAATTCACAAACGAATTATAACTTTACTATCACTCGTCACCTCACTTTGTTGTATTTAGTAATAGAATTTCAATTAAAACAAACAAACACACGTTGAAATAATCTCACAAACTCTAAAAACAATCATTTTTTTCACTAAACTTCATCTTTGACGGCTGGCTGGCCGCCGCCCCGCCGGTGCACCAGGGTGACTATCGCGAAAATGGCGAATCTGCTCTTATAATCACTGCAAAAAAATCTGCCAAACTTTATGCTGTTATATTATTGCTTTAATGTGGAAAGGAATAAATAAATACATACTATTCAAAGCTTTATTTTTTTCATTATACCAAAAAATGCTCTATTAAATCTATCAATGAAAGAAATGTTTAAAGGAAAGAAAACATCTGTGTCTACCTTATGGTGTTTATTCCATAATAATTGCTTCTTATTATTGTTTAACTTTATTCCAAATTTTACTTTGTCTTGGAGAGTCGAAAGACAACCGTAAACTGCACAACCACGCACCATTTTTTCAACTTTTGCAAGCGTTGCATATCGCGTGGCAACAGGACGAGAAATGGGACGAGATATCGCGCAGGGCCCCGCGGGGTGATGCGCGCGCACTTGAGGTACTCCCATTGGTGGGAGGCGGAGAGCTTCCGTTCTGTATGTAGTACTATTATTAATTCTGTGACTAAGGTAAATTCGGCTTAGTTATGGACCCGCAGTCACGCAGAAATGCACTTGACCAGTTTTTACATTTTTTGGTTATAGAACTAAATAAAATAATCGAGCAAAAATCGCCTAAAAACACGTTTTGTTTAGGGCATAATATTTTTTTTATTTTCCTTTTTTTAAATTTTTTGTTATAGTGGCCAAAGAAATATCTATGAATATTTTATCTGTCTAACGCCCTTGTTGTACCCACTCCACTCAAAGTTGGAGACTTTACGCTCGAAGTTGTCGATGAATACGTATACCTGGGACAAACAGTCCAGCTGGGTAAATCCAACTTAGAGAAAGAGGTTACTCGTCGAATCCGACTCGGATGGGCAGCGTTCGGGAAGCTCCGCAACATCTTCACGTCCAAAATACCGCAGTGTCTCAAGACGAAAGTCTTTGACCAGTGTGTGTTGCCAGTGATGACATATGGAACCGAGACGTGGCCGCTCACGATGGGCCTTATCAGGAAGCTCAAGGTCACCCAAAGAGCTATGGAAAGGGCTATGCTCGGAGTCTCTCTGCGAGATCGAATCAGAAATGAGGAGATCCGCAGAAGAACAAAAGTAACTGACATAGCTCTGAGAGTCGCTAAACTAAAGTGGCAGTGGGCAGGGCACATCGCAAGAAGAACCGATGGCCGATGGGGTGTAAGGGTTCTAGAGTGGCGACCACGTACCGGAAGACGAAGCGTTGGCAGGCCCCCCACAAGGTGGACCGACGATCTTGTCAAGGTCGCGGGAAGCCGCTGGATGCGAGCAGCGCAGGACCGGTCGTCATGGGGATCTTTAGGGGAGGCCTATGTCCAGCAGTGGACGTCTTTCGGCTGATATGATGATGATGATGATGATTTTATCTGTCTACTTATTACGGTACATGAGATACACCCGCTCACAGACAGACAGACAGACATCGGAGGCATATTAATAGGGCCGTTTTTCACCCTTTAGATACGGAACCCTGAAAAAAGAAGAGAAAGTAAATTGATTCGTATGACTAAATCCGAAGGCTGTCAAATAATTTTCTCGCCACAGGGCTTTTCCGCTTTCCTTCACCAACAATTTTCTACTAAAGTGAGTTTTACCGTAACATGAAAGTAATTCCGGTTTAATTGAAATTCCCAAATTTTCTGACCATATACCTAAGTAATACGACAGTTAAACACATTGCTTTTATAATTGGTTCTTTAGATGCTATACTTTGGATTGATTTCTGTGTTTGCTAAAAATTATTAAATAAAGGACAAATATTTTCAAGTTGGAGAAACCACCCGCAATTTTTAGGGTTCCGTACCTCAAAAAACACCGGCCAAGTGCGAGTCGGACTCGCGCCCTAAGGATTCCGTACCTATCTACCATATGAAATACTAAAAGCTTTTGCTCTTTGATTTTAAAAACTCCGCGACCATCCAACTTGACCCCTCTTTTATACAGAAGTTCTTGAAACGGGAGCTCACCTTAATTGGTTACTATTAGTTGTGAGAAAAATTGAAATATTTAATGATTTTAGACTTTTCCCTGGTGCTCTGTGACACAGGTTTATCCTAGTATGGACACCAGATTCTCACAAAGGATACACAAACCATGTTTGATATATATAAGATATGTATATATCAAACATGGTTTGTGTATCCTCACGAACGAGAAGAGGTATCAGGTTGAATTGATTGAAAATTTAAATTTTTACAACTACGCAATCAAAAGATATGGCTTTTTATGTCCTCATCTCCATACATTTATGCAAAAAAGCAAAACCTACAGGATACTTCCCGTTGACCTAAAATTATGAAATTTGGCAAGAAGCTAGGTCTCACAGTACAAATAAAGGAAAAAGTCTAAAATATTAAATATTGTGAGCTCCCGTTTCAAGAACTTTTCTATGAAAGAGGGGTCAATTTGGATGGTCGCGGAGTTTTTAAAATCAAAGAGCAAAAGCTTTTAGTATATCATATGGTAGATAGGTAAGGAACCCTTAGGGCGCGAGTCCGGCTCGCACTTGGCCGGTTTTTTTTTTTCCTTATTTTTATCGCAAACTTCCTTAGAACCGAAAATTACGCAACCAACGTCTTGGTTCTTAGCCCTTATTGAATGACATCAACAGCCTTGTATCAATAGAGGAAATTGAATATTTCAAGCGTATGGTACACTAGTTTTCATTTACGAATGGATACACGAGGCCGGAGGGGAGGAAAAATAGGAAAAATATGTAAAGCTTACAATGTACAAAAATATTTATTTATTAGTTTTCTTTTTCTTAATCTTCGATTTGTTCTTTTCTTTATTTCCAACTAGTTACGCCGGTCCGGCCACGCGTTTTGCGTGGCGGCTCAGTCTAGCTCAAAACGTGTCATATCAACTCCAAAGAAATCGGTTAAGAGCAAAGAGATTTGAACCTTCAAATCTCTTTGGTTAAGAGTCGATTTGAGATTTGCAACAAACGAACATTAACAATTTTATTTTAGCAACACTAAGTTTTAGTTTCATTTTAGTATTTGTTACCCGACTACTTTATGTTTAATGTGAATAAATGTTATGTCTATGTCTAGCTTTAATATTTTTTATAATCCTAAGCGGTTGTATAAGGGCGTGATTCTAAGAACTTTTTTACAGTAAAGCATTTGAGCTTAAATGAGTAGGTAGGTTCTTTATTTGGGCATAAAATAACTTGGGCCAAAAAAATTATTTGTTCCACGATTTTTTTAATTTTTTGTAGGTGTTACTTAAAACGGACGGTTGAGAGTCGACGAAAAGTTGTTTCTTCCTTATATATTCTTTATTGCGCACAAATAACATAAAGTTGTCAAATGAAAATTGTTCACAAAGGCGAGCTTATCTCTTTTAGAGATCTCTTCCAGCCAACCTATCAGGTGTGGAAGAATGTCGTTAAAACGGGCACAAGTGTTGTCCTTGTGTAAGTCTTAAATTTTTTGTAAGAAGTACGAACCATTTTTGCGCCAACAATTTTCAATCTTAAACATTTTCAGGGCGAGAACTCAATCTCGTAAGATGAGAAAGCGTCGAAACACTTTGGGCTGAGATTTGGGACAGATTTCCTTTAGGGCCAGACCGACGACAAATTTCACGAGTTATGTCCGCAAACCGCCGATTTTATTAAGCGTACTCCTTTTAGACCGCGGTTCCATCTGCCTCGGTGGTCGAGTTTTCTATGATAATTTTTCCGTAATAAAGAGAAAGTTTGAACTTACGAGTATGAATACTGGGTGTAAGGGACAGGTTGGGAAATACTGAAAGGGCATGATCAGTCAACGTAACTGAACAACTTTCAGTAAATAAAACTTTCCGGGAATGAAAAAAAAAAACAAATCGGCCTCTCCATACAATAGCAAACTTGATTGGACAGTTTGTATGGAGAGCCCATTTCGTTTTTCATTTCCGGAAAGTTTTATTTACTGAATGTTGTTCAGTTACGTTGAACAATCATGCCCTTTTAGTATTTGCCAACCTGTCCCTTACACCCTGTATAATAAAATTCACATGTTGCAGGAATACGAGGATACCAGGGATTTCACAAAGTCCCTGTATCCACAAATTCACGGAAGGTGAAAAACACTAAAATACCTAAAATTATAAAATATAAGTAAATTGTCAAAAAACTTAACCTAACCGAACCCAACCTAAGAGAATAGGATAGTTATAAGGTTGGGTTTTGTTAAGCTAGGTTTTTTGACATTTTACTAAGTTGTAGTCGTTAGTTTTAAACTTTGTGAATCGGTAGGTAAGAAATGGTTTTAATAGTTCCTAACAAACAACACGTTAGACATCCAATTATCTATCTGCTCTATGATGAGTGCACTACTGTAGTTAATAATTTAGTATTTATTGAGAGATCTGGTCAACTTTTCAAGCACTTGAGGGATCACAGCCAATTAGTAACTGAATACGTAGCGCAAGGACTTGAGTGTTGTTCTTATAAAATTACGTAACAGATTGGTTTGGTTACCAATATTTTTTTTCCAATTCTATATATTTTTTTTTCGTATTGACAAAAGAGTTGTTGCTTTGTAGAAAACTAAAACAAGTGCAAATTAAAGGGATCAATACGGAGTGCGAATTACAGTGTGGCTGTGACCCGATTTTGGCCGGGTCACGATACAATGCACTATCAAAACACCCTTCTGTGTGTTAGAGGCTTAAAAAGATAAATAGTATGGTACTAGCGCTACCAACATAAATATAAAATATCTTGACTTAAAAGTTGAAGTACAGGCATTAAAAACGTCTTGCAACTTTTGTTTAATTAACTTAACTAGGTACCGCGGCAGCGGGCAAGTGAAAACAAAACCAGTATAAGCTGAACCAGCGCTACGCTACAAACGCCCCAAACCAAAGGCCCGCTTAAGGTCAATGTGTTAATACCGACGTGCAGGCCGTGGTACAATCAACTAGAATCTTAGCAAGGATCGATATGCTAGTGGAGTGAAAACACAAACTAGTTATAGCATACACACTCTTTTTATTTAACGCAAAAAAAAATTCTTATACTGAGACGCTCAGACCATGAAATTGAACAACTTTTCCAAAGAAACGAGAATAAAAATGAAGAAAAAGCTTAATAAATTGAGCGTCTTTATACAAATTGACGCATAATTTGTGGATGAGACAAACATTTTTCTTGTTTTTTTACCTGAACGTTGTTAAGTTTTAGGGCCTGGTTTGATTTGCGATAAAAAAATGCGTTAGTAAAAAGTAGTAAGAATTTAATTTGGAACTGCGTATCCTTTCAAGGGGTTATAAGGGTTGGAGGCGGCACGATAATTATACGGTTGAATTCTCGTCATGGTGCAGATGCTGGGTGGTTTATAGAAGTGAAAATTTTGCCACAAATTTCCAGCCACGATTTTTCATCTTTTCTTACTTATAATTAATTTTTAACTTTTCTATAATTTTTTAAGACAAATACTTAGATAATTACTTAGGCTGCTTATTACAATTAAAGTGCAAACTGTTTTTAAAACTCAAATATTTAATATTGTTAACTCAGAAACATGAGACAAAACAAATATTTAAATAAAAATTTCCGACACACGAGACATATCATCTTAGTTCTCAGGATGGGCAACGCGGTCTACTGTATTTGCTCGTTTTCTCACTTGTAACATAAAAAAATTACTTTCTATACAAATGCTCGAATCCGACTCGGATGGGCAGCGTTCGGGAAGCTCCGCAATATCTTCACGCCCAAAATACCGCAGTGTCTCAAGACGAAAGTCTTTGACCACTGTGTGTTGTCAGTGATGACATATGGCAACGAGGCGTGGCCGCTCACGATGGGCCTTATCAGGAATCTCAAAGTCATCAAAAGGGCTATGGAAAGGGCTATGCGCGGGATCGTTTAAGAAATGAGGAGATCCGCAGAAAATTACTGGCGGCGCTGCGTTTTGCTACGCAGCGTGTCCACGTCGCGCGATCACGGAGCGTAGACACGCGACGTGATCACGCTTGACGCAGCGTTCGCCCTTAAAGTAACTGACATACAAGTAGCCCTTAGAATCGCTAAACTACAGTGGCAGTGGGCAGGGCAAATCGCAAGACGAACCAATGGCCGATGGGGCGTAAAGGTTCTAGAGTGGCAACCACGTACTGGAAGACGAAGCGTACGCAGGCCCTCCAGAAGGTGGACCGATGATCTGGTCTAGGTCGCGGGAGCAAGTTTGTTCTAACTGAAAGATTTTACATTATTTCAAGGTTAATAGAGTTCAATTAACATACCTACGAAAAAGCTTTGCATTGCCGGTATTTATTGCATTAAAAAAATAAAACGTTATATTTGCAGCAGTAGCTACATCCGATCTCATTTAGGATCTTAGCAGGCCGTATCGTTTCCCCTTAATCCGCGTATAGTTTGGAATATAAATTATATTTACAAATGCTTAGAAATCACTCCCTAAATTTAATTAAACATAAAAACTGGTGTTTGTAACAAGTCGGCGAGGATACAGCTGATCGCATATTCATATGTTACCGGCAATCTCTATTATTCGGTATTACATAAAATACCGAAATTACTATCGCGTTCACGTCTGCTTGACTGCCACTACTTATGCTCCTTTTTATTTGCACTCGCAAAATAGTAGTGCTCTTTAGCCCAGCCTTGTCGAATAATACTATGTTTAAAAAAACCGGCCAAGTGCGAGTCGGACTCGCGCCCTAAGGGTTCCGTACCTATCTACCATATGGTATACCAAAAGCTTTTGCTCTTTGATTTTAAAAACTCCGCGTCCATCCAACTTGACCCCTCTTGAATAGAAAAGTGCTTGAAACGGGAGATCACCTTAATTGGTTCCTATTAGTTGTGAGAAAAATTGAAATATTTAATGACTTTAGACTTTTTCCTTTATTTGCACTGTGAGTCCTAGCTTCTTGCCAAATTTCATATTTTTAGGTCAACGGGAAGTACCCTGTAGGTTTTGCTTTTTGCATAAATGTATGGAGATGAGGACATAAAAAGCCATATCTAAGATTGCGTCGTCGTAGTGAAAATTTTAAATTTTCAGATCTGGTGTGGTTTATAGACCTTAATATTCGTTATCAATTTCAACCTGATACCTATTCTCGTTCGTGAGAAAAAGGGTCTTGACAGACAGACAGACGGACAACAAAGTGATCCTATAAGGGTTCCGTTTTTTTTATTTTGAGGTACGGAACCCTAAAAAACCCGAAAATAATAACAAGCGAAAAAGTGAGGGTGGCCAACACACAAACTAAAAATTTCTTAACAGGGCAGATAGCAAAAACCACGATATTACAGCCATTAATAGTTTGACAGGCCATTAAAAGGCGATGCATCATTTTAACCTAATTGGACATTCATCTCCCTATTGCATCTCTTGGTCAAGTGAATGGATCCCACTGGGCAGGCCTCCAATTTCTGAATGCAAGCGTCAACAAGACAGAAGAAACGCAACCAAACCTACTGGATTTAGTTTTATATTGCTAAAGTGGTTGAGTCTACCAAGTCCCTAGAGTCATTACTGCTGAAGACTATAGCGCATTATGGAAGCTTTTGTAAATATAAAGAAACTGCTCGATCTTGATCATTCATTCTATTGATGTTGACATAAAATTGTATTGCGTCTCCTCGCTTCCGTTTGTAAAGAAGGTGTTTAAAGAAGCCTTTAATCTAGTATTCCATATAGAATGCCTGAATTAAACACACGGCCGGTAACACGTAATAGCGCTCAACGGCCTATTGTGTTGATTAATCCTCTATATCCGACGTTGGACAGATTGAAGGATTTTGGCTTTGTTTATTGATGACTTGAAGTGCTCGGAACTTCAATGTCGCATACACATGACGTTGAAGAGCTGTTGACAGGATCCATACATTCTTCGATTTTTTTTCTGTATTGTACGAAATCAGCTTCATCATACAAAAGTGAATGACGTCCACTGTTGTAAAAACGGTTCCCATAAAAGACTACACAACATTTTGATAGCAAAGTACATACTTGACTGACGTGCGGCCGACTCTACCAAAATACCCATTTGAAAAATACCACTTCCTTATTGAAATCAATTGGAAATCGCTTTTAATAGGAATGTTCTTACTTTTATACTTATTTTACCGTAATTAGATATTTTTATTAAGTGTCGGCACCCCTAGATTGGGCAAAACAGGGTTTGGTGTATTGCGATATTATGATAAAAATTTGAAACAAAATGAATACCATTCGCTAATCTATAAAATGTAGTACATAATAAAGAAAAAAATGCATACATTCATCCTTATAAATCTTACACTAACAACAGCTAAATATTGGGAATTATGTAAAAATACCTGAAATAGCAATGCCGCGTAATGCTTGTGATTTAATTAGGCTCGAACAATAAAAAAAGTCATTTCAAGTTATTTCATTTATTCCTCTTTTTGTGGAATCGGGGGTGCTTACTTACATACAAACATAATATCACGCCAGGCAGAGACCACAGTCGTCCACCTGCTACGATCTTGACATATTTCCCTTGCTTCCTGTACTTTCATCAATCCTTTCATACATGCTCGTCGGTTTAGGGTACTTTTAACTTGGCCTTTATTCAGAACAACGTCTTGCTGATCCTATAATCTTCGCACCTTTATAAGCACTGGGAAAAATCGTTACGGCTTTGTTCAACTAAAATGTTTTTAATATTTATTCATTAATTTTTAAGTGATTATAACAAAACAAAGACACATTTGGGTGTATTTTTTTGAGTAAATAAAGATATGTGAACAAAATTACCAGGTTGGTAGGCTTAGGATTACCGATGGACTTCAAATCTCTCTTCAACGGGATTCTGAGGCTGAAGGTTTGGCAAGATCGGTGGAAATTTGAGGCCGTATGATTTGCACAGCCGCGGTACGTTGCCTTGTATGAGACTTGCAACACACTTATAATATTTTTTTTCGATTATTCCAACGCTTACCGATCTATTTTGCAGCCATACATTAATGTAGCACCAGAGCATATTTGACGGAAAGAATAATATAGTTTTACAAACAAGTTATAGATACCTTGCTAATTTATTTTAGTAGGGGATGACATCTGCCAACATGTTATAACCCCATCATCGATGATCCATAGAAAATATTCAAAATAACCTGTCAAATCCATAGAAAAACGCCTACACCACCTAGTGACGAATTATTTCTTTAATCCTCCTTCTGAGTACCTTTATTTTTCTGTGGAGTAAACGAATAAATAGAGCATTAACAACGGCGTCTACAGCAAGGGTCCGAGTAATCCGAAAATTTTTAACCGAACGTCTTAACCATCGATTCTAATATCTAATCGGAGTATAAAAAGGACCGAAGACGCTCACCTAAATTTCAAGACGTTATTTTTTTTATAAATTTCAAAATTTCCAGTGAACAAAACCTAATGAATGTGACGTAGCGTAGTCGTACCGTGTTGTCGGAGTGAGTCGAGTTGTTTGTCAAGTGTAATATGCCACTTCCATCGACTAGGGGTATGTTTACAAGGAAGTACAAAATTTAGTTGATTTATTTTGTTTCAAACAAATTGCTAAGATAAAATAACATAATTAAACCTATGTTCACATAACATTATTAACTTAGTACTTACCTGCTTCAAGTTTTTTGGGTTTTTGGGAACTTTGTGGGCAAGACACTTACTTATATAGGGTGACTTTTAATTAGTTCTTGATAGCAAAAGATACGCATGTATTCATGAGACTGAACAACTTTTCCCAAGGAACATAGGTCGAAATACGAAAAACCAAATTTTACCTCCCATTAAAAATGCGCTATCAGCTGATGCAGTTTCTATGGGAGGTCAAAACTTGATTTTCATATTTCGACCTATATGGGGAAAGTTGTTCAGTATCATGAGTACATGCATACCTTTTTCTATCAAGAACTAATTAAAAGTCACCATATATGTAGGGTGGTACCTTCGGTTTTACTGCTTGAAGCAGAAGCAACTGCAGATTCCACACATTGATGCAAGCGGATTTTTGAAAAAAGCTTATGGTCCATCGTTTATTCCAACGCTTACCAACACTTTTTGCATCCATGACACTAAAGTCGGAGTGTATTTGACGGAAAGAATAACATTGTTTTAAAAATTTGATTTTTCTGACAGCTGTTTTTAAAAAAAGTTCAAGGAAGAAGGAATAAAATTCCGGAATTGATTGATTCGTAATTTTCACATATCAAAATTATTTTTTAAGAATTTATCACAGCTTATTCCAAAGTTTTCGTAAGTCACTCGGTGATATTCAAGAATTGATACGCAAGAGCTTAAGTGTTGTTTTGAAAAACAACCTCTAAAAAATCTACGATTTATTACAAACAATAAAAGCGAAATCTGTTTGTTTGTCCACAGAGCTACCATTCAGATGTCAGGTCCATTGTTTGTGAAAGACTGATGACTATTTGGAAACTGAGATATCTTTCACAAAATTTAATGCATTTTAGTGACGTAGTTAAATATTAGTATAAGGCGACCGAGCTTCGCTCTTTGATAGCCACCTCGAGAGCATAAAAATCATCGGGTGAGCAAGCTATGCTACCCGCCAACAGATGGCACTGTCGGTTTCTATCTAAACGCTAAATTTAAGAAAATGTTTAAAAACACGGGTCAAAAGAATTTTCCCGGACATGAGACCTACCTAGATCGTTTGTTCGCCCCTGAAAACCCTCGTATGGTAAATTTCATTGAAATCGATTTCAAATAAGCACATGGATGCGACATGGATGTACGGTCAACCGCTTGTCGGTAGGAACTTTTTCAACTCTATTACCACGCTATAAGGTCCAAAAGTGTTTCTACTGATGTGCGGCCGTGTGTACAACATTTTGCTCCCATCTATCTATACATATAATAAAAGAGTAGAAACCGCGTGTCTGTACTTTTGATAAATTTATAAAAAAATCAGTGTGAGCGATAAGAAACGACTAATAAAACTCAATAATATGTTTTCTGAACTTTTTGTCTGTCTGTCTGTCGGTCTGTCTGTATGTTTTCGATAAACTCCGAAACTACTGAACGGATTTTCTCGCGGTTTTCGCAGATAGATTAAGCTTAGGTCTGAGCAACATATAGGCTATGATTCATTCAAATCGGTTCACTCAATCAGAAGCTGCACCAATGTAAAGTATTAAATTGCCTGTACGACAATAACTCGCAAACCGATTCAAACTTAGTTTTTAATTACGAGTTTGGCTTACTTTCGTGCAACATAAAAAAATTGTTTCATTGCAATCGGTTCACTCAGACATAAGGTATGCTAAGTTTCATGCGGCGGAGCGAATAACTCACAAACTATTGAACGGATTCAAACATGGTTTTCCATAAACTGTCAAGCTTACTTCTTTGCAACATATTAGCTTACTTTCATTGAAAACGGCTCACTCAGACAGGTGCGCGAAATTTCCAGCGGAGGCGCCAATATCTCACAAACAACTGAACCGATTAAAACGAGGTTTTCAGTAACGTATTTGGCTACTCCATGCAACATGTATGCTTAGTTTCATTGCAAACGGTTCACTCAGACATAAAATTCACTAAGTTTCAAGCGGCGGCCCCAATAACTCACCAACTACTAAACGGATTTAAACGGGGTTTTCAATAACGTGTTTAGCTTAATTCTTTGCAATGTATTAGCTTACTTTCATTGAAAACGATTCACTCAGACAGGAAATGCCCGAGGTTTCAATAGACGGCGCCAATAGCTCACAAACTACTGTACCGATTCCAACTGGCATTTCCATGACGTGCTTGGATTAGGTACTTTCGTGCAACATATAAGCTTAGGTTAGTTGAAAACGGTTCACTCAGATAGAAGTTACGCAAAGTTTCAAGCAAAGGCGCTAATAACTCACAAACTTTTGAGCAGATTCAAACGTGGCTTTCAGTAACGCGTTTGGCTTACTTCTGTGCAATAAACAAGCTTAGTTTCATTGCGAAAGGTTCACTCTGATAGAAGATACGCAAAGTTTCAAGCTGCAGAACCAAGAACTCACCTACTGAACTGGTTCAAACGAGGTTTTCAATGACGCGTCGGGCTTCTTTTTGTGCAACATATAAGCTTTATTCCATTGCAAACGGTTCATTCACACTGAAGGTTCGCGAAATTTTAAGCGGCCACACCAATACCTCACAAAGTACTTGAACGACTTAAACGGAGTTTTCAATAACGTATTTGGGTTGCTTTCGTGCAATAATTGAACTTTTTTTTATTGCAATCGTTTCACTTAAACAGAAAATGGAAGAGTTCAAAGTTTCAAGCTGTGAAACTGAGCTGAAATTAAACAAAGCTTATATTTGTACGGAAGAAAGCCAAATACGTTGTTGAAAATTCCGTTTGATCCGGTCCAGTTGTTTGTGTAAAAGTTGTGGGTACAGCTAAAGATTGGTAATATCTAGATTTAGTTTTATTATAAAAATAATAATAAAAAAAATCCTGTTTCGGCATGGCAGTGCAACAAATGTAAAAAAAAATTATGAAAGTTCTAAAGCTTTGAAAACTTAGGAATTAGGTAAGTACTTATAAAAAAAATACGAATCATTGTTTTTTAGGAATTGTCTTTTAAGGGGAGAAATAAGTTACAACGATTGTACAGAAGTGTAGTCCAACAGTTTTGTATGCAGGTACATGTACAGTTAAAAGCATGTGAAGCCACGTTGGACTTTGTACCGCTCCTCTTTCAGTTGCCACAGAAGCTAAAGTTACTGAGCCTCAGATTAAGTTAGGCTTTGTTTTGTATAAGATACAACGAAACCCGTATCATAGTTCGTCCGCATGGAATTCGACTATAATTTTACACATACGAGGACAGTGGGTGACTTAACAGTCCACACGTAAACAAGACGTGTTTAATCTACAAAAATCCGTACTATCGGTACTCTGTATACCTAATAATATAAAGGCGAGAACTGCACTGTCTGTCTGTCTGTCTGTTAGGCTTTTAATACTAATCCGATAAAGCAATTGTGATATAAACTTGGTACGAAGATAGTTTTCTGAACTTTTTGTCTGTCTGTCTGTCTGTATGTTTTCGATAAACTCGGAAACTACTGAACAGATTTTCTCGCGGTTTTCGCAGATAGATTAAGCTTAGCTCTGAGCAACATTTAGGCTATTTTTCATTCAAATCGGTTCACTCAATTAGAAGCTACACTAATGTAAAGTATCAAATTACCTGTACGATAATAACTCACAAATCGATTCAAACTGAGTTTTCAATTACGAGTTAGGCTTACGTTTGTGCAACATAAAAGTTTAGTTTCATTGCAAACGGTTCACTCAGACAGAAGGTACGCTAAGTTTCATGCGGCGGCGCAAATAACTCACAAACTATTGAACGGATTCAAACGGGGTTTTCAATAAACTGTCAAGCTTACCTCTTTGCAACATATTAGCTTACTTTCATTAAAAACGGCTCATTCAGACAGGTGCGCGAAATTTCCAGCGGAGGCACCAGTATCACACAAACAACTGAACCGATTAAAACGAGGTTTTCAGTAACGTATTTGGCTTACTCCATGCAACATGTATGCTTAGTTTCATTGCAAACGGTTCACTCAGACATAAAATACACTAAGTTTCAAGCGGGGGCACCAATAACTCCCTAAATACTAAACGGATTTAAATGGGGTTTTCAATAACGTGTTTAGCTTAATTCTTTGTAATGCTTTAGCTCACTTTCATTGAAAACGGTTCACTCAGACAGAAAATGCCCGAAGTTTCAATAGGCGGCGCCAATAGCGAACAAACTACTGTACCGACTCCGACTGGCATTTCCATGACGTGCTTGGATCAGGTACTTCCGTGCAACATATAAGCTTAGGTTAGTTAAAAACGGTTCACTCAGATAGAAGTTACGCAAAGTTTTAAGCGAAGGCGCGAATAATTCAAAAACTTTTGAGCAGATTCAAACGTGGCTTTCAATAACGCGTTTGGCTTACTCCTGTGCAATAAATAAGCTGTTTCATTGCGATAGGTAGGTTCACTCTGACAGAAGATACGCAAATTTTCAAGGTGCAGAACCAAGAACTCACCTACTGAATTGGTTCAAAGTCAAACAAGGTTTTCAATGACGCGTCGGGCTTCTTTCTGTGCAACATATAAGCTTTATTTCATTGCAAAATGTTCACTCAGACAGAAGATGCGCGAAATTTTAAGCGGCCGCACCAATACCTGACCAACTACTTGAACGACTTAAACGGGGTTTTCAATAACGTATTTGGGTTGCTATTGTGCAATATTCGAACTTTTTCTTATTGCTATCGGTTCATTTAAACAGATAATAGGCGAGTTCAAAGTTTCAAGCTGTGACACCGAGCTGAAATCAAACAAAGCTTATAATTTTATACGGAAGAAAGCCAAATACGTTGTTGAAAATTCCTTTTGATCCGGTCCAGTTGTTTGTGTAAAAGTCGTGGTTACAGCTGAAGATTACTAAAACCTAGATTTAGTTTTATTGTAAAAATAATTTAAAAAAGTCCTTTTTCGGCATGGCGGCGGTGCAACAAATGTAAAAATGAAAGTTCTAAAGTTTTGAAAACTTAGGAAGTAGGTACTTATAAACGAAATACTTCAAAAAATTAAGAGAGATGTGAATCATTGTGTTTTAGGAATTGTCTTTTAAGGGGAGAAATAAGTTACAAAGATTGTACGGAAGTGAAGTCCAACAGTTTTGTATGTAGTTACATGTAGAGTTAAAAGCATGTGAAGCTAGACACGTTGGACTTTGTACCGCTCTTTTTAGTGTTCCGTACCTTAAAATAAAAAAGCGGAACCCTTATAGGATCACTTTGTTGTCCGTCTGTCTGTCTGTCTGTCAAGACCCTTTTTCTCACGAACGAGATGAGGTATCAGGTTGAAATTGATAACGAATATTAAGGTCCATAAACCACACAAGATCTGAATATTTTAATTTTTTACAACGACGCAATCAAAAGATATGGCTGTTTATGTCCTCATCTCCATACATTTATGCAAAACCTACAGGGTACTTTCCGTTGACCTAAAATTATGAAATTTGGCAAGAAGCTAGGTCTCACAGTACAAATAAAGAGAAAAGTCTAAAATCATTAAATATTTCAATTTTTCTCACAACTAATCAAGTTAGATGGTCGCGAAGTTTTTAAAGTCAAAGAGCAAAGGCTTTTAGGCATATGGTAGATAGGTATAGAACCCTTAGGGCGCGAGTCCGACTCGCACTTGGTCGGTTTTTTTCAGTAGCCACAGGAGCTAAAGTGACTGAACCTTAGATTTAGTTAGGCTTTGTTTTGTATGAGAAATAACGAAACCCGTATCATAGTTACTCCGCGTGGAATTCGACTATGATTTTACACTTACAAGGATAGTGGGCGACCTAACAGTCCACACGTAAACAAGAGGTGTTTAATTTACAAAAATCCGTATTATCCGTACTCTGTATACCTAATAATTAAAGGCAAGAACTGCACTGTCTGTCTGTTACGCTTTTATGACTAATCCGATAAACCGATTGTGATAAAAACTTGGTACGAAGATGGTTTGAACCATGGGAAAAATCATTAGCTACTTTTTCTGAAACCCACGCGGACGGAGTCGCGGGCAACAGCTAGTAGTAAATAAAATAAATGAAAAGATTTGTGTAAAACTGTGGTTTTTTATGGGTATATTCTGCAGGCCTGTAAATAAACATATTATATAAACATATGTTGTACTTTTGCTGTACACACAGCCGCCTGTCAGTGGCTACAAGTGACCTTGAGCGTTTCGGGTGTTTGTAGCTTAGCGCACGTCCAGCTTATACTGGGTTTTTACTTACGTATGGCAGTGATGACAAAAGAAATGTCTGTTCCAAAAGGATTGACGGGATAGTTAGTATGACAAATCAAAACCACTTTTTGCGAATTTCGAAATGTCTTAGAACAAACGATTTTGTGATTATTCTACGGAAAAATCCCTATAAAAGTTTAACGTGAATTTATTAAATAAAGCCCTTTAATACGCTTCTATTCCAGTGAATCTTTACCATTGCCCTAGCTTTATTCCGTTTTTACCAATGGAAGAAAGGAGTGAGAAAGAAAATAATGATGACTCTCTCTGTCACTATAATTTTTCTTTTAGTTTAATTATTACCACATTAAAAATGTGTTTTTCTAAAGCTGTTTTTCTAAAGCTGTTTCCTAAAGGTCAATGACACGCACCGAAAGTGATACCAAGAAGCAATAAATAAATATCCATTGGCTGTTTGTCACACTCACAAATTTGTTATGAAATAGTTTGGTTCGTATAATCCAGCTGTCGTCACCAGTGTGGAAAAATATTGTCGTATATAAAGTCCCGGCTCTACACGTTCTTTTAGTTTTTTACTCTATTAATGTAAGTACGTTTAATAGTAAGTAGTTTAAGATACAAGTTCCGTAAGAAGGGTTATTACAAACAAGTTGACGTTTTGTAAGCCCGAGACGAAGTCGAGGGTTTACCATCGGCACGAGTTTGTCATAACCCTTACGGACGTGTATCTTACAACGTTTTTCAATACATTTGTGAGAAAACAGGTATAAGTAATAAGAAATACACTTGGTAAAGGAACCAACCATGGGTACTGTCAGCCTCTTGTTGATTTATGTTCTCCTGGTACTCTCCATTTTATTTTAAATACTGCCGTAAAAAGTCACCACTGTAGTATTGTTACAAAATAATTTTATGATCAGAGTGTAAAAACTCCTTGGTATTATACTTTTTTTGCTTACCGCACTAGCGCGGTACGAGTAAGTAACTACTTACGAGCAATGTTTACGTCCTTGTAAGTACGTTTTTCGAGCAAATGTATTGAAAAAACCTTTTCCTTATCATTCATCATTATACACTGTGTAATTCTAAATACGCAAATCTTCTTGGGTGGTCGTTTCACCCATGTGAGTAAACAACTTTTGTTCTACAACTTTTGGAAAAAAAATCAGTCCATATATAATTATAACCCCCGAGAGGTTGCGCGTATTTGAAATTAAACGTTGTATATACCAAGAAAAAATTTGCAAGAAAAATCCGAAACGCTCTTGTCGGTGGAGTGCCTATCACCCTTCCTATCCCATAAAACTTCCTTGACTTTGTGATACGACACGAAATTCATCTTTTCCTGAAGATACATGTAGCACCATCTTGGCCTTCATCTATCTCTCCTTCCCTCTCTATGATGGATTTTAAGAATCATTAGCGTCATTAAAACGAAAAGCTCTTACTGAAACTATTTAATTTAATAAATCATGTTCTAAACATGTTTTGGTATCGCCGTGAATGCGAGAATGTAGAGTCATCTTGAAACCAAGACTCGTAGTTATTTTGAAAAAAAAACAAATTTATCAAATTATTTTACCGGGTGTAAGGGATGTACCGAAAACTGAAAGGAAGTGCTCAGTCAACGAAACTGAACAACATTCCCAAAGAACTATTTTTGTAAAATGAAAATAAAAAAAATACCTCACCATACAAACTGATTGATCAGAGTGAGCAAATTTTATGGAGAGGTCAATTTCTTTTTTCGTTTCCCAAAAATGTTTCTTTGGGAAAGGTTCAGTTTCATTAACTGGGCACGCCCTTTCAGTTTTCTGTACATTTACGTGCAAAATGTTCGAGTATGACCATGCAAGTATGACCTAGTTTTTATTAAAATAAAAATACAACCAAACAACCATTAATCTGTAAACTTTTATTATAATAATACTTTTAATTACACATCGTCTTAAGATTAACAAACAGACATTGAAATATTCATGCTTACATGTCGAATTATGTAGATATCTTCAAAATTTTCTTCGTTAGCGATGTAATGTCCAAAAACGCAGATCGTAGAGTTTGACGTGAATGGACGTACTATGCTAACGTAGATCATTTCTAAATTATTGAGTTTCACTCTCTTATGCTTTGGCACATTAATTATCTAAATTACAACCTATATAACTTACAATTACAGTAATTACACATATGAATAGGATTAAAACTGCTTGATCTAAAATATGTTTGTATAGAGCCCTCTGAGAATGTAGGCAACCAATAAAAAAATAACTAGGTAAGTTCTTTTGCAGATGTCTAGTTTATTTGCTTAAAACTATGTTTATGTTAAATATTTTAAATTAAATATTTTAAATTTTAAATTGTTAAATTGTTAAATATTTCCATACTTGTAGATATAAAATTCTGTATTCAAGTAAGAAGATCTATCCGTCGTACAAAAATGTAGACAAATTTGAAAAATTATCCAATTCTAAGTCCCTGTACTTTGTTCTTTCTTCAACGACACATAAATTATTATTCTTAAAAGTAGAAAGATGCCTAATAATACATTTATTTTTACAACATTTAGCTAAGTACCTACTTTTATTCTATTTTCGTTCACAGACATGAAAATCCTGCAAAGTTTATTAATTTAGGGGTTTAAGTCTATCTACCTATCTAGTCAAATAAAAAAGAGGTAAAAAGTAAAATATCCGACAGTCTTTAACATCAACTTCGAAATGTTCGTACCACTCAAAGTTGTTTTAGAGAAATTAATGAACTAAGTCAAACACACAAATACCACATCAAATAGGATCAAATACAATTAACTGTCAAACAAGGTTCGCACGTCGAGTTTCATTACAGGAAAATAATTAAACGCCATCGGGTTCGAACAAACATAAAGGGCTTATTACTGACTGATTGACTGTCCCGTTGGTGTGGTTGGTAGTGAGCCAGTTTTCTACGCCGTTGGCCGCGGGTTCGATGCCCGCCCAGGGCAAAAATTTGTGTGATGAAAACGAATATTTGTCCTGTGTATGTCTGGGGGTTATTTATCTATTTATTTGTGTATATCGGCCTCTAGTATCCATAGTACAGGCTTTGCCTAGTTTGGAGTCAAATAACTTTGTCAAGCAACAAAAATAAACAGGTAAATCGGTCATCGGTCAGTAATAATGCTTAGTGGTGAAAGGGAAAAAGTCATCAAAGCCATTGTGTTCAGGACTGCCTGAAACATTGAAACAAGTCGGTACCGGCAACTGATTGCTGTACCTTAGCTGTCATCCGAGTGGTGCTGGAAGAAAATAGTACCAAGCCAACCCATCTCTAACCGTGAGTGTCGTAAGAGGCGACTAAGGGATTATGAACTGAAGGATAAGCAGTAGTGCTCTTCTTTGTATCGTAACATCTCACTTACTGCGGTCATTAAAAACTGCGGTCCAAGGTACCAGCCGCAACGCTAACAAGCGTGGTGACTATGGTACTTCCCCTATGTACCACTTTTTTGCTGGAATCCTGGAGGGAACTCTCTGTTCTGCAGTGGACATTTCATGGGATGTTATGGTGATGATGATATTACCTAGCCCTTTATGTTTGTACCCATCCCATTACGCCCTCACTAAGCTCAAAACGGATGCACGTTATTATGTTTGCCAATCAACGTTAATACAACTAATTGGCATGTCTCTTATTATGATGCTGCCGTATTATATTAAGATTATGATAATACTTATATCATGCCGTAATACTATACAACAATTAAAGTTGTACGATACAACCCGAAACGTTAGACTCGCTATTTGTATTTTGGAGGCCGTTCCGTTTTGGGAAATAAGTACCTTCCCTTTGACAGCAGTCTGTCTCGGCCACTCTTAAGGACGTCATAAAAAGCTATCCTGCTGCCAGGATAATTTGAACCCAATTCGAAACGCGCCCCTGCTATGTCCATAAGTTATGTAAGTATTCTGTCAGGAACCGACATTATCTGAATTCGTGTCTTTTTTATTTTCTTGAGTATTTTAAGAGAATTTAAAAATTTAAAACAACAAGGATACTAAATATGAAATTGCTAAATTAAATTTCAAACACCAATAAATAAGCAAATATTGTCTTTAACTCTTTAGTTTTTTTATTTTTTTGTTGACATTTTCTCCATAATTGATCCAATGGTAAGTTTTTCTTTTCTCGTATCGAGTTTGACTAGGATCATTCGTAAAGTTTTTGCTGAAAAAAAAAATGTTGCACCACACTATATTTAAAACAACCTTTTATAAATCTTAAAGGCCAAAAAGAAGATTCTGCCTTTTTGCTCAAGACTGACAAATTGTTTTTAATCTGATAGACTTCCACCACCAAAAAGTCTTTTAAATTTGATCTCTAAAGAGTGTAGTAGCCTTTTAAAACCTGGTGGACTACAAGAAGGTGTCTTCTCTCCGCTGCTGAGGGCCGTGGCAGTTGTTGTTGATCTGATGGTTTTCAGGGAGGTGGAGACGAACCTTCTTCGAGTTGGTGCTGTTCGTCTGAGCACGCTGCTTTGGAAACTTCAGACTTTCTTCTTTTACCTGCACAAAAATGTTTGTTATACTAGCATTAACAATTGAAAGCATTCAACGTCTTTTGGCATATCGTTATCGTATCGCAACCCCAGACTTTTGTTATT
This sequence comes from Athrips mouffetella, assembly GCA_947532105.1. NCBI lineage: Eukaryota > Metazoa > Arthropoda > Insecta > Lepidoptera > Gelechiidae > Athrips > Athrips mouffetella. Next base: position 18,901,052 of record OX383963.1, read on the forward strand.
AGAGCGAGTGTGATACCACGACCTGTCAAAATTTTAAATTAGAAGAAGGACTAGGTACCAACTTGTCCAAGTCTTATTTCGTCCAACCGCGAAATTCTGTCCAAGTCTCATTAAGTCCAAGTCTTATTTTGTCCAACTCTCATACCGTCCAAGTGCGATGAATAAAACAAAACCGGTCAAGTGCGAGTCGGACTCGCGCCCCGAGGGTTCCAAAATACCTATAGTAAATTTCGAAGCAATAAAGTCCATTTTGCCGTGCCCTTCCGGGTCCTTATGTGTTTCTTAAATATTATGTTACCATCTTTCTACCATATGGGTTGCAATAAATAATTTGACTTTTTAGAACCGCAAAACTAAATTTGTTTGTAAAGGTTTTTTGCAGATTTTAGAAAGATCATTTTATTTTTGTTTTAATATATACGTTTTAATATATACATAAACTTCTATCGACTGTAATTAATTCAGATTTTTCCTTTCACAAACTTCGGAGATAAGGGAATGGTATTTTTTTTGACATTTTTCATCATAACTTAAAAACTAAGAAACTTAAAAAAATATAAAAATATATTTTAAAATGTACAAGTGAAGCCCTTTCATATGATACCCCACTCGACCTAGTAGCGACAATTTGAAATTTGGCCCCCCCTATTTTGGCCCCCTTTACATTAATAATCATACTTTTTTCAAAAAATTTTCATGTGCAATTAAGTTTGGCAACTATATTCTAAAACTATTCCAAATTTTAGGTCGATAGCATAAGTGGTTGCTGAGATATAGAGGTGTGACAGACAGACGGACAGACAGACAGACAGAGCGGCACCATAAGGGTTACTTTTTTTTACCATTTTGGTATCGGAACCCTAAAAAGGCTAAAAGAGCACTACTTGTTAAACTTATCGAGTTATTATATATATATTTATTTATATATTATTATTGTTACATATTTATTTAATATGGTAAGTATTTGTTGTAAATTTAGTTTATAAGTATTTATTAGAATGTATTATTTGCATCACTTGTTTATTTAATCTTATTACTATTTCTATTATTAATATTTGTGTACACATTCTTGTCGCCGTCTATATCCTCTGTCTTACCAACATGTGGTTAGCTGGAAGAGATCTCTTCAAAGGGATAAGCTCGCCATTGTGAACTTCTTTTGTAACAATGTTTATTTTTGTATGTGTACAATAAAGAATAATATAAGATCCAGCGCCTGATTGCTATTTCTGATATTTTCAATATTTTGACTATTACTCGTTAACCTGTAAAGTCTACTTAGCTGTGATAGATCCTTTTAAATTCATCACAACATACTACAATTGCGAATTTTTTCACGTATCCGATATCATAAGTTTAGCTGGTAAAGATGTTTGAAATGGTATTTTTTTGTCATTTTTCATCACAACTTGAAAACTAAGAGTCGTAAAAAATACAAAATATGTCTTAGAATTAACAAATAAAGCCAACTTTCAACATGAAGCAACTTAATTGCACATGAAATAATAAAAAAAAAAGTTAAGATTATTACCGTAAAGGAGGCCCAAATAGTGGGGGCAAAATTTCAAATTGTTGTTACTAGGTCGAGTGGGGTATCATACGATAGGGCTTTATTTGTTAATTCTTAGATGTATTTTTGTATTTTTTTACGACTCTTAGTTTTCAAGTTGTGATGAAAAATGACAAAAAAAATACCATTCCCCTCCCCCTTATCTCCGAAGTTTGTCAAAGGAAAAATCTGAATTAATTACAGTCGATAGAAATTTATGTATATATTACATATATTACAGTAAAAATAAAACGATCTTTCTAAGTTGCACAGTTTTTTAGAAATCTGCAAAAAACCTTTACAAACAAATTTTGTTTTGCGGTTCTAAAAATAGACTTTATTGCTTCCAAATATACTATAGGTATATCGGAACCCTCGGGGCGCGTGTCCGACTCGCACTTGACCGATTTTGTTTTATTCATCGCACTTGGACCGGATGAAGCTCGGACCATTTGAGACTTGGACGGTATGAGAGTTGGACAAAATAAGACTTGGACTTAATGAGACTTGGACAGAATTTCGCGGTTGGACGAAATAAGACTTGGACAAGTTGGTACCTAGTCCACTGGATTGCAAGGGGAGCGGAAAGTGCCCGCTCTGTATGATAGTAGTAGGTACCAAGTAGGTATTAGTTCTTTATTCTGTGCTGCGGTCTCCAACCACCGAGGTTCATTGTGCCAGCCACAAAGCCACCAAGCGTAGTGACTGTGGTACTTCTTCCCCATTATATTAATATACCATGCATTACTGTGAAATCCTGGGGCCTATCCAGTGAGGGACTTTTAGGCGGGATGGTAAGATGACGAAGAAGAAATTTTTTTTGCTGGGATAAATTTTAGACCATCATTCGACATTTAACTATCAATTGAATTCTTTTTTCAAAATACCACTTCATATTACTTTCTGGGCAACGGAGCTTTGCTCTGTATAATCTTGACCACTGCCCAATAACTCATGGCGGTGTAGGGTTTCTAAAACGTGGTATTTTCAAGAAATGCTTATATAACGGAGAAAACTATTTTTTCCAGACATGAGACCTAGCTAGATCGATTTTTCGCCCAGTAAACCCCCATTTGGGGCTAGTAAAACCCCGTAGTGCAACGAAATCGTTAGAGCCGCTTTGAAAGATACGATAATGTGCAAAAACCTGCTCAATGACTAATCTAAATTTGAAAAATAAGAAAATATCGACCTGAATTTTTCTCATTTTAGGGTTACCAAGTGTACAAGGAACCATTACAGTTTCGTCATGTCCGTTTGTCTGTCCGCGGCTTGGCTCAGAGACCCTTAGTACTAGAAAGCTGTAAAGATACACATTTCATCCAGGCTCACAGCGGTAAAATGAAATTTTGAAAAAAAAAACCGGACAAGTGCGAGTCGGACTTGCGCGCCGAGGGTTCCGATATACCTTTAGTATTTTTGGAAGCAATAAAGTCCATTTTTAGGACCGCAAAACTAAATTTGTTTGTAAAGGTTTTTTGCAGATTTCTAAAAAACTGTGCAACTTAGAAAAATCGTTTTATTTGTTCTGTAATATTTACATAAATGTCTATCGACTGTAATTAATTCAGATTTTTCCTACTACAAACTTCGGAGATAAGGGGGAATGGTATTTTTTTTTTAATTTTTCATCATAAATTGAAAACTGAGAGTCGTAAAAAAGTACAAAAATATATTTTTGAATGTGCAAGTAAAGCCCTTTCATACGATACCCCACTAAACCTAGTAGCAACAATTTGAAATTTGCCCCCCCACATTTCGGCCCCCTTTACATCAATAATCATATTTTTTTTTATATTCTTTCAAAATTCTTTCATGTGCAATTTAGTTGGACAACCATATTGTAAAACTATTCCAAATTTCAAATCGATAGCGTGAGTGGTTGCCGAGACTTACAGGTGTGACAGACAGACGGACAGACAGACAGACAAAGCATAAGGGTTCCTTTATTTTACCATTTTGGTATCGGAATCCTAAACATAAATTTCATGATACAAGCATATAAGTAAAGTGTGGGGGTGAATTCTTTTTTCTTATGTACCCCATTTTGTTTTGAATAGGTCTTTTAAAAATGTGAGTTTGCAATGATAATTTTTTAGGGTTCCGTAGTAAAAAAGGATTCCTTATAGTTTCGTCATGTCCGTCTGTCTGTCTGTCCGCGGTTTAGCTCAGAGACCCTTAGTATTAGGAAGCTGAAATTTTGTAAGGATATACATATCATTCACGCTGACAAAGTGGTAGAATAAAATTTTTAAAAAAATTTTTTTAGGGTTCCTCCCATTTTTTTAAAAAAAATTTTAAAAAAATTTTTTTAGGGTTCCTCCCATGGGATGAAATTTTTTTTACTTGTCTACCCCATAATGTGGGGTATTGTTAGATAGGTCTTTTAAAAATAATATGAGTTTTAAGAGATCATTTTGAGAATAAGGGATCCATTTGCGAAATATTAAGCTTGAAAGCGCAATTTTTTGTTGGAGTCGAGTGTCTTCCCCTGCCGGCTAAACGGTTGTTATTAGAAATGTGAAGAAATTCACAGTAGCAGCATATATGATGAAATTAAAAGGAAAACTATCACAGTTAAGTAGGCTTAGCAGGTTAATGAGCTATAGCCGAAAAACTAAAAATAATAAAAACAGCAATAGTAATCAGGCGCTAGAACCTCGCACAGCATTGGAAGGTAAAAAGTTTATGTTATATACGTTATGAAATACTTATTCAAAACCCGACTTGCAATAAAAAACCGGCCAAGTGCGAGTCGGACTCGCGCACCGAGGGTTCCGTACCACCACATAATCATAATTGTATTAGTTAAACTTTCAGTAAGTTAATGTGCTAGATTTTGTGAGTCCGAAACGCGCTTGAACAAATTTTATTATTTGCTGTTATTTTATAGCTTATGCACTATAAACATACCAATTTTCGAGTTTGTAAGTGTTCCCGTTTTTAAAATAAAACTAAAACAAAAATCGCCTCAGCGACCATCCAACTTGACCCCTCTCTTATATGAATGTTCTTGAAACGGGAGCTCACCACAATTGGTTACCATTTGTTGTGAGAAAAGTTGTAATATTTAATGATTTCAGACTTTTCCCATTATTTGTACTGTGAGACCTAGCTTCTTGCCAAATTTCATAATTTTAGGTCATTGGGAAGTACCCTGTAGGTTTTGCATTTTTGAATAAATGTATGGAGATGAGGACATTAAATGCCATCTCTTTTGATTGCTTCACTGTAAAAAATTGAAATTTTCAGATCTTGTGTGGTTCATGGATCCTAATATATGGTATTAATTTCAACCTGATACCTTTACCCGTTCGTGAGATAAAGGGTCTTGACAGACAGACAGACAGACAGACGGACAACAAAGTGATCCTATAAAGGTTCCGTTTTTTTCTTTTGAGGTACGGAACCCTAAAAATTGTAAAAAGAACTATGGAACCCTATACTGCGCGTGGCCTGACACGCACTTGGCCGGTTTTTTACTTAGGCTTCTGTTTATTTAGCTTGAAAGTGCAATTTTTGTTGGAGTCAAATGTTTATATTGAAGCTGCCAGCTTGGTTGTTATTGGAAATGTGAAAAAATTCACAGTAGTAGTTCATAATGATGAAATTAAAAGGAAAACTTCACAGCTAAGTATGGTTCACAGGTTCATAAGCTATAGCCTAGAGACTGAAAATAATAAAAATAGAAATCAGGCGCTAGGACCTCTCTGAGCATTAGGAGGTAAAAAGTTTGTTTTGAACGTTATGATTTTACTTAATCAAAACCTGCTTTGCGATAAAAAATTGTAAATAAAAACTACGGAACCGTAGACTGCGCGTTGCCCGACATGCACTTGGCAGGTTTCTAGTTTAATTTAAAACCCTGTTTTCTATGTTTCATATAATTTATTACTATTCTATCAACTAAGTTTTGGCTAGACGTAGTCTGTCTTAGTTCAGTGGTTGTTTGAATTTGTTTTGTAGTAGTAAATACAATAAGAGGAAAATATTTTTTGTTTTTACGAACATTTTCAAATCCCGGATAGTATTTCTTGTTTGCGACTTTTTATGATTGATTTAGTTAGACTCTTTAGTGGCTAGACAAAGATAAACATCGTTTGTCTTTAACTTCTTTTATTTGAAGACTTTCACTATAAGAGTCGAGTTACTTTTTGTTCTATTACTTAGCTGTGACCATCAGTACATTAGTTAATACACTCAGCGGTATTTAAATCGCAAATCTGATTACACCCATTCCACTTTAAATCGATAAAACCCGAAATAATTAACTGGTGGCAAGACACAAGTATTAGGTCTTTCACTAAGTAGGTAACTATAGTTATGTTTGTACGAGAAATTAAAGGGCTTGTCTTGAATCAAAAATGCCCTTGGCAGGATTTATACTCAGAACCTAAGAATGGGTTTAAGAAATAGAGCCACTAACCTTTTGGAGGATTTTTAACAGTTTAAATTTATATTAAACTTGGCGATGTAGATATAAGTTTGTAACAGACATTCAAATATAAAGGTAATAGAAGGAAGATCAATGAACATAAAACGTCTGCCATATTTACTTAACAGTTTGCCTGAGGACATCAGAGATAATCCCAAAAAACCTCTTTTCAAAATTAGAATCCTTAGAATAATATAGTAAAAACAACTAGTCATAATAATAGTGTTCTTAGGCATCTAATATAAAAATATTATTATAATATGTAGACTACGATTCCGCAGACAAACTGCTAAGCAGTTTTTCGGAACTTTTTGTTAGTTTATAAGTTATATAATTTTGTAATAAATAAATAAAAAAAAATTGTCAAAAGGTATTCTGACATTAATTCAGTAATTGTAAATACGCCATAGGCGTCGTATTGTACTGTAAATTTTGTATGAGGATGTCAAATCACGTTTGATTTGACATTTCAACTTGGGACACAATAGCAGATGTCCCATAGTAAAATAAATTCGTATCCCTTCTATATCGAGCGGAGCAAGGAGTTCGAATTCTTTGGTAACAGTCGGTTACAGTTAAATACCACGTTGGTTAAAGAATTCATAAAGGTGCACGATTTTTGTGTCGCCGAGTGTATTTTTCTCCTAACTCGGATCTTATGTCATCCGAAAAACAAGCAAGTTCCAAATTGGGCCACTACTGCAGGAAGTGAGCCGAAATTGTGTCACGTACGTGACCACTTACATTGTATGTTACTTTGTCTTGTATGCTTTTATTTGTAAACTGTACCAAGTCAATAAAATAATATACTGTGTGGTAAGTACGGGAAGTGAGTGTGGATAAATACGATTAACAACAAAACTTTTTACAAATCTTTTAGAGTGAATCGATTTTGTAACTTTTGGAACTTTACTACTTATCAAGTCCCTGGAACTTTATTGTCCTTGACAGCTCTTTAAAGCAAAAAAAAAACAATGATTCTCCTTGCAATGATTTAGCTTGTTTATTAGTGTGAATAAACTTGTTATGCAAATATTTTATCAGTCAGCCTTAAGTTAGTTCAGTGAAAAAAAAATACTTTCGAAAACTTAAACTGTGATCTACGATTGTGAATTCAGTGGTCTGAATCAGTAATTAAACTTCCTATTGATACATCTATGCATGACGTGAATATGCTTATTGAGTTTCGAGAAAAATGTGCTGTTTTTGGAAAAAATATCGTGTGAAGCCACAGTTTCAGTTACCTGTAGTATCTTTGTTTTACCTTTGTTTGTATACTTCTTCTTTATTCTTTATTACCCATGAAAACATTTATAAGACAAGCACAAGTGAAAACATCACGGAGGTATTGAGGAGATGCAGGATTTTTAAGAATGAAATTAAGTTTGGACAGAATGTGTACATCACGGCGCGGCGTCGCTGGATGGGCGCACAACCATTTCAACTGAGACCTGAAGCCTGACACATGGTCATATTTGCAAAGGCCAAATATATGAAATATAAACCGGATGCACAAGTTCTAGAGCCGTTCCAATTTGTTAAGCAAAACCTCTGTGGCGTCGAAGAAGACAACGTCCGCGTTGTCAAGGAGGGTAAGGAGTAGTGATTGGGCATAGTGATTGGGTGACCTGATCTTCAAAGGGCAAAAAAACTTCTATGTCATAATCTCACCCTGATAGTAAGCTCGTGCTTTGTTCGTCGATGTGATGACGTCAGCAGTTCAGTGTGGGCTTTGGACTCGTTCCCATGAGGACTGTCAGCCCCCTTCATCCAACACCACAGCCACTTGTATGGGGGGACGTTTCTATAAGAAAGACAAAGCTTTTTATTTTGGTACAATAATATATTTTATTATCCATTTCGCGCCTTAGTGAAAAAGCTGCTTTATTTACGGAGTCCCGAGGTTCAATTTCCGACTGAGAAAATGTTTGATAGGCGAACTATAATATCTGTTTCAACAGGTTCCAATTTTGTTGATGAGGATGTCACTACTGTGACGATGACGATCATCCTCAGAGCATCTGGACAACGAGTCATTTGACAAACACGAACGTCATGTAATGTCAACATAATTTATGTCATTCCGTACATTTAATGACGTTCGCTTTGGTTATCTCTAAATTTTATGGCACGTTGTATAGACCCCCAGGTATCATTGTATTATCAGTTTTATAATTCTAGAACAAACGTCAGCCTGAATAAATTTTTGATGTTCGATTATGAAAATGTGGTACACTTATTAAGGAGAAATAACTAAAGGCATCTCAAAGTTTATTCATTAAATATACAACCACCAACCAACACACTTAACTTTGTCTTAGACAAGTATTAATGAACACGATAACTTCTTCTAATTTAACAATTTAGACTGTTAATTTAGCGTTAATATCATGTTATTATTGTTAACTGTAATTAAGACATATAGGTATGACTTACAAATAGAAGTTTTGTAATGTTTATAACCAAAAGCACTTTCTTTCGATTGTCCAAATTAACCATACAATTTTTTTGGATGACCATATTTTGAAGTGTATAGTATTTAAAATATGTTAAAATTTTATGTTACTTCTTTAATTTTACCCGACTGCCCCAAAACAGGAGGGTTATGTTTTTCAAGTGTATGTATGTATGTCGATTTCTTTACCGCGCTCTGAAGCCTAAACGGCTAGCTACATTTCTACATGTGAAGTATCGTTAGATTTGTATTCATTGTGGGGGTGTCATAGGGTATAAAAATTATAATAAAACAATTAAAATAATAAAGGAAAATGTTTCATTAATAAAACTAAAAAGCACTAAATAAAAACAATATTTCATAAAACAAAATACCCGACTGTGTAAAAAAATATGGAACAAACCGGGGCGGACTAAATCATAGACTCGTTTACTGACTACTATTTTGTAGTTTTTGTTCGAACCCCGCCTGCAATACCTCAAGAAAAATTTTAGAACTTGTTTTTCCTCTTTTCGGTTCATATCTTTCTAGACAGTCGGGTATTTTGCTTTTGGAATATTTTTTTTTTCTCATAGGTGACAAAACAAACTGTGGGCAAAGATGTGTAGTAACTGGGAGTATTACTGCCAACAAACCATTGCGTGTGTTTAAAATTTTGTTTAACTAATTACAATTTTTTTTCCACTTACCTAAGTACTTTTGTTAACTACGTTCGTAATAAAGCACAACAGCAAAAATGTTGCGAAAGTTTTCTCATAGTAGCCTACATTATGATCCAAGAAATTGCATTGTCGTATACATCGCGTTATAACTTTGAGCAAGTAGTCTCTTTATGTTATTTCTGCGGTTATTTACGACGAGAAACATGGTCGAGCAATATAATTTTAAGGCTAACGATGTTGTTAGTGGAATGTCGACACGTTAGCGTTATAATAAAAATGTTTATCCTTATTACGTGTTAATTAGGCGAAAGTGTACTTAGTGAAAATAATATTATACCAAACTACTTAAGTATCATAGTGCTACTTGTATAAAGGGTCCTAATGAAATAGTGAACATGGTTTTAGGATGTTAATTAGACCAAGAAACTGAACAACTTTTCCCAAAACATAGGTTGAAAAACAAAAAAAATTTTTTGATCTTCCATACAAAATGTTTCTTTTCGTATTTTGACCCATGTTTATTGGGAAAATTTGTTCAGTTTTATGTTGTGAGTAACCACTTAAACTTAGGTTTATTATCTGCCTTGGATGGCCTTCGGATTTGAACCAAGGAAAATTTTGAATGAGTAGCCAATATTCCATTGTCAAACAAAGTATCAATTCCTCAATGTCACCAAGTCATTAACGGGAGTTAAAAAAACACTTTTTCCATATTAACACTGCCTGAGCAAGTAAAAAGTAATGTTTATTAACCATCAAGCTTTATTTTTAAATCACACATATTTTCTGTTCTCTATGAGCTTGATTCGGACTTCTTTAGTTTTTCGAATCTAAAGTTTTAACTCCTACTGAGAACCAACAACTTTTCTTATTGATCTAGACTAGCTTGACCAGCGCAAGCTGACTTTAGAATTTAATCAGAACTAGATCTTCGAGAAAGTATTTTTCATTAAAGTACTGGAAACTTCCTAATTATTTAAAGTGCACCAGTGCTATGAAAGTTTCGTGAACGAGTGACCAGAGCATAGTGTGCTAGAAGGTGCACGTCTTCTCAATGGAAGTATTTTTTACTTTATATAATATTTTATATTATTATAATTTGTTGATTGAGAAGATATGTTATGAAATATGAATGAAATTTTCGCCTGATTAGTACACAAGTAAATAAACGGATAAGCTCACGCGTCTGAAATTGCTGGCCTCCGTAAAGAAGAAGATCCGCGAATCAGATCAAAATCTATACAGCCGTCCATGTTTTCCGTTTATTATGTGTAGTGGTTGAGGCGGAAATTTCGTCTGATTGTTTGTATTAACCGTTGTGATGCGATGACCTATCAATTTCTATAGCCCAATACACAAACTAAATAATAATCTTGCACAATGAAATGATGCCAATTATGTGTGTGATATTCGTAACTTTTTGTGTAAATATGACAAAGGATTTCGAATTGAAAAGGTATAAAGTGGGTGGCATAACTTAAAAGCAACGGAAATCCAGGAACAAACATTTTTGTTAAATTTTCGGCAGATTAGCGAACCCTTTTCCTCATATCAAATTGGCCGGCAAATTATTTATACCGACGTAAATTAAGCATACCAGCAGCTAATATTAATAATAAGGTAATGTAACTGCATTTATCTTTCTTTATGAATTGATAGCTTAAGTGATGGGCTTATTAAAGGGTTATTTTTGTTCTAAAACCAAAATGATAAAAGAACGTTTAGTGAATCTATAGCGAGGGAGACCCTCGCTATTCATGAAGAAGGGAAAACCACATATTACAGTACTATCACTTTATTACGAGTATAATATATCACAATACAATTCAGGTTACCAGGAAGACGCGGATCAAAATCTTTCGGTCCTACATAAATAAACACCGTAACACTAACAATACAGAGTTGCAATATCCCAGTGCCGCCATCTAGCGGTGGCAGTAGTGGGCACACTACAAATCGACACACCTGTGGATTTTTCCAACGCGGAAAGTTCCGCTGATTCCGCTTGCATCGCTTTTTAGGTTACCTATGACAGATCTATGACAGGTCCCGTGTGGTGCCGGCAAAGAATAGTACCAACCCATACATACCCGTGGGTGTCGTGAGAGGCGACTAAGGGTTATAAACTGGAGGGTGGGCAGCAGCATCCTCCTTAGTATCTTACATCTTACTTATTGCGGTCACCTACAACCGCGGTCCATGGTGCCAGCCGTAACGCTAACAAGCGAGGTGACTATGGTACTTCCCCTCTAAATTTTTCCAACAAAAGCTAGAATACTGGAGGGAGCTCCTTGTCCTGTAGTGGACGTTTCATGGGATGTTATTATGACAGATCTGGCGGAATTTCTGCTGGTGTCATACTTGATAGATTTTCCGGTCGCGGAACAGTTATGTCGCTACACTAATAATTATACCTACCCAACGTATCTTTTACCCCATGCCAAAAGAAAGAAAATGGTTTATTCGGAATATAGAGAAGAATCAGTTTCACAGGAAATACTCGTACCTACCTTTCAAGTATTTCATTTGTGATATAGGATAGGCGGTAATTTCTGTTCTCATTTTTATATTTGCCTGTTCAAGATTTAGCTAGAGTAGGGCCAAAATAAGAATTCCGTTTTGAAGTTTCCTTAGCACTAACACGCAGGGTTCATTTTTCTTTGCGGATCATACGTTTGACAGCTGTCACAACGGACCTATTACGATGTTCACTCATCAACTATTAAACATGACAATTTTATGGGGTTTTATATTTAATATACAGGTGTAAGGGCCTGTGTACCGAAAACTGAAAGGGCGTGCTTAATCAACGAAACTGTAACTTTCCCAAAGAAACATATTTTGGGAAATGAAAAAAAAATTGAGCTCTCCATACAAACTGTTCGACCAGAGTGCGCAATTTATATGAATAGGTCAATTTTTTTTTTCATTTTCCAACATATGTTTCTTTGGGAAATTTGTTCAGTTTCGTTGACTGAGCACGCCCTTTCGGTTTTTCGGTACACCGTCCCTTACACCCTTTACAGAGTGAAACGAGACCACGAATCTGAACTAATTCCCTAAAAAACAAAACATTAAAAGGCAAAAAAGATTGTGAAGCAGTTAAACCCGTTTTTTTTCTTCATCATCATCATCATCATATCAGCCGAAAGACGTCCACTGCTGGACATAGGCCTCCCCTAAAGAACTCCATGACGACCGGTCCTGCGCTGCTCGCATCCAGCGGCTTCCCGCGACCTTGACCAGATCGTCGGTCCACCTTGTGGGGGGCCTGCCAACGCTTCGTCTTCCGGTACGTGGTCGCCACTCTAGAACCCTCACGCCCCATCGGCCATCGGTTCTTCTTGCGATGTGCCCTGCCCACTGCCACTTCAGTTTAGCGATTCTCAGGGCTATGTCAGTTACTTTAGTTCTTCTGCGGATCTCCTCATTTCTGATTCGATCTCGCAGAGAGACTCCGAGCATAGCCCTTTCCATCGCCCTTTGGGTGACTTTGAGCTTTCTGATAAGGCCCATCGTGAGCGGCCACGTCTCGGTGCCATATGTCATCACTGGCAACACACACTGGTCAAAGACTTTCGTCTTGAGACACTGCGGTATTTTGGACGTGAAGATATTGCGGAGCTTCCCGAACGCTGCCCATCCGAGTCGGATTCGACGAGTAACCTCTTTCTCTAAGTTGGATTTACCCAGCTGGACTGTTTGTCCCAGGTATACGTACTCATCAACAACTTCGAGCGTAGAGTCTCCAACTTTGAGTGGAGTGGGTACAACAAGGGCGTTAGACATAATTTTCGTCTTATCCATGTTCATTTTAAGACCCACTTGTTGTGAAACTCTACTGAGGTTATTGAGCATCGTGCCGAGATCTTCCAGGGTCTCAGCCATTACGACAATATCGTCGGCAAATCGAAGGTGGGTCATGTACTCGCCATTGATGTTGATGCCAAGTCCTTTCCAGTCCAGGAGTTTGAAGACATCTTCCAATGCAGCGGTGAACAGTTTAGGAGATATGACGTCTCCCTGTCTCACTCCTCGCTGCAATTGGATAGGCTTCGAGTCCTGGTCCTGAAGACGAACTGACATAGTGGCGTTTTTGTACAGGTCCTTCAACACTTCAATGTACCGATAGTCGACTTGGCACCTCTGGAGAGATCGTAGCACGGCCCACGTCTCGATCGAATCGAAGGCCTTCTCATAGTCCACAAACGCTAGGCAAAGTGGCTGGTTATACTCTTCGGTCTTCTGTATAACTTGCCGTAGCGTATGTATGTGGTCTATGGTACTGAAGCCTTTACGAAAACCGGCTTGTTCGGGAGGCTGGAAGTCGTCGAGCCTGCGCGCGAGACGGTTCGTAATGACTCTCGAGAACAGCTTATAGACATGGCTCAGAAGTGAGATGGGTCTGTAATTCTTCAGCAGGGTCTTATCACCCTTTTTGAAGAAGAGTACCACCACACTTCTGTGCCATGCCTGTGGCGTTTTCCCTTCGAGTATGACAGAATTAAACAGCTTCTGAAGAGCTTTAAGCACTGGCCTTCCGCCTGCTTTCAGAAGCTCAGCCGTAATTCCATCGTGCCCGGGTGCCTTGTTGTTTCTAAGCTGTCTGAGAGCCATTCTAATCTCGTACAAGCTGACGTCCGGGATATCTTCGGTATGGTGTCGGGTAAGTCTAGCTCTTGGATCGTTGGCCAGACTGCTAACGGGTGGGCCGGTTGATGTGTATAACTGCCCATAGAACTTCTCGACTTCCCTCAGTAGCTCAGGCTTGGACGATACGGTTCTGCCATCCTCGGTCTTCAGCCTCGTCAACTGGCTCTGTCCAATAGACAAATCTCTTGCGAACACTTTGGAGCCTTTGTTCCGCTCAATCGCTTCTTTAATACGGTTAGTATTAAATAGCCGAAGGTCGCGAGTCAGAGACTTAGAGATCTGTTTATTGAGCCGCCGATATTGAGAAGCATCTTCCGGAGACTGCAGAACCATTTCGCGTCTTTCTTCCATTAGCTTGAGGGTATGGTCAGAGATCTTTTTGGTTCTTTTAGTACGGTGGGGTCTAAAGTACTTTGACCCAATTGTATGGACAGTTTCCACGAACCCGTTATTGTAGTCGTCCACATCTACGCATTCACCAAGGCATTCAAAGCGGTTTTGCAGTTCGAGCTGAAAGCCGTCGGGGTTTTGGATATTGGTGGGTACTGGTCGGAGCGTAGACTTCATCAGTCGAGTTCTTTCCAGCTTTACGTTGATATTCAATGTGCCTCTTACCAACCGGTGATCGCTTCCGGTTTTAACCGCATTGATCACAGAGACATCATTGAATATTTGCTTCTTCGTCGACATGATAAAGTCAATCTCATTTTTTGTAGCACCATCGGGACTGATCCAGGTCCATTTTCGGTTTTCCGACTTTTTGAAGAAGGAATTCATCATAAAGAGTCCTTCTTTCTCCAAAAAGTCGGCTAACATGTGGCCTCTGGAATTCCGATATCCAACACCAAATTGCCCCACCCTCAGCTCACCATCGCCTCGCTTGCCTAATTTCGCGTTGAAGTCCCCCATGACAACGGTATAGTGGGTCTTAGGCGTATGTATGGCTTTAGATATATCCTCATACATAGCCTCGACTTCATCATCAGAGTGTGTCGATGTGGGGGCGTATACCTGTATGACTTTCAGCGAATACCTTTTGGTGATTCTGAGTATAAGGTACGCTACCCGCGACGACACACTCTCGATCATGACCACGTTGTTCACGAGAGACTTGTGGACCATAAACCCGACACCTCCCTGGGACAGTTGGTCGCCCTCCCGGAAATAGAGCAAGTTACCTGATTTTAGGATTATCGAGTCCTCCCCCTCTCTTCGGACTTCAGATAGACCCAAGATGTCCCAGTGTAACCTGCTCAATTCTTCTTCGAGTTCTGCAACCTTCTCGTCGGTCCGCAATGTGCGCGTGTTATAAGTTGCCAGGGCCAGAGGTCGTCGTTGTTGGTTGTTTTTTTTCTTATTTAGACCCATATTCCTTGGAAAAAGTTCTTCAGTTTCATGGTCTAATCTAAATCCAGTTGATAAATTTTTGATGAGATATATTTTAACTAACCTCAGCCCAACGAAAATCCTGTTGGAGAAAATAAAGTAGATGACGGGGTTGGCTGCAGAGTTGAGAGGAGCCAGACTCTGGATGAGCGAGGCGATGGCCACGTTGGATTGAGTGTCCGGGATGTACTGGTACACTTGCAGCAGGTCGAAGATCATGTATGGAGACCAGCACAGGACGAACACTGTGGGCAAAATGTTCAGGTTATTTTCCACTTTAATAATAAAGCGTTTGTGGTTTATCACGAACGTTCGGCAATGTTGGTCGTCATCAGAAACCAGGTGAGTGATCAGCCAGTGTTGAAATCTTTTTTTTTTTCTTTATTTACATTACTCATGTTGAATTCTTGATGCTCCTTCTAGGGGATGATTTAACGTCATTAATAGATTACCTATAAAAAAATATTTCTTAAAAAAAGTAGTTTTACCTCAAGATAAAGTGAAGCGCCTGGATTTTTTTACATGTACGGTCAACCGCTTGTCGGTAGAAACTTTTTCAACTCTATTACCAGGCCATAAGGTCCAAAAGTGTTCCTACCGATGTGCGGCCGTGTGTACAATAACCCCTTAGAAAAATCATTGTACTTTTTTACACCCTGTATATATATATTAGATAAGAAAACACGCAAACAAAGACGGGACTCTTACATAATTATATCTTCTTGGAACTACTGCATGCATGCTTCGGTATAAACAGACAGACAGAGGGACGTACAGACAGAGTTGGGCAATTGTATTCTATAACTGTTTCAAATTTCAAGTCGATAGCATGGGTGGTTGCAGAGAAGGTGTGAGAGACTTACATACCACCATATGGGTTCCGTTTCTACCATTTTGGTTTGAATCCCATCCCAGAAAATTAAGACGTGGGTTCGGTTCGGTTGGACGTGAGCCTGCGATTGTGATTTACCGATATTTTCATAAGAAGTTTATACCCATAAAGCGTTTCTGTGCTGTAAAAGACTGTTTAATTGAACTCAAAAATTTATTTCAGATATAAATCTATAGTAAACAAAAGAAAACGTAACCTAGAGTTAGTAAGCATAAAAATCACACACTTTAAATGTAAGCCTCAGGTCCTTGCTATTGGAAATTGAGTGATTTCTGTAAAGCAGTACCTAGGTATATACTGCAACCATTTTCTGAAAGAATATTTGTAGATATAGGTATATAAGGTCCTAATGAAATAGTGAACGTAAGTTAAGTATATTACTCAGACCATGAAACAGAACAACTTTCCACAAGAACCTTCCATAGAAACTGCATCAGCTGATAACGCATTTTGTATGGGAGGTCTTTGGTTTTTCGAATTTCGTTCGAACTATGTTCCATAGTAAAAGTTGTCTAGTTTCCTGGTCTAAACGACGCGCTTAAATTATGCTCACTATTCCATTATGACCCTATATTGTGTTGAAGTTTCTGACCAGCAGTTGACGTTTTAAGTCTACAATTAGAATTCAAGAAAAAGTAGGTAGGGTCATAATATCATTGGGTAGGGTATACATTAAATATTTGGTAGTAAACTGTACTTCAATGACAATCTTCAAATACCACAAGCAAATACTTATATGCTCAGTACTCTAGTAAACAGCTACCTACATTAAATAAATTAGTGAAATCATAAGCTTAAGTGTAATAACACACAAGTAAAATTCATTATGAGTTAATAATGAAATAATGAACCAAACTTTACACGGTAAAGTCGAATTTACTCTTGGAGCGTTCCTAAAGGTATTAACTCTGCAAGCCACGTAGTTTCGCAGCGGTATTTTTCATTAGACTATTTACATGAAATTGCGTTTATAACATCGTCTACGAAGCACTGAGCAAGCTTGAATTATTTGATAAAAACGTGCTCAACACTGAGAGAATTAGGTAGTTCACGCGAATATAAACCTTTTGCACGATAAAATTATGAACGCAAATGACTATAAATGAATCAGACTCTGAAATAAAATGTAGAAGACATAAAATTTAGCTTTCATTCAGTCACGGATTTAAATTCTGAATATTATGAACCTCAAATGAATTATATTAAAATAGCTGAACCATAAAAAAAGAATTCAGTTTCTCAGTAATTTTCGCTTGTTCGTTCAGCTTGTTAATAAAATATTCGCAGAAGTTATGAAGTTGACTATTAAAGCCGTTAAAAGGACTTATTTCATAGAAATATTTAAAATTAATATATTTTTTTATTTACCTTGTAATAATACCTATACTTGTAATGTAATGAAATTTCAAAGAACCCAACCGGCGCTTTTTCCTCCGTACCGAGAAAAACATGGTTATGTGGAGACCTCTTCAAGATATTACATGGCTAGGTACAAAAAAAGGCTACGTTCAATTAAGTCAGCGCTAGAAAATAGAATGTAATTCAACTTAGTTGCTTGCGCCGTAAGCAAGTTATCTTTAGATTTATAACGATTTTACACATTAATTGAGTTACGGTGTCACAGTGTCGAGGACAAGAATAACAATTATGTCCACTTAGTGTTAATGGTGCTATAGAATGTAAAGGTAAATGTGATTTTATCGGGCTTTTGCCTGATATAGTAACGAACTTATATTATGGGCCCAAGTTATTTGTTAGTAAAAAAAAAATACTTGTTAAAGCTTCATATTAAATATTCTCCCTCTTTTCTTGAAACTTACCGAGTATTAAACGAGATTTCCAAAATAGAAATCCCTGATCAAAGAAAGAGTGTTAAATATGCAAAATGAGGCTGAGTGGTCCTCAAAGGGATTTGTTAGTCCTCACTTCTGGGTAAGTTCGAAAATACGCCATATAATAGGTCTTTACTTATGAAATTGCTGAAATTTTCCTATATACAGATTAATGGATCATAATTCCTATAATTTTAATGCATTTTTTTTCTGTCGTGTTAATAAATATTAA
Source organism: Athrips mouffetella (assembly GCA_947532105.1). NCBI lineage: Eukaryota > Metazoa > Arthropoda > Insecta > Lepidoptera > Gelechiidae > Athrips > Athrips mouffetella. The sequence continues at coordinate 18,919,148 of OX383963.1, forward strand.
AATGATATAACATGTTAATCACACTAAAAACGCAATAATTCCTCTTTAATATTGTTCACTAACGATAAATAATATAACATTAAAAACGAGAATATAATTTGGCTTTTCGATTCAAATCTCGCTATATAAGCGTGAATTTTCATTGGGTTTGCTTCCGAAGCAACAAGCGAGAAAAAGCAAGATAAAAAGCAACTTTTCCGAAGGAAAAAAAATATTACTTACACAAAAAAATAATTTTTAAACTCTCCGTAGTTGTCACGTGATCGACAGATTTAAATGGGAGAGCAAAAATTTTATCGAGTAAAAAAAATATTTTCTTCGGGAAAGTTGCTTTGTTTTCATGAGCTTCGGGAGCAATCACGCTGCATACAATCTCCTTTTCTCACTCAATTCTCTTTTTCTCACTGTTTCTATATATAAGTTACTCTATGCTGTTTCTTGAGAAAAGTTGATTAGTTTTATGGTCTGAGTAAAAAACATTTTTGTTTTTTTGTTTTGAATAGGCGTGTATTCTTCCTAGAACTACGGTTAAGTCAAAATTTTATAGTTGTGTTTAATGGCCCAACAACGTATGTTTACGTAAACATGGTAACCCAATACGTTTGACTAATGCCCGGCGCGGTCTGTCTGTCTATCTATTTTCAGATATTTATTTAAATAATACGGTCAGCACAGCAAATGGATATAAAAGTGCCTGCCAAGAGCGTCTGCTGTAACGTCAACAGAAGTATTAAAGAATAAGAAGTTTATAAATTATATTACTTTTCTTTTTATTTCTTTTTTTGGAAACTTTGCTATGGCGTTATGTGATCGAAAATAAATCTTCTAATGTACTGCGATGTTTCTTATTGTTAACCTAAAATATCATTGTTGATAATAGCTGAAGTGACTGCGGCTCCAGCGCAGCGCCTCTAGGTGACAGACAGACACCACGTTAAAAAAAAATTACATAGCCGAGCAAAACACCAATGGGGTGAAAATGTTAGCCCGACTTCGCTGGTTCGGCCATGTTGAAAAGATAGAAGGGGATCGTGCGGTCAAAAGGATTATTATTTTTGAGGCAACTAACAAATGAAACGGCAACTAACAGTTTTTGCATCTAATAAATTAATCTGGCAGCGATTAAATATTTTAGCAACAATTATAATAGATGACCTTCAAAATGCAAGGATTTATAAAAACTAAATAATGGCTGATTCTTTAAGGTACCAAATATATTAACCCGGCGTCATTGTGGTGGGAAATTGTTACACGGGCGTTGAGGTGGGTTAGTATTACCCACATATATAATATATGATATTTCCATCGATGTTTCACATAACTTTAATTTGTGTTATTATAATAAATATTTGGAGTCTTATCTTGGGAAATGAAAAAAATAATAATGATTAAATATTTAATCATGCTAAACCAGATTTTACATTAACGCAAAAAAAAAATGTGGGAAAAATGAGATCCCTTAGGTTTTCATCAGTTTTCTATAAAAATGAACAATTTTTTTAGTTCTGAATGGCACGGTTATATATCTGAATAATATATCTATGAAAAAAAGTTTAATAAAGCAATTTGAATCTAGTTTGAAAATGCATGAATATATTTAAAGATTTTATATTTTTTTGTGCTGTCAAGGTCTCCGCAAGGTCTTTGCGAGGGGTATCAAGGGAACTTGGCCTTGGAACATGACCTTGGGAACATGACCTTGGAGCTTTAATTATAAATTCGCTTTACTTTATAATCAATTAATCTTACTTCCGCGTGCTTCCTAACATTTTTACAATGACTACTGCTTTTCTCTGAATGACCACTACCATCACAAAGCGGGGGGACGAGGGGGCGCAGCTCCCCAAAATGGAGGATTTGGGGGGCAGAGCCCCCCGCCATCAATAAAACAAACTCCAGACAGGACGACACATACACGGTAGGTTATGTTAGGTTCCCTTGTGACCCCTCGCAGACAGAAATAACCTACATTCAAGGGGATTTTAATGGAGTTTTAATTATAAACAATGAACTAAGAGGAACGCTCTGCTCGGCATAAATAAATAAATATTGCGGGTTGAATAAATAAAGACAATTATTGTACCTTTATACCTTTTACTCTTTCGCCATTGTAGGAAAATTTTAAGCCATATAATAAAAAGTCAAACAGTTTTTTATGCATGTCACTATTTGCTTTATTTAGAGCTCTTAAAATGTCGCACAAAGTATGTTTTTTATGACAATGTTCATATTTTTCACACCTTAGTTCACTTTATATACAACCTCATTTTATTATTTAAGAAAGCTTATTTTCTAGTTTTTATCCGCCGTTAAGTGTTCGCTTAACAATAAATTAAGTTGCCAAAACAAAAAATCGATGCCAGTTTAAATGAAAACAAAACTTACAACTGATTATAAAGCTGCCATTTTCTGCTTAAAATGATACTTCACTGTAGCTGCCAACCTATTATTTTTGCTACCTGCTTTAATATTTTTTGAAATCCTAATTCAGATTAATTTGTCGCCGCGTTAAATACATGCCCGGTCAAAAGAGCATAATAATATCTTAGACATCCTACGTATTGAAAGAGCTGGAAGTGCCCGTCTGGTCAGATTTGGCACAGAATAGAGACGAATGGCGTACTTTAATATCGGAGGCCAAGATCCACTTCGGGTCGCTGAGCCAGCGAAGTAAGTAAGTAAGTATCCTACGTATCGCTGGACCGACCAAGTCCAAAAGTTGGAGCTTAAAATAGTCAACTGGCAACAAGCCGCACACAAGAGAGCAGAAAAGCGACTCTTGAGTGTCGGATGCTAAGGTTCTCATCAGGTCGCTGAGCCAGCATAATATTTTTTTTTTTATATTGGTGACAATTCACACAGTCATCTGATCCCAAACTAGGCTAAGCCTGTACTATAGGTACCAGACACTGATATACATACATAAATAGATAAATAACACCCAGACACAGAACAAACACTCGTGATCATAAAACATATGTTTGCCCCGGGCAGGGATCGAACCAGCGGCCTACGGCGTAGAAGGCAGGCTCAATACCAACCACGCCAACGGGTCTGTCTAAATAAGTAGCTCTAACTCTAGTGCTTTTCTGATTTTTTAGTTTATTTTTCTTTGATTTTATTTATTTACAGAACATATTAAAAATATGCAAGTACAAAAAAAAATCTACTATCCAAACCGCTGCTGAGTCGGCTTTGTACAGTTAGTTCTTTTTTTACTAGCTCCAGCAAATATAATAAATTTTTAATTTAATTACAAGTATCAATCAATTCATAAATTTTATTACTGTTCGAATCAAATATAATTAATATTATTATTCAAATTGTATTAACATAGTATACTAACATAGAATAAGCTTTTACTAACATATTGTATGGACTCTATCTGAAATAAATAAATACAATATAATAAAATATGTCTTTCTCATTCATAAGTTAATCCCATCTATAGTTAAACAATTTTATATAATGTTTGCTTTTTATAATGTACTCAGATTTACTTACCGAAAACAATGACGAAGGTCATCTTGACGGTTTTGATCTTAGCCTTAGGTATGATGCCACGACTGCTCGCTCTCCTGCCTTCCAAATCGTCACTGTCTGGAAGCAAAAAAAAAACATTTAACGTAAATCTTAAAAATCATTCTCATCACTTTCTTTTTTTGTTGTGAAGTTGTAGGCCTCTCTTCTTCTCGCTACCCAAAAAAGACTAGAACTTGGTCAAAGTCACTGCATTTTAGTGGCTTTACAGAAGTCTACCAACTAGCAGCTAAAGGAGCCTGTTCACAGTGCACGCTGAGAGTGCACGTAGCACCTGTACAGTAGACATACTCTACCCTGTGTACAACCACGATTAATCACTGGTTTCTTTTGAGTAGCGTTGCGAAACTTGCGAACAAGCTGCCTTATATGAACTGCAGAAACTCTACCCTTCTATAAAACTTCCGAAGTGAAGCAAGTTTCATGGGACCTTTAAACTTAAAAAAAAAACGTCGCAATTATTTTTTTTGAAGTAACTATAAGATAATCAAAACCATTAAAGTGTTTACTGATCGTGCGAGACAAGATCGTGTCTCCCTCACACAGGGTCAGGAACAGGCTGGTAAAAATAGAAAGGGCAGTCAACTACCTATAGGTAGCTGAAAATGTTTCTTCCTGAAACATTGTCCTAGCCTTACTCCGTTTTTTCGATGACGAGAGTATCATAACATCCCATGAAACGTCCACTACAGGATAGGGAGCTCCGTCAAGAATTCTAGCTTTTGCTGGAAAAATGTGGAGGGGAAGTACTATAGTGACCTCGCTTGGTAGGGTTACGGCTGGCACCATGGACCGCGGTTGTAGGTGACCGCAGTAAGTATGATGTAAGATACAAAGGAGGATGCTGCTGCCCATCCTTCAGTTTATAACCCTTAGTCGCCTCTTACGACACCCACGGGTATGTATGGGTTGGTGCTATTCTTTGCCGGCACCACACGGATGACGAGAGTACTGGTACACAAATAATAAATAAATAAAATAAAAATAGTTTATTTCTCTCAAAACATACTTTTGACAAATAGCTAAGGCCAGGGTCAACCTATTAAGTTACAATCAAAGATTTCGAACCTCCTTGCTTCGCTCGGAATAGATACCTTGCAAATTTATTTTACTATGGGCTGACAGCTGCCAATATGTCCCGACATTAAATGTCACATCATCAATGATCCTTAGGAAATATTCAAAATAACCCGTCAAATCCATAGAACGACGCCAAACCTGTGTCAGGTGACACAAAGCGACTGCAATCTGATCTGCGCAACTCAGAAGATAAACTAGACCCAAAACTAAATAAGGCTATGCTAAATAAATGTTTTCTTTTCTTTTCTTACTTTCTAAGAAACATATCAGCAGCGGTGATAAAAAAAATCGGGATCTCCAAACAAACAGTCCCATTTTATTAATCGTGTTGATATTTTGCATAGAACAGCCGTTTGAATCAACTCAGATGCTATGTTTCAAGTATTTGCCAATCGATATATTATGTCTTGTGTATCTAAAACGTATCTAATCTACTATATAGGGTGACTTTCAATTAATTCTTGATAGAAAAAGGTATGAATGTACTCATGATACTGAACAACTTTCCCCAAGGAACATAGGTCGAAATACGAAAATCAAGTTTTGACCTCCCATGGAAAATGCATCAGCTGTAGCGCATTTTGTATGGGAGGTCAAATTTGGTTTTTCGTATTTCGACCTATGTTCCTTGGGAAAAGTTGTTCAGTATCATGAGTACATACAAATCTTTTGCTACAAGAACTAATTAAAAGTCACCCTATATGGTCCACAAAATTTTATTTGACTCTGATATCATTTTGAGTTTTTTTCTTTGTGTGTTAAAATATAAAGATGATGTTTTGTAAACATAAGCGGTGTCACGATTTAGACTGCTCATAATTTCAACCTAGATGCGAAGTGGCATTATGTACGTATAACTCGGTCCGCGATGTAACTTTTTAATCTTTATGTGCTATATTTTTTAATAAAACAGACAGCGTGGCGGTATCCAGGTACAGTTACACGCAATTAGAATAATACTCGTAAATGTGAAAATTGAATTAAGTTTAGACGGAGACAAAACATAACAAAAAGGGTACAACGACCCTGAAATACAATCTTTCCATGAAACTGAACCACTTTTCCATAGGAACTTTAAAAACTAACAAACAGGACTAATATAACTTTTTAAAATATTCTGCGACATTAAGGTCAAAGTACGTAAAGTTTACCTGATAGAAGTTTTGTTTTGGAGAATTTTTAGGGTTCTGTACGGGACCCGGTTTACTAAGGATATTTATAGGCCCTTAATGTAGGCTGCTTAAAATTTCACAGAATATGTGCTATTATGGCGGATTTTCCAATAATTAATAAAAAATGGTCCATGTGATGCCGACAAAGAATTCGCTACACAAACTCAAATGTAAGGAACTTAAAATTGGCCTAAGTATAAATAGTGATAGAGTAATTAAGTTATTATAAAAATATAATTATTTGGACACAAATAACGCAGTCAACATTTTTTTACTCGTCCCGTAAAATCATAACATAAAAATATTGTAATAATGTATTTAGAAATAACTAAATAGTGTACAAAAACATGGCCGAAGTTGCATAGTAATTTGAAAGGTCTCCTTTCTTTCACATATGAAATTCCGTAATACAAGTATTGTGTGGTAGTACGGGATTTAACGAATTTTTAGTAAGTCCAATTCGCTTTTTTTGGTATAAAAAAAAATCTGTTTTCTAGGTAGACTTGAGGCCAACTCAAATACTTAGCGGTTTTTATGTATACCTATACATATATACAACGTGTTAACGGAATAAGCGAAACTGAGAAAATAGTTTGTTCAGAATCGAGAGTGGAATCAATTTCAAGGGTGTTTGATAAGGGTAATTATTATTTTTTCATTATTAAAATTTTTGCCGCTTCTATTATAAATGTTTCTGTGGATACGCGCGCTAGCGGCGCGGGAAGTGGGCGTGGCGTGCGCATGGTGCGTGGACGAGAACAACGATGGAACTAGAACAATTATGAAACTTTTTTAAAGATTTTTTTTACAGGAATAGTTTTATTTTAATAAAAATCAGTTGGGGTGTATGAGGGTTTCGCTTATTCCATTAACACGTAATAAGGAGTAATAAAAAGATAATAATTATACAACGGTATATTATCTTTTTATTGCTCCTTATTCACGATCTGACTGGATTCTGTCAAACCTTTGTCAAGCTTACAAAGGCAGGCTTTTATTGTGTCGGGTTATTCTTTTACACGTGATCAGTTAACTAACCTTGACAAACATGTTACAATTATACAGGGTGTAAATGCAAAAGCGTGCATCAGCTGAACAGTGTGCTCAGACCAAGAAACTAATCAACATTTTCCAAATAAAAACTTGGTCGAAATTGGAGATCGGGGTCTATTGAAAGTTTTTATGGAGATGACCCATGTTTCTTTGGAAAATATGTTCGTTTTCGTGGTTTGAGCAAACCCGTGAGCTGTCGCACGCTTTTGCATTTACACCCAGTATGTTCTTTGCCTTTACATCAACCCATGGATAGGACAAATGGCAGTTCCGCTCTAATCGATCCATCACCCGCATTCATGAGCTCCGTCGCGTCGCGATACAAGCCATTCATTATATGGCCAATTCGTTGCTGTGTTTGTCTGTTGTGGGTCGGTGTTTTCGCACCACAACCTTTTATTGTGATGGTGTGAATGATAATGATATTCTTCATCATTATGATAACAGTTAAACGGTATCTTACCACAAAATGGGGTTTGTAAAAGCTTTCGCTAATTCGACGCTGTTGCATGCGCCATGAGCGTAGAAATTCAAACTACCACTTCAGTTACCCTTAAAACAAGAAACCAAAAACTTTACCTGCATAGGTATTTACTTAGTAAACATTATAATATTTTAATTTCACGAATATTTTCTTTTATAACTTTCTATTGCAAGCCACTTCACTTCCTTGGTTGTTATGCTTTTTTAATTCCACGATAGATATATTTTTATAGAAATTTATTCAGCCGCTAAAGACGACAGAAATTGATTTCCATACTTATTTGGTCTCCCACTGCTCGCATTTCTTTAACCAGTACAATGGCTATTTCGATTTATGTCGAACAAGGTTGTTAAAATAATTATCGAATTTCCAAGCATGTTTGAGAATATGGTATTTTAATGCTTCGCCAAATCAGTAATTGAATTTGTATGAGACGAAGATAATTTTTCCTCGTTATTGTATAGTTTCATGTTAGTAAAATAAAAGAAATTGGCCAGGGATCCAAAAATAACCCAGTATAAGTCAATGGTATGAACTTAATGTAGGTAGGTATGTATGTACACACGGCCGCACATCGGTAGAAACACTTTTGGACCTTATGGCGTGGTAATAGAGTTGAAAAAGTTCCTACCGACAAGCGGTTGACCGTACTAATGAAGGTAGTCACCATTTTGTAAGCCGTACATTCAAACCTGGATATATCAGCTGATGCCTCCCGCTTTCAAAGAGCGAGCCTTTGTATTACGACCATATTTCTGGTCATCAATTTGCGTCTAGTCACTATTTTTTCTTTCAAAGGGATATTGTGCGCTTATTTTTTGTTGTTTCTGAAGAAGCTATTTCCGATTCGGTAGATATTTACACAGATTGTTTCTGAGATTGCTTTCAGCTTCATGAAAATTATGTTGATAAGATCCAAAAGGGATCTTGGCAGTAGCTTGATCAAAGAACTAAAATAAAGCCTACAGATTTCAATCAAAGTTATCAAGTCTTAATAAATAAATTAGCCCTATGTTTATTTTCGTAAAATTTTCCTAAGCCGTGCAACGAGTGCCCGAGTGTTATTAGTTTATAGTACAGTATTAGTAAAATATTGTAAACGTTTAAGAGAATTAGGAAAAAGGCCATGAACCACAATAATATAAATATTCGACAATTACATAATTATTTTTTAAATATAAATTATTTGTAAAAAAAATTAACTGTTGTTTTTGAATTATTTATTTACTCAGACATTTTTTTCAGAATGTTATTTTCCGTAATAAATAAAAAATCAAAATGTTCTTAATTCATTTTAGGATATTAAAAATCTTTTTAGGCGATTATACTCCTCAAATTAAAAGCTACGCAATCCCCAATGCAAATATCGACCTTATTATTAAGAAAATGGCGTTTACATAAGTGCTCTTCAACGTGGCTGTTACGACCGACGATGACACGGAATGTTGGCAAAAATGAGGAAAAACTCACTTTTTCGTATGAAATATAACAGATTTTAAAAAATCGTTTGTTGTATTTAAAGAATAAGGGTTTTTCAATGTATTAATGTAAAAATATTTCCAAATAATACAGCGCTTTAGGAACAGTAGGGAATTCAGAAAAATCGATGTACCGTAATTATTTTGTTAAATATAGAATACGAAAGATATAAAACAAAAACCGGTCAAGTGCGAGTCAGACTCGCGCACGAGGGTTCCAATACACCTATAGTATTTTTGGAAGCAATAAAGTCCATTTTTAGAACCGCAAAACTAAATTTGTTTGTAAAGGTTTTTTGCAGATTTCTAAAAAAGTGTACAATTTAGAAAGATCAGTTTATTTTTGCTGTAATATATAAAATAATAAAAATAAAAATAAAATAATTTATTTAACAGGCACAAGTCCCAAAAATATACAATTAAATAATTAAGAGTACGAAATTCCACTCTTTGGCCTTGCGCATTATAAAAGATGGTTCAAAGCGCTTTGTGCGAATGTGTGGAATATCAACCAAGTGTGGGTGATATCCTGCGGTGCGTCTGGACTGCCGATATGGTTGAAAGGGGATGGAGGAAAAAGCTCAAGGAGCTCTTGAGCACACTTTCCGAAGTACAATCTGTAAAACACCAACATACATGTAACCTTGTGACGATGGGCCAGACTGTGAAACTTGGTTTTCACCAACATCTCATCACCAACGAGCTTCTTGGCTCTGCGATCTATTTTTTTTTCTTTTTTTTACGTCCATGATACGTGATAATGATATAAATGATTTATTGTACAAAAATAAAGTAGATACAATGCCTTATGCAAACAGGTATTAAAAACTTGTACAAAAATGTCTATATCTAGATGTTCGGAAAATCAGATCCCTAAACTAAGTTAAAAACCTGTGTTTTAGGGACTTTGATGTTCCTCCGCAAACGGATTGAGGTACTTCTATTACAGTGATGCATGTATCATCTTAATAAAAGAAAGAATATAAAATAATTTTCGAAACTGAGCAGCATCAAGAAACAACAATGATAAAGCTATATTACATCTATGTTTAGAGCACTATGCGGTTGAGTGCACCTAAATATACAGCCTAATATTAAAGGCAAATACCCAGAGCGTACAAAATATCGAAAATATAATGGAAACATTTGGCACAACAATAAAGATTTAAAAGAAAGAATATAAAAGAGATTAAAAAAAAAATGCAAGTGGAAATTTAAGTTACTGTTTGAAGCAGTTTTTCTGTCTCATCGTATGACATACCTTGTAGCCAATTCCGCAGTTTATGTTTAACTTCGTACTTTGTGAGCGAGTGAAAGTTTAAGATTTTATTTATTTTATTATACAAACGCGAACTAAGGGAGTCAAACTGTCGGCGCGCAAACTCAGTCCGTGTTGATACAGGCAAACAAGCCTGGTAAGCCCTGCGCTTCGTCGGGGGGCTGCTGTCTAATGGAGTCATGGAGTGCCGCCTTAAAATTGACCGATGTATATAAAGTTGTCTTATGGTAAGGACTTGGGACAGTGAGTAAATTTGCGTTGTGGAAAAGTCGCGTCTTTTAAAGTACATGACTTTTAGTACGGCGCGTTGTGCTCGCTCTACATTTAACATCATTGTTTTATAGGTTCCACCCCAAGCTGGGATGCAATATGCGATGATTGATTCGCAGAGGCTTAGGTACACATTCATCAATGTATCTTGGTCAGCAGTGTGTCTTAGTTCTTTAAAGATGTATATAAGCCTTCTCAACCGAGTACAAAGTGCGTTTATGTGCGAGCTCCAATCTAGCTTGTCATCAACTATAACACCCAGATATTTCACAGACGAGGCGACTAATAGAGGGAAACAAGAACAATTTGTATAATTTGTAATATATATAAACTTCTATCGACTGTAATTAATTCAGATTTTTCCTTTCACAGACTTCGGAGATAAGGTATTTTTTTTGTCATTTTTCATCACAACTTGAAAACTAAGCGTCGTAAAAAATACAAAAATATATTTTAGAATGTACAACTCGATCTAGTAGCAACAATTTTAAATTTTGCCCCCCCTATTTGGGCCCCCTTTACAGTAATAATCATATATTTGTTTAATTCTTCCATGTGCAATTAAATTGGGCAACCACATTCTAAAATTATTCCGAATTTCAAATCGATAGCATGAGTGGTTGCTGAGATATAGAGGTGCGGCAGACAGACAGACAGACAAAGTCGCCCCATAAGGGTTCATTTTGGTATCTGTGCCCTAAAAATCCTATCGGCCCCGTGTGGTGCCGGCAAAGAATAGTACCAACCCATACATACCCGTGGGTGTCGTAAGAGGCGACTAAGGGTTAACTGGAGGATGGGCAGCAGCATCCTCCTTTATATCTTACATCTTACTTACGGTCCATGGTGCCAGCCGTAACGCTAACAAGCGAGGTGACTATGGTACTTCCCCTTCACATTTTTCCAGCAAAAGCTAGAATTCTGGAGGGAGCTCCCTGTCTTGTAGTGGACGTTTTATGGGATGTTATGATGATGATGACCCTAAAAACGAATGTACCAAATGTAATCCTTGAACTGATGTTTCACATATTTTTTTCAACTTTTGTTGAACAGCTATGAATGAGGAGTAGGCTTTACAAAATGCCCATTTTAGGAGTATATTCCCCTTTATGACGTCAGTTACATTTACATCGCTTCACAAACAAAGTGGCGCTATGTGCCAAAAAACATAAGCGTCTTAAAAGCCCACGCGTTCTTTTAAAAATGTTTGATGTACAGGGTTGGTAGATACAATAAACATAAGTCAGTTTGGATTAGCCTGTTAGAACCGTAGTCTAATCCCATGGATTTTCCTATTCTAAGTTATCTGTCATTTATTTTTGCTTGAAAACAGTTTTGTATTTATCAAATTTTTAATATCAGTGGGTACCTTATTATTATAGAAGCGTTTAAAGATAAGATAAGATTTACTTATCTTGTAAACACGAGTTACAAGAGAAGCACGTTCATACACTTGTTTCTTGTGTTGACACTGTGCCTGTCAATATTTTTGTCAAAAATGTTTATATTTCTTTTGACATACATTACTTACATTCTCATAAATGTATTGTGACACACAAGTCAAAATGTAATGTTGATCTCTTTAAATTTATTTCTTAGAGACTCTCTAGGCTATATTTTGTAAATCGCACGAACAGCTCGCTTTTGTAGTATAAAAATGCTGATTGCATCCGCAGCATGACCCCATAATAACAGGACATATGACATGAGACTATAGAAATAACTGAAATAGACTAACCCTGCGGTGTCTACAACCGTCAAAGCTCTTATTTTTTTCACTGCGTATGCAGCAGTCTGTTTGATAATTATTTATATGCGGTCCCCATTGTACCTTGTTATCTCGAGTAATCCCAAGGAACACAGTATATTCCACAAGACTCAATGTTTCATATTTTACTAATAGGTTCGTTGCAACTTGCCTTACACTAGGCAAAACAAATTTAACACACTTAGTTTTCTTCTCGTTAAAAAGCAGATTATTTACTGTAAACCACTCAACTACTTATATCAGAAATAATAAATAAATAAATATTGAGGAGCAATTCACAAAAAGTCATCTTTTCCCAAACTAGGCAAAACCTGTACTTAACTTAGGGTACCAAAGACTGATATACATACATAAATAGATGAATAACAACCAGACACAGAACAAACACTTGTGCTTATCACATAAATGTTTGCCCTGAGCGGGGATCGGACCCGAATAGCATGATGAATGAAATAAACGCAGCTTACTACTTAGTAAGGAAATTATAAAGGGTTAATTTTTATTTATTTATTCTTGAATCACTTTATGATGTAAGTTAAACTATATCGCTTCTCAAACAAAATGGCGCCATAGAAAAAAAAGAAGCGACAACAAAAACCCACTGGTTCTTTACGTCTAACAATTTTATGTAAAAGTGAAACTAAAGCAACACTTTTATAGCTTAGGCTACCATACCACGTACCCATCGACGTGTGGAAAGGTCAAAATCCTCGGTAAACCTAGGCTCAAGAAATTGAAAAACTTTAACAGCCGGAAACTCGAGAAATGAGAAAACTTCGCGCAAAGTGCTTTCTTGCTGTCCATCATACTAAACAACTTCTATTGAACTAAAATTGTTTTAGTGAAAGGCGAAGTAATGTTTTAACAGAAAATTAAATTTAATATTTCCAAATTGCCATTCTGGAGCAGTCGAATTCAAGCAGCAGAACTCCTGCCGATCTCCGAAAAATATAAAAAACTGGATCTTTTCAAGATCAGTGTGAACAGACATTATCTAGGTTGCTACATCTTCGACCCCATGATTACTTGCCACTAGGTTAAATCGGGAAAAAATGCTAACATGTTTCACATAAAAAATCTTACGTGAACCCAAGCGAAACAAGAAACCACAAGAACTGAACAAGCTAGCTAATGAATTTGATTCAATCTTTTGATTAGGTCTTTACACAATACTTATTGAATGTGATGCAGAATACAATGCAATAGAGGGAGTGTACACCCTTTTGTATTAACCTGATCGAAAAACTATATTTTATTATTTTTCTGCCATTTAAAAAGCTGCTATACCTTCCCAAAAATTGCTGACACTTTCTGTTTTGTTGAAAAATAAAATTGCTAACTGTCAGAAATAGCAACTACTTAATCCCGCAACTAACGATCAATAATAGTTTTTATGTACCTACCTATAGCTTTTATTTAAATTCTGTGTATTTTATCATTGTTACTCAAACATGGCTAAGAACTACTTATTTCAAGTCTTAAATAAAACTGGGGAAAGAACGTGAAACTCTCTGAGAGTATGAATTTTTAATCGCAGTTTTAAAATAAGAATATTATTTTGTTTACTTACATTGTCTGCTAGCAGTGGCTCTCTTGCCCAGCACTCGTCTGCTCTTCTGCCGAATGGTGACCACGATGACACCGTAACACGCGGATATGGTCACTGCGGGCATCACGAACAGGGAGACGAAGATGCTGGTCATCCAAATGCGCCACTCGACGTTTTCTAGCCGTGCCCAGCATTGGGTCAGGTGGGAGCCAGGAACGGTGCCTTTCATAGGAAGTAAAATATGAAATTATACTGGGTTGTTTTAGGAACTTTAGCCAAAGATATTTGAATCTGAACCTAAATATGAACAACTTTCCCAAAGAAACGTGGGTTGGAAATAGAGACGTATTTTACCTTCCCATGTTTTTCGGTTTTGTGTTTAGAGTATGTAAAATCATAGTAAAATAAAAAAATTGCCTTTATTGTAGTAAAGTATTGTCCATACGATATATTTCAAACCAACTCTAAAAACATCAGCTTAACTTTGCGCCGTAAATCGAAAATAAATAATGTTACAGGAAAATAAGATAAAATTTATTTCAGTAAAACTTAATCCAGGATTAAGGCTGTATAAATCCATTGATGCTTGACACAAATTATTCGTCCATGACACAAGGCATCTTATTCTACCAAGGAGTTTATTCTACCTATTCCGAAGACGCAGTGCCGAGTTGATATTCATTAAACATAAGTTTTCAGGCGGTTTTTTGCTTACCTTCTACTTCCCTCTTATCGAATAGTATGAGCATTGGCACGCAGAACAAAAAGCTAATGAACCACGCGGCTACTATCAAAGCCCTCGCTCTCCGCCCTGCAAAAAAATACTATTATGATATCACGTAATATGTAGGTCATCACATCACTGTTCTACAAAAAGGTATTCATCAAACACATCACGAAAGCAAACACGACTCGTGGGTTCCAACCCTTTTTATATTAATTGATCCATTATTTTTTTTCTTTTTAAAATTCTGTTATACTTACAGCTCCCAGTGAAGTTCATGGGATGGGTAATGGCGTCGCAGCGATCCACACTCAGTGCCACAAGAACGTATGTTGATGAATATGTAACTACACCCTACAACAAGACAGAAAAACATTGTACTTTGTAATTTTAAACTTTTTTCTTGTCCATTTATTTTATAAACGAGATTTAATAAAGAAAAGTAGGTATGAAAAAATATACTAAATATAATTTTCAAGTTTTAGTCATTAATTTATTTTAGTCACTTTACGAGAACTATTATTTTTTTTTTAATTAATCGCAGATCTGGACCCGCGAATTTATACGAAGCCGTTTTAAATATTTTCCTTCATTTCTTTCTCTCTTCCTAGCTTTACTGACAAATCAAAATATTGTTCATTATCTAAAGATTTTAAGTTTTGGTTAATATTATTACCCATCCATGTTATTATTGATATATTTGCGTTAGTTCACGTAAATCATCAACCAATATTAATTAATGAAATAACGGATCACCCTGTAGAACATATGGGAGAAAATATTTATGTAATCTGTAATACGCTTCCACTGCTTATCAAGGAAAACATGCTCATATTAATCAAACAATATTTAGCCTGATAATTCCTAAACTGTTTCATTTAGGAAATATTCCTCGACAAATTCCGAATGCTTCGAATCCCAACAATGTTCGACGTTTATTACATTGTTCTTTTCGGCTTTGGCACGCCTCCTATTGGATTACTTCTGATTCTGTTTTCACCAACGGACCGTAATAATGTCGTATTATCGCACGAGTTTACCGGGAAAATATCAAAATTGTGAATAGCTGACCGAGTTTCTGGAGAAACTGCCGCAGTCACCTTGTACGACGTTAAGTCGCTATGGACTTGTGGGCTACTCTAAAGAGTCGACAACAAAAACGACATTGCTACAATATTATTTCAAAACGGACAAATTCAAAACTTCGTTTACTTACAAGATAATATTATCGGAATATACAAAACATCCGACCAATATTAATAATTATTTTAATTTAAGTGAAATTGACTGTTTCAATATTCAATGGATGTCGTTTTGAGCTTAAAAAAACCATTTGAATACCCTAAGCAATAGGTAATTTTGATAACAACATTCTGACCTGTGATTCTGACTATAAGGGTAAAGGATTGTTTAGAAATAAACAACAAATTTCTCGAGTAGTAGAAGAAAAGTTGATATTTTTAGTACCCATAATAAGCCCCTGATAAGTTTAATATTATAATAAATACCTAAAGCGAGAGTCAATATTTAGCGTACATTCATAGACCCGAGTAGATGAGTTTCTTATTGAAAGTCGAACAATAATCCTAGTTCTTTGACACTTCGGTGGTATAAGTTATTGCAACCTGTATCAAGAAGTACGCAGACTGTCTAAGACTCAAGTCATAACTTTCTATTAGTTTTGCACAGTTTTCCTAGCAACTCTTCCAAGACTTATGTCAAGAAATCATTATTTAATTCACGACTATTGTTGTTTGTGTCTATCACGAAATAAATTACTGTTATATGTGACGTGGGCCAATCGTTGAACTGGGCCGATCGAGATTTGCTTGGGCACATCACGATGTGCCAGCATTTCGTGATCTGGCCAATTATTTCATGATATGCCCAATATTGCCCAATATAAAATTGGGCAGATCGATGAGAGCAACCTATTTGTCGATTTGGCCTACTAGTCACTAAGCCACATCAAGTGTGGCTGGGCGCATCGAGATATGGCTGGGTGCATCGTAATGTAGTTCCGTGACGCTGCGCTTGTGGCGCTGTTTGCGCTCTGTTAGCCGAGTTTTAGGTTAGGTTAGGTTATATTATCTAGTAAAATTGTGGCGCTGTTGGCACTCTGTTAGCTATGTGTTAGGTTAGTTAGGTTAGGTTTTATTATCTAGTAATATAATTATTATCTAAATTTTATTTTATTTGCTTGGACTTTGGTCACCCTACAGAATTGATTTGCCCTAGTATGGCCGGGCAAATCGTCAAACGTTATGCTTTGAACGATATGGCGGGTATTAGATAGGCAAATTAAGAAATGCCGGCGGATCGTGATGTGCCTAGGCAGATCTCGATCGGCCCAATTTAACGATCGGCCCAATTTAACGATCGGCTTACGATATATGCATTTACAACGAAGAACCTGATGTACCAAACCGAGAAAATTTTCTTTATAACGGAGCTGCACCACCTCGCCTGTTTTGTGTGATGTGCGCTCGCGTAGGTAGTCGAATATTCCTCTTATTCCAATATTTCTATGGAATACAAATAATTTATAGCTAATATATTGGTTTATCTACACTCATTTCGTAATCTTTGAATTATGATTCAAAAAGTTGATACATAAGGCTGAATATTACGCAGAGTATGTATAAAAAATTAAAAAGTTACCATTACGTAACGATTTTTGTATGAAAATTTTGCAAAGGTGTTACGTAATTTAACTTATTTAGCATATAATATGGTATTAAAACACTCGTTTTGTACTATTATCACACTCGGCTACGCCTCGTGTGATAAACCAAAACTCGTGTTTTAATAACCTGTTTTATATGACAGTTGCATAAACTACTATTTGTGATTAAATTTTGGTAGTATCTTCCTATCTAGCTACAAGGATCTTGTAACATTATAATAACCCACTGGCTTGTGACGTCTTGATTTTTTCATTATTTTACGTTGTTTATGTAACTTCAAAGAGTTAGTTTTTCATCAACCATTTTTTCTGAAATAGTATTTCACTTTATACTTGTCATAGAAAACAGCATTACTAGTTAACTGAATTACACATTAAATGAAATGAAAATCATTATACACACATACCTGTAAATATTTCACAACTTTACAAGTTATGGCATCAGCAAACCATGTAATGGTTATCCGATGTATTAAATCTGGTAACACGCTTATTAATCCAACGAGGAGATCTGTAAAAAAAACGAACAATTAAGACAATCTGTCTTTTTTACTTTCGAGCGGAGCGAGAAAGGTGTATTCGTAAAAAAAGATTTTCTAATTTTCTCAAAAATGTGTTCTATATCACTTATACATCATAAAAAACAAGTCTCCCAAAAAGTCCGTCCGTCGGTCGGTCGGTCGGTCGGTCCGTCAGTCCATCGGTCAGTCCGTCAGTCAGTCAAAATTGGTTCCATTGAGTTTATTAAAATTTTCTATAATATTACTCCTGGATTGGTTGTCTACCTGACTGGATATTCTTTATGATTTTTTTCAATAATATTTAGTACACAGGGTGTACCAAAAACTGAAAGGGCTTGCTCAGTAGACCAAACTGAACAATTATCCATAAGGAACATGTGTAGGGAAATTAAAAAAATGTGCATGCAAGTATCCTACGGTAGTATCCATTGATCTGTGAAAATTCATATAAAGGGTGTTCCAGTACTTCCAAAAGTTAAACATGTGATTTACTCGAAATCGTTTGAAGTTTGTTCGTTTTAATGTTCCACTATTTGAATTCTGAATTGATCTGTATATTTCGTTTTAACATTTTTTTTGGAAAAACGTAAATTTAATTAAAAAAAAAAAAGTTTGTATTTCCATACTATGTGTATGGCATTACAAATTTAAGTTTGCGGTTGATAGTTTTTCCTTGAGTATTGCGAGAAAGTAAGTGCAGTGCTGCTGTACCATTTATTGTAAAATAATATGGGTAAGTCCACCCTATAGAGAACAAGACGAGTATATTCGGTTATGGTTAAGTCAGATGGTGCAACCCTCACCCTTACAACAAAATGCGTCAGTAGCAGAAAGCATTTTTAAATTAAATGTTTTTAAAAATAATATTGCGGACACATTCTGTATTGTTGCAAAGTGACAGCAAAAGATTTAAAGAAGTCAAAGTCAAAATCGTTTATTCATTGTTGGATATTAAAATTTCTTAATGACGTCAGCTAAACTACATCGCTTCACAAACAATGATTAGATTAGATTAGATTAGATTTTATTATCTCACGTTATCAATTTCAAATTTACAAAAATTGTCTATATGTCCGAGCATAACGTGATCGTCAAAAATACATTACACAATGAAAAAGGAAAATTCAAAAAATGTCAAAGATAGAAAATAATGTAATGACAATGTGGACAAGGACAATGTGGCGCCATAGTGGAAAAAAAAGAAGCGACAATAAATAAAGCTTTCTACAACTGGCTGTGGTTAGTCGTAAATAAACTCTGTTTTATTGATGTGAGTTTAAACAGCGTGAATTTTCATGAGTTTCGATCCCGAAGCCCAGTGACTGTACTCATGATAACAAGTAACTTTCCCAAAGAAAAAAAATATGCAATTTTTCACGAGTAGAATGACTGGGCTTCGGTATCAAAACTAATTAAATTCACGCTATAGAGATAGTAAGGCAATCATAGATATCAGAAAGAAATCTTGCAGTGGGCTCTTTGACTTCTTATTATCCGACTTCCCCAAAATAGGAGGGTAATGTTTTTCGAGTGTATGTATGTATGTATGTATGTATGTATGTATGTATGTATGTATGTATGTATGTCGATCACTTTGTCGCGCTCTGCAGACTAAAGGGCTTGATAGATTTCATCATGTGAGGTGTCGTTAGATTTGTAGAAAAATAAAATAAAAAAACTTAAATTAATAAAACAAAATATAAATAATAACAATATTTCAAATAACAAAATACCTGACTATGAAGAAAAATATGAACTGAAAAGAAAAAAAACAAGTTCTAAAAATTTCATGAGGACAAACCGGGGCAGACTAAAATTATGTGTTTGGAGGTGGTTTTTCAAAATCAAATATATTTTGTAGTTTTTGTTTGTCCCCGCCTGCAGTACCTCATGAAATTTTTAGAACTTGTTTTTTGGTTATTTATTTTTTTCGTTTTCATGCATTTAGCCACCATTTAGCTGGCATCTTATAAACGAGAGAAATTGCTCATTTATTTTTATTATTATCATATTTTTCAGAGGCTTATCACTGATCTAGATCTTTTGAAGGACGTACAATATAACGTTTGTTCTAGTTGCTCTTCCTGTCACAATTTTAAAGATAAAAATCTTTTGGCAGAAATTCTAGTTAAGTCTGTCTTTTGTATGTCTTCTGATACTCATTTTTATTTATTCTTTGATCTCTACAAATGATTCAAATTTCGCTTAAGCTAGAGAACTTGCATCAAAGGCAACTTGAAATTAATTTCTTTTTGGAAAGCAGATTTATGATTTTCCATCCAATTACGAGAGAAAAAAGTCTTAACCATAATTAATTGAAATCGGTATTTGCTAATATAAACAAATTTCAAACTTAATTTATATACTAATTTTCGATTCTATTCTTTTTTATTCTATTTAAAAATTGTTTTATTTTTGGCGTCATATCACATATGTAATAAAAATAACTGTCGGTATAAAGAAACTTTTTTTGGGCCTATTGACAAGTGGATTTATATTTTCGATAACGCTAGTAGAATAGAATTAAATCCAGTCAAGTGCGAGTCAGACTCGCGCGCCGAGGTTTCCGATATACTTTTTGTATTTTTGGAAGCAATACAGTCCATTTTAGGACCGCAAAACTAAATTTGTTTGTAAAGGTTATATGCAGATTTAAAAAAAAAACTGTGCTACTCAGAAAGATGGTTTTATTTTTGCTGTAATGTTTACATAAACTTATGTCAACTCTTATGTTTTTCTTTCACAAACTTCGGAGATAAGGGGGGGGAATGGTATTTTTTTTTGAAATTTTTCATCATAACTTGAAAACGAAGAGACCTAAAAATATACAAAAATATATTTTAAAATGTACAAGTAAAGCCCTTTCATATGATACCCCACTCAATCTAGTAGCGACAATTTGAAATTTGTCCCTCCCTATTTTGGCCCCTTTTACGAGTACATTAATAATCATATTTTTCTCAAAATTCTTTTATATGCAATTAAATTAAAATTAAATTAAATTAAAATTAAATTTTTTATTTATTTCAATGGATTTGTACATCAGCAAAGTAAACTTAAGCAGTACAGTGGTTATTACACAAGTGGTGTACAAATTAATTGCTAAACCCTGATTCCCAAGCTAAGCGAAAGCCTGTATTTTGAGAGTCAGTGTTCTACTAGGAGCTATTGAATGTAGTGTAATTAACCAGTAACAGCAATTTATTTGAGTAGAGTAATACTAGGATACAGACTATAAACAAACATTGTCAAACAATATGTATTAGGGTAATTTGAAAGTGCATGTGTGAATGTGTGTGTAAGTGTGTGTGAATGCGTGTGTAAGTGTGTGAGTATGGGTGTGTAAGAGTGTGTGTATGGAGAATAAATTATTAATATTGATTACAATTTGGTAAAAGCCTTTCAGTGTCATCATAACTGAGATTTTGGAGCCAAATAGACAATTTCTTTTTAACCTCGAACTTATTAGACTTACAAATATTTAGAACTTTGTTAATAGTATTGTAAATAATGCAACTACAGATATAAAATTGTCGAACCGAGAATTTGGTTCTGTGAGACGGAACGGGACAAATAATGTGTCTTTTTCTTTTAGAGGGGTCAGGTAGTGGCACATGAGGATGTATACGTAAAATAGCACGGAGCACAAATTGGGCAACTATATTCTAAAACTACTCCAAATTTCAAGTCGAGAGCAAGAGTGGTTGCTGAGATATAGAGGTGTGACAGATAGACAGACAGAAGTCGAAGTCGCACCATAAGGGTTCCTCTTTTTACCATTTTGGTATCGGAACCCTAAAAATGTATGAGATTGACATAAGCTAACGAAATGTTGCGTGACAGCTAATGTCAATCCCATAGATATTTATTCTATTCTACTAGCGTTTACGACTATAGAAAGCCACTTGTCTACGTACCTTGTTATTTTTTTAAAAACATAAATAAGAAAAGAATAATATTTGGCGCCAGCCGGGCTTGCACATGTGGCTAATACGGTAGCCGAAGGACGCAGGTTCTCTTTATCTTTTTAAAACAAAAAGAGTGATAAGTATTATTATGATAGATACAGAAGGCGAGATAGATTTGAAAAACATATTGGACTTGGTGAGATTTGATATGTGAAAGAAAGAACTAAATGCTGAGATATCGGCTATAAGGCTTAATATGAGACCATAAAGAGTTTGTTTTCTATGTTTGATTTTTACATTCGAGCGGAGCCAGTATTTGTGTAAAAAAAAGATTTTTAAATTTTTTTTAATAATGAGTTTCATACATAGCCGTAGCAAGAATTTGGCCGAATAACGGCTCCAACGATTTTTATGAAAATTTGCATGACCGACAGTATCAATTGGTTTGTGTGGTTTCATGAAGGGGTGTTCCAGTACTACCAAAACGTAAACATGTGATTTTTGGTCCCATTGAGTTTATTTTAATGTTTTATATTTTAACTCTGGATTGGTTATCTACCTGACGGGTGTACCTAAAACTGAAAGAGCTTTTACACACTATATGTGCTTTTACGTGTAAAATGAGACATCAAAGAATAGTGTGTTTATGTTTAGTACTTTCTGTGTGCTATTTTGTAGTGTTTTGTGTTTTTACCTTTGGTTTAACGTCACCGGAATTTAAGTTTCTATTTTAAACTTTAAGTACGTACAACTGTTTATTAAAAAAATTAATTACCTAGCTAACTAATTGGTATAGTCAAGAGCACGTCTAGCATGATACATTGGACTTGGAACCTTTAATATAACAGCCGTAGGAACCAAAGTCGCTCTGCGAGTGGCAAGCTTAACCTGCTCTTGATTGTACTATCTGCAAAGTTGACGCCTGACCAGTTTCGAAACCTTGTCGCTTGCATGTCCCGCCCCGCCCTTTATTTTGTTTACCATTGAGAGACGACAACGCTTTTGGTTTTATGAGTTTTTATGACCTTTTCGTGTCCTTTTTATGACCTTTTTGTGTCAGGGTCTATCTGTCAGTTGTTGATCATTTACAACTTGCATTCAGTGGATTATAACTAGCAAGGCGGAGCCAGTGGAGGTTCTCGCAAACCATTACTGCACAGAAAACTAAACTTAAAGGTGGTCAGGCGCCAACTTTGTTCAAAGTACCAAGGCAGATGAATGGTGATTTAGTTACCAGCTATAGCTAACTGCATAATGAAGAAGTTCATCCGACTTTTCCTCGTCTTGTTGAGCAGCAACGCCAATACGACTGTCGCGTTGCCAGCCACGATCGCCACCAACAGAATCCATAGTACTGCCAGTTGGGCGCCCTAAGAAAAAAAAAATACTTAGAAGAAGATAAAATTACAAATTATCTATGTCTATTTAATTGTCATTTAAGTTCTCCCTCAAATTACGTCACTCTTTGTCAAGCCTGATTTATAGATATTATTTCTCATCAGGTCAAATCTACATACTTAGAGCAATATTACTTTTGATCCTATACTCGTAATATTATTATTATTACATTACAATAAGTCATACCTTAAAAAACATACAAATATAAATTAGCTCAAAAATCCGCTCGTGGCTTCGTTAATGTAATAACATAGAGAAATAAATTTATACAACGCTTTTGATTCTACAATGTTAATTAATAAATAATATTAAAAATAAATATTACCTGGTAAAAATACGTCGATATACGACGCACAAAATAACTGTGGCCCTGTTATTGATGCGCAGAAGAAAAAAATGACCCATTTTTGCACATTTTTGACATCTGCGCATTAATGACAGGGCCACAGTTATTTTGTGCGTCGTATACCAATCTTGTAAGCAATCATAACATTTTATGCGCCTACATAAAAAATAAGATCATGTGATAATGTAACATTATCTTCCAGTAGGAAAATTTCCATGACGTTTGTCAACTACGTTTTTTTAGGTGTCGATGGCTTAGTAAAGTTAATGAAATCTCTTTAGAAGAAAATATATTACATACATTTGACAGCAGCAATCAAACTGACTTAATAATTTTCATTCTGGGTGACTGTTTAGTATTATTGTTTCTATTTCCCATTTTCCATATGATGATTAGCAGCACCACCGTACTTGTATTTATAGAGGTCAGTGAGCACCACCCAGTTAAACTTTCAAAAAGTGCTGGAAAACACCCTATACGTAAACGACCACTTACTTTGACGACAAAAAGTTTATATTTCGCAACAACATAATACGAGTACACATTCTTTGCAAAAACGAGTATCACTGGTGAAATTTTATAGGCTGTAATGCGCGGTGTGACATGGACGTTAAATTAATTCGTATGTCAAAAACGACGCCCTTAGCACATAAAATGTGATATATCGGACAATCCTTTTAAATGAGAGCCATAAAGACACTCCACCAGACTACCAAGAATTTAAATAACCTAATGGTTTTTGGGTCTAATGCGTAAGAATTGTGAAGAAATCTTTCGTAACGCAGAATTACCTTTTTTGCATTTTCTTCTTTATGTATTGACTGTTATGAGTGAATTTTCTTTTTCTTCCGAAAGAAAGGCCGCTAATTTTAGTATACTAAAGATAATCACGATAATATACTTTCTTAAATAATTTCCTTCTTTTCTTTGGTACTGTTATGTTTATTTCATCATAAAAATTAGACATTAAATTTTGTTGAACAGATACATGGTTTTCCGCATATTTAAAAGCGTTTTACTTGTGCCTCAACTCAGTCCAAAAACGTGATTAGAATAGCACATTCTAGTTCCATATTTCATCCAGTGATTCTCTCACGCAATTGCTCACGCTCTACATGATGCGAGCATAATCAGAAATTACTAAGTTCGGTTTGAAATATTCTAAAGTCCTCTAATTTTAGAACTCCCTCTATTATTCGGGTTTTATGGGACTGTTCGCAGAATGAAATGTATTTTTCTAACCTGTAAATATCTTGTTTGTCTTTCAAATAAAATTGGCAGCAAAGAAACTGGGTAATAATGTTGGTTTATCGCTATATTTTTTTATCGAGCGTCCATTCTTTTCTAAACTGAATAAAATGTGTAAAGTGTCATCATTAGATGAGAATCATTATCCATTCAAAGTTTACAGATTTCTAATGAGTTAAGGAAAAAAGTGCAACACACTAGAAATTTTATTTAAGACGATATGTAATTTTTTTTGGGTATTTTGATGTCAAATATATTTTCTTGCCGTGATTTTCAGATATGCGTTTATTGACCATTCAAGTGATCATATCACCAAGACCAAAACATGATCGAAAATCGACTCGACGATATAAAAATCCAAAGTTGCCTCTTAAATTTTCACTATTTCTTCTTTTTGTGGAATCTGAGGTGTTCAAGTAGTGAAATTAAGTATACAGCGTGAATTTTCATTCGTTTTAAAGCCGAAGCCCAGTGATTCTACTTATGAAAACAAGCAACT
This sequence comes from Athrips mouffetella, assembly GCA_947532105.1. Lineage (NCBI taxonomy): Eukaryota > Metazoa > Arthropoda > Insecta > Lepidoptera > Gelechiidae > Athrips > Athrips mouffetella. The sequence goes on from OX383963.1 coordinate 18,944,151, forward strand.
TCCCGAAGAAAACAATTTTTTACTCGAAAATTTTTTTCGTCTACCCATAGTAAAGTGGTCACGTGATCGACTCATTTTGTATGGAAAGGTGAAAAAATGTATTCGAGTAAAAAAAAATTTCTTCGGTAAAGTTGCTTGTTTTCATGAGTAGAATCACTGGGCTTCGGCTCTAAAACTGATGAAAATTCACGCTGTATATAAAGGTATTCGTAGTTGCTATCAAAATGACCAACCTAAAATTTTATTTTATTACTTAGTTTTTACAAAAAGTCGATATTTTATATCGGAAGCTTACGTCATTTAGTTTTGGCAACACACACAGTATATCTGTTTATCGCTTTCTTTAAAGCGAAAAGACTGCGCCCACTGTCAAATATTCACTGCCACTTTTCACATATCCTCTTAAGAAATTAAGGAGAAATCTGACAAATATCGTGTAGTTTTTTTAGTGATGCACGTTTTGTTGACACTTTAGAAATGAATGAGCATCTTTGATGAAATTGTTGAGTTACATATTATACGGTTCAAGAAACGTATTGACGTTTTTTTTTGTATTAAATTAAAATCATTTAGTGTTCGAAGAATGTTTGAAAATATATGGCGAAAAACCAACTACGTCACGTTTCTTAGCCGCCCAGTGTAGATCGAATGTTATTCAAGACCTCTTGTTCTAAATAATCAAAGAGCATGAAGTTGAACGAAAATAGAACTGTCTATCTTGCCAGGGCATCTACTCTATTTTTCAGTCACGTAACATGTTTTATCCGAGAGATTTTTAAAAAGTCCTCTCATAGTTGCTTTACGAAACTTGGCAGCAAAATTTTAATCTTCTAATGGTTTGGGTACTCAAAATAATGACGGTCAATAAGTTTTGCGTTCAGTTTGGTTAAGATTTGTTTGAGTACATATGGGTACCCCATTAATAACCTAACTGCCACCTACTCTACCTGCAATGCTCTTGACCCAGCAGTCTGACAGGAATGAGTGGCTAAGTTGTAGGAGTCTCATTAGCAGAAATAAAACTAGTATCTTTTCGATTTTGAGAACGATAAGCCATATACAAATAGAATAAATTTAATTGTAGAAGGACAAAAAGACCTACACCAGAAAAAAAAATTCTGGTAATAAGGCTGAGAGCTCTGCAATAGGAATCAGTCAAAAGAAAATCGAAAATATAAATAAGAGAAAAAAGGCAGTAAAAAAGAAAAGCAATGAAGAGCAGCAGCAACTGCCGAAACTGTTACGAATCTTACCTGGTAAAAGAAGAACTTGTTGATGAAGGTGCCGTTAGTCGAGGAGTTGGAGGCCAGGCTGCTGTTGAGGGCTGAGAACAGCAAGCAGTCGGGACACTCCTCCATGACCACCGCTCACATCTTCGCCTCATTCACCTGAGAAATTAAAAATAATTGGTTAGTAAATCGTTAATTTATTTTTGGCCTCTTAAATACAGTCTACTAAAGTTTTGACTTGCTTAATAGTAGTAATTATTTTTAACTTATAACACCCATATTTTGCAGTCAATTAATAATTGATTGTAAATTGAGAATATTCCCGTTTTCTCTTCCGTTCTTTGTTTCTCTTTCGGACCAAAAGTAAACCAAAGGTTAGTTAAAATTTAAATTATCAAATCTTATAGAACTAAAGGGTGTTAGGGATGGTGTACCGAAGACTGTAAGAGCGTGCTCAGTCAACCAAACAGATCAACTTTCCTATATAAACATTTTTAGGAAATGAAAATTTTGGTCATACAGTTTCTACGGAGAGACTATATTTTTTAAATCTTTTGGAGAGTTGTTTAGTTTCAATGACTGAGCACGCCCTTTAAGTTATCGCTTAGAATAGCACTACATAGTTTTGCGGGTGCAGTAATTAACAAATAACGGATCTTAAACCAGAGAATGAGCAGCGCCATTTTTTGTGTAATCACCAATAACAGCAGTTTATTTAGTACCAGCCACAACACCAGCAAGCATAGTATTAAAGGCTCCAAAAATAATGTTTACTACTTTCTTTCTTTTTAGCAGTTTATTTATTGTATTGGACGTAATTATCATCATAATATTAGACGGATGACTGCTTCATGATAAGTTTTTGTTTAAGCTTTTATAAGTTCTGCAAGTCAATTTCCACAATCTTTTAAAATAAAATTTCACTCATCTTGACTTAAAGACGATATCATTTCTAAATCAAAAAGCTTTTTACAAGTTTGATTCGTAGAACTCTCAGACAGTTCCGAACGCTATAAAGACCTACATTGAATATAAATCGTCCGAAAATTGTTGAGAAAAGTCGCGTCAAACAGCACTCGAGAAGATGAATAGGTAGTTCGCGCTGTATAAGTGATCCTGCGAATAGATATATTTTTTCGAGTAAAGCAGATAATATTTTTACTTACTAAAATAAGAAATGATAGAAAATATTCTCGGAACAAAGGGGTGTCATACCAAAATGTTCTCCTAGCATTCAAGATTTCTCGATCATGTGCTCGAATAAGTAATTTAATTTAGGAGGGTGTTTCGTTTCAATATGACACTATTTGAAGAATGTGAATCTGCAGAACTACGCTCGCGAAAAAATATTACTTATCCTAAAATTCGCGATCACGAAAATCATAAAAAAAATCAGAAGTATATTTTTTACTTACTTTGGACTATGGTTCTTAGAAAATATTGTATACTCCCTGTATCAGTAGAATCAAATACAAGGTCAATTGTAGCATGTGCTTAGAATTTTTTTACACCCTGTATAACCTACATATTGATTGAATTTTAACTAACTATATCCCCAACTGTTTCATCACAACAACTAACTGGTACAACTGTACCAGTTACCGACAGCCTCGAGCTACTTGGCATGAAGTTGTGTGCAAATCTGAACTTCGGCGCTAACATTGAGTCAAAAGCCCAAACTGCGGCAAAAAAGCTGGGCATCCTCAATAAAGTTAAGCGTTACTTAACTCCTGGTCAGCTTCTAGTTTTATATAAAGCCCAAGTCCGATCGTGCACGGAGAATTGCTGTCACCTTTGGGATGGCTTAGCCAAATACCAGCTAGTCGCACTTGACTCGATAGATCGCAGAGCCAAGAAGCTCGTTGGTGATGAGATGCTGGTGAAAACCAAGTTTCACAGTCTGGCCCACCGTCGCAAAGTTGCATGTCTGTCGATCTTCTACAGATTGTACTTCGGAGAGTGTGCTCTAGAGCTCCACGAGTTTATTCCACCATCTCCCTTGTACCATCGGGAGTCCAGACGTACCGCAGGATATCACCCATACTTGGTTGATTTTCCGCACATTCGCACAAAGCGCTTTGAAACATCTTTTATAATGCGCACGGCTAAAGAGTGGAATTCTCTGCCTGCGTCTGTGTTCCCGAGTTCATATAACCCGAATCTATTCAAGTCGCGAGTGAATAGGCTTCTTCTGGGTAAGCTCGTTCCATCGTCGACCTCATCTCTGTCTTCAAGACTAGATCGAGGTCAAGAGTAAGCCCATTTTCAATTAAAAAAAAATTACGGTTTAATTCATTTATCTTACAACGGACCGGGATTTTATTTTATTTATATTATATTTTATCCAACCCTAAATAATCAGAGTTAACATGAAGCCACCTACATCATCCCTAAATGTGTTCAGACGGTAGAATGGTCCGTCTCCAGTGACAGCATACTAAAGTGTCCCTTTCTACACACAAGAGGTCAAAACCTTTGTCCAAGAATGTACATTTGCTACTTTAAAGTCTCTTCTTGCAGGATGGAAAGTTTCGATCAGGAGTTCGTATTACAACAAGCTGAAACGCAGACAGTTTTACCACCAACCCTTTGGTATGTTTTTTTATCTCAAAGTTGTAAGTGTCTGGTGTTGATTGCTAGGCAGAATTTACAATGTTGTCTTATATTGGTGATCGTAATATTTTATAGACATCACGTTCAGCTAAAATTAATTATATTAAACTTGGGTGGCACTGACTTCACAGACGTTTTGCTAGCACGATGCTAAAGCCACGCAGGCAAACCCTGGTCTAACCCTATCAAGAGTGATAATAACTATGAAAAACCTGCCTGATTACGGGCATAAACCAAGGGCAATGGTAGGGGTGACCCATGCAAGCGATGGTCTAACTTATAATTATTAGCAAGTAACCCACCTTATTACACGAGCATAAACCTTGGTTTGTCATTAGGCAATGGCAGTGCCAGCCCATGCAAACCATGGTCTAACCCTATCACCTCACATTGTCACGGGTGACAAGGTTAGACCATGGCTTGCATGTCTAACCTTGACAATTATTAGCAATTAACCCGCCTTATTACGGGCATAAACCTTGGTTTGCTATTGGGCAATGGTAGTGCTAACCCATGCAAACCATGGCCTAACCCTATCACCTCTCATGGCATAAACCAGGGGCAAAGGTAGTATTATTAACGTATTACCGTGCTAGCTAAATGTCTGTGAATGACATCCAAAGTTGACACACACAGGAACACTGTTACGGCATTAAACGCTTTGAAGAACACTCACTCCTCGGATTCCCATGGTTTCTTCATACCAAGAAACCCAGCACGATCTAAACGATAAGTATACGTTCCATTTCACGCAAAACATGTCTATTAAGCGATGTCAACGCTCGCTTCATGCGCTCAGTAGCCGTATTGTATGTAAAGTTGCTGGTGTTACAGTAGACGCCTTACGTTATAAGCACGATTACTTTAAAAGTCCAGAAGTCATGGTAAGAAAGTGGTGTATCGCGCGACTGTTCACGATTGGTATATTTTAGTCACACTTTTATCAATCGGAAAAATTTGAAAACTTTCTACTCATTCACATATAATTGCAGTGATTTTACGAATTGTTTAAAAATTATGCTTAGGCAGATACATAAAAAGAAATAGGTCATGAATATAAACACAACAGTCACACTATTTTAACAATCAAGTCGAATGAAAGTACCAGTTGAAGAGAAAATAGTAAACTTAAGTGTGAAAGGAATTTCAGTTAAAAACAAGTACTTATTTATATGCGAGTCACACTGAACCACCAGGCTAAAGAAAATATAATTACTAGGACTAGACGACTCTTTAATTACTAGAAAACTGTTTTCCAAACAATCCTACCTACTCCAATTTCCATCTTCTTTAATTAAAGTTTATTGCGAAATTATTCCGCAATTAATTCGTTAATACCAAACCCGAGTTTGAATTCAACTCTAATGACCCTTGCAGCTGCTCTGTTTTCGAAAGTCTTTCAATTCTGCATTTTCGAGACATTACTCTCGAAATTCACAATCGTATGAAACAATAAAATGTTTTCAAAAGATAAATTGAGATTTTTGCAACGACTTTTATGGAAGAGCTATTATTACTTTGGAATGCGAATTTTATTTCTAAAATCTGTTCTGATAGCCAATTCTTTGAGTTATGATGCTCGTAGATTGTGGTTTCTCTATAAGTCTACAGCATGTTATTGGCATTTTAGCAAGACTTACGACTCATAATATCGGAAATATAAAATAATAAATTGTACTTGGATATATTTTGATGAGATAGAAAATAATATTTCATTTATTCTTTACTCTATTTTTAAGTAGAGGCCAAGCAGACTTTTTGTAATTTTTTCTCTATAATGGATCCTGGTCATCTGAATAAATAATTTTATTATTATTATTATTTACTTGAGTAACTACCATTTGCACAATGCGTCTTTAAAGTTAAAACGCCTTAATATTTAATGATGTTAATATCTTTATCATCTTCTATGCGTTTAAAATGAGCAGCCGCATCCTCCTTTGTATCTTACACCTTACTTACTGCGGTCACCTACAACCGCGGTCCATAGTGCCAGCCGTAACGCTAACAAGCGAGGTGACTATGGTACTTTCTGATGATTCTGGAGAGAGCTCCCTGTCCTGTAGTGGACGTTTCATGGGATGTTATGATGAGGTAGTAGCTGTCAAGCTAACTTCATTCTGTTTCGATTCGTTTTGCGCAACCATCACTGGGACCTACTGTCAAGTTAACTATCAACCAGTCCTATTCTTGAAAGTGACAATAAGAAAGAGACAACAATACGTTTAACCTTAGATTATGAATAACGGCAGCTTACGTTTAACACAGCTTTAACTTAAAGAAGCTTTGTGCAGTTGCCTTTATGATAATTAAGTATATGAACTTTTTTGGATTAAATATCCAGTGTACGTATCCTACCTAAATAACTTGTATGATGTCTGTCTATTTAAGGAGTTTTCAGGTCACCAAATACATAAAATATTAAGATTTACTTATCATATCTGCACGAGACAATAATTAGTACGTAAAAATACAGGGTGTCATTCAGAGACGTTTCGCTAACACAGGACCAAGCAAGTGTTTAATACTAGCAAGAAACTTTCATTCTGAATGTAATTTTTCTTATCATTGGAATATCTATATAAAGAATGGGTAGGGTTGAGGTATCAACCCTGATGGAGGTGAATGTGCCTATGAAACTGAACAACTTTCCCCAGGGAACATAGGTCGAAAAACAAACAAAAAATGATTTCCGCTACAAAATGTGCTATCATCTGATCAGTTTCTAAAGGAGTTCAAAAAAAAATTTCATATGTCGACCTATGTTCCATAGGAAAAGTTATTCAGTTTCATTGGCAGATTCACATCCTTCAAGGTTGGTACATCACGGTATACCTTTTTTGCTGTAGAACAATACTAGCGAAATATCTCTTCACATTACTGAATGTCAAATGTTTAAAAACCAACGTGAACGGTTTCTTAGACCCTGTTCAGAAGGGGCGAAATCGCCGCGTTTTTATGCGTGATTTCATGTGCAAAGCCGCTTGGTTTTCCCGTGCAGGTGATCAAACTAGTAACGACTAAGCAATGTACGATAAATGCGGCAAACTCGCGCGTATATCTAAAGGGTCTCAGGCTAACATATGGACTGGCTAGAACAGTATTTACTACTGAGACGCTAAAAGCTAAATCGTATTGTCATTTGTCTTCTCTCAGTGCATGCATAACAAAGGCACCTATATCTCTATTGAAGTCGGGCCAATATTGGCATGCATAACTCATACATAACATAGAGGTGTACAATGTTTTTACTATTTCTACACCTCTTGTCGCGATAAATGTACATAAAACTGAACTTTAAAATGAACGATAAATTGAACGATAAATGTACTTACATAAAACTGAACTTTAAAATGACGTCATGAATGAAATGTCCACAAGTGATTAGAAAATTTTAATAATACGGCTAGCCAAGAGGTTTTCTCTTACGATAACGAAAACGATACAATATACTACTTCGACAGTTTCAGTGGTCTAGTGGTTAGATACTTCTTTAGGTCCGGAGGTTCAAGGTTTGAACTCCGGTGGGAACACTTTAAAAGAAATCACTTTGTGTGCCAGCCCCAGTAGTGTATGTAGCACATTACAGCTTATATCACCTGATTGTCTGATAATTTAGAATCTTAATTATCAGATCACCATGTGTACAATTTAAGATGATTCGTGGTTCGGAAGGCAAACGGTGATTCAATCTTCCGACCAATATACCAATGTTAGTGACCAAAGTTTTTTTTTACTATTGATTGAATACTGGTCAGATGGTTGAATCACCGTCGGTTCGGCTAATTATATACTTTATTGTCAGCGAATGAGAACTTAAATTATATTAATATGAATCAATATCACATTGATGTAATTTTCATGGTCAAAAACTTAAAATTCACCACCAGGCTAACAGCCTAGACTGCAAATCATTAGTCATGATGTATGAGTTCTTACTTTACTCATATTAAGAGCAAGATTATCAAAAAAGAAAATTTGGTAACTTCATTAAAAAACTAGTAGAATCGAGTCATTAAACGAGCATTTAAATTGTGCTCTTCTACTGCAGTTTGCGACATTAATGTTACTCTGGGATGTCGCTGAGCACCCAGCTCGCTCCTTTGAGGTTAGCTCATTATTACCAGGAAGATGAATATCATTATCATATTGCGCTCAAAACATAATTTTAATAATGATCGTGAATTTTACTTTCATGTATTTGTAGAGAAAGTAAAGAAAATAAAACAGTTAAAATAAATTCTAGATTGCGGATTCAAAAGTTTTTATCTGCGGTTTGCTTTTTGCAACGTGAAAATAAAATGGATCTAAAACTGTGAACAATATACCATAAATTTTAATGTGCTTTTTCCCGACACATTCATTCAATCACTGCTTGCATTAAAGAAAGATGACTTTTAGGTACAAAATCACAAAAACACTTTTGTATTAAAAATTTCATTCAGTGCACTTGGCAAGTGTTTTCGCCTGATCTGAATTGAACTAATTTCCTTAAAGAAACGTCAATTCAAGAGTAAGGTACTTTTGTTGAAATCTGAAAGCCATTTGTCATTCTATTCCAAGTTACCTTTTGACCTTTTTATTCTTTGTGCGGTAATGACAAAAAGAGTCTCAGGTGAAAGATAAAAATGGGTTTCAGGTGGATTTAGATACTCTTATTTTACTTTTTATGTGGATTGAAAGATTGGCGTGTGACTCAGTGAAGAGTTAAAAGGGTGATAATTTGAAATAGTTTATAGCAAGAATGTTCGGATGAAGATTTGAAACAGAAAATCTGAACGATATGCGTCTTTACTGAGTTGACAAAAACTATGATTTAATGAGTTGCTTTAAAATAACAGCATCAAACAACTTACCAAAGTTATTGACAGAAATCTAAGGCACTTCTCTTAAGAACAATCTAATTATCTAGAGATACTTTTCACCACATTTACCCTACAGCCTCTGGTAATCAATCACCTCGACAGCAGATTGACAAAGTGATCTACTTTATAAATTTTGGCCACGAGATGAGAACAGGTGCGTTACCCCACTGATTTATTATAGCGCATCTACTAAATCGACTTTCAATGGATTCCAAGCTGTAATTCTAATTTGTCTTGATTGCGACTGATTTATCTGTCTATGGTCACGCCATTGCCTCATTAGTAAGGGTGAAAATGGTATTAATCATTAAATGAAATCCGATAAACGGTTAGTGTTCTATGATTTTGAACAACCTCAAGCGCAAATTGAAAGAACAAATTCTATAAAATGAACTGATTGATTTGTTCAGCCATGACTTGATCGTGATTTTCATCAGCTACGGCACTTTTTAATTATTCAGAATAATATTGTCATTTTATCCCCATCCTGCAGTACAGGTTTTTTGGGATGTTCTGATAATGAAGAAGATGATTCGGATACAATTATTGGGAGTCAAAGTTAAAAAATGTAAAGGAGTAATTATTGCTTTTAAACTTTAGAATGATTCCTTGAATTTTTTACACTCGATAACTTTTACGAGAAATGATAAAATCTTGCATAATCAAGCGTGAAGAAATTCAAAATATAAGATAGGGACTAAACTAAAAGTCAACACTTTAATTCAAAATCGTTGTGCAAAGGTAAGGATATATGACGATTGTAGCTAACAGCAGAAATAGAACATTTCGGAAACGTCATAACCGATGACCCAATTTTGGATGGCGTTAAATTACCAGCGGGTCAAAGTTTCACTTGACAAATGGGTACCGCCATAAATCGTAGGATATTAGCAGATTTTTGAGATTACCGATTTTGGAGTCGGTAGGGATTATATAAATAATACTTTGTTGCAAACATAAGTCAAATGTTCAGAGGTGCATAAAGCTTTAAGAATGCTAAGTTATGTTACGTTACAGTTTTTTTTAGCCAAGTAGCAGCTAACGAAGCAGATTGCTGCACTTGAAGAACCAATGGCGCCCATGCTGTGGAAACCGTATCACAGGTCCTAAACAAGAGGGAACGGCGATTTGGTGAAAAATTCCGAAAATTGCAATCCAGACAATTGATGAAGAGGCCTTAGCCCAATAGCCTAAATCTAAGCCAAAAAGGTTGAAATAATGATTTATGTTCATGAAAAAGAATACCAAAATCAAAACAGGAATCACACTAATTATGTGGAGCGATTTAACTTCATGCGTGTGAAGTAGGTTTTGTCAAAGAGTCCTTAAAGGTCAGAGAAAGATACGTTCAATCTCATTGCATCGTCTATCGTTTTACCATTATGCCTCTTTCTCGTTTAAGTACAAGTAGAAACCATATCTTTCCACCACGATTTTGACATTACCTCTCTCGCTTCTTTTACTCTCATCAACCCTTCTAGACACGCTCGTTGATTAAGGATACTTTTAATCTTATTCAGAACGTTCTAAATATGGTCCTTACCAATAGTAAAATAATAATTCATTCATTATATATTGATAGAATAATCTATTATAAATAACGAAAATGACGTCGCTTTATAAAAAAGTGGCGCCATGTGGGAAAAGAAACGACAAGAAAAAATCTACGCGCTCTATATAAATATGCTCGATTGTATACAATGTAAAGATAAACAATAAATTACGAATACGAGGTATTCTGAATCTGAAATTAGCCTGTCGGCAAAACCATACCACCCTGAATCTCAGTGGCATTAATTACCACTGCATTAAGAGTATAACTTCCACGAAACATTAAAAACAAATAAAAGTTCTATATATAGGACACTGACCCACATACAGTCACCTGACTAAACAAAAGACGCCAAACAAATGATTCCGTATTTGCAAAGGAAAAAGTCCACAGTTTTTCGCGAATTAAGACCTTACTACCCCGACTTATCGTCTTCTTAATTCTCTTCAAGTGATCTCCCCACTGTCAGGGTGACCATCTGTTTTATTTTCCCGGATTTGAAGGATAAAAGTTAACGAAAATTTATTGCTTTTTTAAAATGAAATGATGATGAGTTCGAATAAAAGTTAAGTTTTGAGTTTATGAGATATTAGGGGTGACGACTTTGAAACAATTGAAGGTTTCTTGGGTGTTTAATGTTAAGTGGATTTTTTTATGGTTGGCAGCAGTGAGACAGAAATGGCTAATAAGATAAGGTGGTTGATAGGCTTACCTACTCTTGTCCTCGATCTTCATTTAGCCCTGAGGGCAGTGATGAGGTCGACAATGGAACGAGCTTCCCCAGAAGAAGCCTATTCACTCGCGACTTTAATAGATTCGGGTTATACGAACTCGGGAACACAGACGCAGGCAGAGAATTCCACTTTTTAGCTGAATATCAACCAAGTGTGGTTGATATCCTGCAATGCGTCTGAACTCCCGATGGAAGAAGTGGGATGGCGGGATAAGGTCGTTTAGCTCTTGGGCATATTCTCCGAAGTACAACCTGTAAAAGACCGACAGACATGCAATTTTGCGACGGTGGGCCAGCCTATGTTACTTGGTTTTCACCAGCATCTCATCACCAACGATCTTCTTGGCTCTGCGATCTATCGATTCAAGTTCGGCTTGTTGGTATTTGGTTACGCCATCAGAAAGGTGCCAGCGATTCTCCATGCAGGATCAGACTGGTGCTTCATATAAAAATCGCAGTATTTGTAGATTTCCGGATTTAATAATCTTATTAGATGTATTTACACTCTTTGCTACATTTTTTTTATTGTTTATGTAAAAAAAAATGTAAATGTCAAAATGTATCGCAAAATGTTTCAAGGTATATCTAAACGTTTATTTTCGCAATAATTTATATATTTTTTTCTTGAATTAATGATTTAACTGTAGAACATAACCTATGCTGAGTGGAAAAATATTTTTTATTAATATTGCTCTTGATCTTAATCTAGCGCTGAGGACAGAGATGAGGTCAACGATGGTACAAGCTCACACGGAAGCTTATTATCTAGAAACCTATTCACTTGCGCACACTAATTTGATAAAAAATACCTTGTATTTCAGAAATATCACATCCTTTATACTCATTGCTTATCTCTATTTTATTTTGATTAGTCGCTATAAACATATTATACATAGCTTCAACTTTTGTACAATCAGTATTAATTTCTTATTTTGTTTTAAAATTGCAACTTAATACAAGTGCCTGTGTACTGTATTTTATCATATGTATTTTGTCTGATAACCACGATACAGACATTGCCTAGTGTGGTTGTCACAGCTGGTAAATAAATCTTAAAATTTAATATTATGTCAGCTGTCTGAAAAACATCTTATTTTTGTATTTAAGGTTTTGCGTAAACCACACATGTTTACGAAAATTTTCTACCCACACGTGTTTATCAAATACGTATTTATAAAAAATTTAGTAATGAGCCTTTTCATCAAGAAGTTCATTCATATGACATGTCTTTGATGTTGTATTCTCTAGAAAGATCGTGTTTGACGAGAATCATCGAACCTCTCGAGCTTTTCACGTACCTACCAACTTCAAATTTCAAGTATCTTATTATCGTACACGTGCCTGTCATGAGCCGCATCCGATATTCTTGAAAATCTGGGCAAGTGCGAGTCAGATTCGCGTGCTTAGGGTTCCGTTACTGTCTACCATAATATGATACTACAAGCTTTTGCCCTTTGATTAAAAAAAAACTGCGCGGCCACCCAAACGTCTTTAACATGAATGTACTTGAAACGGGACCTCAACTTAATAGCTTGGTTGTGAAAATAGTTATAATATTTAATTAATTTAAACCCTTTTCTTTGGTTGTAGTATAAGACCTAGCTTCTTGCCATATTTCATGATTCTAGGTCGCCGGGAAATACCCTGTAGGTTTTGGATTCATTCATAAATGTGTGGAGATTAGGGCATAAATGGCGTATATTGTGATTGTATTGTAGAAACTTGAAATTTTCACATCTTTAAGAATCAATGGACATTAATATATTTAATATTAATTTCTACTTAATACCTCTACCTCTTCATCTTAAAAAGGGTTTGACAGACGGACAACGTGATCCTATAAGTAAACTTTTTTTTTCCTTTTGAGGCACGGAACCCTAAAAAGTAATCCTTCTGTAGAACATTTTGCTTAACATTAATTACAGTGTTAGTGTATATCGCATATGGATAGCGTAATGTAGTATTAGTAACTACTTGACGTTGAAAGTAAGTTTGTTATCGTGTTGGTAGGACGGCATGGTCTCAACCATGTTATCTTTCCTAACTAGTGAATTTAGATATAAAAGGACAGAGACCGGACGGTCAGAAGATAAGCAATAGAAGTAATGTCGAAGACGGACTGGGGGTTGAAGAGCACTATGTGGGCAGATGTAGACATCAGAAATAGCAGAGAACACGATATTGGCCGAACTATTGGTACCTAGTGGACATCGATAACATCTTTGACAATCGCCTAATTCATTCGAGTGTGACTTACTTGCATAACGATCATTCATCTTGACTTACCTCTCAAACGGTATTCTCTTCTATCACGTCGTCGGTAACCACAGTGGTATGCAGGTTTCGTCGTCCCACCTGTTGTTTTATTTTAAGAAGATTAACTAAGTGCCACAATCCTGTCAACCCCAAACGTTAGGGGCTTTCATAAGATTCCATCCACATGTTCAACTACAGCAAACTCACAGTGCACCGTGTTTTACTGTCACAAAAGGTATCATAACCTAAAATCTCACAGTCTAGGGCAGAAAAGATCATAAACACTTAGATGTCGTTAAAGGGTCGCTCCTGTCATCGCAGAATCGCAACGGCTCATCCGCCAGCGGCTGCAGGCTTCATCTCGCGGCCATCTATCGACTTCTTGACGTGGTAAAATCTCGAACAAGAATGAGCTGTTGAAAATGACGGCCTCGTCTTCGCGTTGCATCGTGTTGGTTTAACTGACACAGACTACACCCTGTTACGCGCCAATAGTAGTACCAACCTCGCGATCTAAATAAAGCCATCATTGCCAACTTCAACGTCCAACATCGACAATCTACACTGGTACGGCAATTCAGTATTAAATTGACGTTTGGCGTAGCCTCGCCATGCTTGGGCCACTGTATGAGTGCTGGCACGAACGTTTGTCTTTGAAAATACCGCGCGAAATTTTAAATTCCAATCAATCTACGACATATAAAACTTTATATTCAATAAATAAATAAAAGTAATTGTTGATATCCACTAAAGTAACTTAATTAAATTTATTTCAATTGCATACATGTACATTGTAAGGTTCTTAATGTTATAGTATAACAATATGTGCAGTACTTGAAACCCGTTGGGGCGTCACAATTAGGTACAATTAGAATAAATATAAAAATAGTTGAAATTAAAAAAAATATGTATTCTTTATTGTACGCAACAAAACAATTATAAAATGTTACAGATGAAGTTTACAATGGCGAGCTTATCTCTTTGAAGAGATCTCTTCCAGCCAACCAATCTTAAGTAAGAAAAATATAACTATATAGACGGGGACAAGAATGTGTACACGATTATTAAGATTAAATAATAGTAGGAAAATATACACTACATATTAATCATACATGCATAGTCATAAGTTAAATATACTACTTTTACTGACTACATACCATATTACTTATATACCAATAATATAATAGAATACTACATACCTAAAGTATAATATAATAGAATAATAAATAATAATATTTTAACAAGATAAGATGGATAAGTAACGGAAGGGCTGTCTTGTATTGATTTAGGAAGCTTGTTCCACATTCGAGCAGCTCGCGAAGAGATGGAGTTAAATAGGAAATTTGTGTTTGCTCTCGGACATTCCAGCATTTTAGTGATGCATGGACGCCTAGAGCGGAGATCAGGAGGCAAACGTTGGAAACGGAAGCGGAGGTATTCAGGAGTGGCAGGATCATTAAGGATATTGTAGAGAACAGTAAGGATATGCACATCACGGCGAAGTCGAATTGGGAGCCATTTTAACTGAGCACGAAAGTGGGAGACGTGGTCAAATTCGAAAATCTACAATTCAAAAAATAACAAATTGAATAAAAAATACTAATAAATACTTTCGATATTGTTGCATTTTATACAATGAAACATTTTGTTATTTTGCTCCTGAAGCCCAGTGACTATTCGAAAACAAGCCGTTTTTCCAAAGAATGAAATTTTTTAAACTTAAAAAAATATCTGGCTCTGCATAATAAAGTGGTTGCGACATTTCGTATGTAACAAACGGAACCCTTATGGTGCGACTTTGTGTCTGACTGTCTGTCACAGCTGTACATCTCAGCAACCACTCTATTAGGAATAGTTTAAGAATATGATTGCTCAACTTTATTGCAATCGAAAGAATTATAAAAATATTATCATTATTACTGTAAAGGGGGCCCAAACCGGGATTTAAAATTGTCGTTACTATGAATTTAAAATTGTCGTTACTATGTCAAGTGGGGTATCATATAAAAGGGCTTCACTTGTAAATTCCAAAATAGATTTTAAATTTTTTAACAACTCTTAGTTTTCAAGTTATGAAATGCAAAATATCTAAAAAAATAACATTCCCCTCCTCAAACACCTTTACAAACAAATTTAGTTTTGCGGTACTAAGAATGTACTGTACAGCTTCTTAAAATACTATAGGTATATCGGAACCCTCGGAGCTCGAGTCCGACTCGTACTTAAACGGTTTTTGTTTCAATTTTAGCGCTATTTTTTCTTAAACTCGCTCCATTTTGTTAGTAGAATCATGGTAGAATCACTGGGTCTCAAGAAGAAAATGGAACAAATTTCACATTGTGTAACCAGGGCTCTAAAATTCGCAAGAAAAATCATACAAAATGGTCACTTAATTCCAAGTCAAATTTAAGTTTTTGCTAATTTGGAAAAGCCGTAAAGCAAAGGTTGCCAATAAGCCCTTAAAAAGTCCACCTCGGGTTTCTAATAATGCTTTAATGAAAATTATAATTAAGAACACAGGAATGTGTTCCAATGAAAATATTGAAAATTTGATTTCTATTAAATTGAAAATCGTGTTTCCAGACGTGGAAACCCATCGAACCTCCGTCACGTTGATTGAATCAATTTGTGTGACCTTATAAAGAAACAAATTTATTTTAAATTACTTATTACGTCTCTGTGCAAAACGTTTTAGAAAAAAAGTACCTACGAATATTGTGGCTTTCAACGGTAAAAGCCTCTTTGGTTTTTTACGCGATTGCTAAGGACCTACTTTTCTTCATTTAGTAAGAGTACTTATACAAAGTCAAAATCGTTTATTCATAGTTGGATATTAATAGTAGATTAGTAGCCAAGGGCTGTAAGGCATTAATTGCAGCTCGAGATATTTAGGCGCACGAGCGCAGCGAGGGCGCCTATAGTTCGAGGGTGCAATTGATGCTTACACCCGAGCTAACTACTCTGCTTTACATCTCGATTGTGAGGTAAGTAGGTCTATATTACCACCAAATTGTAGGTGACAAATTAGCGCTCTAGGGTAATAATGTAGCTAGAAAAGCCCTAGGGCGGTAAGTAATTAAAAAAAACACTTCACTCTTTCAAAACTCAATTACTTACCGCCCTAGGGCTTTTCTAGCTACATTATTACCCTAGAGCGCTAATTGGTCACCTACAAGCCCCATTTGGGGGTAATAAGGACCTACTTACCGAATATGAGAGATGTAAAATCTCTTAATGTGTGATATGGTAATCACATATCATCACGTAGTTCCCAACTTAATAGAATCACGTAGGAAACGTAGTGTGACGTCATGTAGACGCACGTATAAGTTAGTATATAAGATCAATTAGATTAGTAATAAAGGGGAATTTAAGCAGAGTACACTTGAGGGTTTCATTTAACTATTGAACAATATCTCATGGCGACCGTGACAGCCTTCCACTAATATTCGCCATCGAACATTATCTCATGGCGACCGTAGTGGATAGAGCAGCGTCTTAGTGAAGTCTTCGAAGTCGGTCATCGGGAAAAGCGCCGCATCGTGGCCACCGATTTACGGGCCTTGTAAGAAGATGGCTCCAGATCGAGGTCCGTTGTAAGGCATCCAATCCATGCTGCTTTCTGGACTACGTTACCGGATGCTGCGTGTTAACGTACGACGGGTAAGATGGCAATTTCACGCAACGACGAGATGGCAAGAGGGATGTTCGCCACCTCAAACATAGACGGTGAGTGCGAAGTGCAGGGCGGCAGCGCAATGGTTATCAAGAGCTGTCGGCGGGGAGCGACAGGATGGCAAGTGCAAGGTGCAGGTCCTATCTGCATGAGTGAAGAGCACGAAGAGCCTTCTGGACGGCAACAAGTTCAACCCCGGAGGAAGCGTTTGGAAGATAGCAGTCCTCAATTTTGGGTATTATTAATTTGTTTATTTTACATAACCTAAATACCTAGTTGGTTGTTTTTTTTAGTCATAATAATCTATCTTTTGTTTTGAGTGGTTAATTTTTTTTAGTTATAGTTATCTTTTAAGAATGCTTAGTTCTATTAATCAATTTCAGGTTTTTTTTATTCACACAGGTATATTAAAATTAAGTAGGTGTTAACAAGATCTTAGCTCAGCAATACCTGGTTTTCAGCATTCATTAGGAAGGTTATCAAATTAATAGCGTCTATATATTAAAACGAATAAAAGATGCTGAAGATACGAACGGAAATATCAATTTTTTTTAACAATAACTGTCATAAAATTTTAAACAATATCTTCATTAAAGAAAAATTCACCACACAAATTCTTAAATGCATATAACCAGTTAATGGAAGTAAACAAACAAAGTGTTAAATAGCGCGCGCGTTTCATGCGTTGCGTTTTGGTTTCGTTTTAGTTTTGGTTTCGTTTCGATTTCTTTTCGTTTTGCAATTCAACGTGATTACGTCACGCGCAAGCATGCCTGAAGCGTAATCATGCTTAGAATCAACGATATTGTACATTGTTCACGAAATATTTTACGCTATAATATGCTGGTTGTTGAGGTATTTTTATTAATTAATAATTAAGGGTTTTTTATTCGGGGTGTTTACGATTATGTTATATTAGGATAATGATTTACTAATATTAAGCTATTTGTGACGCTGGGGGTAAAATAATACTAATAAAATGGAAATACTAATAAAATAACAGAGTTCTAGATATCGCAGTGGAGTTGTAATCAAATGTTACAACTAATTATTACATCATAACTTGATTGACTTTGAATTATTGTTTTGCAAACTGTGCAGATTCTAGCACATCGTGGAATGTGTCTATATTTCAGTAGTTTTAAATGCTGACGTACAATTTGTTGTTTTGTATTATGCACTGCACGTGATGCGAGTGTATTTGTTTTTCAAATTTAGATCAAATTGATAATACATTCATACGGACGGGCAGACGTGATGATATGTTTGAATTTTTTTTGTGGAGTATTCCTATTCCGAGAGAATATTTAAAAATATGGTAGCAGAGATGTGTCATCTCATGCATTCTGTCTGTTTTCAAGTTACGAATAGTGGAATTAAGTATGTTGTTCAGTATGGGTCTACGCTATTTCCCATTTACAAAAAGTATTTTAGAATGGAAGTATATTTGAACAGAATATCGATGAAACGATTTTGGTAGTGTTTCTTGATAAAGTCTCAAAATCTCACGGACGAGTATAGTTAGGAGAAGATAGGCGATAGAGTGGTTGCGTATTAAAAATCATTTTGGATTGATGTTATGTTAATTCAACTTGGTACGTCAACTTACTGATATTGCAGCCAGATGGTCCTTGTAAGTGCAAGTTGAAATAGGATTGGGATAGAAAGGAAAGTCTATTTTTCTAGGAAAATTATAAACGTTGGAAAATCTTATGTTAATAATGTATCGTAATACGATTGGATTGATCACCCAAGGGTTGATGTGTTATTAGCTGAATGATTAGTTTGAGCATAATAGTTAGGAAGGAATGATTAGGATAAGTAAGCATTATTTAATGCAATATGTGACAAACCCATTGTCTACAAAGTAGCGATAGGGGGAAAAGGCACGATAAGGTTTCAGATCCTTCATTTTGAAGATGTTGGAGACATCCAGTTAGATGTCTTAAAATATGACCTTATACTATTTATGTTATAATGAAGTTCAGTGGAACTCAGTATTATGTCGCGACAGGTCGGTAGAAAGTGCCAAAATATTGTGCTACCGATTATGGTAATTACGGGCTGGCCAACCCGGGAAATTAGTTATATGGGAATGACTAGTATCTGAAGTTCTGAAGGCGCGCCGAGACGCAGCAGGCCTAGGTATTTAGTTACAGACCATTATAAAATGTCTATGAGTCTGACTAAGAGCGAAATGCGTTATTAAAAGGTAATGAATGACCTTAACCGGTAATGAGGAAAAATAAGAATATGATAACTCATGCATTTCATGTAGTGTGGTAAAGGGTAAACATAAATGCTATGTTCTGATCACGAATTTTCTAAGTGAATATTATGTTTTGAATAGAGTTTTTTCCCTGAAAGTCTGATACGAAATTTTTTTTTTTTTATAATTGGATAATATATTATAATGTTATATTACCCAATGGTATGAATATGAGTATCAAAATAATGTTTTTAATTAAATTTTCTAGTATGACCGTTCGTTACATCATCGGTTAACTATAACAAATTATTGAAATAATACTTTGACTATACATAACGCATATAGCCAACAATAGTTAAAATATAGCGTCATGAATTTATAGAAATATTATTTTTCAGTATACAGATTGGTTTTTTTTAGTTCCAATAAATTCATGATATTGTATAGTAATTAGCTTACTGGATTTTTTTAATAATAATTAGATTTAGTTTGTTTGGTATTGTCTTGATTCACTTGACCATAATATTTTTAAGATTGTCATTAATGTTAAAGATACGGTTTTTTTATTTGCTTCCAAGTTAAATAAAGATGAATGTACAAAAGTGGAAATACTTAATGAAAACAATATTATGTTGTGATTTGCTTAATTTTTCTTTAAAAAAAAATATCCATATTAAAGGAAATTGTATACTTACAGTAGTTACAGAAGTCAAGTTTAATAAGTATTATAAAGTATTGCAGTTCAATTTTGAATGGTTGAGAGCGCATAAATGCGTTTGGTACGTAATTTAAGTTATATTTTTTTGTATTGTATCATGATGTTTAAGTTATATTTAGTATATTTCTTGTTTATGATTGTAAAGTTATCGAAATTTAGATAAATGTAACAGTAGATTTAATGTTTTATAAAAAGTTTGTCCCTAGGATTCTCTTTTCAGGGGAGGGAAGCCTATCCTTTTCAGGGGAGGTGTGATATGGTAATCACATATCATCACGTAGTTCCCAACTTAATAGAATCACGTAGGAAACGTAGTGTGACGTCATGTAGACGCACGTATAAGTTAGTATATAAGATCAATTAGATTAGTAATAAAGGGGAATTTAAGCAGAGTACACTTGAGGGTTTCATTTAACTATCGAACAATATCTCAATGACATCAGCTAAACTACATCGCTTCACAAACAATGTGGCGCCATGGTGGGAAAAAAAGAAGCGACAATAAACTATACAAACTAAACTAAATATACTTTCGAATAAATAAAGTGCCGAACCTCGCTACGCGTAGCGAGGTTCAAATCTCTTTGGCCGTGGCAGCGGCCGGCGGTGCCAGAAGCGAATTCAAAGCGAACTCACGTTTTGCAGGACAGTTGCTTATAATGTTGCACAAATAACTTTTCGGCTTCACAAATATTTATTGCGCCGGACAAATAAATTTAGAGCTGCTCAATTTAAGTTTTTCTGAACATGAGTTGCTGACAAACCTGGTTTTGATCACTCGGCTGGTTTCAAATTAGCTGACCGAATCGGAGGTTAGGTTAGTGAGCTATTGCCGAAATAATAAAAATAGCAATAGCAATCAGGCGCTAGGACCTCGCTGAGAGCTTTGGTATAAAAAAATTAAAAAACGTACGGAACCCTATACTGCGCGTGGCCCGACAAGCACTTGGCCGGTTTTTTTTAACAGTGGCGTGAAGAGAAAACTCACGTCAGTACTTAAAAAAAATCCAACAATTTTTTTTTCCTGGGAAAGTTGCTTGTTTTCATGAGTACAATGTCTAGGCTTCGGGAGCGAAACAAATGAAAATTCACGTTGTATCCACGGTTTTAGTTTTCAGGGACGCTATTACGATAGCCGACACCTGTTTGCCATAACGAACCATTGTCTTTGCAACACGAATGCCATTGTAAAGCCCAGAAGTGAGTAGCCCTATGCAGCATTCACCTCTGTCAAAGTACTTTTTGCGTGCTCCCTTACCGGAAGGGTTCGAAGTGATAACTATCCTGATCATAATAAAATTCATAAATCAACCAGTATTAAAACGATTTCAGTGGCGATTTGCTGATCTAAACGTGTCCACTAAAAAACTGTCACAGATATTCCGTTTATCTTTGTTTCTAGGGTTCCGTACCTCAAAATAAAAAACGGTACCCTTATAGGATCACTTTGTTGTCCGTCTGTCTGTCTGTCAAGACTCTTTTGCTCACGAACGAGAAGAGGTATCAGGTTGAAATTGATAACAAATATTAAGGTTTATAAACCACACAAGATCTGAAAATTCAATTTTTTTACAACGACGCAATCAAAAGATATGGCTTTTTATGTTCTCATCTCCATACATGTATGCAAAAAAGCAAAACTTCTCGTTGACCTAAAATTATGAAATTTGGCAAGAAGCTAGGTCTCACAGTACAAATAAAGGGAAAAGCTTTTAGTATATCATATGGTAGAAAGGTACGGAACCCTTAGGGCGCGAGTCTGATTCGCACTTGGCCGGTTTTTTATCTACAAACAGAATATGTATTTGTATGTTTTATCATAGTTGCCGAAAAATAAAGATCCTGCTTGGAGCGAATTCAACAATAAACAGCGGCTTGTGGGCAAACAATTTTGTAGGTTAAAATTAGAAAGATCAAGAAAATGAAATGAAAATGAAATTAAAATGAAAAATTTATTTATAACAAATGGTTACAAGTCATAAGAATATTTTTTACATGTGTAAAAATACATTCCTAGGTAATAATTTATCTTATTTAATTAAATTACACACTTACAAAATAACAGAGTTTTTAAAATACACTTTAAAACTGTAAATATGTAAATATTGTAAATTACAAAATGTCATTTTAAAATTTGTATTTTTTTTTTGTAAAAGTTGTAAAGGTATGAATTTGCATAGATAATTATCATGATAATTATTTAAAAAATCCTTGATAATTTCGAAGCCTGCTTACCGGGCTCTGAGTCCATTGTAGCAAAGGCAATAATGGATCGAGACTTATTTTACTGTCTTTATGCAGAATATTCACAGGGAAAGTTCCATATAAAACTGAAATGTCAAAACAAACAAATTTGTCTTAAAAATATCTCTCACTACATACTCTACAAGAGAGCAGGGTCATCGCTCCCTATATTTTAATATATTTTCGCCCGTCTTTCATATGCTAAGCACAGTTCCGTCCGCATACCGATGTACCTTCATATTGCTTATTTATTCATGTTCCCTGAAGGAAGAAACTTATTGCCTTGAGTATTACAGGATCAGGATCAGGGCCCCGGAATTAAAATTATGCCGCTTTTGTAGTCAGCATGTTGTTACATGAAAAGCGGTTGCTTTTGTCATAAAGTTAAAGGTGGCTATGCCAATACAATAAAATTAATACGATTAGTCCCTTAAGCTAAACAGAATCTCTTTATAGCAATATTTTTCTTTTTCCAGGATTTTCTGTCTGTGTAAGAAATCCCACCCTTCACAACCACAACTTTACCTTCTCTTTCTTTCTATCATTGTTCATTCAGAAATGTCGTGTCGATATGTGTGTGTGACCTTTTTATTTTTCACTTTAAGGGTTCCGATACCAAAATGGTAAAAAAAGGAACCCTTATGGTGCCGCTTTGTCTGTCTGTCCGTCTGTCTGTCTGTCTGTTACACCGGTATATCTCGGCAAGCACTCATGCTATCGACTTGAAATTTAGAATACTTTTAAAATATGGTTATCCAACTTAATTGCACGTGAAATTATTAAGAAAAAATTGTGATTATTAATGTAAAGGGGGCCCAAATAGGGGGGGCAAAATTTCAAATTAACGGTACTAGGTTGAGTATCATATCATATGAAAGGGCTTTACTTGTACATTCTAAAATATATCTTTCTATTTTTTGCAACTCTTGGTTTTCATGTTATGATGAAAATTGACAAAAAAATACCGTTCCCCTCCCCCCTTATCTCCGAAGTTTGTAAATGGAAAAATCTGAATTAATTATAGACGATAGACGTTTATGCAAATATCACACCAAAAATAAAACGATCTTTCTAAGTTTTATAGTTTTTAGAAATCTGCAAAAAACCTTTACAAACAAATTTAGTTTGGCGGTCCTAAAAATGGACTTTATTGCTTCCAAAAATACTAAAGGTATATCGGAACCCTCGGCGCGTGAGTCCAACTCGCACTTGACCGGTTTTTTTATACTGTTTGAGACTTTTACGAACATTATTACTATTACGATAACAGATTGACTGATTCTTATAACGTTGTATTATATTTCTATTAAGAAATTTGCTATAATAACACATGTTATGTAAATATTTAAAGCAGTTACATTATTACGTTTCAAAAGAAAGCCCTCTAAAGTTTGGGAAACAGACAACGTAAAACTAAAAGGGTCTCGTTAGCATCCTTTACGTACATAACTCTAATACGCAGGAGAGTGATTTAGTTTCAATATTATTCCTCTTACAGTTTGTACTATAACACAGGGTGTAAAAACCATCTCTGGAAAACAGAAACCGTTGAGCCAGATCATAAACTTGTACAACTTTTCAAGGAATGGGTTAAAAGCTGAAAAATATTTAGTTGTTATGCGAGGCTGGAAAATTGTTATATGGCGCAAGTACTTGTTATTTGACACCAAGCGCAAACCCTATGCGTAGCGAGGGTTTCAAGGCACAAGACGCGAAATAACTTTGCAGCCGAAAGAAACACACAACTTTCACCTTATTAACCTTTCACGCTAGTGGCCGAAAATGACTTTAGTACGCAGATTTCATCCGATGATATTTTAAAAACGTTTTCCACGCTAGCGGCCAAAAACGACTTTGCACGCAGATTTCAGACATTTTAAAGTACAGTTTTCCGAGCTACTCAAGTAAAATTTTTACTTCCCATAAAAACTGCATCACGTTATGTAATAAGAAGAAGCATTTTGAATAAGAAGTCAACATTTAGTTTTTCGAACAATGTTCCTTACAGAAAGTTGTATAGTACGAGTATCATGGTTTACTAAGTCCACGGATTCAGTTTCCTTCTTTACATCCTGTATGTATATGGTTCTATAAATTAAGATTATCATAATAATCTAACATGGCCACCCAACGCCTGCAGAAGTGGCTATTGTGGCTATTTGCAGCCACTATCGTTGGCTTAAGCCGTCCCGTAATTTTATGTCTATTTGTAGGATTATGCAACTATACATATATTAGGGCCAAAAACGGCTTATAACTTTTGCTAATGCGTGGCGCTTATTAAAAGCAATTTTTATTAGATTACCTATTTAGTGTCTGGAGTAGAAAAAATTTTTTTGATCAGCATTCTCATCAAAGTTATATTGATAGAAGGTAAAAGAAGCAACTTAATTGCTAAGTTAACAATCTTTTTCCGAGAACTCAAGTGAAGCTGAAAATGTAGAGTTGGTTGAAACTATATTTTTTAGCGTTATTGTCATAACCTGATGCAATAAAGTGTTCATAGTCGTAAATTTGTTCCGACGGGAACAAGGCGTGATGTTATGTATGTATGTATGTAATTGCAATACATTTTTCATGAATTTTCCATTAATTTTCCAATTTTGACATATGACCCATATGTCAAAAATTTTCTGATGCCGATAGGATATTAAGAGTCTTCACAGGTTAATTACACAAACAATAAGACAGAGATAAAAAGTGTTAGGGTGAGCGACAGTTGAGACGCAGACGGCGCAGGGCAGCGTAGGGCAGCACAGAACAGTATTTCTATTTTTCAGTTTTCTTCGTAATAAAGCGAGAGGGAAGGCGCGTTCGGCCCTGCGCTGCCATTTGCGTCTCAGCTTACGCTTACCATCAGATATGATGGTGGTGGGTATACGTATCAACGAATACCCAAAAGCACGTCAGTAGGAACTATTTGGACTTTATGGCATGGTAATAGAGTTACAATGTTTCCGCTGACTTGCGGTTGACCGTACAATATATAACCTAGCTTTTCAATTGTTTAATTAAATTAACCTAGTTTTGTGGGACTTTGTATAGTTTTTAGATCTGCATTTATATGTATCAATAAATAAATAAATAATAATAAATAAATAATAATAATTACGAAAACGGCGGTGGTATTTTTTAAGTCCATTAAAATGCCATTATTTCTCTTCAATGCCTAATGAACTCTCAGAGACGTGGAAAGAAGTCAAATTAGGAAACCTCGGTATACGCAGTCTGCAAGTTAAACAGGCAGCTTTTTGTTTCAGCCTACGCAAAGATACTCCTGACTGTCGTTGATGGATGAACACCGCCCTGTGAGCGACAGAATGAAGGAAATGGAGCTCAAGTCATCTTTTCTGACTTTCAAATAACCTAAGCCTTGGAAATATAGGCTGACTGGTGCTACTGTATTTTTTATGGTTCCGTACACAAAGGGTGAAAAACGGGACCCTTATAATATGCTTTCTCTGTCCGTCCGTGTGTCTGTCTTTCAACGTAGACAGGTAGACTGTTGAAATTTTCACAGATCATGTTTTTATGTTGCCGCGGCGGGCACGGTAGTACCCCCGCTAACACGAGCTAAGCGAAGTGCAAGAGCACTACCTACCTTTCCTCGAAGCGCTTCATCGTTTTTTGAACCATCATAACTTGGATTTGGATTATACTATATAAACAAAGTTTACAGTATATGATGTCAATAGTGCACTTATGAAACATATAAAGTTTCATTTGCACAGCTTTTATATTTTAGATTTTAATGACATCATCCCGATTTCGTCACTGACTCACTCACTCACTGATGGTCATCACTGATAGGGTACATCCTGAAGTCCTAGAAAGCTGAAATTTGGTATGTAAGCTTTTTTTTTATGTTACAAGTGAGCAAACGCACAGGTGGGCTACCAGATGGTAAGTGGTCACCACCGCCCATAGCACACACTGTCTTATTAATGGCATATTATGACACTAATAAGACAGCAAAGCGCGTTGCTCACTTTGAGAACTAAGATGGTATCTCTCATGTGCCAGTAATTTCTAAATTTCTAAAGTAAAGCTAGTATTAGTACGCAAACAACAAAACAATCCTAAAACTTGCAACATTTACCCCCTAACCCTTGAAACCAAGTTTGTATGGGACTTCCACAAATTTTATAATAGAGACTAAATAAAAAAGGCAAAGATCGAGAGTGGGCTAAGAAAAAAGGCACCTCTGATGTGCAAGAAATATACCCCAAAAAAGAAAGTAAAAGTGATCAAAATTAAAAAAAGTACTATGAAACTACTATGAAATCCCACCAAAAACATTTTCATGTAAAATGTTGCCAAGACGAGACCAGGTAGCTTGCATTTTCAAAAAGTTATAGTAAAGCCAAGCTTCTAACTCTACACGCCTTTACTCTACAAGCCCTAAATTCACAAAATCTACACCTAAGTCAAAATATGTTACCATCACGTGGGCGTAAGATAAAAAAATTATTCACTGTTTATTGCTTTTCTGTTATACAATAGTTCTTGTACTAACGAAACGGCCATACTCGTACCACGTATTTGAGTGAGGTGTAGATTTTGTGAAGGGCTTGTAGAGTAAAGGCGTGTAGAGTTAGAAGCTTGGCTCTACATGAGATTTGATATCCTATTTTATTAAACGAGCAATATTTGTATATATATGTGTGTATCATATACTATTAAACGAGCAATATTTGTATATATACAGGGTGATTGGAAACTGGGTGCAAAGCCTTAAAGGGGTGATAGCTGAGATAATTTAGAGCATAATAAGCCATATTTGTCTTAGACGAAGTCGCATATTTTTTTTTCAGTGTTACTTTAATGTTTTTGACAAAAAACTTCAAAATTTTACTATTAATTGCTAACAGTGTTAAATTAAAGTGGTTTGGTCATTATTTTTTATTTTTTTTTACTTAAGGAAGGTTTGGCCAGTCTATATTGTTTCGAGATCTAGAGCGATCGTAATTTATGGGTTATGAAATAATAATGAAATAATTTATTGGTAACATTGTTACATAGTTACAGTGCGGCCGATTAGCTGTTTCACGTAGACACGCCTTACAATTTCAACAAAAAATTTTCCAGGTACTAGTTAGGTACATAACTCTCAATTTTGCAAGGAGCCAATTCTTGAATTTTATTGAAAATTTTCATTGAAAATTCAAGAATTGGCTCCTATCAAACATTGTAACTAGTACCTGGAAAAATATTTGGTGCAATTTGGTGAATTTGGCGATATAAGACGTTAAGCGACTGGACTATTAGTCTATTATTTCCCCTGACGAACTAATCACAAAAACTTTTCCAAACTTCTACGAGAAACATTCACACCACACAACTTTAATTAATTGGTGAAATATACTGATTCCCCTCGTAGAGTTCCCAAGAGAGCCCTTCAGGGCGACATCTTCCGAAGTTTTAACCAAATGTTTTGGGAAAGTTTGGAAATTGTGTTTACAAGTGAGGAGGTTGCTAATTTGATTAAATAGTAGCTTTAGCCATGTTTGTAGGTATATTTTTCTCGAATACCAATTTAAGTCAGTTTGTATTTTATTTTTATCACACATTCTGAAGGTAATAGGGCTATTGTGCAAAGTCCGTCTGGGGCAGTACCACCCCCTTGCTTTTTTCTGCATTGAAGCAGCAGTGTTTGCACTTCTGTGTTTCGGTTTGAAAGGCAAGGTAACCAGGGAAATTACTGGCATAATATATAGACACACCATCTTAGTTATCAGGGTGGGCAACGCGTTTTGCTGTCTTGTTAGTGTCAATTATACCACTAATAAGACAGTGGGTGCTATGGCCGGTGGTGACTACTTACCATCAGGTGGCCCACAAGCTTGCGTGCTCATCTGTTACATAAAAAAAACCGGCCAAGTGCGAGTCGGACTCGCGCTTTAAGGGTTCCGTACCTATCTACCATATGATATACTAAAAGCTTTTGCTCTTTGATTTAATAAACTCCGCGACCATCCAACTTGACCCCTCTTTTATAGAAAAGTTCTTGAAACGGGAGCTCACCTTAATTGGTTACTTTTAGTTGTGAGAAAAATTGAAATATTTAATTATTTTAGACTTTTCCCTTTATTTGTACTGTGAGACCTAGCTTCTTGCCAAATTTCATAATTTTAGGTGAACGGGAAGTACCCTGTAGGTCTTGCTTTTTTTCATAAATGTATGGAGATGAGGACATAAAAAGCCATATCTTTTGATTGCGTCGTTGTAAAAAAAATAAATTTTCAGATCTTGTGTGGTTTATAGACTTTAATATTCGTTATCAATTTCAACCTGATACCTCTTCTCGTTCGTGAGAAAAAGGGTCTTGACAGACAGATAGACAGACGGACAACAAAGTGATCCTATAAGGGTTCCGTTTTTTTATTATGAGGTACGGAACCCTAAAAATAAAAAATAAACTCATTATACATCATTATTATCGTGTGGGTTGCAAGGTCGATAACCGACCTCACAAACCTTGATGTCAGAGTTGTTGAGCCGCCAAAGACCTCTGACTGACGTGGCTCGTTAAGGCTGATCCTTCCCGAAAATTAGCAGCTATACGCTCGTCAATGTTAATTTCGATCTCATTTACACGTCAATAATGTCCACACATAAGCGTGCCTTGCAACGTTGCTGTACGACCAAGGCAAAAGGCAACCTAAATATTCACAAAAATTTAAGAAAGTATTATTTTTCTATTTTTACTTTCGAGCGGAGCGAGAAAGGCATTGTATTCGTGAAAAAAAAAAGTTTTTCTAATTTTCTCAAAAATGTGTTCAATATCACTTATACATCATAAAAAACAAGTCTCCCAAAAATGTCCGTCCGTCGGTCGGTCGGTCGGTACGTCGGTCGGTCCGTCGGTCGGTCTGTCCGTCAGGCTTTAGCCTAGCGGCTAAGCCAATGGTCCAATTGACAATTGAGTTTTATGCAAATCCATCGAAGGGTTTTGAATGATTTCCTGCTGGCTGTCATTTTGAGTAGCTGTCATACAACGAAAATGAAAAATTGTAATTTTCGCAAAAACGGCTTATAAAACCTTTATGAAACTTTGCATGACCAAGCGTCTTCATTTAAGGTATTTTATGGCAGTATCAATTGGTCTGTAGAAATTTATATAAGGGTGTTCCCTTTCTACTAAAATTTAAAAATGTGATTTACTCAAAATCGGTTTCGTTGAGCTTATTTTGATGTTTTACAATTTGGATTCTAAATTGGTTTTCTACTTGACTGCAATATTTCATTAAATCATTTTTACATAAATCTAGTAGGTATAGGTAAGTTTGTATTTTCATATTATTTGTATAAAATTACAAACTTAAGTTTGCAGTTGGTACTTATTTACTCATTACTATCCGCAGCCTTTACTATATAGTAGTTAGAGCATTCGGCTCTTGATCCGGAGGTTCTGGGTTCGACTCCCGGCGGGGACACTGTTGAATGATGACTCTGGTATATCGCGAGAAAGTAAGTGCAGTGCTGCTGTACCATTTATTTTTAGGATTCCGTACCTCAAAAGAAAAAAACGGAACCCTTATAGGATCACTTTGTTGTCCGTCTGTCTGTCAAGACCATTTTTCTCACGAACGAGAAGAGGTATCAGGTTGAAATTGATAACGAATATTAAAGTCTATAAACCACACAAGATCTGAAAATTTAAATTTAAAAGTCTGAAATCATTAAATATTAAAATTTTTCTCACAACTAACTGTAACCAATTGTGGTGAGCTCCCGTTTCAAGAACATTCATATAAGAGAGGGGTCAAGTTGGATGGTCGTGGAGGCGATTTTTGTTTAAGTTCTATTTAAAAAAAACGGGAACACTTACGAACTTGAAAATTGGTATGTTTATAGTGCATAAGCTATAAAATAACAACAAATAATAAAATTTGGTCAAGCGCGTGTCGGACTCATAAAATCTAGCACAGTAACTTACTGAAATTTCAACTAATACAATTATGATTATGTGGTGGTACGGAACCCTCGGTGCGCGAGTCCAACTCGCACTTGGCTGGTTTTGTAAATATCAAAAGATTAGTACGATCACATCATTAAATATTGTTTTGTCTAAAATGTTGTAAATTTTCATATATTTTTGATAAAAATGTACCAGTAAAATGGTTAAAAATGGCAAAAATTTAAAAAATAATCGTCATTTTAGAATCGTTTTTCTTCAGTTATACAAATGAAATTAAAATTGTAAATATCAAATATTAATACGACCACATCATTAAATATTGTTTTGTTTAAAATGTTGTAAATTTTCATATATTTTTGATAAAAATGTACCAGTAAAATGGTTATAAATGGCAAAAATTTAAAAAATAATCGTCATTTTAGAATCGTTTTTCTTCAGTTATACAAATGAAATTAAAATTCTATCTCGACCACAATACTTTTCATATACTTCGTTATATAACTAATTTTATGCCATATTGCCATAATGCCATATTTAAGAAGTTATTCAGTGTCAAGGTTAATCAGGGAGTATTAACCTTAACGACTACAGCCGTAAATAGTAGTCGGGACCAACAGCTTAACGTGCCTTCCGAAGAACGGAATCATCTAACATTTAGGACAATCAGGTGATTAATCGTGCAATGTCCTACCCAAACTGAGGAGGTTGCACAAAGAGATTTTTGTTTGACAGTTTCCCCACCGAGAAATCGAAACCAGAATCTCCGGATCGAGAGCCGAGCACTCAATAGTGCCATGGAGGCTACCACATCATGTATGAAACTAAACATTTCATAATTTATTCCTAAGCGCAATGTATACCCAGAATTGTATAGTTATTCTGGTACTGGGCATAGGTTATGCGAATCATAAGCTATCTTCGCCAACATTACATAAAAAATATGATCTAAAACAACTTATTGAGTCGTTCACAAAGCTGCGAGGATCTAAAGAATCATTACTTAGATTTACAGCACAAACGTGTGGTGTTTCTCTGCGGTAGATACCAAGTTATACATATAAAGGAAACACTTTCAAGTTAGAGTAGTGGGGACATCGCTAGTGGAATAATAATCGTATCCACCCAGTCCCAGACCCTTTACAACCGTCGTAGTATCCACCTTGTAAAAGGGTTAAAAGATAACAAGATAACCTTAATTTTTGCGGGAGTTTCAGATATCAAACGCGATAGATTTCAGATATCCTTCTTTTGTAATAATAGGTCTTTACCTATGAAATTGCCGTTTTGTATGGCGAATTTTTGGTAAACTCAATTTTCAGTACTAACATTTTCCCATTTTTCTTAGGAATTATAAGTACATTTTTTTTAAAATCATTATTGGGAAGACATTAAGCTAACAGAAGCTTAAATTAAATTTTCGAAAAATATTATCTGTAAAAAAATATAACAAATCTAATGATGAAATCGGACGACATTTAAGACGAACAATTTTCGAACCTTTAATTTTATATAGGTATAAAATAAAATAAAAAAGCCTTTTATTCCTTAATTATCATGCAAACAATTCATAATTATTTTTTAAGTAATATTTAAATTGATTTTTGATATTATATACAATTTCACTATTGAGCGATGGATGGATGAAATCGAAAAAAACGCAGGAAAAAATTGGAGTACTACAGCACAAAACAGGGAACATTGGAACAGGTTGGAGGAGGCCTTCACCCAACGAGGGGTCCTTAATTTTATATAGGTATCAAACTTAAAATAAAAACTTAATTTTATGCGTAAATTGATAACCTTGAAGTCAACTTTCAAATATAAGACAAATGAAAAAAATAGCATTAGAATTATTGGAATTATGATCTCATTAATCTGTTAGAAAATTTCGGCAATTTCATAGGTAAACACCAATTATTTTATTTGAATATAATTTTAAGAATCCAGCCAAGTGCGAAGCGTGAGCACAAAGGGTTTCACTACACAATCCATCCAAATCCAAACCTCCAAGTTAATATAAAAAATGCGAAAGCAACTCTGTCTGTCTGTCTGTTACGCTTTCACGGCTAATCTACTGTACTGATTTTTTATGACATTTGGTATGAAGGTACTTTGCGCCATTGGAGAGGACATATGCTGCTATTGTCCTGAATCCCAACATGCATACGAAGTCGCGAGCAACAGCTAGTACCATACGTTAGAAGAAATTTCATTGGTGCGCTTAAAACTAATGTGCTATATTTCGTCGACCGACTCGCGCTTGCCAATTTCATTTTTTTTTCGACATAGGTTCTGCTCTAGAAGCAAGTTTGACGCTTGTATATGTTGCTTGTACGTTAGAGCTGTAACAATAAAAAGTTGAAATAAGAGGTTCAATACTATTGGGATTTTTTTTTATTTCGCTAGCCTATTTTAACCTTAGATTTAACGTAGGTTCTTATTTTAATACATACGCTTATTCTGTGAAAATTTCAGCCAGTTAATTATTATTGTTTAAAAGAAACAGCCATATAAAAGTCGGACAGACTGACAGTCATAGACATGACGTAGGCTTAGTAATTTGGTCCCTTTGGCACCCTCTGGCACCCTTTGGCACCCCTACAAATTATCAGCATGGAGCTTTGCAATGTTACAGAGACACATTAGCTATAAGACAAAGTTAATCTCACTCAAGGCAGTTCGCTTCATGATCTAAGCACATAATTCAAGGTAAACATTTGGCTAGGAATTTAGCCTACGACGTTAAGTTTCGCTGTAACTTAGATCAAGCAATTTCAAGTTCCAACCAAAATGGCTTAGTTTATACAAACGAATTCTCCGCTGCATTAGATTACAATAAAACTGTTAGATTTGTGAATATTAGCTTCTAAATTGTGTAAACTGCGCGTTGGTTCGTTCTCACAACAACGTGTGAATGTGGGGTATTAATATTCTAATACCGTAGTTAGCGAAGCGGTCTGCCAACGATTTCAATCTTGTTACATACCTAAATTGTAATTCGTATGTAACGACCGACCGATAACAACCGATAGCTTGCCGACTTTGCATTCTACTATAATGTGAAGCCTCAAGAATAATTAAAGAGAGTGTAAGACGTTACACACTGACTAATCGATCTTATTGTAGAAACAAAAGCAAATGCGATGATTCCAAACCGAAATTTATAAAATCGTGTAAAATGATAAATAGTAAAAAAAATCTAGTTAAAGAAAAACCAGTGCCCTTATGGTTTTGCATTCATGTATTTTGCTATACAACGCAAATCGTATGAAGCATTTAAAGCACAAAATTAAATGTGATCCAACTTCACAGTATCTTCTTTCAATCGGTTTCAAACGGTTAGTAATTGAGTTTACATGCTAACGCAACTGTCCTGCTTTTTCCAGAGGTTTTTTTTAAACGTAAAGATTTAGGTTTTTAAGGTTAAAATTAGTCCGTGTGGTGCCGGCAAAGAATAGTACGAATCAATCTCCACCATGGGTGTCGTAAGAGGTGACTAAGGGTTTATGAACCGGAGGCATGTTTATCTTACCACCTTACATACTGTGGTCACCAACAACAGCGGTCGCCAGCCACAATGCTTACAAGCGTGGTGACTATGGTAAATACCCTTCAAAGTACCAAGCGTTTTTTAGGATTCCGTAGCCAAATGGCAAAAATCGGAATCCTTATAGATTCGTCATGTCTGTCTGTCTGTCTGTCCGTACGTATGTCACAGCCACTTTTTCCCGAAACTATAAGAACTATACTGTTGAAACTTGGTAAGTAGATGTATTCTGTGAACCGCATTAAGTTTTTCACACAAAAATAGAAAAATAAAACAATAAATTTTAGGGTTCCCCATACTTAGAACTGAAACACAATTTTTTTTATGACCACTCGGCTTCTAGCTTAGTAGCGCTTCTTCAGAGCACATGTCTGTAATTTCCTTATATTATTCTTAGTCTGAGATTATAGTAGCATTGGTACTAGGATCGGTGGAATACCCACTGTCACTAAACATTATTTTCCTAATGTGAATTGTTGCTCCAAAAGCTCGGCTCCATGAAACGGAGAAATCTGATTTTATAGTCTTAGGAGGTAAGTACCTAGTTAAAATAAAATTTTGAAGAAGGTTGGAATACAATACGACAACTAGATAACAAATAGTTGCACTAAGAGTCTCTAAAGTTCTTTCATATACCTACATTCTGACACTTTATATGGCAACAAAATTGAAGGAGGTAGCAATAAATTTAAAGTAGCTTTAACTTTAATGGTGATTTGTGCGACAGGCTAGGCGGTAAGCTGCCGTTGATTATAATGGGTTCTGAGTTTAGATTGATGTGGATCATAATTATGTGGATTGTGTACAGTGGGTACGTAAAAAAATAACGCTATTGAACATATTATCTATGAAACTAGGTCGTTCTTTGAGGATGATAAACATGGTCCATTCAAATCAATCAATCGCTCAGCGCGTCACATCTAACAAGACGAGACAGTTTTGCATTTTCCCAGCTTGTTTATAGTCTTCGATCGTATGTAAAGATGAAAATCTTTCCAACAGAGGGATTAACTTTATTTTTAAATTTAACGAGAGCCCTAAAAAATATCTGAATGATTCTCAAAAGTACCGTATGCTTTTAAAACGTAGTTTATTTTTAAATAACTAAACAATAAATTATTTTATACTTTGTAAGAGTTAAGGGGCTGAGAGCTAAATAGCTTTCACTTGAGCAGGTTTTTTAATGAAAACTGAAGAATATATGGCCGCAAAAAAAAAAGTGATAATTAAGCATCTTTCGAAGAATATGGCCGACTTGGAAAAACTATTAAATATAAATATTTTGTACCTACGCCATAAAAAAAATCCAAAGTTACCTCTGATTTTTGCTTTTAAACCGTTTTTCTTAAGTACCCATTAATCTATAATGCCAAAACTATTACACATTATTCAATACAATACACATAATAATATAGCTGTTTTATAATTAATATTATGGGTAAAAATTTTGAGAAAAATGCAATAATGAGCGAAAAACGTAAAATAGCGCGAATCCGCTCCATTCTAGCACGCGCATTCTGCTCTTTGTTAGAAAGGGAGGTAATTCAGCTCGTATCAGCCCCTTAATCAAGGTCATTCTTATTTTAAATCTATCAAGCTACTTGATTACTGTATAAAAAAAGGTCCCTTCAACTTATTATTAACATTTACCCTTTGAAGTCAAATTCAGTTGCAAAAACATCGCCGGCCGCAACCGCACGTACTCGGAATGTGAAAGTTTCATTCAGTGACCACAGTTTTCATTGAAGTTACTGAGTATTGTGACATTGTTGTAATACGTTGGATAATTAAGATTGGTCCTAAAAACAATTAGCTCTGTCAGCCACGGTGAAGTACAGTCGAGACCGTCAAGTTTACAATTGTAGCGTGTTTCTAACCCCAAAGTACCTGATACTTTGGTAACAAGTCCTTATTTCTTTCCATACTCTATAAAGTTACAAGTACCATCTAAACAACTCATAAATAATAATATTTAAAGTGGCTTATCTATTTTCCAAGACAATTCATTAAAAGTTTAGCAATATAACCGATGTTCGCTAACAGTCCTTTAACCTCAGAGAAACAACAAACTACAATAATGACAAGAATATTTTCTTAGATGCTGAACGTTTATTAAACGTATATTAATCCCAAGATTTTCTTAGGAATGGTTTTATTGAGGTGAAGGCAAGGCTAGTGGGACAATGAAAGGAGGGTGAAGGGGACAGATATTCTGATTACTAGCAGAGCAAGGAACGTCCGAGTGTCCTCAGTCTGAGCTCAGATCTTAGCAAAAATAAAGTACAGAAGATTAAATTTGCTTTCCCGTAAGAGATAAATAGGGTTGGGAAGCTCTACATTTTTGTGTAAAATGTATTTTTTTTAATGAGTTTGATGAGATGACGACACATGACAGAGATGAGATCGACGATGGAATAAACTTGCATTAAGGAAGCTTATTCAAGCCTTAAATATTCGAAGTCGTTTTATTGCCTGTGAATACAATAATGCTATTTCGCAGTAGGCAAGTTGGCGATCAGCTTCGTTTCAATATGCATTTATGCAAACTACACTGAGCATTGGTAACAACGTCCCAGCTTTATTTGAAACAAAGGTAAAATTAGTGGGGATGCAACTTAAATCATTTATATCCTTCACTGAATGCAGCTGCCTGCCAAGAAACGGTCTGGGTACGGTAATGTTTTCCCCAGTGACAAATGGACAGACTGCAGGAGATCGTATCGTGAGTACGTTCATCTTCTATTCACAAGTTTTTGTATAAAAAAGTATTTAATCAAATTGGTATTATGTAGAATCATCAATCATCTTTATTTCAGCCACTATTGACCCACTACTGAGTAAAGGCCTCTTCTTTCTTACCCCATCCACCCAGGTCTATTGCCTCCTCTCATCCAAGCTTGTCGGACCATAGAGTTAATGACCTGCCCAAGGTAGAGAAGTTTCATGCCCAGCATGAAACATTCCAAGGCTCTCTGTACAAAAAATTATATGGGGAAATTACTCTGTTATCATTACAATCACATCAACTTTAAAACATACTGTACCGATCTTGCGCTGCCCGCATCCATGCCGCCATTGGACGCGACCTTTACTAAATTGTCGGACTAAGTACCTTTTGCCGGATCTGTCTACGCTACTTTTAATTTTATTAAACCTTTGAAGCTTTGTGGAAAAAGTAGCACCGCAGAGTTTTGTGGATCTGCTGCCTGTAACATTGTTTACTGTATACACACCTTTTTATTATTTCAGTTTTGGTTATACGAGTACCATCCATAATACTCGTAATAAATGCCCTGTAAAAGTTGTGAATATTCTGCAATAATTGGTTGTAGAAGTTTTCAAGAGGAGTTTTATGAAAAATATAATTATGGCCTTGAACGGGATCCCCTTGTTCAATGTCATGTCGGCAGCACTCTTTATAGGGTCAGCATTTGTAAAAGGAACACGCACCGAATCACTGACCCCATTTTATGATTCTGTGATTGTTTTCACTCGAAACAAATTTTTGACCTACAATTTAACCTTTACAACGTGTAACGGAAAAGTGTGGTAATACTGAAGGATTTGTATCCTTGAAACTGAACAACTTTTCCAAAAGAACATAGATTGAAATACGGAAAACCAAATTTGACCTCTTATACAAAATGCGCTATCTTAGTTGTATGTATTAAGCTTAAGATGATTCGTCATAGTGGAAATATAACAAGGTAAAGCGTGTTTACAAGTTGCGTAGTGAACCCGGTTGAAGTACTTGCACTTGATTTGTTCAAGGCACCTGCCTAAATCTGCGAACCTACTGGTAGTATATGTTACACTTTTGTGACCAATATTTACATGAATAGAGACAAAGACCATCGTTACATGCATCCATATTTAATCTAGATTTTGCAATATTATTGTTAAATTAACTAAAATACAATTTGATCTCGAAAGACGATGTTTGACTTCACCGTGACAAATGTTTATATGGAACCTTACTGAGCTAGAAACAGAGTGTGATGGTGTATTTACGAGGTCCGCGTGGAAGATTGGTCCCTTGGGAGATTTTAATTACAAAAGGCACAATTTCGGTTCGAATTTACCTTTAAAGGGTTATAATAATAATTCCGTATAAAACCTTTTAAGAGTTTGTTCTTCAACGTGTAACAAAATACTCAATTATTTACTTACCCATTCTGTCTTCACTACAAACACACACCTTTATTATCACATAATTTTTTCCTTAAACTTACTGCCACCTGTATGTATAGGTACTTAAATATATATTTAACATTTTACCAAACCTGCTGTGTTAGTTTTAAGTATTTTTAAGTAGTTTAGGTATATTGGGATTCGCGGAATATCAGCGCTACGGTCCAACCGTAGCTTATTGCTGAGCGGGACCTTTTTATTGCATGTAATAACTAATAACTCAATTGTATCCTTAGTTTCAAGAACTTTAATGCAACAAATAAATATTTCTTTCTTTCTTTTTCTTTCTATACCAAAGATATGTATCTGCCCATAAAAATGATCAACTTTTCGGGAAATGTTGTTTAGTTTCAAGGGTAGATTCACATCCTTCAGGGACCCTACCCTTTCTTTTATACCTTGTAGAGGTGTGTCCACGCCACCTCTTCCCGTGGGTGTCGTAAACGGTGACTACAGGTTGTGAACCGGAGGATGGTTAGCGGCGTCCTTCTACATATTTGTGCCAATCCTGTTGACCAGCCAGTCGTAATGCTAACAGGTTATTTAACATATATCCAAAAATATAACATGCCTTTTACTGTCAAATTCTGAAGGAAGATAATGCCCTGTAGATTATTTATTCGTAGCCCTGTAGTGTGAACTTGTATGGGCTGTTATGATGGTGATACTAACTTGAATTGTTGACAAAAATCGTTGAAGCTATGTTGTACACTCAGGTGAACCACGCAGGTGGACCACGGTCATATATATTTTTTTTATGTCACTAGTGAGCAAACGAGCAGGTGGGCCACCTGGTGGTAAGTGGTCACCACCGCCCATGACACCCACTGTCTTATTAGTGAAATAATTTGACACTAATAAGACAGCAATGCGCGTCACCCACCCTGAGAACTAAGATGGTGTGTCACATATGCCGGTAATTTCACTGGCTCCCTTACCCTTCAAACCGAAACACTGCTGCTTTACGGCAGAAAGAGGCAAGGGGGTGGTACTTCCCCAGGCGGACTTTGCACAAAAGCCCTACCACCTATAGAATGATATGATAGATATACCTACCGAAAAGAAGGTTTTGCAACTTTATACAAAATTACAAAAATTCTGTGTAGGTCCCTTGAAAGTGTCCTTTTTTGCTCATCAATTAAAAACTAGTGAAGTGCGAGTCACATTCGCGTACTCAAGGTCCAGCCACCACATTTTCGCTTTGTTTGCAAACACACCACCCTCGTTACATCTAGTCCAATGTCACTCAGTCCTGCCTGATCCCCTTTAATTAATAGAAATGTAATTTGAGGTGGGAGGATCTTATATTGATTTAAAGTTTTATTTTGGGATAAATATTGCACCATTTAAAGATTTTGTTACTTTTGTGGCGTTTTTGTTCTTGCAAAATTTCATAACGTCCGGGGAAGTATAAATTTTGGAGTGGTTCATAAATTATTGAGACGAAGACATGAATGGACGTTTCAGAAGCTTAAATTTTTAAGTAACTGTGGACTGTATTTGAAATTAAATTTAGTATGATACTTCCGTTTTTGACAAAAAAGGTCTTAGCAGACAGGCAGACAGGCGACGGAAAACGAAGTGGCTCGGCGTCCGTTATTTTCCTTTTGAGATTCGGAACCCAAAAGAGGAGAATACTGAAACTTAATGTTCTATTTTTTGCCGAGTATACAAAAACAATAGGCTTTATCTTGCCGTTTCAGCTGGGCACGTTTAGCAATGCTAATTCAAAGATCCTGATAAGACTCTTGTCATCAAACAGCGAATCTTGGAATATTGATGGACTTGCTTGGCGAAAGCAAAAACTGAAAAATTCCTCTTTCTCTTAACTTTTCATAAAGTTAGAAAGGTATTGTTTCATTGTTGTACAGTGCTATCAACGACTTCGGTTGAAAATAAAATCAGATATTTCGTTGGAATTCCCGAAGAATTCTAGGACATAATTTTTTTTTTAAACCATTTCAAGGACTTTTTGAAATACGCAATAAAATAGGGAGAGGGAGGGAGTTCCTAGAATAGGGAGTTATCAAACACCTTTTTAAAGTTCATCTTAGAAAAAAAAAAATAGAAAAAACCATCATGGTGTCTCCAAGTTATCCAAATGTAATCAGCAAAGAGTTAGTATCCTTGTTAATCAGTATGAATTTTTTTCTTGTTAAAAGGTTTTGCATATTTTACTAAGCCTTAAAAAATGAAATTACCAGCTTCTTATGCATGCGACAAATAATGAATACTTATTTTAAAATATATGAAAGTAACGACATGAGTTTGAGCCTGGCCCGTGGTTGAAGCTCGTAAGGATTCCAACACATACAATTCAAGCAAAAATATACATTTCAAGCACGTCGTTTTCTCACCGTTTTATTGCATAATAGAATACCTGCCAAGTTAATTACACTCAGAGGTAACGAACGATTACTTAGGCCATTGAGATGACAAACAGTCGTGCCCTACAACGAAGCTACTTCTTCAGACAATGACATATTTAACCTCATAAACCTGGAACTGGGTTTACGTCTAAAGTTTTTATAGGTACTCTCCCTCTCTGAGTTTCTTGCTCTACAAGTTAATTTATTTGAGGTATTTAAAAGCAGGTCTTCAGTTTGAACGGAAGAGAAGACCACTCTGAAATTCCAATTGTGAGAACGACATCGATACGATAAAACTCCGTATGATCCATTTTTTTTTTCGTTTATTCCAACGGTTACCAATCTATTTTGTAGCCATGACACTAAAACCAGCGTATATATTTGACGGAAAGAATAACGTTGTTTTATAAATTTGTTTTTTCTGACAGCTGTAGCAGTTTGCGTTTTGACATAGCTGCAAAATGTGTTGGCAAGCGCTGGAAGAAAAAGTGGATCATAAAAGACAAATTCAAAACTGTTCAATTTGTATGGATGATTGTCGGTAAGACAATGATTCAAACATACAAATAATATTCGATACTACTGTTAGTGACCGAAGTTTTCGGACAAATTAAATACTACGGCACAGTCGTTTCGTATCGATGTAGTTTTATTAGCAAAAGTTTAGATTAAACCACTCGATTTGGTTATCGAATAAATATTGTACAAAGCCTTCAGGGCAAATATAAGTAAGTGCGGCTTTGAAACATCAGTATTAAAATATTGTCTGTCAAGCTCGTCAAGCTGAATCTGAGAGCTTAAATTTTATAGTGGATAAGTTTGTTTGTTGTTGTGTAAGTTGAACTTTATGAAAAGTTAGGCTTTGAAGGTTGTTATAATGATAATGGTATAAATATTTTCTAACACATTTTCTCATAAAACAGCTAATTGAGCACACGTGCTTTTTTCATTATATTACCGCACTTGTGTTTTATTTTTGTTTTTTTTTTTTATCTCGGCAAGGAGCAAGGTGTTTTTATGTTTATTACGTTCGTAACATTTCCATGAAATTAAGCTTTATTAGAGAAAATATAATTAATGAATATTCGGCTCAATTGCGCCCTCGCCCGCGGCTCGGGCTGCAATTACATTGGAGAAACATGAAAAAACCGGCCAAGTGCGAGTCCGACTCGTGCCCTAAGGGTCCCGTACCTATCTACAATATAAAAACTCAGCGACCATCCAACTTGACCCCTCTTTTATAGAAAAATTCTAGAAACCGGAGCTCAACTTAATTGGTTAATATTAGTTGTGAGAAAATTTGTAATATTTAATCATTTTAGACTTTTCCCTTTATTTGTACTGTGAGACCTCGCTTCTTAACAAATTTCATAATTTTAGGTCAACGGAAAGTACCCCGTAGTTGTTCACAAATATAAGTATATTGAAGAAACATGAAAAAACCGGCCAAGTGCGAGTCGGACTCGCGCCCTAAGGGTCCCGTACCTATCTACAATATTATATACTAAAAGCTTTTGCTCTATGTTTTTAAAAAATCCGCGACCATCCAACTTGACTCCTCTTTTATAGAAAAGTTCTAGAAACGGGAGCTCAACTTAATTGGTTATTATTATTTGTGAGAAAAATCGTAATATTTAATCATTTTAGACTTTTCCCTTTATTTGTACTGTGAGACCTAGCTTCTTGCCAAATTTAATAATTTTAAGTCAACGGGAAGTACCCCGTAGGTTTTGGTTTGGTTCACAAATACCTAAGTATATTGAAGAAACATGAAAAAACCGGCCAAGTGCGAGTCGGACTCACGCCCTAAGGGTCCCGTACCTATCTAAAATATGATATACTAAAAGCTTTTGCTCTATGTTTTTAAAAACTCCGCGACTATCCAACTTGACTCCTCTTTTATTATAGAAAAGTTCTAGAAACGGGAGCTCAACTTAATTGGTTATTATTAGTTGTGAGAAAAATCGTAATATTTAATCATTTTAGACTTTTCCCTTTATTTGTACTGAGAGGCCTAGCTTCTTGCCAAATTTCAAAATTTTAGGTCAACGGGAAGTACCCCAGATTTTGGTTTGGTTCACAAATGTATGGAGATGAGGACATAAAAAGCCATATCTTTTGATTGCCTCGTTGTAAAAATTTAAATTTTCAGATCTTATCTAGTTTATGGACTTTAATATTCATTATCAATTTCAACCTGATACCTTTACCCGTTCGTGGGAAAAAGGGTCTTGACAGACAGACAGACAGACAGACGGACAACAAAGTGATCCTATAAGGGTTCCGTTTTTTTATTTTGAAGTACGGAACCCTAACAATAAAAATATTTACTAAGATCACGCTGCATGCAGCCCTGCCAAGAAACAACACACCTAAACCATAATATGTACCATTAAGCCAGTGTGGCTTTACTTGTGAAGTTTTTATACCCTCAGGTGATGGATAGTAGAGATTCCTCGTGATACAAACAGCTAGCTTTCTCTTTGTTTGCTGGCGACTTATAAATGACTGGATTAGTTCCACAAAGGTTCAAAGAGGGACGAAAGTTTCTAAAAGGGACTAAAGGTGAAACTCACCCGTGTACAAAACAAACACACGCATGCTCAATAGGGAGGATAATAAAATTGAAAGCTTGGGTTTTCAAATATTGGAGTAAATTGAATATATTAATTATGTTACTGGTATACGTACTTATCTGATCAGACTTACGGCTTGTCCACGAACTGGCCGTTATGATCTAAGCTCGATGCACACGGGTCGCAGACGAGTGGCTTTCAACTAACGTTATATATAACGCTAGTGGAATAGAATAATAAAAACCGACCAACTGCGTGTCGGGCCACGCGCAGTATAGTGTTTTGTATTTTTTTACGATTTTCTATCGCATGCGGGTTTTGAGTGAATATTTTTTACCTCCTAATGCTCAG
Organism: Athrips mouffetella; assembly: GCA_947532105.1. Lineage (NCBI taxonomy): Eukaryota > Metazoa > Arthropoda > Insecta > Lepidoptera > Gelechiidae > Athrips > Athrips mouffetella. The sequence continues at coordinate 18,987,201 of OX383963.1, forward strand.
CGAGGTCCTAGCGCCTGATTGTTAATGCGATTTTTATTATTTTTAGTTTTTCGGCTATAGCTCATTACCCTGAGAAACCTACTTAACTGTGATAGTTTTTCTTTTAATTTTATCGTACATGCTACGACTGTGAATTTTTTCACATTTGCAATAACAAGCGTTTAGCTGGAAAAAGGGGGGGGGGGGGACAATCGACTCCAAAAAAAAATTACGCTTTCAGATTCAGATTCAGATAATTTTATTCAATGTAGATTCTTTACATAATACTTATTGAATGTCATGCAGAATACAATGCAAATAGAGCGAGTCTACGCCGTTTCGGATCTTGCTATGGCAGCGTAAAAGAAACGGCAAGAAACCACTGCAACACGGCCTACTTTAAGAGTCGGCTTTTTACAATGTGTTTCGCTGGAATATCAGAGCACCATACCTCTTTGCCATTCATATAGTCATCCAATCTATAGTAATAGTAAGCTTTTTTACATAAAATTTCAAGATTAATATTTTGCAAACGGATTCCTAAATCGAACAATTATGCTAGTACATTTAAATTATTTTTAAAAGTGCTATCTAACGGCACCCCACACTATGGGGTAGACAGGAAAAAAATCATACCCACTTTACTTGTAGTGGAGGTACTCTTAAAACGATATTTTTCAAAATTTTATTCTACCATTTTGTCGGCGTGAATGAAATGTATATCCGTACAAAAATTCAGATTTCTAGTACTAAGGGTCTCTGAGCTAAGCCGCGGACAGACAGAGGGTTCCTTTTTGACTACGGAACCCTAAAAATGTATGAGATCGACAGTTGTTAACGAAATGATGCGCGATAGTTTAAGTTAATCCTTTACTTTTTTATTATATTCTACTAGGGTTTACAGTGTTTATTTAACCTGAGTGTTTTGTCCCAACCCAACGTGGCATTGAAAATGATAAAATACGAATAAATAAAAAAGCTTCAAGTAGTGTAACAAAACGTAACCTACCTAAATAGAAATTGTGACTAGGAATTTAATTATTTTAATTCTCTAATAATTTTGGCCATGAATGCGTGATCGTCTAACTTTAACACCTAAAAGACCCGTACATTGTGGATTGGTAATTAATTTAAAAAATATTTGATTTGTGAAAATAACTAAGTAGAAAATGAAGTTAAAAAGTACGCATACAAAATAAAATATTTGGAATAAAACATACCAATTCAGCCCGCTAGCTTGTGTGTGATGTCAAACCGAGCGCTGCAGACTCGTCTCGACCGCGCGTCCTTTTCAATTTCTAGGTGACCTAGGCTTCCTAGATCTAGGCCTTATAGTGGGAAGTAAAATTAAATTAAGCACGTGGTCTCTTTGTCTCGCGTTGCTGGAATGAAAGTGACTCAAAACCAGGGATAGGGTTTGGATGAAGACTTGAAAGTCTAGAATTAGGTTTCCTATAGATTTAGATTCTCAGAGGCTCCCTTCCAATTCCTAGCACCTCTGCTACCCATCAAATCCTTAGAACAATCCTACGCCCAAAGTTAAAATAGGTTACCTTGCAAACCATCACACACATTATTCCGATCATCTCAAAATAACATCCAAATCCACCTGCCCAAAATTAATCTACGATTAGTAAATTGTTTTATATCCATTTGATCCAAACGAAACAAGATTCGACACTCAATTTTAACGTGTAAGAGTGCTGAATATTGTCCCTCTATAATACAGGCTAGGCGACTTAGGTAATCTAACCAGTACTATATTCGTGGAATATTAGACAAAACCAATTTACTAAAGTAATTTTGTCTTATAAATGCATGTGTTATACCGATTAATTTTATTGTGTATTCATCGATATAACATTATAATACCTACATCACATTTTAGTGTTAAACATCCATCACCACCTAAGTGCCCTAATAACCTAGCATCAAATGAACTCAACCTAATTCTCACGCTGGCTCCATAAAACACAGGATTCAGCTGCACCTAGATTTAACTCAGAAAACTCGTCGTTGATCACCCCAGCACCTTCAAGCACCTATCATTTCAAGAGACCTAGCTAGCACTTTTAAATGAATAAGTAGTAGGAAATCTGGAATAAACTCACCAACAACAAAGCCATAAATTCCCGGCGGGAAAGACACAAACCCGAAGCCCTCTCGTACAATACCTGTAGCACGTTCACTGCACGAAATTGAAATATAATTATAAATTATTTTACACAATTTTACACTTGCTAAAAAAAAGTAAAGTAAGTATTCCCTATTGCAATACGCTTGACACTTCTTTAATCAGTAAACCTCCACGTCTAACATTTAACACTAATGCGCATTAGGTACCTAAATTAATACCTAGCCTACTGAACCGCAGTCGCTAAGTACAATTTTTTAAGCTCTAACTCTATATCCTATCGTACGTAAAGTTAGGCACCGTCTCTAAATCAAACCGTAAATTTAACCATTAAAGTACTATAATCAGGCGGCTGCCGCAAAAAAAAAAAAAAATATTGTGCACGTAATCCCTATTCTAAAGCCTAGCGCTGACTGTCCCTCTCCTGCCTCTCTCATACAATACCAGTGTTTGTTCCTTACAATTTTATACCTGCTGCGTTTCTCCTAAAATGAACCTTAAATCAAAACAGTAAAAATCACCACATGTGCAATTTGGCTGCAGTGTGTTACGTCACTGCCTCGCTATGCCTTTTTTTCTCAAATTTCTAAAAAGTATTGTTTTTACAATAATACGTCCACTGCGTCTTTATACCAAAATGAATCTAATTACAAGGCATTACAGTCCAATACGAGCGCAATGCTATTTTGTAAGCGGGAGGTCTGTTTAGATGTACAGTCTAGAGGACGTTCAGCTTGACACGTTGGATTACGTACCAGAATTATTTCAATCTCAGCAAGAGCTAAAGACAAACTGCGAGTGTCAAGCTTTACCTGTTGTTGACCGTACCTGTTGTTAATTGAATAGTGGTGAAATATTATAAGGTCTTTTTTGTTTTAGCTTAGTAAGTCTATATCATTTTATACGTTTATTATTAATTTCCTAAAACTGTGACGAATATAATCGTTACATCGCCCCTTTATTTCCGAGTTGGATTGATATTTTCCATAAATAGCAGAAGACAATGAGGAAATAACAATAGGAAAACTAAATTTGTGGTTGTCAATGTCAAGATCACTTCAGTAGTTTTTTATTATTATTATTGATGTCGTACTCCGTACACTAAAAGTTTTAAATCATCTTACACAAGTACTAGCACTCCTGCTAATGTTGTCTTCCCACATCATTTACCACCTTAATTTACCTTACGCCCCTAGCTTTGAAAAATCTTTCATACTCGTACTTCTTATAAGAGTAATGTCTTCCTACATCATTCAACCCTTCTTGCAATAAACCTAGACAAGACAGACTTACTTTCAGATATTCAGTTCAGTAGTTTTTGCATGTTAGGATGTTGTTTTATGCAAAACGCCCCTAAGAATTCAAGAAATATGCATACTTTACATAATTATACCTAATAATTCACTTCTAGTATAACTTCAATACACACTTAATACAATTTCATTTCGACCTTATCACTGATAGGATTGTGTTTGTGTCCTATTGGAATAGTCGCATAAAGTTAAATAAGACCCAATTCTGATTGTTGAATGGCACAGTGGTTGTGCACTTGCTTACCGTACAGAAAGTTTCAGGTTCGATACTTGATCGAAATCGATGTCCGAATTTAACTAATGTTTTGAAGTCTGAGTATCTGTGTACTGATATTCTACACTTTTACTTGATAGTAACAGTAAAATAAATATGTTGAAATTTACCGTTAGTAACTATTATTTCCTTGTCCGTGTGGTACCGGCAAAGAATAGACCCAATCTGTCTCTACCCATAGGTGTCATAAGAGGCGACTAAGGGATCATGAACCGGAAAATGGGCAGCATCATTTTTCTGTATATCGTCTTATCCCAACTGCAGTCACCAACAACTCTAATCTCCAGCCGCAACGCTTACAAGTGCGTTGGTAAATCCCCTTTTAGTACCAAACGTTTTTGGTGAAGGTCTGCAATGAACGTTTAACCGGGCGAAATATTATGATGATGATTCTTTCCTAATCACAATAACAAAAGAACATCGACTGTGGTGAAAACCTAAGTAGATAAGGCATAGCAGTAAGAAAAGAGCGGTTTCTCTGCTTCGTAAGGCATGTTAAGTCGTTCAAACGAGCTTGGTTTCCTGCCAGTTGTTATTAAACTATATCAAATATCTTTATAATAAAATTGTGCGATGGGCTGATTTTCGCAACTAAACGTTAAGCAATGCCCTTAAAACTATTTACTGACTTGAAAAACTTCTGACTCTGACACATGTTAACTATTTAACTAACAATAGACTCCGGGGGCTAGTGGCTAGAGTGCTCGGCACCCGATCCGTGGTTCCGGGTTAGTTTCCATGTAAGGACACAGTTAAACAAAATCCCATTGAGCAACCTCTCCAGTTTGGTTAAAACATTAATGAATTAATAATCTGGTTTTCCGAAAAGCAAGATGATTCCGTGCTTCGGAAGGCGCGTTATGTTTTTGGTCCTGACTACTATCTACAGATGCAGTCGTTAATGAGCCATGTCAAAGGCTTTTGGCGGCTCTACAACTCTGACACCAGGGTTTGTGAGGTTGGTCATCGACCTTGAAACCCGTATGATATGATGATGATAATGATGATGATGAACACAACCCATTAAAGTCCACTGCTAAACATATAGGTAACATTTTTTCGCCCCTAATTTTAACTTAATTTTTGACTTAAAGTAAAAAAATTTAAACTCAACAAGCAACAGGTATAAAACTCATACCGAGATTAAGTAATTTCGCCCCTATAAATCTTATTTATCTGTTTAAAATAAAAGCGACGTCATTAAACTATTAGGTACAAATAACATGAGTTCCATTTTGCATTTTCAACAGATAGTAGAAATCTACATTGATGTAAAATAATTGAATCAAATTATTTCGCCCCTACGAATTAAATCCATTTGTTTATGATAAGCCTACTGTTAGTTCCACTTATTTTAAATAAAAATAGTTTTTTTAACGTACAACTGAACTAAATTGCATTTTTCAAACTACTTAAAAAAAATTCTGTATTCAAACTGTTAAATTGATACCTCAAAATTATCATTTTACTGACAAAGAAAGCAACACTAGGTCTTTGGATGTAACAAAGCTTAACATTTAACACAAAATTTTAGGGTTCCGTCCCTCAAATTTGAAGATTAAAAACCCTCTTATGATAACGTTGTGATCCCTTGGTCCGTGCGTGTGTCACGTACTAAAGATTTATACGTTGTTCTTTGCATATTAAATAGTCAAGTTTTTATTAATAAAGAGTACCTATCTATATGAAATTAAACTACAAAAAAAAAAATAGTTTAACTACCACAATACTCATTTTGTTTACTATATCAACTTTTACGATTATGTTTAACTATAGGTAACCCTTTTAAATGAACATTAAACACATCACCTATTTATTCGGCTAAAGGTCTTTAAAACAAAAATGTAATAAGGCACAACTCATAACTAAAATATAAAAGGTACAGAACCATGTCGGAGTTTGATTTTCACACTTGACCGACTACGAACTAGGTCTGGGAATCACCGAACTTCACCGAACCCACTCGTCTCACTTCGCCGTCAAGCGTAAACAAATTGCCACTTTTGTACCTATGTGTCAAATACGACCAAATTTATTACTTCAAAAGTGATTCTCAAAATTCTTTGAACTGAAGTGGATTACCTACCACGAGAATTATTGGTGCACTCGAGTTATCGACAACTTCAGAAAACTTAAGCACAAAATAATAATAAGTTGTTTAACGCGTTTTTGTTTTGAAACGGAGGTCTTTGTTTTTGAAACAGAGGTTCCCAACCTTGGTCTATAAAAATCTTGGTTATTAAAACAGAGTCGATAAACTTGAAAACTAACAAAATATATATAATAAGTTTTAAATGAAGAATAGTATTAATGCAAATAACTGAACGATATTGTGTGCTGTTCAAATTCACCAAATAAAAGTAAAATATTAGCATTAATTTAAATTATGCTTGAGCGATTAGGTTTGAAACTTGCGTAATGTACTTTTGAAAACAATTCAAAGCTCAAATTCAATTTTTATTTATTACTTTTTTTATGAAAACATATATCTTCATACTTTGGGTATGAGTTACTGTTCTGAACTTTTTCAAAGCCCGTACTTTTTTTAAGTCCAAAAGTTGTAAACCACTGACTTGCGACGCACAAACATGTGTTACCAAAAAAAAGTGACCTGCCCATGGTACGAAATAATAGAAAGTTAAACTGTGCCATAAAACTGTAGAACCCAAGGGTCCGTTTTTTTTTTCATTGTTTGACTGATATGACCTGCTCCAAATATTGATGCCTTTTAAAAAATAATGCTTCTATTCATTTTTAAAACCCATGTAATTTTACTCTGTTTATTTCCTAAATATCCTTGAATTCAGATTGTTTTATACACTTTCATTGAGGCAGTCCTATTTTTTTAACATCTTATTAAAACATTAAATTTAATAAGAATATCTACCCAAAATTTTTATCTACCTCCAAAAATCGATCTGCTTACTAAAATACCTATAATACCAATCTTACAAAGAGTATTAAATACTAGCATGTTAGTACTAAGTACAGCTAACCGCATATCAGTGGCAAACTCCGACCCTGAGCGAATCTCTGGTTTCGAGCGTTTGTAGTGCTGTGCAAGTTCAGTTTATACTGATTTAGTTACCACCTACTTGCAGCTGTGTTTATTACTTTTATCAATAGATATGTAACATATAACTACCAATCCACAATTTTTTATACCGTTCCTGTATAATTATTGTAATTCACAAGACATTAACATTAACGTCCAAAAATATTTTTTATGTAACAAGTGACCAAGCGATCTCGCGAGCTACCTGATGGTAAGAAGTAACCAGTGCCAATAGTGCCTACTGTCTTATTAGTAGTATTAATGACACTAACAAGACAGCAAAACGCGTTGCTCACCCTAAGAACTAAGTTGGTTTGTCTCATGTGCCAGTAATTTGACTAGCTCTTTTGTCGTTCAAACCAAAACACAACAGTGCAAGCACTTCCGCTTTACGGCAGAAAAAAGCAAAGAGGTGGCACTTCCCCAGACTGACCCTGCACAAAAGTCCTACCACCTTTCAGGCTTTCATCTCAAGCATCCACCGTACTAAATTGTTTTGTTAACTATTTTCAAAAGAACTTAAATTATTATAACTAAGATTTCAAAGGTTCCCTATTTTTATACCTATTAAATCATTAGAATATAACGTTCGATACAAAAACGCCATAGTAAAATAAACCTTAACTTGGCAAACGAAAACACTGTTACTTTTTCGAAACCAAAAAGAAATGCATCCCATTTCGAAGGGCATGTGGCGTGGCCGGTAGCAACCCTGTCTTCTGCGCGCGCTATGTTGAGTTGCGGGTTCGATACTTGGCAAAGCAAACATTTATGTGAATAAGAAAATAATTTTTTTTGTGTGTCTGGTGTTATTTATCAATTTATTGTTTCAAGTTAAGGATCAAATTACACAACATGAAATGTCTAACGTAATTTATCTATGTATTTGTTTAGAATCTTCAGACATATCATCATAACAGTCATGTTTCAAGATGAGAAATGATACCATACCCACCTACTTTATAGATATTTCGTTATTATTATTATTTCTGGCCTATTGTGTCCCACTGCTGGCCAAAAGTAGGTATTTGCTTACCTTAAGTATAGGTATCTATTTATAAAACTCTTAACGCCATCACATTAAATTCATAAAACAAAAAAAAACAAACTAGACATACATTATATTTGTTTGTAATGCTGTACTCTATATATCGTCTCAAAAAGTCAAAAACACAAAAAATCAGGTCGTTCTAATAAATGACCTATGCTAAGTCATATCTACTCGTAATAAAACAGGTTCTTTTATTGTGTGTTCGAATCAATCAAGATCCGCCCTTTAAGAACACAATTCTGCGTCACGAGGCACCAATGTAACAAAACGTAACCTACCTAAATAGAAATTGTGACTAGGAATTTAATTATTTTAATTCTCTAATAATTTTGGCCATGAATGCGTGATCGTCTAACATTAACACCTAAAAGACCCGTACATTGTGGATTGGTAATTAATTTAAAAAATATTTGATTTGTGAAAATAACTAAGTAGAAAATGAAGTTAAAAAGTACGCATACAAAATAAAATATTTGGAATAAAACATACCAATTCAGCCCGCTAGCTTGTGTGTGATGTCAAACCGAGCGCTGCAGACTCGTCTCGACCGCGCGTCCTTTTCAATTTCTAGGTGACCTAGGCTTCCTAGATCTAGGCCTTATAGTGGGAAGTAAAATTAAATTAAGCACGTGGTCTCTTTGTCTCGCGTTGCTGGAATGAAAGTGACTCAAAACCAGGGATAGGGTTTGGATGAAGACTTGAAAGTCTAGAATTAGGTTTCCTATAGATTTAGATTCTCAGAGGCTCCCTTCCAATTCCTAGCACCTCTGCTACCCATCAAATCCTTAGAACAATCCTACGCCCAAAGTTAAAATAGGTTACCTTGCAAACCATCACACACATTATTCCGATCATCTCAAAATAACATCCAAATCCACCTGCCCAAAATTAATCTACGATTAGTAAATTGTTTTATATCCATTTGATCCAAACGAAACAAGATTCGACACTCAATTTTAACGTGTAAGAGTGCTGAATATTGTCCCTCTATAATACAGGCTAGGCGACTTAGGTAATCTAACCAGTACTATATTCGTGGAATATTAGACAAAACCAATTTACTAAAGTAATTTTGTCTTATAAATGCATGTGTTATACCGATTAATTTTATTGTGTATTCATCGATATAACATTATAATACCTACATCACATTTTAGTGTTAAACATCCATCACCACCTAAGTGCCCTAATAACCTAGCATCAAATGAACTCAACCTAATTCTCACGCTGGCTCCATAAAACACAGGATTCAGCTGCACCTAGATTTAACTCAGAAAACTCGTCGTTGATCACCCCAGCACCTTCAAGCACCTATCATTTCAAGAGACCTAGCTAGCACTTTTAAATGAATAAGTAGTAGGAAATCTGGAATAAACTCACCAACAACGAAGCCATAAATTCCCGGCGGGAAAGACACAAACCCGAAGCCCTCTCGTACAATACCTGTAGCACGTTCACTGCACGAAATTGAAATATAATTATAAATTATTTTACACAATTTTACACTTGCTAAAAAAAAGTAAAGTAAGTATTCCCTATTGCAATACGCTTGACACTTCTTTAATCAGTAAACCTCCACGTCTAACATTTAACACTAATGCGCATTAGGTACCTAAATTAATACCTAGCCTACTGAACCGCAGTCGCTAAGTACAATTTTTTAAGCTCTAACTCTATATCCTATCGTACGTAAAGTTAGGCACCGTCTCTAAATCAAACCCTAAATTTAACCATTAAAGTACTATAATCAGGCGGCTGCCGCAAAAAAAAAAAAAAATATTGTGCACGTAATCCCTATTCTAAAGCCTAGCGCTGACTGTCCCTCTCCTGCCTCTCTCATACAATACCAGTGTTTGTTCCTTACAATTTTATACCTGCTGCGTTTCTCCTAAAATGAACCTTAAATCAAAACAGTAAAAATCACCACATGTGCAATTTGGCTGCAGTGTGTTACGTCACTGCCTCGCTATGCCTTTTTTTCTTAAATTTCTAAAAAGTATTGTTTTTACAATAATACGTCCACTGCGTCTTTATACCAAAATGAATCTAATTACAAGGCATTACAGTCCAATACGAGCGCAATGCTATTTTGTAAGCGGGAGGTCTGTTTAGATGTACAGTCTAGAGGACGTTCAGCTTGACACGTCGGATTACGTACCAGAATTATTTCAATCTCAGCAAGAGCTAAAGACAAACTGCGAGTGTCAAGCTTTACCTGTTGTTGACCGTACCTGTTGTTAATTGAATAGTGGTGAAATATTATAAGGTCTTTTTTGTTTTAGCTTAGTAAGTCTATATCATTTTATACGTTTATTATTAATTTCCTAAAACTGTGACGAATATAATCGTTACAGTAGGAACAGCATAAATAGTGCATTTTATATGGCGGTTAAATGCTCTTTTATGTATTTTGATCTTTGTTGCTTTGAAAAAGTAGTTTAGCTTGATAAGTAGATTTACGTCTTTCAGAATTGTTTTACCCGTTTCAGGGTTGTGTAGTCAACAAGGAAACCTTAAAGTTTCATCATGTCCATCTGTTTGTCTGTCTGACCGCAGGTTAGTTCAGAGATCTTTAGTACTAGAAAGCTGTAATTTAGTATGGGTATACAAATAAGTCACGCCGACTAAGTGGTAAAATAAAACATTGAATTTTTTTTCTCGTCTACTCCATGGCGTTGGGTGTCATAAGATAGAGCTCCTAAAAATATTGTGATTGTTCCAAGAACGTTTTTAATTTTGGGAGCACTATCGCTAAAAGCGCTATTTTTTGTTAGAGTCAAGTGTCGCCTCTCTCTGGGAAACGTAACAAAAACTACAGTGGTAGAATATAATATGATGAATGTAAAAAGAAAACTATCACAGCTAAGAAGACTTTACAGGTTAAGGAGTAATAATCAAAATACTGAAAATAACAGAAACAGTAAAGCAATCAGACGTTGCACCTTGCTGTTCTTTGAGAGGGAAAATGATTGTGGAAAAATCAAAACCTGCGTGTAACAATAATGATTCATAAGACAACTACGGAATCCTGCACTACGCTGGGCCGACACGCACTTGGCCGGTTTTTTTAAGTTTCACCTTTATGAATCCATATTGAAACAAAGCAAAGCGTTCTAAAACTTTTGTTTTCACCTAACTCTTAAAACTTTGCTTTATCAGTCAAAATCTGCGCGCAAGGGTCATTTTAGCCGCTAGCGTGGAAAAGATTTTGAAAATAAAACTTGATAACGGATTATGGTATAAAGTACTGGCCCTAATCGTTAGCATTTTTCTCGCTGTAGGGAGGTAAACAATTATGTGTCTTGCTCGGCAGCAAAGTTGTTTCGCGTCTTGTGCCTTGAAACCTTTGCTACGCTCAGGGTTCGCTTCGCTTGCTCTAGTTTCAAGGCACTCGTGCCAAATAACAATTTTGCTGCCTTGCATAACAAATTACTATTTTCATTAATATTATTTTTAATTTATCTTTTCCATTGTTATCAGATTAAAGGGTAAAATATTGAAACAATTAAACCGCTTAAAGAGAAAATATACTTCAAAGCAATTGAGTAGGTAATTGAAAACTTTCTTTTCCCTAGGAGTGCCCATCCGTTTAACCTCAAGCGGAAAGAACATATTTTTCTCATCACAACAAGTTTGGTTAGTTAAGAAACTCAATTAGAGTGAGTTTGCCTACTCATTCTACTCGGAGGCAAGCTAAGCCGCCTCGGCTCTCCCCCGAAGCTCATCTCATCATCATTTGGATTATGTTTGTTTTGCGTAATTAAATTACATATTTTTTCGTAAATAAAATTGTCTGGCCTACTTTTAGTCGTATTCAGCTCGGAGAGTTTTATTTTTTAGGGTCCTAAATTAATATATTGTTTGAGTGTTCCGCGGGCACTACCACTCGGGAGCTCAATAAGATCCTATATCGTTGTGAGAACCCGTCGAACTGTTATCATCGTAGTCCCAAATTATTCATTTAAACTACTATTCATTCCATCGTTAATTTTAAAAATATTGAATTTGGAGAAATAAGTTTTGGTTAAATCCTGTTAAAAGCTCTTTAAAACGTAATCTTTGCAAAGGTTGTAAAAAGAAAATTTTGCCATATATTTTTTTAGAAGCTTTGCAGTCACGACAACAGTTGCGTGATTGCCGTTTTCAGACATACACAGCTTTGCCGTGTGATAAACCTGTACATGTGAACCTAAATGGAGCAGTCACATAGTAAAACGCAATTTCACGTGTGGTTTTTTAAATTATTTTAATATAGAATAATCATTTCTTGTTTAAGCCTAAAATGTTGTATCAATGTACCATAATATTAAGGTGAATGAGTATAGCTTTAACTTAAGTATTGAGGTAGTAGATTTTAGTGGAACCAAAGATACTCCGGAAAGTTCCACGCCCTTCTTTGTTCTGCATTGATAAAACTATCACCAACACACATCACAACCAGAAGCGCCGTGAGTCAAACGCATTTTAGTAGGTCAAGTAGGTACTAACAGCATACAACGATAGCTGAAACTTTCTACGTCATCTCAACATAACTCAAATTTACTGACTCACTGTGCCAAGGTTCTATATTCTAAAGAGCTATTATTAAGTATAAATCTTTGTCATTATGAGCTAATGGTGTAGGAAAGGAGATGGGCGAGGATAGTGCAACAGTAGTTAATCTCTTGCGGCTGCTTCTGCAAACAAGTACATCACGTTTCTTTCTGTGGTAAAATTGGCATGTCTCTAACGGCTACAAAAATGTTTAACGTTCTATAAAAAATTACTTAATAATCTCGGAAAATGATTGGCTCTTATAGCTACAACCTAGATATGGGTACAGGATGGTGTGAGAATTGAATTTTTTTGGATTTTCAATACATGTGCTCGAAAAACGTACTTACAAGGACGTAAACATTGCTCGTGAGTAGTTACTTACCGAACTATTGCGGTAAGTAAAAAAAGTATTCTACCAAGAAGTTTTACACTCTGATCATAAAATTACATATTTTTACTTTATACGAAAAATTAATAGTAGTTTATGCAACTGTCATATAAAACCGGTTATTAAAACACGAGTTTGGGTTTCAAACGAGTGTTTTAATACCATATTATATGCAGTTGCGTATACTACTTTATCTTCACTCATACAATAGGTAGGTACTTACTTATAAAAATTAAACAAAAGTAAGTAAACAACAAAGGCAACTTATATTATGTATACTACAGTTCTGATATAAGTCTATAGAAGCCGCCTTAATATATCCGCTAGGTCTTCTTTGAAATATACAAGCAGAACATTTTCTTAACATGGTTTTCTTTTAGATTTTCATTCTTTCCCAATTCATTGTAGGTTATGTCGTAAAATGTCCTAGACTAATATGAGAGAAGATCATAAGTTATTGAGTATCTTCTGGTGTAAGTGCAGTATCCTGACTGCACCACTTTATCTACTTTTTCAATAAACTTTCACATTACTTTCACGGGCACAAAATACTTGAAAAAGGTAAATGTTTGAAAATAGCGGCAAATCTAATATCTATTTCCAAGTCCTTTCTAATTTCAGGCTGCGCGCGCATATTTTGAGCCACAGATGAAATAATTGTAACTATAGTAACTGTTACTCTAACTGCTCCAAAATAATAGGTTGTTTATATGGTACACTTTGTAATATGCTACTGATATTTGACAGCTACTAAGAAAAACTGATATATTACTAACGGGCTCTCTAAAAGACCTTCTATTCAGTCTTCTTAAAAAAAGTTTAGTTTCAAGGAGAATTGTATCCAAGTGTTATGTAATGATTAAAAAATTAAATTACGTAACACCTTTGCAAAATTTTCATACAAAAATCGTTACGTAATGGTAACTTTTTAATTTTTTATATATAATCTGCGTAATATACAGCCTTACGTATCAACTTTTTGAATTATATTTCAAAGTTTACGACATGAGTGTAGATAAATTAAATTTCAGTACTAGTTCAAATTTTACTATAAATTTTAACAACTTATATTTGTGACTTTAATTGGTCTTCATTTTATCAGTTGCTTAACAATAAAATTTATTAGATCCTTTTTCAAGTGTATAACCTGTTTTCTCACAAAGGTATTGAAAAACGTCGTAAGATACACGGCCGTAAGGGTTATGGCAAACTCGTGCAGATGGTAAACCCTTGACTTCGTCTTGGGTTTATAAAACATCAGCTCGTTTTTAATAGCTCTACTTACGGCACTTGTATCTGAAACTACTATTATTTAATCGCTTATTGTACACAATAAAAACAAGTAAAACATTGATTAGAAAAACCAGCCAAGTGCGTGTCGGGCCACACGCAGAATGGGGTTCCGTAGTTTTTTGGGATTACATAACATTGATGACATAAAATTTTGACATCCTAATGCTCAGCGACATGCTAACGCCTGAGGGCCTTTACAATATTTATTTTATTTTTTTATTTTATTATAGTTGGGAAACACACAGCTACTTTCCAATATCACACAAATTAGTTCACATGAGCCAGTTAAGTTTCCACTGTAAGATTTCATACGATTGATTTTTATGGAATTGACACAAGCTAAACAAAAAAATACTCAAAATCTAAAAAAAATACAAAGCATAGACTTGAAATTTTAGAAATTTAAATGAGTAAAAAATAATCAATCAATCAAATCAAAGGCAATCATATCCTAAAACTATTTCAAATTTCAAGTCTATAGCATGAGTGGTTGCTGAGATATACAGGTGTGACAGACAGACAGAGGAAGTCACACCATAAGGTTTCCGTTTTTACCATTTTGGTTCGGAACCCTAAAAATACACTAACTTGGCAGCTATAAAATGAAAAAGAAACCGGCCAAGTGCGAGTCGGACTCGCGCACCGAGGGTTCCCTGCCACCACATAATCATAATTGTATTAGTTGAAATTTCAGTAAGTTAATGTGCTAGATTTTTTGAGTCCGACACGCGCTTGACCAAATTTTATTATTAGTTGTTATTTTATAGCTTATGCACTATAAACATACTAATTTTCAAGTTTGTAAGTGTTCCCGTTTTTAAAATAGAACTAAAACAAAAATCGCCTCCGCGCCCATTTAACTTGACCCCTCTCTTATATGAATGTTCTTGAGACGGGAGCTCACCTCAATTGGTTACCATTAGTGTGAGAAAAGTAGTAATATTTAATGATTTCAGACTTTTCCCTTTATTTGTACTGTGAGACCTAGCTTCTTGCCAAATTTCATAATTTTAGGTCAACGGGAAATACCATAGAAGTGCATAAATGTATGGAGATGAGGACATAAAATGTCATATCTTTTGATTGTGTAGTTGTAAAAATTGAAATTTTCAGATCTTGTGTGGTTCATGGACCATAATATATGGTATCAATTTCAATCTGATACCTTTACCCGTTTGTGAGATAAAGGTTCTTGACAGACAGACGGACAACAAAGTGATCCTATAAGAGTTCCGTTTTTTTTCTTTTGAGGTACGGAACCCTAAAAACACAATTAACAACATACTTGACAACATAAAATAAACAATACATTTTTGGTACAACAAAAGATTGCACAGACACCAGCTTTGACAATAATTTCTGAAGAATGGAAATTATGTAAAATAAATAACAAACACTCCGTATATCCGGTCCCAACTTGTTAGTATATCTGACTCCATCATAACTGGCCGTAAAGAGTAATAGTGACAATAAAAACTATTATTTTTATGGAACGCCAGCAATAAACGCGTGACATGGGCCATCGTCGTGTTGGCATTTAACCATGCTGATATATGGAGGATCCGCAGGCGATACTGACTTTTACGTGTATATAGGGTAGAACAGATGATAAACTGAATGCTGAAAGGGTTGCTCAGCTCAATGATCGATAAACCTTCCCGAATAAAGATTATAATTCGATCACTAGAAAAGGTGTTTGATAAGGATAATTTAAAATTAAAGAGGGAAGATGGCGGAACGATAATAGTTGTTCAGTTTCATGGGCAGATTTACACCCTCTAGTATTATCACACCTTTCCGTTACACGCTGTATATAAACCTTATAAACTAAATTTTTCTTCAAGGGCATCCCCACAAAACATGGTGCCCAAAAGACTGGCAGCGTTGCCCCTTTGTATGGCAAGACTCAGCCTTTGAGCAAAAAAGCTGCCAGCAGCGCCAGCAGCCTTTTCGGTCACCACAGGTCTCACTGAGACGCTCCGAAAGATCCTTGATGAAACCCTAATCGTTATAACATGTAAGAATCCAATAACTCGCTATATTTACGGGCCTTTAAAGTTTCGGCATTACTTGAAACAGCACCGGCTCGTTCAGATGTGGCACGAACGTGAGATGGAGCAATGTGTCGACGCAGGTCCCATCTCACACCAAGCATTACCCTGTTGCCAAGGGATGAGTGTCAGTCTGTTGGGTTTCTTGCTGTCAGACCTAATAATTCCGTTTGGCTCTAGCTTTGCTGTAATGTTAACTGAGGACCTATTTCGGTTCATGAGATACAGCCCGCCCGCTGACAGACAGACATCGTAGGCATAATAATAGGGTCCAGTTTTTCACCCTTTGGGTACGGAACCCTAACAATTACCTATCGAACCCTGAATTGAGTTACCGCATGCGATATGAACGTTTGGAAAATACATGTGGGAAAGGGAAATTGGAAATGTCCAAATTAGGAATGGATTAGTCCGCTTATGAAAAGCGGGCCGAAGGGATTCGTAAATGTTGGGATCGTGGCAATTGCTGGAATTTTGTCTATTATGATATGTTATTTACTATTTATCCATCTTTGCTGGATTAACTGTTGATCGCGGTAGGCTTAGGTAGGGTCACTAGGTTAGTTATACCAATAATATTAATCGAACAAACACAAATTAATATTTGAGTCTATACGGTGATATTGTGTTATAAGTTGAAACTCTAAATATTTTTTTGCAGAAATTAAAGTTATTTACCGCAAAACCAGGCAACAAACCACTCGATGATTTGCTAAATTTTTATTAGATAATCAGCTTTTTGTGATACGTGCGCACATGTTTTTTTTAAATTAGATATGGAGACATTTAAGGGCAATCCTTCCTGAATGACCTTGAGAATGAATAACTTCGTTACCACTTTTAACGTTTTTGGAATTTGCAAGTCAAGCCTTGTTATACAGGATGTAAGGGATGGTGTACCGAAAACTGAAAGGCCGTGCTCAGTCAACGAAACTGAACAACTTTCCCAAAGAAACATATGTTGGGAAATGAAAAAAAAAATTGACCTCTCCATACAAACTGTTCGACCAGAGTGAGCAATTTGTATGGAGAGGTAATATTTTTTTTGGGAAAGTTGTTCAGTTTCGTTGACTGAGCACGCCTTTCAGTTTTCGGTACACCGTCCCTTACACCCTTTATGACACTCCATTCGACCTAGAAACAGTAACGACAATTTTAAACTTTGTCCCGGCCCTTTACAATAATAATAATAATATTTTATAATTATTTTTTTTGCAATAACGTTGGGCAATCATATTCTCAAACCATTCTAAATTTCAAGTCGATAGCAGCGGTTGCTGAGATACAGACAGACAGACGAAACCATAAGGGTTCTGTTTTTACCATTTTGGTTTGGAAACCTAAAAAGATAAGCGATTCTCCTCAAACTATAAAAAATACTATTATTTAACTTATAAACTATGTTTCAAACGAGATGTATTTTGTAATTGTATAGCAGATAAGGGGTTGCTGATATTGTCAAACTACTTGCTTACACATTCCGGATTTACTTCAAATAAATAGTGATAGCTGCTGTCAACTTTAAATCATTCGCTCCACCCAAGCGTGGGATTCCTAAGTCTTTGCTTCTTGTGTATAGGAAATTGAACTATACTAATACTTTCATATTAAAAACAAATCATTTTTACAACTTGTAGAGCAATCCTAAAAATTTATATGCTTTAACTAACAGCTCTTATTTATGTATTCAGACTAAAATAATTTAAATTAATTTAATAAGTAAGATTGTTCGAATCTGGGTAAGGAAAATTAGGTATGTTCCTTAATAAGGCAGAACTCAAAAACTACTAATAAGTCCGCCAGGTTTTTGTTGTTTGTAGTTTTAATAAAATTATGAATTCTGCAAACAAATCAGTTTGAAAAAAATGACACTAAATCGTTAGATTCTGTATCGCTGCCCGTTAAAAAAAAGTCTTTCCTACTTTACTTTACTTAATCAGTTTCAAGAAAAATTGAAAAAAAAACAGAGTAAGCTTCCAGCTGAGCTGATGTCCTGTAGTTCAAGCTTGCCCTACTCTACTAACACAATTAAGGCATGAAGCTAACGTAATCTTACAAGCTGTCTTGGTGCTACTCCTATACTGTATTTTTTTTTCTTTGTCCAGAATCCTTCTTGATTCTTGTTCATCATCATCATTACATCCTATGAAACGTCCACTGCAGGACAGTGCACCCCCTAGACCCCTAGACCCTAGACTTATATGTAAACGTGCCAAACTTTAAGTGTCTAGGTCCAGTCGTTTGGGCTGCGCGTGGTTATGTCAGTCACCTTCTTCTTTTATGTTTATAGATAAGCTAACAACAAAGCTTAGCAATAAGAACAACAAATAATAAAAACTGGTCAAGTGCGTGTCGAACTCGTGTATTTTTTTACACTTTTGCGTGACTGCGGGTCCATAAATAACATGGTATTTTTACCTCAGTGGTACGGAACCCTCGGTTCGCGAGTCCGACTCGTGTTTTGCTTGTTTTTCTGGTTTCCACGCACACGAAGTCAGGGCACCAGTTTGTTTTAATGTACAGAAGATCTTCAATTTCTGGTACGGTCAAACGCACGTCAGTAGAAACACTTGCAACTCTAATCAACGCAATAAAGCCCAAAGTGTACATGATGACGACACTGACGTGCTGTTTGTTGTACAAAAGAAGAGATATGTTTTTGAAAATAAAAGTTTTAACGACCACTTGTAAGTTTTTTGTCGAACTGAGTGGATCCTTCAGTACAAAAATATTAGTTACGTAAGTTCTGAACTCCTGCCAGATATTCGCTTTTTGCTTGTAACAATTTGCATGTTACCAAAATCCTCAATTCTTGTTATAATTTTTATTCTAGTTCTAAAATTTTAAAAGTAGGTTATTCTCAAGATCTCTATAATCCGCTGCTTTGTATTATGCCTAGGCATTTTTCAAAATGCCTAGGCCTAGAACCAAAAGCCTAAAATAAACCAGTGATTTAATAGTACATTAAGATGCTAGTGCGCTGTTTTGCTCATTACACACGAGGCTCAGAAATTGCAGCCCGAGACGCATAGGCGACACGGCGTAATGGAGCCGAGAGTGTAATGGCAATGCGCACGTGCGTCTTTCGACGTTTTTAACACATTGACACGTAAAATAAATGGTACAGCAGCACTGCACTTACTTTCTCGCAATACTCAAGAAAAACTATCAACCGCAAACTTAAATTTGTAATGCCATACACATAGTATGGAAATACAAACTTTTATACACGTTTTTCCAAAAAATGTTCGAATGAAATATACAGATCAATTCAGAATTCAAATTTTCAAACATTAAAACAAACAAACTTCAAACGATTTCGAGTAAATCACATGTTTAACTTTTGGTAGTACTGGAACACCCTTTATATGAATTTTCACAGATCAATGGATACTACCGTAGGATACTTGTATACACATTTTTTTAATTTCCCTACACATGTTCCTTATGGATAATTGTTCAGTTTGGTCTACTGAGCAAGCCCTTTCAGTTTTTGGTACACCCTGTGTACTAAATTTTATTGAAAAAAATCATAAATAATATCCAGTTAGGTAGACAACCACAACACCCCTTATATGAAATTACACAGGTCAATTGATACTGGTGCATGATATCTTACATGGAGATGCTTGATCATGCAAAGTTTCATCAAGATTCTATGAGTAGTTTTTGAGAAAATTTCAATTTTTCATTTTCGTTGTATGACAGCTACCCTCAAAATGAGAGCCAGAAGGAAACCACTCAGAACCCTTCGATGGATTTGCATAAAACTCCTAAATTCAAAATATGGTGTCAATCGGACCATTCGTTTAGCCGCTAGGCCAAAGCAAAGAGATTTGAACCTCGCTGCGCGAGCGTAGCGAGGTTCAAATCTCTTTGGGCCAAAGCGTGACGTGACGGACACACGGACCGACGGACCGACCGACCGACCGATCGACGGACGGACATTTTTGGGAGACTTGTTTTTTATGATGTATAAGTGATATAGAACACATTTTTGAGAAAATTAGAAAAACTTTTTTTTTTCACGAATACATTACCTTTCTCGCTCCGCTCGAAAGTAAAAATTTTTCAAAAACTAGAACCCGACTACAAATCTTGTTCTAAAAAGTATGAAGCAAGAAAAAATTGTCATTTGACATTATTATGTATAAACTATGGTATTTAATAAATATTCATAGTGATGTTCAGATAATAGCCGTGGTCATATTATTATGTCACTTTGCCCTAAAGCCTTTGATCGTTTTTTTAGGGTAGGTGACATAATATGACCACGGCTATTATCTGAACATCACTATGAATATTTATTAAATACCAAAGTTGATACATAATAATTTCAAATGACAATATTTTCTTGCTTTATACTTTTTAGAGCAAGATTTGTAGTCGGGTTCTAGTTTTTGAACTTTTTATTTATTTATTTTGGGGTTATAATAAGGCTAACAATTTATACATATTTGAAATGTGCTCATTAAGCTCTATCATTTAATACCCATTGCAGTAGGTATCAATAAAAAATGTTTTTTTCGTCCATTACTTAATCTCCTCTAGACGGCGCCAATTACAATTCAATGTGACGTCTTATATTATATAACCAGCGGATGATCAAGACGCTTCTAAAGACACCTCATTTTTCAAATTACGATATGTAGTTTAGGAGTTATGATGGAACAGATGAACATACATACATACCGGTCAAAATCATAACCCTCCTTTTTGCCGTAGTCGGAAAAAAAATTTTTTTTTCATTCATCACTTAATCTCCTTTAGAGGGCGCCACATACCATTTAATATAACGCCTTATATCCTATAACAAGCGGATGATCAAGACGCTTCTAATGACACCTCATTTTTCAAATTATGATAAGTACGAGTAGTTTAGGAGTTATGATGGAACAGATGAACATACATACATACATACATACCGGTCAAAATTATAACCCTCCTTTTTGCCGTAGTCGGGTAAAAATTTCCACCGCACATATTTTTATTTATAAGATCATGTTAGTCACTCAATGAATCGATGGATCCCTAGCCCTAACATAAACGACTACTAAAGGACACTTTTTATCATCGTCTAAAATCAAAGGAATTTGGCGACGGTAGCGTTTACCCGATTTTGCTTCGGTAATAAAAAACCATGGGTACTTTGAACCCTTGTCAAAAAGCCACCTTATACCCGACCCTGCTCTTTGGTTACTGACACCAAAGCTTGGGGAAATGTAGTTGAAAAAACCGGCCAAGTGCGAGTCGGACTCGCGCACTGAGGGTTCCGTACCACCACATAAACATAATTGTATTAGTTGAAATTTCAGTAAGTTAATGTGCTAGATTTTTTGAGTCCGACACGCGCTTGACCAAATTTTATAATTTTTTGTTATTTTATAGCTTATGCACTATAAACATACCAATTTTCAAGTTTGTAAGTGTTCCCGTTTTTAAATAGAACTAAAACAAAAATCGCCTCAGCGACCATCCAACTTGACCCCTCTCTTATATGAATGTTCTTGAAACGAGAGCTCACCACAATTGGTTACCATTACTTGTGAGAAAAGTTGTAATATTAAATGATTTCAGACTTTTTCCATTATTTGTACTGCGAGGCCTAGCTTCTTGCCAAATTTCATAATTTTAGGTCAACGGGAAGTACCCTGTAGGTTTTGCATTTTGTATGGAGATGAGGATATAAAATGCCATATCTTTTGATTGCGTCGTTGTAAAAAATTAAAATTTTCAGATCTTGTGTGGTTCATGGATCCTAATATATGGTATTAATTTCAACCTGATACCATTACCCGTTTGTGAGTTAAATTGTCTTGACAGACAGACAGACAGACAGACGGACAACAAAGTGATCCTATAAGGGTTCCGTTTTTTTCTTTTGAGGTACGGAACCCTAAAAATGTAGAAAAAATTAAAATTAGTTTAAATAAATTTAAATTATTTTAAAAAATTGAGTATATTATCATTTATGATCTTTCCTACTTAAAATTTTCTTTGAAAATTTTCTGGAGATTCAAGAATTTCTCGTTCAGTAAAATTTGCAAAATTGTCGAATATTTGTTATGAGATCAAATATGAAATTGTTTAGTTATTGTTTAAAAGTTCGTGTAAATCCTTTTAAGGCCCTAATTTGGAGATAAATAAGTAACTAACTTTTGTTGTACGACTTTTAGGAAATTGTAACTTTTTTCTTCTTTCTTTACTTACTGCACCGATCAGATATCGAGGGGGTATAATTTTTTTTAAAGCCGTAGAAAATATAATGTTATACTTAAGGGCTGTTGCTCAAAGCTTATTTAAAGTTAAAGCTCTTTTAAAACTATTGCTGTCACTGTCTGTTTTAATGACAAGGATACCAACAGATTTAACAAAGCTTTACCCTTAAAGATATTTTGTGCGTCTGGCTGTTAGCGTCAGGCTTAGCACGAATCTATTGAACCAAAATCAACTAAAATAAAATACTTACATAAAAAAGTGCTTTCTTCCTTCTTGTAAAGGATTTTTGTAATCTTCAAGAAAGAGAATCACATAAGTAGGTACTGATTCTCCACACAATCCAATTTTAAAATTATAAGACTGTAGTTTTTCGTACATATAAATTAATTTTATGTAAAGTGTTTATTAAAGTCTCTTAACTAACTTTATGAGTAAGATTAGAGGTTATATTTAATTTCACAGCAAACTTACTTTATGGAAAAAAATCTTTTACAACAATCTACACTTGAGAAGTTTTATAAACTTTCACTACTACGAGTATGACGATTTTCTAAATAACACTTGAGAAAAAGTGGCAAAATCACTTAAAATGTAAACAAGTATCAAGATCACATTTTTTTTATTATCTGTGAAAGTGTTCGCTACGGTGCGGTGGGAAAGTTCGTCCCGCTACGGTTTGGGCCGTGCGCTCTACGCGACGGGTGGAATGATACAGAGTTGCGAGTTCCTTCAGTTCGAGTCAACTCGAGTTCACACCACCGGCGAGTCTCTGAAGTCTGAAGGCGACTGAACGGAAGCCATATTTACGCGTAATTGAAAATTAGAGGGATGTGCGCGGTTCAAACTTTACGCCGACGAGATTGGGGATCCGATTCTTGGGTGATGGGATGCCAAAACTTTTAACTCAGTTATATTATAGCATAGACATATAGCGATGGTTTTGGAGTAGAAACTGACCTGAATGGATATTAAATAAAAATAAATGTGCAAAATTTTAAATGATTTCATTATACGTAATATAGTACGAGCCAAGCTTAATGTGGTCTGTGAATTGTAACTGAAAAAATAAAATTTAAATTATTTTCTTATAGATTGAGATACAACTTCGTTGTGAGTGAGAATTTATTGTGGTGCTTAACGTTATTAAGTTAAGGAGGTGGGATGAGAAAATTTACAGCTCATTGAGTATTACCCGTAATTTATGGGTGGAATTTAAATTAAAGGATGATATTTTCATTGAAAACATAAAAATAAAATTGATTTTATAGCCTTGCGGTTATATTTCCTTTGATAAAGATGTCTTTGGAAAACGTTGTTCAGTTTTATTGTATGAATCGAACAACACAATATTGTGTTAATTAATGTTTTGTATATTCTGCTGGTTTCTTTTAGTACTTTTCGATTAAACTTAACTAGCCATCAAATTGGGCTTTATTATTGACAAAAAGAGTTGTAAAAAATATTTAGAAGCTATAATGATTGAAACATAAACTCCTTTATGAAGATCGTAATCACGTGCATCATAAAAATGTGAGGAAAGCGAACGTAGGTAGTATATTTTTAATCAGATGGTCCGTAATATTTATACGGCGATTTTTATCCTAGAATTATAGAGAAATAACTAAAGTCGGCCCGCAAAATAAGTACCTACCGCATACAATTCTGAATGATCCTTATTTTTATACCCGACTACCACAAAAGGAGAGTAATGTTTTCGTATTTTTTTGTGTTCGTGCTATTTTAGTAAAATATTATTTCCATTCTAATCAATCTCTGTAATTTCAGTGAATCAGTTACATAAGTTTAGTTTGCTTTTTTATCGTGCCTGAATATTTACTCATAAATCGTTTTATTATTGCACTGAATAAGAAATTAAGAAAAATTAGGAAATTAAGAAATTAACCTTTCATTCAGTTCCACATAGCAAATTACGATGAATAAAATATCAAGAGGCTTATTCAAAGAAGGGTACATTATAATTAACCGAGCGATTCTCGTAATTTTTGTCGAACATATGCCTAAGCCCTTTGCTTCCATGAGGTCCTTATATACAAATTGTGCTACAAAGAAAAATTTGCGTTACATTGCTGTTTTCCGTCAAATGCTCTTAAATCTGAAAAAAGTTAAAAATTGAGCGCGGGAAACATTTTTAAACAAAAAGATAAAAATACCGATTTAACATTTTTACTAGTTTGAAACAGCAACCCTCAAAACTTATTAAGATCTATTCTGCGACATTTTTATGTCAGTTTTATAACTTTGAAGTATAAGAATATAATTTATTGGAAGATATTTAACAATGTACATTTTTAAGAGATGGATGCCGAAAAGACAAAAAATCTCCGTTTTGTACTTACGTAGAACGCTCTCATCCTGCCCAATTAACCAAGGACTTTGGCCGTTGAATCGTTCACAATCGCTTTTAGCCTTTAGCTGATTAACCTGTCAGGAAAAGCTACTGTAATCATAAATTTGGTCTTTCTACTCAACGGGCCACAGCTTTGGTCTATCCTTTACAGTACCGAAATCTTTCCATCCATGTAAACCTCACACACATCTGTCAAGTACACATTTATTGGAGCTATGGAAGAATATTTGTTTGATACGACGGATATATGATTCTCCTTTCTGCTACAGATTAGTTAATAGCACAATTCAATATTTCTATAGAAAAAATCATAAAAATAATTTCCTGTCTTTTATCTTTATTTACTTATCCAGAAAAATGTCTCAAAGCGGTAAAAAGCCAGAAAAATACTTAGCAAATTTTTATCCAACTGCGGCGAAACCCAAAAGGAGGATTATGTGTTTGTGTTTTATACTTTGTAGATTATGTGTTTGACTGTAACTATGTACATACCTATATATTACAAAACTGAGCATCTTGAATTTTCCCACTAAAACTTTAAAGTGGACTATCAAAATAAAGGACTTTAAGGGCAATCACAAAAATTATACAATTTATATGTTCAAGCAAATGTTTGAGAATAATTTGACAAAAAAAACCGAAAATTGATAAATATGGGATTAAAATATTTGAAGACAAAAACTCGACTGCTTAACAAACTAGAATCTATAGGATATGATAAACTTGAATTTTATAATATATTTTAAATTATATTTACCACCGCAAAATGTGTTTCCGTCTGTCCCCACCGCCTGCAATAGTATGTTATAAAATTTATGTTAAGACTGCATCCCGCGCAGACTAGCGCCCTCATCAGAATTTAATTAATTTCTTTGAATTGGAGACAGAAATGAGACGCGGTGGGCCTCAATTTCCGTTTAAAGGATTTTAAATAAACAAGATATACGACGCACAAAATAACTTTGGCCCTGTCATTGATGCGCAGAAGAAAAAAATGGCCCATTTTTGACTACTGCGCATCAATGACAGGGCCAAAGTTATTTTGAGCGACGTAGACGTAAAAGTTTAAAATAACGCTATCCTGACAAAGAACACTATCGTTCTTCAATTTTTCATTTTGGTCTCCCATTCAAAGAAATTAATTAAATTCTGATGAGGGCGCTAGAGTGCGCGGGGTGCAGTCTTAAAGAAATCCTATAGATTCTACCTTGTTTTCTTCTTTTCCGTCACGCAGTCGGTTTTTTGTTTTAAATATTTATTTAGTAATAACATAGTCATCATTAGCCTTAGCCTTATTCTGATTTTCATGGAGTCAGCTACCTAACCTAAGGGATTTCACGAGGGCATTATTGGTTTCTAGACAGAGTGACTTCCTACTGACTGACTTCTCCACATCTTCTAGGTCAATCTATACCCCTCTCTAGATTAGGCTTTGTTAAGTTAGTGGCCAACCTGACTGTCAGTTTTTTACCCTCCTAATAGCCTCATATCATGTAATAGCAGTAATATGCTTTTTTCAGCAAGGTTTTGTCACAATCGGAGCTTATTAGATTACTTCATAGAACTAAACCATCAAAGAGGTTATTCAACTGTATCTACTGGCCATTGGTCAGTTGAGTCTGTCGATAATGATAAATGAGCGAAGTATAGGAAATATCCGGTAGTCGACCGAAATTAGGGAACAATGGGCCTTTGAAGATGATCCCCTTGTGGCGGAGTGCGAAGATGCTATAGTAGCATACTTATAGTTACACTTTCTGCTACGTATTTAAGTTAGAGATAAGCACTGAGGTAAAAATGTTATGGCTTATTTACCCTAACTAAACGCCGTCATATTATAATACTAGCTGTTGCCCGCGGCTTCGCTCGCGTGGATTTCGTATTTATGTTGTTACCGGCTTTCCGAACCAATGAGATATTTTCCCGTCATTTCGAGGTAATTTTAAACTAAAGAAAAAGAAATCAATGAGTATAATTCAAGATCCACCTGAATTTTATATAATATACAGACGTTACTCACAAATTACTCAGAACAGAGGAACTTAGCAGCAGTATCCTTACAAATGTAAAGAGAGAGTATGTAATATTTCAAAACAGAGCCAATTCGCAGAAGTAATTGAGAAAAACTAAAAACCTCTCTCTCTCCCCCTCCCCGTCCCTCTGTCACTCCCCCTCCCCTCCTCCCTTTCCCCCTGCCCCTCCCTCTCCCTCTCCCCCACCCCCTCCCTCTCTCCCCCCCTCTCCCCCTTCCCCTCCTTCTCCCTCTCCCTCTACCTGTACCTCTAACTCTCTACCTCTCTACCTCTCTACGTCTCTACCTCTCTACCTCTCTACCTCTCTACCTCTCTACCTCTCTACCTCTACCTCTCTACCTCTACATCTACCTCTACCTGTACCTGTCCCTATCCCTGCCCCTATCCCTACCCCTAAAGCTACACGACAAAGCGACACCCATATTTATTTTAAAACATTTCAAACCTATCGCACCCCAACCCCATCCCCAGGGGATGATGGTATTTCACGTCCACCACGTTGGATTTCAAAGTTGTTGTAGCTTTCGTAATCAGTGACCCGATAAACCATACAAACGACACCCATATTGATTTTTAGACATTTCAAACCCATCGCACCCCAACTCCATCCCCAGGGGGATGATGGTATTTCACGTCCACTTTGTTGGATTTCAAAATTGTTGTAGTTTTCGTAATCAGCTACCCGATAAACCATACAAACGACACCCGTATTCACATTTCAACCCTATCGCACCCCAACCCCATTCCAAGGGAATGATGGTATTTAACGTCCACCACGTTGGATTTCAAAATTGTTGTAGTTTTCGTAATCAGCGACCCAATAAACCATACAAACGACACCCATATTCACATTTTAACCCTATCGCACCCCAAACCCATCCCAAGGGAATGATGGTATTTAACGTTCACCACGTTGAATTTCAAAATTGTTGTAGTTTTCGTAATCAGCGACCCGATAAACGATACAAACGATACCCATATTGGTTTTTAGACTTTTTCACCCCATTATCCTTTTTTATGGGTTGAATTTGGGGTGGAATTTCAATAACAGTGATGAACGTTGCATAGAATTACATCATTAATGCCTAAATAATAAATTATGCGGATTTTACTTTAAAAATAAAGAATTTTCATCTTCATCCCCCTTTTCACCCTTAAGGGTGTCGAATTTTCAAAAACCCTGAGACACGTAAATATTAACTTTTAGTCGTCAGCCTAAATACAAATTTTGAAGATCCTAACTTCAAAACTGACGGACTGTCATACAAACTTTTATCCCATATTTTACCCCCTTAGGGGTGGAATTTTGTAAAACCCTTTCTTAGTGCACCCTTCGGCCTCATAAGGAACCTACATGCCAAATTTGGAATCTCTAGACCCAGCGGTTTGGGCTGTGCGTTGATATGTCAGTCAGTGAGTCAGTCAGTCAGTCAGTCACCTTCTTCTTTTATATATATAGATACAACGTGTAATTCCAAATACCAAACACGCAAATCGTCTCAGGGGGTAATGCTACCTATGTAACTTAACAACTTTTACTCTACAACTTTTGGAAATTAAAGAAAAAAGATTTTAAATTTGTATTTCCAAAAGTTGTAGAACAAATAATACAATATGTGATACTTTTGCTGTTATATGTATTTATGTATACCTGCTGTATGTATTTTACTTATATTTATTTATCGGCGCAGGAGGCCATAATATCATAATTACAAGGATTATAGTGGGTTCAGGTATAAACAAACAGGATCTAAATATTGTCACGTCACGTTCCGAGCTTCGGGCTTGTGGTGAGCCACCCGGACTCTTCCGGCCCAGTCTGACTATGGATAGTTATTACAGTTTACACTTAGGTTGTACGTCCTGTGCTTAAGTAACTTTAGTCATTATTATTTCAGGAATCATTAAGATAAATTGTCAAATGCAAAAGCACGATCACCATCATCTACCAAGATGACTTGTTGTGACGTCCTTTCACCTTGACGCTTCATCAGATCGACAGCTATCTAAATACTTAGCTGCCAGTCTATTCCTGAAGCAAGGAGACCTCACTCGGCGATACTAAGAAGGTGCTGCTAGTAATATGCCTACACGGCCATTCTGACAAGCGCACGACCTCGTGCGTCAATCGGATCCATTAACAATATCCTAAAACAAATAAAAAAACAAGATCACCAAGCAATCCGCTCGTCTATCCTGACAATCAACATCATCATCACACACAAAACTGAAACCACTCATTGTGAAGTTACTCTGAAGGCATGTGCCCCTTCAACCCAACTCTGAAAGCATGTACCCTTTCGACCATCTCACTATGGACCGGATGACATCTTTCCCACATAAATCACGGACAGGACCAGTGTGTCCGTCGACCATCCCTAATGGGCACGGTGACCAGATCCACCACTGTCCTTCCAACCATCAACAAAGCCTGGCCCGGACCAGTGTGTCCCTTCGACCAGCCCCGATGGGCATGGACCGGATCCGCCACTGTCCGACCAGCTTCGCAAACACAGATTGGGCCAATGCGAACCTTCAACCACCCAACCAAGTCGGGCTGGCCCGTACGACATTGCCCTCTCTATCAACTCCACAAACATAGATTGGACCAATGCGAACCTTCAACCACCCAACGAATCGGGCTGGCCCGTACGACATTGTCCTTTCTATCAGCTCAACAGTAATCGCCCTACAACCACCCAAACCAACTGAGTAACTTCAAATCATATTATCAACATAGCAATTTCAAATTATGTGCGTCACATATCATACTATCTCACAATAAGGAACATGCTCACCGGATATCCATAAGGTAGGTCACATCAATATAATCTGTCTATGTACAGACCATTCACATACATCAAATAAATTCCATTTCTGCTGTCCGATATTGCTACTCGTAAGAATACAGCAATGGTTTGTTGAGTATTACCAGTAATCACTATACTTTGGGCAATTTGTATTAAAAATCAGTACACTTCCTGTCTCTTTTCTTTCTCCATGCCTCTCTCCCCATTTTAATTTGGAGTCGAACCCCTAAATACATTTTCAACCGTTGGCTCTGTCGTTATAATCGGCCACAATATTTTTTGTAAGTTCTTACATTTTCGTCCACCAAGTAGCTCTTTGGCATCCCAGGGGTTATTTCGGCTTGTTTCCCTTTGTCAATATTTAGCGCAGACTTAAAGAGGTGCTCTTCTTCTCAGCGCATCACATACCTAATCCGTACCGCCGGAGCTGACTCTATTGAAGTTTGTCTAGAATAAGCACTACTTTGAAATTTCCACTAACATGTACGTTCCTGAGTCTATCCAATTAAGTGCCAACAGCCCATCTAAGCATTTTCATCTTAGTTACGTGGATTTTTGTTACGAAGTCTTATTAAGTATCCAAAATTCGTCCCTTTAGAGCTTCGCGGGTCTATCACAGATTTTCAAACAATCAATCAATCAAATCATTTGTTTGCTAGAAGAACATCTTTTAACTTGAACACATCCTCTAGATCAACGCTGTGTCCCCATAAATAGCACACCATAGCTAAGGACTGACGACAGATATTCATGATATGTGGTTAGTGTAGCATCTTTTGATATTGTTTGGGAAACTCTCATTGACGCAAATACGAATCTACTGAGTCTTTAACGCACTGAGTTGACACGAAATTTCTAATAAAGATGCTCATTATCATTGAGACTCAAAAATGATGCTTGTCCACTATTTTGTATACTTGTATTTAGTGCTCTTGGTTTCAACTGGCATCCTTCAGTCACAGAGCATACCTAACAGCGAACACCATTTCAACCAGTCAGCATTAGCTGTGCGATCAAATTATTTTGTTTCGTTTCATTTCATTTCATTTTGTTTTTATTTAATCGGTATTCATTCAGATTTCGTTTATTTCCATTTTAATTTTACAGACATCTGGTTAATCTGGTTATCTTTGTATAAAAACAGCGTAGGAGCACATCGTCGCTACCGTACGTAACTTTGATTCCATTCTACAAAGTCGAAAATTACATAATTTCACAACCACAAGCAAGTCTTGTCTTCTTCGTATGTACCGTAAGCGCCTTTAACATCCACTATTTAAAAATGCATCAACGCCTTTCTAATTTACGATACTTTTGCAAATTACGCTTTTTGTCACCATCTAAGCGTATATAATTTTGAACATTACGACATATCAGGTATTAAAACTCATTAAACTTGATTCCTTTTTATCATAAAATGTATGTACAGCACCTAATTTTCTTGATTGTACTTGTTGCTCAACAATTTCTCGGCACGACTGTACTTTTACGCAGATCCATGAAACTGAAATGCTTGCACACATGATTAAAATATTGAGCTGTGTCTCTTTATCCCACTTCTGATATCGGCGCAGGAGGCCATAATATCATAATTACAAGGATTATAGTGGGTTCAGGTATAAACAAACAGGATCTAAATATTGTCACGTCACGTTCCGAGCTTCGGGCTTGTGGTGAGCCACCCGGACTCTTCCGGCCCAGTCTGACTATGGATAGTTATTACAGTTTACACTTAGGTTGTACGTCCTGTGCTTAAGTAACTTTAGTCATTATTATTTCAGGAATCATTAAGATAAATTGTCAAATGCAAAAGCACGATCACCATCATCTACCAAGATGACTTGTTGTGACGTCCTTTCACCTTGACGCTTCATCAGATCGACAGCTATCTAAATACTTAGCTGCCAGTCTATTCCTGAAGCAAGGAGACCTCACTCGGCGATACTAAGAAGGTGCTGCTAGTAATATGCCTACATATTTATACCTTATAATTATATTATAGTTATACTTATACATGTTTACATTTTTTATTTATGTATATTGCATAAGTACCTACCTATTTTAAAATTATATTATACTGGCACAATACTACAGTTTTCTTTCACACTTACCTAAATGTCTGAAAGAGATCGCTCCCAGCGATAGGACCGCCTAGATTTTAAGAGTCTCCTTTTATTTTGTTAACGTGTTCCATGTGTGACAATAAAGAATTTATCTATCTATATCTAACAAAAGTTGTTCAGTTACATGGGTAAAACTACCCCCCGAGAGGTTTTGCTTATTTAGAATTACACGTTGTAAATTACGTATACTATCGCTAGGTATAGAGTTGTTTGCCAATGTAAAGCCACGGTTCATTCATACATAGAATGACAGACTAAGGCCTTTGAATAGGTATTTAGTAAATTTTGACGCTATTGTATAACAAATTATGTACATTGATTGATGATTTCTCAAAAGTTATTTTGTTTTGTTCATTTTTAAAAGCCATGTCTATTATAGTGAAGGATTATGACCAAGTGTTTGCAAACATTTGCAGTTTTGTTATTTCTGGCAGCGGCACTAATTTTTGATGCTGTGGTGGTTGCAGATCAAAGCTCGAGAAATTTACCATTCAAAGAAAATTTGTCAACTAATAGTTATTAAGGGAAACGTTCCAATGGCATGAGTATATTGCCCATCCTAACCTACGGTGCACAAACATGGTCCCTGACAGAGCTATGGAGCGCAGCAAATCAGGCGTTACAAGTAAAGGCTGGACCGCATAAGTAACGTCACTCTGCATTCTAAAACTGGCATTACAGACATCGCCACAAAAACCACTTAACTGAAGTGGAGCTGGGCACGGCATGTCGCTCGCATGCACCCTGTTAGATGGGCAAAACTAGCCACCGAATGGGTCTCGGAGGATGGTCGCCGACGGCGAAGTAGACCCAGTAGGCGATGGCAAGACGACCTTTTTTCTTGAGAATTGACCAGCAATAGCTCAACGACGAACCTTTGCTCAACGTGGGACGCTACATAGGCTAGTAATAATAATAGTTACTTATAAATATCACGAATATATCCTGCAAAAGTAATTGCCACTAATCAAAATAAAATTTAATTTGATAAAATTTTATGGTTGACGACGTTGAAAAAGGTGACGTGTCCTAGAGGAATTTTGTTATGTTGAAAACTGGCGCGAAGCTATTAATGTGGATAATTTGCATATTTCACCTGACCCTAACAGCGAAAAATTCAAAGATGTCCGCGGTCAACCACCTGTTAGCGAGGAAGAAAAATGGCTGTCGCCGGAGGTAGGCTACGCAATTTATAACTGCCCGTAACCTGACGGTACTTGGAATAAGTTGGTGTCCACAAGATAAGCGGGACTTTTAAATGAAAATTGAAATTTACAGGATATTCGAAATCGCAGGTTGTAAAAAAGTACGGTAGGTAATTTTTTACAAGAGGAATGCTTCAGAACATGAAACAGAACAACTTGAAGAAATATAGGTTGAAAAGGACAAAATTTTATACTTTTCACATATACAAGACTCACTGCCAACTGGGAAGGCCAAGAAGTCTCGTTTCATGTTGACTCATATTTTTTGCGAAAGTTGTTCTGAGCTGAACAATTCTGTTGTTGTGACTCTACATTCTTTGGTCTAGCCCTGAAGACAGAGATGAGGTCGACGATGGAACGAGCTTGCCCAGAAGAAGCCTATTCACTCGCGACTTACATAGAAGTGAACGCAATTGTATTAGACGGCTTAATTTTACAGGTTTTATTACAAAACAATGTCAAGTTATTTAATTTATCTAAGAAGGACGATGGTTGGACACCGGATTAGGAATATTTTTGAAGGAAAATTCGA
Source organism: Athrips mouffetella (assembly GCA_947532105.1). Taxonomy (NCBI): domain Eukaryota; kingdom Metazoa; phylum Arthropoda; class Insecta; order Lepidoptera; family Gelechiidae; genus Athrips; species Athrips mouffetella. The sequence goes on from OX383963.1 coordinate 19,020,565, forward strand.
AGACAGGAGAGGAAAACGAAGACAAAGACGTACTTATTTTGACCTAATAAAAGAGAGGGTAAACGTCGAGTCTTATCAGGATGTTAAATCATTGTCAGACGATAGCGATAAACGCTATTAAATGTTAGAAGAAGAATGACTACAGAATACAGTCTGAAAATAAACTCCTCGCAAAAGCTGAGACGCAGACGGTGCAAGGCAGCACAGAACAGTATTTCTATCTTTCAGTTTTCTTCAATTTACTGGCCTCACCCAGACGAGTTCAGGAACATTACTTCTGTAGCTACGGTCACGTCCGTGGTCGCATAATGAGGCTAGACCAGGTCACTATTGTGGTATTAGGACTAGGTTCAGTACCTACCGGGCCCTAGGGAGATAAATTACAAGAATTAAGTCCCATTTCAAGTACTGACCGCTAATGTACGTTAGGAGCCTAAAATTAAATAGTGTTCGTGGATTCAGGTAGCTTACGACCTAACCAACGAATATTGAATGTCTGTATGTGTAAACTTGAAAGTCGTACGTAAATGGTTACATTTTTACTATAGGCGGATCTCTAGTTTTGGGTATTTGTTGCGTAGCGCTAGTTCAGCTAATACTGGTTTTCTTACCAGTTACTTGCTGTCGTGCGTGCAGTATGATATAACCACGATATCTGTTCAGGTAATGTTCAGGTGGTCAACAGAACTACTTTTTTTATAGTGAGTTAGCAAAGAGGTTTATGTGGAACCGGTAGATAATACGGAATCGTAAGTTGATCAATTTCCTAGTAAGTTTATCAAATTTCTAAAAACAAACTGTACCGCATTCGCTTCTGGCACTCCTTGCCGGCTACCGCCGCAGCACGCTCGCTACTCTTGCTTTGTTCGTGCATTTGGTAGAAAGAGTACCTACCTAACAAAACATTACCGATTCCATTCGATTCATCCCATTCGGAATCGGTTAGGTTGTGTTTGCCTTGCCTACCGGTCCTTATGATCTACGAATTTCCTACGAGTTTACTATTTTTCGAAAGTTGATGCGAAAAATTATCATTTTACAATTCTTATTATTTTTTGGTGACATACTTTGACTTACAGACGACTAGTGACTCTTGCAAGTGAAAAAATATCACGCTCAAACTTTACTAGTTCGTTTATCAACAAAACTGTGCAGCTCATAATTTTTAAGATATCTTTTTATATTATAAAAAGTATCTTCTCCTAAAAATAAAAATGTATAATAAACATTTCATACTCATTTCGACCTTTTTGCCTCTTATTTAATCCCTTCAAATATTTCAATACATCGTTGGCCAGCGTCTAGACATAATAATTTACTTTTCATTAAATTAAAACTGCATTTTACACGGAATTTTTAATTAAAATTTTAGGTCAAGAGGAAATTACGGACGTTAATCAGGGCAAGTATTTAACAAAATTGCAGACCACAGCGAACATTTTAAATTATAACAAAGTGATTTAAAACAACAATCTGCACAGACCGAGCTTCTTGAGATAGTCTTAACATAATATTTTATATATTTATCATCAAGACCCATCATAATTCCTTCTGAGGGTGGTTGCATAGCAGAGGTGTCATTTATGAAATATAATTACGCGTCACAAATACAAAAGACATTATTAGTACCTATTGTTCGTTTCGCGGAAATATGAGGTAGTTCTACTGTGATTTAAAATAAATGCAGCCAGCAAGTCTGCTCTGCAACCACCTTAATATCAGGGCAAGTAATAACTAAAATGCAGATCATCAGATAACAACCATTTTTAGGGTTCCGATACCAAAATGGTAAAAAAAGGTACCCTTATGGTGCGACTTTGTCTGTCTGTCACACCTCTATATCTCAGCAACCACTCATGCTATCAACTTGAAATTTGGAATAGTTTTAGAATATGGATGCCCCACTTAATTGCACATAAAAGAATTTTAAAAAAGTGATGATTATTACCAAAGAGATTTTAACCTCGCTGCGAGAAGCGAGGTTCAAATCTCTTTGATTATTACTGTAAAGAGGGCCCAAATAGGGGGCGCAAAATTTCTAATTGTTGTTACTAGATTGAGTGGGATATCATATGAAAGGGCTTTACTTGTACATTCTTAAACATATTTTTGTATTTTTTTAAAACTCTTAGTTTTCAAGTTGTGATAAAAACCGGTCAAGTGTGAGTCGGACTCGCGCGCCGAGGGTTTCGATATACCTTTAGTATTTTTGGAAGCAATAAAGTCCATTTTCAGGACCGCAAAACTAAATTCGTTTGTAAAGGTTTTTTGCAGATTTCTAAAAAAACTGTGCAACTTAGAAAGATTGTTTTATTTTTGCTGTAAAGTTTACATAAACTTCTGTCAACTGTAATTAATTCAGATTTTTTCTTACACTAACTTCAGAGATAAGGGGGGGAATGATATTTTTTTTGACATTTTTCACATAACTTGAAAACTAAGAAACTTAAAAAAATACAAAAATATATATTAAAATTTACAAGTAAAGCCCTTTCATATGATACCCCACTCGACCTAGTAGCGACAATTTGCCCCTATTTTGGCCCCCTTTACATTAATAATCATACTTTTTTTAAATTTATTTCATGTGCAATTAAGTTGGGCAACTATATTCTAAAACTATTCATCACTCATGAATAGTTTTAGAATATAGTTGCCCAACTTAACTTGCTGAGATATAGAGGTGTGACAGACAGACAGACAGACAGACAGAGCGGCACCATAAGGGTTCCTTTTTTTACCATTTTGGTATCGGAACCCTAAAAATTTCAAAAAAATACCATTCCCCCTCCCTTATCTCCGAAGATTGTGAAAGGAAAAATCTGAATTATTTACAGTCGATAGAAATGTATGTATTTACAGCAAAAAAAACGATCTTCCTAAATTGCACAGTTTTTTAGAAATCTGCAAAAAACCTTTACAAACAAATTTAGTTCTGCGGTCCTAAAAATTGACTTTATTGCTTCCAAAAATACTATACGTATATCGGAACCCTCGGCGCGCGAGTCCGACTCGCACTTGACCGGTTTTTTTTTTTCGGTTACCAACGCATTTTGCAGCTATATCAAAAGCAATCGGCATGAACTGTCAGAAAAACTAAGTTTGTAAAACAACGTTATTCTTTACGTTAATTATATTTTGGTTTTAGTGTCATGGCTGCAAAATGTGTCGGTACTCCGTCTGACCGATTATCTGCCAGTAAATAATGTTATCTTTTGCACTTTGTCACTGGCGGAATCATCGTTAATAAAAACGATGGAAGCCATCAAATATTTAAAAGAAGAAGTAGGGCTTTTTGGCGGGAACTCGACATGGGCGTTTGCCTGCTTAATTGAAATTTAGTTTTTTTGTGCATTTAGTGATTTAGTGGATAATAAAGATAGTGTGTTATGCAGTAAATTTACTACGGAGTGCGCAGCTGATGAAGATTTCAAGTGATCTCGTGTTTAAGCCCCGTTTGTGTTGTCCCAAAAAGTCACGAACATTTTCCTTCGTAAAGTTCACTATCGCTTTACGAGGGGAGCAAAAAGAAAGATTAAACACATCAGACATGGCTGTATGGGCTTTGTACTCTTTGCCTTTCCGAAAGGAAGAATAAAACCAAAAAAAAAAAGAAGAAGAAGAAGCGTCGGAATAAACCCCAGATTAGTAAGTATAGGAATAAACGAAAAAATTGGAGTCATCATGGTGCACAGGCTTTCCTCGTCGTCGATCTTCGAGATGTGGATTCCTGTGTAAATCGATCTTTCGCTGGACATTGGCGTGTCGCCATAATTTTGTAACAATTCCTTTACTTTGACGTTGGCGAAATACGTTTTGTAATGAGATTTGATGCCATTAAATAAATATACAATACAATCCCAGATTAGTAAGTTAATGTACAGAGTAAATACAATACAATCGTCAGGATTATACTAGAAAATTATTCAAAACCACTATACTTACTAATCTGGGTTCAAAACATTAGAATCTTCACAGACTAAGTACACAGTATGTTGCGGACGGCGACACGGAACGCAACTCTCAAGTACCAGAGCAAGCTACGCACGAACATCACCCGCCCCCGCGCCCCGCACCGACGCCGCGAGAGCACAAAGCGAGCGAGACGGCCAGCGCGTGCGAGCGAGATAGACAGCGTGCGCTCGGCGTGACGCACGCTAGTTACGGCCGGCGCTAGCAGGATATAAGCGCGGCCAAATCCACCATTCGACACAGTTCGAAGCTGAGTGATCGTCCAGTAATCAACTGTCAACCGTTCCAGTCAACTGAGTGAATCGTCCAGTCTACTGTGAACTTCCAGTCTACAGTCGAGAACTCTCCTGTAGTGAACGAACCCTATACAGTCCACTTGAAGTCTTACAGTGTTACAGTCTAAGTGCACAGTACAGTCGAAGATACAGTTCCAGTTCTGTCTACGATCCGAACACAGTTGGAAACAGTCAGTTGTACAGTGCAGTGAACAAGTGAACGTTATACAGTCCACTCAAGGAGTTGACAAAACAGTGAAAACTAGTTAGTGACTAGTCAGTGTCAGTGCCAGTGCCCGCGAACTCGTCTGAGCCTGCGTGCTCGTCACTTGTTAAGTTTTCTGACTCTTGTTGACTCTTGTTATTACCTGTTGTTATCGTTGTTTGAACTTGTGTGTTTAATAAAGACGATTTGTAAACTTGATCTCCTGTTTAAGTCACAAAACACCCGGTGAACCCCGAACTCGTGTTGGTGTAGCCAACACAGTAAATATATAAACTAAAGCAGTATGGAAACTCCTAACAAACGTCCAAAACAGGCGCACTCACACATGCACACACCGCTACAGGAAAATAAGCAGTTTTCGCGCTGAAATAAGTCGTGCGTGCTAAAACCATAATACAAACAAATAGGTACATAGAGGCTGACTTTTAATTAGTTCTTGATAGCAAAAGATATGCTTTTACTCATGATACTGAACAACTTTTCCCAAGGAACATAGGTTGAAATACTAAAAACCAAATTTGACCTCCCATACAAAATGCGCTATCAGCTGATGCAGTTTCTATGGGAGGTCAAAACTTGATTTTCGTATTTCGACCTATGTTCCTTGGGGAAAGTTGTTCAGTATCATGAGTAGAGTACATTCATACTTTTTTCTATCAAGAACTAATTAAAGGTCACCCTAGAGTCCCTATAAGTATGTCCCTGTCCTTGTGCGATAAAAGGCGACTAAGTATATTAACCTGCCCTTGCGTGATAAAAGGCGACTAAGTGTCCTCATCTGCCCTTGTGTCATAAAAGGCGACTAAGTGTCTTTATCTGCCCTCGTGTCATAAAAGGCGACTAAGTGACTTAACCTTCCCGTGTGTCGTAAAAGGCGACTAAGTGACTTCTTAACCTTTCCTTGTGTCGTAAAAGATGACTAAGTGTTTCGATCTGCCCTTAGGTGCTAAAAGGCGACTAAGTGTCTTAACATTTCCTTGCGTCGCAAAAGGCGACTAAGGGTTTCGGAAAAATTTGTTTAGTTTTACGGTCCGAAAACATGCTGAAAGGAACTAAGTTGATAGAAGCACCCCAATATTTGAGTTCATCATACTATTCTTATTTCAAATTTCTGGGTTACAACCCTGACGCTCTGACGCAGAATAGTTATTTTTTCAAAAAAAGGCCCGAGTTTCCATACTGCTTTAGCTTATATATTTACTGTGCTAAGTAGCTACATGTCGTGATAGTCATAATATTTTACAATTTTATGTACAAGACCCATCATAATTTTGTTTTCATATTATAAAAGAAGCCAGACCTGAAAAGATGCGAAATTCTGTTTATTATGGTGAGCTGTAGTCATTGGCAAGACTCCAAATTGCACCCAAACGCAATTGCCAAAGACCAAGTGATATGTTTCGGTTTCAGAAGCACCTTTGTTTGCCGAGTTTATGGGAAATGTCTACTCTCTTGGCTTTACTCTTCGACAAAACTTACATTTCTACGCTTGTACGAAATGAATTCACAGAAAATATCTTGAAATCGGCAGCCTGAATTCTCCTTTCAATTTGCAGAGGCTCTTCGACCCCAGTTTTTGAAGTTAATGGTTTTTGTGCGCAATGAACAAGTGTAAAGCCGTCTTTTGAATATTTGTAGGTATAACATTTCCTGCTACTTTCAATGATTAAATCTCTTAAGTTCGCTCCTTGCCGTATAGAAACTAAATCAACTAAATCGAAAAGTGTGTATTTTCTAGTGTAAAGTTTAACAGATAACTTAACCTAACCTACCAACACATTAAGGTTTGAACTAGGCAAAACTACTTTGGCCTTGGGTTTGGCCGGTAACATATATTATGTAAAGTTACTCGTAACACACAAATCAACGACGTCGACCTTATCTTATGACCATGTGCGAAAATAACGACACAAAATGAGATTAAAAGTAGAAAAAGGGGTAAGTTTGAGATTTTATTCTATCGAGTAAAATTTATCCAATTGTTTACTGAAAATCAACTAGCTATAGAATATTTTAATCAATTCAATTCAATAACTTTTTCGCTCGAAAAAAAATAATCAAAGAAGCGCGTTTCACGACTGAACTAACGAACGTAGTCGACCGACGCACAATTTCCGAATTGTTTGAAATCTCTAAACTGCGAGAAAGTGTAAACGGAAGCGTTAAATGCTGGCCAACGAACCTGCAAATTTAAAGTCAAAGTTAAATGACTGTAAAGTGGGATATTTGACGCTTTTACACAAGTAATTACAACCGAAAACAGCACACACGCATAGTCAATTTATGAACCCTATCATGGTAAACGTTACTTAAAGGCTTAACGTAACTTTTATGGCTAACGCTTTGATTTTGGTAATATCGTTCAAATTACCACAATCGAGGACAAGGGGAACAATTTTTGCATCGAATTGCAGTGAAGTTTGAAGTTTTTCTATGGGAAAAAAATCTGTTCCATGGGCAGGTTAACATTCTACATGGATATTACACTCTTTTTATCACACGTTGTAGTAATTTATCAACTTATACATTTTTTGTGTTCATCCTATCCTATCCTTCCTACTAATATTATAAACGCGAAAGTTTGTAAGTAATGTATGGATGGATGTTTGTTACTCTTTCACGTAAAAACTACCGAATGGATTTAAGTGAAACTTTACGATAATATTATTATAATATAGCTTATACATCAGAATAACATATAGGCTAGGAGACAAATTTATCCTGCGCAGACAAAGTCGCGGGCACCAGCTAGTTAAAAATATAAGTTAGTAACTAGTGTAGGTTCTCTATTAATAAGGAAACGTATACTAATAGTTTGAGTTGAATGTTTGCATTCCATGTTTTATAACTGCCCTGTTTTATATACAACATATTTTCTAAACCGCTGTGGTTTCAGTGTTGTGTGTAAAAGGAGTTCTGCTGTTCATTCAACGAGGTCGGTTTTACGATCGAGTAGGTAGGTATTAAAACAGTGCGGCGGCGGCGGCGCCTCAAGGCAACTGAGAACAACCCTGTAATTTAATGAACAAACAATAACTTGGGCTTAGCACAAGTTTATAGGATAAGAGCAATATAATATTAAGTTTTGATAAAAAAAGGACACATTAACGAATGTAGGAAGTTGAGAACGTTCTGAATAAAAGCCAGGTCAAGAGTGACAAGCGTGTATGAAAGGATTGATGAAAGTAGAAGAAGCGATGATAGTAGGATCACTAAGGCTGAAAAAACTGTGCTTGTATGGGGTACCTTGCACCTAAACCTGCTGGGATGAAACTTGGCAGGTGTCAAGTACATACCCATAGGTAACATATTAGAAGTAGTGCTCCCCAGCAGGCCGCGACTGAGATGCACAGTGGGGCATAATGTCGAAAATGTGTAGTTTTTTACTAGGTTGAAAATTGTATCTGTTGAACCGACATAGGTATCTGGTTGAAAATTTCACAGAATATGTATTTTTAAAACAAATATATCACCTTAAAATAAAGTTTTTTTTTTTTTAAATAACATTGTATGGGGGGGTAGCCATACAAAAAAAATTCGAGTGTCAAACTTGGTACGAGTCTAGTTCACTAAAATGTCAATATAATAATATGTCCTGACTGACTGACTAACTACTCCGACGAGAAGGAATGAGAGAGACTCAGGCTCTGCATATGTGGATTATTTATCACATTTTTCTAATAAATTGGTTTGTTTTTTTGTCAAATCATACACTATTGTTACTTGACCTACTTAATTAGAACAAGGCGTTCTATCAATAAACGTGGAAATACGCGTGTTTCTGACAAAAAGCCGACTATTTATTGCCCGTAGAAATATTTATTCCTAAGACAAATAATATTACAAGAAAGAACAAAAGAAGTTATACAATAAAATGTGTCTATTACACAGTTTTCATGAGGTTACCGCTGACTTATACAGGGGTTTATTTAATTTATTCGATTTTTATTGGCGATAAACTTCGAGCTTGTGCTCTTGTAAACTCTTTACGACTTGTCTCAAACTGAAATATCTACAGTTCAAAGGAAATAGTTTATAAGATGGTAAGGTATATGGTAAATGTGATGAATGAACGATAATAAACGTGTATTTTTCTTGTTTCTTTCAAATATTTGAATAAGCCTTCGGTCCAGGTCATAGTTGTCGCAAGACCATTTGAAGGCTTAAGAATTCCTGACAAAAGTAGTAGTTAACCATATAACAAAAGTTAACAATAACTAATAAAAGATTGATTAGTAAAAACGACAGTAAAAAGTTTCGTTAGAATGATAATATTCTGATTTACTGATATTACGTTTCACGAAAGCCCACCAAATTATTCAAACACATATAAATCTCTACGCAAAAGGGAGGAGTCGACAATGCACAAGATAAGATAAATCACGACTGTCTTCGGCGGCGAATACTTTACATGAGGGACAGTAAGTTTTATCCACCAATCGGCCTCGGCCTTCTTTCTTCCAGTCCTGTCCTTGCCTTTGACCTTGGCAGTGATGACTTCTGAGGAAAATTACTCGACTATATACATTTCTTCCGCCAAGCTGGGTAATAGGCACCATAATAAGATAAGGCTGTTTGGATAAGAAATAAATAAACAACCTTGAATTTAGGCTGAAATTCAAAGACAAACAGAGCGTAAGCTCAATCTCACAAGGTACAAAATTATTCAGACTTTTGTCTAAGACCACACAATCTATAGACCCCTAACTCAAGGCGAACTAATTAGACTACCAACTTACGTAGGATGCGGAATGTTCATTACCGACTACGTCCGGGACCCGTAAAGATCTCATGTGTGTATTGCGAAATAAAACAATAAAAAGATGCCATCTAGGCGACCTTGAACCAAACAATCAGCTTGCATTTTTTACTGCTACTCCCGATCCTCATACTCAACGCATTGACACGAATTGTTTGTCTGAAGAAATCAAGAAGTGCGGCGTCTATTTGGTTGTGTGGTCGTTGTAATACTGGCCTCACAATTAACTTTGTTTGAGAATCTCAACCTAAGAACCCCAAGTAAACAGTATAAAAATTAAAATGTATCTTTTTTATGTGCGAGTACATTGCGATCTTTAAGTGCGCGGCTCTCTTGCGGAGTGAAAGAACCTCAGCGGGGGGGGTTGTCAAACCTCAGCAGGGGGCGAGGTTGTCAAACCTCAGCAGGGGCGAAGGTGTATCGATCAGAGGAATCAAGTACAACTGACGTTACTTCGCCTAAGGCGCAGGCCAGACAGAAGAGGTGCGCCGCACGGCACGCCTTCAGCGCACCTCTTCTGTCTGGCTTGCACCGCGTTGTTCTCCTACATTTTGTATGCATGTGATTTGAACAGGCGACGAGACGGCATGCCTAAGGCGCACTGTCGGTGCACCACCGGCACGCCGCCGCACAGCACAGTCCGCTGCCATCGATTGCGTCGTCCAGCCGAAAAGTGTACCACGGGGGCGCTCGAAGCGCGCCTCGGGTGCACCCAAAGTGCGCCTCGGGCGCACCCGAAGCGCGCCGCGCCCGTTCTGTCTGGCTTGCAGCTTACATGTATGGCAGGAATGACGGACAAGTACGAGTAACTTCCGTCACCTTACCTGACATAATCTTACCGTCTCCTCCTCCTTCACCTTCCATCACCCCGCAGGAGGGTTGCTTATGAATTGTCTATCTTTGACGGTGCTTAGTAATCTGCAGTACCTATGCACCATTTTGCAGTCCCAATTCGTCCCATAACTTTTTATAGAGTTTTAGTACATACGGCAACAAAATCTTAGATTTATTTTTATTTGATTATCCAGACATGATAATAAAAGACTGACGGTATGAATAGTTTTAGTAATTTTTTTAAAGTTAAATCACAGAATGATCATTCTTCATTACCCAGTAATAATGATCATAAAGAAATTGGAACCTAATTTAACTCTAAGTACCTGTGCGACCGAGCTTTGCTCTGTTTAATTTTAACCAAAGCCCAATAACAGATGACGCTGCAGAGTTTCTGAAATGCGCTGTTTTCAAGAAATTCTAAAAAAAAACAGAGACAACGAGTTTTCCCAGACATGAGACCTAGCACGATCGATTTTTCGCCCCCGAAAACCCCCGATTATTAAGTATATTTAACCTAATTTAACTCGAACTGTAAATCTTCAATATAAAAAAAACTACATATTCTGTGCTTTGTATTATTAGAATAATTTTAAATCACTTTAGTTGTTATCACTACTTTACTCATAAAACGCTGTAAAAAACGTAGTAGGACCTATCGGGACTAAAAATAAAACTAAATAGGTATTCAAAATCCCGTTACGTCCCAAAATAGTACGTAGGCATGTAGGCCGTACTATCTGGAATCACTCTCTTCAGGTTTCATTTGGGTGTATTTCCGAGCGCTATTAATAACATTGAAATCCCTCTCTACAATAGTCTTTTAATGTATTTCCTTAATTTTATCATGTTTCCTAAAAGGTCAACAGCCCAGCAAGTGATTACTAAAAGAAATCGATGTTTCCAATGCGCACACTTTTACGACCATATCAAGCATAAACTGTCAAAGTGAAAGTCAAACAATCTGCCGAAATAACCTAAAGCTTCCCCCAGTGTGACCTTGACAATGCCCTTCTAAGGCCGCGAGCTCACTAGGGAACCGGATTGCTAGTTACATTTTCCCAACCGCTGCACTGTTCTTCATAAAATGTTTTTCATAAAATGCTTATTTCTTGGGCTTAGTAACGAAGTCTGTTATGTGCGATGAGGGATATCGTATTTTTGGGAGGGTGCATATCACCGTGAGCGGATCTTTTACATTTTTCCTCCTGCTTGTGACGCGATGAGAGAGAAACTATATGGATTGTAATTAGATGTAGTCAAATACTAAATTTTAATTTTTGTACCTTTCGTAGTTTCTTGTATTAACCTTCCATATCAGTGTTCCATATCTGTGTCTGAACGTAATTTCTTGTTTGGTTTATTTTGTTACGTTTGAACCGTAATCTGATTAACTTCTTGTAGAACCAAAACAATTTTTTTTTTTGTAATTTTAATTCAGAATGCAATTTGTAGACTACGCAAAAATGCAGTTGTTTCTGTACTGCATATTTTTTCCTTTACAACTTTTTTCCCGTGTGGTGCCAGCAAAGAATAGTGCCAATGCCAACCCATCTCTAACCGTGGGTGTCAAAGGAGGCGACTAAGGGATTAAGAACTGGAGGATGGGGATAAGCGTCCATCCGTGTATTGTACAATCTTACATAGGTACTGCGGTCACCAACAACCGCAGTCCATGGTGCCAGACGCAACGCTAACAAGCTTGGTACTTCGCTCCACAATGTTCCACAAAAGCTGGAATTCTGGAGCTCCCTGTCCTGCAGTGGACGCTTCATGGGACGTTACGATGATAATGATTTACATTTTTCCCACCTTTAAAGAACCTTATTTTACAAGAGTGTAAACGAGACGGGATTTGTTTTAACTGATAAGAAAGGGTTGATCTGTAGTCGCCCTCTTTTGTTTGACGCTCATAAAATACTGCCGAATTGTGATCGATGACAGATGAGGATCGGAAGAATTGAGGGTGTAGGAGAAAAACTAGATAACACATGACCATCTAAATAAATTGGAGTATATCTGGGAGATTTGTTTTATGTATAGCAACAGCCAAAGAAAAAAACGTTTTGTTTGATTGTTCGGGCTAACAGAGACGAAAGAGAGATATGTTTTCAGATTGTTATAAGAAGGTAACTTAGTACCATCTTTATGTTGAAGTGATGCTTAAGTATACAATATAACATTTCATATTGATACAGTTAAGAGTACTTGTAAAATACCAGTACACTGAATATGATCCTCCTAACAATTTGAACGCTTAAATGATAATATTTTAATTGGCTTCCTACTACAGTTTAAAGAAGTCATTTTCAAGTTTTTCATTTGTATTGTAATTTTTGCATATTATATGGACTTTGAAATGTATGAATAAAATTGAATTCATTTTTTTTTCTTATTTATTTAAAAAGAACACAGCCATTGAAAGGTCGAGCGGACGGACAGACAGAAAAGGTTGGCATCATTTGGGTACGGAACCCTAAAAAGAGCGTTGTATGAGCGTAAAAAAATCTGGTGATTACTGTAATAGGATCTCATTAATTGTCACCTTTATAAAATAATGTTCATCACATTGACTCCCACGCCTACATTATATTAGTCCGCAAACTATCCATCTATTACTATGCAAGTGGCATTTGAAGTGAACTATAAAACGGCACTTAACGCTGCCCTTTTACATGCCACTGTCCATTACTGCTACAAGGTGGTACAAATACGTCCAAAATATTTTTGAAGTTAAAAAAAAAAAAGCGAAGCGCAGGATCGGATTAGGAACACAAGGATCCTTCTCTAATAATAAGAGAAAGCAAGCTTAAGCATAAAAGTAATAAACGAAAGAGCAAATTATTTTAATGCTAACTTTTAACAATTCGTTTAAAATGATCAGCAAATAAAGAATTTTCAGAAAAATGGAAAAACTAAGAAGAATGTTCACTGCCCATATACCTATTAGATGTCCTGTCATTCCTGTTAAAGTGGCGCGGTCGCGAATAGTGATAGTTTATAGCCAGCAAAATTATTATAATTATTTTGAAAATTACTCTGGAAGATAAATTCAGCGTCAACCAGTTCTCAAAATTCATTATAAAAATCAAATAATAAGTACATTTTGAAGATTGTAACACGCCGCTGCTGCGTTAATAGGCCAGAACTAGTTCCTTCTTTCGAAGAACTTTTGTATTTGAACACACGGCCGCACGTCGATGGAAACACTTGAACTTTGCCCGGGACTCTGGTTTCAGGCGTTGCAGTAAATAAGATGTAAGATACAAAGGAGGATGCTGCTGCCCATCCTCCAGTTACTAACCCTTAGTCGCCTCTTACGACACCCACGGGTATGTTACTCGAGAATAATTAAAAGTAACACTTTGACCAGAGCGTTTGTAGCGTAGCTCTAGTTCAGCTTATAAGTGCTTGCTGCCGTGTGTACATATTTTAAAATAATATTTGTATTTTTTTTTTCGATTCTCAAAAAACAACTTCAACATTTGAGAGAAAATAGAACGTTTTACACAAATTTGTAAGAGTCCATTTTTTATTTTGAAAGGTTATTTCTTAACTCCTGAATAACTGAAAGGTTCAAAGACCCGTCATTGGAACGTCTCCTATGGGGAAAGTAAAAATGGTGACGATATAGCTGTTTTTGCCTTTACTGTCTGCAGCAGTAAAAGTCTGATTTATTTGGAAACGATGAAATATCGACTCCGTCAGCCGGAATCCGTTCAAACCATTTAGTCAACTTCAGCACCGTTGGTCAATTATACCGAGCGTGGGAAGTGTGTTATTTGTTGGAACCACATTTAGATTGTGTCTAAAAATAATCTCGGTTACAATAGAAAATATTTGGTCTCAAAACGTTATGAGGGTCGAGCCAAGTGGACGAGAATAAACCTCTCTTAAACACGGATAGCTCTCGAAAAAATTACAAGGGTTTTTTATTATTCGTGCCTAATCTTTATAATGGCTCAAAAAACATCCATTTCCAAGATTTTAATACATACGCAATACTAATGTGTATCTATTTGATTTGATAAAAATATAGTCGGTCTATTAGCTAATAACGATGATGGATAAACTAATTATTTGTGAGAGATTAACCTCTAATACAAAATATTCTGAGCATAAGCTAAATAAACAATTAAGTAGTTTATTAAATAGTGAACATAATTTTAGAATGTTAATCAGACCATGAAACTGACCAACTTTCCATAATCGATATAGAAAAAAATATTTTAAACTAACATAGAGACTGCATCAGCTGATAGCGCATTTTGGAGATTAGTTTTTAGTTTCGTATTATGACCTATGTTCCTCAGGGAAAGTAGTTCAGTTTTATGGTTTAAGTAACATTCCAATATTATGATCACAATTTTAGTGGGACCCTATATTTTATTATGTAACCCAGATGCAACCTAATATGTAATCTAATATTATTAGACTTTAGTTAGGCACTTTTCTCTTTCTGATCTAAGAGTGCATGACTCTTGTTTAGCACGATCCGACAACTACTCGCTATATTTGCATTGTATTCTGCATGTGACATGCTTTCAATAATTATTCTGTAAATAATCTGAATGCAAACATTGTATGGCCTAGTAATTATATTGATTTAGTCAGAACTGGTGCCAAAACCAGGAAACCGAGATCGCCATCTATCTCAGTTTTACGTCGCGGCAGCAATCAGTAAAAAAACACAAGACCCTTCCACCGCAAACTATCTAGCGAATTAATTATGATGCCAACCATGCCTAATTCAACTTCTCGGATGCTAAATAAAGCCACGATCACACCTAGCTGAATTTAAAGACTAATTCGGCATAGATTGCTCGTTGAAGTAAGGATATAGCAATTAACATAACCAAGCCTCCCAGCAATGTATGCTGGAATAGTCTTTGAATTCAGCTAGGTGTGATCGAGGCTTTATGTTTTCGTAATGATGCACACTTGCAATGTGGAATGGCTTTTTTGCAAAGTCTGTCTGAGGAAGTACCACCCTCTTGCCTATTTCTGCCGTAAAGCCGCTATGTTAAATAAACAAACAAAAAGCAAATATTCAATAATCGGAATTTGCTTTAAGATCTTACAAAATCACTTAAACCATATCATGTTCAGTCTTTTGCCAAAGTCTATCTTTTTAGCCGCTAACAATTCATAATTCATAATTATTTATTTGACAGCCGTAACAGCAAGTCTGTGTATACTCTACTTATTATTTTTAAATGACTTTACTTTTATTTCATCTGCCTTTTCTACGAAAATATGATACAATTATTGATCTACCCTTCAAAATCCTGCACAGTGGCCTTGAACGTTCAACATGTTGCCGACATTTCAAGGGAATGTCGAGTGGAAGGGATTTAAAGGGCTGACAGGCATCATAAATCTTCCTTTGGGAAATCAATACTGATAAGAATAAGAAGTTTAGTAATAACATAAGAAAAATAAATAAGCTCAGTGTCTAACCTTAAGTATGAAATTCTGCTCTCATATCCAGCGCATTTGGTCCTAATGCCAGCTAAAAATAGTACCACCCCACCTCATCCCATAGGTGTTGTAATAGGCGACTAAAGGACCATGAACTGGAAATATGCAACAGCGTCCTTCTGAGTATTTTGCCTCCATGGTTACTAATCATCGCATTCCATTATGAAAGCTGCAACGCTAACAAGCGTGGTAACTACAGTAAATCTTTCCAAAAATACAACCCATTTTTGCTGCTCAATTCTGACAGAAGCTCCCAGCAGACGTTTTATGGTAGATCGTGATGATGCAGCGTTGCACAATCACGACTGCAAAATTAAGATTTTCGTTGAGGAGTTCCATTACTTAGCACAGCTGTAGGATACATGATTTTCTGAAGAACCCGGAATGTGTGAATACTTAGTGACACTTCGTGCTATCCTACGAACTGAAATCGAGTATCTTAATTGCATAACTAACCAAATCCAGATATGAGTCGAAAGTACGAGTTCTCAACTTGTGCCGATATTGTATCCAGTAGGCGATATATCCATATAGTAATAGTATTATAGTATGAAAAACCGGCGAACTGAGTTTTGGGCCACGCGCTGTGTAGGGTAAATAAGTAAACTAAATAAAAACTTTCTAGTACTAAAAGTCCGCGTACAGACAGACAGACCAACAGGCAGACAGACAGACGGACATGGCGAAACTATAAAGGTTCCTAGTTGACTGCGAAAACCTTTAAATGGATCTTCATATTATGTAAGTTAAGACCATCCTTATTTTTAACCTCGTGAGACTATAACTCAAAAATTATTGCGAATAGGCACTCAAATAACAATACAGGTTACTCTTAAAGCCACGATAAATTATAACATATAACTTGTGGCTAAATTGGGTGAAAATCTATAAAAGTGACAAATCGTCCCACATTAATCTAGATTTCAAGACTGCCGCAAAAATAGGGCTTGAAAAATATCAGAGTAGAGGAACTCCTCATGAAAATAAAACCCGCTGGAAATGAATGTTGTACCATTTGTACCCATTAAAGTGGAAACTTTAAACCATAAGACACAATAACTGTTTGCTTGGTAAATAAGCACTTACCGGACAAATTACGACAGACGCTTATTTATGGACACTGTTACCATCTCTACCGAAATGTAGTATCCTAAACACAATTTCAAAATGATTTATTTTGCTAGTTGAAGTTGCAAGTTATTAAGTGTAACTGCTAAAACTCATACGACAAGAAAACTGAACAACTGTGCCTGAAAGCTCTGGTCGAAAATCGTGAAACGTAAAAAAAAACCGGCCAAGTGCAAGTCGGACTCGCGCCCTAAGGGTTCCGTACCTATCTACCATATGATATATTAAAAGCTTTTGCTCTTTGACTTTAAAAACTCGGCGACCATCCAACTTGACCCCTCTTTTATAGACGAGTTCTTGAAACGGGAGCTCACCTTAATTAGATACTATTAGTTGTAAGAAAAATTGTAATATTTAATGATTTTAGACTTTTCCCTTTATTTGTACTGTGAGACCTAGCTTCTTGCCAAACTTCATAATTTCAGGTCAATGGGAAGCACCCTGTAGATTTTGCTTTTTTGCATAAATGTATGGAGATGAGGACACAAAAAGCCATATCTTTTGATTTCGTCGTTGTAAAAAATTTAAATTTTCAGATCTTGTGTGGTTCATGGAGCTTAAAATTTATTATCAATTTCAACCTGATACCTCTACCCGAAAAAGGGTCTTGACAGACAGACAGACAGACGGACAACAAAGTGATCCTATAGGGGTTCCGTTTTTTTATTTTGAGGTACGGAACCCTAAAAATCGGCTTTCTCAAAGAAAGGTTGCGTCTTTGATAGATTTTCAACGTTAAAAATGCTTAATTGTATTTAATCGAACGAACCACTAACAATTAATTACAAGCAAAAGTTACTTAATTCATGTTTATCAAGTTACTTAATTTTTCATGATTACTGTCTCAAAATCAGATTATTTTATTCTTTAGAGAATAATTATTAAAGGTCATTCATAACATGCAGAATAAAATGTAAATGGATTGCATCTACTACCGTTTCGGATCTTGCTATGGCAGAAAACGGCAAAAGACGGTTAAAAAAACGGCAAGAAACCACTGCAACACGACTTAGTTTAAGTAATCAATGAAAAGCTATATTGAAAAATTAAGTAAAATTTTTCAAGGTTAGGTACATGTTAGTGTTTTCAGAATAAGAAAAAACACTTCGTTTTTTATATCGGCGAGATCATTTGCCCTCCCGATGGGGTTTTACTCCCTAAACAGTGTAGTAAAAATGTTTTGACACAGAAAACTCCGATTATCACCATCCTTTTCCTTTCAGGATCAATGAGCATAGCGAATTGTATGTGGATGTTACATGGAGTAACAATTACAGAAGTAACGTTGATATTTTGTAACAATTTACGTACCGCTAACATACCTTTTCCTGCTTTTCCTAGGTGGACTTATTTAATGAAATTACTTTATTTCAGATTTCACTTAAGTATTTTCCTTACAAGCACATGCCTTTTCATAATAATTTCCTATACAAATGTAAAAGGACATGGAAAACGTGGATTCAGACAGCTTTTAACTGTATAACTTTGAAGGACTGCGGTCTCTGCCTACTCAAACGAGAAAGAGGCGTGATGTTATGTATGTATGTATGAATAACTTTACAAAAACATTTCTGCGATTTATGTTTTATTTTTTCATAAAAACTGCATTTAGTGATATTATCTAATCTAGCACATCTTGAATAACAATCCAATTTTTTCCGTATCTCAAACTACTTTTCCTAGGCGTGATTTATTTTGTGAATCCAATGTTTCAGTTTTGGAAAGACCAAAAACATCAAGTCTCAGAATGTTTTAAATAAACAATCACTCGTTACTTCTTGCTTCCGCGCCGAATGGGGTAAAATAAAATAAAATTATATGCGCCCATCCCATTACCCTGAGCCTTCCCTTCCTCCTTTTCTTCTCCCCCGTTCAAGGGGAACGTTTGACCTTGTTCGCCCTTGACTGGTCCTGTCCTGCTCACCAACAGTACCAACACCCAACAGGTTTTACGACGGATCTTTATTGCCAAGCTTGAAAGAAATCCTCGCGACGATTGTGACAGAGACGATGGAAATCTTTAAAGAGTGATTCGACAGTATATCGTGGAAAAAAGTTTTAACACCAATTTCAGTTCATAAAACTCTTTATAAAAAATACCTGACTGGTGGTTTCACTAGGACAAGAATGAGTGAATGTTACTGAATAGTTAGTTTTTAAGTACCTAAGTACTTTCTGTACAGACCCGAGCTTGCTTGAATTTTGTGCCAACTACATCAGACTTACGAATATTTTATTTTAAATATCATCTTTGATAGAAATGGAGTGACTACTTGAAAGGTAAGTTCAGGCGGAGCAAAGTATCGCCCGCATATTATGATCAGCCTTCGTGGTCTCGGGCTTAGAGCGTTCGGTTCTCAATCCGCAGGTTCTGGATTTGATTCCTGGTGGGGACACTGTCAAACAAAAGTCATATTGCACTGAGGTCCAAAGTGCTACAGTAGTAGGTACAAGACTAATATCCTCAAATTCATGTAAAAAGTGTCAAAAATGTGGATATGTCTGACTAGCTTCATAAAACGATAGTCTAAGCGTTTTTCTGCGTGAGTGTACTTAAACTGCAAAACGTCGCATTTTTTTATGAACTTTATTTGAACCAAACTTTGAAAGCAATTTCTAAATGGATTCATTTTGTTATGCAGTAGCATTCCTTATTAAAATCACGGAAAGAGAAAACTAAGTCCTGTTAGATTTTCTTATACACAAAAACAACTTTTCAATAAATAAGATAGATCCTAATTCAGTGGGTGTTGGTGAAGCCGAGGATTATGCTGTACATAGATTCTGGCTTAAGTCAAGCCAAATTGTGTGGGTTTTATGATTAGATCTATTTTAGTTTTAGTATTATATTAAACACTTTTGCTTGCACTTAATTGGTTACTTAATAAATGGTTAAGCGTCTTATCTTTATTTATCCAGGCATTTTATGCTTCTCTTTCCACCCACTCTAACCAGTTTAAAGTTATTACTACGGACGGTCTAGAGAAAACGATTTTGACATGCTCAAACAACCAAAACAAAACAACTGTAGGAAAAAACCTTATCATTAAAAAACTATTTACACCAAAATATTGCATGAAGGAGTCGCATTTTTCATCTTAAAAAGATCAAAAAGTTCAATGGACTACTATCGTTAATTTATACACGTGTAATTCTAAATACCCGTGTCCCGTGTGGTGCCGGCAAAGAATAGTACCATCCCATACATAATTACATACCCGTGGGTGTCGTAAGAGGCGACTAAGGCTTATTAACTGGAGGATGGGCAGCAGCATCCTCCTGTGTATCATACCATCTTACTTCAATCCACTCAATTTCCAGTAAATTTTTGTACAGAGAACCAAATTTTTATTAATATTAATTTCCAAAAAAATTGTAGAACTAAAGTTTTTCAGTTACATGGGTAGGACTACCCCCCGAAAGGTTTTGCGTATTGGAATTACACGTTTTAAAATGTCTACATGATCTTTGTTACTTACATAACTAAAAAAACAATAGTACGTTAGAACAAGCTATTCATACATAGCTGACACAAATCACGTAACTGAAAGCAAATAAATATAAGTTTGCATCAGCACTGTGAAAATAGTGGTACAATACATTTTTAAATAGAAATTCTGCAAAGGTTTTTGAGTATGTTGCGGTTTCCGCTGGGTGATTTTGAGAGCTCAAGTCAAAGTATGAGAAGCTCACAAAATACTATTCTTAAGAATTTTTAAGATAATTATCATCACAATATAAGGAAAAAGCTGCAAAAACTTAAGATGCTGTAAGGTGGCGATCTCAAGACAATGACTCCAAGAGCGTGCGTCACTGATGATTGATGAGCTTTGATCATGTTTACTTCCACTGATGCTACATTTAAAAAAATACACCAAATGACTGTTTCCTTCCTGTGGATTACTGAACAAAAGCAACGCTACAAGGTTTTAATAAGTTTACATAAATCACCTTTTTGAAGGCAACCAAAAGGCTATTGATGTAGTACTTTTTGGGCTAAGCGTTTATAGTCAGTTTTGCCATTGACTCGAAAAGAAGAAGAAGATAAATCAACTGCTTCATTTAGGCATATTTTGGTCCAAAAGCTGCCCATGTTCAACATAATAGGAGAAATTGATTGACCTCCAAAGGCTCTAAAGTACTAAAAAGTGACGAACTTCTATAACGAGGCTTTGACAAGCATCCCAATAGGTAGAATTTGAGCAGCTAAAAAAATACGTCTCTAATATTTTAGGCTAATCTTTTAAAAAAAAAAACAAATCGGAGCCGGAGAGTTGGTTACCTTTCCTTGTAGGTACATTTTGAACTCTAAACCCTGTCAGTATAGTGTTGAAATTGGAATAGTTTTAGAATATGGTTGCCCAACTTAATTGCACAAGAGAGAACTAAAAAAAGTTATGATTATTAATGTAAAGGGGGCCCAAATAGGGGGGCCAAATTTCAAATTGTCGTTACTAGGTCGAATGGGTTATCTTGTGAAAAGGCTTTACTTGTAAATTCTAAAATATATTTTTGTGTTATGATGAAAAATTATAAAAAAATACCATTCCCATCTCATTCCAGTTTGTGGAAGGACAAATCTGAATTAATTACCGTCGATACAAGTTTATGTAAATATTACAGCAAAAATAAAACGATCCTTTTAATTTGCACAGTTTTTTAGAAATCTGCATATAAAACCTTTACAAAGAAATTTATTTTTGCGGTCCTAAAAATGGACTTTATTGCTTTCAAAAATACTATAGGCACATCGGAACCCTCGGCGCGCGAGTCTGACTCGCACTTGACTGTTTTTTTTTGTTTTAGCTCTATCGTAATAACGGAAACATTCACAAGCATGAAAAGTATATTTATAGTGGATAAGCAACAAATAATAAAAACTGGTCAAGTGCGTGTCGGACCCAAAAAATCTAGCACAGTAATTTACTTTTTCAACTCATATAATTAATAGTACCCGGGCGACCGAGCTTCGCTCTATAACGGCCGCCCCAACCTGAAAATATCATCGGGTGAGCAAGCTACGCTACCCGCCAACAGTTGGCGCTGTATTTTAAAAAATGCTTAAAAACATGGTGAAAACGAATTTTCCCAGACATGAGACCTAGCTAGAACGATTTTTCGCCCCCAAAAACCCCCGTATGGTAAATTTCATCGAAATCGTTAGAGCCGTTTTAGAGAAACAGATTACAAATATATATATATATATATACAAATGTTGTCATGACAGATATTCTGATCTCCAATATTATAATATTTAAGTCACCAGTGTTTACTAACTTTTCATAGCTTTACGATATTGTTCATAAATGGTTGTTGTATTGACTCCTTTGTACAAACTGTCAGAGCGCGGCGGCTTTTCGACCAATCCCAGCGTTTTATGGAAAGGGTAATATTGTGGTGGGAGAGGTCTCTTGAACGTTCGAGCCAGCCTCGCTCAGGCAGTCGTATTTTGTTCTTCAAACTGGGAGATTCTACCTTTAAAGGAGTAATCACGTATTGTGTAAAATTATGAAGACTCTTCTTCATATGTATGGTATTGTGTAAATGTACCCATTTTAACACTGTGTAAAGTGAATAACTTATTACAAAACGTAAGTAGACTTCGAGTGTTTTATTTAACATATTTCTCAACTCCCTCTCATTTGTTAACATGTCAGAAGCGGGATACGAGCCCTCACTTCCCACAAAGTGGACTGATAATGTTCAAAAATACATCTGCTGTATCTCAAAAACTGACTTGTTTGAAATGAGTGGAAAAACTGGAAAATCAACTACTTGTTTTTTTTTTCTCATGTGGTATTTTTTTCACCTTTTTTTTAACGTTGTGTTAAGGACGAGTGATTATTTAAAGTAAATAGTTATGATTGTATACTACCTACATGCTACCTACATTTTAAATCATTTTTGCACAAAATCGTTAGACGTTGCTAAGGAATAAGTGTACACAGTTCACTTTAACCATTTATTATCAAGCCTGAGTTTAAAACAAACAACATTTCGTGCTTTCATTCAGACAAATTAATCTTTTAGTTGTGTTTTACATATGGTTGTAATAATTTTTGGTGTAGGTACGTATTCAAAATAATAGTCTGAAGGTCTATTGGTTCGTATTCCCATGCGTAGTTCACTGTTTCAATTAATTATGTTCTTTATTTTGTTTGAAATTTACTGCTGCAAAAAACACGTAATATCTAACTACGAGTAAAAGCTACTTAAAAGTGTCCACTATTACGTTTATAGATTTCATTCAATTTAAAGCCTTAAAAGCGTTTCAAACATTGATCGCTTCTATACAATAGATACTCGCGCTGGAATTTTTACATTTCAGCACGTCATAATGGACAAAATCCGTAACCGTGGCAAGAGTCTAGCTTCGATTCGAGCGTTGCCTAGCTGTGCAGCGCAGCAGACTGCGCCGGGCGAGCAGCAGGCCAAGTAGCCAGCCCACAGCAGTCGGGGCCTCGTGGACAGCAGGCCATGCAGCCAGACCACAGCAGTCGGTGCTTGGTGGACAGCAGGCCATGCCGTCAACCCACAGCAGTCGGTGCCTGGTGGACAGCAGGCCATGCAGCCAGCCCACAGCAGTCGGGGCCTCGTGGACAGCAGGCCATGCAGTCAACCCACAGCAGTCGGAGCCTGGTAGACAGCAGGCCATGCAGCCAGCCCACAGCAGTCAGGGCCTCGTGGACAGCAGGCCATGCAGCCAGCCCTCAAAAGTCGGTGCCTGGTGGACAGCAGCCTATGCAGCCAGCCCACAGCAGTCGTCACCTGGTGGACAGCAGCCCATGCAGCCAGAACCACAGCTGGCAGTCGGCGCCTGGTGGACAACAGGCCATGCAGTCAGCACCACAGTCATCCGCGCCTGATGAACAGCAGGCCGTGCAGCCAGCGCCACAACACAAGGCGACTGGTAAGCGGCAGGCTGTGCGTGCAACCAGCTGCCACTCGCACAATCAGCCCAGTGAGTAGTCAACTCCGGGCATATGGAGGTAACACCAATGACTTGGTTTTTGGTTCTTTTTATAGAGTCTCAGTAGTTAGGCTTTGTAGTTACCCTTCCTTGACCCTGATGCGGCAGACACCCATAACAATGCGGTGACTGATTTCGACAGTACAAAAATAAAAATTGTAAACGATGTCGTTAAGTTTAAACAAATTTTAACAATCTTCTGTTGGACTAGGAAACAATGTCCTAAAATAGCATGAAGGATATACCCATGGTACTATTTTGTTAGACTGTTTCAAGCCAATTTAGTCCTATACTATTAAACGAGCCATAATATATTTGTAAAATGTTTGTCGATAACGGCTCTAACGATTTCAATGAAATTTACCATACGGGGGTTTCCGGGGGCAAAATCGATCTAGCTAGGTCTCATGTCTGTTTTTCCCCGTGTTTCTAAGCATTTTTTTAAAACATCGCGTTTTAGACAGAAACCTAGAGCGCCAACTGTTGGCGGGTACCACAGCTTGCTCACCTGAGGCGGCTAAGAGCGAAGCTCGGTCGACTAGGTACTAAATCTTAAAGAAATAAAACTACATATCTATTCCAAATCAAACAAACTGTCCAAATTAAAATATTAAAAACGAAGAAAAAAAGAACTGCTAAAGCAAATAAAATAAGTTTCATAATAAATGTCTGAACTAAGCTGCACTTCTCTTCAGAATAGGGTAGAAGAATTTATTAATCAGTAGCTTTCCAATTTAATATTTAAAGGTTTATATAACAGTGACTAATACCGTTAAATTAGTTCAAGGCATATATGAGACTAGTCACAATTTAAAACTGAAAACCTACTCATCTCAAAACATACCAATTTCTATATAAAAAAAAAAAATCGTAGCTTATGTTTGGGATAGTGTTGTATTTTTTTGAAATATGAACAGTTAAATCTGTTCTGTAGTAATTGATTAACCCAGTGACATTTTATCAGTAATATTATTGTAGCGTAGATTAGTAAACAATCTTATTTCCAGCGAGGGACACTCTAACCACTCAAATCTTTTTAGGTATTACGCTGAATTTTACATAGTTTCAATTCGTTTGAAAGTTTTGACAGCTTGTAACTCGGTCGAATAGTTCCTTGCTTTGGTTTTAAATATTTTTACGAGTGGATTTCCGGTCGTTTCTCTATTCTGATTGTTGAGAATAGACCACATTCGCCCAACCGTTTTGCCGAATCAATCAAATAAGCAGCTTTACCTGACGTCTGTCACTGCGTTTTTTCGGTGTCGATGGGTGGTATCTGTATCTGTTGGTAGTTAATCTTTATAATCATAGTAAAATATATAAAAATTTAATTAATTTCATACCGATTACACGGTGGCATTATTTTTTTCCTCGTGCTGATTTGCAGCGCCATCCAGTGAACATTTCAAAATGTGGTCGAAAACACTCTAAGTGTGCTTTCTTGTATCTCTGGGTGGATGCTCGCAATAAATTTACACTCGATTCTATATACATAAAAATAATACGAACTAAGTGGTTTTTCTATGCCGCATAGATCTGTGTTTTATTCAGTTTTATTGGTATCTTTTGTTAGGTAGTTTTATGGCAAAGTCCCCTTTTTATGGTGTGACAAAATGACATTATAAGTAGTTGGGTAAAACAAAAAAAACAAAAATTATATATATATATATATATTGGAAGTTCTCTTTAACCTTTCTTCAACATGCTTATTGAATAAAAAAAAAACATATACTTAGATCAATTATATCAATAGTTTAGACTTGACACTTTTGAAAATAGACCGAAATGACAGCCTGGTCGATAGGAATCACAATTTTATTTATTGTTAATTTAAGCCCTTAAGCAGAATAATCACGAACACTAAATATCGTTACTATTATCTGCGCTATGTCGGTAATTAAAACATATCAGCCGAAAGACGTCCGCTGTTGGACATAGGTCTTCCCTAGAGATCTTCTTGATGCCCGGTCCAGCGCTGCTTGCATCCAGCGGCTTCCCGCGACCTTGACCGGACCGTCGGTCCACCTTCTGAGAGGCCCGCCTACGCTTCATCTACTGGTACGGGAGTCGCCACTCTAGTGCCTTTACGCCTCTTCGGCGATCGGTTCGTCTTGCGATATGCCCTGCCCATATGGTGAGCCCTGCCAGTAAAACATAATTAATTAAAATCTTCAATAAAACAATATTCGTCAGAATGTGATTTTGGCCGACTTAAAGTATGTGAGATGATCGGCGGCATAAGCATAATCGACGAAGTATTGTTGCACTTACAAAAGAGACTGCTGATATATACCGTGGTAAACTGACGATTGAAGTATATTTATTTTGGCTAGTCGGTGAACACTGCACTTCACTATTTTTCGTTGCTGTTGGTCACAATTCACACTAATTGTATTCCTTACTTAACTAACTCTTTTAGTAAGCGAGGTTTAAATTACTTTAAAATAACAAATTTGATGATTTTGACAAATACCTTCTTTTTCAAAATTCGTTACAACGAAGACGGTCACTTTTATCGATTAATTATAATTATAATATCACTTTTATCGACCGAAGTGATGTACACAAAAGAGAGAAAATGAAAATTGTTCGGTTGATAGTACACTAATTAATAGTTAAGACTTGATAAAGCCCAACTCATTACATTAGATCAACTTTCTGATACTTTTATATATTACCATACCTATAATGTAGTTAAACTTTCCCAAATTACACGTAACTTGACTATAAATAAAAAATATATATATATATTGGCGTATAGATAAACATGTATCACGATTTCACGTCACCAATTTTGATTTGACAATGTGTGCGTTAATTTGAGTCAAACCAAAAAAAAAAAAAATATTGGTTTAGAAAAATACTGTATTTAAAATACATATGATTATTCCATACATTGAACGATAAATATCAGTTATATTAAGCAGAAATAAAAGCGAGAATATCTTTAACTACCTATTACCCGCGACTTCGTCTGCGATGATCTAGCGAAAGAGTAAAGAAAACACATTTTCCAAAGGAAATACTAAAACTTTTCCCTATGTTTATCTGAATCTTTTCAAAGCTAGAGTGAACAAGCATTAGCGAGGCTTACCTCCTTTCATGCTTACATGCTACATCAAAATAATAATAAAACAAAAAGATGATGTAGTTATTGTAATTAATTAATAAGAAAGAAAGGAAAGAATCATAAGAAATATGACACTTCAAACGAGTGTGAACATCCTCTAGAGTTCTTAATACTCGATTGGACACGGGAATATATTAATTATAATCCCTAAGTACTAATTATAATCCCTTTGTAAATTTTTCATAGAGTTCCCTGAGAATTTCTGGAAAATGTATTGCACTTTATGTAGAATTGCCTTAAGGCGTAAAGAGCTACATTTGCTTCATCTATTGTCTAATGTCTTATCTTCAGAGGTTTTGTGATTTTGTAGGGTGGCTCTTTATTGCACTTCAATTTATTGAGACGTATTACTTAAGATCCATTACAACACATGAAAATGCGGACTTACCTCGAAATGGAACTTCTTCCAGTCAATTATTGAGGCTAAAGGTGATATACATACAACAGTTAAAGAAGCTTAATAAATTTGGCTAACTAAATATTACTTTAGTTTAAGTGTCAACATTTTAATACCTCTACTGTTCCCAAATTGTAATTTTGAAACTCTATTACCATGCCATAAAGTCCAGAGTGTTCCTACTGACGTGCAGTTGGGTGTACCTATGCACATAACACCTTTCATTAAGGAAAAGGCCCTTATTCACATATTATGAGTATGCATGTTTTGTATAAACAATGATACTACGTTTCAATAAATTTTTCGCATCTATCTTCGGCCACTGAGATTAAAATTTGAATGAATAAATCTTAAATATGCGACTATTATTAATAATTTGCTAATTATTTATAATCACACCTAAACTCTTTACTGTGTAGTATTTTTACTACACTGGGCATAACCTTAAGGCCTTTGGTGACGATAAATAAAGCTTTCATGAAAATTGGAACCTTTAACCTTGCACTTAGGAACTTACCTATTGCCTTGTTGCGTAACTTATGCGGCCTTGTAGCCGAACTCATTGATATACGGCCGTGTAGCCCAATTCATTGACATATTATGGTCTTATAGCCCAACTCATTTACATATAAATAACAATCTTTTATTTCATATTTCAACTCTATAATGTAATGGTGTCATGTCAATTTTTACGGGCGCACGTTGGATTTAGTACTTTCGAATGATTCAGTATCGGTAAGAAGCTGCATGGATGCGTTAGTACCTATTGATCTGCATCATGGAGCTTTAAATATAATTGTTGAATTTTTAAACGTTGATAAGCTTACCCCAGCACCCTTCACTAAGTTTCTTTTTAATAAGGCTGACTATACATCTATAAATCTAGAAATATTAAGCATTGATTGGTCTGGCGAGTTCGCCGCTAGGAACCTCGAAGAGTGTGTGCAGTATTTTTACTCAGTGTTTATATCTTTAAGGGACAGGTTTGTACCATCAAAGTTGTGCAAACCTAATTCGTATCCCGTCTGGTATTCATCAGCGTTAAAAAAAGTTATCAAAGAGCAATATAAGTACTATCGTAAATATTTAATATATGAAAATGGCTATGATGAGTTATCATATAAATTGTTGCGGGCGCGAGCGAAAGAGTTGGAAAATTGTTGTTATTCTGATTATATTAAAAAGGTTGAAAAGTCTATAGTTGATAATCCGAAATGTTTTTGGGGTTTTGTCAGCACGAGATCTAGGTCTAATGCAATCCCTAGTTGTCTTACATATAAAAAAGAAGTCGTCAATACGGGTGAAGCTATTTGTAATGTTTTTTCGGAGTTTTTTCAGTCTACTTTCTTAGATCCCGATAATACCTATTGCTCTCCAGTTCCAGCTATGCGAGAATCGGTGTCTGACATAAGTCACATTGAAATTGACGAAGATACGATTAGGGGTATCTTGCGTAAGTTAGATCCCTCCAAGTCTGCAGGTCCAGACCACCTCCCAGCACGTTTCTTGATTGGTTGTGCTGACAGTATAGCCATTCCGATTGCTCTATTGTTTAAAAGGTCTTTAGCGAAATGTTCGATGCCAGGGATCTGGAAGTCTGCTTATATAACACCCGTTCACAAAAAAGGTCCCAAAACGGAGGTAACAAACTATAGACCCATATCAAAATTATGTATAATTTCTAAAGTCTTTGAGCAGGTTATTCAGAAGCAATTATCGTTGGCCTTAAAACAATCTTTGAGTCTTAGTCAACATGGTTTTTTGCCGGGCCGGTCCACTACAACTAATTTAATTCTATTCAATGACTTTATAACATTATCAATGGACAAAGGACAACAAGTAGACGCAATCTATACTGACTACAGTAAAGCGTTCGATCGAATCGATCACTCAATACTCTTGTTGAAGCTTGAACTCATAGGTGTGAGAGGTGACTTACTAAGGTGGTTTTCATCATATATCGAAAATCGTACGCAGGCTGTCGTCATCAAGAATTACATATCTAGTTGGGTTAAGGTGCCAAGTGGAGTCCCACAAGGGTCTTTGATTGGACCCTTATTATTCACCATCTTTATCAACGATATCAGCACTTGCTTCAAACATACACAGTTATTATGTTTTGCTGACGACATGAAGATTTTTAGCACTATATCTTCTCAAGCGGATGCTAAGGCACTGCAGTCAGACTTAAACAGGCTAGATTCTTACTGTCTGCTAAATAAGTTAGACTTAAACCCAGCTAAGTGTTCTTTGATAACGTTTACTCGGAAAACAAACAGCGTTCGGTATGATTATCGGCTCAAAGGTCAAATATTGCAACGTGAATCGTCTGTGCGGGATTTAGGAGTCTTTCATGATAATAAATTGATCTTCGACTGTCATATTAATAGTATAGTTAACAAAGCTTCCAAAGCACTCGGGTTTGTTCTCCGTAGTACTAGGGATTTTAAGGAAGCTAAAGCTCTCAAAGTCTTATACTGCGCTTTTGTTCGTAGCTCCCTTGAGTTTGGGTCTCAAATCTGGAATCCCAGGTACAAGACTTATATTTCTCGTATTGAGAATGTCCAAAGAAAGTTTATCAAACATTTGTGTTATCGGCTCAAATTACCGTATAAATCTGAAAGGTACCATGACTTATGTAGAAAATTCCATTTTTTGCCTCTTGAAACTCGGCGAAACATCGCCGATATCTTGCTTATATTAAAGCTAACCTGTAATACCATTGATTGTCCGCAATTGCTGGAAAGACTCGGGTTTGTCGCGCCCAACCGGTGCCGTCACTCGCCAGCGTTAGCCCTCCCGCAAGCCTCTACCAACTACAGGCAAAACAGTTTTTTGTATCGAGCAAGCAGCAACTTTAATAAAAAAGCAGATGATCTAGGTCTAGATCTTTTTGGCACTAGTATTACCACAGCTAGGCGCCTAATGAGCAGTGAGTTCTTCTTTTAGCGAGATGTATCGGTTTGGAACCTTTTTTCCTTCAATACCTATTAGTATTATTTTGTATATTGCTCCTAATAATTTCTTTCTCGTAGTCTACCTGGTTTGAAAACTGCTGTGTGTTACCTTTAATTTAGAGTTTCTGGCTTTTTAATATTGTTTATAGTAACTCTACTTGTGAAAACCTGTTATTAGTTACCTGTATATGTGTAAGTTTTTTAGTAAGTATTAGAAACTGATGGTTTTCCTACAAATAAATAAATAAATAAATAAATAAAATAAACTCATTGTCATATAAATAATAATCTTTTATTTCAGATTAGAAATAATGGCCTTGATGCCGAACCATGTCCTTGATGCCAAACCATGGCCTTGATGCCAAACCATGGCCTTGATGCCAAACCATGACCTTGATGCCAAACCAAACCATGTAACAATCTTTTATTTCATATTTCAACTCATTGTCATATAAATAATAATCTTTTATTTCAGATTAGAAATAATGGCCTTGATGCCAAACCATGGCCTTGATGCCAAACCCTGGTCTTGATGCCAAACCATGGCCTTGATGCCGAACCATGGCCTTGATGCCAAACCATGGCCTTGATGCCGAACCATGGCCTTGATGCCAAACCAAACCATGTAACAATCTTTTATTTCATATTTCAACTCATTGTCATATAAATAATAATCTTTTATTTCAGATTAGAAATAATGGCCTTGATGCCAAACCATGTCTTTGTTGAAAAATCCTGGCCT
Organism: Athrips mouffetella; assembly: GCA_947532105.1. NCBI lineage: Eukaryota > Metazoa > Arthropoda > Insecta > Lepidoptera > Gelechiidae > Athrips > Athrips mouffetella. The sequence continues at coordinate 19,051,436 of OX383963.1, forward strand.
TGTTGCCAAACCGTGTCCTAGTGCCAAATTTTGGTTTTGTTGTCTACAGTTCTACATAATTTTTATTACTATCATTGTTTGTTTGTTGCCATGTTGCCTTGTATTAGACTTAATATTATCATAATTTTATTGTAAGTAGTAATGTTAATAATTTTATTGTAAGTAGTAAAATCTTTTTGAATCTATTGTACTTAATTCGTACTTTACGTGATAACAACTGATGTAAACAAACTATATTTCAAAGAACTACGAGTTCCCAACCTTTTTGTTATTTAGATTTTGTATGAGACGTCTTGTAATATTCAACGTCAATATTTCTTGACAATCTTTATTAATTCTGTCAGATTACTTCATAATCATAATCAAATCTTGTGTTTGATCAATTTCACATAATGTAAAAGCACTGTTAAATAATATTGTGCCATATTATAGCAAACATTCGGATCTCTATAACTTATAAAGAAAAGTGTTGTACATGTATTCGTTTTTGAGAGACGGTACGAGGACGTACCTATCACAATCGGATGGCCGACTGTTGTCATGACAGATATTCTGATCTCCAATATTATAATATTTAAGTCACCAGTGTTTACTAACTTTTCATAGCTTTACGATATTGTTCATAAATGGTTGTTGTATTGACTCCTTTGTACAAACTGTCAGAGCGCGGCGGCTTTTCGACCAATCCCAGCGTTTTATGGAAAGGGTAATATTGTGGTGGGAGAGGTCTCTTGAACGTTCGAGCCAGCCTCGCTCGGGCAGTCGTATTTTGTTCTTCAAACTGGGAGATTCTACCTTTAAAGGAGTAATCACGTATTGTGTAAAATTATGAAGACTCTTCTTCATATGTATGGTATTGTGTAAATGTACCCATTTTAACACTGTGTAAAGTGAATAACTTATTACAAAACGTAAGTAGACTTCGAGTGTTTTATTTAACATATTTCTCAACTCCCTCTCATTTGTTAACACAAATATTGCTCGTTTAATAGTATAGGATTATGTGGTGGTACGGAACCCGCGGTGCGCGAGTCCGCCTCGCACTTGGCTGGTTTTTTAGGGTACCTTACAAGTAAAATGTCTACTCCATTGTTTGGAGTATCGTAGGCCTTCTAAAAATAATGTGTCTGCATAATATATAATTTTTCGATTTAGGGATCCATTTAGCTTAAAAGTGCAATTTTTTGTTTGAGTCGATGTCCCCTCCCCTGCCATTGTTATACGAAATTTGAAAAAAATTGCAGTAGTTTTACATAGGTTGAAATTAAAAGGAAAACTAGCACTACTATAATAGGCTTCACAGGCGCTATAGCCGAAAAACTGGAAATATTAAAAATTGTAATAGCTATGTAGAGAGGATGAATGAACGAAGACCGACGAAAGAGATCTACCAGGCGAGAGTGAATGGAAACGTTGGAAGGGGAAGGCCTAGGCAAACGTACCAGGACCAAATTCAGGACGTTCTGAATAAAGGCCAGGTTAAAAGTACCCTAAACCGACGAGCATGTATGAAAGGATTGATGAAAGTACAGGAAGCAAGGGAAGTATGTCAAGATCGTAGCAGGTGGAGGACTGTAGTCTCTGCCTACCCCGACGGGAAAGAGGCGTGATGTTATGTATGTATGTATCAGGCGCTAGGACCTCGCTGAGCATTAAAAAGTTTATGTTATGAACGTAATGAAATAATCAATCAAAACCTGCTTTGCCATACAAAATCGTAAAAATCTACGGAACCCTATACTGCGCGTGGCCCGAGTGGCCGGACTTTATTTTACGTCCCAAGAAATTTTGTTTTTACCTCATAACATAACCTTTCTCTATGCTCATACTCATTTTTTGCATATTTTTCCAGCAAAAGCTAGAATTCTGGAGGGAGCTGTCCCTGTCCTGTAGTGGACGTTCATGGGATGTTATGATGATGCTCATACTAAACATTACTTCCCTGACAAAATGCGCTAACACGTGATGCAAACTCTGTTCATCTTGGGATAATTTGTTGCGGTGCACATCTTAGCCCGGCTGGCATCTAAAATGTAAATGTAACCGTTTGCTTTTCACACTGATGAAATAAAACATATTTATTACCACAGGACAGGTATCATAAATTATCAAACATTGTTCTGATGAAAATTTTACATGAATTTTGTGATTTTCACGTTAATCATCTTGACTCGGGCGTCCATAAAAATCTGAACAAATTAAGAGTGCAATGAACTTGGCGGTATTTACTCTGGTTTTACGAGACTATAAAAATTTCGCTCATTTCCTGCAATTAGGCGAAAATGTTTCGCAGGCTTAGATTATGTTAAAATACAAATGTAGACATGGTAGTAGCTAGCATAACTTAATACCGCTAGTTCCAGTATTGCAGAAGAAAGAAAGAAAGTAGAATTAATGCAGTAGAAATGAGAGCGCTAAGGAGTAGGATTGGTGTTAAATTGAGTGACAGGATTAGAAATAGTGTGATAAGAGAACGGTGTGGCGTAAAAGAAGACGTAGTGACCAAAATCATGTAGAGAGGATGAATGAACGAAGATTGACGAAAGAGATCTACCAGGCGAGAGTGAATGGAAACGTTGGAAGGGGAAGGCGTAGGCGAACGTACCAGGACCAAATTCAGGACGTTCTGAATAAAGGCCAGGTTAAAAGTACCCTAAACCGACGAGCATGTACGAAAGGATTGATGAAAGTACAGGAAGCAAGGGAAGTATTTCAAGATCATAGCAGGTGGAGGACTGTGGTCTCTGCCTACCCCGACGGGAAAGGCGTGATGTTATGTATTATGTAAGTATGTACGAGCAGTTCCAGTATACTGCCTATTAAAGCGAATCCTTCTTTAAATATAAAAGGTGTGACAAAGTGAACATAACCAGCCTGAAAAATGTGAATCTGCACATGAAACGAAACAACTTTTACTATTTTAAACGTAGGAATGATTATGCCATACGATGATGATGACAACTTTTACTACGTTTCTATGATTTTTCTTTTCTGATTCAAAATTGATTTATGGGCAGATTCACATTCTTTTAGGTTGTATTATATACCTTTTTTGTTACACATCGTATTGCTTGACACTATATGACACTATCTAGCTGTTTTCTGCAAATCGACGTCTTGCAAGAGCTCAAATGCGTCAACTTTATAATTCTGCAAAATGGCAGAGAAGAAAAAGGTGGCTATTCTATACAAATGCACTATACAATTACTTTTTCCGTGACCTTATAGCTTTTGTAAAAACTAAGTGTATCGCATCTATAGTTCGTAAGTTCAAACTCAGCGAGCTGTGGCGTGGCGAGGTGCATGGCGCGGGCGCTGGCGTTCCGAGCGGTTACGACCAATAACATGTTGATTAATTTTCCACCCGAATCTTTACTACGTCGGTACAGTCAACCGCACGTCAATTTTAACACTACGTTCTTGAGCAAATTTTTGGTTTCTATGTAGCCCTGGTTCTGCTTTCGCTGGTTTTGTTACCGCCCATCTGTGACTGTGTGTACAAAGAGAAATGGTACTAGGGAATTATAATTTGATCCAAAGTTTAAATATAGACTTATTTTTTATCAGTGCATAATCAATCAGTAATCAGTACAATAGCTGAATTTTTCTCAAGAAAAATCGGTCGAAACACTTTCCCACACTTAACGGTGCATTATTGTTGCGAATTTTAAAAGATTTTTTCTGTAAAGTTGTTCAGTACAGTATCATCAAATTATCCGTGCACTGCTAAAAAAAAATACCGTGAATTCTGTGAGTAACAAAAACTAAATTAATTTAAATTAACTAAACTTGAATAAAAAAGAAGTTCCTAAAAGTTTACCATAAAACGAGAAATGACTTTTATGCAATTAATAAATTATAAGAATGATTGTTGTAGTAAGATAAGGTATAAATAAGTTACTGATTACAAATAAGTTACTGATGACAAAAATTTATTACTTATTTGAAAGTTCGTCAAAAACATGAAAAAATTAGCGGTCTATATCACCGAAAACGATATCCATTGAGGCAACAAGAACTGCAATATCAGCAAGCATTAATCGTGGTGCCATATATTTCATCCCCAAGATGTGTGTAAAGGACGCAGCGCGCACATGCGCACGATATGGTTTAGACGTGCCATCTGATACTATAAACAAACCAAATTCCCCTTTAGGGTGCTCTATCGCGGTGTATGTGGCCCCTGGTGGGACAGGGTACCCCTCAGTACAAAGCTTAAAATGATGTATAAGAGATTCCATCGACAGTTTCATCTCTCTTCTAGCAGGAAGGCATACTTTAGAATCATCTGTTTTTATTTCTCCTTCAGGAATAGTATCCAGCACCTGGTTTATTATTCTCAAAGATTCCCGCATCTCTTGACACCTAAGGAGATGGCGATCATAACAGTCTCCGAAAGTACCAACAACACAATCGAAATCGTACAAATCATACCCGTCGTATGGTATAGCAAGACGCAAATCCCACTTGACACCCGTAGCACGCAGCATAGGACCAGTGAAGCCCAAGGACTGAGCTTCGTGCGCAGACACAGCTCCTATTCCAGCCGTCCTAGCGTAATATAGTCTGTTCCCCGTAACGATGTCCTCGGTTTCATCATATCGTTCACCAAGCTTATTGATAAACTCATAAATATCATCCAAAAATCCGATAGGGATATCTTGCGATACTCCACCGACGCGGATATATGCATTGTGAACTCGAGCTCCACATAACCTTTCAAAAAACTCATATATCTTTTCCCGTTCTTCGGTCATCCAAAAGAACGGAGTAATTCCACCAGCATCAAGGACAGTCCCTGATACATTCAATAAATGGTTAGCAATACGAGATAGCTCACCACACAAGACTCGAATAGCTTGAGCTCTTGGCGGAGCTTGGATGTTTAGTAGTTTTTCAACAGCTAAGCAATAGGCTTGCTCGTTAGACATAGTGGAAACGTAATCGAGCCGGTCCATGTAAGGTAGACTTTGATTATAATGTTTATTTTCCATAAGTTTTTCAGTAGCTCTATGTAAAAAGCCTACGTGGGAGTCGGCACTTACTACGGTCTCACCGTCGAGTTCCAGTATGAGGCGAAGGACACCGTGCGCGGCCGGGTGTTGAGGACCAAAGTTTACCCACATGTTTTTTAACCTCCTTTCGACGGGTGGTAGCCGGCCGTGATATACCATCTTAAAACACGCTGGATCTATTCCAGGAGGCATATAGATCAAGGGTTGATTAAACTGCTTTACGTAATCTACGTCTGGCATCCACCTGTGACCACATAACGTTGAGTCTATCGAAAACAGTCTCGCTACTTGTGCCCAATTAAAAAGGGGCAAATTTTTCAAATGCTGCATTTTGATGTTTTTTTTATTTCGCACAACTTATTCGTGTAAAGTTAGTTAGGAACTTGAAAATAAAGATTGTATTTTGGAGTTTACAAAAAGGTACTTTTGACAATATGTGTCTGAAACATTGACGTAGGAAAAACAAACGCCCCCTGGCGTAGTTTCCAAAATCTTTGGTCTAAAATTCAAGCCATTGACGTAAGAAAAACGCTGCGCTATTCAAGCTTAGATCAACGCGTCAAACCCAACGGTTCCAAGCCAAAATGGTAAAAACGGAACCCTAACTCGTCGTCTTTCTGTCACACCTGCTTATCTCAGGAACTACTCAATCTATTGAAAGCATTGACGTAAGAAAAACGCTGTGGCGTAGTTTCCAAAATCTTTGATTGAAAGGTATAAAATTAAATTATGATTCCCTTTTTTTTTCTATGATCATTTATTTATATGTTTTTATTTTTATCCAGATTATGCTAATTGACCGTCCATTTATCTGGTCATTGTAGTGCCGTGTATTCTCCAACTTCGACACTGGCAAAATTGTCCATGTTGACAGAAGCCATATTACAAATATTTGATTTGATTTGATCGACTTGAAATTTCGAATAATTTTAGAACATGATTATTGCAAACATACAAGACTATTTATTATTATTGTACAAAAGGCCCAAATAAGTCGGTATTTTTTTTTATTACGTGAGTTTCTGTTGCTGTTTCAACGATAGAGCTAAAACAAAAACATGTCCCTTACACCTTGTATAAATAACAATTTTCAACACATTTGGTCATAAAACAGCTATATTTGCACTGTGTTAAGGTCCATAATCCAGCTTATTAAACACGTGTGCTTTTTTAGGTTTAGAACTTTATTTCTCAATAGAATTACAAATTCACTTACAGAGAAAATTACATACTTAGTGTATATTATAAGCTTAAATACTAACATACGGAGCAAAATCTTACAAGAAAAATATTGTGATATAATGATAACATCGTGAAATACTCGTATTACTCAAAATATGCAGGTAAGTAGTAAAACAGTTCGTAAACAAGTCGGATGCGCAGATAATAAATGTAGGTAAGTGGACGCTGGACATGGATAAGCGAGCACAGAACTAGATTTGACTTGAAGCGACATTCATTTCAGATCGTTTTGGACAAGCAGGGAAAGGGTTAATTTGTTTGATATTTGTTTATTGTAATTTTACTTATTATTATTATTTTCAGTTATACGGTTAAGTATTTTTCAACACATTTGCTCATAAAACAGCTCTATTTGCACTGTATTAAGGTTCATAATCAAGCTTATTAAACACGCGTGCTTTTTTCATTACTATAATTTCACTAGTGTTGTAATTTTTGTCTTTTTTTTAATCGGCAAGATGCAAGGAGTTTCTATATCTATACCATTCATAATATTTTCATGAAAAAGTAAACTGTGTTCGACAATATGATAAATAAATGTTAATTACCTGGAAATACTTATACGAGGGCCAAACCGAAAAGATCGGGAATAGAATACTCAGGAATAAATTAGATTAAAACCTTTTTGGTTTATGACATGTAGTATTATTTCAAACACAATTCCATTTTTGAATTTTAAAAAAAGTTAATAAGAAAAGAGTAGTCATCATAACATCCCATGAAAACGTCCACTACAGGACAGGGAGCTCCCTCTAGAATTCTAGCTTTTGCTTGGAAAAATGTAGAGGGGAAGTACCATAGTCACCTCGCTTGTTAGCGTTACGGCTGGCACCATGGACCGCGGTTGTAGGTGACCGCAGTAAGTAAGATGTTAGATACAAAGGAGGATGCTGCTGCCCATCCTCCAGTTTATAACCCTTAGTCGCCTCTTACGACACCCACGGGTATGTAAGGGTTGGTACTATTCTTTGCCGGCACCAGCTGGGTGTCAAGAAGTTAGTTTCCCGCTGGGTGCCCCATCGTTTGACCGAGGAACAAAAGTCGGCTCGTGTTAATTGGTGTCGGTCTACTCTGCAACGGTTCAATAGAGGGAGCTCAAATGCAGTTTACAATATCGTCTCTGGTGATGAATCGTGGATTTATTCATACGAGCCCGAAAGAAAACATCAATCGGCTGTTTGGGTCTTCGAAGGCGAGGTCAAGCCAACAAAAGTGGTCCGCTCTCGTAGCGTGTCGAAAAAAATGGTCGCTTCGTTTGTATCGAAAACTGGTCATGTGGCTACGATTCCTTTACAAGAACGCAGAACGGTTACTGCTGATTGGTACACAATAGTTTGTTTGCCGGAAGTCATAAATGAACTTCGTAAAATTAATCCGAATCGTCGCATCATTCTCCACCAGGATAATGCGAGCTCACATACCGCTCGCAAAACGATCGCGTTTTTAAATCAGGAAAACGTGGAGTTAATGGACCATCCACCGTATAGCCCTGACTTGAGCCCCAATGATTATTTTACATTCCCAAGAATTAAAGATATGCTACGTGGTCAACGATTTCAAGGCCCAGAAGAGGCAGTCGAAGCTTACAAATCGGCCGTTTCGACTATATCCACTTCAGACTGGAATTACTGTTATAATAATTGGTTTGATAGTATGCAAAAGTGCATCGATTGTCACGGAGAATACTTCGAAAAACAATGAAAGTAAATATTGATGTATTATTTTTGTACTTTTTTCTATTCCCGATCATTTCGGTGTGGCCCTCGTATTAATCAACCAACTTACTACAAATTTGTCTTTAAAGTAACAAAATATTCAATATTAAATAATTCAAGGGAGTGAGCCTCAGAACAAAGACCTCCTTGCTGAGTAAACTGTTTGGCAGGTTAGTGTTTTATTTTTAATTTGTTTTTTATAGCGGCGCCCACTTAGACTATATAATACTAACGTGGCGCCCAGTATTATATTACTCTATCATAGCGGCAAGGTGCAAGGAGTTTCTATATCTATAACATTCATAATAATTTAATGAATTAAGAAACTGTGTTCGATAATATGATGAATAAACGTTAATTAAACGAAAATATTGATTTTAATCAACTAACTAACTACAAATTTGTCTTTAAAGTAACAAAATATTCAATTTTAAAATAAATTGAAAAGTAGTCTGTTTGATAGCTTAGTCATTGTCTCCTGCGCGCGCATGTATAATATGTGTCTTCGAAAAAAGTAATACGCGCGCCATTTTAACAGATATTTCTTGTTGTGAAATGTGTTTAATGTAATTAAAAAATAAATGACTTCTACAAATAAGAAAAACAGTGATAAGTGTAGAACGTCGAAAATACTTGAACAAAAACACATGTCCGGTGTATAGGGTGACCTAGAAATATGAGGAAAACGTCTACGAAATTACCTTAGGAAAAAAGGTAAGCGATTTTGATTCGTTTTTATTCGCAAATGTGTTGAAAAACGTCGTAAGAAGCTTGTGCGCTTTGGTGATTACACCCTCGGCTCCATTACGCCCTCGCCTGCGGCTCGGGCTGCAATTTCTGAGCCTCGGCCGTAATATCCAAAATAGCGCACGTGCATCTTAATGTACTATTATGCATGGTTTTTTGATTAATATTACCGCACTAGTGTTGTAATTTTTGTCTTTTTTTGTCGACATGATGCAAGGAGTTTCTACTCGTATATCTATAACATTCATAATATTTTCATGAATAAATAAACTGTTCGATAATATGATAAATAAATGTTAATTACATGGAAATACTCAATTTAATCAACTAACTCGCTACAAATTTGTCTTTTCAACACATTTGCTCATAAAACAGCTCTATTTGCACTGTATTAATGTCCATAATCCAACTTATTAAGCACGCGTGCTTTTTTTATTAATATAATTTTACTAGTGTTGTAATTTTTGTCTTTTTTTTAATCGGCAAGATCAAGGAGTTTCTATATCTATAACATTCATAATGTTTTCATCAATAAGTAAACTGTGTTCGATAATATGATAAATAAATGTTAATTACATGGAAATACTTATATTAATCAACCAACTCACTACAAATTTATCTTTAAAATAACAAAATATTCAATATTAAATAATTCAAGGGAGTGTGCCTCAAAACAAAGACCTCCTTGCTGAGTAAGCTGTTTGGCAGGTTAGTGTTTTATTTTTGTTTTGTTTTTTATAGCAGCAAGGTTCAAGGAGTTTCTATATCTATAACATTCATAATAATTTAAAGAATTAAGAAACTGTGTTCGATAATATGATAAATAAACGTTAATTAAACGAAAATATTGATTTAATCAACTAACTAACTACAAATTTGTCTTTAAAGTAACAAAATATTCAATTTTAAAATAATTTGAAAAGTAGTCTGTTTGATAGTGTAGCTAGTCATTGTCTTGTCTCCTGCGCGCGCATATGTATAATCTGTGTCTTCGAAAATGGTAATACGCGCGCCATTTTAACAGATATTTCTTGTTGTGAAATGATTTTAATGTAATTAAAAAATAAATGACTTCTACAAATAAAAAAAACAGTGATAAGTGTAGAACGTCGAAAATTATTGAACAAAAACACAAGTCCGGTGTATCGGGTGACGTAGAAATGTGAGGAAAACGTCTACGAAATTTCCTTAGGAAAAAAAGGTAACCGAATTTGATTCGTTTTTATTCGCAACGTCGTAAGAAGCTTGTGCGCTTTGGTGATTACACCCTCGGCTCCATTACGCCCTCGCCTGCGGCTCGGACTGCAATTTCTGAGCCTCCGGCGTAATATCCAAAATAGCGCACGTGCATCTTAATGTAGTATAACCTAACCGACCGAAATTTATACTACTTCTCACTATTATCTTCCATGTTTAATACTGCAAATACTTACCTAAATATTTGGCAGCTGGAAACCTAAAAAGGTTTTTTTTTTTCATATTTGAGTACTTTATGTAGACATAAAAATTAAAAAATACTTCATAACTCACAGAACTTTGGACGTACTCGTATATATAAAAATATTGCTGATCTGAAACCAATCGACGACGTTCGAGCAGTTTTGGCTCAAGTCCAGATTATATTGCGGAAAATTGGTGCCATAATTGGGTACTTTTATTAAACACTGCTTTAATAAATTCGTGCCAAACCTCTCAAGGAATGCAACAACTTTTTAGGGCTCCGATACCAAAATGGTAAAAAAGGAACCCTTATGGTGCGACTTTTTCTGTCTGTCTGTCACACCTCTATATCTCAGCAACCACTCATGCTATCGACTTAAAATTTTGAATGTTTTTAGAATATGGTTGTCCAACTTAATTGCACGTGAAATAATTAAGAAATAGTTATGATTATTAATGTAAAGGGGGCCTAAATAGGGCGGCCAATTTCAAATGATCGGAACTGGGTTGTGTGGGGTATCATATGAAAGGACTTTACTTGTACATTCTAAAACATATTTTTTTATTTGCTTAAAACTCTTAATTTTCAAGTTATGATGAAAAATATTATCCCCCTATCTCCGAAGTTTGTGAATGGAAAAATCTGAATTAATTACAGTCGAAAGACGTTTATGTAAATATTACAGCAAAAATAAAACGATCTTCCTAAGCTGCACAGTTTTTTAGAAATCTGCAAAAAATTTACAAACAAATTTAGTTTTGCGGTCCTAAAAATTAACTTTATTGCTTCCAAAATTACTAAAGGTATATCGGAACCCTCGGCACGCGAGTCCAACTCGCACTTGCCCGTTTCTTTATTAAACTTTTGCAAAAGTAAGTAAATCTACTCTCACAGCTGATCGGTCCAATTTATATAAAAAGTTGTTTTTTTGCAAATTTATGACTGTGTAAAAAGCCGCTAGCTGTAATAAAAAGCCCTTATAAGTTTCAGAATTTATCAGTCCTATGTTTTTTCTTTAGGTAGAGCAAAACGCATCATTTCAAAAGAATCAAAAATGAAAAGAAAACAGAAGGAAAGTAGGGTGTAGGTTATGTCTAGAGTCAAGTGGCTTTCTATAATCGACAACGCCAGTAGCATAGAATACAAATGTATGAAATTGACATAAGCTGCCAAAATATTGCGTGACAGCTAATGTCAAATCCACACATTTTCATAGCGTTTACGCCGAGCGTTTACGATTGTTTACTTTTATAGAAAGCCACTCGTCTAGGTACCCAGGAGAACAAAAAAGTTTATATTACGAGTACGATGAATATTAACTTACCTTTTATCAGAACGTTACAATAACATCGTATCGTATCCTGGGTGTCTACTCTCAAAGTCCGATATATCGAAACGATACTATACGAAACATGCAAATGCAAAACTTCGTCCCTTGACAATACAGTAGAATATTGGTTGGATGAATTTTCAAACTGCCAGTAGTTAGCATCCAACCAATATTCTACTGTATTGTCAAGGGACGAAGTTTTGAATTTGCATGTTTCGAATAGTATCGTTTCGATACATCGGACTTTGAGAGTAGACACCCTGGGTACCGGACGAGACTGTCGATAAAAATAATCTACTCACCAATAATATACTCATTCATGACACGTTACGCATTATATTTGTATGTATGTGTGCATGTGTATAAGTGATGCTTGGCCGAAACAATGTACTACCGACCACGGGAGTTCCCCATGCGTAATGAATGATTCACTCTCACAAACGTTGAACACTCACGCGCAAACCAATCAGAAAGCAGATAAGTTATTCTTTAGTTTTTCATTAAAAACAAAGTTTTATGAATGAAAATGTTACAAATAACTGAAGAATTACATGCAATACTAATCAGTTTAGCCGCTGTTAAAGTTTAACGTTGATATTTCATGTACTTATCGTGAAATAAGGCAAAGTTCTGAAACACGCTATCGAAGTTTTGCGTGAACTCTGTATAAATACAAGTTCCAAGATAATTCAATCGGTCCCCCTTTGGGCTTCTTCGGCGGTCGACTCTCTAGTTGCGGCCTCACTCACGGCGATCAATCGGATATGATCCGGCTGATCTGGTCTGTGCAGGATACGGACGTCGCATTGCGAGCCTGACCAAATCGCATTGATCTTGGTATATAAATAATGAGGGTCAATGCGATTTGGTACCTATTCCCTAAATCCACATCCTAACGAATCCTACAGTGTCTCCGTGAAGGGGCTGTTAGGCGTTCGTGTCAGGTATGGACCGGCCGAAGAAGGAGGTTGTCCGCGACTAGCGAGCCCGTGATGGGACTCCAATGTCTCGTGATTGGTGCAGAATTCCCACCACAGTTGACTGCTCCAAATACAGGGTCATTGCAATTCGGACAATGAAGAAGCCCAGAGGATGGTACCCGCAGATTTGAACTGCGAAAACAAATCTCAAGTCTAAAAGAAAAAATGAAATCAAAACTCAACCCGCAACCTTTTTAAATAAAATAAAATTATAAAAAGAGAAGATTAAAAAAAAAACATTCTTTTGCTTTATTTTTATTTTTTTTATTTTTAGTTATTGAATAATTTTTCGCCAATGAGCCGATTTCGAGAACGCGATTACAATACTTATGTGTGACTAATTGTAGCCTATATGTTATTCTGATATATAAGCTATAATTGTAAAGTTTCATTAGAATCCATTCAGTAGTTTTTACGTGAAAGAGTAACAAACATCCATCCATCCATCCATACCTACAAACTTTCGCGTTTATAATATTAGTAGGATCAAACATCGCTCGATTAGTTGAACCATGGTTTAACAAACTGTGTACTTATTCCACAGTGTTTTATTTTAAGGTGCTAGAACCTAATTTTGTACATGTCGTAATAATGCCCAATCATAACACAAGATTACTTGAATCTCCAGTGGCGGAGGCGGTGGTAGATAGGTTCCTACTGGAACATCTCCGGCTGATAGCGGTAACATAAAAATAGAAAAATAAAACGATAGGGCTGATTCACACAGGGCCGGGCGGACAACGTACCGAAAACTATTTAATTATAAAATAATTTTCTAACGACCATGCAGAACACGTGAAAACCGTATCAATGGCCTTATTGATGGTCTTTGCAAGTTGACTTGCACATAATAGATTCTTATAGGATATCGTACTTTTATCGTATTATTTTGTATGAATAGGTGCATGGCGTAACTTCTTTTACTTCCAATTTTTTTCTAAAAATTATTATTGACAACACCATGTAGAATCAAAATAAGGGCTTTTATCCAAAGAATTTGGACTCCTTGCTCCGTTCGGAATAGAAGGAATACTAGTTTATTTTACTATGACGACATCTGGCATTGTGTCCCAAACGTGATTTGACATTCTCATACAAAATTCACAGAACGATATGCCTACGTATTTACAATGACGAATGAATGTCAAAATACCTTGTGACACATATTTTCATTAATCTTCCTTTTATATTTCTATGCTTTTATCATAATTTTCCTTCTTAATCAATCTTCCCTTGCACTCAGTGTCCTCTTGATTGCATCCAACATCTACATGATCGAAAAATTTGAAAGATTTCTAATGTATTGGGTGATTTAGCAGATAATTTAGTGACTGGCTATACATTAAAACAAATAAGTCTTTTATTCAAGTATTTATATGCCGCCGTTGCGGACATTACACACGAATAAAACTCTCTATCTGGCCTTCCTCTGATGAAATATTTAATTTCTGGTTGTTTATTACATAAATATGGGATAAATTACTGCTTTTCCGTAATTATTTCCTATTTTACAAAAGATTTTCTTTACAAAAAAGGTAAACCAATATATTCAAAACGTTTGTTAGAAGCTAAAACAATGAGCTGACGATTTAAGTAAACTTTAATAAAGACTTTATAAAGAGATTTTCTATATATCAAAGCATTGTAAATATCTTACTCCAACCCTGGTTTGTATTGTAACGCTACACGAGACAAAATCTAGCACAAGCCGTTTCGAGCTACCACTTTCGGCAAACACTCTTCTAGGACGAAACCGTTTTATTCTTACAAAAATACTTCATATGAAAAAAAAAGCTCTGAGTACAGCCTCAATTTTTTGTAACATTTCTCTCGTTCAAAATAATACACATCGTCATCGCTTCGGTGAATTGAGTCTGTTCGTTGAAAAGAAAATATTTCGCTAAACAAAGTGTAACAAAAAGGGTATAACTACCCTGAAAGATGTAAATCATGAGACCATGAAAAGGTTTTTCAATCTCCTAATAGAAACTGCATCATTTCTTCGTACATAGTGCATTTTGTATGAGAGGTCAAAAAATTCATTCGTATTTCGATCTAGGTATGTTTTTTTTTTAATTTGTTCCGTTTGTGCAGACACACTTTTATCAGACTTGTTATACTTACCTTTTTTGTTCGACCTTGTACAATAATAATATTTTGTCACACAGCCAAATAAGCACACAAGCGTGACTTCACACGATTAGTGAAAAGTTCTCTTGACTTTGGAAATGTGAATGAAAGTGTAAATCTTTTTCTAATATTGCCGAGCACGAAGAGTGTGGAAAAACACCATTATCGTAATTCAGACTAATCGTTAGACGCTTACTCCCTAATCTCGTTCATATTTTAAACATTAACTCGCATCTCCGCACGGCGGCGCCAACATTTATTTTTGAATTTGCTGAAAACCGATTTACTGGAATGTTACTTTACATTACGATAAAAATTGTTCATCTGTCATTTGGTAATTCACTTGAATTTAAGTATGGGCTTACTCTTGATCTCGATCTAATCTTGAAGACAGAGATGAGGTCGACGATGGAATGAGCTTGCCCCGAAGAAGCCTATTCACTCGCGACTTAAATATATTAGGGTTATAAGAGCTCGAGAATACAGACGCAGGCAGAGAATTCGTTCTAAATAAAGAGCCAGATCATAAGAACCCAAAACCGATGAGCGTGTATGAAAGGATTGATGAAAATAGAGGAAGCGAGTAAAGTATGTCAAGATCGTAGCAGGTGGAGAGCTGTGTTCTCTGCCGGGTAGGCAGACGGTAAAGAGACGTTATATTATCTATGTATGTGATATACAGTGGTTTCTTGCCGTTTCTTTTACGCTGCTATAGCACGATCCGAAACGGTGTAGACTCGCTCTATTTGTCTACAAAGAAGAAAGTCGCAAAATTTCACAACCATTGGCAGGATTACATCCTGCGTCTTCTCCGTTTGCGATTTTCTACTTTGTAGATTTATCCGAACACAGGAAGTGTTAGAAATAAAATTATTTTCGCTCTATTTACATTGTATTCTGTAAAGAATCTACATTGAATAGAAATATCTGAATCTGAATCTTCATCTATAAATGAAACAACATTGTTTTTGGTGATAAAGATGGAGCTATAAGGATTATTGATTATCGTACTCATACCCATTTGATATCAGTAGAAGATAATTATGTACTGCAGTACAAGATATCTAGTAATAAGAGTGGGCGTAAGTTGAGACTCAGATGGCGCACTGCGCAGCGTAGAAGATTAGTGTCTATTTCTTTATTTTTATTGTACTTACTTATCTTATAACTAGTATTAAAAATTTGGTATCTACGTCTATACAGGGTGTAAGAAAGTACGATGATCCTTCTAAGGAATGTTTTCTACATTTTTCCCAAAAAAAGTAGTTTTAGCTCAAGAAGAAGTGAAGCGCTTGGAGGGTTCAAAGACCTCTATAATCAGCTGGTGATGCAGAAAAAGATGTTTTTTGTTATAATATCCAGTCTCGAGCAAGTGCCTATTCATTTCAATAAATTACTACAATGCAATTCGAAGGAAAATAAAATTTTATGATCACACAAAATAAAAATAAAAAATAAAAAAAGTATCGCTTTATATTTTTTTACAATCTATTAGTAATGTAGTCTTACCCCTTAAAAGAATCATCGTACTTTTTTACAGCCTGTATAATAAAACACGATTTGTGTCAAGCTCTCGAAATCCCTTTAACGGTAAAATGCTTTAATACAACCGTCGAGTTAAATAAGTAATTTTCATAAAACATGATGAGGTCGTTATTATTGGCTTCGGGTCTTTACCTAAGAACCTACGTAGATTTTTTAAACCAAAATACCTTCCATTACCTAAAACAAGTGTTGAAATTACTTACTACAATATTCCATGAAACGTCCACTGCAGGACCGGGAGCTCCCCCCGCAAAGACGCGTGGTAGGAAGGGGAAATACAATAGTCACCACGCTTGTTAGCGTTGCGGCTGGCACCATGGACCGCGGTTGTCGGTGACCGCAGTATGTAAGATGGACGATACACAGAAGGACGCTGCTGCCTATCCTCCGGATTATAATTCCTTTTGCTCGTGTGGTGCCTGCAAAAATAGTACCAACCCATCTCTACCTGTGGGTGTCATAAGAGGCGACTAAGAGACTATAGTCTACTTCTTTGCTTTAAAATTAATAATGCTCTTGTTGAAAACAATAGCATTTAGGTGCTAAGACCTCGTTGAGCATTACGAGGTTAAAAGATTATGTTATGAACGTTATAATCGAACTTAATTATCACTATAAGATCCTGAAAAGCTACGGAACCCTATACTGCGTGGGACCCGTATATCTATATATATAAAAGAAGAAGGTGACTGACTGACTGACTGATTGACTGACATATCAACGCACAGCCCAAACCGCTGAGTCTAGAGATTCCAAATTTGGCATGTAGATTCCTTATAAGGCCTAGGGGTGCACTAAGAAAGGGTTTCACAAAATTCCACCCCTAAGGGGGTAAAATAGGGGATGAAAGTTTGTATGAAAGTCCGTCAGTTTTGAAGTTAGGACCTTCAAAATTTGTATTTAGGCTGACGACTAAAAATTAATATTTACGTGTCTCAGGGTTTTTGAACATTCGACACCCTTAAGGGTGAAAAGGGGGATGAAGTTGAAAATTCTTTATTTTTAAAGTAAAATCCACATAATTTATTATTTAGGCATTAATGATGTAATTCTATGCAACGTTCATCACTGTTATTGAAATTCCACCCCAAATTCAACCCCTAAAAAAGGGAAATGGGTTGAAAAAGTCTAAGAACCAATATGGGTATCGTTTGTATGGTTTATCGGGTCGCTGATTACGAAAACTACAACAATTTTGAAATCCAACGTGGTGGACGTAAAATACCATCATTCCCTTGGGATGGGGTTGGGGTGCGATAGGGTTGAAATGTGAATATGGGTGTCGTTTGTATGGTTTATCGGGTCGCTGATTACGAAAACTACAACAATTTTGAAATCCAACGTGTTGGACGTGAAATACCATCATCCCCCTGGGGATGGAGTTGGGGTGCGATAGGTTTGAAATGTCTAAAAATCAATATGGGTGTCGTTTGTATGGTTTATCGGGTCGCTGATCACGAAAGCTACAACAACTTTGAAATCCAACGTGGTGGACGTGAAATACCATCATCCCCTGGGGATGGGGTTGGGGTGCGATAGGTTTGAAATGTCTTAAAATAAATATGGGTGTCGTTTCTATGTTAGGGATGGCGGTTAAATTTGCGTTAGGGGTAGGGATAGGGGCAGGGATAGGGAGAAGTAGAGGTAGAGGTAGATGTGGAGGTAGAGGTAGAGAGGTAGAGAGGTAGAGAGGTAGAGAGGTAGAGAGGTAGAGAGATAGAGAGGTAGAGAGGTAGAGAGGTAGAGAGGTAGAGAGGTAGAGAGGTAGAGGTAGAGAGGTAGAGAGGTAGAGAGGTAGAGAGGTAGAGAGGTAGAGAGGTAGAGAGGTAGAGAGGTAGAGAGGTAGAGAGGTAGAGAGGTAGAGAGGTAGAGAGGTAGAGAGGTAGAGAGGTAGATAGGTAGAGAGGTAGAGAGGTAGAGAGGTAGAGAGGTAGAGAGGTAGAGAGGTAGAGAGGTAGAGAGGTAGAGAGGTAGAGAGGTAGAGAGGTAGAGAGGTAGAGAGGTAGAGAGGTAGAGAGGTAGAGAGGTAGAGAGGTAGAGAGGTAGAGAGGTAGAGAGGTAGAGAGGTAGAGAGGTAGAGAGGTAGAGAGGTAGAGAGGTAGAGAGGTAGAGAGGTAGAGAGGTAGAGAGGTAGAGAGGTAGGGAGGTAGAGAGGTAGGTAGGTAGATAGGAAGAGAGGTAGATAGGTAGAGAGGTAGAGGTACAGGTACAGGTAGAGTTACAGGTAGAGGGAGAGGGAGGGGAAGAGGGAGGGGAAGAAGGAGGGGAATGGGGAGAGGGAGGGAGAGAGGGAGGGGGGCAGGGGGAGAAGGAGGGGAAGGGAGAGGGGAAAGGGGAGGGAGGGGAGGGGGAGAGGGAGATGGAGGTGGGGAGGGAGAGGGAAAAGGAGAGGGAGAGGGAGGGGGAGAGGAAGGGGGGAGAGGAAGGGGGGAGAGGGAAAGAGAGGGAGAGAGTTTTAGTTTTTCTCAATTACTTCTGCGAATTGGCTCTGTTTTGTAATATTACATAAAGGTGTCTCTCATCTCTCTTTCTACATTTGTTAGGTTAAGTGACAACTTTAAGGCATAATACTGCGGCTAAGTTCTTCTGTTCTGAGTAATTTAGGAGTAACTTCAGCTGGATCTTGAATTGTACTCATTGATTTGCGCAGGGTTAGTCCCGTTTTTCCTTAGTTTAAAATTACCCCGAAATGACGGAAAAATATCTCATTGCTTCGGAAAACCGGTAACAACATAAATACGAAATCCACGCGAGCGAAGCCGCGGGCAACAGCTAGTAATATAATATTTGAGTTAGGGTTAGACACGGGCGTTATCAAGACGAACCTTGAAAACCGATCAAGTGCGAGTCGAACAGGCGCACCGAGGGTTCCGGAGGTACCACTAAGGTAAAAATACTATGGACGCGCAATCACGCAGAAGTATATTAAATTTGCGCGTGTCCGACACGCACTTGACCAGTTTTTATTATTTCTTTTTATTTTATAGCTTATGCACTACAGTTATATCAATTTTCACTTTTATAAGTGTTTCTGTTTTAACGATAGAGCTGAAGCAAAAAAAAAGATAAGCAGATTCAAAATCCCGCCTTACGCTACTTGTTAACAGAAATTGTAATTTTAAACTCTAAACAAAGCATTTACAGTTACGGTTCAGTTCAAATTACATAATCAGTTTCTAGATCTTCTTCCAATTTAACAAGTTTAATTACTTAGGTATTAAAGTTTACAGACATAACAGTTATGCAGTTAATAAAGTATTAGTGCTAGTTGGTGTGTGTTCTAACTCTTCTCTGAAATTAACTTACGTATGAAATCATAATTAACAAAGTTTAAATTTTAAATAAATAAAGTTCTAAATTGTGGCAACCTTACGAAAATACTATTGATGTCAATCTTTCTGCAGGAATTGTGTTTTATTTTTATTTATGTTAACCCACCTGGACGCTACTTTTATTTTTTGATGCAATGAGATATCGTAATATGAAAAAAGAATGTTTTTTTAATTACAAATATTCTAAGCGTTTTGAATGAGAAATATTCCGAACAATAAGTACAAAAAGTATTCTGAAAATAATCTACATTGATTAAATGAATCTCAGTAGTACTATGACTAGCTAAACGACCACTAACACAGCAACCAGGACGAGAGCAAAGGCTTGGCGAGCATTCGGAAGCACGGAAACGGTCCAGTTTGATGCCACTAGCGATCTCCATTTAGGTTCTGACCAAAGACATAGTAATCGTAAAGAGAAAGAGCAATCACTAATAGATCTTGAGCGCTTATAATATTGAAATCAAATACTCATCTCCGTATTACTACTAATAGCTCAATTCTAAAATCGCCTATAAATGTCAGCTATTTAATATATTTTCAATAAGTACTGAAAGCTTCAGCATTTATTACGTAAATAGGATCCAGCTTCAAACTAATTGGGTTTGACAGCTTTCAAAGATCGACCATCAAGATCAAGACCAAGATCGGTCCACCTTTGTATCCTTGGTATGTCTACCTATATTCCTTGGAAAAATGTGTTCACAAAGTTTCAGTTTTCGAAAGATGTAGTTTTACATCTTAAAACTTGATTAAATTTATTTATTTTTAAGGTCTTTGATCTTAAATCTTTGCCTCAGCCTTAACCCAAATCACCTGTCAGTTACATTAAGGTTTATCTGAATGTCTAGTTTCTAAATCAAAATTATCTGATGCTAATAACTAAATAAACTAAAGAGACAATATTTTGTTTATTATATTTGGGAAAAAATATTTATGTATAGCCAAAATATAGTTTTAGAACTGTGAATGGTCTAATATACGTTCTGCTAAAGTTGTTGTGAAAATAATTATATAATAATTTTTCTTCAATACACAATACTCACACACAATAATTTTGGGGATGTTTCCCCTACAGGTTACATCAGATTATTTTGTTGCTTATCATCAACACGCAAAAGGTCTTTGAACTAACGTGAAATTTCCGGCTTGAAATCATAAATGAACCAGTAATAGCCATATTGAGCCAGCAGCAACATGAAGCGGTGAATAAAAGTTAATGGAAACAAAACAACAAGTTAGTAAAAAAAAGTACGATGATCCTTATCAGGGGTCATTCTAAATCACCAATAGATTGTAAAAAAACACTTTTTTTTTGGGTGATCATGAAAAATCTTCACGTCCAAAATACCGCAGTGTCTCAAGACGAAAGTCTTTGAGCAGCGTGTGTTGCCAGTGATGTCATATGGCACCGAGACGTGGCCGCTCACGATGCGACTTATCAGGAAGCTCAAAGTCACCCAAAGGGCTATGGAAAGGGCTATGCTCGGAGTCTCTCTGCGCGATCGAAGCAGAAATGAGGAGATCCGCAGAAGAATTAAAGTAACTGACATAGCCCTGAGAATCGCTAAACTGAAGTGGCAGTGGGCAGGGCACATCGCAAGAAGAACCGATGGCCGATGCGACCACGTACCGGTAGACGAAGCATTGGCAGGCCCTCCACAAGGTGGACCGACATCTGGTCAAGGTCGCGGGAAGCCGCTGGATGCGAGCAGCGCAGGACCGGTCGTCATGGAGATCTTAAGGGGAGGCCTATGTCTGCCTATGTCAGTGGACGTCTTTCGGCTGATATGATGATGATGATGATCATGAAATTTGATTTTCCTTCGAATCACATTACTTACATTAGTTTATTGAAATTAATAGTTACAGCTTGACCAACTTTTCTGTAGAATGGCCAAAAGAGGAACTACTTACGTCATTTTGAAAACGTCATTTTGTTGTTGACAGTCCTCAGAGTAAAAACTGTAGAGTCCGTCCTAAACATAGTCGTGTAAAGCGTCTCCTAGTCGACTATTACAAGTCGGTCAAAAAACTAGGGTCTAGGTTACGTTTTACAAACATCTTTAAAAAAATCTAATGTTTAATCCAAAATTTATATGCGAAAGTGAAAATATATCATTTTTACTTGTGAATTGATCATCAATTCTATACATATAATAACTCGCCGATTCTGTTCATTAAAAATTATCGGGAAAAATTGATCTTGATCTGGGGGGTCACAAAAAAGGTAATAGAAACCATTCGGTTCATTTTTGGAATTTTTGTCTGTTGGTCTGTTTTGTGTATTCGCGATAAACTCGGAAACCACTGAACCGATTGGAATCGGGTTTTCGATAGGTAATGTATTAAGCTTATTTCCGTGCAACATATAGGCTTAGTTTCATTGCAATCGGTTCACTCAAACAGAGTACAATCGAAGTTTCAAGCGGCGGCGCCAATAACTCACAGACCACTCAACCGCTTGAAATAAGGTTAACAATAACAGATTAGGCTTAATTTTGTTTCATTGCTCAGATTTGTTTCAATGCGAACGGTTCACTGAAACAGAGCATACGTGAAGTTTCAAGCGATGGCGCCAGTAACTCGAAAACCACTGAACTCATTGACTTATTTTTGACAATATTTAAGCTATAGATCATTGCAATCGGTTCACTAAAAAAAAGCAAACAGAAGCCACAAGAATGCAAATTATCACGGCCTGTGCACCAATAACTCATAAACAACTTAACTGATACAAACGGGGTTTTCAATAATATGTTTGGCGTTCTTTCTTGCAATATAAAAGCCGTGTATCATTGTAATCGGTTCACTCAAATAGAAGATACGCAACTCATAAAAAATATACGTATGAAACTACAGAGTTTTGAAAACTTAGGTAAAATAGATAAATAAAATACTTTAAGAAATAAAGAGAGATGTGAACCTTCATGTTTTAGAAATTATCTTTTGTATATGATGTAGTATGACACTTCGTCCGCATTTTACACTTACGAGGATAGTGGGCGACCTAACAGTCCATACGTGAACAAGTGTACATACATTTTAGTATGGAGGTCCCCCGCAAGAATGGATACGGTTATGGCTCCCTCCTTAGCCGAAGGAGCTGCTACTTAAACCTCCTTGTATCAGTCAGTGTTGCCTGTGCTGTTCTTGTTTTTCTGCATATTTCCAAGTATTTTATGAGAAAATCATTCCAAAATCGCTGTGAAGTGGTGTGTGAGAAATGATTCTCATAATGAAATCATTCTTTGATGCAGAAAAGGAGCAATAATCTCCAATAGCACCATTTGTTCAAGTATAACGCTAGCTCGTTTAACGTACTTGTCAAGCAATTTTGATCGTTTAGAACGAAGCTTGATGTGCTTGACAAGCAATCTACGTGCTTGCGAATGCTTGTTGAAAATTTTATATTTTTACAATGCTTGTCAAGCACGTTCGTCCGTTTAGAAAATGTTTGTCAAGCATCAAAATTTAATTACTGTGTGAAAGGTTATCAGTAAAAGGAATAATCAGGGTCTTCTTTTTCTATAAAAAGAAATTCTTAAAATAAAAATAGCTATATTGATATGTTATCCTCCTTACTAATATTATAAACGCGAAAGTTTGTAAGTATGGGTGGATGGATGTTTGTTACTCTTTCATGTAACAACTACTTAATGGATTTTAATCAAACTTTACAATAATATAGCTTATACATCAGAATAACACATAGGCTACAACTTATAAACCTGCGCAGACGAAGTCGCGGGCACTAGCTAATAAAAAAAAAAATAATATATTACTTGTATGCTTTAAAGTTTAATTATTCCGAGGCCAATTTGCCTAAAAACCCTTACTGTTTAGTCAGGGCCGTTGTCTTTATCATCGATCTTTGTATTTACTTATACAGGGTGTGAAAAACCGGCCAAGTGCGAGTCGGACTCGCGCCCTTAGGGTTCCGTACCTATCTACCACATGATATACTAAAAGCTTTCGCTCTTTGATTTTAAAATCTCCGCGACCATCCAACTTGACCCCTCCTTTATAGAAAAGTTCTTCAAACGGGAGCTCACTTTAATCGGTTACTATTAGTTGTGAGAAAAATTGTAATTGAAATATTAGTTTTTAGACTTTTCCCTTTATTTGTACTTTGAGACCTAGCTTCTTGTCAAATTTCATAATGTTCAACTATGGTCAACGGGAAGTACCCTGTATGTTTTGCTTTTTTGCATAAATGTATGGAGATGAAGACATAAAGAGCCATATCTTTTGATTGCGTCGTTGTAAAAAAATAAATTTTCAGATCTTGTGTGGTTTATGGACCTAAATATTCTTTATCAATTTCAACCTGATACCTGTTCTCGTTCGTGAGAAAAAGGGTCTTGACAGACAGATAGACTGACGGACAACACAGTGATCCTATAATAAGGGTTCCGTTTTTTTATTTTGAGGTACGGAACCCTAAAAAGTACGATGATCCTTCTAAGGCGTGATTCTACATCATTAATAGATTGTACGAAAAATATTAAAAATACTTTTTCTTAAAAAAATAGATTTAGCTCAAGTAGAAGTGATGCGAAAAATGATTTTTATTTTAACACTTCCTGTGTTCGGATAAATCTACAAAGTAGAAAATCGCAAAATTTCACAACCACAGGCAGGACTCGAACCTGCGTCTTCTGCGTAAGTACCGCAGACGCTTTACCAACTAGGCTACTGTGGTCCTGCCCGATGTTGTGAAATTTAGCGACCTCTATACGCATTCCAACGTTGCGTTTGTGCTGCCACCTAGCAAGCATTTTTGCTGTACTAGCTCAACTAGTCCATCATTGCAGACAGATTTCGAGTTGAAAATTGGTAACACAACGTATAATTGAAAATGATTGTTATTTTAACACTTCCTGTGTTCGGATAAATCTACAAAGTAGAAAATCGCAAAATTTCACAACCACAGGCAGGATTCGAACCTGCGTCTTCTGCGTAAGTACCGCAGACGCTTTACCAACTAGGCTACTGTGGTCCTGCCCGATGTTGTGAAATTTAGCGACCTCTATACGCATTCTAACGTTGCGTTTGTGCTGCCACCTAGCAAGCATTTTTGCTGTACTAAAACTTACTACTACTTACTACTACTTACTTTTGCTGTATTTCACAACATCGGGCAGGACCACAGTAGCCTAGTTGGTAAAGCGTCTGCGGTACTTACGCAGAAGACGCAGGTTCGAATCCTGCCTGTGGTTGTGAAATTTTGCGATTTTCTACTTTGTAGAAGTGATGCGCCCCGAAAAATATTAAATTATTAGTGATGTAGAATCACCCCTAAGAAGGATCATCGTACTTTTTTTTACACCCTGTATAGGTATCTTGTATCTGTGACTGCGAGCAAGGAGGCAAACAGTAAAAGGTCATGTCGTATTTTATCATGTAGTTAAGAGTATTAAAAAAGGCTGAATTTGTTTATTTTTGTAATAGGTGGCAACCCTTTTCGGTTGTGGCGCCATCACAAAATTCTCCAGATAAGTTGGTCAAGCTGTACATGCTAGTGACTGTACGAGATTGAATGGCAAAGGAAAAATGGCGGGCGAACACTAAATACGCAGATACCTTCAATTATATCATCTATCAAAATAACATTTGTAAATACCCACAAAACTTACAATAATAGCTTAAGGTGGTTGCTGAGCAGAAGTGCTGCCACTTTGAGAAATAAATTTATTGCGTCATAAATACAAAACATTTAATAAGGATTGTTTGATTGGCGGCAATTTGGGGTAGTTCTATATTTTATTATCCATCACATCACATCTTAGCTTATCGTGAATAGCATTGTATTGTAAAACTGCCAAAAACGGCCACTTTTAGCACTTTACCAATACAAAGCTATAAATGATAAGCTAAGCTATGATGTCATGGGTTATAACATATATAACTGCCCTATATTGCCGCCAAACGAACAATACTACTGAAAAGTTTTGTATTTGCGACGCAATAAATTTATTTCTAAAAGTAAGGTGCTGCCACCCAGCAACCGCCTTAATTATTTTTTGCTATTTTAATAAGAAATACGACAACGTCCACTACAGGCTCCCTCCAGAATACTAGCTTTTGTGGAAAAATGTAGAGGGGTAGTACCCACGGAGTAAGGAAGGGGAGAGGAGATGTTGATATCAGTCGAGCCGTGATTCAATCAATTGAGCCATGACGTCACGAAAGGGGGCGGGGCATACGCCATTTCCTCTTTGAACTTACCAGTGATCACACCGAAACACGCTCTTCAAAAAATTGTTTAAATAGTTGGAAAAACAACTCCCACTATGAAGTGTTGTGTGCCTTTGTGTTTAAATTCGTCAGAAAGGCAAAAAGAAACTGCATTTAAAGTGTCTTTTCACTTGTAAGTAAGATTTTTCAATAAAATTTGCTATCGATGTACTGTAGGCATGTGGCCGTAACATTAGTTCTGCTTTATGTCGCTAGATGGTTTTGGGAATATTTGTAGACGATCGAAATTCATCCCTTCTTTTTACTTCCACAGACTCAATTTACATTTCTGGCTTTAGCTTTAACAATAGTTTGATAAAAATTACGTGAATATCGTGAATATTTTATTTATTTGGAGAAATATTTGTAGTTTGTAGTTATGTTGTTTGTAGTAGCGCCACCTAGTATGCAGTGGACAAACTCGCCAGAGTTAGGTTTAAGAACTGACTTCCAGATTTCAGCAAGTAAGTAGTATATAGGGTCTTAATTTAATAACGTGCCATAGCTTTGTGGATGTTCAGTATCGATAAAAGAACACAATAAGTTATGAAAAAAAAACCTACATAAAAAAAATTTCCATTGAAACTAAACTAACGCGGAGCGCAATGACCCAGATCATCAAACCAGCGCGCAAGTATCAGTGGATTAGGTAGGCACATACATAACTGAAACTGTTTCTTTTTTGCGTTAGTTTGGTTTCAATTTCAAGTTTTAGTTAGTCAAGGAGATTTAGTTTTTTTATGTAGGATTTTTTAAATATTTTTTTTTGTGTTCCTTTGTTGTTACCGAACCATCTCCTAAGCTTTGGCAATAAACACCTAGTAGATAGAGAGCGGGAAGTCAGCAACCCTACCTCATCGCAAACAAAATCGTGAACAACATACCTACTTCTCATAGTAGCGGAATGCCTCTTATTTTTTATTTGATTACTAAGTAGGTATACAAATGAATACCTATTGTTATTTTTGAATTTTCAAATCAATGTAGTTGGCTCTATATTCATATAGATAGAGGGAGCATAACGTGTTAAGCCCGCGTCACACAGAGGCGGTAGCGGAAGCGTTTCGGGGCCGGTATTTTTTGTAAAGTATGATTTCATATGCACCTTGAAATCGTCACATTGAAAAGCGGTCGCGGCGCGGTATTTTGCTCCCGCCAAACCGCCCCGGACCGCTTTCGCAATCTTACCGCCTCTGTGTTACTTGAGCTTTAAGCTGCCACCACTTTTATCTTTTTAATCTACTTCAAAAAGAAGAGGTTATCAATTCGACCCGTCCTGTCAAAAATACACAGTTTTTGTAGCTTAGCTTACAGATTCACCGAGTTCACGATTTGCTTATACGTATAGATTGGTCGCTATTTTCATAAGCAACAAGGAAGGGTTACCGACTGCCCGCTCTTAGCCTCAGATTATAATTTAATTGCGAGCCATAGCTCTGGAGCGAGATCCGTATCAGTGACTGAATAACTTTTTCCAAGGAACATAGGTCGAAAAACAAAAAATAATTTTGGACTCTCCATACCTACTGAGTGACCAACACAATTGTATGGGAAGTCCAAAATTTGTGTCCTTTATCGAACTATGTTCCTTTGGGAAAGTCGTTCAGATACTGATACTGAACCCGCGAGCTATGGCACGCAATTAAATCAACATCCTGTATAAACAATTTCTTTTTGTAGTATAGTGTCTTTATAGTGTCTTTTATGCCATCTAGTAGAGTATAGCAGTACCACCAAAAAGTGCGTAAGGACAAAAAGTGCTAGTAGTTTCACTATTTGCCACTAGATGGATTTTACATAAGTAGGTGGAGTCTAGTTATGTCCCGCCAAAACCCGTGACTCGATCTTCACCCCCGCGCACTGTCACGCTTCGTGTCGTACAAAAATTTCGTAGGGGCAGCTCCTCTCCCCTTTCTTACTCCGTGGGTAGTACCATAGTCACCTCGCTTCTCAGCGTTACCGCAGTAAGTAAGATGCCTTACACTCTACATCTGTGGAAACACCTCATCATAATTATCATCATAACATCCCACGTAATGTCCACTACAGTACAGAATTCTAGCTATTTTTGACTAAATGGGATTTACAATATTTTATTGCTATAACTACGTCCGTCCATCTACCATTTTCATGAACATCAATGTTATCGAAAAAAGTGTCAAAAATTATACAGGTGTAATCCGTGTTTCTGAAAACTGACAGTCAACGAAACTGAACAACTTTCAGGAAAAAAAATATCGGCCTCTCCATATAAACTGTCCAATCAAGGTTGCAATTTTGTATCGAAACCGATTTTTTTTTCTGAAAATTTTATTTATTGAAAGATGTTTAGTTAAGTTGACTGATCATGCCCTTTCAGTTTTCGGAAACTTGTCTCGTACGTCTTATATTACACTTCTCACATTTGTATTAAAAAGTTATTGATTCTTGCAACAACTAGACACGGATTTGACACGCATTGCTCTAACAAATAAAAAACCGGCCAAGTGCGAGTCGGACTCGCGCACTGAGGGTTCCGTAAAAACCTGTACGTATTTAAGCAAAAGTTATGGTATTTTTATTGCTAAAAAACTTTATAATGTGATGTAAGTACCTAACTAAAATTTATATTTGAGTTGATTGAAGGAAAGGTAAATTGCGGTTTGCGATTGAAGACATATTTAAAAAAAAAATTCTAACTAGATCTCGTTCAAACCAATTTTCGGTGGAAGTTTGCATGGTAATGTACATCATATATATTTTTTTTTAGTTTTATTATTCTCTTATTTTAGAAGTTACAGGGGGGGGGACACAAACATTTTACCACTTTGGAAGTGTCTCTCGCGCAAATTATTCAGTTTAGAAAAAAAACCGGCCAAGTGCGAGTCGGACTCGCGCTCTAAGGGTTCCGTACCTATCTACCATATGATATACTAAAAGCTTTTGCTCTTTGATTCTAAAAACTCCGTGACCATCCTACTTGACCCCTCTTTTAAAAAAAAGTTTTTGAAACGGGAGCTCACCTTAATTGGTTACTATTAGTTGTGAGAAAAATTTAAATTTTTAATGATTTTCAACTTTTCCCTTTATTTGTACTGTGAGAACTAGCTTCCTGCCATATAATTTTAGGTCAACGGGAAGTACCCTGTAGGTTTTGCATTTTTACATAAATGTATGGAGATGAGGACATAAAAAGCCATATCTTTTGATTGCGTCGTTGTTAAAAATTGAAATTTTCAGATCTTGTGTGGTTTACGGACCTTAATATTCGTTACCAATTTCAACCTGATACCTCTTCTCGTTCGTGAGAAAAAGGGGCCTTGACAGACAGACAGAGAGACAGACAGACAGACAGACAGACAACAAAGTTATCCTATAAGGGTTCCGTTTTTTTTTATTTTGAGGTAAGGTACCCTAAAATTGATATTAGAGACCTCAATATCATTTTTGAAGACCTATCCATAAATACCCCACAAGTATGGGATTGATGAAAAACAGTTTTTTTTGTTTCAGTTCTAAGTATGGGGAACCCTAAATATTATTGTTTATTTTCAATTTTTGTTTGAAAGTCTTAATGCGGTTACCAAGTTTCAGTATAGTTCTTATAATTTCGGGAAAAAGTGGCTGTGACATACGGACGGACAGACAGAAAGACAGACAGACAGACATGACGAATCTATAAGGGTTCCATTTTTTGCCATTTAGCTACGGAAGCCTAAAAAGTAAAGTAGTAGTAGTAAAATTACGATAGTCGGTTTATGGCGACTCTCAAATAAATTCTCTTCGTTTATTACAACGATTACCAATCTATTTTGCAGCCATGACACTAAAACCATAGCATTTTTGACAGAAAGAATAAAATTGTTTTACAAACTTGTTTTTCTGACATCTTCAGCCAATTGATTTTGAAATAGCTGCAAAATGTGTTAGTAAGCGTTGGAATAAACGAAATATAGATAGATCACACTTAAAATATTTCAATCTACTATGCTTAGATAAATGATTCGCTGCGCTCCGACCCAAAGAGATTTGAACCTCGCTATGACCGAGCGCAGCGAGGTTCAAATCTCTTTGCTCCGACCAGATACCGCCGGCGTAGTTGTAAAATGAAGCAACAAATACTACGCCGAATTCGGCGTACTCGAGCCAAAATGTTGCCGGCACTGGAATTTTTACCCGATTTCGGGTAATTTAAATATTTAGCGGGCTTCCTTCGCGTGTACACCACCGGGTGCTTAATTTTATTTATCTAAGCTACTATATTTTGTTTTATGTTCTTTAATTTGTTGATTTTCAATTCTTAGAGTTAAATTAAATTACAAATGTGATTATGTATCATGACTACTTTTAATTAAGATTGATAATGCTGTGATTTTACTGCTGTGAGACTTCCTCAGTTTGGTTAGGACATTGCAGGATCACCTGGTTGTCCGGAAAGTTCTTACTTTTGATTGTTTCCGCGCTTCGGAAAGTACGTTAAGCCGTTGGACCCGGCTATTACCTATAGACAGAAGTAGTCGTCGATTCAGACTCTAGGAGTTGTGAGGTCGGTCGTCTATTTAAAACACACACGATATGATAATGGGCATCTTCAAAAGCTAAAAAAATAACAAGGTGCGAACATAGCACGTGAGGCATTGTATTAGGTACGTCACGTAGTTCATTTTCACGATTTAGGCCGCTCCGTTTCACGGTCGATGGCATCTTGTATTTTTTTTTGCACACAGACGTAGTGATTCAGGAAATACGATATAGAATTTGTCAACATTATACATTTTAAAGTAAATTACAGATATAAAAGGTTAGTTTCTTTTTGTACCTGTCACCGTTTGCCCACTTATAAGTGAGGGTTGTAATACGACTTAGCTAACAACTTGGATTTTTTTTAATATCCCATACGATCGATTGCTTTTGACATAGCTGCAAATAATAGTACCAACCCATCTCTACCCGTGGGTGTCGTAAGAGGCGACTAAGGGATTATAAAACAGAGGATGGGCAGCAGCATCCTTCTGTGTATCGTACCATCTTTCATACTGCGGTCACCAACAACCGCGGTCAATGGTGCAGTCGCAACGCAATAATATGCGTGGTGACTATGGTAGTTCCCCTCCAACTTATGCCACGCGTTTTGCTGGTATTCTGGAGGGAGCTCCCTGTTCAACAGTGGACGTTTTATGGCATGTTATGAAGCGTTGCAAAAAACGAAAAAAAATTATTGTAATACATTTTTTATGTTAAGTCGATAACTCAACAAGGATAAGCAAAAATAAAGTTCCTAAGTTCCTTGAAGTTTGTTTTTTACTTTTTCCCTTCAAATACCTCATTTTGACTAGAAAATATTTTACAAGCCTACTCTTGTCCACCAGATTCTATGGTCGACGTACTATTACCCTGAAAGCAAAGTTTAATACAAAGCCTAATGTCCTTTATAGGTAAGTAGAGGGCGTTATAAAATGTAGCAGCCTCCAATATGGTCGGGATAAACTCGTAAATGGACGCGAACAAGATTATATATACAGGGCAGCATTAAGAGAGAACTTTGTAATAAAAAAAATTGTGATCTTTTAAATCTCAAGCAATATCATAATATTTTAATTTTGAAAATTAAAGATAACTATAATTTCAGGCACATGAAATCTGACACTGTTCAATTATTAAATTCACCTTTTAACGTTACCGATATTTTATCTTTATTACTTAAAACTCCATAATTATCTTTTTACTACAAGGCGCTATGAACTGTATACCTTTTGCAAAGCGTGGCAATAGCAGGCTTTAGACGGGGATGAGTGTAGAAAAAACAGACCAAGTGCGAGTCGGAGACCTAAATATTCGTTATGAATTTCAACCTGATACCTCTTCTCGTTCGTGAGAAAAAGGGTCTTGACAGACAGACAGACGGACAACAAAGTGATCCTATAAGGGTTCCGTTTTTTTTATTTTGAGGTACGGAACCCTAAAAATAGAGAGACTGTTGCCCAGCAGCGTGACACCAACTTCAAAATTCAGATAGCCTTAATCTATTGCAAATCAAAATCCAACTCCAACTCTGTTTTTAAGCTATACTGCCCACTGGCTACAAGCGGAATAGAGTGGCCATTTTTATATGGACTATAAAAGCAGGGACGAACCTTGCCCTCTGTCCAGGGCGGCCTACCACCGAACAGCTATTGGACTATACCTACTACAGCTGGCTAAGGTTTACGACACGATCGACACTGACCTCTCGAGGGCAAC
Source organism: Athrips mouffetella (assembly GCA_947532105.1). Taxonomy (NCBI): domain Eukaryota; kingdom Metazoa; phylum Arthropoda; class Insecta; order Lepidoptera; family Gelechiidae; genus Athrips; species Athrips mouffetella. Next base: position 19,083,372 of record OX383963.1, read on the forward strand.
CGATAATAAAGATAAGTTAAAAAGAAAAGGTTTTTGACCCGACAGAAGAAAAATATGTTTTGTAATATGAACTGACTTTATTCCATTGTAGTTTAGATAGTGTAACTGGTATGTACACACACGGCCGCACATCGGTAGATTTTTTTTTGGACCTTATGCCGTGGTAATAGAGTTGAAAAAGTTTCTACCGACAAGCGGTTGACCGTACAAGATCAAAAGCTTTTGATTTTGCATTATAGTATGGCAGCAGGCTGCGATGATTGGAGCAAAGACGCATAAAATTTAAAAAATCCGACCAGAGGCCCGTACCAAATTGTGGTTTTACTCGGCATCAGTAGAAACGAGAAAAAAATGTTTATATATTAAGTACTCTGTAGAGGCGATATAGTTAAATAAATCCTTTTTTTAAAAGATTCCGACATTGAAAAGTCCTTGGAAAAGTCAATAAATTGTCACCATCGCGATTAAAATTCTAAAATTCAAAACATAATTACGTCAAACATTCCATCTATAATTTTATAAAAATACTTAAAAATAATGAAGACGAAGGTGCAGTAAACTTGATCAAAGAGAGAAAATGGAATGACACTGTGAATATCAAAGCAATCATCAAAACCACCACCAGAGCCCCTTTACACCAAATTTTGTTTAAAAATGGACCATGGATTCTCAGGTACTGAATTTTATACTTAAAATTACCGACCTTTAATTGGGACAAGCTCAGGCTGAAATAAAAACGTATAAACATTTTGATAGCAAATCTTGTCTCAATAATTAGGCGGAATTGCCTGTATGTAGTGGTCCTGCAGGTTGTAAATACGTAAGATTCTTTGTTATTCCAAATAGGTTTCCGTTTCAAGTGACTCTTCCAGTTCCATCGAAAGAAGCTTTGGTAAAATGGACCTTCTTGCTTGTAAGTTATATTCTGTTAACATTGATAAAGTACTTACACCAGGACGACCGAACTACTGGAAGGCGTATTGAACGGTAGAGGGGTATTTTTTATGTAAACTATATCATCAGTAAAATAAGGTCCTTGTTTGTTAGTTTTGAACCCTTGGCCAAATTAAACTGTAACTTTTCCAAAGAGAAATAAAAGAGGTAAATGTCGTGCAGATCTGTCTTCTCAGTAACATATAAAAATTTGGTTACAGTTATTTTTATTTATATGGGAGTGATAAATCATAATTGACGCATCCGAAATCAGGGCAATAGCTAAAAAATATAACACTAGCAGCGCCTCCACAAAAGTGGATTCCACGAAAGAGTCAATCGTTTAGTAAACAAACATCTTAAAAAAATATTTCTGTACCTACTGTCACTACACACTTGATTGATTCCGGATCTTAAAGCGACAATTATATTACCCGATAAAATATGACTTAGTTGAAGCGTCAATAAAAGTATTTTGCATAATTATTATTAACGCGCAAGGACCAGAAATAAAGTTAAAAGTTTTAAACAAACACTACACATACATACACATGCACAGAGAAGCCTTTGAACTAACGTTTAAAATAATACGGAATCATTAATCGATAAATATAATACGAAATCATAAATTGATAAATTTTCTAGTAAGTTGATCAACTTACGAAGAATAATAAACTGTACCGAATTCCCTTCTGGCACTCGCCGGCTGCTGCTGCAGCCAGCACGCTCGCTTTGCTCACTCGGCTCGTGCATTTGGTCGAAAGGGAACTAACCTACGTGTTTGCCTTACCTAACGGACCTATGGATCTACGAATTTCTTATGAGTGTATGAATTTTCGATAATTGATCAATTTACTAGAAAATTTATCGACTTACGATTCTTATCATTTCTTATCATACAATTAAAATGAAAATATTTACTTTTGTAATACTAATAGGTACTTTTAAATTCACAATTGACTTAGTTTTGTTTACTAAATTATTGATTAAACGATATATTCTTTGGTAGGATTTGCACTGACCTAAAACAACATTTATTGAGATATGTTTTTCAGATCCTAAACAAGCAGACGTCGAAGACCTATCAACGCCGAGTGATGACTCGTTGAGATCATCGTCATCGACGTCCATTCCCGAAGAACCAAAGTCCATCTATGAAGGAAACAAGCCACTAGTATTGGAACTACATGACATGACGAGGGAAAAACACCCCAGAACTACTAGAAACGTTGAACTGAAAAAAAAATTGAGGAAGAGGAGGAAAAGCAAGGGGGCTAAAACGAAACAGGAGTCATCCAGTAGTCCGTCTGATGTTTCATTGAAACTTAAAGAAGAAACACCTAGAGAACAATTCTATGACGCACATGAAAGTTACCATGGAATACCACGTAAATACCACCCTTAATTCAGTCGGCTGAATTAGGATTTCTAATTAGGATTCTAAATAATTCAAATTAATATTACTTAAGGGGTGACATGGGTTTCACGGCTTCAAAAAACCGGCCAAGTGCGAGTCGGACTCGCGCACTGAGGGTTCCGTACCACCACATAAACATAATTGTAGTAGTTGAATTTTCAGTAAGTTAATGTGCTAGATTTTTTGAGTCCGACACGAGCTTGACCAAATTTTATTATTTGTTGTTATTTTAGAGCCTATGCCCTGTAAACATAAAAATTTTCAAGTTTGTTAGTGTTCCCGTTTTTAATAGAACTAAAACAAAAATCGCCTCTGCAACCATCCAACTTGACCCCTCTCTTATATGAATGTTCTTGAAACGGGAGCTCACCACAATTGGTTACCATTAAATGTGAGAAAAGTTGTAATATTTAATGATTTCAGACTTTTCCCATTATTTGTACTGTGAGACCTAGCTTCTTGCCAAATTTCATAATTTTAGGTCAACGGGAAGTACCCTGTAGGTTTTTCATTTTTGAATAAATGTATGGAGATGAGGACATAAAATGCCATATCTTTTGATTGCGTCATTGAAAAAAATTTACATTTTCAGATCTTGTGTGGTTCATGGATCCTAATATATGGTATTAATTTCAACCTGATACCTTTACCCGTTCGTGAGATAAAGGGTCTTGACAGACAGACAGACAGACAGACAGACAGACGGACAACAAAGTGATCCTATAAGGGTTCCGTTTTTTTCTTTTGAGGTACGGAACCCTAAAAATCATTTTTTTTATCGTCTCATTTAATTCTACAACATCTCTAGAATATTGTCCTAAATGCTCAAGTTGATCCGAGTAATAGTTTTTGAGATACAGCCTTAAAAAGTTGCGCGCTCGAGGTCACTTCTATTGTCTCTTAAAACTTTAGGTAAACGCGTTTTTCTCGAAACTGTGTTTTCAAAATCGGTTGTCAAGATTTCTCGCGAACTACTCAACCGATCTTAATGAAATTTTACACAGGTCTTCGATATAAAATTTACAAGTTCTTGGACGAAGGATTTTTTTTTAATTACAACTATTTCAAAAAAAATTAAACGTCCAGAAATATTTACCAAAATTTGCATTTTTTTGTAAAATTGTCTGCCAGAAAAACAATTTTCACTTTTATTTTTCCTTCGTTCAATACCTAGTTTATGGTCTTAACTGAAACACGTATTTTTTTATTTTTACTTCTGATGATCCTGTAAGAAGTTCTGCTGTCAACGCGGAGGCACCTTTTTTCCGAGGGACTGCCGGAAATGAATGAATGAAAAATATGTATCTTTAGAATAATAAAAAGTTTGAATAAAATATTTCATTTTTTATATAAAAAAAATTATTGAAAATAGGCCGTTTTTTCCCGAGTAAACCCATGTAACCCCTTAATAAGTGCAATTAAACTTGAGTGAATTTAGTAGCTATTCAAACATTTAGTTGACTGAATTTAGGAAAGTTATAATTACTTTCTAGAATACTAAAAGAATGAACAAAACCCCTATTTATCTGTGAAATTTCGGTACAGTCAAGACCAGGTCAAGCTTGACGCTTGCAGTGTGACTTCAGCTCTTGCGACGATTGAAATAAGAATAGTACAAAGTCAATGTGTTAAATTCGACGCATTTTGATCTTACTATAATAGGTTTTTTTAACGGTGCAGTACTACGAAAAATAAAACACTTTCATTGCTCAATCAAACACGTTGATATGCGAAGTCGCAGCTTTTCTTATGAAGTTTTTAATTATTGTCGGGATGCTTTTGCCATTGATACGGTACAATAGTAATCCCTGGATTGCCATTCGTTCGGGAATTTTACTTGCATACATGAAATCCCTATTTTAAAAATTAAAACAATTGTGCAGCAATGTATGTATGAAATTTCATTACCGCACTGTTTTGTTTTAGTGCAGAGACGACCTCCTTCTTAATCACTTTTTCAGTAATTATGATGGACAGCGTCGTTAAAATAGTCGCCACGTTACCACATTTATGGTCGTCACGCCTTTATACACCACGCCTATAGTAGCCACATCTACTCGTATATTGGCCATCAAATGTTAATTTTTCTGGGTTTAAACTCCGTTCGGAGTCGCTACTTTTCTCACTAGTCAATATAAACAGCCTTTATGATGATTCCCGTACTGCATCGTTAAAAAACCTAAAATAGCTCCATTTCAATAATTATTATTTTTTTCCCAGCGCATCAGCAAATAACACCAGCTGCTGGTCAACTAGCAGATGCCTCGGGTGCGGTACCAGCCAAATCAGAGCAGGGGCTGGTTCTGAAGCAATCGGCACTGGTACCTGCTTCCGCGGCGAGTGAGGCTCTGGCAGCAGCAAAGACTGCTATCACAGTAAGTTTCATCATTACCATAGTCACTACGCTTATTAGAGTTACGATTGTTACTAAAGGTATTTTCTATAATTAGCATGAAAACACAGAAAAAATACAGTTGTGCAAGTCTTACAGCAATTAAAAACGTGATTAGAGGGGGAAGTACACTAGTGACCATGCGTGTTAGTGTTGTGGCTGATGGGTTGGCTCAATGGTCCGCGGTAATTGGTGACGATACGCAGAAGAGAGCTGCTTCCCTTCCTCCAGTTCGATACCCTTTAGCCGCTTTTTGTTTTTATTACAAATGTTTTGTCTACTTTGTTTATTCTTACTTATTTTGCCCTTTGTATTAATAATTCAACATCACTCCGAACGTTCTATTTGTATAATATGAAAATCTACCCTGGTGTAAAAAAAATAAGAATATACTCCAGTAAAAATACGGTTTTGCAAAACATTAAATGTTAATAGCTACTTTTTTGTGTATATCGTATTTAAATATGATGTTAAGACGCAATATTTACGAATCCACCTAAAATTTAGAGCGGAATATTTTTTTTCGAATAACAGCTAAGGCAAAAATAGTAATAGACAATTATATACTTTATATCATAGATAAACGTATACTTTACATATAGGCATCAAAATCCACCATAAATATATTTAAAAATATCAATTTATTTCAAAATATAAAATCTCCACTTATTTTTACATAAAAGGTCCAATAAAGTCGAGGTAAAATAATAGAAATAAACTGAGCTAAACTCAACCTTTTTAAATGTAAGTGATTCTTAATATATTCACAAAAATGCCATACTAAATAAAAAAAAAGTTTTTTGTAATCGCTGGTTTACAATGATTTTGTAAACATTTATGTTGGATTTGCCAAAAATGTGATTAAATAGCACTATTTAAATTATAAGAAAGCAAAACGGATCAATTATTATTTTTGGTTGCGAAGATAAGCTTTATTTAAATTTCGAGCTAATATTTTTAGGTGGATTCATGTATAATATGAAATTCTGAATATATAGCAAGCCGTAAATAAAAAAAATAATCTATTAACATTTTTTTCCGAAATTCCATATTTTTTTAATGTTTGGACGGCAAAATAAATAAATAAATGAAGTAAATTTAGGTGGATTCCATTAAAAAGCTTTACACAGAAATATAATCTATCGATCTGAACAAGGATCACGGCTATTATCAATTATTTCCGTTTCGCCATACAATCTCTCGTAATTTTACTGGAGTAATAATAATTATTGTTTGTTTCAGAAACCCCTAGTATAACAGACTACTTAAGTTCCAAATATGAGACAAATTGAAACTACAATTGCAACGGAGTAAAATATTAATAAAAATACATATATTTCACATTATCTTTCGCCTTTTATTTTGCTTTGATTAGACTGATCACAGGCCTCCCCTAAAGATCTCCATGACGACCGGTCCTGCGCTGCTCGCATCCAGCAGCTTCCCGCGACCTTGACCAGATCGTCGGTCCACCTTGTGGGGGGCCTGCCAACGCTTCGTCTTCCGGTACGTGGTCGCCACTCTAGAACCCTCACGCCCCATCGGCCATCGGTTCCTCTTTAGGGGAGGCCTATGTCCAGCAGTGGACGTCTTTCGGCTGATATGATGAGACTGATCATTAATTTTTAAGCTACGAGTATGAATGTTTCGAAACTACGTAGCCAAAAACGGAGGAGTAGGGAACGACAACCAAAAACAAGTATACAAGGTGTAACAGAAAGGATATAACAAACATAACTCTGAAGGACGTGAATCTGCCTATGAAACTGAACACCTTGACACCTTCCCCTGAGGAACATGGGTTTAAAACATTTTTTTTATGTTCTTTGGAAAAAGCATTGACGTAAGAAAAAAACGCCCTGCGCGATGTTTCCAAAACCTTTGGGTAAAATATACTTGGTCCGAGGTAAAAGTTGTTCAGTTTCATTCATTAACGTAAGGAAAACGCTCCGCTAAACTAAAAATGAGTAGTATAAAATCTTTAGTTTCATGGTCAGATTCAAATCTTTGGGCTTTAATATTTTCTGTTTAACTTTGAGAGAGCTTTGTTTTAGCAGCCGCGGACCGGTCGCTCACTGCTGCCGTATCGCTGCTGCATAGTCGTAGACGTGTTATTTGAAAAAGAACAATTCGTGTAGAACAATGTATGTAAATTATAGGAAAAATCGGGTCCCATAATAGAGCCACACGACGTACTTTACCTACTATACTTACTAATCTGGACCAATATTTACTAATCTGGACACGAACTCCCGAGCTTGCGCGGACTTGACACGCGTTGCTCTGAGGGTCCCATTTAATACAAGTTGTAAAAAAAAGGTGAATCTGGAAACTAGAAACTGAATCGGCTGTTAGCGCATTTTGTATGGGAGGTAATTTTTTTTTATCACCTATGTCTTGATTTTGGGGAAACTTGTTCAGTTTCATATGGGCAGATTCGCATCCTTCAGGGTTGATATACCCTTTCTGATTTTATTTTCCGGTAACATATACAAGGTTACTTTTTTGGACCTGGTACATGCGTAAAAGCAACAACAACTTTTGTAACAACGCCCAAAAAATTTTCGACTTCCCATGCAAAGTAACGTGACCAACACATTTTGTCAACGCATATCAGATCCAAAAAAACAGGCCAAGTGTGAGTCGTACTCGCGCACCGAGGGTTCCGTATAACACCACATAATATTAATTGTATTAGTTGAAATTTCAGTAACTTACAGTGCCAGATTTTTTGAGTCCCACTCGCACTTTACCATGTTTTATTATTTGTTATCATTGAATAGCTTATGCACTATAAATATACAAATTTTCACTTTTGCAACTCTTCCCGTTTTAACGATAGAGCTAAAACAAAAAATCGAGCATAAATCGCCCAAAAACGCGTTGTAGTAGGAAAGCCTCCCTTATTTTTATTTATTTTTAGTATTTTTTGTAATAACAGAAACACAAATACATAATCTGTAAAAAATTCAACTGTCTACCTATTACTGTTCATTATACATGGTGTAAGGGACGGTGTACCGAAAACTGAAAGGGCGTGCTCAGTCAACGAAACTGAACAACTTTTTTATTTTTTTCAATTTTTTTTTGTTCTTGCAATAGATATACACAATTTGTGAAAATTTCAAATTTCTACCTATTATGGTTTATGAGATACAGCATGCTGAGAGACAGACAGACATTGGGTCCCGTTTTTCACCCTTTGGCTATGGAACCCTAAAAATAACCTTGTTGATAGAAGATTGCCAAGCGCTTTTAAAACGATGTTGGTTGAAGAATTTAAAATACGTATATCTACATTTTTGTTTGGATTTCGGATTGCGTGATTTGGATGGTCAATAAGGTCCCTCAGTAAGGTCCTTAGAGCAACGCAAAATATTGTACCCGCGCTTCATTGACCCGCGCAAATGACCTTTGCGCGCAAACGCGCAAAGCACAGAGAGCAAAGAGGTTCATTGAAAATAAACTATGACCGACATTGACGTAAGAAAAACGCTCGGCGCATAGTCCAAAATCTTTGATGACCGACGTGATTCTCTGTGTCCGTCAATTTCTAGTAATGTCAGATCAGTTTGACAGATGTCGTAAATATTTAGGGGAGTAGGCAAAATTTTGTTGTTATCTTTTATCGGAAGTCCCGGGGCATCGGGACTTCCCGAATTTCATCAAACTCGAGGTAAGTCTAGAACACTCGTTTCAGTTCAAATAAGTCGTGACTAAGATCGCAAAGCAGGCAGTTTGTTATGCGCGTAAAGCCTAGCAAGTCTCCTGGTCTCCTGGTTATCCAACGAAATTTCTTTCCGGATTCCTTGACCTGGCTGCACTGCAGGCTTGGGACCTAGCGCCACCTAATTAGAAGCTGGGTTAGCGATTATGTTGACTAAAAGATACAGTTGACTCATAAGTTACTCACTACGTACCCACATCCATTGCGGCAACTTTTTTTTAGCCAAAAACCAGGCTACTCATTCACTAGTCACCACGCTCTGGGCGCTAAGCAAAACACCGGCTTTTCAATCTTAAACTTTCACACCTACTATGGATAGTATCGATAAATTCCTCACAAAAACATATGTTTCTTACTCTAATCGTCTTGAGAGCAATCTAACACTTAAGAGGAATTCATCACTATGATCCTTAGTGTCTTAAAGTTATTTCGGTGTATGTATTCCACTATTCTCACAACAAAATTAAAAAAGAACTAGCGTTTTTATTTCTTTCTGGGTGAATTTGTTCTACGGATTACCTTATTTCTGACCTCAGGTCTAGATTAATATCAAAAGCAAGCCAGTCCTTTCTAGATAATACTTCAAAACAACCAAAGTTCTACCCATTTATGATCATAATATTAGCCGAAAGAAGTTTTTCGTTGGAAAAAGACCTCCCCTAAAAACTTTTACAACATATCCTGCTCTGCCCAATCAGTGACATTTCCTAGATCGCCGGTCTCGAAGTGAAGTGGACCGTAACTAAAACATTTTGAACCTTTCATAAGTTATAGTTAGATTTCACTTCGTATTAAAGTTGGTTGGATCTATATTCAAAATGAAATGAGGCCCTTTGAGGTCTGCGATCGGGCTCTAGAACATGGTGTAACCAAGTTGGACATTTTACTTTTGTTTCATTAATTTTAAGGACATTAAGCCATAATAACACAACACCAACTAATGATGAACTGGCATCGCAGCCAAAAAATCACCAACTGACTATATATTACGATGTAAAAGATAGAGTCCTGTACGTACAGATAATAAAGAACGGCATAAGCTTACTAAATAATAATAATACAGTCCCGTTGGCTTCTTTTGTAAATAGGTACGGTCAACCGCACGTGGGTATAAACATTTGCAACACTATTACCATGCCATAAAGTCCAAAGTGTTTCTACTGACGTGCTGTCAGGTATACGTACAGAACCCTATTATATTATGTTATTATAGGCATCAGTCAGGGGCCACCGGACATGTCTAGGAACCAAACAAGTCTTTGGTCATGTGCTTTTCTGTCCCGACTGCCCTGTCTCCCGCATCATGAGATTATTAAAGCAAACTAAAGAATAATGAAACTGGCTACATGCTGGACCGGTCTTTTTGATCCACATAGAGGAAGAGGCCGTGTTGTGGGCCTAAAGGAGTTTCCTCTTCTTGAAATATTGATCTGGTCAACATCGTGCAAAAATTTACCACTGTTGCACCACTTTTACCCATTCACAAATGCATTAATAATTTTTAACTTCTTTTTAGCAACAACCATTGTTTTTTTAATATGGAGGGTCAAACAGCACCAAAAGGTCGCCACAAGATCAAAACCAAGAAATCAACTTCAAAAACTAAAACACCTAAAAAGAATAGTAAATCGTGCGAGGGTAAGGCTTTACGTAAATGTTGAATTCTGCCACAATTAATGTTTTTTTAGGCAAGCTAGTTTTTATCATAAGAATAGGCATTACTAAATAAACTTATGCAATTTTTGAATTGCAGCAGTTACTTGCCTGCGATATTTTTTATTGCAGAAAAGATTGAGTGTTATCCTAAAAAAATAATATTTTTATAGGACCTACGTGCTCTATGTTCCTTGCTGATCTCACCAGAAAACTACAGCTCAAACGAAAACATGAAGAAAATGTCGAAATGACTACTAATATAATTCGTACGTACGGTATATGAAGAAAATCTGTTAATTTAATTTATCGTTATTAATACTAAGACTACTTCTTTTTGCTTTCAGATACTATAATAGACACTATTGCAAGTGCCATGCCGGTAACAGTCTCCAAAAAAACCGTTGAAAAGCCAGAACCAAAACCAGTAAATATTGAACAATTACAAACATTAGCTCCTGAGCTTATGCCCAGGGATACAATAGAAATTCCTGGATTGTCGAAAGATGGAAAATCTGTAAAGCATGATTATGAAGTCAATGATGTTAGTGAGATTATTACATTAGGAGACACCAAATCAGGTATGTAAAATTAATATAAACTACTCATTGTCCCGTGTGGTGCCGGCAAAGAATAGTACCAACCCATACATACCCGTGGGTGTCGTAAGAGGCGACTAAGGGTTAACTGGAGGATGGGCAGCAGCATCCTCTTTTGTATCTTACATCTTACTCACTGCGGTCACCTACAACCGCGGTCCATGGTGCCAGCCGTAACGCTAACAAGCGAGGTGACTATGGTACTTCCCCTCCACATTTTTCCAGCAAAAGCTAGAATCCTGGAGGGAGCTCCCTGTCCTGTAGTGGACGTTTCATGGGATGTTATAATGATGATGATGATTCATTAAAATATGAATGCTAAAAAGTGTGGTGACTCTCCTCATATTTATACCACGCGTTTTAGCTGGTACGCTGGAGGAAGCTCCCTGTCCTTTAGTCACCTTTAGTAGTCGTTTCATGGGATGTCATAAAAATATGCTATATGCAAGGAGTTAGTAATGTCCGTAAATCTAAATATTTTTGTTTTTCAGGTACTAGATGGATGAAAATGCCAGTGGTGACAAGTGACGTGATGAAGCCTAAACCTAGGGTTGTAGGTTCAATGCACGATGTGGCTGTCAACACAGGGGGAGATCATGATGTGGCTACTGAACTTGAAAGACATGTAAAAACCCTTAAAAAGATTTCCCTGATTGCCGAAGAGTTCAATCAAAAAACTGGTAAGTAGGTACTCGTAGCTTTACAAGTAATTGCTGACGCGTTATTTTACCCTAACAGCCAGAATTCGGCTGCATGGTTAGCTTAAAAACTTTCTTATTAATAAAAAAAACATTTAAAAATGTTTTGCTTATTTCAGCTAAAAACTTGAAAGAAATAGTGGATAGTGTACAAGCAGACTTAATCAAGAAGCTCGAAGAAGTTCAACGGGAAAAATTACGAAGGCAAGCGGAAGATGAGGCTTTAGAGGATATGGAAGAAGAAATGCTACCAGAAACAGCAGTAGCTGAGTAAAAACTTTCACAACTGGCACAACAGCAACTGGCCGTTTAGAAACTTTTGAGTGATCCCAACAAGACAGAAGAACGTGTGACACTTTTGTCAAGTAAAATGTCTGGATCTGTCGTTTGAATAAATTTTTGCGTACTCAAATACAATAGCACCAGCAAATCTGACCATCTGTTTTTTTATTATATTCCTCATGTAGTTCGGTGATATTTTTCCAAAAGTAAGTGTTCACTAGATTTAATGTCATATTTTTTTTGGATGTTATAAATGTTAGTATAATAACCTAGGACAATTGTTACTTTATTCAGTCATTGAAATTGGGAAGGATAAAAATACGTGTTCGCCTTCTGCAGTGCAAAGCAAGCATTATGACAACAAAACTTATGACGAAGTGGTGACACAGCTGTACAGTTATAACAACCACGCTGCAGACGTAGTGGTCATTACTCCAAAGAGACGTAGAAAGTTTCAGTTACAAAATAACTTCAACAGCTTCCTTCAAGGTAAGACATCAATCAGGTAAGCCAACAACCTGAACCATCATCATCACGACGCGTACACGTCAAAAAATATTTAACGATGTTCTTTGACAATTACTGCAAAATTGATCACTCACTTTTCGTATATCATGAAATCATTACCTACCAAGCACTTTTCCTACGACTTTTTTCAGACAACCATCTGTGGTGTAGACTTTCTGGCAAGTCGCTTGCTTCGGTTCTAAAACTAAAAGGTCGCCAGAAAGTGCATTCGGCAGAAGCAAATCACAATCTAAAAGAAACATCTGTCAAAGAAAGCCTTATTGATTCTGGTGTCAGCCCCATTCGGGTGAGGACTAGTAACCAGCAAGTTGGGATAAGTGCAGTTCAAGTGGATGTTGGTCTAAACAGTATTCATGCGCCTCAGTTAGGTAAATTTAATATTTACCTAGGTAACTAAAATAATCTGATTAGTACATACATACATAACATCACGCCTTTTTCCCGTTGGAGTAGGCAGAGACCACAGTCCTCCACCTGCTCCGATATATGATTCTAGCAGGTAATACAAAACAAACGGTCAAATGCAAGTCAGACTCGCGCGCCGAGGGTTCCGATATACCTACAGTATACCTACAGCAATAAAGTCCATTTCAGGAACGCAAAACTAAAGGAGAATGGGCACTTTTGGGCGAACGGCGGCCACTAATGAAAGTAGTACCAAATAAAAGAATTTTTTTTCCAAACATTTCTTATTATGGACATAGCTCTGTATTTCTTTTAGTTTTCTAAATATATGAAAAATTAAAATATATGTGAGTATTGCGCAGATATTTTGCGCAATTAACAAACGATATAAGTAGTACTTATTTCATAAAGCATAGAAGCTACAGTTGCGCTGTAAGTGTCGAGCTTGACCTGCTTTTGATATTACCTATAGAATTTAGTTTTTGATGTGTTTTTTTAAGCCTACCTTCAGTTCTATTTTATCTTAAGTTTCATTTTTATATGTAAAAACTTGTTAATGGCCCAGATCCTACCTATTGTATAATGAGTAATATGTTAAAAATAAGGCTGTAAGTTTTCCGAACAAAATAAAATAAAATTAATAAGTTTATTTGTACTCGCTTATAACATAAGTATACTAGCTGTTGCCCGCGACTTCGTCCGTGCGAGATTATATCTCTATCTACCCATTTCCATCTATCCAAATATCCATCTATCCACCTTTCCACCTGTGCAGCTGTCCATCTGTTCACCTGTCCACCTTTACATCTGTCCACCTGCGCACCTGTCCACCTGCGCACCTGTCCTCCTGCGCACCTGTCTACCTGCGCACCTGTCCACCTGCGCACCTGTCCACCTGCACACCTGTCCACCTGCGCACCTGTCCTCCTGCGCACCTGTCCACCTGCGCACCTGTCCACCTGTGCACCCGTCCACTTGCGCACCTGTCCACCTGTGCTCCTGTCCACCTGTGCACCTGTCCACCTGCGCACCTTTGCACCTGCGCACCTTTGCACCTGCGCACCTTTGCACCTGCGCACCTTTGCACCTGCGCACCTTTGCACCTGCGCACCTTTGCACCTGCGCACCTTTGCACCTGCGCACCTTTGCACCTGCGCACCTTTGCACCTGCGCACCTTTGCACCTGCGCACCTTTGCACCTGCGCACCTTTGCACCTGCGCACCTTTGCACCTGCGCACCTTTGCACCTGCGCACCTGTGCACCAGCGCACCTGTGCACCAGCGCACCTGTGCACCAGCGCACCTGTGCACCAGCGCACCTGTGCACCTGCGCACCTGTCCATCCGTCCAACCTTCCATCAAATAATCAACCTGAAGAGATTCGATCACCAGTGGCGGAACGAATTGCCATAATAAACCATGAGTAAAAAATAAACCCAGAATAAAAATATGCAACAACTTTTATTTATATTATTTGGGTTTTATTTCACTTGCTGTCCCTTTTTTGCACTAAATGAAAACAAAAAAACTATAAAACTAAGTTCTAATAGTAACTAACATGTTTGACTGCATTAAAAAATAGACAAACAGAAAAATAGTTTTTTATTATTTCCAAGAAAGTCGCGGCGATAAAACTTCTCTGAAGAATTCACAGGACTAATGTACAATAAAAAAATACAAAATCATTCTTAGCCTCAATTCGCTCACGCTCCATACAATTTTGCCCATTCTCCTTTGTAAAGGTTATTTGCAAATTTCTAAAAAAACTGTGCAACTTAGAAAGATCGTTTTATTTTTGCTGTAATATTTACATAAACTTCTATCGACTGTAATTAATTCAGATTTTCCTTTCACAAACTTCGGAGATAAGGGGGGGAATGGTATATTTTTTTGACATTTTTCATCACAACTTTCAAACTAAGAGTCGTAAAAAAATTTAAAAAAATATTTAAGAATTTACAAGTAAAGCCTAGAATTTACAAGTAAAGCCCTTTCCTAAGATACCCCATTCAATCTAGTATTACCCCTATTTTTTTATTCTTTCATGTGCAATTAAGTTGGGGGAACCATATTTTAAAACTATTCCTGGTTGGTGGTTGTTCAACAAAGTCGCACCATAAGGGTTCCTTTTTTAGGGTTCCGATACCAAAATGGTAAAAAAAAGGAACCCTTATGGTGCCGCTCTGTCTGTCTGTCCGTCTGTCTGTCACACCTCTATATCTCAGCAACCACTTACGCTATCGAGCTGAAATTTGGAATAGTTTTAGAATATAGTTGCCCAACTTAATTGCACAGTAAAATTTTTTGAAAAAAGTATGATTATTAATGTAAAGGGGGCCAAAATAGGGGGGGCCAAATTTCAAATTGTCGCTACTAGGTCGAGTGGGGTATCATATGAAAGGGCTTTACTTGTACATTTTAAAATATATTTTTGTATTTTTTTAAGTTTCTTAGTTTTCAAGTTATGATGAAAAATGTCAAAAAAAATAACATTCCCCCCCCCTTATCTCCGAAGTTTGAGTAAGGGAAAATCTGAATTAATTACAGTTGACAGAGGTTTATGTAAACTTTACAGCAAAAATAAAACGATCTTTTTAAGTTGCACAGTTTTTCAGAAATCTGCAAAAAACCTTTACAAACAAATTTAGTTTTGCGGTCCTGAAAATGGACTTTATTGCTTCCAAAAATACTATAGGTATATCGGAACCCTCGGCGCGCGAGTCCGACTCGCACTTGACCGGTTTTTTGTTTGTGAAGCGATGTAGTTTAGCTGACGTCATTAAGAGATTTTAATATCCAACAATGAATAAATGATTTTGATTTGATTTGATTACCATTTTGGTATCAGAACCCTAAAACGCATATAAATCGTGTTTTTTAGGGTTCCGATACCAAAATGGTAAAAAAAAGGAACCCTTATGGTGCCGCTCTGTCTGTCCGTCTGTCTGTCACACCTCTATATCTCAGCAACCACTTACGCTATCGAGCTGAAATTTGGAATAGTTTTAGAATATAGTTGCCCAACTTAATTGCACATGAAAATTTTTTGAAAAAAGTATGATTATTAATGTAAAGGGGGCCAAAATAGGGGGGGCCAAATTTCAAATTGTCGCTACTAGGTCGAGTGGGGTATCATATGAAAGGGCTTTACTTGTACATTTTAAAATATATTTTTGTATTTTTTTAAGTTTCTTAGTTTTCAAGTTATGATGAAAAATGTCAAAAAAAATACCATTCCCCCCCCCTTATCTCCGAAGTTTGAGTAAGGGAAAATCTGAATTAATTACAGTTGACAGAGGTTTATGTAAACTTTACAGCAAAAATAAAACGATCTTTCTAAGTTGCACAGTTTTTCAGAAATCTGCAAAAAACCTTTACAAACAAATTTAGTTTTGCGGTCCTGAAAATGGACTTTATTGCTTCCAAAAATACTATAGGTATATCGGAACCCTCGGCGCGCGAGTCCGACTCGCACTTGACCGGTTTTTATTATTTTTATTGGTCTAGCTCCTGCAGGCCGTATTGTAGGAATCATATAAACAAGCAACGTTTCGGAAAATATTTATACTCGACATTTGTTTTTAGGGTTCCGTACCCAAAGGCATAAAAACGGGACTCTATTGATATGCCTCCGATGTCTGTCTGTATGTCTGTCTGTCCATCCGTCTGTCTGTCAGCGGGCTGCATCTCATGAACCGTACGAGTAATAGGTAGAAATTTTCCCTTTAGGCCCATAAGGTCCACTTCCCATAAGGTCCACTTCCCAAAAGGTCCACTTCCCATTAGCTCCACTTCCCACGAGGTCAACTTCCCATAAGGTTCACTTCCCAAAACGTCCACTTCCCAAAATGTCTACATTAGAATTCCCAAATTGTCAACTCGTGCTCAATCCCATTTCCCAAAACGTCCACTTTAGTTATCGTAAGCAAGTACGACATGCACTTTGAAAGAAGAAATCAATAGTACATTGCTCAGAGAAGAGAAAAGGATCAATTCCCAACGACGGTGTCGTTTGAGGCCTGAGGTGCAGCCGAGGGCCTTAATACACAAGAGGTGGGAATCTACTTTATTTCGAGTGATGCATAGTGCTTTGGAAAAAAGCAGCCAAGTGCGAGTCGGACTCCTTTAGTATTATCACACCTTTCCGTTACACGCTGTAGTTTAGAAAAGTTTAGTTTAGTTTATTCATTTATTGCAGTCATGTACAAGTAAGTAGGTCTTAAATATAGCTTAAAGGTAAAGTACATGCACCCTGTCAAATTAGGGTATAGCAATTTAGACTAACAATATCTTTAACGTTCATCACTTTAATGTCATGTTGAATAAGAATGATCATGCATTTGAAGTTAACAATATCATTATCATTAAATTAATTATTTCATTATTATTATTAGTCCAGATTACATTGTTAAATTAAATTGTTGAATTAATATCGATCCACAAAATGTCGTTAAAAAAGAAGGAATAAATTATAAAACTAATTGTTATGTCATTTACCTAAAAGTTAAATATAAAAAAAAAAAAAATAGAAATAAAATATGTCACAAATATCACAATCTACCTAACTTATTAGAAATCGATTTTAACATTTATAATTCGTTGTGCAGTGGATCCAACCGGTCAGTTTAATATTAGGGTTCAGTATCGTTAATGAAATCATTGACTGTATAGTAACATTTTTCTATCAGTACATTTTTAAGTTGTCTTTTAAAGGAAACATCATTTTCTATGGATTTGATTTTGTCAGGAATTTTGTTGAATATTATGATCGAGCTGTAGTAGGGGCCTGTTTTATATAATTCTAACTTGGGAGCAGGGAGCGCCAAGCGGTCTTTTCGGCGTGCACGTTTTGTGAACTCATACAGGTGTATATTCTTTCTGACGAATAAGGCCGTTTCGAAAATATAAATGGCTGGAAAAGTTAGAATTTTGTTTTTTATAAATATTGGTCTGCAGCTTTCTCTTCGTCGTATATTGAATATAATGCGAATACATTTTTTCTGGATGATGAATAGATCTTTGGCATCTGTGCTATGGCCCCATAAGCTGACACCGTACCGCAGCCATGCAAATGCATAAGCATAGTATGCGGACAAAGCACAGTCTATATTGGTATTGCATTTTAGCACGCTTAGAGCAAATATAAATTGTGAAAATTTAGTTTTCAGTTTTTCTACGTGGTTTTTCCAATTCACGTGAGTGTCAATATCTAATCCTAGCAGAGTGCACGAGCTAACTTCCTCAACCTGTAGGGTACGCGAGATAACTTTTAGATCAGTAGGAGCTTTTTGATAGGGTCTAAATTGTATAATTTTTGTCTTTTTATTATTTAACTCTAAGTTGTGATTTTGTAGCCAAGTATTAATTTTATCATACGTTTCGGTAATATGTTGTATATTTACATCGGTAGGGTTATATTCAAATAATAAGGACACATCGTCAGCAAAAAGGACGCTAAGAGAATTGGATATTTTGGGTAGGTCGTTAATATACGCCAAGAAGAGGGTGCATCCAAGGACGCTACCCTGAGGTATCGAACAATTCATTACTCGCATATCCGATTGTACAGTCTCAACTTCATTTTTGTTGTTTAGGTATTCTATTTGGGTACATTGTTTTCTATTCAAAAGATAGGATTGTAGCCAACTGTGAGCTATTCCCCTAATTCCTAGGCCGTAAAGCTTATCGAGTAATATGGGGTGAATAACTTTATCATATGCTTTCGACATGTCTAATAGAATACCGATTGCGTAACATTTATTTCTTAGGATTTCCATTATTCCTTGGACAAATGTGAATGCAGCTAGAGTAGTAGAATGGTTTTTCCTAAATCCATATTGATTTTTGTCTAAAAGATTGTACTTTTCAAAAAATGCTGTAATGCGGTTATTCATCACTTTCCCAAAGATCTTGGACACCGCTGGTAGGATTGCGATCGGTCGATATTGACTAGGGTTATCCGGGTTACCGCCTTTTTTTAGAATTGGCTTCACTCGAGCAATTTTAAGACTATCTGGATATGCACCGGTTTCAAAGGATTGATTTATTAACATTGTTATCGGAGGTGCAAGTTCATTGGCACAGAATTTAAGTAAGCTTGGCGGAATGTCATCCACTCCACAGCTGTGTTTATTGGGGAGGTTACGTAGTAGGTTGAGTACTTCTCGCTCGGTCGCCGGTCGCAAGTACATGGAGTTTATCGCAGGCGTATGCACCGGTTGGCCGCGCGGTGATGCGCTCGTGTCGCCTCCCGCCGCTGTTTGCGTCGGTTCGCCCACTGTAGCGAAATAGTTATTGAAATGGTTTGCCACTTCGGCCGGACACTCAGTGATATTATTATTTATTTTAAGTTTAATGTTTTGTATGTCATACTTATTTGTTGATTTCCCTGTTATTCTGTTTGTTATAGACCACATTGTTTTAGTTTTGTTCTTTGATCTTTTCATAGTTGCTATATAATTTAGTTTCAATGATGTCTTTATACTTTTTCGAAGTGTTTTTCTATACCAACGGAAGTATCTTTTTAGTATTTTACTTTTCGATTGATTGGCTAGCGTTCGTAGTAGTCTTTTATGTTTACAAGATTTTGCCAAACCCTTAGTTAGCCAGGTATGTTGGCGTTTAGGCTTAATATTTATAGTCTTTTTAGGTATGTAAGTGTTTAACAGTTTTTGGAGTTCGTTCTCAAATAGATTGTAACTATAATTTACATCATTTGTCTGGGTAATCAGGTTGTCCCAGTTAATTTTAGTAAGACCAGATTTTATTAGATTTAAGTTTTGAGTGCTAAAGTTTCTTATTTTTTTATAGATATTTCTGTCGTTGCCGTTTTTAATGCCGGTTTCTATTTTTAAAAGTATTCCTTTGTGATCTGAGATGCCGTAGTCAGTGACTGTAACTTTAAGTTTCTTGGTATTTGTGAAAACTAGGTCTATACACGTTGAACTCTTATTTCCAACTCTAGTTGGTTTGTCTATGATTTGGTGTAAATTATGTTCTAGCATTATGTTTTTAAGTCTTTTGTAGTCATAAGAATTTATCATCGCGTTTATATTAAAATCTCCTGCCAAAATTATTTGTTTCCTATTCCGATAAGGTTTCAAGGTCACAAGAAGTTTAGTCAAAAACGTAAAAAATGTTTCTATTTCGCGATCTGCGCGATAAATGCATATCAGGATTATATTCGGTTTTAGTTCCAGAGCACAGCATTCGACAATATATTCAAGAGAAAGGTTTGTAATTTCAGTCTTATCTATATATTTTATTCCATTTTTAAGAACAATTGCAACACCACCCCCCCTGCGCTCCTTACGATAATATCCAGATGCAAACGAGTAGTTATTTAACTGCACACATTTCTGTTGATCAGGTGATACCCATGTTTCTGACAAGCAAAGCGCATGGAATTTGTGATCTTGCAATATGCTCTCAAGTAGGTGAATTTTATTTTTAACACTTTGGACGTTTTGTACTAGAATATGCAATTCAGTACCGAAAGTTACGTTCGGAGTTTTGAAAATTCCGTGTTGTATAGGTTTTGGTTTCAGTGGATTGTAGTGGCTTTTGCGTAGAGATTTCGGTCTGATTTGGTCCCTGGTTCAATATTTGTGTGGAATTTTCTTGTTCGGGATGTAGGTGGTTTTTGTACTCTTTCCCGTCTATAAAGAGTTTGTTATTTCGAATGACGGCATTTTTTCCCCTTCGTCTTTCTTCCTTTAGGATTTCGCGAAGTTTTCTTCTTTCTTGCAAAGATTTCTCGTCAAGCACCTCAGAGACGGCCAGGCCGGTGTTCTTTAGATAGCGACTATTTTCTATTATATATTTCGTCATTCTCTTACTAAGCAGTTCAATAATGATGGGTCTACGGTGTCCCTTTTTCCCGATTCTCTGAATGCTCTCAATGTATCCAACCAGGTTAACATTTAGCATTTCACAAAAGACTTGAATTACTTGATCGTGGAGGTCAATTTCAGTTTCCCTGTGTAGTTCTTGAAGCCCATACAAAATAAACTTTTTGGGTCTGTCAAGATCAAATTTGATAAAATTTTCAGGGTTACTTGCTGTATTGAATTGGAGGTCGGATAATTTTTTATCTAAATCTTGTCTTTCTGCCTCAAGAATTTTTATTTTAGCACTCAATTTATTTATTTCTGTCTGCATCTTATGTTGTTCTGCACTAATATTTGAGATATGTTCTAACATCTCTTTATTCGATTTTTCAATGGTTCTGGCAATTTCACTCTGTATTTCAGTTTTGATTGTGTCTATCTTCTCATAAATGTTTTTGGTATTTATTTTGAGTTTGGTATCTAGTAATTGGCTGATTTGGTCTAGGGTAATAATATTCGAGTTCGATTGTGAGTTACTCTGGCCCGGTCTACACGTGCTTTCATTTAAAGTATCGCCTATTACGCTCTGGTCATTAAAAATCTGTTCGTCGATAGACACCGTGGTTTCGTTAAGATAAGTTACTCCGCGTAGTGGTGTGTTGTCGTTTCTCGGCCCTCGCTTTGTGAGACGAGAACACTCGGGACATACCCATGTTCTTTCCAAGTTGTTAATTTGGCTAATGTAAAGCTCCTTGGAGATATATACACAAGCATAGTGAAAATTACCCAAGCATTTTGTGCATTTGATTAGTTCGCCTATGCCTATATGATTGTCGCATTCAATGCAGGGCCTCATTTTGCATCTACCTTGCACTGCACGGATGTCAAAAAAGCGTTTCTAGATTCCGTCTTGGATTGTAAAAGTAGGCATGCGTGAAAAGGAACGAAGGTAAAGTTACCACAAAATAGCGTTATTTAAACGTTATTTATTGTTTGAACGCATCCGTAGCATTTAGCACTGGCAACATTGACGATCTGTCACCGAAATGCTGTCATCAAACCAATCAGCTGATTTGTTGTTGTTTTTGTAGATTGTGATTTGCTGAATTGAATTCCTTTGTATTTGAAATTCTGTGTAATAACTGAAAATATTTATAGTACCTCGATGTAAAAGTGATGGAAAACAGGCTTGTGGATGATATTAAACAGTCCAGTCTAGATATCAAAGTTGCTTCTTCTTAAATGTCACTTTCTTTGTAAGTATACTCTGTACAACATAGCTTGATCGTTTTGACAGATGGGTCTAGTGATGGGAAACAGGCAATATCTACAGTACGGATTAAAACCTGCTCATGAGCTTTGTGTGCGGTTTTAGCGCGCTAATAGTCGGTTCAAAACTTGCTCGTATTCACTCGTTTAAGCGACGTGACGTCATCAGTGACGTCACTTTAGCGCGCTATCATTGCATACGAAAATGAGGTAGTGCAGCGTGTGCGAAACGTCAAATTCATAAGACATTTGTCATCAATCTCGTTTTCGAGAGATTTTTTTCAACTTTTTTTGGGGTTTTAGATTAAATTATCTTATCGAATAATCATTATCTCTCAATAATTTGTTAAAACGCAAAACAAAATCAAACTTTTAATTTTTCTCAGTGACATTGACATAAGCGCGCTCTAGTCTGGTTTAAAACTGTATTCGATGATATTCGACGAATGCACGCATATAGAAATAAACCGACTATATTCAGTGAATGTGATGTGTGCGTTGATTTCAAGAAACAATCCGTAGTGCTAGTAGTACAAAAAATAACGTTTTTATATAGGTACTTGTAAGTGTGATGAGATGGTGTGGCTGTATGTTTTAAACTATTCAAAATAAATTAATTCATTAATCAATCCACTTTATTTCACTAGACATAAAAATATTGGGTATGTATGCGACGATGGGTTATTTTTTTTAATTTATTTGTTACAAAGGTAAGTACATTTTGACAATACTTAGTCTACTCGCCAAACTATTACGTTAATAATATTACTATATTAATGTTACTATATTATTATAATATTGAGTTAAAATCAAGGTTGAAAAATAAAACAAAATTTTATCTTTAAAGCATAGTTTTTAATCGGGAAGAGGAACACAACCTAGGTTTTCATCGTCAGAATCGTCTTCAGAACTTGTGTCATCATCTCCAACTTGAATTATTAATTCGTTTTCAACGAAGTTGTCGAAGCGCACATCGCGCATCCAGTCAGACAAAACTTCTTCTTTCACGTGTCGAACAACATTCGCCCAGTTTTCAGCGGTCACCTGACCACAAGCTTCTTCCAAAAAACGGAGCATTTTGTTTGCGGTGAAGGGAGGAGATGTGTTGTTGCGGGCTGCATGTCCTGTGAATGAAACAAATGATGAATAAAGTAATACTATTTAATGCAGTATATGTTTTAGTATTCATGAAAAAAATAAATATTTATCAAGAAAAAAAGAAATATTTACGCATTTTCACTAACCTTTGATTTGAGCCCATATGAGTTCTATGGCATTATATTGACAGTGATAGGGTGGCAATCTGATAACAGTGTGACCACGTTGCTTTGCTGCTTCATCCAGCAAATACACTGGCTCCCTTGGTTTGTGTATGGCCACCAGCCCAAGCAGTTCGCACTTGAGCATTGTCATATCGGCATTTACGCCCTTGTTCATAAGCCACTCTATTATATCGGCTTTTTTATTTGCCGTCGTCGGAGCCTTGTCAAGTTGCACGGAATGGTAGGATGAATTATCCATTATTATTATATGAGGACCGTCCAGGTTGTCCATCATTTTATAGAACCATTCTGAAAATTTTTCGAAGTTCATCTCTTTATGGTATTCATTCGTTTTCTGGGATTTAAATGCCATTAAACAGTTTGACACGAAACCTTCGGCAGTACCTGCGTGGCAAATTATTAGTCTCTCCCCCTTTCCTTCTGGTACTTTTGTGGATGATTGGGCAGTACCATCGTTCCATGTTTTTTGCACAGTGTGATTGGCATTCAACCACGTCTCGTCTAAAAACACAACCTTCTTCCAATCAGAAATATTTTTAGCTTTTCTTAAAAAAGTAAATCTTTTGAGTGCTATGTCCGTCCTTTCCATAAGGATCTTGCGTTTGTTTGCTTTTTGGTAATGGAAACCAATTTTATTTAATAGTTTTGACAGCGAAGTTCGACCACCGTCATATAAACCAGCTTCTCTTAATGTTCCCAGCAACTCTTTAAGTGTGGGCAATTCTTTCTTTGAATAATACCCATAAATGTGGTTTCGTATAGCCGCACATTGAAAATCGTCAATATCGACTATAGGTTGGATACGTCTTCGTTTTTTATTTGGAGTCGATAGTTTGTTCTCTTCATCACCTTCTTTGCCAAATTTTTCAGTCTGACTGACTGAAGTGTCTTCCTCGACCCTTGTGCGGGTCCGGGTGCGGGTGTATGAGGCGAACCTCGTACCCGAGCAGTTTCTCACCGGGTATTAGACCCGGCGGTGATAGTGGGCAGTGCCCTGAAGCTGAATTTTCACGCCGCCGGCGAGGCAGCCCACCAGGTGATTCCCCGTTGGGGGAGGCCTAGTGAGCGCCTACAAGCCAGGCGGCGACTTTGATGTAGGTGGAGGGGCCCACAGTCCTGACTACTCGCCGAGGAGTAGTGGACGTGGGCTGCCTGGTGAGGAGTGGAGGGGCCTCAACACCCTGATCGCATATTGATCAGAATGGAGACACCCTCCATGACGATCCGCGTTGGGTCCCTGCCCGCCCGTACTGCTTGCAGTAGATCGAGCAGGAGTCCTATGGCGAAATCGATCGCCTCCTTCGGGTGCTCCGCCTTCGTACCCACGGCTTGTGGGGCGGCGACCGCTTCCGAAGGCTTCGGAAGCGATAACTGGAGGGCAGCGGCTATAGGTGGCGCCTCCGATTGCTTCGTGCTCTTCCCCGCTGTGGGCGGGGCGACGACCGCAATCGGAGCTGCAGGCTGAGATGGGATGGTGGCGGAGGTCCCCTTTCTCCTCCTCCCCCTCCCCTTCCTCTTCTTCGTGGTCCCCCCGGGCTCATTCGCGGAGGCCATAAGTGACCCCGGCGCGTTTGACTCTCCCGAGGGCACCGCTATCACGCGCGCCGGTGCGACTGGCTGCGCGGGAGTCTTCGTAGAAGGTTTGGCTTTCCCGCTTTTGGTCTCACGGCGCAGGACCGCACACGTGAGGCTGTTGGCGGGATGGTCCTTCCTGCAGTTGGCGCAGGTGGCGGCTTCAGTGCGAGGTCGTGGGCACTCCTTCGCGGTGTGTTCACCCCCGCAGCACACGCAGGCTAGCCTCCGGTGGCAGTTGTGGGAGCTGTGATGAAACGACTGACATCGGTGGCACTGCGGGACTCCTTGCTTGGCACGCCATCCCTCAATCTTCACGCCGGGAATACACAGAAGCTCTGTAACTGCGTATATACCCGGGGTGAGGTTAGGCGTGCGGGTGAGCTGCGCGAAGTGCACGCAGCCTGGGCGATCTTGGCGGGCTCGGATGGGGCGTACAAACTCCGGTTTGTAGCCCAAGGCACGTAGTTCGGCGGCGATCGTGTCGGGGTTGGCATCAGCTGGGAGGCCGCGGATGGCGACCTTGAGCGGCTTCTCCTGCTTGGGCGCGTAGGTGTACCAGGAGAGTCTGGTCTGCCTTTCCAGCGCGGTGAGGTAACGTTGGTAGGCCCGGAACTCTCCCTCGGAGCGCGCCAAGAAGCGCATCCCTTTGCCAAAGGGACGCACGTTCGGCGCGTGACCCAGTTGCCCCTTGAGCACGCGCAGGTGGTATGCCCAGTCGGGGAAGTGGTCCACCACAATGGGTGGTAGCTTCCGCACCGACTGGGTGTTGCTGGCGGCTGGCTGCTCGGTAGTGGTGGCCGGCGATTTCCTCGACGAAGGGGGCGGCGAGGGGGCGGCGACCATCCTCGCGTAAGAGACGGGAGGCGGGATCGGGGTTGCCGAAGTGGACGGCGGCGGCGTAGTCGTATCCATCGTCGGTTGGGGCGGTGGGGTAATTCGACGGGGTGCCGGTTGTGGAACCATGCTGGATGCAGGGGGAGGGCTGCTTGATTTAGCCCTCCTCTGGAGACGCGGGTCACGCGTCGAGAACGGGGTGCTCACAAAATTCTGCGTGCTCGGCATCCAATGCGGCAGGCAGTCTGGAGGCTTCCAAATAATCGCCTGGGCGGCGCGGCTTCTTCTCGGCGATACAATGAGCGTCGGGGGGGAGTGCCCACTTGCGGCCGCGAGGTCCGCGGCGGTGTCGAGACGGGCTAAGGCTTCGTGGGCGGGGTTGGGTTCCGCCTTGTGCTTCTGCACTCTTCCTCGTCCTATAGAGCGCGGCAGCGTGGGAGCCATGGCTCCCTATTTGGGTGTGGCGGCGTGGCTGGGAGTCGCGTCCGCACGAAGTAATCCTACCCCCGGGCGGCCGGGGGCAGGAGGGTGGCAGATGTTATGCCAGAGAAATGTACTAAAAAATGAGGGTAGTACAAAAAACTTCCGAGTGCGGTTATAGAAAAACTAAGACGCGACTGGCAAATCCATTTTTCAGTCGATATTCGTGTTACAGTAGCTAATCCAATTCCCAAAGCGTCAGCTACACGTTGCCGCACTTGAGACAATGGCAGTAAAGGTCCGCCATTTTGACACTCACGCTCAAAATAATCGCGTAAGCGTATTACAAACTCACGCGTTTCACTGTTAAGCACAGTTTTTTTCACCCTTTCAGGCATGATTAACAAAAGTTCACAACGAAAACTAAAATTCAACAATAAGAACTTAACAAATATTAAATAACAACACAACAAAACAAAAGAACAACAAAGTAGCTTGAGGTTATAATTCAAAACACTCAGGACGTGACGCATACAAGGCTGTCGCACTCGTACTATATAACCGTAACCGGCCAGGCGGGCGGACGACACCAGCCAGTGTTGCCACCTTGGTTTTAGAAAAGAATTCCAAAAATAGGTTTTTTGTATTCTGTTACTCTTCTTTTATCACTCCCTCGGTAAAAAAACTAAATTTACAGACACGCCGATTCTACTCTTTTATTATATGTATGCGATAATTCGATAAAATGATTTTTAATAAGGCTTCTTTGTAACCGATATTTGTAACAGTCACTGCCTGTTATTTGTGTCCCATCCGACCAAACGACGTAACATTGCACGAGCGTTCATTGTTTTCAGTTTTTCTATTTAAATCTTACTTTGAAGCTATAAAAACCACTAAGATTTTCGGAAAATGTTTGAATATTAGATACTTTTGTGTGTTGTGTGTCTATTTTTAAAGTTTTAACAATTTTTGAAATTGATAAAATAAAAAAATATTATGTTCGTCATTGCAAAGTTATGTCGGTCACCAATTTTACATCTGTCAAAAAGATCAAGCTATGTTGTATAGACTATAATAACTCATTTTTACACAAAACACTATTTCGACAGCAGGTTGGTACACGCCCGTCACGGAAGTTCCAAAATATTGTCCAAGTTACCGCATGATTGTTGTTCAAAAGTTTTACAAACGCTTGTACACTATATTTGAAACGTTTTATTTACGATGAGCACAAATGTATACGATTTTACAGTCTTAATATTTTTTTGTAAGGATCTTGCTACGAAATTAATGTTAACGCAGAGGTGGCGCTCTCTCTCTCCTTAGTTTGTTTTATGGTAGGATTGAGCTATACTATAACTTAATTATAAGATAAGTTGGGTTGGGATTATGTACCTAAGACTAATGATCATACATATTTAAGGTTATTTACAAATTAGTCGAAGCACTAATTTATTTCAGGCATTGCCCGTGGTACACCCGCGTGGTTCACCTAGATGTACCACGGGAGATTTTTTTCTCCCATGGAACACCTGCTCACTTTTGAAATAAAACTAATTCAAAACTATCGCCCGTGGTCCACCTATTATCAAATCTTTGACACAGGGCCGGACTAATGTAATATCTGTTGGTTAATGTTTGTTACAACATTAAATTTATTAAAAATCGATGAAATTATACATAGAACATAAGGTCTATTTTTTTTGTTGTTATTGATAGATTTCGTCGCGATCTTCATTTTGGTTGACAGCTGTCAAACTAAAAATCGCTATAACTTGTAAACTACTGACCCTAGACTACTCGTGTGCTGAGACAAATGATAGGTCTCGATGAGATCTACAGTTCGGATGACAGCAGTCAAACTAAAAATTGCTATAATCTGAAAACTACTGACCCTAGACTACTCATGTGCTGAGACAAATGATAGGTCTCGATGAGATCTACATTTCGGATGACAGCTGTCAAATTAAAACGCCCCATAACTTGGAAACTACTGACCCTAGACTCACTATGCACTCATTCTTCTCCGCCTTAAACTTAATTCACCTGAATTTAATAGTTCCAGAAACTCAAATCACACACCAGCAGCAAACATTCCATTCACAATTATACTTTTATTTTAACACAGGCGTAGTTACATACTTAAAAATATAACTGACCATAAACACTGACACAATATGCTTTTAATATGTAGTACGGACACGAGGAAACTCCTATTATTTTGTGTGTTGTGTTTGGATCGATTCTGTGGTAATTTTTACATTTTCTAATTTAAAACACAAATACCTAATAAAAACTAAAAAATAATCTTATTTAAGTTATCAAAGTAGGTATAGGTAGTGAGGTATGGTTTCTTGGCACGAGTCTATGATTGTAATCCTAAGTACAGCCAGGTGGACCTAGGAAAATAAAAATCACCTAAGTTCACCTAGGAACACCGTGGAACACCACGGGAGAAAAAAATCTCCCGTGGAACACCTAGGTGAACCCCGCGGGTGTACCACGGGCAATACCCAATTTATTTTCATGTTCAATAATAAAAATAATTATTTGCATTTCTTTAGCTTTTTGTTGAAAGTTATCCTTTTAGGAAGTGGTCCTTTTGGGAAGTGGTCCTTTTGGGAAGTGGTCCTTTTGGGAATTGTCCTTTTGGGAAGTGGTCCTTGTGGGAATTGTCCTTTTGGGAAGTGGTCCTTTTGGGAAGTGGTCCTTATGGGCCTAAAGGAAATTTTCACAAATCGTGTATATCTGTTGCCGCTACAACAACAAATACTGAAAAAATTAAAAATTAAGGGGGGCTCACAAAAAGCTAAGAGGGAGTGAAAGAAAAAGTTTGACCTACCCCATTAATTGGGATATCGTTGTTTAGAACTCGTTGAGTGTTTTAAAAAATATTAAAAACCAAAGGAATAAGATGCCACCAGTCAGCTGTTTTTACAAAATTTTGTTTGAGCTGTATCTCATGAACAGCTATAGCTAGACAGTTAAAATTTCCATAGATTATGTATTTCTGTTACCGCTATGACAACAAATACTAAAAAATAATAAATTAAGACATGATTTTTTGGCGATTTTTGTTTTAGCTCTATCTTAAAAACGCAAACACTTACAAACGTAGAAATTTGTATATTTATAGTGCATAAGCAATAAAACAACAGCAAATAATGAAACCTGGTGAAGTGCGTATCAGACTCAAAAAATCTAGCACAGTAACATACTGAAATTTTAACTAATACAATTATGATAATGTGGTGGTACGGAACCCTCTGTTCGCGAGTCCGACTCGCACTTTTCCGTTTTTTTTTACTCATTGGGTACTAAACGTCAGGTGATTTTTCGATTCAAAACATTTTTCTTCGGGGAAGTTAATTGTCACTGTAGTTAGGGTGCTGGCTGCAATTTGGGTATATGATTTGCTCATGATTCATATTAATAGGGATGATAGATCAGCTCAATACGAATCGATTTGGTCCTTACAAGTTTTTCTGTGCGTCGCTGCGTTTTTGAGTTAAAGCAAAAAAAAGCAAAAAAAATTAAAATAAGATACTAAATAATGTTTTTTTTGTCTGCCTTTGTGGCTCCTGTTTAAAATACTTCTGAAGATGTAGAAAAACGAAGAGGCAGACATGCAGGGCTCTGCATTATCACGGGACGAAGTAGTAAATATTTGCATTTTGAAGCGCTGTAACTTTACGACGCAGGGCTATTATGGTGGCAGACCAGGTAAACAGTTCAACCTGTTCCGGCTCCATTTTCTACAATTCTTCTGGAAATTAATAGGGTAAGAGAGGGCCATTTTCCAGGGTTTTATACTATGTATTTAATCAGGTAGTCATAGTATGCCAGGTGTACGTTTCATTGTCAAATTTCAAAATAGTTAAAACTTAATTCCTCACAAACGCAGGGGTGTGGATGTCCGCCAATATTTTTTGTATCTTCTAGAGGATGCTCCTTATCATCAGTCAAAGAGGCAAACATGAGCAAATCATATAGAAATTTGTCCTTCATCACCCTTACTACTGGGCTTCAGATAAATGTAAATACCAATGTAAATTCACGTTGTATACAACGTGTAACGGAAAGGTGTGAATCTGCCCATGAAACTGAACACCTTTAACCAAGGAACAAAGGTCGGAATACGAAAAGACATTTTGTAAATTTTGTATGGAAACACATACCTACACACACTCTTTAGCATTATCAGTTTACTATTATTAAATCTGTGGTATTATCATAACTTTCCGTTATACATTGGACTAATATACAGGTATTTTCACTTTGAAATAACTGAGCTAACTTTGACATGACAGGAAAGTTAGACAAGCTCTTTGGAGGGCGTCAAAAAAGACAACCAGATCCGTCTCATCGCCGAAACGTGCGCTGCTGTGGTCGTTGTACGCTGCGAAAATACTATTTCAATCAGATTAAAGGTAACTAATTAAATTAATACCTAGTTTCAGTACTTGCATACTTCGTCAATTACGTTACTTTTGGCAGTTGATTAATTTATTCGGCATATACAGCGTGAATTTGTAGTGGTTTCGCACCCGAAGCCCAGTGATTCTGCTCATGAAAACAAGTAACTTTTCCGAAGAAAAAAAATTTTTACTCGAAAAAAATTTTTCGCCTCCCCATACAAAATGACTCGATCACGTGACTACTTTACTATGGAGAGGCGAAAAAATTTTTTCGAGTAAAAAATTTTTTTTCTTCGGGAAAGTTACTTGTTTTCATGAGCAGAATCACTGGGCTTCGGATGCGAAACCACTACAAAATCACGCTGTAGACAGGTAATACCTACTTTGAATCATGAAATCATTTAGACAACTTACCTGAAAAGTAAAATATCTTCTAGGTAGAATGTTTTGTCCTGTGTGGTGCCGGAAAAGAATAGTACCAACCCATACTTACCCGTGGGTGTCGTAAGAGGCGACTAAGGGTTAACTGGAGGATGGGCAGCAGCGTCCTCCTTTGTCTTACATCTTACTCACTGCGGTCACGTACAACCGCGGTCCATGGTGCCAGCCGTAACGCTAACAAGCGAGGTGACTATGGTACTTCCCCTCCACATTTTTCCAGAATAAGCTAGAATTCTGGAGGGAGCTCCCTGTCCTGTAGTGGACGTTTCATGGGATGTTATGATGAGAATGTTTTAAAATGTAGCGAAATGTTTTACAGATCTGAAACACTACATTCGTAGTTCCAATTCTGACTCTGACTCCACATATTAGTCTACTACATGCGAATGCTAAAACGCAGTTCCTATGGATGTTACTGATCAAAAGCCTTCAGTCTCAGAAAGCTCCAAAAATAAAACAGGATCAGTAAGTGTTGATCAGTTTCTGAAGAAGGACAGCCATATTTTGAAAGGTAGTATGAATTTGTTTATCGTCATAGAGTTATGACATCTGTCTAGTTATAAGATTACTATATAATTGTTAGTAACTCTCTACAGGTCATGACAAATTTAAAAAAACAATTAGTAGCAAGCTTCCTATAAGTATCACACCACCTATTACTAGCAGAGGACCGTCCAGGCCAAATCCCATATGGAGAATTGCAGGTATGTCAGTTAATTAGTTAATAAATACACAAGAATTGAGTGTTGTGACGTGGCAATATAAATATCTTTTAAACATTTTAGGTGTGAATCCTTCCGGAAGCTACAAGTCACCAGCGCCTGTCAGAAAAGACGAACGAAGTAAGACCATTCTCTGGAGTATTTTTCATTTGTAAAGAATGCAAATTATTGAAACTCAAATATTGTTAAGTTACATATATCAAAGTACATTGGAATATGAATTTATTTCTTTTGTCATTTTCAGATACAGATGCTAAATTAAAGTCTACTCCTAAAGTAAACCCCTCAAGAGTAAAAGAGATTAAATGTATTTGCCATGGATACGATGCCAACAAAATCACAAGGCCCCCTAACAGTTGCCAAAGAGTTCAAATTGACAATATCAGCCCAGGTACTCTAGATTGTTTAGTAAATATTATTTCGTTTCAGACGTTTGCACTGAATGTTTCTGATTTTGACATCTTATTTCTCAGATTTTACACCAAAATCAGAAAAAATAAGATCTTTGATTTCCGCAAAACCTATTCCAGCTTTAGGACAAATATTCGGACAACTGAATAACAATAATAGTCGTTTAAGTAGTGAGTAAATTGTTGATAATTATGGTTCCATGAGCTTTGCCAATTGAACAAAATTGAAATAATAAAATTACGGTTTTTGATATATTCGTCGTATAGTATGTTTCATAGACACTTGATAGACAAGTATAAAGCCTTATTTGGTATGTTTATATTTTCAGACTGGTTCGTAAATTCTGTAGATGAATATCTGACGGTAATTCCACCAAACTCTTTCGAAGACATTCAGGAACAAAGCGCAAGTGACAATTCTTCGGAAGAAGCTAAAAATGAAGAGATACCGGTTGATGTTGGTGAGTTATCTTTTTTTACAGTAAGTTAAATAACGTTTTATATTGCTTTTGAAAACTTCATGCGTAATAATATCCATCCTTGGTGGAGAACCTCCATGTATTCATCCAAACTTGTAATATAATAAATGCGAAAGTAGCTCAATATGTCTGCCTGTTTAGTTTTTACGGCTGAACCGCTGAACCGATTTTGATGAAATTTAGTTTAAACATAAAGGACATAGGCAATGTTTTTACTGAATTTTAAGTTGCGACCACGTTAAGATATAAAAAATCATTATTAAAACAAATGTAATATAAAAACTTGATGAAACAATGTTCTTGCTATAGTTATCAATGTCATACCAGAAGAAGTCGCTGAAGAAATGTATAATCCTAATATTGAACCAGTTGCTATTTGGGAATCCAATGAAGTTGGAGTTCATGAGAATGAATCAGGTACGTAAATTATGTGACATTCTATACATATATATATATTTTTAATATTTTAACATATACTAGGTTATTTTTTTGGACCTGATATGCGTATGCCCACCTTATTACAGAGGCCAAAAGCAACAACTTTTGTTCTACAACTTTGCTAACAACGCACGAAAAATTTTCAACTTCCCATACAAAATGGGTCGGTCACGTGACCACTTTAGTATGGGGAGTCGAAAATTTTTCGTGCGTTAGAAAAGTCGTAGTACAAAAGTTGTTCTTTTTGACCTGCATACGCATGTCAGGTCCAAAAAATAACCTGGTATTTTAACATATTTTTACAGGTTACAATTCAATGAGTCCTATTAGAGTAAAAAACGAGAAAGCTCTTATTCAACCTATGGTCAGTGCACTATGTAGAAGTAAAGTCACTGGTAATAATGAACCCGAAGGTCAGCTTATTTCAGCCATAAATACTACAAACAAGGATAACACTGAGATAACAGATCATTCCAAGAATATAATTCCCACAATCTCTTTAGATGCAAGCTGTGGGGAACCAAAGGCAACTGAAACGCAGGAATGCTCTTATGGTGGGTACTTATTGGTTTTTAGATATCAATTCACACAGTAAACTTAATAATAAAATCAATTGTCTCTATTTATACAGTAATTCTACCAGAAAACCCAACCGTATTGTTATCCAGCGCTATGACTAAATCTGGAGATGCTCCAATGGCACTTAAACCTCCTATTGATGTAGAAACAGGAAATAGTGTTCCGATTGGTAAGTGAAATTGTAAGGTGGCAATAACATGAACCGAAAAGCGAAAAATATGCATTTATCCATTAAGTACGATAAGAATTGAAAATGATTTTGTTTATTTTAAGGTTTCAGCAAGAATTATCAGTATCCATCCGAGCACGAGAAACCTATTGGATGCTGTTGTCACCCTCTTCCGTCATATATAGAGTGCCCCTCAGAAATTTTGCAGAGAACTACCAATTTAGAAACAGCAAGTAAATATCTACCATTACGTATTGATAAGTACAGTTGGACCCTGTTTTGTAAAAAGATGTCAACCAGGTTTTTGACATTCTGAAATACATGGGCTCTTATAAGTATCCTAAATTGATTCCGATTTAGCTTAAAAGCTTCAGTGTGTATTTCTTTGGGAAGCCTCCGATAGAGCAGTTGAACCTTGCCAAACTAGGACGGCCTCGCACTTCGTACAGGCTCCTAGTTGAAGGCTGGTGGCAGATTTAGGTATACCGAGGGCTAGTTCCGGTCCAGTAACATAATTCAAAAATATGTTACGTAACATTATTCAGAAATATGTTACGTAATGATCATACTCAAGTGACGGCAGGCAGCAAGTTAAAAGGCGCGGGGTGCGGGGAAAGGCACAACATAAACAGAAGGTGTCATATCGCAATTTGTTGGAAATTTTGTGAGTTGCAATATAAGATACATTTTTACTCAATAAGGTTTTAACATAATCTTAAAACCGAAACGTTTAACATTGAATGAGTTTTGAAATAAACTGTATACAGGTTTAAAAACATAGTTGATGCCTTGTTGCAAATTATGAATCACCGAATTTCATAATTATGCTTTAGGTTTTAAACATATTTGATGCTTGAATACAAAATGGAACTTAGGCCACAATTATTTTTCAAAAATGAATCATGTACTCTTAACGCTTGGATGCAAAATTAAACAAGCAGGTTAAAACGTTTTGCAATAGGTATTTTTTTTTTAATTTTTTAACAATATTTTTTCTTAATTTGATTAACTCGTCCTAATTATTATTATTATCGTTCGGCCTATTTACATATAACCTGCATTAAAATATTTACAAATTAATATCCAAGTGCTGTAGCCAGTCTACAGCCGCCGCAGAAAGCCCGTGAAGTTCCTCGTATGAGCCAGGAAACCGTCTGAGGGGGCATTCTCCTACAATATGTGCCGTGGTCTGCTCTGACGCTCCACAATCGCAAGCGGGTAACGGCCTTCCATCTCACCAACTGTATGGCCCGACGAGAGCTGGAAGTGTTCTTCAATGGTGAAAAAGTGCGGCATAACTTCACCCCGAAATACCTAGGGGTTACACTCGACAGGTCTCTGACTTACCGAAATCACCTGGAAGTCACCGCACAGAAAACGAAAACCCGGGTAAACTTAATCGGTCGATTGGCAGGCACATCGTGGGGCGCCCGGGCCGATGTACTTCGGACATCTGCTCTAGCTTTAGTGTTCTCCACTGCAGAGTTCTGTGCTGCGGTATGGTACCGCAGTGCACATACTTCTAAAGTGGATGTGCAGTTGAACCGAGCGATGCGCATCGTCTCGGGTACGTTGGGCCCTACCCTCACACCGTGGCTTTCAGCTCTCTCCCACATAGCGCCTCCTCACCTTAGGCGCGTTCAAATCGCAGCGGGCGAGTGGATGAAAACGGAGAACTGCAGACTTCCGTACCAAATGCCGATCAGAAAGACCCTCGATGGAGTCATCCCAAATCGCCTAACATCACGCAAGCCCATTTGGTCTGACCCCGAAGTTCGGCAGTCCTTAGACATTCGCTCGTCCTGGCTGGCTGAATGGCAAACCCTAGAGTGCTCTGCGGGTGTGATCTCGGACCCGTCTGAACAAGTTCAAGGCTTCAAATCCAACAGACGTATCTGGACGACGCTAAACCGCATCCGAACGGGTGTAGCCCGATGTAACTACCACCTTCACAAGTGGGGTATAGCGGGACTCGTCCTAATAAAGCTCATTTTTACGAACACTGTGGTATAACTCAATATACCATTTTTCACTAGTTAACACCCTGCGATATAGTAAGTCTTAAACGTCACGTCTGTAAGCTTCCTGGTTAGATAGCTCCCTCTTCCTATTGTAAAACACGTAGCACACGTAGTGTGACGTTATGTTGACGCACTCATAGGTAGTATAAAAGTACATGTAATATAGAAATAAAGGTTAGATTATTATGAGATACAAGAGTGTTTAATTCAGTCCTCGACGCTATTTCAACCCTATTGCAAAACAGGGTCCAGTTATTCTTGAATAGCGTGTTATGCTTCTAGATCTTGAACTTATCTATGATGGATTTTTACCATGTTTCTACCTAACAAAACAGCATCATGTTGTATTCCTTGTTTCAGTATTGACATCATCCACTCTTAATACAG
The DNA here is from genome assembly GCA_947532105.1 of Athrips mouffetella. NCBI lineage: Eukaryota > Metazoa > Arthropoda > Insecta > Lepidoptera > Gelechiidae > Athrips > Athrips mouffetella. The sequence goes on from OX383963.1 coordinate 19,119,283, forward strand.
AAGATCAGGATCTCGGTAATAAAAACGACAAAAGCCAGAACTGCGATACTTTAGATTGCGACATGGATGATCAGTCGGAATGTCATTGTCAAAGTACTGCTTCAAATGATCTCTCGCATAGTGCAAACGCATCGAACTCCCTACCTTCCGAGTTTAATATCACCGACACTTGGGGCTACCGTTTCTATGAGGGTGATGGAAAAGGTCTGTCTGATTTTGGCTTGCGGGCGCTATTTATTGGCGTATTTTGTTGCAGTACATTGTATTTTACTAAACGTTTATTTTTACGATAATAAAATTTATAGTACTTCTTCGCCTCGTATCTTTTAACAGGTCATCTTAGATCTGAGTTGAATTTAGCGGTATACATGGCTTTTTTATTATTAATATCAATGTGATTGCTCTTAACCTCAATCCAGACTTGAGAACTGAGGTGAGACCGAAGATTGTAGGAGCTTACCCGAAAGCATGTTTTTATGAAATGTTGATAAGCAACGAAAAATCGTGCTTTAAGGAAATATGTAGCCACTCCTAACTCGTGTCCGACAAGATGCGTGACCCTCCTGTGGTGCGAAAGAATATGTTAGCGCAGACGAGGATATCAAATCCAAAACAGACTTGAACTGATATCACCTCTTCACCTCTAATATTATCACTTTATCTCTTCCAACTATAGGAAGATCACGCAACTTTGCAGATGATAAATAAATAGATAATCCCTTTACCCAAAAGAAGGACCATTCAAAAACGTAAACACAGATTTTGCTAATAACGGCTGTGTTTTTAGTTGACGACATTTTTATTTATGGCACCGGAGAAACATCAGAGAGAAGTTACGTGCGGCGTTGCGCGGATAATTCTACCTTTACTAGAATGGGACTCAGATACGCTCCTTACTGCCAAATGAATCATTTACGGCATAAAAAGTTTCATCAAACATATAGGACTTTGCGTGATTACTATTTTCGTTACAAAGGTAATGTTTTGTATGGCTATTTTTGCCCAAATTATTTACGGGCTTCGTATTATTTGTAGTTTTAAAGATCAAGTCAACACACTTCGTTAGGTACCTACGTTTAGTTTCTAGACCGCGCTTTCGTGACAATTTATTGAAGCAGCTCGTTGAAATCCGCAATGCAAGTGTTCTAATACCTATAATCTATTTGCAGTCATACGAAGGGCTTTAACAGAAGATATGCATTAATGGGTTAACGTTACAATATATCCTAAAACGTTCACTTTTCTTTAGCAAGAATAAATACTAACCGTAGTGAAATTGTTACCAGAAAACTGTACGTATCGTATCCAGCCACCGCTTATTAGGTTCATGGGTTACTTCCGCCGCGGTTGGACCAGTGCTGTACAGAAAGCCACCCATCGGTGTATGGCCTTCCGGAAAACACGTTTAAAATGCAGAAGATGTAAGTAGCGGACCCAACTATACAACTTTTTAACCCGAATAGTGGTCTCATGATGGAAACTTAGTTGGGGATATTAACGTCCCCTTCCGTATCAGTTCTGTAATAATAACCCTTGACAGCAGTCTTCGTAGATAACTCATAAAAGCGTATACACGTATGCGAGGGAGCCTGCGCCGATCTACCAGCGCCTTTCGGAACAGGTCCGCGCTGATAGTTGGCGCACTAGTCGGTACCGAGTGTGTATACTGTGTGCCAAACCAACGTTTCTGCTCCGGCGCCAGTTCCAGTTCCGAAAACCGCTGCTAGCACGGCGCAGGACCCCTACTTTCTACGTGTATACGCACTTAGGACGTCATTAAGCTGTCCTGCTGCTATGAAGGTAATATTTCACTCTTTTGGAACATAACTTAAGGTTGGAGGTTAATAAAGTAAATAGTATATAAGTATAAAAGAAGCTCTTGTCTCAAAATATTTGGTTATTGACATCACCATTGCTTAATTTCCTCGCATCGCTTCAAAGTCAAAAGCAGAGTTTATTAATGAGCGCTTCGTGGTTCTCTGACTGATGTTAATCGTAGGTATGTAATGCTTAATCATTGTACGGTCAACCGCACGTCGGTAGAAACTTTTACAACGACATAAGGTCCAAAAGTGTTTCTACTGACGAGCTGTTGAGTGTACAATCATGTTGTTTACTAACAAAGTTTGTTAATCTTGATTGAAATACTAACAGATTGGGCTCCAAAGCCTTTTATTAAACGAATTATTAATATTAGGTAATAATTATGTTCATAAAGCAAATTTTATCCTCTAATTTAGGACCTCTTTGTAAAGTCCGCTATTAGATACCATTATTAAACTTTCAGATACTGCTATGTCGTACATTCAACAATCGTTGATGTGGGAGAATATTGATATGCAAACGCAGATGTTACTCTTTAGAGATACAGGTAATTTTTGTATCCATACAGGTAGTTCAGCTTACTTTTATATGTATTTTAATTTATGCTGTTAGTTGGTAATGAACACATAAATTGAAAACGGCACCACCGATTTTTATAGTTTTATCAACTTTTTTCTGGGACTTTTGGAAATTTGCAAAACAAAATTCAATCTTCGTACAAAATGATATGGTCGTTTCAAATTGTAGGTAAAGTCAAAATATTTTTTTGAGAATTACTAAAAGTTTTAGGGCAAAAGTTGTTGCATTTAGTTCCTAGAATAAGCCTTTTTCAGGTTTAGTACCAATTTTTTAAAGCCCCGCCTTAGATCGTTTTATTTCGACTATCATTGAAACGACTAGCATAAAATCGATCTTTATTCTGCAATAATAGTACATTAGGATGCAAGTGCGCCACTTTTTTCATTACATTCGAGGCTCAGTCATTGCAGCCCGATCCGCAGTGTGACGGATCGGCCGTCAGTGATTCCTGAAGTTCAGGTTAATGTAAACAAAATAATATTTGCTTTTATTTTTGATCAAGCACTTCTATATTTCCGATTAAATTGAAGCCAAATAAAAGAACTTTAAAAAACACCAAAATAACTTCTTGTAAAGCCAGTTATAACTAGGCATTCTATTAAAAAAAGAAGGATTTGTCTTGGAACTTAAAAAAACTGAATGAATAAGAATCTTAGGTTCGGATCGAAAAGAGACAGTAAAACCCACTTGAAACTTAATAAAGACATTTAGTTCTATGAATTCAAACTTAATTTACACGACTTCGTATTCAGAAGAATACCTTGAGCCCGTTGTACAAAGAAAAACACGTCGTTACGAAATCCCAGACAAGCAGGCGCCACCCGCAAAATTCTTAACGTATCGAAAGGTTTAACAAGATTAAAATTACATACCACCGTAACATAATAAATAGGTAATAAAATTAGAACGAGTTTAAACGCGTATTCTTCCACGGATCACGGATTTGTGGTGTATGTGTACATAGAAAGTTACGGTTTCACAACATCTCGGCAAATCTCGGCAATCGTCATGCTGAGCAATAAGTGAGCCTTCAATGTACGACGTATGCCGGTCAGCGTAGTCGCCTCGGCGAGAGACTGCCGGCTTAGCACGCTGCAGTTGTCAGTTTATCTAGGCCCATAGATTAAAGACTTTAAGCATGGTCACGTTTTTTTGACATCTGAGCAGTGCGACATATTTTGAAAGACAAGGACGGCTACATGTATTAGTGTATAAAGCTATCTCAGTCTAAAATATCAAAAACGTAATTTGTGGATTTGCTAAACATTTTCCTTCACTGACATTTCTTCGCGCTTGGAGGTGATAGATTAGATGACATAACTCAAATAAAGTGAAATTTCTCCGAGATATATTTTCTCTCGGGCAGCGTGCTAAGCCGGCTGGTGTAGGCTGGCCTGCGCGAGCCTACTCGGGTTTATGCAAGCAAGCGCTGGCAAGCGCTAAATTTAAAAGTATAAAAGACGCAGTTTTGAGCTGTCGCGAGTTCATTCGTTTGCTAGAGATTCGTCGGAATTGATTCGTCGCCGGTCATTTGTCGTTAGATATTCGGCCAGTCGTTATGCTGGAAGAATATCCGTTTAAACTCGTTCTAATTTTATCTGTTCAAACTATAATGTGAATAAATAATAATATATAATAGTAGTTTATGCAACTGTCATATAAAACTGGTTATTAAAACACGAGTTTGGGTTTATCACACGAGGCGCAGCCGAGTGTGATAATAGCATCAAATGAGTGTTTTAATACCATATTATATGCAGTTGCGTATACTACTTTATCTTCACTCATACAATAGGTAGGTACTTTCTTATAAAAATTAAACAAAAGTAAGTAAACAACAAAGGCAACTTATATTATGTATACTACAGTTCTGATATAAGTCTATAGAAGCCGCCTTAATATATCCGCTAGGTCTTCTTTGAAACATACAAGCAGAACATTTTCTTAACAAGACATGGTTTTCTTTTCGATTTTCATTCTTTCCCAATTCATTGTAGGTTATGTCGTAAAAATGTCCTAGACTAGTATGAGAGAAGATCATAAGTTATTGAGTATCTTCTGGTGTGAGTGCAGTATCCTGACTGCACCACTTTATCTACTTTTTCAATAAACTTTCACATTACTTTCACGGGCACAAAATACTTGAAAAAGGTAAATGTTTGAAAAAAGCGGCAAATGTAATATCTATTTCCAAGTCCTTTCTAATTTCAGGCTGCGCGCGCATATTTTGAGCCACAGATGAAATAATTGTAACTATAGTAACTGTTACTCTAACTGCTCCAAAATAATAGGTTGTTTATATGGTACACTTTGTAATATGCTACTGATATTTGACAGCTACTAATAAAAACTGATATATTACTAACGGGCTCTCTAAAAGACCTTCTATTCAGTCTTCTTAAAAAAAGTTTAGATTCAAGGAGAATTGTATCCAAGTGTTATGTAATGATTAAAAAATTAAATTACGTAACACCTTTGCAAAATTTTCATACAAAAATCGTTACGTAATGGTAACTTTTTAATTTTTTATGTATACTCTGCGTAATATACAGCCTTACGTATCAACTTTTTGAATCATATTTCAACGTTTATGACATGAGTGTAGATAAAAATGTTTAACTTATCAAAATTTGATTATATAACCATGCAAAAAGCCCTCATTTTAAATACATGCCGGATTGTCAGGAAGTTTTTAGATGCGTTGATCGATCAAACATTCATTGAACAATCATCAAGATGCTCACTTGGCCTAGGCCCGCTTACCTACCGGTGACAAATTTGAAGCAGAGCTGATTAAAAAACAATACCAAATAACAATAGTGTTTTCTTTTTCAGGAACTCAAAATGGTTCTATGAAAGATCAGAAATCGATAGCGATTGCTACATCTTTACGTATAAATTCTTGGCTCACAAGTTACAACAAGTTGCATGCAGGTATCGGTTACGTACGGACAACCGCTTGTCGGTAGAAACTTTTTCAACTCTATTACCACGCCATAAGGTCCAAAAAAGTTTCTACTGATGTGCGGCCGTGTGTACACCTCCTAAATTTTAATTTCGCGAATTTTACTCTTAATTTAATTTTGCTGTAATTCCCTTCCTTGTTCTGTTTTACTTAATGAGGGTACTAGCTTTTATATAAGTAGTTCAGATGGTCTCACAGATGGTCGTACAGTCAACAGCACATCAGTGGAAACTTTATTAACTCTTTTACCATGTCACAAGGTTCAAAATGTTTCTGCCGACGTGCTGTTCTGACTTTGACCTTTGTTCCCAAAAGTTTGTCAATTTCATGAGCAGATTCAAATCCTTCAGGCTTTCTATTACACCTTTTGTAATGCAGGCAACGTGGCAGCGGAAATTCATTGAAATTTCGTTAGATGAGTACGTCGACATGGCTACTTTTAACTCAATTTCTGAAAATCGAACCCTTTTTCTACATTAGTAAAGTAACCACGTGTGCGTTCTCACAATTCAATAAGTCGCTGGAGTTTCTGAACCTTTAAATTACGATGTCCTTCATTCTGAGATGTTGTACAGTCATGAGCACTTGAAGCTTGACGCATTGGACTTTGTTACCGTAGAGACAGAATTAGCACTGCAAGGTATACCGTATTGTTGACATCTAGTCAAATTTTATTGTGGAAAGCAGCAAATGTAAACGACTTTTCCAAAGAAACATGGGTCGAAATTTTAAATTTTATTTTTGTCTTTCCATTTAAAACATGCAAAAAAATATGAGAGGTGGCTTGAAAACCTGACAGGTTGGCCAAAACCTGGCAAAACCTAATCTAGGATTGGGTCTGGTTTGCCCTGTGGGTTGTGGTGTGGAGGTCAGATGGCAGTCGCTCTGTGTAAAAACCAGTGCCCCCGTCAAATCCCCTAGGTTAGGTAGAGGACTCCTTAAAAAAGCATAGGTCAAAAACGGAATAAGGCTAGGCGAAGATGATATATAAGTATTTAAAACACGCGCAAGCTATAGTGGAATTTGTGAGGAACGACTACTTTTCTTGTTTTTCGACTCATTAACCTTTAAGGAAGTTGTTCAGTTTCAAGCTCTGTGCAATTTTATTATCCAATGATAAAGCAGTATGACTAAGAAAGATATTCCTTTTTAGATTACATCAAGAAACTTACAACCATTAACAAGCTGCATCGAGACTATATAAGTAGATGTCCCTCGATGTTTCCGTTTCATATGAGGAAGAGTAAGTCATGTGAGGAAGTATTCTCACTATCATACAAAAAGACCATACAAGGTGTACGGGACCAACCTTCCAAAAACATCATATCAGCTCCATGTTATAATAAAATTGCATTTTTATCCGATTCACACACGTATGCAAAATTTCATCTCAATCGGAAACCGGGAAGTGGGTCAAATTTTATTTGCAAGATTTGGTTGCAGACAGACAGACAGATAAACAGACAGACAGACACCGCGTCAGGTGAAACTAAATAAAATCTATTAAAATAGATAGAATATAAAATTCGGCTTCGTGTAATTTTAATATAACGAGTAAACTTATTGGAAAGTTTGTTCAGGGAAATGCCAGTTTGTATTTTTTTTTATGTTACAAGTGAGCAATCGAGCAGTTGGGCCACCTGATGGTAAGTGGTCAAGACCGCCCATAGCACCCACTGTCTTATTAATGGCAAATCTTGACACTAATAAAACAGCAAAGCGCGTTGCTCACTTTGAGAACTAAGATGGTATATCTCATGTGCCGGTACTTTCACTGGCTCCCTTGCCCTTCAAACCGAAACACAGCAGTGCGAACACTGCTGCTTCACGGCAGGCAAAAGCAAGGGGGTGGTACTTCCCCAGACGGCCTTTCCACAAAAGCCCTACCACCTTCATCACAAAAGCCCTACCACCTTCATATAGTTGGTTGTAAAGTTGATCAGTGTAAAAGTTCTTCATCATGCAAAGTTTATAAAGTTGTTCAGTTTGTAAAGTTGTTAAGTTTGTAAAGTTATTTAGTTTGTAAAGTTGTTCAGTTTGTAAAGTTGATTAGTTTGTAAAGTTGTTCAGTTTGTTAAGGAAGGTTAAGTCACTCATTCGCATTTTCTGACACATGGGCAGATAAAGACACTTAGTCGCCTTTTATGACACAAGAGCAGATTAACGACACTTAGTCGCCTTTTATGACACAAGGGCAGTTAAAGTCACTTAGTCGCCTTTTATGACACAAGGGCAGATAAAGTCACTTAGTGGCCTTTTATGACACAAGGGCAGATGAATACACTTAGTCGGATTTTATGACACAAGGGCAAATTGAAGACACTTAGTCGCCTTTTATGACACAAGGGCAGATAGTCACTTAGTCGCTTTATATGACACAAGAGCAGATAAAGACACTTAGTCGCCTTTTATCACGCAAGGGCAGATTAAAACACTTTGTCGCCATATATCACACAAGGGCTGGGCAGAAATAAAATTAGTAATTATAAAAAAAAACCCCCGACAAAAAACGATTCTTTAAAAAGTAAAAAATAATAGTTCAAATTACTTACACACACTTGCGCACTTTATGATACTTGTTTTATTTTTTTGTATTTTTTAAATGCAATAAATACTTTTTACTTAATTTTACTATTGTTGACCCTTAAATGCCTTGGGGGACCTCTATGAAAACAAAATAGAAAGGAACTTGCAACAAAACAACTTGCGTAGGTATATTGTGTTGGTATAATTGTGCAACAATGCTAAAAGTTACGCCCTAATCATGAATTAATTTAAATTAAATTTTGGATATTTATTAACATTATTCTGTTTAAATTTCGCAAATTTTAATTTTTACTTAGCGGTCCCCCAACGCATTTAAGGGTCAACAATAGTAAAATTAAGTAAAAAGTATTTATTGCATTTAAACAATACAAAAAAATAAAACAAGTATCATAAAGTGCGCAAGTGTGTGTAAGTAATTTGAACTATTATTTTTTACTTTTTAAAGAATCGTTTTTTGTCGGGGGCTTTTTTAAATTTTTAATTTAAATTTTATTTGTAGCCTTTTAAACTTTTTAAGTACGTTGAAAACTCGGAAATATTTGGATTGTCAGTTAAATTCTGCGGCCAACAAAAAGTGCGGCTTCAAAACCTATTATTTTTATTATGAAATCATTATTTTTTGACAACTTGATCACGAAAAGAGCTCATAACTTTTAAACAGCTCAACCGATTTTCATCAAACATAGCTAAGATCCACCTCCATTAAATTACCTTTACAATAAAATAAAACGCATTGAAATCGATCCATCCGTTTAGAAGCTACGATGGCGCAGACAGATAGACAGATACACAGACAGACAGATACACACGTTAAAGTTATAACACCCCTCTGTTTTTTGCGTCGGGGGTTAATAAATTATTATTTTTATTCATTATAAACACGAAATAATTACGAAACGGAACGGCTCCTGATTTTAGTAAAACCGAACGGCCCCCTGATTCTAATGAGAGCTTGTCAAAATCGATAAATGAGAGTTCATTAAAATTCGCTAATTTGGGGTGTTCAGAATTCAATCATTGGCAACACTAAAAATAAAATGGTGGGAACATTACGGAGTTTTGTTTTGTACTCGTATCAACCAAACAAAAATTTTCACGGATTATTTTGTCAGGTACGAAAGTAAGTTTGGAATATTACTTACTGAAGGAAAGTATCTTCTTTTATTGATTTTAATCGCCCTTCATAGTTTCTACACACTGATAGAATACATTTTTTCGGCATTTTTAAAAATTTTCATTCATCACGTTTCACGTGTTTCTACTAGCATCGGTACTAAATGGGCGGGAAGAACTTATAACCGAAGAGTTCGGTTCAAAATTTTTTTACACTTTGGCGCGTTTAACTAGCCGTCTAGACAAGTATGTAGTCTTAGCTAAATCATTATCACAGTCTCAGGTTTGCAAATAAAAGCGTGTTACATAGTAAAACAGATAGAAAAACTCCGGCCAAGTGCGAGTCAGACTCGCGTACCGGGGCTCCGTACCACTAAGATAAAAATACAGTCTTAGTAATGCGCGCGAGTCCGACACGCAATTGAGCAGTTTTTTTAGTTCTCTTGCTGTTTTATAATGTAACACGCTTTTATTTGAAAACCTGAGATTGTGATAACGTTTTACTTCTTTTTCTTCTTTTAACAACAGCTTTTTAAAAAAAATATTTTTTACCATTTTTTTTTTAAGTTTGTATTTTGTATTTGTTAGGTTATGTTGCGTAAGGTTCTGTTCGGATAGATTAGTTGAGTATGGGTTAGCTTACAATTTACCGTGCAATCATAATGTCACTAGCGAAACTATAATATCATGACTGACATTTTACCTGCGACGTATACGTTCACGTACGGTCAACCGCTTGTCGGTAGAAACTTTTTCAACTCTATTACCACACCATAAGGTCCAAAAGTGTTTCTACCGATGTGCGGCTGTGTGTACACGTCTACACAAATTATTGAATAGTACTCGTGCAACTTTTTTGAGGTTAATGCATTTTATTCTCCCAACAGACTCACAAATCTTGCAATTTTCAACAAATGCACCAATAGCAGGAATAAGTAATGAATTAGGAATAATTTTGAGGGAGTTCCATAGCACACCTGGGCGAGAATCTTCCAGTTTCACAACATGCGCCAAACAAACTGAAGATGTCTTGAGTGTAGACGCGTCTACTTGCATGGACGACTTCGACGCAGGTATTCTGCTTAGTTGTACCCACTAAAATATAAATGTGTAAAGCAAGGCCAAGTTCAACACAACGGCTTCACCAAGTTCTATAAATTTTTAGAAGTTATATACTTAAATCATATCTGAGGGAACTATAATCCTCTTCAGTTGCCTTAAAAACTCAAAAGTTTTAAGTTCTGTCCCAATGAAGGGCGTAACATGGCAAATGAGTAAATTCATTTTTGGTTCGTCTGTCTTAAGAATGCAGTGAGTCATCGCTGTCCACCGCCGCTGTTAGCCACGCCCCGTAACCAATCAGGTCGCTAAAAATAATAAAGTCTAGTTCACAATGACTAATTGAAGGGTACACCCTTCGAAAGACACCTAGAAAGTAAAAAAAAACTTTTTTGGATTTTAACTCCACTGTGAATACACCTTTAATCCTCTAGTTGCACAAGTGACTTACTGCAATCTTAACGCGGACGAACAACAAAGTGCAAATTTTTGTCGTAAAATCAAGTCTTTACAAATTATTTGATGTTTGGATTTCTACGCACTTGAGGGCAACTTACTGACATGCAAAATTGCAAGTCCGTCCAAAATATTTCAAGTTATGGGGGGTAGAAATAGGGCCGAAGTGATTACAAGGCAACTGCATCTCCTTTTGTCTTTGCGAACTTGGCTGACACATACTCTACGCGTCATTATTGCTCAGCTGCATATCCTGAAACATAAAATATTACGTTAATTTTCGCCAACTCTTTCACCAGGGTTACAGAATCGTCGAGAGGAGGTGATGAAATTTTTTCATGTTACAAGTGAGCAAACGAGCAGGTGGGCTTGGTGGTAAGTGGTCACCAGTGTCACCACCGCCCATAGCGCACATTGTCCCAGGTTACGTCAGTAGAGGACATATTCTATCTAATCTGTGATTAGCTCACAATTCCCCTGCCCGTCTGCCCGCAACACCTCCTGTCCCCGCTAATGTATTTTAGTAGTAGGGTAACCCACTTTCTTACAATTTTTAAACTTTTAGATCAACAATCAAAGATGATTGCCGTCAACAGCATTAATCCTAAACAAAATTTATTTAGGATAACTGAGCAAGCTACAGGTAAATACTCAATTTTTTTAATGAATATACAGCGAGTAAAAACATTTTGAGCACTATTTTAGCGAGTTACTCAGAGCGTGAAACTGAACAACAAAAAAAAATTTTGTTCCAATAGAAAGTGCACTAGCCGATTCGGAATTTTGTACAGGAGGTAAAAATATTTTTCACGTAATTCGTCCTAAGGTTATTTGAGAAAGTTGTTCAGTTTCATGCCTACGTAACAGGTTAAAATAGTGATTAAAATTTTTTTTACACCGCGGATATTTCAAAAAATATTTTAAGATTCTAAAAATCGGATATTCCCTACAAAGTACTACGTATAAAGTTTTGGTATGTCCTGTAGACTAAAATTAATCATGCATCATGACATTTTTAACGAGAATCCGACTGAAAAAATAAGTTTGTCCTCTTCGTTTGCAATGCATTTTCACGCAAAATTTGATGTCGAAATAAAATAAGACGGTCCATGATTGACATTGGTCGATAGAAATAGACCCGTGTGGTGCCTGCAAACTATTCTTTGCAACCAAACCATCTCTACCCTTGGGTGTCGTAAGAGGCGACTAAGGGTTAATGAACCGGAGGATGGGCAGCGGCATCTTTCTGTGTAATAATAGTGGTCGTCAGCCGCAACGCTTACAAGTGTGGTGACTATGGTAAATTCCCTCCAATGTACCACGCGTTTTTTCTGGAGTTCTGGAGGGAGCTCCCTATCCTACAGTGGACGTTTTATGGGACGTTATGAAGATAGAAATAGGACATACATTACAATACAATATTCTTTATTGCACACGAAATTTAGCATTATTTACATTACCTATGGTATCGTAGGTGGAACGGTATCATTCCTAACTCTTATTTTATTGACAATGTTATTTGTTTGTTAAGTATCGAGATTAACATGACAACATACCGTGAAAGTCCACAGCTTGGCAGGAAGCTCCCCCATAATTTCACTGCAAAATATGTGGTACCATGGATGGATAATAATCAGGACTGACAATCCCCATACTAGAAATTGCAACTCGGAAAAGTATGAAACTCAATGAAATACCTACTGCCCTTTCAAGTAACCAGGGAAGTAATTACGGTCAAAGCTAGTTCTATCGAATTTTCTGCAGAAAACCGTTAATTATTTCAATATAGTTATACATACATACATAATATCACGCCTCTTTCCCGTCGGGGTTGGCAGATGGCACAGTTTCTGTACTTTCACCAATCCTTCCAAACATGCTCGTCGGTTTAGGGTACTTTTAACCTGGCCTTTATTTAGAACGTCCTGAATTTGGTCCTGGTAAATAAAAAAAAAATAAAAAAAAAAAAAAACGCCGAAGCCTTCCCCTTCCAACTTTTCCATTCACTCTCGCCTTTTCTCTCGTCAATCTTCATTCATTCATCCTCTCTACATGACCAAACCATCTCAGCATCCTTTTCTCGATTTTAGTCAGATTGTATTTTTATTATAACGTAGTCATCATACGAGTATGAAGAAACGCTAATGTTGAAATGTTGTATGATTTGTAGCAGAATACTCGATAGACCGTAATAAATTCGCTGATTATTTGTGAGTGCCCTCTAGTTTTATTCTTATACATTATAATTATGGTCGTTTCTTTACATTATTTGTCCATGGTGGTACATATATTTTGGGGGGGATCCAGTCACCACGCTTCTTAGTGTTGCGGCTTGGTGACCGCAGTATGGTGGTACGATATGCAGAACGACATTATTGCCCAACTTACGGTTCACAATTGCCCAACTTACGGTTCACACTATCTGATAAGATTATGGGTCCTAGCAGAGATATTAAATTAAAATAAATTAATAATTATTAATTTTATTGAAAAACAGAGGATAAACGAAAAATATCGTGAGCTTCATTGAAGCTATTGACACTAAGTCATTAGAAAAACAATAAGCTCATATGAAACCTGCAGCCAGTATCAAGAGGGCTTTCTTCTTCTTTAACACTACGAGTATCATACCATCCCAGGGAAGAGGTGTGATAGACACATTTTAAAATTTATTGTTAAGAATAATCATTTATTAATCAGGAACTGGTGATCTGTTGCAACAAGATCGTTGTTGTCTTGATTTTCACGTCCATCCCCTAAAGATAAGCTGCTTAGTAGACGTTAAAACGCAGTACGAAGACCATAGAGAAAACGATGGCGATACGACAAAGAATATCGTGGGTAAATGTCTTCTTTTATTCAAGAACAGTATTTTCTTTTATTTTTGATATCTATCAGGACCCAAAGCCAGATATACATTACACAAATCATAATTATGGCGGACTTCCCCATACAAGAAACGTATTTTTTTTCTATTGTTTTAAAGAGCATAACCGTGAAAACCGACCAAGTGCGAGTCATACTCGCGCACCGAGAAAAAAACTAGTTAAAACTAATTAGTTATAGACGCGCAGTCACACAAAAGTGTATTAAAAACGCGCGAGTCTGACAAGCAATTGGCCAGTTTTTATTATTTGTTGTTATTCTATCTCATGTACTATAAACATACCAATTTTCACACTTGTAAGTTTTCCCGTTTCTACGATAGAGCTAAAACAAAAATCGAGCAAAAATCGCCAAAAAAAAAAATATTTTTTTGTTAGAGCGGTAACAGAAATACATAACCTATGAAAAATAAGTGAACTTTCTACCTACTACAGTAAATTATTAGATACAGCCTGCTGACAGACAGACATTGGAGGCATATTAACAGGGTTCCGTTTTTCACCCTTTGGGTGCGTAAACCTAAACAGGATATACTTACAAGCGTCTAACTTGGTGCAACTATTAGCCCGTCCAACAAATACCGGAAAAGTCTGAATAGGGGAAATAATTCGGAGGTCAGCCAATTTTGGAACAGTTGTAGAAAAAAGGGTCAACAATAACATAACAAAAGTACTGGACGGTAGCGATGAAGGCAAGGGTGGTGGGGGAGGGGGGGTGTAAAGGTAATAACAATACGAGTATACTTAAACTCTTCTTAGTTGCCCATTTTCCCCTCTCAAGATCTTTTAAAGTATTGATTGTAGCGAAAAGTTTCAAAACCTTTTATGTAGAGAATTTTATGAAGATTAATTGTGCCCTGAGAAAGTATTTGCTACCACCGCTACCGTCCAGTACTTTTATTTTGTTGTTTCACACACTCTTTTACAATTTTGCCAAAATTGACTGACATTCGAATCCGAATTCCGAATTTCGTTGGACGAAGGAGGGGTGAAAAAAGAGGGATGAGAGGAAGGGGGTGACGGAAGGGGGCATGAGTGGACGTGGGTGATCTCGACTGCACCTAACTGCACAGACGCATCCACGTTAAACTTACGGCCGTATCAAGGATTCAGACAACCAGGAGTTTTTTCCTTTTTTTTTAGATATGGGTCATTTTGATCTTCAGTCCTACCTTGAGAACATAAGTTCGTCTGGGAAGTCTGCTTCTAGCTACGATACTAAGGCCGGCTTATGCAAACCTGTATGTTCTGAAAATAAAAGTGAGTTACTTTAATAAATGCTCAGCAGTTGTTACATTTTTACACATAAGTATTACCATGGACGAATAATAATAAGACTGACAATCCCCATAGGTAAGAAAGTACAATTAATGAGGGAAGAATGATAATATTAGCGGAACAAATTAATTGATAACCAAAAGTTTTAGCTTTGGGTAGTCTTTGACTTTCTTCACAACCTCAAATAAATTCCTCTCGATTATTGTAAGGGCTACTCGCAGGATAGGTCGAGAAAGGTCCTTTTTTTAGGACTTTCGCTAGTAACTTGAAAACGGTGCGTCTTAGAGACAAGGCTTTTAGAGATGAATTGAAGCCTAGTAAATTTGCCACAACTTTTTCCTTATACATAACTAGCTGTGCCCTACGACTTCGCTTGTGTGAAGTGTTGATTGCGGCTGCGTCGCTTTAAACTTCCTGGGATAAATAAAACGTTGCATACTAGAACACGTAACCCGGAACGGCATAAAACTCATGGAAAATATAGATGGCGCTTTCCAATAATCTGCGAATTAATTATGGTCAAGAGCGAGCCGGGTTTGCGCTTCTATATGGTTCCGAACTACTTTTTGGGATGCAATTGAAAAGCCAAGTTGAAAGGCTTTTTCGATGATATATTGAGTTTTATTTCAACTTATTACAACGACTATAAGTTTTGACAATCTAATCCACCGTGTTTTTACCGTTGTTACGGTCGAAATTATCTACTGTAAATTCTTAGGGTTCCAATCAAGAGATAAAATAAAAAAAGGTAATTAAAAAAAATTACCGACTTCCAGACTAAAAAGGGGGGAAACAAAATTTTTTGAGGTCAGTGCCAGCCTGAATGTTAGGAATAAAACTCGTTGCATACCACGACTACCAAGTGGTAAGTTTACGTGTTTTATTCCTAATATTCAGGCTGGTATGGCACCGACCACAAAATCTTTTGTTTGCCCCTTTTTAGTCATGAAATCGGTTTAATTTTTGTTTATTACTTTTTTAATTTATCATAAGACCCTTGCACTAGCAATACTGGGATGACCATGTCACATCTCCTTTTTTGGACCTATTTTTCCTTGGGTCACTTTAGATTTATTTTCCAAGTAACATACTTACTAAAATTTGGTCTGACCCTTTATGATGTACTTTCTAACAGATGAACCAATAACATTGAACAGGGCAATTCTACCTTCGACCATAAAAGGTATCCTCAGGAGTTTGGGGATATCCAACAGTACAGAGTCAAAATATTCCGAAACCACCTCGAATGAGTCGGAAAAAGTTACTCCTATATCCACTCAGACGTCATGTGCAGAAAAAGCTTGCAACTGTAAGGATTTAAAGTTTTTTAATGGCAGACTAGCGACTAAGATTTTTATTTATGCTTTTTAAAAAAAAATTACACGCGCTTTTTAATGTCAATGAAATCGAAAGAATAACATGAGAAGTAGTTAGAACTATCGTTCTAACAAGGAATGGTAGGCAACTGTCCGGCTCCGATTAAATTTATTTTGATAAATGTTAGAGAGCCTAAAATAATTGATCTATATTTTATTTAAGCTGCCCAAATTCAACCTATTAGAAGTAATCGACCTCGAACCTAAAGTTTTAGTACTTTGACGCCCGATTTTTCCTAGTAGGTTGAATTTGGGCATTTAAAAAAAATACCGGTCTATTATTTAAGGCTACTCTTTAAAATATAACAAAGTACCCTTCCATGTAACTAGATTTTTTTAAAGTAAGATCCTCATAAAAACGAGGTTACTTCCATGGAAGTCACCTCAGCGACATGACTACTGCTATGTTCTTGTTTAAGCTGTTCTTCTGAACATCAAATGCGGTCAGTCTCGTTTTATCATCAGTGTGAAGGAATAACATCATAACGTTGACGTATAAGATTGATTTCCGGATACAACTTGTTAAGTAAATCATGCAAAACAACTTTTGTGCTACGACTTTTATTAATTCGCCGTTTCCTTTTTTGTCAGGGACAAACATATCCATAAAGGATATGCCGACTAAAGAATGTGCTATAGTAACGGAACCCAAAAACTTAGCTTTAGCAGGTACCTGCTTAGAATTTTATTGTTCCATATTTTTTGTATAATCATGCGTATCAAATCACCTCTATACACAATTGTAATATGATATTTCCTGAAAACTATAATAGATAAATACGCCATAAAACTGAAAATCATTTCCCAGTATTTATTTATTTATAAGTTGAAGTAAGTTCCAAAACATGTATGACATATAGAAACTGCCTCGTTTGAAAGAATAAACGTCAGAAAAGCCTGCAGAGTGGATACCGGGAGCCGAGACGATATTTTTCACGTGATAATCAGGGCGAAAACCAGATGTCTTAGAAGATAGAAGGGTCACAAAAAAACATGTAAGATGTTTCAGAGCAGTGCCCGGTGTTCTAGAGGCCTTTATGATTTTAAATCCTGGCAAATGTTTTTTTAGTATCACGATACTCTATCAACGGCAATCGCTTTTGTTCGCTCTGAATATGACCATGATATCACAAAGAAATATGTTAGTTTCTCAGGCTTGTCTGTTTGGATATAGTAGTGAAATTTCGGGCGAATAATAGTAACTTCCTGTATAAAGAAGCTTATGGTGATACTAAAAAAAACCGGCCAAGTGCGAGTCGCACTCGCGCCCTAAGGGTTCCGTACTTATCTACCATATGATAAACTAAAAGCTTATGCTCTTTGATTTTAAAAACTTGACCCCTCTTTTATAGAAAAGTTCTTGAAACGGGAGCTCACCTTCATTGGTTACTATAAGTTGTGAGAAAAATTTCAATATTTAATGATTTTAGACTTTTCCCTGTTATTTGTACTGTGAGACCTAGCTTCTTGTCAAATTTCATAATTTTAGGTCAACGGGAAGTACCCCCCCGGGAAGGTTTTGCTTTTTTGCATAAATGTATGGAGATGAGGACATAAAAAGCCATATCTTTTGATTGCGTCGTTGTAAAAAAAAAAAAATTTCTGATCTTGTGTGGTTTATGGACCTTAATATTTGTTATCAATTTCAACCTGATACCTCTTTTTGTTCGTGAGACAAAGGGTCTTGACAGACAGACAGACGGACAACAAAGTGATCCTATAAGGGTCCCGTTTTTTTTATTTTGAGGTACGTAACCCTAAAAACATACAAGAAAGTCGGGGGCTGTAGCTAAGACAGACCAGCCTGAACATCTGGAAAAGGCCTCCTGAACACTGGGCTCCGGTCTCTTGATCCTCTCATTGTCCCCCATGTACTGAGACATCTCGTTTTCGTCCTAAATATCACGTGAAAAACCAATAAAAAATAATTCTCGGCTCCCGTACCAGAGGGGCAAAAACAAATATTATCGTGAATATTATGTTTATACTTTTATCGTATTTAATTTTGCATTTTTATAGGTCAATTTGCTAAGATCATGACTAGATTACTACGATGCATATGCTAGTTTCTTTGTCCGAACCCACAGTTTCATTTTTCAGTTTATATATTTTTACGCTTTGTATATCGCAGAATAACCAAAAAAAGTATACGGGGTGTAAGGGACAGGTTGCCAAAAACTGAAAGGGCATGATCAGTCAACGTAAATGAACAACTTTCAGTGAATAAAACTTTCAGGAAAAACAAAAATCGGTCACTCCATACAAAATTTTATGATTGGACAGTTTGTATGAAGAGGCGGATTTTTTTTTCATTTCCTGAAAGTTGTTCAGTTACGTCGACTGACTATGTCCTTTTCACTTTCTGAAAACTGTTCCTTGTACCGTAAAGATATGTCGCAGGCAAATCGTATATTTTGCCGTTTACAAACGGCGGGCATACAGTAAACTGTCGGAAAATTGTAAAACGGCGCCGCCGGCAGATTTCAAGCGGGTTTAGATCACTTGTGCATTTTCGGTTTGTTAGCCACGGTAAACCCAACCTTACCGATCCCGAGCAGGTTAAATTTCGGAAGCGAGCGTGTCGCGGCAGTTGCCGGCGAGTGCCAGAAACGAATGACGCGCCATTTGACGATGATTTGAAAATGACGAATTATTATTTTTCGGCATTTTGTAGAATTCCAAGGCATACTTTAAAACGACGAATTATACAATTTGTCTGCTACAGATACAATACAATGTGGTGAAACATAATAAGTGAAGCAAAAAAACAACACTTGTTTTTTCAACACCTGTTTGTGTTGCAAAGTTTACGTTGTTTTGTGGTCACCATCTTACATGCTTCATGTTGACAATGGTTAAAATCGCTTGATTCTTTCAGACATAAAACTTCTGGAGATATCGTCATCTTTAGTGCCATTACCGAAACGAGGTAAGCAGTGAGTCTAGCTGTTTAATCAAGATCAGAGACATCGACTAGGTGTGGAGCATCCATGAGCGTAGTTAGACATAAAATTTTCCGTAACTTTATTTTCTTATTGTACTTATACAGCGAGTGCGTTACCAGTAATTTCACTGAGACCAAGTGGCACCAAGTTAAAAAAAAAACCCCAAAAAATGGCCGAGCAGTTTCGGGCTCTCTGAATATGATTGGGTCTAAAATTCGTCTCGTCTACGCTTCACGCCATCAAATGCGCCGTAAAACAAGTGAATGAAATGATAAATAATCTGTAGCGTGAACACCCGCGCGGGTTTCTAAAAGCCGGCGCCTCTGATCGAGATACTATGTTCCTACCGGTTGATTGGTTCGATTTTGGTACGAGTACGGTCGCTTTATATAGGGGAAAAAAGTCTAAAAGTCTCATGGATTTTTAGGGGGTTTTACCATAGTCGCCACGCTTGGCAGATGGGTTGGCGCCCGCAGTGTGATGGAATGATAGGACGCTGCTGCCCATCCTCTGTATTTCATTCCCTTAGTCGCCTCTTACGACACCCACGGGATTGGATGGGTCGGTACTATTCTATTCTAGGCCGGCACTGCACGGCATAGCCCTGAGAATCGTTAACGTGACAGTGGGCAGGGCACATTGCAAGAAGAACCGATGGCCGATGGGGCATAGGGGTTCTGGAGTGGCGACCACGTACCGGAAGACGAAGCGGTGGCAGGCCCCCCACAAGGTGGACCGCCGCGGCGCCGATCTGGTCAAGGTCGCGGGAACCCGCTGGATGCGAGCAGCGCAGGACAGGTCGTCTTGGAGATCTTTAGGGAGGCCAATGTCCAGCAGTGGACGTCTTTCAGCTGATATGATGAAAAGTGTTACTATTCCTAAAGGCTAAAAAAATACTGCATCAATTTTAGACCTGTAAAATTTCACGCTAAAATTGAACTTATTATCCAAATCATTCCTATTTTTTATTACAGGTATGTCAACTAGCACCAACAGCGATATATTAGTAATGGAAGCTGCAACTTTTACTGATATTACTCGATTAAAAGAGCCTCGTAAGTTCAAGAATAATATTCAAGACTCGCATTAAATCATCAATTGTTATACAAGGTTATTTTTTTGGACCTGATATGCGTATGCCCCGCGCATCATTGTCATGTCATGGAGCATACATCCATGCTGTTATCACCAAGCTCACGTTCGAAGTTGCATTCATAAGTATTAAAAAGTCTACATTATGTGAAAAATTGTAAGTAAGCATTATTTTAGCATGTTAAAAGACCGGACATTAAAAACTTTTCCCAAAGAACGAAAGCCGAAATATGAAAAGGAAAACCAGTTATGTGCCAGTTGGAAGGAACACAGACAGGTGAAGTCGCACCATAAGGGTTTTTACGCTTTAGGTTTGGAACCCAAAGACCCCTCCTATACAAAATGTGTTTGTATGGGAGGTTGGGGTTTTTTTTCGTATTTCAACCCATGTTCCTTATGAAAACTTGTTCAGTTTCATAAAATCTAAGTATCATGCTATTAAATGCTTACATGATAACATAAAAATATGGTGGTAGTTATGGTAACAGGTCAATTTGGTTACCTTTAGGTGTCATTCTACATCTCACCACGTTTTCTAGAAATATTATCTTTGCAGCTGTGCTTCGACTTAAAAAGTCTGCAGGGGTGAATGCAGCATCATTCAAAATATATCATTCCATCGGCATTGTGACTAAAAAGGAGGAAAATAACGAACAAAACTTAAATCCGATACCTACAATAAGAGATGCACACACTGGTAGTACTTTAGCGGATTTTTACAATAGAGAAGTCGCCGTGCAATGCAGCGAGGCGGATACGAGTAAGCACCTGTAATAAAAAAAATCTACAATGTAATGTTTTTTAAACAGGACTTAAAGCCCCGAAACTAGTTTAAGACATTTTGGGAAAATAACTGTTTAATTACGATAAAACATGTGTAGAACATAAATTCTTGGTTTTGTTTGTACTTTTTCCTGTTTCGTGACTTAAAATCCTGTTTATTGAGACAGGTCACAGAGCATATTAGTAAAACTTAAATTTTAAGCCCGGAAACATAGATATACAAATTAAAAAATACTTACCTTCGTTTTAATAAACGTAGTCGTATTCTTAGAAGTTATGTACTTTGCAGGATCGAACATATATATCATGCTTGCCAGAGATCATCGTGATTCATTAACAAATTTTAATAATCCGTTTCGAGTTTTATTAAACAACGTTAACCGATGTCTTTATGCATCTTATATTCAATGCCAATATTACTTATTAAATGACGTGTTCGATTTGATTTAAAAAGCAATAAATCGCACAAAAATAGTCCCACATTTCGAAATAGAACCGCATATATCTCTTCTCTGAGCTAACTACTGAGGATATAATTTGAAGGCCAACAATACATATTTTCAGCCCTAAAAACCGGTCCTCAAGTAAAACCTGCATCTGTAAATACAAATTTCATGGACCGATATTCCAAAGCTATTCAGCAAAATGCAGAAACGTTTGTAACTAGGATAACTCGCTCCAAAACTATCCTCTACGATTATTTTGGAAATGACGAGATTATCGGTAAGTGCTGTTTTTTTAACATTTAACTATTCATTCAAAATAAAATTATTTTAGTCTAACTGGTTTTATCAAGCCCGAAATTTTAACTACTACTAATAATGCTTACTTCTACTAATAATGCATATTTTTTTAAGGGCAAAGTCGGCTTCGTGAATTCAGAAGTACTTCAACTAATACCCAAGATCCAAAATGTTCAACAATAATTTTGCAGACTTCGGGTTTGTCGGAAAAGTTGCCAAATAAAAATTTGGATAAGAATAATAAATCTCAAATGACTTCCAATAACTTGTTAAAAAATAAAACAACTTGCACTGCTACGTCAGTTATCAATGATAACAAGAACAAACAAAAAGTTACAAGATCACGAGCAGTTTCTGCTATTAAAGATATATATCCCGAATGGTCACTACATGCCGGTCAAAAAATCAGCTCTCATGCTGTTTTTGATGTAATATTGTGGAAGAATACCAATTCGCAAGCTACATCAGATTCGTTATTAACCAAAGAAGTGGAAACTCAAGTAACTCTTCAGAAAACCTCACAAGCAACTTCTAACTTTAACACATTCAAAGAAACTGCCTCAAAGGCCATATCAAGCTCTCAAGTGCACATTTTTCCTAGATCAAAAGACGAACAGTTTTATAACTCGATATTATTCGGAAAAGTTACAAAGGCAACATCTTTTGATGTAAATGTGCATTCAAATTCTGATCCAAATCGCGATAATGTCACATCTGCAAATCGTATATCCCTATCAGGGGATCGTATTTGTATGAAAGTTAAGATATCTCGATCTACTCAATGGTTCGAAGAAGACTATAATGGTACTGCAATAAATAAAGATACAAATGAAGGAAATGATACTCAATTATTATTACCATGTGCTCACGAAAAATATGAAGAATTTAGTAAGTATTTAAGTAAATTTGTATTTGTAAACTATAGTTGATTTTTTAAAGCTCCTATTGGTTCGGTAAAAAACTACTACAAAGAACAAACCGCCAGTGGGCAGTATCTACTTTAATCAAAAAAACCGGCCAAGTGCGAGTCGGACTCGCGCACTGAGGGTTCCGTACCACCACATAAACATAATTGTATTAGTTGAAATTTCAGTAAGTTAATGTGCTAGATTTTTTGAGTCCGACACGCGCTTGACCAAATATTATTATTATTTTACAGCTTATGCACTATAAACATACCAATTTTCAAGTTTGTAAGTGTTCCCGTTTTTAATTAGAACTAAAACAAAAATCACCTCAGCGACCATCCAACTTGACCCCTCTCTTATATGAATGTTCTTGAAACGGGAGCTCACCACAATTGGTTATCATTAGTTGTGAGAAAAGTTGTAATATTTAATGATTTCAGACTTTTCCCATTATTTGTACTGTGAGACCTAGCTTCTTGCCAAATTTCATAATTTTAGGTCAATGGGAAGTACCCTGTAGGTTTTGCATTTTTGAATAAATGTATGGAGATGAGGACATAAAATGCCATATCTTTTGATTGCGTCGTTGTAAAAAATTGAAATTTTCAGATCTTGTGTGGTTCATGGATCCTAATATGTGGTATTAATTTCAACCTGATACCTTTACCCGTTCGTGAGATAAAGGGTCTTGACAGACAGACAGACAGACAGACAGACAGACAGACAGACAGACGGACAACAAAGTGATCCTATAAGGGTTCCGTTTTTTTCTTTTGAGGTACGGAACCCTAAAAACCGGTCAAGTGCGAGTCGGACTCGCGCGCCGAGGGTTCCGATATACCTATAGTATTTTTGGAAGCAATAAAGTCCATTTTCAGGACCGCAAAACTAAATTTGTTTGTAAAGGTTTTTTGCAGATTTCTGAAAAACTGTGCAACTTAGAAAGATCGTTTTATTTTTGCTGTAAATTTTACATAAACCTCTGTCAACTGTAATTAATTCAGATTTTCCATTACTCAAACTTCGGAGATAAGGGGGGGGGGGAATGGTATTTTTTTTGACATTTTTCATCATAACTTGAAAACTAAGAAACTTAAAAAAATACAAAAATATATTTTAAAATGTACAAGTAAAGCCCTTTCATATGATACCCCACTCGACCTAGTAGCGACAATTTGAAATTTGGCCCCCCCTATTTTGGCCCCCTTTACATTAATAATCATACTTTTTTCAAAAAAATTTCATGTGCAATTAAGTTGGGCAACTATATTCTAAAACTATTCCAAATTTCAGCTCGATAGCGTAAGTGGTTGCTGAGATATAGAGGTGTGACAGACAGACGGACAGACAGACAGACAGACAGAGCGGCACCATAAGGGTTCCTTTTTTTTACCATTTTGGTATCGGAACCCTAAAAACACATTCACCATGATGACCTCAGAAGCAACAGTTAGATTAAACGTATAAATTACCTACATAATTTTATATCAGATTAGGCGACAATTCTGATAGCTGATCTTTTTCATATCTCTTATAGAAAATGAATCCATGTTCACAAGAAGTGATACAAAACCCCTTGTGCTAGAGAAAGAAGCTTCAAAGACACTGTCGTTTATTGATATATCCGGCTTACGAGATCCAGATTGTGTTCCTGTCCAATACAGTTGTCAAAGGCCTTCTGGTTAGTTATCATAATGTTTATATATTTTGTAAACATCCAACGTCATAACAGATCAAATACTTCCAGAAAGGCAATTTTGCTCCTGCAGAATGGTGGCATGACATACAAAAAAATACGCTGCATTTTCTTTGTTCCCCTATCGCCGTGGACGCAGTTTTAATTAAAACTCAATGCACTGACATCTATACGAGGAAAAACTTGTAGTACCAAGTACAACTTTGTCAATTGCAAATTCAAAGTTTTAAGTATAATTTAAAGTTTTTACCTAACATCTAAAAGAGCGCCAAAGACCGAGCAAACAAGGAATGACCCTCCCGGCGCGTAATGTCACGTTCGCAAAATATCACACTAGGGTTTACATGGAAAAACTACACGTTCGCAAAATGTCACGTTCGCACAACGTCACACCTAATCGTGACATTCTGCGAACGTGACATTGTGCCTAAGGAGATTTCTACTATACAAAAGGAAGTTTACAATATAGAAAACATGGAAATACTTGTAAAAGGTGTCCCAGAACTAACGCAAGATTTGAATTTGTCGCCATTTGTGCAGTAAAGTGCTGGCAACCGTAAAAAAAAGTAATTCGACAGCTGACAGTTTAGGGTTAGTAAAAATCAAGAAACAATAAATTCCAAATTCCTTGGTAAAATGGAGCGTTACACGATAGAACAACGTGTCTTCATTATTGAACACTAAAAAAGTCCAAAAACGTGACATTTTGCGATCGTGACATTCTGCGAACGTGACATTTTGCGAACATGTCATTTTGCGAATGTGACATTTTGAGAAAGTGACATTTTGCGAACGTGACATTATGCGCCGGGAAGGGAATGACTTCTTCCTCGTGTTTTTAAATTGTTTTGTATGAATCAGCGACTATTCGACTAAGGTTCATACGTACGCCGTTTTGACTATAAAGGGTGTAAGGGACAGTGTACCGAAAACTGAAAGGGCGTGCTCAGTCAACGAAACTGAACAACTTTCTCAAAGAAACATATGTTGGGAAATGAAAAAAAAAATTTACCTCTCCATACAAACTGATCGACCAGAGTGGGCAATTTGTATGGAGTGGTCAAATTTTTTTTTCATTTCCCATATGTTTCTTTGGAAAAGGTGTTCAGTTTCGTTGACTGAGCACGCCCTTTCAGTTTTCGGTACACCGTCCCTTACACCCTGTATTGTATCTACAAAGAGTGAAATTATTGTTCAATATCTGCTTACTATTCAAAAGAATAAATGCGTGACGGTCTCAGATAAGAAGCGACAGTTCGAAACCAAAATTTACACAAATTTTCAACCAGTTGATGCTATAATTTAGATAGCTGAACTTATTGATATTTTTTATAGAAACGAAACCTACATTCACAAGAAGTGGTGCAACATCCCCTGTGCTAGAGACGAAAGCTTCAAAGGCTTTGTCAGTTATTGATTTGATATCCCGCTTACGAAATCAGAAAAGTGTTTCTGTGCAATATAGTTGTCAAGAGCCTTGTGGTTAGTTATTTTGATGTGTATAAATTTGTTGGCATTTTCGCCTGCTACTTCTAAGTAGTTGACTTAATATTTTGTTAATGATGTAAATTATAATAAAATATATGAATGTAAAGGAACCCGTCGGTGTACATCAGCTAGCATGGTAACTGATGCAAAAATTCTTGCGTCAGTTGGAGAAATGACCAGTGAGATGGTAGCACATGTGACATCACAACCGATCCCAGCAGCAAAGAGTAATAAGGTCGCTACCAAACAGTGCAGCAAATGTGGTATGAGGGCTCTCAGTAAGTATCTTAAAATTAATCTATTTTGTTTTTGTTTGTGTTATAATTTATAAGATCACGCCAATTTGTAAGATTACACCAAAAAGGTAAATATGAAATTTAAATTTACGCAATTTTTCCTCACAGGTTCTCAAAGATCAAACAAGATTGGTCGCAGCCAGCTGATGTCAGTATTCACGCTGTGCAGTTCGAATAAAGAAGTCGCTACGCAATTTTCTGATTTCTGTGAAGCTACTCCATATTCCAAAAGTAATTTTTTCTACTATACTTCATATAGTCTAGGACATGAAGCGGATCGTTGTATGAAGACCCATGCATTAAATCCTCAGTCGATGAAACTTTGCTGGGGTATTACACTATATGAGACAAACCTTCTATGAAAAATTCCAAAAAAATCGGTACTTTTAATTTTTCTTAACAAAAATGTCAAAAAATGTACGAAATATTTGTTTTCATGAATTTTTTTGGATGTTTTGAATTTACATTAAATTCATGATACCTTATCATCCTGTCAAATAAAATCTGCCTGAGAGAATTATGTTGGGGTCAACTGCTTCATTTCCTACACTAATGGGTCTACTGCAGCAAAATTATTTTGTGTCGATCGTTATTAAGCGTGTATGATCCATTTTTAGGGTTCCGTACCTCAAAAGAAAAAAACGGAACCCTTATAGGATCACTTTGTTGTCCGTCTGTCTGTCTGTCTGTCTGTCTGTCTGACTGTCAAGACCCTTTATCTCACGAACGGGTAAAGGTATCAGGTTGAAATTAATACCATAAATTAGGATCCATGAACCACACAAGGTCTGAAAATATCAATTTTTTACAACGACGCAATCAAAAGATATGGCATTTTATGTAATCATCTCCATACATTTATTCAAAAATACAAAACCTACAGGGTACTTCCCGTTGACCTAAAATTATGAAATTTGGCAAGAAGCTAGGTCTCACTGTACAAATAATGGGAAAAGTCTGAAAACATTAAATATTACAACTTTTCTCACATCTAAAGGTAACCAATTATGGTGAGCTCCCGTTTCAAGAACATTCATATAAGAGAGGGGTCAAGTTGGATGGTCGCTGAGGCGATTTTTGTTTTAGTTCTATTTAAAAACGGGAACACTTACAAACTTGAAAATTGCTATGTTTATAGTGCATAAGCTATAAAATAACAACAAATAATAAAATTTGGTCAAGCGCGTGTCGGACTCAAAAAATCTAGCACATTAACTTACTGAAATTTCAACTAATACAATTATGTTTATGTGGTGGTACGGAACCCTCAGTGCGCGAGTCCGACTCGCACTTGGCCGGTTTTTTTTACGACTATTACCGGGAACTAAGTTGAAGCTGAGTTGTAGTTGCTCTAACTTGCCGATCACGTAAGTGAAGCAATGTTAGCCGTGGTTAAAGTCACAGCTGGCTTATCAGAATGAGAGAGAGGCAGAGCGGTCCCGGAGGTCAGATGGCAGCCACTAGTGAAAAATCTAGACATACATACCTAAGAGCACGCGTCATTACCGTTGGGGTAGGCAGAGACAACGTCACTCCACCTGCTACGGTCTTGGCATATTTCCCTCGCTTACTCTACTTTCATCCACCCTTTCATACACGCTCGTCACTTTTAACCTGGCCTTATTTAGAACATCTCGAATGTGATCATGTTACTTTAGCCGGGTCTTCCTCTTCCAACGTTTCCATTATCTTCTGCCTATTGGATGTATTTCGTAAATCTTCGTTCATTCATTCTCCCTACACTGAAAAAAAATTGCTGATTCAATCAAGATTTTGATAGTTTCAAACAAGCATCTTGACTCCATTTGAGCTTGCTAAGACCTTATGGTATCGTATCAATTTGATTATTGAATTAAAGATCACAAATTTAAATTGACTAAGACGCTTTATAGAATCTTTCAATATATTTTTCGATTTAATCACAAAATGCCAAACTAGGAAAATTGATCTTGGTAGGCTCTCCGTTTTTTAAGTGTATATGATCAAACTATCTCAGTATTCCTTGCTCAATTTTAGTCGCTACATCTTCTTTACGCCACAACGTTCTCTTAGCCCACTATTTCTAATCGTGTCTTCGTCAAATCCCTTAGGCTAATCCAACCTGGGGGGGGGGGGGGGGGGGGGGACAGCCATCTCTGCAGAAAAGGAATAAGACTATAGAGCAACGAGTGGCTGTGGTTAGCGGAACTGGAGCGTACAACTTTTTGTATCTGAATTAAAAATTTAAAAACACAATCATTTGGTTGCGCACATGTTAGTTTTTTAAATAACATACCAAAAAGCAGGTCATGTACGAGGAGGGATGAGTTAAAATTTTGTAAGCACTAACTTTTTGATCCGTACTGTATTACTAAATAAAAACTAGCCTTATTCTACTTTATGAGATAGAGTGACGTGAAATATAGAGGAGGAATTTATTTTTGTTTGCTAAAATAAAGTATTTTTCGTTTCAGAACCAGAAGCTGGACCTGGAAGTGGAAAGGAACTAATTTCTAAGGAAACTTTCCCGGTTTCACCAATTCCTTGCAACAAATTTAGTGGTAACTTACTTTCGTCGTTCTTTAGAATTAAGATACCCAGATATATAGGATGACTTTTAATTGGTTCTTAATAGCAAAAGATATGCATGTACTCATGGTACTGAACAACTTTTCCAAAGGAACATAGGTCGAAATACGAAAAACCAAATTTGACCTCCCACACAAAATGCGCTATCAGCTGATGCAGTTTCTATGAGAGGTCAAAACTTGATTTTCGTATTTCTACCTATGTTCCCTGGGGAAAGTTGTTTAGTATCATGAGTACATTCATACCTTTTTCTATCAAGAACTAATTAAAAGTCACCCAATATTAAGGGGCTACCCACCGTCCACTAGCACCCCATCAGTTAAAAAAATATTGCGCATTGATGCATTCTAAATAAACTAGGGTACCTTAATTTCAATTTGTCTTTCCGAATTTTCGATAAATTTTGTATAATTATTTATTTTATTTATTTAATTATTTATTGTACACATGAAAATAACACACAAAACAAAGATTAAGAAACCGGTCAAGTGCGAGTCGGACTCGCGCGCCGAGGGTTCCGATATACCTATAGTATTTTTGGAAGCAATAAAGTCCATTTTCAGGACCGCAAAACTAAATTTGTTTGTAAAGGTTTTTTGCAGATTTCTGAAAAACGGTGCAACTTAGAAAGATCGTTTTATTTTTGCTGTAAAGTTTACATAAACCTCTGTCAACTGTAATTAATTCAGATTTTCCCTTACTCAAACTTCGGAGATAAGAAGGGGGGGAATGGTATTTTTTTTGACATTTTTCATCATAACTTGAAAACTAAGAAACTTAAAAAAATACAAAAATATATTTTAAAATTTACAAGTAAAGCCCTTTCATATGATACCCCACTCGACCTAGTAGCGACAATTTGAAATTTGGCCCCCCCTATTTTGGCCCCCTTTACATTAATAATCATACTTTTTTCAAAAAATTTTCATGTGCAATTAAGTTGGGCAACTATATTCTAAAACTATTCCAAATTTCAGCT
This sequence comes from Athrips mouffetella, assembly GCA_947532105.1. NCBI lineage: Eukaryota > Metazoa > Arthropoda > Insecta > Lepidoptera > Gelechiidae > Athrips > Athrips mouffetella. The sequence goes on from OX383963.1 coordinate 19,148,863, forward strand.
CGATAGCGTAAGTGGTTGCTGAGATATAGAGGTGTGACAGACAGACGGACAGACAGACAGACAGACAGACAGAGCGGCACCATAAGGGTTCCTTTTTTTTACCATTTTGGTATCGGAACCCTAAAAAACGACACAACAGGGACTGCTTATTTCAACTAGAAAATTTCTTCCAGCAGTCCTAGGCAAATAAAATAGCACTGGAAGAGGCAGATAAAGGTGCACAATATACATACCTAACCTACTTAGATAAAATAATAATTAATACAATACATAATAGTAAGGGTGATGAAGGCCAAATTTCTAAATGATTTGCTCATGTCTGTCTCTTTGACTGATGATAAGGAGCATCCTCTAGAAGATACAAAAAATATTAGCGGACATCCACACCCCTGCGTTTTTGAGGAATTAAGTTTTAACTATTTTGAAGTTTGACAATGAAAGTTACACTTGGCAGACTGTGACTATCTGATTAGATACAATGTATAAAACCCAAGAAAAATGGTCTGCCACCATAATAGCCCTGCGTCGTTAAGTTAAAGCTCTTCAAAATGTAAAAATTCACTACTTCGTCCCGTGATAATGCAGAGCCCTGCATGTCTGCCTCTTCGATTTTCTACATCTTCAGAAGTATTTTAAACAGGAGCTACAAAAGCAGACAAAAAAATCATTATTTAGTATCTTATTTTCATTTTTTTTGCTTTAACTCAAAAACGCAGCGACGCACAGAAAAACTTGTAAGGACCAAATCGATTCGTATTGAGCTGATCTATCATCCCTATTAATATGAATCATGAGCAAATCATATACCCAAATTGCAGCCAGCACCCTAACTATAAGGACTATAAATAAATATAATAAATACATATGTATATATAGATACATATGTATATATAGATACATATAATAAATACATACAATAATAAAATAAATAATAATATATCCACAAATAAATATATGGATCACTCAGTCAGAGAAAGATAATGTTCTTTCACTCGTTTTTTAAAGACAGTGATAGATGGACTATCACGAACAGTGTGCGGGAGTTCCACAGTCAGGCCGCATGAACAGTGAATAGTTAGGGTGCTGGTAGCAATTTGGGTATATAATTTGCTCATGATTCATATTAATAGGGATGATAGATCAGCTCAATACGAATCGATTTGGTCCTTACAAGTTTTTCTGTGCGTCGCTGCGTTTTTGAGTTAAAGTAAAAAAAATGAAAATAAGATACTAAATAATGTTGTTTTTGTCTGCCTTTGTGGCTCCTGTTTAAAATACTTCTGAAGATGTGGAAAATCGAAGAGGAAGACATGCAGGGCTCTGCATTATCACGGGACGAAGTAGTGAATTTTTGCATTTTGAAGCGCTGTAACTTTACGACGCAGGGCTATTATGGTGGCAGACTATTTTTCTGGGGTTTTATACATTGTATTTAATCAGATAGTCATAGTCTGCCAGGTATACTTTTCATTGTCAAATTTCAAAAAAGTTAAAACTTAATTCCTCAAAAACGCAGGGGTGTGGATGTCCGCCAATATTTTTTGTATCCTCCCAGCGGTCGTCACACTTTTCTGGCTAAGGGCCACACAGGACAATGTGGGTATCAGCACCGGGCCGCAGAGTAAGGGCGTTTGCCCACTTATACGTATTCGGTTTATTTCGTTATTAATTTCGCATTTAAGGAAATCTAAAAAAGTACTCACACATATTTTTCATTAGAATATTTATTGGAATAAGAATTTTTTTATAAATTTTTTTTTATACATATTCCACAAAAAAAGGAAAGATTTATAATTTAAGAATTATGATGTTGAACTTTTTTAATTATTGCTTGTATATCGGCATCTTTGGGACTACATGCAATCCTCATTGTGTCTTCTAAATGAGTGGAAAGACGATTGCGGTATTTGTTTTTCAAGAAACTCATTTTCGAAAATGAAGCCTCACAGAGATAAGTCGAAGAAAATATAGTTAAAACAAATTGTGCGCAGTCTTGTAAACATTTATAGTTGGTAGGTACATTTTTCCAAAATTCAATGTACTCCTACTTTTCACGGTGTGCTGTGTGTCGTGCTTTAGTTCAATTATTTCATTCAATAACTGTGTTTTAGAAAATCCAAACTGGCAAAATAATTTCATATCTTCGTTTTGAACGTGCCATGGGTTTTCCACAAGTATAAAACAGATATTCTTTCAAATAGGTTGTCATATCTTGATAGATAATACTGTCGGGAATAGAAACTTCGGATTGCAGAGCAGCAACAGTTGGAAAATTTTAAAAATCTCGTGCTTCGAGCTCATTTATGTATAATTGCAGTTTAGCTTCAAATGCGAACACTTTATTTGTCATTTGTCCAATTATCTTGTTAGGTCCTTGGCGGCGACAGTTAGATTCAGAAAGCGTAAGCTTTTTTACTTCTGCCATTAGTTGCTTACTATTTGAAAAATTTTGAAACAACGTTTGAGAAGCAGCTATCATAAACTCTTTTATCAATTCAGCATCAGTAAAAGGTTTCATGCGTTTTTCAAGAATGTTACATACTTGGTACGATGCTTTTGTAATAGCCTCATTTTGTCCGACTGCTACCGTCATCATATTTTTTTGACGATGAATTGACGATTTCAAATGAGTTATTTTATTCTTTCTTTCAATCGATTCTAAAGTATAGGCTTCTGTAAATGAACTATGCTTACTGGTGTGTAGTGGCGAAATAAATTGTATCGCTTAATTCCGACGACAGTTTCCTAGTTGACTACTGAAATAATTTGCTTTGTCGCGGGCCGCACCAATACCGGCCACGGGCCGCAAGCGGCCCGCGGGCCGCAGTTTGACGACCACGGAATCTAGAGGATGCTCCTTATCATCAGTCAAAGAGGCAGACATGAGCAAATCATATAGAAATTTGTCCTTCATCACCCTTACTAGAAGGAATAGGAATAGAAATCAGAATGGTGGGAGGGGACAGATAGGTTTGTTCTGACATTGGAGCGACAGAGAAACGTTCACGGAGGTAGGAAGGGGAATTAGGATTGTACAGGACGTTTTGAAGAAGGGAAAGGATATGAGTATTCCTGCGGAAAGGGATTGGTCGTACTTGCGCAATCCGAATATAAATCGGATGCACAAGTTTTGGAGACGCTCAAGTTTATTTAAAAGCTCCTCTGTGGCGTCCAGATAACAGGAATCGGCGTAATCGAGGATAGGGAAAATAATAGACTGAGCAAGGGAAATCTTGGTTTTCAAAGGTAAGAAACTTTGGAGGCGTTAAAGGTTTTTTTACTGATGAGGGCGCCAGTGGTTGGCAGGTAGTCTCTTCAAATCATTACGTAAACAACGTAGCGTTCTAAAGTTAGAAGTTTCAAAAATTTCCAGGAAATGAGTATTTTTCCTTTTTTTAAGGTGCATATCTCCATAACTATCAGTTCTAGAAACAAAATCTAAATCGTAAATTTTAGATATTGGGTGATATTGTGCCTTTTGCATTTTAAACACTTACTAACCATCCTAGACAATATATCAAAAATTTGGAGTCGTTGCACCGTTTGTAAGGTAGCCCCCCCTCTATTCAGTAGATTATTAACCAACGTAAAGAAAATGTGAGTAGTTAGCGTTTGCACATCTTATAGTCTAGGGTATAGTGACCAACGGGCACAACTCGGGGAACCTGTTTCTTTATGAGCGAGCGCAACAACACACACATTTTACCATTACCATATCGGTACTAACCCGAACTTGTTACCTGGCTCTTTTTATTTTCACTCTCACCCTAGAAAAACGTAAAGAGGATTAGAGGAGAAGCTTCTGTCTGAGTAAAGTTAAATGGTCAACACATATTAGGTATTATGCAGGGTGGATTTTTAACGCCACCTGGGGGAAAGTATTCTAAATACTGAAGATATAATATTTTACTATTCCTTTATTTTTAAAAAGAAACATAGCTGCATTGTAAGATTTCCGAAAATTTTCTTGCCACACCCTGGGATCGAACCAGCTAAAGTCTAAAAAAAAAATAGACTGTGGCATCGATAGATGGGTCAAAAATAAGGATCAAATATTTCTAACAAACTATTAAATTAAATGAAAGAAAAGCCATAAAATCTTAACTTATTTTAACTATACGAAAAGAAGGATATGCAAATGATGAAAATTGGTGTGCTCTTTCCTGGCCACGCCACGAAAGTGATTTGAGTGAGATTTAGCAAAACAAATGTCCGTTAATTTTCGATTATTGTCTTAGTACAAAAAAAAATGTCCTCTAAAGGTTTAAGAGAAATTGAAAGGAGTTTGTGGCGCGGCTGGGAAGTATGCTTTTTGGCCCCGCCACCTCGCAAACTGCAATAAAAGGGATAAAATGTATACTAATTTACTTTCAAACAAATGTCCGGTTATTGTCCGTTCTATTAACATGAAAAAAACCGCCAAATTCAATGTAACATTGAATTTTTAATACTTAAACATTTGGGTTGATTAACGCCAGCGATGATGCGCCTGTAATATTAGGAAAATGACTGCTCAGCATTAAAGGTCAGGCGCTTAGGTCAGGAGGCCAAATGCAATAACTTTTGTTAAGGGCTTTCTCCCAGCCAACTAGCTCCCCATCAGTTAAAAAAATATTACTCGCTAAATATAAAACAATAATTATTGAAAATCTGTCTTACCAGATTGAAGTAAAGGTTTCCTAGTTTATACAGGGTGTTCATTTAATTGCGTGCCATAGCTTAGGGGGTGTTTCAGTAACGATAAAGGAATACAAAAAAAATATAAAAAAAATCCTACTTAATTATTTTTTATCATCAATGATATTTTTTTTACAATTTATTAGCCCGTTAAAGTATAAAGGGAAAATTGGAGTCAGACACAAAAAAAGAAAGATTTACTTGATACTCGCGCACTGGCTCGGTGATAGCGCGGTGGCCCTTCACGTTAGTTAAGTTTCAATGGAGTTAATTTTTTTTTTAAGAAGGATTTTTTTTTCATATTTTTTTTGTGTTCCTTTATCGTTACTGAAACACCCCCTAAGCTATGGCACGCAATTAAATTAACACCCTGTATAGAACCTATCAATTCTGAAAAATATAGTTCATTGTAGTAACAGATACAAAAACTGCTAAAAGTGGCCGTTTTTCGCACTTTTTGTATGTGTACTCGTATCTACAGTGAACTATATTTTTCATGCGCCTAAACTTTAGTGCTGAGCAGTCATTTTTCGTGTGATCTTAATATTGCAGGCGCATCATCGCAGGCGTTAATCAACGCAAAGGTTTCAGTTTTAAAAATTCAATGTTACATCATGAAATTGGCAGTTTTTATCATGTTTATAGAACGGACAATAACCGGACATTTGTTTAAGAATAATTGAGTATACATATTATCCCTTTTATGGCAGTTTGCGAGGTGGCGCGGCCAAAAAGCATACCTTCCAGCCGCGCCACAAACTCCTTTCAATTTCTCTTAAACCTTTAAAGGACATTTTTTTTTGTACTAAGGACAATAATCGACAATTAACGGACATTTGTTTTGATGAACCTCATTCAAATCACTTTCGTGGCGTGGCCAGGAAAGAGCACACGAAAATTGTATCAAAATCTTTGAATGCAGTTTTGTTTCTTTTAAAAAAGAAAGGAATGTATGCTATGAGTATTTAGAGTACTTTCCCTCCAGAAGGCATTAAAAAATTCCAACTTGTGTTTAAATTTGATTCATTCTTGTAAATATTTTTAGGTAAGACAATAATGTGTGGCCAGGCACAATTTGATTGCAAGTTCTCAGACGAGGTTTCAAACTCTATCATAAGTGAGTTCCCACAGATCTCTACATGTTCAGGTAAACAGCCACAATTTCGAATTATACCTATGAATAACTGCGAATCTCTGGTTAATATTACAAGAAAATTTAACAAATGTTCTAAGTAAGTGCAGCCGTAAAACAAGGATTTTTTGGCTACTACGATTACCAAAGCAACTGCTTCCTAGCCGCAACGGCATGTAAATTGTATACACCTATCACAGCACAGCTAAAAGAACCATAGACAGTTTATCTGATACGAGTATCTTTGCTTTTCCAGCCTAGGTTAATGGTTGGTACAGGAGGCAAGAAAATGTCTTCCTTGGTTTTTCACGTGATATTCAGGGCGAAAACGAGATGTGTCAGTAGATAGAAGATAATGAAGGATCAAGAAAAACCATGTAAGAACTTCTAGACCGGAGCCCGATGTTTAGGAGGCCTTTTCCAGATTTTCAGGCTAGTCTGTTAAGCCCCATAAGTTAGCCTTACATAGCCTTTTTTAGTATCACCATTAGTTCCTCTTAAGGGTTAGTTTTGGCCCCTAGCCAAATTTCTGTGTTACTAAGAACACGAATCTGAACAACTTTCCCAAAGGAACATAGGTCAAAAAAAAAAGAAAAAATTTAGGTCCCACTATTGCCGGATCAAGATTTGTATAAGAAAAACAATTTCTTTTTCGATTTTCAACCTATGTTCCTTTGGGAAAGTTGTTAAGATCGTGTTCTGAGTAACATACTAAAATTTGTCCAGGGGTCCAAAAATAGTCCTGTAAATGGGCAATCTTTTGTTCAGATTCAGATTCAGATAATTTTATTCAATGTAGATTCTTTACAGAATACTTATTGAATGTCATGCAGAATACAATGCAAATAGAGCGAGTCTACGCCGTTTCGGATCGTGCTATGCCAGCGTAAAAGAAACGGCAAGAAACCACTGCAGCACGGCCTACTTTAAGAGTCGGCTTTTTAAAATGTGTTTCTTGTGTTTCGCTGGAATATCAGAGCACCATACCTCTTTGTCATTCATATAGTCATCCAATCTATAGTAAGCTTTTTTACATAACGTTTGCTTTACACATTCTTTAAACTTTCTCTCAGGTAATTGCACTATATTGTCAGGTATTTTGTTGTAGTATCGTATACACAGACCAACGAAAGATGTATTGACTTTAGTTAATCTAGTATATGGTTGATCAATTTTATGCTTATTTCTAGTATTAAAATTATGCCTGTCACAAATTTTTGGTAATTGATGAATGTTCTTTCTAGCATACATTATATTTTCATAGATATACTGGCATGGCACTGTCATAATGTTGATTTCCTTGAACAGTTCTCTCAGGGAATCACGAGTCTTCAGGCAATAAATTGCTCTTATAGCCCTTTTTTGTAAAACGAATATTGAATGTATATCAGCTGCTCGGCCCCAAAGCAGTATGCCATAAGACATAATGCTATGGAAGTAGCTAAAGTAAACCAGCCTTGCAGTAGCTACATCAGTAAGTTGTCTGATTTTTCTAACAGCATATGCAGCCGAGCTCAATCGACCAGAAAGAGCCGTTATATGAGGGCCCCATTGAAGTTTAGAGTCTAGTGTTAACCCTAAGAAAACTGTACTATTTACAAAATCTAATGGCTCATTATTCAATACTATGTTATGTGAAGTAGACCTTACATTTGGTTGGTGTTTCAACCTGAATATCACCATTATATCCAAACAGACAAGCATGAAAACTGACATAGACAATTTCTTTGTGATGTCATGATGATATTCACGGCGAACAAAAGTGATAGTCGGTGATAAGAGTATAGCTTATGGTGATACTAAAAACCATTTCAGACAAGAATCTCGGGGGCTCAAGCTAAACCAGACCAGCTTAAAAATCTGAGAAAAACCTCCTGAACACCGGGCTCTGGTCTGAAACATCTCACATGGTTTTTTGTGATCCTCTAATCATCCCCTATCTTCAAATAGGTACATCTCGTTTACGCCATGATTATCGCGTGAAAAAAACAATTTAACGATTGTACGATTATGTTATAACCTTCAGAATAACATAGGGCCTATGATGATGATGTTTACTTTTATTCCATAGGCTGCCGGAGCAGTAGTAATGGAGCACACAGAATGAAGTTTAACAAAGCCTTATCAAACGAGATAACGAGTCAGAAACAATACTCTTATCTACGTGCTACAAGCTTTGACAGTATGTTGACATTGTTAATTTACTCGTAGTATTATAATAAAATTATATAATTTTCCCAAGGAGGTTTTAATCCACGCTACGCTCTAGGAAGGAGAGATGAATGGCCAAAAAAAGCGTGACGACGAGTATATCCAATAGTCGCGGTGGCATCTCTTTCACACAGTAGGGTGACCTTACTATTTCACGCTTGGGGATGTAATGTTATTAAAGCCCTCTGGAACAGCAGCTTCATTTTAAATATTTTATTTGGCAATCCTTTAGTTTCTACCTGATAAGTTGTGCTTCCCTCGGCAACAAAGTGTTTCGTGTCATAAAATCCTCGCAACGCTGAGGATTCTTCTTTCACAAAAAAAGATCTAAGCTCACTGACATTAGTAGGTTGCGGCAGATTCAAAATCGCTTTTATTTTATCCTGACTGGTTTGTAGGCCCTCTTTACTTATAATAAAACCCAGATATGATACTGAATCGGCTAAAAATACACATTTTTCTCTGTTTAGTTTCAAACCGTTACTACTAAGCCGTTCAAAAACCGTAGCAAGAGTTTTCAAATGTGTTGTTCTGTCTTTCGCTGTAATAATAAGGTCATCACAGAAAATACCTACTCCTGGTATGTTTCGCAGCACGTTCGTAATTGTTCGCTGAAAAATAGCCGGACTAGATGATAATCCAAATACCAGACGATTATACCGAAACAGTACGCGGTGCGTGTTTATTACCGTATACTGTTTTGAATTATCATCCAGTTCCAACTGATTATAAGCAGCAGATAAATCGATTTTTGTGAACTGTTCGCCACCGCTCAGCTCAGTAAACAAGTCATCAAATCGCGGCATGGGGTACTTATCCACTAACAAAGACGGGTTTAGAGTTACCTTGAAATCGGCACAAACCCGCAATTTCCCATTAGGTTTTGTTACAGGTACCAACGGCGTGGCCCATTCAGAAAATTCGACTGGTTCGATTATACCGCTCTTTAACATTTCGTCCAGCTCGGCATCCACTCGACTCCGCAAAGCATAGGGCAAAGGTCGCGCGCGGCAGTATATCGGCACAGTGCCCTCGCGCACGTGCAGCGTGGCTCGCCCGCCAGTGTACAGTCCCAAGCTACCGTCGAATAAATTACAATACCTGTCAACAAGTGCGAGAACATCTTTGTCAATAATACTATTACACAAAACGTTACAGTTTTCCGTATTTTTACTACTCTGACAGTTAGGTATTTTAATATTTAACTCTGATAACCACTGACGTCCTAGTAGGGACGTGGCTCCGCCCTCAATTACATACAAATCTAGTACTTTCCTTGTCGTACCGTAGGACACTTGAGGGCTTATTTTTCCCATTGGGCAAACCTTACTACCATCATAGAACTTTAGAGTTACACAGTTTTTTTGTAACGGAATACTACTAAATAACTTAGTATAAGTCTCTTTGCTAACACAAGAACACGCACTGCCAGTGTCCACTTCCATTAATAGTTCTACATTATTGATAATGATAGGTAAGCTCACCGGAGGGTAATTCTTTAGAGACATTTGATAAATAGCCTCTTCTTCTGATGACTCATCCCGTTCTACAGACTCCTGACTCTCAGCCCGATCCGAACCCGTCACGAAATGGGTGGCCTGTCCACTGCGTCGCTTCCCGTTCCTGGCACCTTTATTTCGATATTTACCAGTGCCACCATTCGGCTTAATTGACAATGGTTTCTCGCTCCTTGAGCGGGTTGACGGACACACACGAAGTAAATGACCCACAACATGGCAGCCGCTGCAAATGTAGTTTTTAAACCTGCACTGCTGCAAACTGTGCCTCCAACTGCCGCATGCACTGCAACGAGTTCCGAAAGCGCCGCCGCTATCACTGCCCCGAGACATGGAGTGGCACGCCTCTTGCGCCGACCCAGAATATTCAACTGCCGCAGAATCTTTCTCCGCAGCCTCCATTGTCGTGGCAAGCGTCACGGCCTTTCATATTTCATATTTCATTTATTCACCATTTACAGATTGTATACTTAAAACTAGTTTACAATCCACCTCTATGAGGCACACATGGCATTTATAACATTATTAAATTAAGTTGAGTAGGTCAAGTCTACTTCCGCAAATAACCTTTGTCGAATGATGTCGCAGCTCAGTCCACACACAAATTGGTCTCGCATGTTATCATCTAACGCCTCCTTAAAAGCACAGTTACGCGACAGACGTTTTAATTCTGCCACAAATTGCGCCACATTTTCTCCGGACTGCTGCCGACGCTGACGAAATTTGTACCTTTCTGCCATAACAGACGGCTGCGGCTGCAAGTGGTTTTTTACTAGCGTTACCACTTCTTCGAAGCTCAACTTTGAAACCTCTTTTGGGCTTGATAAATTTTCAATTAACTCGTACGTTTCATCACCCACAAGCGACACCAAGGTAGGTAATTGCAACTCCGGCTTAATGTCGTTGGCCGTAAAGTACATTTTCACTCGATCACAGTAGCTCACCCAGTTCCCGTTGACGAGATCAAACTCTTTAATCCTGCCTACAGACATTTTGTTATCACTTGTTTTTACTGTAAACACGCGTTCTAACACTCGTAATTAACTCTCGTCGCCATTAACGTATATTTGAGCTAGTCTAGACTGGAACTAGGGCTTAGAAATGAAACAGCTAGTTACGCGTATGATATCTATTGCGAGACTGTCAGTTGCCGATGACAAAGTAAACAGGTTTATTTTCCTACCTACATATCAAGAACCACTCGCTTGTCTCGTGGCTCCATTATAGAGTCATAGAGGTAAATCAAGTCAAGTCCGTTTGGTGCCGGCAAAGTATAGTACCAAGTACCAACCCATCTCCACCCGTGGGTATCGTAATGTACGTACAGTGTACGTTTCATGGGATGTCATGTACAACATGAGAATATTATTCAAGCACGGTATGTGCATGTCATGAATATTATTCAAGCATGTCATGAGTACCTTGCGCTCAATTCTTGAATAACACCGGATGATAAATAATTATAACCCGAAAAATTCAAAATTAAAATATTTTCAATACAAAAGTGCAGAATGATACGAGTATTCGTTAAATATAAAGTAGTGATTGATTGTTACTTTTCATGTATTATGGTTTACATTTTTAACAGATTATCAGGTTACATTTGATATTTTTTTATGTTAAAAGTGAGCAAACGAGCAGGTGGGCCACCTGATGGTAAGTGGTCACCACCACCGCCCATAGCACTCACTGTCTTATTTGATGTCTCAAAAATTATATTTTATCACTCGGTAATATTCAACAATTGGGTCAAAGTTTTTTCAGCAGCAGCATTCTTTTTGTTTGTTTCCAAAATAAACCTTTTTTCATTTCTTACTTCTTGCTTTCCAGAAAAGCCCAGGGAATTCTTGAAAATCACCGGGTGATAAAATATCACTTTTGAGACTTCACATTCTAAAAATTCACATTCGCGCTGATAAACTGTTGAAAGGTAAATCAGAATACATGAAAATGAACAATCAAGGACTGTTTTATATTTTTTGAGTGATATTTTATCACCCGGTGATATTCAAGAATTGTTACCCAGGTACGTTGCATGCCTCATCATCAAGAAGCAAAGTAAAAATAAAATTTGACGTGTATTTTATGATTTATTGTTTATTGATAAACAAAATTCTTTATAGGTGCGACATGTTACAAAATAATCGAACAAATATAAGATTTTATTTCTTATTTCATCGATTCAGTTCTGACTTTACATTTTTTTCACTCACATGGAATAACAATAATTTAAAAATATGGACTGGCTGTTGAACTTTGCCTCATTTATACTTTCTAAATATTATGGCCCAAGTTAATGTCACTATCTTTTTACTGAAATAAACTATCAATACTCACAAACATTATAAGACTTAAAACCAATATGTTGTTCATTCTCACTACTTATTGAACAGCCCTCGTAACATCAGCTGTCTCTTTGTCCATCTATATTTGCGATCCGTCTGGCTGTCCGGGAACAACAGGTCGATACAGGTTTTTGTTGGTATTCTTCTAAAAACTCATCATCAACCAACTTCATTTGGGTCTAATTGCGAGCCACCTACTTTTTAACCGACTTCAAAAAGGCGGAGGTTCTCTATTCGATCGTATTTTTTTTATTATTATTTTTTTAAATGAATGAATCATTCTTACCTACCAAGTGACATCTGTCCACATCTGAAACATTTTAAAACAAATTCCAACCCAAGGGCATCACATAAAATCTCTCAATAATGCCCGGCACAAACTTTGATGCAGACCGTAAATGGCTCGAAATATCTATCGCGCAGGGCAGGCGTGTAAATTATTGGCTTCCCGCATGTCGTCAATAAGAACGCAGCAAATAACCGGCAGCATCAGATGTACTATTTTCCTATTATTGTACAACAGTACAGGTTCCGTTGTTTTGTTTGATTTTCTTTTAAAACTAATGCAAGCTGTTTTTCTCTTTCATGTTTAGATTCAGATATCTTCATCATAATGTTATTTCATCATATTCTTTGGGACAAGTTGTTTAGTTTTATGGGCAGATTCTGCAGATTTACATCCCACAATACTGATGTGGTTGTACCTTTTTAGTTTCCTTTGTGTTCAAATATCGTACATTACAGCCACCTTACTTCATATATAAAACAATTCGGCTTTTTCATAGAAAAATTAAAGGAATAATGCATACCCATAGAAGAATATTCCGCAAATAGCATAACTATCAATTTTGCAGCCACTTACTCTACAATATTTCACTGTTTTTGCAGAAAAAATACGCGATTTTAAACAACATTTAGCATGACATAAAAATGTGTCAAAGACGGGGATACCAGTAATGTATTAAAAACTATTGCCAAAAAGGTTGATGACGAATGAAGAAGTACATAACCTGCTTGACCTTAAACAACACAATTAGATCAAAAATATTTTATAGAGTTTCCGAGATAAATCACAGAACCAAAAGCACCCGAAAAATATATTTTTTTTTAAGATTTAGCTCTAAAAAGGTTTTCTATATGAAAACCAAGCATAATGTCAAAAGATTTTTTCCTACCAACCTGCAATTTCGTTTTGCTATGGCAACTGTGTGAGCGTGACACAACCGCGACTAATTAACCTCTCGCTCGGCACAATTTCTCTTCTTCGCAAATCACAGGAATTTATACCGTATTACAATATACGATTGACTAAATTTGTGTAGCAAGATTTTTGCATTAAACACTCCTTCCTAGAGCGTAGCGTGGATTAAAACCTCCTTGAATTTTCCTTTAAAAACCAGCCAAGTGTATTAAATGCGCGCGAGTCTGACACTCACTTGACCAACTTTTGTTTTGTTGTTATTCTATAGCTATTGCACTATTAACATAAAATTTTGACGCCTGTAAGTGTTCCCGTTTTTACGATAGAGCTTAAACAAAAATCGAGCATAAATCGCTTAAAAAGACACGTTTTTAGTAGGGAAGCTCGTCTTAATTTATATTTTTAACTAGCTGGTGCCCGCGACTTCGTCTGCGCAGGATAAATGGTAGCCTATGTGTTATTCTGATGTATAAGCTATATTATTGCAAAGTTTCATTAAAATCCAGTCAGTAGTTTTTACGTGAAAGAGTAACAAACATCCATCCATACTTACAAACTTTCGCGTTTATAGGAAGGATAGGAAGTAGGATAGTAGGATAATTTATTGTTATGATGGCAACAGAAATATATTTTTTTTTATCGTCAATGGGCTTACTCTTGACCTCGATCTAGTCTTGAAGACAGAGATGAGGTCGACGATGGAACGAGCTTGCCCAGAAGAAGCCTATTCACTCGCGACTTGAATAGATTCGGATTATATGAACTCGGGTACACAGACGCAGGCAGATAATTCCACTCTTTAGCTGTGCGCATTATAAAAGATGTTTCAAAGCGCTTTTTGCGAATGTCCGGAACATCAACCAAGTATGGGTGATATCATGCGGTGCGTCTGGACTCCCGATGGTAGAAGGAAGATGGTGGAATAAGCTCATGAAGCTCTTGAGCACACTCTCCGAAGTACTATCTGTAGAAGACCGACAGACATGCAATTTTGCGACGGTGGGCCAGACTGTGAAACTTGATTTTCACCAGCATCTCATCACCAATGAGCTTCTTGACTCTGCGATCTATCGAGTCAAGTGCGGCAAGTTGGTACCTATTTGGCTGAGCCATCCCAAAGGTGGCAGCAATTCTCCATGCAGGATCGGACTTGGGATTTATATAAAACTAGAAGTTGTCCAGGAGTGAAGTAACGCTTAACCTTATTGAGGATGCCCAGCTTTTTCGCCGCAGTTTGGGCTTTAGACTCAATGTTAGCGCCGAAGTTCAGGTTTGCAGACAACTTCATGCCAAGTAGCTCGAGACTGTCGGTAACTGGTACAGTTGTACCTCGAAAAGTAGGAGCCAGATTGAACGGACTCCTTTACATAATCTGTGAATATTTCAACTGTCTTCACAGATACAGCCTGCTGACAGACAGACAGACATTGGAAGTTCATCATGTATTATTGTAAAATGTGGTAAGGACTAGGAATTTGAAGCCCATCTATGGCCATAAAATTAATTTGACATTCGACTGTAATTTTTTTTTAATAACTTTAAATAAATAGATTTAAATTTATTTATTTTTACTTCATAATCCTTGCGTTTGGAACCTTTTGATGGGCTTTAAACCTATGAAAAACAAAACCAATTAAATTTGCCGGTAGGGACCACATATTCGGCCGAATATTCGATTTGGTAAATATTCGTATTTCTTATATAATTAAGAAATATATAAGAGATCGGTGTATACAAAAGATTGAATGAATAGGGTGGATAGTCAACATCTTACTCATCTTTTTGTCTTTTTAGGGTTCCGTAGCCAAATGGAAAAAACGAAACCCTTATGGATTCGTCATGTCTGTCTGTCTGTCCATCCGTATGTCACAGCCACTTTTTTCCGAAACTATTAAAACTATACTGTTGAAACTTGGTAAGTAGATGTATTCTGTGAACCACATTAAGATTTTCACACAAAAATTTAAAAAAAAAACAGTAAATTTTAGGGTTCCCCATACTTAAAATTGAAACTCAATTACTTTTTTCATCAAACCCATACGTGTGGGGATCTATGGATGGGTCTTCAAAAATTATATTGAGGTTTCTAATATCATTTTTTTTTCAAAACTGAATAGTTTGCGTGAGAGACACTTCCAAAGTGGTGAAATGTGTGTTTACCTTTCATTCAATCAACTCAAATAATAATATAAATTTTAGTTATATCACATAATAAAGTTTTTTAGCAATAATAATACCATAACTTTTACTTATATACGTACAGGTTTGTATGGAACCCTCCGTGCGAGAGTCCGACTCGCACTTGGGCGGTTTTTTCTTTTAATATTTAAATTGACCCAATTTCGAAATATACTCCTAAGAAAAAAAAATATCAGATCTACCTCCTCTTTTGTTGTTTGACAGTTAGAAACTAGATTCGAATAATTTTAACCATCTACAGGTACTAGGAGGGCTCTTTTTGATCCACAACTCGTATGCCTCTCTCGTCTGATGGGAAAGAAATCCAGATTTAGCAGTTCACTTGATAGAGACTCAAGCAGTCTGAATGCAGCCAATTGGGTTAAGCAGTGTGGTCTTCTAATTGACAATGATGCTTGTAAAGGTAAATAAAAGTAAACACCTAGATAAAATAAGTATTAGGGACATTTCACACAAGGTCATTTGACGTGCTACGGGTATCTGAGAAACTACGGGTATCTAAGTCATGATTCAAAATACGAAAATTAAGTACGTATTCAAAAAACAAACATACAATGTGAACGTTCATTGGATTCGCTCCTGCAGCCAAGTGATTCTACTCATGAAAACAAGCAACTATCCCGAAGAAAAATTGCTCTAGAAAAAAAATTGTTTTTGGCTTTCCTATTCCTTTAGTGAGTCGATCAAGTGACCACTTTAATATGGAATGGAGAGTAAAGTTTTTTATTTCTTGTAATTTTTTTTGTTTCTTTGGGGGCTTTGGGAGCGAAACAAATGAAAGTTCGCGGTGTATAATTCCAAAAGTGGTTGGTGACATGGACGAATAATTGTAGTGAGTCATCCTTCCTTCTGCTACGATCATATATCATCATATATAGATTTCTTACCCTATGAAATTGGCAAAAATTCCTATAATTCTGTATACAGGATGTAACAAAAGTAAGATGCTCTTTCTAAGGGGTGATTCTACATCACTAATAGATTGTAAAAAAATATATTTTTTTTTTTTGCGTGGTTATGAAATTTGACTTTTTTTCGAAATAAATTACAGTAATTTATTGAAATGAATAGGTATTTGCTAGTGACTGGATATTATGATTAAAACATCTTTGTCTGCATCACCAGCTGATCATAGAATTTACTACTAAGGCACTTCGCTTCTTCTTGAGCTAATCTTTTTTTAAAGAAATTATATTATTTTTTATTCAATTTACTAGTGATGTAGAATCACCCCTTAGCATGATCTTTCTAGTTTTTTTACGCCCTATATGCCTAGCTATTTTCATTGTTTGAATGCCGTTTATTTTCATCATTATGATATTTTTTATCTGAGGGCACATGACAAAAATTTCTGCGTTCTGGTCTTATCCAGAGGTTCTCAAACAGGGGCCTGAAAATGCAGCGAAATGATTCCAGTATAGGATGGTACGGCAGTGTTTGCTTCGCGCTTGACTTGGCGGGGGCACTGCCGTGCCCCCAGATTCGAACATTTTTTTAGAAAAACGTAAATAAAAGTTTGTATTTCCATACTATGTGTATGGCATTACAAATTTAAGTTTGCGGTTGATAGTTTTTCCTTGAGTATTGCGAGAAAGTAAGTGCAGTGCTGCTGTACCATTTATTTTATACATGCTCTTCGGCTTAGTATAACACTTTTGGCCTTTTGGTCTAGAAAAGTTTGCCTAGGCTCTTCCCTTCCAATATTTCCATTCACCCTCGCTATGTTATTTCCAGTCGTTCTCTTTACATGAACATGTCGCAGGCAAACCGTTTAATTCGCCTTTCACAAACGGCGAGCAAACTGTAAACGGTTGGTAAATTGTAAGACGGAGCCAGCAGATTGTAAATGGGTTTAGATCACTGGTACATTTTATGTTCGTTTACCATGGTAAATCCAAAATTAGGTTACCTTAAGACCACAACACACGACCCAAGCGAGCGTGTCGCAGCAGCGGCCAGAGAGTGCTACAAACGAATTACGCACCGTGTTGTGAAATGCCGCGGAATTATGTAAAATGACATGTTAAATTTTTTTTGCCAATTTGTAGCATACCAAGGCATAATGTAAAATGACGAATTATACAATTTGCCTGCGACAAACATACTATGTCACTAAAATGGTTGACTAAGTTCTTAACTTTTAGTAAGCGAGATGATGACAATGTGCACTATTACTCGTACAAATGGGACCAAAATTTTGTAATATTTGGTTTACAGTTGAGCAAAAACTTTTGTTGGAAAAATTTGGAAAAAACAACTCTTTTCAACGAACTTCTTCTAACCGGATCACCAACCAAATACCTGAATTGACCTCTACCACATCTAGGGTTCAACCAAAACTGTACACAAAAGAACGAAGTACACCTGCAAGCAGCCAAATCCTCGGAAAAGATTTTATGATATCTTCAAAAGGTAAGTCATGCTCATGACGAACTTAAATTGTAATATGTAAATCGAAGAAATTTGTCATTTAACAGCATGTGTGTTCGATGTCACCAAAAAATTCGGACTGCTCCGCTCGGAATAGAAGGAATACTAATTTATTTTACTATGGGATCTCGTATCTGCCATTGTATCCTAAGTTGAAATGTCAAATCATCAAACGTGATTTGACATCCTCATCTAGACACGCGGCAGCGTGTCAAAGCCAACTTCAAAAGAAGAAAGTGGCGACGCAACAACCGTGTGTTATATTACACGAACCATTTGGAGCAACATTTGTCTCCTTAATAACTCAAAATCTATTTAACGTAGATACATGAAATTTGGTACAATTACTAAGACTCCTTAGATAAAGTAGAACCCCAAATTGCATGAATACAGCTTAAACGGTTATTGAGATATGAACATCTAAAAATCGTCATTTTCTTACGTTTTCTGCTATAACAATGTTTGTTACGTAAAAATATAACATTTGAAATTTTAAAAGTCGAATTATTTACACAAGGTAAGTAAATTAGGATAAAATTGAAGTTTAAGTTTTGACTTGGCTAGTTTTTATATTGATGTTATCTTATATTTGGCTAATCAACTTATCTTCTTTATTTATTCTTATGCAAGTGACTCTATATTTATTGTAATACTGTACCTTACTCTTCTAAATATCTAGTTAGGTGGTAAAAACTAGCCAAGTCAAATCTTAAATTTCAATTTTATCCTAATTTGTTTGCCTTGTGTAAATAACGACTTTTAAAATTTCAAATGTTATATTTTCATATAACAAACATTGTTATAGCATAAAAGTAAGAATTTTTTTTGTAAATCCATACTTAATATTATAAATGCGAAAGTAACTCTGTCTGTCTGTCTGTCTGTCTGTTTGTTTGTTGCTCTTTCACGCCTAAACGGCTGAACGGATTTTGATGAAATTTGGTATGGTGATAGATGGTAACTTGGAGACGGACATAGGCTACTTTTTACCCCGGGAAAATATCTCATTCCCGTGGGAATCTACACATACAATAATACTCTAGCGGGCTCTTTCACGCCTAAACGGCTGAACGGATTTTGATGAAATTTGGTATGGTGATAGATGGTAACTTGGAGACGGACATAGGCTACTTTTTACCCCGGGAAAATATCTCATTCCCGTGGGAATCTACACATACAATAATACTCTAGCGGGGTTGTATCTGCTACAGCACACCGAAACTACTTAACCGATTTTGATGGGACTTTTTTTATTTTGATGGGACTTTTTTTATTCAACTAAGTATCGCTGATTACGAAAACTACTACAATTTTGAAATCCAACGTGGTAGACGTAAACTACCATTATCCCCTGGGGATAAGGTTGGGGTGCGATAGAGTTGATATGTCTAAAAATCAATATGGGTGTCGTTCGTATGGTTTATCGGGTCGCTGATTACGAAAACTACAATGATTTTGAAATCCAACGTGGTGGACGTGAAATACCACCACCCCTGGGATGGGGTTGATAGGTTTGAAATGTCTAAAAATCAATATGAGTGTCAGTTGTATGTTTATATAAGGATAGGGATAGCGGTTAAGATGGCGTTAGGGGTAGAAGCAGGGATAGGGGTAGGGTCAGGGATAGGGAGAGGGAGAGGGGGAGGGATAGGGAGAGAGTGTAAGGGAGGGGAAAATGAGGGGAGAGAAAGGGGGAGGGAGGGGTAGAGGGCGTGGGAGGGGGTAGAGGGAGGGGGGGGTAGAGGGAGGGAGAGGGGGAAGGGGAGGATGAGTGAGGGGAAGGGGGAAAGGGAGGGGAATGGGAGGAGGGCGAGGGAGGAAAGGGAGTGTGATGGGGAGAGGGGAAGGGGGGAAATGGAGGGGGAAGGAAGGGTGAGGGGGGAAGAGGGAGGAGCGAGGGAGAGGAAGAGAGAGTGGGAGAGGGTGAGGGAGGGGGAGTGGGAATGTATGGGGGGGGATACAAAAGGATAGATAGGGAGGAATAGGGACCTTTTTTACTTTTATGAATACCTCCTCGCTACCCATTCTTTTCACTCCCTTTATTGCCTTCTTTTTTAAGTTCGCCTGTAACGGTTGACAATGAAAATTCCGCACTACCTACCAGTTAAATAAAATCAAAAGATAATTAAGTTTGTAGTAAGATGCATTTATTCAACTTGGATAAGTACAAATGCATCTTTTACGTAGGGATCAAGAAGGATAAGCGCTCCGTAAAATATGTTTCAATTAAGTTCGAGTTCTCTTTTTTTATAAAATCTACGCGGACGAAGTCGCGGGTAACAGCTAGTTTATTTTATAATTTTGTACGTTCTTATGAACCAATTTTAACAATAGGTCTTTACCTATGAAATTGCCCAAAATTTTCTTACAGATTAATGAGATCATAATTTCTATAATTCTAATGCAATTTTTTTCATTTGTCTTATATTTGAAAGTTAACTTCAAGGTTATCAATTTACGCATTAAATAAAGTTTTTATTTTTTGTTTAAAATATAAAATTAGAGGTTTGAAAATTGTTTGTCTTAAATGTCGTCCGATTTCATCATTAGATTTGTTATATTTTTTTAGATAATATTTTTCGAAAATTAAATTTAAGTTTCTGTTAGCTTAATGTCTTCCCAATAATGCTTAAAAAAAATTTAAAAAAATGGATTTATAATTCCTAAGAAAAATGCATAAATTTTAGTACTGAAAATTGAGTTTACCTAAAATTCGCCATACAAAACGGCAATTTCATAGGTAAAGACCTAATATTATTAACATAACTTGGCACCCATTTAGATATCACTTCTTTTGTCGTTAAAGTCAACAACCACGCATATTCTTTGCAATGAACTTGGCTTCCATTTTTTTACATTTGTTTTTGGTGGGATACAAAATTTACAGAACGACGCCTATGCCGTATTTTCAATTACTGAATGAATGTCAGAACTCCTTGTATGACACATATTTTCATTAATCTTCCTTCTATTCCTTTTGGATTCTCTTCCTTCCTCATATTATATTTCTATGGGTATAATAATCTCAGTCAAATTGCTTTTGTTTGTTTTTTTTTGCTTTTGTTTGAAGAATTTAAAAAATATTTTTAATATCATTTTAAACTTTTAATTGTCGTTACTAGGTCAAATCGGGACTCATTTTCAAGGGTTTTACATGTATATTTTAAAATAGATTTTTGATTGTTATAGCAACTCTTAGTTTTCAAGTAAAAAAATACCATTCCCCCTTATATCAGATGTTTGCTAACCGAAAAATCTAAATTAATTTTAGTTGATAGAACTTTATGTAACTATTATATCAAAAATATAACGATCTCTCTAAGTAGCACAGTTTTTTCGGAATCTGCAAAAAAATCTTTACAAATAACATAGTTTTGCGGTCCTCAAATAGACCTTATTGCTTCTTTAATGCTATATGTATCTATATGTATCAGGGCCCTGAGTCAAGATGCTTTCTACAATCGCAAACGCTAGTAGAATAGAATGAAAATGTACGGGAATGACATTAGCGATCGAAATGTTGCGTGACAGCTAATGTCAATCCCATACATTTTTATTCTGTTCTATAGCGTTTGTGATTGTAGAAAGCCACTTGACTCAGGGCCCAGAACCCTCGGCGCGAGAGTCCGACTCATACTTGACCGGTTTTTTTTATATTGCGACCATCGTCACATGAATAAATAATTTGAATTCGTCAGGGAGATCGGGCGTCGACTTAGGGCACAAGGTGGTGACTGCTGCTCCGGGTCGTTCCTGGTGCAAAGAGTGTCCATCGCCATCCATCGCGGATTCGCCGCAAGTGTCATGGGCACCTTTGCACCGGGATCGATCAGAGGCGGCTTATTCGATCAGTAGGTTCATAATTGACTTGTAATTTAATTTATGTAATATTAACTAATGAACAATAAAATTGACAAATACTTAATTTACAAAAATACTTATTTGTCTGTTATGCAGGACCGCAAGAGATTTCCCATTGCCAGGAAAGTTTTCCAGACGTTGTATCTAGAGAGAGTACGAAAACTAAAGTACCTGTGGTCCACAGTTCAACAATGGCATCCGAGAAAATTGAAAATGTCGAGAAAATTACATATAGTATGTAGTTTTATCAAAAAAGTTCCATCAATTTGATTGATTCTTAATTTCTAATAACAAAACAAATACCAGTTGTCAACGTATTTTTTGCAGATGAAAATACCCTAACTCTAAAGGAATTAAAAGAATGTCAAGCCAAGCCCGAAAGCTGTGACGCAGGTATCTTTTTCTGGTTCAAAATTTTCATACGATTAGAATTATTTTCATGAAAATACTTATTTACTTAATTTCATCTCAGATTGTGCAACAATGGTGCCACCTCAAGTCCAGAATACGATTTCTGTTGGCGCTTTAACATCGCGAGTGATTTTACCTCCTTGCCACTGCAAGCTTAGTAAGAAATTTGGCACAGGTATATATACTATCACCCTGTATACGTACGTGGGACACTCAGAAATATTTGCGACACTAAAAAAAATTGTTCTACAGGTACATATATTTTTATTAAATCTTTTCAAAGTACTCTCCACCAGCCTCTATACAAAGATTCATGCGTCTGAACCAGTTTTCAAAACACTTTTTCCAGTCCGCCGTAGACACCTCGTTTACAGCCTGCTCGAACGCAGCCAGCGCATCTTCCGGCGACGAAAATTGTATCCCCTTGAGCTGATTTTTTATTTTTGGAAATAAAAAGAAGTCACACGGTGCTAGATCAGGGCTGTAAGGAGGGTGACCCAGGAGTTTGACTGGTGTGCTGTCCAGGAAGTCCCTCGTTTTGAGCGCGGTGTGTGCAGGCGCATTGTCGTGGTGGAGCAGTAGTCCGCGGAGCCCTGTGTTTGGTCGCTTGTTGCTCACAACAGAAAAAACTTCTGGTAAACATTTGGTAGTATACCATTCGGCGTTGATGCTTCTTTGATCTCGTAAGGGAATTGAGGCCAAGTGGCCAGTCAAATTAAAAAAGCTGGCGATCAAAATCTTCCCCCCGCTTCGAGATCGCTTCACTTTGGTAGGCGTTGGTTCATTTTGAAACACCCAAACTGTCGACTGGCGCTTGGTTTCTGGATCGTATTGATAAATCCAGGACTCATCACCTGTTACGATGTCGTAAACACGCCGAGACGAGCCTGCTTCAAATTTGTTCAGCATATCACGGCACCATTCCACCCGGGCCTGCTTCTGAGCGTCGGTGAGGTAGTGCGGCACCCAGCGCGATACTATCCTCCTCACGCGAAGATGCCCGTGTAGAATCTCGTGAACGCTTCCCGATCCAATCTTTAATATGTGCTGAATCTCCTGATATGTAATTCGCCTATTATCTTGGATTAAATTTTTCACTGCTAGCACGTTTTCTTCCGTAATAGCCGTCAAAGGGCGACCGCTTCTTTCTTCATCCCCCAAGGTTGGTCGACCGCGCCTAAATTCGTTATACCAACGATACACGGTTGCCTTGGAGGGGCCTTCATCCATAAATACCATTTGAAGTCTATCGAACGATTCATCCGGTTTCAGGCGACACTTGAAATCGTAAAAAATCATAGCTCTAAAATGTTCCCGGCGCAGATCCATTTTTCAGTAAGACACGATACTTTGAATTGGCTCGCAAAAAATGTGGAGGGAAATTTTGAAAATGGAACACACATATTTTTACTTACAAGTAATCATATTTTCGAAAAAGATTCTGACCGGCCAGTCTCCCATATATAAAAACTATTTTTCGCAATACTTTCTGAGTGGCCTGGTATATAATACAGGGTGTTAGAAAAAGTACCGATTTCATTTTAACCACATGTTTTATAAGTAGAATAAAGTACATACAACATATTGATAACAAAAAATAACATAAAAATCAAACAATAAATTAAAAGTTCAAGTTGCCAACCCTATTCTAAGAATCACAATGCGCACTTGTAAACAAGTAAAGTAGGTACCTACATGCACGCCGCCACCATTCACTAACGAACGCCATTCACTAGCGTGCAACAGAGATAGGAGATAGAAAACTACGTAAGGACGACACTCGAGAGATAAGAACAACTAGATGATCAATTGTTTGTTCGTAACGAGTGTGCAAATACCCACGCTTATCGGTGCGATCTAGTCTTAAGTTCAGTTAGGGTTGAAACAATTAAAATTGAATAGAATGTATTTGTTATTTTATATTTTTAGGGTTCCGTACCTCAAAAGAAAAAAACGGAACCTTTATAGGATCACTTTGTTGTCCGTCTGTCTGTCTGTCAAGACCCTTTATCTCACGAACGGGTAAAGGTTGAAATTAATACCATATATTAGGATCCATGAACCACACAAGATCTGAATGAAAATTTCAATTTTGTACAACGACGCAATCAAAAGATATGGCATTTTATGTCCTCATCTCCATACATTTATGCAAAAAAGCAAAACCTACAGGGTACTTCCCGTTGACCTAAAATTATGAAATTTGCCAAGAAGCTAAGTCTCACAGTACAAATAATAGGAAAAGTCTGAAATCATTAAATATTATAACTTTTCTCACAACTAATAGTATCCAATTGTGGTGAGCTCCCGTTTCAAGAACATTCATATAAGAGAGGGGTCAAGTTGGATGGTCGTTGAGGCGATTTTTGTTTTAGTTCTATTTTAAAAACGGGAACACTTACAAACTTGACAATTGGTATGTTTATAGTGCATAAGCTATAAAATAATAACAAATTATAAAATTTTGTCAAGCGCGTGTCGGACTCAATAAAATCTAGCACATTAACTTACTGAAATTTTAACTAATACAATTATGATTATGTGGTGGTACGTAACCCTCGGTGCGCGAGTCCGACTCGCACTTGGCCGGTTTTTTTTAAACATGTTTATCGTTCTTTATTCTACTTATAGAACATGTGGTTTAAATCAAATCGGTACTTTTCCTAACACCCTGTATAGGACAGCTTTCTGAAAATTGAAATTAGATTAGATAAAGATGTCCTCCTATACGGGTTCAGTTAGCGAAACTGAAAAACTTTCAGTGATTGAAACTTTCAGGAAATGCATAATTAACAGCATCTCCATAGTTCTTCCTCTTCAAGTGCCGTCTCCTAATGAAGGTTGACAATCATTAAGGCTATCTGAACTTTGGAGATTGCTGCTCGGGAAAGCGATCTTGTGTTCATCTCCATACAAAATTATTAACTTGATTGGTCAGTTTGTATGGAGACAGATTTCTTTTTCATTTTCATTGAATGATCAAGTGGATCAATAGTAGGATCACTAAGGCTGAGCTTGTATGGGGTACCTTACACCTAAACCTGCTGGGATGAAACTTGGTAGGCATCAAGTACATACCCATAGGTAACATATTCGAAGTAGTGCTCCCCGGCAGGACGCGACTGAGATGCACAGTGGGGCATAATGTCGAAAATGTGTATTTTTTTACTAGGTTGAAAATTGTATCTGTTGAACCGACATAGGTAGCTGGTATTTTTAATACAAATATATCACCTTAAAATAAAAATTTAAAAAATAAGGGATAAATTGTAAATTTATTAACAAGATATTTCTTTTTTATTAAAATTTTAAAGTTAAGCCTTATATTCGGGTCGCTTTACAAGAAATGTATTTTTTTTTTGTTTTTGCTCTATCGTCAGAACGGTTAGTAATTCGAGTGTCATACTTTGAGTTCACTAAAATGTCAATAAAATAATATGTCCTGACTGACTGACGTCTATCCGTAACCGCTTTAGCTATACGTGGGAAATTTAGTATGCAAATTTATTGCATGCCACAAACACCACCCAATTACACACAGTAATTGCGTTAAAAAGTGGCTTATTTTAATAATATGGTCAAAAATGTATTCAAAATGTAGGTACCCTGGTAATAATGCTATCTGTACAGCAATATTACATCACAAATAATACAAAAGAACTTATTTTAAGTAGCAAATTTAATTTTAAAAAGGTTTTTGCTAAAGTAAAGGCTGTTCTCCCCTTTAAATACGAGGAAATGCAGTTTTAGCGTAGGATGGGCCCCTAAAATCATTGGTGGGGGGCCCACAGACAGACAAAATTTGCCATTACTTTCACCACATTTACGGGAAACGCGACACCGCCCCGGAGAGGGGTTTGTCACAGTTGAGGGGATATCAGCTGATGGTAAGTGAAGGTAGAGTCGAAGATGCAGCATACTTACCTAGAAGATGCTTGTTCACTCTTCCCATACAAAATAATAGACTGATCCGTTCAGTTAGTAAAAGGAAGTTATTTTCTTTCATTTCGTAATGGGACCATAACTAAGGTTGTGACACTGAGTGACCTCTTTAAAAAACTTATTGCTTACTGTTACGTACAGGTACCTGGACCTATTAAAAAATTTCTTTGTTTTTCACGTTTTTTGCAGATTGTATATTCATGTACGAGCAGCCTAGATGCTTGGTGCATCACAAATCACTGACAGATGTTTGTATTCAAATGCATCCATCTCAGCGAGATGTTGGTGAGTTTACTTCCATTTTTAAATCTGAGTTCAGCTTATAGTTTATCTCTTCGAAAGCTGGTTGTTTAATTTTAAAGATATTTTAGAAGATGGATCATTCAAAAACACATTAAGGTGAAAAGGGAGAGAAATAATCTCTGACAACATAAAATAGATAGGTAGGTTTATCTATTAGTCTGAATGCTATGAAATCGTGGCATAAGGTTTTTGCAGTGATTTAGCTCATTGAAGTAAATTTGAAACATCACTTATCTTGATTTCACAAGAGCAGGCAGGACTGGATCGAATCCATGTTTTCTCCGTTAGAACTGAGGATGCTTTAACAAAGTATTTAGCTACGTTCTGTCTAAAGTAGTGAATTGTGTGAATTAATACGTGAATTTTTAAATTATAATCGTAGAACTTGGAGTTAGTAAAGAACACGCCGTGGATGAGTACGTCGGGTCATCAACAGCCATGGGATCATCTTATTGCTACGATGGAGGTCATCATTGCCCTCTGACGGTAGCTGGCATGCAACGGGAGAACAAACAGCTGAGAGAACGAGTTCGTGACTCTGGACAACACCCATATGACTTGGGCAGTGAGCCCTCATTGGATCTTCTGCGTAAAGCGCTTGAACTTTCTCCTCTAGGTACATAATAACATGTTACCGCTAATGTGCATAATTCAGTCTGCTGTTTGCCTTTTGTCTAGTCTTCCACCATATGTGCGAGAGAGCTAAGCTGATCTGGGAAATTCCAACCAATAGGGTTGCTCCGTTCTCCTAGCTTGTCAAATGCGCTGTCAAATGGAGCAACCTTACTAGTTGGAATATTCAAGCTGTGAGCTGGAAAATTCAAACCAATAAAATTGCTCCATTTGAAGCTAGGGAAAT